>CM075210.1:23800960-26369175 GCA_037577465.1 Liposcelis bostrychophila | reverse complement strand
GAAAAATGGATGGAAGCTGTATGTTCGTATCCGAAGTTTTATTAACAGTTCATATGCAAGCCCGTTTCGGGCATCGCGATGCAACTCAAGTACGTTTCACCTACCGGCCCTTCACCCCCCCCCCTTTTGGCGGCTGGGGAGAGGGGCCCTTACTTGCCAAAGATCAACGGATTGGCCAAAAAGAAGAAAAAAAAAAGACCGAAACGTGCTACACAGGCTTTACCTGTGGATTAGATGAGTTGACGATTTCAAAATGTCATTTTAATTCAGTATTTGTAAGCGTTACTGATCAACATTACCGTTTTACTTACCAAAAATCCTTATTTTACTGACCCAAATTCATCTTTTAACTTACAAAAACCCTTTTTATACTGACCAATTTATATTATTATACTTTCATTTAATTTATTTACTGATCAGGTTAATATTTATACTCCAATACTGAGTACTTGCCAATATTGCATTTTAATACTTGCAATTTATTTTAAAAAATACTTTCCAAAAAATGAAAAAAATACTTAGCAAATAAATATGAGCCTCTTAAAAATAGTTTACTAAATATGAACCAACTTACATTCGATTATAAACTTCTTTGTATGGAGACCCATATCTTATTATTAAAACATCCCAAGAAGAAAAAATGGCTTTTTCTGCTTTCAAAATGCGGCAATCCTCGGTTTCGTATGTGAATGGCTCATATCCCGCAAATACAACGTTATGGTTCTCACACATTTGGTCAATAGCGCTGAACAAACTATGTGGTAAATTTTCTCTTTCCACAAAATACTTTTTGTTTCTTTCATCTCGGTATAACCATTCCAAGCTGTCAACATTCCATCCTGGTAATTCGGGAGTACCCTGAAGCACAACATTTTTTTTTTTTTTTAAATTAGGTGAAAAATCCAATGATTCTTAAACACCCATGGTACCACACCCACACCAAAATAGTCTGCGTCAAAGCCCGGAAGAAAACTCAATTTATAGGTCCCAGTTTGCAATAATCCATATATATCTTGAAACGGATATTGGATATCCTGATGTAGAAGATTTGACAAGATTGCTCCAGTATAGGAGGGGACTAAAAACAAAGCTATTATTCTATTGGATGAGGCTAATATACGCGAAAATGAAACTGAAAACACATCGTCCTCCCCTAAAATGAAAATACAGTATATCATGTAAATATTCAATGAGGACTTTTACTAGTACAGCAAACAAAATCTTGTGGAATAGCCAAAAAAAGTCGGGGTTTCGCGTGGAATGAGTCAAAAATAACTTGGACTCTACCGCGGACCAGCATGATCGAAAATACTGCTATAAAGACTGGAGTGTATCCTCGCTATTAAATAAGTGGTAGGAATCGATAGGATATGTTCGAAAATAGTTTGCGTTTCAACTAAGCCTACAAGGATAGTTCTGATTTTAATTTTAAAACAAAAAAAAAATTAAAAAAATAAATAAATAAATAAATAAAAAGTGGGAAATGAGTGAAACTCAATTCTTTAGGGGCTTTCTGCTGCTACTCCAATAAAATGACGGCCTTTTGGGATTGGCTATTAAATATTCCCCTCTCGTGTAAAAGTGTTATTTTTGTTACCAGGCGACAAATCTACTATAATAGCGCCCGACAGCTCCCAGCGGATTTACTTCGGCGTAGAAATTCTCATTACTATTGATAAAAAAATTACCTTGCGACAAAAACGCATAAACGGAATGGAACATAGCATTTAAACAATCTATTTTGAACGATCTAAAATAAATAGCGCGGACGTATTCCAATACGGCAATAAAACATCCTGACGCAAATAACCAAGCCAAAACACAAAGCCATAATTCATTGCTGAATGGTTTTAAATAAGGCCAAATCCCATACTTTATGTAAGAATTGTCGGAAGCCATATAAAGATGACTTCTAAAAAAATTATAAATATTATGACAAAGTGCTACAGATGACCGCAAAAATCGCAAGCCCAAAGCCATTGTGGAAGGCCAAAGGGGGCTCCAAACGGCGTAGGGGCTCAAATTTCCTCAAAGAAGAGCTTAGCCACCCTTTGCCCCTGTCTCTGGCTACGGACCTAAAAAAGAAAACGGCATTTAACGATGATTCCCATAAAGGTCCAATCCAATTATTCATTGGATAATGTGAAGTAAGATCGAAGTCCATTACAATAATTTCCACTGCATCCATACAATCCTTTCCATTGGTTCCATTCACTTCTGAAGAACATAAGAAATGAGATTTTTCATGACTATTGTTCTTCAAAAAATCAAATTCTATGAATTCGGCTCTAGAAAAATAAAATTCTTTCAGTTTAAAGTCACATGAGTCCAGAATGGGGTTGAAACGGCTTTTTCCATTACCGGAAATTAATAATGCGTGCCATTTCGCGTAACATTTCCATGTAAGCACAATATCTAGGCCAGCATTCTTCCACCTTTAAAAAAAGATGATTAAGTACCAAGAAGAAGAAATCGAATGAATAAATAAGTAAGCCCAGTTGCAGTTGACTGCATTATTGTCTTTCACAATAGATCTGTTCAACTACGACTTGGAAAAAAAAAAAAAAAAAAAAGCTTACTGCAGAATAGGTTGCAAAATACATTTCGGTGCCATTAAAATCTAATCGTCTGGGGAAAAAATCTGAGCTCGCTATTTGAAACCCTTCTGCACTGGTCCATTTTCCAAAATAAGTTTGGTAAATGAGGGGGTCACGGAGGCTTAGATGATAGCTGGCATATACATCAAAATGGTCATCTGTTCTCCATTTTACCGAAAAAAGCTGGCAGTTGTACGGAATGTATAGTGATGGAGGATTTTCAGATATCGAAAGTTCATCAAGGTCGTGAAAGGTCAGCCAAATGAATCGGAATAGTGTGAATTCGAAGTCATACTGAAATATTAAATGAATAATTTAGTAAGTTCAAGCCTCCTAAATATATTTCAAGGGATCATACAAGTATTACGTAAGCACTGAACAGGGAAGGGGGGGGGGAGGTCTCCGAAATGCTTACTCTAATGTTAAATCTCCATAAGAGGAAGTCTATTTTTGCTTAGTACCAGGGAGGGGGGGGGGGGTCTAGAAAGGCGAGAATAATGCTTACGTAATACTTGTATGATCCCAAACTGATTAACGTAAAACGAATTAAATACTGAAAAGTAAAAGTGAATTTATCAGAAAACGAGGTGATTATTAAAGATTTAAAAAAAAAAAATTAAAACGCTTTTGCATCTAATGCCAACCGTATTACGAACAGAATGAAGCAAATGAGGATAGAAAGATTTTCTAACTTTATAGAGTAAGGATTGGAAGTCCCTTTGGATTCTGAAAAATGGCCCTGTGGTACTGTACCCTTCAACTGATCAAAATTTTCCCGATCTTTCACACACACTTTGCTGCATATTATTTCGAATACAATATTTTACATTACAAACTTACATTAAAAAGAAACCGAATGTCCGAAAAACCGTGATTCAAAAATAAAACAACAGTTTTTCGAGGATGCTCAATAAAATCATATCTACTGTGTAATTCGAAAGCTATCTCGCGTATATAGTTTACCAATTGTTCAATTCTCATGACGGTGCTAAAAACATTTGTAAAAGACAAACGCTTCACTAACGAAAGTGAATTAATCTCAGGAGAAACTGGAGAATCTTCTAATATAATGAAATTTTTCACATTTAAATTTTTATTAAAGGAATCAATGAATTTTTTTTCGTTTTCATTTAGAACAACCCGTTTGGCAATACTTGTTCCAGAACAGTGAAAAATGATTACAAATGTTAAAAAAATATTTATTCTCATGGTGACTTCTATATTTTCTTTGTAAATTAGACTTGAATCACGGCGTCATATCCATTTAACTTTGATGTTAAACTCGTTGTGGGACATTTCCTTGTTTTTTGCTAATTACGAAAATGTCGCAGACGCGATTAAAAAATTCATGATACATTTAATAAGGAAAAATTAAAATTATTAAAAAAAAAAAAAAAAAAAAATTAATTAAAATTTAAAGAAAATTTGTAAGTCTTTTAATTAAATGTTATCTTGTGAATGTGTTTAAGTATTTAAAAAAAAGGGAATGTCACGTGCTTTTTAATAAAACATCAACCCGATTTTAAATTTTAAAATCTGCATAGAAAGTAGTAAATTAAAAAAGTATTTAACCTCATTGTGTTCTTTATCGCGTTTCTTCTAATTAAATTTGAATTATAACATTATGATCTTTTCAACTTTGATTTTTGACAACTTTCATTTTTTTTTTTTTTTTTTTGTTTGCTAATTACTGAACCGTCTTTTCCAGGTTTAAAAATTCGGGATAGTCGTTAAAGTTACTTAATTTAATAGTTTAATTTTCCAACAAACCTAAATACTGTTTTTAGACAGGGGGGTGTAATTCTCTCGGTTGGGATTTGCGGTATTGGGATCAAAGAGGGGAACCGGGAAGATGTTCAGTAAAAGAATACACCAAAGGCACTCGAAGAGTGGACTTAATTGTGGAGCACTCGAAGAGTGGACTTAATTGTGGAGCACTCGAAGAGTGGACTTAATTTAATAGTTGTCATTTGTGAAAAGATTAAAATGCATGGCATCAATTTATTGAACTGGGCAAGGTGGCCTGGAATGGGCTTAGCAGAAGTCTTACCCAGGGGTTATAAAATTCAAAAAGCAGGGTGCAATAGGAACGATGATACTTCCGGAATATGCTCTTAATGAAGTTGAATCAAGTACGATATCCTCAATATTTATTTCGTTAGCAATCCCTTGTTCCTGCGCACTTGTTATACATTTAAACGAAAGGCACCATCCAAGAAAAGTAAAAGTGGCATATCCAATCAAAGAACTAACCGCATACCTTTAAAAATATTTTCGGGATAACTGAAAAATATTTTAATGACATTTTGAAGGCAACTTTCTGGCCCATGCAAAAACAATTTCTGGTCTTGGTAAATTTTCAAATATAATTTTCAGAGTGCAATTTAACAGTTTCCAGTTTCCGGAAATTTTTCTATTTCCCTTCCTTTATTTTTTCTTTCTAAATTCCTAGGTTTTGAAATATTTTCATTCTTCTTGCCGTCATACTGATTGTCCATGAAATAATTCAATCGATCAGCCAATCTCTTTTTTTTTTTTTTTTTTTTTTTTTGAAAAATCAATATTTATTCCAATTTAAAAAAATACTTAAACAATAACAAAAGCTATTTTTTACAAAAATAACAAAAGTTAAGGCAGAAGAAAGAAAATCATTTTTTATTTCATTTCAGATAAAAGACCAACTCAAACTAATTTGTTAGATAATAAATTATTCATGAAAAACATTTAGCGAATCTGAGTGCATGACAGGCATGCCCATTCAACACCAATTCCTATTACTCGACGGAAACCAACCTACCGTAAAATATGTCATACACAACTACTATACTATATTTCTTATTTTTTCTTTTAAAAGGAACAGAAAACTCAAAGAAAAAAGAATTTTTAACTGCATTTGCTCAAGCTACATCCGTGAAACATTTGATTTTCGTACCGATCATTTAAATGCAAGCTATTTTACATATACAAAGCATTTATCCAAATTTGGAATATTCTTCCAACTCTACTCATTTCATCAACTGAATTTGTTGACGGAATACCAAATCGTACAATACTACAAGCGAAAAACTCTTGTTTTGTTATTGGAAAATAATTTAATCTATGACTTCCAGAATTTGTTTCATGAAAAATATGAAGCACTATTATCACATTATAGTTGGGCAGTTTTTAGCACCGACAGAAATTTTCTACAAAAATTCAGAATTTTATACATACCTTATAACTGTCAGTTTATTGTGGTACATCCGGAAAACGGCTCGCATTTTGATATGTCCGAGGTGTATGATGTCACGTTCGGAGTGAGAAAGCCTTACGAAGCATATTTAGGATTCTGGAATGAAAAACAAGGTGTTCAATTAGTGTCGTCTGATTTTTATCAAAGGAGATTAATATGAACGGAAGTATGCTGCCAGTTCTTGCGGAATATATGCCATCAACGTGTCAGCATGCTGTGCTGTGTGCTTACGAAGAAATTATAAAAGATATGGGAAGAATGATGAATTTTAAGTATGATGATTGCATTATAACGGGCGTTAACAGCTAGCAAACTCTTTACCTCAAAGCTTACAAACTACAGTGAAACCTCCATACAACGACCGCCCTCCGTGGTAAACAGATTCGGTAGTTTTGAGAGGTGGTCGCTTTGGAGAAAAATGACAAAATTTGAAAATAGTAGTATTAGCTAAATTACTTTAAAAATTCCCAATTTTTTGAAAAACGACGTGATACTTGATTAAACCAAGAAAAATAAAATACTACAAAAGGAACAAGTTACAACTTGTTGACTTAAAACAAGTGGAACAAGTTATAACTTGTTGAAAAACGGTATCGAAGAAGATAATGTCCGAACTTGAAGTTAATTTTGCTTAAAGGAAAAAGAATTGCTTGCATTGAACCTCTCGCGAAAGAGGCAATCAAATAGGTGTTTTTTTACTTTGGTGGATTGAAAATTCGGTCTTTGGTCGACGGTAGAGGTGGTCTTTGTATAGGGATTCCTTTTACATTGGTCTTATTGGGAAAAAAAAGATGGATTCTAAAATTCGGTCGAAACGCGAGGTGGTCGCCTTACAGAAGGGTCGTGGATATAAAGTTTACTGTAGTCAGCTTCGGCATTGCTACTTTATAAGCTAAACTTAGCTAATTAAAACTTAGCTTATAAAAGTATCGAGAGAGTTCGTTAGCTGAGAGTAATGAAAGTTTGTTTTGCAAAAGCGATCAGTGGAACAAACTTAACTGGATTTCAAAAATCAATTTTAGACCTGAATTTATGAGATATTCTACTATTGAAAAATATTGGAGCAACAACACTATGATAACCCTGAATTTATTATTCGCCTTTTCGTGTACAATATGAAATATTACGATTACCAGTTGGATCCGATTTGGGACACCCCGTAAGTTCTGACTCGCTTTTGACTTCTTTGTCCTAAAAAATACAATTAAATCATTTTGTCTGCTCTACATTCTGAAAAAACAAAACATTTATCCTTTTTTTTTCCAGAGCTTTCTTACATATTCAACATGTTAAATCGTACGTACATGGAGAGACGACTCCTCATTTAAGACCACTTCACCCAAATGTATGGACTATTATTTTAATTTCTATTTTTACGTCTACAATTTTGGTAATGGTGCTAGGATACGGAATCAAAAAGGAATTGTCTCCCAAAATTAATCTGATCGACCCTACATTCATACCATTTGAATCATTTACCAATCAATGTAAGCGAATGTAAGCGAAACTGATAGACTGTCAATTGTCTTTTGCATTCGGCCGTTGGATTCTTACAGCCCACACTCTTTTTCAGCTGGTGGTGTTATACCAAATATCACATCCTATAGGGTAGCAACCATTGTAACACGAACTGCGCCTGCGTTAATCTTTCCTCTATATTCAGCAGTGGTGATCTCATTTGTCACTGTCCACATAGTTAAATTACCATTTACAACCTAGAAGATTTGATAGATGACGGTTCATTTAAAATAGGATATTTAAATGGCTCGATGTGGGACAACTTTTTCAAAGTACGGTAATACTGTAAGAACTCCGGTTTAGAGTTCTTACGCGGCTTTTAGGGTTACAATTTATATGCTTCATTCAATTAGCAACGCTGGAGGGCACTAGAAAAAATAGCAAGACCCAGAATAGACTAGAAAAATATCAAGTACCGAGATAGCAAACTCTATCCAGTCCCGAGCAAGTCTTCAGGACGTCATGAGGATATTTATTGGACGTCTATTAAATTTACCTATGTTCGCACTGATCCAAAAAGCGTCCTTAGGACGTTCTATGGATATCACATGGATTTGGGTATCCTGCGGATATCTGATGGACAACCCACATGATGTCCAATGGATTGAAAACGCTATCTGGGTAGAGAAAAATTCCCTTTTTATCAGAATCGGACCAATAACACACCTTTTCCAGGCTTGTGAACGGAAGGTGGCATAAAAATTATAGAAAATTCCGACATCAGCAACTAACAATACTTGCACCATTCTGCTGCTGTAAGCGAAATCGCTGTCGTTCCATTTCAAAATTCAGCCTTGTTTACAATAGCATAAATATTTAACTTATGTTTACATTCATTTTGGAATAGCAATTACAGCGTTTTTGCTTACATAGCAAACGGTAGCATTTACTAAATGAAAATCGCTTTCATTTGGTCGGTGTCAAATTGTTACTGTTGACCTTGACCAGTAATGAAAGCAAAAAATAAACTAAAAATATATTTCTTGATTTTTCATTTAGGCATCTAATCATTCGACGCTGCGAATTATTAAAGAAAAATATTTAGCAAATTCATCTGAACTGCCAAAATCTGGCTCAGAAGCGGTATCAAAAATCTGCGAAAATCCTAAATATGCATTTGTGAGTTTCAACAATGACGTATTTTTAGAGAAAGCCAAATGTAAAGTTCTGCAAATACCAAAACCGATTTACGTGGGTTGGGACGTATTCTGGACGAGAGAAAATTCTTGCTACAGACCTATACTAAACAGGATGTGAGTATTCAATAGTACAATGAGATCGGCATTGTTTACTATTCATTTTTCCCTAAACTTTTGCAGTTTGAAATCATTCCGTTCAAGTGGAGTGTTGAAAAGGATGCAAAAAATTGTATACGGAAAAAGACCATCAGATAACGAAAATCAAGACCAGGAGGCTGTCGAATTAGAAAGCGTAATACCTCTTTTAAGACTGACAGGATTATTTTACGTTGCCGCTTTGTTATTGCTAATCGTTGAAAACATCATTCACAAACATCATTTGTATATTGACATCTAATTATTTCGAAATCGCGGGAAAATTTGATGTGAGTTTGCTTTGGATTATTCTATTATGATTGGAAAAATAAAGGAAATAAAAAAAATACCTAGTAAATTATTAAGAGCCCTTTCATAATAAAAGCTTATATTTTAATGTTAGGGCACGGGTAAACAATTATTTTTCAACTGGAAAGCCCAGAAGAAAAAAAAAAAAAAAAAAGGTTCACAAACGAAATTACCAAAGTAGAAAACCGGAAAGTCGCTATTTTTTCTTGCTAATTGGGCTTATTTGATTTCATTGCTATGCATGAGAACCGTGCGTCGTAAAAACTTGTTGTGTTCCAATTTGAAAGTAAATAAACACTGCAGTACAGACCCATTATGTTGATTCGTTAGCAGAAGAAAAAAAATTGAATTTGTTTCCATATATTTTCACTGAATGTTGCACTACTGAATAATGTTCGAGCCTGATTTATATCCTTTAATATTTATAGTTCTTAATTTATGTGATTGTAAATTAAATTCGTTACAGCAAGACTTAATCGTTTTGTTAAATAAAGACCTTAACATTAAGAATTTGATATTTATAAATGACAATGCCGAACCTAACCTCCCGCTATTAAAGTATCTCATTCACAACGATATTTTCGTCAGTTACTTAACTCCGGATCAGTTAAAAGTAATGGTTAATAATTTTATGTTTTGGAGAAGTTATCATACAAAAATCTGCTTATTTTTCGATGGAAATAATGCAGCCGAAAATGTACAACAGCTTCTTACGTATGAAAGTGAATATTTTATATCGAAATTTGTTTGGGCGGTTTTTAGCAATGAATTATTATCGCAAAAATCCGAAAATCCCCATGCATACATACCCTACGACTGTCAATTCTTCCAAATAAAAACCATCAACAGTAGTGCAAAATTTGATATATTCGAAATCTATCATGCTAATCCGTATTCAGTGAACATCACAGAGACTTATTTTGGTGAATTTTCAAAAAATAATTTAAAAGTTTTCGAGAAAGATTTTTACAAGAGAAGATTTGATTTGAACGGAACTAATCTCGTAGTTACAAACGATTATTACGTATGTTTACCGAGCGAATTTAAATATTAGCCGAAAGTATATTTATTTTAAAAAAAAAATTTGTATTTTAGCCAAGAGGTTGTTGGACTCCCGCCGTGTGCGCTTATACGGAAATAGTCGAAGAGTTTTCTCATGTGATGAATTTTCGGTACGTTCCCCAATACTACTTTTATTTTTGCATAAATTGTGGCATGGAGTTCGCATTTTTCGAGAAAAGGATAAATTTTCACGTCAAACTGGAAAACAAATAGCATAGATAATACCAGTGCCGAAAAATAATTTTTTTTCTTTTCTTTTAATTCATTTCAGATTGACTTATTACAATTTTGCACAATTAGAAAAATTCTGGCGGCAAAATATAAGCATAATTCTTGAAATATACATCGGATTATTTACATTGGATTATTTTTTCTACAGGAAAGATATGGTGGCCCCTATTTGGAATGCACCGTAAGTCATGCACTGAAAAAATAATTTCTGCAGATAATAAAAGCTTAACCCTGCCCTTTCGGAAAACTTCCCGGTCCAAACGAATTGATTTTTGTTCTCCCTCCAAGACACTTAAAGCCCGTTCCTAAAACCGGTTCCTGGCTGAAACACCAGGGGTTCGATTCCGATTCCGATTCTGATTCCGATCCCACACGATTCTGGTCTTTTTAAAACCCTGATGCCGATTCCGATTCCGAAAAATTAATTAAGACTTAGGGATTTAAAAGTCAATTCCTGAAAGATTTTTATGCGGGATGCCGATTTCGATTCCGATTTGGCTAACAATTGAAAATAAAATGCTATTCCGATTTCGATTACTAAAAAAAAATAATAATAATAAAAATAATAAAATAATGATGTGCTTGTAGGCGCATTTATTGAATTTTCCTATTTTTATTTCACTTTATTTTTATTTTGTTTTAATTTATTTTATATTTCATGTCATTTCCATTTAATATTTTATTAGAAACTTTAGTAAAAAATATGATGTTAAAAAATTAAGAACAGTACAAAAAAATTAAAAATGCAATTATTAACTTCAATTTCACAATGTTATTAAGGTTCTAGTTCGTTTACATAACCGGCCGGTTAGCCGGGCGGTGTATACATTTTAACGATAAAAAAATATTAAGAATTTTTTTTTTAATCCAATATTTTATACCTGAAAACGGGGTCTAACTTCACCGAAACCGTACCAAAAATGTTTTGTTATCTTCAGAGATGAAGATCCACGATATTAAATGCATGAACAAGAGTTAATTGTTCTTATATTCCATAATTTTTAAATGTTTTCGCAGCAAAAAAAAATGTTTGTTTCCGAGAGACTAGTGCAGCGCTCTAGCGGTGAATCCGAAAACTGTTTCAACAACAAAAAGAAAAATGGCGGTCTTATTTTTTTTTTCGAAAACATTTAAAAAAATTATCAAATTTAGGAACCATAAAGCCTTTTTCATGCAATTTCAATAGCGAATCTTTACCTTTTGAGCATAACAAAACGTTTTGCCACGGTTTCAGTGCGATCCGATGTCATTTTCATGTGTGAAAAACCGAACTAAAAAAAAAAAAAATATTAAACTTTTTTTATTGTTAAAAAATTTTCACCGCCCGGCTGACCGGCCGGTTATGTAAAGGAACTAGAACCTTTAGACTATTCCACTTCCAGAATTATTTAAATTTGCAATTTCGTAAGGATTGTGCTTTCTATCAGAAATTAAATTTCAAATGAGTGCAGATTTTCTTCAGAAACTCTTTCATCTGAATTCCTATTCAGTTTTTTTTTTTTTTATTTCCTTCCGAACAAATACTGATTTTGATTTCGATTCCGCTTTATATTTAATTCGATATAAAGAATGCTGATTCCGATTAGAATTTCAGTTAAATTAAATTTTAAAAAAATTAAAAAATGATTCTAATTCCGCTTCCATATAGTTTTAATCACTCGATTCCGATTCCGATTCCGATTCCGATTCCGATTCCGATTCCGACCTCAAAGGTAATCGGAATCGAACCCCTGGCTGAAACGATAATTATTTATTTTATTTTATTTTTTCAGAGCATTTTTACATATCAGATATGAAAAAGTATATGAAGAAGGATATTTGTCTCCATTTACAAGGCCTTTTACTACGCAAGTTTGGATCGCAGTAATAGTTTGTTATCTATCAACAGGAATTATCTTAATCGTTATCAATTTCGTAAATAATTTAAATACAAAGACAAAATATTTATATTTTATGGACATATTTTTGTCACTCGACGCTTTTTACAATCAATGTAAGTATATACTTACATTGATACATGATTACTTACACTGGATTGAGCTTGCTATATATATAGCAAGCTCAATCCAGTGTACAATCCGTAACCGGGAGTGCGGAGTCCCAGGTAGAACAAATCTCTTAAAGACGTCTTCAAGAGCTTATGCTGTGTTTAAGACATCTTAAATTTTGTTAACGCCCCACCTTGCAGATATCGTTTAGATGTTTTGCGTAAAATTGATGCAAAATATCTTTAATATGTCTTTAAGACAACTTTTTTAGTCATTTGTGTTAAAGACGTCTTTAAGGAGGGGCATTAACAGAATTTAAGATGTCTTCAAGAGTGCTCTAAGAATTGTTCCACCTGGGGTAGGAAAAATGAGTCAGCCAATTACGTGGAAGATTGAGTATATCTGTAAATTTTTGAAAAGTTGACAACAAATATTTTTTTTAAAAAAACGGACTTCCATGTTGCGGAAGCATTCGAATGATGCATTATTTGATTTGAACGTTTACCTCATTTCTAGACCCGGTTACGAAGCTGATTCGGACCCAGATAGCACTTTCAATCTATTGGACATCCTGTGGATTGTCCATTAGATATCCACAGGATATCCAAATCCATGGGACATCCATAGGACGTCCAAAGGACGCTTTTTGGATCAGTGCAAACACAGATAAATCCAATGGACGTCCGTCCAATTAGTACCCTCATGACGTCATGAAGATGTCCTTGGGGATTGGATAGACTTTGCTATCTGGGGAAGTATTTTTAAGTTAACTAATTACTTTTTAATTACTTTTTAATAACTTCAAATTTAATAGGCGGACGAAAAATTTCAAAATCACCTCCTGAACGGATTTCGGTCCTGATTGCGCGTATAACATCTTTAATCGTTATGTCTATATACTCCGCAACGATCATATCGTTCATTACTGTTCAAATAATAAAACTTCCATTCTCAAATTTCGAGGGGCTGGTCAAAGATGGAACCTTCAAAATAGGGTTTGAAAACGGAACCATCATAGACGGATTATTCCTTGTAAGAAAATTTGTGTATACATATATAAAGAAAGAAATATTGAAAAAAAAAGAAATATTGTGCATATTTTAAACTCCAAGACGAGACTGCACTATCGCTTTTATACAATGAATTTAATTGTAACGAATGGAAACAAACGCAAGTGAAGGCTGAATGACATTTTTTTTTTTTTTTTTTTTTTTAGATAAAAGAACAGCCTTGGATTACGGCTAAAGAAAAATTTGTTGTGAAATCAGAAGATTTGCCGATCAACACAGCACAAGCGGTTAAAAAAGTCTGCAAAGACCCTAAATTTGCTTATGTTGGTTTTAATGGTGATTTGTACAGAGAAAAACGTAACTGTAGAATTTTGCAAATACCCATTCCGATTTTCAGTTCATGGGATGGTTTATCTTGCGAACCTTTTCTAGCTATCGTTCAATATTTAATAGAAAGTAAGTAATTGTGGGAACAAAAAAAATATGATCGTTGACATGGAAACGACATCGAACCGATGCCCCTGCACTACCACTGGTAGAATCTACTAGGGTAAAAAAAAAACAGTAATTTATTTATAATTTTAATATTTCAGCTTGAAAACATTTTTTTCGGCTGGCATAATTAAGAAAATGGCAAGAGACGTTTATAAAAGAATACCCGCTAGCCAACTGGAAAAAGCGCCCGTTAAATTCGATACAATTTCTCGATTATTAAAGTTGTGTACGTTTTTGTATATATTTTCCGCACTAATATTTCTCTTAGAATGTTTTTTCAAAAGAATATACCACTAAAATTGGCATAACTGGATATCACAGACTTAAGTGTCCTATCTTTTAACCTGGGTGAAAAAGTTAAATCGGTTTCAAGCCTTGAAACTTTTATTCTCAGTTGTGGGGATATATTTTTTATACCCTCAGTTGTGGGGATTATACACAAAAATGGTAGGTAGTCACGTTTTTCTTTTTGACTGCGCAAAACGTTTCATCTAAAACTCCTTTATCAGGCATCAGTGATATATTACTACTAATGCATTGCATTGTTTTTTCTCAAGCAGTTAATCAACTTCTAATCAACTAATCTTTTATTATGATCAAATTTTTTACATTTAAATTTTTATTAAAAGAATTGATGAATTTTTTTTCGCTTTCATTCAGAACAACCCGTTTCGCATTACTTGTTCCAGAACAGTAAAAAATTAATACATATGTTAAAAAAATATTTATTCTCGTGGTGACTTTCATATTTTCTTCACAAAATAGAAAGAAATCACGGAGTCATATTCATTAAACTATGACTCGTTGTGCGACATTTCCTTACCTTTTACTAATTACGAAAATGTCACCGACGAGGTTAAAAAATTTATGACACGATTTAATTACGAAAAATAAAAAAAAAATAAATAAATAAATAAAATATAAAATTCAAAATTTAAGGGAAATTAGTAACTTCTTATAAGTTACCTTAATTAAATGTCATCCTGTAAATGCGTTTAAGTATTTATAACCATTAAGGGAACATGACGTGCTTTCCACGAAAACATCAACCCGATTTCAAAGAACCACGCACAAAATAATGTAGGAATTTGCTGTCGGGTAAAGTTTACATTTAAAAACAAACGGGATTTTATCCGATAGCCGAGTTTCTATTATTTTGTGAGGGGATATTCCTTTATATGGAGGGATACTCCCAAGTACCAGAGTTATATGTATATAGATTGCTCTACGTAAGGACACTACGTTTTTTTAAAAAAAAAAAAAAAAAAAAAAAGGTATTTTGAACGAAAAAAAAATCCCTGCGAAAAAAGAATTTTTTTTTTTTTTTTTTTTTTGACAAAAAATCTGTAGAATTTTTTTGAACGGAAAAGGTTTTTTTATTGACTGTTCGCGTTTCAAAATCTAAATATCCTGGTCACTGAATAAATGAATATCTTCCGTTGCTTTACCTAAAGCCTCCATTTATGAATTTAAACTTATGATAAGTTTATTTTCATTCTTCTTTTTCATGCAACTATAATGAAGATTTTCAGCAAGCAAAATCAACAAAGAAAGCCCGTAAATAAAAAGCAGGGATTGATATATTCTAACGAGGTTTTTCAAAGGTATGGTCTCAATGTTAGAAAAAGATCCGAATGAGTTTTCCGACGATTCACGATTTCCCATTAGAGCTTGATGAAATCGACTAATCATTCCGTTTGAACGCATTATTTCCAGTCTGCAAAAAAAATATAAATGTTATTTCTGAAAAATACTTCATTCATAATGAAATAATTTACATTTGATTAAAAATTTGTTTGTATTGAGTCCCCGTTTTAATTATCAAAACATCCCAGGAGAAATAGAAAGCTTTCTGTATTTTAAAAATTTGGCAATCGTCGTCATGATACGTAAACACCCCATGTTCTACAAGAACGAATTTATGATCATCACACATTCTGTTAATAGCTTCATTAGGGGTAGATGGCATTTTTTCCTCTGCTACAAAAACATTACCCTTGAAACTTCGGAATAAATTAACAGAATTTTTTACGTCTGTTCGTATTTCCGATGTATCCTAATTTAATTTGAAAAAAAAAAAAAAATACTTTTAATTCGATCATAAAAGCTGTAATAAGTCAAATATCCATACATTAATTCTAGGGTCGGACTGCATAATGAGACCTAATTTGAAGGTCCCATCTTCTTTGAGTCCTGAAATATCTTCAAACGGAAGCTGAATTTCTGGATGTAGTAGATTTGACAAGATTGCTCCTGTATAGGCGGGGACTATAAATAAGGCAATTATTCTGTTGGTTGACGCTATTATCCGTGAGAATGTAAATGAAAGCACTTCGCCGTCTCCTGAAATCAAGATCGGTTAATAGAAATCTAGACTAGGTCAACTAGACATTTCTGTACTGGGCAGGTTAACTGAGCTATATCCATCACAATCGTGCATGAAGATATACTCTTTCGAACCGTTGCAGCTCAAAACCGGTTCAGGCATCGGTTCACAAGATTGTAATGGACATAATTCAGTTGACCTGCCAAGTACAGATTTATCAATCGTCAAAAATGTAGTAAAAATCTGACTTCACGTCGTAGCGAGATAAGGGATTGCGTCTATGTTTAACTTATGGATAGAGTGGTAGTAAGTGCAGCGTAAGCGTACCACCACTCTAACCGTAAGTTAAGCATAAGCTCAACACCTTATCTCTTCAGGACGAGCAGGTAAGATTTTAGTTTCAACGAGTTTTAGATATTTAATTGATCTTTAATGAAACTGTAAAGTCGGATTTTTACCACTTCTTTGTGGATTAATAATTGTGGAGAAACAATCTTGCACGCTAACCAATAATGAAATAATTTAAATTACCTTGGGATAGAAATGAATTCACTGAATGAAAAATAGCATTTAAGTAATTTATTTTAAACGATCCAATGTAAATAGCACGGACATATTCCAATGCGACAATAAAAAATCCGGATGCTATTAACCAAACTATAACGCAAACCCATAGCTGGATGCTGAAAGGTTTTAAGTAAGGCGAAATGCCATAATTTATGTAAGCATTATCGTATGCCAAATAAAAATGAGTTCTAAAATTAATTATCATTATTATTGTTAAAAGCGGCAGGTGACTTAAAAAAAGAAAAAGACGCATCTTACGATCTTTTCCAGAAAGGTCCAAGCCAATTATTATAAGGAAATAGTGAAGTAATATCTGTGTCCATGACAAAAACCTCCAACGTGGAAAGGAATGATTCGTCAAACTCTTCCTCCGAAAAATAAAACTGTTTGAACTGGATCCTGGAGAAAAAAAAAAAAAAAAAGAACTAGGATGTTTGCTTGTTTACTAGGATGTTTGATTTTAAAAATTTTCATCATTACCGGAAATTAATGGTCCGCGAAATTTCCTGCACCATTTCGATGTAGGCACAGACTTTTGGATAACATCGATCATCGTTCACGGCCTTCAAATAAAATTTATAAGTCAAAAGACATCTGTCCTAAAGACTGCAATGTCAGAATCCCGGGGTTATGGACCATTTTTAATACCGGGAATCCTGGGGATTAAAAAAGAAAAGATCTTGGAATTTTTAGTCTCAAAATATAGGTATTTTTAGGAGTTCATTAGTCTGAAATTAAGGTTAAGGTAAAATTTACAAGAAAACCATGAGGTAAAAACATTTTAATTTTTACATTGGGATCATACAAGTATTAAATAAGAATTTTTTTGCCAATTTTGTACCCCCCCCCTCTCTGGGTGTAAGCAAGCGTGGTAATTGGTCGACCTCCCCCGCTCCCTAATATTACGTAAGATTTTTTTTATTATTCTCAATAATTTGCAAAAAAGAGATTTTAACTTTATTTTATTTTTATTTTTATTTTCATCTTCAAAAAAATTATTATTACAATTCTTTCTTCTTTTTCTGAAATAAAATTAAGGGTCGGAAAGAGAACAGTGAAATTTATTTTTAAAAAACTTAACGAATCAATAAAAATAATATGAAAAATCAATGAACTAAATAAAAAATTACTTAATAAAATCAATCAAATATTAATTAAAGGAACCATAAAATGAAATTATGAACTAATGAGACCATTTTTACACTGAATAATGCAGAAAATAATTTTTAGTGGCAAATTTTTAAAATTTCAAATCTTACGTGAGATATGAAATACCCGCCCCTCCCCCTCCAAAAGCAGCCGTAACCATTCCATCAACCCTCCCCCCTCCCCTGAAAAGTGCTTACGTAATACGTGGACCTCCACATGAAAAGGTCCCACCTGGCAGATGGGAACATGGAAGGCTGTGGAAATTAACTTATAAGAAAACCTTTTGTATACAAACAAAAATTCTAAGCACCATCTGCCAAGTGGAACCTTTTCATGTGGAGGTACACATCAGGCCCAAAAGGGATCATACAAGTAATACTTGTATGATCCTTTTTGGGCAACACCAAGAAAATAGTAAAAATTGATGATAGTTGAACAGACATTATAACAAGTCGTGACCTTAGGATTACAAGGCAGTATCTCTGAAAAGGATTGGCAGAGCGCTGCGTAAGATAAACATGAGCAGCACAAGTCAATTCTTTTCAGAGACAGCTCCTTGTAATCCCAAGGTCACGAAATGTCAACCAAAACAGGAATTTACGGATATTAGTTATAAAAACTTTCAACGGTAAATACAGTAAATAATGAGGAAAAACTTACTCCAGAAATGATACCAAAAACAATACTTGTGCCATTTAAATCCAACCGGCGGAGGAAAAAATCTTTTGACATGAGGATTCCTGTTGCTTTCGTCCATTTTCCGAAATCGGTTTTTCGCACGAGACGATCGTGCCGTGAAACATGATACAAGGCAGATACATTGAGTTCGTGCTCTTTTGTCGCTTTTACGGAAAAAAATCGGCAGTTGTACGGTATATAGAGGGTTGGATCAATCTCATTTGTCGGTAGCTCAGTGAGACCTCGAAAAGTCAGCCAAAGAAATCGAAAAAGCGTGAATTCATGATTAAGCTAAAACATTACAGGATTAGTTCAAACAAACCATCTTAAAAGTTTTTGTTAATAATTAAAAATGCCACAGCGAACCACGGTAGATGGTGAATTTTGATGAAAATCTTACTTATCTATTACACGCACCTTGATCCATGGTCAAATGAACAAAATATTAAACAGTACTTACATTAAAAATGGATGGAATGTCCGAATATTCATAATTCAGAAATAAAACAAGAGTTGTCCGAGGATGCTGAATTAATTCATTTCTATCGCGAAATTCAAAAGCTAACTGAAGCATGTAGTCTATCAACTGATCGGCCCGCATGACAGTGCTAAATATTTTTTCACAAGATAAACGTTTTACGAAGGAAATAGAATCCGCGTCAGGTGAAACAGGGAAATCTTCTATCACAATCAAATTTTTGACACCTAAATTTTGATTAAATGAATCTATAAAATCTTTCTCGTTTTCATTCAGAATCACTCGTTTGGCGTTGCTTATAGCAGACCAATACAAAATAATTAAGGAAAATAAGAATGTATTTAGCCTCATCGTGTTTTTCAACGGCTTTGTTTTAATTAAAATGAAATTATGACATTATTATCTCTTTAACTTTGATTTTTGACTCGATTTCCTTGTTTTTTCATTACCGCGTCGCCTTTTACCGGTTTAAAAATTCATGATTAGTCGTCAAAGTAAATTAATTAAAATGCTGCCATTTTGAAAAGATTATAACACATGGCATCACATGGAACTTGGCAAGGAGGGGTTGAAAGGGGTGAACAAAATTCTCAGATTTTTTATTTCCGTAAACTGAGGTTAATGCTTCGCACAATATTTTTTATTCCAAACAAAAAAGTTTAGTTTAATTTACAAAACAGAACATGACTTCCCTTGCAACCTTTATGTTCGCTTAAGTAGGAAATGATTTTTCAGGACAAAACAAGTCCAGTCAGGTTTCACTAAATAACAAATAGTTTCTGCTGTTTGACCTAAAACCTCAAATTATGAATTCAAACGTATCGTAAACTTATTTTAATATTTCTTTATGCGGCTGTAATGAAGATTTTCAACAATTAAAATCAACAAAGAAAACCCATAAATAATAAACAGCATCTGATATATCCTAAAGAGGTTTTTTAAAGATACGATTTCAGTGTTAGACAAATGATGCGAACTCCATTTCGAGTTGGCCCACGATTCGTTTTGCAATAGGTTTTGATGAAATCGACTAATCATTCCATTTGAACGCATCATTCTCAATCTAGAACAAAATATAACTGTCATCTCTGAAAAACATCCCTATAATACATTTCAATTGTGGAATCAACTTACATTCGATTAAAAATTTGTTTGTACTGACTCCCCATTCTTACTATCAAAACATCCCAGGAATAAAAAAAAGGATTTTTTAATTTTAAAATGTGGCAATCGTCGTCATCATGCGAAAACATTTCATGTTCCACGAGAACGAACTTATGATCCTCACACATTCTGTTAATAGCTTCATAAATGGTAGACGGCATTTTTCCCCGAGCGAAAAAAACGCTATCCTTGAAACTTCGAAATACATCTACAGCATTTAAATCTCCTTCTAGTTTTATCTTCGTGGTATCCTAATTAAAAATTGAAAAGATATTTTCAATTTTGGTTATAAAATCTGAAATCGATCTTAAATTTCCATACATCAAGCGCAGGGTGAAAATCCGAAATGAAGCCTAATTTGAAGGTCTTGTCTTCTTTGAACCCAAAAATATCATCAAACGGCAATCGGGTATCTTGATACAGTAGATTTGACAAGATCGATCCTGTATAGGCGGGGACTATAAATAACGCAATTATTCTGTTGGTTGAGGCTATTATCCGTGAGAAAGTAAATGAAAAGACTTCGTCGTCCCCTAAAATTTTAAAATTAACTCAACCGTTTTTATAAAAATTATGTCTTCGTTCGCATTTGCAGAAAACAATCTTCTATGCCCAAATGAGTCATATGGCCTTGTACAGTATTTTGAAGTAGTAAAAAAATTTAAATTACCTTGGGACAGAAATGTATCCACTGAATGGAAAATGGCATTCAAGTAATTTATTTTAAACGAACTGACATAAATACTACGGACGTATTCCAAACCAACAATAAAAAATCCGGATGATACTAACCAAACTATTACGCAAATCCATAACTGGATGCTAAAAGGTTTCAAGTAAGGCGAAATACCATAATTTATGTAAGAGTCGTCAGAAGCCAAATAAAAATGAGTTCTAAAAATGATGATCACTATTACTGATAGAACCTACAGGTGACTTAAAAAAAGAAAAACGACATCTTACGATCTTTTCCAGAAAGGTCCAAGCCAATTACTACCGGGAAACAGTGAATTAATATCTACGTCCATGACATAAATTTCTAACGTGGAAAGGAATGATTCGTCATAAGCTTGCTCCGAAAGGCTGAATTGTTGAAACTGGATTCTGCATAAAAAAAAAAAAAAAAAAACAACGGTGAATTAGTTTGTCTAACGATTTGAAAAAATAGCTGAAAAAAATGTTACCGGAAATTGATGGTCCGTGACATTTCCAGTGCCATTTCGGCGTAGACATCAACTTTTGGAAACTGATCATCATCGTACTTCAAAAAAAAAAATACATTTGTCAAAAGAGAATCGAAACACAAGGTGGAAAAAAATTTTATTAAGACAGGTGCGTGGTAAAAAATTGAAACTTTGAGTGATTTGAACATTGCAGTAAGACAAAAACCAATATGACGGTTTTCCTAGGATCATATCTCATCAGAAATGAATAGTAAGAGGGAAAAACTATCATAGGGTCCATGTTTTTTTTTTTGGATGTTTTGACAAAAGCTAAACATAAGATTTAAGTGTAAACAAAAACAATGAACTCCGATCCATTACCCCTCTTACTCTGCAAATTTTATTTTGAAGTGAAATGCAACAATTCAAGTTCAAGCTGAAGTATATTTAACCATAAAAACAATATAGGTTATCGGTCTCGTCAACAGAAAATGACAATAATAGTTAAATAATAAAAAAAAAAATGAAAATAATTTAAAATAGGAACTTTTGAAAAAGAAGACACTAACATTCCTCTGTTGGTTTTTGTAAATATTCTGCCACCAAGTATATCACCTCATTTATTAGCCATTTCTTCATCCTAGCACAAAATTCTTTGTTTCCCCTTAAATCTTTTATTTGCCCCGGCAGTTTGTTAAAAAATAAAGCTCCAACATACAACACGTCCTGTTTGGAATTTTACAGTCGACATTTTGGGTAGTCGAATGTCCTTTGCGTTCCGGGTATTATATGTTGAAGCTTCCCCCACAGTTATCCCACCCCCATTTTTCTCAAAAAATCGGATAGCTTCATAGATATAGCAAGCCGGTGCAGTATATTGTACGTGCAATACATTTTTCAGCAAATTAAATGGGCAGGTAATGATATAAGAGAAGCCATCGTAACGCATTGAAGTAATATTTAATTTAAAACAGCTATAAATTAAGTTGTTAAAAAGATTTAATTATTTTATTTACTTATTAGCATAAATGCTGTATTAAAGACAAGAACAATAAGATAATGTAATAAAAAAAATTAAAAAAAAAAAAAAAACAATTAGTCTACAAAGACCATAACCTTTTGTTTAACTGCTTTATAAGATAAATTTTTCACCTTAAGGGGAAGCTTATTATATTCAATAATTCCCTATAAAAAATGGTTCTTAAATTAAAAAAATTAAAAATGCTGGATATTAATTATAAAAACTTCGGATAGTAACAAGGAGAACGGTAATGAGGGTGCATACGCACCCCATTAAACTTTCTCGCGGCTTTATTGGTGGAAAAAAGAAGTTGAAATAAAGAAAAAATGTAAAAAATCAAGTTTAGGTTTTCAAAGTGTATTAATTAAAAACTTTCCAAACGGGAAAGCTTGAGCCTCTGGGATAGCTTTTACACCGGAAAAATAGAGCTTCTGGAAAAAAATTATTTCATCCACCCAGGCCGAGTATGCCATTGCGTTTTCTACATGAGCCAACAAAATTTCGGATTCCTCGTAAAAAAGAGCAAAAAAAAAAAAAAAAAAATCATATTTAACAGAGCATTCAGATCGGAAACCATTGAGCTTCGGCCTCAAACCTTTGAGCCTATAAAACTTTGACAATTTTAAACGGAAAAATAGAGCTTATAGAGAAACATTGATTCAAGCTCGCAGGCCAAGTATTCCACTTGCGTTATCTGTACAGGCCAAGCCAAATTCGGATTCCTCGTTAAAAAATGAGTCCAAAAAAAAATAATTTGCAACAGAACTTTCATACGGGACAGCTTGATCTTCTGGGGTAGCTTTTACACCGGAAAACAGAGCTTCTCGAAAAAAATTATTAAAATCACCCAGGCCGAGTATTCCACTTGCATTTTCTGTACAGGCCATGGCAAATTCGGATTCATCGTAAAAAAAGGAGCCTAAAAAATAGGCAATAGAACTTTCAAACCGAAAAGCTTGAGCTTCTGAGATAGCTTTTAAACACGAAAAATAGAGCAATTGGAGAAAAATTATTTCAAGCACGCAGGCCGAGTATTCCACTAGCGTTTTTTGTACAGGCCAACCCCAATTCGGATTCCTCGTAAAAAAAGGAGCCTAAAAAATTGCCATTAGAACTTTCAAACCGAAAAGCTTGAGCTTCTGGAATAGCTTTTAAACCCGAAAAAAAGAGCTTCTCGAAAAAAATTATTTAAACCACCCAGGCCGACTATTCCACTTGCGTTTTCACAGGCCAACGCAAATTCGGATTCGTCGTAAAAAAAGGAGCCTAAAAAATTGGCAATAGAACTTTCAAACCCGAAAGCTTGAGCTTCTGAGATAGCTTTTAAACCCGAAAAATAGAGCATTTGGAGAAAAATTATATCAAGCACGCAGGCCGAGTATTTCGATTGCGTTTTCTGTAAAGGCCAACTCAAACTCGGATTCCTCGTAAAAAAGCTGCGTAAAAAATTGGCAAAAGAAATTCCAAACCGGAAAGATTGAGCTTCTGGGATAGCTTTTACACCGGAAAAATAGAGCTTCTGGAAAAAAATTATTTCAACGACCCAGGCCGAGTATGCCATTGCGTTTTCTACATAAGCCAACAAAATTTCGGATTCGTCGTAAAAAAGAGCCAAAAAATAAAAAAAATCATATTTAACAGAGCATTCACATCGGAAACCATTGAGCTTCTGCCTCAAACGTTTGAACCTATAAACCTTTTAGCTTTTAAACCGGAAAAATAGAGCTCTTACAGAAACATTGATTCAAGCGCGCAGGCCAAGCATTCCCCTTCCGTTTTCTGTACAGGCAAATTCGGATTCTTAGTAAAAAAAAGGAGCCTAAAAAATTGGCAACAGTTTTTCCACACCGGAAATCTTGAGTTTCTGGGATAGCTTTTACACCGGAAAAGTAGAGCTTCTCGAAAAAAATTATTTAAACCACCCAGGCCGAGTATTCCACTTGCATTTTCTGTACAGGCCAACGCAAATTCGGATTCATCGTAAAAAAAGGAGCCTAAAAAATGGCAATAGAACTTTCAAACCGAAAAGCTTGAGCTTCAGAGATAGCTTTTAAACCCGAAAAATAGAACATGTGGAGAAAAATTATTTCAAGCATGCAGGCCGAGTATTCCACTTGCGTTTTCTGTGCAGGCCAACCCAATTTCGGATTCCTACTAAAAAAAGGAGCCTAAAAAAATTGGCAACAGTACTTCCACACCGGAAATCTTGAGTTTCTGGGATAGCTTTTACACCGGAAAAATAGAGCTATTGGAAAAAAATTATTTAAACCACCCAGGCCGAGTATTCTACTCCCGTTTTCTGTACAGGCCAACCCAAATTCAGATTCCTCGTAAAAAAAGGAGCCAAAAAAAAAAATAATTTGCAACAGAACTTTCATACGGGACAGCTTGAGCTTCTGGGGTAGCTTTTAAACCCCAAAAATAGAGCATATGGAGAAAACTTATTTTAACCACCCAGGCCGAGTATTCCACTTGCGTTTTCTGTACAGGCCAAGACAAATTCGGATTCCTCGTAAAAAAAACGGCCTAAAAAAATCGATTGGCCACAGAACGTCAAACCGGAATGCTTGAGCTTCAGGGATAGATTTTACATCCTAAAAATAGAGCTTTTGGAGAAAAATTATTACAACCACCCGGGCCGAGTATTCCACTCGCGTTTTCTGTACAGGCCAACGCAAATTCGGATTCCTAGTAAAAAAAGGAGCCTAAATAATTGCCAATAGAACTTTCAAACCGGAAAGCTTGAGCTTCTGAGATGGCTTTTAAACCCGAAAAATACAAACATTTGGAGAAAAATTATTTCAACACGCCGGCCGAGTATTCCACTTGCGTTTTCTGTACAAGCCAACGCAAATTCGGATTCCTACTAAAACAAGGAGAACGGTAATAGGGGTGCATACGCACCCATATATTTTCAAAAATCCGGTTAGTTTTTTGATCCGAGGTACACGAATCCCGCTGTACCCACATAAAGAATCCCAATTTTGGAAAAATAATTCCATATTCGGATTCCTCTACCCCGAAAATATTTTCAAAAATCCGGTTAGTTTTTTGATCCGAGGTCCGCGAAATCCGGTGTACCCACAAAAAAAATCCGAATTATGGATGGTTCCTGGAACTCGAGATATCGATATGACTTAATCAATATATCGATATGACTTACGATATATCGATATGACTTATTACGTCATTCGAGGATTTTTAGACCTAATTTATACGTAGCCTAATCCTCATAATTTGTGTACCAATCATCCGAATTCAACCAAATTTTGATGGTATGATACTTTGATGAATATCTACTACAGTACGAAAATTGCTGATGATTTGTAGCCGGATTCGAGATTTATCGTCGCAAGAAAAAAACCAAATTTAAAAGTTCAAATATTTGCCGTTTAGGTAATTTTTGAAATTTTTAAAAAATAAGAAAAGACCCCCTCTCATTTTTCGACGAAAAATACGTGTGCAAAATTTCCTTTTGATCCGATGCGTAATAGCGGAGAAAAAACTCCGAGCGTACGCGGCGTACGAGGCGTACGAGGCGGACAACCGGGAACTCAGAATTTTATTCTAAGTATAACTATATAAGTTTCATGTAGAAACTCGCAGGATTAAAGATTTTCGGTTTTCCGACCACGGCAATACTTTCTTCGCGGCCGCTCGAAAGTAAAAATGGATAATAAGCAAAAACTTACCCTATAAACGATCCCAACATTTAAGTTGGTGCCATTTAAATCCGACCGGCGGAGGAAAAAATCTTCTGACATGAAGATTCCTGTTGCTTTCGTCCATTTTCCGAAATAAGTTTTTCGCAAGACAGGATCGTGCGATGAAACATGATACATGACAGATATATCAAAATGGTGCTCTTCTGTCGCTTTCGCGGAAAAAAATCGACAGTTGTAGGGTATATAAAGAGTTGGATCATTCTCATTTGTCGGTAACTCAGTGAGGTCTCGAAAAGTCAGCCAAATATATCGGAAAAGTGTGAATTCATGATCGAGCTAAAACATTACAAGAGCAATTCAATCAAATCATTTAAAAGTCTGGTTTGCAAACCAAGGTAAACGGTAAATTTAAACCTATATTTTGATGGAAATCTCTCTTATCGGTTACACTTACCTATATCCATGACCATGGTAAAGTGAACAAAATATTAAACAGTACTTACATTAAAAATGAATCGAATGTCCGAATATTCATAATTCAGAAATAAAACAAGAGTCATCCGAGGATGCTGAATTAATTCAGTTCTATCATGTAATTCAAAAGCTAACTGAAGCATGTAATCTATCAACTGATCGACCCGCATGACAGTGCTAAATATTTTTTCATAAGATAAACGTTTTACGAAGGAAATAGAATCCGCGTCAGGAGAAACCGGAAATTCTTCTACCACAATCAGATTTTTGACAGCTAAATTTTGATTAAATGATTTAATAAAATCTTTCTCGTTTTCATTCAGAATTACGTGTTTCGCACTGCTAATAGCAGAACAGTGCAAAGTTATTGTAAAACATAAAAATATATTCATGGTTTTCCTCAATTTTTTGTCCCTTAAATTAACATTGATTTATGATACTTCGTTTACAACTCCGATATTTAACCCACTTCATACAGAGGAGGCTCTGTTAATTACAGGAGTGCCATTTTGGAAACTAAAAAATTCATGATAGCTTTCAAATTAATTAAAAAAAAAATTGTTACCTTTAAACGGCTATAATTTATGGCTTTCTAATATTAAAAAAAAAATTGACTAGTCTTAAATGAGGAAAAATAAAAGGAGACGGAAAAAGAAGCTTCTTGAAATGAGCATCTTCCCTCTGCCCAACCTGATCCCATCACCAGTAGTATGTCCAACTTTCACCTTCTTAAAATAGTACCTACGGACGCCTTTCTCCAAGGACAAGAAGACCCAGTCACATGCTGGTGCTGGCTTTGCAACCATTTGGATATAGAAAACTGTCCCCCTAGATGGCTACTTCAAGATGCCTGGCGTTTAATCACATTTAAAAACGATCAAAGGAATCAAAAAAAAAAAAATCTTAAGGCTGATCAGGTCAATTCGATCGTCGGCTCGATCCAATACTAATCCAAACTTTATTCAATGTAAGTTATTACCAGGGTTAACATGCCCTATTACTGAACCATTAATACAGAAAGCCCAAAAGCTGGAAATTATGAATCGTACAAAATTACGAAATTCATGCCGAAATTTCAATTCGGCACAGTATTATAAAAAGATGTTGATTATCGATTCCAATATCAGGCATTTTCCAATTCAAAAATTCGAGTTTTTCGACCCTCCCTTGTAGTCAGGTTTCAATTAATAATAAATCTTCTCTGCTGTTTCACCGAAAACCTCAAATTATATATTCAAACGTATGGTAAACTTATTTTAATTTTTTTTTTCATGCAGCTGTAATGAAGATTTTCAGCAATTAAAATTAACAAAGAAAACCCATAAATAATAAGCAGCAACTGCGTTGAGAATGTAACAAAAAGTACTAGATCAACTAGAACTAGAAGATCTAGTCTTTTTTGCTTTATAGTTTTTACTTTATTCTAACGACATCTGAAGATGCCCGCCATGGCCGAAACAGCTGTAACGGACCTAATATAATTTAGAATTTTTATGAATTAAAGGACGTTAAATAGGAGGACGATTTGTCTTCAATTCTTAAATAATTCCGTCCTTAGAGCTCCAGCAATCTAATTAATTAAACAGTAGTAGTAATGATTTGGGACCCGCGCGCCACTTCCGACCCACCACGCCACTTTCTCCATGTAAAATCCCTATCTCGCCTGGCGCCGTACAATTTTTACGCAATATCTACACGTTCCCGCGCGCTTATCTTTTTCGCGTTGTCACGCTCCGTGAGCGCCACGCCTACCTTGATTTTCGCAAATGCATCTTTTGCTTTAATTAACATAATAAACTAGGTAACCTTCCGAGTGCATTTTAAGAATCTTAATTGAGCTCGGTTGCACTTCCAAACGCATGCACCTTTAATTATATCATCGCTTTTGCTTTCAACAAAATTAACATAATAAACTAGGTAACCTTCCGAGTGCATTCCCATCGCTTCAACAATGTTTAATTGTTTATATTAAACTAGGTAATGCGTTTTCAAGAATCTTAATTGAGATCGGTTGCATCTTCCAAATGCATGCACATTTAATTATATCATCACTTTTGCTTTTAACAAATATGAAAAAAATTAACACAACAATTAAATAATATATTAAACTAGGTAACGCAACCATCACAGCAAATGCATTTCCGAGTGAATTAATAGCGCTCGATTCCAAACACAGGTTGCTTAAAAAAACTAATTAGCCCATGAGATTTTTTCTACTGTCATTTGTCGCTTTGAATAATATCACCAAGGTGCATTAATTTTTACTTGTTTATAGAAATAATATATTTAACTAGCTTACAAAATATTTATTGTTTCTCCAAATATTCGACTCTTTTATGTTAAATCATTTTTATTTATTCAATCTCTTTGATTTACACTATTTCCTTTTTAATACTTTTTCAATAAGACAAAAAAATCTGGGAATTTGGTTTTCAAATTTATTAAAATATATGCCCTATGATTTAATAATAATCTATTGCTCAATAATACCAACTAATATGATCAATCGAATCTTCCTACTTGGTTTTATCCGTTGGTGGACAATGAAAAAAGGTCTTTAAAAAGAAAAAAAAAAAAAAAAAACAATAAATAAATCGTCACTTTCATCGGTCTAAGGATATGAAAAAAATTAATTGTTTATAAATATATTTAACTAGCATATCCAAATCACAACAGCCTTGACAGTGCTAAATGCATTTTCCTAGGGAATGAAAAAATAATATTTCTCAAATGTCGGGAGCATCGCATCTTCCAAACGCATACTATTTTAAAGACTGCAATCAACAGCGTTTGATTTTTCTACTAGATTAAGATGCATGATTTTCCAATAGCGTAAATGGATATAAAAAATATAACACTCTAATTGTTTATAAAAATAATCTATATTTTAATTAGCTTACAAAAATGAAATTGCTTTGATTAGTTTACAAAAATCCAAATCACTTTGAAGGCGCATCTATCTTTTTCTCCAAATTTGTGCTGTGTTTTGATGGCTAATTAAAAAGAAACAATTTATCAACGATAGAAATACCCATTTCCCTTTCAAAAGAGACACTCACTTATATCCCGTTCTCCATAATTGATTTTCGTTTCCGAATAAAAGTAAAATTGGCTCCCACGGATTTAGTTCTAGTTTTTCTCTTTTCTCCAATTCTTTTTCATTAAGATACCTACCATTTTCCCGTCTAATTCTCCTGCACATATCATACATGTATTTAATTTGTTCTATTTCATGGCAACAATAAGTTGCTAGTTTTTCCGGCGCTCTTAGTACTTCAAAATTGAATGGTAAATCAAAAAATTTTAGTTTACTTTTATTTTCTTTAAGAAATTCCTCAATAAGCGAGGAAGATCTAAAAAATATTAATTCTAAGAACATCGCCGGGCCTTATCAATAACATATAACTTATCTAACAAAATCATTTTAATTTCCGGAGGTAAAATTTTTATATTTTCAAACAATTTTCACCAAAAGAAAACATGATTTAATTCAAAAATACATAATAAACCAATCAACGATCTTGAATAAATGAATCAACATTCCCTGCAACGCAACCACCATCACTTTTGCTTTCAACGAAAAAATTAACATATTAAACCGGTAACCACCTTGACTTTTGCTTTAATTAAATCATCGTTTTAACAAAAAAAAAAAAAAAAAAAAAAAAAAAAAAAAAAAAAATAATTGATTATAATATCTAAGTAATCCCACCAATCGAATCTTCCTCTCCTAATACATTCTTTATAGGGCATATGAATGCAAATTAATTAAAAAAATCAAATTATTCAAATCATTTGATTAAAAGCACAGAGACAGACAGAAATGGAAACACGTATTTACAACATCGGGTCGAATTTTACTCTCAATGTGGAGTTTCGCGCAGGCGAGGTTATAATTGTTTTGCAAATTGAAAACAGCGAGATTATTTTAACCGTATCGGAGTGGACAAAACTTATGCAAGAATTCGAGCTTATCACACGCATTTTAAAACTTCAAAATGATGCAATACGAGAAAAAAATGTGCAAAAATACAAAAGCAGCATTGACTTGGTCAAACAAGAGCTTTTTATCCTGGAGAAAAAAATTAAGGAGCATGGAGAAGGAAAAAGAGATGAATTATTTTCAGAGCTAATGGAAAAAAGAAAAGATTCCAAATGGTATCAAACACAATTATATGGTGAATATATGAGAGGAACAAAAATTGAAGAAGAAGATGTGGTGGATGAAAATAACTACGATTATGACGAGAAAGCTGCTGTGGATTTCGGAGGATTCTTTAAAGTGGAAATACTCTCAGGACATCTTCGCTTTATTAATTGCATCAGAAGATTTGATGAAGACGATGGTTATGGTAACCCACCGTATATCACTTTATTGTTGCGAGAATTCAATAAAATTTATCAGCACAAGGAACATATAGAAAGAGACATAGTGAAAAACCTAAAATATCGTTTGATACCTTTACTGTCTTGCGATTATTCTGAAATATAATGTATATATTAAAATAAATTTTTAAAAATTACTCTTTAGTTTTAACATTCTTCTTCACATATTGACGAATAAAATATAGGTCATACGAATCAGATAACCATTCTCGACAAGCCCCCTGAGCAGAATTATGAGCACAATTAATACCCAGAGAGACAGACAGTAAAGACAGACAGACAGTAAAGACAGACAGACAGACAGTAAAGACAGACCGACTGTTAGATGGCTTCCTTATTGTTTGGTACTAACCATCGTATCTTCCTCCCCATTTATTAAAATATATGCTCTATGAACCAATTAAAGAATTAACAATCTATTGATTAATAATAGTACCTAATATGATCAATCGAATCTTCCTATCTGTTTTAATCCATTGGTGGACAAAGGAAAGGTCTGGTCTTCAAAAATAAAAATTGTTTACATTAATAAAACATTATATTGAATAAAATAAAATAATATAAATTTTAAAACATACTCATAATTTTAATATTCTTTTTTACATATGAACGAATAAAATATGGGTCATATGAATGAACCGCTTTCGACACGGTGTCTGAGTGCAATTATCAACGTGTGTGTCGGTTTCTTTCGCTAATCCCACCAATGCAACTGCCTTGACTTTGGCGATACATTCTGTGCATCACAATCGGGTGCAAACTAATTAAAACATCACTTTTGCTTTCCGTATGCATATGAAAAATTTACAGCCGGATTGATTATAGAAATCATATATTTCACTAGTTTACAAAAATTATACGTTGACATATTCATTTTTCTCTGAAAAACTTTATTACTATCACAATACCACTCATCGAATTTTCCTCCTTTAGTATGTTCTCAATATGAATTCGATTAAAGAGTTAACAATCTAAATTGTTTAATAATAAATGAGCGAAATATAAGGAAATATGAAATTAAGAAGGTTAATCGTTCCTCTTATTTATTACGAGGTAATTATTGAAGTTTGGAATGTTTTTTTATACTAAATTACTCCCATCATTTGATCGAATACAGACAGACAGCTCTCATACCGCTCTGTAAAAACCGCTCGGTAGATGTGTCCATCCCTCTGCCTCCCTATCCAACTGTCCATCTCTCTCTCTTGATCAGTTCATATGCTCAATTTTAATTAATAGATTGTTATTTCATATGACATATATTTAGAATAAGTTGCTACTACAACCATATTTTTTTTATATGGTGTCATTTATGCAATTCTTCGAATAATATGTGCGCTATGATTTGGATTAGTGAATTAACAATCTATTGTTCAATAATAGCATCTAATATGATCAATCGAATCTTCCTCGCTGTTTTAATCCGTTCGTGGACAAAGGAAAAGGTAATACTTTCGGGTCTTCAAAAATAAAAATTGTTTACATTAATAAAACATTATATTAAATAAAATTTAAAATACATTATTCTTATTATAAAACCCACCACCTTAAACTTAAAACATTATATTAAATTACAATTTTTTCTTATTTAAACCCATCACCTTAAATCTATCACTTAAAATTAAATACAATACATTTTTCTTAATGAATACCCACCACCGAAAATCATTTTCTTAATTTAAACTAAAATATATTTTCTTAATTAAACTATCAAATAATTTTTCTTATTTAAACCATCACCTTAAATCTATAACTTAAAATTAAATACAATACATTTTTCTTAATTAATACCCGTCACCAAAAATCAATTTCATAATGAAACCTAAAATTTAAAATATATTTTCTAAATTAAAGTATCAAATACTTTCATCGTCACTGCTACTATCGTTTTGCGGTATTTTATTTTCAATTTTTTTTATATCTTTATGCCCATAGGCCAAACTATCAATACCAAATTCTCCAAGGTAGTATCTTTTATCATCATATGGGCTTAAACAAATTTTTTCCTCGCTAAAAGTAGAAACTACATGATTTTTTGATCCTATTCTGTTCATAACTTCTTTTCTTATTGTTTTATTAAATAAAGTTTCCTTATATTTCTCATGTGTCAAATGATGTTTAATAGTGGATCTTACACATCCTTTAGCTACTTTTTTTTCATTATCCGATGCAAATTTAAGAGAATAATTTTTCGCTCTGAGTGCAACACATTCTAATATTTCATCGGTGGGAAATTCAATCTTCATCTTGCCTACAACTCCCTTATTACATTCATCATACATAAAGTGATCTTTCGGAAAATTTGAAGTGTCAAAATGTTCAGCAATATCAGGTTGAAGTTCTTTCAAAATATTAGGACTTTGAATGTGAACGATAAAAGAATCTGTATCTGTTAAAAGCAGATTTAATCGATTTTTAAATTTTGGAAGTAAATAATCATAAAAGAATTCATACATAAATAATTTGCTTAGTTCTAATATGGTAAATCCAATGACACAGGGTCTATCATATTTTAAGTTAGTTAAGAATGATTGGGTAGCCACAAACTCTTCATTATAAATTTTAAAGTCTTTGAAAGCCGGCGAGGTCGCCAGCCTTCGAGCTTTTTTTTCGCTAGTAACCAAATCAATCTTAACTCTATTGTCTAGTTTCTCGCAAAATTTACCGAATAAACTATTAACATTGTATTTAAATAGATCCCTTTCACACTCCGAAACGGCGTTCCTTCTTCGTTCTGTATTAAAAGTAACGTAGGGGGCAATATATCTCGACTGTGTAAACTCTAAAATTTGATTTATTCTTACAAGTTTCAAACCCTTTTTTAAATAAAACTGTAAATTGCGATAATGACATACATAATCTTTTTTTTCATACAAATTTGGTAATAATTTATAATTTTTTTTTAACGCCTTCAAATTGAATTTTTCTAATATATTTTTGGAGTAATCAGAGAGCATATCAAATGTTATATTTTTACTTTCACATGCCAGCGGATACATATTATGATCGTCGTGTAAATAATCTGGGTATTCTAAATCAACGCTAAGTATATAGCCTTTTTTACTGTCACAGGGAATAGATAGCACATCAAAATTTTTCACTTCTTCATCGCTTAAAAATCGAAAATGTTTTAAAGCGTGAGGTTCCATCATTGCACGACCGTAAAGGTTGACCTTATCAAGGGCAAGAATAGAAGACGGGGGCTCGTTGGGGTTAAACAATTTCGGAATTCTAGGGTCATTGGCTCTAGCAAATCTTTTATTACATACAGTGGCTATACCACCTCTCATACCTTTTTGAATGAATAAATATTGGTCTATGTCCGTCAACAAATCAATTTGAACCATAGAAAACTTTAAAAATGCTTGATATGTGAAACCAGGGGTTGATACGAAATGTAGTGGATCTAAACCAAAATATGTCAAACAATTGCGTCTATGACACAACATTACCTCTGCTAAAAGTACTGTATCTGTTATCACATATAATTCTAAAAACTGCCCCAAATTTTTTAAATTATATGTTTCCCAAACTAATTTTGCATGATCATAATCCTCTTGTGAAACACCTTCCTGGGTTAAACGACTATAAAATTGTTCTATCGGGGGCAAACTGGTTTCCTCAAATTTAGAAACTGAATCTACATACTCATACGGGAAACACTGCTTTCTGTAAAAAAGCTGTCTTTTAACAGGGTCTCGTTCTAAGGCCGTCAATATAGGAAAATTCCAATTAGATTTAACCAAGTTTTGCACCAACTTATCCAGGGAAGATGGTAAAAATTGAAAAGAATCTAAAAATCTCAAATTACCAATTGAAAATGTTATGTACCTTTGAAAATTCTGGGCTATGCACTTCAATTTTTTATCTTTAATTTTTCCTAGTTCTTGCATTATAAGATGTGTATCATAGTTTTTTATATTATGACCAATAATTGGAATAAAATCTACCGCTCTGTAAGCTAAATTGCAATCCGAATGAAACGCTCCATGATATTTACCTGTCACATGATTGTGTCCCCTCACCTTTTTATCATTAATATCTTCAGATTCATAATCAAAAAGCCCTTTACAAAGAACGCAAAATTCGGCTTTTTGAAAAGAGCGTTCATCTTCCTCGGTCATGTTTAATTCTTTATGATAATTTAATAAAGGGCTTAACACCGCCTCGACTTTTAATATTTGTTGTAAAAAATGTTCAACTACATTTTCCCCTCTATAACTAAAAATTCTTTGACCCTCAATTTCAAACAATTCCCCCTTCCCTGTTATTATGATAAAACAATATGCACACGGAATGTGATCTGACTTGCCTGTTTCGGGGTCAAAAGGTAAAATTAGACTTTCGAAATCAAAAAATATAAAAAACGGAACTTCAACCATATATTTAATCCCACTAAATTGTGCTTTTTCGTTGAAATTCGGCATTGTGACTTTTTGTGGTTTATGAGGTTTTTTTTTATGTTTTTCCAAAACTCTTTCAGATGAAAAAGTTTGAAGACAAAGCCTACAAGAATATTTTTTTCCACGGTGTTTGGAAAATTTAAAATTTAACGCGTTTAAATCTTTAAGTAAACAGTAATGTGTTTTTTCCACATCTTGTGTGTCTTTTAATAATAAAAGATCGACGTGATGAGGGTGTTCAAATTTTGTAACTCTAATGGGAAACAAAACTTTTTCATAGCCATAAACATTACCGAAATGTTGTTTAATTTTTCAAATTTTGCGATATCAGATATTGTCACTGGAAAATCAATCCCCTTAAAATTTAATTCGTCAAACCAATCTTTATACTTTTGCGGTCTTTCGGGATGAATTTTCACCGGGTGTAAACTGGCTAAAATGCAGAGGCGGATTTACCACTAGGCACAGTAGGCAGCTGCCTAGGGCCGCAGCTCTCGAAGGGGCCGCGCTCATGTATTGGTAATTTGATACTATCTGTACAGAGCTACGACATAATACGAAATTCAAAATCTCAAACTGCAAAAAAAATTTTTTGAAGAGTAAAAAACTTTTTTAAAGGCTGTACCTAAGTCGTTTTTATTGTTATGTACCACTGAAAGTGTTTTACAAAAAAAGAGGCAAACACCAGGGGTCCGAATCCGAATCCGATGCCGATGTTGATGCCGATGCCGACGCCAATAAGCATCCGTTCGTTACATCCGATGCCGGCATCAGATGTAATCAACGCCGGCATCGGAACGCCTTTGATTCCGATTTTAGTAGAAAAAATCATAGAGCCATTCTTCACGTTTTTTAAAATATTATTTTATGAATCAAACAGCCTTATAAACAGTTTTGCTTTTTCAAAAATGTAAATTAATCGTGAAACCGCTTAAATTTCGACATTTTAATTCCGATGCCAGTGCTGGGCCAGCACTGCTCATCATCGGCATCGGCCCAGCACCGATGCCGATGCCGATGCTGGCACCAACAACTTCGCGATTCCGATGCCGATGCCGTTGCCGATTGAAAAAAATTCGATCGGTATCGGCCGAACTTTTCAAGCTTCGGACCCTTGAAATTAAGTGCGGAACTTGAAAAAAGAGCTTGTGCATATTCGGAAACTGATCGTTTGTTTGGATTTTTATTTTGTTTATATTCGTTATCTAATGATGAAATTCAAAATAAAATTAAAAAGTCCTGCCCGGGAAATTTAGATGAAGATTTTGTAGAAGAATCCATTCATTTTCGTGACTTTTTATTAAATTTAGATTTAGAAGAAAATCAAAATAGTTCAAAAACAAAAAACTTCTCTCTGAATCCTAAAAGATTATTACAAATTATTCGCAAAAAAAATTTAATCGTTTCATTTCCTAATATGGACGTCTGTTTGAGAATTTGTTAATTATTTTACCTTCTAATTTAAGTGGAGAAAGATCTTTTAGCGTATTAAATAGACTAAAAAATTTCTTCCGAGTACAATAGGTTAAGAAAGGCTTTCAAGTTTAGGAGCTTTTGCTTTCAACGCAGAAATGTTGTCAACTTTAGGTTTTGAGGCAATTATTGATGACTTTGCTGCCGTAAAAGCAAGGAAGAAGATATTTTAAAAATAGGTGAATTTAAAAAAAATACAGGTTAGATAAGGCTGGGGGGCCACGCTTCAAACTGCCTAGGGGCCGCACGTCTGTAAATCCGCCTCTGCTAAAATGCAATATTTGAAACAAAAATTGTCTTTATTTCTAATATTTAAAATTTTGTAATTGGAGTTGGATATTTTTAACGGAGTTGGAATGTAAGATCTGGCACCAAATGGTTGATATTTACATAATTTAATCCAACATTTATTTATGTTACCAAATAACCAACCCGATCCGAGGTTGACGAAGGAGTCTACACATTCCTCAAAAAATTCTGAAAGTTCTAGACATTCTTCTTCAACCTCAGCTTCAGTGTATGTACTATACATCTGGGAGTTAAAAAATACTTCCTTTGAAATTATCTCATCCCCCTTAATATATTTGTAAAATAAAACAGATAAAGATACGTTCCATTTCCTGGGCAAATATTCGGCAATGTATGAAAAAATTGCATCAATTTTTTTAGAAAAAAAAATTTTTAAATCATACTTTTCCGAATTATCGGGTGTTATTTCAAGGGTGGAAAAATAACCATTTAAAGAACTAATTTTTTTCGCGCCTTCTCCTGTAACAATACCGTGATCTTGATATAAATGTTGGTTTAAATTAAAAGCTCTCGAAAATAAAATACCGCATATATTACAGCGATGATTTCTATACATTATTTAAATTTGTTTTAGCCTTTTTTCTTTTTGCCTGAGGAGGTTGAGTTTGATGTAAATTTGTAAAAAATTTTGCTGTGGTGGTGTTTTGGGGAATTGCTGTGTTTATAAAATCGAACAAGTCTGATTGTTGTTGTTGTTGTTGCGGTGTCGGTTCAATTAAATCGAGAGTAAAAAATCTTTTATTGTACCGCCCTTCGGTTCTATTGTAAGTTAAACCAAGAAGAATCTTCCCCTCATTCACAGCACACAAATCTTCCTCTAAAAATCCTTCGTTATATTCTTTCGGTAGGTAAACAAAAAACTCACCAAATTCGTCGAGGAATGTTAATCGAAGACAATCGCCCCAGTCCTTATTCTTACTTTCAACTCGTTCAATCGAATGAACAACGTATTGAAGGCCTGGTTGTAAATCGCTGATGTTGAATGTCCTCCGATTTCTTCCTTCGTTAATTTGCTTTATTCGGTTGTGTAACGGTTCAGCAGAAAAAGTCTGTGTTTTGGAGGTCGACGGAACTGGATTCAAATGATACGACATTCTTAGGAAAAAATTCACATCAAACACTTATCAAAATTAATTTTAAAAAAATACTTACATTAAAGGTTTTTCAACTTGGAAAAAAGTAGCAAACTTTATGAAAGTTGACTGATAAATTTTTCCGAGTTTGTCTGATTTTTATATCTTTCCTTGCACAAAAAAAAAAAGAAAACTGCATTGTTACAATGTAGCGCTCTAATGATTACCCTTGAATTGATTAGATGCATTTTAAGTGAATAATTATAGATGATGTAATATAAAATTTAAAAAAGCAACTTCAGGTAACAAGTGCGACAAACAGGCTTATACATTTCTTCGCCTCCAATGAATTGTTCCGGGTGATCAAAGTTGAAACGAAAAGTAAAATTTGCCATGGAGCCGCATTTACATATGGCAGATAATTTTATTATTTCCTCCGCATTGGCCGAAACTTCCATCATTTGCTTAAACGCTTGTCTGTCATTTCCGGTGTTTAATCCTGCGATGTAAACCGCTTTTCCTATATCAGCCCAGTAATTAACCGTTGAAAATAAATCTTCGAAAAAATGGCCTTCATCGATGCCAATCGTGTCGTATTTTCTAACCACATTCAACGTGTCCGCTAAAGTATGACATCTTAAAGCTGTAAATTTTCGTCCGTCATGTGTGGTGACATTTTCTATGTCATATCTGCAGTCTGCAGAATGTTTAATCATAATCACTTTTTTTCCTTGGATCCTTTGTTCTTCAATTTTATCAATCAGTGCGGTCGATTTTCCTGCAAACATTGGTCCGATAATAACAGTAATACTTCCAGATTCAACCATTTTGAACACCTCACTTTAAAACTTTTAAATCGAATTGCAATGTGTTTATATTTGCACATTTAAAAGATATGTCTTGGTTAATATTAAATTAACTCAGATTGCATCTTTGAGAAAAAAGTCGGTCGAGGAACATTAAAACAATGATGCAATTTATAAAAAACCTTGGAAATGCATTTCCGATTACTTTTTAATCTGAAAAGTAGAATCGTCGGGAGTTTTAAAGCGATTTGCGTAGTTAAATATTTTCACCACATTTCCAAATATCATTCGCTAAGTATCAATCGTCTGAGCAGCATAAAATTTTTCTTAAATTATGGATATGTTAAAAAACAAGAAAAATATTTTAGTTGTTGATTATTTTGGTTACCAAACAGGTACCGATAAAGAGTTTGTAAAAGAATTAGCCATCTGCGGATTTGGAGTTCGTGCATCTTACTTTTTTCAAAAACCAGCGGATTTCAAATTTTACAAAGGATTTAATCCGTGCTCCATCTGGCGTTCAAGATACAACTATGTGACCTACGAGGCACGAGAATATCTTCCCCAATCGCATTTGCCAAACATATTGCTTACAAATTGTAATCACTCCGATGCAATCGTGGTTTATGGGAAAGAGAAAAAAGCTTTCCTCGAAGGAATTTTAGGAAGAGAAGTAATAGATATCGAAAGTTCTCTCCCACATCTAAAATTTAAAGAAATCGAAGATGGTGATAGTTGCACCTTCCCACACGCTCTTAACTGTGCAAGGATAAATTCGGAAACTGTTTACTTCGAATTGATGGATATTTTGAGTAAAAAACAGAAGAAAAAAAAAAGGAAGTTATCTGATAGTGATTGCAATTAAATTTATTTTGTTAATAATTTTTTTAAAATACAACAATATAAATCTTTAGAAAAATTACAAAGAATCTCTTCAACTATTAAATTACTAGACGGTAAACAACACCTCATAATTTTTTGTACAAAAAAAAAATCTGGTTTTTTTACACGAGTGTCATTTAATTTTTTTACACTTTGTTCAATTAAAGTCGAAATAATATCTTTAACGTCTTTTTTAGTTTTTTGTAAACCGTTTAAATCTTATATACTAAAAGTTGTCCGTCCCCCTGTTTATCTGTCTGTCTGTCTGTTTGTTTGTTTGTATGTCCGTCGACGGAAAAGTTGTAAAATCTACAACTCTTTAAAAAAAAATCGGAAAAATTTGAAATTTGCACCGAAAAATCGCATTTTTAATTCTCTAAATTTTTATTCCGTTCCCGATTTTTTTCCGCCCTTCCCGAATCCGGGATAATTAAAAAACCGGGAAAAAAAAGGATTAAAAATAAAAGTCACAGCGGGGAAACGGTACTCGCTGGTAAAAACTCGTGCGCGCGTCCCGTCTTTTCGCCTTTTTCCCGGGTCCCGGTTTTAAATTTCGACGATCCGTTTTAAAAAAAACATTCCTCAGGTCTTTCCGATCCTTTTAAAAAAATCCCGACCTTTTCCGACAATTTTTTACCTTCCAAATCAAACATTGAAAAACGAACACGGAAAAAAAAAAGGTGTCAAAATGGCGTCTTTTTTTTTACATTTTCAACGTCTTAAAAATGGTTCCCGAAAATAAATCAAACATGAAAAATAATCTACAAAAAAAGAGGAATCGAGCGAACCCGCTCCCGAATTTTTCCGATACCGGGAAAGGTTCGAAATGGCGATTCGAAAAAGGGGAAATTCCATGCAAAATCGTGCAAGATTTGACAAACTCGGGATAGGGAAATCAACGTACGGTGATGAGGACGCATTTCGTAGGTAACCTTCGATACGGCAGCGTAGTCTGGTCGGTAGAAGCGTCGCTTCGCTGCCCCCGGTAACCGTGTTCGATTCCCGTATTGGATTTTTTTTTTCCTTTTTTTTTTTTTTCCAATATTTTATTCACAATTTGACTTTAATTATTTTGCAGCTGTTAATAAAAATGCACCTTCATTATTTAAAAATGTTTTAAAATTTAAAATTAAAAAAAAAAAAAAAAAAAAAGAAATAGGGGGTTTATTATTTTCGGATTTTTCTCTTCTTTTTTTTCGCACTATTTTATTCACCCTTTCATTAACTTTAATAATTTTCTTGCATTTTAAGTCGAATTTAATAATTTTCATGAATTTTAGGTTGAGTTTAAAAATTATTTTGGATTCCAACTGACCGGGGCGAGGCCGAAGGCCGAGCTGCGTTTCTTGTATCGGGCGGTGTTTAGCTTATCCCCCATCATGATCATTCTCGTGCGAGGCCGAAGGCCGAGCTGCGTTTCATACGGTCCTCTTGCCTACATTCCTTATCAAGATCCCTGGGCGAGGCGAAGGCCGAGCTGCGTTTCTTGCATCGGGCGGTGGTGTAGCTTATCACCCATCATGATCATTCTCGTGCGAGGCCGAAGGCCGAGCTGCGTTTCATACGGGCCTCTTGCCTACATTCCTTATCAAGATCCCTGGGCGAGGCCGAAGGCCGAGCTGCGTTTCTTGCATCGGGCGGTGGTTTAGCTTATCCCCCATCATGATGATTCTCGTGCGAGGCCGAAGCCGAGCTGCGTTTCATACGGGCCTCTTGCCTACATTCCTTATCAAGATCCCTGGGCGAGGCCGAAGGCCGAGCTGCGTTTCTTGCATCGGGCGGTGGTTTAGCTTATTCCCCATCATGATCATTCTCGTGCGAGGCCGAAGGCCGAGCTGCGTTTCATACGGGCCTCTTGCCTACATTCCTTATCAAGATCCCTGGGCGAGGCCGAAGGCCGAGCTGCGTTTCTTGCATCGGGCGGTGGTTTAGCTTATTTCCCATCATAATCATTCTCGTGCGAGGCCGAAGGCCGAGCTGCGTTTCATACGGGCCTCTTGCCTACGTTCCTTATCAAGATCCCTGGGCGAGGCCGAAGGCCGAGCTGCGTTTCTTGCATCGGGCGGAGGTTTAGCTTATTCCCCATCATGATCATTCTCGTGCGAGGCCGAAGGCCGAGCTGCGTTCATACGGGCCTCTTGCCTACATTCCTTATCAAGATCCCTGGGCGAGGCCGAAGGCCGAGCTGCGTTTCTTGCATCGGGCGGTGGTTTAGCTTATCCCCCATCATGATGATTCTCGTGCGAGGCCGAAGGCCGAGCTGCGTTTCATACGGGCCTCTTGCCTACATTCGTTATCAAGATCCCTGGGCGAGGCCGAAGGCCGAGCTGCGTTTCTTGTATCGGGCGGTGGTTTAACTTATCCCCCATCATGATCATTCTCGTGCGAGGCGAAGGCCGAGCTGCGTTTCATACGGGCCTCTTGCCTACATTCCTTATCAAGATCCCTGGGCGAGGCCGAAGGCCGAGCTGCGTTTCTTGCTTTGTTTGATAGTGCAGCTGCACTTCCCCATTCCGGCCGCCCGGCGGCCGGTCAGTCTGGCGCGCGAAGCGCGCGGGGGGGGACCCAAAATCGCGAAGCGATTTTGGGGGGGGCGAAGCCCCCCTCTAGCGAAAAAGGGGCGCGTAGCGCCCCGTTGCGCTAGTCTAATATACTAAAGTTTGACCGTCCCTCTGTTTGTTTGTTTGTATGTCCGTCGACAGAAAACTTGTAAAATCCGGCTAAATTCGAAAAAAAGTCCTAAAAATTTGAAATTTGCACCAAAAAATCGCATTTTTTTTTCTCTTTTTTTTCCCCTTCTTCCCGATTTTTTTTACCTCTTCCCGAATCCGGGATAATTAAAAAACCGGGAAAAAAAATGATTAAAAAAAAAAGTCGCAGCGGGGAAACGGTACTCGCTGGTTCCGACTCGTCCGCGCGTCCCGTCTTTTCGCGTTTTTCCCGGGTCCCGGTTTTAAATTTTGACGATCCGTTTTAAAAAAAACATTCCTTAGGTCTTTCCGATCGTTTTAAAAAAAATCCCGACCTTTTCCGACAATTTTTTACCTTCCAAATCAAACATTGAAAAAGGAACACGGAAAAAAAAAAAGGTGTCAAAATGGCGTTTTGTTTTCAGACGTTTTCGAGGTCTAAAAATCGTCCGGAAAAAAAAAACCAAAAACGAAAAATAATCTAGAAAAAAAGAGGAATCGAACGAACCCGCTCCCGAATTTTTCCGACACCGGGAAAGGTTCGAAATCGCGATTCGAAAAAAGGGAAATTCCATGCAAAATCGTGCAAGATTTTACAAACTCGGGATAGGGAAATCAACGTGCGGTGATGAGGACGCATTTCATAGGTAACCTTCGATACGGCAGCGTAGTCTGGTCGGTAGAAGCGTCGCCTCGCTGCCCCCGGTAACCGTGTTCGATTCCCGTATTGAACTTTTTTTTTTTTCCTTTTTTTTTTTTTTCCAACATTTTATTTACAACAATTTGACTTTAATCATTTTGCAGCCGTTTATAAAAATGGACCTTTATTAATTAAAAATGTTTAAAAAAAAAAAAAAAAAAAAAAATAGAAATTGGGGGTTTAAAAAAATTGCAAGACTTGTAAAACGGTGAAAATGGAGCTGCGGTAGTTTTAAAGGAAGAAAAATGAAAAATGAGGAAAATATGGCAGGGGACCCGGAGTTTATTTTAAAAAATAGGAATTATTATAAATAGAAAAGAGAGGAACGGGAGTGAAATAAAAAAAAGATGAATGAATTTGTGGCATGACTGGAAAAGGGCTGAAAATGAGAATGAGCTTGAGGTTGGGGAGGGGTTGAATATAGGTATTCTGAGAACCAAGCCTACGTGTTTACTTTTATTTTTAGTTTGTAAATTTTGGAAAAGCCTAGGTCTTTCTTTACTTTCCAATTTTTTATTTTAATCATTTATTTATTTACTTATTTATTTTATTTTTTTTTTTTTTTTTTTGCACAGCAATTTTACACATTGACATCAATTCTTTGGCAGGCGTTTAAGTATGGGCCTTATTTTTTTCCCACCATTTTTTACCTTCGAAATCGGAAATTGAAAAAAAAAAAAGTCGAAAAAAATGGGACACGGGAAAAAAATGAAATCTGGAAATGGGGTCTTTTTCTTCACATTTTGAACGTGTTGAAAATTGTTGGTTCTCGAAAATAAGTGAAACATGAAAAATATTCAAGGAAAAAGGAGGATTCCGTCCGACCAACCCGGTCTCTAATTTTTCGGATTTTTCGCAGATTCCTGGGCGAGGTCGATGGCCGAGCTGCGTTTCTTGGTTTGTGCGGTGGTTTAGGTTACCGGCCATCATTATCATTCTCGTGCGAGGCCGAAGGCCGAGCTGCGTTCCATACGTGCCTCTTGTTTACTTTCCTTAGCAAGATTCTGGGGCGAGGCCGAAGGCCGAGCTGCGTTTCATACGAGCGTCTTGCATACTTTCCTTACGAAGATTCCTGGGCGAGGCCGAAGGCCGAGCTGCAGTCCTTACGGTGGATTTGCTATACTTCTCTTGCCTTGTATGAAGGATAGGCCTTGTATGGACTATAGGCGTTGTATGGACGATAGGCGTTGTATGGACGATAGGCCTTGTATGGACGATAGGCATTGTATGGAGGATAGGCCTTGTATGGAGGATATACACTGTATGGACGATAGGCGTTGTATGGACGATAGGCACTGTATGGAGGATATACAATGTATGGACGATAGGCGTTGTATGGACGATAGGCGTCGTATGGACTATAGGCGTTGTATGGACGATAGGCGTGGTATGGACGATAGGCGTCGTATGGACTATAGGCGTTGTATGGACGATAGGCGCCGTATGGACGATAGGCGTTGTATGGGCGATAGGCGTTGTATGGACGATAGGCGTTGTATGGACGATAGGCGTTGTATGGACGATAGGCACTGTATGGAGGATATACAATGTATGGACGATAGGCGTGGTATGGACTATAGGCGATGTATGGACGATAGGCGTTGTATGGACGATAGGCGTTGTATGGACGATAGGCATTGAATGGACGATAGGCCTTGTATGGACGATAGGCATTGTATGGACGATAGGCCTTGTATGAGGATATACATTGTATGGACGATAGGCATTGAATGGACGATAGGCGTTGTATGGACGATAGGCGTTGTATGGACGATAGGCGTTGTATGGACGATAGGCACTGTATGGAGGATATACAATGTATGGACGATAGGCGTGGTATGGACTATAGGCGTTGTATGGACGATAGGCGTTGTATGGACGATAGGCGTTGTATGGACGATAGGCATTGAATGGACGATAGGCCTTGTATGGACGATAGGCATTGTATGGACGATAAGCCTTGTATGGAGGATATACATTGTATGGACGATAGGCGTTGTATGGACGATAGGTACTGTATGGAGGATATACAATGTATGCACGATAGGCGGCGTATGGACTATAGGCGTTGTATGGACGATAGGCATTGAATGGACGATAGGCCTTGTATGGACGATAGGCATTGTATGGACGATAGGCCTTGTATGGAGGATATACATTGTATGGACGATAGGCGTTGTATGTACGATAGGCACTGTATGGTGAATGGGCAATGTATGGATGATAGGCAACCAGGATGTGGACCTTAGCACGGTATGAACCGAATGGACTGTATTCAATGCTCCCACCTCGGCTTCGATTATAGTAAAGTTTGATCGTCGTTCTGTCGGTTTGTCGACAGAAGTTTTTTTTTTCGCAGTATTTTGTTCACCCTTTAATGAACTTTAATAATTTTCTTGCATTCAAACTTGAACACGATAATTATTTTCGATTGGGACTGACCGGGGCGAGACCGAAGGCCGAGCTGGGTTTCATACGGGCGTCTTGCTTACGTTCCTTAGCAAGATTCTTGGGCGAGGCCGAAGGCCGAGCTGCGGTCCTTCGAGTGGTCGAGCTTATCGGGCGAGGCCGAAGGCCGAGCTGCGTTCCATACGGGCCTCTTGCTTACTTTCCTTGGCAAGATTCCTGGGCGAGGCCGAAGGCCGAGCTGCGGTCCTTAGGGTGGTTGAGCTTATCGGGCGAGGCCGAAGGCCGAGCTGCGTTCCATACGGGTCTCTTGCTTTCTTTCCTTAGCAAGATTCCTGGCGAGGCCGAAGGCCGAGCTGCGTTCCGTACGGGCCTCTTGCTTACTTGCCTCATCAAGATTCCTGGGCGAGGCCGAAGGCCGAGCTGCGTTCCATACGGGCCTCTTGCTTACTTTCCTCATCAAGATTCCTGGGCGAGGCCGAAGGCCGAGCTGCGGTCCTTACGGTGGATTTGCTATACTTCTCTCGCCCGGCCGCCCGGCGGCCGGTCATTCTGGCGCGCGAAGCGCGCGGGGGGGGACCCAAAATCGCGAAGCGATTTTGGGGGGGGCGAAGCCCCCCTCTAGCGAAAAAGGCGCGCGTAGCGCGCCGTTGCGCTAGTATATACTAATACAATGTCTGTACAACATCAAAGCGTTAAATATTTTTTCATTCAAGATCACTCGAAGACCGTGTCCTTTTTTTTCCTTAATGTATATTTCCTTCAAATAAATATTCTTAATAAGATGGTGATGTGTGAGAGGTGTGAGCTCGTCAAAAAACCTCTCATTAAAAAATTTTCGAATGTTTGAGCGTTGATCACACAGTTGATACCATTCTTGTTCATTCAAAGCTATTCGCTCGTCAGCCCCGCAAATAACAACAAACGGTTCAAAAAAAAAAGATTGAATTCGCACAAGACCGACAACGATTTGAGTTTCTTCGGAAATTTGAAATTGCACATTTCCAATCGAATGCATTTTCACGAATCACTCTCATTAACACGGTAAACTTCAAATTGTATTAAATCTTCCTTCGAGGGGAATGGGATTTATTTATTCGAAAAAAAAGTAAAATCAAATACCGTTGATGGAGGTGATTATGCATACTTTCTTTAAAATAGCTCCCAACCTTTGAGAAATATTTTCATTCGCTAGGAAAATGCATTTTCCTGGTTAAATATATTATAATTATTTAATTTTTTTTCGTTAAATGATGATTTAATTAAAGAGGAAAGCCAAGGTGGTTTATTATGTTAATTTTATTTTTGTTGAAAGTAAATGTGTGAGAAACGATAAATATTTTTGTATGGTAGTTAAATAAATTATTATTTTAAACCTGTAAAAATTCTCATCCTAACACCGTTAAAAACAAAAATGTTGAATTAATTAGTTTGCAGTCGATCGAAATGCTCGGAAATGCATTACCTAGTACAATTACATATCTTAACATTGTTGAAGCGATGGGAATGCACTCGGAAGGTTACCTAGTTTATTATGTTAATTTTGTTGAAAGCAAAAGCGATGATATAATAAAGGCGCATGCATTTGGAAGTGCAACCGAGCTCAATTAAGATTCTTATTATGTTAATTAAAGCAAAAGATGCATTTGCGAAAATCAAGGTAACAAAAAAGATAAGCGTGGCGCTCACGGAGCGTGACAACGTGTGAAAAGATAAGCGCGCGTGGGAACGTGTAGATATGCCCTTTTTGCGTAAAAATTGTGCGAAAACAGGCGAGATAGGGATTTTACATGGAGAAAGTGGCGCGCGGGTCCCAAATCATAACTACTAACAGTATATGTAACTTTTCATTTTTTAGAAAACAATATATTTCGTTTCACATTTAGGGCGGAAGTGACAGTGATCTTGAGAGCATTTTTTAAGGAATTTCACTGAGTGCCAATATTTTTTAAATAATAGATTTTACAAAGACTTCGCGTTCCAATTTGATAATGATGAAATGGACTTAGTGGGATTAGGAACTAAACTAATAAAAATTACTTGATTTGTGCCGACGTTTCGGTGGCTTTATTGTACCTTCTTCGAGGCTAAAAAAAAATTAATCGAAACATAAAATCAATACGACAAAATACATAAGACGCATAGAAACGTTACATGTAAAAATTAAATAAATACGTCTCAAGATAATGTCGCTATTAAATTAACATGAGGGATGACTTTGTGTCGTCACGTCCTTGAATCTTCCAAATCCTCCAAAATAAAATAAAAGTGGCAAAAAAAAAAAAAAAAAAATATATATATATATATATTAATTAATTTTTTTCTTTTTTGTTGAGAGGAGAATATATTGCAAATAAGAACCGTTTAATGGCTCAAGAACTCGAAAATACACGAAAGCTTCCGTATTTTAACGAACGATTTGCTTTCGTAAGCAAATTGGCGCAAAGCCATAGCTTAAATTTAAACTAGCTTATGCCTTGCGACTTTCATACTTGTTTATATTGGATATTGTCATTTCTTTTTTCTCTGAAATATGTTTACATCGAATATTGTGATAGATTTAAAATTCAATATTAAATTGTTAAGTTCTAAAAATATTGTAAAATCTTTCAGAATCATTACAGTGAATAATATGGGGAATGCAAATTAATAAATCTGGGATAAGAGAAGGAAAAATGTTTTTCTAATTAAAAAGCAGCAAAAAAACATAGCAATTAAGGTTAAAAACAGCATATTCAACATTCCAATCAAGGTACGTCCATTGTCCAATTATTATATGAAGAGAAAAAAAAAGAAAATTTTTACAGAAATGTATTGCTCCTCACCCGTTTCTCCATCAACATTCTTTTCCAGTTAAACCGATTAACGTAGTTCTAGGTTTTAATCACTGCGGATGTACCATTGTATCCCACGAATATTTTTTACTTAAAAACTAGCCAATTCAGTTTTTGAGTAAAGGAAAAAAAGTTAATTTAGTTTTTAAGATGGAAAGGCTAGACGAAAATCTTACGTAATTTTTTTCGGCGTGGATTTTGGGATTTGAAAATATTTCTTTAAAATGACATGCATCTCTAGCCTAGTGCTCCCCAAACGATTCATTAATTAACTTTTTCCTTTCATTCTTCCGGATATCAATTTGAAAAAACGACCGAGAAAATATTTTTTCTCTATTTCCCGGACATAAGAACCCATTTTTTCCTTATATAAATAAGATAGATAAGAATATTTCCTTATATAGATAAGAATATTTCCCATTTTTCACTTATATAAATAGAAGTGTTATACTTCCACCTCTTCAAAATTAACTTTTTTAATTTGGTAAGTAATTGGAACTTTAATAATTAAATAGATATTACTAATTAATTAATTCAATTCAAAATTTAAAAACTTTCTCAGTCATTTTTTTCCTTCCTGTAGCATAACTTTGGCCATTTTTTCAACTTAAATTTTTAAAAATTGGAAACTAATTAATTAACTACTTAAGACACTAGTTAACTACGTCTTTGAAAGACGTTAAAACTTAAAACAAACTTTTAAGTCGAGAACTTGATGTTTTAAATAATTAATCGTTAATTAATTTTAAAAGTTTCTAAGTCTTTGCTTTCGTTCATGTAATCTAACTTTCATTACATTTATTAATTTATAAAAATTTAATTTCCGTTTAAAAACTTAAAAAAATTAATTGACGTAGCTTCCCTCTGGATACATCTGTTAAATTAATTTTATATACTTAATTAATTAAAAAACATACTAAGTCCTTGTTTTCGTTCACATAGCCTAACTTTGTCCATAATTATCAATTTTTAAAAATTTAATTAAAGTTCAAAAACTTTAGACACATCTAGGAAATTGGATTTTAAAACTGGATTAGACTCGAATTGTATTTGGACATCTTTAAAAATTTAACTGGACTTTCAAGGTCGGACAGACATATTAAAACTTAAAATAAACTTTGAAAATCGGGCACACACTTTAAAGCTTAAAATAAGAAATTAATTCTTGAATAGTGCGGCTTATAGCGTAATTCTACATTAAAACAAAAATTTAAGATCTTACGTAAGATCAGTTTTCAAAAATTAAAGGTTACCAAAAATTAAAACATCTAAGATGTTAAATCTTTAGCAGGCAATGGCCCTAGCGTACAAAAAATAAATTTGCCTTAAAGGAACGTTCAAGTATTACGTAAGACTTTTTTCCGCGTTTTTGGACCCCCTCCCCCCCCGGTTGTAAGACATTTCGCAATACTTAGCTTATGGCGAAGATGGTGGATGCGGACACCCCCCCCCCCTAAAAATCTTACGTAATACTTGAACGTTCCCTAAACAGTAATTTCTTTTTTTACATTGCAGGTATAACATGATGGATCAACTTCAGCTTAAATTAACTAAAATTACCATGATCGCCCTGGCAAAGGCTGTCTGGGACTCCGAAGAAACAAAAAATCGCATTCGTGATAAGGTTATTAAAAATTCCATGAACCGATGGAACGAAGACATAATGCCACAAGTTCTTAGCTCGATAACACAAAAATTGCCGAAGAAGTTAAAAACAGAACTGGAAGAAGTAGTAGTTTTCGTAGGAGAAGAAATATGTTCTTGGATTAAATTTTTAACAGAAACCCGGCGTTTGGATTATAAATTTGCAGAAACCACGTATCTTACACCGTTTGGAACAATCGACGAATCGCAAATAATGGAAAAATATTGGCTTGAAAACAGAAAAGTCCTCGGCGATAGGTTTTTAGACCTGGTTTGCATGTTCTGCCAAGAGAAAATAATTTTCGAATCCAGGTACGAAATCGCGAAAAAATTAGCCACGACCGAAAATTTCGAAAACAAAATTACGACCGAATTAAATCAATTAAGGGATGAAGATGAATTAGTTCAGTTCATTTTAATTAACTGGCTGATTGTACAGTATGAATGCAAAGACCCTAAAGCTTACGCTGAGATGGGGGTTGAAATAGGGTCGTTGCCCTTACCGGCCAAAAAAATTAGGAACGCATCGTTCGAATTTCAAAAATCGATCCTGCTAATGAGCTTTAGTTTAGGATACTCCCACCTTTTCAAATATTTCTGGAAAAAATGGCGGGTTACAATCGACGTGGATGTCATATGCGATTCCCTTATCGAATCGTGCGAAAAAATTTTTCGGGCGGATTTAAAGGACTACGAAAAGAGAAAGCATTTCGAAATTATTTTAATCCTGACGAAACCAGAAATAATCGAAAATAACTACGAAATATTCCTGGAAATGGCGTTTCGCTGCTGGCCATACCAAGAATTATTTTTAAAAATATTTTACGCTGTTAAATCCAAGATCAATTCCGTCCGGGAATGGATCTGGATTTTCGAAATGATGGGAAAAAAAGCCCTGGAAGATTTTTATAAAAAATGCCCGATCAAAAAAACTACGCACAGAGCGATTTTGAAAGAAGTTTTAGCGCAAACCCATCCGGATTTAAAAGACAATTCGTACATAATTTCATGTCTAGCAAAAGTATATACTACCACGTTAAATATTCCTACTTTAAAAATGATACTGAATTATAGTCCGAAACTTTATCCGGAGACGATATCTCGAACGATTTACGAATGGATCGAAAAAGATGAATTTTCTTTCCTCGAGGAATTTTTGGGCGAATTCGACGACGAACGAGGATTTTTAAAATACGAAATAAAGACCCACGTGATATTTCAACTACTCTCCCGCCAAAACTTCGCAGCTTTGGATAAATTATTCCCATTATTGGATAAGTACAATATGAAAATTACGAAAAGCGATATTGACGGTATCGAATTTATCAAATATAAATACAATTATCGGTTTGATTTGGCCGAAGGGTTCGTTAAGTGGTTCTACGATGATGAAGACACCGTAGTCAAAAATTATTTCAAAAGCGAGGAAATTTCTAAAAACTATATTTTTAGTTTGTTTTGTAGGGAATCGGATTTTCTACAAGAGCAAGCTAGAAGTTTTTTGAATTTTATTTTCGATTCCGAAGAAGAAATTATGCATTTTAAACAACATGTTTTACTGGATGATGAAAACAGCATCGTCGAGTTTGATTTAGGTCGTCGTAATGATAAGTACATAAGGATAGGGGTAGGTCACCAACCGTGTTCTTTCCCCCTTGAAAAGCTGGTGGAATTTTGTGAATTGCCAGAGGAAAAAGTTAAACAATTACGATGGAAGTGCGTTAAAGTTCTTGAAAATCAGATAATTGGGAAAGGGAATAGTACGTTGATGTGCGTTTTGCCCTGAAAGGCAGTGGTTTTTCTCAATTGATGCCAAACTCTTCCACAAATTTTATTTCCCTTTCTATCATAGTAATATACTATTCTTACGCTTATACTTGGCTGTAATATAAGTAATACAGTACTTACGAAATGTAGTCTGATTATTGTTAAAGTCCTAAATCTCCTCCTTTAGCAGCAGAGCCAACTACAATTCTGCAGATGAAATTCGATGGTCAAGGTGCATCATATTATCAGAGATATCTGAAATTAAAATTAAACGATTAAAAGAAAAAAAGGTAAGTCACAATTTCCAGCAAAACTGCATTCATTGGGAGCACTTGCTTAACTGGTTTTTCTAATGCTTATAATGTGGTTAGCTAGTTCAAACTTTAACTTTCAACAAAATTCAGAGTGGAAAAAATTTCTTATAACAGGGTTTTAACTTCAAATAAAAATGATTTATCATTAGCATCAATTACCGCATGCAAAAATAATCGTATATCATCACTCTTATACCGGTTTGAATTGTCGCGCCAAATTTGTGTCGATGAATATTTGAAATTATAACGCAGCCAGCTCAAAAGTTTGATTTTTATATCTTTTTATTAAACAATTATTCCAATTTTCTATCAAAAGATGAATAATCAATTGTTTTCTATACATATAAAACGCGAAAACAAACGAACGCCTTCGAAAATAGCCGATCTAGGAATCTTAATTGATTGCTATGCAACCGGCCCTGAGTCATTCATACATTGGCATTACACAAGTTCGGGTAATACCACGCGAAATGGTTCGTTCATCTATTTCTACTTTTTTTTATTCCTGTAAGTACATCTAAAAGACAGAACATCGTGTCAATTCAGATAAAATTTTGAGATTGTTTAGGTGTAAAAAATCATCACCTATTTTATATTATCAAATATTTTTTACACCTAAATCGTGTAAAAAATAAAAGTCGTCAACGGGAGATTCTGTTTATGACGCCATTACGTGTCATTTGATAAACATAGTTCAATCATTGTGAATATAGGCTCCGTATGACAACCAGTAAAGCGAGCGCAGCGGTAACATTGGCGGCAACTTCGTAAGTAACTTATTGCAGTATTCGTTAACGGATTTTTTTTTTAATTAGGCATTTTGTTAAGTAACCCTAGGCCATATATGTACTAAGTTTTCGAGACGAACTTTAAGGTAAAGGTAGGGAAGTGTGACCGTCTGAAAAGTGTGATCGGTCTAATATAAACTGATAAAAATCCCATACTTAAAAAAATATTTCAAGGGACGGTTTTTTCATGTTTTCAGAACCTATTATAATCAATGAAATGTATTGTTGTCGTCCATTTTTGAATAAAAAAAAAATAATTTTACAAAAGCAAAAATTCATATTCTTCGGAAAGTTAGAACGCCTCATTTTCAATTTGATTTAATGTTATGTAAAATAATCATAAATGATGCTGCTTTCCAGTATACTTTTCATCGACTTTAAATCAAAAATCCTATTAAGGCTTATTTTATGAAATATGCTCCATTGAATTGCCAATACCTTGCATTATTTTTTTATGCTATCAAGAATTGGTCCTGACCGTATTCCGAGCTTTATTTTTAAGGGATGTGCTGAGCCGTTAATTTCACCCTTATGTCATACCTTCAATTTGGCTTTAAAAACATCCGTTTTCCCCGATTGCTGGAAAATCTCTCGAATCTGCCCTGTTTTTAAAAGCGGTGATAGGAACGAGGGATCGAATTACAGACCGATTAGCATCATCAACTCACTCGCGAAAATTTTTGAGATCATTTTATGCGACAGATTGAGTTACTTCGTTAAAAACTTTTTGGCTCCTGAGCAACATGGCTTCTGTAGTGGGCGATCAACGATTACTAATCTTTTGTCATTCTATAATGAAGCAGTTAGCTGCGACTTGCAAACTGATGTTATTTATTTCGATTTCAAAAAGGCTTTTGACCTTGTAGACCACTCTATTTTAATATCCAAACTATATAATTTTGATATTCCTCCTTATCTTATTTTAATCTTAAAGTCTTATTCATCAGACAGACTTCAGTTTGTAAAATTTAACGGATACAGTTCAAGAACTTTTACTGCGACCAGTGGAGTTCCTCAAGGGTCTCACTTGGGACTCCTTTTGTTTAACTGCTTTATCAATGATTTGCCACTTTTCATTAAACACTCTAAAGCTCTCTTATATGCTGATGATCTCAAAATATTTAAAACAATTTCCTCTTCTGAAGATGCTGACTTGCTACAAAATGTGTTGATTCAGTAGAGGAATGGTCCTCGCTTAACAAATCGCCTATTAATTCACGCAAGTGTAAGGTTGTGAGTTATAGGAAGGGTAACGCTGTGAGTTCTAAAAAGATTCACCATTTTAATTACCTCCTCCATGGCTCCTTCATTAATAGATCAAACGTCATCAAAGACCTAGGCGTTCTATTTGAGGCTAATCTTAGTTTTTCGGCTCATATTTCTAACTTAGTAAATAAATATTCTAGTATCTTAGGCTTTGTCTTCCGTATCTCTAAAAACTTTAACAACTTGACAGTCTACAAATTATTATATAACTCTTTGGTTAGATCTAAGTTAGAATATGGAGCTGTCATATGGCAAGATATTAATCAAACGCAATCAAATAGATTAGAGTGTATTCAAAAAAGATTTCTCCGTTTCCTATATTTTAAGACCCATAATGTATATCCCCACTACAGGAATCATCCGGTCAGGAGCTTTCAACTTCGAGCTGAATTTGGTTATTTAAGACTGCAGGATAGAAGGGATTTATCAGCTTATATTCTTATTTTTAAACTGCTCAATTACATAATTGATTCACCTTCTTTACTTAATCTTGTTAGATTTAGGGTTCCTATTCGTTTTACTCGTCAAAGGAATCTCTTTCACTATTCAAGTTGTGCAGTAATCGACGGGATTCTGCGCGATTTTAATACAAGCTCGAAGACATAGATCCCTTCGTCCTCAGTCTTAATGCATTTAAAAAAGCTGTCTTAAATGTACTAGTCGAGGGCTAATTGCTGGTTGGCTGTTTTTTTTTTTTTTTTTTTTTTTCTTCTTCTTCTCCTTCTTTCTTTTTTTTAACCTTAAACTGTTATTTTTTTATTGTTTTATTTTATTCTACTTTGTTATTTTATTTTTAATCTTGTTTTGTTTTTATTTATTTATTTATTTTATTTATTTTTTTTTTTATTTATTTATTTTTTTTTTTATTTATTTATTTATTTTTTTTATTTATTTTTTTTTTTATTTTATCTTGATCTGTCTGGAAAAAAAATTTCTGTTGATCAATATATAATATAATATATCATAATAATTTTTAACTCGACTTCCTATTTGATAAACCTTAATAGGTCGCCCTTTTTTGGCAAAAATAATATTTTTGGAAAGTGCGACCAGCAGACTACTTCTCTAATTCCTTTGACAAAGGAAACCATTTTGTTTTTATTTACATATGCAATTCGGAGTGCCACTAATAATAATTATTTAATTGTGATTTTAATAAACAAGGATTATTTGTTTTTAACGGTGTTCAGCAATTTTTGAAAGAAAATTCATAAATCTTTTATAAACAAATAACTTTTGCGATGGAAAATTCATTTTTTTAAATAAAATTAAGAACAGTCACGCTTTTCAAAAAATTGAGGTTGAAATATTATCTGTCGGCAGTCAGAAAAATTTGGTTGAACTCTAAGCTTAAATCGCGCCGTTTTTAAAATTTGAGGCTAATGCACATTTAAAGCTTAATAATGGAGCAGTATATTGTGATAAAAAACTAGGCTTGATTCTCTTGATACTCTTTGAATGGAGCGCTGAAGACTGTATAATAAAAGAAAAACGCCACGTACTCCTATAAGACTTCTATTAAATTAAATTAATAATAAACTTTTAATTTAATAGAAGACTTATAGGAGTACGTGACGTTTTTCTTTTATTATACAGAGAATATCTAAAAGCCCAAAACTTAAATTTCATCACCTAAAGATTCAATTAAGAAATTAAAAAAAAAAAAACTTACAGCTAAAAAGTTCTCTGACAAATTTTTCAAACCTAAAAAGATCTTTCCTTAAGCGTACAAATAACTTCAAAAACTGTTCTATTAGCTAAAAATTTCTAGAAGCTAAAAATATTTTTTAAAAATTGCTTAAAGTTGAAACTTTCTCTTAAAAATTCGTAAAGACTCAAATTTTTCTTCAAAACTAAATTTTTTCATTTTTTTTTATTTTTATTTATTTATTTATTTATTTATTTATTTATTTATTTTTTTTTTTTTGAAAAAAAATTGTTAACAACTAAATATTCCCTTAAAACATTCTTTAAAGTTCCAAATATCTTTTAAAATTTCCATAAAACGGAAAAGTTCTGCAAAATTTATCAGAGCTAAAAACTGCCTGTAAAAATTCTTAAAAGCTAAAAATTTTTTCAAAGCTGAAAACCTTTAAAAGTTCTTTAAAAAAAGTTCAAACATAAGTGAAAGTTCTTCAAAACATTCCTTAAAAGAAATTTACCAAGAATTTCTGTAAAAAATTCTGCAGAACTAAAAACTTTTGGTTTGGGAAACCGATGGGAAGATTCAACTTTTCATAAAATATTAATTTCTTTTTTTTTTTTACGTTTTAGGTATTGCCCAATGATGGATCAACTTGAGCTTAGATTAACCAAACTGACCATGGTTAGCCTGGCAAAAAGTGTTTGGAACAACACAAAAATTAAAAGTCGAATCAGTGATTCGGTTCGTAAGGACTCAGTCACCCGTTGGAACGAAGATGTAATGCCCGAAGTGCTCAGGTATTCAATTTCGATAACCAAAGAATTACCCAAAAAATTGAGAACGGAACTGGAGGAAGTAATCGTTTTCATAGGAGAAGAAATATGTTCTTGGATCAAAGTTTTGACAGAAACCCTACGGTTGGACTTTAAATTTGCAGAAACCATCTATCTTACACCCTTCGGAGCAATCGACGAATGCCAAATAATGGAAAAATACTGGCTTCCGAATGTGGAAAACCTTAAAGGCATGGAAAGCATTGGCTATAAATTTTCGGATTTAATTTGCATTTTATGCCAAGAGGACTTAATTTTCGAATGGAGATACGAAATCGTAAACGATATAAAAAACTTATTTTCTTATGGTAGATCTAATAAAATAAGCAAAAAATTCGAGTGGAAAATGAAGGATGAGCTGAGTCAATTAAAAGAGAATAAGGATGAGGCGATCGATTTTATTTTGATCATGTGGTTAATGGTAGAATATGAATACTTAGATCCCATTGCTTACATCGAAATAAGTGACGGAGTAGGGGCGATGTATTTATCGTCCGAAAAAATCAGATCAGCATCGTTTGAAATCCGAAAATCAATCCTGTTAATAAGCTTCCGTTTGGGTTTCGCCCACCTTTTCAAACATTTATGGAACAAATGGCGTTTTATGATGGAAGCAGAAGTCATCTGCAAGGATGTTTTAAATGCCTGTAAAGAAATTTTCCGAAGGGACCGTTTGGAGCATGTAACGGATTACCAAATTAAAAAGCATTTCGAAATAGTTTTATTACTGCTTAACGAGACTAAAAAACAGGAAATTATACAAAATAACTACGAAATTCTCCTGGAAATGGCGTTTCGTTCCTGGCCTTACCAGGAACTTTTCCTGAAAATATTTTACAAGTGCAAAATTAGCTCCCTAAGGGAATGGGATAATATCTTCGATTTAATAGCGCAAAAAGACATGGACGATTTTCGTAAAGGATGTCCTATCAAGAAAATGAGCCACATGTGGATTTTGAATGAAGTTTTGGCGCGAAGTGGCCCTGATGTAAAAAATAACTGGGACGTGATTTCCTGCTTAGCTCGTGCTTACACCGTTACGCTGAATATCAACACTTTGAAAATAATATTAAAAACGAATGTGGAGCTGAGTGCTAAACGTATTTGCCAAATTATTTATCGTTGGACCGAAACGGATCAGTTCTCATCCGTTGAAAAATTTTTGGACGAAATGGGCCACGACCGAGGGCTGTTAAAAGATCGCATAAAAACCGAAGTGATTATTCAGCTATTATCCAATCATAACTTCACCGCTCTGGATAAATTATTCTCTGTACTGGATAAATTCGGGATAAAATTAACGAAGAGCGATATAGACGCTGTCAAATTCATCAAATTAAACTATCGACACCGATTCGATTCGGCCCAAAAATTCATAAAATGGTTTCAAAACGACTCCGATCTTATTAAAAGTTACTTCCGAGATGAAGAAATCTCCCGGGATTATATATTCAGCCTGTTTTACAAGGGGACCGATTTCCACGAAGAAGAAGCTACAAATTTTTTTCAATTTATTTTCAACAGCGAAGAAGAAATTAAAAACTTTAAACATGACGTCCTGTTAAAAGACGAAACAAGCATTCTTCAATTCGCTTTAAGTTGCGACAGTAGATGGATGAAATTAGGGAAAATTTACGAGCCGAATGTTTTCCCACTTGAAAAACTCATAAAATTTTGTGAATTCTCAGATGAGAAGCTCGACGCATTAAAAAACAAATGCATCGTTAATATCGATTACCTTATGGATTCCTGCACCTCCGGCTGTGATACTTTCATCGAACTGCATGACATTATTAATGGCTTTTTAAAGATAAAAATGAAAGACAGAAAATAATCGAAAGGTTTATGGAATCAGAAAATGGCCTTGTGATGTGTAACAAAATGTTAAATTTGAACAAGATAATTGATAGGAATTTAAAAAGAGTTATATTACAGTTTTATAACACGTGGGTTAAACCCTGTAAACAGATTCCGGAAATAAGAAGATATGTAATAGATGCAAATAGTGATAAATTAACCGAGGATGATAAAATGAAATTAACGGCAATGTTTAATAAATTGGACGAAGGGGAGAATTTAGCTTTTCCTGATGTAATATGTTTTGGATATAAAGACAGATATGCGTGATGTTTATATCCAAATTACTAAAAACATAATTGAAACTGTATTTAAAAAAATTAAAAAGAAAATTGTTACTTTTGAACTGCTATAATTTATGGTTTTCTAATATTAGTAAAAAAAAAAAAAAAAATTGACTAGCCTTAAATAAGGAAAAATAAAAAGAGACGGAAAAAGAACTACTTGAACCGAGTGTCTTCCCTCTGCCCAACCTGATCCAATCACCAGTAGTATGTTCAACTTTCAGCTTATTAAAATAGTACCTACGGACGCCTTTCTCCAAGGACAAGAAGGCCCAGTCACATGCTGGTGCTGGCTTTGCAACCATTTGGATACAGAAAACTGTCCCCCTAGATTGCTACTTCAAGATGCCTGGCGGTTAATCACATTAAAAACGATCAAAGGAATAAAAAAAAAAAATCTTAAGGCTTATTAGGTCAATTCGATCCTTCGGCTCGATCCAATACTAATCCAAACTTGGTCCAATTTAAAATTCTTACCAGGGTTAACATGCCCTATTACTGAACCATTAATACAGAAAGCCTAAAAACTGGAAATTATGAATCCTACAAAATTACGAAATTCATGCCGAAATTTCAATTCGGCATGAAATGAATGCTATTCATTCATTATAAACGTCATGTAGTGACGATGTGATGGAGTGCCGAGTTAGCTCTCCCTAATGAGTTAACTAGGCACTCGGTAACTCGAAAATCGTAAGTTCCGAAATTCCTGGTCTCGGCTCAATTTGGCTTCATACAAATCATGCTCGTCACAATCGCCTAGAATATAGGAAGAAGGGACTAATCAACATTCTAAATGGACTTGTTACTCCGATTTTTACTTTTTCCAAAACCGTAATATTCCGAATACCTTCCTTCTGAGTACCTTTTTAAGTTCGAGACAATTTTTTTTGCCTCACTTTCGAGTTTAATTTTTTGTTCTACGTAAAAGCCCAGGTTAGAATTGTAGCGATTTTTTTTATCGTTTTCCTTTCTTTCTATTATCAAATCATACAATAAAATTCGTTTTTCCTCATTGCTTCCTATGCTGCCTATCGGAAACCGGGAGTTTTGACTCATCTTGGCTTCATACAAATCATGCTCGCCATAATCGCCTAGCACATTCCAAGAAGGGGCTAAGTAACATTCTAAATTGAATTGTTACTCCGACGTTTACTTTTTTCAAGTACCCTAATATTCGGAATGCCTTCTTTCTGAGTTCCTTTCAATGTTTGAGACACTTTTTTTGCCTCATTTTCAGTTTAGTTTTTTGTTCTATGTAAAAGCACATGTTAGGATTATAACGATTTTTTTATTGTTTTCCTTTTTTCCTATTACCAAATCATACAATACGATTCGTTTTTCCTTATTGCCTGTTTCACTTCAATCACAGCTTTTACACATGGCCGGGTGATTCCTGAAAAAACCTACTGTAACGGGATAGGACAAATATTGCACTTTCCGCTAATAAAAAAAGGTTAGAAAATAATTCATTTTTCCCCGAAAGAAGGAATACAAGTTCTTTATTTTCCAAAACTCGAATTCACAACAAATTTTTTTTTTTTTTCTGCATTATTACTGAGGAGCTACTAACAAAACAAAACGTGACGGGAGGACAAACAATGCATTCTTTGGCTAATTAAGGAGGATCTGCACGTATGTGAAGAATCTACAAATCGCTTTATATTAGCACCAAAGCTTTATAGTTATGTCCTGCATCTCCCTGTCAATTATTAGGTGTCCTCACCGGTTATTTGCACGAATTTACGGACTCAAAATTTTTAAAAAAATATATAGTTAACTTATGCAACCGGTGAAAATTCGATTAAAATTTTTAACATTTTATTAATTTTCGGACTAACTAAATATGGAGCATTAGAAAAAAACACGAAAACAAATAAATCATAGCTATTACAAAATTACTGAAGGCTTTTTAGTAGCCCTTTTTAATCTCCCAGATGAATTATTGACGAAATTATTGCAAAAAAAATGTATAAAAATATTTATCACAGCTCCAATTTTTAATCAACTGGCAACGAGATGTAATTCAAACTTTTGGAACAAAATAACTTTGGTACAGTGCTTATTATTCTCTTCAACCGTTTATCAAAATTATTGATCCAAACAAAGAAAGAAAGATATAGATTTTTAACATTTCTACAGCTTTTTACTGACGATTTTTCCACTCCACCGATACATTTTTTTTTTTTTTGGATTTCTTCAAATCAAAACAAAAACAAACATTCAATCAAAATTTTAAAAACATACGCCATTTCGTAAAACCACGAAACAAACATTCCAAAAAAATAAAAAGTTGCCAAGTTTTTTTCATAATACCGCAGGCAATTTTTGTTGCTCAGAAATTATTATTCGGGGATTATTCACCGAAATCTTTCATAAAATAAGAGAAATAACCTTTTTGAATATTTCTGAATGAAAATTGATCTTTCTGGAGCGAAAAATTATTTTATAAATTATGCCGGTTCTCATTTTTCATAAGTTGGTACAAAAAATTGCACCCATGCCATATATATCTTATCAAAAAGCATAAGGTTTAGAACCCGGACCTACTAAGTTTAAAGTATGCAGACCCTCCTTAGTTAAAAAGGTTTACAAATAATCGTTATTTTCCTTTTATAAAGCGATATCATTCTTTATTTTTTGAAACGCAAATCGACTGTAAAATAGATCATTTTCTATACACGTGTGTGTGTTATCCTTTATCGGTGGAGTCTGCCTCGAAGATATTAGGTTTATAACAATCAAAAACTGCCTCACTATATCACGCTAGCTGCATAATGTCATGCATCTGACGTCATCTCAATCTGACGCCATATTGTTAAAGACAACATACTTTTAGGTTGGGTTTGCTCAAAGTCCCTAAAAACCGACGAACTAAGAACCTTTTGAGTGCTTAAATTGTCGGTTTTTAGGGTCTTAGCGATAAGCCAACCTAGAAAATATCTGGTCTCCAACAATATGGCAGTCGTTCTAATTGTCGGACAGTGCCGTATATAGCATTAGTTGGGCTTGGTGCCAACTTCTAAAGAAAAAAAATCTTTCATTGACTAAAGCATTATGGGTAAAATAACACCGAGGCCAATTTCACGCACTGAAAAATTTTTTTTCAGTGCGTCGTCTTCGTTAAGATTTTAAGCAATATTGCGTAAAAATAAAAATGTACGTTTTTTCAAGAACTACCCATCTTATTACTGTGAGCACAAAGAATTGTCCCCCCCCCCCTTTACCTCAACTAACAATGGCAATTTATTCATATACGATCAAAACACGCTTTCACCTATAAGTATCCACTTCAAAACAAGTAAATATTATGCCAATATATATGTATTTACGGTGAAATTTTCCGAACAATCTGCACTAAAAATAATGCTAAAGAGCACTTATTGCCTTTATTTTACATTTTACCTCACCGCGGTAACAAAATCTGCAATATTTCCCGCGGAAAAAAAGCAATTTATAGTAGACATAAGTAAAAATTTTGAGATAAATCATTGTGTAATCGTAAGAAGTGAATCTACGGAAATGTTCGACTTAAAATTAATAAAATATCTATCAGAATTTATCATGCAGATAGGATTTTTATACAAAACGCAAACCATAAATTCGTATTACTTTTATCACTTTGGCGAAGTCCAGGTTAACCAACCTAAAGTTTTAATGGTTTTAGATTTAAACGAAGCAACGGGTTCATTATCAAATATATTTAATTATTACAACGAGTATTACGTTGCGCAGTATACTTGGCTCATTTTCGATGCGAACGAAGAAATATTGCATTGGACTTATATCCCTTACAACTGTGAATTTCTAAATGTTAAAACACATAATGAAAGCAATTACGAAATTTTTGAAATTTATAATATGAAACAAACTGAACGTCAAAAGAGTTCACTATACTACGGGAGATGGACAACAAATAAAGGTTTGGAGGTTTCGACGAACGACTTTTATGCGAGACGATTCGATTTTAACGACACCATAATCGAGGTCATAGCCGATACTTTGGTAAGAAAATCGAAATTATAATTTCGAAAAGTTATCTTCTAAAACGTTTTAGATTATTCCATTTATAGCCGGAGGACTGCATGTTTCTGCAAGTTTGTACTTATCATTCAATCTTAAATCAAATGAGTAGGGTTATGAATTTCAGGTAGAAAAAAAAATTATAATACTAAATTTTCCGCTAGTCAAGTATTTAACATTTAAATTTCAGGATACGTTACATTCTTGTTGAAGAATACAACAAAGATTTACAAAATAATGGAAGTCCACACTGGGAAATAGAATTAGGGTTGTTCGTTCTGCATTCCTTCCGTTACAGATCAGAAATGGTTGCTCCTATCTACAAATTCCCGTATGTTTATACAGTTGGCTCGGAAAAGATAAGCGATTTTTTCAGGAAAATCGATTCGCGTCGAGAATCAATGAATCGTTGCTCCGATTTCGATTCGGGGGAAAATCGGATACTAAAAAATCGATTTAATGTTGGGAATTTCATCTTTTTATCAGCATGAATTTTTTAAAAAATTATTTTAATTTCATCACCATGGGAGTTAAAGAATCGATTCACGACGAATCGAATCGACATGGCCCATCTTTAGTTTTCCTTACGTCAAATAACGATAGGGCGCAATTCACGTGAAACATGTTCGGCGAACAAGTTAAGCAAACATGTTGGACAAACATTTTCACGGAACATTTTCCCCAACATATGGGGGGAAGCTCCACACAATCAGTGACGGTGTTGGGTGAAAATGTTTGTGTTTGATAAAAGTGGCGAACATGTCCGGAGAACATTTTGGACAAACATTTTCACATAACATGATTACCGTCAGTGCTTATGTAGAGCTTCCCCAACATGTCGGGGAAAATGTTCGATGAAAATGTTTGTCCAACAAGTTCGCCGAACATGTTTCGCGTGAAATTGCGCCCATACGAGTCGATACAACGCCGATTATTTTCAGAGCTTATCTCCATATCGCCTACGATAAAAATTATGTGCAAGCAGCTGAATTAGCTCATATCCAACCCTTAAAACCTAGCGTCTGGCTTGTCATCTGCATATGGATTATAATTTCGGAGTTGTGTATACTTGTCACAATACAATTCATACGCCAGTTCGAAGCAAACGAAAACATTTTCATAACAACGGAATTTTTGTTTTCAACATTTGAATCGTTCACAAATCAGTGTGGAAATAACATACCGAAAAATGTACCAGTTCGGATGTCCATACTTATGGCCAGATCGGCAGCCCTGCTTACGATTTCCGTTTATTCAGCAGCAGTTTTGTCATTTGTGACCGTCAAAACATTGCATTATCCCTTTCAAGACATCGAAGGGCTGGTGAAAGATGGAACTTTTAAATTCGGATATGAAAATGGAACTTTCGCAGTAATGTTTTTCAATGTAAGAAAACAATGGAAGTTGTTAGAGTAGAAATCGCTTTTTCCCTTGAGGCATTTAGTTAAGATCCCTTTCATAAATAAAATATCAAGAAATCACTTACCCTTGCCACTCTTGTAGTTCAAATTGGCTGCGCCGGAGTTTTTCTTTCGTCGCAATTTCCCTATCTGGAACAAAAATAAAAATGCATAAAACAAATCAGAGATAAGGCAAGATTTTATTTTTCAGAATACAAATGATCCCATTATACAAGCTGCGTATGAGAAACACACGGTCGGACTGAAAGACATGCCGTTAGGCGGTTACTCCGGGTTGAGAAGAATGTGCAAAGATCCCAAATTTTCATTCTTGTTTTTTAGCAACGGGATTTATCGCTTCGACCAGATATGCACAATTTTACAAATCCCAACACCGGTTTTTACAACATGGGACGGATTCAACTTAAGGTTCGATTCTCCGTATAAAAAAATTTTTAATAGACTGTAAGTAAGTTCTACAGAAGCCCTGAAGGGTCAAAATATATTTTCCAGTGGTGTCGTTGTTTGTTCTGGAATTGTCATTGATAGTTCCGGAACTAACAATTTCAACGCTGTTAGTTCCGGAACTGACAATGCTTGTTCTGGAACTAAGAATGTCTGTTCGGGAACTGGCAGCGCTGAGTTAAAAATTGCTAGTTCCAGAACTGGCAAGAAACCAATGGCCAGTTCCAAAACTAGCAATATTTAAATCAGTTCGGCCAGTTCAGGAACTAACAGCATTAAAATTGTTAGTTCCGGAACAAACAAATGTCAATTCCGGAGCAAACAACGACACAGCTGGCAAATTGTTTGGACCCTCCAGAGCTTCCGTTAAGTTCATTACGAGTAACTTTTGAACGACTATGTAACGGAAAAAAATTATCTTCTAGTTTGAAAACTTTTCGTTCAAACGGACAATTAAAATACCTGGAAGAATTTTTATTAGAAGGTGAGAAACCCTCATACGATTTAGGACAGGATTTTGTTTCGGTGGACCTGGAAAACGTATTGCTTTTATTTAAAGTAGCTTCGTCCATTTATCTAATTTGTATATTCATATTAATATGTGAACGCTTTCACTTTCGTTTATCAAATAATAAAAAATAAAAAATTAAATAAAAATCCTTTTTTTGTTGTCCAATTAAAATGAAAACTGACAGATTATTATTATCATTAGATTAGTTCATCCTTTATTCGTAAAAGAGAAAATCATATCTAAAAAGAAAATCAACATTATTTATTCTGCCGTGATAAGCGATTCGGGCGTAAGTGCATTTTTGTTTTGAATTGAGTTATTGGTACCGATGGATTCGTCGTTAAGTTATCCATCCATCGATACATTCATTTTAAAGCTTTGAAGAAGAAAAAGCTTTGAAAACTTCAAAAAAATATTCACGAAAAAAATAAATAATTTTTTTTAAAAAGCGAGTTAAGTTGGTAGCGGCCATTTGTTTTTCATATTTCAAAATTTTCGAAAATCGAAAATTTTTTTTTCTTTATACGTGAATGTTAGTCTTGTTGTAACAGTGTCGTCTGTCTCGGGGATATTTCGTTTATAACAGACCTAAATAACACCAAAATATCCTGCCCTAGGGAGTTATTTCACAAATAACATGCCTCTGACGTCACCACTAACTGTTTTTGATGCAAAGCAAGTATGCCAACTTAAGAATGAATGTTGGTACACTTTGCATTAAATTCTCATTTTATTTGTTTTTGTTTACAAAAAATTCCTCTGCAGGTGTACCACTTATAAAGAAAAGTATCTATCGTCAATATAGAATTATGGGTAAAAAAATTATTTTACCCATAACTCTCTAGTAACGATATATACTATATCTGCTTTTATAAACAAAGGCGATGTTTTTTCTTAGAAAATATTTTTTTTTAGTTGTAAAATATCATTTAAATGTCGTTAAAAAATTGATTGTAATTAAAAACCAATTTTTTTTTTCCTGAAACTTTTTTAAAATTTTCCCGCGAACTGACCAGTTAAAAAAAACGAGTTTCACGTATTGTAGCTATGAAGGTGCCGCTCTCAGCGCTATCTGTACCGTTTTTTCCTACACTAGAACTACTAATTTCTTTTATATCGTTTTAAAATTAAAGACATTAAAATCTCAAAGGATGGCAAAGGATTCAGAATTATGGACAAATAATGGTTGCCGGTTGTAAAGCTGAAAATAAGTTAACTTTTTTGAATCAAAATTCTGACTTTCTTCATTTGGGGCTTACTTTGGAAGAGAGTATATACTTTTCCTTTAAGGTTTGTGATCCTTCGATCCTTTTTTTTTTTCACTAAAAAATTTTTGATTCGTCTGACAGAGGAGCTTTGCTAGAAAGAAGTTGAAATTGAATAAAAGTAAAAGAAATAGTGACAGAAGAGCTTTTCAGGTTCAAAGCATTTTTTACATGTATAAAGTCCACTAAAAACGTTTGCACGATTACATGATATGAATGTGAATCATCTGAAATAATTTTTCTATATACATTTATTTTATTTTTTATTTTTTATTTATGAAAGTTATAAAGTTGTTTTTTAGCGGCACGCGTGAAAAGACATTATTTTTTCTTTTATAGAAACATCTTTAGGATGGGAGTTTACACCTTCTTCCCGACGAGATTGAATGCTTCTGAAAAAAAAACACAGAGACGAATTGTGATGGACATGACTTCTCCGCTTCTAAAAAATATTTGATTCGTCTGACAGAGGAGCTTTGCTATATGGTTCTTTCTTCGACTGGTATGATATGGAGAACATTATTTTTTCTTTTATATAAACATCTTTAGGATGGGAGTTTACACCTCTGCATCCATAATCAGAGGTCATGCAGACATTTATTTTTATTAATTTTTTTTAATGAAAATTGTTCTTTTAAATTTAATTTTTGGTATATTCTCTAGAATAAGCAAATGAGGGAAATGAACATGGAAGTTCATATTTTCCAGATACAATAAATCTTATAAATAATATATAATGCAGTATATATAATAATACAATAAATCATTTAAATAAGAACAGGCCACAGTAACTCAAAGTAATTCTGAGATTCTATTGTTTTTTTTTTCTTTTTTTCTTGAATTGTTACAGGTTTCTTCACTGCAGCAAGTTGAACAGGTTGTTTCTAGGACTGAAACGAAACAGTTAGCAATGAAGCAAAAGAAGCAGGAGAAAGCTGGCAGAGACACCAAAAAAATGGCATTATAAAGTGTTTTACATGAACAAAAGTTTTTATTTTTCATTCCTGAAAACATAATTCTTACTTATAAGCGCAAGTGGATAAATGAGTAAATGTTGTAACTCCACTTCTTTCATGTATTTGCTGAGTGCAGTTCTTTAAAAATCATTTCGCATCCTCATTTCATTTTATGTAATTTATTTCATAGCTCAGAAATGTTTCACTTTTCTTGCTTAACTTTCAAACTTCTTTTCCGTTGTACTTAGGAATTAGAAAGAATATTTTCTTTTCAAAACAACTGAGTCTAATTTTTTTTTTTTTTTTTTTTTAAGACTGATTGAAGAAAAATAAATTTTTTTTAAAAGACTGTTGTAAAATAGATGAACAAAAAAGTATAAGTTGGTAAGAACAAATGGCTGAAAAAAGTTTTAAAAAAAAAACAGTTAAAAACTTATGCTTCTGCTGACTTCAGGAACCTTTTCCAAAAAAAATAAAAAAGCAAACACAAGCATTAGAACTTTAGAAGGGGTTGGTGATGGAGAAAGATCAAAACTGGTGCTTCTATTTAAAAACAAAAAAGAAGATTCAAATGCAATTTTATGATCTTCTGGCATAATTTTTTTTAAAAAGCGAGTTAAGTTGGTAGCGGCCATTTGTTTTTCATATTTCAAATTTTCGAAAATCGAAAATTTTTTTTTCTTTATACGTGAATGTTAGTCTTGTTGTAACAGTGTCGTCTGTCTCGGGGATATTCGTTTATAACAGACCTAAATAACACCAAAATATCCTGCCCTAGGGAGTTATTTCACAAATAACATGCCTCTGACGTCACCACTAACTGTTTTTGATGCAAAGCAAGTATGCCAACTTAAGAATGAATGTTGGTACACTTTGCATTAAATTCTCATTTTATTTGTTTTGTTTACAAAAAATTCCTCTGCAGGTGTACCACTTATAAGAAAAGTATCTATCGTCATATAGAATTATGGGTAAAAAAATTATTTTACCCATAACTCTCTAGTAACGATATATACTATATCTGCTTTTATAACAAAGGCGATGTTTTTTCTTAGAAAATATTTTTTTTAGTTGTAAAATATCATTTAAATGTCGTTAAAAATTGATTGTAATTAAAAACCAATTTTTTTTTCCTGAAACTTTTTTAAAATTTTCCCGCGAACTGACCAGTTAAAAAAAAACGAGTTTCACGTATTGTAGCTATGAAGGTGCCGCTCTCAGCGCTATCTGTACCGTTTTTTCCTACACTAGAACTACTATCTTCTTTTATATCGTTTTAAAATTAAAGACATTAAAATCTCAAAGGATGGCAAAGGATTCAGAATTATGGACAAATAATGGTTGCCGGTTGTAAAGCTGAAAATAAGTTAACTTTTTTGAATCAAAATTCTGACTTTCTTCATTTGGGGCTTACTTTGGAAGAGAGTATATACTTTTCCTTTAAGGTTTGTGATCCTTCGATCCTTTTTTTTTTTTCACTAAAAAATTTTGATTCGTCTGACAGAGGAGCTTTGCTAGAAAGAAGTTGGAATTGAATAAAACTAAAAGAAATAGTGACAGAAGAGCTTTTCAGGTTCAAAGCATTTTTTACATGTATAAAGTCCACTAAAAACGTTTGCACGATTACATGATATGAATGTGAATCATCTGAAATAATTTTTCTATATACATTTATTTTATTTTTTATTTATGAAAGTTATAAAGTTGTTTTTTAGCGGCACGCGTGAAAAGACATTATTTTTTCTTTTATATAAACATCTTTAGGATGGGAGTTTACACCTTCTTCCCGACGAGATTCAATGCTTCTGAAAAAAAAACAGAGAGATGAATTGTGATGGACATGACTTCTCCGCTTCTAAAAAATTTTTGATTCGTCTGACAGAGGAGCTTTGCTATATGGTTCTTTCTTAGAATGGTATGATATGGAGAACATTATTTTTTCTTTTATATAAACATCTTTAGGATGGGAGTTTACACCTCTGCATCCATAATCAGAGGTCATGCAGACATTTATTTTTATTAAATAAATGTAAATTAATTTTTTTTAATGAAAATTGTTCTTTTAAATTAATTTTTGGTATATTCTCTAGAATAAGCAAATGAGGGAAATGAACATGGAAGTTCATATTTTCCAGATACAATAAATCTTATAAATAATATATAATGCAGTATATATAATAATACAATAAATCATTTAAATAAGAACAGGCCACAGTAACTCAAAGTAATTCTGAGATTCTATTGTTTTTTTTTTCTTTTTTTCTTGAATTGTTACAGGTTTCTTCACTGCAGCAAGTTGAACAGGTTGTTTCTAGGACTGAAACGAAACAGTTAGCAATGAAGCAAAAGAAGCAGGAGAAAGCTGGCAGAGACACCAAAAAAATGGCATTATAAAGTGTTTTACATGAACAAAAGTTTTTATTTTTCATTCCTGAAAACATAATTCTTACTTATAAGCGCAAGTGGATAAATGAGTAAATGTTGTAACTCCACTTCTTTCATGTATTTGCTGAGTGCAGTTCTTTAAAAATCATTTCGCATCCTCATTTCATTTTATGTAATTTATTTCATAGCTCAGAAATGTTTCACTTTTCTTGCTTAACTTTCAAACTTCTTTTCCGTTGTACTTAGGAATTAGAAAGAATATTTTCTTTTCAAAACAACTGAGTCTAATTTTTTTTTTTTTTTTTTTTAAGACTGATTGAAGAAAAATAAATTTTTTTTAAAAGACTGTTGTAAAATAGATGAACAAAAAAGTATAAGTTGGTAAGAACAAATGGCTGAAAAAAGTTTTAAAAAAAAAACAGAAACTTATGCTCCTGCTGACTTCAGGAACCTTTTCCAAAAAAAAGAAAAAAGCAAACACAAGCATTAGAACTTTAGAAGGGGTTGGTGATGGAGAAAGATCAAAACTGGTGCTTCTATTTAAAAACAAAAAAGAAGATTCAAATGCAATTTTATGATCTTCTGTCATAAATTTTTTTTAAAATTATTCTTCCTAGTTCTTTTTTTTTTTTTTGTTATTCAAGGCATCTGTTTAAATGAAAGAAAAAAGATCTTTAATGGGATTAAGTTAGGTGGCAAGGTCTAAACAAAAAAATTTAGTCATCTATAAAAGCAAAGACAAAGAGTTTTTAATTCAAAAACAAAAATACAAATATGTGTGAAAATTGCGAATGGACATATGTTCATTCGCAATGAATACAATATGTATGTATGTTACGCAAAATAACAAACAGACTCTTTTTTAAAAGTTAGTTATTTATAAAATGCAAAGAATTTTTCGCAACTCATTTATTTATTTTTATTTATTAATTTATTTATTTATATATTTTTATTGGGATATGCAACATAGCTAAACAAAAAAACTGAGCCATAATTATAATAATTATAGCAGCTCCCTGTCTAATTCACATAAAATGTTAAAACATAAATTTTATAAATAAGAGAGTGTAAAATTTAAAGAAAAAAAAAAAAAAAAAAAAAAAAACAAAAGGATGGAAAAGTTATTAAAACTTCAAAAAACGTGGTACAACGTTGTGCAGTTTTCTCTGCACATATAGCAAAAAAAAAAAAAAAAAAAAATACTAATAATAATAATAAAAATATTTGCTTTTTTTCGAAAAAAATTAATATATGGAGAAGGGAAAAAATTTATTCCTTTTATGTTAAATTTCTTTAACTAATCGCTTTTTACAGGTTTTATAGGAACGTTTAGGCTTATCCAAAATTTCTTTAAAAAAAATGAAGGGAAAGAAAACCCAAAACCGAAAACCCTTCCTTTGCTATGAACTTCTAGTTGCCATATAACGAATGGCATTTGCCCCAGTGTGTGGACGCCCATGAAAAGCCAAGCATTAAAATAATTTTTAATCGAGTATTGCAGACGTTTTGCTAACTCCTTAGAGCTCATCCCTGCGGGAGAGGTTAAATAAATTTGAAGATTTCCCCTCCGTGATGAAGATAGAGATATGTTAGCTTGGACGAGTCCAAGCAAATTTACGGTGGTGTCTAATTTGCCCAAAAAAAAAATAAAATCAGAGGGATATCTTAGCGGGTCAGGTCAGATTCTGGTTGATCTAGATGAGAGGAATCGGAATTCATGCTGACCCGCTAAAATTTCCTTCATTTTCTCCCTGACCCCCATCCCTCCCCCCCCCCCCTCCGTTTTTTTTCGACTTTTTCATTATTTTTAAAGGGTAGGGAGTGGAACATTTTTGCGGGTCAACTCGAATTCAGGTTGTCAAGTTTGTTGGAGTGAAATTCGTTAAAGAAAATGGCTGCCTAGTTATTTCGCTTTAAAAAAAATCTCTATTTCTGTGTTTAAATTTTATTTTTATCGCAATAGGTCTAACTGCAGTTATTGCGATATAAATAAAATTACTTATTGACAATTATTTTGCAAGCGAGTAATATTTCGCATCAATTAAGAGTGATTTCGGTTCCAGATTAGCTTAAATTGTTTAATAAAAAATTGATAAACAGTAAATGATCCATTACTGAAATAATCAATCTTGAATTCAGGATAAAAAAGTTGCAAATGAGACGTGATTTTTATTCTGAATCGAAAGGACTTGATAGGGGAGCTGTTACATGCGACGGACTGCTGTTACATGCGACGGACTGCTGTTACATTACATATGTAATGTAACAGCAGTCCATATGGACTGCTGTTACACGAAGTGCTGTGACAATGATGATGGGTGACGCCTGTCATTGGCGTAAATTGCCCTCTTTCCTCATTTTTAAGCTAAATCTAAATGATATCCTTATGTTCGACTAAATAATGGCCGATTAAATAATGGCCGGGAAAGGCTGTAGGACCCTATGGAGTTCGTGCAGAATTGCTTAAGGTTTTGATTGACGATGAAGATCTATATGTCCTCACATCACTCTTCAATAAGACTTATCGGAGCGGTAATTTCCCTAAAGATTGGCTAAAATCCACGTTCATTCTTCTTCCGAAGAAAACGAACGCCAGGCGTTGTGAAGAATATACCGAACCATCAGCCTTATGAGCCACCTATTAAAGCTCTTTCTGAAGATAGTCCATGGAAGAGTCTTTCGAAAGTGCGAGACACTTATGTCTGATACTCAATTCGGGTTCCGTGGAGGTTTTGGCACATGCGACGCTTTGTTTACCTTACAAGTACTCGTGCAGCGATGCCGAGATAAAGATGTCTTTATCATTTACCAGGACTCAAGTCAAATTCCACGAAAAAGAAAATTTTGCCCGAAAAACGGCCTTATTGACCCTCATCCTTTCATTTTCAGTATCTGAGCAAAAGAAAATTTTTTTTGCCTTTTTCTTTACTTCCAATTCGATGAAGTACTGAAGCGAAGGATCTCTTTCTTAATTTTAAATTTTTAACTTTTTCAAATTTTTAATTTGTTATTTTAAATATAAAATTTTTTATTGCCGTCCACCATTTTTTACTTCTTTGGTGAGATACTTGATGCCGATGTCGATCCAGGCAAACTATTTTCCACCGATTCCGATGCCGATGCCGGAATTTTTTTTGTTTTTTTTACCGATGCTGATGTCGATAAAATGCCACCGGCCCCGCATACCTGCCCTTTCCAAATTAAGAGCTTTACCAATTCCTTTTTCCGGTTCTCATAAAATGTTCGAGAAAGGCCGCCGAATGTAAAAAGGGACAAAGCAATGAAAAAGATTTAAGGCAGCTGAAAGGAATGACGGTAATGGTGCCAGAATGCGGCGAAATTTAAAAGGAAAAGAAACAAAAATTTATAATACTGCGGCCAGCTGTCAATAATTGCTACCTAAAATTTCTTGGTATTAGAGAAATAATTGTGAGACTGGGACGGTTAAACTTTTTCCAAAAAAATAAATCACTTTGCCATCCCGAGGGAAAAAGCTCATAAACGATTTTTATGAACAACGATACAAAGGCTATGATTTTTCATAAAATTTATAATTAGTTATAACTGTTTATGCGCCGGACTTGTTCGATGTTATAAAATATTTATAGAAATAAATGGTTATTGATAATTGTACATAAAGAATTTATAAATGTGCTATTGTACATACGAACGTTTATAAAAATAAATGAGTATGCATATACCAATGTATTAATGAAAATGTATAGGTTTATGTGATTTCCCATAACTCAAGCCTTATAAAACGAACGATTAATTTTTATGAAAACTCATTAGTATTGTTTGTATATATTCATAAAAGTATCATGCATTATCAAATAATATTGTGGTTTTATGCAGCGCATAATGTCCTATACACATTTATAAAGACTTAGTCTCTTTTTGAAGGCAGTTTATTAAAATTTATGATAATTCGTAAAAACTTAGCCTACTTGCATCAGAGGACTAAAAGTCCAAATTTAATCCAAATTTTTGAGCTAATCTGTAAAAATACAGATTTTAAACCTGCGAAATAACATTCAGTTATATTAAGTTCTTAAATTATTTGTACAATTTATTAACTATTTAAGTATTAAGTGGAAGAGCGAAATAAAGGGCTTAGGATGTGTGTAATGAAAGCTGTCGCAGCTGGAAAGAAAAAAAAAACCCTTTTTGCGGAAAATAAGATTTAATGTAAAATATTAAGATTTTCTTTTTTAAAATGGATGTTCATTAGTACTGTAAATGATTGAAACCTAAAGCTAAGAAAATTCATACAATTGTTCAACACCAGCAGTACCCTATCAAAACGGCGACTATAAATGACTTAAAGAAAACTAGTCGAATGACCCTTTTATTCATATTTTTCTAAGAAATTTTTTTTCTGCAAAAACAAAATATCGTCTAAATGAATTGTTAGCCTTCTGCTTTAAGGCACTTCGTTCGCTACATGCACAAACCGGCCGGTTCACCGTCCTGTTTTTGTCAAAAAAAAATTTATTTTCTGATATTTTTTTTTTCGTTTTGAAGCTAAAAAAAGCAAATCGGGGTCAAATTATACTCAAAATGTTCGAAATTTGATGGAGAACATGATTCTGTAGTTCCCTCTTGGTTCCCTCTTTGTGATCCATATACCGATAACCCCAACCGAGAGAATTACACCCCCCCTGCCTCAAAAGCAGTATTTTAGGTTTGTTGGAAAATTAAATGATTCTGTAGGTTAAATACATTAGTAAGCTTGAATTTCGTTGATACTTTCGAAAATCGGATTAAGCTTATTGCTTTTTTTTTTTTTTTTTTCGTTTGTTTACATCGCCATTTTAAAATTTAAATTACGTAAACAAACGAATTTTTGCAAATATTATGTAATTTCAAGCTTACTATTGTATTTAACCTACAGAATCTTGTTCTCCATCAATTTACGAACATTTTGAGTATAATTTGACCCCGATTTGCTTTGTTTTAGCTTCAAAACGAAAAAAAAAAAAAATATCGGAAAAAAAATGTTTTTTTGACAAAAACCGGACGTTGAACCGGCCGGTTTTTTTTTTTTTTTTTTTTTTATTTTAATAATTAGCAACTTGCTATTAACAACGATAAATTTTAGTACAATAAAAAATTTAACAAATTATACATAAATAGCTAGATTATTTTTAAAGCTGGAATAAGACAATTTCGTCAACTTCTCAGGTAAATTATTGTAAAAAAAAGACCATCACCGAAAACCGATTTTTTCATACGGCTTCCCGAGTAGTGAGGAACAAAAAGTAAGAATTATCATTACCCCGAGTAGTGTAATTATGAACAGTATTAATAAGTTGAACGCAGTGTAGCAAACGAAGTGCCTAACAAAAAAAATAAGCCGGCCTATTTTTTTTTTTTTTTTTTTTTCCAGTTTTAAAATTTTTTTTTTAAGGTTTTCGTTGTTAAAACTTAAGTTTACTTGTAAAGAAACTTTATGAAAAAACCTTTGCAAAGACTGTAAGGTCTTTTCAATTTTTTTTCTAAAATGGAAAATTAATAATTAATTAATGTGTCCTATCTAAAAATTAAAAAATTTTTTTTTCTTGGTTACTAATTGTTTTTTTAAAACAAATTCAACTTGTTAATCCAGTATAATACTCTTAGATTAGTTGTGAATACAAATTTTTTCGAATTAATCAATACCTGATTTTTAAAACTGGATTTTCATAATTCCGCGGCTACTTTGGTTTATAAACCTGAAGTATATATAGAACCATTTCTTTTACAAGTATTTATAAATGTTCATAAAGTGTCATCATGTGTAGTGTATGAGTTTTAATAAATGTTCGTAAAGTGCAACCGTGTGTGTATGAGTATTTATAAATTTTAATAAAGTGACATTGTCTTTAGTGAATGGCTAGACGCCATTTTCTTTATCGTCTTGGCTTCTCAAGCGCTGGTGATCAACGAATTGTTAAAGCTGGGAAATATTTTTAAAAAATTATATTTTTATTCTCCAGTTAAAAATTATATTTTTATTCTTTTATTATTCAAAAACTGTATTTGAAATATTTTCAACAATATTTTTCAAAAATATTTACACGTGTTTTGCCTTCATTTGCCCTTTTTCTTAAGTTATAAATACTATGCAAGGTCCATTTAAAAATGTAACGATCATTGCAAAAGAATGTAATGATCGTTACTTTTGTAACGATCATTACTAAAACTTCAGCTTGTTGGTAACGCCTGCAATCCGCGAACCCGTCTACTTGTCATACCCTGCTGCGAGAATTTAAAGAATGTAACAACCTAGCATAAATCTTCATCTTACGATTCCAAGATCGGAAAATTTATAAACAATTTAATTGTCCTAGACGAATGGCTAGACGCCATTTTCTTTATCGTCTTGGCTTCTCAAGCGCTAATGATCAACGAATAACAATCATGCATTCACCTGGGCAGGTGTTGGTTAAACGCCTTTATTGGTTTGATCACCGGTGCTTGAGAAACCAAGGTGGTAAAAAAATCACCACTATTGGAATATTGCTTTATTATTTTTAAAGGAAAATTCCTAGCTATTAGCATGCAAGCATTTGTATCTTTTTTTCATTTTTAAGAAATATTTGTAAAAGTTTATTTTAATTAATAATTTGAATTAAGGTGACGAGAGTGTAAGGAGAATAGACAAGAAGTTGTTCGAAAAATTCCTCAAAAGAAGTTTACTAAGAGTTTCTGTAAAAAATTCTGCAGTTTTCTGTTATGATGAGTTTTAATAAATATAATATATAAAAATTCTGTATGAGTTTTAATAAATGTTCATAAAGTGCAACCGTGTGTGTATGAGTATTTATAAATGTTAATGAAGTGACATTGTCTATAGTGTATATTGTGATGTTTAACTTATATAACGATTCAATAACTTGAAATGTCCCTAAACAGTAGTGGTAGTTCAAATTATAAGTAGCATAAGGCTTCTTTTTTTTTTTTTCAAAGCTTTTTTCCAGATAAGAACGTTGTAGCATAGCGCATCCTATAAGCAGAAAAAACTGCCGGACAGTAAAAAAACCTAGTTGCGAGGCTTTACTAGTGCTTTTAAAGCATTTCACTACATCTTGCATGAAACTTTAAACCGGGGTATACAAATGCAGTTCCTTAGAAAGTTGTGAAGAAGTTTTACAACTTCCAAGCAACTTTCTATAATCTTATTTCCATATAACGTTTTTAGAACGTTATTTTGTTATTGGGGGTACCTCTTATACAAAATTATTTAAGTTTTCACTCATGCATCTGGCTTAAAACGCCTGTGATACCATTTATTAATTTTATCTTATCTTAGCGTGCTTAAGCATTGTGTTTCCCGCAATACCGGTAGTAAATTAATGTAAAATGAAATCCAGTACAGGGATTTTATTTAAATTTACGAATAAGCCGAATATTTGGAATCAATACATAAAAATTTATCAATAATCATTTATCCTAAAAGTTTGTGCTGAAAATAAAGTTTTATGAGCAATCATAACAGCTAGTTTATAAATGGAAAGTATTTATACAAGTTTATCAATAATCATCCAATACGAAGGTTTCATTTCTAAACATAAAAATTTAAAATTATTCATAAAAGTTTATGTTGCCCAAAAGTGCATACAATTTTATAAATCGTTTATGAGCTTTTTCTCTCGGGTATTCACCTACAATAGCAAGTATATTGACCTTAATGAAGAAAGAGGTTTGCCGCTGTTTTCGTTGGAAAAAAAAATTTTTTTTTTTAATCTTAAATCGGAACAAATAAGAGCAAAACTCCCCTTGTAAGCCGGATGGCCTCTAGAAAAAATCTTAGTTCACGCACTTTCAGTGGGAAATATATTGACAATAATTTCGTCAAATCATGGCGAAATTTGGCCTTGTTTAAAATTTGGCTGTCAATATTTCCAGAATAATATATCATTTTAAACCTCGCTAGTAAAGCACACTTCGTTAAACGTTATTTCTGGAACAGAGCGGAGTGTGCTTTACGGGCGTGTATCATTGGACTAAGTTAAACAGCTTTTACTGGAAAGTTTAAGTTGCGATGTAATGCAGGTTGCAAAAGTTGTAAGGACAACTTTTTAACGGTTGATAATATCAAAAAACTTCAAATTACAAATTTTTAGAAAATTTAATAAGGAACAAAAAAGGTATTTACGAAATTTTAATAACTTAAAGCAGTTAGGCTGAAAAGGGGAGTTAATTATCAAATTTTGGAAAATTCGATAACTTCGTAGTTTTCGCGCGACCTCTAAACGTTGACCGATTGACCTGAAATTTTTACAGGAAAAACCTATTGCATATTCGAACAAAAAATGGGGGGAGAATGGCAAGGTAAATGTTCGCCCTATACTTAAGGGCCACCCTAAGGTGTACTGTATACCGGTACTGTATTTACAGATATATTTAAAAGAACCGGATGTTTAATTTTTACGGAAAATGTTTTGATATTCTCCTTCATTTTTTTTTTTTTTTTTTTTTTGTGAATAAATTATACCTGGTTACTTTAGGTAACTTCGAACATGATAATAATATAACATTTTTTGACAAATTTTTACAATCATGGAGGAGGGATTCACCCCTGGTGAGTGGAGAATGGAGATTGAGTGAGCCACCCGTTTCCTGGAAAATGGAAAATCAGCTCGGGTTCCAACTTAATGCTGGAACCCAACTATTCCAGATTGGTTTCCAACTACCCAAGAATATTGTACTCATTTAGTACTAATTTTGTAGCATGCAAAAAAATTTTTCACTAGCTTAGTTTTCGAAAAAAAAAAGTTATTTCCATTTTGCACTGCGGAGGTTCGATTCTGATTACCTTTGAGGTCGGAATCGGAATCGGAATTATGAATGGAAGTGGAATCAGAATCATTTTTTTAAAATTTAATTTAACTGATATTTGGATCGGAAGCAGCCTTTTTATATCGATCATCATTTATATAATCGTCTAAAAATTAATTTTTTTTTATTTATTTTTATTTATTTTATTTATATTGATATTGATATCAACAGCCTGAGCGGCCCATTACAGATTCAATTACAAATGTTCCTTAAAAATGTTCCTACGAATATTTAATTATCACAGGAAGAAAAAATTAAATAAAGAGAAAAAAAAAAAAAAAAAAAAAAAAAAAAAAAAGTTAAATAGTTACAAATCAAAATTAAATAAATTAAATATCACGAAATTGAATATCACAGATTGAACAGAGTTAGAAGTTATCACAGCATAAAATTTATTAATTGAAGCTAATACGTTTTTAAAAAATATTGAACTAAGGTGCGTTTAAAGTGGTTTAGCGATGTGCAGTAGAGGTCTAATTCATTTTTTTTTGCAGAGGTCGTTAAAAAGTGATGATAATTTCGAAGCAGGTGAGATGAATCGCGCTTTATTGAAAGGAGTTATGAAAGTTTCTTTTTGTCTCGAATTATGGCGAGGCACACGGAAATTGAACTCTGCTAACATCTCCGGAGAGTCAACAGCATTGTTAAAAATACGGTATAGAAATAGGGCGTCGTTTTTTTTTAATAGGATACATTTTTTAAAGTCTGACTCATTCAAACTAAAACTTAATATTGTAATTTGTTTCCAGCTTAATTATTTCAATAGGCTGTGAAACCTTTTTTCAGGCTGCTTCAAACCCAGTTAAAATCTACTATTAAAAAAAAAAAAAAAATGGGTCTAGAAAGGGAGACTTTGAAAAATGACCTGGAAAGAATGTCGTATTTTAGTAATACATGAAGGAACGGAGAATATTATAATTCATTAACACAAAAAGTCATAAATCCTTAACAAACCATCAGAAGCGTGGTAGTTCTTGACATAAATAAGAAACCACCCTCCCGATTCTGTGACACTTGTTACTTCAAGTATACGGTTTCCTGTGCGGGACGGTCTTTGAAAACAAAAAAGCAATAAAACTGGAAGTTTTTTTGGGTTCATTTGTAGAAGGAAAAGCATTTTGTGTAAAATCCCTTGTGTGTTTATCCCTTCGCCCTTTTGACAAAAAAAAAAAAAAAAATGGTTTGCAACCCAAAGGTCTACAAAATCCACTTTCTCATATACATTCTTCGTCAACTCGAAAAACTTTAAAAAAAAAATGTTTCATGAAATTGAGACAGTACAAAAAACAAAATATATCGGGTAAATGATGACGTAAGCACGACCGGGAATTCCCCCCCAAAATAAAAAAATGATGACGCCATATTTGAACTGCTCCTTACAATACAGTAGCTTTAGCAAAAGAAAAATCGCCATTTTCGTGGTAAAGCCATCCGGATTTAGGAATTTCCAGAAGGCTTCTCCCAAACAAATAAAAATCAAATAAAAATCTAAAGATTTAAACATAAAAAAACTGAAATTACCGAAATTTTCACCGGTTCAATACTTTTTATCTTTTAATTGATTTTTTTTTTTTTTTTTTTTAATCGGTTCGGTTTTTTGTAATCAATTTCTTACGTAGCCTACTTAGTTTTTTTATTATTAGATGTACCTATTTTTGTGCATTAATGTTAAAAAAGTAAACAAACATGGATTTCGCCATTTTGACTCTTCAGTTTTCATCAAAAATCAAAATAAAGAATTTAAGGATTTTGTTTTTATTTTTTAATTAAATGCATTTGATGCAATTTAGTAACATCTGGTAATAATAAAAAAGCTAAGTATGTAAAAATTTAATTAGCGAGAACAAAATAACAATGTTAGTTGAAATAAACAATTGATCCCCAAGCAACAACCATACACTGATAGAAATCAAAGAGTTTAATTTACTCGATACAGATATTATTTGGAACAGAGTTAAATTCTATGAGTTCGTGAACTCGAATGTAGAGTTCAACTATATTTTTTGAAATAAGCTCTTTAGATAGTGAAATACGAAAAAAAAATAAGCTCTTTAGATAGTTGAATTTTTTTCAATATCGAGTTCATGAACTCATCTTTGAAATTGAAGCTGCAATAAAAGAAGCATTTTTAACTCGCAAATGAACAACATTTTCATCGCAGAGTTGAAAAACCATTATATTCTTTAAAGAGTACTTTTTAATTCAAACTGACTCTTGTGTGAATTCGAAACTCTTTTTAGAATAAAAATGATGTTGAACTCCATCATTAACTCTTTTCTTTCTAACAGTGTATGCAAATCGCAATTGCCTCTACAGTAACAGAACAATAATACGAAGACATACAAAATGTTCTTTTTGATTGTCGTTCCCGACAAATTGATTTTTTTTCTCAATTCCGAAGTATGACATGATAAAAATAAAAAGAGAAACCCGTTGTTTAATTTTTTTTTTTAATAATTTAAAAATCTATTTTCTTTTAACCCTTTTAAAAGCAACTCCTGGTGACCCAATTAATTAATTCATTACTTCTATTTCAGCAATCATTTTTTAAAAAAATTCAGGACCTGTATATTAGGGTGTCCCTTATTTTGCGAATTTTCGAATTTCATGTTGGGCCGGGTGAAATCTCGTTCTCTATGGGACCCTAATAAACCCTGAATTTTTTCAGATTTTTTACTGAACGGGAAAGCGTGCCGACTTGAGCTTTAAGTTCCGAAATTCCCATAAGAGAAAAAAAGTCGACAATTTTTTTTTTCGCGGAAAAACGTCGTTTCCTATCGGGAATTTTGCGTAGATCACGAATCTGAAGTCCGTTTTTTAATATCTGGTTTGGCTTTTGAGTTAGAGGCCAAAATATGAGCCAAAACGTAGGACTTAGTGCGTTTTGTCACTTAACCAGGTTTTCTTGCCACATTTTCTCCGTTAACTCAAAAGCCAAACCAGATATTAAAAAACGGACTTCAGATTCGTGATCTACGCAAAATTCCCGATAGGAAACGACGTTTTTCCGCAAAAAAAAAAATTGTCGACTTTTTTTCTCTTATGGGAATTTCGGAACTTAAAGCTCAAGTCGGCACGCTTTCCCGTTCAGTAAAAATTCTGAAAAAATTCAGGGTTTATTAGGGCTCCATAGAGAACGAGATTCCACCCGGCCCGACATCAAATTCGAAAATTCGCAAAATAAGGGACACCCTACTGTATATGACAAGCTTAATGTACCTTATGCACCACTTATATGCATAAATCACTTGAAAAGAAATCTCGGACCTGGAATGAAATTTTTGGCATTCCCTTTTAACTTTGATTGCAATTATTTAGAATTTTGATTTTAAAAATACTTTTTGAAAATGCATATACGGCACTGAAAGATTACAAGCGGTCTTTTTTTTTTTTTTGTAAAAAAAGAATATTCATTTTTAAACAGGGTAATTGTATGATCATATGTTGTGACAATAAGTTGCTAGTTTGAAAAAAAAGTACCGTTTTGTCTCTGATATCTGAAAAAATATTAACTCTTTGCTTACCGGTGGCCCTCTACGGGGGTCATTTGTTAAAAAATTCATAATTCCGATAATTGCAAGTGCAGGGGGCTAAAAAGTTTTGCTCTCATGAATATTTAAAAGCTCGTTTAATTAATATGCTAAAAATCTTATAAAATAATTATTTGCGATAATAAAACCAATCTCACATTCTTAATAAATCAAGTATTGTCAACCATGAAAATTTCGCCGAAACCTGGCTTGAGTTATCCCCTCCCTCCCAATTCATATACCAAAAACGATCAAGGCTGTTTTTGATGGGCATATGAATTGGGAGGGCTATATTTAGCTTATGAAGGGATAAATATAGACGAGTTAATACCGAAAAACTTCTTGTCTTTTTAAAAGGGAAAGTGATGTCCATCAAAGAGTGAATAACAATAGGGATGTATCGCGGCGGGGTTGGGTCGTTTGAAAACATCTTTAAAAAAATAGTAGCATCCGCCATGTTAAGCTTATGGCACAAAACTTTATTTTTCATAAATTTTTTTTTTTTTTTTTTTTTTTTTACCAAAAAAATCTTAAAATTTTATTTTATTTTTTTTTTTCTTTCTTTCAAAAAAAAGGCTTAATTTTGAAAAAAATATCAGATTTGAAATCCGGGCCCTCTATAATCCCCAGATTGAAATTTAATTTCATTAGTAACCTTTGAATTATTCCAAACTACAATCGTATTTCATTCGGTATTCATGTAATGCGGCTTGCCTAAATTTGATTTTGAAGGAGACATTATGATAAGAATTTTTTTTTTACATTATATTAAGCATATTGGTACGCATAAACCCCAAAAACAAAGTTCGGTAAGATATTACTTTCTTCAAAGTCAAAAATAAGTAACCAAAGAGTAAATACCAAATAGTGTTAAGCAGAGGAGTTCAAAATAGGATGGAAATTATCCAACATCAAATGCGAAATTCGGAAAGGAATTAAAAATGTGAAAGTTTTAAGCCGGCTCGACTTTTGGAAAAATAATACTGTAATTTAATTCTTTGCCTCTTTTCGGTTTATTTATTTATTCATTTATTGAAATCAACAGCCTGAGCGGCCTATTACAGATTCAATTTCAGTATTACAGATTCAAACTGTTCTCACAAATATTTAATTAATGACAGAGAGGAAAAAAAAAAATTTGATTTCAAGATCAAACTGACGTTTAAGGACGTAATCCACTAAAATAAAACTTTAAAAATTAAGAATAAATTTAATATCTTACATGATTAAGTACAACTTAAAAAACAAGGGTTTCCAATCCCGGGATTTCGGGATTGCTTAAAAATATTTTGAACTTATGAACCTTGGTATTACCAATCAATTTTTTTTTCTTAAAAAAGCAACCAAAAGCTTTAAGTTTAAGACTTCATAGATATTCTTTTCCCGGAAGAATAAGCAACAACAAAAATGATAATTTCCTTTTGGTGGCGTCGCTGACGTTATTTGTACTTAGAAGATCAGGGGAAATTTCGAAATGGTAAAAAATTCCGGGATTCGGGGATCTGGGATTGAGTGTACAGATTTCGGGATTACTAAATTATGATTCAGCCACAGGCTTTCAGAATCAGCAACCTAACCCAAACTGGTAAATGGTTAATAACGCAAGAACCAATTAAATAAATAGCAGAAAAATAAAAATTAAAAAACTGAATTGAATTGTAGTAGCGAAAAAAAGGGAAAAAATTAAACGTTAAAAAGCAACTTTGAACTCTCTAGAATTGTATGTTTTGAACTATTCGAAAGAAAAGAGAACGAAAAGATACAAAAAAATCTGGACTTTTAAAGTCAGATTCGAAGTTTATTGGCTCGAAATATATTATTTTAACAAAATTGGTCCGTAAAACTTTCATAATTAACTGTAAAATCAAAAAAATACTTGAATCCCGAAATCCCGGGATTCAAGTAATCCCGAAATCCGGAAATCCCTGGGCGGGATTTCGGGATTGTAAAATCGAAATGGATTGGAAACCCCTATATAAAACTCACTATGAGGATTACCCCTAAACTGTAAATTCAAAAATTAAAAACTTATCGAATTTACATCGTCTTCATCGGCGATTCAATCGGAGAGTTCATTTACTTTGAAGATCACTTGAAATGGGTTTCCCGTTGGAAGAAAAAAAAAAAATCTATGAGCCATTTGAAGTAATTTTGCCAAACAACAGTCGTTTATAGTTATCTTCAAATAAATTAAATGCACAGTCAAATTAAATCCCTTACGGTGGCTTACCGAAGGAATACGGTACATGAAAGGTTTTAGAATTTAACTACAGAAACGATCAGCTAATGGTTACTACCTTGAATTGTCAGGAGTGAACTTCATAAACGGTTAAGTGACAATCTCTAAGGTTTTTTTTTTTTTTTTAAATATAAAACGAAAACTGGAAATTTGTCCAGTCGAATTTTTGTTTCAGACCGTTTCGCTTCGAACCAGATTTTTCGGCTTTTTAATTTTTTGCGATTTTTTTCTTTCATTTTTTTTTCAGATTCTTTTAAAAATAAATCTCAAATTTCTCTTTCGTTCTGTTTTTCATTTTCTTTTTCTTTTTCATTTTTTTTTCTTCAGATTCTTTTAAAAATAAATCTCAACTTTTTCTTTCCTTTTTTTAAAAATTTTTTTCCAGTAATTTAGTTTTTTTTAGTGATCGTTTTTTCCAGTGATTTGGTTTTTTAAAAGAACTTTTGGTGAGAATTTTTTTGAAGGGATTCGCTGTCAACAAACTTTCTTCACCATTCAAAGGTAACATTAAAATATTTTTTTTCACTTTCGTTAATATAAGAATTTCGAATTTCGAATTATAATGATAAGAAAAACTTTTTTTAAGAGGAATTTACTGAAAGTATTTAAATTTACTAAATGGTTTTTAAAAAGCTAAAATTCTTTTAATACCATCGGAGCTTGATGTTCATTATAATGTAAAAAGAAAAAGTTAAAAATTTCGAATACTCAAAAATTGGTTAATTATGTACTGCAATTCATAATTAATTATATTAGGCTATGCAATTACCTAATGTAGCTAGGAATGCATTCAAGACTTTTTCAAGATTTCGCTCAAATTTTGGTTTTTTATCTCTTTCACGTAAAGGATTAGGAATTTCAAAAAAAAATTTTTTTTCTTGTCTTGAGTCTTGATTGTCAAGACTTTCGAGATTCTCGTCTTGCAAGGTTTCTCTATTTATAAATCCGAATAATGAGTTATTCTCGTAGACCACTTGCATGATTTAAACCCGATTTTAAAATAAAAAAGGCAACCAAATCTATACAGGAAAAGAAAAACGGAATTTTGAAGAAATCTTGAATGCATCACTAAATGTAGCGGAGATACGACAATCAAATATTACAGTCCTAAATGGACTGGCTTAATTAAATTTTAGTTGGACTGCGGGGCAAAATCGTAATTTTTTTTATCTATTCTATATATATATATATTTAAGCGTCTAAAACCGAATCAAAATGACGCAACATGCCAAGTGATTACTTTTCAACGTCTAAAATCCGAAAAAAATCAAGAGAGATTTTCCGAAAAATCGCTCATTTTTAATAAAGTTGTATCTGTTCTCAAGTTGTAAAATACTAAGTGATCTATGATTCGGACGTCTAAATTTCGGTAGAAGGTCAGAAATTCAGGTTTCGGAAAAGCCCCGTTTTCCCAGAAAATCGGAAAATCCATATTTTTATATTGATTTTTGACCATGCCGGAAAGTTAACTTTTGGATAGGATAAAGACTCAAGTAACCATTTTTCTGCTATTTCTAACACCAATGTAGGGTCCAGGAAAAACCAAAAAAAAAAATTAAAAAGTTTAGACTTGTTGCTTTGGAAAATAGACAAAAACGCTCAAGGCCGGCCTCAGCTATCTCGGTGCCCCGTTAGAATTATGACATTAAATTTTTTAAACCGGCTAAAAAGTTAGAGGAAAAAATAAAAATGCATTCCGAGTTGTAATTTTTTTTGTTTTAACTTGTCATTAGCTCAAAAAAAAAATAAAAAAAATCGGGCGAAAAATTATTGATGCATTTGAAACGATTTCGAAAAGCGGGACAAAAAAAACGGCCTTCTTTTAACCAATTGTTTTTATCGTTCTGTTATTTGCCTTCAGCGCATAATAAGAAATACATAGTCGCTAATTCTCAAGGTGCAGAACGATAAAAACAATTAGTTCAAAAAAGGCCATCCCGCTTTTCGAAATCATTTCAAATGCAACAATTTTTGGCCCAATTTTTTTTATTTTTTTTCAGCTAATGGCAATCTGGAACTAAAAAATTCCAACGCAAAATGCTTCCTATTTTTTTCTCGAAGTTTTGAAGCGGTTTAAAACATTAAATTAAATTGTGTGAAACAACCCTATTGTCATTCATTAAAAAAAAAAAGTACTGAATTTATGAAAAATGAAGTAGCAATCGGAAAAAAGGTTGATTTATATGAATATTATACGAAATCTTTCCGCTAGTTATGCTGCGGCATAGGATGTTAGGAAATATATTATTTCTTGCGCAACTGTTTGTACTACACGTCCGTTTTGTAAATTGCATACACTACAATTATCTTAGGCGTTTTTATAAGTTTTAACGAAATTCGCGGACGTTTAAGAACTTAATAGTACAATTTCTTGTAATTCTATGCTTGGTATGATTCTTCATGGAGGAGCTTGTTCAATCGCTGAGGATAGAAGTTATTTTTATTTTTTCTTTAAGTTGGTTTTCGTCGAAAGGATTAATTTGGATAAAAAATAATTAAAAATTTCAAGTCGCATTTTTTTTTTTTTTGGTAGAAATTTATTAGGCAAAACTAATTTGCCTAGAATTTTCCTCTGACTGCTTACTTAAATATTCCAATTTTAATTTTAGAGAATTATGCAAAAAATAATCTATTTTTCTATTTTTTTTCAGATATGGATAATGAGGTTACATGTCACCAATGCGGCGGAACATATAAAGGAAAAAAATCTTTTTCTCAGCATCCGTGCCAGCAAAAGGTCAAAGTGTTTCCATGTTCCTTGTGCTCCTTGACTTTCACCCGGGTAGACAATCGCAACAAGCACCAGAAGACATGCCTTCCGGAAAAGTCGGAGCAAAACAGAAGATGCTTAGAGGACGGCTGCGATCTCCGATTCCGCAAGATCTCCCAGATGTACAAACATCTGATCGCCGATCATTTCCGAAATCTTGAAATTGACAAAAGGACGTTCAAAGATTTTTCGGAATTTGAAAAATGGAAGCAGGAAGAAGATAAAAACCATTTCACCAACATGCACCAACAAAGAGGAAGGAGAATAGTCGGCGATGTTACATGCATTTACTTCGCATGTAACTTCGAAGGTGCTAAAGAAAGAGAGTCGACAAAAAAAGGTAAGTCTATATCAAGTAATTTGTAATTTTTCATAAGATTTCTCAACCGTTTAATTTTATTTACTTATGATTTGTTACAGGTGCTTGGAAACAAGGCTTGACTCCTGCCCTCCAATGCCCCGCACGAATCCTCGGCAGAATTGAAAAGAGCGGCGAGGTTGTCGTGACTTATTATAAGTCACACAACCACGCGTGCGACGAACGGCAGCTCGCACACTGTCGTCTTTTCAAATCAGACCTGAATGCAATTAAAGAGAAATTGATTGCGGGCGTCGAGGTTCCCCGCATAGAGGAAGACTGCAAAGCGGATTTCGGAGACCGTGAGAAAAGAGGCACGCAGCGGCTGGAAAAGAGTCATCTGGTCACAAGGAAACACATCCGCGACATCAGGCGGAACCTCTTCAGGGGAAAGGCAGATCTGGCATCCGTTTCCGAGAAACTTGAACATCTGAGCAAGGAGAAATACAATCCGGTTTTGGTGTTCAAGATGGCAGGAGAGGGTAAAGCGCGGATCGGAAGCTCGAACCTTGATCAGTTCCGCGACTTGGTTGCCATCGGACTGCAAACAAAAGAGCAGCTTGAATTTCTCAAGCAAGCGGGCCGCCGAGTCGTCTGCATAGACGGGACTCATGGGACCTGTCAATACGGGTAAGAATTGCGATAAAAGCTCACAGGAAATTTAGGTTATTTAATGCTATCTTCATTAATTCCAGATATCAACTCGTGAACATCATTGTCCCGACGAAATACGGAAAAGGGTACCCGGTGGGCCACTTCATTGTCAGTCGCACCGGCAAAGACATCCTCGTCGAGCTATTCAAACTCATAAAGGCTAGGTTCGATGAAATGAAGATCGAGTTCCGACCCAACATGATAATGACGGACGACGATCAGATCACCGGTCCGGCATTCCGCGAAGTTTTTGGCGAGGAAGTCCAGCATATCCTTTGTCATTGGCACGTCAAACAGAGCTGGACAAGGAACTTGTCAAAAATTTCAACGGAGGATAACCGGAGATCGATTTCACAGTTCCTGGACGAGATGCTTGCAGAGCCGACGAGGAGTCGATTCGAAGACCTAAAAGCAGATTTCCTGCGGCAGTTTTCGGAAGCTGAACCTTGCTTCGTAGAGTACTTCAGGGAATATTACGCCAATAGATGTAACCTTTGGGCCATGGCTTTCAGGTAACCAGCTAAAAAGAAAAAAAAATGAAAAAAAAATTTTGTAAAATTTTCTAACGCTTTTTTCTTTTTTATCCAGGAATGAGTATCATGCGTTCACAGACACCAATATGTATTGTGAATCGTTTCATAATAAGTTGAAAACTTATTACATGCAACGGAAGCCGAAGCGGCGCATAGACCATCTACTGGACATCCTCTTGCGAGCAGAAAAAGACGCGTATGTGAACCACATACGCCAACGAGTACAAGACGACGTGCCCATCCTACCCTTCCTGATGGAGAAGAGTCATTCAGCTGGAATGAAGATTCCAGACGAACACGTCTGGCAATCTGATTGCGGCTGGTATGTCCTCTCTCAAAAGTCGGGAAAAAATAGACAGGGGATACGCGTCGCGTATCTTGTCAAGGAGAGGGATGTGGCATGCGATTGCGAAGATCGATGCAGCCACTGTGAGGATTTATGCCCTCATATGTATGAATGTGGCTGTGCCTTTGCTGGATCGATCTGCAAGCATGTGCACAAGCTGGCAGCCGTATTAAAAACGGAGATCCAGTTTGACATGTCCCTCTCCAAAACGGGAGAAATTCATCATCTGAGGCAGACATCCAAACCTTCGCTGGCTGAGGAAAAAAACTGCCAATTTCCAATTGCAGAACCATCCCAGTTTTCCGACTTCCCTTTTACCAACGACGCGGAACCTTTGCTGCCGAACCAGAAATTCGCCAAGCAAAAAATGTTCCCGCAGAGGAAAAAGAAGTTCCAGCCGGAAAAAAAGACGCCCCCGGAGAAGAAAAAAACGTCGACATCTTCTTCTTCTTCTTCGGGGACGTCTTTTCCTCTAACGGGGAGGGAGGAAGCTACGAGGAAAAAAAAACGAGGTGCTCGGACTTCCTTCCTACCGAAGCTGGCCTGGACGACAGTGAGACATTCCTCCGGAATGAAAATTCCAGACGATCATGTTTTCCAATGCGAGAACGGATGGTGTATCCTCTCGCAAACGTCGAAAGGAAAAGCATATTTCGTCAGAGAGAGGGATGTGTCATGCGAATGTGAAGGTCGATGCAGTCACTGTGGGGATTTATGTCCCCATATGTATGAATGTGGCTGCGATTATATTGGATCGATCTGCAAGCATTTGCACAAGCTGTCGGCCATGTTGAAAGAAGGGATCCAATGCGAAGCGTCTTTTGCCGAACCCGAAAAGGGTGAATTCCATCTGGAGCGGTCATCCGACCTTCTCCTAGCCAGCGAAGAAAGGACGCCTCAGATACAGTCATCCGACCTCCTGTTGCCCAACGAAGAAAAAATGCCTTTTTCTTCTTCTTTTTCATCATATCCTTCCTGTCCTTCTTCTTCGTCGACTACGTCTTTGAGGAGAAATTCCCGAAAACGGAAACAGGTTGCTCAGACTCTATCGAAGCGCCCTAAGACGACACCTTTATCGCCCACGGTCGAAGAGGACTTCAGCGCTCCTTTGATAGACGACAACGATCCCAGGTTTGGAATAGTGTTCCAGGTCGGTCGCCATTCTCTGGACATCGCTGACGTCAAATCTCTGGAAAAACCCCTCAAGCCATGGGAAGCTTCTATTTTAAAAAGAAGATACCCGGCGAAGGAGTTTGAAGAGGGACGCTTGAGTTCTGCAATGATCGACGCCTATATTGACGTGATCCTCGTCGGATCTCGCACTGCAGCCGTAACTTCCCGTTGGTGGCAGGACTTTCGAAGCAACGAGAACAAATTTCGATTACCATTTGCCGTTGAGGATTACGATCAAATCCTCTTTCCCACAAACGCGATGGCGAATCTCTGGGTGATGTACATTTTTAACGTACATCAAAAATCATGGAAATTTCTCAACCCGTCGTCCTCCCTGTCCGTCTTAGGAGGTTCCTACTCAGACATCTTGCGCCACTTACACCGCATTGTCACCAACACCCCGGATTTGGATGCACGAGTATCATCACCCGCAAGAGCTGTTATGGAAGAGGGCGACGAAAACGATTCCGGAGTCTATGTGTGTTTCTACGCCAGGCAGTCTGGTCGGGGTGAAAAATGCGATGCCGCGCTCGACGTTCCAAAAGGATGGTCGTTTGGTCGCACATTTCGAAAGGAAATGTACGACCAAATTGCAGGAAAAATAACGGCTTAAAGTTTTCCTAGGCAATGGGAATATCGCCATTGGCTATGAAGCAGTTCCAAAAAACCAGGATGTATTTTTTTATGCACTGTTTTACCTGAAATTTCATAAAATTAAAAATTTTTCACTGTGTGATATAATTTTTTGTTTCAGTTACACGCTACCCATCATGCAGGTCGCTGGTGGTGTTCTTAATTCAATTTGCGCCGCTCGATATCAGGAATTCTATAACGTGGTCTACGACCAAAGCATTCGGAGACTGACGGCATCAAGTTTACTCAGACAAAAACAACAATACTTTCTGTCGCAAAATTAACAATACGTTGGAAAATTAACAATACTTTCTATCGCAATTTACTTTGTAGAAGTTCCGGAAATCCGGGTTATCTTAATTACCGTTTTACCTAAAAGTTCCTAAAATTAAAAACTTTTTACTACCAGACATAATTTTTTGTTTCAGTTACATGGTACCCGTCACACAGATCGCTAATGTTGTCGATTTGTTCTGATCCGTGCCCTTCGACGTCCGAGAATTCCATAAGGAGAAATCATCAAAATCCAATTCAGTGCAGACTTTACTTCATATTCAAGAATGACATACTTCATACATAGATATACTTCAGAATTTACTTCACAATTCAAGAAAATATAGGTAAAGCTATTCACCTTTTTATTTGACATTTTTCTTGTGCTCTCAGGGTATCCTTTTTTCAGTAGAATGAGATTCATCACATTTGTCGTAGTCGGTCTCGCTTAAATTCGATCAGTGCCGCTCAACGTCCAGGAATTCCATCTTCTTTTTTCGCAGCAGTTCCATGAAGTGAATATATAATCTGTAAAAAAATCCATGCAAATAAATTAAACATTGTTATATTGTTATTTCCAGATGGTAATAGTTTTATAAAACAAAAAACATAGCAAAATCATATTCAATAAGTTTTTTGGATAAACCCAGTGAACTAAAGTCAATAAATTCATTTTGGGTTATAAGTAAATACAGGAAAACTATTACATTTTTACAACTTATTTGGAAAAGATTAAGACAACAACAATTCCTTTGAAAATTAATGACTAGTTTTTAACATGGACACCCATAACTTCGAATGGTAAATAAGCAACTTTATATCGACAATGGTTCACAGGAATAAATCATTTCCAACATGCATGATCATTCCCAATTTCTGAATTTAAAAAAAAAAAAATAATGATTTTCTAAATTAAAAAAAAGGGCTATAATAATCAAATAACCTCTCCAATTATACTTCGCAAGTTAAGGATCACTAAAATTGAAACAATGTTTTTTTATTATGTATGACATTTCATACATCTCTCCACTGATTAAATTTTTAACTCAAATTACTTCGACATTGTGTTATGATTTCCATTAAGGACACAACAACCATTATTTTTTTTTTTTTTTTTTTTGGCACAAGCTTGTGTTAGATCTGATAGCTCAACCTTTCCTATAATTACTGCTTTGAAAAATTGAGAAAAATTACATTTGAGTCTTCTCGGATCTGCTGGATATCCTTCCATACGGTCATCTGTAAGTACCAGTAAACAAAAAAACAAGAGTCAGTATCACTGAAATGTTTATTTACTTTTTTAAGCAACCAAACCTTGCACATTTAAAATTAGCAAGTATAATATCAACTTCAATGCCACAACTAATCCTACCTGTAATAACTTTTTTTTACTTTAATCCAGCTCATAATTGTGTAACTGCCTTCATAACGATTTGTTTATTTCTACACGTTTCACATTCCAGTAGCATAAACCAAGCAACTTGTACTGAAAAAAAAAAATTACATTTTACAAATTTTATTTCTTACAAGGTTCAATAATAACAGGCAAACATTGTAATTATTTGCATGCCTTCTGTACACCAACGCTAGTCTTTCAGTGGATAATGAAGATTATACGCGTTTCTCCGTCAAGTAGTACCACAAAAATAATGAATCGTGATCTCCGAGATTACAATGTAATGCCTGGTCTTTGTCAAACCACATTTTAGATAGCTAATTCTAAAAATAATAAACAATGACATGATCAATAGAAAAAATATTATGCCTGTTCAGAATAAACACTAAAAGCATGAACCGTTTCCGATTTATTAGCGATTTATTAACAACTTACCTGTAAATTATCGTTAAAAATCAACCATAACTTGTTAGTAAATATTTATCAGAAATGTAATTCCTTTGCCTTCCTTTGCCAGTACAAAATCTTTAATTCCACAACCGTTCATATCCAAACTGTTAGTTCACTCGTCTCTTCTTTCCTTATAGATAGCGCGCGACGCGGCACCTTCTTCGCTCGTATACCGACCGTTCGAAAAAAAACTAAGCCACTACCAACTATAACAAATAAAAACAAATGATTTGTTTATTTTTTGATTTTTTTAAAACATCGTTTTCTGAATGTTTACAAAAAGTACACTTACGCCCAAGTCGCTTAGCACGGCAGTAATTGAGTGGCCAAAAACCATTTTGTAATATTTACTTTCAATTTTTACAATTTTTTTCAGTAGGATCTTTTAGAATCTAAGTTGAAATTACTCCTAATAAAATGTTACAAAATGTTAGATTTTTGCAATTTCTGTTCGCCTATGATGTTTTCGCGAGTTTTAATTCTTTAGCGTTCTCACCTGCGGAAAAGGAAATCATCGTAGATTTAAATAAACATTTCGCAATAAATCACTGCGTTTTAATTACAAATCAACCTCAAGAAACTTTTGATTTTATTAAACACTTATCAAAATTAAATATGCAAGCTGCACAAATGACTGTAAGTCAAGCGAATTCATCATTTTATCGATTAAGAGATCTCCGAGATTTCCGAGTTACTCGACCTAAGATATCGGTTGCTTTCGACTTGAAAAATATGAACGAACCTTTATGGGTAATATTTAATTACCACAACGAATTTTTTGTTTCCAATATGTTTGGATAATTTTAATGCGGACGAGAAAATACTCCGTACCATTTACGTCCCTTACAGTTGTGAATTTTTGAATATGAAAAGATCCGATGAAAATCGTTTCGAAATATATGAAGTTTACAGAAATCAAATATTCAGTTGGAGGTTATCTACGATATTTTTCGGGATTTGGACGGCAGCTAATAACTTAGAACTGTCTAAGTATGACTTTTATACAAGAAGATTGAATCTGAATGGGACTGGAATAAATGCAAAAATCGATAATGTGGTAAGAAAATCACTTTGTCAAATGTTATGCAAGCCCATTTAATATGAAATTTAAACTTTTATCGAAATTAAGCCGTGCTATCATCCCGGAGTTTGTGCCTATCAGGAAATGGTTAATGAAATGAGTAGGATCATGAATTTCAGGTATGAAAATTAAAATAGATTGGTTCATGAACCTTTTTACGAGCTAACGACATCATTTTTCCGGTTCAAGAGTGTTTTACGTGTCGGCGTCACAATACAGACAAGCAGTGGAAAGAAATGAAAGCATTTACTGGGAAATTGATATCAATTTATTTGTAATGCATTATTTCGCCGTTTATCCAGACTTAGTTGCACCGATTTGGAAAACGCCGTAAATATACTATCTACGAAACTTAAGGAAAAAATCGAGATTTTAAAAATTGCGCCCAAAATTAACGAATGGATTAGAAAAACGCGATTTGTAGAGTCTAGATTATTCCAATTACCTGATTATATTCTATTAAAATCAGCGATTGGGAACACCCATAAGATATGGGTCAAGTCCTTCTGCTCAGTGGCGTACCTCAGGGATCACGTCTTGGCCCTATACTTTTCCTGATTTTCATCAATGACTTACAATTATTTCTGAGTCTTGTCCTGTCTCTTCTCTTTAAAAATGACTTAAAACTATTTAATAGTGTTTTTTCTGAAGCGGATATGCGTATGTTGCAACGTAACGTTGATCAAGTCGTTGCTTGGTCTAAGTGCAATCTGTCAATTTGTTTGTTCGCGACCTCAGTCGAATAGGGTTTCATCTGCATTTTTTTCGATTTTTTTTTTTTAAAAAAAAAAAAGAATATTTAAACAGCCCTTTTTCATATGCTATTTTCGAAATTACGAAATTCGACTTAGTTTCGAAGATTTCGAAACGAACAAAGTTCTATCTGGCGTTTTCTGAAAAAAAATTAACCGTACAAAGTTCTATCTGCGACAGATAGAACTCCGTACGACTAACTTATTTTTAAGAAGGCGCAGATAGAACTTTGTTCTACCAGAACTCCCATGTTAAAGTATAGGGGAATCAAATAGCGACGGGTAATTTACAATAATTGATAGATTTTTTCATTTAATTGGAAATAAAAAATTAAATTATTAATCACAAATAACGAATTAAACTTTTTGTTCAAAAAAAAGTTAAAAAATCATTTTCAGTGCAGAGTAAAAAAATTCCAAACTTTCAAAACGCTCTCCTGTAAAATTCACCGAAAAACAGATGAAACCCTATTCGACTGAGGTCGCGTGTTGTTAAATAAATAAACATAGGCCCGTATATTCATATGAGTGTTCCGAATCACTGATGAAAAAAGGCCGTGTTAAAAGGACTTAAATGGTCTCTTCAGTAATCTCAAAGAATACTTGCAGATTATTCTGAAAGAAGATTACTTTCAGAATATGTCGTGAGGCCGGTTTCACCAACGAATTTTATTTATTATTACTTTTTAATACTGTTTTAAAAACGAATTTAAGAACCTGATACCAGTTTTTCCTACCTTAGTCCTACTGAAAATAAAGCTTCACAAAGAAAAATCCAGTTTTAAAATTCTGTACCTCATGCCGTGTCTACAACTAATGGTTCTTATCGTCAATAGTAACCACTTTGCCATAAGCTAAACATATGGAACGACTGTAACAGCTATCGTATTTATATGGTTCTGTTATCAAGTGTAGACACGGCATCAGAACAGAACGCAGCCTTTCTTAGTTTTCAACTTCATTGGTGGAACAGACCGTGGTGACTACTGTAAAGTTAGCTGAATCGACTCTATCCAATCCAAAAGGATTCATTTTTTCAGGGCTTTCCTCCACATTGCCCATAGAAAACAATACGAACAAGGAGTCTCGTCACCTCATGTTCAACCGTTCAAAGGTTCGGTATGGACGGCTATAATCGCTTGGATTTTACTAGCCGATTTTTGCATTCTTCTTCATAATTACTTCAAATTCAAAATAATACTCAAACGGAAATTCATATGGTTCAACCATTTGTTCTTCGCATTTGATTCATTTACAAATCAATGTGGTACTAAAATTCCGAAAATGACAGTATTCCGCATTTTCGCATTAATGAGCAGATTAGTAGCACTGCTTGTAATATCTGTATATTCAGCTACGTTATTGTCATTTGTAAAAGTCAGATCACTACGTCTTCCGTTTCAAGATATTGAGGGACTGGTGAAAGACGGGACATTTAAAGTCGGATACGAGAACGAAACATTTCTTTCCGGGTTGTTGAGAGTAAAATTTTTTTAAATTTAAAATAAAAATAATAAAATAAAACCAATTAAATTTTATAATTATTTTCAGTTGACAAATGATCCTATATTAAAAAGGGTACACAAGAATCATTTGGTCGATCTGAGCGATATGCCCCGAGGATTATTTGCATTGACAAATAAGACATGTCATGATGTTAAATTTGCATTTTTATATTTCAACAATGATGCTTACCGCTATAGGCAGAAATGTAAAATTTTACAAATTCCAAAATCGGCTGTTGTAGCTTGGGATGCATTCGTGTTAAGATATAACTCTCCCTACAGACACATTTTCAACAGAATGTAAGTTAACTTTATAACTTTAAATAATCTTATCTGGTAAGCGGATAATTGATTTCAGATTAAAAACTTTACGTTCTGCCGGAATATTAATTAAAATGCAAAAGGTGGTGTATGGTGAAAAACCTGTACTGACCGTAGAAGGACAAGATACTGTTGATTTGGGAAATGTATTACTCTTGTACAAAGTAGCAGGTTATATGTATGCAATCTCTGTCATTATATTCGTGTGGGAATGCCTTTATAAACGATTAAAAAAGAAGATAAAAAAATAAGCTATTAAAAATTGATTCTTAATATACTTAATTTTGTAATTCATTATTCTAGTCAGAAACTGTTTGAAAATAATGCAAAGGAGGAAGGCCGATAACCCTTGTTTTGGGCCCCCAGTATCGTATGCCGTTTCTTGTGATTCTATCACACAGTATAATGAAATCACATGATTCGTGTGATTTGACTACACTTATGCCAAACATAAAAGGGTAATTTTAAAGGTCGTGGCATGCGCGTACAGGTTTAAAATTTTTACAGAATGGTGTCTGGGAAGTTATCTGTCGCGTACCATAAGCGGAGATATCAGGAGAAGCCAAGAAGTCAGGTTCCCTTGTCGAAATGAGACCTAGTAGTTCCAGTAATAACTATTGTTTTCAGTAACTGAATATTTGTACTAAAGTATTCAGATATTACTGTATAAAGTATTCACATATTACTGGAACTACTGGGTCTCATTTCGACGCGGGATCTCCTCTGACAGTCGGCAAGCTCCGATTCGTTCATTCAAAAGAAACATTTTCTTTTAACGCAGTTGAATGCAACAGCCACAGAATAAAGAATCTTTAAAGAATTCGAGTCCTGGAGCTCAACGAGGACCTGCAGTGCAGTAAAGTCAAATCACATAAGTACAGTAACTAAGATTCAGCATTCAGCAACAATTAAATCATATCTTAAACCAAAATATTCCGTGTAAAATGATCTGGAGATACGCTACAAACAGGAACCCTTTTTGAATGTTTTAAGCGGCGATGTTATTAGATCTCAGAATTAACATGGATCTTGAGATTAAGGATCAAGAGATTGACATTCGTTATTTAATTTCATTGGCGGCGAGGCGGAATTCAATAACAACCAGTGTTCAACCTCAAAACGCACCTCAAATTACGGAGTGTAATTTGTATAATTGCTTTGTAAAGGAATCTAGAGACATGGTCAAAATCTCTATGAGACGTTTTAGTTATTGATAATTTATTTTTTTTTTTTTTTTACCATTGACAGATTCAGATGTAGAAGAAATGGAGGCCGAAGACGAAGATGTGTCAATTGCAGAATTGGAAAAAGAATTAAAAAATAAGTAAAAAGAAGCCAAAAAAAAAAGATATCGATGTGAGCCAACTAGAGGGAGGCATCAAATCGTTTCCAATGGCACCTCAGCTTCTGCTTAAGCATGACATTCTATCGTATTAAGATAAGAGAGGAAATCATAAATTATATAATTTGGCTATCGTATTATTGGCCATACCTTTCGCAAAAGTTAGTGTCGATAGAGTATTTTCAATTTTAAAATTTATCCTTCAATCGCATTCGAGCGGCATTAGATCCTCATTTAAAATGACGTTATGTTCCTAAATGCCAATTTTTGTAGACTGCATTAATTTTATTTGAATTCATTATTTCATTAGGGTAAAAGCACTAGCCATCGGACGGCTTAGGCGGAAATCAATGTTTAGCTTACCAGAATTTAATCTTTCAGAAAGGAGGATAAATACTTCAAAAAAATCGTATCAATTTATATGTTTGGAATATGTACATTTTATTTATTTAGCCTTCATGTATTTTATTAACAAATGTAAACAATTTTATTAAAAATAGTTTCCGAGGTAGGTCACAATGTAAAATAATCGATGATCCATTATCTACGCATAATCTATGTTTATTATAGCCCTGATGAAGTATTATATCACTATACGAAACGGCGGAGAAGGAAACACAGTTTCAAATTTTTTAATCCATCCCGAGAATAAAGAAAATAAAATCAAGATAAGGGAACGAGATCACCTAATAGATATTAACTTTTCAGTTATCGGACGATCTAAACACTCATTTTTGGATTTGTTTGTTTTGAAATGAGTAGCAGAGTAAATCCTCATTTTATTGACATTAATGCGAAATTTTCCAAATGTATATAGAAAAATAATTAGTCAGATTCAATAATAGAGAGACGCAAACTGGTTTTACGCAGACTAAACTCCCGAAAGCTACGCAAACGGAACCTATGACCTCGAACGAAGATACCCTAAAGGAACAACTCCGAAATGATCTAGCGACCACATCCGACGAAGAGAACATATGCACTTATGAAGAGCAACAACTAAAAAAAAATGGGATGATATGATTGACGCCACCCTATTCATCAACAGCATCAACATTGTTTCAAAGAAGGAATTTCAAAACTGGCTAGCTAGAATTCGAAACCAAAATTTCAATGAAAGAAGACCTCACAATCTCCTAAGCAAGACACATGAAGGATTGAAATTTTTCCAAGTCGGAAAATTTTGGAAATTATGGGTTCCAGAAGACGCCTTAACTGAATTGATTGATTTGATGCATGATTTAAAGCATCGTCCGATAACTGTAGGCCATTCTGTACACCGTAAAAAAAGTTTTGTAAAAAAAGTTTTGTAATTAAAATTTTTTAACCCATCCTGAGAATATAACAAATATGTCAGAAATGGTCCACATAACTTTTTTATGTTGTTTTATTCCAAAAGGTAAACATAAACAAAACAACAAAAAAGATATGTCGTTCCGTGTATACGTTTATGTTACTTTTAACACAAAATTTTTTACGGTGTAACTAAAGTGCTTTCATCCAATTTCAGCTTGAAAGTAATGCTTTCGTTTTGTTTTGTTCTGATTTTCTTGAATTTACTTTCTTTTATTTTTATTTTAAATTAAAGTGACTTTTTGACTGTGAAAACAAATTCCAAAAGTTTAAATGTGAAGTTGTTGTGAAGTGAAATATATTAGGAATGCAGACACGAATTAGTATTGATATCGGACGGCACTATGATCATTAGTGTAAATAAAAAACGCTTTTCCTTAAACTGATCATAATATTTATTTAAATGTCAAATGCGCATATTTCGAGCTTGTTAGGCTCATCATCAGTGACAAGACATTAGATTTAAAAGATTAAATTAACATAAAAACTTTGACTTCCTATTAAAATCGATGAAAAAACAGGAAGTCAACGTTTTTATATTAATTTAATCTTTTAAATCTAATGTCTTGTCACTGATGATGAGCCTAACAAGCTCGAAATATGCGCATTTGACATTTAAATAAATATTATGATCAGTTTAAGGAAAAGCGTTTTTTATTTTATTTACGAATAGTAGTCATATTGCGCTAACTTGAATTCAAAACTTTGTTTTTTGTTTTACGAAGTACTACTGAAACAAGACCTTGTTAAAAAGCAATAAGCTTATTCAAGTAAACAAGTAAAAGGATTTAATTTTTTTTTTTTTTTTTTTTTTTTTTTTTTTTATAATTAGATGCAAAGGAGTTTCATAATCAGTGAAACCATTAACTTGATTATAATATTCCTTGGAAGGGTATTTCCAAAACAATACCACGGTTGAATGGCTAAAGAATATACTTAAAATTCCTGAGGATTATTTTCAGAACGCAATTCATTCTTATTATCAGAATTATTTAAAATTACAATGGTGGTGGTCTCTTTTGTTACGAAAATGTTGCAAAAGGTTTTTCTTTTCTGCATGATATTTACCATTTACATTTTACCAAATGCAAATTCCATAAAACTTTCACAGGCCAAAAAACAAATGATCATCGAGTTAAGTAAAAATTTTGCAATAAATCATTGCGTAATAATCAACGACGAACCTCCAAAAAGTTTTGACTTAAACTTAATAAAATACTTATCAGAATTTAACATGCAAATTGGGTTTATTAACAAAAACCAAACCATAAATTCATATTACTTTCATCATTTTGACAACGTCCAGGTTAACCAGCCTCGTGTGTTAATGGTTTTTAACTTAGGAAAAGCAACCGATTCATTATCAGATATATTTATTGATCATAATGAGCATTACGTTCCGCAGTATACTTGGCTCATTTTCGATGCGAATGAAGAAATACTGAATTGGACTTACATCCCTTACAACTGCGAATTTCTAAATGTTAAAACACAAAATGAAAACAGTTATGAAATTTTTGAGGTTTATAATATGAAACTAACGGAACCTCAAAAGAGTTTACTATTCTACGGGCAATGGACAACAGATGAAGGTCTTGAAACTTCAAAGATCGATTTCTATACGAGGAGATTCGATCTTAATAACACCATAATCGAGACCTTAGCCAAAACTGTGGTAGGACAATCAAAATTATGATTTTAAATTAACAAAATATTGGGAGGTTGGCACCTAAAACGTTCTACCTTATTCTATTTTTAGCCAGATGAATGCTATGATCCGATAATTTGTTATTATCATTCGATGTTAGCTCAAATAAGTCAGATGATGAATTTTAGGTAAAACAAAACGCGACCTCAGTCGAATAGGGTTTCATCTGTTTTTCGGTGAATTTTACAGGAGAGTGTTTTGAAAGTTTGGAATTTTTTTACTCTGCACTGAAAATGATTTTTTAACTTTTTTTTGAACAAAAAGTTTAATCCGTTATTTGTGATTAATAATTTAATCTTTTAATTCCAATAAATGAAAAAATCTATCAATTATTGTAAATTACCCGTCGCTATTTGATTCCCCTATACTTTAACATGGGAGTTCTGGTAGAACAAAGTTCTATCTGCGCCTTCTTAAAAATAAGTTAGTCGTATGGAGTTCTATCTGTCGTAGATAGAACTTTGTACGGTTAAATTTTTTTCAGAAAACGTCAGATAGAACTTTGTTCGTTTCGAAATCTTCGAAACGAAGTCGAATTTCGTAATTTCGAAAATAGCATATGAAAGAGGGCTGTTTAAATATTCTTTAAAAAAAAAAAAAAAAAAAAAATTGAAAAAAATTCAGATGAAACCCTATTCGACTGAGGTCGCGAAAAATTATATATTACATCTCTACAACCGATTTCTCGCTAGTTACAATCAATTATCATTTAAATTTCAGACTACATTACATTCTTTTCGATGAATATCTCGAAACACTACAAAACAACGGGAGTCGTCACTGGGAAATTGTATTAAAGTTGTTCGCTTTTCATTCTCTTCGTTACAAGGCAGATATGATTGGCCCTATCAATAAATACCGGTATGTTTTGCCATACATGTAAGTGAAAATATCACACGTTTCGATATTAAATGCCGCTTATTTTTAGAGCTTTTCTCCACATTGCTTATGACAAACATTACGAACAAGAAACCGAATCAGCTCATATCCAACCCTTAAAACCTAGTACTTGGATTGTCGTCTGCGTATGGATAATAATTTCCGAGCTATGTTTACTTCTGATCATGTATTTAAACCGCCTTTTCGAAGTGAAACAAGACGCTTTCATAATATCCGATTATTTGTTAACAACATTTGAATCCTTTACAAATCAGTGCGGAAATGATATACCAAACAATACACCGGTTCGTATGTCCATATTGATGACTAGATCGATCGCCCTGATTATCATTTCCGTCTATTCAGCAACAATCTTGTCATTTGTTACGGTTAAAAAATTGCATTACCCCTTTCGAGACATCGAAGGATTGTTTAAAGATGGAACGTTTGAAATTGGGTATGAAAGTGGAACTTTTGCAGGAAGATTTCTCATGGTATGAATTTGACATAAATCTTCTTCTTTTCGGCATAATCAGGACATGAAGCTCTATGACCTACCTAGTTAGGTTTCTCGTGTAAGGTTTAGACGTTACTACGTCATACCCTTTAACGTATCGAGTGACGAGCTCGAAGACAGTTCACTCATATCGCAAAGGTTTTTTACGAATGAACGGGACCTACTTTATCTAAACAGGGACAAATTTCATGCAATATCTACGCCTGCTAAATGACAGCAAATTGAAATCAATCATTTGATTATATTTCTTATTTTCCTAAAACGAAAATAAAAAATGAAAAAAAAAAAAAAATAAATAAATAAATAAACAAATAAATTTACAAAAAATAAAAAAATTAACATTGAATTTTATTTTTCAGAATTCAAATGATCCAGTCATTAAAACTGCGTTCAAGACAAACGCATTTTTGCCGTCATCCGTTGAATCCGGATTAAAAAGAATTTGCAAAGATCCCAAATTTTCATTCTTGTTAATTAATAACATTTTCAGCTTTTATGACAAACTTTGCACAATTTTACAAATTCCAGTAGTAGTTTTCACGGCTTGGGATGGATTGGACTTAAGAATTGATTCTCCGTACAAAAACATATTTAACAGAATGTAAGTCAGTTAAGGCTATTTTTCAAACGATTTTCGGTTAAAAAATATTCGAAACGATTTCTTCAAAAATCTTCACATTTCTTACATAAATAGAAAATATTTCTTTCATTTTTAATTTTTGTTTATCGGGAATCGAATCTGGATTATTTATTCAGTGGCGTAATTTCACCAAAACTTTGGGGGGGGGGGGGGCAAAAAGCCCTGTTGTAATAACCTTTTTTTTTTTTGCTTTTCAGTTAAGTGAGTGACACCATTTATTAAAACTTATAGCTTGTTTTAAACGTAAAACAAAAAAAAATTAAAATTTTTGCTACACAAAATTATACATTATTTTAACGGGTATCGCCGTTCTTTTAGGGCATCAAATGCGCCCACTAGGGTTGCTAAGTTAGTAAACTAAGTTCCAAGTCAGCTTTTTTTACTTCCTTTTTATAATGGCCTGCACTACTTGGGGGGGGGGCCAAAAAACCTTGGGGGCGAAGGCCCCCCCCTGCCCCCCCGAAATTACGCCACTGTATTTATTTGAAAAAAGCCACGATGTATATCGTGTGCTAGTTTCTTGTAATACAGGAAATCAGTTGAAAAGTTAAATCGTGCCTTTTCTCAAGTAAAGAAACCCAGATCCAATTTCCGATAAGCAAGAATTAAAAGTATAATTTAGGATCGATAATCTTTCAATCATATTTCTTTCAGTTTGAAAACTTATCGTTCGTCTGGACTATTGCAATACCTGGAAGAACTTTTAAGCGGTTATAAACAGTCCGACGACTTCGAACAAGATTTTGTTTCAGTCGATTTGAAAGACATACAACTTTTACTTAAAGTAACTTTGTTTATTTACTTTATTTGTATATTTATACTACTGTGTGAGTGTTTTCACTTCCGTTTAAAAAATAATAAAAATTAAATGGATAATAATAAATTACAAGATTGCATTGTCCGTCATATTTTTGGCTATCCCAAAATATCACCGCCTTATTTTAGAGCGACTGCAGTTTCAGAACCGTATAACTCCAAAATTTTACCCGACCAAGGTCACACCTTAATCACGTACTCGAGTCGTGATCAGAGAGTGATCACTCTGGCGACCAGGGTATTGATCGCCACAGTGCAAAGGCGACTAATACCCTGGCACTATTGGTCGTCGAAGAGACGACTGCGTAAGCCCACACACACCAGGCTTTTACAGGACCTGAAGCCCTACTGCCGGATTTTAAACTTCTTTCCATCCGGGCCTCTCTTGAGGCACCCCCACTTATCCCAGTTTTTCCCTGAGGTCTAGGACTTGTAGGTCTGCCCTCCAAATCCTGCCGGATATGTTTTGACGGTGGTGCGCGAGCGACAAGTCCCGCCCACTTGTGCCTTCACGACTTAATCACACTAGTGATTTATGGTTGCCTAGTGAGCCAACGGATCTCATCATTTGTACGTTCTCAAAGTAAACGAAGGAAAATGTAAAGTCTCTTTGACTCAATTAAAATGAAAACTGGCAGATTTTTATCACTAAATCAGTTCATCTTTTATCAGAATGAAAAAAAAAAAATTATGTTAAAAAAGAACATCAAAATAACGAGCATTCCAAATTATTTCTCGTATTTACTTTTTATTTTTTATTACCTTTTTCAGTAGAATATATTCTTCGTAGTAAAATGTTCCAACAAGTCAGCATCTTGGCGTTTCTGATTGTCTGTGATGTTTTCACCGTACTAAATTCTTTAGCATTTTTACATTCGGAGAAGCAAATCATCGTAGACTTAAGTAAACATTTCGCCATAAATCACTATGTTGTAATCGATGATGGTCAACCTCAAAAAGGTTTTGATTTTATAAAAGACTTATCACAATTAAATATGCAAGGTGCACAAATGACCATAAGTCAAGCGAATTCATCTATTTATCAACCAGAAGAACTTCAAATCAATCGACCTAAAATACTAGCAGTTTTAGATATAAATAATTCTAATGAATCTTTATCCGTCATATTTAATCACAGAAACGAAGTCTTCGTTTCAACGTACATTTGGGTAGTTTTCAATGCTGATAATAAAATCTTCCTCGACATTTACATCCCTTACAATTGCGAATTTCTCAATGTTAAAAGATCGGACGAAAACCGATTCGAAATATATGAAGTTTACAAAAATCATACTTTTCATATGGGAGTGTTCACGTTATTTTACGGAATTTGGACCGAAGCTAACCATTTGGAAGTGTCCGAACAAGATTTTTATGCAAGAAGACTAGACTTAAATGGCACTTTAATGATCACTGTGACCGATAACGTGGTAAGCAATCCCATTGCAAAAATTTTATACACGCAAATGATTTTAAAAAAAACTAAATTTTTATTCCCCCAAAGCCGTGCTATTTCCCAGGAGTTTGTGCTTATCAGGCAATGATCTCGGAAATTAGTCGGATCATGAATTTCAGGTAGAAAAATTGCTTCATTTGATCAACCATTCACGAAGCAAAATTAAATTGAAGGGGTGAGTGGATGAAGGAGGTTGTTTGGGTTCCAATGAAATACATCAGTCAACAAATGAAATACATCAGTCAACAAATGAAAATCAAAGAGCTTCCCGTTTTTATTTTTATTATTTTAAAATTTTACTTCTGTCAACCCAAACAGCAAGTCGTTTGCCTTCTTTTCATTGGTTTCCCGTTTTCAAAACTCCTATTTCATACGGTTAAATCTTTATTATAACGACTTCTTGCTATTCGTTTTGCTTTGCAACTGGAGCCAAAGATGGTGTCCAAATCGAGCCTGAAGTTTTTTTGGAGAGGTCCCACGACGTCCTACAACAATTCAGCCCTTCAATTAGATTTAGCTTCGTTTGAAGATAATAACTGAAGTTAACTAATATTTTCTGGCTTAAGAATTTTTTACGTAAGTCAGCACCGATACAGACAAATGTTGGATAGAAATGAAAGCTTATTATGGGAAATACAGCTAGGTTTATACATCATGCATTACTTCGCACGCCACCCGGACATGGTTGGGCCAATTTGGAAAACGCCGTAAGTAAATAACTTACAAAGTGTGATGTCTTATCCTCAAATTAATTATGAACTAAAATATAATTCTTCAAAATGATTTATATTGAAATTTCCTTTTACAGAGCTTTTCTCCACATCGCCCACAAAAAACAATACGAGCAAGGAGTCTCATCACCTCATGTTCAGCCGCTCAAAGGCTCAGTATGGACGGCTATAATCGCCTGGATTTTAATAGCCGATTTTTGCTTTGTTGTTCAAAATTACTTCATATTCAAAAAAATACTCAAAGGAAAATTCATATGGATCAACCATTTATTTTTTGCATTCGATTCATTTACGAATCAGTGTGGCACTAAAATACCGAACATAACAGTATTTCGTATCTCGGCGTTAATGAGTAGACTAGTACCACTGCTTATAATATCCGTATATTCGGCTACCCTTTTGTCGTTTGTGAAAGTCAAAACGATACGCCTTCCGTTTCAAGACATCGAAGGATTGGTACAGGATGGAACTTTTAAAATTGGCTACGAGAATGGGACATTTCTTTGGGGCTGTACAAGTATTACGTAAGCATGATTTTGGTGATTTTTGACCCCCTCCTCCCCCTAATAAGCAAAAATAGGCTTCCTCTTATGGAGGTTTAACATTGGCGTAAGCATCTGAAGGACCCCCTCCCCCCCCTTAGGTGCTTACGTAATACTTGTACAGTCCCTTTCTGGATATTTACAAGTAAGAGAAACTTTTGCAGGAGACGCAGGAGATGCGAAGAGAAACTTTTAAACAACTAAAAAGAATAATCAAAATATTTCCTTTCATGATTATTTTCAGTGGACAAATGATCCAGTTTTAAGAACAGCGTACGAAAGGCACGTTGTCAATCTAAGTGAAATGCCGCAAGGCTTATTTGATGGTACAAATAAGACATGCGATGATCATAAATTTGCATTTATATTTTTCAATAATGATTTGTACCGCTATAAGAAGAAATGTAAAATTTTGCAAATTCCGAAATCGGTTGTGGTTGCTTGGGATACATTCTTGTTGAGATATCATTCTCCCTATAAACGAATTTTTCACAGGATGTAAGTCCTATTAATAATCATTTTTAAAATCTTAATAAGAAAACAAAAATTCGATTCTAGTTTAAAAACTTTACATTCTGCTGGAATATTGAAAAAAATGGAGCGATTGGTTTATGGTAGGAAACCTGTGCCTACAGTAGAAGGACAAGATTCTGTCGATTTGGAAAGCATATTACTTCTCCATAAAGTGGCAGGATGTATTTACGTCATTTCCGTCATTATATTTATTTTGGAATGGGCTTACAAACGATTCAAAAAGAGAAAAAAGAAAAAGTCATTAAAATTTTATTTAAAATAAAAATTTGATACTCATATTTATTTTTATAAAATTTCTACATGAATGTCACAAAATATTTGGGCACTTTTCATAATTGTTAGTAAAAACTGCTCATGTTAAGGAAAAAATCATACTTCTTAGATTTTTTAGTTTGAGATCTACACTGCGTTCCTCTGCACATGGTTTCCGTTCTTTCGTTTTCGGGTGAAATAAATTTTGATTAATAAGACACATAGCTATTTTCCTTGAAAGTGAATTTAACACATCCGTCTTTAAAGTTTTGGTTTTAAACGAAAAAAATCCCTTTTTCCTTAGCTTTTTTTATATCGCTAGAAGCGAATGTAATTAGATTAGGTTAGGTAGTATTTAGGCACGAGGAGATGTTTTTATTAAGTTGTTAGGACTATTTTCTTTGACGAACCCCAAAGTTTAATTTCGTTATGAATTCTTTAGTTAAAAAAAATAATAGATTAACCGAATTATTCAGCACAAATGGAAACTTCTTTTAATTTAAGTGCTGGCTCCGAGAAAGAGATTCACCATTTAAACCTTACAGGGCGGAGCTATGGGTAAAGATGGAGAACCATTAATATGATTAAAATATATTGTGAAAGGATGTCAACAAAAGAATACATGGAACACTGGTTAAGAGAATATAATTAAAATTCTTTACTTACTTCATTCTTTTCAAAAATTTCCTCATTTTAAAACTTTTACTAAAAAACTTATAGCATCAACTAAGGTTTTCCTTGGTACTAAAATGCTGCAGAACAATTTTTATTTCCGGACTGTGTTGACCTTTTGCATTTTGTCGAATATAGAGTCTACGAAACTTTCATTACCCGAAAAGCAAATGATTGTGGACTTAAGTAAAAATTTCGCGATTAATAATTGCGTTTTGTTAACCGATGAACCTGGAAAAATATTTGACTTCGTTAAGTATCTATCCGCATCAAATATCCAAAGTGGACACATGAGTGTAAATCAAGTTAATTCCTCGTTCTACCAGTTGAGAGAGCCAGAAGTCGATCGACCGAAGATATTAGCTGTTTTAGATACACATAATTCTAAAGAATCTTCATCTGTAATATTTAACGACCATAATGAGCAATTTGTGTCCATGTACATATGGGTAACATTCGATGCGGATGAGGGAGTCTTCAATGAAATTTATATTCCTTACAATTGTGAATTTTTAAACATTAAAAAACTGGCCGAAAACGGTTTTGAAATTTTTGAAGTTTATAATATTAATACAAAAGATCCATTTAAGCGATTTTATGGCCTGTGGTCAGAGAGTGGTCATTTGGTAGTGACAGATACAGATTTTTACGACAGAAGATTCGATTTCAATGGAACGGAAATGATTGCACTAACTGAACGATCGGTAAGTTATAATTCTCAAAAGGAAAAATTAGAACCGCTTTATAAGCAATTAATAATCTTTCCGTGCAGCCAGATAGATGCTTCTTTCCAATACTTTGTGCTTATCAGGAAATGGTTTTTGACATGAGTCGAATGATGAATTTCAGGTATGAGTGCTAAATTAAGTCGTCAATTTTTTAAAATATAATAATAGAACTGTTTATTACTAGAGTCATATTCATTAACTACACGGAATATGAACGTCGACAAAATGAAATGTTCATTATCGAACTGGGTGTAAGAAAGATGATTATGCATTCGTTTGGCTTAAATAATAATAAGTTGATTGCAATTTGGAAAACACCGTAAGAAAATCTATATTCATTGTACTCTTTACCTGGGTAAGAGTAATCATAATAAGGTTTTCTTTTTCTAGAGCCTTTCTACATATTGCTTATAGTAAACAATACGAACAAGGAAGCACAAATGCTCACCTCAAACCATTAAAACCTCGAGTATGGATTGCTATAATCCTCTGGATTGTAACATCCGGAGTTTGTATTCTTTTCATCAAATATTTCATGCTCAAAATAATACTCAAACAAAAATTTATTTGGACCAATCATTTGTTTTTATCACTTGACTCATTCACAAACCAATGCGGAAGTAAGATACCAAACATAACGGCAATCCGTATATCTGTAATTATGACCACATTAGTTCCATTGATGGTATTATCCGTATATTCAGCCACCTTATTGTCGTTCGTAAAAATCAGGTCCATACATCTTCCTTTTGAAGACATTGAAGGTCTTGTGCGAGATGGAACCTATAAAATTGGATTCAACAAAGAGACACTTTTGGAAACTTTTTTCGAAGTAAAAAAATGAGATCGGTGAACCGATCAAAGTGCTTTATCGACTATTTAAATAATTCTCAAAAATATTGGTCAGTTTTTCGATCAGAGTTCCACCAAAGCCGCAGTACGGGCACAACGAATGCGAATTTCTGAAAAATTATTTCAGATTTTGAATCCTTAACGCCGAAAATATTCTCAAAAATACGGTTAGATTTTTGATCAGAGACACCAAAGTCGCTGTATAGGCGTAAGGAATTCGAATTTTGGAAAAATTATTTCAGATTCGGAATCCTCTACCCCAAAAATATTCTCAAAAATACGGTTAGATTTTTGATCAGAGGTCCACCAAAGCCGCAGTACGGGCATAAGGAATTCGAATTTTGGAAAAATTATTTCAGATTCGGAATCCTCAACCCCGAAAATATTCTCAAAAATACGGTTAGTTTTTCGTTAGCTCCCAAGAGGAACCCGCCAATCAGCATCCAAATCGCTTTGTTGACGTAATCGATGACGTCATATCGTGACGTTTCAAAAGTCGACATATCGGTTTTTAGGCCTATACCCATACTTTTAGCCCTGCTCACCGTTTCTGAACCACTCAACAGAATTTAACCAAATTTCAATGGTAGCGTATCTGGATGAATATCTACTGCAGTACGAAAATAGGACTCAATTGGTAGCTGCGTTCGCGATTTATAGTCAAAAAAGATCTTGAAATTGTTGAAAATTTAACATTTTCACTCACTGCTTCCGAATCCCTGGATCGATTTGGCTCAAAAACTAATCAGCACCTACATTTCATTAGAAGTTGCTACCCACCAAAAATCATCGAGATCCGTTCTTTCGTTTTTCTGCTTTTCGACCGACAGACACTTTTTTTTCCACATATATTCATACATTCATACACACATACACACACATAATACGTACATGCCAATACCTTGTCGCGACATTTTTTTTTTGAATTTTTCTTATGGCCGATGACCTTGAGAAATTTTTTTCTTGTCCTTGTGGCGACACTTCAAAAATTTATTTAACATTGCGATCCCGTAAGAAACGTTATGGCGACACTTGAGGTGTCGCCATAGTGTCATACTGTCGCGATAGTGTTATGAAAAATCGGGTATGAAGTCGCGATAAGGCCGACCATGTCAGCACATCCACACATACACACACACGGCCACCATCCAAATTTTGCTTTTTTCGGCATCAGGGGACTTCAAAACGTGTAAAAATATCAAAAACTAAAAATCTGAAATTTGTGCTAAAAACAATGCTTTATTCTCCCTGCGGTCGATAAAGCAAAAACGTATTCTTTGCTTTTTTGCTTTATCGACCGCAGGGAGAATAAAGCATTGTTTTTAGCACAAATTTCAGATTTTCAGTTTTCGATATTTTTACACGTTTTGAAGTCCCCTGATGCCGAAAAAAGCAAAATTTGGATGGTGGCCATGTGTGTGTATGTGTGTATGAATGTATGAATATATGTGCAAAAAAATCTGTCCGTCGAAAAGCAGAAAAACGGAAGAACGGATGTCGATGATTTTTGGTGGGTAGGAACTTCTAATGAAATGTAGGTGCTGATCAGTTTTTGAGCCAAATCGGTTCAGCGATTCGGAAGCAGTGAGTAAAAATGTTGAATTTTCAACTATTTCAAGATATTTTTGGACTATAAATCGTGAACGCAGGTACCCATTGAGTCCGATTTTCGTATTGCAGTAGATATTCATCAAGATACGCTACCATTGAAATTTGGTTAAATTCTGTTGAGTGGTTCAGAAACGGTGAGCAGGGCTAAAAGTATGGGTATAGGCCTAAAAACCGATATCTCCAACTTTTGAAACGTCACGACATGACGTCATCGATTACGTCAACAAACCGATTTGGATGCTGATTGGCGGGTTCCTCGTGGGAGCTAACGAAAAACTAACCGTATTTTTGAGAATATTTTCGAGGTAGAGGATTCCGAATCTGAGATAATTTTTCCAAAATTCGCCCGTACTGCGGCTTTGGTGGACCTCTGATCAAAAATCTAACCATATTTTTGAGAATATTTTCGGGGTTGAGGATTCAAAATCTGAAATAATTTTTCAGAAATTCGCATTCCTTGTGCCCGTACTGCGGCTTTGGTGGAACTCTGATCGAAAAACTAACTATATTTTTGAGAATTATTTAAATAGTCGATAAAGCACTTTGATCGGTTCACCGATCTCATTTTTAGGAAATGTCGTAACAATAAAAAAAACTTAATTTTATTTCTCATAGTCAACAAATGATCCTATTTTAAAAACAGCAAAAGAAAAATATCTGGCTCCATTAGACGAAATGTCGCGAGGTGTGTTGGATGGTATAAACAAAGTTTGCCGAATTCCTAAATATGCACTGCTAGTTTTCGATGATGATGTTTTCCAAAGACCAAGTAAATGTAAAATTTTGCAAATTCCGAAACAAGTACTGACGGCCTGGGATGCTTTTGAAATAAGATACCACTCTCCGTATAAAAGCATATTTAATAGAATGTAAGCTCTGGACACATTTCACAATTATAAAAAAATAGTGAAAAAAAAAAATTCATTTCAGTTTAAAAACCATGCGTTCAGCTGGTATTTTAAAGAAAATGGAAAAGGTTGCTTATGGTGTCAAGCCTCCGATGACGGCGGAAGAACAAGATTCAATCGACTTGCACAGCATATCACTTATTTATGAAATAGGTTTATCCATCTATTTATTTGCTGTGATTTTATTTGCGATAGAATGCGTTTACGTGAGAATTAAAAAGAAAAAATAAAGATGCGAATTTTCAAAAAGCCCATCGAAATTAGACGTCATTTTCTTGCAGCACCAAATTTACAAGTAACAAGTTAGTGCAAATATCAATCTGCGAAATTTTCAAAACTGGATTTAAAAAAAAAAGAAAAAAAAAACAGAAGACAGTATACATATATCTTATTTACAAGATAAAATTATGCGTCGTCAGAACATTAGTACATAAAGGGAAAATTTAAATAATAAGCAAAAAAAAATTTTTTTGAGCAAAAACCAATGCAAAAACCATTGCAAAAACCTGACTAGCACATTCCTTCTCACTTCTTTTTTTTTTTATGTACCAAGAACAGAGTGTGGTATTTGAAAACATGACTGACATTGCCTGCTCTGTAAAGGTAAAGGCCACACGATCTTATGCCAAGTTTTTCAGGGCTAGACCCGAAAAGTATACTTTCGAGATCAAGTAAACAAAACAAATTTCGTTATTCTCGCCCTGGAAACTACAGGTCCAAGGCTGGACCAAAAAATATCTATTTTTTACTCGGCCCTCTTGCCGATCCGAGAATCGGCAAGATCCTTGGCCTCCAAGATCAACGGCCTTGTAAAAAATCTCACTTTTCGGGTCCAGTCTGGAAATCTACTATTAAAGCAGCATCTTTACATTTACACCTTTGTTCAGTTTTATGACAAGCTTACGGCGTGATAGGCTATCTACAGCATATGGGATTTTAATAATAGTACCTACAATTAAAAAAATGGCATCCTGAAACGCAGAAGTTGATACGGCATTTTTATATTTCTAAGTGGTTTGTACCGATATAAGAATAAATATAAAATTTAAAAAATTCCAAAATCAGTTACGGAGGCTAGGGATATTTTTATGTTGTGATATCATTCCCCCAACAAAAAAATTTTTCCCAGGATATAAGATCCATAAAAATCATTTTTAAAATCATAATAAGAAAACAAAAATCTGATTCTATCTTAAAAACTTTTCGTTTTGCTGGAATTAAAAAAAAATGGAGCGAGTGGTTATTACGGTAGTAAATTTGTGCCTATCGTAGCAGGACAAGATTCTGTCGATTTGGAAAGCATATTGCTTTTCTATAAAGTGACAGGATGTGTTTATGTAATCTCTGTGGTTATATTTATTTCGGAATGTGTTTACAAACGATTGAAAAAGAATAATAAAAAAAAGCCATAAAATTATATGTAAATAGTAAAGTTCTTTTAGTCATATTTTACAGTAATTTCTTCATTTTATTCAAGTGTGACAAGATTCCAGGGCTCTTCTCTTGGTGGCAGGTGGAAACTAACCTCAATAACTACTGTAATTCATTTCAATTACGGATTAAACGCTAAGCCTACATATATTGAGAATACTGTATGTATTCCTCAATCAGTGAAAAGAACATATTGCACTTAAATCTCTCTTAACTATTCGCTGATAACAAGTCCGTATGTTCCTTTTTACTTTAGGATCTTAAAAAACAGTAGAGGATGTGACCATGACCTCAAATTAGCATCAGTCATATCAGCACATTGGCTGCAATTAGTGCAACGTTCCATGACATTCCACTTCAGCTTTAGCGTAAAACGTTAAGACTTCTATGTTATCCAATTAAAATGGAAAATCTGACTGATTTCTATCAAATCGATCACGAATTCCTTTATCAGTTTGTCGACGAAAATTCAGAATATCAACATTATTATAATCTCTAACGAGTACCTTTTTATTTTGTTTACCTTAACTTTTTCAAAAAATTTATCAAGCATTTCCATTGAAGCATTTATTTTTACGGACATGTTACAGAATGCTCTTTTGTCACAGATTATAAACTTGTTTACCGTTTCCGCTTATATCCGCAGTGCTAGTTCTATCGAGTTCTTATCTGCCGAAAAACAACTTATAGTTGAGTTAAGTAAAAACTTCGCGGTGAACCATTGTGTTCTAATCAACGATGAACCCGAAAAAATCTTTGATTTCATCAAGTATTTATCAAAATCACACATGCAAAGCGGATACATGACCATGAATCAAGCCAATTCATCATTTTACCGATTAAGGGAACTTGAAATCAATCGGCCACATATTTTAGCTGTTTTAGACGTAGCTAACTTTAACGACTCTTTATCTGTAATATTTAACTACCGCAACGAATACTTTGTGTCCAAGTACATATGGGTAATGTTCGATGCGGATGAGGAAGTCTTCAATGAAATATATATTCCTTACAACTGTGAATTTTTAAACATTAAAAAATTAGTCGAAAACAAGTTCGAAATTTTCGAAGTTTATCATATTAAAGTATTTTCCGAATATGCGTTTACGCAATTTTATGGATTGTGGTCAGAGAGTGGACGTTTGGAAGTGACTACAGTCGATTTTTACACCAGGAGATTCGATTTTAATGACACGATAATGAATGCAGTAACGGACGAATTGGTAAGCTATCAGAATATCAGAACAGCTTTATTTCGCTAACAAAAAATCGTTTATACTTCCATATCCAGCCAGATAGGTGTAGCAGTCCCGCACTTTGCTCTTACATGGAAATAGTTTCAGATATCGGTCGGATGATGAATTTCAGGTAAAAGATCCAACTGGATATTTAATTGCTATATTCTATATACTAAATATTACATACTCGTGTTACTACACCTAACTATTTGTCCCCAGAGTCATGTTAATTAATTACTCGCAATATGTAAACATTTATCAAAACAACGAAACCTTTTTCGAACTAGATATAGCGATGTATGTTATGCATGCTTTTGGGTACAGTAAGGATATGATTGGACCAGTTTGGAAAACACCGTAAGAAACTACGCACTATTACCTTAATTTTAATTCAATTACAAGACTGTTTGTCGTATTTCAGAGCTTTTCTACATATTGCTCACAGAAAAGAATATATACAAGGAACCACATCCGCTCACATTCAACCATTAAAAATCCAAGTATGGATAGCTATAGTCGGTTGGATTTTAATATCAGGAATTTCTATTCTCATCACTAAATATTACATGTTTAAAATAATACTGAAGCAGAAGTTCATTTTGACTCATCACTTATTCCTATCGCTGGATTCTTTTACAAATCAATGTGGAAGTAAAGTGCCAAACGTAACGGCAATTCGAATATCAGTAATAATGACTAGACTAGTTCCGTTGATGGTATTATCGGTATATTCAGCTACTTTGTTATCATTCCTGAAAGTCAGGTCTATACATCTACCTTTCGAAGATATTGAAGGTCTTGTGCGAGATGGAACGTTTAAGGTCGGATTCGAAAACGCAACGTTTTCCGGCACTTTTTTTGAAGTAATCCGTTCTTTATTTAATTGCTTTCGTGTTAAGATGTGTTTATTTTTTGAATGCTATAATAGTTCCAGTCGGGTACATGCACTGAGGGAAATCTTTTTCTGTAGATCTGCCTGTTACCTCGGTGGAATTAACTTAGTTATTAAAAAAAATAAACAAACTGGGCTATATTTTTTTTATGTCGGCCGTGGACGTCTGCTTGAAAAGGAGTCTATTCGCCGTTGTCATGCAGCTTGTTTCGCTATTTGTAAACAAAACATCCGCTTTTTGTTTAAACAAAGCAAATATGCGATAACTGCCAATAGGTCTCTTTTTATACAGACGTTCACAGCGGTTGAAACACTGGTATAGCTTTATGCAGTATAATATCTAACTGCGATTTTTTTTTATATTTCTAATCACTTGCAGTCAACAAATGATCCCGTTTTAAAGACAGTCAACGAAAAATATTTAGTTCCAATAGAAGAAATGGCCTTAGGCATAGGTGACGGGGCAAAAAAGATTTGTCAAAATCCTAAATATGCAATGCTGTTCTTTAATAATGATATTTTTCGAAGACGGGCATGTCAAATTTTACAAATTCCAAAATCGGTATTAACGGCTTGGGATTCTTTCGAAACAAGATATAACTCTCCTTACAGAACGATATGGAATAAAATGTTAGTTTTTAATTTAAAATTTTTAAAAAATCAAATTCTTAACAGCAAAAAATAAATTCTGTTTCAGCCTGAAAACTATACGTTCTGCCGGAATCCTAAAAAAGATGGAGAAGGTTGTGTACGGTGAAAATTTTCCGATGATTGTTGAAGGACAAGGTTCTGTCGATTTCGAAAGCATATCGCTTATTTATAAAATTTCTCTACTTTTCTATTTACTGGCTGTGATTATATTAGTGATCGAATGTATTTATTGGCGACTCCAAAGACGGAAGAAAGAAACTAATCTGCGTATAAGAAAAAAACATGGAAAAGTTCGCATTGCGAGAGTAAAAACATTACGAACTAAAAGTTATTTCCTTCAAAAATTGTAGTAGTTAAATGCAGTAGATCATTTTCAAGTGGTATCGCTACAAGTAATGATACAACAGATACCCACTGAATTTTTACTCAATAATTTGGCGAGATCAGGGCCCGTATTAATTGTAAAAACCTGCTTTTTTTAATTATAAGAGTACAACTTGTTACTTTCCTTTTTTCCCTGTTTGTTACTATCTCACTTTTTTTCGGGCACACTGTCAGGGCAAATGGTCAATAGAAAAGTTAGTGGCCGAAGAAAAGGTGGAAAGTCAGCGGTTTCCCAACGGTTTCGGTTGTCATTCTATTATTTTCTATAAGGTTTGAAAAATAAATAGATAAATAGATGAAAAGATAACAAACGAATATAATTTTCAGCGCTGTCAATGGTTCGTCCTTCTTTCAATTAACTAACTAATTAATTAACTATACTGGCTTTACAGGACTTGAAGTCCTTTTGCCTCATCAGAGATTGTTGGCCAAGCGGTCCTGTCCTGGCTTTCTTCTCACCAATCAGGGACTCTCAAGCCGACTCGCATTTATCCTTCTATCAGAGACGTGGCCTTCTTCCTAGAGGTCTTGAACGATCAATTAGCCGCGATATTAATTTTACAGTCATTTCTGAACTCTAATAACACAATAGCCCAAATCAAATGCTCAATAGCCCAAATCAATAGCTCAATAGCCCAAAAATCAAGTGCACCATTATCGGTTTTATACAACCGATAGTGGCGAACTTGATTTTTGGCACATGCGCAGCACATGCGCTTCTCAATTGATACAAAATTCTCTACAAGAGATTTGTTATTCCTAATTGCGCAAGAATAGTACATAGGCCACTGCCCAATTAAAAAGGAAGACTTAATCGATTTTTATCGAGTCTGCCAGTAATCTTTTTATCAGTTTGCAGAAGATAATTCAGAACACCAACATCATTATAATCTCTAACGAGTACTCTTCTACACTATTTGCTTTTCATTTTTCAGTACAATCCCTTAAACCCTTCATTCAAGTCTTAGGAAATGTTACAGAATGCTGCGTTCTTAAGTATTATATTTGTCATTTCTATTTTCTTTAGAACAGATGCCAGCAAGTTTTCACCTGCCGAAAAACAACTTATAGTTGATTTAAATAAAAACTTCGCAGTGAACCATTGTGTTTTAATCAACAATGAACCCGAAAAAATTTTCGACTTCATCAAATATTTATCAAAATCACACATGCAAAGCGGATACATGACTATAAATCAAGCCAATTCGTCATTTTACCGAATGTGGAGACTTAAAGTTAATCAGCCACATATTTTAGCTGTTTTAGATGTAGCTAACTTTAACGACTCTTTATCAGTAATATTTAACTATCGCAACGAATATTTTGTGTCCAAGTACATATGGGTAATTTTCGATGCGGATGAGGAAGTCCTCAGTGACATTTATATTCCTTATAATTGTGAATTTTTAAACATTAAAAAATTAGATGAAAATCAGTTTGAAATTTTCGAAGTTTATAACATTAAAATATTTTCTGGATATGCATCTACGCTACTTTATGGATCGTGGTCAGAAAGTGGTCATTTGGAAGTGACCGGTACAGAATTTTACAACAGAAGATTCGATTTCAATGGAACGGAAATGATTGCACTAACTGAACGATCGGTAAGTTATAATTCTCAAAAAGAAAAATTAGAACCGCTTTATAAGCAATTAATAATCTTTCCGTTCAGCCAGATAGATGCCTCTTTCCAATACTTTGTGCTTATCAGGAAATGGTTTTTGACATGAGTCGAATGATGAATTTCAGGTATGAGTGCTAAATTAAATCATCCATTTTTAAAACATAATAACAGAACTATTTATTACTAGGGTCATATTCATTAACTACACGGAATATGAGGATCTTCGTCGACAAAATGAAACATTCATTACCGAACTGAATGTAGTGATGTTTGTTATGCATTCGTTTGGCTACAATAGGGACATGATTGCTCCTGTTTGGAAAACACCGTAAGAACATCTATATTCGTACCCTAATCCAATCATAAGACGTTTTTTTTTTTTTTTTTTTTTTTTTTTTTTTTTTTTTTTTTAAGAGCTTTTCTACATATTGCTTATAGTAAACAATACGAACAAGGAAGCACAAATGCTCACATTAAACCATTAAAACCTCGAGTATGGATTGCTATAATCCTCTGGATCGTAACATCTGGAGCTTGTATTCTTTTCATCAAATATTTCATGCTCAAAATAATACTCAAACAAAAATTTATTTGGACCAATCATTTGTTTTTATCACTTGACTCATTCACTAACCAATGCGGAAGTAAAATACCAAACATAACAGCAATCCGTATATCTGTAATTATGACCAGATTAGTTCCATTAATGGTATTATCCGTATATTCAGCCACCTTGTTGTCGTTCGTAAAAATCAGGTCAATACATCTTCCTTTTGAAGACATTGAAGGTCTGGTGCGAGATGGAACGTTTAAAATTGCATTCGACAACGGGACATTTTTGGGAACTTTTTTCGAAGTAATAAAGTTTGTTCTTTTATTACGTAAGAAACGTCATAACAATAAAAAAAAAACTGCCTTATTTTTTACAGGCAACAAATGACCCTATTTTAAAAACAGTAAGAGAAAAACATTTGGCTCCATTAGACGAAATGTCGCGAGGTGTGCTGGACGGCACAAACAAAATTTGCCGAATTTCCAAATATGCATTGCTAGTTTTCAATAATGACGTTTTCCGAAGGCCAAGGAAATGTAAAATTTTGCAAATTCCGAAACAAGTACTGACGGCCTGGGATGCTTTCGACACAAGATACCACTCTCCGTATAAAAACATATTTAACAGAATGTAAGTTCTATGTTTGACAAAATTATAAAAAAAATCTTGAAAAAAAAAATTAATTTCAGTTTAAAAACCATACGTTCCGCTGGTATTTTAAAGAAAATGGAAAAGGATGTTTATGGTACTAAGCCTCCGCTGACGGTAGAAGGACAAGATTCCGTCGATTTGCACAGCATATCACTTATTTACAATATCAATTTATCCGTCTATTTATTTGCTGTGATTTTATTAGCGATAGAATGCGTTTACATGAGGCTTAAAAAGAAAAAAATGAAGATGCGATTTATCAAGAAGTCTATCTAAATGAGATGTCATTTTGTTATAGCACCAAATTTACGGGTAACAAGTTAGTGCAAATATCAATCTACAACATTTTCGAAACTGGTTTCGAAAAAAAAACAGAAAAATGGATATTTCTTATTTATAAAATAAAATTATTCGTCAAAACATTAGTAGCTATACGGGGAGGAGTTTTAAATTATAAGAAGTAAAATAATTTTATTTTGAGTCAATTGATTTCAAAAATCAGATTAATACACTAATACTAGTACACTCCTCCTTAGGTCGAAATTTCAAGCTAAAACATGTCGCAGTAAGTAACATGTTGCTCAACTTGTTGCACCGTTAGAAACATGTTCAGTAACCCTGAAAAATGGAAGATAAAAATTTAATTGTAAATGTTGCGCAACATGTTTCCAACATGTCTGTCTTCTATGCTGCAACATATTGAGCATAACATAGTACAGCAACATGTTTTAGCATGAGACTGCATAACCTTATTCCTTTACCAAGAACAAAGTCTGGTATTTTAGGTCATGACTGGCATTGCCTGTTTTGTAAAGGCAGCACGCAGCATTATGCATTAAAGTCAAGCATGCCCGTCCACCGCCAAGCTAGTCAATCTCCTGCGCACGGTGGTCTTGAAGCACTTTATTATTTCATGAAAATGTCGACAAAAACTGACTTCACATCGAGAAGAGGAATCAAAAGGGGGTTCAAAATACGCGAATTTTTAGATAATTCCGTAAAACAAATTAACGACGAAATCGAAGGAATAAAAGGAAGTCTTCGAGGAAAAAGGGATGGAATCGCAATTTCGGGATTATCCGAAATAATCATATTCAGCAAAAAAGAAAACATTTGAAAGAAAAAAAAAAAAAAAAAAAAAAAAAAAAAAACAATAACACAAACAAATAATATTAAATCGTCATATCGCATTGATCAAGAGATAAAATAAAAGAAAAAAAACAGCCTCAAAAATGGAAATCAGAAAAGCCGTGCGAAAATTACGAAAGATCACACCAAAGAAGATAGCAAACACTGCTACCCAAACTGCCCACCAAGAGAAGGGAATTACTCCTACTTCCAGCAAACAGTTAAAATCGAAAAAATCAGAGATAACCGAAACAACCACGTCTTCAAAACGAAAACACATTCCAATAAAAACTATCAAGAAGAAGACACGAACTCAAAAACTTATGGCGGATGTTCTCAGGAATTATCCTCAATATAATCTTAAGCAAATATCTTCGAAGAAAAAAGAGAAATCAATCAAGGATAAGCTAGCAGAGGAAAGCACCGAAATAAAAAAAATCGACAGACGTCCGGAAGAAAACTTGGATCCATTACTATTACGGAATCTCTTATTAAGGAAGATGATGAAGCAAATTATGGAAACTGATGATTAATTAATTTCAATTTCAATTATTAATTCAATGTTGTTCAATGTTGTTCACTAGTTGTTCAATGTAGTTTTTGTTTAGTTTTAATTATAAGCATTCTCTGCTCTCAAATTGTTTTTTAATTTCAATTTTTTTTTTTTTTTTTTTTTTTTTTTTTTTTAGAAACCTTTCCCGGGGGATAAACCATACAGGTACTTTTTCGGGGGGATTATGTAATAGAACGGTTTTTATACTATTCCCTTTCGAAATTTGGAGGATTTCGTGAAAAACGGAAAATATAAATTAATGATTCAACGGAAAGGTTTTACAAAATCTTACTCTCGTATTTAACTTATGTAAACATTCAATGCCAGACCAGACGTTTCCCCCCAAGAAGGAAAAACGGTCTTACCTACTTTCTATGATTTTTATTTTTCTAGGTCTAGATAATAATGAAAATGCTCCTTTCAGAATTTGCTGCATAATCTTCCGTTTTTTGGCCTTTTTTATCTATCCAGCTTACTGTGCAGATTTAAAGTCTTATTTATCAGTGGAGACGGTCAAATTACCCTTTCGAAATTTGGAGGAATTCGTGAAAAACGGAAAATATAATTAATGATTCAACGGAAAGGTTTTACAAAATCTTACTCTCGTATTTAACTTATGTAAACATTCAATGCCAGACCAGACGTTTCCCCCCAAGAAGGAAAAACGGTCTTACCTACTTTCTATGATTTTTATTTTTCTAGGTCTAGATAATAATGAAAATGCTCCTTTCAGAATTTGCTGCATAATCTTCCGTTTTTTGGCCTTTTTTATCTATCCAGCTTACTGTGCAGATTTAAAGTCTTATTTATCAGTGGAGACGGTCAAATTACCCTTTCGAAATTTGGAGGAATTCGTGAAAAACGGAAAATATAAATTAATGATTCAACGGAAAGGTTTTATAAAATCTTACTTCACAGTAAACAGTTCTGAAACACTACAGTACAGGCCAAGTATTATTAAGCTTAATTAAATTCTACTTCAAATTTTGCAGATACGAAACACATCTGTCACAACTCGAATAACAGAATTAAACCTTACGGAATATTACTATTCTTTTAAGGATATACATAGGTTATGCAGCAATGAAAAACTCGCCCTACCTTATTATATGAACGATTTGCCAGTGTATATGGGTTGCAGACTCTACCAGATTCCACAACCTCTCACCAAAATCTATAAGGTTCTACGAGTAATTCCAAACCATCCATACATAAAAATCATCAATCACGTGTAAATGTAGAGAATCCGGGGAATGTCCTTTTAGAATTGTGCTTTTGTAATTTTTAAATTTATTCTTTTAGGTTTCTGCAAGCGAGAGAAGCTGGAGTTAAACCGAGGATATCGGGAATTATATCTCCCACGGAAAAAATGCTTCAGCCCATAGAACAAGATTTCCAGACCGTCGGGATACATCAATTGATTCATATCGTGTCATTTGTCGGAATCGGAATTCTATTCGCTTTAATTCTTTTAATTTTTGAATTGAAGATAAAAAATCGAATTAAATTAATAAGTCGTTGTAGAATATGATTCTGCCATCTTCGTTTAGGAAAAACATTATGTTTTATATTTTGTCTTTTAGGCACTGGTTACATTCTTCCATTTTTTTCGTTAGTAAACAATCCTAGGGTTACCTAGGAAGATGGAAGAAACTCGTCTAAAACATAATTCTTAAAAATCGAAGAAAAAAAAATTAAATGACACACATAAGAAAGAATGAAACGGTAATCGATTCGATTAAAATTGTTAAGCTCGACGATCATCGTCAAAATTATGATTAACTTATGAGAAGTCAAAATCAGGTAAAACCATATGTTTCATGAGCTAAACATAATTTTAGCCATTTTGAGCTAAACGCATTTTTAACAAAGTCGTGTATTTTCCTGCACGAATTTCGGGTAAATGTTAATAATTTAAAGCAAAGTGTTTAGTACTAGTTTTGGCATCACGTCAGTTTCAGTGATTGTCGGGCAAAGAGAAGGTTCCAAAATTTTTTTTGATGAAAATAAAAAACTTGCTTACACCGGTAATATTTTAAATGCTGGGAGGAAATAATTTATGTTCGGTGCAGGAAATTTGTGCAGAAAAATACACGACTTTGTTAAAAATACGTTTAGCTCAAAATGGCTAAAATTATGTTTAGCTCATAAAACATATGGCTTTACCTGATTTTGACTTCTCATAAGTTAATCATAATTTTGACGATGATCATCTGGCTTAACAATTTTAATCGAATCGATTACCGTTTCATTCTCTCTTATGTGTCATTTAATTTTTTTTTTCCGATTGTTAAGAATTATGTTTTAGACGAGTTTCTTCCTTTTTGGGGACACTGGTCTAAAAATCATTTCCGGAAACTAGTCTAAGGAAACGGGTCTAACTTTTTTTTAGACCAGTTTCCATTGTAACAGTTTCATTGGAGCCGTAAAAAGAAAACCGAGCATAAATTAAAATGAATCTACAATAATGACTGTATTAAGCGAAGTTTAAAAGAAAGTGTAAAATAGGCATTAACATAAATAATGAGGAAAATTTACTAAGAATAGTAAAATTTTCAGAATCGTTCCCGACTTTAGCTTAAAAGATAAAGGACAGAATCAAGCGTGAACAATTCTAATGAAATTACTTTCATGAATAATAAATTCATTCTCATGGAGACTTAAATAATAAATTCAGCTTTTTCCTCCACTTTAATTACAATCAATTTCATACACAAAAAAATATTTTATCACGCTTAGTACAGATCGGATATAGCTTCCAATTTTTGAATATTCATAACATTCAAAATCAAAGGGATTTTCTTAACTAAGCTTGAACGCAAGACATGTTAGTAATATAAAACTTACGTAATATTTTCTATAATGCTGTAGTAAGCACAGCATTTTATAAAACTGGTTCTACTGGTATACTATACACAGCATTAAATTTGCAGATAATTAATCTCGACTAAAAATTAATGCTGGAAATTTAAACAAGCAACTTAAGTTTTCAAAATTAAAATTCGATAGGTTTATTATTCTGCGAGTTTTTTTTTTTTTTTTTTCTTTCTTTTTTTTTTTTAAAGAAACTTTTTACAATTCTTCAATGAAAATGTTTTATCTTGTTATATTTTTTATAATTTTCCCGGGCCACGTTAACACGCTACCGGCAATGCACCAAGAAGTGATTGCATCTATAAGCGCGGAACTCAAAGTTAAAAATTTAATTTTTTTATCGATGTCATCATTTCAAGAAACGGATTCAAATAAGATAAACATGATCAAAAAATTTTCTGAATTACGTCTTTACACTGCATTTTTTAATATGGAAAATTTAAATCAAACACTGGAATTATATGATCATGATTATGATTATAGAATTGAGAAAAATTATCCTACTCATTTTGCGAAGACAATGGCAGTATTGGAATATTTCAGTTTGGATATAATATCAAACATATTCTTCGAGGTACGTTTTTTGGAATTTCAGAGACTAATGTATCAGATAACCATCGATCCAGCAAGTTAACTAATACAGTTCACCTCGCTTATTGTGAACTTTAAGGGACTGGTCAATATTAGTTCACTATAACCGAGGTTCACCTTAACCGAACTTCCAAAAATTGACATGCATCCCTGAGTTTTCTTAAAATTTTTTAACGAGATTACGAAAATAAAGCATATATTTTTTTGAAAATTTCGAGTTAATTAAGACTTATATGTCATGAATTTGACAAAAAAAGCTCTCACTTTGCAAGTTTGGAACGTAATTTACGTTGTGCCAGTATATCATTTTTACGCTAAAATATAAAATTTGGCTGCAAAAACCGTAAGAAATCAGGAAATTGCTCCAAAAAACCATGCCTAAAGCCCTTTTGTAACCAAAATCGGTTCACTATAACCGAGGTCAATTACATAGAAAGAATATACAAAGGGACTGGGACCGGCCATTCTGGTTTACTATAACCGAGTTCACTATAAGTCAAACGTTTGCCTTTAAAAACGAAAAAAAAAAATTAGAGCGTACCTTTGTGTTTTTAAGTAGAATATTCTCATAAAATAGTAAAGGTCATCGCCTTTTCCACTCTCAAACCCAATGACTCAATAAATGACAAAGAAGATTAAAACATATTAATTGCTCAGTATAAAAAAAAAATAAAAAATAAAAAATGAGAATACATTTCTAGGTAAATAAACATAAGAACAATTTTTTAGGATGTTGACGATTTCATTGTGTCGCAATTGATTTGGGTAGTATTCGTGGATTCAACGGATGAAGTTATAAATAAAATGAATGCATATTATGTGCCTTATAGTTGTCAGTTCTTGGTTCTTCAAACGGTAGACGACACCAGTTATGACATATCGGAAATCTATCACGCTGCTTTTTATAATCAAAATATTTCTTCGACCAATTTTGGAAGATTGAGTGAAAAAAGTGGGCTGGAAATTAAAATCTATGATTTTTATTTAAGAAGATTTGACATGAATGGGTCATATCTGGGAGTTTACGTTGATGAAAGTATTGTATGAACAAAAAAGGGCTTCATTAAAAATATTTCAATTGACTTTTAGAGCTCAGATCGGTTTCACCAATTTGATATCTGTTTCAGAAAAATGCTGAATGCCATCTTTATTCTATACAATATTGTGAATTAAGAGATTTAATCCTTAATATTAGTTCATTAATGAATTTCAGGTGAAAATTAGAGAAAAATATAAATAAAAAATAACAGTGATGAATAAATTTGAAAAAAAAAAAAAAAAAAAATTAAATAAAAAAGTAAAAAATTTTTTGGAAAAATAATAATAATGAAAACATGTGATTTAAAAATAAAAGAGAAATAGTAATAATAATAAAAAGTGCATTCATTTATTATGAATTTATATTTTCAGAATAGTTTATTTGCTAAAAAATGGTACATACGACATGTCGGGGGATGTGCCAAATTTTTTAGTCGAGTTCTACCTTGATAGTATTTACATATTTCATTCAATGCACTTCAGAAAAGCAATGGTGGCACCCCTCTGGGAATCTCGGTAAATTATTAATAATTGTGAAAGGCTATTCACACATTCACACAGTGCTTCTGAACGAAAATATTACCTGACTAAAATGACAAAAAAAAAACTGCTAATGAGGCTTTGTTAGAAAACATGTCAACTACCAAAATCCACCAAAATCAAAATCCTACCTGATCAAAATCCTCCCCCTACCCCCCACTAGCCCCCCAGCCCCTCAATTTTTTCAAGCTTTCTTACATATCACATGAAAACCCATTGGAAATGATTTTAAATGGGACCTCGCCTAGGATTATACCTTTTACCGGGACGGAGATATCGTCGTATGGATAACCCAAAATTAAGAGTCTAATTTTCGACCTCTCAAACGACGATATATCTCCGTTCCGGTAAAAGATATCAACCTCGGAAAATTCTCGTTTTAAAGGATTTACAATGGGCTTTCATATGATATGTAACAAAGCTTGAAAAAAAATTGAGGGGCAGGGGGGGGGGTTGGGGTAGGGGAGGACAATCGGGTAGGATTTTGATATTGGTGGATTTTGGAAGTTAACTTGTTTCTTAACAATTAGCATTTTTCTTTTGTCATTTTAGTCAGATAATATTTTGGTTCAGAAGCACTGTTCACACGTTACACATTCTGAAATAATGTTCCAATTCGTTGGCAATACGTGCGTGTCTACTCTCTTAGAAAACTGAGCTAAACTTTCGTATATTTCTGCGCAATTAACTGCGCTTTTCATTGCGCATTCCTTCGATCCCTGTCGCTAAACGTGTTACCAAGAAAAAGGAATCAAAATGTTCGCTTGCTTTTTCAAATAAATAAACGATGACAGGGATCCTAAAAACGCAAGTAAAGCGCAGTGAAATGAACAGAAATATGCTCATTTGTTTAGCGCAGTTTTCTATGCAATATGCGAGTACAAACGCACGTATTGCCATCGAACGGGAACCCATACTCTTCACTTTTCAGATTTTATTTTCACATCAAATTCGAAGAACGATACTATCAAAGTGAATCGCTTGCATTTATTCGCCCATTTAGTAAAAGCCTTTGGATATTAATCGCATTCTGGGTAATTTTATCATCGATATGCATCGTCTATATTAATTATACAACTCACAAGAAAGAGGCAAAGCTAAAATTTTTTAATTACGCAGAATATTTATACGCATCACTAGAATTTCTTACTAACCAATGCAAGTTTGGCTGTCTTTGTTATTAAAATGGAGCGCCGCAAGTAAACATCGTCTAATTGCAGATGGTGGCTCAATTTTACCTACTGCATCCTCTCGTATAGCTGCTTTGATGATGAAAATCCCACCCCTGTTTTTATCCTCAGCATATTCTGGAATTATCGCATCTTTTTTACTGGTGCGATTTGTAAAATATCCATTCAAAAATCTTGAAGGCTTCATCCAAAACGCCTCTTTTCAAATCTGTTATGAAAATGGCACCTTCTTAGACTTCTGGTTTAGAGTAAGTAGAAATAGAAACCTTAATTTTGGTAAATTGTTATAAATGCTTTTACATTTTACTCTCCTTTTCTTTTTTTTTTTTTCCAAGGAAGCCAATGATCCATTAGTTAAAGGAGCTTACGAAAAGTTCGTTACTGAATCAAATAAAGTGCGTTATTTTGATTATGGTCTTCAAAAAATGTGTGATGATCCCTCAATCGCTTTTATTGGCTATGACACCAGTGTTTTGGTTGGCTTATTAGACGAGAAGTTAGTAAACTGCCGATCTTTGAGAATTCCTGAACCTCTTTTCAAAACGTATGATGCTCTAAAACTGAGAGCTACTTCACCCTACGTCAAAATATTTAATCGACTGTAAGTAATGCAAATGAAATTTAGTCTATGAAGTGTAAAATATTCGTGGGTTATAAACGAATCCGCCTCAGAAATGGGAATTTCCATTAGCTGATTGGGGTAAAAAGAACTTAGTCAGCATTTTAAAAAAATAGTGAAATTAGCTTGTTGTATTCAAATAAATTTGCAAAACTGAGTGGTAAGGATGGTTGAGCAATCTCATAGGAACATCTACACTCTAACAAAACCATCTATTGAATGAATATTTATGCTAAACAGTATGCTGACTCGGGAAAATACCTGAGTCAGCAGTCTATCTCAATGGAAGGGTCGTGGGTACGTCGGTTCCACCGAGTTGGGCTAGCTTTGGGACAGGACCGAATCCGGGGTCTTTTGGATCGGATCAAAACCCCTGGTATCGCCTTTAGGCATACCATGAGTTGTTGTACAGTACACCAAGAGGAAACTTTACTGCTTGTGAATAAAAAAATTTTCACCCAGCAAAAAAAAAAAAAAAAAAAAAAAAAAAAAAATTTAACTGAAATCGATTTTTACCATTTTAGATTTAATACGCTGCGTTCTTCGGGAGTTCTTAAAATTATTAAGATGCGTATGGACCGCAACGAAGAAGTCATAGCACTTCCAAAAAATGCATTTTATGGAGTTGAATTCAGTGCGATATCGTCAACATTAATTTTATTAGCGGCCATTTATTCTTGTGCTTTTGTATTACTTTTACTCGAAAGGCTCTATTCAAAAAAAGTAAATATAGCATACTCGTTTCTTTGAAAAATAGATAAAAAAAAGCATAATATAAAGCTAATCATCTTCCTTTATTTCTCCTTTTTAAGGAATTTCAGCATTTTCACACGTATAAGAATAACGATCTTACGTCTGCCAAAAAAATACTTTTCCCAAGGAAGAAAGGAGGATGGGAGTTAGAATCTGCCGTAGATGAATTTTTGAACTGAAAAATAAATTAGGCATATTTCCAAGTTAAGAAGTTCCCCTGTACGCGATTTTAACGTATGTCCATTTTTAAAAGCAATCGAATAGAACCACTGTTTACGTAAGTTAAAAATAAACGACACCGATTGATTACAAAAATGGACATACATTAAAATCGCGTACAGGGGCAGAGTATCTATTTAAAAAATTTATTACCGAGAAAAGAGAAATGCCATGGATAAATTTTTGAACTAGAAAATAAAGTAGAAGTATTTTCGAGTTTAGTATGTATTTCAATAATTTATTACTAATGCTGTGAATAAATTTTTAAACTCGAAAATAAAAGAATTTTTTTTTAGCTCAGTACAGAGTGCATAAATTAATTACTGAGAAGTATGGCAATGCCATGAGCAAAATTTCGGGCTAGAAAATGAAAAATGTTTGTGAATCTACAGAATATAAAGATGCTAAATTAAATAATTGTCTTAAATAAACCATTTACATTTATGTGCGGTTGGTAAGTGCCGTGCCCCCGAAAAGCGGTGGCTGCTTCGCGGATTTTTAAATTTTCAAGCATTTCACGAAACAAATCTGATTGCGATTTTAAAGATTTTACAAGGGGTAAACTAATCAGCGGTAAACTAATCAGGGGTACGTATCCAAACTCTTCGACGACGACAGACCCGAAAATCACGGGATTAGGGAAGCTGATACTGGTCCGGATATTCTTAGAGCGGAGGTGATTAAAGTCATAAAAGAGCTGAAACCGGGAAAAGCTGTAGGACCCGATGGAGTTCGTGCAGAATTGCTTAAGGTTTTGAGTGACGATGAAGATCTAGATGTCCTCACATCCCTCTTCAATAAGATTTATCGGAGCGGTATTTTCCCTAAAGATTGGCTAAAATCCACGTTCATTCCTCTTCCAAAGAAAACGAACGCCAGGCGTTGTGAAGAATACCGAACCATCAGCCTTATGAGCCACCTATTAAAGCTCTTTCTGAAGATAGTCCATGGAAGGGTCTTTCGAAAGTGCGAGGCACTTATGTCTGATACTCAATTCGGGTTTCGTGGAGGTTTTGGCACGCGCGACGCATTGTTTACCTTACAAGTACTCGTGCAGCGATGCCGAGATGTAAACAAAGATGTCTTTTTGTGTTTCATCGACTATGAGAAGGCGTTTGACAGGGTTCAACACCAGAAAATGTTAGAAATCCTTCAGCGCATAGGACTCGACAGTCGGGATGTGAGACTTATTGCCAACCTCTACTGGAATCAGGGCGCAAGCGTGCGGATCGAAAATGAGTTATCGGAGGAAGTCCAAATACAGCGTGGCGTTCGGCAGGGCTGTGTATTGTCTCCGTTATTATTTAATTTGTATTCGGAGATGATCCTCTCGGAAGCTTTAGACGGCCTAAATCTAGGAATCGTGATCAACGGCGAAGAAATCAACAATTTGCGTTATGCAGACGACACGGTCTTACCGACAGGCAGTGCAGAAGATCTGCAAACTTTGCTCGATCATGTTAACGAAATGAGCAATCGGTACGGCTTAACCATAAATTCGCGAAAAACAAAGTTTATGGTTGTCAGCAGGGAAAATGTTGACGTGAGAATCTTTATCGCCGGAAAGGAAATTGAACGGGTCCACTCGTATAAATATCTTGGGTGCTGCGTAAATGATTCTTGGGATTGTAACCAGGAAGTCCGAGCACGTATTGAGCAAGCCAGAGGAACTTTCTTCAAAATGAGGAACCTGTTGTGCAATCGCAACTTGAGTCTCCAAACAAGGGTCCGTATCGTCCGATGTTACGTTTTTCCCGTGCTCTTATATGGACACGAGGGATGGACTTTAACTAGGGCGTTGGAAAAGAAGTTGGAGGCTTTTGAGATGTGGGTATACCGTCGAATGCTTAAAATTTCGTGGACTGACAGGGTGAGAAATACGGACGTCTTGGCTCGTATGGGAAAGGAGTTGGAAGTGCTGTACGAGATCAAGCGTCGGAAGCTCGATTATTTCGGCCACGTGATTCGAAATGAAAAGTACCGCCTCCTTCAGCTTGTGATGGAGGGAAAAATCGAGGGTAAGCGCAAGCAAGGCCGTAGGAAAACCTCATGGCTTAAGAATCTCAGAGACTGGTTTGGTGTTGATTCCTTGAGTCTTTTTAGAGCGGCGGTCTCAAAAGTAAAAATATGCCAGATGATAGCCAATCTTCGTCGCGGAGACGGCACTTGAAAGAAGAAGAAGAAACTAATCAGCAAATGCCAGATTTTGTCCTCGGAGAATCGAGGTCTTCGCAAAGAAAACCCCAATTTACAGAGGAAAAATATTGCATTGATCGAAGGTAATTTGGTTTTAAACATTGTTATCTCATTCTTTGAGTCTTAACAATAATTTTAATTTTATACATAAAGGGGTAGATAAGCTACAAAAAGTTCTAGTAAAGGTGTCTGACGTTCCCCCTGAAAGGAATAAGAAGGTTCAGAGTCCACTAGTTCCTTCTTAGCCGAAGAAAAGGACAATGATGAAGGATCTTAAGAAAGAGATTGATAATTTCAAAGAATATGTAGTAGTTTTACACGGAAGTAATTTACTAATAATTATACTAACTTATTATTTCTGTCGTTTTAGCCTGATATAAAAGAACTCGTTAGTGAAGCAAAATTCAGGAAGGTTAATGGTTCGAAGGCAAGTCGGGTGATCTTCTTCAAGCAGTTGAAGGTAAATGAAAATATATCTTGACGGCGACATGTTCCGCTCACTTTAGCTTTTGGTACTTTATCACACTAGTGATCAATGGTTGCCCAGTGAGCCTACGGATCTCGTCATTTGAACGCATGCACACCCTGCCAGTAATTGGATTTACAGGCAGGGAATCATAAAAACAGTCAATTTTCAACTTCCGATTTTACGTACAAGAAATTCAAAAAGAAGGGGTAGACTAAATTAATACTTTCTGAATCGAAAGCGCTTGAAAAAGAAAATGACTAATTCAAATTCTGCAATGTGTTGGGACAAATTATTTTTGATAAATCATGCAAAACCCAAAAAGCATTGAATATTTTTTCCGTCAAACTAATCAAAAATCTTGCATATCAATTCCAAAACATTATCCGAATATGCCGAAAAATGCAAAATATTTTAATTAATTATTAAATCATTAACACCGGTTAAAAGCTAAAAGCTTGAAACGTAAGCTCAAAATAAATAACTAAATCACTTTAATTTGTAAATAAAATAAAATTAAAACTGCCGAAAGTTGAGCAATTTCCAGTTGAATAGAGTAGAAAACTTAATTAAATAAAGCACCTTTAGAAACTGATTTTGACCTAGAAAAGTACTTTTCAAAAAATCGTAAAAGCTTTTTTGTTGTATTAATATCAACACTAGTTGCCATGCAAAAAGAAAAACAGTATGACATTCTTATATTTATCTCTGCTGTTAACTGCTTATTTACCAACGATGAATGGATGTGAAGAGAATTGTGAAAAATTTCCGGACCGAAATGAAGAATCAAGCTTAATACTTGATTTAATTAAGACTTTACGGATAAATAACTGCATTTTCACAGGGCAAGATTATTCGAGATTACTAAACACGTCTCATTTCAAAAGCGTTTCTTCATTCAAAGTCTACATTCGTTTGCAACTGCACCGGGAACTCTGTCAATACATTATAGCAGCTCAGAGTTTTGAGAATCCGAAAACAATGATAATTTTCCATGAAGAAGATTTGGCAGCCATTAAAGACTGCTTTTCTTTATTAAACGAAGTAAGCATAGAAATGGAAATAAGATATAAAACATAAGAAAGATTCAGGCAAAAAAAAAAAAATTCTTACGTTTCAGCAGAGAGGACTTTTTATAGTCAGTAAATTCACTTGGCTAATGATGACTAAGAAGTTAAATATATTTTCGGCAAATGAGATCCTATTTAATTTGATACCATACGACTGTCGATTTATAGTTGCTGCTAAAGGACCGACTGATTATGAACTTTTTAGTGTATACAATTTAGGACACGAAAAATTGATTACGAAGTATGCTACATGGCATGAGAAGATGGGACTCAACGTATTGCAAATTTCAATGTATCCTGGAAAAATAAATATGAATCAAACAAAGTTCACAGGACTAGCGGTAATATGTCCTGAGGTACAGTATTAAATTCTCGTAGTTCCCACAAATAAACAAATAAAACCGCAAAAAATGCGATGGTGAAAAAAAATGGACTTTGATTTGGGTCTAATTTGGAAATACGTATTCTACACGAGTCTCATTTTCGTTTTTCATTTTAGGATGGGAAATCATTCGTTCAGTCATATTGCATATCTCCGTACCTATTGAAACACATCTTAAGATCGATGAATTTTCGGTAATTTTTAAAGTTCTTCATAATTCAAATTGCCAAAAAGTCTAAATTGTGTACATCCATGTGAAAACCTGCCTTCTGGGGAATGGTACTTAGATGGCTGTGGAAGTTTAACTTATTAAAAATCACATTGTTTACAAACAAAACGTTTTCTCCGCCATTCCCCACAAGGCAGGTTTTCATGTGGGCGTCCACAATTACTAATTTTTTTTTTTTTTTTTTTTTTTTGCTAGATATGAAGAAATAGCAGGTGAACTTTCTGTTGCTGACACTAATCCAAATATCGATGCAGTGGTAGACGAACTGATTTACGCCCATCAATTCCCCACTTCAAGTTTCATCAAATATTTACCCACTGCAGAGTAAGATAATACACCCTAAAATGTCATTCAGATTTTTTTGAGACCCGACAGAAAAATGGACGCAAAATTCTAGAAGGCTAGAAGGCATATGATCTTGCGCATTCGTTTTTCAAAAGACAGTTGAATAAAAAGTGCTTCCAGAAAACAAATAAAAACAAAAACCATGCGAATGGTGCATCATATGTCTCCAAAATTTCGCGCTCATTTTTTCTGTCGAGTGTCTAACTATATTTTTCTTTACCTAAAATTTCAGTTATTGCATATTTATTAAGCACCCTGAAACCAAAAATGCGGAAGACTTTTATACTCGACCTTTCAGTAGTGATTTATGGGCAGCTGTAGGAATAACAATATTCGTAGGTGGCTTGATTTCCATTATTATCAAATACGCAGAAATAATTTGGCGTAAACAATTAAAAACTCTGAATATTTTCGATTATGTTTTCACAACTTATGAATCGCTTTGCAATCAGGGTAAGCCGTGTTAACAATTCTATTAATAAAATATATTTTGTTAATTAAGTAAGCTTTACCTTGGGCAGCATAAGGCTCCTTGAAAATTAACATGACAATCCATTTGATCAGACTTTGTTTTTATAATTTGTAAAAACATTAAAAAAGTATATGAGGAAAAATCTATCGCCTCATAATATTACAAAAGCCGAAATCTCCACTTCCTATTTTCCAATTTATGGAAATAAAGACATCATTAAGAGAAAATATCGGGCACATGAATCAAGTGAGAATCAAACCCACGTGGTTCCCACGATCATTTTCACATTTCAATTTTTTTTTCAGGTCGAGAAAATAAAGAAAACACCCCGTTCAGAATTTGCTGCATATTTTTCCGCTTTCTTGCCCTTTTTATTTTTCCTGCTTATTGTGCAGATTTAAAGGCTTATTTATCAATAGAGACGATAAAATTACCTTTTCGAAATTTGGAGGAATTTATAGAAAACGGAGAATACAAATTGTTAATTACACATAATGGTTTTACTAACACATACTTCACAGTAAGAAAGTCTGAAAGGTTGCAAATTGAAGTTCACAATATACATAGAAATAAATTTGTTTTTTGCTTTTCAGAAACGAAACACTTCTGCCATTAGACGTATCACAGAGTTTAATCTTACAGAATATTACGAAAGTTTTTGGGATTTGAAAAGGTTATGCGGCAATGAAAAATTAGCATTGCCTTATTATGTGGAAAAATTGCCAGTACGTATAGGATGCAGACTTTACCGTATTCCACAACCCATCTCTAAAATCTTTAAGTTTCTTATCTTATCCAAAAATAATGCGTTTGTGAAAATTATAAATCACGTGTAAGTCTATAGAACATTCAAGAGAACCAAGCTTTCTCTAAATTTCTAAACTTTATGTTGTAGATTTTTACAAGCACGAGAAGCTGGATTAAACTCAAGGATATCAAGATCAATCATTTTGCCAACGGAGGAAATTTTTCTGGCATCAGAAGATTTTCAAACAGTTGGCATAAATCAATTGACTCACATTCTGTTATTTTTGGCAGCTGGAACTTTCTTGGGTTTTATTTTTTTAATTTTCGAACTACTAATAAAAAATCGGAAGGCAATAAGAAGTCTCTGTTTAGTAGAAAATGGAAAATACCGGGTCGTTTTGAAATGTAATTCATGCAAAAAAAGCTAATGAGACTGATCTACACAATGGCAAAGTAATAATTCAAAATTCGATACTTTTCAGGATGAAACCGGTACCTTTTTGCAGGAGAATAATAGTACAACCGGAGGCATATCTGAAGGCCGGATTTCCTTAAAAGAGGGTTAATAAAGTCCGGATGAAAGAAACTAAGTCAAATGGGAAGTATGCTGATGGAGGCCATGAGAATGATTCACTAGCAAAGTCACTGTGTCGCCTGAAGTCCTAATCTCTTGAGGCTGGTGTTGTCCTGAAGCGATATCTTTTCGGAAATTACAGGAGTTTAGCATACAAAATTCTGAGTGCTTGTGAGGCGAAACAGTTTTAGAAACTATAGTCTTGATGATTATGGTCGACTATGGTCATCATGATTATTGACTATCTTTCATCATCAAAGATCGAAGATAGTCACGATGACTATTCATTAAATAATCAGTGGGACTACATTGAACCTTTGCCAATGGCGCGAAAACGGTACCGTTTTATTTTGGTGTTGGACGATAACCAACTGGGAACGCTACTGCAAATCATGTCGTAAAGACACTTGTAAATTATCTGGACCTTTTGTTAGTTCTAAACAGCGATAGAGATTTACTAGGCAATACCGCTCGGTGGTTTGCCATTGCCTTCCGAGGGGTGGTGACAGTTGATTTTCTGACTAACGCACTAGTTTTGACCTGAGAAAAATTCCTAGCTGTGAACTAGGTCAGAAGCACGACGAGTCGCATCGAGAGTCGAGCGCGCGGCTACAAGCCACCACCCGTAGGTCCCATATATACCAACTGCAGGTCCCATATGCCTGTGAGCGCACGCACAGGTATATGTGAGAGATCACCACGCTCGTAATCGAGTAAAGGACTAAGAAGAAAGCAGCGATAGTACTGCAACCTCGCGGTTTGGAAATTTAACTTCTCTTATATATTTAACTAATTATAACTATTATATATTTAACTAATTTTTACACCGAAATAATTGTTAGCAACTTATTGAAATAAATAAAAATGTTTCCTTTTAGCAGAGAAATTTTCCTATTTGAATTTCACGAACTCCTTAAAACGAAATAAACACGAAATTATAAAATCGTACAAAGAATAAACATGTAAAGCAAAGAAGAAATAAAAGATAAATAAAAAATTGAATTGTTATTAAAGGAAATCAAATTGGATGTGATTTTCATTAAAATCGATTAAGAACACTTGAGTAAACTTTCTCCTATTTGAATATCTACAGTAGCTTAGGGTTAAAAAGAGAGAATGGCAGCAACGAGCTCTGTGCTATTACTCTTCTTTTTAGTAATAAATTTTTATGATAAGAGCGGAGCAATGTATCTGAGGGATCAAGAACAGAACTTATTGTCGGATTTAGTTAAGCATTTAGGAATACAAAACTGTATTTTTACAGGGAAGCATTATTCTAGCATCATTAACACAACTAATTTCAAAAATATATCTTCGAAAACCTACATTAGGTTCAAAACAGAATTAGATTTTTATCATTACGCCGTAAAAACTCGTTTTTCCGAAGATTCGAGAACCTTAATTATTTTTACGGAAGAGGACCTGCAATCGATCAGCGTTATTTTCGACGTATTTAGAAGAGTAAGACGATGTAAACAAAATTCGTTGAAAGAGAAAAAAAAAATATTTTTAATGTTCCAGTTGAAGTTGCTTTACGTTATCAGCAACTTCACTTGGTTGTTGCTAACCAATTACTCAAACTTGTTTTATGCGGAAAATTTGATGTTTTATTTAATACCATATGACTGCCGATTTATCGTGGCTCACCCGGATAAATCTACAAATTATAATCTTGCTAAAATATACAGTTTGGGAAACGAGACGATTTTAACGGATTATGGGACGTGGAATAAAGAAGTAGGACTTAGAGTAGTTCCAGAGAGAAGGTACCCCGGGGAAATAGATATGAATCAAACGAAATTTATTGGACTGGCTTTAATATGCTTCGAGGTAATTTAAAGTAACTGACAGTCATCGTATTAAAATTAGGCTGACGGACAATTCAAGTGTTATAAAAAACTCTAATTGGGAAATTTTGGACCCCCTTCCCCATTTATAAGCAAGATAGGCAACCTCTTATGAAGATCCAACATTTTAGTTTGATTTTGGAGACCCCCCCCTTCTCTTTAAGCTGCTTACGTAATACTTGAATAGACCATTTCTGGCGGATGTCCAAAGACAAAAAGCTTGACAATGGGAGGATTTTTCAACACATTACCAACACTACAATATAACGTTGAAAAGCAATTAAACATCTTGGTAGAAAAAAAAATGGGTTCCAACCAATTTTTTCGTTGTATTTCAGAATGACAAATCAACTACTAAACACGCTTTATATAATAAGACATTTGCATCCGATTGCACTGTTGCGAATTTCTTTAAAGACGTCGTCAAATCCATGAATTTTCGGTAATTTTCAAAAATTTCCTACACAAGTGCAATATTTCATATAACTCAAGTCCGATCCTGCATTTCAGGTACGAAGAGGAAAGATTCGATGATAATATCATAACTAAAAAGTACCATGCCATACCGGAAGAAGTTAATATAGTTGAAGTGAACGAATATCATAGTTTCATAAAGTATCTGCCAAGTTCCGAGTAAGATATCTACAATATTTTTTAAAGCTTTCCTTGCGTTGAAAATTCAAAAACGTGAATTTCGTTTTAGCTTTGTGATATTCATTAAATATCCCGAAGCGAAAAGTGCGGCGGATTATTATATTTATCCGTTTGATAGCGATTTGTGGGGAGCAGTATTAACAACTGTAGTTGTCGGAGGTTTAATGTCCGTTATTATTAAATATACAGAGCTGGTTCTCATGAAAAATCAAAAGACATTCGTTGTAACATATATTTTCACAGCTTACGATTCATTTTGTAATCAGGGTATGTCTCAAAACTTGCTTTGTATAACCTTAGGCCGCAATTTCGCGATGGAACATGTTGCCAACATGTGACAGCATGGAAAATTTATTGGCAACATTTTTATTTTTGAACAACATGTATCTAACATGTATCATGTATCATGTAACATGTATCTAACTCTGCAATATATTGCAGAGTTAGATACATGTTAAGATACGATTAAACATATATGTTTAATCGTGTAATTGCGAAAACCTTTGAAATTTTCACTGATTGCCAAGCAATTGTACATCTACAAACCCAAAAAACTATTCAACCGCAAGTGGTGAGATAATCCTCACTCCATCAAAAGTTTGATTTTTCAGCAAAACATCGTCCGGGTGAGAAAATGAAACATGCCAAAGCATTAAGCAGGACCCCGCCGAGGCAGAAGGAATTGATTTCATCCATTCCTTCTGGAACATTTTCATAATTTTTAATTATTTATTACTTTAATTTTTAGGCCAAGAAAAGAACGAACGCACTCATTACCGGATTTGCTGTATATTTTTTCGCTTCTTTGCCTTCTTCATTTACCCAGCTTACTGTGCAGTTTTAAAAGCTTGCTTATCCTTCAAAATAGTCAAGTTACCGTTTCGAAATCTGAAAGAATTTTCAGAGAATGATAAATACAAAATATTCATTCATGATACAGGATTTACGTACTATTACTTTGCGGTATGTAATTCATCGAATTTCTTTTTCATGCATAATCCTATCCATAACCAATTTGCAGAACGGAAACGGCTCAATCAGAAGTCGCATTATTCACCGTAATCGAATCGAATATTACAAAGATTTCGACGATTTAAAAAAGCTATGCAGCAACGAAAAACTTGCATTACCGTATTTTACGGACTCGTCTTTGCCTGTAGATATAAACTGCAGACTTTACCGGATTCCCCAATCCATTACTAAAATCTTCAGGTCCATAATTCTCGCTACCGATAATCCATTCAATAAACTACTAAACCACATGTAAATGCGTGAGATGTCGAATCAAACGGGGGCTTCATCTAAATTTCAAATATTTTTTTATATAGATATTTACAAGCAAGAGAAGCTGGATTAACTCAGAGGCAACTACGAATGACGACGTCTGCAATGCGAAAAATATTGCGGCCAATAGAAGTCGATTTTGAAGTGGTCGGCATAAATCAGTTGACTCATGTTGTGTCAATTGTTGGAATCGGAATATTATTCGGTTTAGTTTTTCTTATTTTTGAATTGGCCCTTAATAATTTCTTCATTTTTAGACGGAAGCGCAAACAGGAAATTTATAAAAAGTTGGGTTTCACGAGTTTTTAAGAACGATTACTTCCTTGTTTGACATTTGAGTTTAAAATAGGTAGAGGTCAACTACACATGCTGCTGCTTGTTTGGACTAGAGAACCTAAAAGCAGAGAGTCGACAGCTTAATTGGAGGTTTGTGATTGGCTTAATATCAGTTTTGTTCAATTTGGTTCGTTGATTCGATTTTTTCGATGGACAAGACTTACAGAGATTGTACATTAGTTGTCGAATATCTCCTTTTAGGCTCTCTAGTTTGGAAGCGTTTCATCCACTATAACGTTTTTACGCCGAACTTATAAGAAATAGATGCCACTGCCAACAGGGGCGCATATGAGCCCATCCCATAACTGAAACTGATTTCAAATTTTGAAACCGGTTAACGCGGTTCTAAATTTTAATTTCGTTTCTCTTTACCTACGAACAATCGACCATAAGTTCAGGGCTCTCCGATGCATATTTTCAAATGAAAAACCGTAATAATGCAAAAACAATTTTTAACGCAAGATACAGCCCAGATTAATCGTTTATAAAATGCACTAAAAAAAAATTATTTCAATTGAAATTGATTTCTTGTTGTAACGTCCTTTAGCAAATTAAAAGTTTTACAAGTATCAGGGAAAAAATATTCTCTTTTTAAAAATTCATTAAAAAATTTTCCTTCACGAAAATCCTAGGGTGACTTTTAAGCATCCGAATTTTGAACGCGCAATTAAAATGCTCAAATACAATTTGTTAGTATTCGAATTAATTGTGATTTTTCCGTGCCACACCAAACTAACAACGAAACAGCAGGATTTAATTGTCTCTCTTAATAAAAATCTGTACATTCACCATTTATTGGTGATCTCCGATTCATCAGAGACGTCGTACGCAAATATAATTCCTTTCGTGAAACTTCTGTCGAAAAATAAAATTTCTGTGAAATATATCTCAACAATTCAAGCTAATGAAACTCTTATGAATATTAATTTTTATTCGAAAATGCTAATTCTGATAGAGTGTGAAGATAAAATGGATTTCGTTTCGAAGATTTTTAATGTAAAAAACATAGATTTCTTGCCGGATTATGTTTGGGCCCTGTTCGAAGAGGATAAAATCGAGAACTTGAAAAGGATTTACATACCCTATGACTGCCAGTTTTTAATTATTAAGACGATAAACGAAAAGTCGTTTGGTGTCTTCGAAATATATCACGTAAAAATCGGTACCAGAAAAATCTATAACACCTTTTTTGGAAGTTGGGAACAAGAAAACGGAATATTCGAGGTGCCTCAAAAGGATTTCTATCAAAGAAGACTAGATACGAATAAAACGATTTTACCGATAATATTAAGACTCTATAATGTAAGTAATAAGTAATGTCAAGAACATTTTTTTTTTTAGAAATATACTAACATTATTTATTACCATATGCTTAAGCAGTCAGAATGCCCTTCAGCAGAATGTTCCTACAAGGAAATAACCGAAACAATAGCTAAAGTTATGAATTTCAGGTAAGGTTATAAACAATGTCTAATGGGTATCATTCGATTGTTACGTAAGCAAGCTAGAGGGAGGGGGAGGGTTATCGAAAATTACTACGATTGCTTAGGACTGAAGTTGTAGGATGAGAGATGAGGTGTGTAAAGTTGGGGTAGGGGTTGTAGTTGAGGGTAGATATGGCCGAATTAGGATGTTTTTAATTTATGCTGGAGAGCAACTGAGCATATAACGTTTTTTTTTCGTTGAAAAGCGGCGGGCGGGTATTTCAAAAACCTTACGTCATTTGTTGTGAATTACAACTGATTACGCAGGGAGAGAGGTGACTGAACCTAGCAGAGATTTACACACACAACAGACCTCCACAGGACCTGGAGCCTCATCGCCACATTATAAATTTTCTCCCAGTCAGGTCTCTTTTGACAGGCATCCCGCCGGTCACGCCCTCCCCCTCTTCTCGCATCAGTCGCGACATTATCTTTCCTGCTAATCCGAGATCTCCCCAGAGGTCTGAGACTAGTCGGTCTGCACTCCAGAACTTTCTGGATATATCTAGACGGTGGCGCGCGAGCCATGGGATCTAGACATGTCCCGTCCACTCGAGCCTTTGGGACTTGATCGCACTAGTGATTAATGATTGCATAGTAAGCCTACGGATCTCATCATTTGAACGCATGCGCACGCTTCCGATGATCCCTTCTAGGACTCCAACTAATAACAGAGAGATCTGCAGAAATTATGCTTCTGTAACAACTGAATGATCCCAAAGGGAAAATGTTTTCAAAAAAATGATTTAATAAATTGTCAATACTTGATTCCTCAGGTCTCATTACATGAGCGGCAACGATTTTAATACAATGTTACACGAAGTTCACATAGGTTTGTTCATATGTGATCACTATTCATACCATAGATATGCTGTTACGCCTATTTGGAGAACATCGTAAGATATGCTAAGAGTTAATAAAAACAAAAAAAAGTCATAAAATTATTCAATTTGAAAATATATTGCAGAACTTATTTGCACATAAAGTATGTTGCTTCGTATGAAGAAGGATATTCTAGACCGTACACCAGACCATTCGAACTATCTGTTTGGTTAGCAATAATAGTTTGGGTATTAATATCCGGGGCATGCTTTTTCTTGATCAATTTTTCATTGTACCACCTCATGGGATATAAGCAATTCTATCAATTTAGTTTCACTGACAATATTTTTCAATCCTGGGAATTTTTTAATAGTCAAAGTAAGTAAATTTTCGAACCATCGTTTGTTATTCTTCTACATTTATTCTTTATTATTTCTTAGCTGGAAGTGATGTCCCTCAAAACACGTCATCACAAATAGCTGTATTAATGATGCAATTAACTCCACGATTCTTACTGCCAATATATTCGGCAATCATTATATCATTCCTCACGGTGCAAATTATCAGCTTCCCATTTACCGATCTTGAGGGTTTAGTAAACGATGGATCTTTTAAAATAGGATACTTGAATGGAACAGTTGTTCAAACTTTTTTTGATGTAAACCGCTGAACACCATTTAAGTTGAAGTAAAACATATAAAATTCTTCGTTGACTTTTCAGAAAGCAGAAAGTCCGATTTTACAAGCATCTAAAGAACTGATTTACGATCAGAGCGACATGCCTCTGGGACCGTTTAAAGCGGCCAAATTAATGTGTGAAAATCCGAAATTTGCATTCGTTTATTTCAACAATGATCTGTACGATAGCGAGCTGCCGTGTACAATTTTGCAAATACCATCTCCGGTTTACGTAACTTGGGACTGTTTTCTCCTGCGCCCCTATTCTTGTTACAACAAGATTTTTAACAGGATGTAAGTTTATTGTGCAAGAACTGGAGTGCTTACTAGCTTCGGATTTTTTGCTTTCTGCCCTCTGGTATACTATTCTTTTACCTTGCAGTTTAAAAACCATCTTTTCTGCCGGACTAATTAAAAAGTGGGAAAGAATTTTATTCAAAAAACAACCACAACAAGAACCAGAAGTGAGTCCGGTAAAATTAGAAAAACTAGTCAAAGTGTACTATATATTCATAATACTCTATTCTTTATCCTTATTAATTTTAATTGTCGAAATCGTTCACAGCTGGATAAAAAAAAAGTTTCCTGATAAACGAGCAAAAGATTTTTTATTTATTCGCAGAGTCTGTCTTAATGATGAGTTAACGAAGGGCAAGTAAACTTCGTTAATAAACATTTGTTTTATTTTAAGATTGCTTACCAGCACATTAAAGGATGTTAATGATAAAGAAACAAATTATGTTAAAGGACTTATAAATAATAAATGCGTAAATCATTATCACGACCAATTCTTAAGGGCCATTGAAGAATTACTTAAGCATGATTTTGGTGAATTTGGACCCCAATCACCCGGGTTTAAGACATTTCGCCATACTTAGCTTATGGCGAAGATTCGCCCCGCACCCAAAGACGCTCAAGTAATAATTGAACGGCCACTTTTTTATTAATCTCAATTTTATAGTCTACACAGTACAATATTTTTTTATTTCGAAATTATTTTCAAAAAGGTGAAAATCAGCATTAAATGTTGACAAATGCTGTATCACAGCCAAAATTTTAGGCTCTAATACCGCCTTTGTGGGTGAATTTGATTATCATCTCTCCTAGTTAATTTTCATTATGATCTCTTTTAAATTTAAAGATTCATATTATATGATCCACCCTATTGAATAAGTAGAAGCATTATAGTAAAAGCAAATGCTTTTACTGTAAAAACTTTGCTATTCCAAGCAAAAGCTAACTTGGCTTTTCAAGCCAAACCTTTTGTTTTTTTTATAACATACGACCCATTATCTTCAAACAATTTATAAGGAAAAAAATCAAACTGGGTTCCAAAATTGAAAACGCCTTGAATCGATTTTATAGAATTCTATCTAATCACCAGAAGTACCTGTCAATCCAATCACTGTCTTATTCGAATCATAGCTGAAAAATATGACAGCAATTCAACACTGCAATCAAACGTGTTATTGTGTTTTGTACTATATTCTTATTTAATTACATCAATCGTACGAGCGCAACTTCAAGGCGTTGACTGTTTGTTATGAAAAATGGAAGAAAAAAAACATCTCCAATACTTTGTTTATTCGTCATTAGTTCCAATTTTCACTTTCAAAGGGCACAGAATAATGAAAAATTGAAGATATGATATTTTTTTTGTGCATGATCATTTTAGAATTTACAGAATGTTTTAATTTCTCGATATCGCAAACTGCAATTGCAGTTAGATTAAGTAAACATTTAGTCATCAACAACTGCATTATTTTGACTGCTCAAGTTGAGAAAATCAGCAGTAAGATATTCCGAGGAATAAAGTATCTGTCAGAGTCAAATATGCAAGGTAGAGTCATACCCGTCAGAAACATAAACGAACTCCTGACAAAAACCAATTATCACCGCACGTTAGTTATAATGGAGAAAGATATTACACCACATCTTCCAACCATATTTAACGCGAAAAATGAAAAATATCTTTTAAAATTTAATTGGGCAATTTTCGATGCATTCGAGGGAAGTCTTGACAACATTTACATCCCATACAACACGGAATTCTTTGTTGTGAAAGACGTAAATGGCAGTCATTTCGAAATCGAAGAAAAGTATAAAATAAAAGAGAAGGATATCGTTCGAACCGTTTCATACGGAACCGGAGATGGGCACGGTATTCAGGTAGACAATCCAGATTTTTATGGTCGGAGGTTTGATTTAAACGGGACGATGTTAATAGTTGCAACAGCACGGTACAACGGAGCATGTTACGATCAAACTATTTGTGCATACGAACAAATGGTGTACGAATTCGGCTTAGCTATGAAATTCAGACCCGCATATTTGAGTTGGGAAACGTATTTTAAACTTCAAAAAAATTACACGAACCTTATTCCAGATGTTAAGCTACTACTGTATATTTTTCATTCGGTTGTCAAGAGCAGTGACGTCGTTGGTCCAATCTGGAAAACTCCGTAAGTTCAGCAGGCATTCGTCTGAAGAAGAAGATTCCTTCGGGCGAGCCTCTCCAAGCAAGGCTCTCCTTACCATTGTTTATTAAATTAAATTTCAGAGCCTACTTGCATATCAGTTTTAACCAGCTTTATGAACATGGTCATTCATCCCCTTACTTAAGGCCGTTTACCAAATACTTATGGACGGCTGTGTTGGCCTTCGTTTCGGTCTCGGGAATCATTTTAATGCTTATCGGAAAATTCTTAAGCAACGGACCTACGACTACCATAGATTTGTTTCTTACACCACTCGAGTCGCTCTCCAATCAAACTGGAAGCCATATCCCAAACACGAATTCCTTACGTTTGGCAGCCCTGATCACTCGCCTAGCGCCTTTTTTCATAATTCCCATGTATTTAGCAGCTGTTTCATCGTTCGTAACCGTCAGGATATTAAAACTTCCTTTTACAAATTTAGAAGAGCTGATTACGGATGGAACGTTTAAAGTCGGATTCCCGAATAATACCTTTTTGAGTCTCTTTTTTGCAGTTAGTATACTGTATTCTTTAACTTTCGAAAATTATTATACGGCAATATGAAATAATATTGTGCCTCACATTTTACAGAGGACAAACGACTTAGTATCGAAAATGGTGTACGAAAACTTTACGGTCGATTTGGACGAAATGCCGAAGGTTTGGAAAGAGGCAGTTCATAAAATGTGCGAACATCCGAAATTCGCTTTCATCGACTTCAGTGATCACATTTCCAAAAAGCCCGAATGCAAGATTTTGAAAATTCAAGAGCCCGTCCTCATAGCTTGGGATGCGTTCGAACTTCGAAAAAATTCGCCATACAAAAAAATTTTCAATCGAAAGTAGGTAGAATTTATGATTTTACTATAATTTTTTTGGCCAATTTTTCCTTTCCGTTTCAGTTTGAAAACATACTTTTCAGCAGGGATACTAAAAAAAGTGGAAAAATTAATATATCCCAAAATAAGATTATTCGAAATGGATGACGATGCAGATCCGGTAAAATTAAATTCAAGTTTGTTACATCTTTACTTGGGATTGGCAGTATGTTACATTCTTTCTTTGCTAATACTCTCATTAGAATACCTTTACTGGAAAAATAAGGCTTACAAACGATTACCCGTTCGGTACGTTTATTCCTTAAGCAAATATGTCACGGGACTTCCTCCTATTAATGAAGAGATCGAATTGGATGAGCCAAGTTAAATGGAGGGCCCTTCTAAGATTTACGTTTGTATGAAATTCAACGCATTTTCATATCAATCTTGTTTGAAGTACTTCTATTATTGTAAATACGATTTACTGACGGTTGTATGTTTACGCAAAATGTTATTGTAATTGGGAGATTTCATTTTGATTGTATTGATTTTTTCCTTACTTCAGTTAAATCCTTTTATAAACAAAGTTGAAAATAAGTTTATAATGAAAACCCGACTTTGTTTATTCATTCTGCAGCTTCTTGTCACCCATATAAATACAGAGGAAATATCAAAAGAAAAGTTAAATTGTGTAGTTCAATTAAACAAATATTTAGCAATTAATAATCTAATAATAATAAATAGTTATGCAGACAAAACGAAAATCAATCACGTTGATATATTGAAGCATTTTTCTCAATTTTACATTCAAACTTATTTTATATCATTAGAGGAACCTAACTCGTCCCTGCAGGATCTGAGCTTCATGTCCCACATTACCATACCTCGGATATTAGTTTGGATAATAAAAGAGAAACCGACCGATATTTTACGGTCCATACTTACGACTGCTCGCGAACCGCAAATTTCCAAATATATTTGGGTTATTTTTGACAATAATGATTTTTCCCATAAGTATATTCCTTACGATTGCCAATTTTTCAACATCAAAACAGCGAACGAAAGTTATTTCAAAATATCCGAAATATATAGTAAGAAAATCTCAACACGGGAAGTCAGTAAAAGAGAGTTAGGAATTTATGAAGGAAATCGGCATAAATTCTACATCTCCAACGACGATTTTTACGCCAGAAGATTCGATATGAACAATACTTCAATTACTGTGGAAATTGGATACGAGGTAAGTAAAAAAAAAAGCGGCCGTTCAAATCTCTGACGGGAAGGATGGTGCAAGATTTTTAAACTTCTCCTCTTTTCTCCAAACTGCTTACGATGTGCTTTAAAGATTTCTTTATAAAATTCGGCTGCTACTTTTTTCAGGTAGGCTACTGCAATCATCCTCTAGCCTGCTTATACGAGGAAATAATTTACGAAATAAGCCGGATGATGAATTTTCGAATTTCATTTTTATCTCAAAGAAGAGAAGACATTAATGAAACCTACAGTCCTGAAATTTTTTTACAGTTATTTATTTTCCATTCTATAGTTTATGACGCAGATATGATAGCTCCGATTATGAGATCAAAGTATGTATAATGGGTTGTCAAAGAAAATTGACTGTCTCGGATTTTTACTCCCCGGTTAAACATCTCCCCATCAGGTAGGCCATCGGATGACTAGAAATAGGACGAAACTGTGATGAGTAAAAAGACATAGTTGTTGCTCAACCTATTGTGAACATATATTACTGCAGATTTTTTTTTTCTTTTTGTGACGTTATTGGACGGGTTAGGTTATCATGTCCAGGCACTAATTGTAGTTTAATTGACTTTTCGGTCAGAAAGTTAATTAATACGTAGTTTATTCGACACTGTGGTCAGATACTCTGTTACTATAGGAACTACTTTTACAATGAGGTTAAGATGACTGTATTAGTAGTTCCTACAATCCCTCCTAGAGGGAAGGAGTGTCGGTGGTCGCCCATCCACCAGGCCGTTCTCAATGTTGCTTAACTTCATTGATCACGATGCTGCTAGACGGAACGACTCTGCAGAATTAATCATAAAAGAGGAACAAGTCCACCAAACCTGACCACCTGGTACAGGTTTAATTTCAACAATGAAGATGCAAGCGACCTTAATAGCAAAGGGGACTCAGATGTATGTGTGATCGGTTACAATTTATGCGGCATCCGAGATAACGATTTTTTAACCAAGGAGCGAAAGTCCGAGACCTTCGATCTTTCCGAGACACCCTAAATTACAGAAAACAAAGAGAAAAAAAGAAACTTTTAAAAGAGCATTACACTCAATAATATTATTATTTTTAGAGTGTTTTTCCACATAGCTTACGACAGAATATACGAAGAAGGTTACTCATCACCTCACGTGCAACCTTTTGCATCCATCACATGGATCATAATAATTTCTTGGATTTTAATATCAGCAAGCTGCATATCGTTAATGGATGTTTCAATGAGAATTGGAATCGGCCGAAAAAAAAATTCCAACGTAATAGATTCCATGTTTTTACCGTTTGAATCGTTCACAAATCAGTGCGGAAGTACAATACAAGAAAAATCAGCATTTAGAATGGCTACTATAATGACTCGCATAGTGCCTTTATTGATCGTTTCCGTTTATTCGACAACTATTTATTCGTTCATAACTGTTCGAATGTTACATCTTCCATTTTCCGACCCCGATGGATTTGTAAAAGATGGGACTTTTAAAGTCGGATACGAGAAAGAAACATTCTTAAGCGCTTTTTTTAACGTTAGCTCTCCTTAGTGTTTCTGAGGCATACGAAAAAAAAATCATTACTTAGAACATTTTTTCTTCCAGTTCACAAATGATCCTTTATCGAAATTAATAAGGAAAAAATATGCTCTACCCTATGAAACCTTACCAAATAATCCGATTAAAGGAGTTCGAAAAACATGCGAAGACCACAAAATTGCATTCTTATTCTTCAACAACGAAATGCTGGGAAATAAGGATATATGTAAAATTTTGCAAATACCTACACCAATAATCGAAATCAATGAAGGGTTTATGTTAAGGAAGCGATCCCCGTACAAAAGAATATTTAACCGAAAGTAAAGCTGTGCGAGTAGAACACCGAATCCCATCTTAAATTAACGATTTAATATTTACTTTCAGTTTAAAGACGTTCTTCTCCGCTGGTATAATACAGCGAAATAGGAAAATCATCTACGGGGAAAAACCGTCAGAAAATACGAAAGACGAACCAGATGCGATCGAAATGAAAAGCTTGTTACCTCTGTTCAAAATAATATTATCGATTTATGTTACATCCTTTTTTATATTTTTGCTGGAATGCATTTATTTTAAATACAAATATAAGTAAATTATTAAAAATGACTTTGTTAGGTTGCCAATTATTTGTGAACGATGTTACATTTATCTCGGCTTTATCAGGGACCTTAGCCCTTCTTCATATTAAAATAACGAGGAGAACCATTAAATTTCCTTGGAGTTTGCACCAAAATGTCAGAAAATGTTTCTATGGTATCTACTATTTTTTGTAACGGTCGATACGAATTCATTGAAATTATCAAGGGCGCAACTTAAATTCATATCTCAACTACATAAACGTTTTGCAATTAATAAATTGATTGTAATAAACGCTCGTACAGAAGATATGCTTTGCAATGGAATGTTCATTACGAAACATTTATCTCAACACAACATACAAACAGCTTTTATGTCTTCAGATCAGTTCAATGCATCCATGTACCGGCATCGTCGTATTCCGACATTAAAACCAAAGCAGTTGGTTCTGTTGGACAATGTCGAAAGCGATTTATTGACAATATTCAATAATCGCAACGAATTTTATCACTTAAGACTAATGTGGATGATTTTCGATGCCGACGAGTCATATTTCCAAAACATTTACATTCCGTACAACTGCGAATTCTTAAACGTAAAAACTGTGAACGAAACCGATTACGAATTAATCGAGATTTACAATGTGAAACATTATGATACTGAGGTGTACGAGATACAATTAGGGACCTGGAACAATGACACAGGCTTTGAGCTAAGTCAGCTGGATTTTTACGCTAGAAGGTTTGATATGAACGGAACTGAAATGGGTATTCAAGCATACTTCAAGGTAAGTTGTAAACATATATATACATATATATACAGTATATATAATATGTATTAGTTTCAATATAAAGCTTCATGTCCACCTTGGTGGCTCTGAAGCGATTTTGCTTGTAAGACACCGGAAGAAGTCCGACGAGGTCCATAAGTCGCATTTCATTTAATTTTTCTTTTTTTTGCTCTGATCTGACTTGAAAACTGCCTGTGTTCCAGGAAAGTGATTGCAAGTATCGCTGGCTTCATCCCATCCTTTGCAAATACGTTGAAATATGGGCAGAATTTAGCCGAGTAATGAATTTCAGGACCACTTACGCATCATGGAAACAGCTCAGAGAGTTATATCGTAATGGATCCAAATTTGATATGGAAGGTAAATTCGGCCTATACGTTTTCCATTCGTTAGTTTTCAGTCGACACATGGTGGCGCCGATATGGAAAACACCGTAAGTATCGAAGAAAACGATAAAAGAAACGCTTCGCTAAATTTTTTGCTTTTCACTGCAGGGCCTTCCTTCACATCGCATACGATAAATCATACGAACAAGGCTATTCGTCACCTTACATACAACCTTTCACCTCGGATTTTTGGACTGCGATAGGTTTTTGGATTGTATTTTCAGGACTTGTTACGACTTTTATACATTACCTGGCTCATAAATTAAAAATTATTCAGCAATTTATATTTATCGATAGCTTGTTTTTATCATACGAGTCATTTACAAATTTGTGCGGAAGCAAAATCCCTGATTTAATCTCGTCAAGAATTGTTTTATTAATCACTCGTTTAGGACCTTGGTTTGTCATCCCACTATATTCAGCAGCCATTTTGTCGTTTTTAACCGTCAAAGTATTCATCTTGCCATTCGCAGATTTAAAAGGATTGATAAAAGACGGTTCATTTAAAATTGGCTACGAAAATAACACTTTTCTATCCCTCATCTTTAACGTAAGATTACGGCGTTGATTACATTGCACGAAAATTTTTGTTCGAAGCGTTTCAAAACTTTTTTCGCAAAGAAAGTGTTTACAGTTTTCGAACATGTTCGATGATGTCCGAAATGTTTGATGATGTTTGACGTTATTTTTCGGGTTGTATTATATTTTTTACGTAATGGGGGGATACATATATCATCGGCCGAGTACCCATATCAATTTAAGACATTTTTTTCCTACGTAAAAAATATCATACAACCCGAAAAATAACGTCAAACATCATCAAACATCATCGAACATGTTCGAAAACTGTAAACACTTTCCTTGCGAAAAAAGTTTTGAAACGCTTCGAACAAAAATTTTCGTGCAATGTAACCAACGACTACCGCTTTTTTTTCCCCTTAAAAAACCCCCAATATTTAATTTTTCCATTCTACCAATTTTACAGAACACGAATGACGAAATATCAAAAATAGCTTTAGAAAAATTCGTGATTCCTCTCAAAGAAATGCCCCGAAACTCGTCTGTTGGGATCGAAAGAATGTGCAAAAGTAAAAAATTTTCATTTCTAATGTTCAACAACGACATTTTCAGACTGGAAAGAAAATGTAAAATTTTACAAATTCCCACTCCAGTTGTCGTGGCTTGGGATGGATTTATGTTGCGGACGAATTCACCGTACAAAAACATTTTTAACAGGCTGTATGTTATACACCGGCTTTCAGATTTTTCTCCATGCTCGTTATTGATCATTTGGACTCCATTTTCAGCGTAAAAACCTTGTTTTCGGCAGGAATATTAGGAAGGATGGGAAAAATTGCTTACGGAAAGAAGCCAGCTGAGGAAAAAGATAACAACCCGGATCCTGTAGAATTAATAAATGTTCTACCACTTTATGATGTCGTGCTCAGCGTCTACTTCTGTGCTTTATTAATTTTTGCCTTGGAATGTTTTTATGTAAGATTTAAAAAATAAAAAAAAATCGAACAATCATTGTACGACGTAAATCATTGTATAATGTTTTTCTATTTGTAAAATTTTCCAACCGGTGTAACTAATGCCATACTAAACCAAAATCCTCTTTTTTTTTTTTTTTTTTTTCAAAGCAGTCCGTCAAAATAATTTTAAAGCTCCAAGGAAATTTTTCCGTTATTTCAAGATAATTAAGGTGGAATATCAGCCACTTGTGAGTCAAATCAGGTCCTTATAAAATAAAAATTAAATTTTCCCGTCAAGTAAATTTATCTTAGTTAAAAATTAATTTAAGACTTTTCCTTTTTTTTAATACGTAGAATAATTTATTTATTTATATTTATGTTTGCAATTTTTAGATATTAAGATGCTTTGTTTGTAAACTTTTTGCCATTTTCTTATTTTCCGTTTTGTTACCAACCTAAAACTTTTGAAAAGGATGCTCAGTTGAGCATCTTATATCGAAAAATTGTAAACGTAAATAAAAAATAAATAAACGATACTACTTATTAAAAAAAAGGAAAAGTCTTAAATTAATTTTTAAATAAGATAAATTTACTTGACGGGAAAATTTAATTTTTATTTTACAAGGACCTGATTTGACTCATAAGTGGCTGATATTCCACCTTAAGCATGTCATAGTCGAATACTAATATATTTATACGACCGAAATTATTCCTATAACCTAATTAACGTTTCAGACGTTGAAAGCTCCAACAAACAGAACTGCTGACCCGTTGCTAAGTTCCTGCAATGCAAAACATAAAAATTCCGTACATAAATTTTTAATGATAGTTAACACATACTTTAATTCCCATTAGATTGTCAAACGAATTCCAGCTTGAGGCAAACGCAATGATGCAGAAATTATTGCATTTTTACTGTGCAGACATTCCTGCAGCTAGGAGAATAAAAAATAAATTTTTCTATTATTCGTCCGATTTCGGGCGGGAAGTAAACAAATAGATGGTCTCCTAAATGGTAAATTCAATTGAAATACCAAAATCCACATCGAAATAGTGACTCCATCACTTATTTTCTATCTCGGGGACCAACTTATCTCCTTTCAAGCATTACGAAGGACCATAGAAACATTGGCCCAGTTTACAATACGGTCATATACAGAGACGGATCTGTAAACTCAGATTTTAAACACATGCGAGGTGAAGCTCTGCTAAACGACTCGCATTTTATTTTACCGAACTTCATCACAGGAGCGATGGCCACATCGCAATGTGGAATTGAAGTAGGTATGAATATCGAAGTTGGCAGTTGGTATTGGCAGGTTTTGCAACATACACGATTGTTGTAATTGTCTACTCAATACTGCCCCTGTACGCGATTTTAACGTAAGTCCATTTTTGTAAACAATAGGTGTCGTTTATTTTTAACTTATGTAAACAGCGGTTCTATTCCATTGTTTTTAAAAATGGACTTACGTTGAAATCGCGTACAGGGGCAGAATAATAGAATTCAACTTGCGTCAATTAAAGTGGAAAAATGATGCAGCAGAAAGTAGGCATTTTCTTCAGTTAATTCTGAACTGTGGTTTAATTTTTTTTTTTCTTCTTTGTTAGAGATATGTTTGACGTTTAGATCAAACAGTATCGTAAATCTCGATTATCGCCAAGGGCGCATTTTTCCTGTAATATGCAGTAAATTCAGAATTATGTCTTTCAACCTTATTGACGACGAAAATGTACTCCAAAAGGGGGATTATATTCCTTTGCATATCTACCAACAAGATTTTTACATTGTGTTCTCGTTAGAATTAAATGCAGACAAAATGAGGATTGAAAAAGATTTCGAACTAACAATTGAAGTCACTAGCTAATATCTCCGATGCATCGGAGATATTTTCTGATAAGTTGCTAAAATCACGTGATTTCAATATAAACTCGTCAAAAATCATTGCACTAGTGCATAATTGCAGTGGAGGCATAGAACTTTTAGGCGAAGAAAGGGAAGGCCCCAAAATCAGTGGGTAGTTTAGTTAGGGTCATTGGTGAAAAGAAACGCAGAAATGAATACTAAGGTATCATAGGTACGTAGGTAATACTTTGTACCTTTGAAGATTGGTAGATACATAAACTCACAGGCAAACAGGCTTTCGTTGCGATATGTGAGTCTCCAAACATTGATGCGCCATCTGTCGTCTGCTCTAGGAGCTCAAACCCGTGTACTTAAGTGGGATGGTGTATATGCATATCCAGACATGTCTTTGACGACCCTCCTAGTTCCCTTACTGTGATATGAATCCTAAACATCAGTTAAAAATATTAATAGGGTAAAGTCACCAATAATGGAACAGTACTCAATAATGGATCACTTCAACTTAATCAATTTTTTATATAAATTAAAGCGGATTCGGAATCAAAATCACGTCGAATAAATTCGAAATATTATTCCAAAATAATTATCAATTGAATGCTTTCTTACCTTACGGTAGAAAACATTCAACTGATAATTGAATAAAAAAACTACATAGTTACATAGTAAAAAGATGTAGGTTTTCCTATGGAATTCGTTTTAAAAAGTTGAATGGCGGGCGATTTGTTTACAAATAAAAACTTAAAAATTAATTCGATATGCAAAAACTAAAGTTATTTTTTTAGTATAGTGAGGAAGATTTGGAAAAGGCTATCCAGGATTACCAGAAAATCAGTACCAGGAGGATCTTAGTTGGGGTTTGTCGTCACTTCTCTAAAAATAAAAGTAAATGTCGCAAGAAAATTGAAAATTGCGTGATTCGCTCTCTGTTGGTAATTAACGACATTTGCCACAAACAAATCCGATAAAAGACATCATTGCCCAACTACACCAGGTAATGAAGACCGGTAACTGTCGACAATTAACTAATAGACAATATTTATCATATTTTCAACAGAATTCACATGGATCGCCTAGAGGTATCGGTGGCACCTACGGGATTTCCAGAACATTTATAAAAAATGAATAAAGATTCTCGTTCCTGTTTAGATTTTATGGATAGATATCGGGATATTTGGAACTAATATAAAAAATATTGCATATTTATAAAAAATATTGCAAGATTTTTCGTGGAAATTGGATCAGAATTAGAAACCTTGAAATATTCAAGGTGGAAAATAACAATGGAACATCAATTAAATTATTAATCGAAGCGGCGAAGGATGGACTCGAACCACCGACCTTCCGTTTTCATGACGGCTGCTCTACCGTCAATCACGTGAAAAAACTTTCCATCTATCATATTCCATCTAAGTACCACATCAATTGAATATTCGTCGTGGTGTCGAGATAGGTTAGTGGTAGAGCAGCCGTCATGAAAACGGAAGGTCGATGGTTCGAGTCCAACCTTCTCCGCTTCGATTAATATTTTAATTGATGTTATTTTCCATCTTAAATATTTCAAGGTTTCTAATGCTGATCCAATTCCCACGAAAAATCTGTTAATATAATTAATAATCAGGATCACAATATTTCATAAAAATTTATAAAAAAATTTAAATATTACACACTATATTGGCTGTTGTGTGCACAAAGTCTTATTTTCAGCTTTGAAATTACTAAACCTTTTAAAGGCCAAATTTAATAATTTTTTAACACATTAATAAAGGATGAGGGTCAATAAGGCCGTTTTTTGGGCTAAATTTTTTTTTTCGTGAAATTTGATCCTTTAGTCCTGGTAAATGATTCCCCAAAAGAATTTTCGATTTCGGTCGTCGGAACCCTTAATATTCGCCTAAAACCATGATATTTTATTAAAGCAAATTTTAAGGATCAGCATAGGAATTAAAAAATTTTATTGCGGCAGGGAAATACTCCTACCTAAGATCTTTTAAGGGTATTTTTTCACGTTCCGAAAAATGTGTAGAACCCCCTTAAAAGCGGCAATTTTAGGTGTTTTTATTTTTTAAAAACCCGTTCTTCCAAGGATTTCTGAAAACTGCATACAATATATTATAGCTTGCCCTAAGATAAACCTCACGTAATTTTTCCCGTTTGCGAATCCAATGGAATCCATTTAAAAAATGCATAAGACGCGGTTTTTACGGCCTATTTGAGCTCCCTGGTAGTTAGATCTGAATTTTTTTTAAAAAACATCATTTAGGGGTGACAATTAATCGATTCCAGCCATTATCCCGTTCCATCCATGATCAGTTATCTTAAAAAAAACTTTAAAAAATTTTAACATTTAAAAAAAAATCACTTTGCATTTGATGTGTTCCATAACAAGTTTTTGAAAATGAAATGTGAAAAATATAAACAATATATGTATTTTCTTCTATTTTTGTATTAAATGTTATTTTAGATGCAAGACATTATTTCTGAAGGGTAAATTAATAATACCAACTAACTTAATACGAAAAAGAAGGAATATACAGATTATTTATAATTTTAATTCCATTTTCGAAAACTTGTTATGGAACACATCAAATGCAAAGTGATTTTTTTTTAATGTTATAATTTTTTAAAGTTTTTTTTAAGATAACTTGATCATGGATGGAACGGGATAATGGCTGGAATCGATTAATTGTCACTCCTAAATGATGTTTTTTAAAAAAAATTCAGATCTAACTACCAGGGAGCTCAAATAGGCCGTAAAAACCGCGTCTTATGCATTTTTTAAATGGATTCCATTGGATTCGCAAACGGGAAAAATTACGTGAGGTTTATCTTAGGGCAAGCTATAATATATTGTATGCAGTTTTCAGAAATCCTTGGAAGAACGGTGTTTAAAAAAATAAAAACACCTAAAATTGCCGCTTTTAAGGGGGTTCTACACATTTTTCGGAACGTGAAAAAATACCCTTAAAAGATCTTAGGTAGGAGTATTTCCCTGCCGCAATAAAATTTTTTAATTCCTATGCTGATCCTTAAAATTTGCTTTAATAAAATATCATGGTTTTAGGCGAATATTAAGGGTTCCGACGACCGAAATCGAAAATTCTTTTGGGGAATCATTTACCAGGACTAAAGGATCAAATTTCACGAAAAAAAAAATTTAGCCCAAAAAACGGCCTTATTGACCCTCATCCTTTAACAATTTATTAATTTGATAATAAATAATTTCACATCGAATTCTCAGTACCAATCATGTAAATTGTTTTTTCCAATTCTCATTACCAGCTTATTTAATTTTCTATCCCTGACACAAACTTCGCCTTAATGAAAATACCCCTTTTTCATTACATTACTATACTTTTTCCTTACTTTTCCGGTTCCCAAGCTTGCTACTAAGATGGTAAAAACATTTTCTCTCCGATATTTAATTCTTATATTTCTATTCAAACCCAGCAAACACGTAAACATATTAAACGAAACAGAAAAAGAGCTCTTCGCATCTTTGATGCAAGTCCTGCATATAACGCATTGCGTCATCATAAAAAACACCGATTCCGATTTTTATCCATTACTTTTTATTAAGTACTTATCTCAAAAGAAAAAATTTGTAAACTTCATGTCAACTGATCAGCTAAGTTATCTAATGAAGGTTTACGAAGAGATGAGTTATGTTGAAGAAGAGACAGATTTCATTAAATATATCACTTCTTCTACAAAAGCAATCGTTTTACTGCAAAATGATGACATTTATAAAACTGTCAATGTAACACTAACAGTAAGTTTTAAATTAATTAAATAATATTTCTTAAAAAAATATTTGACTTTTTAACATTTCAGCGGGATAACGAAATGGTTTCATCGCAAATGATATGGCTTACCTTCGAGCGCAGTATTGAAACTATGATAGCAGCCAACAGGGACATTTACATACCGTATAATTCCCAATTTCTGCTGCCTTATTACAACACTAGAAAAAACGAATTTGAAATCAAAGAAATTTATCACCTTAAGAGGTTTAACGATATGCTTCACGAAACGCATTTCGGGTCGTGGGAAAGCAGTAAAGGATTCGAAATTCAAAACTACGACTTTTACAAAAGAAGGTTCAATTTCAACCAGACGTGGCTATTTTTTTACAATCCTGACAGGGTACTGCTACTAAATTTTCAAAGAAAGATAATCTCAATATCGTGGCTCGATATTGTGTTGTTCTAGTTACACTCCCCAGGTTGACACGCGTTTTTCATAAGCTAAATACAGGGGACTAAAGTCAATCTGGGAAGTGTAACTAGAACAATATAATATTGAGCTTACTATATGTCAACATCAGCTCTTTATTGCAATTTTAGCCTTTTTTATGCAGTCATGAGTTCGTTTGTAAATACGGGGAAATGATTGAAACTATCGGAAGAATGATGAACTACAGATCTGTGTTTTTATCATGGGTTGAAAAAAGGGAGATCGAAGCTATGGAAAACACAACTCACGATTTCGAAATACATCTCGGTCTATATGTTTTGTATTCGTCCCAGCCTGCAACTGATTTAATAATACCTATCTGGAAAAACGGGTAATTATATTCGTATTAAATTCCATTATTTCGGCATTTAATTTCCTTCTTTTTTTCAGGTATTATCTGCATATTTCAGACGAGAAGGCTTATAAAAGCGGATACGAATCTCCTCATTTCCAGCCGTTTAAACTATCTGCTTGGATGGCAATATTATGCTGGATTTCAGTATCATAGCTACCTGTTTACTTTTGTTCAATTGTATAATTTGTAAAAAGTTGAAAGCTAAAATCATAGGTGACCACGGTGTTCTTAGCAGCGTGTTTATGCCTCTGGAGGCATTTACCAATCAATGTGGAAGCAACGTACCTTCATCGGCGTCAGAGAGAATTATCATTTTAATGACTCGTTTGGCTCCGCTTTTCATCACGGCTCTTTATTCGGCTACTATTCTGTCTTTCGTAGCAATTAAAACGACCAAACTTCCGTTTAAAAATATAAAAGAATTAGTAGAGAATGGGAATTTCAAAATCGGATTTGAAATCGGTGGTTTTTTGCATCACTACTTTGAAGTACATCTTTTTTAAAAAAATGCCCCGTAACATTATTATATATATATATTTTTTCAATTTAGCACGCAACAGATAATTTCACCAAAATGGCCAGCCATTTACTGGTAGGCCATTTACCTGAAGATATGCGGGAAGGTGCTGACATGATATGCACCGATAGTAAATTTGCCATGCTTTCATTTGAAAATGATATTTACAAAATAAAACCCCACTGCAACATTTTGCAGATACCAACCCCAGTTCTCAGTATTTGGGATGGAATTATGATGAGACTGAATTCTCCATACAAAGCGATATTCAGTCGAATGTAAGGTTTTAGAAAAGGTTTTTAAGACTTGGTTTGAACAAGAGTTGGTTGAAAACAAGGTTTTAGAGAAAAAGATCTCACGCAAATATACACCACACAAAAATATTGCAGAACGTTTTCGTCCTCCTTTTGCCGCGGTTAGCGAGAAGGCGGTATGTGATTTGTATATAAACGAAAGGAATAGGATTCTTTTAACAAAGACTAAGATTAAACAACAGCAGAACAAAGTATCAATTCTTTTTGTTTATTTACAAAGCACATACCGCTCTCTCACTAATCGCAGCAGTTTTGCCACTATTTAAAGTGCCGCATAATTTAATTTAATAAGTATGTGATACTTTTATCATATCGTGTTTAAGGATGAGCAAATTTTGTCACCCAGTCGTCTTAATTTTCGGATTACTGGGAAGTAGTGAAATCGGGAAAACAGTAGAAAATAAGACTGCTAAAGAGCGAAAATACTAAGTGTACAAAAGTTAACCACTCAGATAAAACCAGTGATAATTGTTTATAATTAATTCCTTTTTTCGCCCGATGAGATAGTTTTTAGTAAAATTATCTGCATTTTCAGGGTATTTATTTAGTATTATTTTACTAAATCTGTTCTAGGCAGGTCAACTGAGCTACGTCTATCACAATCATGCAGGGAGATATACTCTTTTGAACCGTTGCAGCTCAAAACTGGTTCAGGCAGCGGTTCAAAAAAGTATATCTCCATGCACGATTGTGATGGACATAGGTCAGTTGACCTGCCTAGTACAAAAATGTTTTCTTTTGTTTTACTTACATAAACTCTTAACAGGTTTAACTAACTTAACTAAAGAAGTCTTTCTTTAGTGAAGAAATTTAGAAGGTTCTACCACGCAGGTTATTTACGCAGGAAATTTCTAACACGCAGGTTAACACGCAGGAAATTTAGCAGGTTCTATCACTAAATATTATGAAATCTTACCTGAAAATAAAAAAGAACGACAACATTAAAAATAAATCAATAACACATTTCCCCAAACAAATTTTTTTTGAAAATGCAAAAAGTACAGATATAGCTGGAAAAAATCGTGATTTTTCGGCTATTAAGCCAAGACGGGTTCTCAATCTAATTGTTTTCGAAAGTTCCGCAGTCGGTACTAATACTTCATCCTTTCATAGACTATAACATCCCATTTGTTCACCTAGTAAAAAATCCTGAATTGATTCTTTGAATTATTGGCACAATTCACTTACGACTACTATCGCATTCATACAACTTCGGGATATAAAACTAAGGGCCAATCCCACCAACACTGTTTTTTTTTAGAAAACCATGATTAAAAAGGATAACCGGCCGATTTTGGTCGGTTAACTTATGGGGAAAGACATGGTTTTTTTTTTCGACGGTTATGTCCTTAACCAGCGCTGGTAGAATTGGCCCTAAAAAGGAAATACAGAATTAATAAAGTTTATAGGAACAAGATAGGATAGGGTTGCGTTTTGTCCCAAATGGTTCCTGCGACAAAGAAACAGTTACGACATATTCGAACGAACTGAACAGAATAAGTTCATTCGTCCAACAATTATTACAGTTGAACATGTCACCTCCACCCGAAATTACACTACCAGTCGCGTCCTGGTTGGGCAAAAAATAAAATAAATAAATAAATAAATAAAAAATAAATAAATAAATAAATAAAAGACAAAATGACCGAAAAAAATTAAATACTGCCAAAACATCCTTTAGAATTTTTTTAAAAATCAGATTAGTAAGTACATTTTTTTTTTCAGACTAAAATCTTTCAAATCAGCAGGAGTAACGGAAAGAATGAGACATATGGCAATTACTCAACGACCCATCGAAGTGGAAGAAGACTTGTTTCCGCTAGAAATTCAAAGTTTAATACCAATTTACAAATTAACAGCAGGATTCTATCTCGTTTCACTAATATTATTGCTTTTGGAATCGATATATGCTTTCTACTCAAACCGTCAAATAAAATTAACAAGAACTTTCAGTTCTGAAACAACGGATTAACAGCACATCTACGACTTTAGTTCAATACATTCATCACAATCAATAGAAAAATGTTGAAAATCTGGGTTTTCATTTTATTTCTTACTCCTCAGATAACCTTTGGTTCTCTAACTAAAAATCAGAAAATCATTACGTATTCCTTAATCAAAACTCTTCAAATTAAACATGTTATTTTTTTTAGAGAATATTCAGACAATCTCGGAATTAAATCGTTTGTTATATTCCTATCAAAAAATAATATCTTTGCGAGTTTTTCCACGGTTAAAGAACTTAAAAAAACGATGTCGCTACTTTTTTATTATGATTATGAGCGATCCGCTATTAAGTCCATCTTGTATCCCCCTAAGACACTGATCATATTACCGAGACGTCAAGCTTTAAAAATTGTTACGTCAGTCTTCGTAGTAAGTTACAAATATAACTTCATATTTTTCATATACAAGTAGTAACAGAAAAATTTTACAGAAAGAGAACGAATTTGCACTTTCAAAATATGTTTGGCTCACGTTTGAAAATTACTTTGAAAATAAAGTCAGACAAACCAAGGGGATATTCATACCATATAACTGCCAATTTTTAATTCATGTCGGCGCGGGAGATGCTTATGAAAGTTTTAAAGAAATTTATCACATTCGACTCAATTCGACTCTTACAGCAATTGAATTCGAAACATGGAGCCAAGGAAAAGAAATGGAAATATCCGAAAAAGACTTCTATCAAAGAAGATTCGATCTGAATGGAACACTGATACTTGCTGAAAAATCCGAAAGCGTCATTTTGGTATGAAAATATTACCATGCTATGGCATGGCTATTCAGATGCAACGGTATATTCAGATAATTTGATTCAACGATTTTTTCACTTGCGCAGAACAACGGATGCTTTCCTCCTAGTGTCTGCGCTTGTAAAGAAATTATGGAAGAAATGGCTCGAATGATGAATTTTCGGTAAAAAAAAAGATCTATAAGGTCCTGGTGAAAATTTTAAATTGGATCAGATAACGTTCATAATGACTCCAGCACTTCTAATTATAAATGCTCTCGGAAGTGCATTAAGAACACAATATTGTTTTCAACGAACCAGAAACGAACAGATTTTCCCTGATCCAGTTTTTCCAATTTAAAATACAATCAGGACCAGCACTATATGCGTATTATTAGTGTTTTAACATTTGGCACCTAATTTCAGATTAACGTACAAACACAATGAAGTCGGCGCATGGAAAAAAATTACGTTAAATAGTGCAGAAATCTTCATTAATACAATTGTGTTTGATGCTTTTAAAGGTTACAACCATGAAGCGGATATGATTGCACCAATTTGGAAAGCAAAGCAAGTTTATTAGACAGATATGCTCAAAATGTTTACTATAGCCGCTTTCGAACTTTTTTACAGAGCATTTTTCCACATCGCTTACGATAAAGAGTACCAACAAGGATACTCGTCCCCGCATCTTCAGCCCTTCCCAATTAGTGTTTGGTTAACAATTATGATTTGGATAATAATTTCTGGATTTTTCACATTGTTTTTTGACCGTATTTATGGCTCGATATCTTCGATACAGTACATTCGACGTGGCTTGATCATTTTTTTCTCCCGTTTGAATCGTTCCTAAACCAATTTGGAGGCGAAATCCCTAAACCCATGTTGCTCAGAAGCGTATTATTTCTTTTTCGCATTGCTCCGATGCTGATTTTGCCACTTTATTCGGCATTGGTTCAATCTTTCTTCACAGTGAAACTTATACATCTCCCTTTTATCGATATGCAGGAACTGATTCAAGATGGATCTTTCGCAGTCGGTATTACAAACGGAAGTTTTCTTGAGTACTTGTTCCAGGTAAAAGGCTTTCATAATACTTGTCCTACAATTATAGCTGTAAGACGACTTATGTCTTGTGGCATCTGTAACATATTTCTTAAGTATTATTTTGGACAAAATTTCTAATTTAGGACACCGAAAATCCCCAGCTGAAAACGATCAAAGATGAATTTTTGGTAGATTCAAAAGACAGGCCTAATAACATCATAGAAGGTGCGGACAGAATGTGCCAAAATCATAAATTCGCATTTATTAATTTTAACAATGACATTTATAAGTTGGAACTGAAGTGTAAAATTCTCCAAATTCCAAATATGATATACAGAAATTGGGACGCAATTCGGTTGAGGCTGCATTCTCCCTATAAGAAAATTTTTAACAGAATGTAAGTATTCCAAACGATTTTTGCAGAATTTCATTTCATGTTTGAACATGCAGGTGTTTAACTGCTAAAGGGTTAAGTTAAAAACGGTTGAAAATCAATTTTTTTTTTTTTTTTTTTTTTTTTTTCAGATTAAAAACATTTTATTCTTCAGGAGTTTTACAAAAATTAGGAGACAAGGTTCACGGTCGAAAACCATCAGAAATGGATGATGAACAACCAGATCCGATACAACTGAAAAGTCTAATACCTCTCTACAAATTAATTGGATTGTTTTATGCAATATCCTTATTACTTTGTCTTCTAGAATATTTTATTCATAAGAATGCAAGGTGGAAGAAGTGAACTTTTACAACCAGGCAAAAATCTTGCTTTAGAGGTCTTACGAAGTCTTAAGGATTTCTTATTTGCTCATGTCCCATTCCCTTATTCCGTTCATGTCCTACCTACAAGATGCATTTAAGATGATTAATGTCTTTTTGATGTCATAATAACATCTGGTTAAGACAAATGAATGTTACCAAGACATTTTCAAGACAAATTAAACACATCTTTCCCCTCAAAGACATCCTGAAGAAGTATTTAAGATGACGTTTCTTCAAGACATCTTAAAACATCTTCAAGACTTCACCTTTTGCCTGAGTAATGTCTTAAGCGTGTTGTAATTTATAAACGTTTACAATGTTGCTTTTCTTGCCTAAAATTGATTTCTGGGAAACCTTGCGTCGGAGGTCAATTAACATATCTCCCATTTAAATATGTAGGAGATAAGACAGTTAACCTCCAATGCGCAAAAAAAGATTCAAGAGCAGCCTGAACGCGTGCTCATTCTTTAAGGTGTCTGTTCGCTTCCCAAAAGACAAATACTTCAAATTTTTTTCAAAAACTTCTTTTCTCGTTATTTCAGTTGATTTACCAAAAACCATTTTCCGAAGAAAATTTTAAAGCGCTCGTCTAGACGCGCGTCTTGGGCCATTCAAGTATAACGTAAGCATAATTTGGATGAATCTGGACCTCCTCCACTATAGACGCCATACTTAGCTTATGGCAAAGATGGCCAATGCGAAACCCGCCCTGTGGGGGAGGGTGAACGGTCCCATGGCAAGCGAATCTACATCTTTAGGCATAAAAAATAACATCTTTTGCATTTCATTCATTTTAGCATAAAATAAACATGACCATGAAATGACCATCAAGAAACAATTGTAATTTTTTTTCCTTGTGTACATCAGCATAATATAAATACAACTAAAATTTAAACTTACTCCTTCCTTCCCAGTACTTAATAAAAACAATAATAAACCCATTTTCCTACTTTGATATCATCAATACATATTTTATATTACTTTTCCTTAACAGCTCATTACGTTGCATCCCTTGAGGTTTAGAAAGAACCTTAATTATGTTCATTAGAGCAATTTTCTTTTTCCCGTTCTGAATTTTCCTCTTTTCTCAAAGCGAACGTAACACAGCGCAGCATCATGATTCGCTCCATGGCAATATTAATATTTTTTAGTATAACATTTAACGAGGGATTGCACCTCGAAAACGAAGAGATAAGCATAGCTATCGATATGATTGAAGCTTTGAGAATTCGACACGCAATTTTAATAGACGACTATAAATACGAAGAAATTAACTTATATAATATTGAAGATTTTTTCCGGAAGATACCAACTGAGTCAAAAACAGAATCAGAATTGGAGGATCACCTTATGTCATTCAAATTTATAAACGTGAAAACCTTAGTAATATTCAAAGCAACGGATTTTAGTGATTTCAACTTATTTATATTGACGATGAAACTTGTGAGTAAAGGGCATGTGGAAAGAAAGGGGCTCATCACGTTCGGAATCGATCTGCTACGCCAATGTTTACACAGTAAAAAAAATATGTAATTACGTAAAAAGGGGTCTACATACTCAGCATGTTACGTTTTCTATGTTAAAAAAGAACAAATTTGCTATGTTGACTAAAACAAATGACGAAAAACAAAAGGCGATCTTATGGCCGCTCAAAGTTTTTATTTTTAACACAGTCGATTTTGTTGACATTTTTATGTGGACCGATATTAACAAGTGATTGTGTTAAATTTTTACATATTTTTTTTAACTGTGTACATTAGAAAAACCTAACTATTCCGAGTGTTGAACAGCTCCTTCTTACCGTTGGCCGTTGAAATATAGGTTATGGTGAAGATGTTGGCACAAAAGTGAAGTCAAATTTATATATAAAATACGTTAGTTATATATATAGTTTATATATAATTTATATATAAATTATATATAATTATATAATTATATATAAAATTATATATAATTTATACATAAATTATATATAAAATATACTCTGGGTTCAGGTGTGTATTCTTGACTCTACATCGATTTATTTTTCTTGAAATCATGTAGGCGAAATATCAAAGACATAACAGCTCGGAAATTCAAAATGGCCGCTATTAATGGAGTTCCCATAAGAAAAAATCCCGGGGTAACTTTCAAATTCAACTCTCTGGTTCTGATGCTCTCATTTATTAAATGTTGCAGGGAAAAGACTTTTTTGCTATGTCGGCTTTTACGTGGCTGATTTTTACACCGGAATCAACATTTCTAACTACTGAATTCATCGCACCATACGACTGTGAATTTATTGTAGCATATCCTAAGTCAAATATTTATGAATTGCAAGAATTATACAACTTAGGAGATAACGTAACTACGTCCCATTACGGAACCTGGGATTTCGAAAATGGATTAAAAATCATAAGAAAACCTGTGTATTACAGAAGAACTGATATGAATAAAACATTTATTCTGGGAGCTGCAGAATTCGATTTTGAAGTGAGTGGGCTAAAATTAAAAATTTTGACACTGAAACTCAAAATTTACAAGCAAAACAAAAAAAAACATTTCACACGGTAAATGCTCTAAGGCAAGATTAAATTTTAATCAATTATTTTCATTTAAGGAGTGCCTGACACCTAGAATGCGGAAATACCGACCTTGTAATTATCTAAAAATTTTGAGGGATATCACAAGCAATTTAAATTTTAAGTGAGTTTTTGTTGATACAGATAAACCGATTAGTCTAATAAATGGGTCATTCTCAAAAAAAATGGCGAAACACTGTCCGGAGATTTTTTCTGCTCCTTATTTACTCAATTTATGCAGCTCATCATTTTTTTCGCTCTTGAATCATTTAAAATGTTATATTTTACCGTATTAATACTTTTACACACGGATAAATTTTCTTTAAAGCTTGATTTGTTACCTGAAAAGTATTGCGGTACAACAAAAATGGCTGTCCCAAGTTCTCGACCCAACACTAAAATCATTTAAATTTAGAAAAAAAAGCCGTTTCAAACATTTATTTTTACAAATTATCGTTTAAATATAAACCATTACTTGAAATCAATCGCCCTTTAAAATTTTTAATTGCTCAAAAGGCTCACTTTTCTGCTTTAAAGATGGTCCCTGGATATCTGTCAAATTCGTAACTCCAATTCGTAACGCGATTTTTCTAGACATAAAATTTAAACAAAAAATTTACCTGGGCACAGATTTACTCTTTTATAAGTCTTCTATTAACACACTAACCAATTTTTATAATAAACACTAAAAAAGTCGATATTTCACAGCTTTGAAAAAAAATTGAAGCTAAAATTCCAGTTCGTAACGCAAAAAGAAAGGATTAAAAAGGCACTAAAGATTAAAATTAAAAAAAAAAAAAATTACACAAAGGATTATGATGTTAAGGTATGTCTCCATTGGTGAATTAATTACAGGATGTAATTAAATAATTTTCGAAGGTACTAAATCGTTGTTTTCGATCTTGCTGGTTAGATCTACATTATGAAAAAGGATATCGAGCTCCAAAGATTTGAAAAAAAAAATTAACACCTTTGTAAACTATTTAATTGCATTCTGTAATTAATTACATCATGTAATTAATTCACTAATGGAGACGTACCTTTAGTTACTATTTGTTTTTTGACACCCGATTTTTTTAAACTTATTTTTAACACGGAAAAAAATTATTTTTATGTCAAAACGTTACGAATTTATTTGTTATTGTTTTCCAGTTCGTACTATTTACTGTTTACATTTTGCTTGGGACATTTTTCGTTCGAAAAGTGCAAAGTAAAATGAGAATGACCCAAATACCTAATTTTGTAATTCAGTAAAATTTCAAATCTCTTTCCACAGTTATGGTACTAGAATTACATCAGAAGATGAAGCGAATAATACTCTTGTGCAATTTTTTATTATGCAAGTGTTGGAAGTAAATGAAAGCTGGATAAATTTAAATCAAATAAATCAAGCTTTTAGTTCGTCTTTACATTATTTTCCAAAGGTCAAGTAAGTCGCCAAACAGAGGTAAATAAATATCGTTAAACATTTGCAAAATTTTTAGGTTAAAATGGTTTATAAAATTTCCAAACGAAACACATCTTCTGAATTATTTTGCTCACCCATTTAGTGAAGATCTTTGGAGAGCCATTCATTTGACAGTTATAATAGGAGGGTTATTAACTGCTATCATTCAATATTCCCATAGCCAAATCAAGAAAATTAGCCACGGATTTAATTTCGGAAATTCTATGTTTGCGGCTTGCGACGCTTTTTTAAATCAAGGAAGCGAAATTAGCGACAAGGCATCGTTTCGAATGGCTTTTATAATCTTTCGCTTCACTGCTCTTTTCATATTTCCGGCTTATACGGCAGACCTGACGGCTCTGCTATCCTTACGAAAACCGGAAATCGATTTCCAGAATTTAGATGATTTTTCAAAAAATGGGAAATACGAAATGTTGCTTCCACCCTCAGACAACTACATTCACGTTTACTTTAAAGTAAGTATGAAAATTAAGAAACATTCAATTCAAATAATCTCAAAGAATTGCAACGTTTTGAACAGGACAAAAGCGGAGATGTCGGTAAACAAATCCTAAACAAATCATCAATAATTTACTCAGATTTCGAAGTTGCTATAAACATGTTGTGCGGCAATGGAAAATATGCCTTGCCGATTTACTCTCATCCGAATGTCTTTGGAAAGTCCTGTAAAGTTTACCAAATGAAGAATCATTTGGCTAACAACCATCATTTTGGATTCTTGCTGGGAATGGGTGGGATCTCCAGTCCATACGTGAGAATTCTAAATCATAAGTAAGTTCATGCCGTCTTATTTTTCTGATCCGGCCATGAAAAATGTCACTAAAGAGGCAAACCCGAGTATTTCCAATATTACATGAAGCTCTCAGAAAAGAAGAGGCCCACAAAATCCTGATAATGCTGAATTTTATATCAATCAAAAAGAAAACAAGGGAGGTCATGGTGGAAGGGGTCAAATAATCTTAATTTTTTTTTTCCTGTACAGAAAGAGATGGGGGAAAAAAAATAGGCACTCAAGTATGCACTAGTACGGGGGCGACTTTTTATTCTGCGATTACATACATACCATACCCCGACTTAAAGTTATCTATAAATTCTAACTAAATTTTGAGCTCTAAAAGTTTAGGCCAATAACTTGTAATAACCTGATATAATTAGAAAAATTACAAACTGAGGGATTGTACAATATTGTAGTTATACTACTATTGGCTTTCCCACTGTTTTCCAGGCTTCTCAAACTATTGGAAGGAGGAGTTATTCAAAAAATAGAAGCGTTAGATTCAGTTTATGAATCTTCAGAGTCTTTGGAAAATAGTTTTGCGCCAGTGGAATTTGATCAAATACGTTTAATATTTTATATTGGATTTGCGACAGTTTGCAATTCTTGTATAATACTGACATTAGAAGTGCTTGCAAAACATTTTCTAGAATTTATAAAATGGATGAGCTTAAAGATAAAGGAGAAAAAGTATAGTGATTTGGAAATGTTTCATTACCAATAGTGAGAAAGTGACGATTGAATTATTTTGGATTGTTTTAAGTTTGAATTACAAATGTCCTCCGTAGTCAATACTAGAACAAGGAACAGGAAAGGAGAAGATCAACCATTTGTTATTAGAAAACCATGGATAGCTGCCTTTTCGGATTTTTCCAATTCGACGTTTTGGCTCAGTGCGCAAATTTACTCCAAACGGTCACTAACTCAAGTCTCATAGGAAAAAAAAATGTTTGCTCAATAGGGTTCGTGTGTGAACACGCTCTGAGTGTTCTATGTATGTCTTTAGGTAATAGTCAAGCTAGATAAGTCCTTACCTACAGGTTAAGAGGCTGATACCGGACTGATACGGGCTCCTACACTTGGGCTCTTGGACTGATACCGACCATTACGGCTTGGTGACTATCGAACACGAATTAAGGTAAATTGGTCACCATGAAACCCATCACCAGATTTTCTGATCACCGAAAATTAGTCACTCGGTGTATTGGTTACCATCCTATATTCGTCACTAAATCAAATTTGTCACTGGCGGTATTGGCCATTTAATAATTTGTCACCGTTTAAAATTCGTCATTAAAATTTTTATTTTTTACGATTTCTTTTCTTTCTACTTTATTTTACCATTCAAAATAAATATTTAAGTTTTTTTTTCCAATAAATTACAGCTCAATGATCTCATTAAATTTATCGTTGACATATCCAATTAATCCACTGATCAAAAACCGAATGAAAATACCGGTCGATTAATATGGATCGCATGTTGCAACATCCTGCAACGTTAGAAACAAGCTGCCAACATGTTTCCAACATGGTGCGCAACACTGGAAAATACAAAATAAAAATGTTGCCAGCAAGTTTCTATGCTGCAACGTATTTCAAAGCTGCAACATGCTGAGCAACATATTTCATCCTGAAATTGCGGCCTTGTGCATCAATGGTCCCTGAAGCGAACCTGCTGAAGAGCCTCATTCATTTTTTTCATTCATTTCATTTTATCTATTTATAAAATTAAATGGCTATAAGGTGACATAAGTATTTTTCAACTTGTTCGGCGTCACATGCATATGTAAATAAATTTTTCTTTATACGTGAATGTTAGTCCTGTTGTAACAGTGTCGTCTGTCTCGGGGATATTTCGTTTATAACAGACCTAAATAACACCAAAATATCCTGCCCTAGGGAGTTATTTCACAAATAACATGCCTCTGACGTCACCACCAACTGTTTTTGATGCAAAGCAAGTATGCCAACCTAAGAATTAATGTTGGTACACTTTGCATTAAATTCTCATTTTATTTGTTTTTGTTTACAAAAAATTCCTCTGCAGGTGTACCACTTATAAAGAAAAGTATCTATCGTCAATATAGAATTATGGGTAAAAAACACCTCGACGATTGCCGCTCTCGCTTCGCTCGAGCGGCAAATTCGTCTCGGTGTTATTTTACCCATAACTCTCTAGTAACGATATATACTATAAACTTTTTCCTGGCCGATATTTTAATTAAAACAATAACGGGATTGTTTTCCTATTTTGATATTATCAATAAAAATATATTATTTCTTTTCCTTAATCGTTCATTACATTTTATCCCTCGAGGTTTGAAAAGAGCATTAAATATATTCATTGCAGCCTTTTCCTATTTTATGTTCCGAGTTCTTAACTATTTTCTTAGAAACCGGATATTGTATACTCCAGCATCATGATTCGTTCAATGGCAATATTTACATTGTGCAGTGTAGTGTTTAACGAAGGATTGCACCTCAAAAAAGAGGAAATGATAATAGCAACCGACTTCATTAAAGCTTTAAGAATCCGTCACGCAATTTTAATAGACGATGATAAGTACGGCGAAATTAATTTATACGATTTTAAAAATCTATCCCTGAAAGTGCCGACCGAGACAAAAACCCAAACAGAATTAGAGGATTTTATATGGTCCGTCAAATTCCTCAATGTAAAAACAATAATAATATTTAAATCTATGGATTTTTATAATTTAAGTCTTATGTTCGTGACTTTGAAAGCTGTAAGTATTCTTAAAAATTTTTTAGGGTGCAAATTCACTACGGAACGTTGGACCAACATGTTGGTCCAATATTCCATGGTGGATTTGCACCATTAATTTTTGACTACTATTTATTCGGTAAGTATTTTTTTGCCAAATGGTAAGTATTTTTAACTAGATGGTAAGTATTTTAATTAAATGGGAAGTAAACAGGTGTCAGTAAAATAGGGTCAGTATTTTAACTACTTGGCAAGTAAATAAATTATATGGTCAGTTGAAAAATAGTTTTGAGTAGTAACAAAATCGTACCAGTCAGTAAAAGATATGAAAGTGTACAGTTAAAAAAAAATTCCTATAATGAACTTAAGAAAAGTCATTTTTCAAGTTTTTAAAAAAAATTATGTTTGACGAAAGTACCGCTAGATCGCCTACCCGGACTAGGCCCATCCGGACTAAGCCTACCCGGACTGGGCTTACCCAAACTATGCCTATCCGAACTGTACCCATCCGGACTGTGCCCAGCCGGCTTGTGCCCACCCGGACTGTGCCTACTCGGACTGGCTTAAATGTTTTGCCTTGGTTTTGTTTTTTAGGATTTTGAGATGCCGAAGTTCTGAAGAGGCGAAGGCGAGGCCGAAGGCCGAGCTGAGTTCTTCGCCGAAAAGCGACCCTTGCACGATCCGCCTGCGCCGGAACGGCCGCAGGCCATGAATGCCAAAGGCTTTCTTGTTTTTTTTTTTTTTTTTTTTTTTTGAGAAAGAGGCAGGGGGCGGAGGAATCAGAAAATTCCTACCGGCTTCTACAATCCAATAAAATAAAAATAAATAAATAATTGCATTTAAAAAAAAAATGCTAAAGAATGTAGAATGCAGTATAAGAAAAAAAAAAAAACTTGCACGCTGAAAAGGAAGGAATAATTTTTTAGACCACTCTGAAAGAAAAGAATAATCTCTAAAGGGCTCTTTTCAAAATAAAAGATTATCCTGAAAGCTTGAAAAATTTTTCAATTAAAATTTTTTTAGCCAAGAAAAAAATTATAAAAACGTGGCTGTGCAAAAGCTATTCAGATGATATTGTCATGAATGCAAATAATGTACAATAATGTGAATAATTGGTAATATGAATGCATAATAATGTACAATACTGACGGGAAAGTGCCTCATTTACTTACAATTTTTTTTTTTTTTACTTACCAAACTGCATTGATTTACCTACAAAAAGCTTTTATTTTACAGACCATTTAGCAATTTTATTGACCAATCAGATTATTTTACTGACCATTCAGATTATTTTACTGACCAAAAATGATTTAAAATACTGACCGTTTTTTTTCCAAAATACTTACCATTTGGCAAAAAAATACTTACCAAATAAATGGAAGCCTTAATTTTTTTTTTTTTTTTTTTTAATCAAAATATTTTTTTCTATTACAGGCAAAGCTATTGTTTGCTGTTTCTCATTTCACATGGTTGATTTTTATACCGGAACCAATATTCCCTATAAGAATTCAACTTATCCCTCCGTACGACTGTGAATTTATTTTCGCATATCCAAATTTAAATAGTTATGAATTGCACGAGGTGTACAACGTGGGAGATAAATTACTTACGCATGACTTCGGAACCTGGGATGCGAAAAGAGGACTAAAAATTATTAAAAAACCAGTGTATTACCGAAGAACTGACATGAATCAAAGCGTGCTCTTAGGAGCTGCAGATTTCGATTTTAAAGTAAGTACATAAAAATTTAAAAAAAAAAAAGAACGTTAGCAATTATGAGCACTGACAAATGATTTGAAACAAAAAGGATGCTGTTTTAAGTATTTCTTTAAGAAACTGTTTTAGAAACTAAATTCATTTTATTCCGTTATTTTCATTTTAGAGATGTTTGGCTCCTCGGATGAGGAAATACCGACCTTGTAATTATCTTAAAATATTAAGGGACATTACAAGCAGTTTAAATTTTAAGTGAGTTTTATTCATACCGATTGATTGATTTACGTAATAAAATCCTAGAATAATTACAGAAATTTCTTAATTCGTGATTTCATAGCTACAGCACTGTGAAAAAACAGGATATGAAAGAAGCAGACGCACTTACTCTGTACATTTACGCTATCAGTTTGGAAGTAAATGAACGCTGGGTAAATTTAAATCAAATAGATGGAAATTTCACTTCATCTTTACATTATTTTCCTAAGAACAAGTAAGACACTAAACAGAGGGAGGAAAAGTTTATAAATATTCTTAACTATTTATAAAATTTCAGATTAAAATGGTTTATAAAATATCCCAACGAAATACATCTTCTGATTTATTTTGCTCGCCCATTTAATGAAAATCTTTGGAGAGCCATTCATTTGACAGTTATAATAGGAGGGTTATTAACTGCTGTCATTCAATATTCCCATAGTCAAGTCAAGAAAATCAGACACGAATTTAATTTCGGAAATTCTATGTTTGCGGCCTGCGACGCATTTTTAAATCAAGGAAGCGAAACGAACGATAAAGCATCGTTTCGAATGGCTTTTATAATCTTTCGCTTCACTGCTCTTTTCATATTCCCGGCTTATATGGCTGACCTCACTGCTCTGCTATCCATACGAAAACCAGAAATTGAGTTTCAAAATTTAATAGAATTTTCAAAAAATGGGAAGTATAAAATGTTGCTGCCAAATGGAGAGAACTACATACGCGTTTATTTCGAAGTAAGTGAAAAGATGTTCAGGGGGTTCAGTCACGATTTTCAATACATTCGCTTTATTGGGGGAAGGGCAAAATAGATGCACTTACGTGTATAAGCATAGGGAAAAATATTTCGCACAAGGGGATGCCCTCCCCTGCGTGGTAGTTTCATGTTTTAAAAAATTATAAATCTAAGTAAATCGCATCTTTTTGAACAGAACAAAAGTGGACATGTCGGTAAACAAATCGCAAAGGACTCCTCAAGAATATACACTACTTTCGACGAAGGCCTAAATCTATTGTGCGGCAATGGAAAATATGCTATGCCGAGTTACGTTCATCCGAATGTCTATGGAACGTCCTGTAAAGTTTATCGAATGAAAACACATTTGGCTAATGACCATCACTTTGGTTTCACACTAGGCATTAAAGGTTTCTCTAGTACATATGCAAGGATTCTTAATCACAAGTAAGCACTCGCCATCCAATTTCATACTTGTAACCGTAGAACTTGGACAATTTCATCAAACGAGGCAATTAGGCCTTGAGTTGGAAACCGAGTTTTTTCAAAACTCGGATACTCGATTATCCGATTTGCTTTAATAACCGAGTTCAGAATCGAATACTCGGATGCTCGATTCTTGGATTTGTTGAATCGAATCTCAGATTTGATGAACCGAATACTAGGATAAATTAAAAGATTTCATAAACATAGAATGTTTATGAAAAAATTTTTATTTGTCTGCATCTAAATATTAATTATTATAAGGGTTTTCAAAAAGTCAATCGGATTCAATCTGAATTGAATTTTACTTTCCGAACGACTGTAATGTTCGGAAGGTCAATCGGATTGGATATTTAAATAATTCTTTTTTCGCTAAAAAATCGATTTTTTGATGATAAATTAATAGAGAACTAATATCATGTTTAAAATATTTTATATTTACTTTATAGCATATTATAATGGTTGATAATTTGATTATTTAGGCACACAAATGACGGACTTAGAATTTTTTTGACTGTTTTATTCTTATCACTTTTTCGAGTAGAAGAACAAAAAATTTCAAAAAACGAAGGGCAGAACAGTAGGGTGATTCAAATTTCCGCGAAGTATCTCGGATTTCAATGCACACTTAAGGGTAGTTGCATCTAGCATATTTAAGGGTCCTGTAAAAATTTTAGCCCCGAAATCGACCTCCTGACGTTCCGCGGGGCTTTAATAACCTTAAACAAAGTGGCTGATCGGCTAATCCTGTTTTAAAAGCGCTAATTTTTGCGTTTCGTTGTATCGGGGCATGATCGCACTTTTAAATCTTTTCTTATATGTAAGTACAACAGGAAAGTATGACGCCATCAAAAATTTTTCCCTTGCTTGCTTGCTAGTGGACTTAGTGAGCAAGAGTTCGGGGCCGATAAACTTCTAAAAATTGTCTCGCACAGACACCGAAAAAAAAATTAAAACCAAACACATCAAGTAGGGTTTTAAGGACCCCTGATTTTGAATCCGACATCAGTTTTTCAAAATTCAAAATGGCGGCTTCAAGATGGCGACCTAAAAGTTGAAAAATTAATTCACGGTGTTCAAAACCGGTATCGGGGGGTTATCGACATCGCTGATCACGAATCTGAAGCCAATTTTTCAAAATACAAGTTGGTGGCTTCAAGATGGCGACATAAAAATTAAAAAATTAACTAACAGTGCTCAAAATCGGTACCGGGGGATTATGGCCATCGTTGATTACGAATTCGATGCCCGGAACATAAAATTCAAATCGGCGGCTTCAACCAAATTTAAAATCTTAATTTATTGATTTTTATCTTTTAACAAAATTGATTTTTTGGCTTTAGGAAAATCTTGCTGGTGCTTCTTAGCGACTTGTAACAGTAACTGCAACTGCCTCTCATTTTTAGTTATCTTGCCGTTATATTCCGTCATTAACGAAACTCCCCTTTCCGCAATATCGTTAACGATTTTTAAATTTTTAACTATTTTTTCGGCGGCTTTGTAGTTATCGTCATATTCCCATAAGAGAGGATCCGTTTTTAAGAAGTCCGAGGATATGTTTAAATAATTAAAAACACGTCGATTTTCCGCTTACAAAATCTGGCAATTTTGCGTTCTTAAAGTTTATAAGTAAATAAGAAGCACCAGCAAGATTTTCCTAAAGCCAAAAAATCAATTTGTTAAAAGATAAAAATCAATAATTAAGATTTTAAATTTTGGTTGAAGCCGCCGATTTGAATTTTATGTTCCGGGCATCGAATTCGTAATCAACGATGGCCATAATCCCCCGGTACCGATTTTGAGCACTGTTAGTTAATTTTTTAATTTTTATGTCGCCATCTTGAAGCCACCATCTTGTATTTTGAAAAATTGGCTTCAGATTCGTGATCAGCGATGTCGATAACCCCCCGATACCGGTTTTGAACACCGTGAATTAATTTTTCAACTTTTAGGTCGCCATCTTGAAGCCGCCATTTTGAATTTTGAAAAACTGATGTCGGATTCAAAATCAGGGGTCCTTAAAACCCTACTTGATGTGTTTGGTTTTAATTTTTTTTCGGTGTCTGTGCGAGACAATTTTTAGAAGTTTATCGGCCCCGAACCTCTTGCTCACTAAGTCCACTAGCAAGCAAGCAAGGGAAAAATTTTGATGGCGTCATACTTTCCTGTTGTACTTACATATAAGAAAAGATTTAAAAGTGCGATCATGCCCCGATACAACGAAACGCAAAAATTAGCGCTTTTAAAACAGGATTAGCCGATCAGCCACTTTGTTTAAGGTTATTAAAGCCCCGCGGAACGTCAGGAGGTCGATTTCGGGGCTAAAATTTTTACAGGACCCTTAAATATGCTAGATGCAACTACCCTTAAGTGTGCATTGAAATCCGAGATACTTCGCGGAAATTTGAATCACCCTAGCAGAACAGCCAAAGCTCTTGAATCGTAGATTACGATTTTGCCTATATTCTTGTCCGCGTTGCAGGTACAAGGTGCGAAAATTTCAAAAAAAGTAAAGTATAACTTCTAAAAAAACTTCTTAAGTAACTTTACTTTGGTAGCCCCCTGATCGAAAAACTAATCATATTTTTGAGAATTATTTAAATGGTCGATAAAGCACTTTGATCGGTTCACCGATCTCATTTTTTAATTTTTTTAATATTTTTTTCCCACCAAAATTGTTCGGAAAGTAATCGAATTGAAGTCAACGGTGGATCCTCCTCCTTTGCAGGACCGCTCTTTTTTAAATTTTAAGAACTTTTCGAACAATTTTTTTCGATCGAATTCGAATAGGATGACTTTTCGAACATCAAAAATTCAATCTGATTGGATCCGATTGACTTTTTGAAAACCCTTATTATGATTAATAGACCTAAGTAAATTTTTTTAAAAATTAAATATTTTTATTATGATACAAAAAAGTTAACATTTTTACGCTTTCAGGAAGAAGGCAACCCCTTTTTGCTGAAACGATGTTGCCAGCTGCAGAAAAACTTCTTTCGGAGTTTACCGATGTTGCCGGTATAGCTAGGTATTTTTTCGCAAGCGTGGCTAACCTTGGAAAATTCCTGCACTTCTTCCTCCACCACTCGAATGGATCATTATTATGGTCAATTTGATTTATTTTCGTAAATTCTAATTTTATGTAGGCATAACAGTGATCCGCTAGAATGGTGGAAGAGAAACTCCAGAAAATTCCCAAGACTCGCCACCCTTGGAAGAAAATATCTTTCGATACCTGCTTCATCTATCAACTCTGCAAGAAATCTCTTGGCAGCCGGCGATGATGTTTTATCAAAAAGAGACTGTCTTCCTCCTGAAAGCATGAAAATCTTAACATTTTTGTTTAACAATAAAAATGAATAATTTTATAAAAGTACTTCCTATACCCTTTTATGCTTTAAATAATTTTTTTAATGAAAAAATTCTATTAATAAATTAAGAACCCGAATATTCGATTCTTTAAATCTGAGATTCGAATCTACGAGTCCAAGAATCGAGTATCCGAGTATTCGATTCTGAACTCGGTTTTTGAAAAAAATCGGGTATTCGAGTCAGACGATTACCCGGATAAATTCAAGGCCTAGAGGCAATGTGTCAGTTCAAGTCAGGAAATGTGACCGGGGATTTCTTGACATTTCTTATTTTATGTAGATACTGAGTGCCTAACTTTGTAAACCTTCATAAAGATGAAGTCATGGCAATAGCCAAATCTAAAGGCAAGTCGCACCCTGAGAGGTGACATAATCATGTCTACTTCATGAACTAGTTATTTCACAACTGTGGCATTATCTTCTTCTTAGTCCTTTGCTCGATTACGAGCGTGGTGATCTCTCACATATACCTGAGCGTGCGCGCACAGGCATATGGGACCTACAGTTTAATGCCAGTTCCGAACGGCTGTTTTTGAGAGATTTACGAGGCAATTACCACTCGGTGGTTTGCCATTGCCTTCCAAGGGGTGATGGTGACTGTTGATTTTCTGACTAGCGCACCTTGACCTGAGAAAAATTCCTAGCTGTGATTAAGGATAGAAGCACGACGCGTCGCATCTCATGATTGAGAGTCGAACGCGCTATGAACTAGGCCACGGGCCACGTTCCATAATAAGCTGTACAATATGTAATTTTTCCCCAGGCTTCTTAAACTACTAGAAGGAGGAGTTCTTCAAAAAATAGAAGTATTAGATTCAGATGATGAATCTTCAGAGCCTGTGAAACGAACCTTTACGCCAGTGGAATTCTATCAAATACGTACAATTTTGTGCATTGGACTAATGACCGTTGGCGTTTCTTGTGTAATACTTATTTTGGAACTGCTTATGAAACATTTTCTGATGTTTATCAAGCGGATGAGTATAAAATTTAAGAGGAAAAAGTCTAATACAAGGGAAATCAATACTGAATAAGAAACGATTATATTTGTACACAATTAAAAAGTAATGATTTCCGGGATGATCCGATCACGTGACATGCATGACAGCCCAATTCGAGTTTCATGACAACTTATCGTGGTAAATTCGTAGTTAATCATACGTTAAAAAGTGCTTTTGATGTAATAGAAGATAAGAGCGATTAACTGTATTAAATGCAAACTAATTACAACAGGTGTTTGGAAGAGGAAATACGGTAGGAATGATTGGCTCTGTATGTCATTGGGCTGATTTTGCGCACCGTTTTCTAATGTCTCTAAAATGTGAAAAAATATTAGACCAGGGCAAAGTGTTATCTGATCGCCAAAGCAATGTAAGAGAATATAAGAAGGGTTTCGTCAATCGTCACAAAATAGGGAACATATTCATATAACAATTGATATTCTTGGCTTCGCTCTTAGTAAGATCCCGCAAGATCAAGAATCAAACGATGTAGATAAATTTTTTAATTCCATTAATGAATAACCATACGTAGTGCATATACATCAATTTATTTACAATTTGATACATCAAAAATAAGGGAGTAATACTAATACTAACTGAAAAATCTATGGCGCATAATATTCTTTATTTATTTAAAAATTTCCCCCAATTTCTTCAGTTTTTTTTAGTATACGAGTAACTCAGACTTTTCCGCTTTTAGGCAACTTCAACCTTACTCCCTTCTTCCCTAAGTGTGAAAATAAGATTTCGCTTGAAAAAATTACGAGAGAAATAAGCACCCCTACCACAAACACAGCTAAAATCTGCCAGATTTGCTCAAATTTCACGTAACCGAAATCTACAGTGTTCTCTTTACTGATGGAACATTCCTGTAGATGGCTGTTATCTCCCATCTCTGATCGGTAAATATCACCGTAACGAACGTAATCCCAATTTAGGAGTTGGACGGAGGGTTGTGCGACGTAATTCCGACGTGACTCATTTGGATTAGTCAAAGATGCCTGATACAGCAGCTGCCGAATACCAGAGGAATAAAAGTCCAGGAGACTTTAAAAAAAAAAAGACATTGGAATATTTTGAAAAACCGACAAAACTTTAGACTTACAAATGTTTAATAATTTTTTTGTAAGGGCTGCTCTTGAAAACATTTGCATGAAAAAAGTTTGTTGATAGCGGTTTTTCGATTTCATACAGTTTGCAACTACAGTCGAATGTTACAATGCCCTTCTCGACAGCAATAATAGCAAAATCATCTTCGCATACTTTGGTTAACATATCTGTCCAGCCATCACTGATATAAACTTTTTCTTTCATTTTATGATAGATTGAATGCTGAAAAAAAAAATAAAAAGATAAAAATGGCGAACCTTTAACATTGCATAGAGAGTGCTTCAGGAAAAAAAAAAAAAAGTAAACCGGCATTTTTTATTCGGGACTGCGGAACATGCTCCAATTCACACGTACCGGTATTATTTGAAGACTCCACGGGAGAACGATCAAGGTCTAATGTTTTTATTGACACTTTGATCTTATGTTTAACCTTTGGCAAAGGAATGTCAACAAAAATATTGGACCTTGATCGTTTTTCCCGTGGAGTCTTCATTTCTAAGTATAAATTTGAAAAAGGTAAAAGATTTTGTCCGTAAAAGAGTTCCACTTACATTAAGAATCGCGTTAGCAAACATTTCGGGTACAATAACTGAATACTCTCCGTTTTTGAGAAATTCGTCAACATTTCGAAACGGAACTTTAATTTCTAGAAGAGCTGAAAACGAGGTTATGGTAGCTGAATATATTCCGAACATAAACAAAGCGAGAAATCGAATAAAAAAGCATAAGATTCTTGAGGAGCTTCTCGTTCCCGGCTTTGTACCCTCTAAAACATATACATTACACTGTATACTTAAAACGATATATTTTGCAACTAAAAGACGTAAAAATTCATAACACTTAGTATTTAGTTTATAGAAGGAAATGCATTTGGTCAGAAAATGCATTCCATTCCAAGATCAGCCCAGATAGCAAAGCCTACCCAGTCTCGAGGACGTCATGAGGATATTTATTAGATTTAACTATGTCCGCACTGATCCAAAAAGCGTCCAATAGGTATCCCGTGGATTTGAATATCCAGGGGATATGTAATCGACTATCCACAGAATGGCCAATGCTATCTGGGAGTGATCCAAAATCGAAATTTTTTGTCTAATGTTGAAAAACTGCTAAATGACGTTAAAGATTTTCGGATTGCGTCAACACAAAGGTAATTATAAGATTACCTTGATTACAAAGACAATCAACAGGAATGAAAAAGTGATTCTTCATATCAAATAACTCTCTTCCATGTTCACCAGTAAAAGTTTTCAATAAGTAATTTATTAAAAGCGCGAGTAACCCTCCAGTGATGGCAGTCAATAAAAAGAAACCCCAAATTTCTGCTTGAAATGGCTGAATGTAGTAATATGCACGTTTACTCTTAGAAGGTTCACTAATATACCAATTTGTTCTGAAATAAATATCACAATTTACTTGATAGTTTATCCTGTAATCAGCCTAAAATAAGTCAAAATAATATTTTTCAAAGAACAATTACACTGAGGGCAGCACAACCTGACTTGCAACTGAGTAAAAAGATTAGTTTCCTTTCGGTTTTTTTACTTACTGACTTTTAAACATTGGACCAACTAAATCGATGTAATTATCAAAAAAGCCATAATAGGAACCTAAATCAGAGCCATAGTCTGGCAAATCCATTTTCTTAAAATTAGCAATTCCATCGATAACACTGGAAAACTTATACCATTCCAAACTGAAAATGTACACATAAAACATTCAGATACCTAAATGTCACCAATTATTTTTTGACTTACTACCTAGAATTCAGGGTTTCGGCTAATATTCATAAGTAAGCAAGGTAAGAGCATTGGCGAGGAAAACTGCATTGTCCCTTAAAAAGAATAAATTATAAAGTCACTTCACACTTAAAAAATTATTCGAAATTTTCAACATACAAGTTGACCCCAGTCTGTCAATCCAGCTACTGATAAAGTCTCGTTTTTTAAATTTCGTCTTCTTCGGTACCAAGGAAGGGCGGTTATTTCCAATTTTCCTGTATCCCAAACACCGAAATCCAACCTCACAGTTCTACTTTTAATTTTATAAACTTCCATCAATTTATAACTTTTATTAACATGAGGGTAACTTATAATAAAATCTGAATCAAAAGGGATTAATAATTCGTTCTCATCTTTCCCGTTGAACTCATAAACATCCACAAAAACGAGCCAAGTAAATTTAGCAATCAATTGGCTCTTTTTTATCTGCAAAATCGATTCGAATTAAAAATGAATTGAGTTTACGAAAATGATCGCTTACTTTCGCAATTTTTTTTAAAAACGTAACCACAGTTTCCAGTGTTTCCGTTTTAAAAATAATCATTGTTGAAGGTTCCGGAAACGCTTTCTTTCGGAAATACTTTAATATCTCAATTGTGCTTGAATAAGTCGTTGCTTTACCCCAAAATATCGAACCCTTAAAGATTTGTAAGTTTTTCAGTTTTAAATTTGACTCGTCGAGTAATATCATGTGATAGATGCTTAGTGCGTTCATTAATGATCCTGATATTTTTTGTTGTTCCTCAGTTAAAAATGCCGTACTACGCCCTTTTAAAATTACTAAAGTTATAAAAATAAAATTCCATCCTTCCATTTTTTATATCGAAGGCCTTTTTAAAAAAATAAAAAATAAAGCGAAATCTTCTCCACGGATGGATAAGATAAAATGGTAGAAAATCACTACGACTAATAAATGTAGACATGTTCTACAAGGAAAACAATGCATTCTTTTTTAAAACGAAACATCTCACTCATGAATTTTAAATGAGGTATTACCCGTACAACACAGTACAGGACAGTGCAGTGTAGTTATTAAAACATGAAAATTGGTAATGGATAGCTATTTAGGTAGTTCCCCATGAAGGGCTGGATCAATACCTAGGGCAATGACCAATCACGTTACCTACCTTTCAGGGCCCCTTACGAATTGTTGGAGCCGGCCGAGAGAAGAGAGCTATCAAACAAATCATCGGAAAAGACAAAAACGCTGACGAACAAAAGAAACTGGACCTAGACATGAAATAAGAACAACTTCCTTCAAAGTATATGTTATCATATATGGTTATCAATTATGACTCTCATAAGCTGCTCAAGATCATCAAATGCTGACAAGAGACTTTAAACCTCGAACTCAAATAATTAACGATGAGCACGAAAATAAGAAGACGGATCCAAAAAGGTATCGCAGAAATGTGGCGAAGATACTGCAAGTACCTCTTCAAGGAGCACGGGAGGTGATCATTAATCGGATTTTTATGTCGTGGAACCGGAAATGTTTAGGAAGAGAAGAGCCCTATTCGAAAATTAAAAATATAAGGCCGAAAATAGAAGGCCGGTGGCATTACTGTCGAAATTATGACTGACGTCTTCCAATAAGCAGTCATCTTTCTGAAGGTAGGCAATAAGATTTGGAGATCTGAGGAATGCCCTAAGGAATAGTATGAGTTTTTTAAACTAAAAAAAGGCAGGAAATTCAATCGTTAGTATGATAGCCTCGCAGTGTGCAAAACGCAGTCTCTCAAACAAGACAAGAAGTTTCTTATTCTGTCGTCTTAAAAATCAAAAATATTTATAACATTTAACCCTTTAACGTTTGTCAAATTTTGGAGGCTTTTGAGATGTGGGTATACCGTCGAATGCTTAAAATTTCGTGGACTGACAGAGTGAGAAATACTGATGTCTTGGCTCGTATGGAAAAGGAGTTGTAAGTGCTCTGCGAGATCAAGCGTCGGAAGCTCGATTATTTCGGTCACATAATTTGAAATGTATGAATACACGTAAGTATCGACTCCTTTAGCTTGTGATGGAGGTAAAAATTGAGGGTAAGAGCAAGCAAGGCCGAAGGAAAACCTCATGGCTTAAGAATCTCAGGGACCGGTTTGGTGTTGATTCTTTTTGTGTCTTTTTAGAGAGGCGGTCTCAAAAGTAAAAATCTGTCAGATGATAGCCTATCTCCGTCGCGGAGCTGGCACTTGAAAGAAGAATAAGAAGGCTCACCGATCTGTTCATTTCAAAGACTTTATCAAAATGTGGTATAGAATTATTTTAAATGAATGCTAATAAATAAAAATTTTCATATTTTAGCTTAAAATTCTTCCCCTTAAGCTTATTTTTTCCCCTTAAATTCTTCCCCCTTCCCTCCTAAAATATTCAAAAATTAAGTTTAACATAATTATTTAAAAAAAAATGGAAGCCTTGAATTCCAATCGCAAGCAAAAACTTAACATCAATTTACTGGCTGACTGGAGTAATGTATGCAATTTTTAGTGATTATTGTTATCGAATCTCCTCCTCCGCTTAAATTAAAACTCCATTTAGAATGTTTCCGAAGATTAAAAAAAAAAACCAAACTGGTTAAAAACATCTTTCTACTAACACAGTATTTCCACTATAATTTTCGTCAAGAACAAAATATTATCATGTTACTTTTTGCTGTCGCCCGTAATTTATTTTTCGGAGCAATCATGTCGAAATTATGCCAATCCCAGTTGACTATTCTTCAGCAACAATTAATCAGTGCAGTGTCAGCTAATTTATTAATTAAACATTGTATTATTATAAAAGATTCGTCTTTGTCGATTGGACCTGATTTCGTACTGTTCAGTAAAATTTTATCTGCTTCCAAAATATCTTTTTCGTATTTGACTACTAATCAAATGTTGAAATCAATGCATGATCATTATTTCGAATCGAAAGAATTGGATCCATTTACATCTCACACATATGATAAGGTCCAATTTGGTTATCTTCCGAAAACGATTGTTTTACTATTTGGGAATGACAACCTTAAAAATTTACGCCGTATATTCCAAGTAAGTATATACTAAGACTAACATTAAAAAATAAAGAAAAAAAATTGAGGAACAAAATTGGTCTCACCGATTTTTTTTGTTTTGTTTTGTTTTCAGCCCAATTATTTATACGGAGTATCCAAATATATTTGGATGATTTTCGATATCGAAGATGAAGCTGGAATGGAGAAATTTAATGAAACCCAAATACCATACGACTGTGAATTTTTTGTAATTAAAAATAATGAATCTGGTTTCGATATATTTGAAATTTACAAAATTCAACTTCCCAGTTTCAACAGTCAAATTGTTTACTTTGGTTCTTGGAATGAAAACGATCAGTTTAAGAAACCGAACACAGATTTCTATGAAAGAAGATTAAATATGAATAACACATTAGTGCCGGTTGTAGCGTATTATTTGGTAATTATTTCTTCTTTTAGCATTCTGTATTTACTTGCTTTTTTATTAATATAAATCCGTTATGCAGCCAAACACTTGCATGTCTTTTGGTAAAATTTATTGTCTGCATACAGAGATAATTGAGGAAATGTCCCGTACAATGAATTTCAGGTAAATGTTTAGATTAAATTTACCAAAATAAAAAATAAAAAAAAGCAATAAAATAAAAAAATTATTTTTCAGGATATTTCTTGCCCCCATGGACGATATTAAAAAATTTGGACTTGCAATTACTTTAGAAGGCCCCAAATTATTCGAGATTTTTATAGTACCAATAATATATGATTTTACTAACTTCAAAAAATTTATAATTGGACCACTTTGGGAGAGACGGTACGCTACTGAAAATGAAAATTCGGCCATAGTCACTAAGTGAATACCAATTTAACGGTTACAATTATTGTAATCCTGTCCAGTAACCGAAATTGCTATAGGAGAACAACTATGTTCTCGCTATCGCAAATAATGTTCACCAGTGACCATGAACAATAACAATAACCTTTCCTCCTTTTGATTCACTTTCTTATCCGTTTAGAGCTTGGTTATACGTTGCATACAGAAGAAACTATGAAGATAATTACTCATCTTTTTTTCGGCCATTTTCTCCGAATTTGTGGACCGCTGTTGCAAGTTACATACTGGTAACCGGGTTTTTCATCAGAACAACTGAATATTTCGTTGGACGAATATTACCACTTAAAAGACCTAAAAGATACACGCTTTTGGATGGACTCTTTTGCTCTTTGGAAAACTTTCTGAACCAGTGTAAGAGAGATTTTAAACTGATGTACAAATCGGTATTAAGTAATTTTAACCAAATACCGAGTATTTGTTTTGCTTTTTTTTTCAGGCGGGAGTGAGATCCCTGACGACTTATTTTTACTACGAATAATACGCTTCATAATTCGTTTCGTAGCGTTGTTTATAGTTCCTGCTTATAGTGGAGCTATATTTTCGTATTTAATATTCCCAACTGTCTCATTACCATTTGCAAACCTTAAGGAATTTGCGGAAGACGGATCGTATAAAATTACCTTTGACAATTATTCAGATTTTGGCTTCAGATTTTCTGTAGGTTGAAACCTAAATAATTAATTTAGAAAATTAAAATTACGAATTAACATGGTCTAGTCGATTGAATTGTTGTCCTTATTTTCAGGGATTAAAAGATGACCTCTCCAAAAACATATATAACAATTTTTTTGTTGATATGACTGATCGTCCTGAGGACATCCAGGAAGGAACGGATAGGATTTGCTTAAATCCAAAACTGTCATTTCTAACTTATCATGACAATCTATCAACAAGGCGATGCAAATTATTGAATTTGCCAAAACCGATTTACGTAGCTTGGGAAGCAATGATACTAAGACAAGATTCACCTTACGTGAAAATAATGAACCGAATGTGAGAAAGAGAAAAATAATCAGTTCATCGTTTCTTCGATTTAACATTTTCATTATCCTATTTTTTCAGATTAAAAAATTTCAGAACGTCAGGGATCCTCCAAAAAATGAAGAAAAAGATCTTTTCTCCTGAGCATAAATACGAAGACATGGATGAAAATACACTGGAATTAGAAGACCTGTTTCCTTTATTTCGATTAATCCTATTTATTTATTTATTTTCGATAGTATTATTGATTGTGGAACATCTATATTTCTACATTAAAAAATTAAAAAGTTAAAAGTTTCTTTTTCGCGAGGTTGAGAAATAGGTCTGATCTGCAGACTTTTAATCAACGTTCTCGAAAGTTTATCTAAGAAATAGGAAAACAAACTAACCGCAAGGGGTGGGAACAAACCAGGGTTGGATAAAAATCTTCTCTTAAGGTCCGTCCATAAATTACGTAACGCGATTTTGGCTCTTTTTGGAACCCTACTACCCGGTTGTAATTCAAGCGTAACATAAACTCCAACTCTCCTAAATATTATGTAGCACGGGTTGTATCCCCCCTCCCGTAATTTTTTTTTTCAAAATCGGAATTATTTTTGATTATTGGAAAAAAGTTCGCAACTATTTTTAGAAGCGATAAGAATTTTAATAAAAGGCAGATTATTTTCATTTTTTAAGAAATCGTACCGTTCCTTCAGATCCCCACCCCTTCAAGCGTTACGTAATTTATGGACTGCCCCTTACTTGTATTTGTTCGTAATGATAGTGAATTAAGCATTAAAAAAATGAATATGAGATTTTTTTATCATTTGTAAAATTATACACTTCCCTTGCTAACAAATTTTTCTAAAATACAAAAAATTTTGGTCTCAATCAAAAACTCATTTAATATCTTGTATAAACATTTCACTTATTTTACTTTGCAAAAACAGGTTTCAAAAGACTTTTACAGACACAACATCAGCGACTGATCAAAAACTCTTCTATTACATGAAGAATAACAGAAATAATTCAATAAAAAAAAAATTCACTTAGTTCTTGGAAAGCAATGAAAACTTTAGTATTTTTAATAATATTCTTTTACAACTTTCAAAGCTCCATCGAAAACCGTGAAAATGAAATCAGTTTATCAATCATCCGAAAATTAAGCTTAAGTCATTGCATTGTCGTGGACGACGACTTCGAATCGATAGTTTATACTTCGAAAAAAGTAAAATATTTTGCTGAAAAAAATGTTTTTACAACATATATGAGTATAACGCTGTTGTTTAACTACCTAAGATTCGGCTATAGCATTAGATATCCAAATTTCAAAACTGCCGTAATTATTCAACAAAATAAATTAGCAGAAATTTTAAATGATTATTTTTATAAAGTGAGCTATGATATTTTAATGCAATTAATTTACAAAAAAAAAAAAGAAAAAAGAAACTAACTTTCATTTCTATTTTCTTTTTTCTTTTTTCTTTGTTCTTTTAACAGGTTCCTAGCGATTACGCACTTCCTCAGTTTACGTGGATCATGTTTGAAGAATCTGCAGATTTTTCAGTCCAGCGAATGAATGACTTTTATATCCCTCTAAACTGCCAGTTTCTCCTGGTAACCAAAAATAATAATTCTCATTATCGAATAATCGAAATTTATAATGCAAAAAATAAATCCAAAAGGCTAGTGACTCCGCTTGGATTTTGGTCTGAGGATAAGAAGTTATCTATTACGTCCGGAACAATTTACGAAAGAAGAAGTGACATGTACGGCGAGACTTTAGTTTGGACAACTCAGTTCGAAGTAAGTTTTACAGGGCAATTACATAACAATGACATACATCAAGGATTTGTGCCAGAAACGAAAACAATAGAAAAAAAGAAAACAGATAGAAGAGAAAAAACATTAAAACAATGAGAAAGTACCTACAGCACAATGCAATAATAGAGTGAAATTATGTAGCTCAAAATATAACGCGAGAAATGTCCTTAAAAATTTTATTGTAAGAAGACCGCTTCGATGATATAATTACCTTGCATAGAAAATTCTTCTTACAAGTAGAATAGTTTTTTTTAGCGCCTCGGAGTCATAACCTTTGAGACCTCTGGGTTTGTCTCATTCCCTGTTAAGCCATAACAAATAACAAATGATAAAGATTAAATAAACTTTAAATTCTTCTTCTTTCAAGTGCCAGCTCCGCGACGGCTAAACGAATCAACTTTAGATTCATTACTAATTTATCTTTCACAACTTTTCTAGTTTCCATGCGCCATGTTGGAGGAATGCCTGCACTTAGAGATTCTGTACGGAATCTCCAAAATTCTAAATTTCACGTAAGTATCGCCTCAACTGGCAATGAGTAAATGAAATTGAAATATAATTCCGTGCGTTGGATGTGAACTAACGTATCTCCATCGTAATTATAATTGGAGATAGGGTGTTTCGACTGTTTGTGAAAATAATGTGACTACAAGTTTACACGCGTATGTTGGTGTAAACTTGTGGTCACATGACACTTTCACGAAATGTCGAAACACACTATTTCCAATTATATCATGATGGAGATACGTTGGTTCACCTCCAACGCAAGGAATTGAAGAAGAACAAAAAAAAAAAAAAAAGATTCCTCTCCTGCAGAATAGCTTTATGGTGGATATTTGATGAAAAAAACATTTCACGAGAATTAAATTTAGCACTCGAAGGGGATTCCAGATGCGTTGTAATCCATTCTAAATACTTCAGGAGAGATTTCGTGGGACCCACATTTGAATTCAAGTATGTCCATAAGGTTTCGGAAAAAGGCGCCATATAAGTTCTAATCCCATGTTTTTCTCCTACATCATCTTTGATATAAAAGTGTCCTCTAGATAATAAAATCGTATAAAATATGAAGTGATGCTAAATATAAAAATGCTGGAATTACTGGTTTTATTTAAAACCAGTAATTCCAGCATTTTTATATTTAGCATCACTTCATATTTTATACGATTTTATTATCTAGAGGACACTTTTATATCAAAGATGATGTAGGAGAAAAACATGGGATTAGAACTTATATGGCGCCTTTTTCCGAAACCTTATGGACATACGTGTTTGCATATTTGTCGTTTTCAGCTCTCTCCCTAATCATCATTACATATGGAACATTTACAAATGATGGTTCTTGCCTTGGGATTAATCCCTTATTAGCATCAACACTTACACCTTTGGGCATTATAAGCAATCAAGGTAACAAGAATATATTACCGTAGATTGGGGTGAAGTTGAAAAGGTGGGGTGAAGTTGAAAGGAAATTTAAAAAAAAAAAAAAAATTCTAGGTTTATTTTAGGCACTAAAAATAAATTTTTTTTAATTCATTAAATGGATATTGTTTTTGGGACACTTAAGTAAAAAATTTTATTTTTAGTGCCTAAAATGAACCTAGAATTTTTTTTTGAATTTCCTTTTAACTTCACCCCCATCTAAGGTACATGAAATAATATTTACTCATTTGATTTTCACTTCATGTTTCAGATGGACATGAGTTGGGTGAAAACTTATCATCTCGATTGGCCAAAGTGGCGATTCAAATGACGGCGTGTGTAATTGTCCCTGCTTATTCCGCCGCCGTCATTTCCTTTTTAACCGTTTCCGTTCCCAAACTACCCTTCTCCGATTTGTCAACATTCATTGAAGATGGCACGTATAAAATAGGTGGGATGGCAAATGCTTTCAGTCAAAGTTACTTCTTGGTAAATATGACACGAGTAAAAATTTTAGGATAGGTCTGAATGGCGGACTGTTGTCGATGCAGCGATTGGGCTTCAAGCCCTGTAAAAGCTTGTTGTTGTAAAAATTTTAAGATAAAATCAATCATTTTTACAAATTCAAAATGATCCACATAAGCCACTTAGCATAAATTTTTTCGCTGCAAAAGGCTTTAATTTCACGACGAAACATGTGGCAGTAACATGTAACTCAACATGTTGCCAACATGACATGTTTTATCTCAAACTAAATTGCGGCCAAACACTTACTTCTGTGCCTCAGCAGAAAAACCACTTTCGACCATATTAAAACGTTGGTTGTAAGATGAACATTCTTACCTGGAAAGAAAAAAAAAAAAATCTTTGTTAGTTTTTTTTAAAAAAGTCATGATTTAATTTAATTGATGAACCAAATTATTTTACGGAAGCTGTTTTCTTGCAAGAAGCTTTATGAACTTGATAGACTTCTTTCTTCTGTCATACAAATCGTTTTTTTTTTTTTTTTTTTTTTTTTTTGTAAATCAACTGGAACTTATTTTTTCTTTTCAGTCGTCTTCCGATGCAACAGTTGTCGAGATTAAAAACCGATTTTTAATGAACGATACCCCGTTCGATTATGACGAGGCCATTCGACGAATATGCAGCAGCAAATACGCATTCGTAGGATATGACAACGAAATATTTTTCTTCAGGGACCGTCCGTGCGAATTATTAAAAATACCCAAACCGATTTTCTCGGTTATGAGTGGATTTCCTCTAAGGGTTTCCTCGCCATATAAAAAATTCTTTAGGAAAAAGTAAGAAGTGTGTTTTTTCGGAATTAAAACGTTTCATGAAATAACAATATTTTTTTTTCAAGTTTCTTGTCGTTTTATTCATCGGGGATAATGAAGAAGATGAGAAAGATGGTAGCAGTCAAATATCAGAAGGAGAAAAAGGATTTCGTGCCAATTGATCTATCTCGTTTTACGCCACTAGTGAAGCTGTTGATTTTTCTGGGGGCGATATTGGTTACAATATTTTTGACGGAAAACATTACAGGAAAGATTTATAAGTACTTTTAAATTAGATCCCTTTTTTGGAGAATGAGAAATAGTCATCGAAGGCGAATGAGCCACTATAAGAGATCGGGAAGGAAATAAGAAACCATCTGATTATAAAATACTCGTATCCTCCTTTATCGGGGAAAAAAATTGTTTTTAATGTGAAAGTTCTGGAAATAATATCAGACAGGATTATAAATTTCTTTATTATGTTGACTTAAGTTTGAAAACCCTCAACTCACTCTTCAAAAAAAATTAGTAAGCCTACGCTGATAAGTTATAAACACAAGGGAAGGTGATGCATTATTTATTTATTTTTTCGGAAAATACTTATTGTAGACTATCTTTTTTATAATTTAATATCCCGTTAAACACCCACACTTACATTTGTATGTTTTACTATTTTTCTATTTTCTTATTGGCACGATTCTCACGTCTTATAAATGCAACGATGAAGATTTACTTTCCAAAATTGTACTTCATCCTTATTCCTACGGTTTATGGCTGCCAGACAGTAAATGAAAACACTAAAATTCTGCCGCTGCTAAATCAACTCGAAATTAAACACTGCATCATAATCGATGAAGAATTTGATTATGAATCTTCTTTCCAAAGCGTTAAATATTTTTCTTACGATCAAATCTTCACAACTTTCATGAGCATTCAATCGTTGGAACATTATCTAGACCAGGGGCATTATTTAAATTTTAAAACAGCAATAATAATCAAACCGTACAGAATGTTTGAAGTTTTAAACAACAATTTCGGTCACGTGAGTCTAAAGGTCTGCTTCCTAGGTCCAAAATGACAGACTTTAAGAGAAATTTTAAATTTCTAGTAGGGTGGTTCTTTGGAAAAGGGGAAAAAATTGTTTTTGAATTTTGGTGACGAACCCCCCTCATTTTGTTCCAATGCCTATAAAATTATTCCACAAAAAATTGGAGGTCGATCGGTCATCATCAAGAGGTGCCCCAGGGGCCCAAAAATTTCCAAAGAGCCCATATAAGGGCCGAAAATAAATATTTTTTTGGGCATAAAAGAAAATTGATTCCTATCGGAAATTTTGCGTAGATTTCGAATTTGAAGTCAAAAATTAGTTTCGGAGCATGGTTTTTGAGCCGCAGGCAAAAAACCATAACAATGTTTGCAGAGCTTTCAAATCCGGCCAGTAGCACAAAAACCATGCACCAAAACTAATTTTCGACTTCAAATTCGTAATCTACGCAAAATTTCCGATAGGAATCGATGGTCTTTTACGCCAAAAAAAATTTTCATTTTTGGCCCTTACAACGGCTTTTTGAAAATTTTCGGGCCTTTGGGGCACCCCATACTGGTGACTGATCGACCTAAAATTTTTTGTGGGGTAATCTTTTAGGCATTGGAACAAAATCAGGGGGGTTCGTCACAAAAATTTAAAAGTCGGTTTCAAAGAACCACCCTAATTTCTAGTTTAACTATCACCATGCGTTGAGCTCGTTCACTTGGATCGTATTTGGAACGTACCCCAACGAAATACCGTCGAAAATAAAAGATTTCTATATTCCGTACAACTGTGAATTTTTTATGGTCATATGTCGTAACAAATCGTACTATGAAATAGATGAAATATATGATGTTGGATTATTTAATTCTACGGAAAGATATATGAATAATTTTGGTAGTTGGTCAGAAAATGAATGGAGATTATCTCCGTTATCAAGAGATTTGCGTAGGTTTAACCTTCGAGGAATTGATTTATTGATGGCACACCTTATGCTGTAAGTTTTTTTTTTTTTTTTTCTTCTTCAATTATGAAATGACATTTGAAGACTTAACGGGAATAGTGGCGCAAGTTCATCTCGTCATATTGGCGTAGCAATCTCTGATGTTTAGTTTTTATAAACACAATGTGAACAAAAACAGATCGGTTCTACCAGCAGCGAGTACTTGACAACCATACAAAAAAAAATCGTCTTCTCGACACAGGGGGCATAGCCAAGCTCTATGAATTCTCACTGCTGATAGAACCGATCTAGGCACTAACATTAGCCTCATCTCCTCAATCAAAGTTTAAAAATAAAAATACTCAATTGTTAAATTACTTCAAATGTAGAGACAGCAGGATCTCTTGAAAATTTATAATTCTGTACTAGGCAGGTCAACTGAGCTATGTCCATCACAATAATGCATGGAGATATACTCTTTTGAACCGTTGCAGCTCAAAACAGGTTCAGGCAACGGTTCAAAAGAGTATATCTCCATGCATGATTATGATGGACATAGCTCAGTTGACCTGCCATATTGACCTACCAGTATATTGTTTATACTGTTGTGTGACAAAAATCTGTAAAGAATAAGTCAATACAATTGCTTTAATTAATTAATTAGTTAATTAATTAAACAAAAACAGAGGACTTACGCCATTATTCCCGTTAAGTCTTCATTTACTTAACACGTTAAAAATTATACTTTTCCGTAGAATGTTTGCGCTATAACTCATGACTGCATCCATGCAGAAATTTTAACTGATATAGGCAAATTAATGAATTTCACGTAAGTAAATGAATATTGCACGGGAAAAACGATCAGATTCCATTTGTTTACATCATACTTTGCTCAGGTGTTTAGCTTTTGTCACGACCGTATAGACAGGTCGGGAAGCTCCTATCTCTTATATACATGGGAGCTGTTGGCCCGCTTTCTACGCGGATTTTAGTTCTAGGATTTCGACACTTAAAGCGCTAGTTTTATTCGGAACGTTTCTAATTGGTCACTGCGATTTGTAAACAAACATTCTACACAGTAAAAAATTTTGTGTACTTTTAACTCACTTTCTGTGTAGAATATGGTCCACATACTTTTATTTGTAATTCTGACAAAATGAAAATGTGTTAAAAAGTTACTAAAATTTATGTGTTATTATTTGCATACTATCGTATTTATCTATTCATAAATTTTTAATCTAGGCGTTTTCTTAAGAAAATTTTTCCCGTATTTGTGAACTGTTTTTTTCAGGCTTATACATCAAGCATTTCAAAACCAAACCAAACAAGAACAAGAACCCAGCAATTTATTGTATAATTTTTTAAAGAAGCGAATTCCGAGCCTGAATCCAATCCTGAATCCGGAATCCTTGCACAACAAAACAGAAGATGCTAATCTGTTCGAAAAATTAATCCTTTCAATGACTTAAATCACGATTTATTTAAATTTGCCACTACTATTTTTTTTATTTGTTTTCTTTTTTTTCCGCAAAATCCTTTTATTTTTTTTTTTTATCGTGGAACTAGAAATAGCCCTAACACCGGCAATGTGTCAAATTAACATATTATATTTGTTATTTTTTTGACACATTGATACTTATTAACATTGACAAAACAATGTGTAAAATAATTACATAAAATGGGATAACATACAGAGTATGTAGACCGAGTATGTTAAAAGTACACAAAATTTTTTACTGTGTAACACGGCTGATAGACATTTCTTTCTAATGGTAATAGAAGTTCATTTTTTTTTTTTTAATTTAAAAAATTTCCATTACTTTTAGTGAAAATGAAAAGCTGCTAACAAAACAGAGAAATAGAAACCGTGGCAGCTTTTTGTGTTGCGCCCCGAAAGATCTCTGCGCCATCATCGCCCGTTCTTAAAACTAAAATTCGGGTACTTATGCGGGACAGTTTTGGGAGGGAATAGCTTCCAAACCTGTCTATATTTTGACTTATGTCAACAAAAATATGAAATCTGATCTTTTTTCCTTGCACTCTTCAAATATTTTCAGTCTTATAAGTAACAATTTTGACAAGTTATTTATAGAATAACATTCGGATGGTATGGAGCTAACGAAATGGCGATCAATTACTCAGCGGCGAGAATCGAAGTTGTAGTATACGAAAGCAACTTCTTTTACCCTGACATTTTTGGTCCTATTTCTTCTCTTAGGTAAGTTATTTCATACTGCAGAACTGCTTGAAATTGTAAGCTGGAACTTTATTTTGAACAATTAAGCTTCATACAATTCAGTTAATCATTAATAGAATAGGTCGGTAAGGCACAGAAACCAACGACTATTTCTTCACCATTAGTCAATGATGAATGACGTATTAAGGATTACGTAAATATTTTACACCCCCCCCCCTCCCCCCTCAGCTTATGGCGAACATCGCTAATCCGGACCCCCTCTTCCCTCCTCCGTCAGAGGTGCTTATGTAATACCTGAATGACTCATAACAGGGTTAGTTACACATTTTACATCCAGACCTGACAGGTCAAAACAGTATTCAACTCTTAACAATTTCGGATTTTGAAGTTACTTGCAACAGCTGAGTCACGCAAGCATCATGTCTTTGAACATTAAACGAATTTCTGATTTTCAGTGGATATTTTCATATAAAAGACGATGAAAGTGAGCAATACGGAATTTCGACCTTTTCTGCTCCGTTTTCAAAGAGCGTTTGGAATGAGATTTTCTATTATTTAGCAGTGTCATCCGCTGCACTATTTTTTATAGAATTTTATAGGTATTCCGACACAAAAAGAACCTCTAAAATTTTGACTTCAACAATTACTGCTTTTAGAACCTTCGAGTTATTTTGTAACCAATGCAAGTATTAAGTCAAGGCAGAAGCAAAACTACTCCAATTGAGGGCTTAATGGGAGCCAATGAGAACTTCGCAAGAGCCCTAACATATTTCGATTGATTAGCGGTTATCGTTGAGCCCTTATGCGAAATAGTATTGCGTCCGCCTCCCTCATTTAACTAAATTCTTGATATAAATCTGATTAAAACTGGTTTTTAGGTGGTTCAGAGATAGCCGACAACATATCTTCACGCTTGGCTTGGTTTTCAGTTCGATGCGTCGCATCCATCATAGTACCAGCATATTCGGCTACTCTAATTTCATTCGTCACAGTAGCTATACCGAAATTGCCTTTCACTGACTTGGAAAGTTTCTTAGAAGATGGCACATATAAAACCAGTGGCATTAACGGAACATATAGTCATGTTTTTTTCACGGTCAGCCAATAATTTTGATTTACTTTCCTCATCCGAATCTCTCTAAATCGGAATATTCATTCAGGCTTCATCCGATCCAACAGTTAGGGGAATTTCTGAAAAATTAATGCCGAACAATACACCAAAAAACTTTTCGGAAGCTTTACGTTGGGTGTGTGACAGCGACATAAGATATTCATTCATAGGTTACAATAACGATGTTTACCAAAGAGGTCCCCTCGAGTGCAAAATTCGAAAGATTCCGAAATCGATATTTTCAGTTCCAACCGGATTCTTGTTGCCGCGTTATGCTCCTCATAAAAGTGTGTTCATAAGAAAGTAAGCACGCATTCTACAGAACTACATTTTCATCGGTAGTTACATTTGATTGTTGTTTAACGTTTTATAATTTACAGCTTGCGTCGTTTCTACACAGCCGGAATTTTACACAGAATGAAGAAATACATAATGGGGAGTATGCCAGTGGAAGAAAGTGAAACGTTTGCACCCATAACATTAATTCGCGTTGTGCCTCTTATATTTGCGATTGCAGCAGGAAACTTGGCAGGAATTTTCTTGTTAATAATAGAAATCATCTGGAAATTCTCCTTGAAAAGATAATTCACATGCCTTATTCTAAGATTATAACACAAGTTGACACCAAATGTTATATTATGCAGTAGATCCATACAAAGCGAAATAAAATTACAGATGACAAAACATAATGATATTGGAATATTTTACCCAAATACTGTGCCCTTTCGCCTTTCATTATATTAACAAATAATTCATAAAAATTCTTCTTTAGAAATTATCTTCTCATACGTTATTCGTTTTCCTTTCTTTCGTCCTTTTGTTTCTAATTAACAGATCATATGAAAGTGTAATTATAAAGTGCAAAAAGAAGATCTGGAGGGGATTTAAACCTATAAATGTGTCAAATGGCTAGTTCTGACGACATGTTCACGCATGCTAGCTTTCACGTGCACTGAGCGGTGAAGTCGAATTTTTTGGACAACTAACCTCGATAATAATTTATTAGTTGTCGGCCGTGAACTCAGGGGATGATTTTAAAACTGTCGGTGTTTCAGCGTTGGATTGTGGGTTGTGAGAGGTAAATACACCGAATTCTTAGAACGATTTTTTAAAAGATTTACTTTGTTTTGAGTAGGAAGGGACACAAAAAAATAGACGTAAATTATTTTTTTTTAAAAAGTCACACCTTCTTTTAGGTAAAAGAAAAAATGTTTGTAACGAAACCGTTTTGCTAAAAACACAGATTTATAGACTAAAAATCTTACAAAACAACTTCAGCAGTCCAAATCTGCAAAAATACTACGAGGTTTATTTGACATTTAGCATTTTACAATGCATTGCGCCCTGTGTGTCAGCCAGAGAACAGCTTTTAAGATACCTGGTGTTTCTGCGTGAACTAAAGAACGTAAGAAAGTAGGAGTATGGACTACATGTAACTTGTATATAAAGAAGCGTTTGCTGAACACAAGTGAAACCGAAGGGTGGGTGCAGAATGTGGGAAAATAAACATGAATATGAAAATATGAAATGATTGACTTGTTCGTAATAAGAGGCTAAAAATTGTTGGTTTGTCCATTTCAATTTTGAGTATCATATGCTAGCAAAACAAAATAGGTTATTTAGTCAAATAATTGGACAGTCTGATGTAAATACTGTAACGTCGCTTTTCATTATCCTAAAAGAATTCCAAACAAAAAAAAACTGCCTCAAAAGCAAACTTTTCTGATATGCTACATCATTTTATTTATTTATTTCATTGTTTCTCCCTTTGACTCAACACATCAAAACTTGCTGAATGCACGCAAAAACCATTCTTACCAAAAATATGGCAGAGACGGTTGAGTCTTGCTTCGATTTCGTTTTTCAGTACACTTTTTTTGCATTTTTGCCGCCTTTTATCACACCCATCAGATCTTATTTGGAATTTGTTCCAATATTTTTTTCAATGATAGGCTTAATTCGAAGTATAATACCAATGTTTATCGATGACAACGCAGGTTTCGAAAAATATTTCACCGCGTCCGCAATGTCTCAAATAGCATTAGGATCAATGCTATTCGTTTCACAAAGGAAAGCTTACTCCAAATTTTTTACCAACGTTAACACGATTCTGGAAGATAACAATAGCTACAAGATTCTTTTCAATGATATTTGGAAAAAAAAGAAGCCCCGAAAATTCATAAAGTACTACACTCTTTGCCAAGTTTTATCATTGACTGTTTTAATTCAACAGGGATTTCACAGATCTTTTTTTGTTTCTGATCCTGATTCGAATTCGCCTTTTCCAATATATTCGCCGTTCTATAAGTGGGGCGGAAGTTATAAATTGTTTACCATGGTTTTTGATTCCGTCATGATATTCAGCTTGCTTTTTCAATATATGTACGGAGATATTGTTATAATAGCTTTGTTCGATTTCTCAGCAGTCCTCTTAGAATATTTAAAGGTGTTACTGAAAAATTTAACTGTCGATTTAAAGGAAAATAATGATGACGATTACAAAATATGGATCGAAAGGCATGTAAAAGTTTTAAATTTAATAAATGTTTTGAAAGAATTAATGAAACCTCAGATTATGGTCCATTACTTGTGCGTAACAGGGGGCGTAGCTGGAGGTTTGATGACAATTTTGGAGGTAAGTCGCATTATAGCACATGTGTATATGATTAAAATTTAAAAAACTCAATTTAGACCATAAGACCTGAAGGAATATATTATTGCCCATGCGTGACACAAGTTTTGGCAAAGATTCGGGATCATACCAGTATTACGTAAGCCCTGAACAGGGGAGAAGGGGTCTCCGAAATGCTTACGCTAATGTTTTTCTTTATAAGAGGAAGCCTATTTTTGCTTACTACCATGGAGGGGGGGTCTTGAAAGGCCAAAATAATTCTTACGTAATACTTGTATGATCCCTTCCTGCCGTCATCAGAAGCTAGCTAAATAGTAATCTGACCGTACATTTTTAGGGCCAAGTTCGAGATCTGGCCAGAAGTTAGATATGTTATTGTATTTTTTAGTATTAATAATGCCTAATTCAAATTCATTGAATTTACAGAAAAATACTTCTCTAAATTCGGTACAGATATTTACAGCACTTTTAATCGTTAGTGGGTCATTATTACTCCTGGGCTATGAGTGCCGTTCCGTTGAAAAAATGCTTCAAATGGTAAGCTAGCAGACAAGCGATGTTGATAAAAAAAATTCCGCTAGGATAGATGCATGTCGTTTATTAGTCACAATACATTGTGGTGAAAAAAATTATAATTTTCCAGCACAGTCTTATGTATAAACCTCTGATTAAACCCGAATTGATGTACAGAAAAAGGAGGGACTACTTTTTACGGATGTTGCTTTTAAGATGTCAGACACCTATTCGAATGACAGGTTATCATCTTTTTACTATGAATCTTTCAAATTTCAAGGATGTAAGTATTCTGTTTGAACCAAGTTTTCTTGCATCTTACTGATAGAATCTATGATTCGCAGTTGCTGTTTCTCATCTACAGTTTCTCTTCATCACTTATATCTATTAAAAGAAAGATCCATTCATGAATGGATTCATCGAGATTAAAATAGCGACTAAATCGAATTCAAAAAAGCACCAGAAACAAATTTTGATTCAACTGCATCATATGACATGATGGGGCAGAATGAGGTTTAAAGGAAAGGTTTTGCGTTTATTTGTATTCGTTCCAACCGGTTGAGTTTGAGATACCAAAAGCGATACCAGATACCAAAGCGCGCAACCATTTTTCTGCCAAAGGGCAAACGTGGTTCATTTGTATCTTGTTAGTGCAGTGTTTTGCCCAGGGGAAAATGGATTTGGACCAAAAATGGTGTAGGTCAAAACTGAAAATATCTTCCAAGAACATAACAGAAGATATTTAATTTATTTACTTTCATATTGGCGACATTCTGGAATTGCATCTCACGGCGCCCTTGACTTGATAGGACACAATTACTTAATAAATAATTACATACAGGGTGACACTAATTATAGCGTAAAAAAAAGTAAATTAAAGTGTTATTAAGTAAATTAGGATGTTAGGATGGTAGTTAAGTAAATTAGGATGTTAGGGAAGCTACCCCAGAGGAAATTCATTCCGTGGACTTGCTAGGGAGGACCCAAGGTTATACTAAAGGTAAAATATATTGGGATTGTCAGAGGGTAAGAGCGAAGGAATGCAGAGTCAGAGCAATAACGACAAAACCTGATGCTCAGGGCAATTTTACGGTCAAAAAACGCCCTGATATAGATAAGCACCAGCATGCTCCAAATCAAGAAGAATGTCAGGCAGAGATCCTAACATTGAAAATTAAAAGAAGAGCTGAGGAGAATCCGGAGGAACCCCCCGCTGCAATCCTTCGCAGAGAACTTGCACACGTCCCTTTAGGTGTGTTAAGTCACCTATCGGAAAGAGAAAACTTAAAAAAGTCTATGAGGAGAATTCGCCGTCGTAACCTACCGAAAAATCCCGTTTCTTTGGCTGAATTACGCGAATTACCTGGCAGCTTTAAGAGAACCCTCACTTAGCAACATTTTTTAATATTTGATTCCCGCCAGGAAAGCGAATCCCTAGATGAGAGGATGAGAGCGGAAATGTTAGCGAGGATGAGAGCATTGAGGATGCAGATAGAGTTCTTGTTTTCGGAACACGTAGATACTTGGAATGTGGCACACGCCTGGCACACGCATCATCAACAGCATTAACCAACGCCTGTAGATCTTCGATACTTTCCGCTAGAAGATCCGAAGCGTCAGCATAACGAACATCGCTGATCCTTTCACCTCCGATACGGACCCCTTCTTTGCGATTCTCAAGAGCCTCAAGAAAAACCACTTCGGAATATACATTTAAAAGTGCTGGTGAAAGCACACAACTCTGTCGAACGCCGCGTTTGATGGGTACGTGGTTGGTCTGGTTTCCCGCAACCGTCGACCCTTACTCCTGCCGACTGATCCCAGTAAAGGTTTTTCAGAAGTCTTATATCTCGATCATCCAACCCTATCCGATGCATTGCTTCGATCAGCTGGGTATGTTGTACCCGGTCAAAAGCTTTCTCAAAATCGATGAAGCATATAACAACCGGCTTTAGGAATTCCTTGCACCTCTGCAGTAAGACGTTCATGCAGAACAACGCTTCTCTAGTTCCTAACCCACCACGGAAAACGAATTGCGATTTACTCATTATGCTTTCGCAACGAGCATGGATTCGAGCCTGAATAACCCGCAATAGGATTTTTAAGGAATGGCTCATCAAGCTAATAAGACGAAAATAAGAGCACTTCGTCGGCTTACTTTTCTTAGATCGTGGAATAAACGTTGATTGGGTCCATTCAGAAGAGATTTCACCAGTCTCATAGACAAGATTAAATTTTAATAAGTTAAGCTTTATAAAGCTTTCTTTTAATTTCACCCGTCATAAATTCGGAAATAGCTCCACTCGACCTCTCCCACTCGACAATGATAAGCTTCCACACTATGCATATTTTATATGTGATCATCCGTGAACATAATTACATAATATGCTTTTTAAAAAAAACAAATACGTTGTATTAGTATTGCTTTAAGTATGTGAAACACCTGTTGGTGTGACAAGTTTAATATGAATTTTTCAAACTCCAAAGACGCGCATTTCCTTATTTTCCCCGTAACTTCTTAGAACGCACATTTACGTCACACCGTTCTGCTTTATACAGAGTGAGCTTCGGAGAAAAGAAAAGAAGTACTGCATAGATATCATAGTCACTGTAATTATAATTAAATTTCCTCTCTGAGATGCCCATTTCATTGCACATTTTAAATCTTTCATCAAAAAAATTAACAGCAATATAAATTATTCACATATTAAAAACTGATTTCATTAAGCACTTATCGTGGAGCATACAGAAAAATAAATATTTCCCCGTATAACTTTTAGCTACGATTCTTCATTAAAGTTTCACCGGTCATTAATTCGGAATTAATCGGCTCATTCTCCGGTGCGGCAAACAATATAAGAACAAATAATATGAATTTTCATCATGAATCCTGACGAACAACGAACATGATCACACTATATAGCAAAAAGCCAAAAAAAAAAAAAATGAATTATTCTGTAATAACCTTGTTTTCAAAACATCAACACGATTTGACCAGTTTCCCATCAATATTTCAAATTTTGAAGACACAACCAATTAGGAACAACGAATTTTTCCGTTCAGTCATTAGTTAATTTATTATTATGTACAGTTGTTCTTTCTCATCTTATAGTGCAGGTCTCTTTGTAAATGAATTCAGTAAACGATAAAGAGTTTGACTGCTTGAATATACATAAGATATATTTATGAAGCATTTCTAAAAAAGAAAACAAATTCTTCATTTTAACCAGTGCGAAGACATGGCCGAAACTGTAGAGTCTTGCTTCGATTTTGTATATTTTTACACTTTTTTCACCTTTTTACCGCCGTTTATCACACCCTTCAGATCTTATTTCAAATTTGTTCCAATACTTCTTTCTACAACAGCCTTGGTTCGATGTACAATACTAATATTAATCGGCGATAAAAGAGATTTCGAGCAATTTTTCGTATTCTCCGGAGCATCTCAAATAGCATTAGGGTCAATCCTATTTATTTATCAAGAGAAAGCTTTCTCAAAAATTTTTAAAAAAGTTAACAGTATTCTGGAAGGTAACCAAGACTACAAGATTATTTTAAACGATATTTGGCAAAAAAGGAAACCCCGAAAATTCGTTAAATACTTCACTTTTTGCCAGTTTTTATCAATACTTGTCTTAATTCAGCAAGGACTTTACAGATCTTTTATTGTTTCCCCTCATGATTTGAATTCGCCATTTCCATTCTATTCGCCGGGTATTAAGTGGGGCGGAAATTATAAATTGTTTACCATGGTTTTTGACGCCATCATGCTGATGAGCTTGCTTTTACAATATATTTACGGAGACATTGTTATCGTAACTTTGTTCGATTTTGCATCTTTCCTCCTGGAATATTTAAAGCAATTACTGGAAAATTTAACTGCCGATTTAAAGGAACATAGTGATACCGAATTTAAAAAATGGATCCAAAGGCATGTAAAAATTTTAAATTCAATAAATGATTTGAAAGAATTAATGAAACCTCAGATTATGCTCCATTACTTGTGCGTAACAGGGGGCATTGTGTTTAACTTGATTTCATTTTTCGAGGTAAGTCGCGTTATGTAACACCTGTAAATGATTAAAATTTAAAACGTCCATTTTAGTCTTATGGTCAAATATGGACATTTCCAAAAAAAAATTTTTAATTTTAATTGTCCCAGACCACACTTTCCCCTTCGTTTTATAGTCTGTATATGACATTAAGACCATAATAAAAAAAAAAGTTCGGAAAGTCTTGCATTTGAAGGGCCAGTAATAGTAAAATCGAAAGTATGAACGGCTTCTGGTAATTAATATTATAAATGTTTCGATCTCCTTATCCTACGGTAGAACTCGATATTGTTTAATAATACTCTTTATGAGAAAGAGCGGCATATCATAGTAATCTGCACATCATGGCGCTTTATAGAGGTAAAATTTGTATGGACATGTTCGAGATCTACCCGGAAGTTAAGTTATGTAGATGAATTTTTTAGCATTAATAATATTTGATCAAAATTCTTCGTAATTACAGGAAAATACTATGATGAATTCGGCACAGTTATTTGCAACAATTTCAATAATTAGTGGGTCACTATTACTGCTGGGCTTTGAGTGTCGTTCCGTTGAAAAAATGCATCAAATGGTAAGCTAGCAAAAGGGACCAGGATGGACGTATGTCGTCATAAAACTTAAAATGAAGAAGAATCAGCTTGCTACCGGAATATGCTTTAATCCTAACTCTCGATTATGCTTTAATCTCAACAAGCTGTTGTGGAGAAAAAAAAAAAAAATTACTTATAATTTTTCAGCACAGCTCAATGTATGAACCTCTGATTAAACCCGAACTGATGTACAGAAAAAAGGAGGACTACTTCTTACGGATGTTACTTTCAAGATGTCAGAAACCTATTCGGATGACAGGTTATCATCTTTTCACTATGAATATTTCCAATTTCAAGGACGTAAGTTTTGCTCGAACGAAGTGATCTTCCATATTATTAATGGAATTTATTGTTCGCAGTTATTGTTTATGATCTATAGTTTCTCTTCATCACTATTTACTATTAAAACAAAAGTCCATTCATAAATGGCTGCAACAAGATTAAAGTGGCGGCGAAACTCGATATATAAAAAGCACCATGATCAAAAGCACCATACTTTTGATTTAGTTGCATCATGTGATAAAATGGGGCAACGCTGTGGCAACTTTGCTCATACATCCCGTATGACTTCTGCATATCTCATATAATAAAATAATCGTAGAAAGTAAAACTATGCTTATTTAATTACTACGAAAGATGGTGTCAGGTAGGAATCGGAATGAAATATCGTTTAAATAGAGGCAACTTAAATCCCTCCTTCATTAAGGTTGAAATATTTGCACTTGCTACAAGTATTAGATCATCTATAGAAAAAGAAAGAAAAAAAAAGCATGGCCGCTGCTAGTACAGCTTTTCAGGCGCAAAAATATTACATTATCCTTTAATTTATAATTTATCCTCCGTTGTATCTTGTAAGAATGAATTAATATACACGGATAAAACGCTATGTGTAAATGATAAATTTCGAATTATATGCATACATATATCGCTGGGCCAGTATTACAAGGTTGTATCTGCAGTGTCTAGCTTGACACTAGTTCCTTATGTTTAACCCACTGGAAGCTAGTGTCAACCTGAACAGTGCAGATACAACCTTGTAATACTGGTCCAGCGATATACATACTTCGGCGGAGTCTTGTGCCGGAAGGTGAAACCATAGAGAAAGAAAACAGACCGAAGACACAAAATTTAGGACTTATATTAGGAATTATATGGAAAATCGTTCTTGTAAAATTTACATTTAGGGATCTTCAGATATACCATATTTAAAGATTTTTTTTCTATACTTATGGTAAATATAACAAGTTGGAAAAAAGCTTGTATACAAAAACTACTCGAAACTACTAAATTAAATTATACAATAATTTTGAAATAAAATCTAAAATTTAAAAAAAATCAGCCTGATCATAAAATCTAAAATTTAAAAAAAAATCAGCCTGATCCCAGAGTATTCTTTTGAAAAAAAAAAAAAATATATAATTTTCCAGCACAGCTTTATTTATGAACCTCTAATTAAACCCGAATTGATGTGTCGAAAAAAGAAGGACATTTGTTTACGGATTTTGCTTTTAAGATGTCAGACACCTATTCAAATGACAGGCTATCTACTAAATTATTACTATGAATATTTACTATGAATATTTCTAATTTCAAGGATGTAAGTATTTTGCTCGAACAAAGTCATCTCCCATTTTACCGATGAAATCTATTGTTTGCAGTTGTTGTTCATGATCTATAGTTTTTCTTCATCACTAATATCTATAAAAAGAAAGGTCCATCCATAAGCGGCTTCTTCGAGACTAAAATGACGGCAAAATTCGATATAAAGAAGCACCAGCGCTATACTTTTAATTGATATTCATCATATGACAAAATGGGAGGCAACTCCGTGGCAACTTCGCTCGTATGACTTGTGTATATCTCATATAATATAATATTCGTATAAACTAAAACAATGTTTTAAAAAAAAACTACGACCATGTTTTAAAAAACTAAACAACTACGACATACAGTATGACCGGGATCGTTTAAATAGATATCGTTTAAGAGTATGCTGCAGTCGTGGCAGCAGACAAAACGTAATTTTCGATTTGAGGGAAAATGAAGACGAATATCGAGCCCATTCAAAATTGCCCATATTCAAAATTTAATTCTAAATATGGGAAATTCTTTCGATTCTCGATACTTGTCTTCGTTTTCTCTCAAGTCGAAAAATACGATTTGTCTGCTGCCACGCTGCAGCATACTCTTAATTAGATTCAACGTAAATGTCTCCACCATTAGCGTTGGAATACTGGCAATTGCTGCACGTGTTAACTCGTCTATAGAAAAAGAAAGGAAAAAAGCATGACCGCTGCTAGTACAGCTTTTCATGACCAACATAGGCACCTCTACCAAAAATTGGACATACATAAAAAATGCATAAATTATGTATAAAGAACTTATATTTTTTTATCCTGCAATATGATTGTACATTAGTTAGGTATAAAAAACTTTAACTTTTTTCAATTTTCTTTTATCCTCGGAGATGATTATGCATAAACTATGTATAAGAAACTTCAGCTTTTTTAATGAAAAATTTTATGTTACAGTCCAAACTCGAAGTTAGGTATTAGGCCTACGCGTAGTGCCTAACGGCTAGGCATTACCCGAAAATTAAAATTAAGCTTCCCATTTCGGGTAATGCCTAACTTCGGGTTTCGTCTGTAACATAAATGATGTATAAATAATATATAAATTATATATAAATTATGTATGTCCAAATTTTTGTATAAATTATAAAAAATTAATACATTTTTTATATAAATTTTTATGCATCTCTTTTTTGTACGGGTAAGACCGACTACAAGAAAGTGATAGACAAATTCGAACAACATTTTACACCCAAGAATAAAATATTTCATAAAAAATTTCTATATAAGACAAATATTAAAAACTGATTTCTATGAGCTGTTATGGAGCCTAAAGAAAAATAGATATTTTTCCGCATACATATATATAAGCAAAGCCTCATCAAATTTTCCCCTGTCATTAATTTGAAAATAATCCGCCCGTTCTGCTGTAAGGCAAGCAACAAAAGCATAAATTACATGGAATTTTTAAACATGAATCTTCAATGAACAATGAACATGATGACACAATACAACAAAAAAGGATGAATTATTCTGCAATAACGTTGTTTTCAAAATATGAAACACCAATTAACATGACGGTAATAAATATTTAAAACTTTAAAGACATAATCAATTTGCAACAACGAATTTTTCCTTATGAATGATTCCTCAATTCATTAGATAATTTATTATCTAAAGTTGTTCTTTCCCAACTACAAAAGAGTTCTTTTGGTAATCATTTTCAGTAAACAATTAAGAATAACTACTGTCTGATTTTACAAAAGATCTATTTATCCAGCAAAGAAAAAAGAAGCTCTTCTTTTTAGCCACCGGGTAGATATGGCAGCCACTGTAGAGTCTTGCTTCGATTTTGTTTATCGTTACACTTCTTTCACGTTTTTACCGCCATTTATCACAGCGTTTAGATCTCGTTTCAAATTCATTTCAGTATTTTTTTCTTCGACCGATTTATTTCGACTTATAATACCAATATTTATCGATGATAAAAGAGGTTTTGAGAAATATTTCACACTGTGTGCAGGATCTCAAGTAGTATTAGGGTCAATGCTATTCATTTATCAAGGGAAAGCTTTCTCCAAATTTTTTAACAACGTCAATAATATTTTCGAAGATAATCAAGACTACAAAATTATTTTCAATGATATTTGGAAAAAAAAGAAACCCCGAAAATTCGTTAAATATTATACTATTTGCCAACTTTTATCGATAATTGCTTTAATTCAACTGGGATTTTACAGATCATATTTTCTTTCCCCTCTTGATTTGAATTCGCCTTTTCCATTCTATTCGCCGGCTTTTAAGTGGGGCGGAAATTACAAATTGTTTACCCTGGTTTTTGATGCCATGATGCTCATCAGTATACTTTTACAATATATTTACGCAGACATTGTTATCGTAACTTTGTTCGATTTTTCATCTTGCCTCCTGGAATATTTAAAGGTATTACTGGAAAATTTAACTGCCGATTTAAAGGAACATAGTGATACCGAATATAAAAAATGGATCCAAAGGCATGTAAAAATTTTAAATTTGATAAATGATTTGAAAAATTTAATGAAACCTCACATTATGGTCCACTACTTGTGCGTAACAGGGGGCATTGTGTTTAACTTGATGTCATTTTTGGAGGTAAGTCGCCTTAGGTAACATATTTAAATAGTTAAAATTTAAAAAATGTTATTTTCCTTCGATTTATAGTCCGTATATAATAACATCCGTTCAAACTCATCTTAAACTATAACTAATTGCCATATTCAAAAAAATTTCGTTTTAGATTTTTTTCCGGGTTCACTCCCATACTTACAGAAAAAAATGAACAGCTTTTAAACCGATCCTGATTCAAATTGACATAAATCTTTGATTACTCTTGAACAATCCAAAAAAACTTACCTGAAAATAAAAAAATAAAAAAATTATAAAACGTCTTTAAAAGTAATTAGAGAATTTCTCCTGGTGATATATCCAAAATCTTAAAGAATAAAAAAATTTCAAAGGTACAAATTCAGTTGACTATCCTGACCAATTTGAATATGAATGTTAAGCCCATTATAAAAAAAAGTTCGGAAAGTCTTGTATTTATAAGACCAGTAAAAGGAAAATCATTAAGTATGAGCGGCTTCTGGTAATTAATACTAAAAAAGCTTCCATCTCCTAACGGTACGGTAAAATCGACCTTGTTCAAAAATATTTCTTTATGAAAAAGAGCTACTAATCACAGTTTTCTGACAGCCATAACATTTTATCACGGGCAAAATTTGTATGGAATTCTTCGAGATCTGCCCAGACTTTAAATTCATGTTGATTTATTTTTTAGTACTAAGAGTACGCTTCAGTGAATTCAGAAAGGAATGACTGTATTGTCTAATTCTCGATTTACAAACTCAGAAAAGAAAATGACTAGTGCGAATGCAAAAGTGCATTCAGACAAGACATTTTTCATAAAAACCGTTACGAAATGATCCAGGCCAGATCCCGTAAATTCGACTTGAGCGTTGCAAAAAATTCTGCCCGGTAAAATAACTTTCTTTTAACGTGCCAAATAGCGTCTTAAAATTGCAACTCTCTGGGGTCCCTTTAGGTGCCATTTAGCCCCATATTTTGCTGATATTTCCTATACGGCTGAAAATTATTTCGTAAAATGGTGTTGTGAATATTCTTCTAATTATTTCGGACTGATCTGCACCATTTCGCATTTTTAAACTAGCTTCCCTTGTTCAATTTTAACATTTTTTAAAAATTCCCCTTCAAAACCAATATGCAACATCGCATCGTCCCCGCCATTTTTAGCCACTTTGAAATTCTGGGCGAGCATTCGAAAACTTGCTTTTTAAATTTTATTTTATTAAAAAGACACGTTAAAAGAAAGTTATTTTACCGGGCAGAATTTTTTGCAACGCTCAAGTCGAATTTACGGGATCTGGCCTGGATCAAAAACAAAAAAAATGTCTTGTGATAAGTCATTTCGGTTTGCCTTGCACAGTAAAAAATATTATGTAATTATGTTAAAATCGGTCTACACAAATTTTTTCTGTTGTTTTTTCCAAAAGGTAAACATAAACAAAAAGCAACATAAAAATTATGTAGACCGATTTTAACATAATTATGTTAATTTTTACATAAAATTTTTTATCGTGTGGGGTAAAATGTCTTGCCACAAAACAATTTGCGACACTAGCGGACATTTCTTATACTACGCTATCGGAAACAACATGGCGGCTCGCGAAAACCATAATTATTATTTCATGAAATAAAAACGTAATATCTATTTCATTTTTATTTCAAAAACGTGTAAGTGAACATTATAAATTAACCAAGATGGATGTCCAGGATTTTTATATTCAAGTAACTTAGATAAAATATTTTCTTTAAAAAAATTGAACTGAAATCTAACATTGTCCAATGCAGAGGATAGGGGCTATGTTTAGGTTATGTTATTACTAGTCATATAAGACATGAAATAAAGATTTAAAAATCATATGAAAAATCTTAAAAGTTATATCTCTTGTATTATAATGGTTTTGCATGCATACTTATTTATACGCTTTCGACTATTTAAAAAAAAACGAGCATGAACAGTATTATCATATTGTACAAAAGTCGCCATTTTGTTTGTTTGCAATATATGACTTGCCGATAGCCGATTGAATGACTTGCGACAAGTCAGAAAATATCTTGGCACAAAACAAAAGCATTCAAAGCATAATAACGGCTTACGCTAAGTTATTTTGTTTTCTGAGTGCGGGGGAAAAATCGAAATTTAGGTATTGTAACGATCCCAAACCCTGGACACGCCGAAAATTTTTTTTCATTGGACTGTCTGTGTATTTTTTTTTTTTTTTTTTTTTTTGTAATTATGTAAAAATCGAATCGATTCCATGTTTATTAATTTTAATGATCTTTTTGTTCGCGCGCAAAAACTTCGAGCGCCAAATTTTTTTTATTTGAAACAAAAAAAAAAAAAACGAAAAGTTTAAAGGTACGATGAAAAGGAAGGTGTGTCGTCATTGCCACTTCCTCGTTCTTACTTTTTCTGCAACGTTCACAAGCGATCGGAAGTGATTTTTTTTTTCTTCAAAATTTAAAGATGTAGTTTTCTTTTTATAATTTTTTGATCGCACATTTGGTTAAATTAATGATGATTGATTAATTAAGGTTTTTTTTTTACGTCTACGGAAGCCACGTGGATAATTTTATTATTGTAAAGACGTTTCGCCGCCCGCCCAAGATGGTTTAGATGGTTTTGATGATGCTTGCCTTGGATTGATGGACTGGATTCCGAAAAGGATGATGGGCCAAAGGTTTACGGAATGGGGGGCTAGGCGAGCGGCTGTTCTTTTTTTTTTTTAATTTTATCGTTAATAGTGGCAAACGGAGTTAGGTTTCTTTTTCTTTTTGGGATTATTGTTAATTTTTTTTAAGATCGTGAAAATCGTAACTTGAAAGCAACGATGTAATCCCAAACCCGTTTTTTTTTTTGTTTCGGATCGGGTTGGTGCACCCCGATTCTGTGAGATTTTACTTAAATTTGTTAACCTGAATTTTTTTTTTTTTTTTTTTTTTTTTTTTTTTTCTGTCTAAACTTGTCGCGGTTTAAGTATTCTATGTTTAAACATTACGATTTAAAGTAAGAATTTTAAATGTAAGTCCAACCAAAAACCGGTAATCTTTTTCCTCGGAAATAGAAGGTGGTTTCTTTCCTTTTCGTGGTCGGATTTGATAGCCTAGAATCCGAAAGGCCTCCTTTTGAACCCAAGAAAAGGGTTACTGAGGCTGATTTTGCTGAGAAGTACTCTCACGTTCTTGGCAGGATCTTGGTTTTGGATCTTTAGAACAGAGATCCTTGTCAGGCACGTGGGAGGAAATCGCGGTTATTATCAGCTAAATTTATCTAACAGCTCAAGGTTCAGGCTAAAAATTTCAAATATTTTGTTATCCCTGAGAGGTACACCAACCCAGTCTTCATTTTTTTCCCTTTTTTTTACTGTTGATCAAGACTTTTTTTGTGTGGTTGTGGTTATGATTACGATTAGGATTAGGATTATTGTTATCACTATCAATTTTATTTTTTTGGGGTTACATTCTTGTTCTGATTTTTTGGTTTTTTTTGTATACCTAGTCGAAGGCTTCTTTTTCTTTCTTTTACATGAACCTTAACCGTTGTAATATTTGCTGTCGTATAACAAATAGATTTGCTTCTCTTGGTTATTTTTTTTTATATATGCCTGGTAGTTCATTTTTTTTAAAGGACGAATATTTTTCGGACTGACCCTTAGTTCCTTTTTTTTACGACTGACCCTTTTTTTTTACGTACTGACGTCTTCATACCTCTTCGACGTTACAGTATCTGACAAACTCGTTTTGGTGTAGCCTAGTATTTTTAGGGCGAGTTTACACTTGTTTGAATTGTAAATCGAACCGGAAAATAATTTCAAAAAAATTTGTAGGTAGCCGTAAAACTTAAATTTTGTTTTCCAACTTTGTAATTACTTGAAACCAGTTGAAACTTGTATTAAAAATTCCAGGATACACCAAAAGAGTTTGTCGGCTAGCTAAAATTTCGATTTTTCCCCCGTAAATCGCGTATTAAGACAGGAAAACCATTCCTGCCTTTATTCATTGAAGACTACTCTTAATAATGTCTAATTAGAATCCTTTGCTTTTACAGGAAAATACTTCTCTAGATTCGGCACAGTTATTTGTAACACTTTTAACAATTAGTGGGTCGTTATTACTCCTGGGTTATGAGTGTCGTTCCGCTGAAAAAATGCATCAAATGGTAAGATAGCAAATGAAGGCTTGGATAGACGCATGTTGTTAATAGGTCATAAAATCTAAAATTTAAAAAAAATCAGCCTGATCCCAGAATATCCTTTTGAAAAAAAAAACATATAATTTTCCAGCACAGCTTTATTTATGAACCTTTAATTAAACCCGAATTGATGTATCGAAAAAAGAAGGACATTTTTTTACGGATGTTGCTTTTAAGATGTCAGACACCTATTCGAATGACAGGTTATCATCTGTTTACTATGAATATTTCTAATTTCAAGGATGTAAGTATTTTGCTCGAACAAAGTCATCTCCCATTTTACCGATGAAATCTATTGTTTGCAGTTGTTGTTCATGATCTACAGTTTTTCTTCATCACTAATATCTATAAAAAGAAAGGTCCATTCATAAGCGGCTTCATCGAGACTAAAATGACGGCAAAATTCGATATAAAGAAGCACCAGCGCTATACTTTGATTCATTTGCATCATATGACAAAATGGGAGGCAACGCCGTGGCAACTTCGCTCATACATCCCGTATGATTTGTGCATATCTCATATAATATAATATTCGTAGAAACTAAAACAATGTTTACTTAATTACTACGCCATATGACAGCGATGAAATATCGTTTAAATAGATTCAACGTAAATGTCTACACCAATAGCGTTGGAATACTGGCAATTGCTGCACGTGTTAGCTCATCTATAGAAAACGAAAGGAAAAAAGCATGGCCGCTGCTAGTACAGCTTTTCAGGCTCCAGAGCTGTTTTGAAAGGACTGGTCCAGGGTCGGACTCATAAAAAAAGTTTTAATTCGACTTTAATGTTAGCTTAGAAGCCACGGAACTCGTGTTAACCGACGCCAAGCGAAAAACTTCTAGAAGTGGCTGCTCCACCACATGAGCAATGAAGGACGTGTATGTTACATTTACCTTTGGTAATGAAGCAGACAACCCGTACGAAAAAGGGATGCATAAAACTTATATTATTTATACAAAAATTATACATAAAATGTACAAAAAATTGGACATACATAAAAAATGCATGAATTATGTATAAAGAACTTATATTAATCTTTATCCTGCAATATGATTGTACATAAGTTATGTATAAAAAACTTCAGCTTTTTTCAACGACAATTTTTTTTTTATCCTCGGAGATGATTATGCATAAATTATGTATAAGAAACTTCAACTTTTTTAACGAAAAATTATATATGTTACAGTCCAAACCCGAAGTTAGGCACTACGCGTAGTGACTGAAAAATTTATTTTTATAGTTAGGCATTTCCCGCACATATTTACTGATACCTCGAATTTAGTAATTAGACAGTGAAATTCTTTCTTTCCACACAGAGTAAAGGCGTTGTTTGACTTGAATTAAAGTAATGAATGGAAATCTTTACTAGTGAATTAAACTAGGAAAAACTTAATTTTATTATTGATCACAATTTTTTTTTTTTTTTGTTATAAATTTTAGTACTACAAAAAAGAATAATAAATAATTGTGATAACAAATAAAAAAATTTATAATCAATAATAAAAATAAGTTATTCCTTGAAAATTAAATTAAGGTATAAGACAGAAAAAAATTCCCAGTCTGAGCCAGTGTAGCCGCGAGGAATCGAACCCCGATCTCTCCGTTTGCCGGACGGAAGCTCTAACCTTTTAAGCTACGGCTCCTGGTCAAAGACAGAAAGAACATTTCACCCTCTTATACCTAAGACTCAAACCGAAGCATCGATCGAACCCCCTATAGTGCTTGTACACGCATCTAATCCCTACCACGGAACGATTTCGTCTTCACGACTCAAAACCTACGGAGAAAGCCGTATCTTTTTTAATTTTACTTTTTTCGGAAAAATCCATTCCCTATACTACCTTTAAGGTCGGTTGCGAAATTTGAAAATTAAATTAAATTTAGGTATAAAAAAGAAAAAAATTCCCAGTCTGAGCCAGTGTAGCCTACAGTGGTCCTACACTGGCCTACAGTGGCCTACAGTGAGTCCCAGTGTGGCTACACTGGCTCAGACTGGGAATTTTTTTCTTTTTTATACCTAATTTTAATTTAATTTTCAAATTTCGCAACCGGAGTTAAAGGTAGTATAGGGAATGGATTTTTCCGAAAAAAGTAAAAATAAGTTATTCCTTGTTTAATTCCCAAGTAAAAATTTCCATTCATTACTTTAATTCAATTCAAACGACGCCTTTACTCTGTGGAAAGAAAGAATTTTATTATCTAATTACTAAATTAGAGGTATCAGTAAATATGAGTACGGGAAATGCCTAACTGTAAAAATAAATTTTTCAGTCACTACGCGTAGTGCCTAACGGCTAGGCATTACCCGAAATTTTAAAATTAAGCTTCCCATTTCGGGTAATGCCTAACTTCGGGTTTGGTCTGTAACATATATATAATTTATATATAACCTATATATAAATGATGTATAAATTATATATAAATTATATATAAATTATAAAAAATTAATATATTTTTTATATAAATTTTTTACAAAAAAATTTATATATTTTATGCATCTCTTTTTTGTACGGGAAGACCGACTACAAGAAAGTGATAGACAAATTCGAACAACATTTTACACCCAAGAATAAAATATTTCATAAAAAATTTCTATATAAGACAAATATTAAAAACTGATTTCTATGAGCTGTTATGGAGCATAAAGAAAAATAGATATTTTTCCGCATACCTATATAAGCAAAGCCTAATCAAATTTTCCCCGGTCATTAATTTTAAAATAATACGCCCGTTCTGCTGTAAGGCAAGCAATAAAAGCATAAATTACATGAATTTTTAAACATGAATCTTCAATGAACAATGAACATGATGACACAATACAACAAAAAAGAATGAATTATTCTGCAATAACGTTGTTTTCAAAATATGAAACACCAATCAACATGACGGTAATAAATATTTAAAACTTTAAAGACATAATCAATTTGCAACAACGAATTTTTCCTTATGAGTGATTCCTCAATTCATTAGATAATTTATAATCTAAAGTTGTTCTTACCCAACTACAAAAGAGTTCTGTTGGTAATCATTTTCAGTAAACAATTAAGAATAACTACTGTCTGATTTTACATAAGATCTATTTATCCAGCAAAGAAAAAAGAAGCTCTTCTTTTTAGCCACCGGGAAGATATGGCAGCCACTGTTGAGTCTTGCTTTGATTTTGTTTATCGTTACACTTTTTTTACTTGTATACCGCCATTCATCACACCCTTTAGATCTCATTTCAAATTTTTTTCAGTGTTTCTTACTTCGACCGCTTTAATTCGAGCCATAATACCAATATTTATCGCTGATAAAAGAGGCTTCGAGAAATACTTCACACTGTTTGCAACATGTCAAGTAGCATTAGGGTCACAGCTACTTGTATATCAAGAAAAAGCTTTCTCCAAATTTTTTAACAACGTCAACAGTATTCTGGAAGATAACAGAGACCACACGACTATTTTCAATGATCTTTGGAAAAAAAATAAACCCCGAAAATTCGTTAAATACTTTACTCTTTGCCAAGTTTTAACAATAACTTTTATAGTTCAGCAGGGATTTTACAGATCATATTTTGTTTCCAAACCTGATTTGAATACGCCTTTTCCATACTATTCACCGATTTATAAGTGGGGCGGAAATTATAAATTGTTTATCATGCTTTTTGATTCAGTGATGATATTCGGTTTGATTTTACAATATATTTACGCAGACATTGTCATCGTAACTTTGTTCGATTTCGCAGCATTCCTCTTGGAATATTTAAAGGTATTACTGGAAAATTTAATAGCCGATTTAAAGGAAAATAACGATACCGATTATAAGAGATGGATCGAACGGCATGTAAAAATTTTAAATTTAATAAATGATTTGAAAAAGTTAATGAAACCTCACATTATGCTCCATTATTTGTGCATAACAGGGGGAATTGCCTGTAACTTGATGACATTTATGGAGGTAAGTCGCCTTAAGTAACATGAGCAAATGATCAAAATTAAAAAAAAAAAAAAGAGAGGAGCATTTTTTAAGAGAAGGAGCATAGAAATCTGACCATCAGAACAGGTCATTGCAGGTGATATCTATGGACACGTTCGTGATCTGCCCAGACGTGAAAATAGTAAATAAATTTTTCAGTTTTGACTATTTCCAATTCAAATTCTTTCCATTTACAGGAAAATAAATCTCTAAATTCGGTACAGGTATTTTTGGGACTTATAGTGGTTAGTGGGTCACTGGTTATGCTGGGCTATGAGTGTCGTTCCGTTGAAAAAATGCTTCAAATGGTAAGCAAGCAAACGAGCGCCAGGATGGACGCATGTCGTGAAGCTTTGAATTAAAAAGGACTAGCCTGGTACCGGAATATGCTTTTAGGGCTAGTCTCACCAAATTGGACTTTTTTGAAACTGTTTCCCCCTCCCCCCAAAAAATGTGGTAAATCTACCTAATCTTCACAAGTTTCTTCATTAGGCTATTTTAAAGTAATTTCAACGTTCATCTCGATTTTTAAGTGAATCGTGGCAGTTTTTCCTAAAAAAAAAAAAAAAAGATCCTCTATCCGATCGGCGATTTTCGTTATATGAATATCACTTTTTGACTTTCGAAACGATTTTTTAACGTTGAACTGCGTACTGTTACGCGTTCTGAATTACGATAAAATTCTAAAAACTGAAAAACATCACAAGATTTTAAGAAAACTTCTGTTTATTTCCTACATTTTGTCAATTTTAGGTTAGAAAGATATAAACAAACGTGTAAACAAACTCGGAAATTATAGGAATAGATGTTTTCGGAGGTATAGGGTCATGGTACCGGTAGTGGATCAAATAAGCAAAACGATTTTTTAAAAATTAGATTTTCCCTCCTTATTTACATAAGTAGAATCGAAAACAACATTGATATCACAAGAAAATAAGGTGTTCTCAAATTACTCACCCTTTCAAAGTTTTAAAAATCCATTTTTAAGGAGAAAAAAAAATAATTTGAAAAAATAAACAGAAAAATTGGCAATGCATTAGTAGTGGACCGTTCATGGTTGAAATGAACATAACAGAAAAGGTTTGCTCATTTGTTTTTCATTTGCATTTAGTTTTTATTTTTCACAAGATCGATTGCTTTTTCATGTGTTTTTCCTTTAATTGGACTAATTTCCTTTTTTCGCTCATTTTTACAATAACAAATTTGAAGAAAACAAAAATAAACCGCCATAACCGATTTTTAGACGACAAACCTTTTTCATTCAACCACGGAAAAAAAGAGTCAATCAAAACAAACAAATCCGTGGTCCACTACAGAGTTTTGAATTTGTTTTGATTCAGTGGTGGATCATCAACGATTAAAAATAAAAAACAGTAAAAAGTTAATAAAATGACAAAATAGGATAATAGTCCGCATCTTAAACTGTAATTTGTATGTCACCTAAAGAAAAATTAGTGCCTCAAAAACGATAAAAACGATTAAATTCGGACAGGAAAAATATGGCCGTCTTGTTATTTTCCGTCAAATTTCGAACTACCAGGTAATAATTTCGTTTTCATTACAAAATATGGCCAGGAATCGTTGCATATTTGGTTTTTTTAAGTCAGTATGAAATTTTCTAGATATTAAGTGATTTTTACACGTCAAAAACTTAGCATTTTTAAATAAACCGACAATGATTAGCGAATGATCCACTACTCGTACATGGTCCACTACCGGTACCATGACCCTACAAACCACTTAAAAAATTCATTAGAGACTTTTTTTAAATTATCAACATGTTTTAGGCACTGAATTTGCAATTTAATTTAAGTTTTAATTTGACTAACATCAATTTAACGGTTTAACAATTATTTACCAAAACAAAATAATATAAAATAAAATAAAAAAAACAAAGAACAAAATAAAAAAGTTCATCACTCGGAACAGCGCTACAACGGTGAGGCAAAGATGAGTAAAATATGTCCTTTATACGTTCCAGGCTCATATCAAGCTCCGGATTATAGGATTGTCGTCTGTTCCATGCTAACGTGATGGAATATATGGGAGAATTCCGGTGATGGACAGTTCGGGCGATCGGAAAAAAAAAATGGTTTTGAGAGGGGTACGGGTATTGTAATCTCTGAAATGAAGTTGTTCGCACAGGAGGGGGCTATCGATATGACCGGTAACTAGCTTTTTAAGAAATATAAGTTGTGCTAATTCTCGTCTGTTACTTAAACGTACTATCTTTAATTTTGAGAATTCACTCAAAAGATCAGAGGTAGTGGTAGCAAGTGCTGGTGACGTTTTATATTTCTTAAAGAACAACTACCGTAGAAATTTATGTTGTAAGGAAGGAGTCAATTAGTTGGCTGTAATTATGGTGATAAGGATTCCAAACAACTGAAGCGTATTCTAATTTTGATCGTACATACAGGTTAAAAAGCAAGTTAAGAGTTTCGTAGGTAAATGAATGACCATTTTAATTAAAGTAGTCATTTTTTAATACTTTTTAACAGATTTAAATTTTTATTTTACTCACAATCAGCAATTATCGGCATGAATTATTTTATCGGAGGTAGGCCTAGATGGAAACTTTAGAACGGATTTGAAAATATACGGAAAATCCATTTGTTCGGAGGAGACGCAGAAATCAGTGACATAGCTTCAAGGCGTTAGAACATTTCTAAATGGGGTGTTTAAAAAAAATATAATATTACCAAATGAATCTGTGATAATTTGAGTGTGAGTAAAATAATCTTCAATTTTCTACAATTTATTTTTATATTAAAAACCTTCATGAAAATATGGAAAAATCTGCCCCTGTAAGCGACTTCAGCGCAACTCCATTTTGAAAACAACGCGTATAGAACCGTTGCTGACAAAAGCTAAATATCAGAAAGAAGCTATTGTTTACAAAATGGAGATACGCTGAAATCGCTTACAGGGGCAGAAATGGAGTCGTGACCGCTGGCGAAAGAGAAAAAATTCGTCATATTTCTTGTTTATTTTTATAAAAAAAGTCTCGTAATATTTTTCTGGCATGCAATTCATGACCAGTAGGATATGACTATCTTATAAAATGTAGTTTTGCTTGTGAAGTAGCCATTAGTCTAGTTTTTAGGGTCTAAATATGCAAGACAAAAATGTGGGTGAGAGTCTGCAAGTCCAATTTGGTGAGAGTCGCCCTTTAGCCTAGCACCTCATCAAGAATGAATCTCAACACATTGTTGTGAAAAAAAGTTATAATTTTCCAGCACAGCTCAATGTATGAACCTCTGATTAAACCCGAATTGATGTATAGAAAAAAGAAGGACTACTTCTTACGGATGTTGCTTTCAAGATGTCAGACACCTATTCGAATGACAGGTTACCATCTTTTTACAATGAATCTTTCAAATTTCAAGGATGTAGGTATTTTGCTCGAACGAAGTGTTCTTCCATATTACTGACAGAATCTATTGTTCGCAGTTGTTGTTTATGATCTATAGTTTCTCTTCATCACTATTATCTATTAAAAAAAAGGTCGATCCATAAATGGGTTCATCAAGATTAAAACGGCGGCAAAATTCCATATAAGAATGCAAAAGAAAGAAAAGTACCATATGTTTGATTCAGCAGCATTTTAGGACATAATAGGGAAAAATGTAAATAGGTTTTGCGTTAATTTCTATTCGTTGCAACCGATAGAGTCTGAGATACCTGCTTTTTTAAACGAATATTAATATCGGCTTTAAAATAATTTTGAATTAGATCAACAAATCAAATCAACAAAGAAAAGAAAGCGTCCAATCAAATCATTTGTAGAATGTATTGAAAGGGGGAAGAGAAGAAAATCTATACAATTAAAGGAACAATGAGAAAAAAAACTTTACTTTCAGCCGTCAGTTTGGCTTTTGAAAAAAAAGGTGAAAAGGATGCTGCAGCTTTAATGAAAGAAATTCGAAAAGGGTGGATGAACTAAAAAAAATCTATGCCCGAGAAATGTACATCCGATGAAACATTTTGTATGATCGTGGAAAATGATTTAACAAAACATCAATATTTTAATCTAAGGTCAGATGGGAAGAGAAAAAAAAAGAAAGAAAAAACTTTAACTCAATTTATTCAAATTACAACGAAGTAGTTTAAAGAGATGTTACCCAACAGCTGAGCGTGTTTAAGTGACCGAAAAAAAGGCAGAAATTCAGTTTTACAAGCTTTGCTTGATCACACAACCGAAACAATTGTATTATCCCAAAATGAAGTATTTAAAAGCTGTTCTCCGGAAAATTTTAAAAATTTAAATTTAATATCGAAATGGGGCTGTGATGGGAACACAGGTTTCACCGAATGGAAACAAGTTAAGGGGGAGGAGAAAAGAAGGGTTTTCAAAAAGTCAATCGGATCCAATCAGATTGAATTTTTGATGTTCGAAAAGTCAATCGGATCCAATCGGATCGACTTTTTTTGAATCCGATTCGTGTTTTTTATGTTCGAAAAGTCATCCTATTCGAATTCGATCGAAAAAAATTGTTCGAAAAGTTCTTAAAATTTAAAAAAGAGCGATCCTGCAAAGGAGGAGGATCCACCGTTGACTTCAATCCGATTACTTTCCAAACAATTTTGGGGGGGAAAAAAATATAAAAAAAAATTAAAAAATGATTAAAAAATGAGATCGGTGAACCGATCAAAGTGCTTTATCGACCATTTAAATAATTCTCAAAAATATGATTAGTTTTTCGATCAGGGGGCTATCAAAGTAAAGTTACTTAAGAATTTTTTTTTAGAAGTTATACTTTACGTTTTTTGAAATTTTCGCACCTTGTACCTGCAATGCGGACAAGAATATAGGCAAAATCGTAATCTACGATTCAAGAGCTTTGGCTGTTCTGCCCTTCGTTTTTTGAAATTTTTTGTTCTTCTACTAGAAAAAATGATAAGAATAAAACAGTCAAAAAAATTCTAAGTCCGTCGTTTGTGTGCCTAAATGATCAAATTATCAACCATTATAATATGCTATAAAGTAAATATAAAATATTTTAAACATGATATTAATTCTCTATTAATTTATCATCAAAAAATCGATTTTTTAGCGAAAAAAGGATTATTTAAATATCCAATCCGATTGGCCTTCCGAACACTACAGTCGTTCGGAAAGTAAAATTCAATCCGGATTGAATCCGATTGACTTTTTGAAAACCCTTAAGAAATTAGGAGTATAGGATATTAGGATATGGATTACATGTTACGTGTATATAAAGAAGCACTTGCTAAACGCCCAAGGGTGGGAGCAAAATGTGGGAAAATAAACATGATAATAGTTAAAGTGGTTAAACTAATTTTTTTTTTTTTTTTTTTTTTTTTTTTGCTTATTTGTAATAACAGGCTAAAAATTGTTGGTTTGATCACTTCTATTTTTTGTACAGTAAGCTCGCTCGCAAAACAGGTTATTTTGTCAATTAATTAGACTGTCTGATGTAAATACTGTAATGTCACTTTTTAATTATTATTAATAAATAAAAAAAAAAATTAAAAAAAATAAAAAAAAAATTAAAAAAAATAAAAAAAAAATATATAAAAACTGCCTCTGAAGCAAACTCTTCTGGTATATTATTTTATTTATTTATTTCATTGTTTGTTCCTTTGACATTTTACTCAACACATAAAAACTTGCATTTCGGTCTGAATGCACCAGTTCCAAACCATTTTTACGGAAAATATGGCATAGACTGTTCAGTCTTGCTTCGATTTAGTATTTCGGTACACTTTTTTTTACCGTTTTACCGTCGTTTATCAAAACCTTCAGGTCTAACTTCGAATTTGCTCCAATGCTTCTTTCAACAACAGCCTAAATTCGAATTATAATACCAATATTTATGCACGATAAAAGAGGTTTCGAGCAATATTTTGTACTGTCCGGGACATCTCAAATAGCATTACGGTAAATGCTTTTTATTTTTAAGGGAAAGCTTTCTCCAAATTTTTGACCAACGTTAACAGTTTTCCGGAAGACAAAGAAGACTGCAACATTGTTTTCAATGATACTTGGGGAAAAAAATACACCCCGAAAATTAGTTAAATACTGTACTTTTTGCCAAGTTTTATCAGAAATTCAGAGATGGTCCAAAAAAAATGATCAACTGGGATTTTAAATTATCTCAATTTTGAACCTCTATCCATCTCCTAATACTGTAGTAAAGTAGTTTTCTTGCTTCAAGCGCGGTGTGAAAAGAAGGTAAAACTTGAATTTTTTTTTTACTTTTTCAAAACGTTTTCCTTTATGATTTCTTTTTCCCTATCCTAAATATTTCAGGAAAACTCATAAACCTGTAGTTGCACAAAATAATTACAGGAAAGTAAACTACAATATTTAACTATCCTGAAAAAATTCAGTAAAATAAATTTTTAATGGCTTTTATTTTTTTTATTTTTTTTTTTTTTCTCTAGGACAGAAGACTAATATTTTATACCGTTTACTTGCCTAGGAAAGTAGCTACTTGCCTAATTTTTCTACATGCCTATGACATACGTAAAGCTTCATTAAAGTTTCACCGTCAAAATTTTGGCTGAATTGAATTCGCTCGTTCAGCTGTGTGGCAAGCAATACAAGCTTAAATAGTATGAATCTTTTATCATGAATCTTCAATGAACAACAAACATGACAACGTAATATACGAAAAATAAAAAAGAAATGAATTATTCTGCACCATTGTTGCTATCGAGGTATCAACATCTATTCGACATGACACGTTTACAATCAATATTTAAAATTTTAAAGACATAAGCAATTTGGATAACGAATTCTCATGTCAATTCATTATCTACAGTTGTTTTTCCTCATCTATACTATAGTTCTTTTGGTAATCAATTTCACTAAACAAAAACTTTAACTACTGCCTGAATTTACGTAAGATCTGTTAATCGAGAATTTCAGCGATAGAAAAGAAACACTGAGTTTTAGCCACCTTGAAGATATGGCCCCCACTGTAGAGTCTTGCTTCGATTTTGTTTATTTTTACACTTCTTTAACATTTTTGCCACCATTTATCACATCCTTCAGATCTCGTTTCAAATTTCTTCCGATACTTCTTTCTCTGTTCGGTTTAATTCGGTGTATAATACCAATATTTATCGATGACAACAGAGGTTTCGAGAAATGGTTGGCACTGTCCGTAACATCTCAAATAGCATTAGGGTCACAGATACTTCTTTATCAAGGGAAAGCTTTCTCCAAATTTTTAAACAATGTTAATAGTATTCTGGAAGATAACAAAGACTACGAGATTATTTTCAATGAAATTTGGAAGAAAAATAAGCCCCGAAAATTCGTTAAATACTTTACATTTTGCCAAGTTTTATCAGAAATTGTTATAATTCAGCTGGGATTTTACAGATCTTATTTTGTTTCTCCTCCTAATTCGAATTCCCCTTTTCCATTCTATACACCGGTTTACAAGTGGGGCGGAAGTTATAAATTGTTTATCATGGTTTTTGACTCCATCATGCTGTTCAGCTTGATTTTACAATATATTTACGGAGACATTGTTATCGTGACTTTGTGCGATTTCGCAGCATTTCTTTTGGAATATTTGAAGGTATTACTGGAAAATTTAACTGCCGGTTTAAAAGAAAATAACGACGCCGATTATAAGAGATGGATCGGAACAATGTTAATAGTATTCTGGAAGATAACAAAGACTACGAGATTATTTTCAATGAAATTTGGAAGAAAAATAAGCCCCGAAAATTCGTTAAATACTTTACATTTTGCCAAGTTTTATCAGAAATTGTTATAATTCAGCTGGGATTTTACAGATCTTATTTTGTTTCTCCTCCTAATTCGAATTCCCCTTTTCCATTCTATACACCGGTTTACAAGTGGGGCGGAAGTTATAAATTGTTTATCATGGTTTTTGACTCCATCATGCTGTTCAGCTTGATTTTACAATATATTTACGGAGACATTGTTATCGTGACTTTGTGCGATTTCGCAGCATTTCTTTTGGAATATTTGAAGGTATTACTGGAAAATTTAACTGCCGGTTTAAAAGAAAATAACGACGCCGATTATAAGAGATGGATCGGAACAATGTTAATAGTATTCTGGAAGATAACAAAGACTACGAGATTATTTTCAATGAAATTTGGAAGAAAAATAAGCCCCGAAAATTCGTTAAATACTTTACATTTTGCCAAGTTTTATCAGAAATTGTTATAATTCAGCTGGGATTTTACAGATCTTATTTTGTTTCTCCTCCTAATTCGAATTCCCCTTTTCCATTCTATACACCGGTTTATAAGTGGGGCGGAAGTTATAAATTGTTTATCATGGTTTTTGACTCCATCATGCTGTTCAGCTTGATTTTACAATATATTTACGGAGACATTGTTATCGTGACTTTGTGCGATTTCGCAGCATTTCTTTTGGAATATTTGAAGGTATTACTGGAAAATTTAACTGCCGATTTAAAAGAAAATACCGACGCCGATTATAAGAGATGGATCGAAAGGCATGTAAAAATTTTAAATTTAATAAATGATTTGAAAAAATTAATGAAACCTCAGATTATGCTCCATTACTTGTGCGTAACAGGGGCCGTTGCGTTTGACTTGATGTCATTTATAGAGGTAAGTTGCCTAAAGAAATATGTGTATCTGTGTTAAATTTAAAAAATCGAATTCACACCGTAAGACCTGAAGGAATATATTATTGCATTGGGGTGACAATTGTTTCAAGGTTTCTGCCATCATCATATGCTAGCTAAAATGAATGTTTAAGAACAAATTGGATGCTTTAAGGAGCGAAATTTCGTAAATACAAAAACAGTTAAAAAATTGACCTAACCTGGTGGCAGATAATACATTCCAAAAATTATCGGATATATGAAGACCCTGCTCTTTAATACACAACATAAAAAAATTAAAATCCAATTATGCGTTAATATATCTCGTTTTTTTTCTTTTTATTACGTATATGCTAATTCAAATTCTTCCATTAACAGGAAAATACTTCCATGAATTTGGGCCAGTTATTTATATCATTTTTAGTGGTTAGTGGGTCACTGATAATGCTGGGCTATGAGTGTCGTTCCGTTGAAAAAATTCTTCAAATGGTAAGATAGCAAAAAAGCGCCAGGATGGACGTATGTCCTTCATTAATCATAAAACTTAGAATTAAAAACAACCAGCCTGCTATCCGAATATGCTTTATACCCTGCTCATGAATAAATCTCACAACACTGTTGTGAAAAAAAAATTATAATTTTCCAGCACAGCTCAATGTATGAACCTCTGATTAAACCCGAATTGATGTACAGAAAAAAGAAGGACTACTTCTTAAGGATGTTGCTTTTAAGATGTCAGAAACCTATTCGAATGACAGGTTACCATCTTTTTACAATGAATCTTTTAAATTTCAAAGATGTAAGTATTTGCTGGAACCAAGTGTTCCTCCATTTCACTGATGGAATCTATTGTTCGCAGTTGTTGTTTATAATCTACAGTTTCTCTTCATCACTGCTATCTATTAAAAGAAACGTCCAATCATAAATGGCTGCATCAAGATTAAAATGGCGCCAAAATTTTATATAAGAATGCACCAGAAAAAAATACCATACTTTTCATTTAACTGTGAAATATTGGAGCTATTACTTTTTTCCTTCGTGAAGTGGCAACACTGAAATACCTTTGATTTTATGTTAGTCCTTCATCTTTGTTATTGAAATGATATTGCGCAATAGAAAAGCGTGTTTTATTTTAAGGATGAATTTATTTTCTTCTATTTAGTTTCAAAAGGCTGAATTACCCCTCTGCCTACCTTTTGACATTAACAACATCTTATTGACATAATTTGGCAGAATGTAAATATGTTTTTGCGATCACTTGTATTTGTTCCAATATTAAAATTGCGTCCGATTGGCAAAAACCTCTAAGAAATAAAAAATGATTTCGTATGTATATCATCAATTAATTTTGTTTTGTCTATGTCGAAAAGCTATACTCTATGGTTTTTTGTATATAAGTTGGCTATACTGACTTTATATGATTCTTTTTGTTAGAACGAGAAACAGAAGACGAATATAGTATAGCTTTTGGAAAGAAAAATGTCTTTTCTTGAAAATTAGAAACCTATATTATTACAAAAGCAAATAAACAACAGTCTAAAAAAATTACAATAGGGTCATCCCACTGGTAGTGGATCAAATAAGCAAACCGTATGAGGGGGTTACTTTGTACTCGACCGGGTAACTTTGGACACTTTGATTTTCTTTTAAATTCTTGAAAATAGGACAAGGAAAAGCCCAAACAACGATTGCATTTCATAAAAGTGAAGCTTCTTGAATATTATTTAGTAAAATGGTCCTTTCAATTAGCTTCGTTATAAAAATATTCAACTTTCAAAATAATGCGAGACGGGAAAAAACTTCAAAGTTCGGAATACTAAGGTCCCTTCAACGGTATCTGAAAGCAGTATTCAGGTTCAAACACGTTCGGCACTTGCCCAACATCATCCTGTAACTACCCAAAAAATTTATTTCCAAATGTATTTTCCCGAGAGCAGAAAAACAAGAATTAACAAAAAAATGTTTGTAAACACTCCATAAACGCCATGTTAATCAGCCATTTTATTCATCCAAACACATTTTATTTCGGTTTCAAAGAATTTATTTTTCTGGATCATTTTCTCTTCTTAAAATTATTTAACGGCATAAAAATTGTTTATTTATTAACGGTAATATGTTTTGAGAATATTTTTTCGCCCTTTTATTGTTTTAATTACGGAGTTACGGATGCAGAAACAAAAATGTCCAAAGTTACCACACTTTCAGATTGTCGAGGGCGTTCGGAAAATTGAGTCAGAGATTGACTTAGAAGAAGTACAACCATTACAAGAGGGTATCATTTGAAAGCTGAAGGATCTCCCTTCATGTTTGTGAAGACAGATTGAAAATCGCATCAGTATTTTACAAATAATAACAAAAAAAAAAGTGAAAAAGTGTACAAAGTAAGCCCTCGGTACGGAAACGATTTTGAAAAATTAGATTTTCCCTCCTTACTTACATAAATATAATCGAAAACAGCATTGATATCACAAGAAAATAAGGTGCTCTCAATTTACCCACCCTTTCAAGGTTTTAAAAATCCATTTTTAAGGAGAAAAAGAAATTATTCGAAAAAATAAACGGAAAAACTGGCAATGCATTAGTAGTGGACCGTTCATGGTTGAAATGAACATAAACAGAAAAGGTTTGCTCATTTTTTTTCATTTGTACTTCGTTTCTATTTTTCACAAGATCGATTGCTTTTTTCATGTGTTCTTCCTCATATTGGAATAATTTCCTTTTTACGCTAATTTTTTACAACAACAAACTCGAAGAAAACAAAAATAAACCGCCATAACGGATTTTCAGTCGACAAACCTTTTTACTGAGTTTTGAATTTGTTTTCATTCAGTAGTAGATCATCAACGATTAAAAATGAAAAACAGTAAAAAGTTAATAAAATGACAAAATAGGATAATGTTCCGCATCTTAAACTGCAATTTGTATGTCGCTAAAAGAAAAATTAGTGCCTCAAAAACGATAAAAGCGATTAAATTCGGACAGGAATAATATGGCCGTCTTGTTATTTTCCGTCAAATTTCGAATTACCAGGTATTAATTTCGTTTTCATTACAAAATATGGCCATGAATCGTTGCACATTTGGTTTTTTTAAGTCAGTATGAAGTTTAAGTGATTTTTACATGTCAAAAACTTAGCATTTTTAAATAAATCGACAATGATTAGCGAATGATCCACTACCCCTACATGGTCCACTATAGAGCCCTATATACTGGGAGAAGCGCAACCGGTGTCATGGCTGCCTGTCATGGCCGCCTCTACATGGACGGTAAAATGGCGACTTTGTGTACTTAACGGTTGTCAATAACGGAACGTTGAATTTCTTTTTGTAAATTTTAACTTTAAAGTTCATGTTACGTATTTTTTTGATGCACTATCATGAGGTGCTGCGTACCAGGCTGCCCCTCGGTGACGGGGAATGGCCTGACTTTCGGTTCTTTATCGAAATCAAAAAAAGAAAAAAAGAGAATGGCTAAAAGCCATAGGACTGTTTATTGAGTTTATATTTTTGATAGGAATAATGCAGAAACTCGATATTTAGTTTCATTTTTCAGACGATGATTTTGAAGTGCAGAGAAAAGATGGAAAAAAAAACTGAAAGCCTCAGCAGTACCTACATTGGCTTTAGGCGATGACAAATTTACTTAAAAAAAAACTTAACTTTAAAATGCGCTTAAGACAATATCAGATTCAAAAAGGGAAAACAAGTATAGGAAATGTCCCCCTAGCAGCCGCAGTTTAGGGATGCGTGAGAGAACGAAAAACCTGATAATCCGTAAAAAAAAAAAAAAAAAAAAAGCAGAATAAAGCAATTACGCCGTAACGTCGTAACGCATTTAATTACGTCATAGCTTTTTTAAACGACGCATGTGAAGGATAATAAATGTTAAAAAGAAAAAAAAAACATTTCTTGACGCCAGATGAAAATTTTTATATTTGTGTGATTATAAGTATAAAAATATAAAATTCATACTTTTTTAGCAAACTTTTTTTTTTTTGATCTCTATGCAAAATCACTTTGTAAAAAGCTTGTAAAAGGCTCTGTATATATTTAAATTGATTTTAAAAAAATTAAATTTATACAATTAACGGTTAGATTCCCATTGTTTTTAAATAAATTTCTCGTACAATCCTTCGAATTATCACTAGAGCATACTTTCAATCATGGTTATGATGCTGACATTATTTAAAATAAGTGATTTTTGAAATAAGACATTTGTGGTTAAATCCTTTTCTTTATACGTGAATGTTAGTCTTGTTGTAACAGTGTCGTCTGTCTCGGGGATATTTTGTTTATAACAGACCTAAATAACACCAAAATATCCTGCCCTAGGGAGTTATTTCACAAATAACATGCCTCTGACGTCACCACCAACTGTTTTTGATGCAAAGCAAGTATGCCAACCTAAGAATTAATGTTGGTACACTTGTTCAAACAAAACAAAAAAAAAACAACGTTACTTTGCATTAAATTCTCATTTTATTTGTTTTTGTTTACAAAAAATTCCTCTGCAGGTGTACCACTTATAAAGAAAAGTATCTATCGTCAATATAGAATTATGGGTAAAAAAACACCTCGACGATTGCCGCTCTCGCTTCGCTCGAGCGGCAAATTCGTCTCGGTGTTATTTTACCCATAACTCTCTAGTAACGATATATACTATAGTTGGCAAACATTAAAAATTCATTGCAAGTCATCCATTACCATTGCGATCTCAATTGTAAAATCACATAAGGTTAGGTTAAAAATTCTTGCATGGACGGTAAAATGGCGTCCAGTACCAAGAACCAATCAAAACTCGACCGTAGGTTGCGCTTCTCCCAGTATATAGGGCTCTAGTCCACTACCGGTGCCAAAAACCTATTTACTGACTAAGTAGTACGAAAAAAAGGAAACCATTTTATCAGATTTTATAGACTTGGATGAACTGGAAGAATCACATAAAGCTAATTAAAACTGGAATAAAGATTTCCCCTTAAACATTTTACTAACATCGGAAAAATCATCTTCATTCTTCGAAAAAAAAAAAAAAAAAAAAGTTACGTTGATACGTTATGAAAAGAAAATGAAAGATAATAATAATATATCATTTACTTTACCGACTACAAGAAAGCGGTCGAAAAATTCGAAATACATTTTACACACAAAAAGAATATTATTTAATATCAATTAAAGTTTTTCACCGGGAAGCAACAGGGGCAGACAGGCGAGAAATCGAATTTTTTGCACCAAGTGATGAAAAATCAAAACTTCGTAATTTTCATATGCCTCCCTTATGAATACTAGGTCCGTTAACTTAGCCGGGCACTTTCGAATTTTCAACTTTTTTTTCCACTAGATCATAGATCTGACCTTGCTTGACCTTGCTCAAGTGACCCCCGACCTTGCTCAAACGTCCTTGAAAAGTTATGGCCCTTTAAAAAAAAAAGTTTACTTAGCCGGGCACTTTCGAATTTTCAACTTTTTTTTTCACTAGATCATAGATCTGACCTTGCTTGACCTTGCTCAAGTGACCCCAGACCTTTTTCAAACGTCCTTGAAAAGTTATGGAGCTTTTTAAAAAAAGTTAACTTAGCCGGGCATAGTCGAATTTCAATTTTTTTTTTTTTACGGAATAATAGATTTGACCTTGCTTGACCTTGCTTAAGCATTTTCACCCCCCTAGCATTATCCAAAAAAACGTTACGGCTCTTTAAAGGAAACGTTATCTAAGCCTGACATTGCCGAATTTCAAAATTCCCGCAGACGACCCGAGATCGAGTCTTACCGCGGTCATTTTTTTTTTCTCATCTTTTTTTTTTTTGTTTTCGAAAGGATAAAGGTATGCGAAAACGGATTATTCACTCGGCCGTTGAATTATTACATCCTCTCCTCCTTTTTTTTTAAGACCCGGCGGCAGTTGAATTTTTTAAAATGAATAAAGCGGCTCCATTTACTTAGCCGGGCATTGACGAATTTCGAATATTTTTCTTACCAAATTATCGGTCTGACCTTGTTTACACATTTTCATCCCCCTATCCTATCAAGTTATTCTGTCAAGCAGAAAAAAAACGAAAAAAAAAATGGCTTCAGATATTTCCGAGAAAAGTGTATGACCTTAAAAAATAGAAAAATTTGTTATTCATTCTTGGAATGTAAAAGGGCATTCAGCCTATTGGGCCGACAATGATTCCTTTATCTGATTTTCAAGGAAATATAACAAAAGGTTTCCAAATTTTTTAAGATAAAATATTCGACCGCAAATGAAAAAATGAAGAAAGTGAAATGAAAGAAGAAAACATAAGGGATTATCGCAATGAACGAATCACTAAATAGCATTGCAAGATATTGTCGAGCCAACCTTTAGAGCACATGTATTAATACTCTTCTCTTTCTTGTTCGGGGTGCGTGCTATTCATTCAAACGCAATTCACTTTTCTTTAAAAAAAAAAAAATAAAAAAAAAAAAATACTTTTTAAGTAATTTTTTTTTTTTTTTTAAATTTTAGCATTTATAATTTTCCGGCGGTTCAGGCGGCGCTTTTTGCATCAAAGTCTATCGGCGCACCGGGAAATTCCCGGTATCCCGGTGGGCCAGTCCGGCACTGCGGCCGGTTCACCGTGTGTTTTTTTTTCTTAAAAAGTTTTTCCAATTAATTTTTTTAAACGTTGATATTGCATTAAATCAGGCGAAGCTTGTACCAAATCGTTTCTTATTTTTAGAAGTCGAATATGTATGTTAAATATATCGGCAAGCTTAAATTACGCTAATATTCGCAACATTTACCGTTGTTTGAATAAAAAAGGCCAATTTAAGCTTGCGGACTTAATTAGATGCATATTCGACTTTTTCTAAAAATAATGAACAATTTGGTATAAGTTTCGCCCCATTCAATGCGTGATGCATCATTCATCAATCATGAAATAACCTTTAAAAAAATTTATTGAGAAAACTTTGTTCTTCAAAAAGCCGGACGGTGAACCGGCCGATTTTGTGTAGGCAACGAAAGGCCTAAAATGAACCGGAATTTCTGGACCCGAATAACCGAATTTAATCCCAACACGGCCAAGCTTTTTTTTCTTGTCTTTTCTTTTTACTACTGTACCTATTTTTTTTGATTAGGATAGGAAGATGAAAATGTGTAAACAAGGTCAGACCGATAATTTGGTAAGAAAAATATTCGAAATTCGTCAATGCCCGGCTAAGTAAATGGAGCCGCTTTATTCATTTTAAAAAATTCAACTGCCGCCGGGTCTTAAAAAAAAAGGAGGAGAGGATGTAATAATTCAACGGCCGAGTGAATAATCCGTTTTCGCATACCTTTATCCTTTCGAAAACAAAAAAAAAAAAGATGAGAAAAAAAAAATGACCGCGGTAAGACTCGATCTCGGGTCGTCTGCGGGAATTTTGAAATTCGGCAATGTCAGGCTTAGATAACGTTTCCTTTAAAGAGCCGTAACGTTTTTTTGGATAATGCTAGGGGGGTGAAAATGCTTAAGCAAGGTCAAGCAAGGTCAAATCTATTATTCCGTAAAAAAAAAAAAATTGAAATTCGACTATGCCCGGCTAAGTTAACTTTTTTTAAAAAGCTCCATAACTTTTCAAGGACGTTTGAAAAAGGTCTGGGGTCACTTGAGCAAGGTCAAGCAAGGTCAGATCTATGATCTAGTGAAAAAAAAAGTTGAAAATTCGAAAGTGCCCGGCTAAGTAAACTTTTTTTTTTAAAGGGCCATAACTTTTCAAGGACGTTTGAGCAAGGTCGGGGGTCACTTGAGCAAGGTCAAGCAAGGTCAGATCTATGATCTAGTGGAAAAAAAAGTTGAAAATTCGAAAGTGCCCGGCTAAGTTAACGGATCTATGAATACTACATTACTATGCTTGTGAAGAAAGTTGCTTTTTTGCCAAATGAGTCCGCTGTTGCTCCACGAGCCGAAGGCGAGTGGAGCCAAACGGTCGAGTTTGGCAAAAAAACCATGCATCTTCGCAAGCATTGTAAGATTTTTTTTTTATTTACGAAAAAACGTACACAAAAACAATACTGCATTCCGATAGAAAAAAAAGTTGTGAGGTCAAAAGCTGATCTGTTGCTTCTGTGTTTTTTTTTCTATTTGCTGGTGTTAAAAAATAAACATAAGCTGAATATGTGAAAAAAATAAAGATGGACGCCATATATTCAAAAATACGAGTATCCGTTTAGAAATCTTTCGAAAACGATCGACTGGAAACCGGAAGTGTGAGGAAAAAACATTTGGCTTCACAGTTTCATTTTTTCCTGTCAGCTTTAATGTGAACGAGAAAAATAAAACTTTCTCGTTGGAAAACAGATGGTTAAAATTGTACTTTCTTCGTACATATAAAGAAAAGTCATTTTAATTTTTTAAAGACATTTAAGGACTCAAAGGTTGCCACATGGTTGCCGTAAGGTTTTTGCGCCAAAATTAAAATTTTTTTCGGAGTTTCACCCATCGATAGGACCTAATGAGAGGGTAAATTAGGCCAAATATTAGGGTCGAAAATTTAATTTTGGGGCGAAAACATTATGGTATTTTAACACTTGCTAAAAACACAAGTGAAACCGAAGGATGGGAGCAAAATGTGGGAAAAACAACATGCTAATAGTTAAAGTGATTAAACGGTTTCTTTTTCTTTTTTTTTTTCCTTGTTCGTAATAAGAGACTAAAAATTGTTAGTTTGGTAACTTCTATTTTTCGTACAGCAAGCTCGCAAAGCAAAACAGGTTATTTTGTCAAATAATTGGACTGTCTGATGTAAATACTGTAACGTCGCTTTTTCATTATTAATAAAAAATTAAAAAGCACACAAAAAAAAAAAAAAAAAAAAAAAAAAAAAATTGCCTCTGAAGGAAACTTCTAATATTCTATATTTTTATTTATTTGATTGTTGGTCCCTTTGATATTTTACGAAACACATCAAAACTTGCATTTCGGCCTGAATGCATCAGTCACAAACCACTCTAAAGGAAAATATGGCAGAGACTGTAGCGTCTTGCTTCGATTTCGTTTTTCGGTACACGTATTTTACATTTTTACCGCCGTTTATCACACCCTTCACAGCCTATTTCCAATTTGTTCCAATACTTCTTTCAACAACAGGCTTAATTCGAAGTATAATACCAATATTTATCAATGATAAAAGAGGTTTTGAGAAATATTTCACGCTGTGTGCAGTATCTCAAGCAGCATTAGGGTCAATGATTTTTATTTATCAAGGGAAGGCTTTCTCCAAATTTTTCATCAACGTTAACAGCATTCTGGAAGATAACAAAGACCACAAGATTATTTTCAATGATATTTGGAAAAAAAAGAAACTCCGAAAATTCATAAAGTACTATACTCTTGGCCAGCTTTTATCAATGATAATTTTAATTCAGCAGGGATTTTACAGATCTTTCATTGTTTCCCCTCATGATTTGAATTCGCCTTTACCATTCTATTCGCCGTTTTTTAAGTGGGGCGGAAGTTATAAATTGTTTACCATGGTTTTTGATGCCATCATGCAGATCAGCATGCTTTTACAATTAATTTACGGAGACATTGTCATCATAACTTTGTTCGATTTCGCAGCATTCCTCTTGGAATATTTAAAGGTATTACTGGAAAATTTAACTGCCGATTTAAAGGAAAATAACGATACCGATTATAAGAGATGGATCGAACGGCATGTAAAAATTTTAAATTTAATAAATGATTTGAAAAAGTTAATGAAACCTCACATTATGCTCCATTATTTGTGCATAACAGGGAGCATTGTGTTTAACTTGATGTCATTTTTGGAGGTAAGTCGCCCTATGTAAGGCTCTGTGAATTAACTAAAATTAAAAAATCCAATTTAGACTATAGTCTTATGGTCAAAAATGGACATTTCTAAAATGCATTTTTTAAATTTTAATTGTCTCAGACCATACTTGGTGGCCCATAGCCTAGTTCATAGCGCGCTCGACTCTCAATCATGAGATGCGATGCGCCGTGCTTCTATCCTAGTTCACAGCTAGGAATTTTTCTCAGGTTAAAACTAACGCGCTAGTCAGAAAATCAAGGGTCACCACCCCTCGGAGGGCAATAGCAAATCACCGAGCGGTAATTGCCTCGTAAATCTCTCAAAAATAGCCATTCGGAACCGGCGTTAAACTGTACGTCCCATATGCCTGTGAGCGCACGCACAGGTGTATGTGAGAGATCACCACGCTCGTAATTGAGTTAAGGACTAAGAAGACCATACTTCCCCCCTCGATTAATAGTCTGTATATGATATTAAGACCCTTCTAAAAAAAGTTGGAAAGCTCTTGCAATCTGGAAGACCAGTAATAGGAAAATCATAAGTACGAGCGACCGGAAATGTTTCCATCTCTATACGTTACGGTAGTACTCGATCTTGTTCAATAATGCTACTCTATGAGAAAGAGCTACCGAACATATTAGCCAGACTATCATAACAGTTTCTTACAGGCAAAATGTTTATGGACAAGTTCGAGATTTACCCAGACGTTAAGTTATGTATATGAATTTTTTAGCATTAATAATGTCTGATCCAAACTCTTCGTATTTACAGGAAAATACTTCAATGAATTCGGCACAGTTATTTGCAGCAATTTCAATAATTAGTGGGTCATTATTACTGCTGGGCTATGAGTGTCGTTCCGTTGAAAAAATGCATCAAATGGTAAGCCAGCAAACGAGCCTCAGGATATACACATGTCGTAAAACTTGGAATTAAAAAGAACTAGTCTGCTACCGAAATTTGCTTTTAACCTAGCTCCTCATTAAGAATGAATCTCAACACACTGTTGTGAAAAAAAATTATAATTTTCCAGCACAGCTCAATCTATGAACCTCTGATTAAACCCGAATTGATGTATAGAAAAAAGAAGGACCACTTCTTACGGATGTTGCTTTCAAGATGTCAGAAACCTATTCGAATGACGGGTTATCATCTTTTTACTATGAATATTTCCAATTTCAAGGATGTAAGTATTTTGTCGAACAAAGTGTTCCTCCAATTCACTGATTGAATCTATTGTTTACAGTTGTTGTTTATGATCTATAGTTTCTCTTCATCGCTATTATCAATTAAAAGAAAAATCCGTTTGTGAATGGCTTCATCGAGATTAAAATGGCGACAAGATTCGATAATAAGAAGCACCAGAAGCAAAGGCACCATACTTTTGATTTAACAGCATTATATGACAAAAGGGGGCAGCTTCGCTCACACGTCCTTGATCCCACAACCCGTATGACTTATGTACAACTCATGTAATATTCGAAGAAACTAAAACAATGTTTCCTTAATTACTACGAAATGTAGCGTCAGAACCGGGATGAAATATCGTTTAAATATAGTCCACGTATATGTCTCCACCATTCCTGAAGGACAGCAAAGACCATAACACATGGTCTAACCCATGGTCCAACCAAAGGGACTAACTAAAAATAAAACTGTATTATATTTAAACTCCTTCTGGTTAATTAGAAGGAGTTTAAATATAATACAGTCACCTTATAGCTGAATTCAGCTATAAGGAAGAGTGTATTAGGTTTATTATGAAATGCTAGAAAGCATATTATTTATTTCATGAAATACGTTTTAAGGACTGGGAATGGAAACTTAACTTTCCGAAAAACATGCCGCAGCAGTCCAACACGGTTGATTGCGGTCCGAGAATTTAAAAAAAATATATAATACCTCCCACCCATTCTGGTTCCCAACCAGATGAGAGAAGAATGTGTAGGACCCCGGAACCAAATTTTGATGCTAAAATAAAATTTTGTGATCACATACCCAACGCCGATTATGTCATAGAGGAGAACTGGTCGAAAATCACTGGGTTACTCAAGATTTTACTTTTCCCCGTTGTTTCAATGAAACTGCTCTTATCGAATTTCGTTTCATGCTGCGGATGTAAAAGGAGATATCACAAAGAGTGCGGTCAGGAGGACGGATCACTTGCGAAGCATTTCGTATGCCGAGATCGTACAGGTACACTGGTAATGTCATTGCTCGAAATTAAAAAAGGTGCTTCATTTTACGGAGGAGAAAATTACAATGTTTTAGAATGTATTAAATGTGCTTCCTTGCAACATTGCAAGTGTGGAAGGCCTGCCTATAAGAGAGCAGGAATCCCTGTAGGTTCAGAACGATATATCTGTAGCACGTGCGAACTTGACTTATTTAAGGAAAAGTTGGGTATTTAGACTTGTTGGCATTGATAAAGAAAAAATTGTAACTTACAGTCAACCTCGGTTATAGTGGATTTCAAGGGACCGGTCAAATGTAGTCCACTATAACCGAGGTCCACTATATCCGAGGTCGAAAAAATTCGGTAGGAAAAAGTGAATAAACTAAAATGAAGTAGTAATTGAAGAAAAAAGTGAATTACAACTGTATATTTATGCAATCGCAACTTTAAAGCAAATTCTGTAATTCGAGCCTGTTTTAAAAGTTGCAATACCACATTTGTTTGATATTTCCGCCTGAGCACCGCCGTTTTTCAATTCGTTTAAAACTTTAATTTTTTCATCTAATGAAAATGCTTTTCTTTTCGACATTTTAAGCGCAACTAACAAATAAAAGCAAAAAGAAAAAATTTTTTGATTGTAATGCTACATGTTCATTAGTGGAAAAGAAAAAAAAATCCTTAAATAACGATTGTTAATGACGAAAAATTCACATTAAAATGAATAATATCTCCAAAAAGCTGTCCACTATAACCGAGGTCTTGCACCCAGAAAAAGGAATATGCCTCGTTCGCAATACAAGCGATGTTGCTTAGCGACAAAACAAATATGCTTTGCCGCAAAGCAACATGGCTCGACTTGCCGACATTAGGCATTGCGGCAAAGCACTCACGAGTTTTGACACAAAACATTTATACTGCTTAGACCTAAGTTATGCAAAAATGCTTTGTAGCAAAGCATTTTTGCTTAGACCCAAAGCAGCATTTTCTTGGGTGTGGTCCACTATAACCGAGGTAATTTAACATTGTAATATAGGGAATGGGACTGAGACCAGACGAATTTGTCCACTATAACCGAGATTCTACTATAACCGAGGCCACTATAACCGAGGTTGACTGTATAAGAAAATGGTTCGTTTCTTCCACTTTAATAATTGTTGTAACAAAAACCAATCAACATGGAAACCGAAAAAATTTGGTTTCATTGACGATACCTGATATATGACGATTTTTAGCTGAACCATCTTTGTAAACTCAGTTTTTAATGTTACGTAGTTTTTTTAATACAAATTCAACTGCTTTGGAATATTTTTAGATCAATAATTAAAGAATTATTAATAGCTTAACGATCCATATGTAAACCCGAATTTTTTCAAGATTTTTTGGTAACCTTTCTTGATACCTCTAGAAACATTACGGTGACGCAGGAGTGATTCATTTTTTTCGAACACCCTATACTTCTTAAAAACGCTAATATTAACGTTTTGGAGACAGATTTCAAAACTCTGCTTCCGAGCAACAATTCTTATCAATCTTAGGCACCTTCATGAAAAATTCCATACTTGATCATACAGTACTTTTTTGGGAAATCTTAATATACTATAAATTCCCGGGAATTTATCCTAGATCAAGATTTCCCAAAAAAGTACTTTTGGTCAGGTATGGAATTTTTCATGTAGGTGTCTAAGATTGATAAGAATTGTTGCTCGGAAGCGGAATTTTGATATATAGCAATATTAGCATATTTCGAAGTATAAGGTGTTCAAAAAAATGAATAACTCCTGCGTCACCTTAAGTTTATCAAAATCTCTAAGGGACGGAAAAATAAGAGCCATTTTTTGGTGCAAAATTCATCAATTCCTAGCAGGAATTTTCTGGGAATTTCGAAAATGAAGACGGCTTTAAAATAATTCAGTCATTTCTTATTTATGAGCAAAAACTAATGTTATCAAACTCCCTCTTTCGGTTCTTATGACACAATGAAAATTTTTGGGGAACTGGAGGAAAAAGTCAAAACAACTCATCTGAAAAGCCTTTTATACTTAAGGAGCTAGCTGACGCAGTGGCTGAAAAATAAATTTTACGCTATTGTAATACATATTTAAAATAATTTTTATATATGCATATTACACGTTTTTTTTTTCTATTTTTATAAAATATTTTCCTTAGATATAGTACCGCATAAAAAAATAAATATTTTCCAGCACAGCTCTACACATAAAGCTTCATTTAAATTTCATTCGTCATAAATTCGAAAACAAATTCAACTCGTCCTTCGGTGTGGCAAACAATGATAAGCTTCCACGCTATGCATATTTAATCTTTGATCTTTGATCATCGATGAACATAATTACATAATGCATTAAAAAAAAAAAAAAAAAAAAAAAAAAAAAGCTTGCACTAGTATTGCTTTTAAGATTTGAAACATCTGTCGGTATGACAGGTATACCATCAATATTTAAAATTTCAAAGACATAACCGACTTGAAACAAAGAATTTTTCCATCACTTCATTAGTTTATTTATTATACCCAATTGTTCTTTCTCATATATAGTATAGTTCTTATGGTGATCGATTCCAGTAACAAAAAAAAAAAAAAAAATCGACTGCCTGAATTTACATATGATTATCGTGCATCTCTGTGAGAGAGAAGAAACTCTTCAATTCAGTCGCAGAAGAGATATGGCCGCCACTGTAGAGTCTTGCTTTGATTTTGTTTATCGTTACACTTTTTTTACGTGTATACCGCCATTCACCACATCCTTCACATCTCATTTCAAATTTTTTGCGGTATTTCTTACTTCGACCGCTTTAATTCGATGTATAATACCAATATTTATGGATGACAACAGAGGTTTCGAGAAATATTTTACAGTCTCCGTAACATCTCAAATAGCATTAGGGTCGCAGCTATTTCTTTATCAAGAGAAAGCTTTCTCCAAAATTTTTAACAACGTGAACAGTATTCTGGAAGATAACAGAGACCACACGACTATTTTCAATGATCTTTGGAAAAAAAATAAACCCCGAAAATTCGTTAAATACTTTACTCTTTGCCAAGTTTTAGGAATAATTTTTAATATTCAGCAGGGATTTTACAGATCTTATTTTGTTTCCGAACCTAATTTGAATACACCTTTTCCATTTTATTCGCCGGTTTATAAGTGGGGCGGTAGTTATAAATTGATTATCATGCTTTATGATTCCGTCATGATGTTTAGCTTGCTTTTACAATATATTTACGGAGACATTGTTATCGTAGCTCTGTTCGATTTTGTAGCAGTCCTTTTGGAATATTTAAACGTATTACTAGAAAATTTAACAGCCGATTTAAAGGAAAATAACGACGCCGATTATAAGAGATGGATCGAAAGGCATGTAAAAATTTTGAATTTAATAAATGATTTGAGGAAAATAATGAAACCTCAGATTATGCTACATTACTTGTGCGTAACAGGGGCCATTGCGTTTAATTTGATGACACATATGGAGGTAAGTCGCCTTAAGTAACAACTGTACGTATGACTAAAATTTTAAAATCCAATTTAGACCGTAAGACTTGAATGAATATATTATTGCATTTGCGGGACAATTGTTTCGGCGAAGGATTCTTTATCATCAGACGGTAGCTGAAATGAAAGTTAAGAACAAATACAATGCATTAAGTAACGAAATTTCGTATTTTTTTAAATTTTAATTGACTTCCTCCTTGTATATATTATCTGTATATGATATTACGATCATTACAAGAAAAACGAAAAAAGAAATTCTCGTATTTAAAAGTCCAATTGTAGTAAAAACATAAGTATGATCGTCTCCTTGAGCCTAACTAACAGTAGAGATATTTCCATCCTACGTTGCGGTAGATTTCGACCTTGTCCAAAAAATATTTTTTTCATCACACTGATTTTCCGCCGTCGTGATGAAAAATATCTTACAAATCAGGCATGGAAATGGCTTGCTGGCCTCGACTGACTACAGCCCTCACTTCCTTCGGGACGTAAGCCCCAGTCTCGGCCTGCAATACGTCACCTCCATACCGAATATGTAGTAGAATATTTCATGACGAGCTACCCCTCATAGTAATCTGACCATCATAACAGGTCAATACAGGTAAATTTTTATGGACACGTTCGAGATCTGCCCACACGTGAGGATGATAAATGAATTTTTTAGTATTAATTACGCCTAATTCAAATTCTTGCAATTTGCAGGAAAATACTTCTATGGATTCGGCACAGTTAGTTATAGCATTGATGGTAGTCAGCGGGTCATTGATTATGCTGGGCTATGAGTGTCGTTCCGTTGAAAAAATGCTTCAAATGGTAAGATATCAAACGAGCGCCAGGATAGACGCATGTCGTAAAACTTAGAATTAAAAAGAATTAGCCTGCTGCCCGAATTTGCTTTTAACCTCGCTACTCATTATGAATGAATCTTAACACGTTGTGAAAAAAAAAAAAAAAAAAAAAAAAAATTAAAATTTTCCAGCACCGCTCAATGTATGAACCTCTGATTAAACACGAATTGATGTATAGAAAAAAGGAGGACTACTTCTTACGGATGTTGCTTTTAAGATGTCAGAAACCTATTCGAATGACAGGTTACCATCTTTTTACTATGAATCTTTCAAATTTCAAGGATGTAAGTATTTTCCTCGAAGGAAGTGTTTTTCTATTTTACTGACGGAATCTATTGTTCGCAGTTGTTGTTTATGATCTATAGTTTTTCTTCATCACTAATATCTATTAAAAGAAACGTCTAATCATAAATGGCTTCATCAAGATTGAAATGGCGGCAAAATTATATATAAGACTTCACCAGAAACGAAAGTACGATACCTTTGATAAACAGCATGTTATGATATAATGATATATACTGTATATAATGATATGATATATATAATGTGATAAATATAATGATAATTTATTATATAATAAGAATGTGATTTATGATATGATAAATATAATGATATATATATATATATATATGATGATATAATAATCTTTTTACAATTTATATTTCACATTTCAAGGATGTAAGTATTTTGCTCGAGCGAAGTGTTGTTCCATTTTACTGGCGGGATCTATTGTTTGTAGTTATTATTTATGATCTATAGTTTCTCTTCATCAATATTATCAATTAAAACAAACACTTAATCTTAAATGGCTTCATCAAGATTAAAATGGCGGCAAAATTATTTTGGAAGTACCAAACCTTTGATTTAACAGTATCTAATGACATAATGGGGCATAATGTAAATAGGGTTAAGATTTAATCCTAGTTAGGATTTAATCCTAACCCTTTTCCCCTCGGGGAAAAATGGGTTAAGATTAAAAACTGGGGGACCCAGGTAGCATTTTATATTCCGTTGAATATTCCGTCAGCACCTATTTATAATCCAGAATATAAGATTATTCTTTAAACATTGCAGGAATATTAAGCGAGATATTAAATATTCTGAATATTCCATAAGATATTCTAATGATCTAACGATATTGCAAGAATATTTCGACGGGGAATTTAGAAATTGTCTAAATGTTACGTATAAATACCGGAATATTAGAATATTCTTGCAATGTGCGATAAATATTCCATGTGGCATGTTAAATTATGTTTTATGTACTATAATATCGGATTATTCATGGTATACCACGCAACGTTACAATATTCCTGCAACATCTTTTAATGTTCGCAAAAAACTTTCTAAATGTTGTGCATAAATACCGGAATATTTTAATATTTTTTGAACGTAAAAAAATTTTCCATGGTGGAAAATTTTATATACGCATACTTTAATTAAAGTATGTTTTATATACCGTAATATATTAATATTCACGGTATATGACCAAATGTTAAAATATTCCTGCAATATTTTCGAATGTTGATATAGAATAAATAGTTTATGAACCGTTTAATTTACTATTTATTATCTTTTGTATACATCCGACGCTCATTTTCATTCATTCAATTCATTCATTCATTCATTCATTCATTCATTCATTCATTCAATTCATTCATTTAGCATAAATTTTTATTCCCGATTTTGTTAATTAAATTTCGTAACTGAATATACTCCGGAATATTTTGAAAATTTGTGGGAAAAAGGTCTTCAGTGTAATCACAGCGGCCATTTATTTAAATGAAAAAAAGTGAACGACGCGGAGGTTAATAACATTTTTTTCTTTCTTTTTTTTTATTTATTTATTTTTTTTTTTATTTTTTATTATTGATATGTCGGAAAAGTCTTACCGATGGACTGCCGATCGGGCGATCGGCAGTCCATCGGTAAGACTCTCGATTGGCACGCGGCAGACCCTCGATCGAGTCGAGGTTTTACCAGGCATTCACCTCTGATACTTTTCATGAGTTATCATGTGAAATCATATCGTGATACCCTACGAAGGAATGCACAGACCAGAAACAGAAATATCAATCGCAAAAGAAAGAATTACTCCATTTTTAAGACTGGGCAACTTGTTTTAATTAAGAAAAAGATTTTTGAAAGACAAAAAAAAAAAAAAAAAAAAGATGAAATGCCGAAACTCCGTAGGAAATTTGATGGACCTTTTAAAATAGTTCGCAAGATCGGAAAATATACTTACGAAGTTAATTATTTAAATAATAAGACCAAGGGAATCTATCACACTTCACATTTAAAGCCATACTATGTTTAAGAAGGCGCTGACAAATAAATAAACAATCAACTCTGTAAACAATAATAATAAAACACAGAAAAAAAAAATAATAATAATAATTAAAATAAATTATGGACAATCAATTAGTTAATGGAGTCCTGGGGACGCAAATCGACCGATTGCTGGAAATACTAAATTTAATCCTGGTCATATTGCAAGGGTTACGCCAAGGAAAAACTGAAGGAAAAACAATCGCCACCCAAACATTTCCCGGATGGAGACGCACCGTTAGGGTACAGACAGAAACTCCACGATCTGACGCAATAATCTATAAAAAGAAAGGAAAAACAGTCGGAATTCAGACAGAGGAAAGAAAAAACGGAAAAACGGTCGGAGTTCTGACAGAAAGATCTGAAGAAGGTTCTTTAAATAAGAAAGGAAAAAAGTCAAGAAAAATGGAGGAAGAACTAATGCAGAATTTAAAAAAATGAGATCGGAGAACCGATCAAATTGCTTTATCGACTATTTAAATAATTCTCGAAAATATGGTTAGTTTTTCGATCAGAGGTCCACCAAAGCCGCAGTACGGGCATAAGGAATTCGAATTTTGGAAAAATTATTTCAGATTCGGAATCCTCTACCCCGAAAATATTCTCAAAAATACGGTTAGATTTTTGATTAGAAATCCACCAAAGCCGCAATACGGGCATAAGGAATTCGAATTTTGGAAAAATTATCTCAGATTCGGAATCCTCAACCCCGAAAATATTCTCAAAAATAGGAACCCGCCAATCAGCATCCAAATCGCTTTGTTGACGTAATCGATGACGTCATGTCGTGACGTTTCAAAAGTTGGAGATATCGGTTTTTAGGCCTATACCCATACTTTTAGCCCTGCTCACCGTTTCTGAACCACTCAACAGAATTTAACCAAATTTCAATGGTAGCGTATCTTGATGAATATCTACTGCAGTACGAAAATCGGACTCAATCGGTAGTTGCGTTCACGATTTATAGTCAAAAAATATCTTGAAATAGTTGAAAATTCAACATTTTTACTCAATGCGTCCGAATCGCTGAACCGATTTGGCTCAAAAACTAATCAGCACCTACATTTCATTAGAAGTTCCTACCCACCAAAAATCATCGACATCCGTTCTTCCGTTTTTCTGCTTTTCGACGGACAGATTTTTTTGCACATATATTCATATACTCATACACACATACACACACACGGCCACCATCCAAATTTTGCTTTTTCCGGCATCAGGGGACTTCAAAACGTGTAAAAATATCGAAAACTGAAAATCTGAAATTTGTGCTAAAAACAATGCTTTATTCTCCCTGCGGTCGATAAAGCAAAAAAGGAAAACAATTAGGATTGTGGGAAAACCCCTTGACAATCTTGTGAAAGACCTCCACTTATCAGAATCCTCAGATGATGGACTCAAATTTTAATTTTATTAAGCCAATATTAGTGTTACTCGCTCATCCCGCTTTAAATAGTGGACAATTTTTATTTCATATATTGTTACCGTTAATTATGTTATATAATTATTAATTATAATATATTATTAATATAATATATTGTATATTAATTAAGACGTTTTAATAAAAATAAAAAATAAAAACATTTTTTTAAGGCCGGGACTATATAAGGATGTCAAAACCTAACCTAAAAAGTAAATAAACAAAAATAAATCAACTAAAAGCAGAAAAGAAAAACATCGTGGAAGGAAAATAACAAAATTCGAGAAGATGAACATCTGCCTATCGGAAGAATATAAAAAGGGAACACCAGAGCGAAGAGAGTCATTCCGAATCATGACGGGATCGAATAAAGAAGTAACAAGAAGAAAAAGAAGAAAGGAAGAGAAAATATTTTAAGAAACTATCATATTAGAAAGAAAGAAAAAAATTTAAATAAAAGAATTTTTAACTAATAATTATTCATTTTTTATAGGGAAACTCATTGTCTATTGCCTATTTATGCCTATTTTTTATAGGGACACGGTTCGAAACCCGTGTCTAAATATAGTAGGTCCCTCTCAGTTACCCATTAATGAGAGCGGTAGTTCTTGCGCCCTTTGTAAAGAGTAGAAAAGTAAAAACGAAATTGGGAATGCAGTGGGTTAGGGCCGTAAGACTACCTCCCCTAAACTTCATTGTAGAAAGGGTAGAAATCAATCAATCAATCATTATTGATATGTCGGTCTTTCGTTTTATCGATTATTCAAGGTGATAAGTGCAATTGTTTAAGGTAATGGCCTTTTTAGATTTGTTTAATAAACGATCGGATTGTTTATTTTAATGTGTCCCATCAAGATGAATAAGGTTATACTTGAATTTTTTTTTTTTTTTTTTTTTTTTTTTTTTTACCGTCATATAATACTAGAAGCGCAAGTTGAGGAATTTTAATGTGATGAGGTGAATTAAATGCTTCTGGTGCAAAACATTGGTTTCACAACTCTGTCAATTAAAATGCATTATTAATGAATTTTGATGAAAAAAAATTTAAGCATGTTTTTCAACTTAATTTTTTTTTTTTTCGTTAAAAAATGTATAATAAGAAACTCTAGTCAGAAAGAAGAAGCAAAAAATAAAATAAAATAAAATAAAATAAAATAAAATAAAAAAATGGGCATAAGGCATTGATTTACGAAGACATGTTTGAGAAAGATCGTGCGTATAGAGCAACTGTCATGGCGGATGTTTTGTTTTTGTTTTGGTTTAATTAAATGTACCGTTTGTATTCTTTTGAAAAATGGATAGGTTTCGGTTTAAAAATCAAGGGAAGTTGAAATACATGCTCAATGCTTTATTTAAAATTCGTTTAAAGCAAATAGTATTATTTTCTATTTCGCTACCAAAACGTCACTTTTCACAATACCGGCATCAAGTCAATCAAGTCGGCAATCAAGTCAAACAACAAATAAAATTATTTAATGCTATTATTGCAAAGTTGTGAAATCAATGCTTGGTTTAAATACTTCTTTTTAACATGAAAAACATGTTTTTAAAATAATTTTTTTAATGCATGAATAAATTATTTCCTTTTCGTGTTAATCGTTAAAAATACCAATTAGTACCTTTATGTATACTTTTTTTTCCAGTCTTATCATTCAAGCAAGATTCTAAAGGCGAATCCGACGAACGACAATAAACCCGAAGCGAAAAAGGTTCGAATAAACATACATATCAGAAGTTTAAAAACGTAGAAAAGACAGGACGAATGACAGATGCAAATTCCTGTGTTAAAGGTAAGGTATATGGAAAGTTTTAAGCGGCAAGTTCTTTTTGCAAGTAAATAAAATGAAAGTAAAAAAATTATTTGTCAGTAATTAAAAAAAAAAAATCATCAGTTTTAATTTTTGAAAAAAATTCAATTCAAATTTGTTTATCTAAAAAATTGATTGAATGAGATTTTAAGAATTCAGATCCCAGTCAAAGTTTCACACTGGTAATCAATAAAATGTATTGATGTTACGCCCCGTTTGTGAAATTGCCCAGTTCATGAAATGGGCAATTTTTTTGCCCCGTTCATGAACTGGGTAGGCTGCTTGCCCCGTTCATGAATCGGGCAGCAAAACTGCTCAGTTCATGAACTGGTCAGCCTTATTTTTGCCCATTTCATGAACGGGGCAGGCATAAAATACTAAATTACACGATCGGGGCAAGGGGTTTGCCCCGATTCAAAATCATTTCTTTGAATGAAACTAAAATAATATTTTGACCTAAATATCAGACATAATGGAATGAGTTAATGAACAAATGCATGATTAAATAATGAAATATACTGAAACTTGAAATACATGGAAAACAATTTCATTTTTTCAAGTTTCTAGCACGGTTTCCTAATGAAACTTTAAAAATATACGTAGATTTATTACAAATTAAATAAAAGCTGGAAATATAGTTTGAAAGATTGTTTATAAATGCATCTGAATGACCAGTGTAGTATTTAAATGCGTGAAAAATAAAACAGTTATTTTCAGTGATAGTGATAAGGAAGCGTTAAAGTATTACGTAAGACCGAAGGGATGGGGGGGAAGGGGGTTCTCGAAATTCTTATGATTTCTTACTTGGGGGAGGGGAGGGGGAGTTTGGCAAATCGCTGGGCCAGTGTTACAAGGTGTATCTGCACTGTTCAGGTTGACACTAGTTTTCCTTGCGTTAAACATAAGAAACTAGCGTCAAGCTGAACACTGCAGATACAACCTTGTAATACTGGCCCAGCGAAATCTTAAGTAAGAATTTCCATTATAACTTATTCTTCAGAAATCTTTAATTTTCAAAAATTAAGTTGTTTTAATTTTTCTTCAAATTTCTAAAGTAGAAAAATTCAAACTTTTTTTCAAAAAATTTTAAAAAATAAAAATTCAGCTTTTGATGAGATTTTGTGCGAATTGCAGCAATCTTCAGGGATATGAGTTTGAACTATAAATTTAGATTCAAGAAAAATATCACTCCAATTTAAAATTTAGTTTAAATAAAACGGGGGGGGGGGGGTCCGAGAAAATCTTACGTAATATAATAGGGGGGTCAAAAAATCTTACTAATTCTTACGAAGGGGGTGGGGGTTTCCAAAAACCCGAAAAATATATAAAAGAACTAAGCGTAACATATATAAAAGAACTGGACAATGTCGCTCCCGGGCCACAAAAGAGGCTCGGAGTTGACTAGATCTTTCTTACTTAGCTGGAAATGCATTTGTTCATTAACTCATTCCATTACGTCTGGTATTTAAGTCAAAATATTACTTCAGTTTCATTCAAAGAAATGATTTTGAATCGGGGCAAACCCCTTGCCCCGATCGTGTAATTTAGTATTTTATGCCTGCCCCGTTCATGAAATGGGCAAAAATAAGCTGCCCGGATCATGAACTGAGCAATTTTGCTGCCCGATATATACGTAATACGTAATACTTGAAGGTTCCCTAAATGAAAATTTTATGTAAGTATTAATATTGGAATCGTTTTCAAATTAAAAATGAATAAAGTGCCACATTAACTTTCAATAATAATTTTAATAATTTCCGGGGTTTTCATGCGGTTGAAAAATAAATTTTAACAAATATTTCCTATTTTAATCTATATTTTTTTATTTTAATATTTCTCTCGTTTACACGGAATTTTTATATTTTTCGGCCAATGTTTTATTATCAATTTTATTTTATCTTTTTATCTAGCCCTATTTATTCAAATCTTATTTGAGAATTATATTTCATTATTTATTAATCATGCATTTGTTCATTAACTCATTCCATTACGTCTGGTATTTAAGTCAAAATATTACTTCAGTTTCATTCAAAGAAATGATTTTGAATCGGGGCAAACCCCTTGCCCCGATCGTGTAATTTAGTATTTTATGCCTGCCCCGTTCATGAAATGGGCAAAAATAAGCTGCCCGGTTCATGAACTGAGCAATTTTGCTGCCCGATTCATGAACGGGGCAAGCAGCCTACCCAGTTCATGAACGGGGCAAAAAAATTGCCCATTTCATGAACTGGGCAATTTCACAAACGGGGCGTAACATTGACAAAAAATTAAAGCGATTTCATTTAAAAAACCTGAAGGAATGAATTATTGTGTAATTATATTAGATTATTTCAATTTTTAAACTAAAAATCAAACATCGTAAAATTTCCGGAGTGCGGCTACAACAGCCGCAACTCTTTTTTTTTTCTCAGCAGTTTCTTCCTGGAACAAGGAATTGACATCATAATGCCTTATTAGCTTCTCCCTCTTATATTTAATTTTCGAACTAGGCCCATCTACCAATTCTAACTCCACAAGTTAGAAGTCAATTTAGTTTAAGAAATTCCTTTCTTTAAGGGTATGTCCCTTCTTGTCTTATCTGTTATAAAAATAAGAAAAAAGTTTGTAGATACTGCAGGTACCGGAGATAAGGATTCAAATCATACACGCTCAACCTCGCATCAGTCGAAATCCAAAGATGGAGATAAGGATTCAAATCACCGACACTCACCCTTGCACCCTTGCTTGCAATCACCTTCAAAAACTTTAACCACAAATGTTGAGTAAGTACTTGTTATCAATTTTTTTAAACTTTACATGCTAATAAAAGTTTTTTTCTTATTAGAATAGACAAAGGAAGGAAGAACGAGAAGATGACGGAGAACGAGAACAATGAGAATGACGAGTGTTAGATCGAGGTTTGCGAAGTCTCTTCAGATATTATTGTTATATATAAATATATATTTTTTTTTTCTTGCTTTTAATTTTTTTGGCTGTCGAAAGAATTTATTAAATAATATTTGGACAGTAAACTGGATTATTAATTCATAAAAAGAGCAGGGATCACAAATTTTAAGACTTCTATACCGCTGGTATTATTTGCAATAAAAATGCAGGAAAGGTAAAAAATGCAAAAATTTATTATCTGGCGACATATCTACTAAATTACACTATTGTCCTGTTGAATATTGAAAGATATAGAAATTGATTACAATTTCGCGCCTCGGAAATCAAACGGTGTATACCTTCTAGGGTGCGTCGAAAAAAATCAAGTGTCTGGGATTTTCGCTCCCCGGTTAAAATATGATTATTTGGCTATCGAAACACCTCCCTAATTTTTTTCAGCTCGAAAAAAAATTTTTTTGATATGCCCCACGATTTTTTAAGTTTTTTCGCCCAAAAAAAGGGCTTTTTTTCTTTTATTTCACAAAGTTATAAAAATTTGTGCAGGGCTTAAACTTTGTTATAAAAAATTGAAATTTTGAGCATAGGTTTCAGGTATATAGAGGTACCTAAAAAAAATTACGCAGTCGTCAAAAAAGCAGTTGTGTCGTTTTGGCAGGGGGGCCATAGTGAAAACATATTTTTGCGAGGGGCCTTCGAGCGGGGAGGGGTCCGAAAATTTCAAAATAGCCAAAATGCGTCTAAAATATGTGGAAATGATGAGGCACTTGAACCGTTGCGGGCCTAGTATATATACGCTCTGTAGGGGCCAAAATAGGGCAAAATTTTGAAAAATTTTAGACTTTGTTTTCGAAACACATTTTATTCGATAGATCTCGCAAAAAGAAAGCTTTTTTATATGGGACACTTTTCGTTCCCATTATTAGTTACGGAGATTGGCTAAATTTAATGTTTTTGGCTAAAAATTTAATTTTTTGGCCAAAAGCTTATATAACTCCACAGCCGTTTGATTTAGAAGAAATGTTCCATGTAATTTTTTACTCAGAACACTATAATTAAGAGAAATAATCAACTTCCAAACCGATTTTCAAAAATTTTGACTCCACTAAGGTAAAAGCACCAATTATTGACCAGGCACCAATTACTGATCAGTCCATAAGCTAAACACGTATACCATAAAAGGAAATCGTGTTTAGCTTATGGACTGGTCAGTAATTGGTGCCTGGTCAATAATTGGTGCTTTTACCTTATAATTTTGAAATTTTTCAAAAATTTCAATGCATTAAAAATTTTTGAAAATCGGTTTGGAAGTTGATTATTTCTCTTAATTATAGTGTTCTGAGTAAAAAATTACATGGAACATTTCTTCTAAATCAAACGGCTGTGGAGTTATATAAGCTTTTGGCCAAAAAATTAAATTTTTAGCCAAAAACATTAAATTTAGCCAATCTCCGTAACTAATAATGGGAACGAAAAGTGTCCCATATAAAAAAGCTTTCTTTTTGCGAGATCTATCGAATAAAATGTGTTTCGAAAACAAAGTCTAAAATTTTTCAAAATTTTGCCCTATTTTGGCCCCTACAGAGCGTATATATACTAGGCCCGCAACGGTTCAAGTGCCTCATCATTTCCACATATTTTAGACGCATTTTGGCTATTTTGAAATTTTCGGACCCCTCCCCGCTCGAAGGCCCCTCGCAAAAATATGTTTTCACTATGGCCCCCCTGCCAAAACGACACAACTGCTTTTTTGACGACTGCGTAATTTTTTTTAGGTACCTCTATATACCTGAAACCTATGCTCAAAATTTCAATTTTTTATAACAAAGTTTAAGCCCTGCACAAATTTTTATAACTTTGTGAAATAAAAGAAAAAAAGCCCTTTTTTTGGGCGAAAAAACTTAAAAAATCGTGGGGCATATCAAAAAAATTTTTTTTCGAGCTGAAAAAAATTAGGGAGGTGTTTCGATAGCCAAATAATCATATTTTAACCGGGGAGCGAAAATCCCAGACACTTGATTTTTTTCGACGCACCCTAGCGGACATAAGAACTTGTACGGAATATTCCTCGAATATTCTATGGAATAAGCGGAATATTGCAATGATATACCATGAATATAAAATGCTATCTGGGGAGGGGGGAGGTCAATACTGAAAATAGCTTTTTCTATACTTGTTCAGAACACTTACCCAGTGCCAGGATAAAATATTATTCATTATATAGGTAACAAAAAGACGACTTTTCTCCAAAGCAAAATGAGGCTTGTCTGCAGAATATGAGACAAAAACTTTGATTTACAATAGACAAATAGTAAAAATTAAATAATTTATCTATGCACGCTTTATAGATTATTCTTCTGAGATTAATTGAAATTTCAAAAAAAGAGTTAAAGAAATAGCTTAAAACGATTTAAATTTTTCTTATTAAAGACGATCAGTAGTCTATTGCTATACAAGGTCTGGAAAAGAAAAAATGATCCGTCGAGACCTTTATAAATTTAAACTTCCGATTCAAAATAGGCTTCGACCGGCAATTCTTTTGCAGTTCTTGTGTTGTAAGCTAATTGTCATCACAAAGCACAGTGTAAAAAAGGTACCCAAAATAAATTACAGGATATTCCTAACAAATAGTTACATATTGTAACAGAGAACATTTAAAATTTTTAACAAATCCTATCATATCTACTACTTTACGGTAGGGGTGGGGGTGGGATGTAATTCTCTCAGTCGGAAAATTTTGTGAGTTAGGCGTTTGTCCGACAAAGATAGGAAAACAAAGAAACCAAATCAACAAAGAAGAGGAAAAAAATTTTTTTCATCGAAGATATCCGATAATATGACGATGTCTGGCTGAATTATCTTTGTAAACTGAATTTATAATGTTGTGTAGTTTTTTTTTAATGTAATTGAAAGATTTTTAGACCATAAATTTTGAACATTAATAACTTCACCAATATTAAAATCGCGTTAGATTGGGAAAAACCTCTTCAAGAAATACAAAATGATCTATCTCAAATATACAACTAGACAGCATCGTTAATTAATTTCCTTTTTTTTTGTTTTAAGAATTATAATTTCTTAACATTGTATGCAATATCTACGAACTAAGTAGTATAAAAAAAAGCGTCAACAGAAAGAATAATTTAAAGCTAATAAAACTGGAATAAAAATTTCCTGTCAAAATTTCCTGTCATCGGAAAAATTATCTTCATTCATCGAAAAAAAAAAAAGGTTACGTTGATATGGTATGAAAAGAAAATGAAAGATAATAAGATGCTATTTATTTTTCGTTTTGAAAAATGCATAATATTACATGTCCTTCATAAATGTTTTCTTAACGTGCCTTGTGTTATTCACATTTTGTTGTTCCTTATTTTTGTATTGACGCGACTCTTCAAACTTGTTGCAACCATGGGAATTTCATTTTCAAAGCTATATTTAATGCTTTTGTCCACTGTCTACGGTTGCCAAACAGTAAATGAGGACATTAAAATTTTATCACTGCTAAGTAGACTAGACATTAAATATTGTAACATAATCGATGAAGACTCTCGTCGTCAATCCTCTTTTCGAAGCGTTAAATATTTATCTTCCGATCGCATATTCACTACTTTCATGAAAATCAATTTGTTTTTGCGTTGTTTGAAATTCAAGCATCGTGTATATCACAAGACAGCGATAATTATTAAACCCGATATAATGTTCCAAATTTTCAACGACCACTTCGATTACGTAAGTAGTCTTTATTTTAGGGATTTTAAAGTGGCAAAAGATAGGGAAACGTTTTATTTCGCAGTTTGATCATCATCGCGGTATGAACCCGTTCGTATGGATTGTATTTGGAACGTCTGCCATTGAAATATCTTTAAGGATCAATAAGTTATACATTCCGTACAACTGTGAATTTTTCATAATGATATGCAATAACAAAACGTATAAAATAGATGAAATTTATAACGCAGATATAATGAACGATTCCGCAAAATCAATAAATAATTTAGGTTTTTGGTCAGATAACGAATGGGAATTGACTCCAATACCAAGAGATTTACGAAGGTTTAACCTTCAGGGAATCAGCATGTTGATAGAAACGCCTTATCGAGTAAGTACCTCATCACGATAGATTTGAAGGGTTGGAATAACTTGAAGGCATGAGTGGATAAAGAAGGTCGTTGGACTTCTCAAAAAAATTTCAGACAGCAATTATTATTAGGCCTACAGCTAGGCCTAAAAATTTAGAGACTTAGGGACCAAAATCGGTAAAATTAGGGACCTTTTGGGAACCAAAACATTTAACTTTGAAATATTTTATTTATGCTTAATTTTACCTACTTACGCCCATTTTCGATCCACTTTAACCAGCAGGCTGCATAACGATAACATAAAAATATATGTAAGATTTTTCAAAATATAAGAAGACCAAAGACAATATGGAACACAAAAATTGGGTTGAAGTCAAAATTTAAACTAATATTCGATTTATTTTTCATTTTGGTTTTAAGTCTCTTAAAAATTTTCTCAAGCATTATTTATCCCAGTTTTTCGGGTCCATTTTTATTTCCACCTACTTTATTTTTGAATGATATTGAAATAGACTTTAAACCAAGCTAAGCGAGTTCGAAGGCCGAGCGAAAAATTTTAGAAATTTTGAGAAAAGGGGGACTATTTTTTGGAATTTTAGCATCATGATTTAATAAAATAATCCAGGCATAAAAATTAAGGGGAAGAAAAATAGGGACTTTTCCAAAAAAAGGGACCTCGGTTCGATGCCTGCTAATTAAATCCGGTATTTAGAAACAAAAAACCGGTGAAAAGGACATCAATAATTTTTGATTTTTTAGCTTAAAATAGACAATTTTTTTTTTTTTTTTTTTTTTTTAAAGCGGAACCCTTTTTTATTTATTTTTTTTGTAGACTGAAGTTTTTCGTCGGAACCTAAGCGACCTCCTCCATCCACTTGTGTCTTCACTTATTAATTACTCACTCTAAAAATTGCAGTAATTTTTTTCAGGAAATCTGCAGCGTAACGCATGATTGCATCCATGCCGGAATTTTAACTGCCATGTCTAAAATAATGAATTTCACGTAGGTATAATTACACGGTAAAAAATTTTATGTTAAAAGTAACCTATACATTAAGTATAGGTTTACCTATACCTATAGGTAACCTATATATTAAGTATAGATTAACATAATTTGCCTGAAGCTTCGAACAAAACACTAAAAACAAAAGAATGTCTTATGGACAATGACATTCTATTTTTTTTTTTTAACATATAAAATGTGTAGCCCTTCTTTAGCAAGTTAACATAAAATTTTTTACCGCGCACACTTCCTCCGGGTCATACGCTTTTCATTGCCCAGTTTTCCGAAAAATTCACAGCCTCACTTCCTCTAACCTCTCCTCTCCATCTCGTCTACTCTTTGCGAAAGTTTTTCGAAATAAAAATGACTTTGAAATTACAGAATAACATTTTGTAATTTCCAAAAAATTAATTCCACATTCACATTCCCAATTTCCTAAAAAATTCACAGCCACGCCTCCTCTCATCTCCTCTCTGCGAAAAATTTCGAAATAAAAATAACTTTGAAATTATAGAATAACATTCTCATGGGTCGGCTATAATAAAGACGTGGCCCATCTCGTAGGAGGGAGTATTGCAGGCATCGTGTACGATAGAGATTTTTTTTATCGTGACACTTTAGGCCCACTTTTCCGTCTCATGTAAGTTCTTAAGAATATCTCTTACTCTTTCGTAATTTAATTATTTAACTCCGATAATTTTTAGAGGGTATTTTCATATAAAAGATGATTTGGAAGAAAAGTATGGGATATCAACATTCACTGCCCCTTTTTCAGAAAGTGTCTGGGACCAAATTATTTACTGCATGGTAATATCCTCCGCAGTAATCGTTTTCATAGAATTCTGCAGGCACTTCAGTAAAAAGGAGACTTATAAAATAATAGAATCTATTACCGATGCATTTAGGCCATTTGAATTATTTTGCAATCAATGCAAGTATCGATATTAATATTTTTATTTCTCTTTTGCATGAGACTTATAAGTATTTTTTAGGCGGTTCCAAAATATCTGAGACCGTGTCTTCACGATTGGCATGGTTTTCAATTCGAGCCTTTGCTTCCATCATGTTTCCAGCTTATTCAGCCACTCTTATTTCATTCGTTACCGTTGCCATGCCAAAGCTGCCATTTACAGATTTGAAAAGTTTCCTAGAAGACGGTACATACAAAACCAGCGGCATTAGAGGGACATATGGCCACTCTTTTTTCCTGGTCTGTTAACTTAAAATCGTTTTTTAAACCTAGTGAACTTCTAAATCGAATATCTTACAGGCCTCAAAGGATCCATTAATAAAGGAAATATCCGACAAATTATTGCTCGATAACACACCGAAACAATACACGGAAGCGATCCATTGGATGTGTGACAGCGAGATGAAATTTTCATTCGTATTTTATAACAACGACATATACCAAAGAGATCATTTAGAATGCAAAATAAGAAAAATTCTCAAGCCGATTTTTTCAGTTCCAACAGCAATAACATTATCACCGTATTCACCTTTCAGAAGTGTTTTTACCAGAAAGTAAGCTTTATTTCGAAAATAATTAGCTTTCTTTTAATTTAAAATGGCCGGCGGACTACGACCCAATTAATAAATTTAATTGAATAAAAAAAAAAAAATAGTTAGCTTTCGTTACGAAATTCGCATTAATTACAGTTTGTACCGTTTCTACACGACGGGAATTATGCAGAGATTGAGCAAAGCGCTAATGGGAAGTCTACCAACTGACAAAACTGAAGACTTTTCACCGATAACAATAATTCGCATTATGCCCCTTTTGTACTTGTTGGCAGTTGGGATATTAGCCGGATTAATATTGTTAATCGCAGAATTTTTATGGCACACCTGCAGTCGGCTTGAAGAGTAAAGAGGGCAAAATTCCCGACCGGATTTAAATGGTAAAAAAGATAAAGGCCAAAACATTTGCGCATAAATAATCAAAAATAAGAACCCATCAGGTCAAAACTAAGTCTGCAGCTGATACTGGGAATTCAGGGTAACGCAAAGTCCGTTTTAGGGAAATTCCGAGATGATTTTGATAAGCTCAAATCCCATCATACCGAACAAATCCAGTGAGGAAAAAAAAATTAATATTTATAAAATATTTTTGAAATATTTTTCAATTTTATCCAAATATTTTTTGAAACAAGAAACAATAAAAATATTTTAAAAATTTTGACAAAAATTTTAAAAATATTTTTATTGCTTTCTTTTTCAAAAAATATTTGTAAAATATTAAATATCGAAAGATATTTAATATGTAATATTTGAAATATCGAAAGAATATCGAAAAAGAATATCGAAAAAAATATCGATTTTATATGTAATATTTGAAATATCGAAAGATATTTCAAAAGTATTTTATAAATATTAATATTTTTTTTTCTCATTGGGAAGCCACCAAGTTCAAAAATTGAAGGATTGTAAATAAATTTTCGGCTACAAAATACACTAACGCTAATGCCATTTTTTCTATATATATAAAAAGCATTTGGGATTTGTCCGTACGAAAAAATCGATAATCGATCAATAAATGGATAATCGATCAATTCAATAAATCAATAATCAAACAATTCGATAAATCTATAATCGATCAATTCGATAAATCAATAGTCGATTGATAAGTCGATATATGTAAGAGGTATTTAGGGTTTGTCGTTACGCAAAAATCGATAATCGATCGATTCAATAAATCGATAATCGAATGAATGCAAAATCGATGATTGATTGATAGATTGATAATCGATCGATAAATCAACCATCGGCATTCGAAGTTTGTCCGTATGCTAAAATCGATAATCGATCAATAAATGGATAATCGATCGATTCAATAAATCGATAATCGAATGAATGCAAAATCGATGATTGATTGATAGATTGATAATCGATCGATAAATCAACCATCGGCATTCGAAGTTTGTCCGTATGCTAAAATCGATAATCGATCAATAAATGGATAATCGATCGATTCAATAAATCAATAGTCAAACGATTCGATAAATCGATAATCGGACGAATGCAAAATCGATAATCGATCGATAAATCAATAATCGGCACTCGGGGTTTGTCCGTATGCAAAAAACGCTAATCGATCAATGTAATAAATCGATAATTGATTGATTCAATAAATTAATAATCGATTAATTCGATAAATCGATATATATAAAAGGCATTTAGGGTTTGCCCGTACGCAAAAATCGACAATCGATCGATTCGTAAATTGATAATCGAATAAATGTGAAATCAATAATCGATTTATCGATTTCATATTCATTCGATAAATCGATAATCGATAATTGATCGATTTATGCATTTTGAGTTTGTCCGTACGCAAAAATCGATAATCGATTGATTTATTGATTTCAAATTTATTCGATAAATCTCTAATCGATCGATTCGATCAAGCAACTATCATGTAAAAATATCTTTCTAAACCTCCAAAATTCTTTTGGAAAAGTCTTTCCTTTCATGGCAGATTTAATTTTTAAAAAAATTAATATCGCTTATATGGACTTTATTAGAGGCGAAGCGAAGCGATCGCGCAGAAGCTAGTGTATAATAAAATACCAACGCTATGATCAAATCCCTGCCTTTTGTACTGCATTAAAATACAACTCTGATTGTGCCCGGATCGCTCTAGAAAATCTAACTTAAAATCATAAATAGTATTGATTTTGGCGGTACAATTTCTACTATTAATCAATCTTTTTTTTTTTAATTCAAATGGTTATTGGCATTCATTCGCATTTAACAGTTACTCAAATCCTACGCAAAATATAGATTTAAACTACATCAAAAATACTACACTATTTTTTTAAAAACAGGTTACCTTGATAAGAGAAGAGAAAGATAAAACGATATTTTTGTTTACTTACAATTATTTGAAAACTACAAATTATACGCTGTTTTTCCTAGACATATATTTAACACGCCTTTGCCCTTATTTCATTTCCAACCTATTTTTTTTTTCTTATTTTTATACTGACGAGACACTCGCACTTCAACACAAATATGGGAATCTCGTTTTCGAAACTTTATTTAATGCTTTTATCTTCGGTTTACGGCTGCCAAAATCCAGCCAACGAAAACTACAAAATCATATCATTGCTCAATCAAATTCATATAAATCACTGCATTATAATCGACGAAGAATATCGATCTTTATTTCAAAGCTTTAAATATTTTTCGCTTGATCGAATTTTCACGACATTTATGGATATTAAATATTTGATGCAATATTTAACTCTAGGATACTTTTTAAACTACAAAACGGCAGTAATAATGAAACCTGATCAGATATTAGATTTTTTCAACTATTATTTCGGTTACGTAAGTATAAATAAAATCTTCAATTTATTTATTTATTAAATAAATAAAAAGAAAAATAAATAAATTTTATTTATTTTTCTTTTTTTTTTTTTGGAAGCAAAAAACATTGATTTACCGCATCTCCGACGTTTATCAAACGTAAAATCCGGTGAGGTAGGCAACGTCACTTGGACGTTGCCAATTAAAAGTACAATGAAGCCCCTCCACTCTAGCCTAAGAAAGACCATCTTTTTAAAAAAAAGGCTTTTTTCAGGCACGAATTCTTTCCCCATAAGGTCCATAAATAAGGACCCTACGTAGAAAGATCCTTAAAATGACCTTCTTCAAAGTCTACTTTTCCACAGTCCCAAAATCAACTTTTTGCCTCTTTAAGAAGATTAAAAACCGTAAAAAATGGGCAATATTGAGGAACTGATTCAGGCTGATCAAGAATCTTTCAATGATTTAGATCCAATAAAGTTAGAAAATATTTTCATCACCCTTAAGGGTGTCATGCGAGAAGTTATTATCGTATTAAAATAAGATGAAGAACACATTAAAATTGCGGAAAATAGTTTGAGTGAATGATTTCGGTGAATAAGTGGTTCTGGCGAATGAATGGCTTATGAGGAAATGAGTTATTACAGTTAAAATGTAATAACTCATTTCTTTATAAGGGAATGAAATGTTCCTTTTAATCAGTAATCGGTATTTTTTCGTTAAACTCAATAAATATTTTTTAAAACTTTGGCCTCATTAAATCCAAAATTTGGAATTTTTCAAAACCGACTTCAGATTCGAAATCAGCGGTCCCGATAACCCCCGATCATGAATTTGACTGAATAAAGAACAATTTTTGCAGCAATCTTCCGCCATATTGGATCCGCCATTTAGAATTATTGTAAAAACTAATCTCAGATTCGGAATCAGCAACTCCGATAACCTCTTAGATACGAATTTGAGAGAAAAAGCAACCACTTTCTAAGGTAAACGTCCGCCATATTGGTTCCGCCATCTTGAATTTTTAAAATCCGACCTCAGAATCGAAATCAGGGTCCTCAATAACCCCCCCGGGCATGTGTTTATGTAAAAAAAAAAAAATCGGGTTTTTGAAAAAAGGTCCGCCATATTGGATCCGCCATCTTGAATTTTCAAAAACCACCTTACGCAGAAAAATTACTTTTCTTTACGTTTGAGCGACGTAGAAATTAGGTTGGAAGGTACGGTGTCTTTCAAGTACTACTTAAGCATAAGCATAACCCTCGAAATTTTCGACAAGCAGCACAAAAGTGCCTTCCACCTTCTTATGCTGCTTGTCGAAAATTTCGACGGTTATGCTTATGCCTAAGTGCTGCTTACGTAATTCTTGAACACTCCGTAATATGTGTTCTGTGAGAATCTCAACGTATTCCTATTCTGCAGCTGAAACACGATCTAAACCACGATTACGCACTGAGCCCTTTCACATGGATTGTGTTTGGTACCTCCATCAACGATGTGATTTCCAGACTTAGTTACTTTTACATTCCGTACAATTGTGAATTTTTTATAATTACATGCCGCAACAAAACGTATGAGATATACGAAATCTATAATGCAGATATAACTAATTATTCGACCAAGTACGTCAATAATTTAGGTTTTTGGTCGCAAGATAAATGGGAACTAATACCATTAACAAAAGATGCACGTAGGCTCAACCTTCTAGGAATCAGTTTGTTGATGGAATCTCCCAACCTGGTAAGGAGATACTCATTGCGGTGGTATTATACTCAGTATATTTCACGTAGTTTTGGTTTTTCAGGATGTTTGTTTTGCCGCACATGACTGCGCCAATACAGAAATTTTATATGAAATCAGTAAAATGATGAATTTTACGTAAGTAACAACCTATTAAAATACTTAAAACAAACTGAGGTAAAATTTTTGAAATATATATTTTTTTTATAGTATAACGTTAATATGGTTCGGTTATAACAAAAATGCGACTGATCCTGCAATAGTCGCAAATGTCCAAGGTGTGGTATATGACGGTAATTATTTTTACCGGGATTTGTTCGGCCCGCTTTTCAGTATCACGTAAGTTATATCGTCCAATAATATTTACAATTCTGGACGTAAAAAAAAAAAAAAAAAAAAAAAAATGAAATTTGTACAAATTTGGTTGTAAAAAGACTGCACTAAGCATAGTTGGGGGATATTCAAAGATTACTGTATCGTTGATTTCGGTATTTTTAGCCCCGTTCCCACAATTATAAATCGTCATCATTAGCTGATTTCCCTTGGAAATTACTTCATTAGCAGTACTTCCTCCATTCACAGAATTCACAGTGGGTCAGCCACCAAAAAATTTGTGACAAAAACCAAAACTCGAGTTGTTTGATCAAAGGTTGAAAAATGCATAAAAACGCTGTTAGGTAACCAGATTTTATGGAATCAAACTAACTTTCCTTCGAAAAAAATTTTTAAGACGGTAAAATATTTTTAAAGTTGGCACTTATAGAAAGAAAATTAACGGCAATATTTTCTTCCGCGAAATCCCTATGTTTGTTTTTGTTGATATTTATTAATGACATCAGCAAAAAAGTTTTAAAAAATGGATCAAACGTCCCAAGGAATGTACTTTAAATATATGTAAACGATTTAAGTTTTAATTATAAGCGACTTGAATTTTTAATTATTTTTATAAATAGATCCAAAAATGTGCCGCCTGTAATTTTTTTTTTTTTTTCGATGAAAGTTTTAAAATTTTTATTTAAACCTTTTAGAAATATTTTTACATGAAAATGATAGGCCGTATCCTTAAGACTTTTTAGGTCTGGTATTTTCGCCAGTTGAAAATGTTCAATATTTTTTTTTTTTTTCAAATGCACTAAGTTTGAAAAATAAAAGAATTCGTCTTTTACATCTGCCATTTTGGATCCACCATCTTGAATTTTATAAAGCCGACGTCGAGTTCAATATTAGCGACTTTGTAAACGTATAAAAATACTGAATTTTGCGAAATAGTAATGGAAATTTGGCTATGGAGACTGACATATTGGATCCGCCATCTTGAATTGTAAAACTAATATCGAATTTGAAATCAACACCCTTGAAAATGTATAAGTGCGTAGAAATTCGATTTTCGTCCCAAATGTTTTGGTGGCAGGCCTATTGTGAAATTTTTAACTTGTAACTTGTAAAATTTAAATACTTCATAGGAATCGATACTTAGCTTATGGACCTGCCATCTTAAAGGACTTACTAAAATGGCGTCCTCGATTTTGCGTACAGAAAATGACATCGCCATTACCTGGATTCCCACTTACTTCGTAATCATTCTTCATCAAATCAAGGACCGCACTCCCGATTCATTCAGAAAGAAAAAAAAAAAAAAAAAATGGCTGTTGCGAAAATAAAAAGTGTCTTGTGACAAGACAAAAATCATGCGAAAACAATAAAATTTATCTCGTCAAGAAACAACCTGTCCGTTATCATGAAGCATTTCGCATTTTTTTATGCTATGAAATATTCCGGTTTTGTTGCAAGATAAAACTTGTTCAAACTTGTTCGAAACATTTCCTTTTTGTGATTGTTCCCAACCAACGACGTAATACGTAAATATCCTCTTACCACAATATGGAAACCATAGTTTTACAGCCATATTTTTATCGACTTGCAATAAGTTCTTTTCAGAGATGCAGCAATTTTAAAAAATCACCACCAGCTTTAAAAAAATAAATCAGCAACTTCTTAAAATAAAAAATTTCAAAATCATAAACCTCTTATAATAAAAAAATTTCTCTCACTTTCAGGGGTTATTTTCACATAAAAGACGATTTGGATGAGCAATTTGGAATTTCGACTTTCACTGCCCCATTTTCCAAAAAGATTTGGCTTCGAATTTTGTTTTATAGCTCTATTTCGTCCGCAGTAATATTTTGTATTGAATTTTGGATGGACTCAGGGGAAAGAAAAATATACAAACTCATAAACTCAGCCATCGTTGCCCTTGCAAGACCCTATGAATTATTTTGTAACCAATGCAAGTATAATTTTTTTTTTCCTTCTTTTAATCAATTTATGTATCAAAATTAATTAAAAGTGTTTCCCACAGGTGGTTCAAAAGTAGGCCAAAATTTTCCCTCAAGGTTAGCTTGGTGCTCCATTCGAGCAGCAGCATCAGTCATAGTTCCAGCTTATTCAGCTACCCTTATCTCATATGTCACTGTAGCGATACCAAAACTGCCTTTTACTGACCTAAAAAGCTTTCTGCAAGATGGGACTTATAAAACAAGCGGTATTAATGGAACATACGGCCACATGTTTTTCACGGTTTGTAAATTTTTTTAACCAAATATTTTAAAACAGCCTTATGAACTTTAAACTCGAAGGCTCATTATCCTCTGACCAACCTAAATCAGCCTTCTCACTTTTTTGAACGTTTACGCCTTCATACAATTTGTTATAGTCAAATGATTTGTCAAACATAAGGGAATTATTATAATAAATCCCAAGCTTTATAAAGCTTGAAACGTAATCTATCTGTGCAATGAAAAAAGAAATTGGAAATTAAGCTTATAATGCATTTTTGATTTGAAGACTCTGTCTGAACCTGTATATCTGATTTTGTATTCCCCAATTGTAATAATTCTGCTGCAGTATCCCCTTTTTAATGGAGTAATTTTTTAATAATGCTTTCCCATCAGAACCATCAACTATTAGTTTTTAATTGGCATTTTTTAAATTTGTTTTACAGCAGAGCAGCTTTCTGCATTTAGACGATGGATTTATATCCATCGTCTAAATGCAGAAAGCTGCTCTGCAATATGGGATATCATTTATGGTTTGGATATGCATATGGTCTGGGATAGGACTGACACCGTCAGCTGCATCTCTACCACCTTCTTTCCAGTAAGGTAAGATAACTCATCCATAAATTCATTAGGGTAATTAATAAATTAACTTAAGCAATATTTTTAAGAGTTGAAGAAAAATACTTTGTCATGCATGGGATAAATTCCTTATGTTATTTCTGCTTTGAGCAAAGGTGTCATTGTATGAAGGCGTAAACGTTCAAAAAAGTGAGAAGGCTGATTTAGGTTGGTGGAATTCTACCTGGCTGATTCAGGTGGAATTCTACCATGTATCTAGATCTTCAAAAAAATTAAATGAAAATCCTCATCCAATCAAACTTACATTAATAATCATCTTGAAAACTTAATGTCTCTGAATTCATTAACCACCATTATGTCATCAGCAAAAGTGGGATATTTTTGTTTATTTGCAAAGATTTCCTCTATATGTATCTTTAAAAAATGAAACATATTCCCACAGTAAATTATTATAATAATTGCCATTTTTTAAGACGCTAATAAAATTATCTTCAAATCTTAATAAGGCAGAGGCTTTTCAGAGTTTTTAAAGAATACACAATCTCCAGTCGAGGACTCCTCTCATATGCAAAGCTTCTTCATATGGAAGGCTTCTTCATATCATGTCTCATTGAGAGCAAGAGTCTCGTTCAGGAGGTTTAGGAATTTCAAGGCATTCTTTAAATCCACAAATAAAATATTTTTCAAATGGATACCTGTGATTCCTCTCAAATCAACATTCAAAAAAATGATGCAACATAACCTCGGACACTTACCAACGAGATTTTATTTTGATGTCATCAGATATCCCTATTTCCGAAAATCGACACACATATCATCCTTTATATCACCGACTAACCACGCCAGAAAGAATTTTCAAGCTCGATAATTCTTTGACTCAAAATCACAGAGACATTGGGTGACGACATAAAAGTAACCTACCGCACAAACAAAGTCCGATTCCGCCGAATACAAATTGTTTCTTTTAGCTTCGTATTCAGATTATGTTTATTGCACTTTGCACCGTTTCTATACTAAAGGGATTATACATAAACTTTAAGTGCAATATAAATATAAATAATAAAAAATTCAAATCCCGATCCCGATAAAACCGAAACAACCGAAATCACGACCGAAACTGCACAAAACATGGCGGACGATCGTCTCAAGTCATGTCATGTTTCAAATAGGTACAGATGACTGCCGTTAGATAGCGCCACCATCGTCATTTAATCGAGTTTAAAATACCTAAATAATTAATTTTTAACTAAATTTCCTCCGCGTAATTGCAAAATAAAACCGATTTTAAGCGGAGCTTCTGTTTTTGTAGGTTTGTTTTACAATAAATATCGGTGAACGGTCCGATTGCTTCTTTCAGTATCAGTTGCTGCTTGCAGTGCTAACCAGAACCGTTAGAAAAAAAAACTTTGGGATACAATTCTAAACAATTTAAATAATGATTACTTTAAACCATATTTTAAACTTCAATTATTGCTTTCATGAAATCAACTTTGTTGATTTATATTAATCAACAAACCTGGTCTTTTCGTTTATAAATATGATCAATAAAAGATTTTGGGCTACCGGTATGATAAAAAAATTTAAATAAATTCTTCAATCAACTGGAATTTTTTTTTCAGCCCTCAACAGATCCAATAATGAAAGAAATCTCTGAAAACTTATTGCTCAACGGAACACCTAGGGATGATATGGAAGCTGTACACTGGATTTGTGATAGCAGCATGAAATATTCTTTCCTAGCTTACAACAACGATATTTATCAGAAAGGTCCTCTTGAGTGCAAAATACGAAAAATTCCAAAACCCATTTTTTCTGTTTCTACAGGGGTACAAATGCCATATTATTCTCCTTATAAAAGTGTTTTCATAAGAAAGTAAGCTTTATCAAATTGTTTTTTTTAAGCTTCCTATTCAGATTGTGTTCATTACAGTTTGCACCGTTTCTATACTGGAGGGATTATACATAAACTGAAGAAACATCTCATGGGCTACATGCCTGATGGCAAAACTGAAAACTTTTCTCCAATAACATTAATTCGCATTGTGCCTCTTCTGTACTTGGTTATATTAGGAAACTTAGCAGGACTTTTAGTGCTGACAATAGAAATTGTATTGAAAATGTGTAAAAAAATAGTGGACTTTTAAGTTTTTTATGATACTATTGACATTTAATTAAAAAAACTTCAATTAACATCAAAATAAAAGCCAGGGAATTAATTGGCTAATTTTACAGGGTGTCTACTGAAAATCTGTGTCGAAATTCAAGGTTTTTTCAAGGTTTTTAAGGCTCTTTTTCGGGGAATATCAATTTCATTTTAAAAGGATGCCTAGGAAAAGTGGTTGGGTAAAATTAACGATTTCTGAATTTAAAAGCTAATTCCACTCTGGAGTCCTGCCTTAATAAGAAGAAATAAACCAAGGTAACAAAAAGATATAAATCATTGAGAAAGTTGAATCATTAATTTGAAAAAGGTGACATGTCTGATAAGGTAAACAAAAGGCATATCCCGTTTTTCAAATTAACGATTCAGTTGATCTTCAAAAAAACTGAAAGTTCTAAAAAAAAAAACCTGTTTCTGGGGTTTCAAGTCTCCGAAAATCAAGGTTTTTCAGGGAAAGGTTTTCAAGGTCAATGGACACCCAAGAAGACCCTCAATTTTTTTCACATTTCTGGCAACAAATGACTGATGGGGTTAGTTTCTAACTCCCTGAACCTTCGCAGCTTCAATCTAGTTCAATTCTTTTGGTAGTCACCCCTGCAGTGACAAAACATTAAGAAAATGATACTTAAAAAAATTATTCTGGGTAACTGGAATCAAAATAAATAAGTAACTTGCTTAAGCTTACCGTTCATACTGCTCTTGATTTCCATCCCGGACATCTTCCCAGCAATCTTGATTAAATTCTCATCCGTATTTCAAAATGTTTCACCAAATCGGATTGGATTTACTCCATTCATACACATTTCACGTTAGATCCTACCAGCCCGGCAAAATGAAAAAATGACGCCATACACGGGTTTCAATTGTCTTGCCTTTCATACGAACAAATCTTGATTATTCCCAGCAATCTTGATTATAACTCTCATCCGTATTCCAAAATCCGTATCACCAAATCGGATTGACTCCATCCATACACATTTCACGTTAGATCCTACCAGCCCGGTACAATGAAATGACGCCATACACGGGATTCAATTGTCTTGCCTTTCATACGAACAAATCTTGATTATTCCCAGTAATCTTGATTATAACGCTCATCCGTATTCCAAAATCCGTATCACCAAATCGGATTGACTCCATTCATATACACATTTCACGTTAGATCCTACCTGCCCGACAAAACGAAATGACGCAATACACGGGTTTCAATTGTCTTGTCTTTCAAATGAACAAATCTTAAATTTTAATTCCTTGCATCTTCCCAAAATCATTCACACGCGAGATTTACTTCCACATAATGGATTAAAACCAGTTAAAAATTAAAAATTTCCTTCTCAAAACCGTCAAACAACCGAAAACCGACCGAACCGAAAACATGGCGGACAGATACTGGTTAGTACAACCACCTGCCGCTAGATATCGCGGTGATAAATATTTTAATGAAATTAAAAAATAAAAATACCAGTCATTCCGTTTGTATTCCGTGAATACAATTTTTTTTCATACAATTAAAAAATTGCTTCAAAAGTGATTTCTTTTTTTCTTCGAACAAATGATGCGATTAATCGAAATAATTATGCGGGTATGAGATTGCCAACTGTTTCCTTCTTAGTTCAAGTAACTGTCGCTAGGAGTGCTAATTGGAAGTAAACAAAAATTGTGTTTCATTCTTTCAAACTAAATCCCCGCGTATTTTTTTACATAAGTTATTGGAATTTTAGGACAAGTTAAAACTTTTATTTTCTAATGAGAAAATTTCTATACTCACGGCGTGCCTCAACCAACTTTTTATTCGACAAAAATGACGACAAAAACTGAGATCAGGGCTTTGTAAGGTAATATGTCAACTACCAAAATCCACTAAAATCAAAATCTTACCTGATCGTTCTCCCCACCCCCACAACCCCCCCGGGGCCCTCAATTTTTTTTTCAAGGCTTGTTACATATCATATGAAAGCCCATTGGAAATGCATTAAAATAAGACCTTGCCGAGGTTTATATCTGTTACCGGGACGGAGATATCGTCGTTTGAAAGGTCAAAAATTAACACTTAATTTTGGGCTACTCAATTGTCGATATCTCCGTCCCGGTAACAGATATAAACCTCGGCAAGGTCTTATTTTAATGCATTTCCAATGGGCTTTCATATGATATGTAACAAGCCTTGAAAAAAAAAATGAGGGCCCCGGGGGGGTTGTGGGGGTGGGGAGAACGATCAGGTAAGATTTTGATTTTAGTGGATTTTGGTAGTTGACATATTTCCTAACAAAGCCCTGATCTTAGTTTTTGTCGTCATTTTTGTCGAATAAAAAGTTGGTTGAGGCACGCCGTGTGATCACAGGGTGTCTACTGAAAATCGGTTTCGAAATTCAAAATTTTTTCAGGGTTTTTCCAAGACTCCTTTTCGGAAAAAATCAATGTGTTTTTAAAAGAATATCCAATACCTAGGAAAAATGGCTAGGTAAGAATAACGACTTTCAAATTTAAAAACCAATTCCAAGGTTGAGTCCGTATTTAATAGCAAGAAATTAACCTTGGTAATAAAAATATACGAATCATTGAGAACGTTAGTCTTCAGATAAACTAAAAGTTAAAAAAAAACCTGATTTTGGTGCCTCAAGTCTCCAAAAATCAAGGCTTTTCAAGGTTTTAAAGGTTTTCAAGGTCGGTAGACATTCTGTTTTAAGAGTCAATCAAGTGTCAAGTGACATTTAAGTGTCAATCCGTTAAATCAGGAATGGCAATTCTGCCAAAATGACTGATGGTAGGGAATAGATGAAGAAGTAGAATTATTAATTTGTTTATTGCTCTCGTTTCTGAAATTACTTTTTAAGCTTGAGTTTACATTTTACAAGTAAAATCATTCTCCTCATTCCTTTACTTTCTTTCTAATAATAGTAAGAATCACAAATTTTTTGTATGAAAAACTGTACAGTATAAATATAATACACGTATAAGAATCACATATTTTAAATATAAAAAAAAACTATTCTCTATCTATTAACCTAAGCGAAACTGGCCCTTCAGGTGCAAGCAAAAATTCGAATTGTATTCCCAAATCCCCGTCGAATTCTAAGTGGAATTCCAAAATCATCTGAAAAAAAAAAAAAAATAATTTAACAATTAAAATTAAAAATGCTACTTAATTAATACTTAAAATTAAGGCGTTAAAATCAAATCAGCTGACGTAAATTGAATTTAAAGGCGATTTGATATAACATCAGCTCAACCTAATTAATGTGTAGTGAGGCAGAACTAGACCGAATCCATACTTTTAGACACAGTTTTTCTACCGAATTAAAAGGCTGCTCAAATGTTACGTCAGCTAATTTTGAAAATTTTCGACTCCCCTCCCTTCGCCAGCAATATAATAATCCTCACTGTGTGTAAATATTAAAATTATATCATTCTGCAGCCTCCATTCTCTGCACTAAGGTGCTGGTGCAATACTTTAATTACCCCCAATCATTAATGGTTAAATTTTATTATATGGTGCATTACCTGTGCGAGAACGACAAGCAGCTCTTGTTCAACAAATCGTTTACCAGGGCACATACGTTTCCCGCATCCGAAAGGTACTACAAGAAATGCACTGGGTTTGACTGAGTCTCCTAACCACCTTTCTGGTCTAAATTCATTTGCGAATTCGAAGTTTGAGTTTTGTAAACATGCTATCCAAGTGTGGCACAAAACGACGGTCTAGAAAAAAAAAAAGAAAGTAATACATTAAAATCTTTATTCATATGACTTATGGGAAATCGGGCGTACGCTCAATAAATTGAACTTGCCACACTTCACATTTTTAAAAACCAATGTCATAGAACAACTAAAGTAGGGGAAGGGGCTCCAAAACCTACAATGTTAAATTTTCCATAAAAGGAAACCAATTTTTCTTACTCAGAGTCTTTGAGAGAGCTTTTAGCATATTTATTTGAATATTTTTTCCTTTTCTTTCCAGCTGCTAATTTTTAATTCCACTCTTCCTTTTGGAGTCCTGCTTTGAAAACGTCCATTTTAAACTTAAGTCAAAGTGGGCTTCTCAGTTATAAGAAGATTTAAAATGTGCTTTCAGCACAGAGACCTTTCCCTTCCTTTAAATGTTGTGCGTATGCATTTTTTCGAAAATACTTACACCGGGACTTAAATGATAATTTCCTAATTTCATCTCGCTTTCGATTATTCTAGCAACGCAAGGCGCTGTGGGTAACATTCTAAACGATTCGTTGATGCAAGCTCTAAGGTACGACGCTTTTTTTAAGGTTTCCGGTGTTACCGAACTCCCCTTTGGAATCAATTCTATTATCTCCTCGTAGAGCTTTTTCTGCACGTCCTTATGTTTGGCAATCAGGTACAGTAGAAAGACTAATGTGTTGCCCAGCTGAAAATAAAAAAAAATTAATTAATTAATTAACGAAAAAAATACTTTTCCATAATTTCATGGAGTTACGAACTCTTAAGCACTAAAAGCTCCAAAAAAAAAAAAAAAAAAAAAAAAAAACACCTACGTAGGTATACCATACCTACGTAGGACTACGTCTTTGGGGTACTGTCCTAATATTCCTAATTTAAGCAATGAAACGATTTAAAAATTTTAAGGTTTTTTTTTTTTTTTGCTCTTTTTTGTTAAAAAAATTCGAATATTTTGATAAAAATAAAATTTTTTTTCCTGGCACGAAAAAAACTTTACATTTTTGATACAAAAGGTCAAAATTTAAAAAAAAATTAGTCCAAATTTTAATTAAAAAGTCTTCTAAGTTAAAATTTTAGTATTAAAACATTGCTTTAGCTCATATTCTTGGCTAAGAAAAAGAACAAAATTAAAAAAATGTCATAAACGTTTTATTTAAAATTTCTAAGTTCTTGTTTTTATTTATGAAGTCTAATCTTAATGTTTAAAAAAATATATATTTCAAAAAAGAAACTGTTAAGTCCTGGCAACTTTAAATTTCTTTTAAAACTTAAGTTTTTTGAAAATTTACAAGAAATTTTCAAAGTCCTTGCTTTCGTTCTTGTCGTCTAATTTTAACTTTAAATTTCTTGTCAATTTTTTAGACGATTTCTTGTAAATTTTACTTTAAAAAGTCAAATAAACTTTACAAGAAATTTTTTAAGTCCTTGCTTTTCATTACAAAAGGCCAAAAGTGAAAAAAAAAAAAAAAAAAAAAAAAAAGTCAAAATATAATTTAAAATTTTTGAAGTTAACATTTTAATATTAAAACTAGCGCAACGGGGCGCTACGCGCCCCTTTTTCGCTAGAGGGGGGCTGCGCCCCCCCCAAAATCGCTTCGCGATTTCGGGTCCCCCCCCGCGCGCTTCGCGCGCCAGAATGACCGGCCGCCGGGCGGCCGGAATGGGGAAGTGCAGCTGCACTATCAAACAAAGCAAGAAACGCAGCTCGGCCTTCGGCCTCGCACGAGAATGATCATGATGGGGAATAAGCTAAGCCACCGCCCGATGCAAGAAACGCAGCTCGGCCTTCGGCCTCGCCCAGGGATCTTGATAAGGAATGTAGGCAAGAGGCCCGTATGAAACGCAGCTCGGCCTTCGGCCTCGCACGAGAATGATCATGATGGGGAATAAGCTAAACCACCGCCCGATGCAAGAAACGCAGCTCGGCCTTCGGCCTCGCCCAGGGATCTTGATAAGGAATGTAGGCAAGAGGCCCGTATGAAACGCAGCTCGGCCTTCGGCCTCGCACGAGAATGATCATGATGGGGGATAAGCAAACCACCGCCCGATGCAAGAAACGCAGCTCGGCCTTCGGCCTCGCCCAGGGATCTTGATAAGGAATGTAGGCAAGAGGCCCGTATGAAACGCAGCTCGGCCTTCGGCCTCGCACGAGAATGATCATGATGGGGAATAAGCTAAACCACCGCCCGATGCAAGAAACGCAGCTCGGCCTTCGGCCTCGCCCAGGTATCTTGATAAGGAATGTAGGCAAGAGGCCCGTATGAAACGCAGCTCGGCCTTCGGCCTCGCACGAGAATGATCATGATGGGGGATAAGCTAAACCACCGCCCGATGCAAGAAACGCAGCTCGGCCTTCGGCCTCGCCCAGGGATCTTGATAAGGAATGTAGGCAAGAGGCCCGTATGAAACGCAGCTCGGCCTTCGGCCTCGCACGAGAATGATCATGATGGGGAAAAGCTAAACCACCGCCCGATGCAAGAAACGCAGCTCGGCCTTCGGCCTCGCCCAGGGATCTTGATAAGGAATGTAGGCAAGAGGCCCGTATGAAACGCAGCTCGGCCTTCGGCTTCGCACGAGAATGATCATGATGGGGGATAAGCTAAACCACCGCCCGATGCAAGAAACGCAGCTCGGCCTTCGGCCTCGCCCAGGGATCTTGATAAGGAATGTAGGCAAGAGGCCGTATGAAACGCAGCTCGGCTTCGGCCTCGCACGAGAATGATCATGATGGGGAAAAGCTAAACCACCGCCCGATGCAAGAAACGCAGCTCGGCCTTCGGCCTCGCCCAGGGATCTTGATAAGGAATGTAAGCAAGAGGCCCGTATGAAACGCAGCTCGGCCTTCGGCCTCGCACGAGAATGATCATGATGGGGGATAAGCTAAACCACCGCCCGATGCAAGAAACGCAGCTCGGCCTTCGGCCTCGCCCAGGGATCTTGATAAGGAATGTAGGCAAGAGGCCCGTATGAAACGCAGCTCGGCCTTCGGCCTCGCACGAGAATGATCATGATGGGAAAAAGCTAAACCACCGCCCGATGCAAGAAACGCAGCTCGGCCTTCGGCCTCGCCCAGGGATCTTGATAAGGAATGTAGGCAAGAGGCCCGTATGAAACGCAGCTCGGCCTTCGGCCTCGCACGAGAATGATCATGATGGGGAAAAGCTAAACCACCGCCCGATGCAAGAAACGCAGCTCGGCCTTCGGCCTCGCCCCGGTCAGTTGGAATCCAAAATAATTTTTAAACTCAACCTAAAATTCATGAAAATTATTAAATTCGGCTTAAAATGCAAGAAAATTATTAAAGTTAATGAAAGGGTGAATAAAATAGTGCGAAAAAAAAAAAAGAAGAAAAAGAAACCCCCCCATTTCTATTTTTTTTTTTTAAATTTTAAATTTTAAAACATTTTAAATAATAAAGGTCCATTTTTATAAACGGCTGCAAAATAATTAAAGTCAAATTGTGATTAAAATATTGGAAAAAAAAAAAAAAGAAAAAAAAAATGATTCAATACGGGAACCGAACACGGTTTCCGAGGGCAGCGTAGCGACGCTTCTACCGACCAGACTACGCTGCCGTATCGAAGGTTACCTATGAAATGCGTCCTCATCACCCTACGTTGATTTCCCTATCCCGAGTTTGTAAAATCTTGCACGATTTTGCATGGAATTTCCCTTTTTTCGAATCGCGATTTCGAACCTTTCCCGGAATCGGAAAAATTCGGGAGCGGGTTCGTTCGATTCCTCTTTTTTCGTAGATTATTTTTCGTTTTTGGTTTTTTTTTTTCGGACGATTTTTAGACCTCGAAAACGTCTGAAAACGGAACGCCATTTTGACACCTTTTTTTTTTTCCGTGTTCGTTTTTCAATGTTTGATTTGGAAGGTAAAAAATTGTCGGAAAAGGTCGGGATTTTTTTTAAAACGATCGGAAAGACCTGAGGAATGTTTTTTTTAAAACGGATCGTCGAAATTTAAAACCGGGACCCGGGAAAAACGCGAAAATACGGGACGCGCGCACGAGTTTTTTACCAGCGAGTACCGTTTCCCCGCTGCGACTTTATTTTTTAATCGTTTTTTTTCCCGGTTTTTTAATTATCCCGGATTCGGGAAGAGGTGAAAAAAATCGGGAAGAAGGGGGAAAAAAAGAGAAAAAAAAATGCGATATTTTGGTGCAAATTTCAAATTTTTAGGACCTTTTTTCGAATTTAGCCAGATTTTTAAAGTTTTTGGTCGACGGACATACAAACAAACAAACAAACAAACAGAGGGACGATGAAACTTTAGTATATTAGATAGATGATTAAATATTCATTTTTGGTGCGAACAGTGCGACACCCGGACAGAACCCGGACAGACAGATTTTCCCAGGACCAAGCCCCAAGACGTAGTCCTATGTCAAAAAAAAAAATCCAATAAGGTTAACAGGGAAAAATCTTCAAAACTTACCGTTTGAATCCCTGCCGCTATAAAATCAATTATAGCTGCTTTTTTATCACGAATGTCTAAGCCATGAGCATTTAATATAGATATGAATACACTTTGTACATCACTCGTTTGACAAGTTTCATATTCTTCTTTCAACGATTTTTCTACTAAGTCCGATATTATCCTGAAAAAAAAAAAAAAAAAATTAAAAATCCGTTAGACTTCAATGTCTCACAAGTTGCATACTCGAGTATTTTCAGGCTCCCTCTAACTTACTCGTAAATGACTTCTTCGCTCTCGACGAATTGTCTATAAGCTTTCGTTGGAAAAGCCTTCCAAAATGGTAAGCCGTAAAATGTATCCCTGGATGCGCAAAAATGTATTTTAACGGCCTTTGCCAATTTTTCGGCGAGAGGATCCACGACGTCATCGAAAAATCCCATCCTCCTTCCCAGCATCAAAGCGCAGGTTACTTCCAGCCCCATTCGATTGGCTAATTCCTCGAAGGAATTGACACAGTTTTTCTCGTCTCTCACCGATCTTAATAGCGAGATGAAGTCAGCGGTGACGGAGTTTTGTTCCGGGAGGAACCTCGCCACGGTTTTTGTACTAGTTAATTCAGGTGTTAATCTGCTTCGTAAATAGTCCCAGGTTTTCCCTTGCCTGAAAATAGAAAAAAAAAATGAAAATATAGAAAATTGTTCTGACTCTTAAGGGCTAGGCCTATGAAAAGCCATTTGCAATTTCAAATTTTAGGATTTGTAAATTTTTTTAAGGATGTCGAAAAGTGCTGCTCATTGTCACTTTCCTAACTAAAATTTATTAACTATGAACTGAAATTGACTAATTACTAGGTAAATCTTAGTTTATTTAGTGGTCTTAATCCTTATTTTAAAGTCTTATCCTATTTATTAGTGGTCTTAAGTACAAAAATTTTATTCAATGGAGATTTTTGACGCAAAATAAAAATAGGGGAATATTTTCAGGAAAATCGATTCGACGCGAATCGATTAATCGTTTTATTGATTTCGATTCTGGCTAAAATCGGGCGCAAAAAAATCGATTCAATATTACTTATAACATATTTTTATCCCTAAAATTTTTAAAATTAACGACAATAAATGTGTTCTTTGCTGGCTTTAAAAAAAAAAAAAAAAAAAAAAAAAAAGCCTTTGAACCAGAGCTGCAATTCCGATTAATTTTTATTCGGAATCGGAATCGGAATCGGAATCTGCCATTTCAAAAGTATTTGGAATCGGGATCGGAATCCGTGTTTTTTTTTTTTTTGCAGATATAAGAATCGGAATCGGAATCGGAATCGGCATCGCTAAAATAGGGGTCATCCATGTATTACGTAACGCCTGGAGGGGGGGGGTGGGGGTCGAAGGAGGTGTTACACAATGTTACGGGCGGGTGGGGGGGAGCTGGGCCGTGCGTTACGTAATTTTAATATTAAATTGATTTCAATTTTATTTCACTCTTTAAAAAAAATTTTCCCAGTTATTTAAATAAAAAAATAAATTTTTTTAACTCGTAAAATCTGCTTAAAATTCAGTGCATATTATAACATATACTAGCGCAACGGGGCGCTACGCGCCCCTTTTTCGCTAGAGGGGGGCTGCGCCCCCCCCAAAATCGCTTCGCGATTTCGGGTCCCCCCCCGCGCGCTTCGCGCGCCAGAATGACCGGCCGCCGGGCGGCCGGAATGGGGAAGTGCAGCTGCACTATCAAACAAAGCAAGAAACGCAGCTCGGCCTTCGGCCTCGCACGAGAATGATCATGATGGGGAATAAGCTAAACCACCGCCCGATGCAAGAAACGCAGCTCGGCCTTCGGCCTCGCCCAGGGATCTTGATAAGGAATGTAGGCAAGAGGCCCGTATGAAACGCAGCTCGGCCTTCGGCCTCGCACGAGAATGATCATGATGGGGAATAAGCTAAACCACCGCCCGATGCAAGAAACGGAGCTCGGCCTTCGGCCTCGCCCAGGGATCTTGATAAGGAATGTAGGCAAGAGGCCCGTATGAAACGCAGCTCGGCCTTCGGCCTCGCACGAGAATGATCATGATGGGGGATAAGCTAAACCACCGCCCGATGCAAGAACGCAGCTCGGCCTTCGGCCTCGCCCAGGGATCTTGATAAGGAATGTAGGCAAGAGGCCCGTATGAAACGCAGCTCGGCCTTCGGCCTCGCACGAGAATGATCATGATGGGGAATAAGCTAAACCACCGCCCGATGCAAGAAACGCAGCTCGGCCTTCGGCCTCGCCCAGGGATCTTGATAAGGAATGTAGGCAAGAGGCCCGTATGAAACGCAGCTCGGCCTTCGCCTCGCACGAGAATGATCATGATGGGGGATAAGCTAAACCACCGCCCGATGCAAGAAACGCAGCTCGGCCTTCGGCCTCGCCCAGGGATCTTGATAAGGAATGTAGGCAAGAGGCCCGTATGAAACGCAGCTCGGCCTTCGGCCTCGCACGAGAATGATCATGATGGAGCATAAGCTAAACCACCGCCCGATGCAAGAAACGCAGCTCGGCCTTCGGCCTCGCCCAGGGATCTTGATAAGGAATGTAGGCAAGAGGCCCGTATGAAACGCAGCTCGGCCTTCGGCCTCGCACGAGAATGATCATGTTGGGGAAAAGCTAAACCACCGCCCGATGCAAGAAACGCAGCTCGGCCTTCGGCCTCGCCCAGGGATCTTGATAAGGAATGTAGGCAAGAGGCCCGTATGAAACGCAGCTCGGCCTTCGGCCTCGCCCCGGTCAGTGGAATCCAAAATAATTTTTAAACTCAACCTAAAATTCATGAAAATTATTAAATTCGGCTTAAAATGCAAGAAAATTATTAAAGTTAATGAAAGGGTGAATAAAATAGTGCGAAAAAAAAAAGAAGAGAAAAAGAAACCCCCCCATCTCTATTTTTTTTTTTTTTAATTTTAAATTTTAAAACATTTTTAAATAATAAAGGCCCATTTTTATAAACGGCTGCAAAATAATTAAAGTCAAATTGTGATTAAAATATTGGAAAAAAAAAAAAAGAAAAAAAAAATGATTCAATACGGGAACCGAACACGGTTTCCAAGGGTAGCGAAGCGACGCTTCTACCGACCAGACTACGCTGCCGTATCGAAGGTTATCTAAGAAATGCGTCCTCATCACCCTACGTTGATTTCCCTATCCCGAGTTTGTAAAATCTTGCACGATTTTGCATGGAATTTCCCTTTTTTCGAATCGCCATTTCGAACCTTTCCCGGAATCGGAAAAATTCGGGAGCGGGTTCGTTCGATTCCTCTTTTTTCGTAGATTATTTTTCGTTTTTGGTTTTTTTTTTTCGGACGATTTTTAGACCTCGAAAACGTCTGAAAACGGAACGCCATTTTGACACCTTTTTTTTTTTCCGTGTTCATTTTTCAATGTTTGATTTGGAAGGTAAAAAATTGTCGGAAAAGGTCGGGATTTTTTTTAAAACGATCGGAAAGACCTGAGGAATGTTTTTTTTAAAACGGATCGTCAAAATTTAAAACCGGGACCCGGGAAAAACGCGAAAAGACGGGACGCGCGGATGAGTTTTTTACCAGCGAGTACCGTTTCCCCGCTGCGACTTTATTTTTTAATCGTTTTTTTTCCCGGTTTTTTAAAAATCCCGGATTCGGGAAGGGGGGAAAAGAATGGGGAAAAAGGGGAAAAAAAAGAGAAAAAAAAATGCGATTTTTCGGTGCAAATTTCAAATTTTTACGATTTTTTTTCGATTTTAGCCAGATTTTTAAAGTTTTCTGTCGACGGACATACAAACAAACAAACAAACAAACAGAGGGACGATGAAACTTTAGTATATTAGACTAGCGCAACGGGGCGCTACGCGCCCCTTTTTCGCTAGAGGGGGGCTGCGCCCCCCCCAAAATCGCTTCGCGATTTCGGGTCCCCCCCCGCGCGCTTCGCGCGCCAGAATGACCGGCCGCCGGGCGGCCGGAATGGGGAAGTGCAGCTGCACTATCAAACAAAGCAAGAAACGCAGCTCGGCCTTCGGCCTCGCACGAGAATGATCATGATGGGGAATAAGCTAAGCCACCGCCCGATGCAAGAAACGCAGCTCGGCCTTCGGCCTCGCCCAGGATCTTGATAAGGAATGTAGGCAAGAGGCCCGTATGAAACGCAGCTCGGCCTTCGGCCTCGCACGAGAATGATCATGATGGGGAATAAGCTAAACCACCGCCCGATGCAAGAAACGCAGCTCGGCCTTCGGCCTCGCCCAGGGATCTTGATAAGGAATGTAGGCAAGAGGCCCGTATGAAACGCAGCTCGGCCTTCGGCCTCGCACGAGAATGATCATGATGGGGGATAAGCTAAACCACCGCCCGATGCAAGAAACGCAGCTCGGCCTTCGGCCTCGCCCAGGGATCTTGATAAGGAATGTAGGCAAGAGGCCCGTATGAAACGCAGCTCGGCCTTCGGCCTCGCACGAGAATGATCATGATGGGGAATAAGCTAAACCACCGCCCGATGCAAGAAACGCAGCTCGGCCTTCGGCCTCGCACGAGAATGATCATGATGGGGGATAAGCTAAACCACCGCCCGATGCAAGAAACGCAGCTCGGCCTTCGGCCTCGCCCAGGGATCTTGATAAGGAATGTAGGCAAGAGGCCCGTATGAAACGCAGCTCGGCCTTCGGCCTCGCACGAGAATGATCATGATGGGGAAAAGCTAAACCACCGCCCGATGCAAGAAACGCAGCTCGGCCTTCGGCCTCGCCCAGGGATCTTGATAAGGAATGTAGGCAAGAGGCCCGTATGAAACGCAGCTCGGCCTTCGGCTTCGCACGAGAATGATCATGATGGGGGATAAGCTAAACCACCGCCCGATGCAAGAAACGCAGCTCGGCCTTCGGCCTCGCCCAGGATCTTGATAAGGAATGTAGGCAAGAGGCCCGTATGAAACGCAGCTCGGCCTTCGGCCTCGCACGAGAATGATCATGATGGGGAAAAGCTAAACCACCGCCCGATGCAAGAAACGCAGCTCGGCCTTCGGCCTCGCCCAGGGATCTTGATAAGGAATGTAGGCAAGAGGCCCGTATGAAACGCAGCTCGGCCTTCGGCCTCGCACGAGAATGATCATGATGGGGGATAAGCTAAACCACCGCCCGATGCAAGAACGCAGCTCGGCCTTCGGCCTCGCCCAGGGATCTTGATAAGGAATGTAGGCAAGAGGCCCGTATGAAACGCAGCTCGGCCTTCGGCCTCGCACGAGAATGATCATGATGGGAAAAAGCTAAACCACCGCCCGATGCAAGAAACGCAGCTCGGCCTTCGGCCTCGCCCAGGGATCTTGATAAGGAATGTAGGCAAGAGGCCCGTATGAAACGCAGCTCGGCCTTCGGCCTCGCACGAGAATGATCATGATGGGGAAAAGCTAAACCACCGCCCGATGCAAGAAACGCAGCTCGGCCTTCGGCCTCGCCCCGGTCAGTTGGAATCCAAAATAATTTTTAAACTCAACCTAAAATTCATGAAAATTATTAAATTCGGCTTAAAATGCAAGAAAATTATTAAAGTTAATGAAAGGGTGAATAAAATAGTGCGAAAAAAAAAAGAAGAGAAAAAGAAACCCCCCCATTTCTATTTTTTTTTTTTTAAATTTTAAATTTTAAAACATTTTTAAATAATAAAGGTCCATTTTTATAAACGGCTGCAAAATAATTAAAGTCAAATTGTGATTAAAATATTGGAAAAAAAAAAAAGAAAAAAAAAATGATTCAATACGGGAACCGAACACGGTTTCCGAGGGCAGCGTAGCGACGCTTCTACCGACCAGACTACGCTGCCGTATCGAAGGTTACCTATGAAATGCGTCCTCATCACCCTACGTTGATTTCCCTATCCCGAGTTTGTAAAATCTTGCACGATTTTGCATGGAATTTCCCTTTTTTCGAATCGCGATTTCGAACCTTTCCCGAATCGGAAAAATTCGGGAGCGGGTTCGTTCGATTCCTCTTTTTTCGTAGATTATTTTTCGTTTTTGGTTTTTTTTTTTCGGACGATTTTTAGACCTCGAAAACGTCTGAAAACGGAACGCCATTTTGACACCTTTTTTTTTTCCGTGTTCGTTTTTCAATGTTTGATTTGGAAGGTAAAAAATTGTCGGAAAAGGTCGGGATTTTTTTTAAAACGATCGGAAAGACCTGAGGAATGTTTTTTTTAAAACGGATCGTCGAAATTTAAAACCGGGACCCGGGAAAAACGCGAAAATACGGGACGCGCGCACGAGTTTTTTACCAGCGAGTACCGTTTCCCCGCTGCGACTTTATTTTTTAATCGTTTTTTTTCCCGGTTTTTTAATTATCCCGGATTCGGGAAGAGGTGAAAAAAATCGGGAAGAAGGGGGAAAAAAAGAGAAAAAAAAATGCGATATTTTGGTGCAAATTTCAAATTTTTAGGACCTTTTTTCGAATTTAGCCAGATTTTTAAAGTTTTTGGTCGACGGACATACAAACAAACAAACAAACAAACAAACAGAGGGACGATGAAACTTTAGTATATTAGACTAGCGCAACGGGGCGCTACGCGCCCCTTTTTCGCTAGAGGGGGGCTGCGCCCCCCCCAAAATCGCTTCGCGATTTCGGGTCCCCCCCGCGCGCTTCGCGCGCCAGAATGACCGCCGCCGGGCGGCCGGAATGGGGAAGTGCAGCTGCACTATCAAACAAAGCAAGAAACGCAGCTCGGCCTTCGGCCTCGCACGAGAATGATCATGATGGGGAATAAGCTAAGCCACCGCCCGATGCAAGAAACGCAGCTCGGCCTTCGGCCTCGCCCAGGGATCTTGATAAGGAATGTAGCAAGAGGCCCGTATGAAACGCAGCTCGGCCTTCGGCCTCGCACGAGAATGATCATGATGGGGAATAAGCTAAACCACCGCCCGATGCAAGAAACGCAGCTCGGCCTTCGGCCTCGCCCAGGGATCTTGATAAGGAATGTAGGCAAGAGGCCCGTATGAAACGCAGCTCGGCCTTCGGCCTCGCACGAGAATGATCATGATGGGGGATAAGCTAAACCACCGCCCGATGCAAGAAACGCAGCTCGGCCTTCGGCCTCGCCCAGGGATCTTGATAAGGAATGTAGGCAAGAGGCCCGTATGAAACGCAGCTCGGCCTTCGGCCTCGCACGAGAATGATCATGATGGGGAATAAGCTAAACCACCGCCCGATGCAAGAAACGCAGCTCGGCCTTCGGCCTCGCACGAGAATGATCATGATGGGGGATAAGCTAAACCACCGCCCGATGCAAGAAACGCAGCTCGGCCTTCGGCCTCGCCCAGGGATCTTGATAAGGAATGTAGGCAAGAGGCCCGTATGAAACGCAGCTCGGCCTTCGGCCTCGCACGAGAATGATCATGATGGGGAAAAGCTAAACCACCGCCCGATGCAAGAAACGCAGCTCGGCCTTCGGCCTCGCCCAGGGATCTTGATAAGGAATGTAGGCAAGAGGCCCGTATGAAACGCAGCTCGGCCTTCGGCTTCGCACGAGAATGATCATGATGGGGGATAAGCTAAACCACCGCCCGATGCAAGAAACGCAGCTCGGCCTTCGCCTCGCCCAGGGATCTTGATAAGGAATGTAGGCAAGAGGCCCGTATGAAACGCAGCTCGGCCTTCGGCCTCGCACGAGAATGATCATGATGGGGAAAAGCTAAACCACCGCCCGATGCAAGAAACGCAGCTCGGCCTTCGGCCTCGCCCAGGGATCTTGATAAGGAATGTAGGCAAGAGGCCCGTATGAAACGCAGCTCGGCCTTCGGCCTCGCACGAGAATGATCATGATGGGGGATAAGCTAAACCACCGCCCGATGCAAGAAACGCAGCTCGGCCTTCGGCCTCGCCCAGGGATCTTGATAAGGAATGTAGGCAAGAGGCCCGTATGAAACGCAGCTCGGCCTTCGGCCTCGCACGAGAATGATCATGATGGGGAAAAGCTAAACCACCGCCCGATGCAAGAAACGCAGCTCGGCCTTCGGCCTCGCCCAGGGATCTTGATAAGGAATGTAGGCAAGAGGCCCGTATGAAACGCAGCTCGGCCTTCGGCCTCGCACGAGAATGATCATGATGGGGAAAAAGCTAACCACCGCCCGATGCAAGAAACGCAGCTCGGCCTTCGGCCTCGCCCCGGTCAGTTGGAATCCAAAATATTTTTAAACTCAACCTAAAATTCATGAAAATTATTAAATTCGGCTTAAAATGCAAGAAAATTATTAAGTTAATGAAGGGTGAATAAAATAGTGCGAAAAAAAAAAGAAGAGAAAAAGAAACCCCCCCATTTCTATTTTTTTTTTTTAAATTTTAAATTTTAAAACATTTTTAAATAATAAAGGTCCATTTTTATAAACGGCTGCAAAATAATTAAAGTCAAATTGTGATTAAAATATTGGAAAAAAAAAAAAGAAAAAAAAATGATTCAATACGGGAACCGAACACGGTTTCCGAGGGCAGCGTAGCGACGCTTCTACCGACCAGACTACGCTGCCGTATCGAAGGTTACCTATGAAATGCGTCCTCATCACCCTACGTTGATTTCCCTATCCCGAGTTTGTAAAATCTTGCACGATTTTGCATGGAATTTCCCTTTTTTCGAATCGCGATTTCGAACCTTTCCCGAATCGGAAAAATTCGGGAGCGGTTCGTTCGATTCCTCTTTTTTCGTAGATTATTTTTCGTTTTTGGTTTTTTTTTTTCGGACGATTTTTAGACTCGAAAACGTCTGAAAACGGAACGCCATTTTGACACCTTTTTTTTTTCCGTGTTCGTTTTTCAATGTTTGATTTGGAAGTAAAAAATTGTCGGAAAAGGTCGGGATTTTTTTTAAAACGATCGGAAAGACCTGAGGAATGTTTTTTTTTAAAACGGATCGTCGAAATTAAAACCGGGACCCGGGAAAAACGCGAAAATACGGGACGCGCGCACGAGTTTTTTACCAGCGAGTACCGTTTCCCCGCTGCGACTTTATTTTTTAATCGTTTTTTTTCCCGGTTTTTTAATTATCCCGGATTCGGGAAGAGGTGAAAAAAATCGGGAAGAAGGGGGAAAAAAAGAGAAAAAAAAATGCGATATTTTGGTGCAAATTTCAAATTTTTAGGACCTTTTTTCGAATTTAGCCAGATTTTTAAAGTTTTTGGTCGACGGACATACAAACAAACAAACAAACAAACAAACAGAGGGACGATGAAACTTTAGTATATTAGACTAGCGCAACGGGGCGCTACGCGCCCCTTTTTCGCTAGAGAGGGGCTTCGCCCCCCCCAAAATCGCTTCGCGATTTTGGGTCCCCCCCCGCGCGCTTCGCGCGCCAGAATGACCGGCCGCCGGCGGCCGGAATGGGGAAGTGCAGCTGCACTATCAAACAAAGCAAGAAACGCAGCTCGGCCTTCGGCCTCGCACGAGAATGATCATGATGGGGGATGAGCTAAACCACCGCCCGATGCAAGAAACGCAGCTCGGCCTTCGGCCTCGCACGAGAATGATCATGATGGGAGATAAGCTAAACCACCGCCCGATGCAAGAAACGCAGCTCGGCTTCGGCCTCGCCCAGGAATCTTGATAAGGAATGTAGGCAAGAGGCCCGTATGAAACGCAGCTCGGCCTTCGGCCTCGCACGAGAATGATCATGATGGGGGATAAGCTAAACCACCGCCCGATGCAAGAAACGCAGCTCGGCCTTCGGCCTCGCACGAGAATGATCATGATGGGGAAAAGCTAAACCACCGCCCGATGCAAGAAACGCAGCTCGGCCTTCGGCCTCGCCCAGGGATCTTGATAAGGAATGTAGGCAAGAGGCCCGTATGAAACGCAGCTCGGCCTTCGGCCTCGCACGAGAATGATCATGATATGGGATAAGCTAAACCACCGCCGATGCAAGAAACGGATCTTGATAAGGAATGTAGGCAAGAGGCCCGTATGAAACGCAGCTCGGCCTTCGGCCTCGCACGAGAATGATCATGATATGGGATAAGCTAAACCACCGCCCGATGCAAGAAACGCAGCTCGGCCTTCGGCCTCGCCCAGGGATCTTGATAAGGAATGTAGGCAAGAGGCCCGTATGAAACGCAGCTCGGCCTTCGGCCTCGCCCCGGTCAGTTGGAATCCAAAATAATTTTTAAACTCAACTTAAAATTCATGAAAATTATTAAATTCGGCTTAAAATGCAAGAAAATTATTAAAGTTAATGAAAGGGTTAATAAAATAGTGCGAAAAAAAAAAAGAAGAGAAAAAGAAACCCCCCATTTCTATTTTTTTTTTTTTTTAATTTTAAATTTTAAAACATTTTTAAATAATAAAGGTCCATTTTTATAAACGGCTGCAAAATAATTAAAGTCAAATTGTGATTAAAATATGGGAAAAAAAAAAAAAGAAAAAAAAAAATGATTCAATACGGGAACCGAACACGGTTACCGAGGGCAGCGAAGCGACGCTTCTACCGACCAGACTACGCTGTCGTATCGAAGGTTACCTATGAAATGCGTCCTCATCACCCTACGTTGATTTCCCTATCCCGAGTTTGTAAAATCTTGCACGATTTTGCATGGAATTTCCCTTTTTTCGAATCGCGATTTCGAACCTTTCCCGGAATCGGAAAAATTCGGGAGCGGGTTCGTTCGATTCCTCTTTTTTCGTAGATTGTTTTTCGTTTTCGGTTTTTTTTTTTCGGACGATTTTTAGACCTCGAAAACGTCTGAAAACGGAACGCCATTTTGACACCTTTTTTTTTTCCGTGTTCGTTTTTCAATGTTTGATTTGGAAGGTAAAAAATTGTCGGAAAAGGTCGGGATTTTTTTTAAAAGGATCGGAAAGACCTGAGGAATGTTTTTTTTAAAACGGATCGTCGAAATTTAAAACCGGGACCCGGGAAAAACGCGAAAATACGGGACGCGCGCACGAGTTTTTTACCAGCGAGTACCGTTTCCCCCGCGCGCGACTTTTTTTTTTAATCGCTTTTTTCCGGTTTTTTAATTATCCCGGATTCGGGAAGAGGTAAAAAAAATCGGGAGCGGAATAAAAATGTAGAGAATAAAAATGCGATTTTTCGGTGCAAATTTCAAATTTTTACGATTTTTTTTTAAAGAGTTGTAGATTTTACAACTTTTCCGTCGACGGACATACAAACAAACAAACAGACAGACAGACAGATAAACAGGGGGATGGACAACTTTTAGTATATAAGACTAGCGCAACGGCGCGCTACGCGCGCCTTTTTCGCTAGAGGGGGGCTTCGCCCCCCCCAAAATCGCTTCGCGATTTTGGGTCCCCCCCCGCGCGCTTCGCGCGCCAGAATGACCGGCCGCCGGGCGGCCGGGCGAGAGAAGTATAGCAAATCCACCGTAAGGACCGCAGCTCGGCCTTCGGCCTCGCCCAGGAATCTTGATGAGGAAAGTAAGCAAGAGGCCCGTATGGAACGCAGCTCGGCCTTCGGCCTCGCCCAGGAATCTTGATGAGGCAAGTAAGCAAGAGGCCCGTACGGAACGCAGCTCGGCCTTCGGCCTCGCCCAGGAATCTTGCTAAGGAAAGAAAGCAAGAGACCCGTATGGAACGCAGCTCGGCCTTCGGCCTCGCCCGATAAGCTCAACCACCCTAAGGACCGCAGCTCGGCCTTCGGCCTCGCCCAGGAATCTTGCCAAGGAAGTAAGCAAGAGGCCCGTATGGAACGCAGCTCGGCCTTCGGCCTCGCCCGATAAGCTCGACCACTCGAAGGACCGCAGCTCGGCCTTCGGCCTCGCCCAAGAATCTTGCTAAGGAACGTAAGCAAGACGCCCGTATGAAACCCAGCTCGGCCTTCGGTCTCGCCCCGGTCAGTCCCAATCGAAAATAATTATCGTGTTCAAGTTTGAATGCAAGAAAATTATTAAAGTTCATTAAAGGGTGAACAAAATACTGCGAAAAAAAAAACTTCTGTCGACAAACCGACAGAACGACGATCAAACTTTACTATAATCGAAGCCGAGGTGGGAGCATTGAATACAGTCCATTCGGTTCATACCGTGCTAAGGTCCACATCCTGGTTGCCTATCATCCATACATTGCCCATTCACCATACAGTGCCTATCGTACATACAACGCCTATCGTCCATAATGTATATCCTCCATACAAGGCCTATCGTCCATACAATGCCTATCGTCCATACAAGGCCTATCGTCCATTCAATGCCTATCGTCCATACAACGCCTATAGTCCATACGCCGCCTATCGTGCATACATTGTATATCCTCCATACAGTACCTATCGTCCATACAACGCCTATCGTCCATACAATGTATATCCTCCATACAAGGCTTATCGTCCATACAATGCCTATCGTCCATACAAGGCCTATCGTCCATTCAATGCCTATCGTCCATACAACGCCTATCGTCCATACAACGCCTATCGTCCATACAACGCCTATAGTCCATACCCGCCTATCGTCCATACATTGTATATCCTCCATACAGTGCCTATCGTCCATACAACGCCTATCGTCCATACAACGCTATCGTCCATACAACGCCTATCGTCCATTCAATGCCTATCGTCCATACAATGTATATCCTCATACAGGCCTATCGTCCATACAATGCCTATCGTCCATACAAGGCCTATCGTCCATTATGCCTATCGTCCATACAACGCCTATCGTCCATACAACGCCTATCGTCCATACATCGCCTATAGTCCATACCACGCCTATCGTCCATACATTGTATATCCTCCATACAGTGCCTATCGTCCATACAACGCCTATCGTCCATACAACGCCTATCGTCCATACAACGCCTATCGCCCATACAACGCCTATCGTCCATACGGCGCCTATCGTCCATACAACGCCTATAGTCCATACGACGCCTATCGTCCATACCACGCCTATCGTCCATACAACGCCTATAGTCCATACGACGCCTATCGTCCATACAACGCCTATCGTCCATACATTGTATATCCTCCATACAGTGCCTATCGTCCATACAACGCCTATCGTCCATACAGTGTATATCCTCCATACAAGGCCTATCCTCCATACAATGCCTATCGTCCATACAAGGCCTATCGTCCATACAACGCCTATCGTCCATACAACGCCTATAGTCCATACAAGGCCTATCCTTCATACAAGGCAAGAGAAGTATAGCAAATCCACCGTAAGGACTGCAGCTCGGCCTTCGGCCTCGCCCAGGAATCTTCGTAAGGAAAGTATGCAAGACGCTCGTATGAAACGCAGCTCGGCCTTCGGCCTCGCCCCAGAATCTTGCTAAGGAAAGTAAACAAGAGGCACGTATGGAACGCAGCTCGGCCTTCGGCCTCGCACGAGAATGATAATGATGGCCGGTAACCTAAACCACCGCACAAACCAAGAAACGCAGCTCGGCCATCGACCTCGCCCAGGAATCTGCGAAAAATCCGAAAAATTAGAGACCGGGTTGGTCGGACGGAATCCTCCTTTTTCCTTGAATATTTTTCATGTTTCACTTATTTTCGAGAACCAACAATTTTCAACACGTTCAAAATGTGAAGAAAAAGACCCCATTTCCAGATTTCATTTTTTTCCCGTGTCCCATTTTTTTCGACTTTTTTTTTTCAATTTCCGATTTCGAAGGTAAAAAATGGTGGGAAAAAAATAAGGCCCATACTTAAAGCCTGCCAAAGAATTGATGTCAATGTGTAAAATTGCTGTGCACAAAAAAAAAAAAAAAAAATAAAATAAATAAGTAAATAAATAAATGATTAAAATAAAAATTGGAAAGTAAAGAAAGACCTAGGCTTTTCCAAAATTACAAACTAAAAATAAAAGTAAACACGTAGGCTTGGTTCTCAGAATACCTATATTCAACCCCTCCCCAACCTCAAGCTCATTCTCATTTTCAGCCCTTTTCCAGTCATGCCACAATTCATTCATCTTTTTTTTATTTCACTCCCGTTCCTCTCTTTTCTATTTATAATAATTCCTATTTTTTAAAATAAACTCCGGGTCCCCTGCCATATTTTCCTCATTTTTCATTTTTCTTCCTTTAAAACTACCGCAGCTCCATTTTCACCGTTTTACAAGTCTTGCAATTTTTTTAAACCCCCATTTATTTTTTTTTTTTTTTTTTTTTTTTTTAAACATTTTTAATTAATAAAGGTCCATTTTTATAAACGGCTGCAAAATGATTAAAGTCAAATTGTTGTAAATAAAATGTTGGAAAAAAAAAAAAAAGGAAAAAAAAAAAAGTTCAATACGGGAATCGAACACGGTTACCGGGGGCAGCGAGGCGACGCTTCTACCGACCAGACTACGCTGCCGTATCGAAGGTTACCTATGAAATGCGTCCTCATCACCGCACGTTGATTTCCCTATCCCGAGTTTGTAAAATCTTGCACGATTTTGCATGGAATTTCCCTTTTTTCGAATCGCGATTTCGAACCTTTCCCGGTGTCGGAAAAATTCGGGAGCGGGTTCGTTCGATTCCTCTTTTTTCTAGATTATTTTTCGTTTTTGGTTTTTTTTTTTTCCGGACGATTTTTAGACCTCGAAAACGTCTGAAAACAAAACGCCATTTTGACACCTTTTTTTTTTTCCGTGTTCCTTTTTCAATGTTTGATTTGGAAGGTAAAAAATGTCGGAAAAGGTCGGGATTTTTTTTAAAACGATCGGAAAGACCTAAGGAATGTTTTTTTTAAAACGGATCGTCAAAATTTAAAACCGGGACCGGGAAAAACGCGAAAAGACGGGACGCGCGGACGAGTCGGAACCAGCGAGTACCGTTTCCCCGCTGCGACTTTTTTTTTTAATCATTTTTTTCCCGGTTTTTTAATTACCGGATTCGGGAAGAGGTAAAAAAAATCGGGAAGAGGGGAAAAAAAAAAAAGAAAAAAAAAATGCGATTTTTTGGTGCAAATTTCAAATTTTTAGGACTTTTTTTCGAATTTAGCCGGATTTTACAAGTTTTCTGTCGACGGACATACAAACAAACAAACAGAGGGACGGTCAAACTTTAGTATATTAGACTAGCGCAACGGGGCGCTACGCGCCCCTTTTTCGCTAGAGGGGGGCTGCGCCCCCCCCGAAATCGCTTCGCGATTTCGGGTCCCCCCCCGCGCGCTTCGCGCGCCAGAATGACCGGCCGCCGGGCGGCCGGAATGGGGAAGTGCAGCTGCACTATCAAACAAAGCAAGAAACGCAGCTCGGCCTTCGGCCTCGCCCAGGAATCTTGATAAGGAATGTAGGCAAGAGGCCCGTATGAAACGCAGCTCGGCCTTCGGCCTCGCACGAGAATGATCATGATGGGGAATAAGCTAAACCACCGCCCGATGCAAGAAACGCAGCTCGGCCTTCGGCCTCGCACGAGAATGATCATGATGGCAATAAGCTAAACCACCGCCCGATGCAAGAAACGCAGCTCGGCCTTCGGCCTCGCCCAGGAATCTTGATAAGGAATGTAGGCAAGAGGCCCGTATGAAACGCAGCTCGGCCTTCGGCCTCGCACGAGAATGATCATGATGGGAGATAAGCTAAACCACCGCCGATGCAAGAAACGAATGATCATGATGGGGAAAAGCTAAACCACCGCCCGATGCAAGAAACGCAGCTCGGCCTTCGGCCTCGCACGAGAATGATCATGATGGGGCATAAGCTAAACCACCGCCGATGCAAGAAACGCAGCTCGGCCTTCGGCCTCGCCCAGGGATCTTGATAAGGAATGAAGGCAAGAGGCCCGTATGAAACGCAGCTCGGCCTTCGGCCTCGCACGAGAATGATCATGATGGGGGATAAGCTAAACCACCGCCCGATGCAAGAAACGCAGCTCGGCCTTCGGCCTCGCACGAGAATGATCATGATGGGGGATAAGCTAAACCACCGCCCGATGCAAGAAACGCAGCTCGGCCTTCGGCCTCGCCCAGGGATCTTGATAAGGAATGTAGGCAAGAGGCCGTATGAAACGCAGCTCGGCCTTCGGCCTCGCACGAGAATGATCATGATGGGGAAAAGCTAAACCACCGCCCGATGCAAGAAACGCAGCTCGGCCTTCGGCCTCGCCCAGGGATCTTGATAAGGAATGTAGGCAAGAGGCCCGTATGAAACGCAGCTCGGCCTTCGGCCTCGCACGAGAATGATCATGATATGGATAAGCTAAACCACCGCCCGATGCAAGAAACGCAGCTCGGCCTTCGGCCTCGCCCAGGGATCTTGATAAGGAATGTAGGCAAGAGGCCCGTATGAAACGCAGCTCGGCCTTCGGCCTCGCACGAGAATGATCATGATATGGGATAAGCTAAACCACCGCCCGATGCAAGAAACGCAGCTCGGCCTTCGGCCTCGCCCAGGGATCTTGATAAGGAATGTAGGCAAGAGGCCCGTATGAAACGCAGCTCGGCCTTCGGCCTCGCCCCGGTCAGTTGGAATCCAAAATAATTTTTAAACTCAACTTAAAATTCATGAAAATTATTAAATTCGGCTTAAAATGCAAAAAAATTATTAAAGTTAATGAAAGGGTTAATAAAATAGTGCGAAAAAAAAAAAAGAAGAGAAAAAGAAACCCCCCATTTCTATTTTTTTTTTTTTTTAATTTTAAATTTTAAAACTTTTTAATAAAAGGTCCTTTTATAAACGGCTGCAAAATAATTAAAGTCAAATTGTGATTAAAATATTGGGAAAAAAAAAAAAGAAAAAAAAAAATGATTCAATACGGGAACCGAACACGGTTCCCGAGGGCAGCGAAGCGACGCTTCTACCGACCAGACTACGCTGTCGTATCGAAGGTTACCTATGAAATGCGTCCTCATCACCCTACGTGATTTCCCTATCCCGAGTTTGTAAAATCTTGCACGATTTTGCATGGAATTTCCCTTTTTTCGAATCGCGATTTCGAACCTTTCCGGAATCAGAAAAATTCGGGAGCGGGTTCGTTCGATTCCTCTTTTTTCGTAGATTGTTTTTCGTTTTCGGTTTTTTTTTTCGGACGATTTTTAGACCTCGAAAACGTCTGAAAACGGAACGCCATTTTGACACCTTTTTTTTTTCCGTGTTCGTTTTTCAATGTTTGATTTGGAAGGTAAAAAATTGTCGGAAAAGGTCGGGATTTTTTTAAAAGGATCGGAAAGACCTGAGGAATGTTTTTTTTAAAACGGATCGTCGAAATTTAAAACCGGGACCCGGGAAAAACGCGAAAATACGGGACGCGCGCACGAGTTTTTTACCAGCGAGTACCGTTTCCCCGCTGCGACTTTTTTTTTTAATCGCTTTTTTCCCGGTTTTTTAATTATCCCGGATTCGGGAAGAGGTAAAAAAAATCGGGAGCGGAATAAAAATGTAGAGAATTAAAATGCGATTTTTCGGTGCAAATTTCAATTTTTACGATTTTTTTTAAAGAGTTGTAGATTTTACAACTTTTCCGTCGACGGACATACAACAAACAAACAGACAGACAGACAGATAAACAGGGGATGGACAACTTTTAGTATATAAGATACTAGGCGACCAAATGGTCGCCTAGTCGATGAAAATGGTCGCCTAGTTTGCAAAATTTTGGATCACTAGGCGACCAAAGTCCAAAAGCGACCAAAAATCTTTTTTTTTATACTAAAATTATATACAGTTGAAAAAAAAAAAAAAAAAAAAAAAAAAAATTAAGTTGAATTATGATAATTTTTACGCTCGTTTTCAACCCTCTATCTGAATTCTCAATAATTGTCAGTTTTATGGCCAAAATGTAAAAGGAAGCGAATGCGAATGTCTTTGAACTCATATTCATTCAAATTCTTGGAAATAGTTTTATTGTATTTGTTTTTTTCTTTTTTTTTCCCCCCTTAAGCAATCTTTTAAAAATCTGCATGGAGCAGGTATGCTCTGGGGTTTTTCGACAGATTTATATTTTATTCTTAGGCTTAGTTCAAAAAACTGTCTTTTGGTCACGTACTTTCAATTACTTTTTACTTTGCCTTTTACCGAAAATCGTCTTTTGTAAAGGGTGAACGGACTTTCCGTAAGAACTAAAAGGCGGAACCTTGTTTGTTATTTATCTTTTTCATTGATTTTATTGGCTAAAATTTGAAAATCTATAATTTCCATCCTAACCAAGGCAAAAAAAAAAAAAAAAAAAAAAAAAAAAAAAAAAAAAAAAAAAAAAAAAAATAGGCAGCTTTAACGGAACACGCGTTTAGTAAAGATTATTAGTAAGGTTTTATTTAAATTGCTTGCCTTTTTAATAATAACTGACGCATAAAAAAGGAATTAATTGTTTTGCCCTCTCTCTGGAGCTGTTGGTAAGTGTTTTATTTGTTCAAATAAGTAACAAAACAAAAAATGAAATTTTAAATTTAAAAAAAAAATATATATAAAAATTGCATTTAATAGGAAGACGGGGGGGGGGGGGGGTGATATTAGTTTTGTACCCCGAATTTTTTTTGGTCGCCTAGTGAAAAATTCTTATAATATGCACTGTTAAAATTTATCTAAAAACTGAAATTTTTTTTTGACTTTTAAAAACTATATTGAAATATTTTTCAAAGGGGGGGGGGGGCTTAGACCCGTGTTGCATAATAACAAAGGGGGGGGGTTACAGGTTGGGGGCCATTCAAGTATTACGTAAGCATAATTTTGGTGAATTTGAACCCCGCCCCCTCCGGTTGTAAGGTATTTCGCCATACTTAGCTGATGGCGAAGATGGTTAATGCGGACCCCCCTCGTTACGTTACGGTTAAACGTTCCCTTTTGTTACGGGTGTGTTACAAGGGGGAGGGGGAAAGGAGGGGAGGTCAAAAAGTGGCCTATTTTGCGTTACGTAATACATGGACGACCCCATATTTGTTAGTTGAAATCGAAATCGGAATCGGAATCGGAAAACAAACCCTGTTTCAAAAATGCTCAAACTAAAATTATAAACGGTTCAAAAGCAAAACGATACAACTCCAAAAGAAAATTAAACATTCCGTCCTGAGTTTCAGTTGGGCTGGATGAGGACTATGGGATGGAGATTTAAAACTGTTAATTCTACCCCCCCCCCTCCGTCCCTTCCAACCTTGCATGAGAAAAAAGTATCGACTCGAAAGGGAATCTGTTCCCATTTTTCGTTAGAAAACCCCAGCACGCAAAGGAGAAAATACTTTTTATTATTGATATGAGGGAGATGTGGTCCCCCTCAAATGTGTGTCCCAATTCAGTAGTTCATTCAGGCCGAGCAAGAATCCAAGTCAGCACGCTCAATTTTCCTGATTGAAAGCCCAGCGCTTATGAGCGGATCTAGCGGGGGCTAGGGAGGCTAGCCACCCCTAGAATTTAGAAAGTTATATGGCGTGAATAGGTCAGCCCCCCCAGAAAATTTTTTTCCCTATTCTCAGCCCCCCTAGAAAAGAATTCTAAATCCGCCCATGCCAGCACGCAAGATAGAAAATACGTTATTTGTGTTATTTGTGTGTGTCGGGGGGAAGGACGAGGATCCCCAAGTTTCTTACGTGACCTTGTAGTTTTGCTCGAGCCAATTTCATATAATTTTTTTAACTCCCGATTCCGACTCCGGCACCGACCTCCGATGCCGATGCCGAGGCCACCAAGCATCGGTTATGTCCGATGCCGGCATCGACTACACCCGATGCCGCCTCCGATTCCGATTTTAGTAAAAAAAAAAAAAATCATAGAGCCATTCTACACGTTTTTGAAAATATCATTTTATGAATTATGGAGGCACCAACTACCTAGCAGCCTTATTTTTTGTGAAATCACTTAAATCTCGACTTTTTAACTACGATGCCAGTACCGGCACTGATGCCGATGCCAGTCCCAACAATTTCGCGATGCCGGTGCCGATGCCGATTTCAAAAAAACTTCGATACCGATGTTAGCACCGGCATCGGCCAAGATTTCCAAGCTTCGGATCCCTGGATCCGGTACCGAAAGTTTGATATTATCATGGGCAAAAGCGGCTCATGGCATTTTGACTGATTTGTAACTGGAAATTGTTTTTCTAAACAATTAAACAAAAAATAATATATATTACTCATTAACTAATCCTAGATTAGTGTATCTGTCCGGCCTTGATTGCCTATAATAAGCCGTGACCTCCGTCGGTGGCCGAAGAGGGTATTTAGTATGCTGATTCAGCACAATCTCAATAGATTTTCGATCCAATATACTGATCACCGGATAATTCCACAGCGCCTCCTCCTTGACGACCTCCCCGTACTTCTTGAACATATCCTTATAAGCTTCGTGAATTTTATTTAATTTGTACGGTCCAACTTTTGAAAATATCCATTTCGTGCCTAAAATCGGAAGGCTCGGTTTCGGTCCCGGAATGTCTTTCACGGTCAGTCTCCCTATATCTGAAAAAAAAAAAAAAAATAAAATAAAAATTAGAAATCAAGTCAAAACATTCCCTATTTTACACTTCGACGAAGACCAAAATGTTATAAAAATAACAAAGCATGCCCCTTTCAAGGCCGTCATTCAAAAAAATAAAAAGATATGGTAATTCCTCCGCTTTCAAGTTTTATTACAGTCTGCGGACGGACAATAAAAAAAATTATGCAAAAGAAATGTGAATTCGACTATTATTTTTCCCTCTTTTTTTTTTTCTTACGCCCCCGTACCTGAATTGCATTTCGTTTCCTTTTTGGTTGTGAGCCACGTCGGTCGATAATCCGTCAGGGCCAGTAAAACTAAGCAAACAACGAAAAGGATGAAATCGATCGGTGGATTGAATTCCAGCCAAGGGAACGTCCTGGAAAAAATAAAAATAAGAAAAAAATTAAAAATCATTATAAGCAGATGCCAAGAAGCAGATGCAAATTTTTTTTTTTTCTTGTCTCGATGAATATTATAAACAGCACGTGCTAAAAAGAAAGGGTAAAGGGAAATAAGGAAAAAGGAAATGGAATATATAGGAATTGCACAGATTGTGTTTGCAACCGATTGCGGTTGACTGATCCTTTTTGGTTGTCGTAATCGAAAATTGAATCACCTGGGCCCTCTTGAGACCGTCAGTCTATTAGATAAAGTAAACAAATCATCTTGGTAATGCACCGGAATAATCGTCCTTATGTGTTTTTATAGTCCACCCGGGGCATTCTTGGGCAATCACATTTTTATGTGTTATTTTCGGCGAAAATCAGGATTCTGCCATCTGTTAATCAGAGCAAAAACCCATTTTAGGTTTAGATAAACGCCCGCGTGAAGAAAAGAGATGTTTTTATTGAATGCCCTCGAAATATTAAAATTCTTTTCAATGTCTACCCCCTTGTCTGGTCCGGTGATGACCGGTACACAAAAGGCGCTGATTCTTGTGAACCCGTCCGTGGGATACCCGCGGAGTGACATTAGATTGTCATCGGATTTTTAAAAGATTCGCAAGATATGAAAACAATAAGTAATGGATGTCAGTCAGTGGACATCTTCAGGATGTCCATGGATAATTACTAAACACTCGGACGGATTTAACAAATATGATACGTTTGGTCTTGCAAACTCCGACATCACCATTTGCTTTAATTTTTGTTTTATTTCAAGGAAAAATATGGCCATGCACTTTGGGAATCTTTTTTCATCCTGAACCCTTTGCCGGCCGAATTTCGAAATTTTGAAATACCCCATTCCCCCCAAATATTATTTTTTTGTATTTACATCTATAAAGGTTGGGCACTAGGCCAAAGGTATATAAAAAAAAGTGATGCGCCCGATATTGTCCAGTTATGCAACCGGTCATGCAAACTCAATTTTAAAATTTTTAACCCTTTTCCCGAAAATGTTTTTATCTTATTTGTATGATTTAGGGGGTTTTAGGGGTCGCTGATTTCGAATCTGATGTTAGTTTTTACGTGGGGGCACTAGTGACCCCCCCCTTTTTTTGAAATTTTTATAAAAACAACTTAAGGGTATCGATTTAATACGTTTTCCGGCAACCTAATTTCAAATCTAACATAGGATTTTACGTAGGGGGCGCGTTCGGCTCCCCAGAAAATCAACTTGTCTCAAATTAACCGCCTCCCAGAAAATTAACTTGTTTTTATTTTTCAAAAACCCATTATTTTTCAAGTAATAATAATTAAGAAAACTGAAAATTTTAAAAGTTATTTAGCAACTTAGTAACAGTCCGCCATGTTTAATTTGAACTTTTTTAAAAATCGGATTCAGAAAAAGAAGTTTAAAAAACCCCCCAAAATATTTATTTTTAATTTTTTTAAACTTTTAAACGCCTCTACACACTGAGAGAAAAAAAAATAACTATACCAAGGTATTTTTAACAATAAAAAGTTATGGTTTTAATAACTAATCTTTTCGTATTCCGAACTACAGCAATGTTAAATTTCACTACAGGAAAAATGGTCTATAGTGAAATCAGCCAGATCTAATTGTTAAAATTAACTTTCAATTTTTAATAAATTCGATATCGTAAATTTAAGCATATCTATTGTCTCTTTTACGGTTTTTTATTTAATGGTTGTTTTAACGTTTCTTTATGGTTAAAACAACCTTATTTAACGTTGAAGTTACGTCATTGGAGACGCCATAATTGTTTTCGGTCAGTTCAAAAATGAAGTTCAGTGATCCTTTCGCTCTGTTATTTTCTCAACAGCTCGAAAATGAGCCCCCGGTAAGTTCTTTTATTAATTATATTCACCTATTTTATCAGCTATGTTATTTTCTGTGGCAGCTTTATATATTTCAATCAGATTTAAAAATTTTAATTGTTATATCCTCCGTGAGTCGTATAGGTATAATCCTGTTTGTTTGTGGCTTGTCAACTTAACTATATTATTTATTAACATTTTTATGCAGTTAACTAGCCAGCAATTACATTACTCATCCCAACTGCACAGAATCTACCTGAATTTTCCCTTGGATTCTTCAACCGGAAACAACAACTTTCTTCAAACCAGAGAAAATAATTCTGAAGAGAATGTTGCAAAAGAGGAACAATCATCAACGAATTCTTCAAATAAAAGGGCAAATAATTTAGAAGAAAAAAAGGAAGAAGGAGAATTGGGAGAAGACATTGACAGTGAAATTGCCATTCCAGGGTTAATAATTATAAAAAAGGCAGATTTGATTGTGAGTTTTTCATATTATTTTGAATTATTTAAAATGCCTTCATTTTAATTCAATTTTTTTTTTTTTTCATTTTTAGGATTTCGAAAATGGTTTGGTTTTTTTTATTTTGATGGAAAAGTCATCATCAAGAATTTTCAGACAAATAATTTTCTTAACCGCAGCGACAGGAAGCAATTAGTGAATGTAATTGTGAACTATTACCTGGAAAAAAAAAGTGAGGCTTTCCCCAGATGTAATCGAGGAAAACGATGGCCAAACTTAGCATTAGGCGGGGTGTATTTTTAATTGAAAGACTAAATTGAAAGACTGAATTTCACTTTTTTAAATATAAAAAAATATTTTATTTTTAAAATTTTTATTTCCTATTTGTATATTTTAAATCATAAATTCAATAAAATTAAACATAGCTTATAGTGAAAAATACCATTTTCTATTCGTTAAAAATAATGGTTACATTGACCATTTCTTATGGTTAAAAATACCATATTGTTATCTATTAAGCTTCAAACTTATGGTTATTTTGACTGTTACTTTGAAGTCCTTTCAAATCTATTTATAGTTCAAATAACCATATATATAACTATAACAATGGTCAGAAATGGTAGCAAGCTCGTCGTCTATGTTTGGTAGTTTTAACAGTGCATTATAGTTACTAGCTACCGTGATATGGTTCTTCTCCCTATCGTACATAATTTATAGTTACTGGCAACTACATTCCGGTTAATTTAACACAAGCATTTTTCTCCGTGCACAGAAAAAGAGGTTTCGCCCATAAGCTAGACATAGGTGAAGAATTCCAGTTAAATATTGCATAAATGGCTGTCCATCAGTTATTTACTTGCATTTTAAAGTTCATATGAATACAAAGATCAATAAATAAAGCGTTTACAAAGTTCGAATATTACAAATCTGTAATATTTTATGTAACATTTTATCAACCGTCCGCCATCTTGAATTTTTTTTTTTTAAATTTTGACTTCATATTTGGTTTCAGCGACTCAAAATACATTTAGTTGCATGGTTTTTACAATCTTTTAAGAAAATTATAGCTTTGCAGAGTTGCAAAACTGATGGGTCCATATACCCATGGCTTTTAATGCCCAGACGCCCATGGGTCCATATATGGACCCATCAGTTTTGCAACACTGCGAAGCTTTAATTATCTTAATAAATTGTTAAAAACCATGTAACTAGGGGTATTTTTACCTGCTGAAACCGAATATGAAGCCAGAATTGAAAAAAAAACCAAAATTCAAGATGGCGGATGGTTGGTAAAATCTTAGTGTAAGGGAATTAATATTTTAGGTTATAAACAAAATCTTAATAGTTTAGGTTATAAACAAACAATTCAAAAAATAAACAAACAGAAAGAATCGGGGAAATAGAAAATAAAAATGGCGTAAGGATGGCAGAATACGAAATATAGGAACTCCAACAAATGACAGTCAGCAGAGTATAAATAGGGCGGACTGTGGCGCAGAAATTCATTCTACATCTGGAAGCGAATAGCTTCGGATCGAAGTAAATGAAAAAGCTAATTCGTCATACGGGAACGAAATAAAATAAATCCCAAATTAAAACCTTTAAAGAAAATTAAAACCTCTAAATAAATCCCGATATCCTCACTATCTAAATACTCTATTTAAATCCTAATTTTTTCGAACTCTTACACTTAGTTATAATATACCCAAGAAAAGGCGTGTTGTAAAATTGAGTTATTAATAACTTAAATTTCGTTATAAAATTTTATAACCCGCCAAAAAAGACATCTATTTATAATTCGTTATAAAATTTTATAACAAAAATTATTTTCAGTTTTTTTTAAACATTTTTTATTTTCTTTCAACGCTTCCCGAATATTTCTATTTCTTTTTTTCTTTATTTTTTAGCCTTAAAGGCTCTATTTTTAATTTGACAAAGTTTGTCAAATTAAAAATACAAGAAATAAACCGAAAATTCGGAAAATATTATAAGTCAAAATAATTGGCAACTTAAAAACCATATTGCCGCATTTGGAAATCTGTTGAAAAATGGTGTAGTGGATAAAGGCGACTGGTAAATCGCCCACAGGCCTCGGGTTCTATTCCAAAAAATTGTAATTACTTTTTCTTTTTTTTTCTCATGAAAAATGTTTAAAAAAGAGCCTATAATGTCCCCATATGCTAAATATAGTGCAATTCAAGCATGAAATTAATGTAATTCTCAGTTAAAAATTTTAATTATAAAAATTTGGTAAATAGTTATAAAATTTTATAATAGGTCAAAACGCTGTAGAGTTATAAAAGAACCCCGCACAAAATACTCGGAATTTGGCTGTCGCATAAAGTTTACATTCAAAAATAAACAAAAGAAGAACAAAAACAAATGGAATTTTATCTGATAGCGGAATTCCTATTATTTTGTACGGTGTTCTTTTATAACGCAATTTTTCTTGGGTTACAGATTTTTTATATAAAGGAACTTTATAGGCTCTTTTTTAAACATTTTTCATGAGAGAAAAAAAAAAGAAGGAAAAAAAAGTTTCAATATTTTGGAATAGAACCCAAGCCATGTGGTCGATTTACCAGTCGCCTTTATCCACCACACAACTTTTCAACTGATTTGAAAAAAGCGGCAATATGGTTCTTAAGTTGCCAATTATTTTGACTTATAATATTTTCCAGATTTTTCCGAATTTTCGGTTTATTTCTTGAATTTTTAATTTGACAAAGGCTCAAAAATAAAGAAAAACCGAAATAGAAAAATTCGGGTAGCGTTAGAAGAAAATAAAAAAACTTTAAAAAAAACTGAAAATAATTTTTGTTATAAAATTTTATGACGAATTATAAATAGATGTCTTCTTTGACGGGCGGTTGGTAAAATCTTACTTAAAATATTAGATTTTTAATATTTGAATTTTGTAAACGCTTTATTTATTGCTCTTTTTATTGTTATGAACATAAAAATGCAAGTAAATAATGGATGGACAGCCATTTATGCAATATTCCCATATTCCAATATACCAAGACTCAAAAATCTGCCAGATGATTGCCAAATCTTAGTCGCGGAGCCGGCACTTGAAAAAAGAAGTAACATTTACTGGAACTGAATGAAAAAAAAAAAAATTATTCTCTGACATTCCTTAAATTATCATCGATTCCTTTGGCTTTTGCACATCCAAATTCGCCTCGTGTTCATAATCATAACAACTTTCGTTATCTGTAAGCTTGCCTCCGGCATGTATGGCAGCACTGATTCTGCTTCGGTTACAGACTTACGGGGGCTAAAATTCCATGAGAATCTAAAAGAATTACGTCAATTACGATGGGACAAGAATCCAATATTCCAAAAGAAACTTACATCCCCTGGGGAGGTTAAATAATTAGCGAAACTCCTGCACTTCAAACCAATACAAATCATATTTTTAACAGATAATTAAATATATCTCTTCCTGTTTTCTTTTTAAAATCGTAGTAATTTCGTGCCAAAAGCCATTCAGAAAAAAAAAGTACGAATTCATCCTATTTAAAAGGTGTCTCCTTTTTTTTTTTTTTTTTTTTTTTTTTTGCACCTTAATTATTAATATTTCGGTGCGAGGGGTTGAAAATATTTGTCCATGAAAAACCTACTCATTATTTTATACTCAATACCGAAAACAACGATAAACTGACAATTAGAGGGAGAAGTTTACCTTTTAGGGCGAGGATGAGAAGTAATTCCCATTTAATTGAACAAGACCTAGTAATCTCTTTCTTAGTAACCTTGCCCTTGACCTTCCTTCTATTTTCAAAGCATCTCAAGGTTTTGTTTAATAATCTGGATTAATAACCGAGCCATTCTTAGATTATAGGATTATCCCTGTTGATGCTCTTGACTTTTTTTTTTTTTTTTTTTTTTTTTTTTTTATAGCACGCGTAGGTAGTGAATGAAACCCTGATGAGCGACACGTGTAAATGGTTTCTTTTTTTTTCTTTTTCGCTAGTTTTTTTTTTTTTTTTTTTTTTTTTTTTTTTATGAGGGGAAAAAGTTCCATTTCGCCTCGTAAGGGAACGTAACAATTTTTTAAGAATTTTTTTTTTTTTTTTTTTTTTTTTTACGTTTTTGATGAACAACCTTGGAATAACTCAACGACTACATGTTTTAATAATCCCGAAACAACCAACCCTAACAAAGGAGTGTAAATCGTTTGTCATTTATTTTTTGTGCCCCCATGTCCAGTTTGGTGGTAATTGTTTTAGGCTCTTTAAAGGGGCAAGTTAAGTAAAACACCATTTACATATTAAAAGAGTTTTAAAAGATGATCATCAGTCGTTTTGGAATTAAACTGGGTCAGTCTCATTTAATTGAAGGAATCGTCTACATATTTTTCGCCGGTTTTAAAAAGTAAGTTTGAATGGAGGGTTTCTCTTCGTCCTGCGTATTTTTCCGAGTTTTGAAAAAAGTCACCCCATTTTAACCATAATTATGTTAATTTTTATAAAAATTTTTTACTGTGTGAAGAACCCATTTTTTTGCTGGGGAGCAAAAATCAGCGATGGTCGATTTTTTTTGGGCCACCCTGCTCCACATGGCACCTTTAAACATGTCCTTAGGAATAATTTATAATAAAAAAAATTGCAGGTGGGTTCAAACCTTTGCGCAGTAGGGGGGGGGAGGAGGAGGGCTAAACCCCCTTGTCTTCCGGCTGAGTCGATCGAGTGCGAATCACAGATCTGATCTGCAATTGGATCAAGTAATGAAATTCTGGTCTAGGAGATGATTTACAACGCGATGTTCCGAAAGTATTTAGTGCATACCAAAGGGGGTCAAAGTATACATTAATGCCCCCCTAGGGTGGTTCAATTTTACCTTCCCTTTCTCGATTTTGGTCTTCATGCGATTTTCACTTTTCTTATGGTCTAAAAACAAAAGCTAATTTTTTTTCAGATTTTTTCGACCACGTTCAGGGGTGTATCACAACCTTTTTGTGCTTGAAAAAAAAAAAAAAAAAAAGTTTTTATGGGCATTTTTTTAAACAAATTTTTCCGAAACTTTAGGAGTAATTCTTCGGGACCAAACCAGGTTGTTTACGTGTTTTTGACATCGAAGAATCCGAAAATGACCATTCCGTTTCGATCAGAATCACCCCTATTTGGCCAAACACAATTTTTTGGTCGAAAATAGCAATTTTTCAGCTAAAAATCAAATTTTAAGTCGGTTTTCACCCCTCTGACAATTTTTTTGGGGATTAAATTGTGCTAAAATACGTTTTCTACATCGTAGAATCCGAAAATAACCACCGCATTTCCGTCAAAATCACAACATTTTTTATGAAAATCGACTTGAAATTGGACTGTTTACCGCAAAGTTGTTATATTTGGCCAAAAAAGAGCGTTTGGCCAGTTAGGTGTGATTCTGACCAAAACGCGGTGATTATATTCGGATTCTACTATGCAAAAACGTATGTTAGGACGATATAATCCCCCAAAAAAAATTGTCAGAGGGGTGAAAATCGACTTAAAATTTGATTTTTAGCCGAAAAATTGATATTTTTGGCCAAAAAAAGGTGTTTGGCCAGTTAGGGGGTGATTCTGATCGAAACGAGGTGATCATTTTCGGATTCTATGACGTCGAAAACACATAAACAATCTGGTTTGGTCCTTAAGAATTACTCCTAATGTTTCGAAAAAATTTTTTTTCAAGCACAAAATGGCCTCTTTTGCCTCTTACCTTCCCCCCGCTCAATGAAAAATTCCTCCACCCCCAAGTACCCACCTTTGCATCAAACTAGACATCTTAAGTCCTGAATTTTTCCATCAGGTTAAGCCACTTGCATTAATTAATACCGTAGAATGGGGTGAAGTTGAAAGTAAATTCAAAAAAAAAATTCCTGGTTTATTTTAGGCACTAAAATTAAAATTTTTTTTCTTCATTAAGTGGATATTGTTTTTGTGATACTTAAGTAAAAAAATTTATTTTTAAAGCCTAAAGTAAACCCAGAATTTTTTTTAAAATTTCCTTTTAACTTCACCCCATTCTACGGTACCAAAAATACTTAAAACTGGAAAATTCTTGATCGAGTTCAGAACGACTACGGCGCAACGGCCAAAATTTTATTTTTGGGCCTTATTTTCCCATATTCTCAAAATTTTCCCCATATATGTCTAGTGTAAATAATTCAGACTCGTCCCCCTCCCCCGGGGGAGGGGGGGGGGCGAATGAGAACCACTTTATCTGAATCGATTTATTGATATTTTCAAAACATTGAAAACTTTCGGTTCATATTCCAATAACTATCCCTTGAAATCTTATAATAAAACTTTTTTTAAATATTTTAACTTCCGGCTCAAAAAAAAAAAAAAAAAAGAAAAAAAAAAAAGAAGCAGCAAAAAAAAATCGAATCATTTATTATTGACGAAACAATACCTGAATCCCACCTGTATAATAAGGACCATCAAAAATTCGCAGACCAGATGCCGTTAAAAAATTATTTATAAAAAAACTTCCTGTTTTGCATTAATTTTTTTTTTCCCCCTTTTTGATATAGGTCTGCAATCTTGAAGGGGGGGCTTTCTTAGTTTACCTTTTTTTTCACGATATACCGGAAACAGGTATCCGTAAAAAAAAAAAAAAAATTATGAATCTAAAATTGATTTTTATTCTTTTATTCCCAAAGATCCACGATACTTTATTCTACCTCGTGCCTTACGAAAAAAAAAAAAAAAAAAAAAAGTTCGTCACGAATTACCCTTAACTTCACTTCTAGAATCACATTTACAATTAGACACCAAAAACGAATAAAAAAAAAAAATAAAATAAAATAAAAAGACTTGAAGAAGCCAAGTTGGAATTTTAAATAATTGATGAAGTTGAATCACTTTGCGGCGTTTATTCAACACGTGCTTTCAATAAACACCAATAAATTAATTGTGGTGGAAGAGGTTAAACTTTTGCTCCTCTTGCATTATTACTATACGCTTTATAAATAGCCTCTTTTAATTTTTTTTAAAAACAAATAAAAAAGAAGAAAAATTAGAAGATCAATATAGATTCATATATAATATGCTTGACGTTTGATTTATTTTTTTTTTATTGTCCGCCACCGTCGATAAGAACCGGTCCGATCCTTCTCCCTTCTCCACAAAGGATATGGTAAAAGGATCGGGTCAGGAGTAAAAAAAAAAAAAAGGATCGGACCTTGGGTTTTATTTTGTCAAAAATGAAATTGACAAAGAAGCGAAAGCGAATTTATTGCATGACCAATATAAAAACGGATACCGGAGTTTTTAGATGGCTATTATACTTTGTTGCAAAATACTTGTTTTATTACCCTTCCAAATGCTCAAGGGTTGTATAAAAAGAAGGAAAGGATGAGTTTCGGTTTCTCTTCTTTTTTTTTTTTTTTTCATTTTGGAAAATTTTGTTTTGGGTACACCCTCGACGGTCATTATGCTTTTGTTGATATTCCGATTTTTTTTTTTTAAATATTTGAAGGACATCAGATACTACAAAAAGAAAATGAATAAATTGAGTGCGGCAATCCATTAAAACGAAAAATTACGAAAAAATGGGCTGATAACCAGGGGTGAAGAACCTCGCTTTCTATTTGATTTACGAGTTACTGCAAAGAATATCGCGACATTCAATTTTGTTGGTTTCCTTCCCAAGGGGGTGAAATTCGGCATTATTTTTCAAAATAATATCGCAGGTACGAGGACTATGTAATGGTAAAATCATAGGACAACATGTGATTCACTGAAAAAAAGCACGCGATGCCATTTAAACTAAAAATTGCATTTACGAAACAAAGGACTCCAGCAGTTTCAAAGAAACACAACAAAACAACAGAAACAAAGAAGTATGTACAACACTTCCGGTTCAATATATAAACATTCATTTTACGATACTGGTACTCAACTATGGGCGCAATAATTGTTCCAATGAGAATTCTTACAATTGACGAAGAAAAAGAAGAAAAAAAAGAGAACCTGGGATTTAAAATTCATTTCTTTTTTGGCAGGCACGTATCCTCGGATTATAATCCGATTATGACATTAACAGCAAGTGGACACACGACTGAGATTTTTTTCCAATCTCCCAAGAAAATTAGATTTTTCAAGCAATGGAATTCTCGAGATCTTTCCTCCTCGTGCGGATTAATCCGAGTATTAATCCGAGGATAAGATGAAACCGTTTCAAAGGTAGCAGAAATTACTTTTTTTCGAGATTTTTCAGCTTGTCCTACCTAAAAAAAATTTCCCGCATGTAGATAGTATCCTAGGATTTTAATCCGATAGCTGGATTAAAATCCGAGGATATAATTACGAAAGTTATTATAAATATCCTGGACGTTTTTTCGCTTATTCCGAAACTCTTAACGGTAAGGCTAGCTGAGGAATTTCAAAACCATTCTTAATCGCAACCCTTTTAATCGTATCCTCGGATTATAATCCTATCACGGCATTAATAACAATGGAAACACGACTGAGATTTTTTTCGAATTTCCTGAGGAAATTCTTACTGAAAAAGAGAATTAAACTATTCAAGCAATGGAGTTCACGAGATTTTCTTTCCATTTGCGGATTAATCCGATAGAATTAATCCGAGGATAAGATAAAACAGTTTTCGCTTGCTAGCCGCAATTACTTTTTTTTTCCAGAGATTTTTCATTTTGACCTGCCGTTTTGAGTCCAAAAGAATTCTCAGAATTTAGATAGCATCCTAGGATTTTAATCCGATAGCTGGATTAAAATCCGAGGATATAATTACGAAAGTTATTATAAATATCCTGGATGTTTTTTCGCTTATTCCGAAACTCTTAACGGTAAGGCTAGCTGAGGAATTTCAAAACCATTCTTAATCGCAAACACTTTTAATCGTATCCTCGGATTATAATCCTATTACGGCATTAACAGCAAGCGGAAACACTACTGAGATTTCTTTCGGAATTGCCCAAGAAAATTTTTATTGAAAAAGAGAGCTGAACTTTTCAAGCAATGGAATTCTCGAGATCTTCCCTTCACTTGCGGATTAATCCGAGAATATTAATCCGAGGATAAGATAAAACCGCTTTAGAGCTAGCCGCAATTAATTTTTTTTCAGAGATTTTTCAGCTTGTGCTGCCTGAAACAATTTCCCGTATTTAGATACTGTTCAAGGACTTTAATCCGGTAGCTGGATTAAAATCCAAGGATATAATTACGGAAGTTATTAAAAATATCCTGGACGTTTTTTCGCTTATTCTGAAACTGTAACTAGCGAAACTAACTTCCGAAACTCTCAGCTAACAAAGGTTAGCTGAGGAGTTTCAAAAGCATTCTTAATTGCAACTCCTTTGATCGTATCCTCGGATTATAATCCTGTTATGGCATTAACAGCAAGCAAAAACACGACCGAGATTTTTTTCGGAATTTTCCAAGATAATTCTTACTGATGAAGTGAAATTAAACTTTTCAAGCAATGGAACTCTCGAGGTCCTGCCTCCACTTAATCCGATAGTATTAATCCGAGGATAAGATAAAATTGCTTTAGAGCTAGCCGTAATTACTTTTCTTTTAGAAAATTTTCCGCAATTAGATAGTATCCTAGGACTTTAATCCGATAGCCGGATTATAATCCGAGGATACAATTAAAGAGGTTATTATAATTATCCTGGACGTTTTGTCACTCATTCCGAAACTCTATCGGTAAGGCAAGCAGAGGGATTTCAAAAGCACTCTTAATCGCAATCCTTTCAATCGTATCCTCGGATTATAATCCTGTTATGGCATTAACGGCAAGTGGAAACACGACTGAGATTTTTTTTTTCGGGAAATTCTTACTGAAGAAGAGAATTAAACTTTTCAAGCAATACGGAATTCTCGAGATTCAAAATTGTCGTAAGAAATCGTGTTCCAATTACGATTAATCCGATGGTAGGATTGTAATCCGAGGATATGATTGAAGAGGTTATAGGGGGGACCGGATACATTTTGCTATTTGGGATTTTATATCTATTTTATCTCTAAAAACAAACCTTTCTGAATATAAAAACAGAAATGGTAAAATTTCAAGTAAGAGCCGATTTCGGTTTCATTACGAAATTCATACTGACACTTCCAACAGACTTTAAAAAAAAAAAAAAATTAAATGGAAATTTTTGATTCCTTAAAAACTCCTAAACAAACTGGAAAATATACTCTCCAGTCTCCACAATCATTGCTCAAGTGTTGTTTTTCCGAGACAAAACAAAAAAAAAAAAAAAAAAAAAAGTCACCTAAAAATACGAACATCTCGCAATATTTCAACTTTTAAAAAGGGTTAATGGTCTTAAATTTTTCCTATAGTATTTGTTTACAATAAGCAATATTTTATAATTAGGCTCGTGTGCGTGCACGCACGTGCAAAAACAAATCTGACGAAATAAATCACAAATTTAAATCATTTTAGACTCCAAACAAAATGATATGACATCCCATAAGGTCAAATCGACTTGGTGTGATCGAACTATAAAAGTGACACTTTCAATTTTGTGACTTTGCCTTCAAATTAATGAGGACCAGAAAACAGGAATGTAAACTAACCAATTCCGTTTTATATTCAAGATGCCCGAATTGGAGGGTAAAAGGTCACGATTGGCAGTTGGCACTTAGTAAAAACCACCATTATGGCGATTAATAAGTAAAAAAAAAAAAAAAAAAAAAATGCTCAGTAGACTATTAGGGGGTCGATAATAATCATGAAAATTTAGCGAAAAATCTTGGAAAAAAGTGAAGACTGCAAAAAGTTGAACCCAGTGTGAAAATCAATTTCTGAAATACCGTGGATTGGGGTGAAGTTGAAAGGAAATTCAAAAAAAAAAAAATTCTAGGTTTATTTCAGGCACTAAAAATAAAATTTTTTACTTAAGTATCCCAAAAACAATATCCACTTAATGAAATAAAAAAAAATTATTTTTAGTGCTTAAAATAAACCTAGAATTTTTTTTTGAATTTCCTTTCAACTTCACCCCAATCTACGGTCATTTTTTCTCTTGGGCTATTTTAAAGATTCAACTAAATAAACTTCGTAACTGATTCCCAACCATTTTTCCTAAAAATTTTGGTTCCTAAAATTTTTTTCTTCATTTTTAATTTTTCCAAAATTTTTTGATTCCTAAAAAAAAAAAAAAATCCTAAGTTGAATATTTTTCCTAATTTTTTAAATCCCTAAAATTTTTGTAACAATTCACTAGGCCCTAAGCAAAATTGCAAATTTCGGTTTTTCTATTTATTCGAACCAAAATTTTTCAAGAGAAAAGGATGAGGAATTTATTTATTTAGGAAAAAACGGATTAGGAAAAATGGTCGGGAATGTTCATAATATTTGGATATTAACCCCTTGCTGTCTAATGCATCCATATGGATGCACAACAAAATACTCCATAGCGACTGGTGCATCCATATGGATGCACCAGCAAAATCAAGGAAAATAATTATAAAACTTGGTCAGATTTTGACGAAACTTCGTAGGTGGGGGGTACTTAAGGGTGCTCTTCTCGAATTTGAAGTCAGAATTGTCCGATTTTTAAAAACAAAATGGCGGCAGACCCTTTAATGGCAGAACCCAATAATATAAGTTATATTTTTTTTTATTTTTGACAAGTAACTCTTTAAAAAAATAGTTAGTTGCCCTTGATAACTGTCCATAGTGAGTATTACTCGGAAAAAACAGATAGATGAAACGGATATTGCGCCTATTATTAGCTTATGGCTATTAGTATACTGGTTTAGAGCTATTAAAAAAATAACTTTTTCTGAACTTTTTCGTAAAAATATTTTTGTAAGAGGCCTTCTCGGGCTCCTACGTCGAAATAGACTCAAAATTCGGAATCTCTGACTCAAAAACAGTTAGGCCATAGTTTAAAATCCCTAAAAAATAATAAGTTGAGATTACGGCGTTACATTTATCTCCTATGCACGGATTGCCTAACACTGGGTTGCAAGGCGCCGTACTTACTAGGGATGAGTTTAGGACCTCTCTGTAGTCCAGAAAAAACATTTACATCAGTCTTATAAATTCAGTCCGGGAGAGTCAAATCTAGGGTTGCCAACCGTACTCTATTTTAGTATATCGTACTCTATTTTGACTCTTTGTCCTCCGTCCTCTACAACTTCAATAGAGTACGTCTAAAATATTCTATTTTCGTTAAAGATGGAAATTCTGGTATTTTTACTACTTATGAATTTCCCTCATTAAAAGTGAGATTTTAATTTTTTTTAATTTACAAGAAAATTGTAAAATTATTTACAAAGTTTTTTTAAAAGATAAAGTTTTGTTGCAGAAGGCTTGCTCACAAGAAAAATATTCATTTAAAAATAACAATGAAGCGGGGAAAAAGTAATTCCAGTTCCATTATAATTTTTTAATAATATTTTAAAAATTGAAAAAAACTAGTGTTAGCTACCGTGTTCCTAATACTTAGTTACCGTACTGCGTTTAATTTGTTTTTAAATAAGTACATTTTATTCCTTATAAGTTGTTTTATCTTCTTTTTTTAACTCTCTTGATGTTATAGTTTTTATTATTTTTATAAAAATTAATTTTATGATAAAAAAAGCTTGAAAGTTGATTGTTCAAAATGTATTATGCGGTTCCTACTAATTTTTTTACCGTACTCTATTTTGTACTACTTAAAAAAAACGAGCGTACTCTAAAATATTCTATTTTTGTCGGGGAAAAATTCGAATATATTCTAATTCAGAATTTCAAAGTTGGCAACCCTAGCAAATCTTAAAAATAGGCCTAGACAGGAAAGGGTTAATCCCTTTTTTTTTGTGGTTTTATAGTGTTTTATTTAAAAAAAAAAAAAAAAAAAAAAAACAAGAATAAAAAGAAAAACCAAAATTCGCAGCATTGCCAAGAAAATTATTAAAAAAATTTTAGGAATTTAAAAAATTAGGAAAAATATTTATTTTAAGAAATTTAATTTTAGGAAACAAAACAATTTTAGGAAAATTGAAAATCAGAGGAAAAAATGGTTGAAAAAAAAAATGATAGGAACCAAAATTTTTAGGAAAAATGGATTAGGAATTTATTTTTTATAGGAAAAACGGATTAGGAAAAATGGTCGGGGATGTTCATAATTACATCAATTTGGCTACAATTCTTGAAATTACGCACATCTTCTAAATCAATTTCTCAACCCCTAACATGTACATTTACATGTCGGGACATGTTAGGGGATGAGAGAACGTTCTCAAGCGCTTCCGACCATAACACGTCTTTCTTTTCTACAAAAAAAAGGAGAGCGCAATGTGCCAAAATTTAGCTTTTAAATTTCAATCACGTAACAATTGAACTTTCAACTGATAAAGCCCGAGTTGCCTTTTGATAAAAAAAAAAAATTAGCAATAAAATAAACAAACGTATAAAGTGAAAAAAAAAAATGCAAAACAAAAAATTAGCTTTCTCTCAAAATTTCAAACTTTTTTTTTTTTTCCTGCTGTTTTTTTTGCACATTTTTGCAAAATTCCAAACTTACATTGTTAACGAATCCTTTATTTGTTTACCCCCTTGTCAATAATCCTCAAAATTATCTAAATTCAATTTCTTCATTTTCGCTAACGATCTTTTCCACCGATCACTTTCATCCATTTCTTTGAGTACGATGCTCCGGGAAAATAAAAAAAAAAAAATTAGCAATAAAATAAACAAACGTATAAAGTGAAAAAAAAAAATGCAAAACAAAAAATTAGCTTTCTCTCAAAATTTCAAACTTTTTTTTTTTTTCCTGCTGTTTTTTTTGCACATTTTTGCAAAATTCCAAACTTACATTGTTAACGAATCCTTTATTTGTTTACCCCCTTGTCAATAATCCTCAAAATTATCTAAATTCAATTTCTTCATTTTCGCTAACGATCTTTTCCACCGATCACTTTCATCCATTTCTTTGAGTACGATGCTCCGGGAAAATAAAAAAAAAAAAAATAATAAAAACGAGTTTTTCAGTTTTTGCAAATAAACATCGGTACCGAACACCACCTTGACAAATTTATTGGTTTTATAAAAAAAATAATAACTTTAGCCGTTTAAGAATTAACAAGAATTAACATGCACGATTCGCGACCGAGGCACTCGTTACAGGCTTTGACGATTGACCGGCGAGAAGTAATGAAGACGCACAGACATGTTTTAAAGTGGCCCATGATTCTACGAGGTCAAGTCAAGTAAATATAATATTACGAATTACCATTTAAACGAAACGGAATCCTTTAAATTTTCTCTTCGATAAAAAAAAATCCTTTGGGCGGGGAAAACCGGGACTCAAAAAAAAAAAAAAAAATTTAAAAAACGATCGCTTTTGCCAATTCGATATTTTTTTTTATTCCTTCGAAATCGTTTTCACCGCAAGCGGTATTTTTTTTTTTTTTTTTTAAAAGTGACGGGATTAGTAATTAAGAACGAGTAGAAGAAAACAGGTTCGAAATACAGGATTTTTTTTTTTTAATTTAAAAAATAAAATCACCATAAAAATCATTCGAGCCGATAATCATATTTCGTCGTTACCATCGTACCGTGTCAACTAAATGCATAGGCAAAGAAAGGGTGAACAACTATAGCGGAACAAGAAAACAAAAACATTTGTTTTTTTTTTTTATTATGTAACAGAGAAAAAAAAAAGCATAAACATATAGGGATGACCCTTGATTGGCGAATGTTACCTTATTAATTTGTCACAGATTATAATTTGTAAATACAAATTTCGTAAAACGATTTTTTTTTTCGGACTCTAGAAACCGACGGGAAAAAAAGTACAATTTTTATATGGGCAGCCTGTAGTCTGTCATGCAAATTCGAATGCATCGACTGCATTGATATTGTGACAATGTCACAATGTGACATTGACGTTGTAGCGATCAGCTGATAATGAAAGCTTAAGGGGAATAATTAAAAGAGTTAAAGGGATCAATTAATTAACTGAATGTCCATCCCCTATTTAAAAAGGATTAGTGATGCTTAGCTGCAGAGAATCTTCATGAGCTTCAGGTTAGGACTGGCAAGGGATGCATGCTAGGGGGGGTCGAAAATCAAAAATTTTGGATTTTCAAAATGCCTGAAAGCGCAATTGCTGCGTTTTATCATTTGTAAAATCTTTTCCCTTTTTGAAATTTTTTTAAAATGGCGTCTTGAGGTTTCGCTAGAGGGCCAAAGTTTTGGAAGACTTCATAAGGGATGAAAATTCGACTTTTGGATTTATATGAAAAAAATTTCGTTCCCTATCGGATTTTTAACAGATTTCGAAAATCAAATCGGTTTGCGTCTAACTATTTTTGCTCTTGAGATACAGGCCAAATATGCCACAAAAATGGCAAAAATCTAAAATTCCAATATTTTTATCATACTTTTTACAATATCTCAAGAAAAAAAATAATTAGACGCAAACCGATTTCATTTTTGACATCTACGTTAAAAATCCGATAGGGAACGATACTTTTTTCACAAAAATCCAAAAGTCGAATTTTCATCCCTTATGGAGTTTTCCAAAACTTTAGCCCTTTTGCGAAACTTGAAGATGACATTTTAAGAAAAATTCAAAAAGGAAAAAAGTTTTACGAATGATAAAACGCAGCGATTGCGCTATCAGGCATTTTGAAAATCCAAAATTTTTGATTTTCGACACATCCTAATGCTCGCGATTTTCCAATGAATTCGAATTCGAGTTTCGAGTTCGAATCCAGTCGAGCCCAAATTTCCGAAACGACTCAAATTTTTTTTTTTCGACTTCACTCCATTCGTGTGCATTTGGGTGGTTCGAAAAGTCACTTTTTTGGAACTTCAAAACTCCTATATCCGTAAAACCAAACAAAAAGTGCGTTATAAAATTTTCTAACTCTATAACGTTTTCGCCGATTATAAAATTTTATAACTATGTATAAATTTTTATAATTAAAATTTTTTAATTGAGCAATATATTAATTTTATGCTTGAATTGCACGTACTCGCTTCGGCGGTACATATACTAAAATTGGAACGATACAGAGAAGATTAGCATGGCCCCTGCGCAAGGATGACACGCAAAATCGTGAAGCGTTCCACATTTTTTATAAAGGTTTCCTGATTGAATTAACTGTAAAAAGCGAATTATCGTGGCGTCAAGAAGTTCAATCTTTACTGACTGAAATGGGTGCGTTTGAACAAGATCAGCGGATTCCTGAACACTTAAGAACTGAGGTAGCGGCAGAGGTTAAAGCGTTAATCAGTATTGCCAGAAAAATGGTGGACATGGGGAGATTAGCGGCTAGAAAAAGACCGGGAAGCCAACAAGAGGGAGATGACGGTGCTTCATCGAGCAAAGTAGTGAGATTGTCTTAAAAAGGAAATGTCAGAAAATGTTTAGAAACTAAATAAAAGAATTATAGCCATAAGTATAAAAAAAAAAAAAAAAATTGCACCATATTTAGCATATGGGGACTTTATAGGCTCTTTTTTAAACGTTTTTTATGAGAAAAAAAAGGAAAAAAAAATGAAAATTTTTGGAATAGAACCCAAGCCTTGTGGTCGACTTACCAGCCGCCTTTATCCACTCCACCACTTTTCAGCTGATTTTTAAAAGCGGCAATACGGTTCTTAAGTTGCCAATTATTTTGACTTATAATATTTTCCAGATTTTTCCGAATTTTCGATTTATTTCTTATATTTTTAATTTGACAAAGGCTCAAAAATAAATTAAAACAAAAATAGAAAAACTCGGGAAGCGTTTAGAAGAAAATAAAAAAAACATTAAAAAAAACTGAAAATAATTTTTGTTATAAAATTTACAAGAATTTTTCAAAAAAATTAACAAGAAATTTAAAGTTAAAATTTTTTTTAAAAATTAAGACGAAATGAACGAAATCAAGGATATAGAAAATTCTTGTAAACTTTCAAGGAATTTAACTTTTACAAGAACCTTAAAGTTGTTAATTCAAAGACCTAAAAGTTTCTTGAAATTTTATTCCACTTTTTTTTAGTTCTCGCCGTTTTTTTTTTTTTTTTTTTTTTTAGTATTAAAATTAAGAACTTCGAAATTTTAAACAAAAAGTTTACTACATTTTTTAATTTCGTCCTTTTTCCTTTAGCCAAGAATGTGAGCTAAAACAACGCTTTAATATTAAAATTTTAAAAATGATTGGAGCATCAAAGTAAAATTGTAACTTTGAAGACTTTAATTAAAATTTTGACTAATTTTTTTCAGCTTTTGATTTTTTTTTTAATCAAAAATTTGAAGTTTTTTTCGTGCCAGGAAAAATAATTATATTTTTATCAAAAAATTCGAATTTTTCAACCAAAAACGAGCAAAAAAAATGTTTATTATACACATAATTTATGCATTTTTTATGCATGTCCAATTTTTTGTATAACTTATACATGACTTTTATATAATTCATGCATCTCCTTTTCGTACAAGTAGGACCGGCACGAGGGACTAGGGCCTAGTGATTTTGTAATCTTGTCCGAAACTTAAAGCACTTACTGAATGGCCGAAAATAAAAAAAATAAAAATTTAAGATATCGTGTTATATGCTAAAACACATTTTGAAAGATGAAGTAAGGATGTCAAAGCAGGATTTCGAAAACCAAGGAAAAAAATGACGTATTTTCGAAGATTAAAAATTGAATGACCGGCAGAGCCGCCATCGATTTCTATACGCAACCCCATTGCGATGAAAGAATTAAGCCTTATGAGGTTGATAATGAATACTTTCCTGCATCCTGCAGGTCTATAGCCAGGCCGATGAGCTAGGAGGAAGTAAAATGACTTTTACGGCATGGGAAATTGGGAAAAAGTAAAAAAATGCATGCTTTTTCCCTATCATTATTCGAGGAAAAAATATGCGGGGGGTTGAGCTCCCTTTGCCCCCCTTCCTGGCTGCAGACATTGCCCTCAAAAAAAAAAAAAAAAAAAAAATTGAAATACGAAAAACTAAACGTTTAGGAAAAATTTCGAACATTGTCCCCATGCTCGTCGTAATTGAACCTTAAGAAGATTAACAAGTGTAAACTTGTAACTCAAAAAATACAAAAATAAAATTGTCATTCAAATGTACCTCATAAAGCGGAAACACGCAATTCGCGAAAACAGAAACTCATGTTATGAGTCATTTACTTTTCTTCATGAATTGTCACTTAAAAATGATGAGTCCTATAAGAACCTGGAATGCTTAAAAATGTTTTCGAAGATAATAGAATAAAATAGGAGTATTTAAAAATAAATTGTGAGTAGATAATAAAAGATCAAGGTGCGATTTTTTTGCCCAATTACTATAAAAGGTTTATTAACAATAAGACACAAAAATTCTAGGAATCATTTAAGCATGAGTACAATTTATTTTTAATTATTTGCACATACCAAAGGAGCCAGTAATCATACCTAAATCAATTTTTTGGGTATGAATCAATCAATGGGTATGAATAATTTATGAAGACTTTATTTTTTTTTTTTCACTGAACTGCAGAACGGAGCGTTTGTACTAACATCAGAAATGAATCTTCAATAGTTCGACAAATTATTTTCATAACTGCAAACGAAAAATTTAATATCGCCAATCAATGCCCATAGATACGAGTGCCATTCTTCGAAGAACACGTTTATTACCACACGTCTTCTCGAACCTGCTTAGAAAACAAACCAGGGGGAAAAAAGTTTATTTTTCCAAATTACTTTTCCTTAAAATGTTGGAAAAAACAAATTGTCTGACATTTTCGTTTAGTCTGCTTTAGGCACGGACTGGGGGGGAATTTTCGTCTCCGACCATTTTTCCTAATCCGTATTTCCTAAAAAAAAAAAAAAAAAAAAAAAAAATTCCTAGTCCATTTTTCCTAAAAATTTTGGTTCCTAATATTTTTTTTTCTAACAATATTTTTTTCTTAATTTTCAATTTTCCTAAAATTTTTTTTGGTCCTAAAAATTATTGGACCAAGCAAATTATTTCCTAAAATGAATATTTTTTAAAATTTTTTAAGTCCTTAATGGTGGTTTTAGGAAATTTTACTATAGCGATTTTAAGAAATTTCATTTTAGGAATTCAAAAATTTTAGGAGAATTAAAAATTAGAAAAAATGGATTAAATTTATTTATTTATTTATTTTTTTTTTTTTTATGAAGAATGGATTAGGAATTTATTTTTTTGGAAAAATAGATTCGAAAAAATGATGAGAAATCGGGAATTTTTTAAGGTGCGAGCTAAAACATTTTTAGAGGGCGCCTGTTGTTTTTTAGGCCCCTCCCCTCGTTCATATTAATTTTTTTTGGGTGCCCACCAAAATATTAATTCGAAATTTAGGTCATTTTTAGGATTTTTAGGCGCCATTTGCTAGGAAATTTAAGTCCGAAAATCGTTCTATATAGGCAAAATTAAAAAAAAGGCATTCATAATTAAAGGATAAAAATTTAATTCGGTTGAACTCACTTCGTTTTCTTATTATCCCGAGGATCTAGAAAGTGAGAGCCTTATTTTTTTTAAAAACTCTATGGGTTTTTGAGCTGAAATTAATTTTCTTATCATTTTTTGGGGGTTTTCTAAGAATTAAGTTTTTTAATTAATTAATATCGAGCGAGGCTAAAGGCCAAGCGAGGAAAAATTTGTGAAAAATTCAATGTAAATGTAAAAATTTAAGCCATTTGATACATTTCTTTTTCCATTCAATATTAGAGGTTAAAATGACAAAAATTCTTGAATTAAAAAAATCACTGGGATATGGAGTGGAGGCATATCCCTAGGTAGGACTACGTCTTCCGAGTACTGTCCTAATATTGCTAAATTTAATCAATGAAACGATTTAAAAATTTTAAGGCATTCTTTTTTTTTTTTTTGCTCGTTTTTGGCCAAAACTTCAAATTTTTGATAAAAAAGGTCAAAAGTTAAAAAAAATTAGTCAAAAGTTTAATTAAAGTCTTCAAAGTTAAAATTTTAATATTAAAACAATGCTTTAGCTCATATTTTTGGCTACAGGAAAAAGGACAATATTAAAAATGTAGTGAGTATTTTATTTAAAACTTGTAAGTTCTAGTTTTTGCTCATTTAGTCTTTAAAAAAAGATATTTCAAAAAAACGGCGGAAATTTAAAAAGAAGTCAAATAAAATTTCAAAAATTTTTTAATTTCTTGCTTTAGAAACTCTAAGCTTTTTGTAAAAGTTAAGTTTCTTGAAAATTAAAAATTAATAGCAAAACAATTAAATATTAATTTTTGGTGCGAACAGACCGACACCCGGACAGACAGGTTTCCCCAGGACCGAGCCTTAAGACGTAGTCCTGCGTCAAAAAATAAACCGATTTATAGCAATATTTTTACTTCTTTGCTTAATTTTTTTTTTTTTTTTTTTTTTTTTACATTGAAGGCGAATTTTTTGCTTTTCGAAAAGGCGCACCGGGAAAATCCCAGTATCTCGGGGCACCAGTCCGTTTCTCGTCTGCTCGGCAAACAATGGTAGGAAAAATGATAAGAGGAAAAAAATCCCATTTAATCCTGACATTTTCCCTAAAACTTTTCCATAAATCTTGGACAAACAGGTTGTCTAACGTTACAACATTTTAATGTGATAAATATTCAAATTAAATAAATTGACGTTGGAACTGAAGGAAAATAAACTCGGTCCTGAATTAGGAACCCAACAGGTCCGTAGGCAGCCGGGGGCAAAAGGGGGGCTTAGCCACCCTGCGATTAAATTTGAGTCCCCTAATTTTTTTTTTGTTTAAATGTAATTTCCTTATATTTCATGTTGAAATGGGCCATTTGTAGCCCTTCTTAAAAAACCTTTGCCCCCCCCCCCCCTCACCTTGACCTTCTTGGCTGGCTAAGGGCTTGAAACCCAAAGAACTTTCTTCTTGCCGAAACGTCAAAAACTCTCTTTTTTAAAACTCAATAAAAATTACAAACAGCAGTATAGCAGTTCAGTTTTGTTTCACGTCAATCTCCTCCCAAAATAAAAGGTAGAAAAGGGTAAAAAAAAAAAAAAATGTCAAAATTCTGCTTTATTACTACCGATCAACTGGTACCTAAGTGCTAATTGACTACTTTGTTATTACCGATGTGGTCAAAGTTGACAAACTTATTTCAAACAAAACGGGATGTCGTTGATCCACTTGTCTTACTCTCACATGTGTTTGCCTTGTTTTTTTTTCTCTCTCTCTCTTTTATCGAAGATATTTAAAACATTTTAAAAGGCACGTCAAATACTGTTAACTTTTTAAATACAAAACCACTATACCGTTTTACAGCCACGTAAACACACGCTTTAGTTAAAACATTACTCAAGAAAAAAAAAATAAAAGGTTTATGTAACACAAAGACCACCAATTGGACATTCTTCTTCATTCAGAGGGACGTTACTCTTTGACCAAAAATGAAAAGGTTCAACGTACCTTTTTTTTTTAATATTATCTGTCCTCAGGTTGTCAATTAATACACTTCCTGGTGATAAATTACCAAGTGATTGACATTTTTTTTTTTTTCTTCTTCACGAAAAGTTTTCAGTTTCGGCCACCGAAACTAATTTCCTCATTCTTTCATTGTATTTGCCAAAATGGACGTGAACCCGAGAAATGTCAATACGCAATAAAAACTGGAATTTAGGTTCTCGGCTTTAAGAAAAAAAAAAAAAAAATCAACGAAAAAGGTCATTAACATTTTTAATTCTTTTATATACAACTGATAAACTCTTGTAAGGTTAATGACATAGCGCGCATGTTAAAACAAAAAATATAACGATTATTAATAAAATATATATGGTTTTTAAAAAAAAAACCGTCATCTGCCATTTAGATCGAAAAATAATAATAATATGAAAAAAAAATATATTAGTTTAAAAAAAAAAAAAATTAATAAGAAAAAAAAAACTTACGTTGCCATGATGATAATGCAAAAAAAAAAAAAAAAAAAAAAATTGCCAAAAACTTGACTCTGATAAGAATTCACCTAGCACATAATACCACGTACGATAACGAGAAATAGAAGAAGAAAAAAAAAGTAAAAGATTACAAGTCGTATCGCAACAAAATATAAAACCAGACTGCTGTAACAATGATTTTGTCAACAACACCGGAGTTCTGCTGGGCAACTATTGGTGTAATAAAATCGCAGGCGGGCTCTCATTGGTCGTCAATTTTTGCAAAAAAGGGAATAAATAAAGAAAAAAAAAAAAGATAGCCTTTTGAAAAATGTTTTAATACAAGAATTCACTTCCTTTTCTTTTTATGAAGTGCCGGCTCATTGAGGAGAAGCCCCTGTAATTTACTTCCTCAAGTTCTTTTTTTTTTTACACCTGTGGCGCCTTGTAAAATGACGAGTTGCATTTAATTGCACCGGAATTATCTCACGGATGAATGGCTCGCGCTTGCGTTTTGTTAATGATTGTAAAATCGCATTTACACTAATTCGTTTTTAAAAATAATAAATACTTTGGTTTTTTTTTTTTTTTTATAGGAGGATGCAAGAATTTTTATCGCAGAAAAGGAAAGGGGGAGAGGGATGCTGGAATATGATAAAAATGGATTAATAACAGCAGTTGCATGGAAAAGTCTTATGCTTTCGAAAGAAAATAATTATGTTTCCTGTAGGGGTAGAGCCTTCGTCGGCAAGGATGATATGCCGAATAGATTTTAATCGTAATTAGATTCGATTGATGGCAAGTAATCAGAATCGATATCGGAATCTCGAAAATTTTTCCATTAGTTTAGAAACGGAATCGGAAATTTATCGGAATCAGACTCATATGATAAAAACTTATCGGAATCGAAATCGCGAAATATTTTCATTATTTAGAATCGGAATCGGAATCGGAATCGCAAGATATTTTTACCGTTTAAAATCGGAATTGGAATCGGAATCAGACTCATATGATGAAAAACTTATCGGAATCGGAATAGCGAAAAATTTTTACTATTTAAAATTGGAATCGGAATTGGAGTTAGAATCAGCATCAGCAGCAACCGATTATAATTTGGAGTTGGAATTGGAATCGGCACCGATTATAAAATTTTGAATCGGAATCAGGATCGTAAATTTACTCTTTTTCGCAGAAATCGGAATCGGAATCAGATTCGATCGATGGAAACTAATCGGAATCGGCATCGGAATCGCGAAAATTTTTCCCGTTGTTTAGAAACGGAATCGAAATAAGATTCGAATGATAAGAAACTTACCGGAATCGGAATCGCAAAATTATTATTTGGAATCGAAACCGGAACCAGACTCGAATGATAAGAAAAATCGGTGTCAAAATCAGAATCGGAATCACAAAATATTTATACCATTTAGAATCGGAATCGGAACCAGACTCGAATGATAAGAAAAATCGGGATCGAAATCGGAATCGGAATACAAAATATTTTTATTATTTACGATCGGAATCGGAATCGAAATCAACATCAGGGGTCAAATCTCCCCTAATACAATGAGTTATTTTATACAGACCAATGTCTGTATAAAATGTCGTGATATTTTTTTCTTATTTCCCCGATTTTTATCGCAACATATGCTCCTTACAATTCTTGACTTGACTAAACTTAATTTTTTGAAAACTAAGTAGAGAAAAAATTGATTAGAAGCTGGATTCGAACCAACGAGGACTCACACATCCTTGAACCCCAATCCCTGGGAGAACGCCTTAACCTCTCGGCCATTTCAATCGTACGCTTCCGACTGCATTTTCCTCTACTTACTTAGTAAATGATTCGTTTCATCGATGTTAACTCATATTGACTAGACTTGTTTATCTCTAAATATAATAAAACTAGAATCGGAATCGGAATCTAAATCAGAATCAGCATCAGCAGCAACCAACTATAATTTGTAGTTGGTATAGGAATCGGAATCGGTACCGATTACTTAATTTTGAATCGGTATCAGGATCGTATTTACTCTTTTTCACAGAAATCGAACTCGAAATCGGATTTGGGAACTATTAATATAAAATATCGAAGAGCATTGATTCTGTTTCTGAAGTTTCCCACGGTAATCGGAATTGCAATCGGAATCGGACTCGAACTCATGTTTGAAAAATCATCGAGAATCACTGGAATCGGAATCGGAATCGAAATCAACATCAGGGGTCAAATCTCCCCTAATACAATGAGTTATTTTATACAGACCAAAGTCGAATGTCGTGATATTCTTTTCTTATTTCCCCGATTTTTATCGCAACACATGCTCCTTACAATTCTTGACTTGACTAAACTTAATTTTTTGAAAACTAAGTAGAGAAAAAATTGATTAGAAGCTGGATTCGAACCAACGAGGACTCACACATCCTTGAACCCCAATCCCTGGGAGAACGCCTTAACCTCTCGGCCATTCCAATCGTACGCTTCCGACTGCATTTTCCTCTACTTACTTAGTAAATGATTCGTTTCATCGATATTAACTCATATTGACTAGACTTGTTTATCTCTAAATATAATAAAACTAGAATCGGAATCGGAATCTAAATCAGAATCAGCATCAGCAGCAACCAACTATAATTTGTAGTTGGTATAGGAATCGGAATCGGTACCGATTACTTAATTTTGAATCGGTATCAGGATCGTATTTACTCTTTTTCACAGAAATCGAACTCGAAATCGGATTTGGGAACTATTAATATAAAATATCGAAGAGCATCGATTCTGATTCTGAAGTTTCCCACGGTAATCGGAATGGCAATCGGAATCGGACTCGAACTCATGTTTGAAAAATCATCGAGAATCACTGTAATCGGAATCGGAATCAGCATGCCATCCTTGGAAGAGGGTCATAATCTTAACAGTTACTAAAATTGTCTCCCAACATTTTATTTTATCTTTCATTTATTTATTTGATTTTTTAAGATTTTGCTCAATACTAAAATTATATCCGCGCATTTGCTTTAAGTTAAAAAAAAACCTTTTCTTTGCAAAATTTAGGTTCTGAAGAATTTCAGATTTTTTTAATGTTTAATATTAGTTTAAAAAAAAAAATTTTTAAGCGGGGGGGGGGGGGGGCGGGAAGCGAAATCAAACGTAATTTTAGGAAGGGAGGGTTCCGAAATGCTAACCTTTGCTAGCAAAGGGGGGAAGGGGTCAAAAATGGTCAAAATAATGCTAACGTAATTTATGGACGGCCCCTGAGCAAAGTTTTCAAAATTTTTAAACCTTCCCCCCTAAATATTGCAATCTCTAATGAAATACACACATTTGGAAAGGATTGCCCAAAAATAAACGAAATTTTTCACGGATAGGTACAAAGAGTCTGAAAATATATTTCAAAGTCTCTTTATATCATTTTCTTTTACAATTAGTAATCAACCATTTTCAAAATCGGTCAGATCCGATGAAACCCTAATATTCTTATCTTTCCGTCTAAATTTGAATAATCCTTCAGTTGGCTTTGCTGTATTTCCTCAGATTTTAAATTTTATAATTGTTTCTTCAAATGAATAGAGTTGTTTCACGCAATTTAATTTAATGTTTTAAACCGCTTAAAAAATTCGAGAAAAAAAATACGAAAGCATTTTGCGTTGGAATTTTTTAGTTCCAGATTGTCATTAGCTGAAAAAAAAAAAAAAAAAAAAAAAAAAAAATTGCGCCAAAAATTGATGCATTTGAAATGATTTCAAAAAGTGGGATGGTCTTTTTTGAACTAATTTTTTTTATCATTCTGCACCTTCAGAATTAGCGACTATGTATTTCTTATTACAATTTCAAATGCATCAATTTTTCGCCCGATTTTTTTCGTTTTTTTTGAGCTAATGACAAGTTCTTCTTTTGACAAGTTCTTCTTTTGAATTCGAAATTTAGGCTTGAAGTGCAAAAATGGTATAACATGACATAACGTAGCATAACATAGCGTAACGTAACGTAACGTAACGTAACGTAACGTAACGTAACGTAACATAACATAACATAACATAACATACTAAACTACAACACTAAAAGAATTATGGGGTGTGTTCACCGAAATTCAAAAACTCGTAAAATAAAAGCCACCCTACTCATAGAAGGGATTTCTAACCTTCTTAAAAGGCTATAATGGCTCACCAAAGACTGACCACTACATACAGTGCCCCTAGCGTGTGATATTTCTCACACGGCCGTATAGACAGGCCCGGAAACTTTACTTGCCGCTCAACTACGCACATTTTAGTTCTAAAACGGGCCATGGATGACGCTGCGATCTTGAGGGATGCAACATGTCTAATCGTTTAAGTTTGAGACTCGCACAACAAATTACAAGAGAAAGTCGCCGCCACCATTGTTTACAAATCTTAACGACCAATCAAAAAGCATCTTGCGTACAAGTAGCGCTTACGGTGGCAGAAAGGTAGAACTAATTTTCGCGTAGTTAAGCGGGACAAGATCTCCCATTTATAAGGGATAGGAGTTTCGGACCTGTCTATACGGCCGTGTTTCCTCATTAAATCGGGCCCACTTTGATCGATCCAATAGAAACTAGTCGAAATGTAGCGAAGAGGAAAATAGCATGTCAGTCGATGAGCTAGTGTTCTTCATATAAACCGGGACAAATGACCCAACTAAGAAACGTGTACCAGCTGGGAAACCTGACCAATCAGAATTTCCGAAAATGGAAATTATTACCGTCTGGAGAGTTCTGATTTGTCGCATGTTCGATTTTCTCCAACGGCTGCTTATATCGCTCCTGTTTCTAAATTGGAGCATTTACACTCATGGCAGGCAGGAATAAATTTATTTACATTAATCAATCGATCAATTGCATCCATGTACATACCGTTTTTCTTCGATTTGCATGCTTTCAAATTAATTAGGAGGAAATGGTTTTCACTCCAGCGCAATTAATTATTAAATTCAATCTCTTAACGGCGATTTAAGAATTTAATTAATTAATCAATCGATCATTTTGCTCAACGTTATCGAAATTTCTACCTGCAACTTGAAACTGATTTACCAGTTGCTTTTAATGTCCATAGATCTCAGACAGATCAGCTACGCTTTTTTATTCTTAACCTTCCAATATTTTGATCAAATGCAATAATTAAGTTCTAGGTTAAAGCAATGCCTCACAAAAAAAAAAAAAAAAAAAAAAAAAAAAAAAAAAAAAAAAAAATTACAATCTTATTTAAAAAAACTTTTTTCCCCGATTACTTACAGACAAAAAGCTTGGGACAGGTTCTGCTCAATGAACCTGATGTTAAATCCCGAAGAAAGCTTACCTGAAAATACAGAAAGGGAAACTGTATTAAAATACAATAATAATTATTATTACATGTATTACTATTATTAATTCAAATAAACTGTAAACTTTTCAAAAAAAAAAAAAAAAAAAAAAAAAAAAAAAAGGTAAAACTGGAAATATTTTATCTGGTATATTTTTTGAGCATCTACAAAAGTTTTCACCTTTTTTTACCATCCTGATTTTGCGGTGTGACCAATAATTTTAAAAAAGTTTTAGACATGAAGAAAAGAAATTTATAGAGCTATGATAATAAGTCATATGATTTTCTGAATAAAATGCCGTAACAAACAAAATGAGAAAAGCGAATTAAGTCAACTGTAATAGGAAAGAAGCAAACCAGCAAACTAGCGATTGCAATAAAACATCGATTTCAAGAAAAGGAAAAAAACGATAAAATATAAATAATAATTATGCATTTCGAATTTCGCGAGTTAATAACAATTCCTGGAATAGTGCATTGGTTTCCATCGGCTTTTCAAAGACATTGATTGTGGCAATCAGCTGATTGATAGAAGGCTTCCAGTTTACGTTTATGAAAGACATTTCGATTTTTTTCACTTTTATTCTGGTGCGACTTATAATATTTTAGATTATAGTTATTCATCCACTGAATTTTCGTGACATGAATTTTGGAGCACAAAATAAAAATATTTTTTAGAACTCTTCAAACAGATATAGAAATGTCAGAAAATTAGCTGACAAGTTCAACTCAAAAAATGGAAAAGATTGTAGAAAGGACAGAAAGTAGGTTCAAAATATTTTTAAAAGAAATACTAAGATTATCAGTTCCGAATGTTGTGAACAAAACTCAGTGTTGACTAAAAAAAAAAAAAAAAAAAAAATTTTGAATTCTAAGTTTTTAACCAATTTCAAAAGTACTGCATATGAATTAATCAGAGCAATATTTAGATACATAAAGTTAAGTCTTCAAATTAAAAGTAATGCTGAATTTCACATTTTCATATAATTTCAGAAAAAGAAAATTAAAACCTCCATTTCGAACTACTGTATGGCCAAGAACATTTCGACTAAGGGACCATATAAGTATTACGTAAGCACTGAAGAGGGGAGGGAGGTAGGTTGCTTACGCCGAAATTCTTACGCTAATGTTACATCTCCATATAAGAGGAAGCCTATTTTTGCTTATTACAAGGGAAGGGGTCTTGAAAGGTTAAAATAATGCTTATGTAATACTTGTATAATCCCTAATTTAAAGTTCTGATTATCTTGTTAGGACATACAAAATTTAGTAAAAAAGAAAATTTAGTAGACTACTTGCATTCTTGAAATTGGATGGAGTCTAGTTCGGAGAAATAAATTGTTGCAAAGAAGCAAAAAAATAAATCAAAAGGTGGAATTTGAATAATCCCAATGGCCGTTATACTTATGGTATTTCCATGACAATCGGTTATTCTTCTGCTTTCGAATTCGAAATTTAGGCTTGAAGTGCAAAAATGGCATAACATAACATAACATAACATAATATAATATAAAAAAGTAACATGTTCTACTAACTATTTTTTCATTCTGCCCTATACAATAATAACCACTAAGTCCGTGCTGCTGCAGAGGGTAATTTCAATAAGTTTTCCTGCTGTCGCAAGTAAGCGCACCACAAAAATAATACTATTACTTATTACTATTACTTAATACCATTTCTTAATACACCAATATGATCACTAAAAATGTCTACGGCTCCCTTATGAAACCTACGGGACTAAGTACTGATCGTCGTTGCGCGTTGTAAAGGAGCAATATGAAAAAGAATGTTTATGTTTACCTTTCGAAGAAGCATTTGCATATTGCTCCTTTACAACGCGCAACGACGTGATCCTGAATCATATCTTGAACATGTAGAGGACCATTGATCATCAATAAATTTAGGTGTCATATTCAGCAAGAATAAACTTCATGCATGCAGTCCAATTTTCGGCATTATATTCGCTGGTAAAAATAATTCAGTGCAATCCTTAATATTCTAAATTCTGCTACTTGTAATACATAAAAGAGTTGAGGGAAAATTGTTCCATCGATTACAGTTTTCTCGAAGCTTTTTTTTTCTTAAAGTTTAATGCTTCCGTAAGAATTTTGGAATCCAGCCTCCCCCTGCATAAAAATCCGTAAGACTTAGTCAGATCCCCTCTCCCTTAAACATGCTTAAGTAATTTATAAACAGCCCCTTGTAAACACTATGAATACCCAAGTATGCGTTTTTGTAACAATCATGTTCAGGCTGGCTTCTGGGACCTGTCTGCATGAATTTTTGACTTATGCCGCAATATGTGCACCTCATCTACAAAAAAGTATATTAAACGGTTCTCTGCTCTTTTCCGCCAAACCCATTTTGTAACATTTAAGAAGACGATTTAGCGCGTGTAAGTACATTACGTTAGAGAAATATTCAGATCCATGGCTTTTGGTGTCAAAAAAGTTCCATTAGGGGATAATATTCCAGTTCCGTTTTCATGATAATTTTTTGGTAAATCAAACTTGAAGTTCAGAAGTAAGGAAGCAAGAACTGCTTTTAGTTCCAACATTGCAAAGCTTTTACCTGTAAAAATATAAAGAGAAAATAAAAAAAATGATCATCTTCACCATTTAGGAATTGATTAATAGGGAGTGAAAATAACCTATGCAGTTCCGCGGTCCATCAGCAAACGGCAAATAAACACAAGGATGCCTAGCCGCTTTTTCCTCAGCTGTAAATCGTTCTGGATCAAATTTTTCTGGGTCAGGATAATATCTTTTATCTCTTTGCAAGCCTAAAATGCTAATTATTATAGGTGTTCCTTTCTCGATTGTGATCTCAGTATCAGGTATTCGGAACGATGTCGTTGCATTTCTTAGAAAGCCTCCTGTTGGTGGATATTTTCTTAGCGTTTCTAAAAAATTAAGCAGATTTCACAAAACGCATTTTTTACTTGTTTCTGATTCCCACTTACCCTCCACTATTCTTTCTAGATATTTCATTTGACCAATGCTTTCGTATGTAATTTTCTCTCCACAATGGGTTAACACTCGTTTAATTTCTGCCCTGGCTTTCTCTTGTATCAGCGGATTTAAGGATAGTTCATACAAAGCAAATTGCATCGTAATACTCGAAGTGTCAATCCCTGCAACTGTAAATATATAAGCTTCTGCTACTAACTGCTCAAATGATAATTTCTCTTGAGGTAAATTTTCGTTTTTTTCTTCAGACTTATTCTTCTTAAATCCGTTCTCTTTCAAATCCATCAAAGATTGCATTAAGTCGTTTTCAGTTATATTGTTAGCTTCTCTGTATTCCACAACTTGACGGAAAGTCTCCATAAAAAAGTTTTCAACTTCTTTGGAATTTACTCTCAATCTAATTCTTTTGGCTAAATCAGGAGCAAAATAAAAAAACACATTTTTTATTATATTAGCAGCGCTAGGCTCAAACAATTTCTTCGCCATTATTCGCATTTTGGCATTTGGATCTTTCAATGAGCCTTCTTTTATACCAAAACAACAGCACGCGATTACATCTGTCGTAAATCTGGAAGCTAAGTCTTTCATGTCCACCACTTCATTCATTTCAGCTGGTTTTCGTAGTAGTTCCACCAGTTCCTCGCTACATTTAACAATAGATGGTAACATCATTTTTATTTTATTTGGCGAAAATGCTGTAGAAAGTTTGTTTCTTCTTTGTTTCCATTTTTCGCCGTCTAAAGTTAATAAATTAGCTGCAAAAAAAAATGTTAGTCATTTATTTAATGCCTTATTTCAATTAGACGTAACAACTATATTAACCTGATAATGGATCCGTCTCTTCATGATAATACATCCCACGATCATGGAAACTATTAAATTCCTTTATTAATATTTGCTTGATTAAATCCGGATCGTTCACAATCATACTTGGTTTAAAAGAAATCCAGATGCCAAAATATTTGTGAAGTCTGATTTTTTTGTATAATTCTTTGAAAAAGTCGTTGAAGTTAGTATTCTGAGCCCCTTTAAGACTTCCAAATGGAAAAGACGGCTCATCATGAGGAACGTTCCTTCTTCCCCAATATTTAAATGAATTTTTAAAATAAAAGTACAACACCAATATCAAAACAAGAAAAACACACAGCGAAGTAAATCCGATGTTCAATATTATACTTGTTACTGTCATCTCTATATCAAGACAGTTCGACTGATGGTAACAATACACAAATGAAGCTTATGATGTTGTATAAACACTGGCGATATAAATAAAACAAAAGTCGACAAGGCCCTAGCTCGAGTCCTACTGACTTAGTTCGGGGGTTATAAAATCATTTTATTCAACAAAGCGTTTAAAAAAATTAGCATTGTTATCGCAGAAACTTGAACTTGCTTCGAGACGAATATAAGGATTATTCCCACATTTAACTGGTATTGCGTCAAAATGAATGTTTCTTCAAGAAACCAGTTTAAAGTCGTGAAACCTGAAATATATGCAGAATTGATCCGAAGCTCAAGGGTACGTCTGTAACCTAAGCACGTCAAGGAGAGAGTCAATAACGATGAAAATAAGATCAAATGGACATAAAGCTTCCTGCAAAAACAAAATATCCATGAACTTGATCTGATATCCAATAGTGATCTGCATAAAAATCCGAATAGGAAACGACCATTTTTACATAAAAATAAAATTTTTGAATTTCCGAATTTTTATGTCCCCGAGGGCACGCCTAAACGACGCCCAAAGAATCTAAAAAAATGAAGGGAATTTTCTTTCAAAAGAAGGAAGATGGTTTGTCCTCCCTTTTTTTCAACTTTGTTCTTGAGAAGGTGGTGCGTGCCACCAAGAACATTCCGGGTGGAGGGAATTTTGGTGGCCCGATTAAAGAGCTTGGATATGCGGATGACCTAGATCTATTGGGTGAGTCCCGAGAAGAGGTGCGCCAATTTTGCAGTCAACTGTTGCTTACTGAAGGAGAGTGGGAGTTGAGGCCAACAATAGCAAGACCTAATGTCTGGTCATGTCAAGAAACAGTGAAGGCGATGCCCCTTTGGAAGTGGACGGCTTCAGGTTCAAGAATGTCACGGAGTTTGTGTACCCGGGGTCTACCGTTACGCATGACAATGGCATAAATTGTGAAGTCAATACAGGATCCAAAGAGGTAACCGTTACCTTTAAGCCATTACTTCTCTGCTCCAGAATAAATCCCTTTCCCGCCGTTCCAAACTTAAGATCTATAACTCCGACCTGCGTCCCATTGTCACATACGGTTGTGGAACTTGGAACGTCACTGTCCGTTCCCAGAAAAGGTTATTGGCCTTTGAGAATAAGTACTGAGGAAGATTCTCGGTCCAAATACAGACCCTACTACCGGGAGCGTGCGTATGAAGTCAAAAAACGAGATGCAAAGGCTTACTGAACAGCCAATTATCATTAGTGTGATAAAATCAAAAAGGCTTCATTGGGCGGGACGCGTAGCACGCGTGCCACCGACGAGGGCTATCAGGAAAGTCTTGGACAATCGACCAATTAGCCCTAGGCCACAGAGGAGATCCCGTATCCGTGGGAGGACAATGTGTCTATAGACCCTGGCCGATTGGGAGTACCGAATTGGAGAACGGCGGAGCAAGATAAGATTGGCTGGAGACGCATCTGCGTTGCGGCAATAAAGCTGCAAACTTTGTAAAGTCGTTTGGATTGGTTTTGGTTCACAGAAATTCAAATATTCGTAAAATAAGGGCCACCCTTCTAATAAAAGGCATTCATAACCTTCTTAGAAGGCTATGGCTCACCACATTTGACTGACCACTACATTCTTAATTGGAGCATTTACACTATGGCAGGCAGTAATAAATATCTACATTAATCAATCGATCAATTGCATCTACGTACATATCGTTTTTCTTCGACTTGCATGCTTTTAAATTAATTAGGAGCAAATGGTTTCCACTCCAGCGCAATTAATTATTAAATTCAATCTCTTAACGGCGATTTAAAAATTTAATTAATTAATCGATAATTTTGTTCAACGCTATGAAACTGATTTACCAGTTGCTCATAATGTCCACAGATCTCAGACAGATCAGCTATGCTTTTTTATTCTTAACCTTTAAATATTTTGATTAAAAATGAAAAATAAAAGCTGTATTTTTTTCCTTATTACGTTCAGTTATACACTTTGTTGTGTGAACGACGAAATTCAAATAGCCCTAGCCATTCTAAAGAGAGAAGCCATCAAAACGGCTTGTTTTTCCATAACCGAATGGTCGAAATGGGACATTTCCGACTTCAAATGCTTAAGTGCGAATGGAATATTCGTTGTGTCTATGCATCATGGAGACGCTTATCTTTATTTAAAAAATTACTACAAACGCATCGGATCCGTTATGTGGATCATAAAAACGGAAGATTTGAGATTCTGGACCAGGGAACCAGATCTGGTAACAACTAAAAACAAAAACGATTTTCATAAAAAATTTTAAAATAATTTTTTTCACTACATGTTACAGGCCGAATATGATGATCTAATGCGAAGTACTTATTCTTTACTTTTTGATACTCCCACTGGGAAAATATTGAATCAAATTAAAGAAAATGCCGCAAGATTTCTGTACGATAGTAAAGTTTTTATTGCTAAACCAATTAAAAATTACACAACCTACGATATTTTGGAAGTGTTTAAAATTAATAACGGAGATTCTCATCGCCTTTTAAAATACGGCAAGTACGTAAAAATCATAGGTTTTAATGGAACGACGGAAAACTTTTATAAAAGAAGATCGGATTTCAATGGATCCATTCTACTAGGCTCGAAAAATGGTCCAGATACCTGTTATAATAACTTAACATGTTTATATGTGGAAATTTGGGAATTATTTGCTCAAATGATGAATTTTCGGTAACTTTCAATTTATTTCCAGTCTTGGAAAAAAAAATTTTAAAGGATTTTTTTTCACTCATTTCAGGACTGCCTACAGCGTTTACTGGGACTATTATAATTCAGCGGTCGGCTTAGATCCGGTTATCATTGACAGCGCACTAAAATATCTCGATTTCGTTGGGCCCATTTTTACAGCGACGTAAGAAAAATTAATTTGTTACACTTAGTGCGTAAATTTAAGAATTGTATGGATTTTTGGACGTAAATGTTTCACATATACATGTGCTGGACAGAAGTTTTCGCCAAGCTTAATTGACCGTAGTCAGTAGCAAGGTTTCAAGTCTTTAAAAAGCATCTTTCGTGATAATTAAGCTCTATAAATGCCTTGCTCGAAGGCAAACATACTTCATATGAATATCTAGCAATTTTTTTACAAATAATTGTTTGCCGATTATGTTCTTAAAAAATTAGCTTTGAAAGAGGAAAAATAAATATCTAATAAGCGATTCAAATTGCAGATATTACATGTACGTAAAAGACACTTTTGAGGATGATTATTCTCTCTATACCTATAGCAGACCGTTTTCTGAAAAACTATGGCTCTACATTTTAATATGGGTTTTGAGTTTAGTTTCTTTCCATGCAATAATTCAGATTTCAGGGAAAATTTTTAAAGGCTGGGAGCCATTAAAAGAGGATAATTTTATGTTTTCACCACTGGATGCTCTATTTAGTCAGTGTAAGTTAAATCAGCTTCCTTTTTGCGCAAAAATTTTTTAAATTTTCTTTCATTTTGCCTGTAAGTGTATTCCTCTTCTAAATAAAAGGTACCTAAAATGTAAAAAAAAAAAAAAAAAAATTTAAATGCTGCCACCAGGCTACCATAAGGTTTGTGCCTTAAAATTAAATGTTTTTCGGACTTTCACCCATCGAGAGGGTCTAGTGAGACGGTAAATTAGGCCTAATATTAGGGTCGAAATGAAAGCCGTTTTTGAGACGAGGGATGGGAATGCTAATTCAATTTTTATTTTTTTGGCAGAGAATGGTTGTCCAATTAAATAATTGAAAAAACGCAAAAAAAAACCTCTTTCAAAGGGCTATTTAAGGGCGCAATTCTTATTATTTTTTAAAATCGCCCAGTGGCTAAAATGGCCATTTAAAGAGAAAAAAATTAGTTTCTTCATCTTCATGTTAGCGTTTCCGGACCAAAATTTCGCTATGACATCCAAAAAGTACGTGAAAAATTGGCCTAAGTACAGGTGCTTCTAAATTTTTCTTTCGACAATAAAGTGACCAAAAAGATGGCCAAAAGTTAAAAAAAAAAAATTCGCTTACGAAGATAACGCTGCACACAAATTTTGCTATCACCACGTGAGAGTACGCAAAAAGCTGGTTCAGATACGCATTTTTTTTTTTTCCTAAAGGCCAAAGTGGCCCTAAAATAACCAAAATCTAAAAATATTTGTTTCACCACAATGGCTCCGCTGGACCCAAATTTCGCCTTCACCATGTGAAAGTACGCAAAAAATTGGCCAAAATCACGTATTTCGCCTTGGAACCCAATGGGCGAATGTGGTCAAATTTAATGGTCAAAATTACTAATTTAGGCCAATTTCTCCCTTTTTTCCTGCGTCTGGTGGCAGCCTTTCTACTTATTTTCTGCAACCAGTCATAAGTCAAATTCATCACCTGATAAAATGATATGAGGATTTTTTGAAATAACAGATCTTATTTATATTTGAAAAATAACTTTCAGGCGATATGTCTTCCAACAAAATATCAATGCGAATAATCATTTTCTTTACAATTTTCGTTGCCATGATTATAACAAATTCATATTCCGCAACATTCCTTTCATTCATCATGGTGAAAAAACCAAAATTACCATTTACTGATTTCGAAAGCTTTATTAACGATGGTACTTACACGTTGGGAGCAATTGAAAATACGTACCCCTATTCTTATATCGAGGTGGAGTTTGTAAAATTTTGAAAAATTCTGGACATTTCAATTATTTCTGTTTCTATGTTTTCAGAGATCGACTGATCCACAAGTGCAAGTAATAAAAGAAAAGCATTTACTGGCCCCAAACGAAAGACCGCTCAGTTTAGACGAAGGGATTGACCGCATATGTAAAGACAAAAAATTCGCATTTATTTCACTAGATTTCCATCATGCAACCACTTGTAAAATTATACAAATACCGAAACCTGTTATACAAACTTCGACTGCTATGGAACTAGGAATTTCATCGCCTTACCGGGCCATCTTTAATCATAAGTGCATGATACTTGATTTATAAATATGACTTTTTTCTTGCCATGAGATTCATTTTGTATTTATAGAGAGATTATTTTTGGGTGTATAAAATTTGGGACCAGTTCCACCAGGGGCCATTTTGAGACCCGAAAATAACCTCTCCATAACGGCATCTTTGGCGGAGCAATCAGAATTAACTCAATTTTTTATTTGTTTCAGATTTATTGTTTTCCGTTCATCCGGAATTTTGCAAAGAATGAAAATGCAATCGGAAGATGGCTCGCCCAAAGGAAATTACCCAATGAAAAGTCAAGTGGATTACGTTACGATAGCCCCGTTAATTTGTTTCATGTTTTATGTTTATGCGATATGTTTAATGATCGTGACTTTGGAAATAGTTGTTAGCATTACTATCTGTAAAAAATAAAGTAAAGTCATGAGTGGATGAAGGAGGTCGTTGTAATGCGAAAAATCTTCAGACACGTTTTGGGCGCCATTTTGGTTCCAATAGTAAAACAAAAAACAAACAAACAAAAAAAAAAAAAAAAAAAAAAAAAAAAAAAAAAAAGAATCGTAATAAAATAATATAAACCGGGATTTATCCACATTAAATCAGTTTTAAAACTGAAAACCGATGAAAAAACCAATAATTTTGATTTTTGTGTTTAAAATTAAAAAAAAATTAAATAAGTAAAAAATAAAAAAATAAAAATTAATCCCTTCCTGACGGATGCTCCATATTTATTTACTTATTTTATTTAATCAGCGGATACAAACAGTCCGAAACGGACTAGTAATATGTGATCTCTGTCAACAAAAATTATAATATCAAAAGTTACGTTAAAAGTTAAATAAAAAAAAAAATGAAACAGGCTCTACGTCGGTAAAGCCTAAAGAACTTGAAGTGAAACTTCATATGGCGTTGCGTTTCACTATTTTTTCAACCAATTTTACCTTGAAATAATTAATTTCATTTTTTTTTTCATTGTTTTTTGCTTACTTAAATTTTAGTAATAAAAAACACACCAGAGTTAAAATTGCCCATAATCGCCCAATCGACTTTTTTTATTTTTTTTTTTTTTAAAGCACCCTCTTTCAATTATTTTCAAAATTCGTTTTCGAAAATCACCCTTTTTTCAACCATTTTCTTTTCAACACAAAACCAACATTCGTTTTAAAAACCCCGAGTTGGATATGTGTGACCACACGGCCGGAAGATTTTTCGTGGATACGTCATTAAAAATTGCTATTAAAAACATTGGCATCGAGAAAAATTGCCATCGGTCGAAAACTCTAGGAAACACTCTAGAGTGTCTGGTGCATAGGCAGGAAACACTCTAGAGTGTATGGTGCCTAGGCAGGAAACACTCTAGAGTGTCTGGTGCCTAGGCAGGAAACACTCTAGAGTGTCTGGTGCCTGGGGAGGATACACTCTAGAGTGTGTGGTGCCTAGGCAGGATACACTCTAGTAGAATGTGTGGTGCCTAGGCACGATACACTCTAGAGTGTGTGGTGCCTAGGCAGGATACACTCTAGTAGAGTGTGTGGTGCCAAGGCAGGATACACTCTAGAGTGTGTGGTGCCTAGGCACGATACACTCTAGAGTGTGTGGTGCCTAGGCAGGAAACACTCTAGAGTGTGAGGTGCCTAGGCAGGATACACTCTAGAGTGTGTGGTGCCTAGGCAGGATACACTCTAGTAGAGTGTTTGGTGTTTAGGCAGGAAACACTCTAGAGTGTGTAGTGCCTAGGCAGGATACACTCTAGTAGAGTATATGGTGCCAAGGCAGGATACACTCTAGAGTGTGTGGTGCCTAGGCAGGATACACTCTAGTAGAGTGTGTGGTGCCTAGGCAGGAAACACTCTAGAGTGTGTGGTGCCAAGGCAGGATACACTCTAGTAGAGTGTGTGGTGCCTAGGCAGGATACATTCTAGTAGAGTTTATGGTGCCTAGGCAGGATACACTCTAGTAGAGTGTGGTGCCTAGGCAGGAAACACTCTAGTAGAGTGTGTGGTGCCTAGGCAGGATACACTCTAGAGTGTGTGGTGCCTAGGCAGGATACACTCTAGTAGAATGTGTGGTGCCTAGGCAGGATACACTCTAGTAGAGTGTGTGGTGCCTAGGCAGGATACACTCTAGTAGAGTGTGTGGTGCCTAGGCAGGAAACACTCTAGAGTGTGTGGTGCCAAGGCAGGATACACTCTAGAGTGTGTGGTGCCAAGGCAGGATACACTCTAGAGTGTGAGGTGCCTAGGCAGGATACACTCTAGTAGAGTGTGGTGCCAAGGCAGGATACACTCTAGAGTGTGAGGTGCCTAGGCAGGATACACTCTAGTAGAGTGTGGTGCCTAGGCAGGATATACTCTAGTAGAGTTTTGGTGCCTAGGCAGGAAACACTCTAGTGAGTGTGGTGCCTAGGCAGGATACACTCTAGAGTGTGTGGTGCCTAGGCAGGATACACTCTAGTAGAATGTGTGGTGCCTAGGCAGGATACACTCTAGTAGAGTGTGTGGTGCCTAGGCAGGATACACTCTAGAGTGTGTGGTGCCAAGGCAGGATACACTCTAGAGTGTGAGGTGCCTAGGCAGGATACACTCTAGTAGAGTGTGGTGCCAAGGCAGGATACACTCTAGAGTGTGAGGTGCCTAGGCAGGATACACTCTAGTAGAGTGTGGTGCCTAGGCAGGATATACTCTAGTAGAGTGTTTGGTGCCTAGGCAGGAAACACTCTAGTAGAGTGTGTGGTGCCTAGGCAGGATACACTCTAGAGTGTGTGGTGCCTAGGCAGGATACACTCTAGTAGAATGTGTGGTGCCTAGGCAGGATACACTCTAGAAGAGTGTGTGGTGCCTAGGCAGGATACATTCTAGTAGAGTTTATGGTGCCTAGGCAGGATACACTCTAGTAGAGTGTGTGGTGCCTAGGCAGGAAACACTCTAGAGTGTGAGGTGCCTAGGCAGGATACACTCTAGAGTGTGTGGTGCCTAGGCAGGATACACTCTAGTAGAGTGTGGTGCCTAGGCAGGAATACTCTAGTAGAGTGTTGGGTGCCTAGGCAGGAAACACTCTAGTAGAGTGTGTGGTGCCTAGGCAGGATACACTCTAGAGTGTGTGGTGCCTAGGCAGGATACACTCTAGTAGAATGTGTGGTGCCTAGGCAGGATTCACTCTAGAGTGTGTGGTGCCTAGGCAGGATACACTCTAGAGTGTGTGGTGCCTAGGCAGGATACACTCTAGTAGAGTGTGTGGTGCCTAGGCAGGATTCACTCTATAGTGTGTGGTGCCTAGGCAGGATACACTCTAGTAGAGTGTTTGGTGCCTAGGCAGGAAACACTCTAGTAGAGTGTGTGGTGCCTAGGCAGGATACACTCTAGAGTGTGTGGTGCCTAGGCAGGATACACTCTAGAGTGTGTGGTGCCTAGGCAGGATTCACTCTAGAGTGTGTGGTGCCTAGGCAGGATACACTCTAGTAGAGTGTTTGGTGTTTAGGCAGGAAACACTCTAGAGTGTGTAGTGCCTAGGCAGGATACACTCTAGTAGAGTGTGTGGTGCCAAGGCAGGATACACTCTAGAGTGTGTGGTGCCTAGACAGGATACACTCTAGTAGAGTGTGTGGTGCCTAGGCAGGAAACACTCTAGAGTGTGTGGTGCCAAGGCAGGATACACTCTAGTAGAGTGTGTGGTGCCTAGGCAGGATACACTCTAGTAGAGTGTGTGGTGCCTAGGCAGGATACACTCTAGTAGAGTGTGTGGTGCCTAGGCAGGATACACTCTAGAGTGTGTGGTGCCTAGGCAGGATACACTCTAGTAGAGTGTTTGGTGTTTAGGCAGGAAACACTCTAGAGTGTGTAGTGCCTAGGCAGGATACACTCTAGTAGAGTGTGTGGTGCCAAGGCAGGATACACTCTAGAGTGTGTGTGCCTAGGCAGGATAACTCTAGTAGAGTGTTTGGTGTTTAGGCAGGAAACACTCTAGAGTGTGTAGTGCCTAGGCAGGATACACTCTAGTAGAGTTGTGGTGCCTAGGCAGATACACTCTAGAGTGTGTGGTGCCTAGACAGGATACACTCTAGTAGAGTGTGTGGTGCCTAGGCAGGAAACACTCTAGAGTGTGTGTGCCTAGGCAGGATACACTCTAGTAGAGTGTGTGGTGCCTAGGCAGGATACACTCTAGTAGAGTGTGTGGTGCCTAGGCAGGATACACTCTAGTAGAGTGTTTGGTGCCTAGGCAGGAAACACTCTAGTAGAGTGTGTGGTGCCTAGGCAGGATACACTCTAGTAGAGTGTGTGGTGCCTAGGCAGGATACACTCTAGAGTGTGTGGTGCCTAGGCAGATACACTCTAGAGTGTGTGTGGTGCCTAGGCAGGATACACTCTAGTAGAGTGTGTGGTGCCTAGGCAGGATACACTCTAGTAGAGTGTGTGGTGCCTAGGCAGGATACACTCTAGAGTGTGTGGTGCCTAGGCAGGATACACTCTAGAGTGTGCGGTGCCAAGGCAGGATACACTCTAGAGTGTGTCGTGCCTAGGCAGGAAACACTCTAGAGTGTGTGGTGCCAAGGCAGGATACACTCTAGTAGAGTGTGAGGTGCCTAGGCAGGAAACTCTCTAGAGTGTGTGGTGCCTAGGCAGGATACACTCTAGTAGAGTGTGTGGTGCCTAGGCAGGATACACTCTAGTAGAGTGTGTGGTGCCTAGGCAGGAAACACTCTAGAGTGTGTGGTGCCAAGGCAGGATACAATCTAGTAGAGTGTGTGGTGCCTAGGCAGGATACACTCTAGTAGAGTGTGTGGTGCCTAGGCAGGATACACTCTAGAGTGTGAGGTGCCTAGGCAGGATACACTCTAGAGTGTGAGGTGCCTAGGCAGGATACACTCTAGAGTGTGTGGTGCCTAGGCAGGAAACACTCTAGAGTGTGTGGTGCCAAGGCAGGATACACTCTAGTAGAGTGTGAGGTGCCTAGGCAGGAAACACTCTAGAGTGTGTGGTGCCTAGGCAGGATACACTCTAGTAGAGTGTGTGGTGCCTAGGCAGGATTCACTCTAGAGTGTGTGGTGCCTAGGCAGGATACACTCTAGAGTGTGTGGTGCCTAGGCAGGATACACTCTAGTAGAATGTGTGGTGCCTAGGCAGGATACACTCTAGTAGAGTGTGTGGTGCCTAGGCAGGATACACTCTAGTAGAGTGTGTGGTGCCTAGGCAGGAAACACTCTAGAGTGTGTGGTGCCAAGGCAGGATACACTCTAGAGTGTGAGGTGCCTAGGCAGGATACACTCTAGTAGAGTGTGGTGCCTAGGCAGGATATACTCTAGTAGAGTGTTTGGTGCCTAGGCAGGAAACACTCTAGTAGAGTGTGTGGTGCCTAGGCAGGATACACTCTAGAGTGTGTGGTGCCTAGGCAGGATACACTCTAGAGTGTGTGGTGCCTAGGCAGGATACACTCTAGTAGAATGTGTGGTGCCTAGGCAGGATACACTCTAGTAGAGTGTGTGGTGCCTAGGCAGGATACATTCTAGTAGAATTTATGGTGCCTAGGCAGGATACACTCTAGTAGAGTGTGTGGTGCCTAGGCAGGATACACTCTAGTAGAGTGTGTGGTGGCTAGGCAGGAAAAACTTTAGTAGAGTGTGTGGTGCCTAGACAGGAAACGCTGTAGAGTGTGTAATGCCTAGGCAGGAAACACTCTAGAGTGCGTCTCGGTGTTATTTCTCCCATAACTTTTATTTCGTCTCGGTGTTATTTCGCCCATAACTTTTGATCTTTTCGTTAATTTTGAAAAAATTAGAATCGGAAAATTTTCGATAATGAGAATATTTTCATTCGGGGATTAGGAACATCGAAGAAAACACTCATCAGGTGAAACTACAAAAAAACTATTTTTTTGTAGTTTCACCTGATGAGTCTAATACAAAGACGAAACATGTCGTTTTAATTGTCTTTTCTTCGATGTTCCTAATCCCCGAATGAAAATATTCTCATTAATTAGAATTCAGGAACGAATTAAATCTACAAATCTAATTTTCGATAAGTTTAAAAAAAGATTTTTCGAAAAGTGAATTTCACATAAGTCACAAATTTCGGTCGAAAATATTGTTTTACGGGCTCAATTTCGGCAAAGACTATCCACGTCAAAAATCACACATTTTTTAATCTTTTTTCAAAATTCAAAGTTTTTTTTCAAAATTCGGTACCCATCAATCTCCCTTTTTCAACTATTTTCAAAGTTCGTTTTTGAAAATCACCCTTTTTTCAACCAATTTTAACTTGAAATAATCATTTTCAATTTTTTTGACGTAGGACTACGTCAAGCCCCATAACCTGGACATTTCTGTTTGTTTGTTCGTTTATTCGTTCGTTCGTTTGTTCGTTCGTCCCTTTGTTGGTTCGCACCTAAAATAGTATTTAATATTTTAATAAATTTATGGTCAAAATACTGTATAGTCAAAATTTTCGAAAACTTTTTTTAATATTAATTTTTGCGCATTTTTGCTCAAAAAAATCGAATTTTTTACAAAAAACTTAACATCTTTGGTAAAAATTTTTTTTTCTGGTACGAAAAAAACTTAACTTTTGATTAACACCTCGACGATTTTTTGTCAATTCAACACCTCGACAATTTTGTCTCGGTGTTACTTTTTCGCTCATAACTTGATCATTTTTCTCAAAAATTATTATTTTAATATTAAAATTTCAATCAAATTACCCCACTTTTCCCACCGCAAATTAATATTTTTTTTTAATAAATTAATTTAATATTACAGTTTTAACGTTTTTGAAATTCTCATCAGAGTTACGCTTACGCTTACGCTTACGCGAACCCCCCCCCCATTAGAAGTTTCACTTAAAAAAAAAACGTAAAATGAAGTAAAGCACAACATAATAATTTAAGAGTTAAAAAAAAAATTAACATTAGCTACCGACTGCTGAGAGTAGTTTGAGCTGATTGGAAAAAGAACCATGGTCCGTACCACAGAGCCGAATTTAACACCAATGAGGCCCTAGGCAACCGTCTCGATGCGGCCCCCCAAAACCTCCATCCCTTACTACACTAAATATAATATATTTATCTTTTAGTAATTTCCGCAGAAAATTTTGTTTTAGTTTTGTACGATTCGACTTTTTTCCCTTTGGTTTAAAGTAAATTCGAATAATTAGTAAAATATGACCGCTTGTTCTGATGTGTACAGAAGTTATCTGTATGTTAATGTTTGTACATACTAATGGCAGGTACAGAAGTTAGCCTGGGTAATAAGGTTAATGCCTCCACATCTTAATAACCATTTTTTTTATTCATAATTTTAACGAATGGGAAAAAAGATAGAGTTTGTTGGTGTTTTTTTTTTCTTTTTGAACGGTACGTCTGCGTAGTTCTGAATAACAATGCAGGCTATTTGGATTTTTAGCAGGTACATTCTTTGTATGGAAAAAAAAAAATTCATTTTTGCAACAAAGTTTTTAGAAACTGTTGTTAAGAAATGAAAAAACCGTCTTGCCATCTCATATCCGTCCTCAAGGACGGGTCCTCAAGGACGTGCAACTCCCTAAAAACGTGCGGCCCTGGTCAGTTGCCTATTTTGCATACTGAAAAGTTCGGCTCTGGCACCATGGCACATGTTTCATTCGACAGTGACTATCGGATCGAAAGAACTTTCTCACAATTTAAATGAAAAGTAATTCCATTATTCTTTACAGCCAAAATTACAACAAAGCCCACGTAACTCCACAGCTCTCCAAAACTCTTCTCTTCTGTAATAAGCTTATTCTGTAGAAAAAAGCTGCACGATTTTCGAAATTAGAGTCAATTTTTCACCACAAATTGAAATTGCATTTCTTTTAATTGAAAAAATTCAAAAAAGAACAGGAAAAATACAGTTAAATGTTAAATTCACACAAAAATACACTAAAAATGTTTCAATCGCCATTTTGGAAATCTGCTCACGTCATCATGACGCATGCGCAGACCAATCGACGCCAAGTGTTTTCCGGGAGTGTCTCATTCCGATTCCTACGTCCGAAGGGGTCGGATCGGTTTTTTTCGCCGGTGTCCGTGAGTGCATTTTTTTTTTTTTTTTAATTTTAATAAATAATTTTTTTAGCTCGGGCTTTATTTAATTTAAATAAAATAGTATTCGGTTTTTATTTCATTTCTTTAAAAATAATTTAGTTATTAAATTTAAATTACGGTATATAATTTTTTTTTTTTTAATTTACTATTATCGGTCCGGATTGGAGGCAAACCAGGAGGTTTGGTCTCCCATCGTAGAAGGCCTAGGTATCGACCCAGCGACTGGCCTTGTTTGGTATTAGTGTTAAGGGTTTAGTGTTAAGTTCCCCCGCAAATCCTTACGTTAGGAGTCAGCTCCTCTCTTGGAGCTGCAGAGTTTTATTAGGCTGTATATTCTATTCGATTCGAACATGCATGGCGCGGGAGATAAGCTCCATAGTGAGAGTCTCCAGGGTTTTCTTTCGGATGACTGGGTGTCCGAGGTTATTGGCGCACCGCAAGCCTTAACTGTACATATGTAGAGTTAAAGCCGATAGGTCTCCGGCGAGCTCTGATGGCATGGTTCCCTAGACCGCCGGGCCAATGCGGAAGGTCTTAACCTTTTACGCCTGGAAATCCGAAATTTTTTTGCATTTTTGCATTTTTTTTTATAATCTCAAACTATTAATTTAAAAACAAAAATAGTAATAATAATAACATTACAATTTAAAATAATTAATTTCTTTATTTCAATCATACCGCGGGAGATAAACTCCATTGTGAGGGTCTCCAACCCCCCCCTTTTTAAATCGTCTTTTTTTTGTTTTTTTTTGTTTTTTTTTGTTTCAGTTTTCACAGTAGCAGTCAGAGGAATCATCGCAACCAGAGGAATCGTCACAGCCGCAACGCAGTCCAAAAGCTTCAACAACGAGGTTTGAGTTTGGGCAATGGGTTTGGGAATAGCTATGGTATAGGTATGTATGGATGTGGTATGGTATGGTATGGTTTGGCATGGATTTGGGTTATGAGGTTTTTACCTTTTCTTCTTTTTCTTATTTCCAATTTTTTCTATTACTTTTTTATTATTATTTTTCTTTTTATTTCTATTCCTCTCTTACATTTTTTTAATTTAAAAAAAAAAAAAATTAAAATTAAATAAAACAAAACGGGACTTTAAAAGGCAGCCTATTATAGTTTGCAGAAGCTGTCGATTACCATTTTTTTAAAAAAGCGGTTAAACGACATTTAAAAACAAAAAAAAAAGAATCGAATTCATTTTTCGCGTAAAGGTTGTCGAATAGTATCTCGACAATCTTGTCTCTAATGTTTGGTATTGTAAATTGTATGAACGTCCAATGCCGTACATTGTACATTCGTACAATCTTAAATCATACTTAGTTTAAGCTTAGTTGTATTAATTTTATTAGCTTTAGTTACTGTATTAGTTTTAGTTATTGTATTAGTTTAGTTATTGTATTAGTTATAGGTATTGTATTAGTTTTAAGTTGTCAGCTAGAGGAGTAAAGTCCTCCTTATGTCATGCGGATCCAATGTCGTGCAGATCGATGTGAAAAGGACGTCATTTTTATGTCGATCCGTACGGGGTTGGTGACTTGTGGCGTTAGGAGGATGTGATCCTTGGAAGCTGGCTTGGGGGGACAACTCGGTCGGGCGCGGTCTCCGAGTTTTCCCCCCAACCCGTGTGGGGTTTTTGGCTAGTCCCCCATCGGGCGCCTCCCCAGGTGGCGGATAGGGGAACGCTCTCCGAAATCGGAGAGTATGAGGATTTATTCCTCAGGCGGACCAAAACTAGCCACAACAGAACAGCATGTTAATCAGAAAGATCTAGCAGTTAATCTAGCAGTCTTTTTAATTTTACAGGGAAAAGGCATGGGAAAAGGCTAAAAATTACGGTTTGGGGCTCGCGAACATTACAAAATGATGAAAAGCTTTATGTCGTGGAATGAGTTTAGGAAATGTTTGGCATGAATTTTTACTTCAGGTTCGGTCTTGCATGAATCCTTCTCCTTTATCTTTGTACCTTTATTTATTAATATTTAACAAAAATTAAGGCCCGGTACGGTCTTTTAAAGCTTAAAAAAAAAAAAAAAAAAATCATTTTTGCAACAAAGTTTTTTTTCCGACCGCCCATATATTTCATTAGAAACTGTAGTTAAGAAGTGAAAAAACAACCTTGCCCTCTCATATCCGCGGATCCTCAACGACGCGCGGCCCCCTAAAAACGTGCGGCCCTAGGCAGTTGCCTATTTTGCCTATTGCAAAGTTCGGCTCTGCCGTACCATATATGGTAGGGACAAAAATGACACTATTGGGCTGATGCCCCATATATGGGACAAGGTCAAATAAATTTTACCTTCGAATTTTAATAAAAATATGATTCCTATGTTTAGCTTATGGAAGAATGCTCATAGCAAAAAAAACTTCAAAAAATTAGTAATTCGTCTTTTTTTTTTTTTTTTTTTTTTTTTTTTTTTGCGCTATAATGTGTTATAAGAAGTATTTAAATATAAAACTAGATGTCAGTGATACCTCTAGTACTCATTTCAAAATTATAAATTGATAACAATTGTTTCATAAAAAAAACCGATTTAAAAAAATAATTTTCTACCCATTTTTTATAATTTTTTGCGTCATGTAAAGGCCACCTAATCTTAAATTTAATGTCAGTTTTGAATTCAGCACCCCTTAAAACCCCTGTGTGCAGAATTTAACCAGGTTTTGAAGAAATAAAAAGTAATTAGAACGATTTTGTAATTCTGACTAAAATCGGCTTTTGAATTTTTGTTATTTTACAACCATCAAAGATGTAGTTTTAAAATTTTACGCAGAGTGTTATCTTGCTTTAAAGTTACAAAATATTTTCAAAAAAATTAAAATTAAAATTCCGTGCCAGAGGGTAAATTTTTTTATCCTTAAACGACCTTTTTTATTCACTGCACTCGTGCTCAAGTGAATGAAAAGTTCCATCTTTAAAAAAACAAAAATAATTGCTCCTTTGGGGTTTTAGCCGGGTCAAGCCGATTTTTATGCACAATATCCTATTTTTACTGTGCTATCAATTTTAGGAATTCGAAAAAAAAAATTGGTTTAAAATAAATTATAAAATCATTTTTCATGAATTAAAATTTAGAAAGTATTTAGCAAAGCCGATTGATCTCTTCAATATTTATTACATTAAAAATTCGGAATCGGAAAGTAGTCATTAAATATTTTCCCGTTTTAATCCATTTAATTTACAAAATCAATGAAACTATACATTTTTTATTAATCCATTAAAATTGAAGAGTAATTATTTTTAATAATTAATTAACTCTAAAGAGAATCCCTGCCCTTCATGTTTTGTTTGGTTTAGTTAAATAGATTTAATGTTAAAACAAAAATGAAAACGCTGCTGGTAGTTTTCATTATTTTTACATTAAAAATCACAACTGCATATAGTCCATCAGAGAGACGTGCGATAGTTGCAATGGCTAAAAAACAATACACTCAACACTGTATTTTATTAGTTGAACAGCACTATCCAAAAATGCTTCTGGATTTTCGTTATTTTACTCAAAACAATTTAATGTCTGCTTTCATGTCTGGCAAAGATTTTGAGAGAGTCTTTAATGAATTTATTGAGATAGAAAAACCCACGCTTGTTGTTCTTAACAGCATCAGCGTTTTGATAAATATTTATATGCATTGGATGCGGGAGTTCGAAGCAAATACTAAGGTAAATACCTACTGGCTATCAGCAAAGTAGCTTATGATGAGCCTTGGGTTAGCAAAATGCATTATTTTTTATCATTTACAGGATTGGGTAACTTTCATGAAAGATGGCACCTACGAGTGGAGAATGTCTAATTTTCGATGGATAATATTTATTTCAACTCTTAAAGATTTAAACACAGCATTAATACCTTATATACCTTACAACTGCATATTTTTAATTCTTTCACAAAAAAACAATACATTTTCTGTAGAGGAAATTTACAATGTTCACGAAAAACAGGTAATGTCAAATATTGGATACTTGACAGAAAAAGGTGATAACTACCAATTGGATATGAATTTTGACCAAAAACGATCGAATTTCCATAAAATAAAATTCTTGGCCGAAAGTATTTGGCTGGTAAGTACTAAAAATCAAATATTTCATTAATTTACGATTCATTTACGGTCTTTCTCAGAATCCGGTACAGGTATATTCTGATCAAGGTAACTGGGGTAAGGAGAACCTAAAAATTTTGACATGGATTGGGACAAAACTAAACTTTACGTACGTTTTAATTTAATTTAATTTTTTATTAACTTATTTATTTTTTTGCAACATCAAAAAACATGGTAAAAAAAATGTGTAATCTAATTTCTAGGGTTACATTTCGTTCATTTATAACAGACGAAAAAATAAAATCCATGGCCATAAATGAGGTTAATTTGCATTCCATACCTTGTACAGATAAAATGAAATCAGTTGAGCTTTATAACTGCAAGGATTGGATTGGTCCGACCGAAAACATACGGTAAAAATATGAATTAAGATCATTTTTTTCTAAGTCCATCAAAAAAAACCTATAAGATCTCTTGATCAACCATTTTGCTTTAGATTCGATTATGTATATCAACTGTTTCATAGAAGCCATCGACTTTTCTTTCTCACTTCCTTTTAATGATCTCTCAGAAATCGTTTTCTTCAAATGAAATCTGTCTGTACCATGAAACGTGTCGCAGTAATATGTCGCAGAACATGTTGCAGCGATAAAAACATATGTAGTCAACATGTTACAGTATATAAACATGCTGGCAAAATTTCTATTTTTCATTTTCCAATGTTGCGCAAGATGTTGGCAACATGTTTCATCAAGAAATTAGGTCGCACTGAATTAAATATTGGAAACATGGAAAATGACAAATTGGCAACGTGACAATGAGTCTTATTTTAAAAACAAGCAAAAGCTTTTACTTTTGCTTACTTTTGTATACTTTCGCTTTTACTTTTTACTTTTGCATACTTAAGTTATAACTTAACTTTACTATTACTTACTTAAGTTAATACTTTACGATTACTTACTTAAGTTAATACTTTACTATTATTTACTTACTTAAGTTAATACTTTAGTATTACTCACTTACTTAAGTTAATACTTAAGTTAAGTTAATACTTAAGTTAATACTTTACTATTACTTACTTAAGTTAATACTTTACTATTACTTACCTAAGTTAATACTTTACAATTACTTACTTACTTAAGTTAATACTTTAGTATTACTCACTTACTTAAGTTAATACTTAAGTTAAGTTAATGCTTAAGTTAATACTTAGGGAACGTTCAAGTATTACGTAAGACTTTTTTCCGGGTTTTGGACCCCCTCCCCCCCGGTTCTAAGACATTTCGCCATACTTAGCTTATGGCGAAGATGGTGGATGCGGACCCCCCTCCCCCCCTAAAAATCTTACGTAATACTTGAACGTTCCCTTAGGTTAAGTTAATGCTTAAGTTAATACTTAAGTTAATACTTTACTATTACTTACTTGCTTAAGTTAATATTTTACTATTACTTGCTTAAGTTAATATTTAAGTTAAGTTAATACTTAAGTTAAGTATACACTTAATTAACTTTAAATGAGTTTTGTAAAACTTAATACGGCAAGTATTTTAACTGAATTAAGTTTAAATAAACTTAACCTAAGCAAAAGCAAAGCAGCGTTTTTTAAATAAACTTAAACAAGTTTATTTAAAATTAATAAAGTTAAAATACTTACCGTATAAAGTTTTACAAAACTCATTTTAACTGCATTTAAAAGCTAAAGCGTTTGCTTGTTTTTAAAACACGACTCAATTGACAATTAGCAACATTGGAAAATGAAAAATAAAAATTTTGTCAGCATGTTTCTGTGCTGCAACATGTTGGCGACATATGTTTATATCGTTGGAACATGTTCAACATGTTCCTGCGACATGTTTCATCGTAAAATTGCGGCCTTTAGGCCTTCATTACTTTATTACTTCATTTTCAGTGCTTACATGTATATATCGGACAAATTTTCGCACAATTATAGGATATCCATCTTTAGTCATATCCTGCCAAACGATGTGTGGATGTCAGCTCTAATCGTTTTACTTCTGTACGGGCTCTTCAGAATTTTAACGGAAAATACTTGTAATACTCAGTACGACCTAATTAAGTCATGCTCACCATTGCAAGGTATGCCACGATTTTATCGCATTACAGTTCTGTAAAGCAGTGTAGAACTCGATTAAGTTTATAAAACTCTCCCTGTTGGAAACCAGTTAACGGTAAGAAGAACGATACTAATTTCGAAAACCGTTTTAAGGACTTAGTCGGGTTTTACCTCGATGAACAAAATTAAACATTCTTATTCAAAAAGCTAAAATAACTTTGAATTTTAATTAAAGCCCGTTATCAGCCATATGTTAGAAAAAAATTTATCAACTGGGCAGCCATCTATTTCAGCCTGTTTAAAATCATAATATTTTTAATCCTTATAAAAAAATTATCAATACTACCTTTCAAAGATTTGCCAACTTTTTTGCAAGATGGCACCTATGAAGCTGGTAGTATAAAAGAGTCATACGAAAACACTATATTAGAGGTGAGTCTGTTGTTTGAAAAAATTTCTTGCCATAGTCTATACTGCATATCTAATCAAAGAAACCAATTAAATTTTTAGTTGTCAGTCGACTCCAAAATCCAAAAAATGATTAAAAACCATTTTGCAAAGCCGGTAGAATCAAAAGATTCATTTGTGAGAAATCTGAGAAGATTATGCTACAATAACAAATATGGGTTTATTACATTCAACAACAAACAAGTAATGGCTGAAAGGCAGAATTATAACTGTAAAATTTTACGAATACCAAAACTCATCATGAAAATAGAGACAGGATTTGTGTTAAGATACAGATCACCATATAGTGGGATTATAGGACAAATGTAAAAAATAAAAAATAAAATAAAAAAGAAATAGAATGCAAAATCTAAACAATCTAAAAAATGCATGAAATGACACATTTAAACCGGAACAATTATAATTTTTTAAAATCTTTTTTAGGGTTCGAAAACTCAGGTCACATGGACTTTTTGACAAATTAAAAGGAGAAGAGAATGAAAAGAGTGCAGATGAACAAGAGGAAATTCTACTAGACATAGTGGATCAATGGCAATTTATATTTATACTACTTTTAGGAATGGTTAGCTCATTCCTTTTTTTAATTTTTGAAATGATCCTTACGAAAAGTGCTTCTACTACAAAAAACAAAGTAAAGTGAAATAAAATGCTGCTAAAGTTCATAAAACTTGTATCATAAAATATAAAGTATAATTTTATATGAAGACTCCATGGGAATAAACAAAGATGTCCAACGCAAACGCCGTGGACATCTTTGTTTATTCCCGAGGAGTCTTCATATGTATCATAAATACATATCAAATCATAGAAGTACATTTAAATGTATCGTAAAATTTATATCAGTATAGTCATGAGGAATGTAAACCATGGTAACTTGACATGGCAAAAATTTCTCCAACAAAAGTCTGCTTCAAAACTTCATGCATTGAAGGAAGTACAAAGATTCAAAAACTATTAAATCCCATATGAAATCCATGTACAAAATCCCAGTCATTTAAAATTATACATTTAAATATTGTAAAAGCAGCTTGTTTGTCAGCTGAGTGCATAGAAAAAGGGAGTTTATTTTGTGACAAATAGAGCCTGTACTCTATCACCAGACTTTTGAGTTATTAACTATTACATGGTGCATTGCTCAACATATGTACAACAATGAAATGTTAAAATTATAAACTTACCATTAGAAGAAATGTCTTGTATTCCAAAACCAATCCCTGGACTTGTGTAATTGCCTCCTGGACAAGTAAAAGGCTAACTTAAATCATCGTGTTACAAGCATTTACATTAAAACTTTCCCCGCCTAAGATTCATCGAAGTCAAATATTACTGCTTGAGAACTGAAAACTACGGTACTCAACACTTCAAATCAACAATTTAGCACTTATCGTGTTGATGTATCACACACATTTCTCACTGCCAACTAACCGAATCTTTCCGAGGAAATACATTAAGAACTAAACATTTAAATCACGAAATGAACAAGAAAATGAATCAAACGATCATTTATAAAATAAAATAGAAAGCATTCATTCAGCGTCGCGATCATTTCATGCGTCTTTTGTTCTTTTTTTTAAAAAAAGGCCCAAATAAGGGCCCAAAAAGATATTTTACGAAGTTGGTACCATCGATCGTATTTGCTTGTAAACAAATAACGTACTTTCGAGTTTCGATTTCTTTTTATGTGTTTTGTTTTGACTCAAAAGTGTTGTCTATAGTGTCTATGGATAGACCTAGAGGAACTAATTTTAGATAGGAACTGGGCTAACTTCACCGAGTTTCTTTGGGATGCAACAGAAAAACTCCAATGGTAAGCGATGACTGATACCTATGAAAGTTCGAAGTGATTCAAAAATAATTGAGGACTATGTAAATAGGAAATCTGGTCGTGATTCAAGCATTCAAGAAATCGGAAATATTTTGTCGTTTACGAAGAGGGCTATAAGAACTAGAGTTTCATTTGTTTGGCTCTTCCCGGATGCTCTTACAGGGAAAGACAAAAAAATAATGTCAAAAACGGATGTGCGAACAAATTGAATTGTGAATTGAAATGCTTATTAAGAATGAAGAAGTTCCTCCTCCGCCCTAAAGAAAAATTTCTTGTTGCTAAGGAAGCTGTGTTTTTTAAATTGCCTATCAATATGTGCATTAAAGAATTTTTTTTTTTCTTTAAAAATGCTTTTTTTTTTTTTTTCTAAATAGCTTTTTTCTTGTCCATATATGAACTTGTGGGTTAAATTTTTAAAAATTTGATTTTCTTCTTATCTTTCTTGATAGGATCAGTCTTGATAAAGCTAAGTAACATTTCTTTCATGATTGAATATTTCAAATAATAAATTAGGCCTTTAATTTTTTTTTAAAAATTAGGTCTATATTTCTTTTTAAAGATCAAACTTCTGATTTTTTTTCTCTTTTAAATTTTGTCATATCTTTACTTTTATATCTAAAATTACTATGAAAATAAGATTCTTTTCGTCAGCTAAAAGTCTTTCCTTTAAAAAATCTTCAAAAACTATATTATAATCTTATCCATTTTAAAGGGATATTTTTCAACATGGCATTATATCGAATTAAATAGAATAGATAAAAAAATTATAAATACATAATAACAAAATCAATAAATAAAATTTTCATAATTTTGGATCATGAATTATTAGAGCATTTTTTGCTGATTTATAATCAGCAATATTACAATCTAAATCTAACTAAGGGAGTAAATAATTTTGTCAATAGTATTAATAAATAAAAAAAAAGAGCCTACAAACACTACTACCATTTTCAAATAATCAGTAGCTAATAAAAAGATATAAAAAAAAAAATAAGTAAATAACTGGCAGTTATTTTCGAGTATTTTGATTTATCTTCAAAAAATGCTTTAATATAAATCAGATCCTGCAAAAGTAAAACTACGAAAAAGTCACACGAAATATTTCGATTTACCATTCAATGTTTTCAGGGTATTCACCGGTTAGGCAAGCAGTACAATGTCCGGTTTTATCAGTTCTATTTGGTTTTTTTATACCGTGCTGAACGGCTTTCACAAGGCTTTCAACCGTTAAATATTCTAAACTGTCGGCGCCGACGTGTTTAGCAAGTTTAGCAGCGTCCAATTTATTTGCGATCAACTCTTCCCTAGTAGGGATATTGATACCCATGTAACAGGGATATTTCAAAGGCGGTGAAGCTACACGTATGTGAACCTGGAGATAATAAAGAAGATAAAAATTTTAAGAAAATGATATTGCAACTGTTGGTATTCCAAGCAAAAATACCTCTTTCGCTCCAGCATCCCTCAGTAATTTGATAATGGGACCGATTGTATTTCCTCTGACTATAGAATCATCTACAAGGACAATTTTTTTGCCTAGGACATTTTCTGAAAGAGCTCCAAATTTTTTGGCAACGCCTAATTTTCGCAGCCTAGTGCTGGGTTGGATGAAAGTCCTTCCAACGTATCGATTTTTGCACAGGACTTCAGCGAAGGCAATACCACTCTGGAAAAAAAGCGATAATCATGAATAAATTTTTCAAAAAAAAAATGTTTAATTGGAGAAAACCAACGATTTTATACCTCTCTAGCAAAACCGTGAGCAGCTGCAGTTCCTGATTCAGGAACAGAACTGATAATATCTGCATCAACTCCACTATCTCGGGCCAACATCCTCCCGCACTGCATACGAACTGAGTAAACCATTTGACCTGTAAAATTTTTTTAAAAAGCGTTTAATTTTTTTTTTAATTTTAATTTCCATTTTTATTTTTATTTTACCTTCAAAAATACTATCAGATCTGGCGAAATATACGTATTCAAATATGCAGAAAGCATATTTATCCTTCTCCGGCCTTTCTACGATTGCTAAAGATTTGACTCCATCTCTGGTCAATTCTACAATTTCACCGGGCAGAACTTCACGAACATAGCGAGCTCCGATGGACAGGAATCCACATGATTCAGATGAAATAACGTAGCCGTCCGATTCATTGTCGATCCGATTGCAATCGACGCAGTTACCATTGACTTTAAAAAAATCGCATTTGGTAATTAAACCCGACAAGAAAAAAAAAAGCCTAAATAAAAAACTAGCAAAAGGTCAGATCTCAGACAGACTTTCTTCCGTATAAGATATTTCAATCAAATGTATTTTAATAATTAATTGCCTAGTTCCGCTTCCATTGATTTCAAACGAAATAGGTCAATCACCTATTCCGAATTAGATTTTTATAATTAAAAAAAAAAAAATCTTACTTGTAGTTTCTCTAACTGGAACGATTCTTCCGATACATAACGGCCGATTCCCATAAGGATCTCTAACACCGTATATCCTATCAACGAGCATTATGACTAGAGAATATGATAAAGGAGCTAATGACATTAGATGCTTAATACGAGCTACCCAATTAGGTCCGCTTTTAAGGTCTTCTTCCGGAGGATTTAAACACAGCGCCTGAGTTATAAGTTCTGAGTCTGAGTGAGTTGATAAACCTACGCCTCTCGCCAATACCTAAACAGAGAAGCAAAAAAAAAATTACGACACGAAGCGAAAAGATTTAGGAGGAGGCTTCATGAATACCAGAAGGAATGGCTGTTTTCTCTAATAGCCCATTTACGATAAAAAAATCCAAATTTTAGGTGTTTAACGTATATATCATGAAGTTTTTAGTGCAAGTTTACACTTGTCTAAAATGTATGGGTGGCGGCAAAATAATGCCGTGTGAACTAACGTATTTCCATCGTAAATATGATTGGAGTTAGTCGGTTTCGACGTTTCGAGGAAGTGTCACGTGACCACAAGTTTACGGCAACATGAGCGTGTAAACTTGCAGTCGCATGATCACGTGATTTTCATAAACATTCGAAACAGACTATCCCCAATCACATTTACGATGTAGATAAGTGAGTTCACCTCCGACGCACGGAAATTAAAAAACATAATGAAAACCATAGTGTCCTCAATATTCGTGACGTCAGTATTACGAATTTCGATTGATTGGCTAAAACCGTAAAACGTCACTTTTCCGAATTATAACAAGCAAACTGATTGGCAGCGCCATGTTGGAGGAACGATGGTGATGGAAGGGGTAAGTGAGCACACTATGTTTTTCACTATGATCAAAAAAAATTGCGGTCGAAAAACTTTGATTTTGGTTCCTTGTTTTTGTTTGCTCAAGCTTGTGCCCTGGTCATTGTTTGGTACAAGTTGAAACTTGTACCAAAAATACAAGAAAAAGTCAGAGGAGTTCGTTAGATACCTAAAATTTTAAATTTTACCGAGTGCTACACAAAACAGTCATTCCTTCCGATATTCCGTGAAGCCTCCTCATAATTAGGAGAAAAATAAATTATTTGGCTTACGGCTTCTCTGAGTTGACTACAATTTACTAGTTCACCATTATGGGCTACTGCCATGGCTCCATGATTAGTATGAACGACAAAAGGCTGACAATTGACTTCTTCGCTGGCAGCACTAGTGGAATATCGCGTATGCCCGATCCCTAAATTTCCGCTTAATTTTTTCATGGATTCGTCGTTGAATATTGTGCTAATCATACCCATTCCTTTCACCGTGTTAAAATGTTTAGGGCATTTTCCTTCGCTTGTGACTATTCCGGCACTTTCCTGTCCTCTGTAAAATTAACAAATGATTATTACAAAAATAATTTTTCAAAAAGTATAGAAAGCAGACTTACCTATGCTGAAGAGCAACCAACCCTAGACAAATCACTTGAGCAACATCAATTTGACTGGGCCAATCCCCGGTTGCTATACATCCGAAAACACCGCATTCATGTGTCAGTCCAGTTTCTTCCCTCTCGGGGACTTCTTCTTTGAAATCGACAACAGATCTCGTTTTTCTCAGAGGATCATGCTTCTTCCCTTCCTGAGAAAACTGACTGTCCTTCCTAATTAGCTGCCCCGGTGTAGGGTTATCCATTTTCTTAACGTAGCAACTCCCAGTCTAAAGTGGAAAAAAATCAGCATGTTATTTATAGTCCGTATGTTTAAATAGTGCATAAACTAATGACCTCTTAAAAACGAGGAGATAAGACAAAGGAGAAAAATGATGTAACAAAACTCTATCTATCAATCCATCCAATCTATTCGATCTTTGCAAATTTCAGCAATCAATCATAATAAATTAATAATAATTATTTATTAAGCAGGCCCGGATCGATACTTAAAAAAGTAAATAAGGAAATTCTTTGAGATTTAAGTCTTGGAAACTTATTGTTGAGGATAATTATTTAAATGCACAAACGTGATGAAATCTTAATGTTTTCAAGAGCCTAAGGATAAATAGCGACGGTCAAAGATAAATTCATACGAAGTAATTATAAACAATTTAAATCAGGAGGATAAAATCCACAGACAGGGGGAAAAAAAATAAAAGGAAATAAGAAAAGAGGAAAAGAAAGGCGGAAAAAACCTATACGTTTAATGACCGCATATTATTTAATAGTGGTCAAGCCGAAAAATTTTCCCAAACATGTGATGCTCAAGAACGTTTCGGCGGATTTTTATCTGTATCGTAAAAAAATAAAACGTTATCACTCGATCTTAAAATTTGGGAAAATTCCAAAGCATCTACAGAAAGAAACAGAGGTCATTTTCATCCTACTCAGTGGAAAATCTTTTATGGGCAATAGTTCGAAAAGAAAAAAAATGGATTATTTGAATACACGGTATGAGGATTCAAAATTTGCTAAAGTAGTTGTATAATGATAATGAAAAGCTTGATAAAAGGTCTGAAAAAAGTTTTCTAATCCGCATGCAGGAAAATGTTCTTCATATAAATTATCAAAACAAATATGTACATCGACAGATGTACATAATTTGACGACTAAATTTTAAATAAAAAAAAAATTAAAGGGAAGGAAAAAAGGAAAAAAAAAAAAAAACAGAAAACTGCGGCAAAAGGAAGTCAAAGTCGTGTCTATAGTAGAGAAATCATAATCGGTCAATGTTATCTGAGTTTGTGTTTACACGTTGTACTAAGACACTTCGGACTCCCCACAGCCAATGCTTGCTTCGCTTCTATATATACTTCACAAACACAAACCAAAGTCACCGCGAAACATCGTTTTTTCCAATTTAAAAATCCATTTTCATGTTCTCCGGGATTTTCTTTTTACAGATGCCTGATAAAAACCCAACAAAATGTTTTTAAGTTGAAACTTTTAGGAAATCGGCCCTAGATTTTTAAAAATTAGCCTTATTATTAAAATCTATTTGTATGCATGTTTGGGGCCGCGGTTGTTTTTTATGCTCGATTGGGGCCTCTCGCATCGCATGGTAGTTGTAAAAAAAATGTCCACCGGTTTCTTGTTTTGCTTTAAATATTTTCTTATTTAAATAAATTCATTACCGAAAAGGATTTTTTTTTTTGCTTTTTTGGGGCAATGGTCGTGTATATAATTTGTTTATTAATGTTACACGTTTTATGGGATTTTGTATTAAAGTTAAAAAAGGGATTATAATGACATGTATTTTTTTTTCAAAATTATGCTTATCAATAATGATATAAATAAGAAAATGATTATGCAATAATGCAATTAATTGGGTAAATTAGTTCTTTGCTAGGAGGTCGTTTATGGCAAAAAAAAAAAAAAAAAAACCTTATCAAGAACTAGAAGAAAAATTATCTTTTCACATAACCAAAAATTTTTAATAGCAAGTAGGTAAATAAAAATGAAGACTTTTATGGCTAGCTGAAGTTCATTTTTAAGATAAATTTTGAATCCTGCTCCAATACTTGCTTGCATCACTTAGAAATTAGAAAATAGTACAGTCGATACAAATATTTTATGCTAAAAAAAATTTTTTTCTTCCAAACGGTCATGTAATTCCTTTTACTTCATACACCACATTAATACCAAAATTATATATGTTTTATGAATTACAGGCTGCAGCAATGACTTGCTAATAAGTGTAACCTTTTAAAAAGATCAGTTTAAAAAAAGAGTGATAAAGGGTTAAAATTCCATTTGTTTTATTGCTCGAAACTTAATATTTATAGTTATAATTGAATCGAATGCATTATCGTAATGAAAAAAATATGTTGCATCAGCAAAACAGAATTTATATTCCATTTTAATTTTGATGAGATTCTTCATAAGGGAGAAAAACTAATCATCAGTAAAAAATTGATTTTTTTAGGAAATAAATAAATAAATAAATTTCAAGTTTAAAAAATGTATTATTTCTTTTAATGTTCTGCCATTTTTTTTTTCTCCCATATAAATACATCTAAACTGCATACACCCTTATTCTTAATGAAGCCAAAAAAAATATTTCCCAATTCCTTTAAAAATCAATTTTTGGTACTCAATCATGCCTGCCAAAAATTTTTATCACACTAAAAATCTCTGTTTTATGTATTTGAATAATGTGCCATATATTATTTTTGATTCTGTAACATGTTCCTGTATTTTTTTTTTTTTTTTTTTTGTTTAAATTTTTTTTTTTTTTTGCAAATATGTATTCAACAAAAAATCCTAAACACTCTTCCTTTCATTTATTTATTTCAAAAATCATTCCTAGTTTTACAGGTACCATTTTATTTTTATAAAATTATTAGAACTTAACTTACCAGTTTAAAACGTGAAATAATTAATTGTAGGAAAAGAAACAAACTTATTTACAGATTATAGGACCCTTAATCACGAAAAGATGTTTGTGAACTATATGAGAAAGCGTTTAACCACTTGTTGACCACCGGCACGAGTCCCCTTTCTACGTCATATGATGCCCCGTATCAGCATCATTTTATAATACTAATCGATCATACTTAACTTATGGCAATAAAACGAAATTATGGTTGCTTCTCAGATGTTTACAAAACCGGCATCGGATTGCTAATAGATTCTTTTACCAGCTTCAGTGGTTGAAGACGGACTGTGTTAGTGTTTGATATTTGTCAAATTGCAATACTCACCATGGCAAGTCAAGGTAGGTTTTAAAATTTTTTCGATTTTTTTCCCCGTTCTTTCCCGTATTTTCGCTTATTATAATTGTTTTGTTTTAGCTATTGACGGTTACAAAGTAGGAAAAAAAATTATTGAAGGAAAAACGAAAATTGTTTGGGATTTGTTGGAACATCCAAACTGGTGTTTGTTGGAAAGCAAAGATAGGATCACTGCTGGAGATGGTGTCAAAGCTCACGATTTGGAGGGAAAAGCAGAAATTTCAAATGCAACAAATGGAAAAGTTTTTGAAATTTTAAATTCCGTTGGTATGAAAACTGCTTATGTTAAACCAGCAGGGAAAAAAACATTTGTTGCTAAAAAATGTGACATGGTTCCCATTGAATGGGTTACCAGGAGGCTGGCAACTGGAAGTTTTTTGAAAAGAAGAGAAGGTGTCCCTGAAGGTTTTCGTTTTAATCCACCAATTCAAGAAACTTTCTATAAGGTAACTGAAACATTTATTTTAATTATTTCGGTCAATCATTTAAGAATTAATGTTAAATCATTTGCTTTTCCTTATAGGATGATGCTAATCATGACCCCCAATGGTCTGAAGAGCAAATTGTATCTGCTAAATTTAAAGTCAATGGCCTTGAAATTGGACAAGAAGAAGTTGATATAATGAGGCGTACAACAATAGTTGTTTTTGAAATTTTAGAAAAAGCCTGGGCAACAAGGGATTGTGCTTTGATTGACATGAAAATTGAATTTGGAGTTGATAATGAAGGTAGTGAAAAACATTTCTCTTTTGATAAATATCATTGCCCTAATTTTATTTTTAAAAAAAACAAAAAAAAAAAATGTTGATAATGATTCATTGGGGGTAAAACAAACAACAATAACAAAATAATAAGAAAATAATAAAAATTGCTTTTTCAAAGTGTTATTGTCCGCTAAAAGACAAATGCCTTTGAAAGGTCGAGGATGAGCCACCAGAAAGGGTCATTCATTATTTGACCTTTGGAAGTCTTTTCATCTCACTGGGAGTTACAGTTTATTATCATTTAAAAATATTGACACATTGTATTGTGATCAGATCATCATCAGCTGTGACCTTGATTCAACCCAAAGAAAACATTTATCCGGGTTTTTCAAAAATATATTAAAAAAGATGCCAAATCATTTTTTTTTCTCGTAGGAAACATTCTCGTTGCTGACGTAATCGACAGCGACTCCTGGCGACTTTGGCCTTCAGGTGATAAGAGGCTTATGAAGGATAAACAAGTGTACAGAAACTTAACAACTGTTACCCAAGAGGATTTGGATACAGTCAAAAGGAATTTTAAATGGATATCTGATCAGTTGGAGCATTTGACTCCCGTGACGAATTCTTTGGCGGTCATTATTATGGGATCACCCTCTGATGCTGACCATTGTAAAAAAATTGCAAAACATTGCCAAGAATTAGGCGTTCCTGCTCAACTGAGAGTAGCTTCTGCTCATAAAGCAACTAATTCTACTTTAAATATAGTGGCGGAATACGAAGGTAAAAATGAATGAAAACTCTTAACATAAATTCCCCGCTTGCCAGGACTGATGGCATCAGTAAAAAAACGATCGCCAAAAGTTAATAAGTTTTTGAAAAAAATTGAATTGAGGCTTTACAGAAAATTCTTTGAAGTAATATTTTTCCACAATTGATATACATATTTAGCTTTCATTTAAAAGTGAAAATTAAATTCTACTTCCTACAAGAAAATCGAAACTTCTTGTAGGATCAAATTTTTTCAGTCGTTTTTAAATCTTGGGAAGAATTTCTAAATAAGCAATTACCTAAAGCCTTTGCCTTCAAGCAAACAGTGGTGTCTTTGGTATTTCAAAAAAGAAAACTTACAAAAAGTCTAATTTACAAAATAAAATTACAGGATCTGGCGCAAAGGTGGTTTTCATCGCAGTTGCAGGTCGAAGCAACGGCTTGGGACCAGTTCTTTCTGGAAATACTTCATACCCTGTGATTAACTGTCCACCAGTTAAATCTGAAAATATTCAACAAGATATATGGTCGTCATTAAATGTGCCATCTGGTAAGTTCATTTACGTAAATCAAGACCAATCTTTTTTTATCTTTATTCGATTCACAACTTTTGACCCAGATTTCATTTTTTAATTTTTTTCCTGTCCTGAATTATCTGACATTTTAAAAATGTGTGCTGAATTGTTTGATGCTTATCATTTTGTTTTTGTTTGTATTTACGTACTTAATTTTTTTTTCTTTTCTTTTTTTTTTAGGCTTGGGATGCACAACTGTTGTTTATCCTGAAGCAGCAGCCCTTGCAACAGCACAGATTCACGCACTTCATGATTACATTGTTTGGTCTAAATTGCGTGTTAAACAATTAAACAATCATAACAGTTTAACACTAGCTGATAAATCCATGAAGAAACTTACTGTTTAAAAAAAACGTTATAGGTAGAATCAATGGGTTATTTAAAACATCGTTATAGTTTATGCCTTAATAATATATTTACACTATTTACACTTCTGCTATTGTTTCATCAATTATACTTTCCATAACACTATCAGTCTCGTTTGTAGGATTCATGGTGCTTTCAGCTAAATCCATAACGTCTGTTTTTGAGAAAGAATTACTTTCATCATCAATTTCATCATCTATATCATCATCATCATCATCATTATTCACTTCAATTTTCCTAATCCTAGGTTTAGTTGGTTTAGTTACTTTCGGTTCAGGTTCTACATTTACTGGTTCAGGACCTGAATTTTTTGGTTTTAAAAATATTCTTGTAAAATCTAATGTTTTTGTTGTCTGCCCCATATATTTCAACATTGTGGACGGAAGCACGGTAAATGCAGGGTCAACTTGACCAGGTGACGGATCCTCTTCAAATAATAGTTTTGTACCTATCGTGTCATTCCACTCACCTACAAAAAATGATTACTATATTTTTTGTCATTCAAAAGATCGCGGTTATTCTAACCTTTAAACGTCGTTTCGCCCATTTGTAAAATCGGCGTATCGGAATCCAACCCTATAATTTTCCAGTTTAGATCCGGCAAGTTAAAAATATCTTTTTCAATTGTTCCCTTCTCAAAATTAGCGTACACGATCACTTCTTCTTCGTCCGAATCTTCAGTTTCCATTTTTCTCTTTAATTAAACAATCTTAAACGATTAATTCACATTATGTGTTTGTTTTGATGCAGTAGGTGACATCAGCGACGCTAGTGGAAAAATGTAAAATTAATATCCGGTTTTAAAAAATTTATTATTTAGATGTTTTCTATCACTTTGATTGCATTTTTTAACCACCGCCCAATAAGAGACAATATTTGTGAAGGAATTTTTATCGGAACATCTTATAATAAAATCATTTAAAAAGTCTATTTCCATTCCAGCGCATAAAACTTTTAAATTAACCGCGCTTATTGCCAACATGAAGCAGGGAAATACGACGCTTATGGTAATCCTGGATTTTGATATTGTATTGTATTTGTATTAGAGAACATAAATATACGGTATACGAAGGCTTTGTATATATACCGTATATAAATACGTATATAAATACGTAAATAAATACCAGACTGGTATTTATGGTATTTTTTTTATTTTTACTTCTTTCTTATAATTTAATCACATTTTAATCATATTTTATTGAATTAATTTTAAGAATCAAGCTCAAACGGGGTGTTTTCTTTTTTTTCCGGGTTGGTATTCATCCTAAATTTTAAAAAAAACAGCAAAATAAAATAACGCGCCAACATGATGTAAATTCTACTTGATACCAGCCATATTTGTTAATGGGGCTTTTTGAAAATGGCGCTCAAAATGGAGGTTGTATTGATTTAATTAATCCATCTTATTTAATTTTTTACCAGTTTCCATTAATATTTTATATTTTTATATCACTCAATATTAATTAATCTTTGATTTAACGTGCAAAAGATTATTCCACAGCATTATTTAGACTAATAAATAAGGTTTTTTTAAAAATATACCGAGGCATAGAAAAAATACATGGTATATTTTTTCCGGTATATTTTTGTATATAAATACTATTTATATACAGTATTTATATACGTATATATTTACATGACATTCTCTAATTTGTATATGGACAGAAGAAGCTAGAAGTATATACTTTTGCTTCCAAGTACTCCTTTATTTTAATTTAATTTGTTTGTAAATAGAACAGGAGTCATTGGATCTTAGGAGAACAACATTAAAAATGAAAATGATACAGTTTACTATGGATTGGTTAATGTTACATCGGTAGGTTAAATTATTCTTCCAGACCTAAAAACATGTACTTACGTAAGCTAATGTAGCGATTCGAATTTTCGTTTTAACTATGAACACTGGAAAAGGGACTGACACCTTTTTATTTTAAACGAAATGCTTGTCAAACATATTATAAGATCTTTATGTTTCTCTTTTTTGTTTATAATTATGTGCATTCTGTTTGCATTGTCAACGATTTTATCAAAAAAACATGTTATCAAAAGGAGGAGCATTTTGAATATGCTTGTCTGTTTATAAATAGAAAAACCCATGTTTTGAAAAATATAATCAATCTATGGTTTTTTTCATAAAGTGTAGGATGCTCCAATTACATGGTTAAATGCAAGGACGATAAGGACAATATTGTCAAGCCTAATTAAAAGTTATAATGTAATTTATTGAAAGCCTAACCATAATTTTTTGCTTATTTCAGTTAGTTATGGAGGATAGCATCAGCATAAAATCAAATGAATCAATAGCAACCAGTGATGAGTATGAATTTGTAGCTAAGACCAGTGTTATAAACAGTCATAGTAATCAGCCTTTGAACATTAAATCAGTTGAACAACCTTTATTAAATATTGCCAATAATGGAGATGTTAATGATTTGTGTATGCAGTTAAAGGTAAGGTTTTTCACATGCTTGCTATAAGGTTTTGAGTAGATAGGCCTGAATCTGGATGTAGCTGCGTAAAGGTGTGAGCTTTATTTTCCCTGTCTCTTATGTTAAACTGCTTAACTCAAGGGAGGGCATTTTGGAGCTGCCAAGATTTATGTATTAAATTTATTAATATAATTAATTTTTTTTATTTATTTATGTATGGACTACATACAGAAATAATATTGTCAGCATTTTTTAACAATTTTTAATTTAAATATTGAAAGGCTACAGATCTGTGAGTAGATTAAAATAAAACAAATCAATAAAAAATTGTTTTGCAGGAAGTATTAAGTGACGAAGACAAAATGGATTCTGTCAAAGTTTCAAGTCCAGAAGATATTGTTAAAAGCCCTGCTTATAAAGATGAAAATTCGCCATCTTCAGAAAAACATGATGAGAGTAAATCTGACTTTGGTGATGATATAGGTAAATATATACAATACAACCTCGTTATAACGAATCCCAAAATCCCGGGAAAAATTTTTTGATAACCATCAAACTAGAATCAATCTCTTAATTTTTTTTTTCAAAGATATTCAGTCCTTTTTTTTTAAATTTGCAGATGTATTTGAAGATGTTCAGCAGGAATGCACGAATTTCGATGGAGTGTGCTATCTTGGAGCCGCTACCATCAATGCACCAAAGAGCGAATCTGAAATACAAAGAAACATGGCCATACTAAATGAACAATCTTCAGAACAAGCTATAAAAGTTTCAGTGTCTGTTCCAAGTTCCTCAGAAGGAATTGTTGTGTATGTATTTTAATTTATCAACACATTTAATTTTTGAAACAATTGTTAATTAAATTAATTTTTTTAAAAAAGATTACGAGATGCAGCCACGCAGCAAGTTATGGCTCGATATGAAATTCATCAAATTTTATTTTATGCACGCGGCGTCGCAGACACACCAGAAGCGTCTTGCTTTGCATTCACATGGTCTCATGGAGATACCCAGGAAACGGCCATATTCCAGTGTCATGTATTTAGATGTGACATACCAGAAGCAGTGAGTATTATAGAGCTCCCGTTATCATTAAAGTATATGAATCATCTTTTTTTTTTTAATGTCACAAAAGTACTTATTGTTCTTCTTATCAATTTTTTTATAGGTCGGACAAGTGTCTGCTTGTTTTGCTAAAGCATTCCAACGAATTCCTAGCTCGATGACTTCGAGTTTAATTCAGTCTGATGCCGGGAAAAATATGCAGGTTTACGTGTTTGAAGTGACGATGGAAATTAAGGAAGAGGACGGTCGAGGTGGATACGGTACCGTTCCGAAGGATAGAAGTTATTTTAAACTTAGGGTTAATTTGGAAAAGATATTATGTTTGACGGTGCAGCAAGTGTCGAGCAACGACAGATTACTTGAAATTGAAAGGTGCTTTGGAGTGTTGGTCAGCCCAGGTCGGAATGTTAAGCACAGTGACATGCAGCTTTTAGAAATGGTAATTTCGTTTTTTTTTTTTTTTTTTGAATTTTTTTTAATAATTCTTTTTTTTTTTTTTTTAAGGTGTCGATGGGCGCTGGAAATGGTGACAAACAGGTCTGCATCATCTCCGGTCATTGGGATCCAACTGAACCAGCTTTTGAATCATTAAACGTGGAATCCCAACGGGATAGCAAACTGTACATAACCGTCGCCATGGATTTGGTAATCAAAGGGATTCAAGAGCCGGTTAGGTTTCTAATCGAAACTCGAGTTAAAGTATTTCCTCAAAACGAGAGATTTTGGTACTTGAGCTCCCGGAAGCTTGTTCAGCAATTTTATTTAAATTTAAAAGCAACCGACAATGGGATGGGGGAATCCTACGAAGTTTTAAGCATTGAAACGTCAGGAGAAATCGACAGGAGTCGATATAATTTAACTTTAAATTTGGCTAATTTGATAATGTCTCCGAATTATTCATCCATAGAAACTTTAACCCCTAAGGATGAGGAGAATTCAGATAACGACGAACCTTTGCTGAGCGGAACCGGAGAAGTTTCGAAAGATTGTTCCGAAGAGGAACTCGGATCTTGGGGAGAGGTTTTGTCTCGTTGGAAAAAAGGAGAGCAGAGACCTCGGCAGTTATCTGCTTTGGTTAAAAATGGAATACCGGAAGCTTTAAGGGGTGAAGTGTGGCAGAGATTGGCTGGATGCGAGAATGATAGTGCCATGATGGACAAATTTCGAGTATTGATTACAAAAGTAAGTAATTCATGTAATAAAATTTTATTTTTTTTTTGAAATTAAACATTCAAACATTTTTTATAGGATTGCAATTGTGAAAATGTAATTCAAAGAGACATAAACCGAACATTCCCAGCTCACGATTATTTTAAAGAAGCAGGAGGACTTGGTCAGGATTCTCTTTATAGAATCTCAAAAGCTTATGCTGTTTTGGATTCGGAGGTTGGCTATTGCCAAGGGTTAAGTTTTCTGGCAGCTACTTTACTCTTACACGTAATTACTATTTATTAATAATCGGTCATTCTTAATTTTTGTTCTTGATGCTAATAATTATTTTCTCGTCTTAATTTTTTTAGATGCCTGAGGAACAAGCATTTTGCGTTCTTGTTAAAATGATGTATCAATACGACCTTCGATCATTATACAAAGACGGCTTCGAATGCCTTTACATGAGGCTTTATCAGTTGAACAGGCTGATGGAAGAACAGTTGCCTCAATTGTGGCAACATTTATCTGATAATAACGTTGAATCCCACATGTTTGCTTCTCAGTGGTTTTTAACCGTCTTCACTGCCAGGTTCCCTCTGTATCTCGTCTTTCATATTCTTGATGTATTTTTGCTTCAAGGAGTTGAGACTTTGTTTCAAGTGGCCCTTTCATTGCTTACGGTAAATTAAATGTTTTTATGTCAGTTTGAAAAAAAAAAATGGATTATTAAAAAAATTGTGTCCTTGCAGATATTCAAAAAAGACTTACTCCAATTGGATTTTGAAAGTATATTGAAATACTTCCGAGTAACATTACCAAAAAAATGCAGGTCCAAAGAAGTAGCTCAGCAAATAATGAAATACGCGTGCAGCTTAAAGGTCAAAAAGTTAAAAAAATATGAACGCGAATTTATGGCCCTTAAAGGTGAGCTTAAGTAACATTAGATTTCTTTTTTTTTTTTTTTTTTTTTTTAATTTTCTTTGATGTTTTTTTTTCTTTTTTTATTATGTAAATTTTCTGTCTTATATTTTTCAGAGGCACAAGACAATGCTGATAATTACACGAACGAGATGGAGAAGCTTAAAACGGCTTTGGAAAGATCTGAAGAAGAAAAGAAAAGATTAGAAGATGAGCTTTCCCAGTGAAGAACATGTTGAAACGTGAGGTGGATCGAGCCGAATCGGACGCCCGAAGGAACAGTGCAATAATTTCAGAATATAAGCAGATATGCGCAAGACTGGATAAGGAGACGAGCAACATGAAAGCAAGGCTTTTAGACTTAAGGGTAAAAATCTTAATAAGCGATATACAATTATGCATTAAAAATCTTATGCGTGAATAAGTTAATTTTTTTTAAAACTACGTTCTTTTGTATTAAGTTCAATCAATTTAATATAAAAGAATAAGTCACCTTAAATAGAAAAAAAAAATCTGCTTATTCATTCATTAAGTCACTGGGTCTATTCTCAAAATTAATACTTGTTTTTTTTTTTTTTTTTTTTTTAATTTTTAGACTGAGGTTTCTAAATGCGACAAGTGTAAAAAGAGTATAAAAGACATCGAATTTCTTGAGGAAAAGAAAAACAAGGAAAATATCGAAAACTTAAACAAAGAAAAAGACCCTCAGCTAACAAGAGCCCTGGAAAGGATAAGGGAGTTGGAATTAGAGTTGGCTCAGACGAAGTTGGAACGTGTCGAAGCTGAATGTTGGAAACAAGAGTTAACGCATCAGCTCCATGCTACTTTGGCCGAGTTGCAAACTGCTAAAACTTCTTGGATCCACAAAACGATTTCGTCCATAAAAGAAGTGACAAATAACAGGAAAGACAACGAAGTATTATTAAACCAAATAACTGATATTCCCTCTGGAGATGTATGTATAATTTTGATTTACTTAACCGTTTAATTTTGTAAATAAAGAAAAAAGTCTTACTTATTTAATTTATTTTAGAGTGGAGAATTAATTAAAAAAGTATTTGCATCGAGGAGATCGATGAAAGAAACGAAGGAATCGCAGCCAGTCGAACCGAGCCACAATCCAATCACGCGAAGAACTTCGGCGCCTTGCAGCAATTCCCAAGATGGTCTGCATAAATTAGCAGAATAATTTTTTTTATTCTTATTTAAATCGCACCGGCTCTTCGTTTTTTAACGTATTTTTTTTTCTAATAATGACAAGCTAAATTATTTTTTATTTATTTAAGTCATTAAAACAAAGAACGGGTGCGATGTCATTCAAGAGGCAAATTACTTTTTTTATTTGAACTTTTTTTAAAAAAATGAAGACCAATTTCTAAGGCCTCAATTTACAAATTTTCGTAAGTAACAAATTCTTTACTAACTTAAGTAGAACTAGCGAACAACCAGAAGAAAACAGTCATCGTCCTAGATTTTATGTATAAAAAATAAGAAAAGAAAAAAATTCGTTTCAGAAATAATTATTTTTGGCACGATACGTTTTTTTTTTTCTATATGAACAGTTTTTCATTTAGCAACGATGCATCTAGTCATTTGTTAAATTATTCGTTTTTTCGGAGATACATTAGGAGTTACCTAAAAAAAAAAATTAACAAGCACTTTATTGAACGACACAGGAACAAGCCTGTTCCGTTTTGCTAAAGAAATGGAAGCTCGTCAAAATAATTTGAATAGCTGAGCTTGAATTTTTATCCAGTTTTAAACGAATTTGTAGAAAAAATTTAATATACCATTTTATGATTTCAAATTTCGAACATTGGTTTCTTAGTTTGCTCAAAGGCTCTAGTCAGGAATGTACTAATGGATAAAAATGCAAGTTTTGATTTTTTTCGAAAGCAAGTCTTCCACCTTTTTCAGTTTTATGCACGGTACGGCAACTTAACACTTTTATTTAACCCTCCGCTATTGTTATTCTAAAAACTAAATTGCGACCAATTTCGAATGGTTTTTTTATATTGATTTTTTAAATTTATAGCTTAAAATCGACCGGTGAAGTTAATTTTTACTACCGGCGTTTTTGTATATTTACTTATTTTTTTATTTCTAATTGAAATGTTTACAGAATTTTTTTTTTTCTTAGTTGAAAAAAAAAATTCGTCTCGTTAGCCTCTTGAACAAATAAAAATGTAGAGTTTCACGGATCTCCTTTTTTGCACTTATTAAAAATGGATATAAAAGAAAATGATATATTGTAAATGGTTATTCCTAATATTAAAAAAAAGCGTAATTATTATTATTATTATTATAATATTTAAAAAAATTAGAAAAAAAATTTACACTATTTGAAACAAACTGGGCCCACTTGAAAACCGAATGCTTGGTTCGGTAAGCCGTAATCTACGGGATAAAAGTCGATAATTGGCAGTTTTTCTAAATCTTTCGTTCTGATTTCGAAAATTGTTTCTCCTTTGTTTTTTCTGGTCTGAAAAGAAAATTATTGTGATGGTATATACGAATTCAGTGGTAGTCTGGAGGTATACTTAACACTTTTCCTACCTTACATCCGTCTACTAGGACGTTCGGCTTGACTGTATCCATCCCAAATTCGAATTCGTCTTCACCCATTAATTTAATAGCAAAATCGTATTTATTTGCCTTCTGATTATACCAAGCTGCTGAGTTAATGCAAGTGTAAGTGAAGTTTTGATAAGCGTCTTGGCTTAATAATCGTAAGAACGTCATTTGGACTAGCCCAACTGTTTCATAAGTTATCTGAAAAGGGTAATTTTTATAGTGAGATTCAATGCAAAATTTACTGTAGTCTTTTGTAAAGGGTTTATGACATCTTAACACTCTCTGGTATTGCACTCTTAATGCACCTCACTCAGAAAAGAAAATGATTAATGCGAATGCAAAAGTGCATTAAGACGAGACATTTTTCTTAAAAACCGTGCGAAAACAAAAAAATAAAATGTCTTGTTTATTTTGTTTTGCAACTATTGGCGACACTGTCGGACAGTCGGAAACAACATGGCGGCTCGCGAAAACGATAATTATTATTTAATGAAATAAAAACGTAGTATCGTTTTAATTTTTATTTTAAAAACTTGTATCATGGATTAAGCAAGATGAATATTGCAGATTTTTATATTCAGGTAACTTAAATTAATTATTTTCTTTCAAAAAATTGAACTGAAATCTAACATTGTGCAGAGGATAGGTTATGTTTAAGTTATGTTGTTACTACGAAGCTACAAAAAACGAAGTAAAAATATAATTTTTTCTATTGATGTTTCATATAGGCCTAGTTATTTTATTTACATTGTTTAGTGTGAAATTGTTTGATACACGCGAGCATGAAGAGTATTTTCATAATAACGTAATACATGTATATCAATTCTACATAAGACGCCATTGTGTTTGTTTACAATATATGACTTGCTGACAGCCGAGCTGATGACTTGCGACAATAAGTCAGAAAATGTCTTGGCTCAAAACAAAAGCGTTCAAAGCATAATAACCGTTTATGCTAAGTTAATTTGTTTTCTGAGTGTGATTTCGCAATTTTTTCTTTGAGATGACTATAAATATGACTTGCTGTCATTTTTATTTCAGTCAGCACCTTAATTAAGATCCGGCTGTTTCAGCACTCTTCAAACTTACCCTAAACCCTCCTCTTAGATTCGAATACCAGTCCGTTTTATCAGTTTCTTTCCTCCATGGAATATTCGGCATTTGACTGGAATGTATGTCAGGGAAAACGCACGTTTCTCCTTGGGCGGTTAAATTGCAATAAACGTACACTGCATCGTCTGACATACCTAAATTTGGATCTATCCAATACCAGCCTAAAAAAAAAAAATTTCGTTTGAAAAGAATTTTAATTGATTTCCTTGGTACAGTATCAATGCCTTACCGTCTTTAAATTGCGGATGACCGTAAAATAAGTCCTTACAGCAGCGGACAGGATTCTCCCTACTCCCTACTGGCTTACGTATTCTTTCTAAATCTTGTCGCATTTGGTAAATAGTGCTATACATATCTAAAAATTTAACGCTATCTTCTTTATTGTGTTTTGACTTTTTGTTACCAGTCTGTTCGGTTTTCGAGGATTTTTCTTCCTTAATCAATTCTTCTAAGTCTAATAATTTACTGAAATCCAAAAAAAATCAGTGTTACCAAAAAATAATCTTACAGTTCGGATGCAATTGATACTAACTCTTCACGTTTTCTTCTGACGGCTTTCACGTTACTTTCCATTGAGTGTTGAAATAAAAGTTCGGGAGGAAGCAATGGTAACTCTCCCGGAGGTCCAGGTGGGCCCGGTGGACCTGGTCTGCCTTGTTCGCCTTTTTGCCCAGCAACGCCTTCAGATCCTTTGGCTCCTGGAGGACCTTCTATGCCCGGTAAACCTTGAGGACCGTCGTTTCCTTTTTGTCCTGGAGGACCGATAGGTCCCTATTGAAATTCGTCATTACATTAATATGAGTATAAATCAATTTTGTTTAAATTTGTTTGTACCGGTTCTCCTTTTTTCCCCTCCAAGCCCTGCATTCCAGTCATTCCTTTTTCTCCTTTTTCCCCCATATCGCCTTTTAATCCAGTTAAACCCATCTCTCCTCGATGACCCTTTGCCCCTCTCCTTCCTCGATCTCCTTTAGGACCTTTTGGGCCCAGTTCTCCATTTTTACCAGGAGGACCTTGTGCTCCCGGTTTTCCAGGAGGACCCACATCACCCGCATTTCCAGGAGAACCTCTCATTCCTGGTAGACCTTGAGTTCCTGGTAATCCTTGCGGTCCAATCAATCCTTGGGGTCCGGGAGGGCCGGTTGGGCCGGTATCTCCTTTTTCTCCGGGAATGCCCGGACTTCCTGGAAACCAGCTGGACCTTCCGGACCCTAAACAAAGAAAATATAAGAAAAAAAGAGACTTCACAGTTCGAACAAAACTTACGATTTTCCCCGGTGGACCTGGTTCTCCCGGTTTACCAGGAGGGCCGGATTCGCCTGGGAGTCCAGGTTCTCCTTGTTTACCATCAGCCCCATCGATTCCTGTATCACCTTTTAATCCGGGTAATCCTGGTTCACCAGCTGGACCCGGAAATCCGGGTGGCCCGGGATTTCCTTTGGCCCCTTCGAGACCAATCGGACCTCTTGGACCTGGAGGACCTTGAGGTCCGGCTTTTCCTTCTTCTCCTTTGGGTCCAGGGGGTCCGATATCTCCCTTTAAAGAAATCGCAAATATTATTTGACTTATTGCATAAATGTTGCACGTACAGGCTTGCATAATATCTAATTTCGGAACCTCTAAAACCGGTTTAAAGGTTCAAAATAACTTTAGGAAATGTCGACACTGATTTCATAAACCTACATGTTTGCCATCTGCGCCTTGAGGACCCGGAGGTCCTGGATTTCCGGGTTCCCCTTTTGGTCCTTGTAAGCCTTCCGGGCCAGGTAATCCAGGAGGTCCTTCTCCCCTTTTACTCCTCTTTGCCCTGGCTCTCCTGGAGGACCGGCTGGTCCCAATGGGCCTAAAATAAAATAAAAATTAAGATTTTTCAAAAAAAAAAATGAAAGCAAAGAAATATGCACCTTTAGGACCAACGTCTCCAATTTCTCCTTTGACTCCCGGAGGACCAGGCATTCCTGAGGGCCTGTTGTTCCAGGAGCACCTGCAACTCCCGGTGGACCATCCTCTCCTTTAATTCCTTGTCTTCCGATTTCACCGGGGGGTCCTTTTTCACCTGTTGGTCCAACAGGTCCAGGTTCTCCCCGTATTCCTTGTGATCCGGGCGAGCCAGGGGGACCCTAAATAGTTCTTCGTTATTTCACTTACATGTAATTTTTTTTTATGAGATCCTAATACTTACGGAATCACCTTTCAATCCTTTAAATCCTTTTTCTCCAGGTGGCCCTATATCACCCTTGTCACCATCTTCTCCTGGTGGCCCCATTGGCCCTGGTGGTCCTGGTAATCCTCTTTGACCAGGAAGACCGTCTCTTCCTGTAGCTCCCGGTACTCCTGGTTCTCCCTGGAAAATTAAGATTTGATCTAAAACTTGTTAAATTGTAGTTGGAACTGGTTTTTTTTTTTCAATGTGTTGGTTACTGTTTCTCTTATCAGAGGCTGTGGCAACTTCAACATTAAAAATGGGATACTTTTTTTAAAAACGTTATTATTATTCCATTTAAATTACCCTATCGCCTTTTGCACCAGCTGCCCCAACGGAACCAGGAGAACCTTGCCTTCCTTCGGGGCCAGGTGGTCCTTCCTTTCCAGGTTCTCCTTGCTGTCCCTTATCTCCAACAGGTCCGATAGGCCCAGGAGGTCCCATTTCTCCTTTTAAGCCAGGCATCCCCGGTAAGCCTGTCAACCCTCTTTCTCCAGGAAAACCGGGCAGGCCAGGAGCTCCGGGTGGTCCGGATTTTCCTTGGGGACCCAACGCTCCGGGTGGTCCTTCTTTACCCATTTCACCGGGTTCTCCTGCTTCACCAGGGACTCCGGGAAGACCTTGAAGATGAATTTAAGATTAAAGTGCACTTAAGTAAATTCATTTGAGTTAAATAACAAATATACCTGGATTTCCTGGCTCGCCGACTGGTCCAGGCTCACCGGCAGGCCCAGATGGTCCAACTACTCCAGGTGCGCCGGGTGGTCCTTGAGGTCCAGTCTCTCCGGGGGGGCCTCTTTCTCCAGGAGAACCTGGAGGCCCGTCCTTTCCGTTATTTCCGGGGGTACCTTGAGGTCCCGGAAACCCTCTGGATCCGTCGGCGCCTTGAGGTCCTCTTTCCCCAGCTGGTCCTGGTGGTCCCGGCTGACCAGTGTCTCCTTTTGGTCCTGGAGTACCTTCAGCACCTCTTCTACCTCTTGCACCTCTAAACCCCTAAAATGTCAAATCGTTAAAAACGAAGAAAAAAGAAGGAAGTATTGACGAAATTGTACTCACTCTTGGTCCGATTTCTCCTCTTTCCCCTGGTTGGCCGGGGTTGCCCTGTAAAATTGAGTATTCCATTAAAAATAATTTTGGGATACTTATTATTCTGTACCTTAGTGCAGAACTACACCAAGTCTATTGCGTATTTAGTCCTTCTTATTTCAAACTCGGCTTTAAACATAGTGAAAGACACATAGTGTGCTCTGCTCACCTAAGCAGAGGATCACGTAATCACTTTTTTTGACAAATCGAAATTGCCTACACCTTTCATTTAGGTGACGTAACACCAATGAAATTCGTTGTCCTTCAATTTCATTTAGCGGCGCCACAAATCGTCTGCTCAAGTGCGCACACTGTTTCTTTCACGATGGCTTTAGAAAACGAGTTTTTTTACCGAAAGTAGAAGGTGGCGATGTAGATTGACGCTGCCGCCATCTTGTGTTTTGTGAGACGCTTACAGACGATTACAAAAGGACTTGGTCCAGTTCTGCACTGAGGTATAGTATTTTAGTCATCATTATTTCTAATACCCTATCGCCTTTTTCTCCAGGAGTGCCAGCTTTTCCCTCAGCTCCTTTATCTCCCTTTTCTCCAGGTGCTCCAGGATAACCTGCAAAACCTGGTGTTCCGATTTTTCCTTTTTCTCCAGGAACTCCAGGAGGTCCGGTATCTCCTCGTGGCCCTTCAAACCCCTTAAACAGAAAGTAAGTTATATAGGCTTTGTCGATTGCATTCTTTTGCATTTCTATTTTATGATACCTTAGGCCCCTCTGGACCTTCCAGTCCAGCAGTTCCGGCTGGTCCTGGTGACCCTCGATCGCCTTTGACCCCAATATCTCCTTTCTCGCCATCTACTCCCCGTTCTCCTTTGTCTCCTTTATCTCCAGTGTTTCCTCTTTTCCCTTCATCTCCTTTTACGCCTCTTGGCCCGGGGAAACCTACGGGCCCTTGGGAACCCACAGGTCCTAAGTCTCCCTTGAGCCCTGGAGGGCCTTGGTTTCCTGGATGTCCCGGAGATCCTTCTGCACCTGGCAAGCCCGGTAATCCAGGTTTACCAGGTGATCCCTTTTTTAATGAGACAATTCATTAATATCCTAACAAATGATTTGGAGGTAAATTATACTCACGGCCAATCCCGGAGGTCCTAACGGTCCTTGCGGCCCTGGTGGCCCAACACCACCCGGAGGCCCTGGCTGGCCTGGATTTCCAGGTTGACCCGGCGGTCCTGCGCTTCCTTTCGGTCCTGCTGGTCCTTCACTGCCGGGAATACCAGGGGAACCTGGTAATCCTGGAAATCCCCTAGGACCTGTAAATCCTCTCGGTCCCTAAAAATGTTCTACTATTTCGATAAATAGAAAATTTATCAAAAAAAATCAATTTTGTAATTAAAAAGTTCACTTACGAGTTCACCCGGCATGCCTGGCAACCCTGGTGAGCCGTCATCTCCTTGCATTCCTTCAGGTCCTTGAGCACCCTGTTGTCCTGGCGGACCTGTGGCTCCTCGCTCTCCTTTTTCTCCGGGCAATCCCGGAACCCCGGGAAGACCTTGCTCGCCTTTAGCTCCGGGAGGTCCAGTCATTCCTCTTTCCCCATCTCTTCCCGGTCTGCCTCTTCGTCCTTCTCTTCCAGGTGTTCCCATTGGGCCTCGCAGGCCTCTAGGACCCTGTGTTTAAGCATTACGTGTGAGTTGAATTTGAACGGTTAGCTCGAAGATAGACTTACAGGTTCTCCAGGTTCACCGGGCTCTCCTTTTAGCCCCTCAGGTCCAGGGGGTCCTTGAGGTCCTGGTATGCCAGTCAGTCCCATGGGTCCTTCCACACCTCTCATAGCAAGCTGTCAAAAAAGAGAGATCGCATTGAGGCCATACTAGGGATGCGCACGACAAATTTCAACAAAATTTCGAGAAATTTCCTCAGATTTTGGTTCTGGACTTGTAAGACTCTAAGGATTCAAAATCTTGCTCAAGATCTTGTTCAAGAATCTTGCTCAAGATCTTGCGAGGTCTTTAGTAAAAAAGGAAAAAAAGCATTACCATGTGCTGACTTAGCAACTGCCGAAAATGTTCTGCCTGATTATCCGGACCTTTTTCATTCATCGGAGAACTTAACTGAAATCAAAACGGAAGAGTAAATGTCTGCCACAGCCAGAAGAAAAAAAAAAATAAACAATCCGAATTTTTTTTTCCTTACTGGAATCATAAAAACGTGACCAGGTGGGCCCTGTATTCCGGTAATCCCTCCAATTCCATCTCTTCCTCTTTCTCCTTTTGGTCCAATAGGACCAGGAAGCCCCGGAGGCCCCGGGTAGCCTCTCGGTCCAGGTGGCCCTCTGACGTAATTCCCCTCAGAGCCAGTCGTGATTGGTGGATAAATTGTAATCCCTTCAAATCCGGAACCTTCTGTCTAAAAATAACCGATTAATAAATTTTTAATAAAATAAAAAATCCGGAGGAAATGATTTTTTGAAAAGAAAGAGTAATCAGAAAAATTAATTTACATCATTTTGAAAAAAAGGTGTTCGCGTTACGGACAATAAATCCGTTTCTCCGGAATAAATTCGATTATGATTATCATCTTCATCTTCCGAATCATCGTAATCCTCATCAAACTCGTCGTAATTCGGTGTTGCATATCCGTAATTGTCTGTGGACGTGTACCGACTTTCCAAAGCTTGTAAGTTTTTTTTCCCCTTTTTCTTTTTTCCTTCCTTATTGACTTTCGGCTTTGTACTAGAGGTCGTGTTGATGTTGGTATTATTATTATTCAGTCTTGTTATTTCTTGTTTCGTTGTAGATTCGATGGAGATTTCCAGCTGCCTGTACTTGAACGGTCGATCGCACGGGGGGCAATATTCCGTGCACATCTCGTAGGCGGCGTCCGGAGTTGATGAGATCATTAATAATTGCAAATCACCCTGAAAACGAATTAAAAAAAAAAAAAAAAATAGAAGTAAGTGCAAAATATTTTTTTATAAGGTGCAGTAAGAATTTGATGGTTTTGGGTAATTAGGGTAATTTCGATGCCGTGAGCCCATTCCGAAAACTTATTCGAAATATATATTTTGTTAAAAAATTAATTCGTAGAAAAAATTACAGAAATTGATTGCCATAGACAGATTGGCTCTTCGTCAAATAAAAATCGGATACTCTATCGATTGCCAGCAATATGCTGCATGTATGAGGAAAAATCTGTCCCCTTTTATAATATTACAAAAGCCGAAATCTCGATTTTCTATTTTTTATTTTATGGAAAAATAACGACTTCATTGATGAAAAATTTTCGTCGGGTACATGAGCCGAGTGGGAATCGAAACCACGTCCTCCGCTTGCCGGGCAGGTGCTCTACCACTCAGCTACCGACCTGCACTCAGCCAAGGACGTAAATTGCAACACGAGTGCGAGTCGATAGCTTAGTGGTAGAGCGCCCGCCCGGCAAGCGGAAGGCGTGGGTTCGATTCCCACTCAGCTCATGTACCCGACGAAATTTTTTATCAATGATGTCGTTATTTTCCATAAGTGTAACATGTAATTTATCTGATTTTTTCATTTCTAAAGGCAATTTGGAAAATAGGGGCTTATTCGGGATTGTTTGTTTTGCTATATGGAATTCCACCGAGAAAAAAAAGGCCTGAAAAAAAAAATGCCTGAAAATCAGGCCTGTTGCCGGGGGGGGGGGGGGGGGGGGAAGGGCGGCTCAGCGCCCCTTTGGAAAAGTTTGAGCCCCCTGTAAATTTGACTTGGACCATGTATTTTCCCTATCTTCCATTTTATAAGGGGACATTTGGTCCCCCCTTAAAATATCTTGTGCCCCCTTTGCTTCTCAGGCTGGCTACGGGTCTGGTGAAAATACATTTTCTTAAAAATCATGCGAAAACAATAAAAATATCTTGTCAAGAAACATGTTCATTATCGCGAAGAATTTTTGCTTTGCTACGAAACATTCCGGTGTTGTTGCAAGACAGAGAGCTTGTTCAAACATTTCCTTTTTTTCAAGTATTTTTTGTCAAGAAACAACACGTCCATTATCGCGAATAATTTTTTGCTTTGGGATCGTGCATAAATTACGTAAGCATGGGTTAGACCCTTTTTGCACGCTTTATCCCATTTCGCCTATGCTTAGCTTATGAGTACGATGTCAAATTTGGACTCCCTCCCCCCCTAAATGTGCTTACGTAATTTATGTACGACCCCTTTGGAAGCATTCGAGTATTACGTAAGATCGGAAGGGGGGAGGGGGTGCAAGAAATTCTTACATGGGGCGGGATTCAGAAAATATTTTTGTTATTATCTTACGTAAGAATTTCCATTATAACTTATTGTTAAGAATTTTGTTTTTTTATTTCAAAAAATTAAGTTGTTTTAATTTTTTTTTTCGAATGCTTAAAGTAGGAAAATAGAAAATTTTTTTCAAAAAATTTTAAGAAATAAAAATATATTTTTTGATGAGATTTTGTGCCAATTGTAACCCACTTCAGGGATATGAGTATGAAATATATATCCAGATTTAAGAGATTACTCCAATTTAAAATTGGCGTTAAAAAAAGGGCGGAGAACCACGTTTTGAAGTTTTTTACCAAAAATTTACCGTAAAAAATTCATCGTCCAATAATTGTTGCCCAATCAGTATGATACCGGCCACGCTAATTTTCCAGTTTGCGTTCCTATTCAGCTTTTTAGTTACTTGCTTTTCGCAATCCAAGAGTAAAGTAACGGCGTTGCCCTTAACGCTGAAACCCAGTCTGTGCCATCTGAAATATTAAAAAACAAATTAAAAAACGACGTTACTTCTGCGTTACTAAGCAAGTTAATGAAAAAAAAAAAAAAAAAAAAAAAAAAAAGAAAAGTCACTGACTTCCCGTCGTTTATTCCGACTCCGAAACTGACTAAGTTTTGTCTTTCCGGTCTTCCCTCTTCATCTTGCAAATAGAAAATAACATCTTTTCCCACGGAAACGGCAAGTTGATCATCTCCCGCATCACTGTAAACGGTGAATAAAGTGGAAACGCTCGTTTCTGAAGGGAAAAAAAATCGGAAAAAAATTTTCTTGTATTATATCGTATTTTTTTTCTCTTTAATAACTTTGCTAAATTAAAGTAAAAAACTATTTTCCGCAATGTATTTTTTTTTTTTTTAATAAAAATAATTTGGAAGACTATTTTCCAGTATTGCCAAAACCTAGCAACCTAGCAACGAATATCATTTTTTTTTTTTTGCCTGAAATTTTCATTACGTTTGATTGTCATTGTCCATTTTCATTTTCTACATAGCCAGAAAAAGAAAAATATTTTTTTTTCCCCTTGTTTCAAGGATTTCCTTTTCGAGAATAGGATGTGGGTTTTATGTAAAGAATTTATAGATATGATCTCATTTCCGTTATGAAACGCTGGAATTTAAGACATTTGACCGAACGGTTTTTTCCTTTTCTAATTTTTGCTGAAGAAACGTGTAACGTTGAAACGTTTACGTTTGAGCCCTGGTGCTTACGTAATATATATTTATTTTGATCTTTTACGTTTTAGAGAATATATCGCTTAGTTTCTCTTACCCGTTTTGAAAGAAGTACGAAAATCAAAACTTAAAGTCTTAAGAAAATGGTCCAGGCGGAAATTTAATCTTTTGAATCAATGGCTTTCTATATGAAAATAGTTTTATTTTTTTTTAATCTCCCCTCCCCCCCCCCCCCCCCCCATGTTTTAAAGAAACACCGTAACTAATTTATTCCAAATAATTTACCTAATTTGATAAAACGGAGAAAAAGATTCAAATTTTTGCAGCAAAGAAAGAAAAAGTACCAACTGGGGAGTGACTAGACACGACACTGGGGACCCTTCCTGAAATCTTTAATGGCGTGAAAAATTGGTTCAGCTTTTTCGAATCGTACAAAGGAAAATTCCTGAAAGTTTTTGAATTTCCGTGTGCTTAAAAAATTATTTAAATAGTATATATGTCAAAAGCTTCATTTAATTGGACATTTTCCGAATATTTCGAAGTTTTTCAGAGGCTTGCAAAATAACTCAGTGGGAGTGCGACTGGAATTTTTCCGGAATTTGAAAATTAAATTAAATTGAATAATACCAGGTAGGAGGCGGAAGACATTTACGTAGCCTAATCACGTGGAAAAAAAAATGGAAAAATTTGTGCAGGGGCTTACGCAGAGAAGTAGGGGAAGGGGGGGGGGGAGGAATGGTCGAGAAATAGCGTGGCTAAGGATAGTCAGGTGATACTTCAGGCGCAATAGGGTGACCTTTTTGTTTTACAAATTTTTGAATTTCGGTGAACGCACCCCCTAATTCTTTTATATTAACCGAAAAATGATTACCTGCGTTTTTTCAGATTTTTTAACCGTGTCCCCGCGGACCTAAAAATTTCAAAATTCCCGAAAAGGCCGAAAAATGAAAATTTTTATTTTTATGTAAAAATTGTTGTTTCTTATTCTGATTATTATGCAGTTCACGAATACATTATTAAAAGTTATACATCTCAAGGTTTTGCGGATAGAGACCGAAAAAAATTAAAAAATTAGCGAAATATGCTACACAAACACAATTTTTTGCGAAATAGTTCTTTATATTTTTGTCCTCTAGCACAGTAATCAGGGATGGGAAAATAGCAGACTGCAGTATATATATATATACACCATTTTTAATGTTTAGCATATGGGTATATAAATACCAGGAGTAAGTATACCGTATATTTCCCATCCCCGACGGTAATCGTTTGTGAAAAATAAATTCTAACTCCGATTCCGTAACCTCCATAAAAATTCGGATAGGAAACAACCATTTTTAGGGAGACTTTTTTCGGGAATTCAAGTATTACGTGAGACTTTTTTTCGGGTTTTTCGACTCCCTCCCCCCATGTCGTAAGATTTAGTAAGGTTTCTTTGACCCTCTTTTAACTTACTTAAGATTTTCGCTGACCCCCCCTTTTTTTTTCTTTACCGCCAATTTAAAAAAATGTCAGAAAAAAAAAAATTCTTAAAATTAAAGTACTTTTTTTTTTTTTTTAAAGAGGAGAGGGTCGAAAATGGAAGGGTGTCCATTTTTTATATTAAATTGGAATTTTTTTTGAACAATAAATAATAATGAAAATTCTTATGTAAGATTTTCCGAGCTCCCCGGGACCTTTGCATCTGCTCCAAAGAGCAGATGCTCCAAAAAAGTTTTGGATCATATGCAAGGGTATGAAATTGCACTTGCTCCAAATTGCATATGCTCCAAAACTTTTTGGAGCATATGCAAGAACTATGTGTTTTTTATATTGCATTTGATCCAAAAGTTTTGGAGCAAGTGCTAAGGTTAAAAAGGTTGACTTGCATTGCTCCAAAACAAACGAAAAAAAAAAAAACGATTGCTTCTACCCGTTGTTTCCAATAGTCTCTTTCAGTTGTTTGTTGGAAAAAAAATATCTTCTAAATAAAATCAGTAGTATAATCTAATTTAAAATCAGTAATATTCAGTTTTTCAGCAAGTTCGAAATTATTCTGGGTGTCTACTGAAAATCAGTTTTGAAATTCAAGGTTTTTTTAAGGTTTTGAAGACTCATTTTTAGAAAAAATGAAGTTTTTTTTTTTTTTTTAAGAGGAGAGGGTCGAAAATGGAAGGGTGTCCATTTTTTATATTAAATTGGAATTTTTTTTGAACAATAAATAATAATGAAAATTCTTATGTAAGATTTTCCGAGCTCCCCGGGACCTTTGCATCTGCTCCAAAGAGCAGATGCTCCAAAAAAGTTTTGGATCATATGCAAGGGTATGAAATTGCACTTGCTCCAAATTGCATATGCTCCAAAACTTTTTGGAGCATATGCAAGAACTATGTGTTTTTTATATTGCATTTGATCCAAAAGTTTTGGAGCAAGTGCTAAGGTTAAAAAGGTTGACTTGCATTTGCTCCAAAACAAACGAAAAAAAAAAAACGATTGCTTCTACCCGTTGTTTCCAATAGTCTCTTTCAGTTGTTTGTTGGAAAAAAAAATATCTTCTAAATAAAATCAGTAGTATAATCTAATTTAAAATCAGTAATATTCAGTTTTTTCAGCAAGTTCGAAATTATTCTGGGTGTCTACTGAAAATCAGTTTTGAAATTCAAGGTTTTTTTAAGGTTTTGAAGACTCATTTTTAGAAAAAATGAAGTTTTTTTTTTTTTTTAAAGGACATGCTCTACTTTGGAATAGTAGGAATAAGGTAAAAAATAACCATTTTTTTAGATAAGGTAAAATATAACGTTTTTTAAATTTAAAAAAAATTCCAGAATGGGTCTGATTTTAATAAGAAGAAAAAAAGAAGACGCAAAAAAAAAAAAAAAAAAAAAAAAAAAAAAAAAAAAAAAAATTAATAGTTGAGAAAATTGGCTTCCAGAAAAACTGTATAAGTTCTAAATTTAAGGATATTTACTGAAAATTATGATTGAAATTCAAGATTTTTCAAGGTTTTCGAGGTTTTAAAGGTCAAATTTCAAACTCAAGGCTAATTCAATGTTTTAAAGGTTTTCAAGGTCGGTAGACACTCTGTTATTAAAATTTGAACTGATTTTCAGTTTTAAAAATAACCAGTAATCAACCAGTAACCAAATAATCAGTCTTAAAATATGTGGTAATTGCGTAGAAGCAATTTTTTTTTCTTTGGAGCACATGCAAGTCAACCTTTTTAACCTTAGCACTTGCTCCAAAACTTTTGGATCAAATGCAATATAAAAAACACATAGTTCTTGCATATGCTCCAAAAAGTTTTGGAGCATATGCAATTTGGAGCAAGTGCAATTTCATACCCTTGCATATGATCCAAAATTTTTTTGGAGCATCTGCTCGTTGGAGCAAATGCCATAGACCCAGCTCCCCCCCCCCCTTCCGTTCTTACGTAATACTTGAACGCTCCCTTACATAAAAATAAAAATTTTGACTTTTCGGTTTACTGCATCCGCCATATTTAATTTTTATAATCTGACTTCGGAATCAAAATCAGCGACCCCAATAATCCCCATAAACAAACTTTGGTGAAAAAATTCGATTTTTGTAAAAATATGTCCGCCATATTGGATCCGCCATCTTGAATTCTTAAAATCTGACTGCAGAATCAAAATCAGCGACCCCCGAAACCCCCGTATCCCAAATTTCGTGACAATCTAACGACTTTTAAAAATTCACCCCCCTTCGATATTGCCCCCCCCCCCACTTTTCCAGGGAGGAACGATCGGAAAAAATTTTATGACAGTGGGATCTTGTTTTGGGTCATAAGCTTTATCATTTCCACCCATGGTTTAATTTTTCCGCTTTCTCTGCGAAGCGGAGCGAAAATTCTCCGGAAGGTCCATTTTTCCCCATATATTAAATAATTTTTTTTCCAAGGGGGGGGGGGGGCCTGGGCGGCCGGTTAGGGGGTGGTGTAAAAAAGTGTTCGGGTACGTGCTTCAAGTGACTTTACCATTTGGGTTTCAGTCAATAGAGTCAGAAACGCCGAGCAATCAAAAGAAATGTAACTATTAATTTGAAACGGAGGGAGTAAAAAAAAAAACAATGCTGACGTTAGAAAACAATTAAGCCTCTTCTAGTCGCCTATCACAAATATCCCCATTTGGGTAACCCCCTCTATCATGGTATGGTTTCTTAGTCAATTAAATTGTTGACCTTAGTACTCTCAAAATCAGAAAAGAAGAATATATCATTTTCCAGTGTATGGATGTCGGTATCACCCTCTGCAGCTTCGCTGTAGAATTTGATTTCGGTTTCCATCATCTCAAATAGCAGACAGAAAAGGTCAGTGGATTGGGTTATTATTTCATGTTCTCTTTTTAAGGCTCAGAGTTCTTTTCGTTTCTTTTTCTTTTTTCCCTTCGACTTTTGTTACAAAATAGCAAAACATGATCCTTCGTTGGCGTCAGTCAGCACTCCTTATTCGTCCTCCCAAGAAACGTCTTTATCATGTAAATCGGTTTTATCAAGAGAATAAGTTGTTAACAAAGGAACTACTCTTTTTTTTCGGCTTTTCTTTGACTTCTTAAACACATCGTACCGTATATAACATTTTCATCCGAGATAAAATAGGCGAAACAAGAAAGAAAAGAAATAGATATAGTTTATTTTTCAACATAAAAATGAATGGAAATAGAAAAAAAAAATGAAACGATGCGCACGGAAAAGGATTTTGAGAACCCAAAGGCACGATAAATAAAGTGGCTTAACTTCCTTAGAAGGTAAATTTAACGAAGTCCGACATTATGAAGTCGGATTAAAAATTCGCGTAGGTAGAGGGATAAACGGTCCTCGGGGAAACAATAAAATAATAGACTGTGATTTTCCGGAAAATTTCGTTTATTTCAAAGGATAAAATCAAGGGTGTCACATTTCTTCCGTTTTTTCTTCCAACTACGGGATCATAGTCATAAATTTTTCGATCAAAATTAGGGTGTTGTTGAACTTTTACTTCGGAGTTTGAGGTTAATGCTTGTATGTCGTGAGGAGAGATTTGTGGGATGAGTGCTACCACTTTGTATCATATTCAATTTTTGAGTACTGAAAATCCAAAGATTACCTCATTTTTCTTTGATATTTTCTCAGGTTGCATGAGTGTATGATGAGTTGATCCCCGAGCACGTTTGGACATTTGCGTTTACTTTGATGTAACATTAAATTTTCTTCGAAATCTACTGAATCTGATACCCAAACCCTGGGTTTGAATTTTCGCGATGAAAAATAAATGGAAAAAAATGCCAGTGAAAATTTAGTGCATGGATCATCCACCAAAATTCTACTTGGAAATTAGGTTGAATTCGTTATTGCACCGAGAAAAATGTGCTTTCAATTTTAAGTCATTGACTTTGCTAGAGCCCAAATGTCAAAGATGTAAAAATTTAGCTCGATTTCCTTAAAAATTTTAAAGCATAGACGTAAGTTTTAAATTATCAAAGTAAAATTTTAAGCAAATTGAGTTAAATTTTAACATCTTTGACGTTTGGGCTCTAGCAAAGTCAATGACTTAAAATTGAAGGCGCCATTTTTCTCGGTGTGAGAATCATTCAAGTATTACGAAAGACAAATAAGGGGAGGGGGTCGAAGAAAAGGCTCAGATTCTTATGTGATACTTTAGGTAAAAAGAAACGTTTTCATGCGAAACATATTACTATTTTCTTAATTTTGCTTGAATCTTATAGTATTTATATCCTAAATGACTCACCCAATAAAAACTTATATCAAGAAATCCAAAAAAGGGTTTTAGGCCTAATATACCGCATTCATGCTCCCATAAGCCCATGTATAGCAGCCATTTTTTTAAAAATACTTAACTTATGCCTTTCCCTTGATTTCCCCTTCAAACTGACGTCACACGGACACTGTTTATGAAGGTTCAAAGGAACTCCTTTCGTAGCGACGCGATAGAGTCGAACAGTCGTTATGTCTACAGGGTTTGAAAAACACTGATTTTGAAGGTTTTGCTATTTTTTGACCAATTAAAGTTGGAACAACGATAAAAGGCAGGGATTTTACTGATCTGAATGTACCTGTGACGTCAGACTGTTCGACTCTTCGATATATCGATCCGCCATTTTTTTATTTTTTTCTCCGACAGTGTTTTTATGCTGGGTAAGGTACATTTTTTTAACTTAAACTTCCGAGACCATTTATATATACTGTGTATGCATATGGAATTTTAAAGCATCCATCATCCATCAAGATTTCAAATTGTTTTATGACGATAATTCTGTGACACATTTTACGAATCGAAACAACAGCTTTAGAACGTAATAACCTCATTCACAGCTCCATAGTCAAGATGGAGGTGCCAATGTTTAAAGAGTTCGATACAAAACTCTCGTTGAACAAACCTAGATGTAGAATAATTAATATAAATGCTTGTCAAGTTTGTGAGATAACTGCTAGAGACGTGAAACTAAAACGTTGCGGTGGATGCTTTATGGTCTCCTACTGTACTAAGGAACATCAGAAGTTGCATTGGAGGAAACACAAGCAATTTTGCAAAGTCATACAAAAAGTTGAAACAAGTTTACCAGGAGATGATTTGGCAAACTATTTGAATTGGAAGTGGTATCAACAAGAAGTGTGGAGACTTTGCCAACAAATGATGAACAGGCAATTAAGTCAGAGTGAAAATCACTTAATCGCAAATCCAGGTAGATGTGAAGTTTGCAGATCCAAAAATTCAAAAATCATTTGTCCTAATTGTCTGAGTGTTAATTATTGCACTGAGGAGCATAAAGATGCAGATTCAAAATACCATTCTGAGAAGTTATGTACAAATTTGAAAATAATGATGGATACATACTCTTACACCCACAGAAAAAGAGTTCCTACACCATATTCTTTGAGGTAATTAAAGGTTTTATTTTAGTTTTAATCTCATAATTTTATGATTTTATGCTAAAGACTTCAAATGTCTTTATTTTTTTTATTGCAGGAAAGACATAACATTGGAGGACAATATAAAAGATTTTATCATGGCAAACTTGGAAATATCCGGAAGTCCAAATTTGAGGACTTATGAGATTATAGATATTTCAAATAGATTAACATTTCCATTGTCCTTGCTTTATGGCTTAAAATGTTTGAATTACCAGATCTGTGACACATTATCAATTCATGTTGTTGGAAGTTCTGATGCAGAAACTGAGGAATTAACTCCATGGGAAGTAATTCCTCATTATTATCCGAAATTGAAGAAGTTACATATTTTGTTTATTGGACCAGAAGCAGCACAACCTGTTATAAATCATTTGTGTAAATCATGCAAGGAAATCATTGAAATTGAAGTGAGCAATGAATTATATCACAATTTTGCTGGGAGTACTAGATACCAGGAACCAGATGTAATTTGTGCATTTAATTGTGGCTTGTTTAGTTATAGCACATGGGGACCTTCATTAAAATTTTTGATTCAAAAGCCTTTCATTATGTCTGCATATGCAGAATATGAAGTCGATGGTGAAATTAAACTGATACAAAAGACGAATCCTGATTTAATTGTTCAGAAAATAAAAAACCCATTTTCAGGATTACAAATTTTTAACAGAGGTTGGTACGATGAATTCACTTATATATCTAAATATTTAGCTGTTTTTTCTTGCTCACAAAAAGTTTGAAATTTCTTTTGAACGTTTTAAATATTTAAAAGTAATCCATTATTGTAGATTTTGAAGAACTTCACTCTAAACTGGAAAAGGTTTTTTTACAAAGAGGTTGGTATGATAAATTCTTTTTCAAGAATAAATACATAATCATATTTTCTAACTCGAAATAAAATTGGAAGAGCTTGTTAAGATTTTATTAACAAAAATTTTTTACTTAATTAGTTTTACTGATTTTGAAAGTGAGACAAGTTCATATAATTAAAGCTTTGCATTCTTATGCTTTACTGAATTGTAATTTTTTACTCCATTTAATTTTACTGATTTTGAAGGAAGGAAGCAAACTATATTTTTTATAGTTAAATCTTTTGTTTTCTGAAGCTTGCAGTTGCAAGCTTGTATGCTTTGTTTTTTGTTTTTTTTTTTAACTGCAGACATTAAAATTAAAATATATTGCTTATTTCGATTAAAACCATTATATTACTTTCTAAGCGCTGAAATATAAAAACTTATGGAATATGAATTTTCTCCTTTTTCATTTGACTCAACGATAATAGTTTATTTCAAAATTTAAAACAATCATTGATTGGAAAAATTTTGGAAGAGGCGTTAAAGTAAATCCAGTTTCATTGAATTAGATTATAACACTGATGTTAGTTTCGTATTTTAATTTAGTTAAGAGTGAGCATTTAAATATGAAAATTTTTTTCAAGATTAATTGCTTTGCTCGATCCTCTTACTGTTTATAGGTATTTCATTTTATTTATTTGTTTTTTTTTATTTCAGTGTATTTTGTGCTGCATGCTACCTGTTGTACCTACCTGGATCCGGTTTGACGACTAGAAGTAGCGAAAAATCGTGAGGAAATCCATTCGGAAATAACTGATTCGTATTTACCGTTAGCAAAGCTCTTTCGTTTAATTTATATGCTACGTCTTTGCTGTGATTCGTCGGCCTAGACAAACATAAGCCTTCCGTTCGAGAGACTCCCAGAGGTTCGTAATGTGCTTTTGTTTCGAAAAGGAGATCGACGACGCCATCTGAAAAAAATATATAGAGTAAAAAAAAAAATATAAAATGGAAATTTATGGATCATTTTGAAAAGTTAATCCGCATTTGAGCTTTCAAGAATTAAACGCATGTTATACATGCGGTTTAATTAAAAAATTTCACACATCCAGAAATGGTGGTGGTGCGTCAGAATCAATTTTAAATCTCCCAGGATTTATTCCCTTTTTTTTTTTTTTTTGCATTTTATTTGACCTAGTTAGAAATGGGGGCGGATCCTGAAACGTTTTAAAATGCAAATTCTTTTTACGCAATCTTAAAGATAAGAAGAAATTACTAGAATTTTTTTTAGTACTCGCACGCGCTGCGTCATCAGTTTTTTTACGGAAAAATTTTAAGCTTTTGCCTACAACTTCGAATTTTTTTTTTCGTCAGAAATGCTTTTTTTGTAAAAAAAGAAAAAAAAGTTTTTTCAAGGTCGGAAGTTATTATCGCAGGTGATAATTGGATGTTAAATATAATACCGGTATCTTTTTTCTCCTTCTTCCGGGAAAACTTTCCCAATTTTTTTATTTTTATTTTTTTTAAAAAGTTTGAATAGTGATTTTTCCGTTATGTAATAATCAAACCGAAACTCGACCATGTTTAAAATAGAGCCATGTAAAAAAAAATAATAAAAAAAAAGTGAATCAACAAAATTAGAGAATATTGGTTGTGATTCAACCACGTGGTCGATTGAGATCACTGGCCGGGATTTTTTAATCTTTTTTATATCGTGTCAATGTCTGTATGCAAATAATGAATGAAAAAAATAATTAAAATTAGGCCTGTTATTGCTCGTGAACTTGATTTTGAAAGAATTCGTTTTTTTTTTTTTTTTTTTTTTTTTTCGGTGGCAATAAAGCTTTCTCGTAGGCTTGTAACAATATTTATTTACGTTATTTTTGCTCTTGTCGCCAAGCGTAGGATGATTTTTTTTTTTTTTTTTTTTTTTTTTTTTTTTTCACAAACCGAATAGTTGGTTTCAAATTATTTATTTGCGCCAGGGGGACCTTACGTTCGTGATGATCGGATTGGTCACGAAAGGAAAAAAAAAAGTAGAAAAAAAATTTTTTTTTCTCTTTTTCGAAAATGAAAGATATCCTCTTTTTTTTTGTCGTTGTTAAAATTAAATTCTTTTCGCATTTGAGCTGTCAGCGATGCTGACGTGTATGTTGTTCGGTATGAATGTTTTTATATTTATCATTGGGTGTAACCATCACGTAATTCGTAAGATTTTTGAATTTTGTTAATTTTTCTTTCTGTATTAGGTCATTCCTATTTTCTGTACCCCCGGTATGACTTGTTTTTGTGTAGTTGTCGGAAATAATGGCGCCAGGTTAATTGTTTTTGTAGGAGTTTTTTTTTTTTTTTAAGCTTAATGTAGGTGAGCACGATAAAAATTTCTGAGAATCGCTATGGTTCACAGAAAATTCGGCGACCGGAGTATTTATTATTATAAAGGGTGATTTCATTTATAAAAATTATAATAACTAATAATTTAAAAAAAAATAAAAATAAAAATTGGGGAAAGCAATCCGAACATGCCCTTAAATATTATCGCTGAACATTATTCGATATTTTAGTCTATTATTTTTCTATTTATGGCAAACCGAGAGTATCCGGGTAGGAAATCACTTTAACTAAAAGTAAAACTAAATGTAGATTTTTGGGAAAAAAATGAATCACCAACCTTTTTCCTTAAAATAAAAGTTCAAAAATAAATAGTTTTCCGAGAAATCAATGAAAAACACTCAGGGGATATAAGGCATATCCCTACATAGAACTGCGGCTAGAATTTTTGGTTGGGGCCGAATTTCCGAGCTGGGAATAGAAATGCTTTTAATTTAATTTAAATCATGGAATAATTTTAATCACCGAAATTTTCGTTTCAAAAAATGTTAATGATCCCCCTAAATCCTCCAAGCCCTAGTATTTTTTTAATAAAATTTTATCGAAAATCATGAAAATCTAAAAAATTTTATAAAAATTTTCCCTTTTTTCTTAAAATTAGTCAAAAATTTACAATATTTCGTAAAAAATTTTATTATAAATTTCACTGAAAATTTAAAAAAAAATTTAAGGATCATCAAGGATTTTTGATATTTTATTGAAAAATTTATCTAAAATTTTTGAAATATTGTTTTTTTTTTTTTTATGTTTGATGTCCAAAATACCAAGACAACCGGACAACCGGACACGACAAAACCTTCATGGTGCGCCCTAAATCGTAGTCCTATGTCAATAAAATTTTTGTCAATATGTTTTGGTCAAATTGTTTCGCTAAGGAAAGCAGAAAGGATGCATTGAAAATAGCGACAAAAAATAATTATTTAATATTTAATGTCCCCAAAATAAAATTGCACTAGTTTTTCCCTGCTTTGAACGTTTTTTGGATCTTAAAATTGGGACTAAAAAGAAATCAGACTGGGATATGAGGGCATATCCCTACTTAGGACTATGTCTTCGAGATTATTGTCCTAATATTTCTGAATTTAAAGCATGAAACGATTTAAAAATTTTAAGGTATTTTTTTTTTTTCGTTTTTGGTCAAAAAATTCGAATTTTTTGATAAAAATATCATTTTTCCTGGCACGAAAAGAACTTAAAATTTTTGATAAAAAAAGGTCAAAAGTTGAAAAAAATTAGTCAAAAATTTTTAATTAAAGTCTTCAAAGTTAAAATTTTAATATTAAAACATTGCTTTAGTTCATCTTCTTGGCTAAAGGAAAAAGGACCAAATTAAAAAATGTGGTGAACATTTTATTTAAAATATTTAAGTTCTTGTTTTTGTTCATGAAGTCTAATTTTAATATTTTAAAAAAAAGATACTTAAAAAAAGCGGCGAAAATTAATTTAAAAAGTTGAGTAAAATTTACAGGAAATTTTTTAAGTCCTTGCTTTCGTTCATGTCATCTAACTTTACTATTAAAAAAAGCCTAAAGTTAAAAAAAATAGTCAAAATGTTATTTAAAGTTTTCAAAGTTAAACTTTTTATATTAAAATAATTAAATATTAATTTTTGGTGCGAACAGGTCGACACCCAGACAGACACACCCGCAGACAGATTTCCCCAGAACCGAGCCCCAAGACGTAGTCCTACTTCAAAAACCAAAAAAAAGACTTTAATTTCGAATCTCATTTCCTGGTAAACATCCTGTGATTTTAACTTGGGGCTCATTCACGTAAGTCCTCATGATTTTTTCTGGCGCTTTTGACCCCCTTCCCTTTTCTTAATTCAAAATTTTTTCCAAATGAGCATTTAACGTTGGCGTCTAGGAGGAAAAAAAGTAACTCTTCTGCATGAAATCCTTAAAAATTTAAAAATTTTTCCCTTGTAAGAGCTGAAAAAAAAAAAAAAAAAAAAAAATCGGACTTAAAAATAACGGAGGAAATGTCATGACGTCAATATTAAAAACTATTTTCCATTGCTGCCCTACATAAAGATCGCAGCATGACTTCCTTTTTTTTCTATTTTACAAAAATGAAAAATGGAAAGCGACACCGATTTAAAAAATCTCAAAAAAAATTTTCTATTCTTTGCAACTAAAAAAAATGTTCTTTGCGAAAAAAAAAGATTAAGTCGGACCAAGTTTAATATTTTCCAAAATTAATCTTTTTTTATTGAACGGGAAAACGTGTCTCTTAATCTTTATTTCTGATGATCGCGAACCGATTTTTATATTATTAAAATAAAAAAAAGGATCGAAATTAAGATCTTTGTCATCACTGGTCGTGATAATTAATCGAATTAAAGAGACTGGAAAACAAATTAAAATGTTGTGTAATTGAAATATTGTAAAAGCGGATTCACGGGCGAGGGGGAGTTCATTTAATGAATTATGAAATCAAGAAAGTCTGCTTTATCGCTTTTATCGAGAAGCGAGGCGACCTTATTAGCTTTTTATTATGAGTTTGTTTTTTTGATGGATGCGAAAATCCCGTTTTCAAAATTTTCATTTTTTTTTTCTCCTTTTTGTTGATCGTAAATGAACCATTGTTTTTTCGTGTTTTGAGAGGTAAAACCCGAAAAACCATGAAAAATGTTTTTCCTTTTACCTTTTCCCCCTTTTTTTTTTCGTTGATTGAATTAATTAATTAATTAAACGATTTTATATCCTACCTGGCAATGGCACCTCGGATGAAGTAAAATGTAAAGAAGATAAAACGATGAATAGAAACACAAAATGAAATACTGTTTTCCGCCATTTTTCAAAACGTTTCATTTTTGTTAAGTCAAATTGCTCTTGGATTTTCAAAGTCTTGTCACCGTTTCATTTTGGAAAATTTTATTGTCTTTTTTTTCTTCTTTTTTTCCGCGGGAGACGAAAAGTTTAATTTTTAAGTGTCGATCATTACCGTAATTGGGATCTTCTTTCTTTCTTTCTTTTTTCCTTACGTATGAAAATAAGGAAACCTGGAGGAAAAAAAAAAAAGAACCACAACAATGTAACTTTGGGATGAATGGGAAAAAATTTTAAGAGTAAACAGGAAAGTTTTTTTTTTTTTTAAGTTTCCATTTGAATTTTTTTTTCTTTTTACGAGCACAAAAAAAGCTTTCTTTTTTTAAATTCACACCACACAATGCACTAGTTTTAACACTTTTTGAACAAGTGGAAACCGCTAAAAAATCATTTTTATTTATTTATTTAAACCATTTAAAGTGATTAAGAATCCACATGTCGCGTTCTGTGCAGGGCCGCGATTGATAATGACCGATGCAATTAAACTAACTTAGAATTTTTTTTTTTTTCGTTTATTGGCCTGGCCATTATCTTATGATCGAGCTTTAAATTAAATAAGAATATTTTTATTGTTGTTATATTTAAAATGATGGTATTAGCTGAATTAATGAATAAGTTTTGGGGTTTTAGCTCCTTCTTTCATTAAAATATTTTTCCCTTCGGTTTTTAAAATATTGTATCGCTGTGGAAAAAAAAAAAAAAAGAAAGATTGGCTGGTTGCTGGCCACTGACCGGGCTCTTGTAATATTTGTCAGCAAGGCCAAACATTTGACTTTTAACCCTTGAAAGATTCGTTTTGTTTTATCTGTCGAGATTTCGTTAATATTTTTATTTATGGTTTATTACGAATTGTTACGAAATGTCTAGTAAGGTATCGTGTTTTTTTATAAAAATTTAATTCAAACACCAACAATCCACGTGAATATTTTTTTGTATAATTCACTTATGAAGAAAAATCTATCGCTTTTTATAATATTATAAAAGCCGAAATCTCGATTTTCTATTTTTTAATTTATGGAAATAAAGACATCATCGAGAAAAAATTTCGTCGGGTACATGAGCCGAGTCGGAATCGAACCCACGTCTTTTGCTTGCCGAGCGGGTGCTCTACCGCTAAGCTACCGACCCGCGCTCGGAAGACGTGGGTTCGATTCCCACTCGGCCCATGTACCCGACGAAATTTTTTCTCAACGATGTCGTTTTATTTCACTTGCAATTTAAGATTTTTTTTTCCACTAAAATTTCACTTTCTAAGTAAATTTCGAATCGTTCAAATTTTTGTTTTGCTAAGGTGCAGTAGAAAATAAAATGTTAACGAAAAAGGTGACGTCATGGTGACACGTCTCATTTTGGTCATCAGACATGATCATTTTCCGGGACTTTTTTTTAACGAGATTTTTGATGTCAAAAAGACGTGGGTGGCGTCTTATTGTCGTCCTGCTGACGTCAACTCGATCTCGAAATGCTAATTTTATCTCTTTTAGACGTCAACAAGACGCCTTCTTGACGTCATCCACTGAGAAGTTGAATTATCGTCGTTCTTAATGACGTCATTTTGACTTGTAAAATCGTCCCAGAATGTGAACCATGACGTCATTTTGACATTTAAAGTGCCACATTTTTCGCTGGGAAAGTACAAATGTAAGAGATGTTTTACTTATGGAAATTCCAGAGGCCATTTTTCGGGACAATTTTACGAGATTTTCTACGCCAAAGGGACATGACTCAGAATGACCGAATAACATTTTCTTACTATAATGACGGCAAAACGTCATAGTCTTATTGTCAACTTACCGTATGACGTATTGGCGTCATCATTTGTGACAATGACAAGTCCGTCAATGACCATTATAAACGGTCTTACAGAATACAGATGGCGGTTATTTTGAAGTCAAAAACCTTAAAAGTTTTAGAATTGGGAAACCGTCCAGAAAAGTGCCCGAGAACGAATATTGTTTTTTTTTAAATAAATAACAGGGGAGATAGGCAAACCTCATCCATTAGAGTCGCTTGTGAATATCACAAAAAAGTAAGTGTTCATTACGGTGTCCCTTATTTTGGCAATTCTCGAATTTCAAATTGCTTACCGCCGAAAACGGTTCTCCTTGGTGTTCTAATGAACTTTTTCCCGACGGGAAAGCGTAGCGACTTGAACTTAAAGTTCCAAAAATTGCCATAAAAAAAATCAACCAATTTTTTTTTTTTTTTTTTTTTTTTTGCAAAAAAATGTGGTTTTTATTAGAAATTTTCCGTAGATCACGAAATTGAAGTCCGTTTTTTTATATCTGGTCCGGTTTTTGAACTAAAAGCCAAAATATGGCAAAAAAACGTGGTAAAGTGAAAAAACATACCAAGTCCACAGTTGCACTCGTATTTTGGTCCCTAGCTCAAAAACTGGACCAGATATAAAAAAGCGGACTTAAGATTTGTGATCTACGGAAAATTTCCGATAAGAAAACTTTTTTTTGCGAAAAAAAAAATTGTCTTTTTTTTTTCTTATGGTAATTTTCAGAATTTTAAGCTCAAGTCGTCACGCTTTCACGTCAAGAAAATAATTTTAAAAAAAATTCGGGTTTATCAATACAACAAGGAGAACCATTTTTGCCGGTAAACGATTTAAGACTCAAAAATTGCCAAAATAAGGGACACGTTTTGCGATATTCACTAGACTCTTAATGCATGTATTCATCTCCTGCGTATGTGAGGCCCCAAACTACCCCCAATGTTTATTTTTTTAAAAAAACCGATGTTGTGCTAGTTTAGTATTCACACTTTTACTCTATTGGTTTACTAATTTTCATCTTTCGGTATTTTGTATTTCAGATTCTGCGGCTCCAGTCTTGAATTTCGGACCACGTTATGACGATCACCTTTCCTTTCGCTTCCTCAGTTTCATTATCTTTGAAGACGGACTATAAAGGGGTAAGCATTAAAATTTTTTATTTTTTAATGCCGAACGATTTAGGGGCCATTCAAATATTTCGTGGCAGTAACTGACAATTAAAAATTAAAAGCCTCAAAATTTTCGAGACTCCAGTAATTTCTGGGTATTCTGGAGATTCTCATTATTTCTGGATATTAAAACTGATCGAGACTCAAGATTCTCAAAAAAAAATAAAAAATAAAAAAATTAAATAAATAAATAAATAAATAAATAAATAAATAAATAAATAAACCCTGGTGGAAATTTCGGAATGTCGTATCGATATTGAAAATTAACGCTTGTCGACCTCGGATCGCCATCGGGCCAATCTTGGCCAAGATCGATCCGATCTCCAATAACGGCCAATATTGAAAATATGTTAAATTCTCATTTGACCGATATTGAAAAGCGTTAACTTTCTAAATGGACGTCCGAGGTTGGATCGATGCTGCATCGACATTGATGATCTCAAAATTTCCACCAGGGAATAAATAAATAAATAAATAAATAATAAATAAAAATAAAAAACAATTCTCGGAGATTTTTTTTTGAGAAATTTCGAGAATTCTAGAGCTGAAATCCTGTTAGCACATTCTAATGATATGGCGCATCAAATATAATCTAGGAAATTAAAAATTAAATGGTATTTTAATATAAAAGAACTGAATAATAAAAATTTCAAATTAAAAGAATGTCAAAAATCTATGTACAGTAAACATAACTTAACATGAACGGACCAAAGCTTTACTTCCCTGAAAACATTTTAATAAGACTTTCCTACCATTTTCCGGATTTTTTAATTCGAAGATTGCTAAAAATGCATTTGAGGCAAATTGAAGTGAACTGTTTGTTCGACATCGCTTAAAACACCGCATGAGATCGCACTTATGTGTTTCTGACATAAGCATATCACGTGACTTGTGTAACACGTCGGCAAGAGTTCAAATTAGACAAAGAAAGTGCCATTCATATGTCACCACCCACCCACATTTGCAAAAGAAAATCCTGATGTTTGATTTACTTTCATTTTTCATTCCTTTCAAATTTCATCACAAAAGAAGGTTTTTTTTTTTCAAAAAATTTAATCGCTTTTAACCTTTAACTGGAGAATTCGAGTGTTAATCGTAAGTCCTAAAAAATATGGATGTTTTGAAGGTACCCTCCTGTAAAATATTTTCCTGTTTAAAAAATTTTCCGAATAAAACCGAATCCCCATTTAAAAAAAAATATTTTTTTATAACTTCTCTTTTTATTTACCATTTCTTTCATTTTTCTTTATTTTTTACCATTTCACGATGAAACATGTTGCAGTAACATGTTACTCAACATTCTGGAGTGTTAGAAACACGTTGTCAACATGTTGTTCAACATTGGAAAATTAAAATGAAAAATAAAAATGTTGCCAAAATGTTGTTCGACATTGCTTCTATGCTGAAACATGTTGTTCGACATTGCTTAATTGCTGAAATATGTTGCCGAAATGTTGTTCAACGTTGCTTTTATGCTGAAAAATGTCGCCAACATGTTCAACATTACTTCTATGCGGAAAAATGTTGTTCGACATTGCTTCTATGTGGAAACATGCTGCTCAATGCTGAAACATGTTGTTCAACGTTGCTTCTGCTATGCTGAAACATGTCGCCAACATGTTCAACATTACTTCTATGTTGAAACATGTCGCCAACATGTTGTTCAACATTGCTTCTATGCGGAAAAATGTTGTTCAACATTGCTTCTATGCGGAAACATGCTGCTCAATATTGCTTCTATGCTGAAATATGTTGTTCAACGTTGCTTTTATGCTTAAACATGCTGCCATCATGTTGAACATTGCTTCTATGCTGAAGCATGTTGCCAACATGTTGTTCAGCGTTGCTTCTATACGGAAACATGTTGTTCAACATTGCTTCTATGCTGAAACATATCGCCAACATGTTCTTCAACGTTGCTTTTATGCAGAAACATGTTCAACATTGCTTCTATGCGGAAACATATTGTTCAACATTGCTTCTATGCTGAACCATGCTGTTCAACATTGCTTCTATGCCAAAACGTGTTGTTAAAATGTTGCTCAACATTGCTTCTATGCTGCAAAATTTTGGAACCACGTTTCTGACTTTGCAACACGTTACTGCAACATGTTTTATCGTGAAATGTCAGACTGAAAATTAACTTAACATTTTTCATTTTTTTTTTTTTTTTTTTTTTTTTTTTTTGCTAAAATTAAAATTCTAATAAAAAAGAATTGGATTTCGTAGAAAAGCAAAGTTGCGCCCGAGAAATCGTGATTAGGCAAACGAGTATAACAAGTATACGATTTTTTTTCCTGTTAAAGCGCCTCTTTCGTAACAGTCAGAAACTGTTTTCTTTCTTACTTCCCAGTCGCGGCACTTCTCTTTCAAAAAATCTTGGGGTCGACCCTGTTTTGGGCCATCTCCTTACAGGAAAGGTTCTAAAATAAAAATGAAACCATCAGATTTAATTAATCGAACATTATAATTTTTTTTTTTACTTTTTTTTATTATAATTGCTTTACAACATGCACCAAAGACAGCACGACTTCGTTCTTTAAAACGGGCTCCCGACAGTATTTTTTTTTCTTCTCACCAATGTCTAGGAAAACTAAAAAATTTTCAATTTTTCCAAAAAATATAATTTTTAAAAAATCATTTTTTTTTTTCGTTTGATTTTTTTTCTTTTTAATAAAATCTTAAATAAAATAACAAAAAAATTACTTCAACAAATAAAAGATGCATCACAACATGCGCACGATCACAAAACTTGTTTTCACCTAGTCTTTTTTTTTTTTTTTTTTTAATCCTTTTAAAGGATTGCCTAATGACATGATCGAAAAATAATCGGTCTTTCTCAGCGTTTTCGCCCCCATCTCAGGGGTTGACCGATCGGCCTGAGGGTTCCACGTGTTTCAGCCGATACGAAATCTAATTCCGGTAGCATTGACATCATAGGTGCTCTCTGCGGGACTCTGTGAATCGAATTCATCCTCAGGCCTAAACTTCCGAACGGTCGCCATCTTGATAGAACCGAAAGAGCTCTTTTACTTGGTAATTTCGGTTCGGCTGAAAAAAAGAAATTAATTATTAGGATTGTTGAAAAATATCTTTTGATTTTAATGAGTTTTAAGCCAAATTAAAGGTGATGAAATATAAATTCCTGGATTCAAACGCTAACGAACGGCGACAGCTTCTTAAATTTTATTCCCCATTTTTTTAAACTGGAAAATCCGAATGAAAAATTCTTGGAAATTTACTCGTTCCAGTTATATGATTTTGGTGACTTAATTATTATAATTAATTTTTTTTTTTTTTTTTTTTGCTAAAATTAAAATTCTAATAAAAAAGAATTGGATTTCGTAGAAAAGCAAAGTTGCGCCCGAGAAATCGTGATTAGGCAAACGAGTATAACAAGTATACGATTTTTTTTCCTGTTAAAGCGCCTCTTTCGTAACAGTCAGAAACTGTTTTCTTTCTTACTTCCCAGTCGCGGCACTTCTCTTTCAAAAAATCTTGGGGTCGACCCTGTTTTGGGCCATCTCCTTACAGGAAAGGTTCTAAAATAAAAATGAAACCATCAGATTTAATTAATCGAACATTATAATTTTTTTTTTTACTTTTTTTTATATAATTGCTTTACAACATGCACCAAAGACAGCACGACTTCGTTCTTTAAAACGGGCTCCCGACAGTATTTTTTTTTCTTCTCACCAATGTCTAGGAAAACTAAAAAATTTTCAATTTTTCCAAAAAATATAATTTTTAAAAAATCATTTTTTTTTTTCGTTTGATTTTTTTTCTTTTTAATAAAATCTTAAATAAAATAACAAAAAAATTACTTCAACAAATAAAAGATGCATCACAACATGCGCACGATCACAAAACTTGTTTTCACCTAGTCTTTTTTTTTTTTTTTAATCCTTTTAAAGGATTGCCTAATGACATGATCGAAAAATAATCGGTCTTTCTCAGCGTTTTCGCCCCCATCTCAGGGGTTGACCGATCGGCCTGAGGGTTCCACGTGTTTCAGCCGATACGAAATCTAATTCCGGTAGCATTGACATCATAGGTGCTCTCTGCGGGACTCTGTGAATCGAATTCATCCTCAGGCCTAAACTTCCGAACGGTCGCCATCTTGATAGAACCGAAAGAGCTCTTTTACTTGGTAATTTCGGTTCGGCTGAAAAAAAGAAATTAATTATTAGGATTGTTGAAAAATATCTTTTGATTTTAATGAGTTTTAAGCCAAATTAAAGGTGATGAAATATAAATTCCTGGATTCAAACGCTAACGAACGGCGACAGCTTCTTAAATTTTATTCCCCATTTTTTTAAACTGGAAAATCCGAATGAAAAATTCTTGGAAATTTACTCGTTCCAGTTATATGATTTTGGTGACTTAATTATTATAATTAATTTTTTTTCTTTTTTACTTTATAAATACAATTTTTATTTTTTTTTTAAAAAGTCGTTCTAGTTCACGGTCGTGTACTAGTTTTTCAGCATTTAAAAAAAAAAGAATTATGGCCATGATTTGGTCTTCTTACGTTAATCGAATGTTCGGTTTTGGGAGTTGCTTCGCGAGTGGAAAATCACTAATAATCCAGAATAAAAAATCAAGCTGCTTATTAAACTAGTAAGCTTACTCATACGTAGGAATATGCCCCCATATCCCAGTCTGATTTTTTTACACACATTTTTTGCATTTATTTTTCAAAACTTTTATACGCTTTTTGCACATACCAGTTTCGGCGAACCACCTACTACTATCATTTTCTTCTCCCTTTTCGCTTTCGTTATTCGGAAATATAAAATATAAAGGAAAAAGCAAAACAAAAAATTTTTCTTTCTTTTCTTAAAAACGTCCCCTTGTTCCAGGAAACGGACATAAGTGAAAATATTTTTTTCAATGCTTTTTTTTAAAAGAGCTTTCAATAAATCCGGATTCCATTTAACAAACCCCGTCTTGGGTGAAATTTTATGGTGAAATGAGCAAACAATAAGGATTTCGTATAATTGGAAAACCGGAAAATTCTCCACACACAAAAATGTCCTTTCAATTGATTTACAATTGCATCAAGAGGCCTTTTAAAATCGGCGAAAATTACATTTTCGGCGTTATAACTTTTCTCGGAATTATCGGGATTCAAGTTTCCTCATTTTCTAATTCCAAGAAAGAGAGTCAAAAGAGTTTTTTTTCTCCTCATAAAACTTTTTAAGAGGAATTAAACTGTTGCAAGACCATGGATTTCATGGATGCTTACGTTTGTCCCAGATTAATTTTCGAATGAAAACAAAATTCTATAGGCCTAAACTGGATGGAATTGGAAGGTTAGAAATTCATATAAAAATTCCACCAGTAAGCCCTCTGAACATAACCTCCCCTCCCCCCAGTCAGCAAAGAAATATTAATAGATTAATACATGTATTTTTTAAATATTTTTCAATATTTTAAAAATATTAATATTTATTGAGACAAAAAACGATAAAAATATTTTTAAAATATTTTTACCGTTTCTTATTTCAATAAATATTTACATAATATTTTTAAAATATTGAAATAGGCCTATATTTCAAAAATATTTTATAAATATTAATATTTTTTTGCTAATTGGGCCCCGCCTAGAGGCAGACACGGGCTGGGAATTTTTTAGGGCGCAAGCTACGGACTGGAATGAGCGCCAAATTTTTCAAAAATTTAAATGCTGAACAAGCTGATCAAACAGAAGATTCCCTATCATTTTTCCTATAAAAATAAATTCCTAATCCATTTTTCCTAAAAAAATAAATTCCTAATCCATTTTGCCTAAAAAAATAAATTCCTAATCCTTTTTCCTAAAAAAAAAAAAAAAAATGATTTCCTATTGAATTCCTTATAATTCCTAATAATTCCAAATAAGTTCCTTATAATTTATTTTTCCTAAAAAAATGAGTTCTAATTCATTTTACTAAAAATATTGGTTCCTAAAATTGTTTTCCTAACTATTTTTTTTTTCTAATTTTTAATTTTCCTAAAATTTTTTGATTCCTAAAATAAAATTTCTTAAAATCCCTAAAATAAATTTTCCTAAAATCCCTAAAATTAAATTTCCTACAATTCCCTTAGGGATTTAAAAAATATTTTCATTCTAGGAAATTTTATGAGAAATATTCATTTTAGGAAATATTATTTCAGGAATTCAAAAATTTTAGGAAAATTGAAAATCAGGGAGAAAGATGGTTAGGAAAAAAATTTTAGGAACCAAAATTTTTAGGAAAAACTACAGAAACGGATTAGGAATGAATTTTTTTTAGGAAAAATGGTCGGGAACGGAACAGAATTAAAGGCGCCAGGGTGCTATATCCAGGAAGACGCACCGGGATTTCCCCGGTATCTCGGCGCCCCAGTCCGTGCCTGCCTACAGGCCTATTGGCTTTACAAGAACTCTTCGGAAAAGGGAAAAAGTCAGCCCGAGAGACCAAGAGAGCGGCCAGTTTTTTAACGGGGGGTTCACATCAGCCGGAAAAACATTTAGAGGGGGGCTCAAATCTTTCCCCTGACAGTTTACGGTCATGCTTGTTGCTTTGGAACTAAGAGGTTCCAGTTAAATAATTTTTTCTAAAAAAATTTTAAATCTCCTCTGATGCTTTTTTACACAATCAAAGTCGTATTTTTGAGTGAACCCCCCCATATTTCAAAAATTTGGACCCTCCTTCAGTAGAAAGCAGAAGTGAATTAAATTAGCATATTTCCAGTGAATTCCTCTAAAAAATTCTGAGCAACTCCGTACTTAAGATGCAAACGTTGAATTTGAAAGTTATCACGTGATCGTTTCCTACAGAGTATAAAAATGCATCGATCGTTTTGATTTTCCATTCTTTTTTTCCCTCAGATTTTTTTTTTTTTTTTTTTTTTTTTTTTTTTGTTTTTTTTTTTTTTTTTTTTTGAATCCTGATTTTTATCGTCAGTCTGGATAGTCTTCCCCCGTTTCTAGTATTTTTTTTCCCTACTGTAAAAAGCTCATATTTTAAGCAATCCTTCAATCGGCTCTGCAGATCGTAATAAAAAGAAACGGACCGTATTCATGTGAATATAAGATTGCCGGACTGCCGTGCCAACCTCTGTTTTGCAAAAAAGCGACTCCGAAAGAGGCTTTAATAGCATCGTAAACGTTAATCTCGGATTAGCTCTTTAATGAACCATAACGAAGGAATAAAATTTCAGCAAAATCACTTTTCTTAAAAAGATTTAATTACAAGTGCTCATGCAGATAACCAAGTTTTCAATTAACCCTCTTTATCTGGAATTTTTCATTTATTTTTTGATAATCTTGTGATGCAGAAAGGCCTTCTTCCCTTGGTTGACCCTCTACCTTAACTCGAAAAAGAAAGAAGAAAAAAAAAAAAAAAAAAAAAATTCCGGACCTCAGCGACAAAAACTCACCGAAATCGCTGCCCTCTAAAAAATACCCGGGGGCACCGCTAAACGACGTCCAATAAATCTGAAAAAATTCAGGGAACCTTCTTTCTTTCCGCTACTATAAAATAATTATGGGGTATATCCGCCAAAAATTAAAAAAATCGCAAAATAATATAATGGCCACACAGTGGTCCAAAACCAGATTTTAGGTGGCCAAAATTCAGTTTCATTTTGATCGCTGAATGCTAAAAATCGGTATCTGGGGGTTTTCGGGGTCGCTGATTTCGAATCTGATATCGGTTTTTTAAAATTCAAGATGGCGGATCCAATATGGCGGACTTAATTTTGAAAATTTGATCCTGAGTCCACGAAATTTTGCATTAAGGGGTTTTTGGGGTCGCTGATTTAGAATCTGATAACGGTTTTTTAAAATTCAAGATGGCGGATCCAATATGGCGAATCCAATATGGCGGACATAATTTGGAAAATTTTATCCTGAGTGCCCAAAAGCACAGTTGACCTCGCTTATAGTGAACTTCAAGGGTCCGGTCAATATCGGTTCACTATAACCGAGGTTCACTACATATAACCGAACTTCCCGAAATGGACGTCTCTGAGTTTTCTTAAAATTTTTAACGAGATTACGAAAATAAAGCATATTTTTTTTAAAACTTTGAGTTAATCAAGACTTTTGTGTGATTGATTTGACAAAAAAATTCTCATTTTGCAAGTTTGGAACTTAATTTATGTTGTGCCAGTTCATAATTTAGGCACTAAAATAAAAATTTGGCGACAAAAACAATAAAAAAATGAGGAAATTGCTCCAAAAAACCATGTTAAAAGCCCTTTTGTAACCAAAATCGGTTCACAATAACCGAGGTAAATTACATGGAAAGAATATACCAAGGGACTGGGACCGGCTACTTTGGTTCACTATAACCGAAAGTTCATTATAACCGAGTTCGTTATGAGCGAGGTCGACTGTATAAAATTGTCATAAAAAAAAAACCAAGTCCTTCACCTTAACCTTTTTTTGTGCGGGAAACCCCCTTAAAAAATTTTCAAGTTTTTATTCTTACTTGTGTCACTATCCTCCTCTATTCGACTTAAAATATCGTTCAGTTCTCCGTTTTCATATCGAGGATTCCAATCTTGAGAGTCTGATCTAGGTTGAAAATATTGCTCTGGGGCGTAGATCTCCAATCCAGCTCCTTCGCTGTTTTCTTTTCTTGCCCTTGCTGTCACCAACATGATGTAGCTTAGTATAAGTAAAATGTACTGCATTGAGAGATCCTAAGAAAAAAAAATTTTTTTTTTTTTTAGTCATACATTTTTTCAATAACTTCCTTTCGTTTCACCATCATTTATCTTCGTTTTTTTCCTAAAGCTGTCAACCTAAAAAAAAATTTTTAATAGTGATTCGGGTTGACAAAAGAATTACTAAAATCGATTCGATTTTTATATTTAATAAAATCCCGATTTTTCTATATAAAAAAAAAAAAATTACGCCTAGCGGGGGCGAATTTTTTTCATTTTAGGATGGTAAACAAATCGGTATTAACCCCTCAAACGGGGATACTTTTATATGAATTTTTTAACGATGAGAATCATTAGCTAAAGCTTAATCGAGCTTTTTTATATTCTTTTTCGGTCGTAGATAAAAAAGAGAAATAAGAATAAGGCAGTTTTTTTTTGTGTTTCATAGACGTATCGGATTATTCCTTTTGATTTTTTTTTTTCTAAGAAAAGAAAAAAGTAGGAAAAGGAAAACGTTAGTCTGGAAAAAAGTCATTCATCCGACAATCCTTCATCCTTGACTGGGGGGCAAAACCGCGTTTTAAAAAGGCTTTTATAAACACAAAATTTTGTCGTAAGGTAAACACGGTTAGGTTTTCATTTTAGAAAGTTGTACATAAACGTACGTGACTTAGTTTTAATAAGGAATTATTTAATTTTTTTTTTTTAAAGGAAAATTTTTTTCTTCTTCTAGTTCAGCATTTATTATTTAGTTTTTTTTTCCTTCACCCTTAAAATCTGTAAAACTTGTATTCATTTTTCTTTTTTTTTTTTAATTCCAAATTGTTTTTTTTCTTTTCTGTTTTCAGGCATTCGTCAAGGAAGATGTGACCTCATTATCAGGCCAACCACTTCACGAAAGGGGGAAAAAAAATATCCTTCGGCAAATGTAGAGTAATAACTTTTCCCTTCGTTTGATGAAAAAAAAATTGATGAAGATTTGAAGCAAAGGAGTATATTCAGGTTTGTGGGTTATTTGGTTATTATTCAAAAAATGATTTAACAATAATATTTTCCACTTGGTAAACTCTCGTTTTATTTTTTAATTTTTTTAATGTGGGATGAATGCGGGGTTGCAAATCAGGAAAAAATTTGTTTCACTTCCATTAGCTGACATGCAATTAAATAAACGACGTCAAATTAAAATGGTATGCTGTGGGGAAAAAAAAATGTAATCTTTTTAATGTTAATCTAAGAAAATAGGCATTCCTTTGGCTTTTTTATAACACGGCGATATGGCTCCAGGTCATGTAAAAGCCCATCGTGTGTGTGTGTTGATTTAAATGTTAAAAAGAAAGAAAAAAAAAAAACGTGGCAGAGCTATAGCCCCGAACAAAATGTTAAGGAAAATTTCGTCTACAACACCTGTTTAATGAAAAACATGTACATTTTATTTTGTATTTCGGGTTTTTTTAAATTTTTTTTAAAATTTGATAATAAGCGTAATAAATACATAAAATCGTCTCCCCTAAGCAGATAATGCGTGCAGGGGCAGACAATATGGTAAATAAATTATTTACATTAAATTAAAAATATAACATTGATGTATATAAAGATTTGTATGAGTGATCGGTTGTATTATGTTTGATGATTTATATGGAGTATGAGTAATTCATGTTCAGGTTATTTTTTTTAGTATGTCGAATAGGTTATGTTTTTTAATTTTTTTAAAGGAATAATAGAAATGGAATCTGCAATCGCTTTCTGGAATTTTTTTGATTCTTTAAGCAGTTTATTGCCTTCTAGGGGGGGCTTGGTATGGGATATTATTTCTACTTTTTGTGCTTGTAAAATTTGGAAGAGATAAAAAAAGTAGATTTGCGTTTCTGGTATTTCGGTTAAATGTACACGGGTCATTCTCAAAAAAAGTTACAAAACAATGTCCGGAGCTTTTTTCTGCTGCTTATTTCCGCAAATTTTGCAGCTCATCATTTTTTCCGGTCTTGAATCATTTAAAGTGTTGTATTGTACCATATTATTACTTTTACACACGGATAAATTCCCTTTAAAGCTTGATTTTTTACATAAAAAGTATTGCGGGACAACAAAAATGGCTGTCCCTAGCCCTCGACCGATCACTGAAATAATTGAAATTTAAAGAAAAAAAGCCGTTTTAAACATTTATTTTTACAAATTATCGTTTAAATATAAACCATTACTTGAAATCAATCGCCATTTGAAATTTTTAATAGCTCAGTGGGCTCACTTTTCTGCTTTAAAGACGGTCCCGGGATATCTGTCAGGTTCGTAACTCCAATTCGTAACGCGATTTTTTTAACCATAAAATTAAAAAAAAAAAGTTACCTGGGCACAGATTTATTCTTTTATAAGTCTTCTATTAACTTGCTAACCAATTTTTATAATAAACACTAAAAAAGTCGATATTTCACAGCATTGAAAATTGATGCTAAAATTCCAGTTCGTAACGCAAAAAGAAAGGATTAAAAAGGCACTAAAGATTAAAATAAAAAAAAAATAAAAATTACACAAAGGATTATGATGTTAGTTACTATTTGTTTTTTGACACCCGATTTTTTTAAACTTATTTTTTACACGGAAAAAAATTATTTTTATGTCAAAACGTTACGAATTTATTTGTTATTGTTTTCCAGTTCGTACTATTTACTGTTTACATTTTGCTTGGGACATTTTTCGTTCGAAAAGTGCAAAGTAAAATGAGAATGACCCACACTGTGGTGCAAAATTAAAGGAACTTTTTTTTTTTTTTAAATAATTTTTTAAAAAGTCGTCGGATCGGGGTGAAACTTGGTGGCATGGTAGCCTATGGGGTCCCCATCATGCACCCCAAAGGGAATTTAAATCGGCCTATTTAAACCGGAGAAAAAAAATTTTTTCGAAATGGGGTATTTTGGCCGTACCCCAAAAAGTTTCTTTGATTTTAGTGAAAGTCACGGTACGGGGGTTTTTTGGGCCGCTAATTTCGAATATCGAATCAGATTTTTGAAATTCAAAATGGCCGAAAAGTTGGGTTTCCGAAAATGGTGAAAACGGATTCTGGTGCAGCTAATTTTCCTTAAGGGGGTTTTTTGGGTCGAAAATAACGAATCCGCAATCATTTCACCCCTATTCCAAACGCAGCGTAAGCTAAACACGAAAAAAAAGATTTTTTTTGCTCTTTTTTCAATGTTTATTCGGTCGATTTTAACGGAATTTCTTTTAAAACATTTGTTTATCATCCCTTGAGCCACCCCCACCCCTAACACCCGTCAAAAATTATTCATTAGCCCGAAAGCAGCCAAATAGAACGAGTTCGGACGATTCCGCCTCTTATTCCCGCACTTTGCAAAGTTTCGAACGTTGGAACGCCAAAGTCGTTTCGACTTTAATGGAAAAAGGGTCATATTTGCAATTTTAACGAAGTTAGAAAAAAAATGTAAAAAATGGACTTTTTAAGGAACGAAGCGACTTTTAGCGACGAAGGGAAGATTCCGAATGTTAAATTGGGCTATTCTACGGCAGGCAAAGTGCCGAAAGTAATTCTAAAAATAATAAAAACCCAAAAATCGTGGAAAATGTTCGACCTAAAATTAAAAACAGATTGAAACTTGCAATTTTTCGGGATAACTAAATAAATTGGTCCGTAATCCAGATGGGAAATTCATTTTTGTTCTATTTTCTTGAGCTCAGGAGTAATTTCGACGACTGAAAATAAATCTGAGCAAATAATTTCCACCGAAAAATTCTAGTTTTTTTCCCCCTTTTTAAAATGCTTCCTAACTTTTTCCGGAGATAAGGCCATAACGATATCTCTAAGATATATCTATAAACCGAGTAACCATGCAAAAATCCAGTTCATAAAATAAAATAAATCAAAAAAAAAAAAAAAAAATTAAATAAAAAAAAAAATTAATTATTTCAAAATAATTATCAAATAAATGCTAGTTAATTGTTCAACATGGAAATTCGGGTTTAAAAGAGCTTAATTATATTGCACAAGACATTGACGATCCGCTTTTTCATGTTGAACAATTTACCAGTACCTGTGGAAACTGGGACTGGAAGCTAATGGAAGTGCTTTGGATGGTAAATTATTCAACCGGAAAAATCGGTTTCTCGCAGTCATTTGAGATCCCATCAAGCACTTTGGAACCCGATTTTTCATGTTGAACCATATACCAGTACCTGTGGAAACTTAGCCTGGAAGCTGATGGAAGTGCTCGAGTTGGTAAATTATTCAACAGGAAAAATCGGTTTCTCGAGGTCATGTGAGATCCCATGAAGCACTTTGGAACCCGATTTTTCATGTTGAACCATATACCAGTACCTGTGGAAACTTGGACTGGAAGCTGATGGAAGTGCTCGCGTTGGTAAATTATTCAACAGGAAAAATCGGTTTCTCGAGGTCATTTGAGATCCCATCAAGCACTTTGGAACCCGATTTTTCATGTTGAACCATATACCAGTACCTGTGGAAACTTAGACTGGAAGCTGATGGAAGTGCTCGCGTTGGTAAATTATTCAACAGGAAAAATCGGTTTCTCGAGGTCATGTGGGATCCGATCAAATACTTTGGAACCCGATTTTTCATGTTGAACCATATACCAGTACCTGTGGAAACTTAGACTGAAAGCTGATGGAAGTGCTTTCGTTGGTAAATTATTCAACAGGAAAAATCGGTTTCTCGACGTCATGTGGGATCCGAGCAAGTACTTTGGAACCCGATTTTTCATGTTGAACCATATACCAGTACCTGTGGAAACTTAGACTGGAAGCTGATGGAAGTGCTCGCGTTGGTAAATTATTCAACAGGAAAAATCGGTTTCTCGAGATCATGTGGGATACGATCAAGTACTTTGGAACCCGATTTTTCATGTTGAACCATTTACCAGTACCTGGGGAAACTTAGACTGGAAGCTGATGAAAGTGCTTTGGTTGGTAAATGGTTCAACATGAAAAATCGGGTTCCAAAGTACTTGATCGGATCCCACATGACCTCGAGAAACCGATTTTTCCTGTTGAACCATATACCAGTACCTGTGGAAACTTAGACTGGAAGCTGATGGAAGTGCTTTGGTTGGTAAATTATTCAACAGGAAAAATCGGTTTCTCGAGGTCATGTGGGATCCGATCAAGTACTTTGGAACCCGATTTTTCATGTTGAACCATTTACCAGTACCTGTGGAAACTTAGACTGGAAGCTGATGAAAGTGCTTTGGTTGGTAAATTATTCAACAGGAAAAATCGGTTTCTCGAGGTCATTTGAGATGCCATCAAGCACTTTGGAACCCGATTTTTCATGTTGAACCATATACCAGTACCTGTGGAAACTTGGACTGGAAGCTGATGGAAGTGCTCGCGTTGGTAAATTATTCAACAGGAAAAATCGGTTTCTCAAGGTCATGTGGGATCCGATCAAGTACTTTGGAACCCGATTTTTCATGTTGAACCATATACCAGTACCTGTGGAAACTTAGACTGGAAGCTGATGGAAGTGCTCGCGTTGGTAAATTATTCAACAGGAAAAATCGGTTTCTCGAGGTCATGTGGGATCCGATCAAGTACTTTGGAACCCGATTTTTCATGTTGAACCATATACCAGTACCTGTGGAAACTTAGACTGAAAGCTGATGGAAGTGCTTTCGTTGGTAAATTATTCAACAGGAAAAATCGGTTTCTCGACGTCATGTGGGATCCGAGCAAGTACTTTGGAACCCGATTTTTCATGTTGAACCATATACCAGTACCTGTGGAAACTTAGACTGGAAGCTGATGGAAGTGCTCGCGTTGGTAAATTATTCAACAGGAAAAATCGGTTTCTCGAGATCATGTGGGATCCGATCAAGTACTTTGGAACCCGATTTTTCATGTTGAACCATATACCAGTACCTGTGGAAACTTAGACTGAAAGCTGATGGAAGTGCTTTCGTTGGTAAATTATTCAACAGGAAAAATCGGTTTCTCGACGTCATGTGGGATCCGAGCAAGTACTTTGGAACCCGATTTTTCATGTTGAATAATTTACCAACGCGAGCACTTCCGTCAGCTTCCAGTCTAAGTTTCCACAGGTACTGGTATATGGTTCAACAGGAAAAATCGGTTTCTCGACGTCATGTGGGATCCGAGCAAGTAATTTGGAACCCGATTTTTCATGTTGAATAATTTACCAACGCGAGCACTTCCGTCAGCTTCCAGTCTAAGTTTCCACAGGTACTGGTATATGGTTCAACATGAAAATTCGGGTTCCAAAGTACTTGATCGGATCCCACATGACCTTGAGAAACCGATTTTTTTTGTTGAATAATTTAGCAACGAAAGCACTTCCATCAGCTTCAGTCTAAGTTTCCACAGGTACTGGTATATGGTTCAACATGAAAAATCGGGTTCTAAAGTGCTTGATGGGATCTCAAATGACCTCGAGAAACCGATTTTTCCTGTTGAATAATTTACCAACGCGAGCACTTCCATCAGCTTCCAGTCCAAGTTTCCACAGGTACTGGTATATGGTTCAACATGAAAAATCGGGTTCCAAAGTGCTTCATGGGATCTCACATGACCTCGAGAAACCGATTTTTCCTGTTGAATAATTTACCAACGAAAGCACTTCCATCAGCTTTCAGTCTCAGTTTCCACAGGTACTGGTATATGGTTCAACAAGAATAATCGGGTTCCAAAGTGCTTCATGGGATCTCACATGACCTGGAGAAACCGATTTTTCCTGTTGAATAATTTACCAACGCGAGCACTTCCATCAGCTTCCAGTCTAAGTTTCCACAGGTACTGGTATATGGTTCAACATGAAAAATCGGGTTCCAAAGTATTTGATCGGATCCCACATGACCTCGAGAAACCGATTTTTCCTGTTGAATAATTTACCAACGCGAGCACTTCCATCAGCTTCCAGTCTAAGTTTCCACAGGTACTGGTATATGGTTCAACATGAAAAATCGGGTTCCAAAGTGCTTGATGGGATCTCAAATGACCTCGAGAAACCGATTTTTCCTGTTGAATAATTTACCAACGCGAGCACTTCCATCAGCTTCCAGTCCAAGTTTCCACAGGTACTGGTATATGGTTCAACATGAAAAATCGGGTTCCAAAGTGCTTCATGGGATCTCACATGACCTCGAGAAACCGATTTTTCCTGTTGAATAATTTACCAACGCGAGCACTTCCATCAGCTTCCAGGCTAAGTTTCCACAGGTACTGGTATATGGTTCAACATGAAAAATCGGGTTCCAAAGTGCTTGATGGGATCTCAAATGACTGCGAGAAACCGATTTTTCCGGTTGAATAATTTACCATCCAAAGCACTTCCATTAGCTTCCAGTCCCAGTTTCCACAGGTACTGGTAAATTGTTCAACATGAAAAAGCGGATCGTCAATGTCTTGTGCAATATAATTAAGCTCTTTTAAACCCGAATTTCCATGTTGAACAATTAACTAGCATTTATTTGATAATTATTTTGAAATAATTAATTTTTTTTTTTATTTAATTTTTTTTTTTTTTTTTTGATTTATTTTATTTTATGAACTGGATTTTTGCATGGTTACTCGGTTTATAGATATATCTTAGAGATATCGTTATGGCCTTATCTCCGGAAAAAGTTAGGAAGCATTTTAAAAAGGGGGAAAAAAACTAGAATTTTTCGGTGGAAATTATTTGCTCAGATTTATTTTCAGTCGTCGAAATTACTCCTGAGCTCAAGAAAATAGAACAAAAATGAATTTCCCATCTGGATTACGGACCAATTTATTTAGTTATCCCGAAAAATTGCAAGTTTCAATCTGTTTTTAATTTTAGGTCGAACATTTTCCACGATTTTTGGGTTTTTATTATTTTTAGAATTACTTTCGGCACTTTGCCTGCCGTAGAATAGCCCAATTTAACATTCGGAATCTTCACTTCGTCGCTAAAAGTCGCTTCGTTCCTTAAAAAGTCCATTTTTTACATTTTTTTTTCTAACTTCGTTAAAATTGCAAATATGACCCTTTTTCCATTAAAGTCGAAACGACTTTGGCGTTCCAACGTTCGAAACTTTGCAAAGTGCGGGAATAAGAGGCGGAATCGTCCGAACTCGTTCTATTTGGCTGCTTTCGGGCTAATGAATAATTTTTGACGGGTGTTAGGGGTGGGGGTGGCTCAAGGGATGATAAACAAATGTTTTAAAAGAAATTCCGTTAAAATCGACCGAATAAACATTGAAAAAAGAGCAAAAAAAATCTTTTTTTTCGTGTTTAGCTTACGCTGCGTTTGGAATAGGGGTGAAATGATTGCGGATTCGTTATTTTCGACCCAAAAAAACCCCCTTAAGGAAAATTAGCTGCACCAGAATCCGTTTTCACCATTTTCGGAAACCCAACTTTTCGGCCATTTTGAATTTCAAAAATCTGATTCGATATTCGAAATTAGCGGCCCAAAAAACCCCCGTACCGTGACTTTCACTAAAATCAAAAAAACTTTTTGGGGTACGGCCAAAATACCCCATTTCGAAAAAATTTTTTTTCTCCGGTTTAAATAGGCCGATTTAAATTCCCTTTGGGGTGCATGATGGGGACCCCATAGGCTACCATGCCACCAAGTTTCACCCCGATCCGACGACTTTTTAAAAAATTATTTAAAAAAAAAAAAAAGTTCCTTTAATTTTGCACCACAGTGTATAGCAGTTGATAAATGTATTATTTTGTAATGTAAATAGGTGTAGACCTTATTTGTATAGGTGAGGAAAAGTTTTTGATGCTTAAAGTTGCCAAAACATGCCCACACCCGCAATTAAACAGCAAACGCATGATATGAAACAAAAGTAATAAAAAAATCATACTGGGATATGGGAGCATATCCCTACGTAGGACTATGTCTTTGGGGTACTGTCCTAATATTGCTAAATTTAAGCAATGAAAATTATGACGCTCTAACGCTGAAGAGCTCAAAATTTAATAATTTAAACAATGAAACGATTTAAAATTTTTAAGGCATTTCTTTTTTCCTCGTTTTTGGTCAAATAATTCGAATTTTTTGATAAAAATATAATTTTTTTTCCTGGCACGAAAAATGCCGCTTCTCCATTATGGCTCAAAATTAATTTTCTAGAATTAATTTTCAAAATTTCCGGAAGTACTGTGCTTTTGTTATTCTATGCATTTCTAACCCAAGATTTAAAAATGGAGTCGGCCATTTTTACTACATTGTATTTTTTGTATTCTTAATCCATGGTCGAAAATTCCTAGAATAACTAAAGCACAGTACTTCCGGAAATTTTGAAAATTAATTCTAGAAAATTAATTTTGAGCCATAATGGAGAAGCAGCAAAAAACCTAAAATTTTTGATAAAAAAGGTCAAAGTTGAAAAAAATTGGTCAACATTTTAATTAAAGTCCTCAAAGTTTTTAATACTAAAATATTGCTTTAACTCACATTCTTGGCACATTTTATTTAAAATTTTGAAGTTCTTTTGTTTATATTCCCAAAAAACGGCGAAAAATTAAAAAAAAAAAGTTAAGTAAATTTTCAAGAAATTTTTAAGTCCTTGCTTTAGCAACTTTAAGTTTCTTGAAAATTTACAAGAAATTTTCTAAGTCCTTGCTTTCGTTCATGTCGTCTAATTTTAAAATAAAATTTTAACTTTAAATTTCTTGTAAATTTTACTTTATATAAGCAGCGAAAATTAATTTAAAAACTTAAATAAAATTTACAAAAAAATTTCGAAATCCTTGCTTTTGTTCATGTCGTCTAATTTTACTATTAAGGCAAAAGTTAAAAAAAGAAATAGTCGAAATATTATTGAAAATTTTCAAAGTTATTAAAATAATTTAATAATTTTTGGTGCGAACAGATCGACACTAGACAGACAGATTTCCTCAGCCAAGACGTAGTCCTACGTCAAAAAATCTGAAATTCTTTGGAACTTAAATTTTGCAAAGAAAATGTTTTTTTTTTTAACTTAGAGCAAATGCGTGGGTAAAATAGCTTTTTTTTTGACATAGGACTACGTTTTGGGGCCCGGTCCTGGGGAAATCTGTATGTCAAGGTGTCCAGGTGACCGGTGTCGCGCTGTTCGCACCAAAAATTTAATTAAAATTTTAACTATTTTCGTTTTCAACTTTTGACCTTTTGTAAATTTTCAAGAAACTTAACTTTTACAAGAAACTTAAAGAATGACATTTTTATCAAAAATTTTAAGTTTTTTCGTCAAAAAATTTGAATTTTTTGAGCAAAAACGAGCAAAAAAAAAATTCCTTAAATTTTTGAAGACTTTAATTAAAATTTTGACTAATTTTTTTTTACTTCTGATTTTTTTTATAAAAAATTTTAAGTTTTTTTCGTGCCAGGAAAAAAAAATTATGGTTTTATCAAAAAATTCGAATTTTTTGACCAAAAACGAGTTAAAAAAATGCCTTAAAATTTTTAAATCGTTTCATTGTTTAAATTTAACAATATTAGGACACTACCCCAAAGACGTAGGCCTACGCAGGGATATGCCGCCATATCCCAGTCTGATTTTTTTTAAAAAGTGAGTTTTTAAATTATTCTCATTTATTTTTATGTTTATTACATGAGACATGCTAACGTTAGATATGTAAAACCCCTCCTACCCCTATTGTTAGCAAAAGTTAGCATTTTCAATACCCCCTCCCCCCTCCCCTAATGTGCTAACGTAACTTATGGACGGCCCCCAAATAGTTCGCTACCAATGCTATCGAACTAGCACCCTAAAATTACCGAAATTGAAGATGTATGAATGGGACATCGAAGGATTAAGAACGACCGATTTCGGTCTTGGAAATCCCCCGGGAAAAAATCTTTACCTAGCTTTTGCTCGTTATAACAGATTCGCTGAAAACTGTTGCTAATTGAAATAATTCTTATTAATTAAAACTTCGGAAAGGATAATGCCGAGTTGCTTCACATAAAAAGAAATAACCTCAACAGGACAGTCCACCTTCTACATTTCATCTCAACCGATTTTCGAAGCTTTTTGCTCACGAAAAGTTTTGATCATTATCCCGGTTTCACGCTTTTTGACTTCTCCCACTTTGAATGACCGATTATTACTTTTCGTCAGACGTAGGTTTCACCGATCTAAATTCAAATATGTTTACATGTCTCCTCTAACAAAGAAAATTTTATTTTTAGAACTTTTTTTTTTCCTGCCTAATATGCACCGCATTCAAATTTGAAGAGAGGGGGAAGAGAAAAAAAAAACTTTCTTTTGATAGTAAAACGTCACAGGTATTAAGTCGTCATTACCTCTGTTACCATCGGATTTTTCTGTCGGATGAATTTTTATTGCTGACTCAGAAATATAAGAATTCATTTTTTTTTTCTTTTGTCGCGTCGATCGGAAATAAAAAAGCTTCCTCTTTATTTTTAACATTTTAATTGTGGCAAAGCCAAGTTTTTTTTTCTTGGAATTTTTTTTTATTCTTGATTTATTCATTCTGAAACGATTTCTTTTATGGCGATGTACTGTACCCTACGAATTTCGAAAAAAAAAATGAGAGCTACCTAATTAACGAACGATTTTTTTCTCTTTTTTAGTGCCGAGGAAGTGGTGTAAAATGTGGGAGGAAAAGGAAGAAAAAAAAAGTGGTCATCGTGCGCTACTATCGAATCCACTCAGGAAATTAAATTAAAAGCATTAAGAAAACCCGCTGGGTTTAGCCTGAAGAAAAAAAAAAAGAAAAGGAAAACGAGAAAAACTAAGTTCACTTACGATGCATTTTCGGTAAGTAGGCCTATACATGTGTGCTACTTTTTTTTTAATTTAGAATATTCATTCATTTTTTTATGGGGGATGTAAGCAAATTTGAAAAAATTTAAAACTTTCAAAAGAAGAGCACTATTGAAAAAAATATTATTACCATAGTTGGGGGTTATATTGGATATCTGGGGTTATGTCGAAGATCTTCGATATCGCATGCGGATATCTCCTAAAGCTGGGCTCCGTATAGACATTATTTTACCTTAAAGGCCATTCAGGTACTACGTCAGCACGTTAGGGGGATGAGAGGGTCAAAATTTGTCAAAAATATGCTGACCAGCGGTCAAAATATTTGAAATGACCCTTCAATGACTAAATTTTTCCTACATTTTTCGTTGATTGTATTTCCAATTCATTTTTATTTGGAATCGGAATCCGTGATTTTTTTTGAAGAAATATGAATTGGAATCGGAAACAGAATCTCTTCTGAAAACAGTTTGGAATCATCAAAATCGGAATTGGAATCGGAATCGCAGACCTCGAACTTGGTCCCTGAAAGTCCCTAAAGTCCATATTTTTAAAAGAAGTCCTTAAAAGTCCTTAAATTCGAAAAATGGTCCCTAAAAGTCCATAATTTTTGAATCTGCAGCGCGTTTACGAAAAATTTTCTATCGTTTATAATGAAGAACATGATATTATTACGGAGCATTAAATTAAATAAAAATTTTGTAGAATATTTAAAAATACCGGTATATTTTAGTAGAAACAATTAAATTTCTTTTTTTTTTTTTTTTTTTTTTTCGCTAGAATTTAAAAGTTTTTAAGTCATGTCACAAACCTTTAAAATTAATCAAATAGAGGAAGGTGCCTAAAATAAAAAATACTGACTAATTTTAGGCTACTTTTATGTTCTTAAAAAGGTCCTTAATTTTCATGTTTTTGGTCCCTAAAGTTTCTAAATTTCAGTCCAGAAACCGGTTCGAGGTCTGGAATCGGAATTTCAGCCCTGATAGTAATAATTAAAGGCTTGTATTTAACGGGGCAGTATTTTATGGGCAGTATTTTTAAAATTTTTGGGCAGCGTCTGGGCAGTAAAAAAATCAAGTTTTGCAGGTAAATGAAAGCATTTCGGTCAGTATAAATATATGTATCAGGGCAGTATTATTACCTGGCAGTGTGCAACAGTTAAATAAAACTAAAAAAAATAATCGAGAAAGAAAAAAGGAATCAATGTACTTAGATCTTGGTTCATCGGCAAATGCACTACCCTCTACAACGGACCCTGAATTATTTTTTCAATTTTCAAAAAAAAATTTAGAGAGGTCGATCAAGATTTTTAGGCGGTAAATTTTTTTTTTGAGCACGAAACATTCTTTTTTTCTCTGTTTTTTTAAAGATAAATAACTGCTCATTTTAAATCAATCATCAAATAACCTTAACGACTCATTTTTATTATTATACTGATAAAACCAATAAAATACTGCCACAAAAAATGTTATACTGCCAAAATTTTACCTCCTCGGAATACTGCCCATTTAAATATTAGTAATAATTAAATTTGACAGTTGTAGTTCCCACGTGCATTTTATATAAAGAAATAGTATATTGTTAACTTAGGGAGGAAAATGAATTTTCCCGTTGAGGTTTATTTTAAAAAGCGGAAAGTTGTTCTTTCCTTACTACGAGTAATGAAAACAATATTTTAAATCAATTTCGAGATTTAAAAAAAAAAATTTTATTTGTGTTTTTCGAATTTTTTTGGGGGCCAAACATTTTTTAATTTTTTATCTGCTTTATTAAGGTAGAACGGCCGTCATATCGGGACACCTCAGAAAATTGCTTTCTCTGTAGTTAAATCGTTAATATTGGAGCAACTTTATATATTTTCTAAAAAGTAGTTTCTCAAAGTAAACTGCTTTATTATTTTCGGAGTTTTTGAAATTTTTAAAACAATATAGGTGATCATTGTATTATTCTCCATGGCCTAGTATAGAGAAACCATTTTTTTTTTTTAGAAAAAGCAGTGGTCCGAAGCCTTTAAAAATTGATTGAAGCCGATGTCGGCATCGGCGCCGAAATATCCAAAGTGCTGGAGATGGCGCCATCCCCTGCACCGGAATAGCAAAAATTTTTGCCGTTTACATATTACGTAAGCATTTTCTTTTTTTAGCAATTTTTAACCCTTCTTTTCCTATGTAAGCAATCGCAAGAATTTTCCGACCCCCCCCCTAATATTACGTAAGATTTTTTTATTTTTTATTCAAGACGCTTTGATATCCGAAGTTAAATTATGGAGTAACTAAAAAAGAAAATAGCATTTAAAAAAATTAAGAGAATTTATTGTACTTTTAACGCCACATTTTAAGCATAAGGAACGTTCAAGTATTACGTAAGACTTTTTATCGGGTTTTTGGACCCTCTCTCCTCCCCCCCCCCCCTTCGTAAGAATTAGTAAGATTTCTTTAACCCCCCCCCTTTAATATTACGTAAGATTTTCGAGGACCCCCCCCCCCCCGTTTTTTTTAACGCCAATTTTAAATTGGAGTAATATTTTCCTTAAAGCCACAATTGGAAAAAAAGTTTTTTCAAATATAAAAAAAATAAATTTTTATTCCTTAAAATTTTTTGAAAAAATTTTTAATTTTCTAGTTAGACATTCGAAAAAAATTTAAAGATTAAAAATTTTTGAAATTAAATCAATAAGTTCTAATAAAAATTCTTACGTAAGATTTGCCAAACTCCCCCCCTCCCCCTAGTAAGAAATCGTAAGAATTTCGTTACCCCCTCCCCTCCCTTTCGATCTTACGTAATACTTGAACGCTCCCATACGTCAAAGCAACTGGAAATATTACGTATTGCGTAATATTACGTATTGCAAGTTAGGAAACTTGCAATACACCAACGCTAATTCTTGTTTTTTTTTTTTTTTTTTTTTCATTTGATGATTCAGAATTATTTGCCTTTTTATTTGTAATATTTATTAATTTTAAGCAATTTTTATTTCTACACCGGCCGTAAAAATTCTTACATAAGATTTTCAAAATCTTTCCCCCCCCCCCTTAAAAACACGCTTAGGTAATCTGTGGACGGCCCCCCTAAGGAAGAAAGATAATTTGTTAATCAGTACAAAAAAAATATATATTTTTGGTTCAGCACTGCCCTGGGTCGAAACTTGAATCGGGAAAACAAAGCAAAAATTGGGAAATAATTTTCCCGATTCTATTTTTTTTTTCAATTTAAATTTTTTTGAAAAAATAAATCAAAATATTTTATAAAATATTTCAAAAGCATTTATAAAATATTTATTGAAACAGAAGAAAAAACATTCTACAAACATTGATATTTTAGAGATATTTTGAAAATATTATTTCTGAAATATTAATGAAATATTAATGAAATATTGTTTTTAGAATGTTTTTTTTTAGAACTCAATAAATATTTTATAAATGTTTTTGAAATATTTGAAAATATTTGCGAAAATATTTGGATTCAAATTTTCCATTGGGTGATCCAACATGGATCTATTTTTAATATTTCCATCACTATATTGGGCCCAGCAAATCTGCCGAAAATTCCAAGTAAATTTCTCAGTATTTTTAAGACTCTTATTTAAGAAAAAGGAAAATTATCAAAATGGCTGTCGGACAGAAACATAAGATTTCCTGCCAAATTATTAAAAAAAAAAAAAAAAAAGAAAAAAACAATCCAATTTTTAAAAATGCTTTTGGGCATGTAATATTAAAAACCATGGCAGACAAGATCTGCAAATGCATTTACACATGAAAAGGGATTTAAAAAAAAAAATTGTGACATTCCATTCAGAAAATTAGAATAATTTTCTTTTTCCCTCTTTGTGCAACCCATTGAAGTGAAAACTCGGTGATTCATATCAAACGTTGACTAATTATAATTGGCGCGTTTGAGAGCACCCTAAGTTTTCATTTCTCGTGAGGTAAATATTTATAAAATACCCGCAGCATCAAGGAGCACATCCCATTATCTAAAGGGAACTATGTTTTATGCGTAACGTGTGGGTGCACATTTAAATTTCGCAACATATTTAGGGGAGTACCCAAGGCGTGAGTTAAACATTTTCCCAAATTTTACGCTCGTAACTTATTTGTAAATTAAATCTTAAAGGAGGTTTGCGAAAACTGTGGCAGGGAAAGTTTTCAACAATAACAAGGAAGTATTCCCAAAGAGGATATTTTTTTTCTCTCTTTTTTTTTTAGCAGGTTAATATTTAAAAAAAAAAAAAAAAGTCTATGTCGAGAATTTTAAACAAAATTTATATAGCGAAATTAAATTATGAATAAAAAGCGGCGCCAAATACGGTTTTGTGTGCGTGTGTGACCAAAGTTATAATCGGATGATTTTACTTTTGCCTTAAATAAAATATATTCACACTTCATTAACAACGTGCAAAATATATGACACAAATTTAAATGCGGTTTTTGCTCTATTCCTCCTTTTGCCATTTTCAGTTTTGATTTCGGTCGGAAGGTTAAATTTTAATCGAATTTCCAAAACGAAAGCTTTTATAAATGCAATAAATTCTCAATGTCGGATAATTTTTTTTTTTTAAATCTTTATAAAATTTATTAAAAAAAATTATTTACAAAAATAAACGAGCCTTACCTCTTAAAAAATCACCACACTAGAAAAACAATTCAAAAAAACAAAAGAAAAGTAAAAAAAAAAAACCGTAATAACTATTTTCAAATCTTAATTTTTTCGAAAGTGCTAATTCGCATTCTAATATTCCTCTGCGCGGAAAAAACCGGACGATATTTCAATTCGAAATATTCAACCAAAACTAAAAGTTAAAGTGAGTTGTGCAAGTATTAAGAAGTTGTTTTTCCCACCTGTTGGTAGCGCCCCTCCTTTTAGTCCACCCTCGCTTTATTTTCTCCCTCCACTTCTCATTTCCTCTTCTTCTTAGGGTAGTCCACGATTTTAACAGCCAATGTCATGCTTTCTATTTTTTATTTTTTTTATTATTATATTATTAATTAATGATCGTTTTCGAGATTAATTACGTCATTAATTTTTTTTTTCTGATAAATCATCGAAATTCCGAGAAATCGTCGCGAAATCGAAAGTGGGGAGAAAAAAAAAAAAGAATTAAAATAAATGAACACAATTCAGCTTAAAAGGTTAACAATCAAGTAAGGAATCTCTGCGGGACTTCCAGTAAACATTTTGATGAAGATGGAGATGAATAAAAGGCTCATGGGAAATAGCTAACTTTAGTTAAACATACGCTTGGCGTGCATTGTTATGCTTTGTCCCCGGCCCCATTTTCCTTTTACCGAGAAAATGGTTTTTCCGTGTTGTTTTTATTTATTTATTTATTTTTTTTCGTTTTTTTCTGATATAATTTTTACCTATGAGCTTCCTTTAAATAACGATCATTGAATCATTTTGTTTTTTAGAAAACAATTTTGAATTAATAATAAAAAAATAATAAAAATAAGTGGAGTTGTACGTTTTTTGTAATGCGAAAAGGAGCAAGAATTTGTGTCAGCAAGGCACGCATGTCGTGTCATGCCCTTTGCAATTTTTTAATTTGTATTACAGTGTTTTTCCCTCTTTTTTTTTTTTTTTTTTTTTTTTTAACGTAGGACTACATCTTTGGGCTCGATCCTAGGGAAATCTGTCTGTCCGGGTGTCGGTCTGTTCGCACCAAAAATAATTGAATTATTTTAATATTGAAATTTTACTTTGAAAATTTTAAATTATATTTTGACTAGGCCTATTTTTTTTAAACTTTCGGCCTTTTTTAATTTAATTTTTTAAATTTCCTTTTGGCAATGACTTAAAATTTTTTTTTTAATTTTCTGTTTTTTTTAAAAGCCAAATTCAGGGTTCCGAAGCCGACGCCGGCCGCGGCTGGTAAAAAACTCTGCTGGCGCTGGCGCTGGCGCCAGATGATTTATTTTCTTTAAGGCCTTGGCGCCGGCGAATCAAAATTTTATTTAAAAATAGTTTTTGGATTTTTAGAATTTTATTAATTTTTTTAAAAATAATCTCTTTCCTTTCTTCTAGCAATTCAATCCGCTCAAGTTAGCGCCTTTTTTCGATTTTAAAATTTATACATAATTGCAATCGGTCCAGGTCAAACCCAGAATTGGTTAACGACATCATGTTTCTAAACGGCAATTTTGAAAGATTTTATTGAAATTTAAAATGGAAATTTTATATTTTTTTTTTACTTTTAGATTAATTACACAGTAAAAAAAATTTGTTTAGGATAGGGAATTAGTTCAATACTCGGTATTCATTGATTCATAATTTTTATATTTTTTAAATGTTTTTCTCAATTAAATTTTAAAGTCTTTCCTTTCAGCTTTTGCTCTTAAAAAAAAAAAAAAATTTTTTTAAAGTGCAGAACGTGATTTTTTTAAAATTCCTTTTCGATTTTTTTTTTTTTTTTTTTTTTTTTTTTTTTGCGAAATAAAATAAATTAAAAATTTCCCCGGCGCCGGCACAAAAGCCAGCGCCGGCGCCGATGCCGCCAGTTTTTTTACAATTGTGGCGCCGGCACCAAAATTGCACATTTTCACCCTAATAAAATTTACAAGAAATCCATCTTCTATGCATATATAAAATCCGAAATTTCGTGTGCATTTCGCATGTATAAAATCCAAAATGTACGCACCAAAAAAAAAAAAAAAAAAAAAAATTAAAATTTTTATTAAATATTTTTGCAAATCTGGAAAAATTTAAAAAAGGTTGAAATTTCCGCAAAAAAAAAAAAAAAAAAAAAAAAAAAAAAACGTTTGCCCGGACAAAATATTCTGTGGATTAATGGTGGATTCCACGTGGAATTTTTTGGCGGATCCACGGTGGATCCACGATGGATCCAACAGTATTCCACCTGGATTTTAAGACTTATTCCACCATTTTTCCAGGTTTATGTTTTTCCACTACTTTTTTACCACTTTTCCACCATTTTTCACAAAAAGTAGAGGAAATGTGGTGGAAAAAGTCTTAAAATCCAGGTAGAATACTGGTGGAACATCCACAATTTTTCCACGGTAGAATCCACCTGGATTCCAGGATCCACTTTGTCTGGGTGAATTTAAACTACAAAAAATTTAAACTAAAGTTTAAGGAAAAATTTTGGGCTATTTTCAGGAAACTTAACTTTTACAAGAAACTTAAAGTTGCTAAAGCAAGGACTTAAAAATTTCTTGGAATTTTATTTAAATTTTTTTTTATTTTCGTCTCGTCTTAGCTCGGCTTAGGTCATTCAAATATTACGCAATTATATTACGCAATATTATATTACGCAAATATTACGCAATATTATACCAAGGGGAAGGGGGGGGAGTCAGAAATTGACAAATTTACTCCTTGATGTAGAATAATCTCATTCGATCCGCTTCTGGTGTTTTGTCATTTTGTTACTGAATTTAGCCAGAAGAGTCATGTCGTTTCAAAATTGCCCCGCCCCCTGATGCAAGATCATGGTCAGAGGATGACAAAAATTCGCTTGAGTGAAAAAAGCAATACCAAAGTAGACCCGTAGGAAAAACCATTTTTCCATGGGGACCATCGTCTCGTCTTTGGGAATAATCAGACTCTACGTCATTATTTTTCGGAGAAAGAGGAAAGGGGATCTCCAAATGACGTTGATGTCAAACATCGATACAAAAAAGGCCTATTTTTTAATGGCGATAAGGGAGAGGCGTGGGTCAAAAAATTCCAAAAAAATGATAATTTATATGACATTTCAATTGCTCCTTGGCTACATTGCCCGCCACCTCCTTGCCTCTACGAGGCAGTAAACCATTAGTTTTCCAAAAATTGCCACAAGAGAAAAAAAATCAACCATTTTTTTTTCGCGAAAAAATGTGCTTTCTTATTGGAAATTTTCTGTAGATCACGAATCTGGTGTCCGTTTTTTTAATATCTGGTCCGGTTTTTTTAGCTAAAAGCCAAAATATGGCAAAAAAATATGGCTTGAGTTATACTAGATCCGCCCTTATCAGCGTTAGTCCAAGTCTATTTCTGGCAAAAGTTGTAAAAAAAAATAAAGCTATCAAGGGTGCAAAGCTCTGTTTTGGAAACTATTTCCCGGAAAGGAATTGTAGTTCTGACGTAAGAAAACGAAAACGGCGGTTTTGTGTAATGTAAAGTGGTAACAAGATCTTAAAGTCGAGGGCTGCTGCCAGGAACGAACTAAGAATTCTTTTTCGCTCCTCCTACAATAAGTGAAGACTGTTAGTCTATTATTGTTCTTGTGGATTAACCTACGCTTCTTGTTTGGAAAACCCTCCTAAAAGTGAAATCATAGCGTTAAATTTGAGTGGTCTTGTTTGATTAATATTTAACGATATTTTAATTTTCACGTCTTAATTAAGCAAAGAAAATAGGTTTGTGGAATATTATTAATCCAATTATAATTAATATTATTAAAATTATGAAAATAGTGATTGACTTTAATTTCTTTAAAATGTGCTCACAAACCAAAACCATGACGGAATAATCTTTTTTTGGATTATCCTTGATCGAGTGGTAAATTATTAAAATTAGGCAAATAGGTATACCCTGTCAAAAATTTTTTCTTAATATTATTGATCCGGCTTTTACAGTGGTAAACTTAATTATGTAAAAAGGTCTGAATTTATTAAAAACAAATTGAACGTTTGTTAAAAGAATAAGGCAAAGTATGTAATAGACGTTTAACGAAAAAACGGAAATTGGAAGATACTAAAACCTATAATTCGGGCCCGTAGCTAGTAGAGAGAAGCAAAGAAATATCTTGAAATAAAATTCTAGGTTTGGAAAACTTTTTAAAAAACGTTCTAGTTTTAGAAAAGCATTAAAAAAATCGTTTCCAGAGGTACGGGCTATAGAAAATATTATGTGCGTTGCGAATGATACTAATCAGATAAAAATTTCAGCCACATAATTCATAACATTCGAACGATGAGTTCTCCAAGGAAAATTATTGCAGCCAACAAAATGCCGAAGAATGGTATTGATAATACTTGCGCCATCTGTTCAAAGTCAATAGGTGTGAACTCTTCTTTAATCTCTGCATTTTTTAAATGCTGCTTGTCCATCCTTTTATTTTTTTCCAAATATCCGTTCTCATATAACCGAACAAGGCTAAAATTTTAAAAATTAAGTCTATCAGTCTTGTTTTAACCTTCTTGTTTTAACCGTAATAAGTATACTTTACTTATATTGAAATATCGATACAAATGGACTAAGCCTCCTTAATACTAAAGCTGTGTTACCAGAAGTTATAGGTTGTGGGATCCGGTAGTAAGGGCATGAAAGAACATGAATATCGTCATTTGCCATGCAAACGACCATTTTTTCGTTGTTGCAAAGTAATTTATTAATATTTGTGACATTTAATTTGTGAAATTTGGTGTAATTGTTTAAAATGTTTCGTACAGTAGGGTTTTCGCTTTTCTGTAAGATGAAAGTAAAGAAAAGTATTGTTACATGTAGATGTAACATGTTAAATAAAAAAGATATACTAAAATGGATTACAGTACATTGAAGTACTGGTATATAAACGATTTGGGATTTCTAGTTATTGCTAATTGATATTGTCCGTTTCGGACAAATTCATCCAAGTCAGTAAATGGTATTTGAGGAACTTCTACTGCCAAGTATGATGTAATAATAGCACCAAACGAGTTGACTAGAAAGATTCCTAAGAAACTTATGCCTAAGGCCACCATCCTTAAATAGATCTTTTCCATTTTTTCATTGCCGATTTGGTTGCAAATAATTTCAAGCGGTAAAAAGACATTGTCTACCAGAACTGTCTTCTTTAATTTGTGAATTTTTGACGAAAGATATGTAATAGTTATCCCAATTCCGAGGACTGAAATTATAGCAAGCCAAACGTCTGTTTGAAACGGCTGGAGATAGTAATCTTGACGTAGTTTTCCGCCAGGATATTTTATATACCAATTAAGCCTTTAAGAAATATATTGATTTTACAAGGACGCGGTTTAATTTTTTAATCGTTTTCAACTTACACAACCGAATATATCGGACCAATTTTGAAAGGACTTCTTAGATCATAACTGTGTAAAATTATAGGAAATACATGAATGTCGAAATCTCTATTGTTGTCGAAAAACTCGAAGTCGATAAAATTAACAGTACTCACTAACATACGCTTCAATCTTTTAAAAACAAATCAAGTTTTTAAAATTGTAATCAAAGTTCAAAACTTAAAATTTACCTAAAATTCATCATATGACTCAAGTCAAATAACATTTTTATCAGGCAATATGAATATAGGTCATCTCTGACACAATACTAAAACAAAAATAAATTGAATGCGGTCTATGTTACACAGTAAAAAATGTTATGTTAAAAATAAAATAACATTGTCGTAGCGTAGACTTTGGAGATAATTTTTACATAACCCAAGTAACATTGGTTGGTTGAATAACCATCCCAGCAACGTTTTTCCCCAACGTCAAAAAACGGTCGGCGTTAACGGATATTTTTACGTTGAAATGTCCGGGCTAAATAACGGTCCTGGCAACGGTTGAAAAAACGTTGAACAACCCCTATAGCTAGAAACAAAACGGTTGAAAAAACCCTTGACTATAAACCAACTATGAAAAGAAAAGAAAAAAAAAAAGAATGCATTTTGATATGACTATTATAGCACCAACATGAAGAGTATTGTATCTTTTTCTCTAAATAAGTATTATCATAACGCGAACTTATCCCTAAGTATTACGGAACACTACATTTTACTCGTCTATTATAAAGGAACTTCTATATATAGTGCAAAAGAGCAAAGCAAACTGTACGCCAAATACCTAATTTTTTGTCTTAAAAATCAGATTTCAGGTATTTTTGTGTACTATTAGTATTTTTTCATTTTTATAGACCTGTTAAAGATCCTCAAGTTGAGATTTTGCGATTTTATATTTTGACTTTTCCAAAATCCAGGAAAACTTTTCCCATAAGCTAAACATTAAAATATACATAACGAAATTAGACGTTATTTAAACCGACTGCCCGGGTATTGGTTAGTAGTTAACGTTGTCTTGTAGTATTATTCAACCTAGTTGAAAAAACGTTCGTTTAATCGAAGGTTGATTTTTGGGCTCTGACGTTGTTCGTCGCAATTCAACGTTGTTGGGATGGTTATTCAACCAACCAATGTTACTTGGGAACGTTTTACTGTGTATACTTACTCCTTCAATAACTTTATGATTGTCCATTATGTTTATAGTGGTACCATTAAAATTTGATCTTCTTCGATTTGAAGAAATATTCGTAATATTTAAAACGCCGTCCCATGTTCCAAAATCAAACGAGAATGACTTATTTTTGACTTTATAAGTTTCTGTTAACTTGTATGAAGTGTCTCCGAAGCGTTGAATTATAAAAAATTCGCAATTAACCGGTATTTGTAAGTCGTGTTGTGGAATATTTGACTCGAAGTTGTCCAAAAATGCAAACCAAATAAACCAGCCTATTATATAAATTCTATCTGAGTGCATCTGATAAATCAAAAACATAAAAATTACAGTTGATCATCTAAGATGGAAGACTGAAACAGTTATAAGTGATCTGACCTTATCTGATATGAATTCATCAGTTTGGTCGATCCATTTTATTATTTCGTTCAGTGGATTAAGTGATTTATCCTTAAAAATAACTGCGGTCCTGAAATCTTCGCGGTTGTTTATTGGCAAATATTGCCTATAAGGTGGGATTGAGAAAAGATCAATCATAAAATCATAGGTGTCTAATTGTTTAGCTGCCACATTCATATCCGAAATTTTTTTAATATCATCTATTTCTTCACCATTTGACAGAATATAAATAAAACGGATTTCCATTTCAGTAATTAAATCTTTGATTATCGTGATTTCTTTCTCATTAAAAATCGTAATTATATTTGGAAAAACAATAACCAACAAAACGAAGAAAATATGTAACGAACTTCCGGCGATATTCATTTTTCGAAAATCAGAATGTGGCACACTTGAAAAATTTACCAATGTTAAAAAACGTTTGAACCTTATCAAGAAGTTAAATGTTATTGAAAAATTGTTGCCTTGATTAGGAGAATAAAAGATGACATATTATATCAAATCATTTACCATTTGCATTAATAAATGTTTAAATGGTAATTTTTTCTGAATTTATAATTTTTTCGTGTTCAGTGCTTTGACATTGCAAGGAAGCAACTAAGTTGCTGTAATAAGAAAAATTGCATTTTCCCGAACGATGTATGAATTTTTTTTTGGAATATGTCAATTAATATTTGAATGTCTTTTAATGCCTTTAAATAAAAGAAAAAGGTTCGTTATGTATTATTATTTCGATATAATAGCCACTAAAGCATTGAATAACTGCAATTTCTTCTTCATGTGCTCACAAACCATGGCGGAGCAATTAATTTACAGAACTGAATATATAACTTTGGTCGAGAGTTAAAAATTCAAAACTATTTAAAAAAATTAACTCAGTTTTTTTTTTTTTTTAATTGATGTACTTGAGACAGCGTTGACATACCGACTGATAAATCACTTTTATACCTTGTTTTTTTTCTGCCCGTGAATTTTCAAACAAAGAAAAGTTTAAAACACGTCGGTTAATTAAACGTTCAATTATTTAGAATTAACGTTGTAGAAATCGAAATCCGTGAATAAAATAGTAGGTAAGGAAAGTAAATATAAATAAACTGCTAAAAGTGAATAGCTAAAAAAATAAATATCCAGCCAATCCACGAAATTTAAACTTTTGACGAAAAAGGAGTGGTGAAGATGGTAAGGTGAAGGAGTTGTGACGATAAGAATCTAAACGGAATGGGTTCTAGTCTCAGTGGCGACTTTTTTTTTTTTAATTTTCAAAAAACTAGTGTTACTCTAATATCATTATGATACAAACCTTTTCACAGTTCCAATTCTTTGTTTTAAATCATTGCGATGTCTGATCAATAACATTGTATTATACGATTTATATCATATTAATAATGTCATGATAACACTTAAATCTTAGATTGATATTCAATTTGAAAGGAACGCCTGGGTAAGCATACCATAAAGAAATAATTGATTCTTACAACCAACAGACATGCATGAGGTGCCTCTTAAAACTAATTTCATGTTCGATATTTTCAGCCGAGGGATTTCGAGTTTTCATATCATCGAAGGAAGTTTAAAAGACTATACAGTAGGGTGTCTCTCATTTTGGCAATTTTCGAATTTCAAATCGCATACCATAAAAATGGTTCTCTTTCGTGTACCGATAACCCGAATTTTTTTGTAAATTTTTTACTCGAGAGGAAAGCTTGGCGACTTGAGCTTAAAGTTTCGAAAAATGCCTTAAGAAAAAATGTAGTTTTGAATTGAAAACTTTTCGTAGATCAGGAATCTAGAGTCCGTTTTTTTATATTTGGTCCGGTTTATGAGCTAATAAGCAATAAGCAATGGCAGAAAAACGTGGTAAAGGGACAAAACACATCCAAAACACGTCCAAAGTGCACACTCGCCTTTGGGTCCCTGACATTAAGTAACATTAAAAAAATATTAAATATTAACATTATATTAACATTAAAAAAATATTAAATTAACATTTATATTAACATTAAAAAAATATTAAATTAACATTATATTAACATTAAAATAACATTAAAAAAATATTAAATTAACATTAAATTAAAAGAAAAGTATTAAAATAACATTAAAAAAATATTAATTAACATTATATTACATTATATTAACATTAAAATAACATTAAAAAAATATTAAACTAACATTATATTAACATATATTAACATTAAAATAACATTAAAAAATATTAAATTAACATTTATATTAACATTAAAAAATATTAAATTAACATTATATTAACATTATATTAACATTAAAATAACATAAAAAAATATTAAATTACATTATATTAACATTAAAAAATATTAAATTAACATTATATTAACATATATTAACATTAAAATAACATTAAAAAAATATTAATTAACATTAAATTAAAAGAAAAGTATTAAAATAACATTAAAAAAATATTAAAATAACATTAAAAAACATTAAAAAAATATTAATTAACATTATATGATCCAACCAGAGAAGTAATTAGAAAAGGGAAAATAATTGTATCTTGCCTGGATCATATTTATGGTAAAAATGTAAATGTAGAAAAGTCTTATAGTAAAATTAAATATTTCTGATCATTTTTTAACAGGTATTACAGTGGTAAGTAGAATGAAAAAAGGTACTAAGAAATGTTTGAGTGATAGTAATAAAAGAAAAGTTTACGATACAAAACTTATCAAAAAAAAAATAAAAGAAATTAAATGGGAAGACTTATTAAAACTGGATGATGTAAATAGTTTATACGATATGTTAGTAAGGGAAATGTCTAAAGTGTATAAATGTAGTACTCGCGAACAAAAAGTCAATGAAAATTCAGTCGGATTCAAAATAAGTAAAGAAACGAAATCCATAATGAGAGAAAGAGACAAAGCTTATAAAGAAATGAAAAAATTTCCAACGAATGAATCCTTAAAAGAAAATTTTCACAAATTAAAAAATAAAGCAAATAAAGAGATAAACGGGGAAAACATTAGATTTGAACAAAAAAAATTTTCAGATAACAAAAACAATCAAAAAAAAACGTGGGAAGGTATTAATGAAATTTTAGGTAGAAAAAAAAAAATGAATGTTGATGAGGTGGTAAACAGGTATTTCGCAACAGAAGACGGTAAAGTAGTAACTGATGAACGTATAGCTAATAAATTTGTAGATAATTTTGTAGATGAGATTAAAAAAATTAGAGTTGATTGTGAGGAAAAATTTTTTGAAGTAGAAGTTGAGAATGAAAATACAAATGAAAACTTAGAAAAATTCGAGACAGTAAATGAAGAAGAAATAATAAAAATTGTGAAAGAATTAAATGAAAACAAAAGCCCCGGTTATGACGGCATCCGGTTAAAAGAATTAAAAAATAATACCGAATTATTAACAGCAATTACGAAAATAGTAAACTTATCAATCGAACACTCGAAAATCCCTGATGGGATGAAGATCGCAATAATTAGACCCTTGTACAAAAATAAAGAACACAATAAAATAGATAATTACAGACCCTTGCAAATTCTTTCAACCTGTGAAAAAATTTTGGAAAAAATTATTTCAAAACAACTGGTAAATTACTTAAATACAAATAAAATTATAAGCGAAGACCAATTTGCGTATCAAAATAAAAAAAGTGCTCCATTATTATTACAGATTTTCACAAATGAAATTTATGAAATGTTGGAAAAGAAAGTGGTTGCATTAGTTCTGTTTGTAGACTTTTCCAAAGCTTTCGACACTCTGAGTAAACAAGTAATATTAAAAAGTTTAAACACAATAGGTGTAAAGGGAGACGCATTGCTTTGGTTTGATGACTACTTAACAGACAGAAAAGTAACTGTTAAATTGAATGACACTTTTAGTAAAATTATAAATTGGGAAAGTGGAGTACCACAAGGGAGCTTGCTCGGTCCCTTCTTATATTTAATCGCGGTAAATAATTTGTCGAAAGTAATATCTAAGTTTACAAATGTGAAATTGTTCGCGGATGATACCAAAATGTTAACAGGTCACAAAGACCCCAACATCGCATTGTTCAGATTACAAAGTGATTTAATTGCTCTACAGAAGTTTGCTCATGACCAGGGTCTTGTAATAAATAGCAAAAAGACCAAACTAATGATCATAAGTAAAAACTCAAATGTATACATTGGAGACTTATTTTTAAAATTTCATTCTCATGATTGCCTGCATAACAACTTACAAGATTGTAAATGCACAGAAAAAATTGAAGTGGTAAATTCCCATAATATCTAGGAGTTACTTTTGACGATCAAATGTTATGGGACGATCATCTCAAAGGTTTAAAAAACAAATTACGGTCTCTTTTAGCATGTTTTGTACAACTTCGAAAATTTCTACCTCCAGAAACTCTGAGAACGATATATTATGCATTAGTAGAACCCAGTATAAACTATGGCTTGTTGAGTTACGGTATAGGTAATAAGAACATATTAAAAAATTTAGTAATTTTTCAAAATAAAATAGTAAAAATGTTATTGTCAAAAAAAGATGAGCGTAAACTGAAAACTAGCAAAGAATTTATAGTAAATTGGAAATATTACCTTTCGATAAACTATTTGTGTACCGTTTTGTCCTCAAACATTTTTATGAAACAGAATTTAAAAAAGATATAAAAACAAGTAGAATGGAAACTAGAAGGAAACTTTACCACATACCTCAAATTTTCACAAGATTTGGAGAAAAATGCTTAAAATTTAACATACCAAAAATTTTTAACAAAATTCCCTCTAACATCTTAAAATTGGTTAAAATTGGGCAAGTGAAAAAAGCACTAAAAAAATGGCTACTGGATCAAATTCAATAATGTAACGGCTCTTTTGTATTGTTTTGTATTGCTTTATTTTTATTTTGATTTTGTTTTGGAACTTAGACCCACCGGATATAAGAAAATAATAATAATCCTATGATTAACGGATAGGCAGAAAAAAGCCTTTTGTTACATAGATTAAGTTTAAATTTGTTAAATTTGTTATTTCAATAAATCATTATTATTATTATTATATTATATTAACATTAAAATAACATTAAAAAATATTAAATTAACATTATTAACATTAAAAAAATATTAATTAACATTATATTAACATTATATTAACATTAAAATAACATTAAAAAACATTAAAAAAATGTTAAATTAACATTATACAGTATTAACATTAAAAAAATAAATATTAAAATAACATTAAAAAATATTAAATTAACATTAAATTAAAAAAATATTAAAATAACATTAAAAAACATTAAAAAAATATTAAATTAACATTATACAGTATTAACATTAAAATAACATTAAAAAAATAAATATTAAAATAACATAAAAAAATATTAAATTAACATTATATTAACATATATTAACATTAAAAAACATTAAAAAAATATAAATTAACATTAAATTAAAAGAAAAGTATTAAAATAACATTAAAAAAATATTAATTAACATTAAATTAAAAGAAAAGTATTAAAATAACATTAAAAAAATATTAAAATAACATTAAAAAACATTAAAAAAATATTAAATTAACATTATATGATCCAACCAGAGAAGTAATTAGAAAAGGGAAAATAATTGTATCTTGCCTGGATCATATTTATGGTAAAAATGTAAATGTAGAAGAAAGTCTTATAGTAAAATTAAATATTTCTGATCATTTTTTAACAGGTATTACAGTGGTAAGTAGAATGAAAAAAGGTACTAAGAAATGTTTGAGTGATAGTAATAAAAGAAAAGTTTACGATACAAAACTTATCAAAAAAAAAATAAAAGAAATTAAATGGGAAGACTTATTAAAACTGGATGATGTAAATAGTTTATACGATATGTTAGTAAGGGAAATGTCTAAAGTGTATAAATGTAGTACTCGCGAACAAAAAGTCAATGAAAATTCAGTCGGATTCAAAATAAGTAAAGAAACGAAATCCATAATGAGAGAAAGAGACAAAGCTTATAAAGAAATGAAAAAATTTCCAACGAATGAATCCTTAAAAGAAAATTTTCACAAATTAAAAAATAAAGCAAATAAAGAGATAAACGGGGAAAACATTAGATTTGAACAAAAAAAATTTTCAGATAACAAAAACAATCAAAAAAAAACGTGGGAAGGTATTAATGAAATTTTAGGTAGAAAAAAAAAAATGAATGTTGATGAGGTGGTAAACAGGTATTTCGCAACAGAAGACGGTAAAGTAGTAACTGATGAACGTATAGCTAATAAATTTGTAGATAATTTTGTAGATGAGATTAAAAAAATTAGAGTTGATTGTGAGGAAAAATTTTTTGAAGTAGAAGTTGAGAATGAAAATACAAATGAAAACTTAGAAAAATTCGAGACAGTAAATGAAGAAGAAATAATAAAAATTGTGAAAGAATTAAATGAAAACAAAAGCCCCGGTTATGACGGCATCCGGTTAAAAGAATTAAAAAATAATACCGAATTATTAACAGCAATTACGAAAATAGTAAACTTATCAATCGAACACTCGAAAATCCCTGATGGGATGAAGATCGCAATAATTAGACCCTTGTACAAAAATAAAGAACACAATAAAAAGATAATTACAGACCCTTGCAAATTCTTTCAACCTGTGAAAAAATTTTGGAAAAAATTATTTCAAAACAACTGGTAAATTACTTAAATACAAATAAAATATAAGCGAAGACCAATTTGCGTATCAAAATAAAAAAAGTGCTCCATTATTATTACAGATTTTCACAAATGAAATTTATGAAATGTTGGAAAAGAAAGTGGTTGCATTAGTTCTGTTTGTAGACTTTTCCAAGCTTTCGACACTCTGAGTAAACAAGTAATATTAAAAAGTTTAAACACAATAGGTGTAAAGGGAGACGCATTGCTTTGGTTTGATGACTACTTAACAGACAGAAAAGTAACTGTTAAATTGAATGACACTTTTAGTAAAATTATAAATTGGGAAAGTGGAGTACCACAAGGGAGCTTGCTCGGTCCCTTCTTATATTTAATCGCGGTAAATAATTGTCGAAAGTAATATCTAAGTTTACAAATGTGAAATTGTTCGCGGATGATACCAAAATGTTAACAGGTCACAAAGACCCCAACATCGCATTGTTCAGATTACAAAGTGATTTAATTGCTCTACAGAAGTTTGCTCATGACCAGGGTCTTGTAATAAATAGCAAAAAGACCAAACTAATGATCATAAGTAAAAACTCAAATGTATACATTGGAGACTTATTTTTAAAATTTCATTCTCATGATTGCCTGCATAACAACTTACAAGATTGTAAATGCACAGAAAAAATTGAAGTGGTAAATTCCCATAAATATCTAGGAGTTACTTTTGACGATCAAATGTTATGGGACGATCATCTCAAAGGTTTAAAAAACAAATTACGGTCTCTTTTAGCATGTTTTGTACAACTTCGAAAATTTCTACCTCCAGAAACTCTGAGAACGATATATTATGCATTAGTAGAACCCAGTATAAACTATGGCTTGTTGAGTTACGGTATAGGTAATAAGAACATATTAAAAAATTTAGTAATTTTTCAAAATAAAATAGTAAAAATGTTATTGTCAAAAAAAGATGAGCGTAAACTGAAAACTAGCAAAGAAATTTATAGTAAATTGGAAATATTACCTTTCGATAAACTATTTGTGTACCGTTTTGTCCTCAAACATTTTTATGAAACAGAATTTAAAAAAGATATAAAAACAAGTAGAATGGAAACTAGAAGGAAACTTTACCACATACCTCAAATTTTCACAAGATTTGGAGAAAAATGCTTAAAATTTAACATACCAAAAATTTTTAACAAAATTCCCTCTAACATCTTAAAATTGGTTAAAATTGGGCAAGTGAAAAAAGCACTAAAAAAATGGCTACTGGATCAAATTCAATAATGTAACGGCTCTTTTGTATTGTTTTGTATTGCTTTATTTTTATTTTGATTTTGTTTTGGAACTTAGACCCACCGGATATAAGAAAATAATAATAATCCTATGATTAACGGATAGGCAGAAAAAAGCCTTTTGTTACATAGATTAAGTTTAAATTTGTTAAATTTGTTATTTCAATAAATCATTATTATTATTATTATTATTATTATATTAACATTAAAATAACATTAAAAAATATTAAATTAACATTTATATTAACATTAAAAAAATATTAAATTAACATTATATTAACATTATATTAACATTAAAATAACATTAAAAAACATTAAAAAAATGTTAAATTAACATTATACAGTATTAACATTAAAAAAATAAATATTAAAATAACATTAAAAAATATTAAATTAACATTAAATTAAAAAAATATTAAAATAACATTAAAAAACATTAAAAAATATTAAATTAACATTATACAGTATTAACATTAAAATAACATTAAAAAAATAAATATTAAAATAACATAAAAAAATATTAAATTAACATTATATTAACATTATATTAACATTAAAATAACATTAAAAAAATATTAATTAACATTAATTAAAAGAAAAGTATTAAAATAACATAAAAAAATATTAAATTAACATTAAATTAAAAAAATATTAAAATAACATTAAAAAACATTAAAAAAATATTAAATTAACATTATACAGTATTAACATTAAAATAACATTAAAAAAATATTAAATTAACATTAAATTAAAATTTAAAAAAGTATTGGCTATTAGTGGAACTTCCCAATCGCATAATTACCATTACGAAAGTTCCCATTACGAAACTACCCATAACCTAAGTTCCCAAAACGGAAATACCCATTCCCAATGTACGAAAGTTCCCAGAAAACAAATGCTTTAGTAATCAAAGTGAATTTCGGATAATTTCTTATGCGTTAGGGAGTTTTATGTTGTTAAAGACGGGACCTTCCATATGCGGCATAGGGATTTTTTAAATTCCTGACTTCTTAGTGGGTAATGGAAGGACCTACAATGGGTTATACAACAAAATTTAAAATTTTTTTAAATCCTATACTTAGCTTATGGGAGATCAATTTCTTGCTGTACAAGCAATAGGAAATCCTAAAATTCACTATAATTATTTATTTAGGTATCTTTATTTTGAAACAAGGGCTTTATTCGACTTGAGTTAATGAAACAAATTCTAATGTTTAGCTTATGGAAACATCTTTCTCGTGTTTAGCTTATGAACGTTCCCTGAAAATTTTTCTATTTACTATTTAAGAAATTAGAAAAAACTTCACTTGCTCTGAAGTCGCTTGAATAGTCCTATATTTTATTTACGGAGATTGCGCCGCTTGTGTTTAGCTTATGGTCAATTTTTTTATGTTTAGCTTATGGAGCTTCCTTAATAATTTGATTATTTTGGATTTAAATCTAAGACGAGGGATTTTACCTTTTTAATATCAAAGAGCCTTATGAAGGCCCTCTACAGGGCCACCTAATGGAGCCCAAAACTGAGATACATCTCACGAATACAATTCGCGGTGTTTTTAAAACAACATATGAATATAATGTTGACAAAATCGATTTGTTAAAACTTTAAGGTCCAAAAATGGCTACAAAAGGACCCTTTACATTCATTAATGCATTCAGTATTCTATTACTTCATTTTTGTAGTAGTAACCAATTTTTCAATAGAACAATAACAGCCAATTTTTCAATTTTTCAATAGAACAATAACAGCCTTTCCCTTTTTTTCCTTTATTATTTTTTTTTTCTGGGAACTTTCGTCCATTGGGAATGGGTATTTTCGTTTGGGGAACTTTCGTAGTGGGAACTTACGTTATGGGAAGTTTCGTAATGGTAATTATGCGATTGGGAAGAACCCCCGGCAGCGAAAAGTATTAACATAAAATATTATAAAATAACATTAAAAAAATAACATTAAAAAATATTAAGTTAACATTAAATTAACATTAAAAAAATATTAAAGTAACATTAAAAAATATTAAATTAACATTAAAAAAATATTAGATAGATCCGTTTGTCCGCGTTTGTCCGCGCTTGTAAAAAACAAGCTAGTTTTGACGAATTTTGCTAAAAAAAAAAAAAAAAAAAAAAAAATAGAAGTTTTAGTTACCTTAAAAATGTCGTATTTTCGTCAATTCAATATTATTGGGAGTTGGATCAATTTTTTATTTTTAAAAACCTTGAAATTATTCAAGGAAGAATCAAGGATCAAAGAATCAAGAATCAAAGGAACATCAATTAAAATATTAGTCAAAGTGGCGAAGGATGGACGATTTTACCACAAATTAAATTATAAAGTTATAAAATTTAGGTAAAGAGCCATTCGAATACTCCTTCAGCACGTTAGGGGAAAGGGGTCAAAATCATCCAGTTTCCCAGAAGCTAAGTATTGCCAAAAAAGGGGGGTGTTAAAAATGGTCAAAAACTGTGGGCTTCTGTATGAAAAGGGATTCTATAGTTTCTTTTTTTTCGACAAAATGGCGGATGTCTATGTTTACGAAAACCAAAAAAAACTACGCGACCAACTGCCAATACGTCCTTTTTCAAACAGACGCCCTATACTGGCGTAATATTTGAATGGCCCCAAACGAAATGTAACAATACTCCACCCCCCTCCTATCCAGGCAAGCCGATTTCCCTTTTTTAACGTTACCAATATATTTTATCCAAAAAAAAAAAAAAAAAAAAATCAAAAATCAAAAACTAAAGAACGACCACGCGTTGATTCGATCTTCTTTCCCTCACTTCCTTACGTCAAATCCTTTTCTTGGAAAAACAATTTTTTTTTGTTTTCTTTTTAAAAATGACCAAATCTCACGTATGAAAAAAAAAAAACCTAAAAAGTTTTCCTATTTAAAAAGGGCTCATGGTTTTCCCGGAAATAGGATTTTGAATATTTTATAAAGCAATATGTATGTGACATTTATTTCTCCATTTGTTTTTCCGTTTCTTCCGGCGAAACCTGAATTTCCTTTGAATTTCCCCAGCCTATCGATCTTATCGATTTCATATAGAAAGTCATTCACCAATATTTGCACAAAGGAAAGAAAAAAGTGAAATAAAATTAAAATGGTAAAAATAAAACTTTTCTGCTGTTTATAATAAAGACGAGGGGAGGGGGTGAAAGAAATCTCAATTAAAACTTATTTTTGCTTTATATTCGATTGTTCTTTTTTTTTTTTTTTTTTCTATGGAAAGAAAAAGCAAAAAGGTTGAAAACCTTTTTTAAATTCAGACCGATAACTCCGAAAAAGAAAAAAAATTTATACGAAGGTTTAAGCTTATATAGTAAAAAAAAAAAAAAACCTTAGACAACAATTAACAAGCCCGTGTATTGCAAGAGGATTATTATTTATTTTTAATAGCGTATTTATAAGAGAAAAAAAAAAAGAACATTTCTCTTTAGATGCTAAAAAGTTTGGCAAACAAAAAATGACGATCTGCCATTAACTTGGTTACAATATTGATATGAGTCATTCCGTCATAGTTTAATGAAAACGTTTCCATGAATTTCTTCCGGTTTGCGTCAAGGTCATATTTACTTAACATATATTTTGCATATACGTACGATGAAACACAATGTCATCCAATTTAAACTTTCTCCTTTGAGAGTTTTCGGTAGATTTATGATAATTTTCCAGGAATGTCGTTGGTTATTTTAGGAAATTAAAACCCTTTTCTCGAAACGTCAGTTAATTAATTGGCATGTGCTTTTTTTTTAGATTGATTAAATTCATTAGTTTCGTAATCATTTATAATTTTTCCGTTGGGAATATAATTTTTCCGGTGAACTTTGGCTGCGAACTTCCTAACAACTTTTTCACTTTAATTTTGTTTTTTGAGGGGGTGGGGGGGGAAGAGGTATGAGCTTATTTTAACGTTGTAGCTTTCTACAAGCTATTTGCAACAGGGATATGTTTTAAGATAAAATCGTATCTTTCGGTTCTACAGCTCTTAATTTTCTTACCTACGGGCACTAGGGTGGGTTTAAAATCAAAAAATTTGGATTTTCAAAATGCCTCATTGCTCAATCGCTGCGGTTTATTTATTGCAAAAATTTTTTCCTTTTCGAATTTTTTTTTTTTAAACGGCGCCTTGAGGGTGCGCAAAAGAGCAAATTTTCGGAAAGTTTCATAAGGGGTAAAAATTTGACTTTTAGACTTTTGTGAAAAAGTACCGTTTCCTATCGGATTTTTAACGTAGATTTCAAAAATTAAGTCGGTTTGCGTTTAACTATTTCTGTTCCAGAGTTATTGTCAGGCTCGTAGCCAGGGGGGGGGGGGCATAGGGTGGCTCAGCCCCCCTGTGAATTTAAAATGATTTTAAATTCACAGGGGGCTGAGCCACCCTATCCCCTATGAATTTAAAATGATTTTAAATTCAAAATCAAATTCACATTTTAACAGGAAAAAAATTAATTATCATCCAACATCAGTTTATTGGTTAATTTTTCGTTGTTTGTATCCTAGCTGATATAATTTTTATATTTCCATATTTTTCTACGTTATTTTGGTTTTTTTTTTCTAAAATTATTTTGGTTTTTTTTTTTTTAAATTATGCAAACCGATTATGTTAATTTTTACATAAAATTTTTTACTGTGTAAGACATAAAAAAAATTCTAGCCCCCCTTTAAAAACCTCCAGCCCGTACATGCTCGTACATGCCGGTCTGGCTACGCGCCTGGTTATTGTAAAAAAAAAATACGATAAAAATACTGAAATTTTAGATTTTTGACATTTTTATGGCGAACTTGGCCTGTATCTCTAGAACAGAAAAAACTAGACGGAAACAGGTTTCATTTTCGAAATCTACGTTGAAAATCCGATAGGAAAAGGTACTTTTTTTCAGAAAAACCCAAAAGTCGAATTTTCATCTCTTATCGGATTTTCCAAAACTTTGGCCCACCAAGACGCCGCGCCGCTAAAAAAAAAATTTGCCAGCTTGGCAAAAATACTTCTGATAAGCATAGTAATTGGGGACTATAATTATTTGACTTACAGCCTTTCAATTGTTTTATTTAAATGGTAAATGCACAGTTTTGCTGATAAGGGAAAGGGATAATGAATATTGGCCGGGTTCAGTTTAATTTATTATAAAAAAACATTCACTTTGACAATAACCATTAAAATAGCAAACGAAATAAATTTAAAAATCAACATCTCCCCGGTTCCCTTACATGCCGACTTAACCCCCAACTTTGTGGTGTGTTGGATAAATTATAAATTTAAAAAGTTCATAAAAACTTCGAAAACTTGGATCTAATTTAATGAATTAACATAAGAAATACTTAAGATTTTGAATGTTTTCCATGCATCATATCGAAAACCATAAAGGGTTTTCACTGGGATGACGAAAAGCTCAAACTTTGCAATTACATTTATAAAAATCAACCAAATTTGAGTTTTGGAAAAACATTCTTCGTCTACCACATAATAGTTTGATCATGCTCAAGAACTCAAAAGCCCCAAATTCCCTCTTCAAGCCCTTATTTCCCATTCAAAATTAAGAAAGCTGCGAGCTCTTCTAACACATTAACATGCTGTTCTGTTGTGGCTAGTTTTGGTCCGCCTGAGAAATAAATCCTCATACTCTCCGATTTTGGAGAGCGTTCCCCTATCCGCCACCTGGGGAGGCGCCCGATGGGGGACTAGCCAAAAACCCCACACGGGTTGGGGGGAAAACTCGGAGACCGCGCCCGACCGAGTTGTCCCCCCAAGCCAGAGTCAAAGGATCACATCCTCCAAACGGCACAAATCACCAACCCCGTACGGATCGACATAAAAATGACGTCCTTTCCACATCGATCCGTACGACATTGGATCCGCATGACGTAAGGAGGTACTCCTCTAGCTGACAACTTAAAACTAGTACAACATTACATACAATTTACAAAACAGTTTACAATACTATCCTAATTTACAATACTATTTACTAAACTTAACCTAAACTTAAATTAAGATTGTACAAACGTACAATGTACGGCATTGGACGTTCATACAATTTACAATACCAGACATTAGTAACAAGATTGTCGTATATACTTTTCGACAATCTTTGCGCGAAAAATGACCTCGATTCTTTTTTTTGCATGTCGTTGTTTAACCGCTTTAAAAAAAAAAAAAATAGTAATCGACAGCTTTTTCAAACTATATTAGGCTGCCTTTTAAAATCGCGTTTTGTTTTATTTTATTTATTTTTATTTTTTTTAATAAAAAAGTTTGAGAAATAGAAATAAAAAAGAAAGTAACAGAGACTAAATAGAAGTAAAACAAGATGAAAAGGTAAAAGCTCCATAACCCAATACCTATATATAGTAAAAAACACCCGCGCCCATTGCCCATTGCCCATGCCCATGCCCATACCAAACTCAAACTCAAACCTCGTTGATGAAGCTTTTGGACTGCGTTGAGGCTGCAACGATTCCCTTAGCTGCGATGATTCCTCTGACTGCTCCTGAAATCAGAAAAAAAAAAAAAAAAAAAACAATTAAAAAAGGGGGGCTTGGAGACCCTCACGATGGAGTTTATCTCCCGCGGCATGATTAAAATAAAAAATTTAATTATTTTAAACTGTAATGTTGTTATTATTACTATTTTTGTTTTTGAATTAATACTTTGAGATTATAAAAAAAATGCAAAAAGATTTCGGATTTCCAGGCGTAAAAGCTTAAGACCTTCCGCATTGGACCGGCCGTCTAGGGAACCATGCCATCAGAGCTAGCCGGAGACCTATCGGCTTTAACTGCACATATATGCACAGTTAAGGCTTGCGGTGCGCCAATAACCTCGGACACCCAGTCATCCGAAATGAAACCCTGGAGACTCTCACTATGGAGCTTATCTCCCGCGTAATCCATGATCGAATCGAATAGAATACACAGCCTAATAAACTTTGCAGCTCCAAGAGAGGGGCTGGCTCCTAACGTAACGATTTGGGGGGGCACTTAACACTAAACCCTTAACACTAATAGCACAAGGCCAGTCGCTGGGTCGATACCTAGGCCTTCTGCGATGGGAGGCTAAACCTCCTGGTTTACCTCCAAGCCGGACCGATAATAGTTAATTTTAAAAAAAAATTAAATAAAAACCGAATATTTGATTTAAATAAATTATAGCCCGAGCTAAAAAAATTATTTATTAGAAGAAAAAAAAAAAAAAAAAAAAAAAAAAAATACACTCCCGGACACGGACGAAAAAATCGATCCGACTCCGTCGGAGGCTGGAGCCGGAATGCCCGTGCTGCGCTGAACTCGGAAAACACTTGGAAAACTGACTGGTCTGCGCATGCGTCATTATGACGTTAGCGCGTTTCCAAAATGGCGACTAAAACATTTTAAGTGTATTTTTGTGTGAATTTAACATTTAATTGTAATTTTTTTCTGTTCTTTTTGAAATTTTTGAAGTGAAAAAAATTTAAATTCAATTTTGGTGAAAAATTGACTCTTAATTTCGAAAATCGTAAAGTTTTTTTTGCAGCATAAGCTTAATATAAAGGAATTGTTTAATTCGTTTCCTCTTACAGAACAAAATCCATGACAATACTTTTTTATTATTTTCATTTATAAAATAATTAACTAATTCATTGAACTTAATTTATTTTTTTTTCTTTTTGCAGGAACTGGTTGATTTTTCATTGGAAAAAAAGCTCTTTCGCTGTGGAAATCGAAACAGGAATGGAAATCAAACAATCATTTGGTGATCAAATATGGAGTATACTTTGAAGACTAATGTTAAATGGCCATAAGAAGTGCCTATTTTATTTTTGATGGCGAGGGAGAAGGAGGGGATCGAAAATTAATAAATAAATGATGACGTAATATTTGAAGTTCTCCAGCAATTATTTATAAAATAAAAAGCACAAACGCTTCCTAAAATTTAAGTTTTGGCTTAAGTTAAATATAGTTTTACCTGCGGGTGCTTCCAACTATTTACAAGACTTGTATGGAACCTGTTGTGACAAGCATCCTTGTGTCCCGTCCAGCTGTTCTACTGTTTTTCTCATACTGCGTCATTTTTTCCACAAAATTCGGTCTTTTTTTTTTTTAATTTTGGCAGTATGTTATGCCCAAAAACAAAACGTATGTAATTTTTTTCTTCTCCATGAGCTTTTCTAAAGCTCAAGGCCAAATAAAATATCGCTAAGTTATGTATCGATGACTCAGACCGAATCCTTTGACTACAGAAATCCTCCCCAATCTGGACAAAGTTATCAATTTTTTGAAATTTTTAGTATTAGCTTTTGGGAGAAATTTTAGTGAGGAAAAAAGATTTCCTTTCTAGAACTTCTACTTTCCTCAGTGTATTTTACACCAGTATCCTCCAGCCTATGAAGTCATATATTTAGGGAGATTCCAATTGTGAGTAATTAAAATCAAACACTCTCGAATGTGGAATTCTTTGTTCTCTCTTGTCAACAAAGCAAAAAAAATCGGATTTATTTTACTTCGTTACCGGATATAAAAAAAAGAATAGATTTTAAGGTTAATTAAATTAGGAACTCATTTTTGCTTGATCTAGAAAAAAAGCAAAATCATTTATTTGCGAATTATTTTGCAAAATATACATCCTTTGATTTTTCTAAGAAGGCGACCGACTAATTATTATTTGTTTTTTTTTTTTTTTTCCTCTCACTCTTAAAAACAGTTATTTCCACAATAAAACAATATAATAAGGTTGTCTAGACATTTGCAAATACGCATTTGCAAAAATGAATAAGTAAATTTGAAAACGCCTGAAATTTTTTAATTAGGCAATAGGAAGAATCTTCTTTTTCGCGGTCAGAGAATTTTGTCGCCGTGCTGCTTATCAGTTTTCGCATGTGCTGCCATCTGCCGCTCAATTCCAAGATGGTTGTCATATTGACAATATTTTTTTAACTTTAATCATACAATTTTTGTTTTATGTAAATTATTAAAATAAAATTCGTAGAAATCGTCCGTTAAAATAAAAGCGGGGTTGGAAAACTTTTAGGTCTTTCAGGTGAGGATTCAAAAAAACGGATTTTTATGTGATATTTGCGGTGAAACATATCAACCACTTTGAGCCATTCCTTTTTTTCTTCTCATTCCATCCCTTTTTAAAAATTTAAAACCGGAATGATTGAATATTCCAAAAAGGAAAAGTAGTCAAAGAAAAAAAAAATGAAAAGCAGAAGAGATGGGGGTGGTTTGTGTTTACTTATGTTAAAAAAATTTTAAAAAATGTAAATTGCATCTAATTCATTTTTTATTTGTTTTTTCCCAAATGATTTGACAAAAAGGTTTTTTTTTTTATATCTTTTCCCATATATTTTTAAATTTTGTGAAAATGGAAAACATAAAGAAGAAATGATGTGCAAGTAAGAGAACCAGAGGCAGCCAAAAATTTTTCTAATTCAGATTGCTGATATCACTTTTCATTTTTTTCAGTAACGTTCTAGTCAGCTCCAAGTTCAATGGGAAAGGAAGGTGGTCAGGTTCAACAGTTTGCGTAAGTAAAATATTTTTATTTATTTATGATATGACCTATTCAGCGTTTAAAAGCGCCTTTCAATTTTTTTTTTCCTTTGCTTATTTTAACGCCTATCGTGTGAAATTATGTAATGGAAGTCCAAAGTGCAGACCCATCATGTCTGTGATAGACAATCCAAACTATTTATATTAGATTGTTATCTTGAAAAAAAAATTGAGTGAAGAAACATGTGTGCAATAAATGTTTTAATATTATGTTGCTGATATTGTATCATCCGGCATCTGTTTTTTCAAAATCTATTTTGAATTTTTGATTAAATTGAAACACAGTTGTTTCAGAGGTGACTCCTTCATTTTCTTGATAGCAATTAAACTAAGTAAACCTGAATTTTTTCCTTGAATTAGGAAATAAGACAATGATGGTAGATTTATTTTTAATAATTTTTTTTTTTTTAAAAGTAGGACGGTATATTTCAGGTTTAGTTCTGTTCATTTCTTTTTTAACTTTTGGCCTTTTTTAATAGTAAAATTAGACGACATGAACGAAAGCAAGGACTTGGAAAATTTCTTGTAAATTTTACTTTACTTTTTTTTTAAATTTTCGCTGTTTTTTTGAAAGTAAAACTCACAAGAAATTTAGAGTTAAAATTTTATTTTAAAATTAGACGCCGTGATCGAACTTGTACCGCTTCTCCATTATGGCTCAAAATTAATTTTTTTAAATTAATTTTTTTTAAATTAATTTTCAAAATTTCCGGAAGTATTGTGCTTTATTCTATGGATTTCTGAACCAAACTTTAAAAATGAAGTGGGCCAGTTTTGCTACGTTACGTTTTTTTATTCGCAATCCATATTTGAATAATTAAAGCACACACAGTAAGTACTGCCGGAAATTTTGAAAATGAATTTTAGAAAATTAATCTTGTGACATAGTGGAGAAGCAGCATTGGAAAATTTGTTGTGAATTTTATTTTAAGTTTTCTTTTTAAAGTAAAATTTACAAGAATTTTTCTAAAAAAAATTACAAGAAATTTAAAGTTCAAATTTTATTTTATTTTTAGATGACATGAACAAAAGCATGGACTTGGAAAATTTCTTGTAAATTTTTACACAGTAAAAAATATTATGTAAGTATGTTCTAAACGGTCCACATAAATTTTTTCTGTTGTTTTTCCCAAAAGGTAAACATAAACAAAAACAACATAAGAATTATGTGGACCTACTTATGTTGATTTTGACATAAAATTTTTTACTGTGTAAGAAACGTAACTTTTACCGCAGAATGGGGTGAATTTGAAAGGAAATTCAAAAAAAAATTCTAGGTTTATTTTAGGCACCAAAAATAAAACTTTATTATTTCATTAAGTGGATATTGCTTTTGGGATACTTAAATAAAAAATTTTATTTTAGTGCCCAAAATAAACCTAGAATTTTTTTTTGAATTTCCTTTCAACTTCACCCCATTCTACGGTACAAGAAACTTAAAGTTGCTAAAGCAAGGACTTAAAAATTTCTTGAAATTTTATTTAACTTTTTTTTATTTTCGCCTTTTTTTTTTTACATATTAAAATTAGACTACATGAACAAAAACAAGAACTTAGAAATTTTAAATAAAATGTTCACTAATTTTTTTAATTTTGTCCTTTTATCTTCAGCCCAGAATGTGAGCTAAAGCAATGTTTTAATTTTAAAACTTTAACTTCGAAGACTTTAATTAAAATTTTGACTAATTTTTTATCAAAAATTTTTAAGTTTTTTTCGTTCCAGGAAAAAAATTATATTTTTATCAAAAAATTCGAATTTTTTGACCAAGAACGAACAAAATAAATGCCTTAAAATTTTTAAACTGTTTCATTGTTTAAATTTAGCGATATTAGGACAGCACCTCAAAGACGTAGTCCTACGTATGGGATAGGCCCCCATAACCCAGTCTGATTTTTTTAAAATGCAAGAATTTCTTTTATTCCTATCATTTTGTAGGGATGAAAAACTAAGGCATCAAATCAGAAACTTTTATTCAAATTCATATTCTTTCTATTTCTTTATTTTTATTTTTTATTTTACGACTATCTCGGTATCTTGGCAAAGAATTGAAAACAACAACCTTGAGATCTTTGGTTTTTGTAACTCAACAAAATGAAAAAAGATTTTAAATGCATAAAGTTTTTGTATCGTTGAAAAAAAAAAAAAAAAAATGATCCGCGATATAAGTGCATTATACCTTCCCTTATCGCATACGAAAATCATTTCCTAAGTATTTGAACGTTATTTCTTAAAAATTTCGTGACACAAACACATCAATCTGGGATCGGGTTTTGTTATTTTTTTCGCATCGGAAGCCCTATTTCTAATTTTTTTTGATATATGGTTCACTGAACCAGGAACTTTAAAATAGGGCTGATTTCGATTTTTGATTTTTATTTTATTTCCTGGAATTTTTTTTTTTTTTCTTTATCCCCCTCCCGATCGATATATAATTTTGCTGTGGGAGTTATTATTTACCGATTAAGGTAATTGTTCTTTTTTCTTTTTATTTTTTTTTTTCACTTGAAACCAACATAAACGAGTAAAAAAAAAAAAGTTGAATTGAATGCCAAGGTCGTGCCACCAGTTGTTCATTATTAATAACGCAGCCGTTAATAAATTGATCAAATATAAAACGCGCTAAGATGTCTGCTCCTTTTTAATTGATGATAATGATGTTGGAAATTTGACAGAATTCCCTTTCGTCATTGTTTTAAAAATAATATTTTCCTCTGGTAACTATGATAGATTTTTTGTGAATTTTTTGGCAGCTCATTTCTTTTTATTTTATTCCCACAATCCCCCTCTGTTTTTTTTTTTTTTTTTATATATATATAATTAAATTAAAATTCGAAAAATAGATCGTTTTCGAGAAAACGCGAAGGCGCTCCGCAGCGCTTTTCAATCGGAAAATCCACCTGCTTCGAGGCTCTCCTTTAATTACATAACCTCATTATTATTATTACTATTATTGTGTGTTTCCTTATTGAAAATCCCATGCGAGCATATGCGATTATAATATGTCATTCATTGGGATTGTAAGGAAGTTGAAAAGCTCCTTTTGAATTAATTGTTTGGAATTTAATTTCAGATTGCTCCCGAAAATTATAAATGGAGGGATTGCCGGGATCATCGGTGTGTCGTGCGTTTTCCCATTGGACTTGGTTAAAACAAGATTACAAAATCAAGTGGTCGGGCCAAATGGGGAAAGAATGTATACATCAATGCTGGATTGCTTCAAGAAAACGTACAAGGCAGAAGGTTATTTCGGAATGTATAGGGGATCCGCTGTTAACATCTTGCTCATAACACCAGAGAAAGCGATTAAATTAGCCGCCAACGATTTTTTTAGGCATCATTTGTCACCGGCGCCAGGGTAAGATATCGCAACGTGGTCCCACTTCCCCCAAAAAAATTGTTCGTTTTGATTTTTTGCGCCGATGGGTTATAAGCAGGGATAGCAAAACGAGGTATAAAACAAAACGGTTCGGTTTGGTTCGGTACCTGGTTCGTTGAAAAGTTGCATTCGTTTGGTTTCGGTTCGGTTTGGGTACCGATCTAAAATCGTTTAAGTACGGTGCGGTACGGTACGGTTCGGTTCGTTTGGTTTCGGTTAAATGTTGTCCACCAGGAAGGGTTCGGTTCGGTTCGGTTCGGTACGGTTTCTTTTTAAATTGTAAAGTTGCATTCGTTTGGTTTTGGTGAAAATGTTGTTCACCAGGAAGGGTTCAGTTCGGTTTGGATACCGATCCAAATTTTTTTGAGTTCGGTTCGGTTTTCTTTTTCGTTTCAGTACAAACCCGACTTCAGGTTCGGTTCGGTTTTTGAAATTAACTGGAGTCCGTTTTGGTTTCCGTTTGGTTTTTTTGATAAATCCGGTTCAGTTTTGGTTTCGGTTCGGTTTTTTTCTCGAGTCCTGTTCAGTTTGGTTTCGGTTTGGTTTTGTTAAACAAAAAAACCCGATTTTGGTTCACTTCGGTTCGGTTTTTTGTTAAAATTTGCCCGTTTTCGGTTCGGTTTTCCATTTAAAAACGTTTTTTTTTGCTGTTAACAAATACCCGGTTTCGGTTCGGTTCGGTTCGGTTCCACCAAGATGGATTTGGTTCGGTTTGGGTAACGACCCAAAATTTTTTAAGTACGTTTGGTTCCGTTCGGTTTTCTTTTTCTTTTTCGTTTTAGTACAAAACCGATTTCAGGTTCGGTCCGGTTTTTAAATTTAACTGGGGTCGGGTTTAGTTTCAGTTTGGTTTTTCTGATAAATCCGGTTCAGTTTTGGTTTTGGTTCGAACCTTGTTCAGTTTGGTTTCGGTTTGGTTTTGTGAAACAAAAAAAATCGATTTTGGTTCATCTCGGTTCGGTTTTTTGATAAAACTCCGCTTGGTTTTGATTAAAAACCGTTTTTTTATGTTAACAAATATTCGGTTTCGGTTCTGGTGTTCAGTAGAAAACCGTTTTTTTTAATAAAATGAAAACCGTTTTAGTTCAATTCGGTTCTGCACAGTAAAAAATTTTATGTCAAAATCAACATAAATCAACATAACTAGGTCCACATAATTTTTATGTTGTTTTTGTTTTATGTTTACCTTTTGGAACAAACAACATAAAAAATTTATGTGGACCTCTTAGAACATATTTACATAATATTTTTTATTGTGTGGTTTCGGTTCTGTTTGGTTTTTTTTTGTATAATGTTCAGTTTGGTTTCGGTTTTTAGTTAAACCTCCGCTTGATTTCGGTTCGGTTTTCCGATTCAAAACCGTTGCTTTTTCTTAACAAGTACCCAGTTTCGGGTCGGTTTTTAGTAAAAAAAAAAAAAAACAGGTTTCGGTTCTGGTGTTTAGTAAAAAACCGGGTTTTTTTTTAAAAATTATAGCCGTTATAGTTCAATTCGGTTCTGGTTTCGGTTCGGTTTGGTTTTTTTTCTAAAAGGTTTCTGTTTGGTTTCGGTTTGGTTTTGTTAAACAAAGAACCCGATTTTGGTTCAGTTTGGTTTGGTTTTTTGTTAAAACTTCGCTTGGTTTCGGTTCGGTTTTCCGTTTAAAACCCGGCTTTTTGTGAACAAATCCCTGGTTTCGGTTCGGTTTTTAGTAAAAAAAAACCCGGTTTCGGTTTTGGTGTTTAGTAGAAAACCAAATTTTTTTAAATAGAACGAAAACGGTTTTAGTTCAATTTGGTTCTGGTTTCGGCTCGGTTTAGTTTTTCTTTTAAAAGGTTCCGATTCTATTTCGGTTTCGGTTTCGGTTCGGTTTGCCATTTCTGGTCATAAGCTTAAGATAAAAGCGGCGTGAGAATCGACAAGCAGTTTCAAGCACATTTCAACAGGTTCAAACTTGTTTCAACAAAAAAGATCCAAGTGATTCTCAGTTCTTTTTTCCACAATGAATAAAACCTTAGGGTTTCGGGTCTTAAGAGTTTTTTAAAAATGCGACCCTAATTTCTTTTTAATTTATTTTCAGTGCAAAGCTTCCGATCGAAAGGGAAATGGCAGCCGGAGGTTTAGCCGGTGCCTGCCAGATCATAGTCACAACCCCAATGGAACTTTTAAAGATTCAAATGCAAGACGCTGGACGTGTGCAAGCCGCGAACAAAGCAGCCGGGAAACCTCCCGTAAAATTATCCGCATGGGGAATAAGCAAGGAATTGCTTCGCACCAAAGGAATCGTCGGATTGTATAAAGGAACCGGAGCGACGGCACTGAGAGACGTTTCCTTTTCCATCGTTTACTTTCCCCTTTTCGCTCGATTGAATTCATTAGGCCCAAAGAAAAATCCCACGTCCGACGAAGCCGTGTTTTATTGGTCTTTCCTCTCTGGTTGTGTTGCTGGTTCCTTTGCCGCTTTGGCCGTTAATCCTTTCGACGTTGTTAAGACTCGTTTGCAAGTCCTTAAGAGGGCCGAAGGGGAGATGTCATATAACGGAGTGGCTGATTGTATCACGTGAGTAAAAAAAAAAAAAAAAAAATGGTAAAATGAAAGAAAAACATTTTTACGTTAATTTTGAAATTTTTTTTTTTTTTAGGAAAACCCTGAGAAACGAAGGAATAACTGCGTTCTTCAAAGGAGGAGCCTGCAGGATGATGGTTATCGCTCCGTTATTCGGCATAGCTCAAATGGTCTATTACGTAGGAATAGCCGAGTACTTGTTGAACGTTAAGAAACCTTAAAAAGGACACCTCCGCTTTTAATTTATAAAATAGCCTGATAATATTAGGGATGCCAGAGATTATGGGACGTAGTTGCTTCATTTTTTTTTTGTTTAGAAATAAAAACCTTCCGACCTGTCAAGTTTTGTAACGTGAGGATTTCCGACGCAAAATTATCCGACCAGGAGCGCTGAATCAGGGTTTTACTAAAATTAAAACCCCAGCGCTCCTGGCGGAATAACTTTGTGCTGAAAAATGCCCTTTTTCTTAGAAAATTAGATTCCGTTTTTTTTTTTTTTTAATGGTGCGATCTGCCTTAATATCAGTAGGAAAAGCGCCAAATTTTTTTTTTTTATTATTATTAAGTTTGTAATTGAACATGTCGCATGCACATTCCAAAAGTACTTACACTCAATTTTTTTTTTTTTTTTTTTTTTTGCTAGGAATTCGGATAGAGCGAACGAGAAATTGTTAATTTTTTTACAAAAAATGAATTAATTTACAGTTATAATATTATTATTTTGTAAAAATTTTTGGACAGATAATCATAGCACTGCCTATTTTTTTTTTTTTTTTTGTTGACTAATTTTTAATTGCTAAGTCACAGGCATAGAATGCGAATTATATCGACTCTGGCATCTTGTAACGAAAATTAGGACAATAAGTAAATGACTGTGACTGAAATTTTACTCTCTCCAAAAATTTGTTGATCAACTTATACTCTGTTTGTATGTGTATTTTATGTGTAGCTAATGAAGAAATAAATATGTAGGAGTATGTCATTAGTTTAAAAAAAAAAAAGATGATGGCTTATGAGAATGTGACGTGTTTTTTTTAAGCTTTTAAAAAAAATCGTAGATAACATCGACACATATCTTACTTCATTGTTAATATACCGTCAATTGTATCGTATACTGTGAATTAAATTTTGACACGCGTCACATGATCATAAAACACATTAAAATGGGAGCTTTGGAAAAGCTCGAACAAAAAGCTTATTACGGATAAAACAAAATGCGTGGCAATAAATGTAGTGTCAATTCATGTATAAAAAAAAAAAATTACGGCCTAGGTTTTATCGCGGTCGTAATATTTTTGACAACTTATTTCTCTCTTTTTTTTAAAGTGATTTTAATTCTTTTTTGATTTTTTTTTCTTGAATTTAATTGTTTACAGTAAAGGTTTGAATCGCCCGAGAAAGGGGAAAAAAATCAAATTTAATCTAAGGCTAATTGTAAAAAAATATTTAAACGTGGTAAAAAATGTGAGACAGAATTATTATAATCTTACCATTCGAAGAAAAAATGGCGATAAAACTGCGTGGCGAATGTGAAAGTACCTGGAAGTCTAGTTTTTAAGCCTGGGTTATTCCTCGGGGATGGAAAATAAATTCCTGATGCGAACATCTCCTTCAATATGGATGGATTTTCTAGTAGATGAGTCCTTTTTTTTCGGACTTTGTAACCTCTCACCCCTGAAAAGAAAAGCTCTGTTATGATCTCTGATTAGTGGTAATCGGGAATTTTTGTATTATTTGCAATTTTTCCTCGGGGAATTTTTTTTAGAGCCGATAACAACATTTTTAAATTATTAAATTTTATTTGCCACCTGAAATATTATTAAGCCTTGTTTAACTTAGTGCAAGTGTGTGAAACTAATTTTAAATGCTTAGGCATTTTTTTACAACTTTTTTGTTCTAACTTGTAAACATCAGTTGGCTAAATGCCAATCATCATGAATTCGATTATAGTTGTAGCTCTTAAATATTTTCATGAGTCCCTTTGCAGGAAGACAATGGGCCTACAACAACTTTAAAAAGCTTTACATCCACGAACACAGACTGATACATCTCGCTGAAAAGCGGCCCTGTTTATCGTGATCCAGTATTTTTCACAGGCTGCCACCGAATGAAAAACGTAAAAGATAAAAAACATTTCAGGTGCTAACTTTGAATTTATTAGCTTCAAAAACATGCGGTTCAAACTCATTTAATTGGTTAAGTCTACTCTTGAACCAAAATGCTGCATGTATTTTTTTTTTTTTTGAAGAACCTTACACTAAGCAATACCTCAGGTTATAATGAAAAACCTTAAAAGCCTCATTGCGTTTTTATAAATTAGAATAAAAAAATATTCCTGGAGAAAAGACATTGGGATAAAGACATTTTGTTTCGAGTTTCATAAATCTGGTGCAAAAATGTATATCGTTTGTAAAGTAAAGACAAAAGTCTTTATTAATTTTTTTTAATTTTTATTTTTAACTTTTTCTTCTCAATCAACGTTATTAACTCACTAAATTTTGTTATTTACATTCCCTATCTTTTTATACACATTTTTTTTTTATTATCATTTTTAACCTATTTTCAATATTTTTCTTTTTTTTCCTAATTAATAAAATTAAATTAAATGAAAATGGGTAGTTTTAACTAGATTAGAGCTAGCTATTTGTTTTCAGCCTGGGCTGAGACGCCCGAAAAAAAAAAAATAAGGAAATTGTTATTGTTGTCAGGATAATATATGACATGTTTAAATGAATAAAAAATATTTTTTTTTCAACACCTTTATATTCCAGATAATATTTTCATATTTCCTTCAAAACTACACAATTATTATTTACACTAACAATGATAATAAATAAAACGATGGAATATTTTTTTTTATTAATATCTTTCAAAAAAAAAAAAATTATAGTAATTATGTATAATGGAATGTACAACCAAACTTGATTTTTTTTTAAAAAAAAAGCCTGCAAGATATTGAACCTTTCCCATGACCCTTGCCTATAAGGCATATATTTGTTTTAAATACTACACTGGCTACCATGAAATATAATTTTTGAATGGCAAGGAAAACAAAACTTTAACAACGGATATTTAAAAGTAAAGGCAGCCCAGAAAAAAAAAAATTGGATTACGTGGATTACAAGGAAAACGATTTAATCGGTGAATTTACGGTTGACATTACGTCCGAACAAAGCGTTACGAATCTGAGGAAGAAGCTGCTGTGCGATCAAATCCAAACGGGATTCCAACGTGTTTGAAATTTTTATCCTTCCTCTCTGTGCGACTAATTCAATCCCTCCGCACGTTTCGGCTGGAAGATATCCTTCGGTGTCGATCTTAAGAACGACATCTTTAGCGATTTTCGCCTTGTATTGAGCGGAACAAGTTGGAAGGATTTCTTGAACTAGAGGTTCATCTTTTTGCTTCACTTTCAAAGTAACGTTGGCTTCCATTATCTGGAATAATGCTTGGACAATGAGACTTTGAAGTACTTTGCTGTAACGTTCTCTATCCTTTGTAATCTCTCCAAGGTGACGTCTTGCTTCATCTAAAACATTTTTGACGTGATCTTCTCGGACTTTTAATACTTTTAAACGGGATTGATTCAACATGTTTGAAGATTGGCTGCAAAATAGAAAAAAAAAAAGTATTAACGAAGATTCTTATAAAAAAGAACTATGACTTGGAACAGCTCTGAAAACAAAAGAAAATTATTTCTTATAGGGAGTAGATGATATTCATGTTACAGCATGATTCAATTTCCTTCTAATACTTATTGCAGCATATCTGAGGGCAATGTTAAGATCGCAAGCTTACATTTTCTTCTGAAGTTCGACTTGCTTCTCTTTCCTTTCATAATATTCCATAATTTTCAGCCTTTGCTGCTGAACCAATCGCCCTTTCTCAATGTTGAATTCTTCCTCAGCTTTAGCATCAATCTCTTCGGCCTTTTCATTGGCTTCTTGCTCAATGAAGGCCATCATATGTTTTATCTGAAAAATACCACACATTCATAATATGCTTGTACTTTAACATGAAAATAAAGATTTTGGAACATTGGGAATAATATTATAATATCAATTTCGCAATGCAAAGGCAATATGTTCTTCATTTTTCAAACCCAACCCACTTTTTTTTTTGGATCGTTCAAAAAGAGCCAAATTTTTTCATTTTGAATAATTTTGTTAGTACTCACCTGTTTCTGAACGTCTGCATCGCTTAAAGCCATTTTGAACGGTTAAAAATTAAACTTCTACCGATAAAAAAAATTAGATTTTAAAATTTAAAATTATTTGAAGGCTGCAAATCAAGTATCCACTTTGCAGACGATCATATGATCAATTCAGGCTAATAGAAGTCCTTGAAAAAGGAAAAAGTGACAAATGTCCGCCATTTTATTTTTACCTATATTTAACTTATGAAGCAACACGAAATGGCGGAATCGCGTAGACAAATTGTCGTATTGCTATTATTAAAGGTTTCTGAAGGCAACGGAAGTCAAATTAAACAAATGACGACCGTCGTTTTCGGGAATTCTTTTATTTTTACACGGTGTAATATTATTTATTATTGTTTATCATCAACAAAAAATGTGGTTAAGTTTTTTTTATTAAAATTTTTGTTAAATCAAAGATGTGATTCTAATTTTAAAATTATTTTCAATGACAAACGGAAGGAAAGTCGACTTAAGCAGTATTATGGCCGATGTCTATTTTCTCAGTGGTGGTTATAGACAAATACATAAGGAAAAGTTATAGTTTTATTTGTAAGTAACGTTATTTAAGGGATACAGTAATGGATTATATTTATCTAACAGAATCCAAAGCATTGTTTGAATATAATCCAAATGCCTGGAATTGATTATTAGTTGGATAAATAACGTTATTTGCGTTAGGATTTTTGAGGCATCTTGTAAAATATGGCCTCTGTCATTGTCTAAACCACGGAAATTTACGGGAAAAAGGTTGTTTTTATTTGTAATAATTGAAGCTATTTCTTTTTTAATAGGTTTTTTGATGTCACTCAAACTTCAACAATGTTCCCGGGATCAGCAGGAATCAATAGCAGTACGTTCGCTCCACAGCCTCTCTCCCCTATTAGAAATTTGCAGGCAATGGGTAGTAGTAGGAATTTCACAGGTCAAAGGCCGTTCCCCGAAAGAAGACCGATGCCTAGCCTGGGAAGCAGTAACCCAATGGGGTCAATGGGAAGTTTTGGAATGCCACCGAATAGGCAGTACGGAACACAGGGGACTATGAACAGCTTCCATTCTGTTTTTGGGGTGTCTGGAGATAATAATACACCTCCTCTTCTTGATCTCAATGAATTTCCATCACTTACAAATAGAGGACAGGGTGATTCTATGCCACAACCAAGTCCAATGCCTGGAAAACAGCCTTATGGTATGAATTTATTTTGAATATTATGGTTACTTGACATATAGAATCCCAGTTATTTATTTCATGCACTTGTTTTAGTTGGTATGGTTAAACAACCAACATCTGAAGCTAGTGAATTTCAAATGAGTAATGAAGATTTCCCTGCGTTACCTGGAACACAGAATATTTCTGCGCCCCTACCTGGAAATGATAAAAGTATAGCTGGTCTTTCAAATAACGACTTGTCTCATGATGCTGTTTCAAGTCGAGCACCTGGTGCTGAAAAAAGTGGGGGAACTAAGAGAGGGATACAGACTTCACCTGATGGTGAGTTGAAAAAAGAAAAATATTTGTTTTGAGATGTAACAAAATTATCAAGATTAAGTTAATATTGTTTACAGTTTTGAGATTGATAGATAATCATTTTAATTCTTAAAAAAAACTTTGTTTATGTGATGTTTTTATAAGTGCTGCTAAATTTGTTGTAGCTTTATGTATGGTATAAATACGGCTGCTCTTGAATAAGTTTTCATTTTTTGAGTAACAATTTTAATTTTTTTTAAAGGAATGGAGTATTGGGATTAGTTTCAATTTGAAATTTTAAATTGAGTTAATCAGAAAAGTCCCTGGTGTCTTGAATGGGGTTTTATTTATGTATTAACTATTTTTTTTACATACTAGTTAATTTTTTAGTACAGGTTTTAGCAGTTATTAGTTGTGAGCTAATAGTTACAGACATCAGTTCCTGGAATAACTGTAATAGCTGTTACAGCAACTGATGTAATACTAATAGCAATCAATGAAATTGTTTTGTTCTTAGTAACAGTAAAGTCAAAAACGAACAATCTGGTGCAGAGTAGAGTTTGTAAAACCTGTGACCTTGGAAAATTTTAAATGGATATGTTATCAACTCTTTTATAGGTCACATTAATTTTGTTAAAAATTTAATAATTGTATTATTCTGAAGTGCTTTTTGAAATAATATTGATTTTGTTATGTTGTAAGGAAAAATGCCTGTAAAAATTAAAATCAGGTAATAACTGCTAAATACTAGTAATTAACTAGTAAGTAAAAGCCACTAACTACTGATAACCAATAACTAGCAGCAGTTTACGATAGGGGTCACTATACATACCACACTAATTTGTCTTTGTAAGACTACACATTTAAAAAACAAAGATTTAAAGATTATTTAACTCTAAATTTTGACTCGTTAAAAACTTACTGTATGGTAATAATATAACATTGCATTAAATATATTTAAGGAAGTAAACGGAATGAAGTGGAACATAAGTTAGCCAAAAAAAATGATATAACCAAAAAAAAAAAAAAAAAATAAATAAATAAATCAATGACAAGTAAAGGAAGCAATTTTAAATAGTAACGCTGTATCTCCACTTAATAAATAATTACATCATGTAATAAATTACAGCTTCGGAAATAGATTTGGTATCTCCATTCTACGTATTCGGATTAGAAAATTTTATTGTACATTGTGATGTCATTTTTCAGGTCCGAACTCTTAGAATAAATGCACCTCCGGTACTGTGATTTATTACAAGATGTAATTAATTGTCGAATTTATTATCAGGTGGATAGTGCAGCTTAATAAAACTTAAAATAACATAGTTTAATAAACCTTTATTCGAAATTCAGGTCTCTTTACCTTAGAAGGATGTCAAACGCTGAAGATCAGATCAGCTCAGTAATGTTGCTAAGAATCTACGGAGAGGATGGTAATAAGATTTGCGACGATTTAAAATGGGCAAAATAATCCGTTTTACCCAAGATTTAAGGAGTTTTTTTATCCCCATTTGAATATCTGCTTTTATTTTAAATGTTTCTAAATTTAAAAAAAAAAACGGACTTCAGGCTTATATGCCTTAATTTTTTAAAACATATTTTTTTTTTAAAATTTTTTAGAAGAAGGCTTTTTTTGGACGTCTGGATTTCCAATTCCACGATTGAGAACTCGAACGGGATTGACCCGACCCTATAATCCTGCCTCGGTATACCAATCTGCCCAAATTTCATTCCTGGAGCAGAACGATAACACTTGGAATTTCAGATTTTCCTTTTGAATAGTAATTTTAATACAAGATTTATGTAGTGGGATCATTGACCGATTTTTTTTGGACTAAGTGATAAAATTACAGAATGTACGTGATTTCATCACGCAATGATTTTATTACATGAATCATGTTATAAAATCACAAAACTAGAAAAATATTTTACGAAATTTACACGTGTGACCAGTTTGCTCCAGCAACGAAAATTTGGCAGGTTGTTGGTATACCAGGGCAGTGTTTATTTATTTATTTATTTATTTATTCATACATATTTAAAAGAAGCTAGCAGCAAAGCTATGCCTTTTAGCAGTAATCTTTGTCCAAAATTAATCAAGAAAAAAAAGAAGAAGGAAAAAAAAAACGATAACAAAAAATAAGAAATGAAATAAATACGAGAACGAGAAAGAAAAAGTGAAATAAATTCGTGTTATAGGGTCAACCCCGACCCATCAAACGTGAATTTGGAAATCTAGGAGCCGAAAAATTCCTCTTATTCGCTAAGGTCCTTTTTAATTTTTTATACATTTTTTTTTCTTATTGTCTAGATTTTTTTTTTTTAAATATTTTTGGCCAAATTAAATTAAATGGCCATGCATTTTTTTTTTTTTTTTTGCTCCAAGGGTAAAAAATTTTAGGGATTTTAATTTTTGTTCGAAACGTGGATTATAGGGTTATAGAATTGCCAACTAGGGCGGGTCGAAAAACGCGAATTTTTGAATTTGAAAATGCCTGAGATGGGAATCGATGCCTGAGATGGGAATCGATGCCTTTTTATAATTATATTATTAACCTTAATTTTTTTTCAGATTTTTTAGACGACATCTTGAGGTGCCGCAATGGCCTTGAAATTTTCAAAAAGCCCGTTTGAGAACCAAAAATGAAAATTTTTTTTTCGCATAAAAGACAGTCGATTCCTATCGGAAATATTGCGTAGATTACGAATTCGAAGTCAAAAATTAGTTTTGGTGCACGGTTTTGAGCCACAGACAGAAAGCCATAACAAGATATTCAGAATTTTGGAATTCGGCATGTGGTTTAAAAACTGTGCACCAAAAATAATTTTTGGCTTCAAATTCGTAATCTACTCAAAATTTCCGATAGGAAACGACGGTCTTTTATGTGAAAAAAAATTTTCATTTTCGATCCTCAAATGGGCTTTTCGAAAATTTCAAGGCCATTGCCGCACCTCAAAATTTCGTTTAAAAAATCTGAAATAAATTAAAGTTAATAATATTATAAAAAGGCATCGCTCCCCATATCAGGCGTTTTCAAATTCAAAAATTCGGGTTTTTCGACCCGCCCTATTGCCAACTCTTAAATTTCAAAATAAAACGACATTTTAAATGTTTTCCAAAAAAAAAAAGGAAGCATTTTGGAGGCTTGCCATACGGTTATTCCCTAAGTTTTCATTGTGTAAATTATGTATATAAAGAATTAGTACCATTATTCCTGCAGGAATTAGTGCAAGGTAGCATCAAACTGGATATATTTTTTGCAGATGTTTGAATCTTAAAAATTTTTGACTGCTTTAACTCATACGGTTGACACGACAGGATAACCTTTTTCTAGACCAAATTGAAATTCTTCGGTTTATGTGTGTGAACAGTAACAAAGAGTGAATGGAAATATTTTAATCATTTGTGGACATTTTATAATTGCACAATATTTTTGGACAATCATGAACTGAAGGAACAGCGGAATTTTTTTGTAATAATACTGCGCAGAAAGTTGAAAAATGAACTGCACTTTAATCGCTGAACAGATGAATTTACTGGATTTGGTAATCAACGTTGTAATCAGGGCTGCGATTCCGATTAATTTTATTCGGAATCAGAATCGGAATCTGCTATTTTAAAAGTGATGGGAATCGGAATCAGAATCCGTGCTTTTCCTGAAGAAAAAGGAATCGGAATCTCATCTGAAAACAGTTCGGAATCTTTAGAATCGGAATCGGAATCGGCATCAAAAAAAATATTTTCGATTCGGATTGACTTAAAAGCACGAAAATACCGTCATTACAGTTAATCATTTTTGTTTTAAATCGAAATCAGAATTTGAATCGGCATCGTTAAAATATTTGTTAGTTGGAACCGGAATCTGAACTTTTTTTTCACCAATCGGAATCGGATTTGGAATCGGAATCTAGCTTATAAATATTCAAGATTCTGTGGAATCGGAATCGCAGCCCTGTATTAGTACAACTTGTACTAATAGTTTTTTAAAACTATTAGTCATATTCGCCGTTAAAGTTTCTTACATGTTGTATTGTCGATATTACAGGGTAACCTCGTTATACCGTTTTCATTTATAAAGTGAATAAAAATTTTAATTATTTTTCAAAATATGGATCAGCGCTATCAGGATATGTAGAATCTGATATTACCAGAGGGATGCTTCAATAGCCATAAAAGTGTACACCTTGAGAGTAGGCTTTATTGAATACCAGCAGCGCCTTTAGGCATGTGCTTTCCGTGCCCAAGGACAGTACTATCCAAATTTTAGGGTGCAAATATAAAAAAAAATGAAAAGAGAAAATATTTGAAATGTTCCAAAACTATTTTTCAAATTTTTCCCCCTGCATTTCTCGGAAATTTTTTTCCTAGGGGGGGGAGGGGTCTCCGAAATGATTACGCTAATATTAAATCTTTTTAAGAGGAAGCCTATTTTTGCTTACTCTAAGAAAGGGGGGGTCTTGAAAGGCTTATGATCCCTTATTCCTAAAATAAAATTTCCTAAAATAAATATTTTTCCTAATTTTTCAAATCCCTAAAACTGTTGTAATAATTTACTAGGCAAAGCTGGGAATTTCAGATTTTTGTTTTATTCTTGTTTTTTTAATAAACCACTGTAAAAATACAATTATAAATTTTGTAGAGGAATTCAAAAAACTAGGAAAAGTATTCATTTTAGGAATCAAAAAATTGTAGAAAAATTAAAAATTAGGGAAAAAAATACTAGGAAGAAAATTTTAGGAACCAAAATTTTTAGGAAAAATGGATTTGGAATTTATTTTTTTAGGAAAAATGGATTAGCAAAAATGGTAGGGAACCAAAATAAAATTAAGACTTTTTGGTTTCAAATTTTTTAAAAATAATTTTCCTGTTGCATATAAAATTTAGACAAGATCATGCAAAAGAAGTTCGTCAGATACCCAAAGTATGGATTTTTTCCTAGTAAATTGACAAAACAGTAATTTGTTCGATATGCCTAATTCTAATATAAATTTAAGTGTACAACGGAATGTAACAATGAAGCATCTCTCTGTGTTACCAATACCAGTGTCATGTTTTAGGATTTTAAAAAGTTAGTTTTTACAACGCTTTGAAAACTTTATAACGAGATTTCACTGTCGCTAATTACAAACCTGGAACCTCTAACCACTAACCACTAACCACTACTAACACAACTACCGCTAATTTTGAGTAATTCAAGTACAGAAAAACCTAAAGATATTTTTTTGGTACTCCACTACTCTTTAATACTATAAAATTATTGGTAGTCTTATTTTTGTAGCCGCAACTAACCAAAGTACAATTTTTTTTTTTTTTTTTTTTTTGCTACAAATTGTATTACTGACTGCAAGCAATTATCAGTTGTAACTAATAACAAATGTAACTAATTAAGTAGCAGTCGTTGATAATTAAGTTATAATTTCAGTAAAAAAAAAAAAAAAAAATCTTGTAAGCAACATTTTCTGAACATGGAAATTTTTTGTTTCGTAGGTAAAGTTACACACATACCTAACAGTATGGTTAAGGATCAGTTTGGAATGATTGGTCTACTACAATTTATTAGAGCTGCTGAATCAGACGCGAATCTCATGTCACTAGCGCTGGGGCAAGACTTGACTGCCTTGGGACTTAATCTCAACCAACCAGATAACCTTTATCCGAATTTTGGAGGTCCTTGGGCAGAGCATCTTTGTAGGCCACAAGACATCGATTATCACGTTCCACCTGAGTACCTAATTAATGCAGGAATCAGGTTTGTTGAAAAATAAATAAAAATAAAAATAACGAGCTTTAAAAAAAAAAAAAAAAAAAACAGTCAACGAATTTTAATTCGAATTTTTGTTTTAGGGATAAATTGGCGACAATGAAATTCAGTAGGTACAAAGACGACTTGTTGTTTTATCTCTTTTATACATATGTTGGGGATTTTATGCAACTTATCGCAGCTGCAGAATTGTAAGAATCGTGTTTGCTCACACACGATTTAATCAAACAAAGGGATTAAATCTTTTTTTTTTTTTTTCTTGAAGATATGAAAGAGATTGGCGGTATCACATGGATGAAAAAGTTTGGCTAACTTTAGTTCCTGGTATGGACAACACGTATTATTTTTTCGATCCGCAAAATTGGAGAAAGGTAGCCAAAGAATTTCATTTAGACTGTACAAAGTTAGAAGCTCGGCCGAACTTGCCAGCGATAGGAGCACAGCAACCTGTGCAGTGATCTCTGCGCCTTCACTTGTTTTTTTTTTTTTCTTTTTACTTTTACATTCTTTACATAGGATTTTTTCCAAAAAAAAGAAATAAAGAAATGAAAGGAAAGTGTAAAAATATTTTCGCACTTAGCTGGAGGTAAAGCTACGGAATCGCAATTTTACTTTTAAGCTAATTCACCACGATTTCGTGCAGCCTGGTTGGTAAGGGTTGCTCACCTGGGAGGGTGAATAAGACTGTATTCGTTAATAATACAGCCTTATACGAGACATTTTTTTTGTAGGAATGTTTAAACTGCGGTTGCCATTTCGTAGTTTTACCTCTACGTCGGAATAAGATCGAACTGTATAAAAGCATAATTTTGATGAAATGAAAAAAAAAAAAAAAATTAATTTAAAAAAAAAAAAGAAATTGAAAATTTTAAATAGATTTACGTATTTAAAAAGCAAAATCGTGTTGTTGTCATTTAGAGGTATGTCTTTTTTTAAAAATCAAAAGTAGAATAAAATTCAAATTATTACATTAGTTTCGATTCCTAATGTAAAATTCCTTGAAAACGGCCAAGATTTCATTCTTATTTCTACGGTCGCTGGATAAAAGTTGTCCGCTTAGCTTATCTCTGTTTCCAGCCACCGCCTAAATTTTGAATCTAGTCTCAAATCGTCCCAACCGGGTCCCAAACCGTGAATGGCTTTACGGTATGATGATTTCACATGATCTCATGACAAGTATCGGAGGTGAATGCTGCCGTGAAAAGGGGAATCGACCTATCGCACATGTCTGGGTTGGCCATGTTTGTTTATGTTTAGCTTATAAACAAACATGGCCAACCCAGAGATGTGCGATAGGTCGATTCCCCTTTTCACGGCAGAATGCCTAGTATAAAAATACAAATTGTGATCTTGGCTCGATGGCGGACCCTTCGCGTGCAAGTTGAGATTTTTAGTGTTAAACTAGCAGTCGCTTTTCGCAATGAATAAAAAACTTAAAATTTTTTGAACGGAAAACGTTCGAAGTCACAACAAAAATTTGATAAGCTTAGCATATTGAACGACTTTGGTTACTTAATTATAAAACTTATAATTAAGTAACCATTAAGTGTAGATTAGGAAATTAGCTCGACTAATCGACTAATTATCCATGGATAATTAGTCAATAATGGTTAACCGATAAGGTTTCTTATAAGAAACATTTATTGAAAGTTTTTATTTTGAAAATACTAAAAGCTAAAGAAAACTTTAAGGTGTCAGTTCTGACCCTGTAAGCGAATTAAACGAATTAGAATTATCTGCATTTTTTCAGAACAACGGAATAGACTTATTGTTGACGTAAGTTAAAAATACGAAACTCCCATTGTTTACAAAGTGGCAGATACATTTAAATCGCTTACAGGCACGGCCGTATAGACCCAAGGATATTACTACCAGGATAGCTCATTCCCGTTTGAATCGTTTATTGCAAAAAGGAGTCTTGTCCACCATTTTTAAAAAAGGAAATAGTTTGTTTTGATTTTTCAGAATTTAACATATATATACGTTATCAAAACAAAACAAACTTTTTCCATTTTCTAAAATGGTGGACAAGACTCCTTTTTGCAATAAACGATTCATTTAAAAGCCGAAGTTCCCCCATGACGTCACTGGGAGGTCCGAAAAACGAATATCAGTAAAATGGCGGATTGTTTATTTTTCTTTCAAGTTTTTTTTTTGGAATTTACAAAATATTCAAAAAAAATTAACTTATCAGCCATAGGAAAGTATAATTTTTAGTGGGGGGGCGTGCTTTTCTGTCAATATCAGTGAATGATTGAGCAAACTGATCCGTATTATTTTTAGGGATTTTGCCTTTGAATTTTTACCAAGCCTATAATCACTTTTATCATTCACAAATACTTACAGCCAAACATTTCCATCACTTTTTTAACATATACTCACCCTGCAAAAAGTTATTTTTTAAAGACATGTTCATCAATTTTTTTCAAAATGAAGATAAAAATAAAAATAAACACCCGCCATTTTAGCTTCGGACCTACCGGGACCTACGGCTTACATCACTTTTCCGAATTCATCCGGAAACATCCGAAGCTAATTGAGCAATCCTGGTAGTAATACCAGTTTTTTGTATAGACAGTCCGGAAACTACTATCCCTTATACATGGGAGATCTTGTACGCTAGACGCTAGTTGATTGGTCGTTGAGATTTGTAAACAACGATGGCGGCGCACGGCCTTACTTATTTCTTTTGGAGTATATGTGAAAATGGTTTTGTCTTTCTTAAAATCTTCGTTTTTTGAAAACTTTTTGTCTTCGAAATGGTAAAATTTTAAAATTTTACTAAATTTTATATAATTTACAATGTCTTGTTAAATTCCGCGTCATCAGTAAGTGCCTTTGTGAAGTTTAAGCGTCTCGCCTCAACCCACTTCTCGTAGTTCGCCTCATCCCACTTTTTGAAGTTCTTACAAACCTTTATCCATTTCTCACTAAGACTCGTAAAGTTCTCACAAAGTCTCGTGAGATTCACGATTCTTTTGTTTTTTGGGACCAATTTTTCGTCTAAATATTCGTCAAGATTCGCTACAATAGTTTTGGTTTTTTCATCATACCCCTCAGCAAAAACATATTTTATAGGTTTACAAACTGGTAGTACCTTATACGTTTTCAAATCAAGATCAGTCAGTTTTAAAGGATTTTCTGGAGAACATGCATCTCTATGTCCTTCACATTTTTCAACACGAATAATAGCACGGTTTTCCTTATTCTCCTGGTCATGCCGACACGAATACTTGTATCCTAATGTGGATAAAATACATTTACCGAAGTCGCCGCCGTCTCCATTATCACATTCTGGTTCAAAATTGCAACAAGATTCTAAAAAAACAGAAAAATAAAAAAATAAAAAATAAATACAAATAAAAATAGACTTATTCATGATGAATAAGTCGTTTTCATTGAAATTTTCTTACGCATTTCCTTTAAATCATTAATGCATCCGGCAGAAGGTCCAGCCCAAAATGTACCGGATGGACATGTGCACAATTCCGAAGCTAAAATGCACCCGATATCCTCCTGAAAGTTAGCAATTGAAGGGTTGCAAAGATAGGGAAATGGCCACCAAGGTCTAACACGAACACTCCGTTCTAATGATTCAGCTATTTTATCGCACGTGTAATAACTTCGACAATCATAAGGAGACGGGTATCGTCCAATATGAGTACATTCGAATCGAAAATTAGAATCACGTGTATTATAGTATATCCATGGTGAAGCGTCCTTTAGTACTTCTTTAGTCACATTGAACGTTTGTTCGTACGACTTAGCGAATTTTATGTCGGCTTGGCCCTGGGGAAAAAGAATATAATAGTTTATATTAGAGAAAATATTCGTTTTTACCTAATGAATTGAGGATTAAACATTTTTATGGTCGTTTATGCGGTAACAAATATTTTCAACCTTTCAACTGTTGCAACAGTTGTCCGTCCAAAAAAAAATATTTTTTTTTTGGACAACAGTTGAAAGGTTGAAGATAAACTATTTCAAATAGGCTGATTTGGTTTTTAATGAAAAAAAAAAAAATATTTTTTGTTTCATTAAAAACCAAATCAGCCTATTTGAAATAGTTTATCTCAATAAAAAAATTGATGACGTAATAATGTAGAGTAGGGTGGTTCGAAAATCGGCTCTTTTGGGATTTCAAAACTCCTATATCGGGACAAGTGTCTTTATAGATAGAGTTACGGAAGCCCTGAAGGGTCACATTTCTGTAATTTTTTTTTATTGTTTGTTCCGGAACAAACAAGTTTAAAAATTGTCAGTTCCGGAACAAACAATTTTTAAAATTGTCAGTTCTGGAACAAACAATTTCAATTTTTAAAATTGTCAGTTCCGGAACAAACATTTTTAAAAATTGTCAGTTCCGGAACAGACAATTAATAACAAATTGTCAGTTCCAAAACAAACAATTAATAAAAAATTGTCAGTTCCGGAACAAACAATTTAAATTTTTAAAATTGTCAGTTGCGGAACAAACAATGTCTGCTCCGGAACAAACAATAAAAAACAATTACGGAAATGTGACCCTTCAGGGCTTCCGTTAGAGTATCAACCCTAAATTTTTTCAGATTTTTTGGACGGCATCTTAAGGTGGCGCATTGGCCTCGAGATTTCGAAAAAGCCCATATGTAAGGGCCAAAAATTATAATTTTTTTCGGGTATAAAAGATTATCCATTCCTATCGGAAATTTAGCGTAGATTTCGAATTTCATGTCGAAAATTATTTTTGGTGCACGGTTTTTGAGCTACTGGCCGGATTTAAAAGCTCTGAAAACCTGGTTATGGCTTTTTGCCTGAGGATCAAAAACCGTGAACCAAAACTAATTTTCGACTTCAAATTCGTAATCTATGCAAAATTTCCGATAAGAATCGATAGTCTTTTATGCCAAAAAACAAATGGTCATTTTTGGCCCTTATACGGGCTTTTGGAAATTTCAAGGCCAATGCGACACCTCAAGATGCCGTCTGAAAATTCCAAAAAAATTCAGGGTTGATACTCTATCTATAAAGAAACGTTTCCCGATATAGGAGTTTGGAAATTCCAAAAAAGTTGATTTTCGAACCACCCTAAAAAAATGTCGTCACTTTATTTTTCAGGAATGTGTATGTGTACGTTTCGTCGTAAATAATAAAAAATTTCTTACAATGGTACTAAAGCCGAAAGCGGAAGCGTGACTTTTTCTGCCAAACTCGTCTCGAATGTTTCGCCCTCGTTTGGCAAAAACGTCACTTTCCGCCCTAGAATAGTAATAAACTATTTCATCATACAAAGGCATGCAGGTGTTCATTTGCATTTAATAACATTTTTAAATAAACGTAAAAAAACGGGGTTTTTCGGTTAAAAACAATACGCAATATTTGATACCACTTTCGAACGTATTAAAAACGAAGGGAATATCACGACTGATTGACGATTTTGATTGAACTGCAGAAAAGCGTGTTTTTTCTGTGTAAATTTACACGCGAAATTTAACTCCATTTCTTTACATTTTAAATACGTAAAAAAGTAAACCTAAGTCTTAATACCGTTCTTCTTATCGCCTATTAAAACCGAATTTTTGATCCTTACATTTTTACCAAAACCTTTTTTCTGCCATTTTCACTTATTTTAAACGTGAAAATCACGTGTCTGTTTTGTGTGGGTTTTAACTGAACTTTACTGAACAGGTCGAGGTCGGTAGTTTAGTGGTTAGAACAGTCCGCGAAAGACAAAGAATTGGGTTCGATCCCCATTCGACGACGCTCGACATATTTTTTCTCAATTAAGGTTTGACGTTTCTTCGATCATAATCATGTTTTAAGGACTTTTATGTTAAAAATAGAAAAAGTCGATTATTATATGTTTCGTTATAAAAATATTGCGCCGGTTAGGTGAATTAAAAATTTATAAAAAAATTTTTCCGATTGCAGGGCTCTGCATAATTAATAAATTTACTGAACACGTTTTTCAATTATTCATGAAAATTCTTCAGATTGCTTTTAAAATCACGTTTTTTCACTGAAAGGTCTGGTTATATTTACCCATTCGACAAAAAACAAAAAAATTCCAAGTAGCAACAGACACATTTTTTATAAGCGTGGTTTACCAAATGAATAAGAATCAAAACTGCTTTTATGCTGTCACTTTGCCTACGAAATATTTTGTCGAGCCAACCATTAGAGCACTTGCACACAAGTTCATTCATTTAAGCGGAAAATCGAGGGCTGTGCGATTTTTTTTTTCTGGCTCGTATTTCGTACGCATAAAATACAATCAGGTACAAGATTTTGAACATCCCTTACACCTTATTTTGGGGTTAGTAACACTTTCTCTTTTCCTGCCCCTTAGATCTTTTTCGCATTCACCGCAATAACCAAACGGTATTATTGTACATGCAGCACGAAAATTTAAAAGGACATATGTATCAATAATAAGATACGATTTTAGAATTAAATCTAATTTTTTTTTTTTCAGCGAATATTTTTGCAGGACATAAGAATTCCATTTTTATTGTTATTTTGGCAAAATTGAATTTTACTTTTTAAGACAGACAGACGGACAGACCGAACCACCGAAATTTTAATTTTGAACGAATTTTTGAAAAAAAAAAATTGCGTAAGACAGACAGACGGACAGACCGAACCACTGAAATTTTAATTTTCAACAAAAATTTCTCCAGAAAAAAAAAAAATAATAATAATAATCCATAGACGTAGCCCTACGTAGGGATATGCTGCCATATCCCAGTATAATTTTTTCAATAACATTTTAAATAAATTTTTCAATAACCAAAAATCATCGAAATGTTCGCTTTAAAAATTGTTAATGATCCCCCTAAATCCTCCAAATCCTAATATTAGTCCACGGCCCCCTTTTTCAAAATATTTTATCAAAAATCATCAAAATGAAAATCTAAAAAATTTTCTAAATATTTACCCTTTTTTCTTAAAATTAGTCAAATCAGTATTTTGTAAAAAATTCTTAAGGATCATCAAGGATTTTTGATAAAACTCTATTGAAAAATTTATCTATTTATCTATGTTATGTTCGGTATCCAAAACACCAACCGGACACGACAAAACCATCATGGTGCGCCCTAAGACATAGTCTTACGTCATAAAATATTTTTTTAAAATTAAGGCTCACTGTAAATTTACCCCAAAAGCAATCATATAACTCTGAGAGCTAAAATCCAAAAATTGGAATTGTAGGCCACTTTTATGAAACAGTTTTCGAAACCATCAAACCTCACAGGGAAAGGAAATCGGCTGAAATCATTAAACACTGTTTTAAGTTTTTTTTTTTTTTGGCTTTTAATTTTTGTTTTCTAACAGATCTTTTTTTTTTTTCTTTTTAATATATAAAATTTATTACTTACATTATAATTTCTAACGTATTTATAATTCTGGCCTTAAGTAAAAAATAAAATCACACATTGGAAAAAAAAAGAAAATAAAAAAAGAAAATCACACTTGAAGATTTATCAATGCAGTCAATTAATTAAAAAAGAAATTTGAGTCTAATGCACTTATCCTTTTATCAATTAAAAAAAAATCGTCAATTGTTTTTCTTTTTTACTCTAACAAAATTTGTTTTTCAATTATAGTCATCAAAACTAACACTCATTCTAATTCTATATAAATCTCTACGGTACAAATAAATAATAAATTGATTTTTTATAATTGGTTTTTTTTTTTATCTGCTTTTTCTATCTGCAGATAAAATGGCAGATTTATTTATATGAGATCTTAAAATTTCTTAAATAAAAACAAAGAAATTATACATATTTTTTTTTTTGTACTTTTTTTTAAAATGTTAATTAACGAGTTGGTCCGATTTACATAACATAACGCCAGTTCATGTAGATTTTTCAAATTTCATAAATCCAAGACTAGGGACTAAGAAAAAATTAATTTTAAAAAATAAAAATGATATGAAGTAACTAACGAAAAAAAAAGAGGCATAGGAAAGGGGTATTTCCTTAGCCCCACGAAAAAACACATAATTTCTTTTCAATTATAAAGCAACTAATTTATACTGAACTTACACATACAAAATACTTCTTTAATTTTTTTTTTTTTTTTTAATTTTTTGGTCGGTAGTATAAAAAATTTATTTTATTGACTTTGGGCTTTGCAGCTTTTTTAATAATGCTTTTTTTTCATTTTTTTTGTAATTTATTCTTATGACTAAAAATGCAGGACCTACGCCAAATCGCAGTGAAAAGTAGAAGGAGGTTCTTCTTCGTCTTCTTCGGCGACTGATTCCATATTGGACGGCGGCCAATCCTCCCCAGATTCCCAGCTTTCCTCGGAGCTCACGCTGCTTGATCTCGGCCTTATAGGCAATTGCAATTGTCCGTGCTCGTCGATTGTCGGTAATGTCGTGACGAGTTTATCCGTCGGCCTGAGAAGCCTCATCGTCCTTTGGCTCAAACGCCAAACCAACCGTTGACGATAGGGCATTTGCGTGTGAGCATTATACCTCGCCAAAATGTTCACGACGGTTTCGTGACAACTGCAAAAATCTTCGTCGGATATGTTACAAACCTTACGAAGCTCCAACGCGAAACCCATGAGTCTGGAGAGCTGGGGGAATTCTGCGGTGGATAAATGTAGCAACGGGAAAAATAGCGCCAGGGCTATTTCGCTGGGGCGGAAATTGGCGCAGGCAACGTCGCAAATTATTATTTCTAATTGAACCCACAAAGCGGTGCGAGATATTGCTTTTCGGTACATATCCCCAAGACCGGCGTCTTCCGCGGCGGCAGTGAATATCGAATGTAACAGTCTGACGAATGTAAGTGATGTAACTGGTAATGTGTTTGGTTCAGCCCCAAGTTTCGAGGATATTATCCCTTCCATCCGGGCCAAATCTCCCAATGTGCATTTGCATTGTGAAATGGAAGCTAAATCCTTCGGGTCTGGTATTTCGATGTCTTCCTCTTGTCTGGCTGCGTTTGATACTGTCCTAGCTGCCAACTGGAAGGCAGCTACGGAGATACACGCCATATGTTTCGGTCGTGCCTAGGAAATACAAAAAAAAAAAAAATTAGGCGACTGGAAAATTTTTTTCTTTTGCATCATTTTGTTACAACGATATTCCACTATCCTTCCTTGATCTGAATATTCATTATCAATAGAGACCTTCATTAATTTTAAACCTAAACACATTGAAAATTTATTCAACTGTAAAATAGCAAACATATTCCTAATGATGTGCATATTCTTATCTTAGTGCACGTGCTTGAAACCCATTATACATATATGATAACCAAAGGCAGCATGCTTATGAGATCAACATATCCCCGACCTTAAAGTAAACAGGAAGTGAAAAAAAATTACCTTCATTTTCGTCAGGAACCGATCCATGAGATTAATTGCAACAAACAAAACATCTGACGGAAGATCATACCAAACTTTAAGGCATCTGAGGACATGAGCAGAACCATCCCGAATTCCTGCTGTTATTTCTGATGCATCATCACTTGTTTGTGGAAGATCTAGGTGAGGCTGGAATTTGGTTTCCAATGTAAGCGCCTCCTGGAGCATCCCCACAAGAGACACAAGCTCTTCTCCAGGCCTGCCTGGGTCCATCCCTGGGGTGAAAAGCCCCTGCAATGGAGACACCACAAGAATGGCCCAAAGACAGGCCTGTATCTGAAAAAGATAATTAAACGTTAAATTCCCTTAAAATTGGAAAAAACACGAAAATCGACAGCAAAAGCCCCAATGATCCCAAACGCAAAAACAAAAATAGTCTTAATTTGAGATTTTGATAAGCTAAACAAGAAAACACAAACAAAGAAAAACTACGTCCTTGGCCTAAACAACAAAAAATTGCGTCATGCAAAATTTTCGGGAGTTCAGACGGATTTTAGTAAAAAATAACTTACCTGAGTTGTTTCTCTATGTTGCTTCTACTTGTATCTATTCGATTTTTCCCCTTTCCAGCGCGATAAAGGAAAAAAAAAACGACTAAAAAAAAAATACTTTTCAAACGTTCCTATGAAATGACAGTTATTTCCCTAATGGCGTCTACTACTTTGCTCAGCTGATGGGAAATATCGCGGTTCATTGATACTAGAGCGCGCTGCGGTCTCTTTATGTATTTACCCGATTCACTTTTGTTTTCAAGTCCCGCTGCACTAAAAAATATTTCACATCTTTTTTTTATTTCGAGTTGAAACATGAGACTAAATTAAAAAACCCGCTTTAATTTTTTTTACAACTTATTTAAATGAAGCGTGATCGGCAATAATAAAAAAAATGATATGATATTCGGATCATGAATATTTTGTATGACGGCTGGTAGATGCAAAGTTATTGATTGTTAATTATCAAAGTCTCGTTTTTTTATTTTTCATATGAAAAAGATAACGATTAATCGGTTTGATTTTGGACTTTTAAGTTCAATTGTCAAAACGTTGGCTCGTGCAGGATGATGTACCGATAAAACAAGCTGAATAGGTTTAAGTTTATCGAAATCGACGCGATGAAACATCTGCCTCCGTGGCGCAATCGGCTAGCGCGTTCGGCTGTTAACCGAAAGGTTGGTGGTTCGAGCCCACCCGGGGGCGTATTTTTTTTCCTCCGTAATATCAACTTAATTTTTTTTTTCTTACGGTGGGAAAATTTACTATTTAACCCATTTCGTCGGTAAGATGATTAAAAACAATTTAGGGAAGGATTCAGTGAACATCTTTACGTACGTACTAACTGAAGTGTGGGTAAATGTAATAGCAAAATATTTGTTTGAAAGGTTGCAGATAAACATTTTATTGTTTTGTTTTTTCCGTACAAACAAAACGCAGTGATAATTTAAAATTATCATGAATTAATTGTAAACTTATTTTGCTACTCCATTTTAAAATGTCATATTCGTTTTAACTTTTAGAAGATAAAAAAACATAAAAAAAGTTTTATGGACGGTCTAAAGCCTAAAACAACCTGCTGCAGTATTGGCATGTGTAAAAAAAGTCTTGGAGGGAAGGTTGAGCAGGTATACTTTATCTTTTCAGGAGTCGCAGTATGTAACCAATTCAACGAATTTAAAATCTTCGCAAAACTATTAAATAATTATTTTACCTATTTTTTTTTTTTTTTTTTTTGAAAATGGCTAGTGATTAGAATGATAGAAAGAAGGCTTAACAAAGTAAACGTTTTCCATAATTCAGCAACACATGCTAATACATTTTTTACTAGAAAACGCCTTCAAAATACTTATTATCTATAATCTATTCCTCACTCTCGCTTGAAAAGAATTTAATATTCTGTGCTTTACCAGGAAAATTCTGCCGTATAAACATTTTGTATTATGGATTTTTTTTCCGAATTTTTAATAAAGCTTAATGTCCATCATGCAAAAAATAAAATGGGGGAAAAACCTGCATTTCAAGAATATGATTATTGCTCACAGCGATAATTAGAATTTTATTGCAGGTTTTGAATCGTTGTAATGTATTGTAACAAGGTATAGTTCGGAAGTAGAAGGGTAGTTAGCCCCCCGTACCCCTATCCAAGGGAGAAAGTTTCACATGGTGATAGCGAAAGTATACTTATAAATTTCAATCCTTGAAACTTTTCTAAATTATTAGTCACCGAAACCAACAATTAAATTTCACGGCCCGTTTGACTATTTTCAAATTGCACTGATGGGGGTCGGAGTGGTGACTCGATTCATCTAGCGGCATCTTGATCAATGAAGTTAAGCAGCATTGTGAACGGCCAGTTAATGGATGGGTGACCACCGACACTCCCTCCCTCTAGCAGGGATTGTAGGAATTACTTATACAGTCATCTTAACCTCATTGTACAAGTAGTTCCTAAACAAAAAAAAAAAAAAAAGAGTTTCAGACCGCAACGTCAAATAAACTACGAAAGAAATAAGACTGACCGAAAAGTCAATTAAACTACCATTAGTGCATGGACATGGCAATCTAGCCCGTCCAAATAAAGTCAAAAAAAAATTGCACTGATAAACACACCAATTTTTAAAACCTGAGCCGGTCACCTGCTCAACCAAGCAAAATTGGCCGACTAGCTGCGGAGCTACAACCCCCCTCAAATTTTTTTTATTTAAAAAAGAACTGTTTATATTCGTTTCCTAGGTTCTCGAGGCCGTACATTTCGAAAATGATGTCAGTTTTTCTGTGGGGGAAAAAAGGGGGCACTTCATCCCCATTTTTTTAAAAAAAGGATAATTAACGAGACAAACAAAAAAGAGAGATCGGCTTACTGCCCCTATCCTGCGCCTCCCCCAAGAGTACACAAAACGATAAAGCACGCAACCGCTTGGGGCCAATTTTTAAAAAAATGTTTTCCGAATAAAAAAATAAAACGCCATGATTTATTTTTTGTTGTTGAAATCAGGTGGTGATCGTTTCAGTTTTTAAAATCGTCAAGGTCGCGCATGACGTAAAACGCGTCATCATCTTTACTTTTTCAGATGCTCTGATTGGTTGACAGTAAAGATGATGACGAAAATTACGTAAATTACGTAGTAGTCACGTGATCAAATCGACGCGTGATCACACTATCCTTTTATTACACTATGGTTGAAATAGTTTCCAATTTCACCGCTGGAGCGCTGTGGTTCTCAGTTTACCCCCTTGTTTCTTCTACCTGCTACTACCGGCTTTATACCCTCTCCGTTTTCATGTATAAAATACTCAGTGTGGAAGACTTATTTTTTCGCACTAGTGCGTTTTAAAAATACCTATTTTACGCTGTGCTTTGTGATGGAAAGTAGCTTACAACACAAGAACTGCAAAAGAATTGCCTGTCGAGACCTTTTTAAAAGCCCGAGCCCTTTCAAAATCGGCCTCGACGGACAATTTTTTCTTTTGTAGCCCTTGTGTTGTAATATACTATTTCACATATTTTTTTTCTCATTAAAATGTCTCCACCGCTCTGCTAACCGACCAGTGATGTAAACGAACTAATATCTTAAGACTGCCTTATAAATCTTGTATAACCAGGAAAAGATCAATGAGCTTTTTGTCAAATATAAATTGACCAACAATAAAAACCATTCAAAGCAAAGCTTCTGCTTTGATATTTTATGCTATAGGGAAAATCTTTTGTTTATTTTCCATATACATTCATAACTCATATGTCCAAGTCAGCAGGTATATCACACCCGCATGCATCCCTTCATTTTCCAAACACCCATGAATTGATAAGGTTTCAAAAGGCAAGACAGCCACACTTTTTTTTCTTTCGGTAACTCAGAAAAAAATGGAAACATGGGAGAAATGCTTTGATTTCTGTTTCCGTTACACGTTCACCACATTTTTACCGCCTTTCGTTTCGCCATCGAAATTTTGGTTAGGGTATTTAACCACTTCGATAATATTATCGAACTTCGTCCGAAGTGTATTACTGATTACGGAAGAAGGTAAAGCTAATTTTGACTCTTATTATGTTGTGATACAAATGGTGCACGTGTCGTCAAGATCCATCGTTTATTTATGCCAAAGAAAACGGTTCGTAAAATTTTCGGAAGACGTAAATAAAATTTTGAAATCGAACGAAAAAGATTATCACCACGTTAACAATTCGGAATGTTCATTTGAAAAATTTTGGATCCGAGAAAGGCCCAAAAAATTCGTTAAATACTACTACACCTGCCAAAGTTTTAGCTATTTCGTCTGGCTGTGTCAAGCTACGTTAAGGATAATTATGCATGATGACAATGCGTCGGATACGGAACCTTTATTTCCTTTTTACGATCCTCTTTACAAATGGGGAGGACCCTACAAAATAATTGGCATGCTATGCGATTCGACTTGCATGACTATTTTATTTTTTCAAATGCTCCAACCTGATATCGTCACCGTGTCGTTTTTAAATTTTGCGAATTGCCTGCTGATTTATTTAAAAATTTTGCTGAACGGAATGCTTCGAACTAATTACAGTGAACATAATAAAAAATTGTGGATTCAAAGGCACGTGCAAGTTTTAAATTTGATTAGAAACTTGACTGAGCTTTTAAAACCGCATATTACCATCCAGTATGTTTGTCAAGTGGCCGCTGTGGTTGCGACTCTTTTGTCTATTCTGGAGGTTTGCATTTTGAAATAATTAAAAACAATAAGCCATACGTACATAAATTCACAAGAATTTTTTTTAGAAAGATACAACTCAAACATTTTGGCAGAAGATGATTTCAACATTAGTGGTCATTGGGTCGTGTTTAATTTTATGTTACGAATGTAACTTAGTTGAAAAACTCTCCAAAACTGTAAGTTTATGAAATAAAGAGATTAAGGGACATTCAAATTTAATATTATCTTTTTTTCCACTGAAATTCGGCACCCCCTCCCCCCTTGTCAGCAATCGTTATCATAGCCAATAAAGGGCAAGTTAATGAAACAAGTTTTTATTCAATTTCAGCATGGTTCTATGTATGAAAATTTGATAGATTATAAAATAATCTGTGGCTCAAAAGATGACAGTCTCTTCCTCAAAATGCTGACGACCAGATCGAATACGCAGTTACCAGTTCGTGGTTATATCTTTAAAATGAACAACAGAAGTTATGCCGATGTAGGTATTTAATATTTTTCTTGTTTTCAATCGCCATTTTTTTTTTTTTTAAATCTAAATATTTTTCAGATGGTTAAGAATGCCTACGGATTATACTCATCGTTATTTTCCTTAAAAACATAAGATGGCTTAACTGTTATCAGACAGATATTTTTAAAAACTCATCGATCTAATTGAACTTCAACTCACTTCACAAGTTGACTTAACAAAAATATTTTGATGTTATCTTAATTTTTTGCAAATTGAATAATCCTTTACTCAGATTTCAAATCCAAAATGTATTTCGTTCGTCCTTGTTAATATTATATTATTATATTAAGACAAAATTTACAGGTTGCGCACCCTTTTACAAATTTTGAATATCTAAAAATTAAGATCAGGAGGAAAAAAAAAAAATCTGTCAAACAATAAAATTAAAGGTCAAGATTAAAGCTAAAAAATGCTCATTCATTATTTCGAGAATAGAACTCAGTGACAGACTTTCTAAGTTCATTTAGGGATAGATGTTGCCTATCAGAAGTAAACGGCAACACTCTAGTTCAAATAACCCAGATAGCAAAGTCTATCCAGTCCCGAGGACGTCCTCAGGACGTCACGAGGATATTTACGGGACGTCCATTGAATTTACCTATGTCCGCACTGATCCAAAAAGCGTCCTTTGGACATCCTATAAATATCTCATAGATTTGAATATGGGCATTGATATTGATATCGATATCTAATTGACAATCCACAGGATGTTCGATGGGTTGAAAATATTATCTGGAAAACTTTTAAAGCAGAGCGTGGATGTGTGGTAAGCAACAACCACAGCTTTAGCATTGCTAAATTTTGGTTTTTTTTAAATCTATAATGCAATCAAATATAATATATAATATTTTTACCTTATTCTTCAATTTATAGATCAGCAAACCTAAAGATATCTGAATTTGGTAGTGACCGAAATCTTTTTGACGGGAATGAGTTTTCCATTGCAAGACATCTGAAATAATAAAACAAGTAAACGTATAAAAATTGAAAATTTTTAAAATGGTTTTTATTTTACATACAGTAAAAAAAAATCCATCTAAAAAGTAAAAAACGTCAACGCTGATAACAATAAAAGAAATGACGAAAATGATGAAACTGCGCATGACTGCTTTTTCAACCGTTATTATCGTTAGTTGAACGCGGAAGTTACTATAATGGGATGGAGCTTGGATTCTTTTTAAATTTCTTTTTTTTTTTTTTTTTTTTTTTTTTTTTTATCGTTAGTTGAAAGGGAAAGTTAACGTAAAGGAATGGGTTTCAAAGTTTTCTTATATTTCTGGATATTGTTGATATATATATATATATATATATCGCTGGTCAAGTTAAATAAAAGCCATTAATAATAAAAAAGCCATTAATTAATAATTAATTAATAATAATAATAATTAATAATAATAATAAAAATATACAAATTATTCGCAAAATACAGCAGTTTTAAACTAAAAAACATGGGTTTATTATTGAGCATAGTGCAACCATAAATTCAAATTAGATCAAGTTTGGATCAGTGTTGCGAAAACAAACTGACTGGAATGTAACGTCTATCAATCAATCAATCAAATATATTTTTTTGCCGATATTTTTTACAAAAAAAAATGATGACAACGCGTTACAGAAATTACAGAAAATAAAAATTAATTTTTAAGCTCAAGTCGCCACGCTTTCCCGTCGAGTATAAAATTTAAAAAAAAAATTCGGGTTAATTAGTACACCAAGGAGAACCATTTTTGGGGATATGAGATTTGAAATTCGAAAATTGCCGAAATAAGGGACACCCTAATTTACATATATGAAATACGGCAGATACAAAAACATTTCCACAAGCTAAACATAGGATTTTTGTTATATATTGAATTCCGACAGAAACTTGTTACATTTTACTGGTTGTCCTTATACAATAAATTTTTCGCTTTCATACTTTTCCTCAATATTGTCGTTTGCTTTTGACAGAAACCAGAGACGAATAAAATTTGTAGATTTGCAGAGATAGCTGAAAATTATACCAAATGAAAGTTCAGATCAGATAAGTTTTAGAAATTAACTATAAACTTGTACGTTCTTTCCGAAGAATACTACACCTCTTTAAAGTTTTTAATGTCTATTGAAAAAAGACCAAAACCTGAGATTCTAATGGGCCTCTGGCATCTTAAAATGAGCATGCGTAAAAAATAACTTTCTTTCGTTTTCTTGTACATGCATTCGCTTCTAACCAATGCTTCGTACATGTAGCTATGCTAAAAAAAAAAATTGAATTGAAATTTTGCAAATGACCGTTTATGCTTATTTTTGCAGGCAAGATGCTTACTTACCTTTGTAAGCATGTTTTCCACGATACGACACTCATACCCCAACATGAGTAGCATTCCCCCGACAATGGCTAACCCTGAATATTTTTGACCGGATGATTGAGCACTGTTTTTCTGTATGGATAAAAGGTCTGGTTGAAGTCAAATAAATTAAATGAATTTTGCGAAAATAGAGAAGTCACATGTTTTGAGATGATTGTTTAATTGCGCTAGGGAAGATATGACAAAAAGCGTAATTTTGACTCAGTAAAAAAAATTACTAACCCCCGAAAAAATAAAAGTTTGAATTTGAATGACCGCAAAACGGAACGTGACGTCATCTGCATAAAAGTGGTTGTGTTCATTTCTGAAACTCTGAACCATAGTCTTTTAAACAGGTCAGGAAACTTACCCCCCCGAAAGTGTCTGGCTTAAGTACACGAATTTTAGTTCGGTGAAGCAGTCAACAGATGGCGCAGCGATCTTTCGAGACGTACATTCAAACCGATTATAGTTGCCTCTGTAATTAATGTTTTCAAATGACGCGTATTATTTTTTGATGTATTACACCTTTAATTGCTTTTTAAATATACTTCAAATAGCTTTTTACGCGTTTTGCTATGCGTATGCACTATATTTAATATTTAATACTGAAAAAAAAAATCACCTCAGAGATTACAAACACAATAATCTCAATCCTCCATATTTGTTTTGAAATGGCAACGACCAATGAAAAGCGTCCTGAATGCAACTAGCGCTACGGGTGGTATTTCTTCTTCTTAGTCCTTTACTCGATTACGAGCGTGGTGATCTCTCGCATACACCTGTGCGTGCGCTCACAGGCACATGGGACCTATAGTTTAACGCCGGTTCCGAACGGCTATTTTTGAGAGATTTACGAGGCAATTACCGCTCGGTGGTTTGCCATTGCCTTCCGAGGGGTGGTGACCGTTGATTTTCTGACTAGCGCACTAGTTTTGGCCTGAGAAAAATTCCTAGCTGTGAATTAGGATAGAAGCACGACGCGTCGAATCTCATGACTGAGAGTCGAGCGCGCTATGAACTAGGCTACGGGCCACCATACAGTGGTATTTGGGTGGAACTAAAATCTGTGCAGTTAAGCCGGACACCATCTCCCATGCATTTAAGATAGGAGTTTCCTGACCTGTTTAAAAGACTATGCTCTGAACGGCATCGATTCGTAATGATTACAAGCATGTTTACAAACAAGACGTCTTTCGCTTCAAATTCGATGTTTCGCTTCGATACAGGCAGATGATGTCACACCAATAGAAAATCTTATAAGGAGTGATCACGTGACAAAATCTTTTCCGGACTTTGTTTTTCTTTTTCTTTAAATTTGATGAAAAATTTTCACGTTTAAATACTAGATTTTAGTTAAGAGCATACTATACATTAGTTTCGAGCGAAAATTTCAAAACATGTGACTTGTCTATTGTGATCTTTTTACGATCGGTATTTGCTTTGTTTACCGGTTCCTACCTCTAGTAAAGATAAAAGGTAGAACACTACTCCAAAAACAGTACTCAAATACTGCACTGCTGCATGGGGTTCTAACAGCTTTTTCAAATGATTTATTAAATGTAATATTTGAACGTGCTTCTCGATCCATATTTTATAATCACGATCTTTGTTAGTTCTTCCATGAACCGTTATTTCTTCTAACAATAGTTTCAAATGTAAAAATAAGCCATCAGCGAAACGGAGCAACGTTATCGTTACGACGTCGCAATAAATTACTTGAAAAGCCAAACTTGTGACCATTATCGTATCGTAAAACACATTAAATGCTTTATAAATGCCTCCCCATTTGAAAAACGGAGAATAAAATGGATAAGGATACTCTGAAAAATTTTCCGAAACTGAAAAAGATTTGTAATCGGCTTGCAGAATCCAAAGGGCCGCAGTAAATGATTGGCACAAAGTATAATATTTAACAAATTTATCCGGCTTATTTTTTTGCCATACGTCATAAACTTTTGCTTTGTATTCTTTGTTATCTTCCAGAATCTTATTTATGTGTTCAAAGAATTCGCTGAATGTTTTTCTATGCGAAATATACAAGAGTGATCTCATTGTTATTTGAAACATTTGATCTAGAACGTAAAAATCTTCGAAAGTTTTTTTGTTATTTATTACAATCGATAAGAAACTTCGAATAAGACTTGACAGTGAAAATAATATTGGCAAATATATAAAGCGTCTTGTGAGCGGAGTGATAAAAGGCGGCAAAAATGTAAAATAAGTATATTGGAAAACGAAATCGAAGTAAGATTTCCAGGAAACCTCCATTTTTTTTTAAGTAACACGAAGCGCTTTTTTTTAACACTTTAGGGAAAAAAAAGCAAGAAGTACTGCTCGTTTTTTTTTTTTTGAAAATGGCACGACTCATCATTGAATTATTTAAAGTGTGCTGGGAATGGAAGGATTTTTCGTGCATTGCATAATGCACATCCTCTGCTTTTGGCATTTAGAATTTTAATTTGCTAATTACAGCTTTGATATGATCACACACACACACACACATCAGGCTTTTACAGGACCTGGAGCCCTATCGCCGCATTATAGACCTTTTTCCAATCAGGCCTCTCCTGGCAGGCGTCTCGCCAGTCAGGCACTCCCAACCTTCTCGCATCGGCCGCGACATTATCTTCCCATCTGATCCGGGGTCTACCCTGAGGTCTTGGACTCGTCGGTCTGCCCTCCAGGACCTGTCGGATATATCTTGACGGAGGTGCGCGAGCGACATGTCCCGCCCACTTGAGCCTTCGGGATTTAATCACACTAGTGATTAATGGTTGCCCAGTGAGCCTCCGGATCTCGTCATTTGAACGCATGCGCACCCTGCCAGTAATTGGATCCCTTCTAGGCCCTAGAATTCGGCGTAAAACCTTATTTTCGAATACCAACAACCTTTCTTGAGCACGGATGGTCAGGCTCCAAGTGTCACAGCCGTACGTGACTACAGGACGGATTATGGTATTATAAATGCGGAGTTTCGCTCGTCTAGACAGAACTCTACTACGCAGGAGATGGCCTAGCGAAAAAAGGCAACGATTGCCACTCTAGTGGCACTCTAGGTGAGGTCTAGGGTCGTTTCGAAAGGGGTTTTGAGTGATGCCTTCGATGTTAACACCGGACTTAGGCAAGGCGATGGGCTCTCGCCCGTCCTTTTCAACTTAGTCCTGGAGAAAGTCGTACGGTGCCTGGAGAACGTTCCTGGGGGTGTGAACGTAGGCGGACTTATTAAGGACCTTGATTATGCCGACGACATCGATCTATTAGGGGAAACCCGGGACGATGTCAGAAGGCTATGTGGAGAGTTGCTAATTACTGCTCGTAGGGTTGGGCTCGAAGCGAATGAGGAGAAAACTGAGTATCTTGTTATGGTCAGTGAGAAAGACAGGCAGGGGCGGCACAATGAACCTCTGGAGGTAGGAAACCTTAGATTTAAGAACGTAACCGAATTTCGGTATCTAGGGTCTTATGTCACCAGCGACAATGACATTAATTTTGAGGTCGCGGCGAGGATTCAGAGTGGCAATCGTTGATATGATCAATTATGATTAAATTGATTAATATTTTTATTTTAATACAGAATAGGGAGCGGGATATACAAATGTACTGTACGAAAGCCCTGAAGGGTCAATAAGTATCTTTGTTTTATTTATTGTTTGTTCCGGAACAAACATTGTCTTTTCCGGAACTGACAATTTTAAATTCATTGTCTGTTTCGAAACTAACAATTTAAACGCTGTCCGTTCCAGAACAAGCAATGAACCAAAACGGGTCAGCTCCGAAAAAGACAATGCTTGTTCCGGAACAAACAATAAAAGAAAACATACAGTAGATACACGACCTTTCAGAGCTTCGCTACATTCTTATCTCGCTCCCTATTCTGCATTAAACTGAACATATCAATCTAGTAATTAAACCTGCGTCAAAGCTGTAATTAGCAAATTAAAATTCTAAATGCCAAAAGCAGAGGATGTGCATATGCAATGCACGAAAAATCCCATCCATTCCCAGCCCACTTTAAATAATTTAATGATGAGTCGTACCATTTTGCAAAAAAAAAAAAAAAAACAAGCAGTACTTCTTGCTTTTTTTTCCCTAAAGTGTACAGTAAAAGAAAGAGTTTCGTGTTACTTAAAAAAAATGGAGGTTTCCTGGAAATCTTACTTCGATTTCGTTTTCCATTATACTTATTTTACATTTTTGCCGCCTTTTATCTCGCCGCTCACAAGACGCTTTATATATTTGCCAATATTATTTTCACTGTCATGTGTTATTCGAAGTTTCTTATCGATTGTAATAGATAACAAAAAAACTTTCGAAGATTTTTACGTTCTAGATCAAGCTCTTCAAATAACAACGAGATCACTCTTATATATTTCGCACAGAAAAACATTCAGGGAATTCTTTGAACACATGAATAACATTCTGGAAGATAACACAGAATACAAGGCAAAAGTTTATGACGTATGGCAAAAAAATAAGCCGGACAAATTTGTTAAATATTATACTTTGTTTCAATTATTTACTGCGGCCCTTTGGATTCTGCAAGCAGATTACAAATCTTTTTCAGTTTCGGAAAATTTTTCAGAGTATCCTTATCCATTTTATTCTCCGTTTTTCAAATGGGGAGGCATTTATAAAGCATTTAATGTGTTTTACGATACGATAATGGCAATAAATGTGGTTTTTCAAATCATTTACTGCGACGTCGTAACGATAACGTTGCTGCGTTTCGCAGATGGCTTATTTTTGTATTTGAAACTATTGTTAGAAGAAATATCGGTTCGCGGAAAAACCAATAAGGATCGTGATTATAAAATATGGATCGAAAAGCACGTTCAAATATTAAATTTAATAAATCATTTGAAAAAGCTGTTAGAACCCCATGTAGCAGTGCAGTATTTGAGTACCGTTTTTGGAGTAGTGTTTCACCTTTTAGCTTTTTTAGAGGTAGGTATCAGTAAACCAAAAGTCCGAAGGCGAAGCCTAAGCCGGACTCAGGTAGGTGCCGAAGCTGGTGCCAGTGCTAGATAATTTATTTTAAACTTGGTGCCAGCAGTGTATTAACCGAAACTACAATAAGCAATAATTTTTTATTCAAGTGAAAAAAGAAAAAAAATTGATAAAATTGATGGTGGTACTGGCACCGATGCTGAAATCAGCTCACGTTTCGAGTTCAAAATTTTGCTATTCGGGTGTTGGCGCCAGCCTCAGCACTTTGGGTATTTCGACGCCGATGCCGGCGTCGGCTCCAATTAATTTTTACCGGCTTCGGACACCTGCGTAAACAAATTAAATACCGTACTGCGTAAAGTAATCGCACAGAGATCACGATTTTCCCAATTTCATTTAATTTGTTTGATTCACCAAAACCTTTTTCCGTACAGAAAAACAGTGCTCAATCATCCGGTCAAAAATATTCAGCGTTAGCCGTTGTCGGGGGAATGCTACTCATGTTGGGATATGAGTGTAGTATCGTGGAAAACATGCTTACAAAGGTAAGCAAGCAGCTAACCTGAAAAAATAAGCATAAACGGTCATTTGCAAAATTTCAACTTATCAACTTATTTTTTTTTTTTTTTTTTTTTTTTTTTAGCATAGCTACATGTACGAAGCATTGGTTAGAAGCGAATGCATGTACAAGAAAACGAAAGAAAGTTATTTTTTACGCATGCTCATTTTAAGATGCCAGAGGCCGATGAAAATCACATGTTTCGGTCTTTTTTCAATAGACATTAAAAACTTTAAAGAGGTGTAGTATTTATCGGAAAGAACGTACAAGTTTATAATTAATTTCTAAAACTTATCTAATCTGAACTTTCATGTATGATTTCCAGCTATCTCTGCAAATCTACAAATTTTATTCATCACTTGTTTCTGTCAAAAGCAAACGACAATATTGAAGAAAAGTATGAAAGCGAAAAATTCATTGTATAAGGACAACCAGTGAAATGTAACAAGCTTCTGTGCTAACGAATTCAATATATCACAAAAAATCTTATGTTTAGCTTGGGGGTCGTACATATATTACGTAAGCATTTTTTTGACAGTTTTTGACCCCCTCCCCCCCATTGTAAGACAAAGTAAGATTTTGGAGGACCCCCCCCCCCCTAATATTACGTAATATTTTTCTTTCCTTAAAATCCCTTTAAATTTAGTTTTTTTAAGATTTTGCTCATTTTTTATGATTTTACTTCATTTTAAATGGTTTGAAATTTTTATTATTTTTTTTTTTTCAGTTTTGTTTTGTTTTTATTTTATTACTCCAATCGATTTTTATATCCATTGGTTAAAAAATATATGAATGCTTACGTAAGATTTTACAGACTCCCCCCTCCCCTTCGTAAGCAAACGTAAGCATTGACTGGACCCCCTCCCCCCCTAAATATGCTTACGTAATATATGTACGACGCCTTGTGGAAATGATTTTGAATCTGCCGTATTTCATATATGTAAAGTAGGGTGTCCCATATTTTGGAAATTTTAGAATTTTAAAATCCATCGGTTACCACTGTTAATAAATTTCAAGCTCTAGATAATTTGGATGAAGAAGACATGGATACAAACAAGCTAGAAGAAACTTCCCCCAATTTTCGTGCCTCAAATGGAAGTCATGACTGAATTAAAGAATATATTAGAAAAGACCGCTCCTAAAAAATGCACCATTAAGACCTGGTTAAAATTCTCCCACAAAATTCCGAATCATACACTAAAAGAACAAAGAAGCTTTCGGCCCTTTCGACCTAAAAGCCGAATTAACAGAACTTGGTCACAACGTCAGGCAAATACATAACATGAAGCAGAAATTCACCAAAAAACAGTGCAGATCGTTTTCGTTGACCTAGTGCAACCATAAATTCAAATTAGATCAAGTTTGGTTCAGTGTTGCGAAAACAAACTGACTGGAATGTAACGTCTATCAATCAATCAATCAAATATATTTTTTTGCCGATATTTTTTATAACAAAAATGATGACCGCGTTACAGAAATTACAGAAAATAAAAATTAATTTTTAAGCTCAAGTCACCACGCATTCCCGTCGAGTATAAAATTTAAAAAAAAAATTCGGGTTAATCAGTACACCAAGGAGAACCATTTTTAGGGATATGAGATTTGAAATTCGAAAATTGCCGAAATAAGGGACACCCTAATTTACATATATGAAATACGGCAGATACAAAAACATTTCCACAAGCTAAACATAGGATTTTTGTTATATATTGAATTCCGTTAGCACAGAAACTTGTTACATTTTACTGGTTGTCCTTTTACAATGAATTTTTCACTTTCATACTTTTCCTCAATATTGTCGTTTGCTTTTGACAGACACCAGAGACGAATAAAATTTGTAGATTTGCAGAGATAGCTGAAAATTATACCAAATGAAAGTTCAGATCAGATAAGTTTTAGAAATTAATTATAAACTTGTACGTTCTTTCCGAAAAATACTACACCTCTTTAAAGTTTTTAATGTCTATTGAAAAAAGACCAAAACCTGAGATTCTAATGGGCCTCTGGCATCTTAAAATGAGCATGCGTAAAAAATAACTTTCTTTCGTTTTCTTGTATATGCATTCGCTTCTAACCAATGCTTCGTACATGTAGCTATGCTAAAAAAAAATAAATAAATTGAAGAGTTGAAATTTTGCAAATAACCGTTTATGCTTATTTTTGCAGGTAAGATGCTTACTTACCTTTGTAAGCATGTTTTCCACGATACTACACTCATATCCCAACATGAGTAGCATTCCCCCGACAATGGCTAACCCTGAATATTTTTGACCGGATGATTGAGCACTGTTTTTCTGTACGGATAAAAGGTCTGGTTGAAGTCAAATAAATTAAATGAATTTTGCGAAAATAGAGAAGTCACATGTTTTGAGATGATTGTTTAATTGCGCTAGGAAAGATATGACAAAAAGCGTAATTTTGACTCAGTAAAAAAAATTACTAACCCCCGAAGAAATAAAAGTTTTAGGACGGCGGTTGAACTATTCCCAAGTCTTTTTAAAATAACAATCTTTGACCATAACAAATCTAGTCGCTAATTTTTTCATAAATAAAATCTAAAATACGAATTATTATTAAAAAATACCTTAATTTAGGAATTATTAATCAGCGTCATCAATTTCTAGGGAAAAAATAAAAAAAATGTAAATATTGACATTTTTTTTTTAATTTATTTGGCAGCCATCAACATCGAACGCAGTACTTTGCGGCGGGCTTTTCAAAATTTATTGTGAAAAGCCAATCAATGAAAGAAACAAATTCAAAATAAATTGGCGCAATAAAGTGTTTTCGTTCGAAAAGAATGGCTGCCACATAAAATTTCAAAATGGAGCCCTTTTGTTTATAATATTTTATTTTTGTAAAATAATTTATAATGCTGGTGGTTTAAAGATAAAGAAGGGCTCTTTCTGTAAGTACTTTTCACTTTAGATTCGATTTTTTTAGAAAATAACGACTAGATTTCATCGGTCAATAAAATTCGATTGCAGTATAGGCGTTCCGCCCGCCTATTTGAATTTGAATGACCGCAAAAGGGAACGTGACGTCATCTGCATAAAAGTGGTTGTGTTCATTTCTGAAACTCTGAACGGCATCGATTCGTAATGTTTACAAGCATGTTTACAAACAAGACGTCTTTCGCTTCAAATTCGATGTTTCGCTTCGATACAGGCAGATGATGTCACACCAATAGAAAATCGTATAAGGAGTGATCACGTGACAAAATCTTTTCCGGACTTTGTTTTTCTTTTTCTTTAAATTTGATGAAAAATTTTCACGTTTAAATACTAGATTTTAGTAAAAAGCATACTATACATTAGTTTCGAGCGAAAATCTTGTTCCGGAAAAAGTTCCAGAATAAAAAAGAAAAAAAAGAATGTTTTTGTTTTGTTTTCAATATCGTCTGAAATGTTACGAAAGATTAATAATAATTTTAGGAAAGAATAAAATCCTATATTTTTATCCGAGTTTTATTTAATTCAAAACAAATCTCAAAACATGTGACTTGTCTATTGTGATCTTTTTACGATCGGTATTAGCTTTGTTTACCGGTACCTACCTCTAGTAAAGATAAAAGGTAGAACACTACTCCAAAAACAGTACTCAAATACTGCACTGCTGCATGGGGTTCTAACAGCTTTTTCAAATGATTTATTAAATGTAATATTTGAACGTGCTTCTCGATCCATATTTTATAATCACGATCTTTATTAGTTCTTCCATGAACCGATATTTCCTCTAGCAATAGTTTCAAATATAAAAATAAGCCATCAGCGAAACGGAGCAATGTTACCGTTACGACGTCGCAATAAATTACTTGAAATGCCAAACTTGTGACCATTATCGTATCGTAAAACACATTAAATGCTTTATAAATGCCTCCCCATTTGAAAAACGGAGAATAAAATGGATAAGGTGACTCTGAAAATTTTTCCGAAACTGAAAAAGATTTGTAATCGGCTTGCAGAATCCAAAGGGCCGCAGTAAATGATTGGCACAAAGTATAATATTTAACAAATTTATCCGGCTTATTTTTTTGCCATACGTCATAAACTTTTGCCTTGTATTCTTTGTTATCTTCCAGAATCTTATTTATGTGTTCAAAGAATTCGCTGAATGTTTTTCTATGCGAAATATACAAGAGTGATCTCATTGTTATTTGAAACATTTGATCTAGAACGTAAAAATCTTCGAAAGTTTTTTTGTTACTTATTACAATCGATAAGAAACTTCGAATAAGACTTGACAGTGAAAATAATATTGGCAAATATATAAATCGTCTTGTGAGCGGCGTGATAAAAGGCGGCAAAAATGTAAAATAAGTATATTGGAAAACGAAATCGAAGTAAGATTTCCAGGAAACCTCCATTTTTTTTAAGTAAAACGAAGCGTTTTTTTTAACACTTTAGGGAAAAAAAAGCAAGAAGTACTGCTCGTTTTTTTTTTTTTGAAAATGGCACGACTCATCATTGAATTATTTAAAGTGTGCTGGGAATGGAAGGGATTTTTCGTGCATTGCATAATGCACATCCTCTGCTTTTGGCATTTAGAATTTTAATTTGCTAATTACAGCTTTGATATGATCACACACACACACACACATCAGGCTTTTACAGGACCTGGAGCCCTATCGCCGCATTATAGACCTTTTTCCAATCAGGCCTCTCCTGGCAGGCGTCTCGCCAGTCAGGCACTCCCAACCTTCTCGCATCGGCCGCGACATTATCTTCCCATCTGATCCGGGGTCTACCCTGAGGTCTTGGACTCGTCGGTCTGCCCTCCAGGACCTGTCGGATATATCTTGACGGAGGTGCGCGAGCGACATGTCCCGCCCACTTGAGCCTTCGGGATTTAATCACACTAGTGATTAATGGTTGCCCAGTGAGCCTCCGGATCTCGTCATTTGAACGCATGCGCACCCTGCCAGTAATTGGATCCTTCTAGGCCCTAGAATTCGGCGTAAAACCTTATTTTCGAATACCAACAACCTTTCTTGAGCACGGATGGTCAGGCTCCAAGTGTCACAGCCGTACGTGACTACAGGACGGATTATGGTATTATAAATGGAGTTTCGCTCGTCTAGACAGAACTCTACTACGCAGGAGATGGCCTAGCGAAAAAAGGCAACGATTGCCACTCTAGTGGCACTCTAGGTGAGGTCTAGGGTCGTTTCGAAAGGGGTTTGAGTGATGCCTTCGATGTTAACACCGGACTTAGGCAAGGCGATGGGCTCTCGCCCGTCCTTTTCAACTTAGTCCTGGAGAAAGTCGTACGGTGCCTGGAGAACGTTCCTGGGGGTGTGAACGTAGGCGGACTTATTAAGGACCTTGATTATGCCGACGACATCGATCTATTAGGGGAACCCGGGACGATGTCAGAAGGCTATGTGGAGAGTTGCTAATTACTGCTCGTAGGGTTGGGCTCGAAGCGAATGAGGAGAAAACTGAGTATCTTGTTATGGTCAGTGAGAAAGACAGGCAGGGGCGGCACAATGAACCTCTGGAGGTAGGAAACCTTAGATTAAGAACGTAACCGAATTTCGGTATCTAGGGTCTTATGTCACCAGCGACAATGACATTAATTTTGAGGTCGCGGCGAGGATTCAGAGTGGCAATCGTTGATATGATCAATTATGATTAATTGATTAATATTTTATTTTAATACAGAATAGGGAGCGGGATATACAAATGTACTGTACGAAAGCCCTGAAGGGTCAATAAGTATCTTTGTTTTATTATTGTTTGTTCCGGAACAAACATTGTCTTTTCCGGAACTGACAATTTTAAATTCATTGTCTGTTTCGAAACTAACAATTTAAACGCTGTCCGTTCCAGAACAAGCAATGAACCAAAACGGGTCAGCTCCGAAAAAGACAATGCTTGTTCCGGAACAAACAATAAAAGAAAACATACAGTAGATACACGACCTTTCAGAGCTTCGCTACATTCTTATCTCGCTCCCTATTCTGCATTAAACTGAACATATCAATCTAGTAATTAAACCTGCGTCAAAGCTGTAATTAGCAAATTAAAATTCTAAATGCCAAAAGCAGAGGATGTGCATATGCAATGCACGAAAAATCCCATCCATTCCCAGCACCCTTTAAATAATTCAATGATGAGTCATACCATTTTCAAAAAAAAAAACAAGCAGTACTTCTTGCTTTTATTTCCCTAGTGTAAAAAAAAGCGTTTCGTGTTACTTAAAAAAATGGCGGTTTCCTGGAAATCTTACTTCGATTTCGTTTTCCATTATACTTATTTCGCATTTGTGCCGCCTTTTATCTCGCCGTTCACAAGACGCTTTATATATTTGCCAATATTATTTTCACTGTCAACTCTTATTCGAAGTTTCTTATCGATTGTAATAGATAACAAAAAAACTTTCGAAGATTTTTACGTTCTAGATCAAGCTCTTCAAATAACAACGAGATCACTCTTATATATTTCGCACAGAAAAACATTCAGGGAATTCTTTGAACACATGAATAACATTCTGGAAGATAACACAGAATACAAGGCAAAAGTTTATGACGTATGGCAAAAAAATAAGCCGGACAAATTTGTTAAATATTATACTTTGTGTCAAGTTTTTGCTGGCGCCGCTTGGATTCTGCAAGCAGATTACAAATCTTTTTCGGCTTCGGAAAACTTTTCAGAGTCACCTTATCCATTTTATTCTCCGTTCTTCAAATGGGGAGGCATTTATAAAGCATTTAATGTGTTTTACGATACGATAATGGCAATAAGTATGATTTCTCAAATAATTTACTGCGACGTCGTAACGATAACGTTGCTGCGTTTCGCAGATGGCTTATTTTTGTATTTGAAACTATTGTTAGAAGAAATATCGGTTCGCGGAAGAACCAATAAGGATCGTGATTATAAAATATGGATCGAGAAGCACGTTCAAATATTACATTTAATAAATCATTTGAAAAAGCTGTTAGAACCCCATGTAGCAGTGCAGTATTTGAGTACCGTTTTTGGAGTAGTGTTCCACCTTTTAGCTTTTTTAGAGGTAGGTATCAGTAAACCAAAAGTCCGAAGCCGAAGCCTAAGCCGGACTCAGGTAGGTGCCGAAGCTGGTGCCCGTGCTGGATAATTTATTTTAAACTTGGTTGGTGCCAGCAGTGTATTAACCGAAACTACAATAAGCAACAATTTTTTATTCAAGTGAAAAAAGAAAAAAAAATTGATAAAATTGATGGTGGTACAGGCACCGATGCTCACATGCGCACATTTTTAGTTCAAAATTTTGCTATTCGGGTGCTGGCGCCCTTACGATATTTCGCCACTTTGGATATTTCGGCGCCGATGCCGGCGTCGGCTCCAACCAATTTTTACCGGCTTCGGACACCTGCGTAAACAAATTAAATACCGTACTGCGCAAAGTAATCGTACAGAGATCACGATTATCCCAATTTCATTTAATTTGTTTGATTCACCAAAACCTTTTTCCGTACAGAAAAACACTGCTCAATCATCCGGTCAAAAATATTCAGCGTTAGTCATTGTCGGGGGAATGCTACTCATGTTGGGATATGAGTGTAGTATTGTCGAAAACATGCTTACAAAGGTAAGCAAGCAGCTAACCTGAAAAAATAAGCATAAACGGTCATTTGCAAAATTGCGACTCTTCAATTTATTAATTTTTTTTTTTTTAGCATAGCTACATGTACGAAGCATTGGTTAGAAGCGAATGCATGTATAAGAAAACGAAAGAAAGTTATTTTTTACGCATGCTCATTTTAAGATGCCAGAGTCCCATTAGAATCTCAGGTTTTGGTCTTTTTTCAATAGACATTAAAAACTTTAAAGAGGTGTAGTATTCATCGGAAAGAACGTACAAGTTTATAGTTAATTTCTAAAACTTATCTGATCTGAACTTTCATTTGGTATAATTTTCAGCTATCTCTGCAAATCTACAAATTTTATTCGTCTCTGGTTTCTGTCAAAAGCAAACGACAATATTGAAGAAAAGTATGAAAGCGAAAAATTCATTGTATAAGGACAACCAGTGAAATGTAACAAGCTTCTGTGCTAACGAATTCAATATATCACAAAAAATCTTATGTTTAGCTTGGGGGTCGTACATATATTACGTAAGCATTTTTTTGACAGTTTTTGACCCCCTCCCCCCCATTGTAAGACAAAGTAAGATTTTGGAGGACCCCCCCACCCTAATATTACGTAATATTTTTCTTTCCTTAAAATCCCTTTAAATTTAGTTTTTTTAAGATTTTGCTCATTTTTATGATGTTTACTTCATTTAAATGGTTTGAAATTTTTATTATTTTTTTTTTTCAGTTTTGTTTTGTTTTTATTTTATTACTCCAATCGATTTTTATATCCATTGGTTAAAAAATATATGAATGCTTACGTAAGATTTTACAGACTCCCCCCTCCCCTTCGTAAGCAAACGTAAGCATTGACTGGACCCCCTCCCCCCTAAATATGCTTACGTAATATGTACGACGCCTTGTGGAAATGATTTTGAATCTGCCGTATTTCATATATGTAAAGTAGGGTGTCCCATATTTTGGAAATTTTAGAATTTTAAAATCCATCGGTTACCACTGTTAATAAATTTCAAGCTCTAGATAATTGGATGAAGAAGACATGGATACAAACAAGCTAGAAGAAACTTCCCCCAATTTTCGTGCCTCAAATGGAAGTCATGACTGAATTAAAGAATATATTAGAAAAGACCGCTCCTAAAAAATGCACCATTAAGACCTGGTTAAAATTCTCCCACAAAATTCCGAATCATACACTAAAAGAACAAAGAAGCTTTCGGCCCTTTCGACCTAAAAGCCGAATTAACAGAACTTGGTCACAACGTCAGGCAAATACATAACATGAAGCAGAAATTCACCAAAAAACAGTGCAGATCGTTTTCGTTGACCTAGCTCCCGCAAAAAACAACAAAAATATCTACCAAATCCAGCACCTTCAACATAGCAAATGTACCTTTGAGCCACCGAGACCAAGAAGGGAAATTATCCAGTGCCAAAGATGCCAGAGCTACGGACACTCCAAGCAATATTGCCAAAGGAAGCCTCACTGAGTTAAATGCTCAAAGGCTCATCTTACGGCAGATTGTGACAAGACAAAAGAAAACCCCATCAAAATGCGCCTTATGTGATGGTGACCACCCGACAAAGTACAAAGGCTGCCAGGTGTTCAAAGAAATACAGGAGCGAAAACTTCCGCCCTTAAGGGCCAAAAATCATGTCCAACTCCAAAAGGAATGAATATTGAGAAAGACTACGCGACAACCACATTAACCCAGGAACCAGTTATTCCGTCAAAGCTAGAGAATCGAAGATCCCCCCAGCTATCTTTTTATATATATTTTTTTTTGGAAAAAAAATCAGCTATAAGATTTGGATTGAAAATATATTTCCTAATTTTAAATACTTATACTTATTCTAGGAATGTTGAAGGAAATCATTTTTCGTATTGCTTATCAATATTGAAAATTTATAAGGGACAACAAGATACGACAAGAATTTATTTTTAAAATTAAAGTTTATTAAGAAAAAAATTAAAATGATGCCTTCTGTTGTCTTTTTCCTATATACGAAACTTTTCTCCACCATTCCCAACATCTTCAGTCTCTTTGTTTCTTTGGCACATGTGCTCTCAAAGTGAAATCAGATCGGTCGGTTCATTCATTTTATGTAAAAATGGATTTTGATGAAGCTAAAGCATGAAGTAATCAAGCTCAATTTTGATTGAAACTAAAGAATGACTTTTTTTTTAAATTTAAATTGCAATCTTTTTTAGGCGGGAGGATTACCTATTCAAATAATCATCTGTTTGCGGCTGTAATGCGCCTAAAAATATTTTCTCGGTGAAACGATAAGGTGCCTACGAATATTTGTATAAAAGAAAAAATTGTAAATCGTTTTATTGCACCCGCACCCTTGAAAAGGGAGTCAGATACGATTCAAACCTTGTATTGTAAACATCTAAATAAAACGTTTGTCACGCTGTTTTAACAAAACTCAGTTTTTTTCCAATATTTTTCAATCCGAATTTTTTAATAAAAAATCCCGTCGTGACGACGCGCGAACATCATCGAGGGTGACCAATTTCATATTACAGGTTGAAACTGATACCAATCGAATCGTTTTTTTATGCACATACCGAATATCATGGTCTTTTTTTATTTTAAATGGTGGAAGATAATTAATTTTCGACTTTAAAAATCATAATAATATTTACGATTTTTAAGGCCGCCATTACTTTAAAACGAAATTTTAAAACAAGCGGTGGACATTTTAAAAGTGGGTATACATAGAAACTCAAACTGTTTGTTTACAAAAAATTCGTAGTAGTGTACAGCAACCACCGCCTAAGATTTCTAAGTTCATACTTATCCTAGTTTAATAAAATTTTATCACACTTTGATAGTTTCGGAGATACATTGATACAATTTTATGATTTGCAATACTGTGTTATGAGATATCAATTTTATGACAATTTATGATAATTTTATAAAATTTATAGCTTTCTTTTTGCTTTAGCGGGTACGAAGTATATAAGCTAAAGTATTGTGATATAGCTACCAAGAGTTTTTTAGGTAAAAGCGTCCGCCATTTTGAATTATTGTAAAAGCTAACCTCAGATTCGGAATCAGTGACCCTAAAAACCCATTTGACACGAATTTGACAGAAAAAAAATTAATTTATAGAAAATGGCCCATCATGTTGGATCCGCCATCTTGAATGTTAAAAATGATGTCAGAATCGAAATCAGCGGCCTTAATAACCACCCGAACAAGTGTTCAAGTGAAAAAAAGTCGATTTTCTGAAAAAATGTCCGCCATCTTGGATTTTTTAAAACAGACCTCAGAATCGAAATCAGAGACTTAAAAAACCCCAGTAGCAAGCGTTTAGCGACCATCGAATTAAAATTTAAAAATTTACCCGCTTGGTCGGACGCTCAACATCTCAAATTTTTTGGGGGGGTTGCGACAATTTCAAAAAATTTTCTCATGGGGGATTCTTATTTAGGGTCATGTACTCTCTCATTTCTGACCACATTCAAATTTTTCTCTTTTGTTTCTGAAACAAACGTAGAATTCAGAAGCAAAAGTAAAATTCAATTTTGCCAAAATAACAATAAAAATGGAATTCTTATGTCCTGCAAAAATACTCGCTGAAAAAAAAAATTTTAGATTTAATTCTAAAATCGTACCTTATTTTTGGCTACATATGTCCTTTTAAATTTTCCTGCTGCATGTACAATAATACCGTTTGGTTATTGCGGTGAATGCAAAAAAGATCTAAGGGGCAGGAAAAGAGAAAGTGTTACTAACCCCCAATAATAAGGTGTAAGGGATGTTCAAAATCTTGTACCTGATTGTATTTTATGCGTACGAAATACGAGCCAGAAAAAAAAAAAAATCGCACAGCCCTCGATTTTCCGTTTAAATGAACTTGTGTGCAAGTGCTCTAATGGTTGGCTCGACAAAGTATTTCGTAGGCAAAGTGACAGCATAAAAGCAGCAGTTTTGATTCTTATTCATTTGGTAAACCACGCTTATAAAAAATGTGTCTGTTGCTACTTGGAATTTTTTTGTTTTTTGTCGAATGGGTAAATATAACCAGACCTTTCAGTGAAAAAACGTGATTTTAAAAGCAATCTGAAGAATTTTCATGAATAATTGAAAAAAGTGTTCAGTAAATTTATTAATTATGCGGAGCCCTGCAACCGGAAAAATTTTTTTATAAATTTTTAATTCACCTAACCGGCGCAATATTTTTATAACGAAACATAATCGACTTTTTCTATTTTTAACATAAAAGTCCTTAAAACATGATTATGATCGAAGAAACGTCAAACCTTAATTGAGTAAAAATATGACGAGCGTCGTCGAATGGGGATCGAACCCAATTCTTTGTCTTTCGCGGACTGTTCTTTAAACCACTAAACTACCGACCTCGACCTGTTCAGTAAAGTTCAGTTAAAACCCACACAAAACAGACACGTGATTTTCACGTTTAAAATAAGTGCAAATGGCAAAAAAAAAGGTTTTGGTAAAAATGTAAGGATCAAAAATTCGGTTTTAATACGCGATAAGAAGAACGGTATTAAGACGTAGGTTTACTTTTTTAAGTATTTAAAATGTAAAGAAGTGGAGTTAAATTTCGCGTGTAAATTTACACAAAAAAAACACGCTTTTCTGCAGTTCAATGAAAATCGTCAAACAGTCGTGATATTCCCTTCGTTTTTAATACGTTCGAAAGTGGTATCAGATATTGCGTATTGTTTTTAACCACAAAAAACCCCGTTTTTTTACGTTTATTAAAAAGCATTATTAAATGCAAATGAACACCTGCATGCCTTTGTATGATGAAATAGTTTATTACTATTCTAGGGCGGAAAGTGACGTTTTTGCCAAACGAGGGCGAAACATTCGAGACGAGTTTGGCAGAAAAAGTCACGTTTCCGCCCTAGTACCATTGTAAGAAATTTTTTATTATTTACGACGAAACGTACACATACACATTCCTGAAAAATAAAGTGCCGACATTTTTATGTTCGTATTTGGTAGTTGTGATGTCTTCTACTTTATCTCGTGTTATTTTTTTTTATTTTATTTTTTATTTTTTTTTTGGTTTTATATTTATTATAAATATACTGTTTCTTTATGAGAATTAATCGTTTAATTGAATTGTTACTAATATTGGTGTTTTTGTATTTTTTAAATATTCAATGGCAAAAATAAAATGAAAACCGTTAAAATAAAATGGCCGTTAATTCAAAAATATCAAGAATCCGTTCAGAAATCTTCCCAATTTGATCGACCGGAAACCGGAAGCAGTAGGAAAAAGCGGAAACAGTAAGAAAAATACCGGAAATAGTTGGAAAAAACTCGAGCTTTTTTATTTTAATTTTGACATGAAAAATTAAACTTTCTCGTTCCTAAACTCGTGTGTAAAATTGTACTTTCGTCGTATATATAATGAAAATAGTGTTTCTCACTTTTTTAAGACCCTTTTCAAACAATAAATCGAAAATCTTGAAAGAGGCTAAGTAACAAAAATATTTCCTTTCATGGACTCAAGACCCGTAGTGTAGTTGGTTTATTAAAGGGGAAGATTTTATAGGCCTTAGATGACTCTCAGAGACTTGGGGGCTCTTAGACGGACTCAAGAGACTTGGGTACTTATATTACGTCATCAGCTTAAGGGAGGAGGGAGTCCGCCGAATGCTTACTCTTGCTGACGCAGCGGAGGGGGGGGGGGGGGTCTTCAGTAATGCTTACGTCAAATAATTTATACAAAAAATCAAGTATCGAAATTGTAAAAATTGCCGGTTTAAAAATTTTATGATTTCAATCAAAAAAACTAATTTTTTTTTTTTCAATAAAACCGTTTTTCTTCTAAGAAAACGCCGATTAACTTGAACCGTTATCATTTTTTTTCGAAAAATATAGGAAAATACTACAATATATTCGATTTTCATAAAATGATTAAAAAGAAAGGGGGTCAAAAATTTTTTGATGACGTAATTAGGGGGAGGGGTGTCTGCCGTCAGCTGACGGCTGCTTACTACGGCGGGGACGGGGTCAAAAATGGCCAAAATTTGCATGACGGAATATAAGTACGGCCCCTAGGTTCAAATTTTGGTGTAGGCATCCGTTTTTTTACAGTACAAAATAGGCGGTAATGTTATGCTATGTCTCCATTGGGTAGTTTATCACAGGATGTAGTAGATTTTATTTTAAAATATACCAAAGACGTTCCGGAACCATTTTACTAAATTTCAAAAATCGAATTTCTAAATGCCGTTTTAACTCAATAAATTTCAACAATTTTATGGTTTTTAAAAGACATAAATTTATTAGAAATGTTGTCTGCAGACGACTTTTCTTAATAAATTGTTGAAATTCGAGTTAAAACGACATTTAGAAATTCGATTTTTGAAATTTAGTAAAGTGGTTCGGGAACGTCTTTGGTAAATCTATACTTATATAAAGGAAAGTCGGATTTTCGCCGTGTCTGTCCGCAAAGACGATTTTCCATGTTCGAAAGGGCCCACAAATCCGGTTTTTGGAAACCTCGAAGCGCTATAATGGAACGTTACAGGAAAAATCGAAAAACCGGAAAATTCGAGCCCGTTCCTGGGAAAATCGTACTTTTGTACGGAAAACGAAAATCTTTTTACGATTCCAACGATCCGTTTCGATAACGTACCTAAACCGGTGTTCAATGATTTTTTCAACGTAAAAAGAAAGGGAAGATTCTTAGAAGACCCACGACACCCTTTTAAATCATCATGTCATTGTCCAATATTTATGACTGAAATCTTTTGTCACAGGTTCGTTTTTTTTTTTTTTTCGAGTTATCCACAGGAAGCCAGGCACAGTGGTTTCTTAATGCGTTTGTTTTTATTTTTTTACATGGTCTTGGTTTTTTTTCTTTCTTTTCTTTCGCGAATGCGCAAAAAGTTAAAAGCGAGTGTTAAGAACTATTTATTTTTGTGGATTGCTTTTTGATTCCGATAATGTCGCTTTTTTGACTTCTTTTTTAGATTTTTTTGGGTCCGATAATGTTTTTTTTTTTTTTTTTTTTTTTTTTTTTTGGATTGTTTTCCGGTTATTGACAATTATTGTTTTCTAAATCCGATTATGTCGAGTGTTGATTGTTTTTTTTTCTATGCATTGTTTTCTGAGTCGGATATGTTTTTGAATTGGATTTTATTGGTACTTTCGCAGCATGGGTAAAGTTGCTCATAATTGTGCTTTCCTTATCCGCTTCCTTACAGGTTTCCTTATAATGGCAGAGAATCAAATATCGACATTTTAGAAACAACTGACGGCCTAATACCTCACCGAGTCGTTGAAACTTCGGGTGATAGGTCCTGTTTATTTTTCTACCTGATCCAAGGTTCCGTCCATCTTTGTTTGTTGTGTCGCCAATTTTATGCATGTGTACCTTTTTTTCTAACCTAGCCTTCTCTTACATTTCGTTTTTTTTTTTTTTTTTTTTTTTTTTACATAATTACGATAACTCTTTTAGTTTAAGTATAGGGATAAGGATAAGGGTATAAGAACTTTTCAGGGTAAAAGCTTTTGAAAATTATGCAGATGCTATTTTTTAAATTAAAAGCTTGGCTTTCTTTTTTTGATTTCATATCTTAAAAATATTCACATGCTTTAATCAATAATCATTTTTAAAAGACAATTATTTATACAAAAAAAATTTAGCCGAAACTGTGTAAGTACGATTTAGTCAACTACTGGTTGTCCGAGAAGTTAGCACAACCATATCGGAGTGCCAGGGCGGCACTATGCGCAATCGACAGCGCTACGTTAGTGCTACAATATAGTGTTAGTGCTCCGTTAGTGCTGCGATAGGAAAAAAGTTATTAGATAGTCATTCTGTGGGCTAACTTCGATCTATCCCACCACCTACGTTTAGTGCTACGTTAGTGCTATAAGAAAATGTTGATATTAAATATCAACATTTTAAATTAATAAAAATTTTTTATTAGTGCTGGGGTCTGTCGTTAGTGATGTGTTGGAGCTATGAGAAAATGTCTAGAACGTTTATGGGTAAAGAATCAAACCAAAATCAAACTCTTTAAAAAGGGGCCATTCAAATATTACGTCATTATTTTAGGGCGGTGGAAGGGGGTCGTTCGACTGAGGACGAGGGGAAGGGGATTGGTGATGTGTGCTGACGCCATCATTTACACTAGATATAAATCCATTCAAAACTTTAAAAGTATGATTTTTTTAAAATAATTTTGTAACAAATAAATAAGTCATTTCTTATAAGTTTTAATTTTTAGTTTAACTACTTTTAAATTTCAGGCCTATTTTATGCAAATATTTCGTATTAATAATAAATGTATTTTGCCAATTTAATGAAAAAGAAAAATATTCCTTGATAAGGGTGGGGGGGGCAGCGTATAATGACGAATTTTTTAAGGGGGGGTTCTACTAACGATGACAAATGATGATCACGGGGAGGGAGAAGGTCTAAAATGTCGAAAAAGATTATAACGTAATATTTCAATGGCCCCAAAGACAAAATTAAAGCGAAATCGATTCCTTTTTGAAGGAAACCCCACCGGAACCGGTTGACAGCGTAATGTCATATCCATCGGAGACAGTAGGACGTTATGACTCTTCTTTCAGGTTCAGTACTTAGAGTATTACAACCTCACCATTTCTTTCCGCTAAAGAAAATTAGGAATCTTCCATACGATTCCGTAATTAGCTGTAGAGCCTCCCCAGTACAGGGTATAAATGAATTACGCTGAACAAGTCGCGGAGGCCCGCGAAGCGGGCCGGAGCGGCTTGTTTTAAAATAAAATCTACTACATCATCTGATATACCACCCAATGGAGACGTGGCATTAGTGTAAGATCTCAGGGAGAGACGAAAATGGTCTGTGACAATTCCCCATTAAATTAGAAAAATAAATTAAATTAAAAATAATGAATTGAAGAAGAATAATTACATTACAATAAGTAAAAAAGTAATATGTAATAAGTACAGTACAATAAGTACAATAAGTAAAATAAGTAATAAGTAATCAAAAAAAGAAATTCAGATGATCATCTAATTTAAAAAATAATTTCTTTTTTTTTAAATCATGTACTCTACTTATCATACCATTGTCGCAAGCTAAATAATGAAGCATTATAATGATAAAAAGGTTTCTTGTTGATATATTTTCAGTCAGTATTTTAGTCTTTGTTGATATATTATTCATTATCGATCCCCCAGGTTCAATTTGCCCTATAATTTTTTTCGATCTTTGCTCTCGTTAAGTTCTAATTCTACTGGAACAGACCGAAAGTAATTTTGCAACTTCGCCTCTCTGTAGGCTTCGTGCACGAAAATGAATAAACGTTTAAATAAACTTGTTTAACTTATGTCCCGGAAATATTCCGTAGCATTCAAAACTTACGGGAAATCAGGGCTATTACATAAGCTAGACAGAGAAATAGCGAAGCGCCATATAAACTATTTCAAATAGGCTGATTTGGTTTTTAATGAAAAAAAATATTTTTTTTTTTTTGGACAACAGTTTGAAAGGTTGAAAATATTTGTTACCGCATAAACAACCATAAAAATGTTTAATCCTCAATTCATTAGGTAGGAACGAATATTTTCTCTAATATAAACTATTATATTCTTTTTCCCCAGGGCCAAGCCGACATAAAATTCGCTAAGTCGTACGAACAAACGTTCAATGTGACTAAAGAAGTATTAAAGGACGCTTCACCATGGATATACTATAATACACGTGATTCTAATTTTCGATTCGAATGTACCCATATTGGACGATACCCGTCTCCTTATGATTGTCGAAGTTATTACACGTGCGATAAAATAGCTGAATCATTAGAACGGAGTGTTCGTGTTAGACCTTGGTGGCCATTTCCCTATATTTGCAACCCTTCAATTGCTAACTTTCAGGAGCATATCGGGTGCATTTTAGCATCGGAATTGTGCACATGTCCATCCGGTACATTTTGGGCTGGACCTTCTGCCGGATGCATTAATGATTTAAAGGAAATGCGTAAGAAACTTTAAATGAAAACGACTTATTCATCATGAATAAGTCTATTTTTATTTGTATTTATTTATTTTTTTTATTTTTCTGTTTTTTTAGAATCTTGTTGCAATTTTGAACCAGAATGTGTTAATGGAGACGGCGGCGACTTCGGTCAATGTATTTTATCCACATTAGGATACAAGTATTCGTGTCGGCATGACCAGGAGAATAAGGAAAACCGTGCTATTATTCGTGTTGAAAAATGTGAAGGACATAGAGATGCATGTTCTCCAGAAAATCCTTTAAAACTGACTGATCTTGATTTGAAAACGTATAAGGTACTACCAGTTTGTAAACCTATAAAATATGTTTTTGCTGAGGGGCATGATGAAAAAACCAAAACTATTGTAGCGCATCTTGACGAATATTTAGACGAAAAATTGGTCCCAAAAAGCAAAAGAATCGTGAATCTCACGAGACTTTGTGAGAACTTTACGAGTCTTAGTGAGAAATGGAGAAAGGTTTGTAAGAACTTCAAAAAGTGGGATGAGGCGAACTACGAGAAGTGGGTTGAGGCGAGACGCTTAAACTTCACAAAGGCACTTACTGATGACGCGGAATTTAACAAGACATTGTAAATTATATAAAATTTAGTAAAATTTTAAAATTTTACCATTTCGAAGACAAAAAGTTTTCAAAAAACGAAGATTTTTAAGAAAGACAAAACCATTTTCACATATACTCCAAAAGAAATAGATCAAAAATATTTCATATACTGAATGCCGATGGCCATTTCGCTAAGCTTCATTAAGGGCTGAAGAAGTATATAAATTCGAATAGATATAAGATAAATTGCGAAAATAATAGAATATAACATAGCGTAAGAGATGAATGATAATAAAATAAGATTACAGTGCGATCCTAAACAGGAGTTTTGATTTAGCCTACCTTTAATTCATCATATAAATTCGATTAAAAATACTTAAACAAACATTTATAAAACTTTTACTTAGGCCTACACATGAAAGACAATAAGACTCATTTAAGCGTGTCGATGTAATTCTAAAAACGATTACGACGATTTTCTTTTATAGAAGCGAATCTTGGTACATATTTAAATTTCGACGGTATTTAAAGAAATAAAATCATTAACTCAATAACGAAGAAACAAATGAAGAGTCCGCGGGAAAAATGGATTCCAGGTCGATTGGTCCAAAACCGATTGCACCACAAGACGATTTGTCCAATAATTATTTACACAAACACAACAGGTCCAAAATTATATGTCCAAACAAATATGGCCACAAATTTTTGTGTCCAAAAAATTATAAAGGCCAAAAAATGTAAGTCATAATTTTTTATTTGCAAAAAGTTGCTAACTCTGTCCAATTTTTAAAGTATTAGTTTTTAAGTATTTAAGTTTTCAAGCATTTAAGTTTTTTCTATATGCATTTGAAAGCAGCGAAATTTGAAAAGTTTTAGGAGCCGAGAATGAAAAACAGCAGTTAGACATTCTGTAGTTCGTACAGTAGTTCCTACTTTCAATTCAAATTTTTTTATTTGTAAACATGTCAATATTGTTTTTATTTTTTTTTCATTCAGTTAATGATAGTGTTTTTTAGTGGCTGAATTCAAAATTTTTTAGTTGTACACATCTCCAACATTTTTTTTTCCTTTTTTTTTCAGTTAATGATACTGGTTTTTTGTGGTTCAATTCAAAATTTTTTATTTGTATATGTCTCAAACTTTTTTAAACTTTTTTTTTCTTAAATCCCGTTAATGATATAAGGTAATGGGGGAACTAATTAGAAACGAAAAGGGTGGATATGTCTTGCGGTTAAATAACTACATTTACCATTATCATTCCGCTAACAAACAACTTACGAGAAAATATTGGCGTTGTGAGTATAGGAAAACCTGCAATGGGACAGCAATTACCAACTATAACGTAGAAGATGTGATTACTATCCACAAAGAAGGTACCCTTTTTATTTATTTATTTATTTATTTATTTATTTATTTTTTTCTCTTTGTTGGTTATCAAAATTCGGCATTTTAATCGGTTATTATGACGTTAACATCATCGTAGGGAAACACCGTCATATATTCTACAACATTTTAATTATTACTTTTTTTACAAAGGAACACATTTGCATGAAAGCAATGAGGCTGATGGCGAGGTGAGGAAAGTCGTTGCTGCTATTAAACGAAGAGCAGAACAGCAACCAAATGAACGGCCCTCAGTTATAATACAGGAACAATTAGCTGATATAGACGACGATGAAGTGCTGTACAATCTACCGGAAAGAAATGCTTTGCTGAGAGTTGTTAACAGAAGACAGAACAAATCTAGACCGCCCATACCTCGGACATTGGCAGATGTGAACGTCACTCATCCGTATGACAGGACTTTAGCAAATGAAATATTCTTGCAGTACGATAGCGGAAGGAATGACGCGGACCGAATTTTAATTTTTTACGCCACTAGTTCTTTATATAAGCTGTCTAGATCGGAAGTGATTTTCTGCGACGGGACCTTCAAAACTACTCCTAGACTCTTCTATCAGTTATACACTATCCATGCCAAGTTCCGCTCAACAGTTTTTCCATTTGTCTACGCTTTAGCGTCACGGAAAGATGAAGAGACATATTATCGACTTTTCGAGCGTGTGAAACTAGGGGTGCAAGGGGCAGGCTACGACTTGGCACCGTCGGAGTTCTATGTAGACTTTGAACTGGCATCTATGAATGCCGCACAAAGGTCATTCCCTAGGGCGTCAATTCATGGTTGCTTGTTTCATTTCAGTCAATCTATTTGGCGCTATGCAGTCACAAATTGCCGTCTTAAAAGACTTTACTCCAGAAATAAAGCCATCAAAGATGACATCAGAATGCTATTAGGACTGCCGTTTGTACCGGTACAGGACATTGAAACTGTTTTTTTAGAGGTCAAAAGGGTGATCGATCCGAGGGTAAGACCGTTGGCCCAGTATATCGATGTTATTTATATTCGCGGTAAGCCAGCAGTGGGCAGGAGACGGGCGGTGCCACCCAGATTTCCACCTTCCACATGGAATGTTTATGATCTTGTAATACAAAGAAAGCAGAGAACCAACAATGTGGTGGAAGGGTGGCACTCCCGTTTCCAACGAAACGTGGTCACTCATCATCCCTCGCTTTGGAAGTTTTTAGAATTTGTTCGGAAAGATCAAAGGGAGAATGAAATAGTAATGCAGCAATTGGCAGCTGGGCACCGGAATGTGAGGCACCCCATCCAAAAAAAATACTTGTTAAATATGGCGCAAATTGAAGCAATGGTAGATAATTATCAGGAGTACCAGGATGAGGGAACCATTTTAACCTATTTAAAAGCTTTAAGCTACAAGTTGAAATTATATAAAGAGGATGAGGATAACCACGATGATGATGATGATGATTCCGATGAGAGCTATGACGATGATGATGACGATGATGAGAGTGAGAGTGAGGATGAAAACGACGGGAGCGATGATGAGAGTGACGATGATGACGAGGAAAGCGACAATGATGAGAGTGAGAGTGATGATTAGATGATGAGAGTGAGAGTGATGATTAGATGATGATGGTCAGATGATTAGAGTAAGCATTCGAATTGAGATTTTTTATTTAACCCTTTCACGGCAAAAATTTTGGAAATTTTTCCCGGAAACTGGAAGAAAATTTCCGAAATTTCTTTCTTTCTTTTCCCCATAATTTAGCACTTAAAGTAAACCTACAACACATTAGGGACCCGCCCTGTGCGTTAAAACCCATATTAGATGCCTATACCAATTTCCGTTATATGTAAAGAGTCACTGATTCCAAATCTAATAAATGATCCAATTCCACTCGGAAAATCCAATATGGCGCCAAAAAATTTATTACAGTCATTACAAATAAAGCGGCTCCACAATATTGGATTTTGGTTTTCCGAGACATTTGAGTTCAGATTCGGAATTAGCGGTTCAAATTACCCCTAAAAACATGTCTTTCATAATTTTTTACTGAATATAAACTTTATTGTCGGCAAAGCGTTAACAAGTAAACTTCTGTAGAATTGTAATATTTCCCTTATTGTTTTCAATACAGAGAGCTAAGGTAAATTATTCACTTCTTGCTCCTTTTTCTAATATTTTTTTACGGTTTTTAAAACGGCTTTAAATCCAAATCTGTTATGGACATACACAAAAATTGGACATCAAGATTTTAATTGGACATAAACAAATTAAATTTTAAATTAATATTGGGCATAAAAAAATAACTGGTCAATTACTTTTGGACATAATAAATAGCGGACTAATAATTTCTTTGGACTTAACTGTTTTGGACATATTTTAAAACTGGACAAAAATTTTTGGACCAATTGACCGATAACCGAAAAATGATCAGATTCCATTTCTTTGGTTTACACTTAGCTCTTATATTTATCTTTTGTCAAAGGAATCAAAACAAAAACATGGAATCTGATCATTTTTCCCGCTGACTTTTAAAATAAATAAAAACGGAGTAGGCTATGTTGGCATAGCCTTACACAGTAAAAAATATTATGTAAATATGTTCTAAGAGGTCCACATAAATTTTTTATGTTGTTTCTCCCATAAGGCAAACATAAAACAAAAACAACATAAAAATTATGTGGACCTGCTTATGTTGATTTATGTTGATTTTGACATAAAATTTTTTACTGTGTATGTTTTAGCGTAGGACTACGTCTTTCCTTGGTTCATAAAGTTAAAAAAAAAAGCCCAAGGTCTAAATCACGGTCTAATTTTCATAATCACCGCTATATACCTTGTGTTTCGTTGAAAAAACAATCCGATCATCAACAAAATATACGATTATTAATTTTATATGTCACACAACGCTAAAAAGTTTGTAAATCCCTTAATTTTCCATCAAGTCCAATCCAAAATTGCGGATTTGCAAAAAATTTTGCAAAAAATTTTAACCTAAATTTTATTATATTAGGGTCGGTCGGGGGAAATGTAAAAAAATCCGCCATCTTGTCTATGTAAACATTTTGAATTTTTTTCCGCGGCTGATTTTCAGTTTTGAGAGCTGAATGTGGGCTATTTCTTAGCTGATATATTCGTCTTGGGTGTGGTATGACCCCCAGTCAATTCGTTTCCCAATAACACTTTTATTTGAGTCCGTTTTTGACCCCTCTCCATTGCTGAAACATGGGGGAAAAGAAAAAAAATGGGGTAAATGTAAAACTCATTATTCCAGGCCAAATTATAAACGATTTTCAAATATTGCACAGGATACGTACCCAGCCTTTCATAGTTTATTAACTTTTTCCTATTTTCGCCCGTAAATAAACAAATAAGCAGATGAAATAAATAAATTTTAAAGGACTTAAAAAATCAGAGCCTTCCATTTTGTTCCTATCCTTTTCCATTGTGTTTTCATTTCCCCCGTAAATAAAAACATTGATTTAAATGGCGGATGACCGACGATTTTTTTTTTCAATTTATATTATTTCGAAAATGGCAATAAGAAGTGCTTTTGTGGGAAATAAATTGTGCCACATTGGTAGTAGAAGAAGTAAACTTTGCATTTACCTATTCAGTAAGTCCGCTAATTAGATAGGAAACTTTGTTTCACAGATTTTTACATTTACCCCTGTTTTACTTTTCCCCCAACCGACCCTATCTTAAAATTTTCAATTTCTAAAAAATTTACCTTTTTATTCTATAATTTTTGAGTTTTTATATTTTACTTTACATTAAAAAAGTTGTAACTTTGCACGGTAAATTTTTAAAACTTTATGTAAGTAACTTTATGTAAGCAAGAGATCTTCTGGATTAGTACTAATCCAGAAGACCTCTTGTTTCGGCGGAAGGAAAAAAAAGAAACCCAATCCGATCCCCAACCCAAAACCACAAAGCTCACAGTCCACAGTGGCCAAAATACTCAAAAATTTGTTAACTTATTAGTGCCAAAGTTGAAAAAAAAAAACTACAAGCGAAATTAGAACATGCCATTGTATCAAGTTCCGTGTTTATGTTTATAATTCTGAAATAAGTTTATTCTAAATCGGCCTAGGTGAAGTCAATTAATTGCTTAGATCAGATCAGCAAACCATTTCGTTTTTATTTATTCTTGCTTTTGCTTTGGTTTGCATTCCCAAGAACTAGTAAATTTTATTTCCGAACATATCAATCTAGAATTTAAACCCGCGTAAAAGCTGTAATTAGCAAATTAAAATTCTAAATGCCAAAGGCAAATGATGTGCATTATGCAATGCACGAAAAATACCTTCCATTCCCAGCACATTTTAAATAATTGAATGATGAGTCGTACCATTTTGCAAAAAAAAAACTAACAGTACTTCTTGCTTTTTTTCCCCTAAAGTGTTAAAAAAAAGCGCTTCGTGTTACTTAAAAAAATGGAGGTTTCCTGGAAATCTTACTTCGATTTCGTTTTCCAATATACTTATTTTACATTTTTGCCGCCTTTTATCACGTCTTTCAAAAGACGCTTTATGTATTTGCCAATATTATTTTCACTGTCAACTCTTATTCGAAGTTTCTTATCGATTGTAATAGATAACAAAAAAACTTTCGAAGATTTTTACATTCTAGATCAAGTGTTTCAAATAACAATGAGATCACTCTTGTATATTTCGCATAGAAAAACATTCAGCGAATTCTTTGAACACATGAATAACATTCTGGAAGATAACACAGAATACAAGGCAAAAGTTTATGACGTATGGCAAAAAAATAAGCCGGACAAATTTGTTAAATATTATACTTTGTTTCAATTATTTACTGCGGCCCTTTGGATTCTGCAAGCAGATTACAAATCTTTTTCAGTTTCGGAAAATTTTTCAGAGTATCCTTATCCATTTTATTCTCCGTTTTTCAAATGGGGAGGCATTTATAAAGCATTTAATGTGTTTTACGATACGATAATGGTCACAAGTTTGGCTTTTCAAGTAATTTATTGCGACGTCGTAACGGTAACGTTGCTCCGTTTCGCTGATGGCTTATTTTTATATTTGAAACTATTGCTAGAGGAAATATCGGTTCATGGAAGAACTAACAAAGATCGTGATTATAAAATATGGATCGAGAAGCACGTTCAAATATTACATTTAATAAATCATTTGAAAAAGCTGTTAGAACCCCATGCAGCAGTGCAGTATTTGTGTACTGTTTTCGGAGTAGTGTTCCACCTTTTATCTTTATTAGAGGTAGGTATCCGTAAAGCAAACACCAATATGATTGTAAAGAGATCACAACTGTCGCAACTTTCTTTAATTTATTTGACCGTTATTAACTTGATATTTATCAAGACCTTTTTCCGTACAGAAAAACACTGCTCAATCATCCGGTCAAAAATATTCAGCGTTAGCTATGGTAGGGGGAATGCTACTCTTGTTGGGATATGAGTGTAGTATTGTCGAAAACATGCTTACAAAGGTAAGCAAGCTGCTAACCTGAAAAAATAAGCATAAACGTTCATTTGCAAAATTGCAACTTTTCAACTTATTTTTTTTTTAGCATAGCTACATGTACGAAGCATTGGTTAGAAGCGAATGCATGTACAAGAAAACGAAAGAAAGTTATTTTTTACGCATGCTCATTTTAAGATGCCAGAGGCCGATTAAAATCTCAGGTTTTGGTCTTTTCTCAATAGACATTAAAAACTTTAAAGAGGTGTAGTATTCATCGGAAAGAACGTACAAGTTTATAGTTAATTTCTAAAACTTATCCAATCTGAACTTTCATGTATGATTTCCAGCTATCTCTGCAAATCTACAAATTTTATTCATCCCTGGTTTCTGTCAAAAGCAAACGACAATACTGAAGAAAAATCTTCGATGAAAAGTTTATGAAAGCAGAAAATTCATTGTATAAGGACAACCAGTGGAATGTAACAAACTTCCGTGCTAACGGAATGCAATGTATCACAAAAATTCTATGTTTAGCTTGTGGACATATTTTTGCATCTGCCGTATTTTATATAGATGTAAAACCTAGCACGGAAAGATTTTTATAAGGTTTAATTATTGAACATAGTTAGTGGACAATTTATAATTGTTTTATTACATTTAATACATAACATTACTTACTTTTCAAAATTAATAATATTCTAATCGATTTTTTGAAAAAGTAAAAGTCGCCCCTCAATACTGCCGTGGTAACCGAAATGGGCGTATGCCCATTCTTAAGTTGGCACTTGTCTCCTATTTTTAACTTATGAAAACAAAGATTCAATTCCAGAATGGACATACGCCCATTTCGGTTACCACGACAGAATACTTACGATTTATAAGCTTCATTACAGTAATTAACCATAAAGTTCATTTGAGGGACCATGCCACTTACAATTTTCTTTATCCAATAATTAAAACTCTGGCAGCATGAAGGGAGTCTAAACAACGAAATTACGCTAATTTTGACTGAACTAGAATTAGGAAATAAAAAAACTTTATCTCAAAACTTTACTATCTTCTTTTGTTTTTGTTTTTTTGGCCACCCTGGTGAAAATTGATCATCAAAACGCGTTATTACATGTTACATTACTTGTCGAAGTTAAAATTTAGGCAACTTAACTTTCGACTCCAATACCCAATGCATTATATTGTACCTCGAAAATTCGGGGATTTAGTGCAGACAAAAAAATTTGTTAAGGGGTTATTCAACTATTACTTAAAGCACGGTTTGTGCCATTTTCACCCCCCCCCCCCACCTCCACCCTCGGTAGCTAGTAAGCACAAACAGGCTTCCACTTACAGATATTTAACATTAGCGTAAGATTTTCAGAGACCCCACCCCGTACTACTACTACTAGTTCAAAGTCTGTTTGCCAATATTTTCCAAGTTTTAATCATTTTAAAAGCAAAATATTTGATTTTACGAAAACTGAATTGAATTGAATTAACAATCATTTCGACGCAGAAAAAAGTTTCAGATTTTTTTTTACAAAGAAAATTTAAAATTTCATTCGCATAATTATCACGTTTGCAAAAAAATAAAAAATCAGCAGCTGCTTTTTTTTCTTCCTAAAGCTGCAATACGAAAAAAAAATGGTGCTAATAATTCAACAAAGCAACGCTATAATTAGTAGCCGAATGAAAAATGGAGCATCTGGACTCTCAGGAAAATTATATATCTTATCCATTTTTTCCTTTACACGTATTACATATGTGAATATTTTCTTAATAAAAAAGTGTTTTCTTATTTTTCGCATTTTTCAAAAATGTCTCATTCTTGGGAATCATACTTCGATTTCGTTTTCCGTTATACAATTTTCGCGTTTTTGCCACCGTTTAGTACAAAGTTTAGAAGTCGCTTCAAATATTTAGCACTATTAATCTCATTCACTGATTTCATTCGAACCCTATTAGTAATTGTAATGGGCGAGAAGACAAATTTCGAAGCCTATTACTTACTGACCAGTTGTTTTCAAATTTACTTCAGATCGTTTATTTTCATTTTGCAAGAAAAATCTTTCGTCCGTTTTCTTAACGCCGTTGATCTGGTTCTAAATAATCAAAATGACTGCAAGATTCGTTTCAGCGAAGTGTGGCAAAAAAACAAACCGAAACGATTTGTGAAATATTTCGCTGGTTGCCAACTTTCATTTCTGTCGCTGTATATGACCCAAGTGTTTTACAGAAGTTATTTCGCTTCTGAAAAATTAGTAGAACCACCGATACCATTTTATTCCCCATTTTTCAAATGGGGCGGAGGGTATAAATTATTTAATTTATTGTTTGATCTGGTAACGTCGGTCAGTTTGGTATTTCAAGCCATTTACGGAGATATCGTCACCATAACATTACTTCATTTTGCCAATTGCCTATTAAAGCATTTAAATATTTTTTTACGAGAAATATTGGCTGACGTAAAAACCAATAACGATCGTAATTATAAAATATGGATTCAGAATCATGTCCAAGTCCTGAATTTAATAAACGATTTAAATGGGTTATTACGACCTCATATGTTAATACAGTATTTTTGTACAGTTTGTGGAACGGTGTTCAACCTTTTATCTATATTGGAGGTAATTAGATTTAGACATAAGTTCAGACAGAAGTAAAGGTTCTAGTTCGTTTACATAACCGGCCGGTTAGCCGGGCGGTGTACACATTTTAACGATAAAAAAATATGTTAAAAATTTTTTTTTTCATTCAATATTTTATACATGAAAACGGGGTCTAACTGCACCGAAACCGTACCCAAAACGTTTCGTTATGTTCAGAGATAAATTTCCATGATATTAAATGCATGAACAACAGTTAATAGTTCTTATATTTGATAATATTTAATTGTTTTCGCAGAAAAAAAAAATGTTTATTTCCGAGAGACTAGTGCAGCGCTCTAGCGGTGAAACCGCGAACTATTTCAACAACAAAAAGAAAAATGGCGTCTTATTTTTTTATTTCGAAAACATTAAAAAAAATTATCAAATTTAGGCACCATAAAGCCTTTTTCATTCATTTTCAATAATGAATCTTTACCCTTCAAACATAACAAAGCGTTTTGGCACAGTTTCGGTGCGATCCGATCTTATTTTTATGTGTAAAATACTGAATCGAAAAAAAGAAAAATTAAACTTTTTTTATTGTTAAAAAATTTTCACCGCCCGGCTGACCGGCCGGTTATGTAAAGGAACTAGAACCTTAAATCGCGTACCTAAAAAAGGAAAGGTTCTTACTATTTTTACTTGGGGTCGTCCATAAATTACATAAGCATGGGTTAGGCCCTTTTTGCACGCTTTATCCCATTTCGCCTATGCTTAGCTTATGGGTAAGATGTTAAATTTGGACTCCCTCCCCCCCCTAAATGTGCTTACGTAATTTATGAACGACCCCTATTCTTCAATATTTTAAAAATATTTTGCAAATTTTTTTTTGAAACAAAAAGCACTAAAAGTATTTTTAAAATCTTTGTCAAAATTTTTAAAGTATTTTTATTTTTATTTTTTTTTTTTATTTTTTATTTTATTTTATTTTATTATTTTTTTTTTTTTCAAAAAATATTTGCACATAATTTTTAAAATATTGAAAAAAATTTTAAAAAAATTTTATAAATATTAATATTTTTTTTCTCATTGGGAATTGAATAGCCGACGAAATGACTCATAAACAGCTGAAGCCACAAGCGGTATACAATCAAGGCAATAATGGATTCTCGGATAAATGCGATTAACGTTTTTAGAAGCCAAAAAATTTTCAGTTTCATGAAAATTTTAATCAATTTTCACCAGTTTTTTTCTTCTTTTTTTAAAAGGAAAATACTAGTCAAGATCTGGGGCAAAAATTTACAGCCTTAGGATTTGTTACGGCATTGTTACTCATGTTGGGCTATGAATGCAGTATCGTCGAGAAAATTCGTGAGAATGTAAGTTTTAAAAATGATCAAAATGACCATAATCTTATGTTTTCACTTAAATAATTTTTCCAGCACGATTCTATGTATCAAATTGCCATTAGATCCGAACTGATTTATGCAAAAACGAAAAAAAGTTATTTTTTAAGAATGCTGATTCTCAGGTGTCAAAGACCTATTCAAATTTCGGCTTACGGATTTTTTTCGGCGGATATTCCACATTTTAAAGACGTAAGATCTGCATTATGATACATTATAGATAGTATCAAATATAAATGACCAAATTAAATTTATCATTTCAGTTGACATTACTAATCTATAAGTTGTATTCGTCGTTAATTTCTGTGAAATCCAAACGGCGGCACTGAGGTAAACCATTGTCATATTTATGGATATATGACAAATCAATTTGCTACGATTGGAAAAAATTACTTTTTACAAGTCATAAAATTCAAACATCTTATAAGCATGTGCTTTCTTATAATTCAACCGGGAACAAGGCTCCAATTTACTAGGTTACTGATTCCATGAGTGCCCAGCTTAGCTTGGGACACGGTAAAAAATTTTATGTAAAAAAAAGTCTACATACAGTTTTATGTTAATTTTTATTTTAAATCAACATAAAAATTCAAGTTAATTTTATCATAAGATTATGTTAAACATATTTAGGGTTAATTTACCATAAATACCCTAGGTACAATCCTTGGTACGAAACCAAAGCAAACATCAACCGGGAAAAAAAATTAATTACATATTTTTATCAACAGTAGTCTTCGTACAATCACGAATTCCTATATATGAATGTTCTGCATTCTAGGACACTGAAAATTGATCCACTTAAACCTTATGCAGAATAAATATAAGAAATGCTACTAAATCCAACAAATTTTTATTGTTTAAATGGGTCTATGGCATTTGCTCCAACGAGCAGATGCTCCAAAAAAATTTTGGATCATGTGCAAGAACTATGTGTTTTTTATATTGCATTTGCTCCAGAAGTTTTGGAGCAAGTGCTAAGGTTAAAAAGGTTGATTTGCATGTGCTCCAAAGAAAAAAAACCGATTGCTTCTACGCAATTTCCACATACGTTATTTTTAAAACTGAAAACCAGTTCAAATTTTAATAACAGGGTGTCTACCGACCTTGAAAACCTTTAAAACCTTGAATAAGCCTTGAATTTGAAACTGAACCTTAAAAACCTCGAAAACCTTGAAAAATCTTGAATTTCAATCATAATCTTTAGTAAACATCCTTAAATTTAGAACTTATACAGTTTTTCTGGAAGCCAATTTTCTCAACTATTAATGTTTTTTTTTGTTGGTTGCCTTTTTTTATTAGACTTATTTTGGAATTTTTTTTAATTTAAAAAACGTTCTATTTTGCCTTATCCAAAAAAAACTGTTAGTTTTTACCTTAGTCCTACTTTTCTAAAGTAGAGCGTGTCCTTTAAAAAATAAAAGAAACCTTTTTTTTTTCTAAAAATGAGTCTTGAAAGCCTTAAAAAAACCTTGAATTTCAAAAATGTAGAGACCCAGTCTTCAGTAGACACCCAGAATAATTTCGAACTTGAATACTTCGAATAATTTCGAAACTGAATATTACTGATTTTATTTAGAAAATATTTCTTTCTCCAACAAATAACTGAATAAGTCTATTGGAAACAACGGGTAGAAGCAATTTTTTTTTTTTTTTTTTTTTTTTTTTTTTGGAGCAAATGCAAGTCAACCTTTTTAACCTTAGCACTTGTTCCAAAACTTTTGGAGCAAATGCAATATAAAAAACACATAGTTCTTGCATATGCTCCAAATATTTTTGGAGCACATGCAATTTGGAGCAAGTGCAATTTCATACCCTTGCATATGATCCAAAACTTTTTTGGAGCATCTGCTCGTTGGATCAGATGCAAAGGTCCCGTTTAAATCCTTATTTGGGGCTCAAGTATTATATGAGCATCTTGGGAAGGGAGGGGGGGAGGGGTAAGAAGTAATCATCTTCGCCATAACCTAAGTATGGCGAAATGTCTTACACCCAGGAGGGAGGGGGCTTAAAAACATGTATACTAGGGTGTTTCATTTTAAAAAAATTTTTGAAATGTTGGGGGGCGTGTTGAAAATCTGCTTCCTTTAGGTGTAAAACAAAATTTGAAAAATTTTTTTTTAACCGCCTAGTGGCGCCCCAAGCCCACTATAGCTTTTAAAAATTGGGCAATCAAGTTCTTTTAAATTCCATTTTTTTTATCCACTTTAAGGGCGTTCAAAATATTTTGAAAAAATGTTTTCTTATGTTTTCGAGGTTGTAGAACACGAATTACATCATCCCGATCAACCCCTGAGTAGGGGTGCAAGTGTTAATTGGGTTTTTTGTGGCAAAAATGAATTGTTTTGCCAAAAAAATGGCAACTCCTCACCAGTTCGATTTAGAGGTCATGGACAGAGGACATTTTTTACTCAGGATACTCTATTTAATAAGAATCTTTTGCGTTTCGAATCAATTTCCAAAATTTGTTTTACTATCGGAAAAATTTGGAACTTTAAAAAAATTACTAATAGAATTTTCCGACGGTAAAAAAATTTGGAAATTGATTCGAAACACGAAAGATTCTTATTAATTAGAGTGTCCTGAGTAAAAAATGTCCTCTGTCCATGACCTCTAAATCGAACTGGTGAGGAGTTGCCATTTTTTGGCAAAACAATTCATTTTTGTTACAAAAAACCCAATTAGCACTTGCACCCCTACTCAGGGGTTGATCGGGATGATGAAATTCGTGTTCTACGGATATTTTTGCATAAGTATGAGTGATACCAATAAAATAAAAAAAATTTCAGAGCTCCAAAATCGAGATTAAGTCGAATTTCAGACGGAAAAATCAGGCATAAGCTCGATAAAAACGCTAATGACGTCACAGGGGTGTATCGGAAAAATTCGGGATAGTGAAAGTCGTGTTCTACAACCTCGAAAACATAAGAAAACATTTTTTCAAAATATTTTGTACGCCCCTAAAGTGGATACAAAAAATGGAATTTAAAAGAACTTGACTGCCCAATTTTTAAAAAGCTATAGTGGGCTTGGGGCGCCACTAGGCGGAAAAAATTTTTTTAGTAGTTTTACACCTAAAGGAAGCAGATTTTCAACACGCCCCCCAACATTTCAAAAATTTTTTTAAAATGAAACACCCTAATGTATACGTAGTAGGATGGTTGGAAAATCATAAAAATTGATTTCTTTTTTTTATCAATATAATTTTCCACCGCCTGGCTCGTGAACCATAAAATATCCACGTATCCAAATATCCAATATTCACTCCACCGCCTCGGTGGTGTGAACGAACTAATACCTTGAGCTGCACTTATCTTTTTTTTTTTTTTTTTTTTTTTTTTTTTTTTTTTTTTTTTTAAGAAATTAAAATACGAATATTATCGATAAAGTTCTTCGTCGTGATTCAACATTTCTTAATAATTAAAAATCATAAAAACTACTTTCTGATTTTTTTTCTAAGAAAAAAAAAAAAAAAAAAAAATTAATTACCAAAACTGAAACCCTGAAACCTTTCTAAGTTTTTATTAAACATTTGAAAAGTTTCTTTCATTACAATTGTAATGATATGTTCCACTTTTTCTTTTAAAAATACTTTAAAGTTCAACTTACTCGTTTCATTTTTGTTTTTTTGTTTTTGTGAACATCATTTATATGTCCATCATTTCAGGTCATTTAATTCGTCCATCATTTATTCGGATTTTTCAATTTCCGGAAAAATGTCTGAGTCGTGGGAGTCGTGCTTTCATTTTGCTTATCGCTATACATTTTTCTCGTTTTTACCACCTTTCGTCTGCACGTCTTACCGGAAATTAGGGTATTTTACTGCCATTTGCAGTGCCATCTGTTTTATTAGAGCTTTATTACGATTAGTTTTGGAAAATAAAACAGATTTTGAAACTTATTTGTCGGTGATTAAATTCAGTCAAGCGTTCTTCAACACAATCATGTTTTTATTTCAAAAGCGACAGATCGCTGATTTCCAAAACCGAGTCAGTAATTTTTTAGTTCAAAACAAAACTAACCCACCGTTTCCGGAGAGTACGTTGTTTATTCACTTGTGGGATAAATCCAAACCACAGAAATTCGCGAAATATCTTTTCTGGAGTTTAGCTGTAGCAGGAACGGTCTGGCTGAGTAACATTTATTTTAAACTGATTTTTAATCCGGAAAAATTGACGCGTTCCCCTGTCCCTTATTACTCCCCTGGATATACCAACAGTTTGGCTCATAAGTGGTTCTACGCATTGTTCGATTCGATGTTAATTTTCGTTTTAGTAGCCCAAATGATACAACACGACACTGTAATAATTGCATTATTAAGTTTTTTAAAAAGTCGGTTTTCATATTCGAAAAATTTACTCGACGCCATATCCGATAAAAATTATAAAAAAAGAAACGATAAAACAAATAAATCGTGGATCATCAAGAAGCTCTTAGGTAAATATGCGATTATGCACAATATTTTCCACAATATTTTCCTTTGTTTCGTTCCAGTCTCTGGTACGATTTAACTCTTTTATTAAAACCTCACGTTACCGTCAATTATTTAAGCCAGGCAAGAATCATAGTATTTGACGTACTAGCTTTAACGGAAGTAAGGTTAAAATTTTCTACATACATAACTTAAATAAATTTTTTATTATTAATAAAATAAATATTCGAATCTTTAAGGATAAAACAAGTATGGATTTCATGCAAAAAGTATTAGCAAGTTCAGTGCTGATTCCTTTGCTCTTCGTGTTGGGTTATCAATGCGGTCTAGTTGAGGAAATAAACGACATTGTAAGTTAGGATATGGTTCGAAAATCGACGTTTTTGAAATTTCAAAACTCCTATATCCGGAAAAGTTTCTTTATAGGTAGAGTATCAACTCTGAATTTTTTCACATTTTTTGAACGGCATCTTGAGGTGTCAAAATGGTCCTGAAACTTCTAAAAATCCGATATAAGGGCCAAAAATGAACACTTTTTTGGATATGAAAGACCATAGATTTGTATCGGAAATTTTGTGAAGATTACGAAAATTAGTTTTGTTGCACGGTTTTTGAGCCACAGGCAAAAGGCCATATCCAGATTTTTAGACCTTTTTTAATCCTATAAATAAAAAATAATAAACTACAAGAGTTTTGAAATTCTAAAAAAGTTGATTTTCGAATCATTTTACTGCAAGTAATTTAGTCTACAGAAAAAAAAATCAAACTACTAAGGCGTCGGTTTCAAAATCAATATTATTAGTTTTTATTTTTTTTAAAATTATTTTTAGCACACTTTGATGTACCAAGTTTTTTTGAAAGTTGAAACAATATGTGGAGGAAAAAAAGAAACGTTTTTCTTAAAAATGTTGATGTTGAGGTGTCAAAGACCAATCTCTATTTCCGGCTACGGTCTTTTCCACTTGTCCAGAAAAGGTTTTAAAGACGTAAGTAAATTTCACGCCTTTTAAAAAAAAATGACAGCAATAAAAGTTAACCGTTTTACGTTTTTCAGTTGGTCCTTCGTATCTATCAATTTTATTCATCGTTACTTTCTGTAAAAAGGAAGCATTAGAAGAAATCCCTGGGAAATGAAAATAAATTTCACGATTAAATCAACTTTCGAAATAAGGCGCTAGCAAATGTTAGACGGTGCATTCTGGAAGACTGCACCCCCGATGTATAAAAACCTGAACTTGAACTAGGCCTATTTATTTAAATATTTTAAAATCGGTGTCGGTATTTAAACGTTTGGGCTTCTTAAACCTGGACTGAATAGTTCACGTTATCATGGAATATATACTGTATGTTAAATATATTTTAAAATTAATTAAATTAATTTTTTTTTAATGAAATAATAAATCAATATCTTTAAATCTTAAAAAATGAATTTCTTAAAAATATCTTAATTAATTAATAATAAATAATAAATTATTAATATTTATATAACTAATGATATAAAAAAATTAACAATTAACAAATAAAAAAATTAATAAACAATGAAAGAATGATTTTTTTTTTTTAAAAACTGAAATATTTCCCCGATTTTAATTTAATTTGGCGAATTGGTTAAACTGCGAATAGCAAGGTTGGTGCACTCAATATTCCCAATTTTGCATTTTCCTTCTAAAATCGGACATAAAAGATCAGTCAATCATTTATAATTTGGTTAAGGTTAGTTGTCAATTTTTTCTTATGAATAATCAATTCCATGCGTCGGAGGTGAACTAACGTATCTCCATCGTAAATATGATTGAAGTTAGTCTGTTTCGACGTTTCGTGGAAGTGTCACGTGACTTCAAGTTTACGGCAACATGAGCGTGCAAACTTGCAGTCGCATGATCACGTGATTTTCATGAACATTCGAAACAGACTATCTCCAATCATATTTACGATGGATATAAGTTAGTTCACCTTTGACGCACGAAACGATTAATCAAAAAGGACTGGACCACTACTGTACACGGTAAACAGTTAAAAATTTTTATGTTAACCAGTTAAAAAAGGGCTACATATTTTTTTTATGTTAAAAAAATTGAAGAGAAAAATACAAGACATTCTTTTGCTTTTATTGTTTTGTTCGAGGCTACAGACAAATTATATTACTTTTACCGCAAAATTTTTTAACGCGAGCTTTAAACATCCAAAAATATACGGTAGCTCAAGTCCACTCTCCGAGTGCCTCTGATGTATTCTTTTACTGAACATCTTCCCGGTTCCCTCTTTAAGATCCATATACCGGTAACCCCAACTGAGAGAATTACACCCCCCTTGCCTTAAAGCAGTTTTAGGTCTGAGCCTGTTTTTTCATCTACAATAACATCTTTTATGGGGTATCTACGGATGACGAAGCCCAGCTATCTGCCCATCGCTTTGGAGGTTGTCCTTGGGGTCGCTTCGCGATCGGTTGCTCATCCCTTACTTTCTTAAGTTTTAGGTTTTAGGTTTGTTGGAAAAATTAACAAAAATATTATTGCATAGTTTATGCTTCGCCTATATTTGCTACATCATGCTACATCTCGTTTTAACTTCAGGAAATCTAAAAAAGATTGCCCCCTATAATTTTTTTAAGAAAAAAATAAACTCACTCAGTCAATTATCCGAACTGAAATTTTCGGCATTACCCTAGGCTAAAATATCCCGAAATTAGAGTTGCTATAACACCATTCAGATTTTTCCTGAATGTACCTATATGGAATTAAGGAAGTTTTCCTCAGGAAAATTTGGAGAAAGTTGACTGCAATTACATTTTTCTGGAAATGGGGACGCCCCAAAATTAATAGCCCAATATTATCGACACTAGATATGCTAACTTACGAAAGTTTTTCAGTGGAATTTCCTTAATAATTAAAAATCGTGAAAACTACTTTTCCATTTCTTTTCCTAGAAAAAAAATTTATTACCAAAAATAAAACAAACCCCTGCCGGTTTTCATATCAAACATTTGAAAAGTTTTTTTCCTCTATGCGTAATAACATGTTTTATTATAATTTTTTTTCCTCTCTCGAACGCACATTTTTAAATCTATATTCGCTCATCTGTTGATTGACTTTTCCGAAGTAGATTTATTTTTGAAGAAATGGCAGAGTCGTGGAAGTCGTGTTTTCAATTCGCATATTACTACACATTTTTCTCCTTTTTGCCACCTTTTGTTCTCCCTTTCTACAGGAAATTTGGATATTTTACTGCATTTTGCGGCGCAACTTGTGTTATTAGGGTCATATTAATAATGCCTTTTGAAAATAAAACGGATTATGAAATTTTTTTCTCAGTCATTAAAGTCGGTCAAACGTTTTTTAACACAATTTTATTTTTACATCGGAGACGAGAGTTCAGCCAATATGAAGGCCGCATCCGTAATTTTCTAACCGAAGATAAAACCAACCCCGTGTTTCCGGAGGGAAAACAGTTTGTTCAAATGTGGAACGAATCCAAACCTCTAATATTCACCAAATACCTTTTTTATAGTGTAACTTTACCAGGTATTGGATGGCTCGGTAACGCTTGGTTTAAACTGATTTTAAACCCGGAAAATGTGACGCATTCTCCAACTCTGTTTTATGCACCAGGATTTTCATGCAGTTTGGCTCATAAATGGCTCTTTACAGTTTTCGATACGATCCTAACGTTTACTCTTATGACTCAAATAATTCAAGCAGATGTTGCAATTATCGCATTATTAAGTTTTTCAAGGTGTCAATTTTCTTACTCAAAATATTTACTGGACGCGATTTTTGATGAAAATTACAAGAAAAGGAACGACAAAACAAATAAATTGTGGATTAAAAATCATCTCCAAGTTTTCAGGTAATAAAGCATTCATTTTCGTCATTTTCTATGCTTCTCAGATACCAGGGTGTCCCTTCCTTTGGCAATTTTCGAATTTCAAATCGCTTACCCCCAAAAATGGTTCTCCTTGCTGTACTGATAAACCTAAATTTTTTTAAAAATTTTTACTCTACGGGAAAGCGTGGCGGCTTGAACTTTAAGTACCGAAAATTGCCATAACAGGAAAAAAATCGACCATTTTTTGTTTCGCGAAAAAATGTGGCTTCTTATAGAAAATTTTCCGTATGTCCCGAATCTGAAGTCCGTTTTTTTATATCTGGTCCAGTTTTTGAGCTAGAGAACAAAATACTGTTGAAACTGAGGACTTCGTAAGTTTTGTCACTTTACTGCGTTTTTTGTCATATTTTGGCTTTTAGCTCAAAAACTGGACGAGACATAAAAAAACGGACTTGAAAATCGTGATCTACGGAAAATTTCCGATAGCAAACTACATTTTTTCGCAAAAAATGTGCTTTTTTTTTCTTTTTTTTTTTTTCTTTTTTAATGACAATTTTCAAAACTTTAGGCTCAAGTCGCCAGGCTTTCCTGTCGAGTGAAAAATTAAAAAATAAATTTGGGTTTATTAGTACATCAAGGAGAACCGTTTATGGGGGTAAGCGATTTAAAATTCGAAATTTGCCAAAATAAGGGACACCCTACCAGGTACCTTAATTATTCCTGTACATTTTTGCATTTAATATTTATTTTTTGTTACACGCTGCAGCCTCTGGAACGATTTAAGTAATTTATTAAAACCTCACATTACCGTTAATTATTTAAGTCAAGTAGGGGTAATAGTATTCAACGTATTGGCTTTAATGGAAGTAGGTTAAAAAATGGTTTCTGTGCTATAAATGGTACATATGTTTTTAAAAAAATATTTTCTTGATTTGTTTTTAAAGGATAACACAAACATGAATTTTATGCAAAAAGTAATGGTAAGCGCAGTGCTCTTTCCTTTGTTATTCGTATTGGGTTATCAATGTGGCTTGGTCGAAGAAATAAACGAGATTGTAAGTACGAAACTGCGAAAAATTAAAATATTTCGATTTTCTAGTCTTGCTGCTTCTCCATTATGGCTCAAAATTAATTTTACAAAATTAATTTTATAAAATTATTGGGAATAATGCTTTTATTTTACTAATCGAACATGAGGATGACTTAAAAAAGAATAAGAAATCTGTAAAAAATAAATATGTTATGAAAAAAGAAAGAAAAAGCGCATAATTTCCGGTAATTTTATAAAATTAATTTTGTAAAATTAATTTAGGACCATAATGGAGAAGCAGCATCTGTTTCATTTTTTTACCATTAAACTGAATTAATTAAATTAAACAATGAAATCGCTTTAAGTAGCGGATATAAAGTTTATAAAACTTTAAGAATTTATTACAAACCAAAATTAAAAGAGTAAATTAATTTTTAAATCAAATATTTATTTGCTTTTACTTTTATTCATATCAGCACGGCTCTATGTATCAAAGTCTGCTAAAAATTGAAACTATACAAGGCGGGAAAAAGGAAATATTCTTCTTAAAAATGCTGACTTTGAGATGCCACCGACCGATAATCATTTCCGGCTATGGCCTTTTCAATTTGTCCAGGAGGGATTTTAAAGAAGTAATGACGTTTTGCAGTGATTTAAAAAAAAAGTTATGTTAAATAAAACAATTTTATTTAATTTCAGTTGGTCCTCAATATTTATAAATTTTACTCATCGTTAGTTTCTGTAAAAGGAAAACATCCGAAAAAAATTATGCCATAGTAAAGTTAAAAAAAAACTCCATAAAAATATTCATCATGGGAAAACTCTGCTTAATTTTTGCAATATTTACTAAATATTTTTAAATAAATTTCCCTTTCCTTCCGCTTTGTCGAATAGATGTGTAAATGGACTCAATTTTGTCACCTTAACAATATTTAAAAATAAAATAAACCATAAATCTAAGGTATTCTATTGCTAGTGCATCCTTTTCTGTGTAGTCTATTCATAAAATTTAACGTGTGATTATCACAATTACAAGGCAATGCAAAAATGTATAAAAGTTTATAAAAGTAAAATGCAAAATAGTTGAATAAAAAAATGTATAATTTTTGTTATCATATATACAAAAATTTGGACTAAACTTAAATTTTTCCAAAATTTATGCATAATTTTTTTTTAGAAGATAATAAACTTTTTCGATGCCTAAATAATTTTTCGGAATAAGACATACGTAATTCACTTTACACCTGGCTTATTTTTTTTCGATACACAGTAAAAAAAATTATGTAAAAATTAACATAATTAATTCTGTAACTCAGTGCAGAACAGCACCAGGTCCATTCAAGGATTGCAACTTCTTATTTCAAACCTGACTATACAAAGCTTTGCCAACTCAAATTAATGTCTTCTGCAAGTTAACATTTCTGCTTTATTTATTTACTAGCATTTAGTTCTTTGCGACGCGCGCTTCGCGCGCGCGCATTTGCTCTAATATACGCTCCGATGCGCTAGCACTTGCTGTTTTGTGTAAGTCCTCATAATAAGTCTATAAATGCGCAAGTCCTCACTCACTGAATTGCACCAAAAATTGGGGGATGGTTCTAAAAATCTGAAACTTTGCACGGAGGTAGGGTATTGGGGGTCAAGTCCAACAAAACTATTTCCGGGGGGCCAGTCCCCCAAAAAGGGGCCCCCTGCGACTATTTTGTAATTATTACGGCTTTTTGCTTGAAAGTAGGGTATTGAGAAAAGAGTCCAACAAAAATATTTTAGGGGGCCAGCCTCCAAAAAGGGCCCCTCTGTGGCATTTTTGTAATTTCTCGGACGGAAAACAATTTTTGAATTTGAAACGTTTCAGGGAGGTGGGATACTGAGGGAGTTCCAAAAAAGGGGCCCAACGACCTCCAGTTCCCCTTCCAAAAAAAATCACACAGTCCTCCAACCCCCCCCCCTCCCCCTCCCCTAAAACTGACTTTCTCCCGTAGGGCTCCCCTTCACCTACACTGTATTCCTCGAGATAGGGTATTGGGGGTAGAGTTGAACAAAATTATAATCGGGGAGCCAACCCAAAAAGGGGCCCTCGCGGCATTTTTCTAATTATGCGGACGGAAAAAATTTTAAAAATTTGAAACGTTGCAGGGAGTTAGGATACTGAGGGAGTTCCAAAAAGGGGCTCAACCACCTCCAGTTCTCCTTCCAAACAAAACCACGCAGTGTCCCTACCCCCTCTTAAAACTGACTTCCTCCCCTACTTTTTTCTTAGTGCTCCCGTTTATCTAAACTGTATTTCTCGAAATAGAAATTGTGGGTAGAGTCCAACAAAATTATTTCCTGGGGGCCAACTGCGGAATTTTTCTAATTATGCGGATGGAAAAAATTTTAAAAATTTGAAACTTTGCAGGGAGGTGGGGTATTGAGGGGAGAGTCCAACAAAAATATTTCCGAAGGTTCAGCCTCCCAAAAAGGACCCCGTGCGGGGCTCTTCTGAGATGTTGTAAAGTTCGAACCACCTCCAGTTTTCCTTCCAAAAAAAAAAAATCACGCAGTCCCCCCCGCCCTCCCAAACACCTGCTTCCTCCCTTACTTCTCCAATAACGGCATGAAGCACGAAGGTGATGTACTTTGCATTTGAACAATTTTGCAAAAATTTGTGTTGTCTGGGCGTACACTGTTAAAAAAAAAAGGAGTAAAATCTACTCTTAAAGAACACATATCGGACCCGCTACTTTTTTAGAGTAAAAAAGCCTTTTTTCATTGATACACTACTCTTTTTCAGGAGTAAAATTTATTTCGGAGAAAGTAATGCTTACGTATGCAAACCGTAGTCTTTTAGAGTTTTCCCTCCTAATGATAAAAGTAAATCCTGAATTTTTATTAGAGTTTCGCTATAAATGTCATCCGTGGCCTGCATATTGAGATTGCAACTTTTCATCCTAGCTTTGTGTAAAATATCTTCTGAAAAATGAGATTTGTATTTTTCCCAAAGTGTTAAGGGTTCTGAAATGTTGCAAAATAACAGCATGATAGCAAATAAATCTCTCAATTTAAATGCTGAAGCAGTTAAATCTGACGTCTTGTAATGCAGAGTCCCAGTGATCGTCGTCCTAATGCTTTGCAAGAGGCCTGGAACGTTGGTTGAATAACTGAGTTAACAGTTTTGAAATATTCGAAAGATGTTGGCCCTGGGACTTTGTGCAGCAATATTCGAAGGGAAAAACATTCGGCATTGTTGGGGTGGACTGTGTAAACTTCTGCCTGTCAGGGTTCTCGAGGAGCTCCGCATCAGGGCAGGAAGCCGAACCGAACCTTGAACCAAAATCCGGGTTTTTCCCCGAACTTGAGCCGGAACTTGAGCCGTATTTTTCACTACGATTGGAACTGAACCCAGTCGAACCGAAAATTATAAGGTTGCTACTGAAACCCGAACCGGAACTTGAACCGCAATTTGTATTCCTATCGGAACCGAACCCGAACCAAATTAAAAAATTCCTCGCGGTTTGCAGCCCTGATAAGTTGTAATGGGAATTCTTACGTAAGATTTTCCAAACTCCCCCCTCCCCCAAGTAAAAAATCGTAAGAATTTCAAGTACCCTCTCTCCCCCCCCTTTCGGTCTTACGTAATACTTGAACGCTTCCTTAGCAACGATTATATTTTTAGGAGCAAGGACTTCTTTTTGTCTTAGCCACGAAATGTCTTTAGAATTTAATGATTGTGTTTCTGGATAAACAGTAGAAATGAGTTCTTCTACGTTTTTGATCAATATACCGAGACATTGTGCTTTCCCGAATTATATACCGAATTCTTTGAGAGCTTTGCCTCCTAATGATGAAAGTAAATCTTCAATTATTGTCAGAGTTTCGTTATAAATGTCATCCGTGGTCTGCATATCGAAATTGCAACTTTTGTTTCTAGTTTTGTTTAAATATCTTTTGAAAAATATGGTTTGTATTTTTCCCAAAGTGTTAAGGGTTCTGAAATATTACCGAATAACAGCATGATAGCAAGCAAATTTTTCAACTTAAATGCTAAAGCAGTTAAAGCTGTGTCTTTTAATGCAAAGTCTAAATGATCGTCGTCCTCGAGAAATCCTAGTGCTTTGCAAGTGGTCTGGAACGTTGGTTGAATAACTGAGTTAACCGATTTTAAATATTTGAAAGAAGTCGGCCCTAGGACATTGTGTAGCAATATACTAAGGTAAAAACATTCGGCATTGTTGGAGTGGACTGTGTAAACTGTACCTAAAACTTGTGTTTTTTAGTTCCAGGATAACCAATAACATCTTTTCCCCGTTTTTATTTTTTAAAATTATTGTTTTACCGTGTGTAATATGCTGGTAAATCCTGATAACTCCAAGTTTTAGCAAAATTATTCATTTACAAAGTACATCACCCTCGCAAATCATGCCGTTATTGGAGAAGTAGGGGAGGAAGCCATTTTGGGGAGGGGGAAGGACTACGTGGTTTTTTTTGGAAGGTGTACTGGAGGTGGTTGGGAACTCACCCAGTATCCTATCTCCCTGCAAGGTTTCAAATTTTTCAAATTTTTTCCAACTGCATAATTAGATAAATGCCTCAGGGGGTCCCTTTTGGATTGATTCACCGGAAATAATTTCGTTAGACTCTACCCCCAATACCCTATGTCGAGGAAAACAATTTAGATAAATGGGAGCCCTACGGGAGAAGTAGATAAGTCGGTTTGGAAGGGGGGGTGGGAGGACTGCGTGGTTTTTTGGAAGGGGAACTGGAGGTGGTTGGGCCCCTTTTTTGGAACTCCCTCAGTATCCTATCTCCCTGCAACGTTTCAAGTTTTTTGAAATTTTTACCGTCCACATAATTTTAAAAAATTGACGCAGGGGCATCTTTTTGGATTGGCCCCCCGGAAATAATTTCGTTGGACTCTACCCCCAATACCCTACCTCGAGTAATACAGTGTAGATAAATGGAGCCTTACGGGAGAAGTAGGGGAGGAAGCTGGTTTTGGTGAGGGGTAGGGGACTGTGGTTTTTTTTGGAAGGGGAACTGGAGGTAATTGGACCCCTTTTTTGAAACTCCCTCAGTATCCTACGTCCCTGCAACGAAAATTTTGAAATTGAACCTTGCAAAACCTCAAAAAACTGGAAAAACCATGTATTCAAACATAATTTTCAATAAATTACAAAAATGTCGCAGGTGCCCCCTTTTTGGGGGCTGACCCCCAGAATGTTTTTTTGGACATTTTATTGTTTTCATCATTCGGAAAATATAAATGATGGGAATAATTTATTATGATCGATGTTATTATGATTGTTATAAATATAAATTTATATTATTACTTATTTATTTATTTGGTTTTTTACAAAGAGGCTGCTACTTACGGTAGTTAGTTTCACCGGATCAAAAAATCGTCGCAAAGAACTCATTGGTATAACGCGACTGACCGTGACTTTTAACCATTTTTTTTTGGGGGGGGGGGGGGAGAAAGAGGAGCTTGGGCCCCATTTTTTGGAACTGCAACGTTTCAATCAGTTTTTTTTGGGGGAAGGGGGGGCTGGCTCCCTAAAAAAATTTTGTTGAAGTCTACCTCCTTGCAACGCTTTTAAAATTATTTTTTCCGTATAATTACAAAATTTTGCAGGGGGCCCCATTTTGGGGGCTGGTCCCCCGGGGAGGGGGCTGGCCCCCTAAAAAAATTTTGTTGAAGTCTACCTCCTTGCAACGCTTTTAAAATTATTTTTTCCGTATAATTACAAAATTTTGCAGGGGGCCCCATTTTGGGGGCTGGTCCCCCGGGGAGGGGGGCTGGCCCCCTAAAAAAATTTTGTTGGAGTCTACCTCATTGCAACGCTTTTAAAATTGTTTTTTTCCGTATAATTACAAAAATTTTGCAGGGGGCCCCATTTGGGGGGGCTGGCCCCCCGGAAATATTTTTGTTGGACTCTACCCCCAATACCCTACCTCCATGCCAAGTTTCAGATTTTTAGGACCATCCCCCGATTTTTGGTGCAATTCAGTGAGTGAGGACTTACTCCTTTATAGATATAGATTCGGCCATTGGTCGGGTAACCCTTGGCCATAGACTCTGTGTTTTTAATCCTTAATCGTATTCCGTTTTGTGAGCATCCAATGTCGTTATAAATGAAATCCAATTTATGTGTATATCCAACTAGTGTGTTTGATGTGGGAACTACATATTACAACGAAATTAAGATGGCGGTATCCGCAGATCCTACAATCCCTGCTAGAGGGAGAGAGTGTTGGCGATCACCCAACCAGTAGCTGGCCGTCATGCTGCTTAACTTCACTGATCACGAGCCGCTATTCTGAATGAATCACCACTCCGACCCCCCATTTCTGCTTTGTTAACGAAATAAACTTAGTAGCAAAAGGTATAAAATCAGCACTGCCAATGGTTGAGCCTGTATACTTTTTGAACAGTCGGGTTTGAAATAAAAAGTTGCAATCCTTGAATGGACTTGGGGCTGTTCTGCACTGAGATATAGAATTATGTTAAAATCGGTCTACATAATTTTTATGCTGTTTTTTGCTTATGTTTACCTTTTGGAAAAAACAACAGAAAAAAATTGTGTAGACCGATTTTAACATAATTATACATAATATTTTTTACTGAGTACCCCTTTATATAAGTAACTTTGAGCCATAGCTTCAAATTTTTCTCTCTCAGTTTCCATAACTTATAAAATTTTTCCCATTTTTTGCCTAAAAAAACCTTTGATTGGCATAAGCACCTCAAAAATTTTTTTAAAACCCTAAAAAAAATTGGAGAGCTCTTTCTGATAGCAATGAACCGAAACCCTTTGAGCGAAAATACTGGAGAACAGCCAAAGAGAAAAATTATTTTTTATATGTTCATAAAGATGTCGACATTTTCAAAATTGCCGACAAGGAAAACATCATAAGAAAATTTTGGTAGAGTTAACTGTAATTACATTTTTTTTGAATGAAAGCTGGGGTGAAATTAGCAGTCTAACTTTAACGTTATTACCTACAGTACATCAAATAATTTATCATTCTCATCCAACTTTTTCTTAATAATTAAAAATCATAAAAACCTATTTTGTTCTTTTTTTCTTAGAAAAATGAAATCCCAGACAACACAGGTTGGTTGAATAACGGTAGTGGCAACGTTTTACCGCAACGTAGAATAACCGTCATGAATGTTCGTTGTTTTTACGTATAAGATGTCCGCCCTAAATGACGGTCCCGCTGACGTTTAAAATGACGTTATTTCAACCATCGGAAAAACGTTTTGTCAACGATGGAAATAACTTTATTTATGCCCTAGTAGCACAGGGACGTCCATAGGATATTTTATTCGGATATATTGATATCCGGTAAATATCCATTCGGGCTCCGTTTTCCGGTTTCCATAATTTTCCATTTCCAGAATGTTTCGATATTTTCCAATACTCGTAGAACATTCTTGAGATATATTCAAAAATGCCCCTGTTAATAATAATAATAATAATAACCAAAAAAAAAAAAAAAAAATTAGGGATTTGTTTTTTATTATTTTCGAAGCTCATTATATTTGTAATTGTTGTTGAATAACGAAGCATGTCCATCTTGAACGAGAAATGACCCTGAAAAAATCCCTACACCTTGAAAAAATCATAACACCTAGCAAGATTCGAACCTAAGACCTCTCACACCTAAACCAATCAACCCTGCGACCTTACAAACTAAACCACACAAGACCTGGCAAAACAAGCAGAAACTAACCAATATTAAGTTTAAGACCCCGTTCAGACGAAGCGTGTGACACGCGCGTTTTTATTGCTCTACACGCTGAGGGCCATTGGGGTATATGGGACTGTTCAGACGACACGCCGGCGTGTCGCGTTTGCTCGACACGCCGAGAGTCACACGCTGAGCCCTGCGTTTCGCGTGTGCGTGTGGCCATTGAGTCTTATGGAGCTGTTCAGACGACACGCGCGTTTCATTTTTACCTGCTCATTTTAATTGCTTTTTAACCGATTACAAAATGACTTTTTTTTTTTTAATTGAGTTTTTCAATATAAATTACTCGGCATTGTAATCTTCGCTTTGTGCTGATAAAAACCATATAAAATTTTCCTTAAATAACCCAAATTAAAGCTGTCTTCTAGTAATTAGAAAATGTTTTTATTTTTGCCAATAAAGATGAATTTTCCGTTCGCTGATAGTGATAAAAAATGTAAAGGCTAATGCTAAAATCCTTTCACCCCGTTCTTACAAAAATACATGCACCCTATTCTTACATATAATGTCTTCATCTCCGTTCAAAAAATTTTTTTATAACTTTAAATCAGCAAAAAGTAAGAATTGCCAAATGATTTGCATTAAACCTAAATAAATAATAAAAGTCATGGTTTAATTGCATATAAAATGCATTTTGAGGGATGAGGGATAGAATTCAGGTACAGCGCTAATCATATTCATTCAATGTCAATGATCTGATTATTTTCCCTCCACTGATTTTTAAGGTTGCTTTTTTTTTTTTTTTTTTTGTCATTTCTGCGAAACTCGATTCCGTATTTACAATTTTTTTAATTGTTTAAAACGACCGTTCCATTTTTATCTGAACCCTTTGTCATTTCAGCATTCTTCTCACACGTTTTTTTTAGCCTCTACGTTCTTTCAAAATATCAAACTCGGAATAATACGAAAAAAGATTCTGTTCCTACCGAAATAATTTTTCCGCCGAATGTTAATAAGTTTGGTCGACACTTGGTCAGATTTAATGCCAGTTATATATATTGTGTTGCTTCCTGTAAACCGATAATAGCATATTTGGTTCATTTTTCGCCCTTTTTAGCTTTGCACATTTTTGGAAATAAATAAATTAAAATTTTTATATTTCTTCAAAATTTAATGAAAAAAGTAAAATTTTATATCAATTTGCTCAGAATTAATCAGCGGTTCTAATTATCGCAATTGCAATTAATTAAATCGATCAGGGGAAAAAAAGTCATTTTGTAAATGAATAAAAAGCAATTAAAACGGTAAATTTCTGCGTTCTTTTGTTATGGTACAAGCAATAAAAACGCGTCCAAAACGCTGTGTGTGAACACCACACGCACACGCTAAAGCAATAAAAACGCGCGTGTCACACGCTTCGTCTGAACGAGGTCTTATTGTATTGAAAAGCCTGAGAAAAAAAAAAGATCAAATTTGACACGTGACACCATTACTACCTGCTGCAAGATAATGGCGACTACCCTTTGTTATAATACAAAAATAATGTTGCTATGTAATGTAAATGACCTCGGTCATTGGCCCTAGGGCTGCCGCCATAAAAACCCATGCTAAAAAACTTCTTTTTTTTTTTTTTTTTTTCTTGTTTTAATTTACAATGTTTGAAAAACAAAAACGGCAGAAGCAAAATGAAAAAGATTTAAACTTTTTCCCACCGTCAAGCGTATCTAAACTGTTATAGGTTCTACGACGGCGAAAATTTGCATGCATTCGTTATAAATATGCGTCCCCTGCAAAAACATAGGTATGCAATTATTTAACATCGTGAAATAAAATAAAGCTCCATATTTAGGCTTTAAATTTGTAAGATACTCGAAAGAAAATTACGTCTATTAGACGTGAATAACACGCCTGGTAGACGTGAATACCACGTCTGATTGACGTGAATACCACGTCTGTTTCATAGCTTTTGACTCTATCCTACACTCCCTGAAATGATGTGGTGGTATACCATCTTAGTCGCCGAGATTGAGAAATTCTGCTGAAAGTCAGGCGGTTGCTTTTTGGTTAGCAACGAACGTCTTGTTTTCTATTGCATTAGAATACTAAAAAGAAAGACGTTTACTTCCGTCAAGGGCTACCTAGGGTTAACAAGGCTATTTATATTGGCTTTTAACCTATATCACCCGTTGTCATATAATGTAGCCATAACGGTAAATTAACGTTTTGAAATGACCGGGTTGCTTTTGGGTCTGTTACCGACGTCGTTTTCTAGTATTATCCACATAGTTGAAAAAACGTTATCGATTCAACCTAGTTGATTTTTGGTTGGTAACGTCGGTCGTCACCAAACGACGTTGCCACAACCGTTATTCAACCAACCTGTGTTGTCTGGGATAATTAACAAAAATAAAGCAAGTAACGCATATGAAACATTTGAAAAGTTTTTTTCCTGGTACATTTGTAACAACGTGTTTTATTTTATTTATTTATTTTTTATTTTTTTTTTAATATGCTGATGCTGAGGCGCTATAGACCAATTATTATTTCCAGCTACGAATTTTTTTGCCTGACCAGGAGGGACTTTCAAGAAGTAAGTAATCTTACACAGATGGAAAAAAAAGTGACAGTAAAACCAAAACGTTTTTCAGCTGGTCGTTAACATCTGTATTTTACTCGTCATAAGTTTCTGTAAAAAGCAAGCATTAGAACATTTATGAACGAAAGTCTCAGTTTCAGGCTTTTTATTCCCTTCCTATCCGCCTCCTTCTCCTTAAAAATTTTAAAGTAAAAAACATTCACATATTCATACAGTATTGTTTGAAAAAAACTGTGTAAAGATTCTTCTCATAAGTGTTTTTTTATTATTAGTTTCGCCATCAGTTTTTCTTTCTTTTTTTTTTTTTTTTTTTTTTTTTAAATACAAAATATCCGGTAAAAATATTCAATGTTTACAAATGAAGATTCCCGACTTTAAATCAGGAAATTGATCGCAAAGTATTGGCAAAATCCAATTGTAAAAAAAAACCCTAAATCTAAAAAATTGATATTTTTTTTTTTTTTCGTAAATGGGTCGTTATCCCTCCATAAGGTAATTTGCAAAAAACATCATCTCCATGGCTTAATTTTCCCTATTTAACTTTTAATTGAAAGCAGTGACGACGAAAAAGAATAAACTTGAAAACTTAACTGAAAAGGAAAAAAAATTGAAAAAAGATTGGGCGGTTAGATGCAAAATATTCTAGGCTTACGTCTTTAAAATTTTTTCGGCACATATTGAAAAATCCGTCTCCCTTCATCCGTATCGGGTTCTGACACCTTAGAATCAGCATTCTTAAAAAATAAGATTCCATCTTCTTCCCGTAGATTATATCAGGTTTATACAAACTTGTGGAAAGGACTTCTTGCTACAGAAATATTATAAAATGAAATAAAGATAAAATCTATCTAAATCTGATACTTTAAATTGAAGAATTACCACATACCGCATCGACCACTTTGTCCGCTAAATTACACAGATAGCCAAACACGCCAAAAAATGAAAAATGAAAAAAATTGGCTAAAAGTTTCTGTACGGGATTCTGTTTCGTATGAGGCTGAAATTTCAAGAAATTTTTAAAATCGAAACAGCGCTTAACGATTTTATGTAGGATACTTACGTCGAAGAATGTAAGCACAACAAATGCGAGAGTGCAGGTCAAAGCAATGTATTTTATAAAAATGTGAGGTTTTAACAAATCACTTAAACTTCGAGATGCTCTGGAAGAAAAAAAAAGATGACCCTTTTGAACATTCTGATTTATTGCCAAACGTACTTAAGCACATCTGAATGTTTTCCAATCCACCATTTAATAAGCTTCTGGCTCCTATTACTCGGATCGAGTACATCATCGAGTAATGCGTTCAAATATAAAAACTGACATCGAGTATATGTCAGTAACACAATAAACACTAAATCCGCTTGAAGAGTTTGTAATACCACCGAAGCTATAAGAAATGTATCCAAGATTGTGTAAAACCATTTAGAGGCCATTCCAGAAGGAAAAAACGGGGAATAAAAGGGATAAGGATTAAATTCACCGCCCGATGCAACTCTTTGAATGTTAATCACAATCCAATATGTCGCAAACAAAACTTGAGTCCAACAAAAAAAATTTTGAAATTTTTTCGGATTAAATTTATTCCATAAGGCGGTTAACTCTCCTCTGTTCCGATTAACCGCATTAACATCGGTCGATTCTATAAACGTATTCACGTTATCCAAATATTTATCGAAAGATTTTTTTTGAGCAAAAAAGAAACTTGATTCTAATAGTGATTGACCGAAATAAACGACCAAAAAAAAGTATTCGAAATTAGGTTTGCCGATGTCTAGAACCCATAGAATGCATCTTGAAAGAGATAAAAAGTTTAAAAAATTAATTAAATATCCCAGTCGGTATAAGGACGAAGAAACGAATGGTGGTAAAAACACAGGATATGTATAAAATATAGTCAAAGAGAAAAACGACTTCCACGTAGAAACCATCTTTCGATTTTTTAGGTTTGACGACTTGATAGATTAGTGTCGAAATACGGGGGCTAGGGAGGGCACAGGATGAGGGGGGGATTTTAGGAAATAACTCAGAATCAGATAATACGATGTATCTTTGTGAAAAATAAGCAACTTTATACTTTCCAGTTATCACATGTCAGACTGAACCTCTCAAAGACAAGTCAATCGTTCCTCATTTTTAACGATTAGGGAAAAACGAATTACGGTTGATTCGATGAAAAATTAGTTTTTACATATTTTATGAGCATTAAATTCCCTTGTTCAGTGGTACATTATGCATTCTCTTTTGTTTGGAAAAACATTTAAGATTAATTTGTACCCGTTTTATAGCCTCATCATCAACCTATGAACAAAACATGAATACAAAGGTTATTTATTGGTGTAATTCTGGTTGAATTAAAAATGAATTAATATTTATAACAGATTTCATTCGAACAAACCGAAGATAACATCAAAGACAATATTCATTTTGGTTTTAATAAAGAATAAACCACAATTCCAAATTAATTTAATTAAAAATTAATTATCAAATCGAGATGATTAGTAATTTTCTTTATTTGAATCAGAATGTTCTTTTGTACCAAAAACGCGAAAGAACTCAAAATTATTTGCCTTAGCAAACTTAGACCGTACAAAAATTCGAAACGTTTTTTTGGGGTCATTCAAGTTAGCCCGGCAGGTTGAAAATTTTGATTTTTTTTTTCACCAATCGATTGTAAAAGCTTGCGAGAAACTTGCGAGCAAGATTTCCGAGCTTGCGAGGTTGCCTAATCTGAGTTATGGCAATTCCTCAAGTTGGCCCGGAGTGGTCCGATTTGAAATTTTTCTTCACCAATCTAGTGGAAAAACTTGCGAGACCTTGCGAACCTATTTTCAGACCTTGCGCATTACCCTAAGCTGAGTTATGGCAATTCCTCAAGTTGGCCCGGAGTGACCCGATTTTAATTTTTTTTTTACAAATCGATAGTAAAAGCTTGCGAGACCTTGCGATCCCATTTTCAGACCTTGCGCATTAGCCTAAGCTGAGTTATGGGAGCTTTTAGTTTTGAAACGTAAGATGCTTTCCCCCCAGACGACCCAAGATCGAGTCTTACCCCTCTTGTTTTTTTTTTTTTTTTTTTTTTTTTTATTCCTTCATTGTAGCATTAGGCTACCTATCATCTTTTTATTGCAATCAATTATAAAAGTGATTTTTATTTATAAGTACCGAAAAAAAAATTTACGAAATATACTGAGTATTTTTTAAATTTTCCGATAAGCGAATTCTTTCTCTATGACGATGGTCTGATTTTTGTTTTTTTTTTATCTCCGAAAAAAATCATAAGAAAATTGAATGATAACGGCAAATGATTATTTAAATCAGAAATAGTTTTTCTTCTAATAGGCTAGTTCAAGGTTCCGTTTGGGTGGGAAAGACAACCGAGCAGACAGCGGGTTTTTACATCATTTTTTTTTTTTTTTTTTTTTTTTTTTTTTTCCGTTGCGAAAAACTATTAATTGTGGTTGTTTAATGAATTTAAACAACATAAAAATCCATCAATCGCAGACGAATATTGAAACATGAGTCGATAACAATGGCGGTCATTTTTATTCCAGTAAAAGTTTCCATTTTCTCCGCTAGAGCGCTCTGGCTAAGTCGGTAAAGCATACAACTTTTTTATTGCATATTTTTTTAAAGAAAAAAAAGCTGGTTTAAATTTTATTTGGAAAATGCTTTCAGTCTTGCAGTGGAATAAGAAAAAAATATAAATATTTTTCGAAGGAAAAAACTAGGTATTTCCTTACAAGGAAAAAATTTTACCCGTTAAATTTACCAAAGAAACCACTGCTTTGAGCATTTACTGTAGTTATAGCATTTACTTGAAGAATTTACTGTAGTGGAAAGAAGAAGAAAAAACTTTTCTTTTATCATACCGCATTTTTAAAATAAAATTTAAACCAGCTTTTTTTTCTTTCAAAAAATATGCAATAAAAAATTTGTATGCTTTACCGACTTAGCCAGAGCGCTCTAGCGGAGAAAATGGAAACTTTTACTGGAATAAAAATGACCGCCATTGTTATCGACTCATGTTTCAATATTCGTCTGCGATTGATGGATTTTTATGTTGTTTAAATTCATTAAACAACCACAATTAATAATTTCTCGCAACGGAAAAAAAAAAAAAAAAAAAAAAAAAAAAAATAATGATGTAAAAACCCCACAGTGGTCCTGAACAAAAATATTATTCGACAAAAATGTCAAAAAAAACTGCTAATGAGGCTTTGTTAGGAACCATGTTAACTATCAAAATCCACTAAAATCAAAATCTTACCTGATTGTCTTCTCCTACCCCCCACGACCCCCCCGGCGCCTCAATTTTTTTTCAAGGCTTGTTACATATCATATGAAACCCCATTGGAAATGCTTTAAAAAGAGACCTCGCCGAGGTTTATATCTTTTGCCGGCACGGAGATATCAGATTTGGTCGTTTGAGAGATCGAAAATTAGACGCTTAATTTTGGGCAATTGAAATGACGATATCTCCGACCCGGTAAAAGATATAATCCTCGGCGATGTCTCATTTTAAAGCATTTTCCATGGGTTTTCATATAAAATGTAACAAGCCTTGATATGTGACAAGCCTTGGGAAAAAATTGAGGGGCCGGGGGCGTTGTCGGGGGTAGGGGAAGACGATCAGGTAAGATTTTGATTTTAGTGAATTTCGATAGTTAAGATGTTTGCTAACAAAGCCTCATTAGCAGTTTTTTTTGACATTTTAGTCGAATAATATTTTTGTTCAGGACCACTGTGACCCGCTGTCTGCTCGGTTGTCTTTCCCACCCAAACGGAACCTTGAACTAGCCTATTAGAAGAAAAACTATTTCTGATTTAAATAATCATTTGCCGTTATCATTCAATTTTCTTATGATTTTTTTCGGAGATAAAAAAAATAAAACAAAAATCAGACCATCGTCATAGAGAAAGAATTCGCTTATCGGAAAATTTAAAAAATACTCAGTATATTTCGTAAATTTTTTTTTCGGTACTTATAAATAAAAATCACTTTTATAATTGATTGCAATAAAAAGATGATAGGTAGCCTAATGCTACAATGAAGGAATAAAAAAAAAAAAAAAAAAAAAAAAAAAAAAAAAAAAGAGGGGTAAGACTCGATCTTGGGTCGTCTGGGGGGAAAGCATCTTACGTTCCAAAACTAAAAGCTCCCATAACTCAGCTTAGGCTAATGCGCAAGGTCTGAAAATGGGATCGCAAGGTCTCGCAAGCTTTTACTATCGATTTGTAAAAAAAAAATTAAAATCGGGTCACTCCGGGCCAACTTGAGGAATTGCCATAACTCAGCTTAGGGTAATGCGCAAGGTCTGAAAATAGGTTCGCAAGGTCTCGCAAGCTTTTCCACTAGATTGGTGAAGAAAAATTTCAAATCGGACCACTCCGGGCCAACTTGAGGAATTGCCATAACTCAGATTAGGCAACCTCGCAAGCTCGGAAATCTTGCTCGCAAGTTTCTCGCAAGCTTTTACAATCGATTGGTGAAAAAAAAAATCAAAATTTTCAACCTGCCGGGCTAACTTGAATGACCCGTTTTTTTGTAGTTCTATAGCCCGAGTAACGAGTCTAGGGACATATATTATCATAAAGAAAAAAGGGTGAAAACACCGAGAAAAATGAAACATATACGGCGGTAAAAATGTGAAGAACGTATTTTACATGGGACACAGGACACAGGAAAATTGATTTCCCCGGATCGGTCATGAATGGAGGGGAAAAAAAATGATTTATTCTATTGAATTTTTTAAGACCCAATCAAAAAAACTGTGGACGAAAACTATAAGAATACACGTGGATTTTAAGACCTTTTCCACCAATTTTACACGAGATTTCCACCAATTTTCCGTCCGATTCCCACCAGTTTGTGGATAATTGATGGAAAACTGGTAAAATATCGTGGAAAATTGGTAGAAAGTCTTAAAATTCGCGTGTGTTCTACGTGAATTTTTTGTCTGGGGAATACCAATTTATTTCGAAAGAGTTTAAGAGAGAACATATATGCATGAAAATTATACGATATTAAAATAATAATCATCTAGAAAAATAAACTTTTTCTATAATTTACTGTCCCAGTCTTTATTTTTTATTTATTTATTGCTTTTTATTTTGTTTTATTCAATTTTTTAGTAATAGTATATTGCTAACCCAGGGAGTATAATTCATTTGCCTTCTTAGGTCAAACAAGATATTTTTCTTTACGAATCGATGCTTAATTATTCAGAAAAACTAGAGAAAATGATTTGATAAATAGTAAACAAAGTCTTTTATAAACATAGGTTTAACATTGCTTTGCACTATGCCGAACGACTCTCTTTCCGCAATGGTGTACGAAGCAGAAAGTGCAAGTAGTTCTTTCCATTATTGAAAAAATAATTATCATTTTTTTATGGCAGAAAACGGAAAGACTAAATTTAACATTCATTAATTGAATGTTAAATTTAACATTCATTAATTGTTACACCTAGTAATTAATGTAAATTTTTTATCATATTCGCTATATTGTGACAGTCAAAAACTGTCAATGGATGTGGTTCCCATATTTGGCGAATTTTTTTAAAATTCATAAACGCAAAAATTCCGCTCTCATACCAGGCCTCCTTTTTTTCAATTTTGACAAAATATAAACGAAAGTAAAAATAAGATACATTTTCTTAACCCTTATTCTGCAATTTTCCTACTTTCAGAAAACCCCTAGCCTAAAGAATTTCGACTTATAACGGGAAATTAATTTCTCCATAAGCTTAACATGAGCGAAAATACTACTTCAATAGAGAAGTCATATGTTTTGAGATGACTCCACCGTTTAATTGTGCTAGGGGAGATTAGACAAAAAGCGTAATTTTGACTCGGTAAAAAAAACTGTTAACCCCCGAAAAAATAAAAAACAATAATTTGAATTTTAATGCCCGCCAAAACGGAACGTGAAGGAACGTGACGTCATCTGCCTAAAAGTGGTTGTGTTCATTTCTGAAACTCTAAACGGCAACGATGCGTAATGTTTACAAGCATGTTTACAAATAAGACGTGTTTCGCTTCGAGTTCGATATCTCGCTTCGATACAGGCAGATGACGTCACACCAATAGAAAATTGTTTAAGGAGTGATCACGTGACAAAAACTTTTTCGGACTTTGTTTTTCATTTTTTTGGAATTTGATGAAAAATTTTCCCGTTTAAATACTGGTTTTTAGTTAAAAGCATATTATACAGTAGTTTTTAGCGAAAATCTCAAAACATGTGACTTGTCTATTACCATTTAAATTAGTTTTACTTCCACACGTACCGTTACTTCAGATTCACCCGTAGAATATAACAACGACGTAAAAAAAAGGAGGAAAAAATTTAATTCGCAATCTTCCATTATCTAAACGTAGGGTAGACCAATGCTGCTAACCTTTGGTTGCTACAAAGTTCTTATTTTCAGTTTAGACGTTAGGTATGTTTAATTATAAGTCAGCATTATTAATAAAAACAAATTATGGTATCTTGAATTAGGTTTAAATTGAAATTATGAAGAAAAATTTGGATTCAACGGTTCAAACTGAGTAGGCCGTTGGAAACATTTAAACACATTTTTAAAAAATTAGTAAAGACTGTAGGCATATATGGGTTGTTTATTATTTACTTATTATTTTAATTTACAAATCAGTTATTACTTATTTGATTTCTATTCCATACCTTGATTTATAAACCAAACTAAAAAATCTCAGAGTAAAAATACAGCCTACTTCATTTGAAGCACATAAACGCGGCTTACAAACTAAACTTTAATTTTTCTTCATTTAGCTTCTAATAGAAAGTAGGGATGAATAACATTCGTAAGTTCGAATAGCTAACTGAAATATTTAAAAGAGATCATAATTAGTATTAGCACCATCATACCATTGTATATGCATCTTTCTGGTAATTCCCTTATTCAGGACATTCTGGAAATTCGTCAAAGTTTCTACAATTTGATTCAATACAATTACAGTACATAGGTGAGAACGTTAAAATTGAATCCTCATCCAGCCGCCTTTTATTCATTAAATAAATTGACTTTGTATCATGTGATGATTTAAAAACTTAAAAAACTTGTTAAAATTGAGTTATTAAAAACTTAAACTTAAAACTTCGTTATATAAAATTTTATAACCCGCCAAAAAAGACATCTATTTATAATTCATTATAAACTTTTACAACAAAATTTATTTTCAGTTTTTTTCTAAGTATTTTTATTTATTTTGTTTTAAAGCTTCCCGAATTTTTCTATTTCTGTTTTTCTTTATTTTTGAGCCATTGTCAAATTAAAAATACAAGAAATAAATCGAAAATTTGGGAAAATCAGGAAAATATTATAAGTCAAAATAATTGGGAACTTCAGAACCATATTACCGCTTTTAAAAATAAGTTGAAAAGTGGAGTAGTGGATAAAGGCGGCCATATAGTTTTCATATGCTAAACATAGTGCAATTCAAGCATAAAATTAATATGTATATTACTCAGGTAAAAATTTTAATCATAAAAATTTATAAATACTTATCAAATTTTATAAACGGCCAAAACGTTATAGAGTTATAAAATTTTATAACGCACTTTTTCTTGAACTATATCCATCTACATACAAATCCAGGTTTGCCTGAATACATGGGAATCACGGGGAACATGCACAAAAATTCACTTACTGCTTTAAAGTTTTTATTCGTCAAATTAAAAATTCCATAACCTGAAAGTCTTATAGGATGCTGGCATCTGAATACTAACATTTTTAAAAAACTCCTTTCCTTCTTTCCCCCACATATTATTTCCATCTTCGCCATGCTTTCAAACATGGAAGTATGCTATTAAGCAAAAGTTAGTTATGTTCCATACAAATACGTAAACAATTTATAAAAATGTTCTATTACATACGATTTCGATAGTTTTTTCAAATAAATTGCATTCATATCCCAACACCAAAAATGTCGATACAATAATCAACGATATTGATAATTTCTGTCCAAACGATAGCGATGATCTCTGGTCCGTAACAGATATTATGATTAATATTAACTGGCCGATTTGCAGAATGACTTTTATCGTAATGTGAGGCTTCAGAATATCCCTTATATTACTTGATAAATTTAAAATGTCAACGTGTTTTGATATCCATAACTTATTTTCACTGTCATTTCGTTCTTTAAAACGAAATCCGTATAAATCGTTCAATAACAATTTTAAATACAAAAATAAGCATCTTTGGAAAGCCAAGAGGGATATTATTACAATATCCGCTTGTAACATGATAAGTAATCGGAAAATCGACATTATGGTATCAAAAATCATATAGAAGCTTTGATAAAATCGATTACAACTAAAGCAAGGGGAATAATATATAAAAACGGTATCCTTCCAGTTTTTATAAAAGAATATAAATTTATAATAAATAAGGAATAAAAAAAGAAAACTAAGTGTAAGTTGATAGCGAATGAAAACTTTGAAAAATTTTACAGGCTTATGTATGTCCCATATTTGTGAAAATGTAACTCCACTTTTATTAATAAAATTTTCTCGATTATTTTTTAGGAATTGATTGATCAAGTTACCAAGCCGATTAAAAATGTTTTTTTGAATCAAAAACGCGAAGCAACTCAAAATAATTTGCGTTAGCAAACTTAGGCCGTAAAAAAATTCGAAACCTTTTTTGTTTAGTTGCATCGCCCGAATAACGAGTCTAGGGACAGATAGTATCATAAAGAAAAGGGTGAAAAACCCGAGATAATATTTCGAAGGTGAAACATACGGCGGTAAAAATGTGAAGAAAGTATAATACAGAGGATACCGGAAAATTGATTTCCATGGATCGGCCATGTATGGAGGAAAAAAAAAATGTCTTTGTTCTACTGAAATTTATAAGAATACTACCCTTATTTTGAAAGAGTTTAAAAGAGAACATACATGCATGAAAATTATACGTCATTAAAATAATAATCAGCTAGAAAAATAAGCATTTTTTGTTTTACTGCCCTAGTCTTTTTTCCCTGTTTTCATTCAATTTTTCAGTAAAAATAATTATTACTTTTTACGGCAAAAAATGGAAATTATATTGAATATCCATTTATTGTTAGACCTACTAAATAATGTAAATTGTTCATAATAATCATTATATTGCAATAGTACTGAAACTGTCATTGGATCTTGTTTCCTTATTTGGTGAATTTTTTAATTCATAGACTCAAAAATTCCGCTCTCCTATGAGGCTCAACTTTTTTTTTTTTTTTTTTCTATGTTTTCAACTCGATTCGAAGACTACAAGTCTTATCAATTAAATCCCACTAGCCAAATTTCTTTCTTGTGTGAAAAAATGATTATGTTTATCGAAATTAACCTAGATAATAGAAGCTTTTTTTTACATACGGTACATTCGGATTAGAAGCTAGGGGACGAAATATAAACGAAAGTAAAAATAAAATACATTACTTATCGTATTTTTTGCTTTTTCCCGATTTTAAGAAAACCACTAGCCTACAGAATTTCGAGTTGTAACGGAAAAAAATTTATCCATAAGCATAACATGGGCGAAACTATTATTTTAGTTACCGTTTAAATTAGTTTTAGTTTCATATGTTCCGTTACTTCGAATTCACTCGTTTAACAACGAATCTGTCAGTTTGAAACATAAGAAAGAAAGTAATATTTTCATTTACAGTCTACCTAATGATAGGACAGACCAATGTTGCTAATTTTTTGGAGGCTACCATAGAGTAATTTTTTTCAGTTTAGAAGTTAGGTATGTTTAATTATGAGTCATTATTATTTATAATGACGCATCACTATATTCATATGCCCTGTGATTATAGGACTTCAAAAGAATAGTAAATTATTTATCAATATATCAAGCACAACTTAACTATGGAATTATATTCTGGGGCGGCACTTTTGACTATATCATACACCCCCTCAAGGTAACACAAAACTTTACTATAAGATGTTTATTTGGAAATTATCAAAATTATTCCGCCTCCAAACTAAGTGCTCAATATGAAATAATGCCAATTCCTCACCTATACAAATACATGATAACCCTATTTACATTACAAAATAATAAATTTTTCAACTGCTACTCATTTAACCGACATACCAGAAACGCAAATCTACCTTTTTTATCTCTTCCAAATTATACAAGCACAAAAAGTAGAAGTAATATCCCTTACCAAGCCCCCCTAGAATATAATAACCTGCTTTAAAAATCAAAAAAATTCCAGAAAGCGATTGCAGATTCCATTTCTATCAATTCATTAAAAAAAATTATAAAACATAACCTATTCGATATACTAAAGAAATTAACCTGAACAAGACATACTCATACTCATACTTTAAATAAATCATCTAACATAATTCACGATTAATAATAACTCATAATTCATAATTCATCATTCACATAATACCGATCACTCATACAAATCTTTATATTCATCAATGTTAAAGTTCTAATTTAATGTAAAAATTTATTTACAATATTGCCTGTCCCTGCACGCATTATCTGCTTAGGGGAGACAATTTTATGTATTTAGAAAGTTTATTCTCAAATAAAAAATAAGCTTAAATAAAAATAAAAAAAAAAAATTACACAGATGATAATAAAATACTTTCATAAAGTTTTTTGTATCAAAAACCAATTACCCCGGAAAACGAAGTGGCGTCTCGTCGACGTTTTCAAATTTGCTCGTCATATGACGTCCTTTTAAAATCCATTTTTAAGAAAATTTGAGGTCTTTAATCTTGTAGTTAATTACATGATCAAATTACTTAGAATTGCAGAGGACATAAAAAGCTTTCGAATACAGTATTTAAAAATAATTTTTTTTAGTAAATTTTTTTAAAACATGAGATGGATACCGTTGGAAGCATATAAATATATTAAGAAAATTAATAATAAAAAACTGTAGGTGTATATGGATTGTTTATTATTTACTTTATTATTTCAATTTACATTTCAGTTACTACTTATTTGATATCTAATCCATACCTTGTTTTATAAACCAAACTAAAAAAACTCGTAGTAAAAACGCAAACGATTTCGTTTGATGTATATAAACGTGGCTTACAAACTGAACTTTAATTTGAAGACTCCACGGGAAAAATGATCAGATTCCATGTTTTTGTTTTGATTGTTTTGACAAAAGGTAAACATAAGAGCTAAGTGTAAACAAAAAAATGGAATCTGATCATTTTTCCCGTGGAGTCTTCATTTTTCTTCATTTAGCTTTTAATAGAAAGTAAAGATGAATAACATTCGTAAGTTCGAATAGCTAACTGAAATATTTAAAAGAGATCGTAATTAGTATTAGCAACATCATACCGTTACTACTGATGTAGCCTATATGCATCTTTCTGGTAATCCCCTTATTCAGGACACTCTGGAAATTCGTCAAAGTTTCTAAAATTTGTATCAATACAATTACAGTAAGAACAAGGGCATAAAAAATCCGAATACCAAGAGTACCCGCGCGATTAGCCAAATTATATTTGAATGGTAGTGGACTATATCCATCCATGTATATTCACTAAGACTGCCTGAATACAGTGGAATCACGGGGAACATGCACAAAAATTCACTTACTTCTTTAAAATTTTTATTCGTCAAATTAAAAATTCCATAACCAGAAATTTTTATAGGATGTTGGCATCTCAATACCAACATTTTCAAAAACGTCCTTTCCTTCTTTCCCCCACATATTATTTCCATCTTTGCCATGCTTTCAAACATGGAATTATGCTAATTCAGAAAAAATTAGTTTTATTCCTTATTTTAAAGAAAACGTTACTTTATAGAAATGTTCAAATACATACGATTCCCATAGTTTTCTCAAATAAATTGCACTCATATCCCAACACCAAAAATGTCGATCCAATGATCAACGATACTGATAATCTCTCTCCAAAGGAATGAGATGATCTGTTGTCCGTAACATATAGCACGATTAGTATTAACTGGCCGATTTGCAAAATGACTTTTATCGTAATGTGAGGCTTCAGAACATCCCTTATATTATTTGATAAATTCAAAACATCAACGTGTTTCGATATCCATAACTTATTTCCACTGTCATTTAGTTCTTTTAAATAATCTCCGTATAAATCGTTCAATAGCAATTTTAAATACAAAAATAAGCATCTTTGGAAAGCCAAGAGGGATATTATCACAATATCCGCTTGTAACACGATTAATAAGCGGAGAGTCGTCATCAGTGTATCAAAAACCATATAGAAGCTTTGATAAAATCGATTACAATTAAAGCAAGGGGAAAAATACACAAAAGGAGTACCCTGCTCGATTTTATAAAAGGAAAATTTATAATAAATAAGCAATAAAAAAAGACAAATAAGTGTAAGTTGATAACGAATGAAAACTTTAAAAAATTTTACAGGTTTATGTATGTCCCATATTTGTGAAAATGTGACTCCACTTTTATTAACAAAATTTTCTCCATTATTTTTTAGGAATTGATTGATCAAGTCACCGAGACGATTAAAAATGTTTTTTTGAATCAAAAACGCGAAACAACTCAAAATTATTTGTGTTATTAAAATTAGAACGTAAAAAAATTCGAAACCTTTTTTGTTTATTTTTATCGCATGAATAACAAGTCTAATAAGACATATTATCATAAAGAAAGGAGCGAAAAACCCGAGATAATATTTCGAAGGTGAAACATACGGCGGTAAAAATGTGAAGAACGTATAATACAGGGGATATCGGAAAATCGAATTCCACGGATCGGCCATTGCGAAAAAAAAAAAAAATTCTTTCTTCTACTGAAACTTTTTAAAGAATCCTATTATTTTGAAAATTGATTTCCGCGGATCGGTCATGTATGGAGGAAAAAGAAAATTTTTTTGTTCTATGAAACTTTTAAGAATATTATTATATCGAAAGTTGTTTAAAAGAAAACGCATGCATGAAAATCATACGTCATTAAAATAATAATCAGATAGAAAAATAAACAATTTTTGTTTGACTATGCCCTAGTCTTTTTTCCTCTTTTTTCCCTGTTTTTATTCGATTTTTCTGTAAAAATAATTATCATTTTTTATGACAAAAAATGGAAATCAAATTGAATATTAATTTCTAGAAGACTAAATAATGTAAATTGTTTATAATATTCACTATATTACAACAGCATTGAAATTGTCATTGGATATGAGTCCCTTATTTTGTTATTTTTTTAATTCATAAATGCAAAAATTCCGCTCTCACATGGGGCTTAATTTATTTTTCTACGTTTTTGATTTGACCTTAAACTTTAAAAAATGAATCTTATACGCAAAGAATTTTTTTTGGGGGGGAATTATGTTCATCGAAATTGAGCGTATATAACATAAGTCCTTTTTGATATACGTACGGTGTAAACGGATTAGAAGCTGGAAGACAAAATATAAAGGAAAATAAGAATAAGCATAAGAATAATGTACACTTCTTAACCCTTTTTCTGCTGTTTTTCCACCTTAAGAAAACCCCTAGTTTACAGAATTTCGAGTTATAACGGGAAATAAATTTCTACATAAGCTTAACATGAGCGAAACTATCACTTCAGTTACAGTTTAAATTAGTTTTAATTCCATATGTGCCGTTACTCCTATTCACTCGTGTAACAACGAATCTATCAGTTTGAAAAGTAAAAAAGGAAAAAAATATTCTTATTTAGCATCTTCCACTATCTACATAGAGTAGATCTAATGCTGCTAAATTTTTAGTGGCTACTATATAAAGTACTTATTTTTCAGTTCAGATGTTAGGTATGCTTAATTATGAGTCATTATATTATTATTATTATTAATAAAAGCTAATTATGGTATTTATCTACATTAGGGTGTCCCTTATTTTGCGAATCTTATTTTGGACGAATATCCAAACTTCACAAAATAAGAACCACCCTAATAAATATGAGTTACCAGTAAGCGAAGAGTTAAAAAGGCTTACGGGGATACCATGTCAAGAACCCCGTAAAAGGAAGTTATGCAATGTGTGAAAAGCTATAAAGATGCAAGGTCATATTAGTTTCGATAAAAAAATAATGTTCTTGATTTTCAAAAAGGGATTATTAGTATAATTTATGAAAAACGCTAGCCGCTTACGGAAGGGAATTCATTTTACCTTATAATAAGGAAAAAGTTATATCCTTTATTTCACCTTTTTTTTAAAGGGACTGTAATTATACGTTTGAATTCGACTCCAAATGTAAACACTCTCGTTTTATGAAAAATAAAAAAAAAAATAAAAAAATTTAAAATTTAAGTGCATATCATAAGCTTAGTAAGGAAAAATGCACTACCAATTCGAGAAAATTTGGATCCCATTAATTCCGTTTATGCCTTTTCATCGTATCGGTTTTCCATACAATCTTTTCGATACCGTTTTGTTACTGCTTAATATCTTTTACTGGATCAATGTAGGAGATAAAAAAGTCCGATCCTGCAATATAAATCACATTCCACTTATATAAATCGTAAGCTATTAGGCGGGCTAATATCTCGGGAGAGGAAATTTTTTTTCAAATTAATGCTTTGGATCAAAAACGGGGCCATTTTTTTAACAGAAGCATTTTTTTTATAACTTTCGGACCCCATTTCAATGCTTAGGTTTTTGGCTATGTCAATGTTTAGCTTACGGCGAAAATCGCTGATTTGGGCTCTATTTCCCCCAAGATGCCTACGTAACACTCGGACGTCCCCATGATGCAAAATGCATAAAAAAAAAAAAAATAAAATAAAATAAAATAAAATAAAATAAAATAAATAATAAAAAATAAAAAAAATAAAGTCACGATTGGTCATTGACGATGATTCCTCCCCTTTTTGTAACATAAAATTTCATCCAAGGTGTTAAATAATTTCAAATATGCAAAAAAGAAATTTTTAATTCAGTTCCAAAGCTTGTTATTAGCATGTTAAAGCAATTTATTGTGGCGCCAATCAAATTGGTTTCAAAAGTGCATTTTATCGTGCACACCTCAAAGTGTAAAGTTGTTTTTTTGTTTGTTTGTTTTAACTACTTTTTTTTTTTTTTTTTTTTGAAAAAAGCAGATAGGCTTTACTTTGTGTGGAAATAAATTGTATGGAAATAATTTTTTGATTTAGAGTTTTTGATTTTACCGTTTCGCATAAATATTAGATTTAAAGTTTTAGTTTTATTTTACTTCAATATCGAGGACGATAATATTAAATTATTTTCTAAACTAAATATCAACAAAAATAAAATAAAATTGCTGAAAATTGGAAATCTTGTTTCGGCTTCCCATATTTTTATACATATTTCGCGTTTTTAACACCTCTGTATCACCTTTTTTAAGGGGTGATATTAGACACGTTTTAGCAGGTAATACACGAGAGCTAAAAAAGCTTTAAATACAACATGATAGTGCTTTTTATTGGAATAAGCTTCAGATCAGCGATATACTGTATGTTTATCAAAAAGAATAGTTTGCTAAATTTTTACACAGTATAGACGAGTTTTTAAACCAAAACAAAATAAAACGGAGAAAAAAATATGTTTCTCAGAATATGGGATAAGCACAAAACGCTAAAATTTTTGAAAATACACTCCAACGGTCAAATTTCGTTTGCCTATCGCTATTTGGCTTCTCTCGGTTTACTATAAAATAATTTTGGATTTGGTGCTAAATTTTTTACAGCACCAAACTTGCTATCTGAAAGTTCTGTAAATTGAAGTATCTAATCAGTGAAAATAAAATGGTGGATTGCAAACCATATTAGCTTTTATAAGTCAAAAAAAAAAAAAAATTAGACATATTTTAGACTTGATTTTTTGTTAACATATATCAAAATCGATTTTTACAAAATTTTGAAAGCTTTTTACAATGATGTCGATTTTTACAACATTTTTACAAAATTTTGAATTATGAATTTTGAATTATTTTTATAAAGAGTTTAAAAACATTTTAATTAATAATATAAGCGAATTTCCATGTAACAAAAGTTGTGGAGAATGTTAAGAACAGTATTCCCATATTTAAAAAAAAAAATGATTCGATTCCAACTAAATTTTTGAATGCAAAAAACCTTTCTTTAAAAAAAAAAAAAAAGTTGCGCCCATGTTTAAGTTGCAAGAGAACGATCAACTAAGAAACTCAAATTCATCGGTAGCACATCGTTAAACTTTTTTTATATTGCAAACTTTTCATAATGAATTATTTAAGTCCGTGAATAATCATTCTTTCAAACCAAAACCTTATAATTTAATTTCACTTCCAATTTATTTTTTTAACAAAAAAAATTTATTATTAATCAAAAAATTTTTCCACGCAAAATATTTATTACTGCATATGCAGTCCGGTTAAATGTTGAAAACCGATTCGGTATTACTTTAGATTTTCCGGGTTCGTATTCTACTTTTTCATGTGCTTGTGAACATTCGTTATGAAGGGGAAATGGAAATCTTGCTTCGACTTCGCAATTTCTTACACTTACTTAGCCTTTTTACCCCCATTTGTAAATCATGGTCTTTCTTGGATCAGTTCCATTCCAACTTCGCTTTTCGTTTATGCATCAATATTTTGTGTCTTAAATGTGACGCTTGGAAAAGCTAATAGTTTTGAAATGTATAATATAGTCGTTGTATTTATTTGCTTGTTCATAAATACAGCGACGAATATATATCAGAAAAAAGATTTTGGAAAACTTTTCTCTAAAATTGACCAATTCTTAACGATGAACGAAATTAACCCGTTAAACGACGAAAAGGATATGTTCGTGAAGATGTGGCAAGAAAAGAAGCCAAAGACTTTCACGAAATTTATATTCTGGGCCAACTTTGCACCGATCATTACTTGGATGTTAAGAACATACTACAAACTTGCGTTTGATTTCGAAAATGTGACAAAAAATCCCTGGCCAATTTATAATCCGGGGTTTACATTAAAACCATTAAATGCATGGCTGTACAATACGCTAAACACGATAACAGCTGGTTGGGGTCTTATAATCCTAATTCAATCACAAATCATAACTGTTGTGTTACTAACATTTCTGGAGTGTCAAATTTTGTATTTAAAATCGTTATTGAAACAAATATTTGACGACAGCAATAAAAGACTTGATCAGAATATCAGGAAATGGTGGATTGAAAATCATTTTCTATTTTTAAGGTAACGGAATATGATCTTGTAACGTTACCTATTCTATAATTAATTAATTAACTTAAACTTTTATGGCAGAATTTCGAAGGATGTAGAGAATATATTGAAACCTCATATCACAGTGAATTTTCTCCATATAGTTATCATGGTAGTTTTCGGCATATTATCCTTTTATGAGGTGAATCATTTAGAACTAACATTATTGTAAAACTAAGTTACACAAAATTAACCTTAAATAAACCCCAATTTTTATTACTTTTTTTAATTTTTAGACCCATACACATCAAGAACCATTGCAAAAATTTTTATTACTATCTGATCAATTCAGCATGTTTTTTTTCTTAGGCCTCCACTGTGATGTCGCTCAACGAGTAGTAGATGCTGTAAGTATAAAATATAGACTCAAACTTTCAATGGGAAACACATTTTTAAATAAATACAAATTAATATTAATCCTGACTTATGTTCAGCATGCCTTCTTGTATGAGAGCATGTATAGGTACGAAATAATTTTTGAAGATAAATTGAATAAAGCCTTCATGATGCTTTTAACGTTAAAGTGCCAAGAGAAACTCCATTTCAGAGGATATTTCTTTTTCACTCTGTGCAGGGAAGATTTTAAAACAGTGAGTTTGCTATGCTTATACATTTTTTTCTTTTCCTAATGAATTTTTACTAAAAACACCAAATTTTTTTAGGCAGCCCTTGACATCCATAAATTTTATTCATCCTTTGTTTCCGTCAAAAGCAGCATAACAGATGACTTTTGAGTCATATTTGGAAAATGTTGCACTATATTATCCTTCTTATAAAAAACAATCATACTTTTCATAAGACATGAATGACATTTTAAAATTGCTTTCGAATGTTGAAAAAAAATTATCAAATTGTTTTACAAGATGATTTTTTTTACATTATTAATACCAATGCAAATAGATTTTTATAATTTAAAACTTTTTTTCTATTTATGTTTAAAGCTAAAAGAATTTATCTTTTATTATTTACAATCAGTTAGATTCTCAGCTCTTTGTAGCTAATTGTTCCCCTTTTCCTAGATACCCATCATTGTTTAAAAAATCACTTTTTATTGCTTATGGATTTTTACTACTTTTGGAATTTACTACAGCAGAATTACAACCGTTTAAGGTAATATAAGTGATAATAAAATGTGCAATTATACAGCATGTCCTTCTTATCCTTGTCAAGGACATCTTATAGGGTTCGAAAGAGGTAAAAGTTTGTGTATACACTCACCGAAGACTCCTTCTCGAGGCTCCTCTCAATTGATACACTCATTCCAACATCCGTTTTTTTTTCTTTTTAAGGAAGAAGAGATTGTTAAATATATTAAACGAAACTAAATTGCTCACACACATTTAAACAGTTAAAATTACATAAAAAAATGAGTGAATTTCTAAATAAATAACACCAACAACACAAAAACTAGCAACCTCGCGTTTTTTTCAGAATGTCGTGGCATTAGAATTGCCTGATGGCTTTCGGGGCCCTATTTTAAACCTGGATGGCCCCTTGGGCTGTCTATATATTGTTTATAAATATTTTTACACTATTCTTTTATGGCTTTTAGCAGCTGGCAAGGCAACGTAGAGTGAAAGTCAAACCGAAAATAGCAAGGTAAGAGTAAAGGCTTTGTTCGGCGTAGTATAATCTTATTCAACATTTATATGATTAAAAGGGTATGGTGCTATCCCATATGAGTTGGTTATGTAGGTCTGAAGATGTAATAGGAAAAAATATTATTCAGTAATGAAATTTATAATACTTTATATTCCGTTTGATAAGCCTATTTGTTGAGAAATTGTAAGAAACTTTTGAAATAATTAAATTAGGTATTGCCCAAAATCATGTATCTAAAACTCAAATTTTTTCTTCTTATTCAGCTTATACTGGTCTTAGCTAAATGTGTGAGATACATGCAACTTTACTGGCTGCATGTGATCTCTGTTGCTGTGCTCATGTATTTACTGAGATATAATCTTCTGATAGGGGCTGTGCATGAATTAGGTAAGCATGTCCGGGGAAGAGGGGGAGGGATGTCCAAATTAGCGATCTTACCCATAAGCTACATATTGGAGAAGAAGGGAGAGGGGGGTCAAAATTACCGTCTTACATTTGTAAATAATTTTTGGACGACTCCATATGCAATAGATATTCATAAGCTTTTATTTTAATATGCAATTTATATTTTTTTTTTAATTTTTTTTTTATACAAACGCTCCATTTTGGACCGCGATCATTTTGCCGGTTCCAGAAGGCAATCAGTTAGCAACGTTGAGCAATAATCTATTTACTGAAAGACATTAAAATATTATAGAAATGAGACTCTAATTGATTATATTACTTTAGTGGAAAAAATTTTCCTTATTGCCTTTGAATTCTTAACAAAGCATTGGGGAAATTCCAAAACCATATCTATTTTAGGTTCACATCAAGCGCCAAACGAAGAAAATTAAAGTTTTTTTTCTGGTCCACTAATTTTTCCAGCAATTATTAATATTTTTTAAATTTTGACAGAGGCCAGTAATGTTTCAAGTAAAAAATACTCATTTGAAAAATATTTGTTCTTATTCGTTGTAATTATAAAAAAAAAATAAACAGTCCATTGAAAAAAATCTTTAAAGTTAAAAAAAAAAAAATTGTATGACTGGAGCTGTTCACATAAGGCTAAATAAAATGTAATTTCAAAGTATAAAACTTGCCAATCTCGATGATTCCATTAATTTCCTCGACACTAGAAAATTTTAATTATCTGGCATTTTGGTAACAACGATTGAGAGAAAAACCATCCAATTTGCTTAAATTTGCAACAAGTTTACTTCGCCCTTTTAATAGGATTCAATTTAAAATACGCTTTTGAAAATAAAAGAGAATTGCTAATTAATCGCTAGATGATTCTCATGCAATATCCTAATTTTAGTCATTTCTCTTCGGATCAATCTCGCATTTTTCCTCAATCAAAATTCATTCTTCGATTTGAATTCCGAGAAATGGTTTCCACGTGGAAATCGTTTTTCTCTTTAACTATTCTTTACACTTATCCAGTATTTTTGCCTCCCTTCGTTCCTTCGTCCTTATTTAGCATCGGGTATTTAATTAATTTCTTAAATATCGTGGCTTTTTCGAGAAGTATTTTACTGGTCCTAGAAATTGGCAAACCAAATTTTGAATATTTTTTTATGGTGGTTTTTTTCGGTCAAGCACTATCGGAATCATATTTTTTTTTCTTTCAAAAAAAATCATTTGACAAATATTTGACGGATATGAATGAATTTATAAAATCGACAGACGTTAATCCGATAAATCAGAATAGAGGAGAACTGACTGCCTTGTGGAATAAAGTCAATCCAAAAAAATTTCAAAACCTTTTTTTCTGGTCGCAAGTAGTGTTTTCCGTCTATTGGTTCGCGTTATGCATTTACAGGGTTGCAGTGGTCGGTGAAAGTTTAAGGATGAATCCTTATCCATATTATTCTCCATTTTTTTCTTCTGGAATGACCTGTAAATGGATGTACGCTATCCTCGATACGATCATTACAGCTTTAACCGTAATGCAATTCATTCAAGCTGATTTAGTGTTAACGGTGTTGCTGAGCTACTGCCGCTGCCAGTTTTTATATTTGAAAGCACTGTTGAATGAGATACTCGATCCGAATAATAAAAGTCGAAATCCCAAAATCATAAAATGGTGGATTAGAAATCATTCAGATGTGCTTCAGTATGTATAAAATTTAGTTAAAATGTTTCTTACCGTTGTTAAAGTGACTTTTTTTTTCTTGCAGGACATCCCGACATTTAAGTATTTTGCTAAGGCCTCATATTTCCATAAAATACATTGCTTTGGTCAGCTCTCTCGCATTTTGTGTACTCGCATTCTTAGATGTTGGTTTATTGGAAATTCCTTGCGTCGGAGGTCAACTAACGAATCATGTCATGTGAATAGACGATTTCGACAGTGACGTTTCATCCCATAATGCATCGCAAATCGTGTCGTCTGACTGGGTACATTCTAATAATGCTTCCCATAAGCTAAGTATAGACATGGAAGTTAAAAATGCATTTTGCTCGGTTCCAGGAAAAAATTATGTAGATTTGACTTCGGAATTATTTTTATAGAAATAGCTGGCATCAATTAGTAGAATTTTCAAAATTAAATGCCTTGAAATAACTAAAATCACTGTACCGCCTATTCTTAACTTACGAATCACACAGACGGGTCGTCTGCTTGTTTGCCCCATTTAGTACCACAATGCCTTGCGAAACTGGATCGTCGAAATCGTCTATCGTGTGTGACATAAGTACAAGTTTACGCCAACAGGATTGTGTAAACTTTTAGTAACATGATCACGATTTTCATAAATTGTCGAAACAGACTATCTCCAATCATATTTACGATGGAGATGCGTTGGTTGACCTCCGACGCATGGAACTAGTAAAAAAATAATAAAGGTTTTTGTTTTAAACATTTTTTGAAAATTTCAGCCTCATACAAATCAAAGTCATTCGCAAAAAATAGTATCAAGTTCTTTTCATTTCTTATTGTTTTGTGTGTTTGGCTATCAGTGTAACTTAGCAGAAGAATTGATAGATGCAGTAAGTAATGTACCAAATATAGGAAAACTTAATATTTTTCTAAATTAAATTTGGGGACTTTTAATGAACGTGAATATCCTAATTAAAAACGATATCTTTTATTTGGTTAAAAACCAAATACTGCAGAAAAAAAAATATTACGTTAAATTCCGATACATTCTATAATTTTAATTGAACGCGTATTTATCAAGAATTATTGGCCATATTTTGTCAATTTTGAAATTCTTTCAGCAGGAAGACCTTTGCATAAGTTTGTTTAAGCCCGATATTATTTACGGAAAGAAAAATGAATCATATTTTCTAAAGATGCTGATGATAAGGTGTCAGAGACCAGTTCGAATGAAGGGGTTTGGAATTTTTGATATGTGCAGAAAAACTTTAAAGATGTAAGGATAATAAGCATTAAAGTGATTTTTAATTCCAATGAACAGCAAAGGTTACGGGGAATATTTTCTTTTCAGTTGGGTTTCCAAGTTTATTCTTTTTCTTCGTCGTTGATCTCAGTTAAAAGTCAACAGGGAAAAATTGGATGAGGTGTTAGTTTATGAAAAAGGTTTTGGATCGTCAGTCTTGGATCTTCTGTTGCTGCTGCTTGCAACTACTGTTTCTGAAAAGAAAAAAAGTAATAATTATAATTAAAAATATTACTTTACTGATTAAATAAAACACAGTATTTACTGATTTTTTTAATTATAATTGTAAATAAAAAAATCAGGAATTACTTCTGTTAATATTACTTCTCCATTAAACCCAGTGCCTTTCCTTAATATCACAAAATTTTTTTCCCCCAACTCCTGAGGTAGTGGTTATTTCATTTGGAAATCCTTCTACAAAATTTTGGGCCCTCGTTATTCATCATTCCGATGTACGCGAGACGCTTTTTGATTGGTCGTTGAGATTTGTAAACAACGATGGCGGCGCACGGCTGTTGGCTGTATACTGTATATATATAAAAAGTTTAGATAATAGAATCCATAGATCGGAATCTACGATTCTATTATTTCTAAGATAAAAAGTGACTGGAGAAGCGCCATATTGTTCAATATGGCGGCTTACAATGCAGTAGCTTTTGTATAGGGTCTCTAGGCTCGGGCAGAAAAAATTTGCTACGGGTATTATGTGAAACTCAAGGTAAACAAATACAAACTTTTTTTTTCCATAAGTTTTTCTTTAAATTTTAAAAATTTCGCATTTTTATTATTATGATTGAGGCAGTAAATTCAAAATATGACGGCCATTACGACGAATTCAATCGTAGACATTCCAAAGGATTTCAGACATGGACGAAACACGAAAAGGTAAATCTGAGTTGCAAGTCACAACCTTTGTTTCTGGGTGTCATTAAACAGTTTATCGATTACTAGGAGCAAGACTACAAAGGAGAATTTTTTCTAGATTGCATCCATGGAGAAGGTATTTATAAATGGCAGAAAGAGAGCGGTTGGGAAGTTTATGACGGATATTTCTATGCAAATGCTAAAGATGGATATGGTTCGGTATCGTTGCCAAACGGTTCTTCCTTCGAGGTATAATTTGTTACTCTTGTTTTAACAACGTACTATATTTAATTAGTTAATAAGTTGTTCATTAATAATTTTTTATACTTCGTCTGTGTAGGGATTGTTTTGCAACAATCGTCCATTTGGACCGGGAGTTTTTACCTATGGAAACGGACGCCAGGATGCTGGATTTTGGCTGGGAACTAAAATTATTCGATTAAGCAGAGTTGTCGATTACATAATTCCAAGATTAGCTTATACTTCAGTTGGTAAAATAAAGTTATTTTCGTACAGAAAAATTATTACAGCAGATTCAGTAAGTTCGTGAAACTTTTAAATGGTAATAACATAACGGTTTTTCTTTGAACATTTGTAATTTTTATTTTTAGGAAAGCAATTCTGGGGTAGCAGTCAAACCGTTTGGAACCAACACAGATTTAATACCACGTTTGCATTCGGCTTTGATTAACGACCCTAGAAGTCTATTTTTCTGCAAAAGAAATTTTAATGGATCATATTTTAAAAAATTTGGTTATGAAAATATGCAAGAGCTAAATGTCTGGCCTTTAGAAGAAACCGAGGACGAAAATTCGGAATCTGAAGAGGCTGAAGAAAAGGAAGAAAAAATGGGTTTGCTAAACAACGCCGATTTGCATAGAGTTGATTTAAGAAAAGCAAAACATGAGCCTAAACCAAAATCTGAATATTTAGTGTGCTGGAACAGGAATGAAATTTCTGAAGAAATAGCCAAAAAAATTTTTTATTATCATTCATTAGAAGTAAGATTTAATGGAATATTTTTAATCAGTTCTGCAATAACCCCAAAATTGGGGCTGCATTGCAACACAAACAAGGGGGAGGAATCGAACGGTAAACCATCTTAGTTTTGCTAAAGGGGCTTTTTGCGTTTTGATTAGTTATCGCTAAGGATTTTTTGAACTTTTGTTGAAAACGTTTTGACACTTATAATTATTACTTCTTATTTATTTATTTATTTTTTTCTTTTTAGGGTAAACTTAATTTTAAGATTTCAAATCTCATGACAGGAGACCGGCCAAAATTTAAAAAAACTGGATATCAGGAGAAAGATTGCATACAATTTTTAAAAATGTGTTCCATCGGTCCATCGTATATCATTAATGAATTGTTGTGTTCTTCCGGAGTCAGCGAAGAATTAACAGACGCTAGAGGAAATAATAGTCTTATGTTTGCAGCAGTACAATTTTATTTATTTCCGTGCGTCGGAGGTGAACTAACGTATCTCTATCGTGAATATGATTTGAGATAGTCTGTTTCGAGTGTTTATAAAAATCACGTGATCATGCGACTGCAAGTTTACACGCTCATATCGCCGTAAACTTGAGGTCACGTGACATTTCCACGAAACGTCGAAACAGACTAACTCCAATCATATTGATGTTAGAGATACATTAGTTCACCTCCGACGCACGGATTTATTTTTCTGCTTTTAATTTTTTGGCATTGATTCTTTTTTTTTTTTTTTACTTAAATTTAGTGCGGAGACCAACATGATATAATTGACCTTCTCGTTATCCACGGAGTTAATATTAATTCCTTCAACGATGAACATCTGACACCTTTAAATTTGTGCTTATTAAGAAGAATTGCTATAGGAAACAAAATATTAAACTGGGAAAGAGCTTACTTACCCCCAACCCAGGAACCATTATTGACAGAATCTCATCCTGAAATTGACGACTGGGGAGGCACAAAATCTTTTGAAAGTTTAGACAGGTTTTTCGGAGATGGAATGTCAATCGACGAAAATCCTGAACGAAGCGTTCCCCCTTCGGTTCAAGTATCATTCTCCAATATTCACGAAAGGCATGATACGACCATCAGCACGGTCACAGTTCTTAAATTTGATCAAATAAAAAAACTCGCCAAAACAGAAAGCGTTTATTATGATAAATTTTCAAAAATTGTTCCGAAAACTATTAGACGAGAGGAATATTTAAATAGCATTACGGAACCGAATGAAAATGATAAATATTTTTTTGATTTATCACCGGAACCGGTACCTGCGGTTGAAATTAAAAAGTCCGTGAAGGCTAAAGGAGCGAAAGAAGTTGCAGTCATCGAACTGGTGAAAGAAGAACAGAAAGATGACGAAGTCATCAAGAAATGCGAGACTATAAATAAGACGATTAAAATTTTATTAAGAAGAGGAGCTGATGCTAATATTTCCGATGTGCCTAAACCATCAATACATTTAGGGGTTTTTACGAAAGATCCGGAAATCGTAGGGATGCTGCTGAAATTCGAAGCATTTGTAGATACTCGTAGCCTTTTTGCCGTAAGTATCTAAAAGTAAAATTAAATGAAAATACTTTATCAGATTTTAAAAAAGAAAAACAATTTTCAGGAAGGATTTTTGACGCCGTTGCATGTTACAGTTCTGATGAAACCGACAGAGGAATCGGTACTAATTTGTGAGGTTTTATTGGCATACGGGGCCGATCCAAAAGCAGAAACGTCTCCGGATTTTAATCCTAACGGCGAAAGGGAAATCTTTTTAGACGAAGATCATGGTCGAACTCCTTTGCAGTTGCTCTGCATGAGACCGGATTTGGAATATGTAAAGCATAACCAGGTAAGGGAAATTTTTTTCTAATTTGAAATGACCCATTGTCATCAAATTAGAGGCGATCCATCGGTTTACGGGGATAGAATCCAAATTTTAGGTATCCAACGAACTCCTTTGATTTATTCTTGTATTTTTAGTACAAGTTTGAACTTGTGTCAAGCAAGCAAATGCAAACCCAGAAAACGAAATTAAAGCTTTTCGACCGCAAATTTTTTTAAAACCATTTTTCGGTTTCACTGGGTCGTCCACATATGGACGATAAATCTTACGCAGTATTAAATTTCCATAAGAGGTCTATTTCATGCTTACGGGGGGAGGGAGTTAAAAATCGCTAAAATTATGCTTACGTAATATGTGGACGGTCCTCATACAATTCAGACAAGTTGAAACTTGCACCAAAAATTCCAGGATACACCATAGGAGTTCTTCAGATATCTAAAATCGGTATTTTATTCCTGTAAATCGATTATTAGACAAAACAACCATTCCTTTCGGTATTCACTGAAGTCTACTCTTAAGAAATCGTTTGCATTAATTTTCAGTGCTTAATTGAAATGGCTTTGTTATTAGCGAAAAATAGCGACAGGAAAAATTATTTCAAAGGACACAATTTTTTGACGTTAGCAATGCTTCGAGGTAATTTAAAGTTAGTTGAAGCTTTCCTTGCGAATGGAATATTCGATCCCAATGAAACATGTGAGCATGGTACCCCTTTACATGTCTTAGTTTCCACGTTTTTCCAAATCAGAATTCCTTTTGATGAAAGTATTAAAATGGTAAGCAAAAAAATTCTTAAAAAAAAAAAAAAGTTGCTGCAGTCGAAAAAATTTTCAGTGTGACTTACTGCTAAAGAACGGGGCGGATCCTTCGAAAAAATCAAAAAAACGAAACTGCGTCGAATTTGGCTATAAAGAAATCGAGGAAGAAAAAGAAAAAATAAAGCTAAAAAAAATAAAAGACGGAAATAAAGAGCGAGATCATATCAAGGATCATACCAAAGTAGTCGAATATTTAGATAAAAAATTGAAAGAATTAAAACAGAAAATGCCAAAGATGTTGGGAGAAGCCGAAGAGTTGTACGAAGGCAGTGAAAACAATCTAATAATAAAAAAAGCAGAAGAAAACTCTTTACGTGTAAAACTGAAACCAAAACTGGAAACAGAGGAAAAAGGTGTTGAAGAAAAGACAAAAAGAGAAACAGTAAAAAAAGATGTGACTAAAGCAAAACAAATAGAGGAAAGCGACCTTGAAGGAAAAAAAGGGGAAAAAGATAGTAAAGGTAGGAAAGAAAAAAAAGAAGAGGCGGATAAAAGCGAAAAGAAGTGCTTAAAGCAACCACAAGAAACGGAAAAGACGTGAATAAAACTCAAGGAGCAATTAAAGCCGATCAAACTTCGTCCTTGCAACTTTTGGAAAAGAAAAAAACTGTCAAAAGCGATACAGCCAAAGCTACGAAAAAGAATATTGATAAGAAAGTTCGAAAAGTACCCGCTGAAATTCAAGCAAAAGGTCGGCTTAATAAAGAAAGCAAACCACCTGCTGAGATTATCGAAGCGAAAGAAAAAGAAAAGTTCAAAAAATTAAAGAAAGATCTGTTCGTTAAAAAAGAAAATATTGAAGTTAAACGCAACAATTTTTCCGAAAAGCTTCAAAAATTACTGTACGAAATTCTTGGGAATTGCCAAGAGTCCATCAACATAAACGATTTACTTTTGCCTTACGTCGTCCTTCGTGACGGTGACCTTTATTACCATTTCCACGAGCGAAAAACCAAAAACATGGAAGCCTATAGTCTGATTTAAAAACAATTCATTATTTTATTTTTTTTAAATACATTTATTGGAAAAAATAAATTCTTTAAAATTCCAGCTATAAAGACAATTTAAAAAAATACTATGGTCAGAACAGAATAACATTGCACGACCTTTATTGCGATTACATTTGTAAAAAAAAAAAAAAAAAAACATAATTCTGAGATAAAATATTTAAACCGATCGAAAAAAATTGCTGATATACGGAGCTGCCAGATTTAACCCTTAAAAAAAAAGGAAGAAAAGCGAAACAATGACTTTCCAGGCCCAGTTTTTACATGGTTCTTTTAAAAAAAGGACGGAAAGGTTTTTTTATGGCTATGGTTAGATATGTGCCTGAAAATAAAAAAAAATTCATCAATTTTTTGCAAATTACAATATTCGAGCCTGAAAAATATTTCCCTTTTACAAAAAAGAAAATACATATATAACATCCGTCTGTCCATAATATTGTCACTTTCCAATTTTTTATGCATTTTTAAAATTTTGACAAAAAGACAAAATTTATTTTTCCACAAAAATATTCTTTTTTTTTTTATGATTTTTTTTTTGGTTTTTTAAATTTTATTAATATTTTCATTTATTTTTATTTTTTTTAATGATTTTCGACTGTAAAAAACGTCTATTCTTTCTTCTCATTTTGACTTTCTTTCCAAACTTATTATTAATAACACGGGATTTTTTTTTTTTTTTTACATTCGATTTGTGCTTTATTATTATTATTATTTTTTTTTTTTGAAATTTTTTGCAATTTATGTAAAAAGCACCGATTGTTAACAGTTTTTTTTGCACCGCAAAATAATATTATGTACAAGTTTCTTACAAAATATTGGTGGCTCACAACTATTTCATAAAAAAATACCTTTGCTTGATTTAAAATTCATTATATCGATGACTTTCATTTTTTTTTTTTTTCATTAATTAGCTTTGAAATGGTTACATGAAGGATGACGAATAAACGTTTGTTGAAGGTAGTTTTTACGGCGAGATCAAAAATGTAAGCAAATTTTAAAATTATTTTTGATGGAATGTTTATCATTTTTTTTTTTTTTTTTTTTGAAGAAAGATTCGGCAAACCATTTTGCCTTGCGTTGTTTTTAAATGCAAGACAAGACAAAATGCTTCGAAGGTATAGAGTGATTCAGAAACTACCTTCAATTAACTTAATTATCGTAAAATAACGGACCCGCTTCTTAAAAGAAATTAAGGCACCGGAAATGATAAAACAGGATTATCATTTTCCAATGTTCCAAGCAACCGGCACGAAATCTCCATCATATAAACCTTACATCTTTTTTTTTTAATTCAAGGATTTTAAAGTACAGAACCACTTTCGATTTCTCGTTATTAACACATACAGCGAAAATACTATTATAATAAAATGAGAAAAAACAGTCTTTTCTTTTCATCTTAATAAATTATAAGTACACGATTCATTATTTTATTTTAATTGCAATCAAAGGGCAAAAGGAAGACTTGGCTTATAAAAAAAAAAAAATTTTAAAAGCGATTCGGAGCGATTGAAAAAATTTCGAATTAAACGGACGATAAATAAGTATAAACTAATAAATTTTTAATAAAGCAAAACAAAGTGGTTCATGAAATAATCAATAGGCCGATTTTTTAAAATTAATTATAAGGAAAAAAATAAGAAAAATCCATTTTTTTTTTTTTTGCTTCATAATTTAAGCTTTCGGAACATAAAACCACCTCGATATGAAAAAAACTGTACGTTTATTACTGCGATTCAACAAAGAAGTTTCCTGCGGCGATCGATTTTTGGTTACTGCTCTTTCTGAAAATCGGAATGTAAAAAATCTAATACGAGCAATAAACAAAAACAAAAATTATTCACGAATTAACTGAATTAGTCTTTTTTTTTTTTTTTTTTTTTTTTTTGCATTAGAAAAATAAAGTAATATCACAAACATTGCGTTTTACCCGTTAAAAGTTTTATTCGGGAAGGCTTTTAAACATAAAAATTCATTTCGAAAAAATCAGTTATGCAACTACTTATAAATATCATCAGATCGAAACAAAAAAAAGGCAACACGATTTTAAAAAATACATGCGAATCGAAAAAAAAAATCTATAAAATTATAAATAATTTTAAAACTTTAAAAATATATATATAGGGGCATATATTTTCCATAAAAAAATATTTCAGCTGCACAACTGATTCAAAACTTTTCCCAATGCAATGACTTAATTTCAACGGAAAACGTGAATGAAAAAAAAAAAGTATTCGCCGCGTAACTTCTGCTTAACTAAAAAATTAGTAACAGAGTTTTTTTTTTTTTTTTTTTTTTTTTTTAAATTTTATAATAATTTGATTTTTAGCTCTAATTCAGTAAACGAATTAGCAGACCTGAGTCTTATTCAAAAAAATAGGTACGGTCGATAAAAATCATTTACAAAAAGGAAAAAAAAAATACATAAACGAACATGCCTGTCGATTAAATTTTGTCTAAAATCTCCCTCAAAAAAAAAAAGCATCGCCGCGATATATGAACCGGAATCGTGTTAATGTGTCCCATTTTAAACAAAAAAAAAAAAAAGAAAAAAAAATTGTACTAGAGGTGCTAAAGAAACTCGAATCCGGTTCATCAAAAAAGAAAAAAAACGTCGAATCTCGAATTAAATATTTTTAAAGCTAAACGATACTGAGCTAAATAATTTTTGTTTCCGGTTATAACGTTTCGGGTTTGTCAGTAGCAGAAGCCACCACTTCGTTGAATGATTGCTCTAGACAGTGCTTTAATTCATCGTAAGTAACAACCAAAATGCTTTGCTCGTCCCGTGACATAAGACAAATCTGAAAAAGGAAAAATTTAATATAAAAAACCGGGAAAAATGCGTTTAAAAAGACGATAAACCAACAAAATTTAGTACCTTTTCTTGGGAACCTGTGTCTAATTTATTAAGACATTGCACGATATGAGACATATCCAACCAAGGTCGCCCGTCTTCAGTCACTTGATGAAATACGTAATCTCGGAATAATTTCAACATGTAACGATCTCCAGTCTCCGACCAAGAAGGATCGAGATTCAGCCTTTAAAAAAAAAATTAATTAATTAATAAAAATTACAATTAATTTTTAAAAAAGAAGCTTCGTAAAATATTAAACTCACTCTGGACGTTCGTTAATCGTTCCTAGTTTGGCCAAAAGTCTGCATAGTCTTCCGTTATCCATTTCCTTGGATAATTCCATTTCCATTTCATCAGCGTAAGTTTGGACCGTATCAAGTTGAGCGTAAAATCTGGCTCCGATCATGGGCATTAAATCGGTAACAGTGCGTCGTTGTTGGTTATGTAAAAGATATCTAACGACGGCGAATCAAAAATCAAGTACTTAAATTATTTAAAAAAGTATTAAGACATTGTAAGTCACAAAATTTCTGACATGTCGTTTTGGATAATAAAATAAAATAGAGGTAAAGATGTTGGGGCAAAATTATATATCAAAAAATTTTGCCCCACCATCTTTACCTCTACCTAAAATAATATTGCCACTACTAAGAGTCAGGCATCGAACTCATTTAACCCATCAAAATTAGTGACTTTAGGGACCGAAAATGGCTAAAATAGTGTCTTTTAGTGACCTGATGGTAGGAATTTAGTGACTTGAAATGTGTATATCCAAAATTTTTTTTAATGTATTAGACGTGAATAATTAACAGTCGCAGGCATCGAACTAGTCACTTTTTTCTCCTAAAAGTCACTTTTTTTTATAAATTGGTGCATTTAAAAAAATTTCTATTCAACATTCGAAGTTGCTCAAGGAAAGGTTTTTTCACTAAAACGCCATCTTTAAAAATAATTTTATGTAAAGTTATGAAGATTCCTACCTTTTTTCCTAAAAAAAAAATGAATTCCTAATCCATTTTTTCTAAAAATTTTAGTTCCTAAAATTGTTTTCCTAACTATTTTTTTTTCTAATTTTTAATTTTCCTAAAATTTTTTGATTCTTAAAATAAAATTTCTTAAAATCCCTAAAATAATTTCCTAAAACCCCTTTAGGGATTTAAAAAATTAAGACAAATATTCATTTTAGGAAATTTTATTTTAAAAAATTTTATGAAAATTGAAAATTAGGAAAAAAATGGTTAGGCTTAAAATTTTAGGAACCAAAATTTTTAAAAAATTTGATAAAAATAATAAGGAATGTAATTACTCACGTCTAACACATTATAAAAATTTTGGATATACTTATTTCAAGTCACTAAATTCCATCCGTCAGGTCACTGAAAGTCACTATTTAAACCATTTTTGGTCCCTAAAGTCACTAATTTTTCTGGGCGAAATGGGTTCGATGTTTGAACAGTCGTTATCATTTGTAATTATTTTTATTTGTAATTTAGTAAATAAAAAGACCTTACATCTTGTCTTTTTAAAGTTGTATGAAGTCAAAATTTTAATTATTAATTAAATCATTAATTGTTATAATTATTCTACGTTTGAGATCAAAAGTTTCACAACTTAGCATAAAATTATTTTTAAAGAATCAACAAAAAAAGCTAACATAGAAAACAAATTAGAAAATAATTAAAAAATTTTAAAAATTAAAAAAAAAATTAAGTTTTAACTTTCAGAAAAGTAAAAATCCACCAATTTATCAAAAAAAGTGACTTTTAGAGGGAAAAAGTGACTAGTTTGATGCCTGAAGAGTACAAAGTAAAATAAGCTCACCTTAAAAATTTTTGAACAGATACTTACACAATTAAGTTTTTCAAATCAGCTGAATATGTCCTTCCAACGAGATCTAGCGACGTTTGAATATTTTCACGTTGAATAGCTAGTAAAGATTTACATGCTAAAGCCAGGACGAGTTTGCCGAGTGCGGTTAAATCCTCTTGCTAATTTAAAAAAAAAAAAAAATTTAATTAATTAATTTTTTTTTCTTTTGGATAACAAACGTAGACAAACAAACGTACCTGGTAATGTGGAATGAGAGCTAATGGATTAGCAACACTGGAATCAGACGTTAAAACATCCGTAACACCTACGCAACTTAAACGTAATCTATTCCTACTTGATAAAATCACTTTAGAAGGATCTAAAGTCCTGCAGGCCAATCCTGCTCCGTGAATTACTCTCACTGCAGCAGTTATCTGAAAGAATAAAAAAAAAAAAATTAAGATAAATGATATGAGGACACAACAGTGAACTACTATGCTACTGCGCGTTAATTTCATCATCTTTTTCCTTATCATCTAACATCCGACATCGATACGAAAGATCAAAATAGTACCTGAATAATATAATTCCATAAAAGATTCTCGGGAAGCATCGAGGAATGCTGGTGTCTGAGCAAAGTATTCTTAGTATGACTGTAAGGCCGAGGTGCTGTTGGATCAGCCGAAAACGGAGCCGGTCCAGCACCGTCTGCCGGCGAGAAATGTCTGGCCCATAAAGTCTCACTTCCAGGATGGTAATCATAAACGAATACTATGGCTATATCAAATTTTAAAAAATTATAAATAACCGTCCTAATTCCTAAAAAAATATAAATAAAAATAAAACGTACAGTTATCACCAAATGCTTTAGTCGTAAAAACTTCTTTGAGCTGCACAATATTTGTGTGACTTAGACGTTTCCACATATCAACTAATACCATACATTTTGTACTTGACAGCCGGAATCCATGAATTCGTCTTAAACAATACCTAACCCCGGTTTTAATGTGGGTAGCTTTGTACGTAGAGCTAAGACCGATTTGTACAGGATCACCCATAGGCAATTGTTCCAAAGGTACGAGTTCGTGATAATGTTCTACATTAGCGGGTAAGTCTGAAAAGAAAGATTTTCATTAATAAAAAAAATCCGTTAATTAGAAAAAAAAATGTTATTCTGTAGTAAATATCTTACCAGGATACAATCGAGGATCAGGTTGAAGCATTATAAGCGCATTCTTTTCGAGTATATCATTTTTAATACTCTCTGAAACATAGAAACTTATGGAGGGCGGCACTGACGACGTTTCTTCTTGAGTGACATGATTTTGACTCCCTGCGAAACCTTGAAAACCGGTATTCGGAGGAGAATCGCCTGATGTATTGGTTGCTGGGTAGAAATATGTTGTACCTCCCACATTTTCTTGATTAACTTGATAACGATATGCAGGAGCTGGATGAACCAGACTATCATTAAGTATTGAATTACCAATGGGTGATTCCCTGAGTGGAGGTGGAGTCGGGGCAGCTAAACCTGGACTCTCTCCATTGCTTCTCCCAACTAATGGTCGAATGCTGTTAGGAGTACCTAGGTCTCTGCGATGGGCTTGAACCTGTTGCTGCATTTTAAAATAAAAATAAAAAAATTACTAAACTGAAAAACTAATAAAACATAAATATGATTCTTACAAGCAGAACAGATTCTTTCCCAAGAGCTGATGTCGGATCTAAGCTAATTCCACCCAAAGCATCACTCAGTGAGCTACTGATAATAGGAGTGGCAGCATTCTGACGATTCTGAAAAGAAAATGACAAATGCTATTATTTCTGTATTTTAAAATTTCAATTTACAAAAAATTTACCATATATGTTGCCAATTTCGACTCCTGTGGCACTCCATTGACTTGTGAATAGGACATGAATAAAGGGTCCATATTAAGATAATAAATGCCTAAAATACATGTAATTAAATTTTAGCTTCCAGTACTGATTCGAAAATAAACATTTCAAAAAGCCAATTAAAATACCTTGATGATCATGTGAATGATATAAAGGTTGAATTTACCTGCTTACAAACATTTAAACCTGCAATTCTATTGTTTGTTTTTCACCAAATTCACAAACTCAATACCTATCAAAAGCTATTATTTCAGAGAACAGATAAAAAAAAAAAAGGGACATCTGCTCCTAATGGATTATTCCATTTATAATTTTTTTTTAATATAATAAGCCTAAAAATACAAATAAACAAATTAATTATTTCTCTAGTTATTCACAATCCTTAAGTTATCTTTTTTTACATTACCACTATGGTAATTAATTATCAAGTATTGTTTTTTCGGAATAAATTAGATATAAACGACTCGTTCACTTGATTGAGATAAAAAAAAATATAATATAATGAAAATTTGCTGATGGTAGCTTTTCATAGTTTTTAACTTAAATACATCTGACGTTTCTAAACACAACATCAGATTCGAAAATTGTATTTTAAAGGGAAATAATCCATAAAAATAAAAACCTTTTACAGATTTTGGTGATTATGTTGAATTTACCTGACAGGGCATATGGATCGAAGGCCAAAGATATTTAATATTTTTATAAGTACTATTTCACGAAACGGAGGTTTTAACGATATTTGTGTTCAAAATTTAAAAATTCATTGTAATAAAACAACACGAACCTTTTTATTGAAGACAACAAATCATAACAAACAAAGCATTTTTTAATCCACTTCTTCCCCTACTTAGTGTTGTTAAAAATACAGTATTTTTTGGTTTGGATATTAATACGTATATATATACGGATATATATACGTATTGATACGGATATAAATACCAATAAGTTAAACACGTAATCCGATTTTGAAAAAAAAACAAATTTTTTTTTTACTTTTCGGGGCATTTTCGAGGTCCTATTTGATCGAATATTAGCAGATACATAAGAATTCGTTGAAAAGTAGTGCTTTTAATGCAGAAGCAATAATAAAAACCAATATGAATAATCCGGTAATCTTCGACCATCTTTGAACGCCATATTTGTTTCTTAGCGCTCAATTCAAACATCTTAGAAATATTATCGCTTCCAGGTCCATTAAAACGGGTTTTTATTGCTTCATAAGGTGCGAATAAGCATTCTTAACAAATTAAACGGCTTATTTCAACCAGAAAAGCGTTAATTTACAGGAAAAACGACAAAAATTATTAAATATTCAATGAATACGGGATTTATTTTTTGGTATTGGTATTAATACGTATATATATACGTATTAATACGCGTATCAATATCGTATATATATCCCTTTAACAACACTACCCCTACTGCGCCAGGACTTTAGCTTTTGCTACTAGCAAATTTATTGGTCGTAGCAAAATTTTGCTTTGCGGTTAGCGAAATTTGAGATTTGCTGAGATATTTGATTTTTAAAAATTAAGGCGGCAAAGTAATATAGTCTTGAATTGGGACTCTGGTCTGTTATGTTCGAAGGTAAGGCTCTAGGTTTTCTACGGTCTCGACTAGCTCTTTTGGTTGTAAAGGTAACGATTTTCCTATTATTATTATTATTATTATGTATTATGATATGTCTGGAGTATTGGAACTAAATTAAAAGTATTGGAACTAAAAAAAAAGTAATATCATAATACATAGTTGAATTAAGGAACGATATTCATTCAAATTATTATTATTATTCGTAACTTTCAGTTGGTTTTCACGTTTGGGTTCTTAGTTTTCAATGACCAAATAAAAGTATTATTGATTGGATTGTTCTATTTTTTCCCATTGTTTCTATTCTGCCATTTAATGTAGTGAAGTAAAAACGTTATGGAACAGTTTCAGTTCATCTTTCCACCGGTTTGGGCACAGATGAAAAAGTTATAACTTTTTCTTCTGTGGTTTGGGGGTCAACATGTTGATTTCGGATGCGTTGACAACCGCAATTCGCAGAACCGCAAAAGATTCATTCTCGCAAAAAAAAAAAAAAGTTGCATTTCAAGTTATTTGATTGTGATAAATGTAAACATTGCCGTTTTTTCGTAGATTTGTTAAATCAGAAACCATTAACTATCGTTTCGTGATTTTAAATTGTCACTTACATCAAAAGGTAAGGCAAGGACCATTTCTTTTTTTACGGATTAAATCCATGCACTACTATTCATTTTTAGTCTTTTCATATAGAATGCACTGTTGAGTTTAGGTTAGATAAGTAATTATGCGCGCGGAGAATATATGTTTGATTAATATTTAGGTTCACCGGACGTAATGCAAAAAAGAGGGCGGAAAATAATGTCCAACAGGAACGTTGTCTTATTTAATCAGTAAAATGATTCTGATTAATTTTTTACACAAAACTTTTAAAATCAAAAAAAAAAAAAAAATTTAAATTATAGAAAGTTAAATTTTTTATTTTTTTCAAATGGCATATGAAATACGGTAAATCAGACTTACTGAAAAATATTTTGAATAATGTAAAGCATTTAAGAATAATCGATAAATTTTCTTAGTTGATTTTGGTTTTGTTGATGTGAACAATAGGTGAATGAGAAATATTTGTTAAAGGGGAAACTTATGCTGATCATTGTTTTAAAAATATTAATCAGATGAAAGTCTAATAAATTTTTTTTTAAAATTGGATTTTTAAATGGTAAATTAGCAGTTATCATTGTTTATTATGCAGGAAAAACATTTAAAGAATTAGGAGAACTTAAAAACTTAAAAAGGAAAAATATTTAAATAATACCAATTATTAGTAATTAGAGGTTGTGCTGAGTTTGGTGCAGTAACCAGATTTTGATGTCTCCAGTCTGAACGACATTTCTTGTGTAAAAATATAAAAGCTCAGGTGCTCAAAAAATAAATTCTACTTATGATGATTAATTAAGTACATTACTGATTTTTTTATTTATTTTCTGAACTACCATCACTATAAAATTGCTCAGAGACTTCTTGTGAAACACAATCTATCTTAATAATTTCACTTACCTTTTTAGTGAACAATCCTGTTCTCATTAAATATCTTAAGGTTAAATTAATTACTTCCAAAATCTTTTTTAACAATTTAGAATTATATTTTAAAGAAATATATATATTATCGATAAATCAAATTATATTGTATTTTAAAAATGACAACCTTTATTTTTAATTTTTTCTAAAAAGATTTATAAAGACAAAAACATTGATTTGAACCCTAATATTTCATTTTATGTTATTAACTAACATCCAAAAAACGAAAATCTTAATTCAAGAAAAAATTTTAACCTTTTATCATCTCAATTTTTTTAAATAATTATTTCAAATAAAAGTTCTATTTGTGAGGCATGCTTTTTTTTAATTTTTGTATTTTAATTAAATTTAAAATTTTAAATTTTAAAATGTAATGAAAAAACCGCTAAATAGGTCTATATTTTGTTTTAAATCCTAAGGGGATTGGGGTCATGCTTACTTTGGCAAAGGACGGCTGTACAAATTACAGTCAAATAAGCAAGAAATCATCACAGATCTTTTCTTTTGGAAAAAGGTTTTAAATTGAAGCGATTCTTTGGGTATAGGAAGAAAAAAAAAAGGTAATAAAGTGAAATAAATATGAAGGGAGGAAATCGATGCTATTATGTGAAAGATTTATAGTGCCAATTTTTTTGTTTTATCTAAGTGCTCTTTTAATATTTTTATTGTGGTGTTTTTAACATCAAAAAAAAAAAATTTCGATTAAAAAGAAAAATAAATGAAAGTAAGAGAATAATATGGAAGATTAGTTGATAAAAAGTTTTTGTAAAATTTTTTTGTCAAGGATTTCAAAATTGAATCCTGCAACAATTTCTATCACAGGTTTAGTTTAATATTTAAAAAAAAATTTTTTTTCTACTTTGATGGCTCCCCACTGTTCTGCTTTTTTCTGGGATGATTCGGGCAAATGTTGCTTCCCATTAAATGGTCTCGCCAGTTTTCTTCTTTTTCAATATCTGTATGGCAGAGAGGACATCTTGTTCTGTGAGTTATGGACTTCGAAGGTGTGCATTCGTGATTTTCGAACAAGTCTTTACATATGGCTTCCTGGCATTTTTCACATTTTTGGAAGAGATGATTATGATCGCAGTCGTCTGCAAACATAACAATATTGTGTTGTAGATTTTTTTTAACGAAGAACTTCGTTATTCGGAACTAGTCGGATAAATGTGCAAGATTTTTTTACGCTTTTACGGGGGAGTCATGCGTAAATGTGTAAACATTTTTTACCTCCTTATGGGGGAGTCATGCGTAAATGTGTAAAATTGTTTTACCTCCTTATGGGGGAGTCATGCGTAAATGTGTAAAATTTTTTTACCTCCTTATGGGGGAGTCATGCGTAAATGTGTAAAACTTTTTTACGTCCTTATGGGGGAGTCATGCGTAAATGTGTAAGATTTTCTTAATTTTTATAAATAATATTCTTTATCGTAATTTTTAAAGCAGGATTATAACTAATCTTCTTAATAACAATTTTTAAAAAATAAAAATTAAAATTAGTCGAGATGCCAGAAATAGGGGACTTAGCGATTTTGTTGAAATGAGGGCTTTTGAGAAAAAGAAAAAATTTTTCATTAATAATTACTTAAAAATTTTCATTACTTTTTCTTTTTGAAATTAGGCTAAATGTCCAAAAATAGAAACTTAGAGATTTTTCGTTTCCTACAAAAACTTTTAATTATCAGGAAAAACTAATCTAAAATTTAGATTTTTAATTCTAAAATTTTTAAAACTATTTTTGACGTAGTACTACGTCGTTGGGCTCGGTCCAGGGGAATTTTTTTAAATTTTTAAATTTTTAAAACTGTAAAAAAGATCAGAAAAATATTTATCTGTTCCTGTTCGAGGCTTAAAAATTTTAATAATTAAAAATTACGATGTGTCCTATAACGAAGTTCTTTGCAACCCTTTCCGTTATAGTTACTCTATAACTAACTACAAATTTTTAAATTTGCTTTTTTTTTTTTTTTTTTTTTTTTGGAAAATTTACCTAAACGATGTTGAATGAGACCGGATATCTCTACTACTTCTTTACAGTAGACGCATCTCGTCAGCATAGGGCAGTTTTTCCAATAATGAATATTCAGACTTTCTTCAGTAAACCAATTTTCGGACGCAAAACAAAATATACACATTCTACAATGTAAAAAAAAAAAAAAATGAAAATCTATATTTTTGAAAATCTGACTTCTTTAAAAAAAATAAATGCGGCCTACTTAAATGTTTGCCCTTCTGGTTCTTTGGCCTTTTTATCCTCCTGAGCAGTTGGCGGATCTTCACTTGGGGATGTAATCACGCTGGCAGATGAAGACTCGCTCATCACCGTTTCTTCTTTGGCTTGTTTTGGTGTTTCATCCGTTTCTTCAGTCGTTCCATTTCCAATATACAAACTAGCAGTCATGGAAGCATTCATCAAATCATCCTTATTATCCCTTGTCATTGAAACATTCATCAAGTCATCTTTATTCTCCTCGACGATTTCTTCTGCTACCGCTACTTCAGTTTTATTTTCCTGTTTCTTGCTTAATTTTTTTGCGGTTATGATCGACGATAAAAATCCGGATGTTTTACCACCGTGATGACCGTTGGTCGGCACCGGTATTCCCGACTGAGATACCGGAGAATTTTTATCCAAGCCTCCTGCCTCTGGTTTTTTAGTCATTTTACAAAAAGTGCTGGTGCTGTTTGATAAATTAACGGTTGCTTGACTGGTCGTCGAATTGCCGATGTACGAAGTTGGGAATATGTATTTCAAAGATTTTAAATTCCTTATACCTTTTTGTGCGAAGGATAATCTGTCTTCTGCTACTCTGACGGAATCTACCAAATTAGGAAATTTCAATGTTGGATCATCCTCCGTGATATGAGGTTCATTTCCGTTTCCGTTAATAACCGATGAAATTTTTTCGCTTTCCACGTCGATTCTTTCTTCCGATATTCTGGACATGCTTTTCCTTTTTTCCATGATGTCCCCGTTCTTTGCGGTCTCTTGAGCGGTTCCGAACTGTTCCGATTTTTCCTTCGGGGGAGATTTGTTGTTACCATTATGATTATTATGTCTGTTAAATTTCCGCAATATCCCGTGTGAGGTGTCACCCGGAGGGCAGTATAAATATGGCTTTGTCGGAGATGTTTGCTGATTCACAGTTCGCTTTGGCAAATGGGAAGGAAAAGAGGTCGGTTTCGTTTCTTTCCCGTTGCGTTCTTCCCCGTTTGAGTTTTGCTCCTGTTTACGATTTTCGTGTGTTCCGTTTGATTTTGGCACAGATAAACCCTGATCACTTAATTCCCTTTTTCTTTGTAAATCCATGAAATCGAATTCTTGAAATAGTTGCCGGTATAAAAGATTTCTCCTCGTGATGTCGTCGTCAGGTGGTAATTGTTTTCTTACAAGACGTGGATTAACCTTGTAAACTTGAATTAGGATTCTCTCTGATACTTTCCTAACGGCTTCTGCAGGATGATGAAGACCAGACGAACCGAACTCGGCTAAAGTCCGGCAAGTTAAACCGCTGAAAAATTAATAATTAATTCATCGTTTTTTTTTTTATTCCACATTTGAGTACCAACCTTTGTTTATCAGTAGAAATCCCTTGATTTAGAATAAGCTGCTCTATCATCTCTAATCTGCTAAGCGCCAGTCTTGGGTGCACGCTACTAGTCAACGGCCTACTTAATTGTACTGGAATTATGTGAAGACTTCTGCAATTCAAAAATTATATTGTATATCCAATTTGATAAATCCTCTTCAAGACCAAACGTTTTTATTTTCTTACCTAATTTCTTTACAGTCGGCCATACTTAATAGCGTATGCGTCGCCATGTTGTGAATCCTTGGCGTTGCATCTCCTGTTTTAGCTATTAATTCTGGCAATAATCTCTCTACACTCCTAGCTACTTCAGCCGATGTCACTTTACTGCGAAAATTAATTTTTGTTTGTAAATTCGGAATCGGTTTAAAAATTAAAATATCTTACCTATTAGGAACGAATTCTGAAAAAAATAGTCTAATCGTATCAGCTGCCATACTGTAAACCGAATAAACTTTATCCCTTAAAGCTCGATGTAGCAAAAATATCGCTGCCCTTGCGACTTTGTTCGGAGAATGTTGAGGGATGTCAGTGGTTTCTGCATTGGTGTTAACTTGACGTTTCAGTTCTTCTTGCAACAGTCTAAGGCCTTCTTCTTTGTCTGTGAAATGTTTGGAGTAAAATTTTTCCACCTGAAACGGAGAAGATGCTCGTTATTAAACCTGACCAGGTTTAACCAATAAAACGTATCTCGAAACAGAAGGATTTTTATAAGGAATCGATTTTTATCCGTCAAAGCAATGAAATTACTTTTACGACTAAGAAATTAATTAATTGCTTTTATGAAACGACGTCGACAAGATCAAACAAAATAATACTAATGATTTAATGCGTTTACAAATATGCAATCAGCAACACAAATGTTTTCAAACTCCTATTCTCAAATATTCGTCTGCTGTTTTGTTTTTTTGCAAAAGGACGACAAATAACAAATTTTATCTCTTATGTGTACCAGGGGGTGATCGTTTCAGTTTTTAAAATCGTCAAGGTCGCGCATGACGTAAAACGCGTCATCATCTTTATTTTTTCAGATGTGCTAATTGGTTGAGAGTAAAGATGATGACGAAATACGTAGTAGTCACGTGATCAAATCGACGCGTGATCACACTATCCTTTTATTACACTATGATGTGTATAGTACAGCTGTTTCGTGCCACAGTAAAAAATAAAAAAAAGAGTCGAACCTAATAAATAAGCTTATCCATCGAAGAAAAAACACCAAACACATTATTAAAATCTACGTTTTTATTAAATTTTTTCAAAATTTTAATATTGTGTCGCAATTTCAATATGGCGTCCGTTTAGAAACAATGATTACATATATTAGAAACAATGCCTTACCAAGGTATTTCTACATTTTTTTTTTTTTACGAATTTCTTCCTTATTTTTTTTTTCTTTATATTTAGGAATATTTTATTGAGACAAGTTATAACGACTAGTCGTTATAATTTGCAGGCCCGCGGGAGTAATTACAGGCCACCCATTTCCAATCGGAAATCAATTTAGGCCAGACCGGATTCGGAACCTGCCAACCTTCCTGACCAATCCTTGCGCATGAGCTTTCGCATATGAGCTTTCATTGATGAGCTTTTCACAGACACCCTTACAGGTCGACGAGAAGAGAGCGAATTTTCGCGCGAGTGATGACGGAATTCGATTCCTCATAAAAAAAAAGTCCAAATGAATAATTTTACACCCGAGCTTTCGCATCGGAAAGCTCGAAGTTAAAACTGGTGACATTTCCGGACCAGTTCGTGAATTGTTCATTTTTCCTGACCAGTTCGTGAACTAATCGGTTTTCCTGATCAGTTCGTGAACTGGTCGTTTTTCCCTGACCAGTTCACGAACTGGTCACTCTCTCTGACCAGTTCGTGAAATGGTCGCTCTTATTGACCAGTTCGTGAATTGATCGCTCTTATTCACCACTTCGTGAATTGGTCATTTTTCCTGACCAGTTCGTGAACTGGTCGCTATTCCTGACCATTCGTGAACTGGTCGTTTTCCCTGACTAGTTCGTGAATGGTCGCTATTCCTGACCAGTTTGTCAACTGATGAATTTTTCGAACTCGAATTTTTTAGCCATGTTTATGTAATAAATGTTTAAACGAAGTTACCCTGTCTAGCGCAAAGGAACCCCTGGGTACGGAATGCATAATCGCTAATGGAGAACGTGAGGATGAATCGGACCCCTAGAAAATGGGTTTCTTTAGCTGAAAAAACGTTCCAGAAACTTACCATTTCTATGCCGAAAACGGAAATCGACAAAGCAGCCTGCTTTTTTTCTCTCTCATTCAATTTAGACTTTCGGGAATTTTGTTCAAGACCTAATTGACATTCTCTGACTACATCATTACTGTGAAAGCTAAAAAAATAAAAAAACATAACTGACTCAGTAAATAACTCCTTAAATTGCTGGATTTTTAAAAAAAAAATTAATAATACTTACTGCCTTAATGCCGGTAGCATCCTCTCTTCATAAGCTTCGTAGCTACTTTTAGCGGGGATAGCACCTGCTGATTTGTTTCTTCTCCTCAGCGAACCCCTTAAGCTGTTGGGTCGACTTACTGTATTGGCAGGAGGACTTTTTGATACGTTGGAAATGCTCGGGATGGAAGGACTTTTACATCTCGCTACATCGTTTGCTTCTTTGACTTGAGTTTTCGTTTCCGACGGAGCTATCGTACGTGGTGTTTCAAAATTTTGAGCAACTGGCGATTCGAAATCTACGTATTTTTGATTGAATATGTTTTGGGGTTTCGTATTGCTTTTGACGTTTTGAGGGAATGTGAACGAATTCGCAAAGTGATCCGTTTCTTTTTTCGGAGTCCTTTGAGGTAACGTGGATGGGAATTCAGCTGGGACGTTAGACGGAGCCGAATTTCTCCCTGTCTCCTGCGTCATAGGAGCCGGCATGGAATGATACATGTCGGAGGACGGTTGGGGGGTGCAAATGTTTAAAACTTGCTGCCACGGGTGAGAGCTGTAAAGCGGCGTGTTGGGCTGGAGCTTTTGAAAAAAATTAAACTGAGCTTGAGGGGTGGATAAATCCGGATAAACGGATTGGACGTATTGACATAATTGAGGATTCGAGGACGAAGATGAATAATATTGATTCGGAGGGCTTTGAGTTCGATTATAATATTGTTCTGAAAAGGACGTATGGCTTTGAGAATGAATCATTTGATTCGGCGTTTGAGGACGGTTGAACGTTTGTTCGGATTTGGAGCTCTTGCAATATGGTAACTGGTGATGGTGAATCTCCCATTCTGTTTTATCATCCGGTTGAAGGTGGTCGGTCATGGGTGATATCGGACCGTGATATGGTCGGAAATTGGGGGAAAAATTGTCCATTTCAGTTTCCGGCTTTTGTAGGAAGGACTCTAGTGGGGGTGGAGCTAGCTCTTGCTTCCTTAATGTTTTGCTGATTGGGCTTCCGGAATTTAAATCGTTTTCTTCAACAGGCTGAAAATTAAAAACAGGGGGGAAAAAAATTAGTATTCCAATCATGAAATATAAAAGTACAATAAGTTTGAATATTAAATGCAAAGTGGCTCGTCAACCATAAGGTCGCGTTTGTTAGGGTTGAGTTCAGAAAAGTCAAATAAATCAGACGTTTTTGGACAATAGAGAAGTCACATGTTTTGAGATGATTCCATCGTTTAATTGTGCTATGGGAGATAGGACAAAAGCGTAATTTTGACTAATTAAAAAAAAACGGTCAAACACCGAAAAGAAAAAAATCAAAAATTTGAATTTGAATGCCCGCCAAAACGGAACGTGAAGGAACGTGACGTCATTTGCCTAAAAGTGGTTGTGTTCGTTTCTGCCACTGTTAAAAAGAAAAGAGTTAATGACGGAGTTCAACATCATTTTTAATCTAAAAAGAGTTTCGAATTCACACAAGAGTCAGTTTGAATTAAAAAGTACTCTTTAAAGAGTATAATAATTTTTCCACTCTGCGATGAAAATGTTGTTCATTTGCGAGTTCAAAATGCTCCTTTTAGATTTTTTAAAATTTGATCATCTTTAATTCGGACAACTCGTTGTTCAACCCTTTACAGAGTTCAATTTCAGGACTCGTGAAAGAGTTTACCCTTATTGATACTCTAGTTCCTAGGATGTATTAAGAGTTCAGAATTTTAAAAGAATCTTTTTTCCTCCACTCGGAACAGAGTTATTGCAGCTTCAATTTCAAAGATGAGTTTATTGAAAAAAATTAAACTATCTAAAGAGTTTATCAACTTCCGTTTTAAAAAATATAGTTGAACTCTACAATTTGAGTTCACGAACTCATAGGATTTAACTCGGTTCCAAATAATATCTGTATCGAGTAAATTAAACTCTTTGATTTTTAACAGTGTGAAACTTTGAACGGCATCGATGTGTAATGTTTACAAGCATGTTTACAAACAAGGCGTGTTCCGCTTCAAATTCAATAGCTCGCTTCGAGTTCGATATCTCGCTTCGGTACAGGCAGATGACGTCACACCAATAAAAATGTCGTTTAAGGAGTGATCACGTGACAAAAACTTTTCCTGACTTTGTTTTTCTTTTTTTTTTTTAATTTGATGAAAAATTTTCACGTTTAAATATTAGTTTTTAATTAAGAACATACTACACATTAGTTTCCAGCGAAAATCTCAAAACATGTAACTTGTCTATTATCCTCAGAAAAAAGAAAAAAAAGAAATGGTTCCTGCGGGAACAAAAATGTCTTGTTTGTGACAAAAAATTATCTTAAAAATCATGCGAAAACAATAAAAATATCTTGTCAAGAAACAACCTGTCCGTTGTCATGAAGCATTTTTGTTTTCCTATGAAACACTCCGGATTTGTTGCATGACGAAACTTGTTCAAGACATTTTTTTTTCTTAGTGTAGGAACTACAAAAACCCCTTGATATGTTTTATTTATTGGCCGCTATTCGGCACTCCTTGCATTTCATAAATTTAATACCTATCTTTTTTTTTCTAGGTAATATGACGGACAAGCAGAAAATCCTAGTCTGTGGCGACGTCGAGGGAAAATTTAAAGCTTTATTTTCCCGCGTAAGTTTAATCAACGAAAAAAGCGGCCCGTTTGATTTTCTGCTTTGCGTCGGTGATTTTTTCGGTGATTCCCCCCTGACCTGGGAACCTTATAAAAATGGAATTTTGCACGTTCCCGTGCCGACCTACATCTTAGGACCGAACAAAGAAAAACATTTGGAATATTACTCCGACATTAACGGTTGTGAAATGTGCCCGAACGTTAACTACCTCGGTAGAAGAGGGATTCTTACAAGCAACGGACTCAAAATCGCTTACGTAAGCGGTTGCGAAGGTTCCGGAAGTGACGTTACTTTTAGTGAAAAAGACGCCGTTGCGGTGCGGGATATAGCTTATAAATCTCGAGGGAAATCGAATTTCCTCGGGGTGGATGTTTTATTAACTTCCGAATGGCCGAAAAACATTACGAATTTAGACGGGAATAAAAATGTACCTGATTCGAGCTCCGGTTCGCAACATTTAGCTTGGCTGGCTTGTCAGCTCAAACCTCGTTATCATTTCAGTGGATTAAAGGATATTTTTTACGAAAGACCCCCTTACGCGAATCATAATCCTTCGGAGGAAGGGAATTCTCATTGCACGAGATTTATAGCTCTCGCAAAGGTCGGCAATCCCGGGAAAAATAAATGGATTTATGCGGCGAGCTTAACTCCCATAGATCAAATGAAAAAATCGGAATTGTATCAAATGACGTCGGATCAAACGGATTCCCCCTATCCGAAAATCATGACGAGACCGAATTTGGATGAAGGGAAACAATATTTCTACGATATGAACGCTCCGACGGAAGATAGAAAATCACACAAAAGAAAAAACCGCAACGATTCCGAATCGGAAAAGAAGAAAATGAATTTCGATAACCCGGAAAATTGTTGGTTTTGTTTGTCGAGTGCGGCCGTGGAGAAAAATTTGGTTATAAGCATCGGGGATGAAACTTATTTGGCTTTGGCGAAAGGAGCTTTGACTCCCGATCACGTCATGATCCTTCCGATTCAGCACCATCAGTCCTTAATCAAATTAACGGACGAAGTTAAGGAGGAGATTAAAAAATTTAAATCGGCTTTGAGGAAAATGTTTAAAACCGAAAACAAAGTTCCCGTGTTTTTCGAAAGGAATTACAAAACGAGTCACTTACAAATGCACGTTATTCCCGTGCCGAAAGAAAAAGCTGGGAAATTGAAAATTGCTTTTGAAGATTCAGCTGAGGCTCAGGGGATCGAACTGCACGAGTTACCGGATCATTCCAAACTCGAGGATCTCGTACAACCTGGATCTCCTTATTTTTATTTGGAATTGCCGTCGAAGGAAAAATATTTCTGTTCGAAAATGAAAAACTTCCCGTTGCAGTTCGGAAGGGACGTTTTAGCAAGCGAAGAAGTGTTAAATTGCCCGGAAAGGGAAAACTGGAGGGATTGCGTCTTTTCAAAAGACGAAGAGACTAAAATGGTGACAGATTTTAGGAAAAAATTCGAAAAATTCGATTTTACGACATAGACAAAAGGAGTGTAGGTTTTATGAATGTAATATAATTGCAAGGAAATAGAACAAAAGCGTTGAATGTGGAAAACACTAAAAGATGCGAGATGTGTTGAGGTTATTACATGTCCTTTTTATTTTGTTTTATTCGTCCCGAGTGAAATTCAGAGTGGTTTTTAACCCTTTTCCGCCAACAGTCCATAAGAAGAAATTTCACATCCCGACCATTTTTTTTTTCCTTCAGATTTTGATCTAAGAAATAAAATTAGTTAGGCCTAATTTAAAATAACGCCTAAATGAAGTGTTCATGGCGAGAAAATATGGTAAACGTTGCTGAAATAGAACAGAATCCTACGGAAGCCCTGAAGGGTCAAGTATCAATTTTTTTTTAAATTGTTTGTTCTAGAATAAACATTGTCTGCTCCGGAACTGACACTTTTTGGTTCATTGCTTGTTCCGAAACGAGCAGTGTCTGGTCCGGAACACACAACGTTTAATAAGTAAGTGGCTTATTTTGGAAAAGGCAATTTTTTTTATTGATTGTCTGTTCCGGAACAGGCAATTTACTTATTAAACGTTGTGCGTTCCGGAACAAGCAGTGTCTGGTCCGGAAGAAACAACATTTAATAAGTAAATTGCCCGTTTTGGAATAGACAATTTTTCATGATGAATTTCATTATCAACTGACAATGAATCAAAAATTATTTGTTCCGGAACAAACAATTTATATATTAAACAAAAAAAAAGAACAACAAACATTGCTTGTTCCGGAACAGGCAATTTTTTATTGATTGTCGGTTCTGAAACTGACAATTTTTGGTTCATTGCTTGTTCCGGAACAAGCAGTGTCTGGTTTGAAACAAACAACGTTTAATAAGTAAATTGCCTGTTTTAGCATAGGCAATTTTTTTTAATTAAATTTTTTTTGATTAATTTATTTATTAAACGCTATCAGCTCCAGAACAAACATTGCTTGTTCCAACAGACAACTTTTTATTGATTGTCTGTTTCGTATCTGACAATTTTAAATTCATTGTCTGTTCCGGAACTGACAATCAATAAAAAATTGTCTGCTCCGGAACAAGCAGTGTCTTGTGTGTTCCAAACAACGTAAACAATACTGCCGTGGCAAGCGAAATGGGCGTATGTCCATTCTTAAGTTGGCACTTGTCTTCTATTTTTAACTTATGTAAACAAAGATTCAATTCCAGAATGGACATACGCCCAAATCGCTTACCACGGCAGAATAAGTAAATTGCTTGTTTTGGAATAGACAATTTTTTATTGATTGTTCCGGAACTGACAATGAATCACAAATTGTCTATTTTGGAACAAACAATTTAATTATTAAACGCTATCAGTTCCGGAACAAGCAATGTTTGTTCTGGAACTGACAATTTTAAATCCATTGTTTGTTCCGGAACTAACAATAAAAAAAAATTGTCTGTTCTGGAAGAGGCAGTTTACTTATTAAACGTTGTTTGTTGCGGAACAAGCAGTGTCTGGTCTGGAACAAACAACGTTTAATAAGTAAATTGCCTGTTCCGGAACTGACAATTTTTTATTGCTAGTCTGTTCCGGAAAAAACGATTTAATTATTAAACGCTTTCAGTTCCAGAACAAACATTGCTTGTTCCATTTTATTGATTGTCTGTTCCGGAAATGACAATCAATAAAAAACTGTCTGTTCCGGAACACTGACAATGAATAAAAAATTGTCTGGTCCGGAACAAACAACTTTTAATAAGTAAATTGCCTGTTTTGTAGTAGACAATTTTTTATTGATGGTCTGTTCCGGAACTGATAGTCAATAAAAAATTGTTGAACTGACAATCAATAAAAAATTGTCTGCACCGGAACAGGCAACTTACTTATTAAACGCTATCAGTTCCAGAACAAACGCTGCTTGTTTCGGAACAGGCAATTTTTTGTGGATATTCTTTTCCGGAACTGACAATCAATAAAAAATTGCCTATTCCGGAACAGGCAATTTACTTATGAGACGTTCAACGGAACGCGTTGTTTGTTCCGGAACAAGCAATGAACCAAAAAGTGTCAGTTAATTCCAGAGCACAAAATTTTAATAAAAATAGATACTTGAACCTTCAGGGCTTCCATAGTATCCTATCCCAAGGGGTCGCTTGAATTTAAATTCGAGGTCTAAATGGTAAAATTCAATATGGGAAATCCACACATCGGTATAAATCTTAAGATTTTTTTTTTTTTTTTAAATTTCTTAGTAATTTATCCATAAGCTGAACAGTGAACATAGGGTAGGTCTAGAATTTTTTTAAGTTTTCCAAATTATTCACCCATTTTTGTCAGATATAAATTTTGTTTGCAAAATGAAACAAAACTAAAGAGTTTATTATTGCAATTAAGATAAATCGGAAAAGGCACCGTCCGTCATCTTAAACTTGAATTTTAGTTTTAAAAAAAATTCCGACTGCATTTTTGATATCAGCTACTCAAATTTATATTCCAGGTCAATTTTCAATTCATCGCCATCATTATCACGGTCGGGAAAGGGTTAAACCTTTCACTCAATTTTCCACTCATAAATCCTTCTGCCCTCCTGGCAGTTTGCTTTTGCGAACGATGATTGCTACGTCATCATCGTTTACTTTGATTAATTTATATCCAGACAAATCATTAGTTCAGCTTCCAGTTTCTCAAGGAGAAAAAAAAGATTCAGTTTTTCGACGCCGTAAACAAAGTAATTCGATCTACAACTTGTTACCTATATAAAAGCTCAAAAAAAAAAAAAAAAACGAAAGTTGGATGAGCTCTTTCATGTTTTTTAACTTGAAAAAAAAATGAGATGACAAACTTTGAAGAAAGGATTTTTTTTGGAAAGCTCGAAACAACTTTCACCGAACGGGAAAAAAAAAAACAAATCTGAAGCTTAAGCGTTAAAAACTGAATTTTTAGCGACTGGGTTGAAAACTGTCTCCCCGTCTATCCATCTCACGCCAAACTTAATTTTCCTCAATAAACTCATTTCCACTTTTTTTATTTCAGGGAAGGAATAAAAGTAAAAAACAAGAAAAAATGGGAAAAAAAAGTCCGTCCGGAAATGCTCTCATCCCACCTTGGCAGAATATTTAAAATTAATTGCAAAAATTTCAAGCGGATCGTTTTTGACGTTTTAAAGGTACTTCCCTTTTTCGTTTGTATTTTTTTTTTCTTTTTTTTCGTTTTTTTTTTTTAATTCTAATGGAAATGCTAATTCCCTCAGGAAAGCAAACAAAAAGGTAGCGAGAAAAAAAAAAAAAAAAATATTTACCCCGTCTAACTCCAAAAGTTGATCCACACGTAAAACCGTGTAAACTTGCTCTCTATATTGATCAATTTGCAATTTTTTAGCCTTTGCCTTGTCGTAATCCTCCGTATTGATCGCTTGCCTTTTTTCCTGTTCGAATTTTCCGAGTGTTTCTCCTGCTTCCCTCAAATCCTCTAATGCCATTTTTAATTTGCTCGCGTATTCGAATCTTTCCTCTGAAAACCAAAAGAAAATGAGAGAAAGACAAAAAGAAAAAAAAAAGAAACGAGGAAAAGGAGGAAAATGGAAAGCGAGTGAGAAATCCTAAAAGGAAAAATAAGAGTTTCGAAATTGACTTACCAATAACCGCTTGATGCTTTTTAGTTTCCATTACCCTCATTATTCTTGCTACGTCTTTGTCGACATACATTTCAAAGGCGAGATCATCGTAAGGTGAAACGTACTGAGGATTTGAAATCATCGTGGCTGAAAACAAAATAAAAATGAGAATTTTTTTTTTTTTTAAATTATTAAATTTTTTTTGATTTTTTTTTTTTCGGATTTTAGCTTACAGTCGGATGGTTGAGTCGCATAATAATGTCCGTTGTTGTTGAGTTCGTCACCTTCGGAATCTAATTCTGGGAGTTCTTCACCTAATACATTGACAGCAACAAGGCCGACCTAGAAAATAAAGAGAAGAGTTGAAGTAATGAAATTCGGAGGCGGTAAGTAAAAATTAAGGGGCATATCTTTTAGTTAAGTCCAAAAAACCTGTTGGTTTTTTTTTAAATTCTTCATTTTTTTTTTTTTTTTTTTTTTTTTGCCCCACAATTCGCTTTAAAGAAATTTTTCCCCTTTTGTAAATTTGGTAAACCAGGGATGGCTAACCGGTAAAATCAAAACAGTTCGGTTGGGTTAAGTTTTTTTTTTTTTTTTTTTTTTTTTTTAGGTGGAAAATTTGAATTTGGTTTGGTTTAGGTTAAAAATGTTGTGGTTCGGATAGGTTTCACTCAGAAAAGAAAATGACTAATGCGAATGCAAAAGTGCATTAAGACAAGACATTTTTCGTAAAAACCGTGCGAAAACAAAAAAAATATCTTTTGATAAGTCATTTCGGTTTGCCTTGGGATAAAATGTCTTGCCACAAGACATTTTATTTTGTTTTGCAACTATTGGCGACACTGCCGGACAGTATGATGATATCGGAATCAACATGGCGGCTCGCGAAAACGATGATTATTATTTAATGAAACAAAAACGTAGTATCGTTTTAATTTTTATTTTAAAAACTTGTACCACGGTATCATGGATTAAACAAGATGAATATTGCAGATTTTTTTATTCAGGTAACTTAAATTAAATGATTTTCTTTAAAAAATTGAACTGAAATCGAGCATTGTCCAATGCAGAGGATAGGTTATGTTTAAGTTATGTTGTTACTACGAAGCTACAAAAAACGAAGTAAAATAATATTTTTTCTATTGATGTTTCATATAGTTATTTTATTTACATTGTTTAGTGTGAAATTGTTTGATATACTCGAGCATGAGCAGTATTTTCGTAGTAACGTAATATATAAATTCTACATAAGACGCCATTTTGTTTGTTAACAATATACGACTTTCTGACATCCGAGCTAATGACTTGCGACAAGTCAGAAATGTCTTGGCTCAAAACAAAAGCGTTCAAAGCATAATAACCGTTTATGCTAAGTTAATTTGTTTTCTGAGTGTGGCTACCAATTTCAATTTTTTGAATACGGTTCGGTTCGGTTCAGTTTTTTTTTTTTCTTTTTTTTTTTTTTTGCCTTAGTAGAAAACCGGTTTCAAGATCGGTTCGGTTTTGAAATTAACTGGGTTCGGGTTCGGGTTCGGTTTCGGTTCGGCTGTTTTTCTTAAATCCGGTTCGGTTTAGTTTCGATTAGGTTTTTTTTTTTTTTCTGGAGTCCGGTTCGGTTTGGTTTCGGTTAGGTTTTCTTTTAACAAAAAAGCTGGTTTTGGTTCAGTTCTGTTCGATTTTTTGTTAATTCCCCGGCTTCGTTCGGTTTTCCGTTTAAAAACCGGTTTTTTAAAGAAAAAAAAATACCAAGCTTTGGTTCGGTTTTTGGTTGAAAAGCCCGGTTTCGGTTAGATTTTCAATGAAATGGAATCTGGTTTCAGGATCGGTTCGGTTGTTTTTCTTAAATCCTACTTTTTTTTAAACGAAAAAGCTGGTTTTAGTTCAGTTTGGTTCGACTTTTTTAAAATCCCCCGGTTTCGGTTTGGGGTCCATTTGAAAACCGGTTTTTTTGTTAATAAATACCAGGCTTCGGTTGGGTTTTTGGTGAAAAAGCCCGGTTTCGGTACGGTTTTGCTAAAAAAAAAAAATCCGGTTTTGGTTTGGTTTTTAGTAAAAAAAAAAAAAAACGATTTTGGCTCTAATGTTTAGTATAGAAAACCAGATTTCTTTGAATAAAATAAAACGGCTTTAGTTCAATTAGTTCAATGCGGTTCTTCGGTTCGGTTCGGTTTTTTTTTTTTTAAATAACCCAATTTCTGTTCGGTTCCGGTTTCGGTTTGATTTTTTTTTTTTTTTTTTAGAAATAATCCGATTTTGGTTTGGGTTTTTTCTTTCCGTTATTTGGGTTTGGTTTTCGTTCGGTTTTAAACCCTTTTCAAATGTTTGGTTTTTTAATTAAAATTTTTTAAAAGGTTCGGTTCGGTTCGGTATTTCTGAGGCAAAACCCCGGGTTCGGTTCGGTTTGCCGTTCCTGTGGCAAACTAATCCTGAGGAAATGTCCTTAAATAGTCCATAGCCAAACCTAAAATTCCGACTCCGCAGAAACTTGAATATTTATGAGTAAGATTCCGATTCCGATTCCGAAAGCTGGAAAAAAATTTCAGATTCCGATTCCGATTCCAGCTAACAAATATTTTAAGGATGCCGATTCGGTTCTGATTCCGATTTAAACCAAAATCGACTACTTGTAATAAAAATATTTTCGTACCTTTTAAGCTAATCTGAATCGAAAATATTTTTTTGTATGCCGATTCCGATTCCAAAGATTCCGAACTATTTTCAGACGAGATTCCGATTCCGATTCCGAAAAAAAAAAATTAATCGGAATTGCAGCCCTGTCCATAGCATCTAAAATCGAATTTCTGATTCGGCGCCTCGAACCCTTCAAATCTAAAACGACTATATGTTTACCATATGGAAAGTCAAAAGTGAATATCAAATTTGTAAAAAGCATTTTTCGGGGGGCAACGAATTACCATCAAAACAATTTTAAATTTATCATCGACAATTCCGGCCCTGAATTGGAGAAAAAAAAGTCGTCTAAACCACAACGTAAAGATATTTAAAAAAAAGAAAAAGCATGGCTGGTAAAATAAACACCAGCTATAATAAAATAAAACGAAATCCAATTTTCTGGTCTTTTCCAATATTGAGATTGGAATTTAAAAGGGGAATAATTTTTCGATTTTTGGGCGATCCTTTAAGCATTAAGCTATGAATATTAAACGAAGGCAAACACTAAATTATGCGTTTAACTTTCTACATATATATACAGTTTATATCACTTGGAGAATGAAACTTGCGAGATGAAACTTGCGCATTGTACAAATTTTCGGTTCAGAATCAAATTGTCTCATGAGATGTTCATTTATATTCCGGACGCAAACTAAGAATAGCTGGATAAGATGGCAAAATCTGCTTTTAAAATCGTACGAAGTTCTTTTGCACCAGTTGTTATTTTATTTTTTATTTTTTATTTTTTATTTCGTTGAAAATGTAAAAAAGAAAAAAGGAATTTTTCCTCGCCATATGATAATGTTTTCTTTTAGTTTTCCTTACTCAGGAAAATGCATGTGGCCGCAACGACAGCTGTAGTCAGCTGTGTCAGGCGCTGCTTAAATTCGATTTAAAAAAAAAAAAAACATTTTTACCTGATTGTAAATATTTTTATCGTTAATGTGATTAGAATGCAGCCTCAATTTGACGTATCTGGCTGTTGTTGGAGGCACGGTAACCGATTTTAATTCCCTAGATTTAAACCCTGTTGCTTGATTATCGGACAGAGTGATGAAACCCAAATAATCGAAGGATTGAACACCGCTTGGTGATAACGATGGATCATATTCGAGTTCTTCACTTATCCAAATTTCTATTTTTTGCGCTGTAAAAAAAAATAAAAAAATGAAATGAAATTAGCTTTTATTGAGAAGCTTTTTTTTGAACTTTCAAGAGAAAAAACTTAAGAATTTGAGGTTTAAAAAAAAATGAGATAAAAGTGCTAACGTGCAGCAATTTTTTTTTTTTTTTGTCGTCTTTTGGATGCTTGAAGACAGCAATGCAATAAAAAGCTCAAATTATAAGAACTATACCAGGATTTTGAGCTTTTTTTGAGCTTTCAGGAAAAAAAAACTTCAGAAATTTATGGGTGCCATTTATTTGAGCAGTATTTTATATTGAAAGGGGCAGTATTTAATTCAATTTTACAGTCAGTATATTTTACTGTTTTCGGGCAGTATTAAAATTTAAAAGGGCAGTAAAAATAATATATGGGCAGTATAAAACTCAATATTAGGTAGTATAAAATTCAATTCTGGGCGGTATAAAATTCATTTTTGAGCAGTATAACATTCATTTTCGAACAGTAGAGCGTAACCAAAAAAGCAAAAAAAAATTCAAATTACCCCCATTCAACTAATAAAGCTTGAGTAGCTTTTTTTGGCCTGTCCCGTTTACGTTTTTCTTCAATTGGGACAGCTTTGACGGCCACCGGTGGTCCTTTGCCACGTTTAAAACCGATACCCAGAGACAATTTTTCGCGGAAAATGTATTCTTTTTTAACCTATTTACCCCTTCAACCAATTTGAAGGGCGTTATGTTTATCGCTTCGTCTGGTTAATGGTCTATACGGCTGGCTGGCTGGCTGACTGACTGCCGTGTGGCATGATTTTGGAATTCCCTTGTAACTTTGAAACGGAAATATGTAGAAATCTGAAAATTTCACAGTTGATTCTACATATTTTCCCGGAGGCCCTGTTGCAATTATTTTTTCGAAATTCCAAACAGTTTTTGAGTAAACCGAGAAATCCGAAAACACTAAAAATGTACTAAACACGTAGCTTTAACTTATGGGGGAAGAAAAACAAAGAGAAGAACGGAAGTGTTTCGTTTGCTAGCGAGAAACTTTTTTTTTTCAGTGATGACCTATTCTTTTTTTGGGCTTATCCGACAGAGGAAGGTCCAACGTTATGTTTAAAATTTTCAAAATTAAAATCTGACAATATCAACAGGAATAAGGGGGTGTCAAAGTTAAGGTGGTTCACAGGGTAGTACTCATATCTCGAATATTTCTGTGATAGTAATCGGAACCTTGAAGTGAGCCACATAAGATGACGGCGAAGCCCATTGACCATCGCATAAGCGTTCAGTCATTTTATAATTTTCATTCAACAGTAGAATGTTAGAAGGCTGGCGGTTAATATGAAATAACATTATTATCATTTAAATTAAAATATAAAAATAAAAAAAGATGGAAGAAATGTAACTTGTGAAGTGAACAGATGATTTTTTTTTTTTTTTTTGAAATTATTAGTTTTTGTGGAGTAGGCCTAAGCATTCTTAAATAATTTTTTTAAAAGAAATTAAAAATTGAAAAGAATTAATTAATGGGTGTTGCATTACAAATCCAGCGGGAAATTAAACCGGTCCGAATCCGATTAGGCTGGTCTCCGGAGGTTTTAATAATGAACAAATTCGCGAAAGGATTTTTTTCTCATAGGACACTAGTATGGGGTGTAAGGAACCTTGAGTAAAAAATGTGACCAAATCCGAGTCCGGGTCTGTGCGTTATGGCACAAAAAAGGGCCCAGTTTTGCATTTTTTGCAATTTTTCCGCTGACAGTGGATTCGGAGAAAATTCGCGTTAAAACCATATTTTTCAGCGTAAAATTCTGCGTTGATTAGTTTTTTATTCGACTTTCTTCGATTAGTAGAAGCGAAGTTAAAAATTTTTTCGTGAACTTAAAAAAATAACGGAAAAAGCACCAAAACAGGTACTTTTTCTTTCTTCGCTTGCACATCGAAAACGATGGGTTGCCCAAAAAAACTGTAAATGGGGGATAAAAAGCGCATTAAATTGCGAGTAAAATGGGACCAAGTACGATTTTCTACGATGAACTAAAGCTGACTTAAGACAGGTTATAAGTGGAGTATTTTAATATTTTTTTAATTTTAACGCAGAATCTTCTTTTTATCGTCCAAAAAGGAATGGATACGGACTTTTTTTGTCTCGTAATGTATGGCGGTAAGTGAAATGGTCGAGTTTAAGTTGGAAGATGGATGATTTGATTTGGTGGGCTTGAAGCTAGGGAACATTTTAGCCAAAAAAAAAAAAAAAAAAAAAAAAAAAAAGAATTAAATTAAATCAAATTATCCATCTTCCAACTTAAAACTCGACCATTTCACTTACCGCCATACATTACGAGACAAAAAAAGTCCGTATCCATTCCTTTTTGGACGATAAAAAGAAGATTCTGCGTTAAAATTAAAAAAATATTAAAATACTCCACTTATAACCTGTCTTAAGTCAGCTTTAGTTCATCGTAGAAAATCGTACTTGGTCCCATTTTACTCGCAATTTAATGCGCTTTTTATCCCCCATTTACAGTTTTTTTGGGCAACCCATCGTTTTCGATGTGCAAGCGAAGAAAGAAAAAGTACCTGTTTTGGTGCTTTTTCCGTTATTTTTTTAAGTTCACGAAAAAATTTTTAACTTCGCTTCTACTAATCGAAGAAAGTCGAATAAAAAACTAATCAACGCAGAATTTTACGCTGAAAAATATGGTTTTAACGCGAATTTTCTCCGAATCCACTGTCAGCGGAAAAATTGCAAAAAATGCAAAACTGGGCCCTTTTTTGTGCCATAACTCACAGACCCGGACTCGGATTTGGTCACATTTTTTACTCAAGGTTCCTTACACCCCATACTAGTGTCCTATGAGAAAAAAATCCTTTCGCGAATTTGTTCATTATTGCAGAAATTTTTCATGTCCGGAGACCAGCCTAGATGGCGGTGCCGTCCGCAGCCGGTTGAAATCTCGGGTGGATGCCAATGCCGATTCCATATTATTTATTTAACTCCCGATTCCGATTCCGATCATATCCGATGTCGCCTCTGATTCCGATTTTAGTGAAAAAAAAAGTAGTGGAGCCTAGACGATTTTTGAAATCAGGGGTCCGAATCAGATGCCGGTGCCGATGCTGATGTCAGCCGCGGCCGCGCCTAAATATCTCGGGTCGATGCCGATGCCGATGCCGATTTGGGATAATTAAAAAAATCCGATGCCGACATCGGCATTGACACCGGCTTCTGAATCGGACCCCTGATTTTAAAAACAATCTGGAATGGCTCTATGACTTTTTTTTTCCCCCACTAAAATCTGGATCAGAGACGGCATCGGATATGATCGATGCCTGGTGGCGTCGGCATTAGCATCGGGTGTAGGTGCCGGAATCGGAATCGGGAGTTAAATAAATAATATGGAATCGGCATCGGCATCGGATTCGGACGCCTGATCTTGAATAAATTTGATAAATAAGAATGGACATCGATTTCTTGAGTAATTGAAAATTTATTTTAATCGAAATCTTGCAGTAAATTTGTGAATAAGAATCTGAATATATTTCGTGAACAGCTAAAAATTGGAATCTTGAAATAAATTTTGCAAATAGGAATCGGAATTGGGATCAACTTTTTTATTTAATAAAAAAAGAAAAGTTGGAATAAGAACGACAAACAGAGCAAAAATTCTCAATTGGAATAGGACTCGGAATAAATCTAGTTAGAAAAAAATTAATTAGTCAGAATCAGAATGAAAATAAAAAAATTTGCCATTAACTAAAATGCGCAAAATAAATCGTCAAAAAAAAAAATAAAAAATAAAAAATAAAAAACCTTCAAAAATTAATGTAATTTAAAAAAACTTAAATGCGTTAAATAAATAAATTTTTTAAAAAAAAGAATACCCCTTCAACAAAAAGAACTAAAAAGCAAAAAATAATTTTTTTTTTAAATTTTTAAAAAAGAACTGAAAGGCAGAAAACGAAATCAATTTTCACTATATAGGTAAGAGTTTGATTTCCCGAAAAAATGAACCATGACCTTCAGATTTGAAAAATTTTCACTACACGCAATAAATAGGCCAATAAAAATGCATTCAAAGGACAAAAGAAGCGCAGAAAAAATGTTTGTTGAAGGAGCAAGTCCCCTTTTTTTTTAAAACTTGCTCCTTCAACAAAAATTTTTTCTGCGCTTCTTTTGTCCTTTGAATGCATTTTTATTGGCCTATTTATTGCGTGTAGTGAAAATTTTTCAAATCTGAAGGTCATGGTTCATTTTTTCGGGAAATCAAACTCTTACCTATATAGTGAAAATTGATTTCGTTTTCTGCCTTTCAGTTCTTTTTTAAAAATTTAAAAAAAAAATTATTTTTTGCTTTTTAGTTCTTTTTGTTGAAGGGGTATTCTTTTTTTTAAAAAATTTATTTATTTTGTTTACTATAACGGACGTGAGGGGTCTTGGAAAGCCAAAATAATGCTTACGTAATACATGTATGATGTATGATCCCTAATCCATTATTATAGACGGAACGAAATGAGCTCAAACCAATAACAGTGTGAATGAAGCCATTCGTTTTCAAAATATTAAGCAAAATCCCTTTTTTTTTTCTCAATTATTTTAAAAACATGGTCCTCCTTTCGAAATACTTCCTTATCAGGCGCGAAATGTAAGACATCAATATCGCTTATTAATTCTTCCCTAAATTTCTTTTCTACCAAAATATCAATTTTTTTACAACATTTAACTTTTAGCTATTTTATTATTGTTCCTCCAGAAAGGTGCCTCTGCAGCTATTTTTTAAATGATTTGTTATAGAATCACATGGTTTCATATTTTCATTCGATTGAACATAATCTTTCGTTATTATTTCAAAAATAATTTTTTTTTCTGTATCCAAAAAATTTTTTTTGCCCTTTACATGCCATTTTATTTAAAAATACTGACACTTCTAGAAAAATACTGACACTTTTTGAAAAATACTGCCATTTCAATATTTTTACTGCCCATTGCTATACTGACCATCAAATACTGCCCCTTTCAATATTATACTGCCCGTTCAATATAAATACTTGCCAAATCGATAATATAATACTACCCAATTAAATATTACCCGAAATTTATTTTTAGGTAGAATAACCTAGAATATTTATTTTAAAATTCAAGACGGCGGACTTAGTATGGCGACAAATGTAAAAAAAAGTTAAAGTTATTAAATTTTCATGAAAATTTGTACTAAGGGGTTTTCGAGGCCGCTGATCTCGAATCCACTAATAGTTTTCTAAAATCTTTTTAAGGGACTCAATAAATCGAAAAAAATTAATTTACTCGTTGCATGTTCGAAATTCAGGAAAACAGTTTATGGACTCGAGATCAGCAACCTCGAAAACCACTTTAGTACAAATTTTCATGAAGATTTAACGACTTTAACTTTTTTTTACATTTGTCGCCATACTAAGTCCGCGATCTTGGATTTTAAAATAATTATTCCAGATATGAAATCAGCAGCCACGAAAGTACCTAAACATAAATATTCATGAAATTTCATTTATAATTAAATATTTTGGCTTCCATATTACGCCCGTCATTTTGAATTTTGTGGAACGGCAGCAGGTTTTTAATTGCACAGAATATTGAAGCTTTTGACACCTTCATTTTCTCTTTAAGTTTCACACAGACTTGGGAATAAGTTTTGGACTTTTTTTTTTGCTCCCCCAAATAAGAAGTCACAAGGATTTCTTGCACCTTCTCCCCTCCTCCCCTTCATAAACGCTCCCATATTCCGCAACAATATGTGCTGATTTTAATCAATCTTACTCTACTTACGTATTAAATACTGATGTGCTAGTATTTGTATCCTGTGTAAAACAGCCATTGTATTCAATTGTATCGTGATCTCTTGAGGATACGGACAATTCTGTGCAGATCTCCAACCCTTCACCGTTGGCCCGTGGTAATTGAGTTCGGTCGCTCTGTACCGTTCATCTTCACCTGCCGGCATAAAAGAAAAGTTTTTTTCGAATGAAAAGTCTTTCTCACGCAAAAGAGAGAGAGAAAAACGAATTTAAACTCTCGAGATAATGAAGGATTATATTTATGCCGATTGAATTGTCATTCGTCACGAATGGTTTCTCATTCGCTTTTTCACACTAAATCTAACCTTTTATTCTCAACCTTGTCACGTCCGATCCTGATGCGAGTTAAGTGAGAAGGGAAAAGCGGAGCTTTCGGAGTAATGTGAGTCACATTTAACCTGATGCTACCCTTTTTCCCCCCTCTCTCGCTCTCTCATCTCCGGGGAGAAAAAGTTTGTGAGGATTTGTGTAAGTTCCGCAATTAACGACTTATTAAATTTAAATTATAATTTTAATTCTTTATCAACGGGGAGACGGAGGGAATATAAACTTTGCTTAAAGTCAGTTTTTTTGAAACGAAACCCCCAATTTGTTCCTTTTTCCTCGAGTTTTTTCCTATAGAAGAGCTCCGGAAGTCATCAATTTCACCGCGACTTTTTTTTTTAAATCCCGAGACGATTCTCTCTTTTTCTTTATTAATCAATAATATGGAAATCCCATCGAAGTAGAAGGGGATAGGTTTTGTCAAAAGTTAAGAAAAGTCGTCTATATTTTGTGCATTGAGAGAAGTTTTAATCCCTTTTTAGCATAAAAGAAGTTTTTGCTAGTTCTGAATTATCTTTCTTCTTTTGTTGGTTAGGTTGTTTTATTACGAAAGTTACGAGTTTTAGTCTAAAGTGATGTCTTTTTAATATGATTATGTTCTCGGAAAATGTAAACGAGTTTCTCCATACACTATGTGCTGCCGAGAGGAAAGAAAAGACTGCTAAAGTACTTTGCGACGCCGTCTCTGAAAGGTGAATTAATTTAATGAGGTGAACGATTTTTTTTTTTTTTTTTTTCGTGCCGTGAGGTTGAAATGATTTTCGTCGGAAATTATAATAGTTTGGAAAGAAAAATGGCAATTCAAATTTAATATTTTTAAAATTTTGCAAGAGTTCGAACCATTTTCTTCTCTTTAAAAATAAGATAGGATCAGTTGCAAGTGAATGACTTAGGCCGTGGTTACATTCTTTAATTTTTTTTTATGGTGAACATAGGGTGGCCCTTATTTTACGAATTTTTGAATTTCGGTGAACGCACCCCCTAATTCGTTTTTATTAACCGAAAAAAGATTGCTAGATTTTTTTTTTTCAGATTTTTCCCGATGAGAAAAAAATAATAATATAAAATATTTTTGAAATATTTTTTAATATTTTAAAAATAATATGCAAATATTTTTTTAAAAAAGAAACAATGGAAATATTTTAAATAGTATATTACATATCAGGTATGCAGGTGGCGTATTGCAGGCCGAGACTGGTCAAGCAATACGCCACCTGCATACCTGATATGTAATAATATACTATTAAAAATATGACGAAGATTTTAAAAATATTTTTATTGCTTTTTTTTGAAAAAATATTGGCAAAATATTTTTAAAATACATTGAAAATTATTTCAGAAATATTTTTAAAATACAGTATTTATATTTTTTTTCTCATTGGGGAGCGTTATCACAGGCACCTAAAAATTTCGAAATTCCCGTAGAGACCGAAAAATCAAAAATTTTATTTTTATATGAAAATGGTCGTTTCCTATTAAAATTTTTATGCAGATTACGAAAATAAAGTTGGAATTTGTTTATGACAAACGATTACTGTGCTAGAGGACAAAATATGAAGAATTTCGCAAAAAATTGAGGCTGTAGCATACTTTACTAATTTTTTTACTTATTTTCGTTCCTACAATCAAAAAGGGTATGAGATATATATATAACTTTTAGCTATATTTTCGTGATATGCATAAAAATCCAAATAAAAAACAATCATTTTTGCATAAAAATTTAATTTTTGATTTTTCAGTCTTTGCGGAAATTTTGAAATTTTTAGATCCCCGGGGGTTTGACTAAACGACGTCGAAAAAATCTGAAATAATTCAGGGAATCTTCTTTTAGTTAATTCGGGGTGCGTTCAACGAAATTCAAAAATTCGTAAAATATTACCCTAGTAAACAATCCTAGAGTTTTCCTTCCTAAGCTTTGGAAAGCTTAGGAAGGAACCTTTAAAATACGTAACTACAAATAGACTTTCCTCTTCTCAGAATTCTACCTCTATAAATAAAAGAAAAAGTGTTCCATCAATAGTTTTTGAGTCTTTGTTTCATATCCTGAGTATCTCATTCTCAATTTTTCCTGAATTTTATAGGTTTCAGCATGTTGCAAGCTTCATTTCACCAGACGATAATTTTTTAAATGCGAAAATTTATGGTGTCGTCTGCCCACTCCGAATAATTTTTTTTCTCGCTTTTTCTGTGTTTTTCTATTTTTCTATTTACCTATTTGATAAATTTTAAGATTAGGCTTTAGTGAATTTTGGAAAGAAAAGTTGTTTTGTCCAATATTATCGATTCATGCATATGAAACCCATTTTAGGTATCCTTTGACTTATTCTTGTATTTTTAGAACCAGTTTCAACTTGTTTCAAGTAAATACAAAACGGAAAACAAAATCACAAGTTTTTTGCGAATTCAAATTTTTTTGAAATTTTGACAAGTTGAAACTTGCACTAAAAATTCCAAGCTACACCAGTGGAGTTCGTGGGATACCTGCAATTTGGATTTTCCCCCCATAAATCGAGTATTAGACAAAAGATCCATTCCAGTTTATCTTTTAATCATAAAAGATAAACTTTAATCGGAAAAATGGATAGGGGAAAAATATGTATTGATCCAACACTGATCCAGTTATGGTGAAATTTCGCATATTGCACTCAAAAAAAGAAAATGTCTTGAACAAGTTTTGCTTTGCTACAAAAATGGAATGTTTCATAGCAAAACAATGTTGTTTCACGACAACGGACAGGTTATTTCTTGACAAGATATTTTTATTGCTTTCGCATGATTTTTAAGAAAATGTCTTAGTCACAAAATTTTTTTGTTTTTGCATTAGCCATTTTTATTTTCTGAGCGTGAACGACAGCAAATCAACCATAAATCCAATCCTAATTTACATTCCAGTCAGTTTTCCTAACACTGATCCAAACTTGATCTAATCTAAAATTCATCAGGGGCTAAAGGTATTTTTTTTTTAATTTTTGATTTTTCTTGCAATCTCTATTATACCCATGATTTTAAAATAAAAGGCAGCTAGTTTTCTTAACTTCTGACAATTTTTTTTTTGTTTGTTTGATGAAGCCTTTGAAGAGTTTCATAATAAAACCGTTCGGTTATCGTCAACTGTTCCGAAAAAGAAAAATAGACCAATAAATTTGAGAACGAAAAAAATTAAGAGAGGACAAACAGATAAAAATTTTCAAAAATAAACTGGCGACATCTTATACTTTTTATACTTTGAAGTCTAATGTCAAAACAATAAAACAGTCTCCAAAAACTTTTCTTCCAGCTTTTTTCTCCGGAAAATTTCACAGAAATGAATTTCCCATTTTATTTTATTTCATATGTCAACCGCAGTCAAATTTTTTGAAAATTAATGTAACAACTGGCGTTTTAAAACCGCCCAGTGTCTCCTTTTTTTTTGACGTAGGGCTATGTCTTGGGGTTCGGTCCTGGGGAAATCTGTCTGTCCGGGTGTTCGTCCATGTGTCGGCCTGTTCGCACCAAAAATGATTTAATTATTTTAATATTAAAATTTTAACTTCGAAAATTTTAAATAATATTTTTACTATTTTTTTTAACTTTTGACATTTTTTATCAAAAATTTTAAGTTTTTTTTGTGCCAGGAAAAAAAATGATATTTTTATGGAAAAATTCGGATTTTTTGACCAAACGAGCAAAAAATAATTCTTTAAAATTTTTAAATCGTTTCATTGTTTAAATTTAGCAATATTAGGACAGTACCCCAAAGACGTAGTCCTATGTGGGGATATGCTCCCATATCCCACTCTGATATTTTTTTTACTACTGTTTTCATGTCTATTTCTATAAAAATTTCAATCCTAAAAGCAGTCACTGACGTTATAGGAAATTTGTTGTCAGCTGAAAAGCTATGCATAATGCATTAGATTTGAATCATTGATAAAATAACAACGCTTGATCCCGGAATTTTTATTTTTTTTCCCGTGTAACAAGGAAGCGTTAGCCCATATATGCGAGGAAAAGAAAGTGGATTTTAAACAATGTTTTTAAATTCCCATTTAAACTAGTGCACAGGGATTGTGGCTTGAGGGTTAAACATAAAACTTTCGTATAGAGGAAAGTGGTTTTTGAATTTCGGAATCGCTTATTTTTTTACCCCCCTTTTCATCACCATATACGGGTTTACTTCATTAAAAGATTTCCCATTTTCCCTTCTTTAATCATTGAAAATTTGACCACACCCAGACAGTTTTTTTTTTTTTTATTTATTTACGATCTTTCTTCATTCTTAAGCCGAAACGTCGCCTTCGCGTCGGCATAAAGCTTTTTAAATTGATTCTCGTATATAAGATCAAAGATTTTCCAAAAATCAAATCAAGAAGAAGAGAAGAAGATAAATATCTGTTTGTTCCGGAAAAGGGGGAGAAAACTAGCCATATTTTGGAAAAGTTTTTTTTTTTTTTTTCTTTTTGTGCTTTTGCTTGTTTACGATTCCTTTTACAGATAAAAAGTCGAGACTCACCGACACCAATTAAAACGAACCCCTTTATCTTTTACCGCATCTTTTTTGTGTAATTAAAGGATTGTAATAAAAAACCCCGCGAAACGGAAATAAAAAAAAAATTACGTCATTTTTCGGCGTGGTTATTTCCCTTGTATATGTAAAGGGAAAATCGCATTCGTAAGAATTTTTTTTTTTTTTCGGATGTGCCGTCGGGTTTTTTTTACTACTGTGCGCTATCATAAATTTTTTCGTTTGAAAGTTTCAGTGTCTTTTTTTTTTTTCTATACCTCCCCCTTTTCCCAGTTTCCGGGTAATTGAATAAATGGGTTTGGGTTGATCTTGGTTTCTTTCGAAATTTTGTATTCTTTTTACGAGGTGGCTTTTAGCGTTAATTAATGATTCTTTAGGTTTTACCAGCTTCTTTAGCTGGAACACGAAAACTATTTAACATAATTAATCTTCTGCTGGATAATGAAACCAAGATAGCTGACGCGTTTTTCACTCTTTAAGAAAATGTGTAGTAAACGTAGAAATCCTTAATAGGGTGGTTCTTATTTTGCGAATTTAGGATTTTCGGAGGTGACACCGCCTTAATTTTTTTATTTGTATGGGATAAGTTCCCCTGAATTTTTTCAAATTTTTTACTCAACGGGAAAGCGTGCCTCGTCGAGCTTTTAGTTCGGAAGAAACTTTACTTTTGGGCAGAAAGCTGTTGCACAAGTTCATTTTTTAGGCACAAAGACGGTGCCATACAAGTTGCCAACAAAAGGACCAAAAAATGGTCGTCATCGGGAGGTGTTTTGAAGAGGTACTTTTGGCGTTTTTCGGACGTCTTCATATTTAAAATAATTTATAATCTTTTAAATGGCTGTTTACTTTTTTGAGTAAAGTTCATTGGGAAGAGCTCCCAAGAAAAATTGTGTTATAAAATTGAGTTATTAAAAACTTAAAACTTTGTTATAAAATTTTATAACCCGCCAAAAAAGACATGTTTATAATTTGTTATAAAATTTTATAACAAAAATTATTTTGAGTTTTTTGAAGTAAAACTTCTTTAGAATCGCTGAGAGTAAATTTTTTGGGCCCCAATTTTAGGCCGAAAAGTGCGCAACAATTTAGGCCGAAAAGTGCGCAACAATTTAGGTTAAAAGTTGATAGAATCACGGGGAGTAAACTTCTTTAGAATCGCTTGAGAGTAAATTTTTTGGGCCACAATTTTAGGCCGAAAAGTACGCGTGTTTGAAGTTTTTTTCGTGCCAGGAAAAAAAGTTATATTTTTATTAAAATATTCAAATTTTTTGATCAAAAACTAGCAAAATAATGCCTTGAAATTTTTTTATTGTGTCGATTATTAGCGGAGTGTAGAAGTTTCACTTCCCTTCTTCAGTGAGTTTGCGTAGCTATGCACACTCACTCAGTTTTTTTCTAAGTTTTTTATTTTCTTCTAACGCTTACCGAATTGTTCTATTTCTGTTTTCTTTATTTTGGAGCCTTTGTCAAATTAAAAATACAAGAAATAAACCGAAAATTCGGAAAAATCTGGAAAATATTATAAGTCAAAATAATTGGCAACTTAAGAGGAGGCTCAGATATTTATTTAAATATACCAAAATAAAATTCCATGGCTTAGAACTTTTTTTTTGGAGATACAAATTAGAAATCTGGCTTCGTACAAACTTCATTGTGATACTGGCATCTTTCCTTCAAAATTTCAGATTCTCAGGTTGTAAAGAAACTCCGGAAAACGCTTTGGAAAATATATTCCCGACATTTATTTTTGAAAACATTTTCCGGAGTTTCTTTACAACCTGAGAATCTGAAATTTTGAAAGAAAGATGCCAGTATGAATATAAAGTTCGCTACGAAGCCAGATTTTTAATTTGTATCTCCAAAAAAAAGTTTTAGGCCAGGGAAATTTATTTTGGTATATTTAAATAAATATCTGAAGCCTTCTCTTAAGAACCATATTGCCGCTTTCAAAAATCAGTTAAAAAGTGGTGTAGTGGGTAAAGGCGGCTGGTAAGTCGACCACAAGGCACGGGTTTTATTCCAAAAAATTGTAATTTTTTTCCATTTTTTTTGCTCATGAAAAATGTTTAAAAAAGAGCCTATAAAGTCCCCATATGCTAAATATAGTGCTATTCAAGCATAAAGTTAATATATTACTCAGTTAAAAATTTTAATTATAAAAATTTATAAATAGTTATAAAATATTATAATCGGCCAAAACGTTACAGAGTTATAAAATTTTATAACACACTTTTTCTTGGGCTGTTGGACATCCAGCTGATTTGCTTAAAAATGACCGAATAATTCTACATAAGTTCGGTGCAAGTAGTTTTTTCACTCTTTTTTTTCTTTCTGTCTCAATGTAAGCGTTTTTTTCTTTTTATTTCCTGTGTGTGGGATAAAATGAAAATAAAATTAAGTGTGTGGGATGAAAATTAACCTTCTAACAGAAAAGGATTCGTTGTGCAATTTGGAACTGGTTTTTACTCCAATTCTTTTTTATCGTCCGACTTGAGTTTCTCGTAAACCGAAATGGGTAGCAACAGGAGGCATTTTCAGCCTGCCCCCCATCTCTTGTCTCCCGAAACACCCCCCTTTCCTCGTCACAAATTACAAATTGTGGTTATGCACCTGAATCGAAACACGGAATAAATTTACTTCAGACATAATTTAGTTAGAGAAAACAATTTCTGCATGCAGTCCAAACTTCAAAACTTTCTGAATTAAAGTGTCAAAGCTTTCAGCAGAGAGATCCGCATAATTTTCCAAGTAAACAGCTTAGCTATACAACATGATTTACAACAACGTCTGGGTCCGAAACGTTGAATTTTTATTTTAATATTTTTAAAGGTCGAAGTTGGCTACGTAAATTTAAAAGTCAAAAAAGTGACGGAAAAGATTTGAAAGCTGGAAAAAATCTCGCAATCGTGATAAGATTTTACGATTTTTTGTTTTATATGCAATCAGAAAAAAAAATGGCTAATGCGAAAGCAAAAATGTCTTGTGACAAAACATTTTTTTAAAAATCATGTGAAAACAATAAAAAAATATTTTGTCAAGAAACAACCTGCCCGTCGTCGTGAAGCAATTTTTTTGAATAGGTACAAAACATACCGCGCTTTTGTTGTGCAAGACAGAACTTGTTCAAAAACATTTCTGAGTGTGCCACTGAAATTTCACTAGTCCCCATATTTACGGCATGAAAAAAAAAAATGAATAAATAAATCAAATAAAATAATTTTTAAAAATCTGTGGCGTTTTTGTACGCTTCTAAATCACATTAAATGGGCTAATATTTTCATTAAACATCCATCCGGAAAGTTTCCTGCTGTATTTTTGAGCTCTTGAATCCTCATTAAGGATGGACATGCTCTTTTTTTTTTTTTTTATCAAGCATGGCTGGGGGTTTTAATTTTGTATTTTTTGAAGCAGATAACTTTCTTGGTTGGTAACAATTTAACCTGTTTAAAAATAAAATATAAAACGTTACCTCATTTATGAGCCACTTTAACTATATCCAAGAGAACAATCTTTTCTCTCTTTTTAATTCCCAGTTGAAAAATGAATAGTTTTAAAACGTGTTTTCATTTTTTTCCCTGTCTTTCTCTCCCCCCTTTCTTTCTTTCTTTCTTTTTTTTTTTTTTTTTTTTTTTTTTTTTTTGACAAACTTAAAAATAAATAATCCAAGTAGGATTTCTAGGGTGGTTATTATTTTGCGAAGTTTGAATTTTCGGAGGTGCCACCCCTTAACATTTTTTTTTTGTATGAGATAAGTTTCCCTGAATTTTTTTCAAATTTTTTACTCGACGGGAAAGCGTGCCTCATCCAGCTTTTAGTTTGGAAAAATCCCAAAAGAACCAAAAAATTGATAATTTTTTTTTTTGTAAAAAAAACCCTCATTTCCTTGGGGAAATTTTGAGTGGATTTTGAATCTGAAAATGGCTTTTTTTTGTATCTGGTCCAAGAGGCCAAAATAAGACGAAAAAATGGAGAAAAGTGACAAAACGCACTAAATCCAGTTTTCATTGTTTTTTGTTTTCTATCTCATAAACCGGACCAGATACAAAAAATATTATTCATTTTTTTCTCTGAGTGTTATAGGAATTTTCCCATATTTCGGCTTAAGTCGGCATGCTTTCTCGGCATGTGAAAAATCTGAAAAAAACTATGGTGCGTATGAGCACGAAATGTTATGAAATCGTTAGGTAGAAAAATTGTGCTTTTAATATGTTGTAGAGGGTCTCTTCAGCTTTCACTTAATACCCAATTTAATTATTCCTCAATGAAAGAAAAAAAATGTACGAAATGATGTTTCGTTTTAAAAAAAAGGATAGCTTTGCACACTTATATTTCCACATTAATATCTCTGTAAATATAGCACGTAAGCCAATAAAACGTATATCAAAACAGAAGGATTTTTATAAGGAATCGATTTAACAAGCAATCAAATTACTTTTGCTACTAAGAAATTAATTAATTGCTTTTACGAAACAACGTTGACAAGATCAGACAAAATAGTGCTAATGATGATTTAAGAGTATGCTGCAGCGTGGCAGAAGACAAATCGTATTTTTCGATTTGAGAGAAAACGAAGGCAAATATCGAGAATCGAAGAAATTTCCCATATTTAGAATTTAATTTGGAATATGGGAAATTTTTTCAATTCTCGATATTCGTCTTCGTTTTTCCTCAAATCGAAAAATACGATTTTTCTGCTGCCACGACTGCAGCATACTCTTAATGCGTTTTGAATATGCAACCAGCAATACAAATGTTTACAAACAATTTTCTGTAATATTCGTCTGCTGTTTTGTTTTTTTGCAAATGGCCGACAATAAAAAATTATATTTCTTATATGTGTACATCTGTTTCGTGCCACTGTAAAAAATAAAAAAAAGACTCGAACCTAATAAATAAGCCCATCCATCGAAGAAAGAACACCAAACACACCATCAAAATCTACGTTTTATTAAATTTTTTCACGATTTTTTTATATGGTGTCACGATTTCAATATGGAGCCCATTTCAATATGGCGTCCGTTTAGAAACAATGATTATGTGCATTATAAACAATGACTTATTGAGGTATTTGTACGATTTTTTACAAATTTCTTTCTTATTTTTTTTTTCTTTATATTTAGGAATATTTTTTGAGTGAAACATAATTATGGAAGTTCATTATGATATTCCTGACGTGTTTAAACAAGAACTATTTCAATACTGCCGTCAACTGTTACTCACGGAGTCTTCGAATTTTAACACAGAGAAAATCTTTAAAAAATCTTTCAAAACCTAAAATCTTTTTTATCGAGGACATTTTATGCAACTTAATTAGTAAATAATGCTCGAAAATGTCTACGCTTTAATAATCTATAAAAATATCGCCGAATTTTTGAGCCATATTTATTTAATAAATGTTTAATCGAAGTGTGCAAAGTTACTCCGTCCAGTGTAAAGAAACCCCCGGGTACGGTATACGTTATTATTATTCCTTATTAGGTATTTCCGAGGGTATTTCGTTTAAGTTTATTATTATTCATTCAGCCAAAAATAATTCAAAAGAATGAAAGAAAAACTTAAACTTTTCTACTGTTAACTGTACGCAGTTCCTGAATTATTAAATAAATAAGCCCATAGTACACTTTAAAATAATAACAGTCTGGAAATAAAAGTTCATAACTACCGAACTTTATTAATATGAAAACATAAGCTTAATTAATCATTCCGGGTGTCATAAGAAGCTTTACATTCCCATGAAAGTTTATGACAAGTTACACATATAGTTTGAACATTGTACATACAGTTTCCCGGTGTTTGATTTAAACTCCGATGTGCATGTTTCCCCAATTAAATATTTGTAAATTTCAAAAAAAATAATTTTTTCCCCCACCGAGAAAAAAGGAAATGTTTTGAACAAGTTGTGACTTGCAACAAAATCGGAATGTTTCGTATCAAAGCAGAAATTCTTTGCGGCAACGAACATGTTGTATCTTGACAAGATATTTTTTACAGTTTTCGCATGATTTTTAAGAAAATATTTTGTCCCATAATATTTTTGCTTCCGGGTTAGCCATTTTGCATCTCGAAAACCGCTTACGGGCTGTCGAACTGAATTGACTCAAATCTTTTAAAATTCATCGATTTCCACAAAATGTTAAGACTTTTGTTTCTTGTATAAAAGTGGGTGAAATATCAAAAATCTCCAACTGTATTTGCACGACCTTGAGTTAATTAAAGAATAATCAGAATTCTATATATCAATCTCATGGCACGGCATGCATGAATTAAAAAAAAAAATGTATAAAAATAAAACAAACATTTGGATAAGAATGTAGATTTTTAGAATGACCGTACCTGTGTTGGATATAACGGTGAAGCCGATTTTGGTTGGCATTTTTCCTAAATTTTATTTCACAGCCACTGAATCCTGAATTTTTTAATAGCGGTTTTGGAAACCGCTTTCGTAAATGTCCACATCACTTGACTAACAATCATTATTTATCTAAACCTCGAATCTGTTTTTAAAAGAAAAAAAAAAGGTAAACATTATGAACACATCAATATGATTTACCGGGACATTTGACCTTTTTCCATCACGTGGTTAAAAACTTGCATAGTCTTGTTTGCATAACGTGTATTTTGACAGAAGGAGGAAATTTTAAAACTTTTTTTTTTCCTAAAATAAGCATTCCGTATGATTTTTTTCCCCCTTTCAAAAATGTATGGAAGCAAAATATTAAATCCTCAATCACTCAAGGGATGAAACCTGATCTTAATCCATTTTCAAAGAAAATGGTTTTTGGATTGTTTTTCCCTCAGGAGAATTTCAGGGTTGGATAATTCATTGTGACAGACGAAAAGCGCGGAAAACATTTCCTTAGCGTCAAATTCAGAAACATTTGGGAATTTGTTTTAGAAACTGTTACATTTTATACAATCGACGATTGAAAACTTTTTTTTTTTTGTTTAAAAATAACTTTTAAAAAAAATTTTCTTTTTTGCTAAAAATTTTAAGCTTTGCATTTTTTTTTTTCCCAAATATTTAAACCGAAATAATTTTTCTAAAAACTTTAAAAAAATTTAAATTTAGTAAAAACATAAAACGTGGGTAAATTTTACAATTTTTTTTCCCCCTAATTTTTCCTTCAATTTTAGAGAATTGTAACCACTTAAAGCAATTAAAAAGCAAAACGCATCCAACCATGTAAACGAAAATCGGGTAATAAAAAAAAGAAACCCCGAGCGAAGCGGTACCGAGCGTTTTCTAGAAAAAAAAAATAAAATAGAAAAGCGAACGTGAACGCGTGATGATGTTCACCGAACTGGCTGAAGGAAATCGATATCAGACGAGCGAACCAGGGGTTGGAGGGAAATAGCATCTTGGAACGCAAAAGGATGCTTTTTCTGTTGATTGGGGAGATCATGCGCGGTCCATATCGGATGCAGTTCAACGAGCATGCAATGTTTTGGCAAATATCAGTCCTGACAATCTGAGAAAGACAAAAAAATTGTCGAATCAGCAGGAATTGGGGTGTAAAACGCTTCCACGTGACAATATTTTTTTTTTTCGTTCCTCTCCCCAAGACGTGATTAATAAGATTTCCCTTTCTCCTTATGTAACATAAATAAAAATGATTTTTTTTAAAAAGGATTTTACAAGTCACGCGAAGCTTGTGTTTTTTATAAGATTAAGATTTAGCTGAGAATTTACTTTTAATTAAATAAAAATTTTTGAAAAATAATTTCTTTTCTAAAATAAAAAAAATGTAATTAATTATGATATTGATTTATATCCAGGCTTATCCGTTTTCATTTAAATAAATAATGTTCCTCCTCGTTTATTTTCATTTACATCCAGGTCGACCCGGCATGGATTTCACTCTCTTCTGTATTTATTCCCATGAGGAATCTGTATTCATTAAAACCGAAAAGGTAACTCAATTAATTAATTTTTTTTTCATTTTCAGGATTAATGTCAAAGTACGCGGATTTCATTAGCAGCAGACAAAAATTGACGTAGATAACAAAAAAAAAAGGGAAAAAAATCACATCTTGTTAACAGGTAAGTGTCCATTCCACTTGCAAAATGCTTCTTTTTTACAACTTAATTTTCAACATTTTAATTGCCGGTTAAGATCACAGGGTTAATGTCAAAATGCGTGGGTTTAATTACCAATAGACAAAAATTAAATTACGTAACGAAAATGGGAAAAAATTTTCTATTAACTTATTTTTAACTTTTCACTGTACACATTTTGTATCAATCATTTACTGTATAAGTTATTAAATTAAAACCAGAGATCACCGTCATCCTCTGGGGGTTGCTCATTATTTTTCGCATTGGCAGTATTTTCTTCGTCGGATTCACTAACTTCCAAGTCAGCATTTATTTTATCTTCTTGGAAACTTTCCTCCTAAAAAAAAATTCATTTCATGTAAATAATTTCGGAATTTATTTGAAAAATTTAATTTAATTAGACATACCTGTTCGGGATTAGACTGATTCATCTGAGAAACCTCCATGCTTAAATTTTGATCAGGATTCCTATTAGGCAGTCCCGCAAGGAGAAAATCGGAGGGATCGTAATTGGGATCGACATCCATGCTTTCCTCTGTAAAAGAAATTATTTATTTATATATATTTTTAAAAATAATAGTAAGAAGAATTTAAAAAAAAATTACCTTTTATGTCGGTGACTTGACCCTGGGATGAATAAAATCCCATGTTACCAAGTTCCATCATGGCCATAGCAGCTTGTTGACTATCATCTTGTTGGGTATCTTGAACTGCTCCCTCCCATTGCTTTGAGCTTGCTTCCATATCTTCTGGTATCTCTTCAAATTCTTCTTCGCTCGAAAATTGTAAATCTTCTTCCAGCAAATGTTTCTTTTCACGACTCTGCGCAAAAAAAAAAAAAAAGTTTTAATGCAAAAAAAATTAAACTTCCAAGGGAAATTAAAATTAAAATTAAACTTACGAGATTTACCTCAGATGGAACACCTTCGACATCAACGTAATCAGGATCATTCATATGTGTCGGTGAATTATTACCGCTTTCCACATACTCCTGATCGTCCCCAGCCATCCATGTTCCTATCGAGTCCGTTTCAGCTTGTTCCAACGCTCTTTCTTGTACTAAACTAATGTTCTTTTCCAACTGAGTTAAGTGATCATCATATTCTTCCAAAGTAGCCCTGAAATTCGAAAATTCGAAAAATGTTAATTTTCCACACTTTTTGAGAATGGCTGACAATGATATTTTTTTGTTGCAGCCCCCCCCCCCCCTCTCCCCTCGATTCTAAGAAAAGTATAACCTCGAATAAAATACTTATTTGGTTTTCTATAATTTTTGCTCCCTAAAAAAACAGTCAGGAGGTATGAGGCATATCCTTACGTAGGACTACGTACTAGAATTAATAAAATCTTAATTTATTTAGGCTATCTTTCTTTTTCGCTTTTTTATTTCATCTTAACTTGACACGTCAAAAATTTTTTTAAAAAAATCGAGGGAAGGTATTGCTTTCACACAAAAACTGACATCTTTTTGAAATCCTTCAAACATCATAGATGCTTGAAAAAAATTTATCTAAAATTTTATCAAATGTTCGTTTCAAAAATGCTTTTTAAAAAAAATCTTTCAAACAAATTTTTTTGTTGGAAAAATTTAAAAAAAAATTTTTTTTAATAAAATCTTAAGTAAATTTTTTCAATAATCAAAAATTATGTTCGTTTCAAAAAATGCTAATGATTTCCCTAAATCCTCCAAGCCCTAATATTAGTCCACGAGGCCCCCTTTTTCAATAAAATTTTACCAAAAATCATCAAAATGTAAAAGATTTTCTAAAAATTTTCCCTTTTTTTCTAAAATTTCGTCAAAAACTTATAATATTTTGTAAAAAAATTTATTATACACATTTCATGGAAAATTTTTTTAAATTTTTTAAGGATCATCAATAAATAGAGTGGCTCATTTTGAAGGTCAAGTTTTTAATTTTCGCTCCCTGGGCAAAAAATCATTCTTTTATATGTAATGCAAACCGGAAGTTAGGCATTACGCGTAGTGCCTAACGGCTAGGCATTACCCGAAATGGGAAGCTTAATTTTAAAAATTTCGGGTAATGCCTAGCCGTTAGGCACTACGCGTAATGCCTAACTGGTTTTAGGCATTACGCGTAATGCCTGAAACTAGTTTAAATGAATTTCAAAAATTCGCATAATTAAAATTTTTTATTTTGGAGAACTTATCAAGTTTTGTTAATTTGGCTACTTAAATGCGTTGGAAATTCGCTTTTTAGCTTTAAAAATGCAATTTTTTAGAGAAAAAAAGAACCGAAAATAAGAAAAAATGGGGTTAACATGGGATAAAAAATGTTTGGCATCGAAATTACATTTGGGGCATTATTTCTACATATTTTGGGCACATTTTGGCTATTTTCGAATTTTCAAAATTTTCTGCCATTACCCTGTTTTAGCCATCCCCGTTTTTCTACTATAACCCTGCCTGGGTGGCGAACGGGTCAATATTTTCGAACCTACTATTTTTTTTAGGAAGCTTAATACATACCTAATATACCCTGTAAAGGACAATTTTTTATATTAAAAGATGTTAATTGGGCGAATTTTTGAAATTCATTTAAATTAAGCACCATTTTGGCACTAAAAACTTGAAACCCCTGGACCTGGGAAAAAAAATTTTTTTCGACCTAAAAAAAATTTAGGCTTCTTTTTACATATAAATGAATGATTTTTTGCCCAGGGAGCGAAAATTAAAAACTTGACCTTCAAAATGAGCCACCCTAATCATCAAGGATTTTCGGTAAAATTTTATTGAAAAATTTATCTAAAATTTTTAAAATATTCGTTTTTTTTTTTTTTGTTCGGTGTCCAAAACACCAACCGGACAACCGGACACGCCAAAACCATCAAGGTGTGCCCTAAGACGTAGTCCTACGTCAAAATCGCTCCACCCGTGTGGGGGCACCGATAGACAAATCCTAAAGTCGTAATTGACCATTTCTAATTTTTGTTACTTACTTGCAAGCTTTGACAAGAGTCTCCGCCTTAAGCGTAAACACAGAATCGTTGCCGTTGTAAGCACGGCAATTTTCCAGAATCAACTCCACATCGTGTAAAAATTCTCTTCTGTTATGATATTTATGAGACGTAACTTTCTTAGCGATCGTATTTAAGTCCATCGGATTCCTTATTATGCTGTAATAATCTTTAACGAGTTTCTTATTGACGGGTTTAAGGAACGGCCATGACTCCTGCATCGTTTTCAATTTGTTATTAACTACATTGTCTAAAATAAAGGTAAGAGCGACTTGATCGTTGTCATCCAATAACGGATTGATCGCTTTCTCTAATCTTATTAATTTATCTTCTTTCTCGTGCAACCGATCGACACATCTGTCCAACATGCGTTTCGCGGCGATGGTGAGTCCGCTTTTCGCTCCGTTGTACAAAGTCGAATTTTCTACGATTTGATTTACGTCCGCTAAAAATTCCTCTCGACTTTGATATTTTTTCTGTCGAAGATTTTCTCGGATCGTTTGCAGATCCATCGGCCTGGCAATTATGTTATAATAATCCTTCACCACTTTCGAATTGACCGGAAACAAGAACGGGGTTACGTCCGGAAGCCCTCTCAGTTCGTTTAATATCGATTCAAGTATCGTCGACAAAACCACAACGGGATCCGTCCGACGTCTGTTTACCGGTTTTTGCTGTCGTTTCAGGTAGTCGCAATGAGGTTCGTTGGCTGCTTTTCTACGTTTTCTTGAATGCATTGCTTCTTTAGGGACTCGTAAGAGAAGTGTTTTTCTTTTGAGTTCTTCCGCATGCTGTCAACGAAAAAAAAAAAAATCAGAACACAGAAGCTTATGGTAATTTTTATTACTTTCATTACCTTTAATAATTTCCCTGAAAGTTTAACCTTTGTTCCGTCGACATTAACCAAATCTTCGTCGTCTTCGGCGTTTAAAATTTGCTTCTCTATTTCTTCTTCTTGTTCTTCAGTCATTGCAACGTTTAAGGACGGAGTTGGATCGGGACCAGAATAATTCGGACAAGCTTTATTTGTTCGCATATGGCCAACCTAAAAAAAAAAAAAAAAAAAAAAAAAAAAAAAAAAAAAAAAATTAATAATCCGAAAATTTTAGGATTTGCTTTAGATTCCCCCCTAAATTCTTACATTTCCGCAAGATCCGCATTTCATTTTACTATCGATTTTCATTTTCATTTTCCTTCCGCGTTTTTCTAATTTCCCTTCTTTCATTTCCTTTAATTTTGGCTTCCTATGATGATGGTGGTGTTTATTATGAAGTTTGTGCCTATTCAAAGCGTTCTGAATTAACGGATTCAATCCGCTAGGTCCAGGTTGATTGGTCTGCGTGGGATTCATTCCAGGACGATTTCCTAAGCCGAATAACTGTGGTCGATTTCCAGCAGCTAATCTTTCGCGTTCCTAAAAAAAAAAAAAAAGAAAAATTATAACCAAAGTTTTTCTAGGATATTTGTTCAATTTAAAATAAATATTGCTCCCGGAATTCCCGGGAGAATCAATTTTTTCCCGAAAAAATTTCCCGGGAACCTTTTTTTTAAATTTTCGGGAATCTCGCTTTCCGGGAATGGAATTTTTCTCATCTTCGAGAATTCCCTATTCCCAAGATCGACAACTTTTTTCTCGGGAACGAGAATAGTATGAATTTTAATGGGCTCCCGGGACGAGAATTAATTTTTTCCCGAAAAAATTTTCCGGGAACCTTTTTTTTAAATTTTCGGGAATCTCGCTTCCCGAGAATGGAATTTTTCTCATCTTGGAGAATTCCCTATTCCCAAGATCGACAACTTTTTTCTCGGGGACGGGAATAGTATGAATTTTAATGGGCTCCCGGGACTAGAATTAATTTTTTCCCGAAAAAATTTTCCGGGAACCTTTTTTTTTAAATTTTCGGGAATCTCGCTTTCCGGGAATGGAATTTTTTTAATCTCTGAGAATTCCCGATTCCCGAGATCGACATCTTTTATCTCGGGAACGGGAATAATATGAATTTTATCAACCTTCTGACCATTTATCACATAAAATTTTCAATATTTTAGAAAAAATTTATAAAAATCAAGGTTTTTTTTTTTTGTCTCAAACGTGTCCTTTAAACAAAATCCAAAAATCTCTTTCGACATGGTTCCACTTATTTCCGAAATTAAATCTTAAAAAATACTGAAATCAGGGCTCTTTTCCTTTTTTTCGTCTCCTAAATCATTTCCCGGGATTCCCGGGAATACAATATCAATGTCTCGATTCCCGAGAAATGAAAAAGCTAATCCAAACGGGAATTCCTGTTCCCGGGATTAATATTTTTTTTTCAAAAACGGGATGTCGGGAATTTGCAATTTCTAATTTAAAATCATGTTATTTTTATAATTCAACTTTTCTTCTCCCATTTGCTCTTACTTGATTCCTTTTTATCCTTCGGAGTTGCTCTTGAATACGTCTCTTTTCCCGTTTCATTTCTTCCTTCTGCGCTTCATCCAAAGTTGCAAACTGTTTAATAAACGCTTCATCTTTCGTAGTACGGATTTTCAAATAAGCATCTATGACCATCGGCTTTCGGACTATCTCAACCCTAGTATATTCTTTGCCTTCGGCATCGCGGAACGTTCTGAAGATTTTCAAAACGCGACCTTTAAAAAAAATAAAAAAAATAAAAATTATGAATCGTAATTTTTTTTTCGGATATTATTAATAATATAATTAATAAAATTAATATATTAATTTTTTACCAGGCTGTCCCGAAAAATTTCCATCCGGATTTTCTTCGTCATCCTTCTTTTCTTTTTTAGCCTTATTTCTTTGCTCTTCATTCCCTTCCCCCATAAAAATTTTTCGCAATTCCTGTCGTTCTTGCTCCTCTCTTTCCCTGCTTAACTGCGAGCTTGTTTTCTTGTTAGCCAACATATTTTCAATATTTTTTCCCATTTCCTCGATGTCTGAGCTATCCTCATCCAGCGAACTTTCGGCTTCATCCGTGGATAAAACTTCACTCGACAAAAGGACTCTATTTTGAAGTTCAAATATTCTTTGGCATTCTTCTTTGTACCTAAAAAATTAATTTTAAAAAAAAAATTAAAAAAAAAAAAATATATTCACCACGGGACGTATATTTTGGTGTGGTGTATATATATACCCATAAGCTAAGCATAGGCAATCATATATATATATATTCGTCTGCTAATTGCGAACCCTACGGGGTTTAAGTTCAAACTTTTTTTAAAACTTAAAATTACCTTTCTTGATGTTCGGCTATTGAAAATCGATTTCCTCTTGAAAACTTAGTCATCCCTTCTTCTCCGGCTTTAGCTTTCTCCGTGGACAACGTCCTCACGACGTCAATAACTTCCCAACGGGATAGTTTTTTAATTTCTTCTTCAGGTACACCGAATTTTCTAAGTAACGCTTTCGCGTTGTTTAAGGAAAGCCTACGAAGATCGGCATCCGTACCGGTGACGATCCTTTTCGGCTGAGCTTCTTGTTCTTCCTTACTTTGAGTCGGTTTGTTTGGGACTCTTACGTATGAGAAACCCTCACCGCATCCGGTTGGATCAGCAGGACCGGTGAGTTGTAAAAGGCATTTTCCTTTTATGGCTTGAATATAAGCTCTCGTCGTGTTCCAAGGGGCGACTTTAACTTCGTCGTCCATTTTTAATTGCATTTCTTCGTCGTCGTCGTCTTGTGGGGCGAAGATAAATTTTTCACCGTATCCAGCATCCTTTCAGAAAAAACAAAATCATTAAGATGATTTAAAAAAAAATTAATTGATTAAAAAAATTCGATCATTTTACCTTCAGTCTTTGCTCAGCTGCTATCATGCTGAAATACGCACAGCATTGTTCCGGAGATACCATTGCACGGATTTCCTCCTCTGTAGGCAGACGAAAATCGGGTTTTATAACCCACCAATTGCTATCCATCCCGGTTCGTTTAAAATCAGCGCACAATTTTAACCTTTTCCGAATGCTGCTTTCTGAATGCGTTGGGAATGCTTTTTTGATATCGTCCATTCTAATTCTCCTGGGAGTGTCTTTACTTTTCCAAAATAACCGATAAATAAATACCTAAAATTAAAAATATAGAATTTCAAATCAGTTCCCATTCCAAAAAAAAAAAAAAAAAAATTGATTAAAATAATTGATAGGGTGCTAACAAGATCCTACATCATTGCCACTAATTGCAGATTTCTAACAAACGGCTGGGGTGTCTTAAGTAATTTTTGACGTAGGACTAAGTCTTGGTGCTCGGTCATGGGGAAATCTGTCTGTCCGGGTGCGCATTGTTCGCACCAAAAATTAATATTTAATCATTTTAATATTAAAATTTTAACTTCGAAAGTTTTAAATAATATTTTGACTAATATTTTGACTACGTTTTTTTCACTTTTGGCCTTTTTTAATATTAAAATTTTAACTGTGAAGAATTTAATTAAAATTTTGGCTAATTTTTTTTCAACTTTTGACCTTTTTTTTCCAAAATTTGTAGTTTTTTTCGTGCCAGGAAAAAAAATTATATTTTTGTCAAAAGATCCGAATTTTTTGACCAAAAACGAGCAAAAAAAAATTCCTTAATAAAAGTTGAAAAAAATTAGTCAAAATTTTAATATTAGACTCTTCAAAGTTAAAATTTTTTAATATTAAAATATTGCATTAGCTATACCAAAAAGTATGCTTAATTTAAAATTTTAAATAAAGTGAGCTAAAGCAATATTTTAGTATTAAAATTTTAACTTTGAAGAGTTTAATTAAAATTTTGACTATTTTTTTTTCAACTTTAAAACTTTTTAACTTTAACTAACATTAAAATTTGAGTTTTTAAATCTGGCATTTTAATTATTTATTTAATTTAAGAGAACGCTTTGCAGATTTATTTGAATATGGAGGTAAAGTTTAAACCTAGATTTATTTCCTTTTTACCCGATAAGAATTAAAAATAGTTAGATTTAAAACCTCGAATTTTGCGAGGCTTTTAACAAAATAAATAAATAATTAATTAATTTATAATACAAGATTTAACAACTTCGAATTTTTTGATGTTTTTAAAACGTAAAAAAATTATTTTAAAAAAATATTTGATGCCAGCAAAGTCGGGATTTAATAGCCTCGATGTTAAAAACCCGCTTTCGACGATAATCACGGCGGGTGAAACACCCCAAAGACGTAGTCCTATGTAGGGATATGCCCCCATATCCCAGTATGATTATTAATAAAGAGTTTAAACAATTTGTGCCGGAAAAAAAAAAAAAAATAGTTCACCTGTAGAAAATCTCTAACGAAATTATTCGCTCGCTTGGAATTTGGTCCCGGAACTTCATATAATGGGCATTCTTGTCCTGCTACAAAAAGGGCGTTAATTTCTCGTATCCAGTATTGCCACCTAAGAAAAAAATTACTTGATTAGGAAAATGATAATTTGAACAAAAAAAAAATAAAAATAACATAAAATATCTAAATCAAAAAAAAAAAAAAAAAAAAATAATAATAATAATAATAATCAAAAAATTAGCACTATGGCAAAACCCTGATCTTTCAAAACCTCCACCGGTGTTCTGCAGGGTCAGGGTTCTAAAAAGCAGTATTTTAAAAATTATTTGTATTTTTTAAATTGTCGTGGTTTTAGAAAATTAATTAAAAATTATTTTTGAGGGATTTTTAAATTTTCGAAAAAATCGGGGATTTGCAAACGATTTACGATTTCTTTTTTTTTTACCCCTTCAACCAATTTGAAGGGCGTTATGTTTATCGCTTCGTCTGGTTAATGGTCTATACGGCTGGCTGGCTGGCTGACTGACTGCCGTGTGGCATGATTTTGGAATTCCCTTGTAACTTTGAAACGGAAATATGTAGAAATCTGAAAATTTCACAGTTGATTCTACATATTTTCCCGGAGGCCCTGTTGTAATTATTTTTTCGAAATTCCAAACAGTTTTTGAGTAAACCGAGAAATCCGAAAACACTAAAAATGTACTAAACACGTAGCTTTAACTTATGGGGGAAGAAAAACAAAGAGAAGAATGGAAGCGTTTCGTGTGCTAGCGAGAAACTTTTTTTTTTCAGTGATGACCTATTGTTTTTTTCGGCTTATCCGACAGAGGAAGGTCCAACGTAATGTTTAAAATTTTCAAAATTAAAATCTGACAATATCAACAGGAATAAGGGGGTGTCAAAGTTAAGGTGGTTCACAGGGTAGTACTCATATCTCGAATATTTCTGTGATAGTAATCGGAACCTTGAAGTGAGCCACATAAGATGACGGCGAAGCCCATTGACCATCGCATAAGCGTTCAGTCATTTTATAATTTTCATTCAACAGTAGAATGTTAGAAGGCTGGCGGTTAATATGAAATAACATTATTATCATTGGAATTAAATTATAAAAATAAAAAAAGATGGAAGAAATGTAACTTGTGAACAGCTGATTTTTTTTTTTTTTGAAATTATTAGTTTTTGTGGAGTAGGCCTAAGCATTCTTAAATAATTTTTTTAAAAGAAATTAAAAATTAAAAGTAATTAATTAATTGATGTTGCATTACAAATCCAGCGGGAAATGAAACAGAGGTCCGAATTCGATGCCGGTGCCGGCCGCAGCCGGCTGAAATCTCGGGTGGATGCCAATGCCGATTCCATATTATTTATTTAACTCCCGATTCCGATTCCGATCATATCCGATGCCGCCTCTGATTCCGATTTTAGTGAAAAAAAAAAGTCGTGGAGCCTAGACGATTTTTGAAATCAGGGGTCCGAATCAGATGCCGGTGCCGATGCTGATGTCAGCCGCGGCCGCGCCTAAATATCTCGGGTCGATGCCGATGCCGATGCCGATTTGGGATAATTAAAAAAATCCGATGCCGGCATCGGCATTGACACCGGCTTCTGAATCGGACCTCTGATTTTAAAAACAATCTAGAATGGCTCTATGACTTTTTTTTTCCCCCCACTAAAATCTGGATCAGAGACGGCATCGGATATGATCAATGCCTGGTGGCGTCGGCATCAGCATCGGGTGTAGGTGCCGGAATCGGAATCGGGAGTTAAATAAATAATATGGAATCAGCATCGGCATCGGATTCGGACGCCTGATCTTGAATAAATTTGATAAATAAGAATGGAGATCGATTTCTTTAGTAATTGAAAATTTATTATTTTAATCGAAATCTTGCAGTAAATTTGTGAAAAAGAATCTGAATATATTTCGTGAACAGCTAAAAATTAGAATCTTGAAATAAATTTTGCAAATAGGAATCGGAATTGGGATCAACTTTTTTATTTAATAAAAAAAGAAAAATTGGAATAAGAACGACAAACAGAGCAAAAATTCTCAATTGGAATAGGACTCGGAATAAATCGAGTTAGAAAAAAATTAATTAGTCAGAATCAGAATGAAAATAAAAAAAATTGCAATTAACTAAAATGCGCAAAAAAAAAAAAACCTTCAAAAATTAATGTAATTTAAAAAAACTGAAATGCGTTAAATAAATAAATTTTTTAAAAAAAAGAATACCCCTTCAACAAAAAGAACTAAAAAGCAAAAAATAATTTTTTTTTTTTTTTTTAATTTTTAAAAAAGAACTGAAAGGCAGAAAACGAGATCATTTTCACTATATAGGTAAGAGTTTGATTTCCGAAAAAATGAACCATGCCTTCAGATTTGAAAAATTTTCACTACACGCAATAAATAGGCCAATAAAAATGCATTCAAAGGACAAAAGAAGCGCAGAAAAAATTTTTGTTGAAGGAGCAAGTCCCCTTTTTTTTTAAAACTTGCTCCTTCAACAAAAATTTTTTCTGCGCTTCTTTTGTCCTTTGAATGCATTTTTATTGGCCTATTTATTGCGTGTAGTGAAAATTTTTCAAATCTGAAGGGCATGGTTCATTTTTTCGGAAAATCAAACTCTTACCTATATAGTGAAAATTGATCTCGTTTTCTGCCTTTCAGTTCTTTTTTAAAAATTTAAAAAAAAAAAAAAAATTATTTTTTGCTTTTTAGTTCTTTTTGTTGAAGGGGTATTCTTTTTTTTAAAAAATTTATTTTTCTTTCTAATTTTGAAAATAAATAAAAAAGATAAGGACACTGAAAAACCCCGAAAACTTCAAAAACTTCGCTCCTCAAGTATTTCAAGTGTTTAATTTGAATTTCCCCCTTTTTAACAATTTCGTAATTTTCGGGGATTTTTAATGTCCTAATCTTTTCATTTATTTTTAAAATTAATTTTTTAAAAAAAATCGTGAATTGTTCGTGAATTCCCAATTTTTTCGGGATTTTGAAAATTCCTCAAAAATAATTTTTAATTAATTTTTCAAAACCACGACAATTTAAAAATTAAAATAATTATTAAAATATTGCATTTTAGAACCCTGACCTTGCAAAACACCGGTTGGGGTTTTAAAAGGTCGGGGTTTTGCCAGGGCACCAAAAAGTTATCAAAAAGGTTTTCGAAAAGTTTATAAAATCTTTCAATGTAAAAAAATTATATCATGATTCTTCGTTAAAAAAAAAAAATACCTTGTTCTTATTACTAGAAAATCAGAATCCGGTAGTTTGTGTTCAAATATCGGAGCTCTGTACATATTATTTTCAACAGTTTGAATTGTAGCCCCAGGTGCCATGATCCCTAGAAACGGTGAAGTGTGAGCGTATGCAGTTTCCCCGTATTTATACTCCGGAGGTCCTTTATCATTTCCTGCTTTCCTTTTGTAATAATTTTTAATTTTGGAACACATTCCAACCTATGAAAAAAATGCAACGAATATCTTATTACAAATTTACATTTTTTTTTTTTTTTTTTCCGATTTTCTTACCTGATTTATTAGCGGTGGATGCTCTTCACAAAATTCAATTAAAACAAGTTCTCCGTCTTTTCCGGACAGATCTTCAGGAGTTCTCATAAAAAATATATCACCACCTCCAGCAGCTATCCTTTCTTGGTCTCTTTGCTAATAAAACAAACTCAAATGAGTAACTAAACAAAAAAAAAAATTAAGCACTTAATTACCTTAGCTTTCTTCTTAATGTGTTTCAATAAAGGAAAAACTGGATGGGGACCAGGTTGAGATAAAGCACCGTGAGAAAATCTTTTCAAAGGAGGTCTGTGAAAATTTCGCAACCTCATTGGTCCCATGTGAGTTTGTACAAATGGAACTCTCAGTTCTACGACCGGAGTCGAATGTTGCAATAAATTCCCACCGACTTTTAACCGTATTGATGATTCGGACGTTTTCGGCATGTAGTAACTATCGTTGGATATGTTAAATGGATCTCTGTTGGGGGATTTCGGAGGAGGCGGAGGTGAATCTTCTTCCATAACGTTAATAACTCCAGCTTTGCCCAAAAGAATTTTCGACTTTTTAACATGAGGATGAGGAATTTTAACTTTTACAGGAGTTCTGGAATCCATCCTCTGTTTCGCGGGATCCACATCATTGGGAATGCCTAATATGATATTTTCATCGTTAGGGTCAAGAGTTAAGATTTTCGGTTTGGGAACGGCTTCCATATTCTCGGCATCCCATATCACTTCATCCTCCCAGCAGCCGTAAACCAATTCTTCGTTTTCAACTGGAAATATTGAATACCATGTATCGTCCTGACTATCCTGGGATTGCGCCTGTTGTTGATTTTGCATTTTATTCAAGAGTCTGAAAAACATGTCGTTAAAATTATTCACCATTTCCTTTCTGGTTTGCCATTTAATTGCTTTACTCACACTTGAGCTTTAGAAGGTGGTTTACTTGACGTATTGGAACCTTGATTTGATGGCGTTGAGGTTATTCTAATCCCTGAATTTGGAAGAGGAGTAATTCCTTTTCCAGGCTGACTAAATGCTTGAGCAGTTCGGTTGCTACTGCTAGGTACCCAACCAGCTGCGTTCGTTTTACAATTTAATTTCTGCATAACTTTATGTTTGATATCTTCCCCATTCCAGACAACTTCATCTTCCCAATGCAATTGGGATACCAATAGAAAAGCATCGTCCGGAAATTTTTCATTCATTATAGGCTTTTCTTCAGGTTTTGGTGTCTGAAATAAAGATATGAAAATTAGATTACGTCCAAAAACATTTTTCTTTGAATCAATATTGTAAGTTGTATTAATAAAAAATGTAACTGGCTTACGTTTTCTTTTTCCTCTTTTACTTTGAAACCATAATTAAAGCCTTCACCTGTTTCTGGTACATTCAGCATATCATACCAAATTTGAGCTGGTCCAAACCTCCAATCAGCAACTTTTGGTCCTGCATCATTATTTTCTTTCTGTTCAATTTTAGAGGAAGTAGATTTGTCTTCCACAATGCTTAATAATTTATCCTGTTAAAAAAAAAAAAAAAATTTGAAAGTCAATGCTTATTTATTTTATACAAAAAACAAAAAAATCTTTATTAAACCCTGACCTCATCATCTGATTGCCACTGCTCTTTGCCAGGTTCAGGTGCAAAATTTAAAATCCACCCTTTACTTCTTTCTCTTTTATTTTCTTGATCTGATCCCGAATCAGATGTTCTTTCTTGTTGCTTCTTTTTCTTTCGTCTTTTCCTCACACTTCTCCATATTTGTGGAAGGCTGCTGGGTTTGCCAGGACCAAATAACCTTGAAAATCGCAATACTTTGTCATATCGAAAATCAGGGAATATTTCAGTGACATCAACATCTGCATATTTGGAAGGCAACATAGCAGCCAATGGTGTGTCCAATCTTTTTTTAAGCTTAGAATCATATTTTTGATCTTGGCCTTCATATGGTAATGGAGGTGGAGGCATAAGATTTGCATCGACTTTCCCTAAGAAATAAAAGAAAACAGAAAATGAAGTTTAAATGAAATGAGAACGTGAAAAGTAAAAAATACTTACCAGCTTCTTCATCGTCAGCATCATAATCGATATTATCTTCTGACTTAATGCCATTAAGTATCGCTTCAGATTTTACTTCTATTGAAAAATCCTCTGCTAATTCATTTATATCTCCATAATCTATAGCTGACGGCGACTTCACATCATCAAAATCTAATGAAATATCATCCATAATTAATATAAAAACAATGTTACACAATTGTTGACAACATTGACAACATAACCTTACCAATATTTTCAATTTCCCGTTTTACAATCGGTTCCTTTTCTGCATCATCTGAATCACTACCACTTTGGGATGATCTTCTGCTTGATATATCATTGAAACATGGAATATTTTCATCGCCGATTATTTCTTGTAAAAAAGAACTAAAACCAAATCTAGTCAAAGAATTTAAGTGTTTCTTAGCATCGCTATCAAGAATATCTGTATCCAATTCCCCTGATTCGTCGATATTGCCGAAAAGAAAACCTGCTAGAGGTATCGGATTCGAATCGTCTTTATCCATTTAATAATTTAAAAAACCAACATCAATAAATATAAATTATTTTACTTTAATTTTTCATTCTGTTTATCTTGGTTAAAGTTCGCAGACAGATTTGGGCAGACATGTTGGATAGGTGGTGTTGGTGTAGTGGAATTAGATGGAACAAGATGGCGCTGTTGTCGGTTTTTGATCACGTGACTCTTGTGCAGTTTAAGTTGAACGGGTGTATCGTGAATGTGTTGTTCAGTACGTGCTACGTATACTCGGAATTGTTTGGGTGTTTTATAATTTTAAATATGGTGTTTCGTATGTTTCGTTTGGACAATGTATTATTTACTCGATAAATTTAAACATAAACTGTGAAATTTAATACATATAAGGGTAGGTGTTATGGTGGAGTATGGGGAACGTGTTACTGTTTGCCCTGTCAGCTTCTTGTATGTTTATTTCAATTTCATCGAATCCCTCCTCCCTTTTTGTAAACATTACGAAGAAAATATAATTTCACCCATTTGAGATATTTTTGCAACGACCTCGGATACGAAACACCGCATTTACGATATCGATTCGTCCACGTTACTCTTTACCCTAGACCTTGGCGCCAATGTCGTGCCCAATCTGAATTAGGTGTAATTAATATCTTCATGGCCTAATTATTCCAACAGTAAAAAAAAAAGTCTTATGTGTCTTCTTCGCGCGGTGGATTACTTAATTGTCGTATTTATTACAGTCGATAAGCAGTAAAATAAATAAATGTTTTGACATCTGGATATGAAACTTGGCTAACTGGCAAACAGTGCACACCTCCTAATGTGGTTTAATTCACTCAGCAGTAAAATTATAGTGACAATGTTAAATTATTAGTGAAAAAAACATGGCATCAGTGAAGTTAAATGCACAGGATAAAAAAGACTTGGACAAATTCACGAAGTTTTTGGCCTTAAAAGCAGCTCAGATTATAGTTCAGTCCAGGCTGGGGGAAAAAGTTCAGACGCAATGCAAACCCCATTCATCAGGAGCTGATTGGGTGAGTGATGTTGTTTAATGAATTAACACACCTACAACGAGCCCCAGAATATGTTAAATTGATGATATAACAATTTGTGATAACATTCAAGCATTTTCAAGGAAAAACGATATCTAATAATAATCAAATCAATCCGATATAAGTTTCAAGTATTACGAACACATCTTTTATTTGTGGATTGAAATGACTTTTGAATTATGAGGTTATTAACTTGATAAAATTTACAAAAAAAGCTTATGTGTTATAAAACAGAAGGCACAAATCGCATGCATGACAAAGTCAGTGGCCTTGTTTCACTAATTAATCACTGATTTTGTAATTAGTCAAGACATGATCAAATAAGGAAGATTTTAAAGTAATTGAAATTTTTTGTAGAAAAAAATCTGAATGGTTGGTGATTTTGGGGGAATAAAATTATAAATGCTGTTATTGGAAAAAAAAAAAAAAAAGATAGCTTTTGAAAAAAAAAAAAAAAGTGCTGGAAAAATGGATCGAAATGTAAACTATTTTGAAAAATGAATATTCATAACATATAGCATTATTTGAGTGAAGAATGTTTTGGGATTCTTTCATTTTTTACTTACAAATCATTAGGTTAAATACCTTTTTCTTTTTTTTTGTTGTTTATTGGCATTATGCCAAATGATCTATGCATTTTAAAAGTAAAGTCATTAAAAAAAAAAAAAATTTCAGTGGAGAATCTTGTAGAAAGCTGGTTTTACGATTTCAGTGTTGACTTGTTTTAGACCTTCTTCTGTAAATATAAGGTGATATTCAGGGATGTTGCAAGATAGTTGTACTATTGAAATGTCTTACTTGTTTTTTTAACTACCCTATTGCCTCTGTGTGGGTTGAAAGACGGAATCAATTTAAATAAGCTATTTTAATAGATCCAAGTCCAAAAAAATAAAAAGAATAACAGCCTAAGAAATAACTTTCTTAATTTTTTTTAAATGAAAATGTTTGAAAGAAGTATTCAAAGAGTAATGGGTACAGCATTGAACGAAGAAGAACTTTTAGTTTGAATATTTTACCTCATTCGTTGTTGAAATCATTCAGTGGGAGTCTAGACATTGAGTTTTGGGGGCAAAAACCCCTGCATTGCCTGTTAGTAGCAAACTGGTTAAATTAATAATTATTTTCCTGTAAATATTTAGCTTACATTAAACGTAAACAACCACATTTTTGCTTAGCTAATCGCTGTAATTACTTATTTTTTAAAAATTTTCTGAGCTAAGCTTTGCTCGATTGGCAAAACAAATTTTTTAAATGATTTTTCAATCTTTCATTTTCGAACACAGCTGGAAAATATTATCTTGAGCTGTCAGCTATAGTTGAAGCAATGATAAATACTTCATATAAGGGCCTTGTTTTGAAACTCGAAAAAGAAAAACAAATTAAAATCAATTGAAAGGTTCACATGCGTTATGGATGAGATGAAAGACTTGCTCGGCAAAACACCCAATACAGAGATAATTAAATAATGCCTTGTATTTTAAAAATATCCAAGTCTGAATTCTCACTTTATTGAAGATCAATAAAATATTATTTAAAAATTTCCATCTGAATCGAGATATTTCCTTTATTAAAAAAAAAAAAAAAAAAAAATCAGAGAAAAAAGCTTTTTGCTTCTCTTTTGACAAAGAGAAAGAGTAAATTTATTATTATTTTTTCACTCGAATTTTTCGCGTTTTTTCAGGAAAAAGTATAAAAGCAAGGTAAAGGTCATGGGTTGAAGAAAAGGAAAAGGAGGGGAGTATGGCAACAGACCTAATTCATTCTTTTTAATCTAAGCCCTACGACCTAAATTTAATGGTTCCATTTATAGGTTGAACGAACTCGCACGCATTTACGACGATAACTATAAATAAAAATGGGAGTTTGATAATATTTCAAATGTCGCCCACAATATATTTAGTCTTTTTTTTTTTTTCTGCATAATTCGTAATGCAATGATGAGCACAATGTAAGTGAAAGCATCCGGTTCGAAGAAAACGAAAAATTGTCAGATCATTAAATCATCGGAAAAATTTTTCAATTTTTAACCCCTCGGGCGTGATATAAAATTTCTGGGCTTATCCAAAACTAGACCTTTTTTTTTTTATCGGTTTTATAATTTAGCGAAAGTGCCCTTGACCAATTTTTTTTTTAATATTTTGATGTATCAAAAATCGATTTTGATATGACGGAGTGTAACGTGAAAAGGAAAAGCATCTTTTTTTCATATTTACCGCGGTTGCTAATTCTATAAAAATAGAAATAAAATCGCAAGAATTTTCCCGGAGGATGTTTTTTTTCTTTTCTATTTGCAGATTTCCACAATTGAAGTTCAAGGTCATTCCGCGGAAAATAATTACTGTAATTTTATGTTTTGCATTTGATGCGATGCACAATACTGGACGGGGAATAATGGATGCCCTTGAACGTATGGGAAAAAAACAGACTTGAGATTCCTGTCGCCAAGTCACTTGTATCATCAAAAACGACTTTATAAAAATAATGTTGTTAATGTTGTAATTTTGGGATAATTGCCAATGTTGATCCTTTTTTTTTTTTTAAATCACTTTCGATTGGAATGATCTTTTTGACACGTCTCTAACAGTATTTTTCCCCTTGTCAGTGGTTTTCATTTTTTAGGCTTTACACAAATTAATTAATTAATTAATTGGATTTTAAAATTCTCTTTGAAGGCGATGCACGAATGCAAAGATGAAAAGGATGAAATACAGTCATTTTCGTAATTAAAATTGTTTGTTTGCTCGTCTGCATCGGTAATTTTCAAATCTTAAAACACGGTATCCTGTTATCAGTGCGTTTGAAATACGTGCTTTTAATTTCAAGTAGACATTAATCAATAAGTCGTTATTCATTGAAAAACCTTGTGCTTTTGCCTTTATTGACCTTCTCCATCGGTGTAAAAATAATAAGAAGAGGTGCAATATTTTTTTTTAACTGGAAAATTTTTCTCCGTAGGTAATGAAAATGATTGTTTTTAGTATTGGCTGTTCGCAACTTCATTCGTAATCCCGCAAGAAAAAAAATTGTATAAATGATATAAAAGTCATGTATAAATTATGCAAAAGATTGGACATACATAAAAAATGCATTAATTATGTATAAATAAGTAGGCATGAAAAGCATAATATTTGAAAATCTTCCTACGTTATGATTTAAAAAAATTGCATTCATAAATTATGCATATCCAGATTTTCATGCTTGTAAAAGTTATGCATATTCAAATTTTGGTACCTAAAAAATGATGCATGTTCAAATTTTTGTATAAATGATACAAAAATAAGAAATTTTTGACGTAGGACTACATTATAAAGCTCGTTCCTGGGAAATCTGTCTGTCTGTAAGTGTGTCGGTCTGTTGGCACCAATTAATGTTTAATTATTTTAATATTAAAGTTTTAACTTTGAAAATTTTAAATAATATTTTGACAATTTTTTTTGAACGTTTGGGTGCAAATGCACTATGGAATGTTGGACCAGCATGTTGGTACAACAAGTTGGACTAACATGTTGTACCAACTTGTTAAACCAACACTCCACACTAATTTCGGCGTAGGGGTGCAAATTCGCGATGGAATAGCAACATGTTGGTACAACTTTCCTTTTGACATTTCCTTGTTTTACCAACATGTTGGTCCAACATTCCACAGTGAATTTGCACCCAAAGGGTGCAAGGGTTGGCTTTTTTTAATAGTAAAAAAGCAAGGAACTAAGAAATTTCTTGTAAATTATTTAACTTTTTTTTTAATTTTCCCTGTTTTTTTAATGTAAAATTTACAAGAAATTTTCTGAAAAATTTGCAGGAAATTTAACGTTAAAATTTTATTTTAAAATTAGGCGACATAAACGAAAGCATGGACTTAGAAAATTTCTTGTAACTTTTAAAAAAAAGTTAAATTTTAAGGTGTTTCGATAGCACCGCTTCATTATTAGTTAAAAAAGCATCGTTCTTCGGTCTTCTTATAATTTCGTTAAAATTTAAGAAAAAATAAAAAAATGTTATCCTATTGTTAGCCTACCGAAAAGAAAAAAATGGCATCCATTTTTTTCCACGAAATAAACAAAGCTTCCGATTTTCTTTGCTAAAACATTCAAACTAGAAAGTTACATTCACTTTTTAAAGCTAATATTAATTCGATACCTATTAACAGATGTTATGTTAGTTTTTGAAAAAATCGGAACATCTAGAAATAGGCATTTTTCGTAAATAAATGAAAACGCTTTGTTTATTTTTTGAACTTCCCATATAACGCCATGTATTTTTTTATATTTTTAAAAATTTTTAACTCGTTAACTAGAAAGTAACTTTTGCTTAAATTTTTAAGGGAGGTCCGCGGATACTTGATATATCATCTGTGCGAGTTTGAAGAATATGTAACATTTTGGCTTTTACTATCGAAACACCTTTTAAATAATATTTTGACTATTTTTTTTTTTTAAGGGTGCAAATTCACTATGGAATGTTGGACCAACATGTTGTACCGACATGTTTGACAAACGAACGAATCGACTATTGCAGAATTTACTCCTACGCCGAAATTAGTGTGGAATGTTGATCCAACAAGTTGGTACAACATGTTGGTCCAACTTGTTTTACCAACAAGTTGGTCCTACACTCCATAGTGAATTTGCACCCTAACTTTTGGCCTTTTTTAAGGTGCAAATTCACTGTGGAGTGTTGGACCAACAAGTTGGACGAACATGTTGTACCAGCTTTTTGTACCAACTTGCTTGAAAAAGGGTGCAAATTCACTATGGATTGTTGGACCAACATGTTGGTACAACTAGTTAAACCAACATGTCAAACCAACATTCCTCAATAATTTCGGCGTAGGAGTAAATTCTGCAATAGTTTATTTGTTCGTTTGTCAAAAATGTTGGTACAACAAGTTGCGCGTACATTTTCGTCACTTTGGCGACCGATTGTGCAAATTCCCTTATCACTTTCGCGACCTGTGCACTCTGGCGACCAATACCCTGGTCGCCAGAGTGATCACGCGCTGATCACGACCCGAGCACGTGCAAAGGGCGTGACCTTGGCCGGGTAAAATTTTGGACTTATACGGTTCTGGAACTCCGGTCGCCACAGTGTATGGCAATGTGCGTATTTATGGACCAACATGTTTGTCCAACTTGTTGTACCAACATGTTGGTCCACTATGGAATGTTCAATATCACTATGGAATGTTAAACCAACATTCCATAGTGAATTTGCACCCAAACGAACGAATCGACTATTGCAGAACTTACTCCTACGCCGAAATTAGGGTGGAATGATGGTCCAACAAGTAGGTAAAACATGTTGGACTAACATGTTGGCATCAACATGTTGGTCCAATATTCCATATTAAATTCGCACCCCTACGCCGAAATTAGTGCGGAATGTTGGTACAACATGTTGGTTTAACTAGTTGTACCAACATGTTGGTCCAACATTGCATGTAGTGAATTTGCACCCTTAATAGTAAAATTAGACGACATGAGCGAAAGCAAGGACTTGAAATTTAAATAAAATGTTCACTACATTTTTTAATTTTGTCCTTTTTCCTTTAGCCAAGAATATGAGTTAAAGCAATACTTTAATATTTTAATATTACAATTTTAACTTTGAAGACTTTAATTAAAATTTTGACTAAAAACGAGCAAAAAAAAAAAAGCCAGAAAATTTTTAAATTGTTTCATTGTTTAAAAAGCAATATTAGGACAGTACCCCAAAGACGTAGTTCTACATAGGAATATGCCTCCGTATCCCAGTCTCATTTTTTATTGATATAAATTTTTACATTTACAATTGCAAGAATAGAACAAAAATCCCTTTTTTTTGTAAAAGTCCCTATTTTTAACACAAGTCCCTTAGAGCCCCTAATTTAAAAAAAAAAAATCCGTTGGTCTCTATTTTCTCTTAAATAATTTTTTGGTGGCTTAATATCAGGAAAAACACTTTATGGAGAATAAAGGTTTTTGGATGATCGAAATCAAACTTTTATGGTAATTTTCGCGTTTAGGTCCGTAATATGATTCTTAATTTGCGTGTTTTTGGTCCCTAAAATCCGTAATTTTTCAAGTCGAAAGACCTATGCATGGTAATTTGCGCGACCTTTAAACAATTTTTTGAAAAATCAAAAAAAAATTCAGGGTGTTCTTGATTGAGGTGGTAGCAAATCCAAATTTCAAGGGCCAGCAAAATTTGAAAACATAGATTCTTTTTTTTTTTTTTTTTTGGACCAACCTGCACAACATGTCTGTATTTTCCCATAATAAAAACTTTGGTAGCTAAAATTATTTTTGTAGCTTTGAGTTATGTATCGTCCTAAGAAATCAATTGTGCTTTTAATCGCCGTAAAAGCGAACGGAAGTAGATTATCAAGTTTTTTTTTTTTCGTGACTTCTAATAAAAATCTGCAAAAAAACAGGTTTTTTTTAGCCGTATATTAAATTTTTCCATGTTTACAAAAGTTCTAAAATATTTTAACCCGTGAAATTTGTTGCAAAATTTTTTCAATTGTAGGAATTATTTCGAAAAGTCCAGAAAACTTCGAAGCTTTCACTCTGAAAATTATAACCGCCCTCGTAAAATAAAAAAAGTATTAAAAATCGGTGAAATCCGACTCTTCATTTGTTTACAAACCATTAACTTTATCAAAATCAACCGCTATTATGAAGCTTAATAATTATGTAACGATCAAATTAAAATTGCCGCAATTTACAAAAGAATCTTTTTTTTTTTTTTTTTTTTTTTTTCCTTGTTATTTTTAAACTGTGGCATTTGTGTAATAGCATGTGAATATTTGAAACGAAAAAACCGTTGGAGATAATCAAGTTACATAATAATTTTTTTTTTTTTTTTTTTTTTTGCCTCATGCCCGAAGGATTAAAAATGTCACTCTCAATTAACCCGTCAGCATTATTAAGGTTTCTTTATCAATTATTTAATAATTTTTTGTTTTGTTTACTTTCAGTTTAATCTTGCCGTCCGGGATTTACCAGAAGTTTTGGCAGAAGCGAAAAAAGCTCTCTGTGGGGAGGTGGTAACGGCTCGAATGCCGTTATGCGTGGAAATATCTTTAAGGACGGTGGAAGGGGATACGATGATGCTGGAAACGTGGTGTCTAGGTAAGAAAAAAGAAAAAAAGAAAATTGAAGTACTGCATAAACGTGATTTTTTGCACGAAACCAGGATGTTTTTGAAACGTAAACTTGCTGTGTCACTTTCATTATTGTGTTTAAGATGTAGGCCAACGTCGGATTCGAGCCAAATCATGAGAGCTGGCGCCCGAAAGGAGAGGGTATGCTATGCTATGCTATGCTATGCTATTGCAACATTATTTTATTTATCAATTGTCTTTTAAAGGATGAATCACGAGCAATTCTAATGACCTATAAAATTTTTAAAAGATTAAGAGAGTTTTTTGAAGTTTTTGTTCTTTCGTACGTTTCTCCATCCGTTCGGAAAAAAATCTTTCTATTTTTCTTCATGCAGTTTTTTTTTTTTTTTTTTTTGTCTGTGGGAAATGAAAATTCTTGTCATTTTTTTCTCTTTTTGTGATTTTTTTTTTTTTTTTTCGTCCAACACTGGATATATCCGTTGCAATTGAGCGACAGAGGAAGAGAAAACAATTTTGTATGCTTGAGCATTAAAAATGAGAAAATAAAGGGGGGTTCGTCTCGACTAATTATTCCTGACCTATTTTTCCTAACCACGAAAACATTTTTTTTCTTTGTAAGACTTGGCAGACCGTGTAATATAACAGAGCAGTTCTCATTGCCAATATTTTAATTGCTGGGTTAATATTCTTAATGTTTTTACCTTGTGCTGCCGTGAGCTCTGTAAAACAAGGAATTCTATGAATGTTTTTATCTTTTTAAGTTTTATTACTGTATCATGATAGGTACATTTGTCAAAAGAAGGAGTTCGCCGTTATTATTATTATTAACGGAAAATTAATTTGAAGGTAACGGATAATTTTCAGGACGAAAATAAATTTTCATGTTTCTGTTATAGGCACAACCCTCGTACCTTATATACTACCCTCGTACCTATTATTTTTCTTATTTTTAATGGTTTTCACCCTTAGCCATATTTAAGGGAAACGCCCTATTTTGTATATAAACCATCCAAATTAATCAATATAATCAGTCTTAGTTAGGTAATCAAGCTAGAATTACTTAACCTTTTTCAATTTTCCTGAAATCCATAACAAAATTTGGTGTCAGAAGTCAGGATATTGAAAATAAAAAATAAAAAGAAACTAAAAATCCGCCGTTTTAGTTCTTTTTCTTTTTTTCAAACCCGTGTCCGCGCCGCGCCTTATTCGCAAAAAAAAAAGTAATTTCTTTTACCGGAATGTTTTTACTCTTAGTGTAAGTAAAAGTACATATGTTAGTTTTCAAAATGGTCAATCAACAAGCGCAACAGCCACCGACAACTCCGACGAGTTCTCGACACGCAACGCCTGTCGTACCGACTCCTGTGGTCACCGATGGATCCATTAAGCTACCAATCAAAGTCCTAGCGGACTTAATTCCACAGTTCGACGGAAAGAGGGAGAATCTCACACAGTTCATCGAGAATGCCAACCTAGCATTAAACTTAGCAACAGAGGAACAACAAAACACACTACTGACCATCATAGTATGTCGTATAAGTGGACCTGCCAGAAAAACTCTCAAACACAGGACATTTCTCACATGGGACGACCTGAAGCAATTCCTGATGGATACCTACAGCGACAAAAGAGCTGCTGCTTCTTATCAAATTCAGCTCGTCAGAAGCAAACAAGGACCGTCCGAAACTGCCGTTCAATTTGGTCGAAGAATCGAGAACATATTGGGAGACCTTATCTTAACACTACCAGATTCAGCAGAAGACGAATTAGAAGTATTAGTCAAGCACACACGACAGCAAGCACTCGACGCCTTCATAAATGGTCTACAACCTCGCTTAAGTATCATTATAAAATCGCTTAAGCCAAAGTCACTCGAAGAAGCCATAGGACTTGCTGTAGCTGAAGAAAAACTCCTCAACCAACAGAAAGATGGACGCCCCACAGCACCAACTTCAACTCAAAGGAAATGTTTCAAGTGCCAAAAACCAGGACATCTAGCAATCAACTGCAGAAGTACCGTGTCAAAAAGTGCATCCATCCGAAACTTCGATGCTGAACCAATACCTATAGCAACGATCAACTCATGCAGATACTGCAAGAAGAAGAACCACACAATCGAAGAATGCAGGAAAAGAGAAGAAAGGAATAGGAAATTTCCTCCGTCAAGATGCAACTTCTGTCAAAACTTAGGTCATGACGAATCCAAGTGCCGAAAGAAGAGAGCAGCCACCCAGCAATCTAGCCAACAGCCGGCTCAACAGCAGCCACAACAAGGAAGTTTAAACTGGTCTTAAGAGGGCAAGAATCTCAAACCAACATCTTGTCCTTGCCTCCAAAGCAACGTCTTACTCCTACTATCCAGGTAAAATCTCATTCCTTTATGGAATCTCCTTCCACATTCTTGGTAGATACCGGAGCTCAAATTTCGCTTATTAAAAAGAGTATGTTAGCTTCCCACGTTCAAATAAATTCAGAAGTAACTTTCACTCTCTCCGGAATCGCCCATTCCGAGTCTTTTCAATCTTTGGGGCAAGCGATAGCGATAATTCAAGTAGGGGCAGCATATATCCTCCAAACTTTTCAAGTTATTGCTGACAATTTCCCGCTTAAATATCCTGGAATTTTAGGCGCTGATTTCTGCAAAGAAAACGGCGTTAGCTTAGACTTCCAAGATAACAAGTTAAAAATTACGGAATTTCAGCACCCTATTCAGATTAACGAACGTTCCATTCAAAATCCATCTCCTAATACACCTCCAAGCACACCTAATAAAATTCAGGATTTCGATTTCAAAAGTTACCCATTATCTGCTGTTAAAAACGAAAGTAAAAATCAAAACATAGGTGACATAATAACTATCAAAGCTAGAACTCAACAAATCATTAGGATACATACCTTAGAAAATAAAATCGGGGTAATCGAAAATAACTCAATTAAACTGCCTGAAGGTATCTTTATTCCGAACACCATTATTGAAAGTAAAAATAACGAGGCCTTTATACCTATTTTAAACATCAATGAGAACGATGTCACTATTCAGCGACCTTCAGTCTCTTTACAAACGTTAGATCATTACGAATTACACGAAAACAATAATCATAAATCAGCTGATAGAATTTCTAGACTTATTCAAAGCTTACGATTCGATCACCTAAATGAAGAAGAAAAAAAAGTCTAATTCCATTAATAGAAGAATTTAACGATGTTTTTTCCCTCCCTGACGAAAAACTAGACGCAGCAAATTTCGAACCTTTTGAAATCGAACTCTCTGACCCCAAACCCGTAAATATTAAACAGTTCAGACTACCGGAATTTCAAAAGAAAATAGTCAATAAACAGGTATCTGAAATGCTTAATGAAGGTATTATCCGAGAATCCACTTCACCTTTCAACACACCAATGTTCGTTATTAGAAAAAAGAATCCTAATACTAAAGTCGATAGTTCAAATATTAATAGTGCCGATTGGAGAGTTGTTTTTGACTTTCGAGCTCTAAATAAGCAAACAGTACCACAAGAATATCCTATACCCTTAATATCCGAAATCCTAGATTCCCTTGGTCACTGCCGTTACTTTTCTCTCCTTGACGCCCGATCAGCTTATCACCAGTGCGAAATAAAGGAATCCGACAGATTCAAGACCGCCTTTTCAACAACAACAGGGAAATACGAATTCAACAGAATCCCATTTGGACTTCGAAACGCTCCTAGTGCTTTTCAACGAAGAATGGCAGCACTACTTTCCGGACTTCAGGGTCTTGCAGCATTCGCCTACTTCGATGACATTGCTGTTGGATCACCTGACCTACCTACACACATCGCACGCCTAAGAAAAGTCTTCATGCGTTTACGACAAGTCGGACTAAAACTCAAGCCGTCAAAAACCGAATTTCTACAAAAGGAAATAACATTTTTGGGCCATGTGATAAGCGAAAACCAAGTCAAGCCAGAAGAATCAAAATTAAAAGCAGTCAAAGAATTTCCCGCACCAAAGGATCCTAAAATGATAAAATCATTTTTGGGGCTCATAGGATATTTTCGCCGCTTCATCGATAACTTCGCCTTAACTGCTCTTCCATTAACTCGTCTGTTAAGAAAAAACGAACCATTTAACTGGACTTCCGAGCAGCAAAACGCATTCGAAACTTTAAAGGAAAAATTATTATCACAACCAATTCTACAAATCTTCGATCCAGATCAACAACTGAACGTTTCAACAGATGCCTCAAATTATGCCATAGCCTGTACGCTAACACAAGGACCGTTAGGAGAAGATCTACCAGTAGCTTATTTCTCAAGAGTCTTAAATAAGGCAGAAATAAATTATTCTACTGTAGAAAAAGAACTTCTAGCGATAACCTATGCACTCAAGATGCTACGACCATACATCTTAGGGATGAAATTCAACATAATCACGGATTCCAGACCGTTATCATATCTCTTTTCAATAAAGGATCCTACGTCACGTCTTATGAGAATGCGATTACTCCTGGAAGAATACAATTATACTATCATACATCGCAGCGGAGTCAAGAATACTGTTTGTGACGCCTTAAGCCGTTATCCACCAACTCAAACCGAAAATAGGATTCAAGAAAACAACGATGGAGATATCACAACATTAGCCATCAATAATCTCAATCAAGTGCAAGATTACAACACATTCCTGGAAGCTATACAAAAGTCTGTAATCGTCAACAATTTAATTCAAGAACACCCAGGGCAATCACCACCTTCAATGAAAAATAAAATCTTATTTGTATCAATTGATGACGAATTCATGTCACCTCCATTTGACAACGCTACGCTGGATCAGATACAAAACATACTAAGAGCCAAACCTGATATTGGGGATGTTCATCAATTAACAATCGAGGATGAAAATTATTATTTATTATTCACAAGCAGCGATTACTCCAAAAAGAATATCGTCACCGTTTTCGACGCACTCGTAAATCTCAGAAAAATCCTAGAACAGCAAAAAATCTTCGAAATTTCCATACGAAGAAAGGAACTTAGAGGCTTAGATTACGAAAAAATACGAACTGCTTTACGCTACGTATTCAAAGGATCTTCAATAAAAGTCAATATTTACTTCGATAATATTATTTATCCAGAAAGGAAGGATATACCACAAATCCTCAAGGAAAATCACGATTCAATCACAGCTGGACACGCTGGATTTTACAAAACCTACGAAAGGATCAACAAGAAATATCATTGGGGCACAATGAAAAAAGATTTAAAAAATTACATCAAAGGATGTGATAGTTGTCAAAGAAATAAGAAAATGCAAAAGAAGCCTAAATCTCCTATGCCAATAACGTCCAACGCCAACAGAGCCTTCGAGAAAATTTATTTAGATATCATAGAAAGATATCCACTCACTGAAAGAGGAAATACAGTAGCGCTAACAATTCAGGACGATCTTACAAAATTCTCCTTAGCTATTCCACTTCCGGATCATCAAGCCGAGACAGTAGCTAACGCTTTGGTTTACCAATTCATAGTGCACTACGGTACACCAAAACAGCTGATAACTGACTGCGGAAAAGAATTTGTATCCGAACTCCTTAAGAAAGTAGCTAAAACTTTCCATATGAAAAATATCCAAACGCTTCCCTATCGCCCTACGGGGAAAGCAGCATTAGAAAGAGTACACTCCACGTTCCAGGATTTCGTAAAACATTATGTGGATCAACAAAAACAAAGTGACTGGGACTTATTACTTCCATTAGCAGCCTTCAGCTACAATTCCAGCGTTCACACAGGAACAAAATTTACGCCATTCGAATTAGTTTTCGGACACAATCCAGAGATGCCAGTTCAAAACTCAGCACCTCCGCCTCAATATAATTACGATGATTACGTCTCGTCACTAAAGCATCGATTATATACAGCTCAGCAAATGGCAAAAGGAAATCTCCAAGAAGCAAAAATCAAAAGCAAAATCCAGTACGATAAAAACTCAAGAGAAGTCAACTACAAAATAGGAGATAAAGTTTACTTAGAAATTAAAGTCACACCTAAAGGCTTAGCAACGAAATTCAGAAGCCGTTACGAAGGACCATATTCCGTCACAGAAATTCACAAAGGAAATACCGTCACGATAAAAAGGAAAAATTCAGAAATTCGAGTTCATAAAGACCGAATCAAACCCGCCAGAAGCCAAGACTTTCCAGTGGATCCAAATACATAAAATTAAATCAAGACTTATCCATTCCAGGCTTATTGCGGCCTATGCCACTGCTCAGGAGCCAAAACCAATGATCAGCCCTATCGATAATGAGACGACTCTCTATTTCGAATACAGAGGGATGGCTCAACATTTAATGGACATTGGAACATCGCTTCCTATATAAATCTCACGACACTGGAAGATGTCTTCACGAAATGTACCAGAATTGCGGAAAAAACCATACGTCACTGCAATGGGAATCCAATTTTTAAAGACTACTCCTTATGTCAAGTTGGAAGACAGGAGCTAGAATACAAAATTACGGAAATCAATACGAAACGCAATACTCTTCAAGATCTCACTGGCTACGAGCAAATCGTAAATATGTCGACCTCAACTATTCAAAAGAATGATCCATTCCATCAAAACCTACTCCGTTCAAAAAGAGGACTTTTTGACGCTATCGGATGGGGTTTAAAAGGAGCTTTTGGGACATTGGATGCTTACGATGGTCAATATTACGACGAAGCCATATCCTTAATGGAGACAAACGAAACAACCTAGCCGAATTAGTCTCAAATCAATCATCAGTAGTCCAGGCAACGATTTCAAATATTAATCGAACATTAACATCCATGCGAATCCACGAAGAAACCTTCGAGAATAACCTTCGAGACTTCAAAAATTACACGGATAACATAGAAAATCAAGTTTATTCCTTGGAACTCCGAGACAAAATTAATAGTCATTTCGTTACATTATCCATGGTTTTAACGGACCTTAGCGACGAATTATCAATTTTAATTGACGCCGTACTACTCAGTAAAGTACACATCATTCATCCAGCAATAATTTCTCCAGAGCAACTTGTGAATGAACTACAGAAAACGCTTCCTACAATGCCGCCATCAACAGAATATCCAGTTGAATTAACGCCAGCATCCGCAGCAAATCTTCTACAATTATGCTCAATACGAATGGGTTACAAAAACCATCGTTTAATCGCCCATATCCAAGTACCGCTTATTGATGATACACGGTATAATATTTTCCGACTTATACCGTTACCTACGAAAATTCAGGAGCACTATACGTACATAGTACCAACCTCAGAGTATATTGCTATCTCAGACGACAAAACACGCTATATCAACATGCCGACAACTAAAGGATGCATTGAAGTCATAAAAAGCAAAAATTTTATCTGCGCTCTTGACAATCCCATTTCTTCAAATTTCCACGACTCCTGTGAACTCCAGCAGTTTGTTCAAAAATCTGAAGTCAATACGCACTGCAATATCAAACTCATCAATTATACATCTGGAGTATGGCATAAATTGGAAAACTCAAATTCATGGCTTTTTGTACTACCGCAACCAGAAAGGATGACAATTTCCTGCTCAAATGCAAAATCCTCGGATTATACCCTGCCGCAAAAAGGAATTCTTCATTTACCGCCCAACTGCAGAGGTACATCAGCCTCCGTACGGATCTTATCATCATACATGGGATATTCAGGATTCAATTCACTTCATCTCAACTTTTCGCTAATTTCTGCCGTCAACGACAATTTTCCTGATGGGTTACCTCAAATTAACCTTACACTGGTTAAACCTATCACTCTCGACCAGGAACAATTAAATAAATATTCTAAATCGCTGAAGGACATCGCATTCAACGCAGACCATGTCCTTTTAAAACACGAGACTTCAAAACAATTTTCCACATTTTCCATTATTTTATTCATGGTTCTTGGAACGATCCTATTATATTTCGCCATCGCCTTAGCAATATGGGGAAGACAGAAATACCTTTCATGCACTCGACCACCAGTGCCACCCGAAGAAGATTACCCATTAAACAATATCATCGCTTAAGGAAACAAAAGAGTAATCGATATACCATCAATAATAAACCGCCGCCATGTCACCCATCAATCAAAGACGTTTAAGCCGTTAATACTTCAAGTAAATAAGAACTCAGTGTACTATCGTCTAAAAATGGATGGAAAATCAAAACGGATCAAACTAACGCTACCCCAGGCGACAGAGCAATACTACAAGGAATTTATCACACCTTGGTGGACTTTGGATGAAATTCCACCATTCACGAGGCCATGGACAGCACTTCAAGCAGCATTATGGGACTATTCCAATCAATTCAAAATATGGCAATGGAGGTTCGCCCAACCACCAGGACGACTACAATGCGGAGCAACATGCTGTCATATTCAATTAAGACAGTTCACTGCCAATCTAAGGAACGCCTGCGACCACAGCAATGTGAGTAAAACAGTGAATCTAGTGAAAAATCAAAATTTGAGAAATCCGAGTGTGAAAAAGCAAAGAAATCAATATCAAAATGTGAAAAATCAAAATCAAAACGTGAAAATACAAAAAGTGAGTCAATTAAAAAATCAGAAGGTGAACCGTTTTAAAACTAATCCAGTAAAGAAACTTAAATCCGTAATTATCCGACCTGTATAAAAAAAAAAAAAAAAAACCTTTTTTTTTCTTAAACATACTATGTTCCAACTATATATATATCTATATATCAAAATATTTTATTCCACTTTTCTAGATATAAGTAATTCTTTTTAATTTTTATATATAGTTTTCAAAGTTTCCTATGCTCCATAAAAGCAAAACTTTTTTTTAGAAAACTATTCTTTTACTCAAATATTTTACAAATGTTCCAATTATCTTTAATCAAACATTATTATTCTTTTTAATTTTTGAAAATTTTTATAACAAAAATTTTCTTTTCTAAAGGGGGAAAGTATGTTATAGGCACAACCCTCGTACCTTATATACTACCCTCGTACCTATTATTTTTCTTATTTTTAATGGTTTTCACCCTTAGCCATATTTAAGGGAAACGCCCTATTTTGTATATAAACCATCCAAATTAATCAATATAATCAGTCTTAGTTAGGTAATCAAGCTAGAATTACTTAACCTTTTTCAATTTTCCTGAAATCCATAACATTTCAGTAATGAGTCAATACATTAATTCCCTACCATTCTTCCTCATCCATTTTTCCTAAAAAAAATGAATTCCTAATCCATTTTTCCTAAAAATTTTGGTTCCTAAATTTTTTTTCCTGATTTTTAATTTTCCTAAAAAGTTTTTGATTCCTAAAATAAAATTTCATAAAATGAATATTTTTTCTAATTTTTTGAATCCCTAAAATTTTTGTAATAATTTACTAGGCAGTTACGAATTTCGCTTTTTTCATTTATTTTTGTTTTTTAAATTCGTTGTTATGGGTACAAATTCACTATGGAATGTTAAACCAACATGTTGGTACAACAAGTTGGACAAACATGTTGAACCAATTTGTTGTACCAACATGTTTGACAAACGAACGAATCGACTATTGCAGAATTTGCTACTCCGCCGAAATTAGTGTGGAATGTTGATCCAACAAGTTGGAGCTTTAAGTTGGTCCAACTTGCTGCACCAAAATGTTGGTCCAACATTCCATAGTGAATTTGCACCCTAGGAGTAAATTCTGCAATAGTCGATTCGCTCGCTTGTCAAACATGTTGGTACAACAAGTTCGTCCAACATTCCAACAAGTTGGTCCAACATCCCATAGTGAATTTGCACCCTATCGAAGTTGTTTATTTATTATGTCATTCTCAAAGTTCTGGTAGGCCTAAATAAAAAAAATATATTAAAATTCTCGTTTTTTAGGGAAATATTCGTTTTAGGAAATTTAATTTTTGGAATTAAAAAATTTTAAAAAAATTAAAAATTTGGAAAAAAAATGGATTAGGAATTTTTTTTTTTTTTTTTCGGAAAAACGGATTAGGAAAAATGATTTGGAACGAATACATTTCGTGCTGTTTTCTCGCAAAAGACTTTCGTTGGTTCGAGTCCGCTTTCAGGGTGTGATATTTTTTCTCGATCTTTTGGGAAATATTATCATAGAATTTCATGGCGTAATGCACGAATTTGCTTGTGTTTTATTAGTATTCCGAGTTTTCTTGTAAATTTCATTCCCTCCAAAATTTCGAATTGTCAAAATTGTCTTGGGTCTTTGGTTTTTTGATATTAAAATAATTTCCCATTTCCCCCACTCTTCCTTGGTAATAATTGTGGCAGCAGTACCTATATTCATTAAATTTGAGTCTAAATAAATTTTCCTGATTGACGTATAGGGTTGAAATTCGAAAAATTTTGCCAAATTAGCTTTTTTTTAGCATTAAAAAACGCATGTAGGGGCCGTGAATATTCAACGAATTTTATTACATATCTATTCTGAATCTTAGTTTTACGCATACGTATTTCTAAGAATTTCTCTTGAACAGCCTAGCGATAAGTGGTGACAAGTCAGTTCCTGTAAATTCAAAAGACTTTGCACTATACATACGTATTATTATTTCCAAGGCGGTAAAACTGCTAATCTGCTTTTGACTGCCATTTTTGAAAAGTTTGGCTTTTTTTTTTTTTTTTTTTTTTTTTTTTTTAAGGTAAGGGTAGGGAAGTGCGACCGGGTTCTAGAAAAAATTGATTTTGACCTTATTAGTTCTTAATAGGAGAGAATCAAGCCAAGTTTTTTATTACAATATACTGCTCCATTATTAAGCTTTAATGTGCATTAGCCTCAAATTTGAAAAACGGCGTGATTTAGAGTTCAACCATATTTTTCTGACTGCCGACGTATAATATTTCAAACCTCCATTTTTTGAAAAGTGCGACCGTTCTTATTTTTTTTAAAAAAATGAATTCTCCAAAGCAAACGTTATTTGTTTATAAAAGATCGATGAATTTTCTTTCAAAAATTGCTGAACACCGTTAAAAACAAATAATCCTTGTTTATTAAAACTACAATTAAATAATTATTATTAGTGGCACTCCGAATTGCATATGTAAATAAAAACAAGATGGTTTCCTTGTCAAAGGAATTAAAGAAGTCGTCTGCTAGTCGCACTTTCCGAAAATATTATTTTTGCCAAAAAAGTGCGACCTATTAAGGTTTATCAAATAGGAAGTCGAGTAAAAAATTCTTGATAGCATAAAAAAATAATGCAAGGTATTGACAATTGAAAGGAGCATATTTCATAAAATAAGCCAATGTTTACATAAAATTAAATCAAATTGAAAATGAGGCAGTCTAACTTTCCGACGAATATGAATTTTTGCTTTTGTAAAATTATTTTTTTTTATTCAAAAATGGACGACAACAATACATTTCTTTGATCATAATAAGTTCTGAAAACATTAAAAAATCGTCCCTTGAAATCTTTTTTTTAAGTATGGGATTTTTATCAGTTTTTATTAAACCGGTCGCACTTTTCAGACGGTCGCACTTCCCTACCCTTACCTTAATTTTTTAATTTTTTGCTTCCAAAAAACATTTTTTGATTGTGCAAAAATCCATAGGTTTTTTGATTCTGACAACCGGTGTCGGTTTCCTAGTAAAATTCAAGTTAGATAAATTTAAAGATAGGGTGGCCCTTATTTTACGAATTTTTGAATTTGGGTGAACGCACCCCCTAATTTTTTGATAGTAACCAAAAGAAGATTCCCTGAATTTTTTTAATTTCAGATTTCTTGGACGACGTTTAGCCGTGACCACTGGGACCTGAAAATTTCGAAATTCTCGTAAAAACGAAAAAATCAAAAATTTTATTTTCATGTAAAAATGGTTGTTTTTTTTTCGGATTTTTATGCAGATCACGAAAATACAGTTAAAAATTATATATCTCATACGGTTTGGATGATAGAGGCGGAAATAAGTAAAAATATTAGCAAAATTTGCTATGGCCACAATTTTTTGCGAAATTCTTCAAATTTTTGTCCTCTAGCACAGTAATCGTTTGTCATAAATAAATTTCAACTTCATTTTCGTAATCTGCATAGAAATTCGAATAAGAAACAACCAGTTTGACATAAAAATAAAATTTTTAATTTTTCGGTCTCTACGGGAATTTTGGAAAATTTTTAGTTCCCATGTGAACACGGCTAAACGACTTCCAAAAAATCTAAAAAAATTCAGGGAATCTCCTTTCGGTTACTAAAAAATAATCAGTGAGTTCGTTCACCGAAATTCAAAAATTCCTGAAATAAGGACAGGTGTATTGGGTATATTTACCAAAAATGAATTTTATCCAGCGTTAAGCGAAAGAAAGCAACCCCCCCTTAAATGTTTTTGGAAAAAAATCTAAAAGGTTAGGTAAATCGTATTTGTCAAGTTATTTTCATGAACAAGTACCGGGTTACTTTTTTTTTTTTTTTTTAGGGCATCCTAATCATTTTAGACTTCAGTAAATAAATATTTACTTTTTGGCATTAATTAAAATAATTGTAACGTTTCACAGTTAAATTTTGTTGTAATGAGCGCAATAACATTTTTTTTTTTTTAGTAATTAAAAAATTGCTAGGTTTTATTTGCTCGAAATTTAGAAAACACTTTTAAATTCTAGTGTATCTTAAATTTAAAAAAAAATGAACTGAATGATAAAAACTAGCGGGGGTTTGTTTTTTCATGTCATCTACTCATCATTAGCAAATCGCTTATACTTTCAAGCCTATTTCATAACAAGGAAAACGATCCAAATCAAAAATAATATATTTTTTTTATTAATATTTTTTTCACGCTTTAACTACGATCCCATGCGATCCGACAATTATTAAACCATGTCTCTTATTTTTTTTTTAATTTCCATTTCACGAATCTTAAACAAAGATAAAAAAAAAAAAAAAAAAAAAGACGATCCTTTTGATAATAAAACAAGAAAAAAAAAGATGGCGAATCGATTGCAGTAAGTGAAAGTGCTAAAAACTGGGGTCTTCCCATCTCCCAATCGGGTTATATAAGATGTTTGAAATTGCATCAACAACTCTAAAAACGGTGTTGTGAGAGTGCAAGGTCATCGTCATAATCATCAGCATCATTTTTTTGGCTTGACTCAGAACACTTGTTTATTATGATATAGGCCCCCGTACAGGCTGATGTCTTATGACTTTTTTTTTTCTTTTATTAGCATGAGATTTCCAAACTCAAGATTTCTAATCCGTTATGTACGCTTAAGAATGTGTTTACGTTTAATATTTTTTTTTTTTTTTTTAATTCATTCATATCTCTAACATTAATCAATATGGTATGCGAACTGGTCACCTGAATAATATATTTTTTTTTTAATAATCGAATTCATATGCAGGCTTGTTAATTGTATCGGCGAGAATTAATTTGTTTATTTTTAATTTTTTTTCTATATTCGTTTCAAGGTTAACCATGCGGTTGATTCTGGAAATTAAAATTGTTTAAGAGTGACCTAGAATTTTTTTTTTTTTTTTTGTTTTTTTTTGTTTTTTCTATATTTTGATATTTTTTTTATGCTAAAACTGGCTAGTATGTGTGTTTACAATTTTTTTTTGTTTTTTTTTTCCTAAAGTCATGAGAGATTATATCGTTAGGAGTTAGCTTTGAAAATTTCGGCAGTTCTGGATTTTTTTTTTCCTCATAATGCAGAATTTTTATGTTTAACGCAAAAAACATTTTTTTTTTTTACCCATTGCATTGCAGTTAAGCTTACCTTCATTAATTTTTTTTTCTTGGAGATTGGCATGAAAAAAAATTATTTTCGCCCAAGTGTTGTATATAAGTAAGTTTATATAGCACAGTTTATTAATTAAAATAGTCTTGAGGTTCCGTTTATTGGGTTTTGCAATTCACTTTGAAGTGCAGTGCTCTTTTAAAATCCCTGATCTCGTGAAGGAGAGTTTTGCCCTATTTCAACAACGTTTGCATACTTGGTGTGCGTAACCTGGAAAAAATTATGTTCATTTGGAAGTTTATTTAAAAATGATGTAATTTTGTGAAGTTAAATATAAGAAAGGCCAACACAAAATTGCTTCCTTTGAGAATTTTGAAAAGTTAAAGTAATTTTTTAAATTCTGCCTAAAATAATTTTTGAATTTTTATGTTTCTACAATTAAGAGTGTTAAAGTCTTGCATTTAACTATGCAGTATTTTTTAAAATTTTTGTGCAGTATTTGGGCAGTAAAAAAAATCAAGTTTTGCAGGTAAATTAAAGCATTTCGGTCAGTATAAGTATATATCAGGGCAGCATTATTATCTGGCAGTGTGCGGCAGTTAAATGAAAATAGTATTAAACAAATAAAAAAATATTAAAAAAAGAAAAAAGAAATCAGATCTTGGTTCATCGGCAAATGGACTATCCTCTACAACATGCCTTGAATTCTTTTTTCAATTTTCAAAAAAAATATTTAGAGGTAGCTCAAGATTTTTAGGCGGTAAAGTATTTTTTTTTGGGCACGAAACATTTTTTGTTCTCTGTTATTTTTAAAAACCTAAATGTTTGAATTTTAAGCTCTGATTCCGTCTTAAAAATGACCTCTTAATTTTTCTTGCCAATGTTTAATTTTTTTTCCATTCGCTCAAGACTAGTCCTCAACTCAACAACAGGTTTAAAATAGGTCATCTTTGTTTTTCTTTTTACTAAAAAAAAAAAAAAAAAAAAAAAAAACATAACTTTTAGGCCAAGTTAAGCTGCAAATTCACTATGGAATGTTGGACCAACTTGTTGGACCAACTTGTTGGACCAACTTGTTGGACCAACATTTTACACTAATTTTGGCGTAGGGGTGCAAATTCACTATGGAATGTTGGATAAACGTGTTATACCAACTTGTTGGAATGTTGGACGAACTTGTTGTACCAACATATTTGACAAACGAACGAATCGACTATTGCAGAATTTACTCCTACGCCGAAATTAGTGTGGAATGTTGATTCAACTTGTTTTAGGAACTAGTTGGACCAACATTCCACACTAATTTCGGCGTGGGAGTAAATTCTGCAATAGTCGATTAATTCGTTTGTCAAACAAATTGGTAGAACATGTTGGACCACAATGGTACAACATGTTGGACATGTTGTACAAATTGTTACAATTGCAAATTGTTACAAATGCAAGTTGGTACAACATGTTGGTCCAACTTTTTGTACCAACATGTTGATCTAACATTCCATAGTGAATTTGCACCCTTACTCCTACGCCAAAATTAGTGTGGAATGTTGGTCCAACAAGTTGGTACAACATGTTGGTTCAACATTCCATAGTAAATTTGCACCCTTAGAATATTTCAAAAAATTTTTATTTTACTGTACTTATTGTAAAATATTTAAGAAAAAAATCTCCGTCTAGAATATTAAATTTTTTAACGGTGCAAATTCGGTCCAACATTCCATAGTGAATTTGCACCCTGACAAACGATCGAATCGACTATTGCAGAATTTACTCCTACACCAAAATTAGTGTGGAATGTTGGTCCGACAAGTTTGTACAACATGTTGGCACAACAAGGGATTGTCAAAGGGAATGTTATATCAACATGTTGGTCCAACATTCTATAGTGACTTTGCATTCTTACATACCAACAAAGTTGGTCCAGCAAGGTGGTACAACAAGTTGGTACAAGTTAATACAACATGTTGGTCCAACATTTTATACTGAATTTACACTCCCAAGTTTACAAAAAATGATTTACAATCGTTTATATTTTAGGTTTTTTCATTCCCCCCCCCCCCCCCCAAAAAAAAAGAAAAAAAAATTAATGGATGAATAACTTTTAGGGAAAGAATATTGAAAAGCAGCAATTAAACTTAGGTCTAATCTCTTCTAGGATCTCTATTCAATATTTGAAATGCATTTTTTGCAATTTGTGAACTGTGATGCATACAAACGATTATCTGGGATAAAAGAAAGTTTGTGTAATTTATTGTATGAAAACAATTGCGCCAGATAAGCTTTAAAGTTGCCAATTATCAATTTTATCAATTTTATCGATTAAATGGATCGAAACGTTATGCTTTGTTTTAAAAAAATATATAATTCCTAATAAAAAAAAATAATGAAAAAAAAAAAATGAAATAAAAGTTGCTTCTAATCCCTGGATGGAATGCAAGGCACCTTGCCGGCTTAAGTGGAATTAATTATTATAAATGAAGGCAAACCATCTTCATTGAATTTACTTTTCAGCATAAAGGTTATCTATACTTAATGGGGTCGTCCATGTATTAGGTAACGCCTGAAGAGGGGGGGGGGGGGTCGAAGGAGGTGTTACGCATTGTTACGGGGGGGGTAGGGGAGAGCTGGGGAGGTTAGAACCCTTGTTACGTAATAACGAAGGGGGGCTTACAGGTTGCGTTACGGGTGTGTTACAAGGGGGGGAGGGGGGGTCAAAAAGTGGCCAATTTTGCGTTACGTAATACATGGACGACCTCAATAGAATTTTTTGATGCAACAAACAAAAACATTCAATTTTTCTTTGCAACAAAAGTTAGCTCGATAAACTTTTTGAAATTCAAGGTGTTGCATTGTGAAGAAAAAAAAAAAATTACTTAATGTATTTTCTCTTTTGATGCGTTGCGTTCGAGTTTTCTAAGAATTTTATAAATATACTGTGGGATTTTTCCGTTATAAGTAATCTAGCTTCCTTCAAGGAACCAAAAATATTAGGCCTTAAATCTTTTTTAAACAGCTAATTAGATGATTTAATTTAGATCATTGTGAGCTCAGGCAATGCTTTATTTTTTGGAGGAATATCCTTGGAAAACAAATTCATAAATCGATTTTCTGGCTGAAAAAAATTGAAACTTAATTATTGTTATTTTTTTTAAATTATATGGTCAACAGAGGGGGCAGCATAGTTGGTGGTCAATCAAGGTTTTTTTCGTCCTTTTTTAATGATTAATAAGCTTGAGATTTTTTCTGGATACATACATACACAAGTATTATACCCTAAAAAGATCAATTTTTTATGTCATCAAATTTTTTTCCTGCGAATTTTTGAAATTTGATTAAATAAAAGTGCGAAAAGTAGAAAAAGCATAAAAAATTCGGGCGTCACCTCTAAAAATTTTTTGAAAATTTGAAAAAAATTCGCAATTGTTCCAAGACCCTAAAGAACCCATTTTTTGCTGGGGAACGAAAATCAGAGATGACCGATTTTTTTTTGCCACCCTAATATGAATTAGGGTGGCTCATTTTAAAGGTCAAAAATTTTTAATTTTCGCTCCCTGGGCAAAAAATTATTCATTTATATGTAAAAAGAAGCCTGAATTTTTTTTAGGTCGAAAAAAAATTTTTTGGCCCAGGCCCAGCGGTTTGAAGTTTTTAGGGCCAAAATGGTACTTAATTTGGACGAATTTCAAAAATTCGCCCAATTAACATCTTTTAATATAAAAAATTGTGCTTTATAGGGTATATTAGGTATGTATTAGCCCGTACAAAAAAGAGATGCATAAAATATGTAAATTTTTTGCAAAATAAATACAAAAAATATATATTAATTTTGTATAATTTATACAAAAATTTGGACCTACATAATTTATATATAATTTATGTATAATTTATGTATAATCATATATATAATTTATGTATAATTTATGTATAATTTATATATAATTATATGTATAATTTTTCGTTGAAAAAGTTTATGTTTCTTAGTTTCTTATACATAGTTTATGCATAATCATCCCCGAGGATAAAAAAAAAAATTTGTTAAAAAAGTTAAAGTTTTTTATACATAATTTATGTATAATCATATTGTAGGATAAAAAAATATAAGTTCTTTATACATAATTTATGCATTTTTTATGCATGTCCAATTTTTTGTATATTTTATGTATAATTTTTGTATAAATAATACAAGTTTTATGCATCCCTTTTTCGTACGGGAGGCTTCCTAAAAAAAATATTCGGTTCGAAAATATTGACCCGTTGGCCTCCCAGGCAGGGTAATAGTAGAAAAACGGGGATAGCTGTAACAGGGTGAGAGCAGAAAATTTTGAAAATTCGAAAATAGCCAAATTGTGCTCAAAATATGTAGAAACAATGCCCCAAATGCAATTTCGCCGAATATTTTTTACCACATGTTAACCCCATTTTTCCTTATTTTCGGCTCTTTTTTTTTCCTAAAAAATTTCATTTTTAAAGCAAAAAGTGAATTTCCAACTCATTTAATTACCCAAATTAACAAAACTTGATAATTTTAATTTTTCCAACAAACCAAAAGCTGCTTTAAGGCAGGGGGGGGTGTAATTCTCTCAGTTGAAAACTTGATAAGTTCTCCAAAATAAAAAATTTAAATTTCTAATTTTTGGGCATTTTTAATTAAAAAAAATTTTTCTTTTTTAAATATTAAATATTACTAAGTAAATTTTGTTTTTAGAAATTGAAAATTTTTTCGACCTAAAAAAAAATTAGGCTTCTTTTTACATATAAATGAATGATTTTTTGCCCAGGGAGCGAAAATTAAAAACTTGACCTTTAAAATGAGCCACCCTAATATGGAAACATCCGCCGGCAAGGGGTTAATAATTTTTTGGTCATAACTTTTGAAATTTAATAATTTTTAATTTTTTTTTTTTTTTTTTTTTCAGGTGTTTTACCAGAACAGTGCGATCCAAGCGTCAGAGTGACGTACACCGTTTATAATAGAATGGGTATCCTCTTAAAGTCATTAGTATCTGTAACTCGGGTGACGCCGGCTTATAAACTTTCCAGAAGGCAAAGCCCCGACTCTTACGTCATTTGCTATCGGATATACATGGGCGAGCCTCAACTTCATAGCCTGGGTGAGTTTCTTTATTAAGTGAACGACGATATTTTTAAATGAAAATCGTATAAATCAAAAGGGAGATGTCCGTGTAAATTGAATTGCAAAGTTTTTTTTTTTTTTTTTGAGGATTAAAAAATCGTTTATGCGTTGACGTTTACAAGCATTTCCGGGATGAAAAGATATCAAATATTCATTTCTTTTCTTTTTTTCGTGTATATGCCCTTGGTTTGAAATATGATTTTGGTCGTCGACCTATAACGAAACAAAAATTTCTCTTTTTTTGCTGGACTGCGAAATCGTGAAGGAATAAAAAAAAAATTTCGTTACATTGTGAAACACAAAAATTAAATGAATGAACGGTCTAAATATGGACTCGAAATGAGATGAAGTGGGTTTTGGACGTCCTTCGCTGGTCACGCCCATTTATCTTTTGCAGGAAGACTTTTGATTCCTGTTTATTTTTTTTGTTTTTTTTTTTTATTCCCCGTCGGATCTTCCGTTTGTTTTGTTTATTGGATCAAGGTGAATTCGCTGTATCGCTTTGGAAGGATTCCATTTGGCCTTGTAATACTTTAAGCAGCTTTTTTTCTTATGGTTATAAATAATCGTTTGTTTTTCTCAGCTGTGGTATGACTAATTTTCATGTGATGCGAGAAATGCAGATTTTTTTTTTTTTTTTTTAATGGAAAATGATTCAGCGGAAAACCTAGTGCTGAATTAAATAAAACTAGGCATACGATACCGAGGGAGTTACTTTTTAGACTTTCTCAAGTTTTTTTTCTTAATACTTGTTTTAGGGGGGTTCTTATTTTTCAAAGTTTGGATTTTCGGAGGTGCCACCCCCTAATTTTTTTGGAAATTCTAGTACTGAATTAAATAGCACTAGGCGTACCGTACCGAGGGGTTACTTTTTTTTAGACTTTTTCACGTTTTTTTCTTAATATTTGTATCAGGGTGGTTCTTATTTGGCGAAGTTTGGATTTTCGGAGGCGCCACCCCTTAAGTTTTTTAATTTGTATGAGATAAGTTTCCCTGAATTTTTTTAAAATTTTTTACTCGACGGGAAAGCGCGCCTAGTTGAGCTTTTAGTGCAAAAACAGGCATCAAATCGAGGTCCCTTTTTTTGAAGAAGTCTCTATTTTTCAGGGTTCCGAAGCCGGCGCTGGCGCCGTCGCCGACGCCGGCCGCGGCCGGTAAAAAACTCTGCCGGCGCTGCCGCTGCCACTGGCGCCAGGGGGTTTATTATCATTGTGGTGCTGGTGTCGACGCCAGCGCCGGCGATTCAAAATATTTTTAAAAAATATTTTTTAGAATTTTATTAATTTTTTTTAAATAACCTATTCCGTTCTAGTTTTTTTATTTTTTTACTTTTAGATTAGTTACACAGTAAAAAGTTTTAAACGGGAGGTCGATGGTTCCATTCCATCTTTCGCCATTTCGATTTAACTTTTCAACTAATTGCCTTTGTTAATATTTCTTAGCACACGAAAATCATTCGAGGCTTTTTCAAAATATAGATCCAATTCTCGATAAACAAAAAATGTTTAATTAAATTGAGGATCGATAAATTACCATTTCATAAGTAAAAAATTTTGTTTAGAATAGGGAATTAGTTCAATATTCGGTATTCATTGATTCATAATTTTTGATTTTTTTAATGTTTCTCTCAATTAAATTTTAAAAGTCTTTTCTTTCTTCTCAGCTTTTGCTCTTAAAAAATTAATAAATTTTTAAAGTACAATATTCGATTTTTTTTAAACTGATGTAACGCCTTCTTGCTTTTTTTTGGCAAAATAAAATAAATTTAAAATTTTCCCGGCGCTGGCGCCGATTTTTAATTCTGAAAATTTCGGCGCCAGCGCCAGCACCTTCTAATTTTTACCGGCTTCGGAACCCTGCTATTTTTAAAATGAATCCCTAAAAGTCCCTATTTTCTTCCCTTTAATTTTTATGCCTGGATTATTTTATTAAATCAGAAAATGAAGCTAAAATTAAAAAAAAAAAAAAAAAAAAAAAAAATCTCTCAAAAGTAAAAATTTCCGAAAATTCTGCCAGTAATTTTTTTGACTTTCAAAATGTTTTCCGACCGTAAAAAAGTTTTGGAAATTGATTCGAAACACAAAAGATTCTTATTAATTAAAGTGTCCTGGCTAAAAAATGTCATTGAACATGACCGCTAAATCGAACTGGTGAGGAGTTGTTGCCATTTTTTGATTTTTCGGCGCAAAAAAAAAAAAAAAAAAAAAAAAAAAAAATCCATTTTTGCTTCAAAAAACCAAATTTGTATTGATAGGGAAAAATCTGGATGGTGAAACTCGTGTTCTACGGGTATTTTTGCATAAGTATGGGTGATAGCAAGAAAATAAAAAAATTTTCAGGGCTCCAAAATCGAGATTAAGCCGAATTTCAGTCGGAAAAATCAGGTATAAGCTCGATAAAAACGCTAATGACGTCATAGGGGTAATCGGGAAACATCGGGATGGTGAAATTCGTGTTCTACGGCCTTGAAAACATAAGGAAACACTTTTTCAAAAAATTTTGCAAGCCTTTAAAACTGGGTAAAAAAATCGAAATTAAAATTCCTTGATTGCCCAATTTTTAACAAGCTAAAGTGACCCCCCAGGTCACTAAGCAGTTAAAACAAAATTTAAAAAAAAAATTTTTTTTAGTAATTTTACTCCTGAAGGAAGCAGATTTTCAAAAAGCCCCGGAACAATTCAAAAAATTTTTGAAAATGAAACACTCTAGTGTCCACAATTACCCGGTCGAGTACAAAGTAACCCCATGATACGGTAAATCTATATAAAAGTCGTAAGATGCATCTTATTCGTTCGTATGGAACATCAATTAAAAATTATTGATGATACCTGCAACATGCAACATTAAAATCCAAGTTTAATTGGCGACACTTGACAATTAGTCATAGGCTATGTTATTATCCATGAAAAAATACCATTCACACATCGGTACCAGGACAGGAAAAAAGTCATTAAAGTGGTATTCATTCAGAGCAAATTGATAGGAAAGCGCTAAGCCTGTAAATTTTTATATCATGATGACATGAATGGAAGTACCAATTTTTTTATTTTACGATGACTTCGGACACTTTAAAGGTGAAATTTAGCTTTTGCGCTTGTTGTTTCCTTCTTGAAAAGGATTGGTCATCTCTGAGACATCGATCAGAACTGGGACAGTCGCTATAATTTAAAGATTGTAAAGAGTGACCGAACATGGATTTTGTTTTAGTCAGTTTTTAATAACAATAATGGTTTTTTTTTTTACCTTCTAATTACTCACAACTGGTCCTATGGACAGACTCTGAATGAAAGAAATTTATTTTGCTTGATTTAGCTCGTGCTTTCCGCCATTTGAGAACCGTGACCTTATGCTTCAATCAAATGAATAAGAAACTTGCACAATACCGGACGTGGGACATTTTTTGCCAATATTTTACTTCGCAGTTAAGTGAGAACCACCCTTTTGGAAGCATTTTATTCTTTGTTCATACCACACGTAGTTTGCTTTCTTGTGTCTTAGCTTTTGTTGCCTCGCTGCTTACTTTGCCAGGGTGCCTATAAAATCCAATAATCCTCCTAAATTTTTACTTCAAGACGTCAGAACGAGTTAATTTTTCGTATTTTTATACAGGGCTGTAATTCCGATTAATATTTATTCGGAATCGGAATCGGAATCGAAATCAGAATCTGTTATTTCAAAAGTAATTGGAATCAGAATCGGAATCTCGTCTGAACGCAGTTCGGAATCTTCGGCATCGGCATCCAAAAAAAGATTTTCGATTTAGATTGACTTAAAAAGCACGAAAATACCGTTAATTAATCGATTTTGGTTTAAATCGGAATCAGAATCAGAATCGGAATCGGCATATCGTTAACCCCTTGCGGGAGGATGTATCCGCCCGTGATACTTGGAGAGTTTTCTGTAAAATTGTTGATTAACCGACAATAAATCGACTTGGACTTTTAAATAAGTGGCCGGAAAAATTAAATTACAACTTTTTGCCGAAAATGTAAATCCTATGTTTAGCTTATTGGAGTGGAGCATAATCACTTAATTAGGATGTTAATTAATATGGCGTTAAAGTCACATTTTTTTTGACATTGATATAAATCAATAAATTTTAAGCGTTCCTCGTCAAGCTTTTGGTTCGAAAAAATCCCATGAGAACCAAAAAATTGATAACTTTTTTTTTTTTTTGTAAAAAAAAAACTCTCGTTTCCTATCGGAAATTTTTGCGTAGATTTCGAATCTGAAAATCGTTTTTTTGTACCTGGTTTGGTTTATGAGATAGAAGCCAATAAGCAATGAAAACTGTGGACTTAGTGTGTTTTGACACTTTTCTCGATTTTTTCGTCTTATTTTGGCCTCTTGCGGAAAAAATTTGGAACTTTAAGGTTCTAGTTCCTTTACATAACCGGCCGGTCAGCCGGGCGGTGAAAATTTTTTAACAATAAAAAAAAAGTTTAATATTTTTTTTTTATTCGGTATTTTACACATTAAAATGAGATCGGATCGCACCGAAACCACGCCAAAACGCTTTGTTATGTTTAAAAGGTAAAGATTCGTTATTGAAAATGTATGAAAAACGCTTTACGGTGCCTAAATTTGATAATTTTTTTTAACGTTTTCCAAATAAAAAATAAGACTCCATTTTTCTTTTTGTTATTGAAGTAGTTCGCGGTTTCACCGCTAGAGCGCTGCACTAGTCTCTCGGAAATAAACATTTTTTTTTTTTTTTTTTTGCGAAAACAATTAAATATTATCAAATATAAGAACTATTAGCTGTTGTTCATGGATTTAATATCATGGAAATTTATCTCTGACCATAACCAAACGTTTTGGGTACGGTTTCGGTGCAGTTAGACCCCGTTTTCATGTATAAAATATTGGATTAAAAAAAATTTTTTAACGTATTTTTTTATCGTTAAAATGTGTACACCGCCCGGCTAACCGGCCGGTTATGTAAACGAACTAGAACCTTTAAAAAAAAAAAAAATTGCTGGTAGAATTTTCCGACCGTAAGAAAATTTTGAAAATCGATTCGAAACACAAAAGATCCTTATTAATTAGAGTGTCCTGACTAAAAAATGTCATTGAACATGACCTCTAAATCGAACTGATGAGGAGTTGTCGCCAGCTTTTGGCAAAAAAATCCATTTTTGCCCCAAAAAACCAAATTTGCACTTATACCCCTCCCTACCCAGGGGTTGATAGGGAAAAATCGGGATTGTGAAATTCGTGTTCTACGGGTATTTTTGCATAAGTATGGGTGATACCAAGAAAATAAAAAAATTTTCAGGGCTCCAAAATCGAGATTAAGCCGAATTTCAGTCGGAAAAATCAGGTATAAGCTCGATAAAAACACTAATGACGTCATAGGGGTTAATCGGGAAAATTCGGGATGGTGAAATTCGTGTTCAACGGCCTTGAAAACACAAGGAAACATTTTTTCAAAATATTTTGTTGGCCCTTAAGTGGATTAAAAAAATGGAGTTTAAAAGACCTTGATTGCCCAATTTTTAAAAAGCTAAAGTGACCTGGGGGGTCACTAAGCGGTTATAACAAAATTTCAAAAAAATTATTTTTAGTGGTTTTACACCTGAAAGAAGCCGATTTTCAACACGCCCCCCAACATTTCAAAAAATTTTTAAAATGATACACCCTAACAGACACCCTGTAATTGCAGTTGCATCCTAGCAAAATTTTATTAGCAAAATTTTTTAAATTAGCAAAATATGCTATTGCCACAATTTTTTTTTTGCGAAATTTTTCTTATTTTTGTCCTGTAGCACAGTAATCGTTTGTCATAAACAAATTTTAACTTCATTTTCGTAATGTGTATAAAAATTCGAATAGGAAACAATCATTTTTAAATAAAAATAAAATTTTTGATTTTTCGATTTTTATGAAAGTTTCAAAAATTTTTAGGCCCCCAGGAACACGGCTAAATGACTTCCAAAAAATTTGAAAAAATCTAGGGGATCTTCTTTCGGTTAATATAAAAGAATTAGGAGGTGCGTTCGCCGAAATTTAAAAATTTCCTAAAATAATGGCCACCCTACTCAAGACTGTCTTGCATCACTGTTTTTTTTTTTTTTTTTTTTAATTAATTCGATTTCGGTATCTGTTTTTTTTTATCCAATCTTTTGGACCTAACTGCCTCTCTGCCTCTCTTTATTCATTTATTTATTTATTTATGTATTTATTTACTATTAGCTAATTCATTACTTCTCTGCCTGTCTTTTCCCTTTCTACCAACACTTTCTCCCTCTCTCCCATCACCTTTCTACTCTTTCCTTTCATTTCTCCTTTTACGTTATGAGTGTATCGCAGCGGAACAAAGAAATGCCAGAAACAGTGCAAAAATGACGGAACAATCGATTTTATAAGCAATGGAAAAGTTGAACTTTGATAAATTAAAATGATTATTGTTTCAATGAAAAAAATAATCGGTGAAGTGTGGTTAAACGGTTATCGCTATGTGCCATATACAAACATTGTTACTCTCATTGTTATTCCATTATTTATGCTAGGCGCCATTTTTCTGGTATATACTACGGAAAGAATTTTAAAATATTTTTTATAAAATAATGAAATTTTTAATTCCAAACCTTTTTTTTCGGTTAGCACATTACAAATCCACGTATGGAAGAAAAATAATAAGGAAAAAAAAAAAATTCATCGAGTCACGTTTTTACGGATGAAAATTATTTCGATAAAAATTTTTGTTGAGGCTTGTGAAATATTCTTTAAAAGGAATGCACGTGAGAATATCAGACCAGATATTTTCGAATAAAAGAATTAACGTCATCTGCTGGTATACATTTCTTTATTACGCTCAAAACCTGCCTATTTTAAGATGTTTGTTATTGATAAAAGATTTAAAGGGTCTTTTTTTGTAGGTTTTCATAAAGGGAAAAGAGGGTTTCATTGTGATGTGTAGACTGTTTCCTCCGTACTGCAGAGACACTTTTTGTATTGAGTCGATGAGGCGTGTGGAATTTCTGACCCATAATTTTCTTGTTTTACTTTCGAACTCATCAGGTGGAGAAAGTAATGTGGTGGTTGAAAAATTGAATTCTGCCTTAGCTTGCGTACCCGTACGAAAAAGAGATGCATAAAATATGTAACTTGTTTGTACAAAATAAATGCAAAAAATGTATATAAAAAATGTATTATTTTTCTATAGTTTGTACAAAAATTTGGACATGCAAAATGCTTACATTTATGCATATTTTTTAAGCATGAAAATCTTGATATGCATAATTTTTTTTACATATTACTTTTTAAAATCGTAAACTACGAGGATTTGCAAGTATTATGCTTAGGTATTCAACTTTCTTTTACAATTTTATGCAGTTTTTTATACATAATTTATGCATTTTTTTGTAGGTTTTATTTTATGCACAGTTTTTTAAACATAATTTATGCATTTTTTATGTAAGTTCAATTTTATGCAAAGTTTTTATACATAATTTATGCTTTTTTTACGTGGGGCAATTTTATGTAGGTTTTATGTAAGTTCAATTTTATGCATAGTTTTTTTATACATAATTTATGCTTTTTTTTTGTAGATTCAATTTTATGCATACTTTTTTTATACATAATTTTTGCCTTTTTTTTAAGGTTCAATTTTATGCATAGTTTTTTTGTACATAATTTTGAATTTTCAGGAAGGTTCAATTTTATGCAGTTTCTCATACATAATTAATGCATTTCTTATGCATCAGGTTCAACTTTTTGCAAAAGTTATACATAATTTTTTTTTTATTCTTTATGCATCTCTTTTTTGTACGGCTAATCATAACGGAAAATTCGTATGATAAAATCTACCTTTTTTTTGTCACTTAGCGTTTTTCTGGCATATGCTGTATTGAAGGACATTATAAAACAATGCATTTTATTAATTTGACGTGAAGCAGCGAAACAAAAAAAAAGTGGACATTTTTTTAATGGACAAAATGCCTAAATGTCGGAGGAGTTCAGTTTAGCAACAGATGATATAGACTTTGTGCCTGATTCGAGGTCGAGTTTTTAAAAAAAATTGTAATGCATGGCATTTTGAAGGGCGTTTTGAAATTAAATTCTTATCCTAAATTAATGGCCAAATTTTCTCAAAAGTTCACCATCAAAAGGGGACATTTTGGATTTTTTATTTTTTATTTTATTTTTTTTATTTTTTTTGTTTTTTTTTTTATCCTCCCAGTCCGTGCCAGTTAACGACTTTACTTTTTAAGTCACTTTTTCAGACTAGAACGAATTTTCTAAAAATCTTAAAAATTCAAATATGAGCATTCGATTTTTTTTTTCCTTGAAAATGTTCCGACCGCTCGAAAAGAGTCATAAAATCCATTTCGCTATTTTTAAAGGATTGGATTTCAAATTCGAGTTCGAATTCTTTCTTTGTACAAGTTCTCCTTTATCATCCACCTTCCTAAAATGTTTTCCAAAGTCTGAACGTATCATATTCCATTTCTGTGAAGGGTGTAAAGGTTCAATTTCACTTTTTATTTAATATACACTGAACTGAAGTATATTTACCGTAGTCAGCCTAGGAAGCTAAAAAAGGAAAATTTTCTAAGGGGCCCTCCTAATAACATCAAAGATAGGAAAAGTACAGGTTGAGGAAAAAAAAAAAAAAAATACAGTGGGAGGATTAACATTCTTTGGGATGCTGGACCCTCTTTTTTTCCTCTTTACTACTGGTCTGCTACCTCTCGAATAAACATATTGTTTTTTGAAATATGCAAAAGTCAGTATGTCATTATTCTAATTTTGCGTTGTGTATATTTATAGTTTTCAATATAGAAAAAAATTCAAATATGGGCTCCCTAGAGCAATTTTGCATGGAGGGGCAGTTTCTTTTAAGCATCGCAGTCAGAGGAGTGTTAAAGTATCTTGGCACCCGGGGCAGAATTTTTTCAAAAACCTTCCCCCCCCCCCCTCCTTACGACACCGATTTAATCGTTTAATTCGGAAATATTTTTTCAATTATTTAATACCCACTTTTTTTTTTTTTTTTTTTTTTTTTTTTTTTTGAAAATTTTTAAAATTAAAATTTTATTTTTACTCAAGTTTGCTTTTTTTTTTTTTTGTAATGTTTGAAAGGTCATTTTTTGCACTCAAATTTTTAATAATTTTGATCAGGGATGGCATGTGGATTCCGATTCCAGTGATGATCGATGATTTTTTAAAAAGCGATTCCGATTCCGATTCCGATTCCAATTCCAATTCTGAACTACTTGAAAAATTTTCACGATTCCGATGCCGATTCCGATAAGTTTCTTATTATTCGAATCTTATTCCGACGCCGATACTGATTAGTTTCCATCGATCGATTCTGATTCCGATTCCGATTAAAATCTACTCGGCACACCATCCCTGGTTATTTTGTTTTTAAAAATATCAAATTTTTTGACTTTGTTTGTAAAATTACTCATTGTACCTGGGAGAAATTTGACCCCTGATACCGACTCCGATTCCGATTCCAGTGATGCTCGAAAACTTTTCAAGCGCGATTCCGATTCCGATTCTAAACTACGGGAGAAATTTTCGCAATTCCGAAAAGTTTCTTAGCATTCGAATCTTATTCCGATTCCGATTCTTGATTAAGGGAAAAATTTTCGAGATTCCGATGCCGAATCCGATTAGTTTCCATCGATCAAATCTGATTCCGAAAATCTATTCGGCATACCATCCCTGATTTTGATCCGAAAAAATTCGGCGTCATTCGTCAGCATTCTGAAAGTCCGGATATTTTTTTTTTTTTTTTTTTGAAATTTGTTATTTCCTTTGTTATTAAGCTTCTTCCGACCAAAATAAATATTTCAGATTTTTTCACCCCCCAACATGTGGTACCCGGGGCGTTCCGCCCCCTGTGCCCCACCCTTAATACGCCTCTGATCGCTGTAATTCCAATTTAAAACAATTTTTTTTTCTAATTTTGTTTTTGGTTTTCCGAAATCACCAACTAGGAATTGTGCTTTTAGCAAAAAAGTTGATAAAGGATGCTTGCCGCTCCCACTCCTGCTTGTTTCCATGTGCAACCAGACCTAATTTGTTTTTTAAAAAAATTGTCTTGGTTACTAAATAACGAACAAAGAAAGTGAATAAAATGCAATTTTTTCCCGAATCATGTCCTTTTTTTGTGCAAACAATCTTACTTATGTAATATTCGTTTATTTTATTTTTTATTTTTTTATCTTCATCAAATTGCTTGATTTCACAAAAAATGAGCCGTTATAAGCTAACCCGTTGCGCAAGGGAAAGTTTTTCCTTTTCACAGCAACGCAGTACTATTTTGGACTTTAACCCGATGAGCGTATCTTCCTTAAGAACGATTCTTGATCTTGATTAAAACTTCATTCAGTGAAGCAATAATCGAACCTTTAAAATTTATTTTAAATGATAACAGGGGGGAAAAAACATAAATTATTTTTTTTGGTGCCAATTATTACCTTTTTGATTATCGTGTGTGATGTATGACCTTGACCCCTGTGGCCTTGCTCATTTGTTTATGAATGATGAAGATGTAATAATGATTTGAAAAAAAAATACACGATATTTTTAGATTTAAATAATGTTTCCGTGATATTAATTTATACGTGTTACGAACGTATAAAAATAAAGCCTGCAATTATGATTACTTCGTTTTTTTTTTTTTTTTTTTTTTTTTTAAACATTATACGAAACAAACTGAGAAAGAAAAATGAAAGTATGCGTTATAAATAGCGTAGCGTAGGTATGGCAAGCCCCGAGGGACCGACTTATACACGACCTCTGAGTATTAATTGAAGATTAGGATAAATCTGAATTTAGATCTAATTTTGGAACCAGAAAAGCTTGAATTTCACGTGGATTTAACATTTCTTTCTTTTTTTTTTTTTTTTATTATTTGTTTATTTTATTGTTTGAATACTTGGAACGTAAGCAAATAACACGCCCAGTCTTTTAACGCAGGAAATATTTGAAATATTATCGACGCAGCAATTTTTTTTTTTCTTTTCACTTTCACTTGAGTTTCAAAGGTCGAGGATTTTGCATCGTAAACTTGTTCGCCGGTTCTGTACTTTTTTTTTTTTTTTTTTTTTTTTTTGTTCTCCCAAACTTTTTTTTTGACGCAGCTGCGTCAAAAAAAAAAAACATCTTCGTTTACTGCTACGTTGGACTATTTCTTAGGGCACACCATGATGGTTTTGTCGTGTCCGTTTGGTGTTTTGGACACCGAACAGAAAAAAAAAAAAACTAATATTTCAAAAATTTTAGATAAATTTTTCAATAAAATTTTATCAAAAATCTTGATGATTTTTAAAAAATTTTATTAAAAATTTCATTGAAAATTTAAAAAATTTTGAATTTTTGACTTTGAAATGAAATTTTTAATAAAATTTTTTTAAAACGTATTGTAAATTTTTGACTAATTTTAAGAAAAATGGAAAATTTGTAGAAAATTTTAGATTTCGATGGTGTTTGATAAAATTTTATTAAAAAAGGGGTCCACGTGGTTAATATTAGGATTTGGAGGATTTAAGGGGAATTAGAAGGATCTGCGGGCCGCTTCGCAGCCCACCGCGTCTTTTCCGACGTGAACTGCGACCTAGCCTAATATCGATCGATTTATCGATTTATCGATCGGTTTTCCGTGGACAGAGACACTTTCACTTCGACCAACCTAATATCGATCTATTTATCGATTTATTAATCCATATATCGATTTATCGATCGATATATCGATTTATCGATCCATATATCAATTTATCGATCAATATATCGATTTATCCATTGATTTATCGATTTATCGATCGATCTTGCGTAGACAGAGACACTTTCACTTTGACCTAACTTAATATCGATCAATTTATCGATTTATCGATCCATATATCAAATTATCGATCGATATATCGATTTACCGAGATATCGAGATATCGATTTGATATATCGATTTATTTATTGATCGATATATCGATTTATTGATCAATATATCGATTTATTTATTTATTTATTTATTGGTTTATTGATTTATCAATAACGTATTTTTTACGTATTTTGGTATTTGATACATCGATTTATTCATTGATTTATTGATTTATTGATTTATTGATCGATATATCGATTTTTTTATCAATATATCGATTTATTCATTTGTTAATCGGTTTATCGATTTATCAATGTATGGATTGATTTATCGATCGATTAATCGATTTTTCGATCGGTCTTGCGTAACATAATCGATCAATCGATTGATAACCCATCGATAAATCGATCAATAAATTGATAAATCGATCGGTCTTGCGTACAAACCCTGGACAGAGACACTTTCACATTTATTTATATAGATCTTTGCTAAAAATTCTGATAATGTTTTGTGAAAAAGGTCATCAACATTTTTTGAAACGAAGATTTTGATGATTTTCCATTAATTTTTATTGAAAAAGGGGGCCAGGTGGACTTATATCAGGGCTTGGAGGATTTAGGGGGATCATTAACAATGAACGAATGAACCAATGATGCCCCAACCAAAAATTCTAGGGGTTCGAATCCCATACCGGTGCCGGCCGCGGCCGGCTGAAATCTTGGGTCGATGCCGATTCCATATTATTTATTTAACTCCCGATTCCGATTCCGATTTCGGCACCGACACCCGATGTCGACACCACCAAGCATCAACCATATCTGATGCCACCTCTGATTCCGATTTTAGTGAACAAAAACAAACAAAAAAGTCATAGAGCCATTTCAGACGATTTTTAAAATCAGGGATCCGAGGGCGATACCGATGCCGATATCGGATATTAAAAAACCTCCGATCGGCCAAAATTTTTAATCCTTCCGATCCCTGAAAATTCTAGACGTACTACTACGCAAGGATATGCCTCATATCCTCTGACTGTTTTTTTGATTTTTATTTTGAATACTGATCCAGTTTAAACAAGGACTCATAAGCAATTATAAGCAACTAGATCTGTGAGAAAAAAATTGTAAACGGCCTTTCCAAAATGTAAAATATGCTTAAAGGCATGCTAAATTTATTTTCCCATTGCAAATTATATAAAGCCGCAATGTTTTATTTATTCTTTTTTTTTTTTTTTTTTTGTTATTTAATTTGTCTGAGGGTAAACCCTGTATTTATTTGGTTTTTTAATTTTTTTTTTCCAGGTGAAGGTTATAAACAAGTACGAGTAGGACAGCTATGCACTCCGATTGGTACCATTCATATCTCCGTTTCTTATCGCACAAAAATGACGATATCCCCTCAAACGACAGGCAGAGATAATTCTATCATGTTGAAGAGTGATCATTTTAGGCCAGATTTTAGCCCTAGGCATAGTAATACTCAGACGAAGTAAGTATTAAAAAAAAAAAGGAAAGAATGTGTAGCAGCAAAACTGCTTGTCGTGTTTTGCTTTGCTTTGGGAAATTCCCAAGGAAAAATTAAGTTGTATTATATTATTATTAAAATTTTATTTGGAATTCTTCCTTGGGTTGCGAATTAAAGCTTAATGCTGTGAAAATTTATATTGACCTTGGTGATATTTAAACTAAGAGAGAAATGCGATAAAAGAGACTGTTAGTTTTCCTTGGGAATATGAGAGAGAGAGATGGAGCAGAAAATTCTGTTTAAATGTTTCGTCATTAACAAATAGAAACTTTGTAATATGAAAAAAAGATTGAAAAGAGAATAAAAATGGGATTGATTCATTGAAAAAAACTGAGACAAATACAATTGTCTCAGGTAGACAACTCCTAAGCAGGAGCCTCGTAACGGGATTAAAATCTTTTGTGACCGTTTTTTTTTTAAATTTAATTTTTATTTCTATTAAAGAAAAAAAATTGTGTCTTGATGGTGCATTGACCATACTAAGGTTGAGATAATTCATCTTTATGATTCATAACATAACATAACCCAGTCGAATTTACATAAAATTTTTTAAATGTCAAAAAAAAAAGGAAAGGTTTTTTCGTGGAGAAGAGCTACAAAATATTTCGGTAGAAAAAAGACAGAAAATTGTCAGTTGCTGGGAGATATTTTTAATTTTTAACGACCGAATTTCGGAAAAACTACCCGGAAAATAGAAGAAAATTTCCCAAATGTTTTTTATTTTCATGATTTCGCACTTAAAGTCAACCTACAACACCTTACTGACCCGCACTTTGCGTTAAACACCATATTAGACGCCTACCAATTTTCAGTATATCCAACCCGCAACACATACATGCATTACAAAAAAAAAACGCACAAAATTTGCTTCCTTCCGTAAAATGATTGGGAAAACGACTTCCTATACGTTTTCGACGTCGCTGATTTCAAATCTGACGTCAGAATGATCTAATTCCACTCGGAAAATCCAATATGGCGGAAAAAATAATATTGTTAAAAATAAAACGGCTCCGCCATATTGGATTTTAGTTTTTTCAGAATTTTGCCTTCAGATTCGGGGTCGGCGGTTCAAATTACCGCTAGAGACATGTCTTTCATAATTTTTTAATGAAAAGGAACTTTATCCGGATATTTTTTTTTTGAGGATTTTAAATTTTTGTGAAGAGTTGTGAATCTCTTTCGGCATCTTCTTTTTTCCGTTTTCCGGTTAAATTATTCAGGCGCACGATTTGAAGAACCTGAACCGAATGTTTCCTTTTTGCTGTCGTAGTCTAAAAGTGTCGGTATTTTAGTTTCCTGAGATGGTCGCAGAGATAAATGAAAATTAACCAACGTAACCCAGTAACATCCCGACAGATGCACGCATATCATATCCGGGAGAATCTGTACGACAGGACGTCCGCTGATAGTCCCATTAATCCTTGATTTAGCGTCATTTGGACGTTTCGATTTGACACTTCAAGGACGAACTACAGGGCACTACCCGTAACAGAAATATGTTTCGGCTTTCCCAAAAGGTTAAAATAATCAGCTATGAACCCACCGAAGCACTGGAAAAAATTACGGCGTAGTGCAAGTTTTGATTGTTAATTTTGTTTGCATTAGTGTCGACTACAAGGCTCGGGTTCTAATCCGAAATATTGGAATTTTTTTCCCCCTTTTTTTTTCTCATGAAAAATGTTTAGAAAAGAGCCTATAAAGTCCCCATATGCTAAATATAGTGCAATTCAAGCATAAAATTAATATACTGCTCAGTTTAAAATTTTAATTATAAAAATTTATAAATAGTTATAAAATTTTATAATTGGCCAAAACTTTATAGAATTATAAAATTTTATAACGCACTTTTTCTTGGGACGGCACTAAAACCGGCGCTGTCACCAATCTGAAGGTGCATTTTGCGTTATAAATAATAATTTTTTGATGATAAATCAAACACAAACTTTATTAAGTATCTTAAGTCCATCAATTTTGAAAAGTAAACAATTTATTAAAGAAAAAAAATTATTGATAAAGTTTTAATTAATTAACTATTTTTTTTTTTTTTTTTTGACAACAATGTCAAACTGCAGAAAAACAAACCATAAAGATAAATATATGAAAACTACGATTCATCGATTATCATTCACGTTTTTTCCGGCCTGATTGAAACCTTTTCGGAAAATTAAAAATAATTCCTGATTTTTGCCTGATCGTTCATCTTTACTAATTATATTTAAATTTTTCGTTTACAGTGATGACCTGAATGTTTCAATGAGTGAAACGATGAAGGTTGGAGCTTTCGCCGATAGACAAGAAATTTTAGATGAAAGATTAATTATCCCCGATGCACCTTTTAGTAGTCTTCTATCGCCTAGGCAGCAATCGCCGCCGCAAAACTCCAACTTACAGGTATGTAAGACGCTCACTTTTCGAGCGAATAAAAAAAAACATTTAAACAAATTTTTAAAAAAATATTTAAAAATTTAAAAAAAATGAAGGTCATAGTTGTTGTTTTGCTCTGGTAATTTTCTTTTTTTGATAAGACGCCATATCATTTTCACACAAAAAAAATGATAATTTTTTATTATTATTATTATTATGACAGGAGGGCTTGTTTTTGTTCTTAAAAGATTTTTTTTTTTTAGATTTAAGCATCCTTTGACTTAAAACGTGAACTCTTGGTCTTTTCTTTTATTATCCTAAACATAAAATAACCTAAGCTAACCTAACCTTGCTTAGCAACATGACCTAATAGGCAATTCAGATTTAATATTAATTATTTTTTTTCTTTTTTAGACTGCTTGCGACACGAATCAAGTCCAAAGCAACATTACAAAGACTAGTAATTCCGATACTGATTCAGAAGCTGATGGTAACGGAAACATAACCCCAAGACTTCAATCTAGAGCTGATTCTAGGAGATCTAGTTGTTCCATCGCGTCAAACGCGGACGACTTTATTATGGTAGACTTGGTAATTTTGGAATTTTCAAATTTTAATTACTTATTGTTTTTTGAAATGAAACTTCTTATGGCGGGCCTTGAGTGTGGGCGTAACGCGATAAAATTAAGAAAAACATTTTCATATTAATTTAAATAAAATTTTTAATTTCATAAAAACCATAAATTTTTATTGAGTTTAAAAGCTACTGTAAATATAAAATTTCAAAGAGAATAAAATTTCAAAAACAATAAAACTAAGGAAAACATTTTATTATTAATTTAAATAAAAAATTTAGAAAGTTTAAATTTTATTTAAAGAAAATTTCATAAATAACTCACATAAAAATAAAAGGAAATTTCATGAAAATTTTGATTTAATTTAAAGAAACGCGATAAAATTAAAAACATTTTAACGTTAATTTAAATAAATTTTTAATTTAATAATTAAAGCATAAAAATTTAATTACAATTTCAAAAATAAATGGAATTTATCTTTCAAAAATTTTAAAATCAAAATGGAATTTTAAGGTTTAAATTTATTGCACCAGTATTTTAATATTAAAAGCAGTATTTTTAATTTAAATTCCCAATATTTCTTTAGTCGTGTCTCCATTGGCGATTTATCCGATCATCGGATTATCCGACCACCGGAAGTACTGTACTTTCGAACACTAGAAAAAAACTCGAACTTGAAAATAACAATGGCGTATTCAATATTTTGTTTTTGTTTTTTGCGTGCGGGATATTAAAAAAAGTGATTTATTGTTCCAATTCCGAAGATTCTACGAACAATTTTAAAAAAAAAGTGTTTTTCATTAATTATGCCGCGGAAAAGTCAACTCAAAAACAATAAAGCAGAAGCAAAAAAGAGAGTCAGTACTTCCGGTGGTCGGATAAAGCCGAAATCGAATATATCCGATCATCGGATAAATCGCGAATGGAGACACAACTATTATCTAAAAAGTCAGTAATATCAATTAATTCAGGCAGTATTTCTTATTTTTTTTGCCAGTACTTTATTTATAAAATTAGTGTTTAAAATTCGTTTAGGCAATATTTTTATTTTAAAAAATCGGTATTTAAGTAGTGTCGCCATTAGCGATTTATCCGATGATCGGATTATCCGACCACCGGAAGTACTGTACTTTCGAACACTAGAAAAAAACTCGAACTTTAAAATAAAAATGGCGTATTCGTTATTTTGTTTTTATTTTTTTGCGTGCGGGATATTAAAGAAAGAGATTTATTGTTCCAAATCCGAAGATTCTACGCAAAAGATATCCGGCACGCAAAAAACATAAACAAAAAATACCGAATACGCCATTGTTATTTTCAAGTTCGAGTTTTTTCCTAGTGTTCGAAAGTACAGTACTTCCGGTGGTCGGATAATCCGATCATCGGATAAATCGCTAATGGAGACACGACTTTAAATTCATTTAGGCAGTAATTTTTTGACAAGCCAAATATTATTACGTAGATCAAAAAATGGGATTTATCAAAAAAAAAAAAAAAAAAAAAAAAAAAAAAAAATATAATTAAGTTGGGGTGGCTTTAATCGAATAGGGGTGGCCAAATTTGAACTCTGCGTTATCGAAAACATACTTTGGCACTGTTTTACGGTGACAATAGGTGACTAGAAAAACAATAGTTGACTCGAAATTTTTTACAAAAAATTGCTATTTTTTGCCAAAAAAGGGTGTTTGACCAGTTAGGGGTGATTCTGATCGACACGGGATGGTCATTTTCGGATTCTAGGTTTGGTCCCAAAAAATTACTTCTAAAGTTTCGGAAAAATTTGTTTAAAATAATGCCAAATAAAATTTTTTTTTTCAAGCACAAAATGGCCGTGAGCAACCCCTAAACGTGATCGAAAAAATCTGAAAAAAAATTACCTTTTGTTTTTAGACCTTAAGAAAAGTAAAAATCGCATGAAGAACAAAATCGCGAAAAGTAAGGTAAATTTGTACCACCCTAATATTCCTGCCGCGACAAGTTTTCAGTATTTAAATGTGGAGATAAACTTCTCGCAAATGCTGCATTCGCAATTTTTTTTTCATAACTCATCGATGGGAAGAGCCCTTTCCCATCGATGTTTAGCGGGCGGAAAGGCCTTTTTCCCTTATAGGAACTCGCCATGTTTAGCCATGTTCTTAGTGCTTGTAAACAAACAAATGAGGTATTTTTTTTTTTTTAAATCACTTAAAAAGTTATTTTTATTCGTTATAAAAAGTATCTTGTTATTCTAGGGTGTCAAATGAATTTTCCTCGCTCGGTTTCCATTCAGCCCTCGCTTCGCTCGGGCTGAAACGGAAACCTCGACGGGAAAATTCATTTTCCACCCTAGGTTAACAATATACTATTTCCTGGCAAAAATATAATATTTTACTGATTTTTTATTTTTATTTACTGGCGAAAAAAATTAAAAATACTGATTTTTTAATTTTTTTTTTTTTACTGACCATCTAATACTGACCATTTAAATTTTTTACTCGTATTCTATTAATAAATACCGAAAAACAATAAAAAATACTGGTCAAAATATTAAAATACTGACCGGATAAATACAAGCCAAAAATTAGTTTATAATTTTAGAGGCAAATTTCATGAAAAAAAAAATAATAATAATCCTAATAATAATGAATTTTTTTTAAATTAAAATAATTGACCCAAAGTGAAGTTTCACTTCAGTGCTAACGCTATATATCATCGAGTGTGTTAAATTTTTTATTTTTTTATTTTTCTTCACAGAAAACCCCGTTCGCCAATGCAAACGCGAACGCGGATCTAGGAACGTTTTACCGGGAATGTCAGACTGCTCCACCTCTTCAAACGTTCGACGAACAACCAACGTTAGGAGAAACAGTAAACGATCTCACAAGACAGCTCCAAGACTTTGAATTATCAGTTCCGAAATATGATGCATTGTTATCGACCCTTTGTAATGTTGATAATAATAATTAATAATTTTAGGGAATTTAATGAAAAAATATTTTGTTCAGATTTGGTTTAGGTCTGGTATAGGTTTTTTTTTTTTTTTGGTTTTCAAATTTTATTTTCTATTATTATTTTTCAAATGCTAGCTCCATTTCATAGGTTAGGAAAGGTGATATCTTGCATCCGAAATGCCTGCACGTGCAATTTACGGGACTTGGGCGAGTCCTTAGCCGGTTCTGAACGGCTTAAAAGATTGTGATACTAGGCAAATAATTGCTAAGCCTTGATCATTGGGAAAGTGATCTTTTAGTTTATGGATTTTATTTGTCACGCAAAGGAGACAATCCCTGTTGTGTAAATCCAAAATGTTAAGGTTATAAATATCGTTTGGCTAAATTTCAAGATGGGGGGTCGGTTACGAGCCCAGCTTGTCATCTGGATTATACTAGTGTATAAATTATTGGTATCGTAAGATAAATGGCCTCGTGTTTCTCTGATAAAAAGAGAGATAACCGTTTGAAAGGTGATGCTCTATTTAAAATTTAGAGTTAATGATGAGGATATTAAATAGGCGGCTCTCGTTTTTACAAATAGACTTTCGTAAAAAAAAAAAAAAAAACCGAACGTTTGATGTATTTCTATTTATTTAAATAGAGCGGAAGACAAAGTGATACGTAATCTGAAGCTCTATTTTTATCGTTTTAAGGTATTTTCATATCTTTCCTACTTCTGGAAAATTCAGAATGAAAGTGAAAGAAATTATTGGCTTTTTTCAAAGATAAAATAATTTTAACAAAATGGGAAAGATTTTATTGTTGATGGGATTGAAATTCGACAAAAATAATTTTAAGACTTTAAAGACATATTTTTTTTTGGGTTTTAGGGACGATTTGATTTTCAGTTAATACGGACCGTTAGTCCATTTACTTATTGCAATAATTGATTGCGTTTAAGAGTCCTACGAAATTGGACTTGGTGAGAAAATTTTTTCAGAAAATAAATCATCATTGCGCAATAATATTTCAATCGCGCGTACTTCTATACCATTTTCTTAAATTTTTTTAGGTTTTTCCAACACTGAAAAAAGTCAGTCTAATTAAATATTTTTAAAATGTCTTGGCTTCAGAATATCGCATTAAAAAAATGCGTACTAAAAAAAGATTACTGATTTAATGAGCAATTTGATGTCTCGATTTAGGGAAATCCAGTATTAGAACATCGAATTCGAATTCGATGCGATGAAGATTTATGTGATCGGGAGGAACGTTTAACTGAAGAAATCGAAGTGGTGTTCAAAATGTTTACCAAATTTTTTGAAATTTTATTGAGTGCAATTATTATTTGCTTTACATACTCCTATTAAACTCATAAATCCGAAAGTTTTAAATTAGTTGAATTTTAAGCTGATTAAAAAATTCTTTTGCTATCTGACGGTTGATATTTCCGGGGAAAATTTTTATTGAAAATATTGTCGACGTTTCGTTTCTGATTTCGTTTCAAATAATTTGATGAATGGAAATCTACCTCATAGTTTGAATTTATTCATTTAATTTAATGTTGATGTAAACGAATTCGTTCAAACGGAGAAAAAAAGTGATCGTTTGTTTTGTTTTTGAAAGCTCGGGTAAAGATTAAGCCATGAATCTACCGAAAAAATTGTACTTGAAAAAACAAAAGCTATGTTCAAAATTTTTTCTGACGTTGTATTTTCGTCTGAAATCTGAAACAAACTTCAGATGAAAATTTAAAAATTACATTTAATTTGTAAAATCCGTTTGAATTTTTTAAGGGCTGAATTTTACTTCTGGCCCAAGTTATTAATCATTGTTTTTTTCCGCTGAATACAAAATTCGTAAAATGACATTATTATTCTTTAATCACAGAATTAAACAGAATATATTCAGAATTATTTAGTGTCGCTGACTCGACATATTTTTATTTTATTTTTTAAGGAAAAAAAAAAAAAAAAAAATCAGGCTTTAACACATATTTTCTCGGATTTTTGAATCTTAAAAAATAGCCCTGTTCATATTTGTTCTAGTCCAGAATTTTTTTTCTCTTTATTACCCGGTTTTATCACTTAATATTTACCTTTAAGTACAAAAAAAAAAAAAGAATTCAGTATAGTAAATTAATTAAGTTACGAAAAAACCAAATCTGAACGTGGAAATAATCCTTATTTAAATTGATGAAAGGCAGTTTACCGATTCTAATTTTAACATATGTAAATCAAATCAAGTGCCATTTCAAAAATTAAAAAGTGAGATTTTAATTTAGTTGAGGTAAAATTCACTTTTGTAAAATGTATTTAGAATCGTTTAAACGGTCTTCAAAAAAAAAAAAAACAAAACAAGAACTGTGTCGCCAAAAAGAATTAGAAGACTGCGGTTGAATAATGTTAAATAGATTTTACCACATGAAATAGTCATACATGAGATTTTTTTTTTTTTTTTTTTGATTTGAGATTGTTATTTTTTTCTTGTAATACTTTTTGAATTATTGAAGTCATGGAACTCATGAATGGCTGTTGAAAATTATGTTTAGGTATTTGAATTGATTTTTATTTTTTATTTTAATTCTTATCATTGAAGGTTAAAATCATTTCAATACGTTATATATATTTTTTTTACTGTATGTTTTGTTATATTTTTCTTTTTTTTTTCTATTTATATTATACACATAGTAATTATAGTTAATTATTTTCAAAGAAGTAATAATTGGCAAGTATTTAGGTCGGTCAGTTATACACCTATTGCCAGTAGTTGCAACTTATATGAAGTTAATAGCAGTATAGGATGATATGTGGAAATATGCGTAAATTATTAAATTATTTTTCCCGAAAATGAATTCGGATGTAAGAGAGAGGAACTGGGAGTTTTTTTCTCTTTTATATCAGAATTAATTTTCGGTGTTAGTCGCGTCTAGCAAAGAAAGAGAAAAGTAATTTTCGAAATTATTCTTGTTTTTCGAATTAATTTTTTGGTGTAGTAAAAATGGTGCAATAACAGACGATATTGCTAAGCAAACCTTTGGATCCTAATTTACATTCAAAACGTTTGATTATTAAAATTGGCACACACCGAAAAATTGATCAAATTAACGCGTAGATTGTTACACCGTAAAGGGATGAAAAATGGAAAAAAGCCCACCGATTTCTATTTCAAAAAAAAGGTTTTAATAATTGCGCATACGGTATAGTAGGCAAGTTTATAGGCTTAACTGATAGATTGTAAGAACTTGAAGTATTCTTCGATTTCATTGAAACGATTTTGGGGCTGCTGTTATTTTTAAAACAAACAAACCCAGTCAAGCATTTATTTATTTATTTATTTATGCATTTCAGCATAACGTTAGCAAAAAAAAAATTTTTATTGTATGTCCTTTCGTTCTGGCTTCTAGTTTACAAATATCGTAATTCGGTATTTCTTGCTTACAAAGAAAACCTTGATCAAAATGGAATGCACTTAATGATTATCGCATTTACATGAAATGCTTTAAAATGAAAACCTCTAATGATTTTTTTGAAATGAAGAATATACCAAAATTTTATAATAAATATAAGTAAATTAAATTATTAAAAAAAAAAATTATTTTGTACATATTTTTTTTTTTTTTACTTATTTACGCTCCTGACCAAATAACGAAAAGTCACTGATCGAAGTTTTTCAATTGACTTGAAGAGGAATCGTAGTAATGCTGTGAAAAAATGCGACATATGAGATGTGAAGATATATGACTCGGTATAATGGGAATATTTCGCTCGTAAACACAATCTTGGAAAAGGAATTTTCACAATTATGTCATCTCATAATCTTTATTTCTTTGTGAAATCAACTTGATCGGACTCTTTTTTTTCCTTTCAGAATTTCGATATGTCTGGAAAAAGCTTTTACGCCTTTTCTAAGAACAAAAAATTGGTTTTTATTTTGAGTTGCATTTTTATATTTGGGATAAAAATTCCAAATGTAAGATTTACTGTTATTGAAAAATATTTAGGGGTTTGGGGGTGTGATGAGTTTTGAACTAAAAATCTCACTTGATTTTGAATGAAAATTAATCGATTTCGAAGCTGATCGGGGAACGGGCCAGAAAAAATTGTTGGAAGGGCATATCGTTCCCACAGAGAAAGCGCCCGTATTTTGAATCGAATTTGTTGTAATTAGGTACAGACGGATAGCAATAAACCGTTTAAATTTGAAAATAAGAGAGTTGCATTCAGCGCTCCTAGCGTTAAAAGTTGGTACTATTCGATTGTTGTTATTATCAGTTATTATTGCGAAAATGGTGTCGCATGGCCGGTTTAAATTTCTTGATGAACTATATCTGGAAGATTTCGGTTGATGTTATGATCGTTGGTTAATTTGTTCATTCAAAAGTAAGCTTAAGTGACAAAGAGGTTAGGCGTAAAATCGATTAATTTTTGTGGAATTTCAGTTACGAATTTGCCAGCCATGTTCATGTTGCACGTGTTCAGTTTCGTATTTGGTCTTTTAAAGTGTTTTTGTTGTAATATAAATATTTGGTGGTGCGTGAATTTAGTCGCGATTATTCTGTTGATGCATTCGGTGAAGATGGAAGCCGGGAAGCCGGCACAATTGCAGTCAGATTTATGTTGTGATGGCTGTTGTATCCTGTTCCCTTGAAAGGATACGAGAATGGACATTGGCGAAGGATAAGTTCCTAGGCTTGAGGCCTGTATGTTGGAAAATGGAGGAGGAAGGAAATAATCTAAGACGGAAGACATGTGTAAACAGGTAAAGCAGTATTCATTTTGTAATTAATTTTTGAATTGTTCATTTATGGGATAACTGCAGTTATCTCATAAACAATGCAACTTTTGACAGGTTTGAAATTTTATGATGTAACTTTAAGCAGGACTTAACTTGATTTAAGCGTCAGAGTTTTTTTTATTAGTGTTCTTGAAACTTTGTAAGTTAAATAGAAGTTGAGACAGGTGATCACAATTCCAACTGAGATAAAAAAATAGCAGAAAAACCAAACCGTTTAACATGTATTGGTTCACCCCTAACTGAAAAGAGACTGAAGGGCATTTTTTATTTATTTATTTATTTTTTTTTTCGTTTTTGGGTAACCAGAAGGATGCATATATTGGATTCTCATATTTGCAATATTACAATATTTTGAGGTAACCAGTTGATAAATTATGAAACAGAATGTTGTTTACATGTTTACATGTGTACAAGTTAAAATAAAACAATGTGTAGGTTCAGCATTGATTAGTTACTCAGTATTATTTAGCAATTAATCACTAATCAAAGAGTTAGTAGAATTAGGCCTAAACACTGTCTAGTATTTTCCGGATGGAGGATCAAACCTATCAGAACTTTCAAGATTGTTGAAGATATGGTATATTTTTTTTGGAACTTAAATTAAACTTATGACTTTAAAATGTTTTGTGGTGTCTCCGTAAGGGTTAAGTATGATGCAAAACACTGAAGTGTCATCAGCCATTCTCCGCTGATGGGATGTAGACATACATACACACATATAAATACAGACAGTACAATATTTGCGGCTTGCTACATCAGATATATCTTTGTTATGGGTTTTACAGAGTGAAAACTCTACGATACACACACTCACCAGGACCTGCTTTGTACTTGGAAGAGGTATATATCTGGTTCCTAGGTGTAATTTAAATGTCTTGAAACAACAGCAATTGCTGTTGTTGAATAACAACAAAAATTATTATCTTAGCTATGGTTTAAAAAATCCTCATTTAATTTTTGAAAAAATACTACTTGTTTAATAAAATAAGTAGTAATTAATCTTATAAAATTCAAGATGGCGGTTGGTTGGTAAAATCTTACTTAAAATATTGTTTTTTATATGCGAATTTTGTAAACGCTTTATTTATTGCTCTTTTTTTTCTTTTGAACTTAAAAATGCAAGTAATAACATGGAATGGTCGGCAGACACCCGTCCCTCCAGAAAAAAAAAACCTAGTGACGCCACTGTCTGTAAGATAAGTTAAAGAAATTTGTAAGAAAAATTTTAGAATTTTCCTGACATTTAAATTCTTTTTTTTTTTTAAAGGCTCTGTCCTGAATTTTAAATTTGAATTTTTTGAAAATGCTTTCATACTTTGTGCTGAAGTATATTTTGTACTTGAAGTCAAGGGTTGGTTAGCATTTGATGAAATGACTGGAGTCATTTCCAGTTTGCTTGAGGTATTCCCGTTTCTCTTTCGCATATTTCGACTATTTTTTTAGCATGCGCAGATGTAAAATTACTTTTTATTTTTTTACTTTTTTTTTTCTGAAGAGAAAGTTAAAATACTACATGCAGATAAATGACACCTTTTTCCTATTTCATAGCTGAGTGAACTTCCCTAGTAAGATAACATTCATGCTTGGAAATCACCCTGCAATGCAGAATTTAATTACATTAATTCTAGTCCGTTGAAATGAAATAAGATATCTACCAGCTTTTAACGCTTCCAATTAATCAGAGGAATTTCGCCTCTTGTCTACAATCTACAACGGGCTTTTAACGATCCCTTATTTTAAAATTTTGTTAATAGGACTTGGAAATAGAAATTAGGGAGAACATTATTCATTTTTGTGATTAGTTAATTGTAGGTACGGAAAAAAAAATTTACAATTTTTTTTTTTTTTTTTTTTTTTTTTTTTTTACAAATTATTAGAAACTGGTGGCACTAAAACCGTTTTTTTTTCTGCGGTTTTATCCTTGGGGAAATAGATGGATGATGTGCATAAGGTTTTCCTTTATTTTACGAGTTTTCGCATTTGGTGTCGCACTGGACGGAATTCCGTTCTCTGTGGTGCTCATACATACCCTAATTTTTTTTTTTTTTGAAGATTTTTTACTCTCCGGGGAAGATATCCGACGGAGCTGAAAGATCGAAAAATTCTCATTCAAATAAAAAATTTTTTTGTGTGTGTGTGAAAAACAATTAATTTTAATCGGAAATTTTGAGTAGATCAAGAATCTGAGGTCCATTTTTTTAATTTCTGTTCCAGTTTTTTTTTCAGCCGAAAGCCAAAATATAATGAAAAAAAGGCCGAGAAGTGACAAAACATGCTAAGTCCTCAGTTTTTCTGTTATTTTGGCTTTCATCTAAAAAACCGGAGCAGGTATTTGAAAAGGACGTAATCCACGCAAAATTTCCGATAGGAAATAATTGTTTAAAAAAATAATAAATATGACTTTTTTGAATCCTTAAGCTCATGTCGGCAGGCTTTTCCGGAGAGCAAAAAATCTTTTAAAAAAATTAGGGTGTGTATGGGCACAATAAAGATGGTGTTTCGCCCGGTGCGACATTAAATTCTAAAATAAGGGGCACCCAGTAAAAAAAAAAAAAAAAATGATGCAAATAGGTAGAGTATAAAATTTTTAAAATTCAAAAGATTTCGAAAATTTTTTTATAACGAAAAAAAAATAATTGAAAGATTTTTTCTGTCAGGGCTTTTAGGGCTCACTTCCTATTCATATTTTTTGTTTTTTTTTGTTTTCACAGAATAAAATTTTCTTAAAAAAATCACATTTTTCACATCCGAAATATTTTTTCTGACGAAAAATAAAATATTTTTTCTAAAAAAATCAGAAAATCTTTTTTTCTTCGGATGTGGAAAATGGGGATTTTTTGAAGGAAATTTTCTTTAAGTGAAACATTTAGCCTGAGGAATTTGGTAAACGAAACTTTTTGCCCTAAGAATTTTCCAAAGAAAGCTTCTAAATCTGGGTCGTTTTTTATGGAAAATTTTTAGGCTTGAGGTAAAACCAATAAAAATATTGAGCTAAAACGATTGAGAAAATTTTTTTTTCGGACATGGCGTGGCGACTCATTTTCTTCACGCGGAAAATTTTAACGAAAATGAAAATCGAGGCTTTCAAAAATTTTCTCCACGCATGATTCTTACTGAAAAAATGCCTTTTAAGCTTATATAGAAGATAAAGAAGATGTATTATTTTTGTATTATTTTTACAAAAATTTGGTCGTGCAAAATTTTTAATGATTTTTACAAAAATTTTTTTTTTAAGCATGAAAATCCGGATATGCGTAATTCTTGCGCAATTTTTGAGTATGATTTTTTTAAAATCATAAGGCAGGAAAATTTGCAAATATTATGCACATTCAACCCTTTTCAATTTTATGCATACTTATTTTATTCATAATTTATGCATAATTATATTGGAGGAAGAAAAAATATTTTTCCGGTAAAAAAAAGTTGAGTTGTTTATACATAATTTATGCACTTTTTATCAATCATAAAAAATGCATATGTTTTTGCATAAATTTTTTTAAAGGCCCAATTTTTTGTATTTATACATGATTTTTATATAATTTATGCATCTATTTTTCGTACGGGACCCTAATGCGCAATATTTGTTGGAAGAAACTGAAAATTTCTGTAGTAATTTTTTTTCCAGAAATTTATAATTTTTCTTTTATTTGAAATTCTAACGGCTTTTCATTGCTGTTTTTTTTTCGGGAAATTCAGAACTGAAAGTTATTTTAGCGCTTTAAATGATTACAGTCCACCGATCCGCTGCTAAAAAAACTTTGACATTATAAAAGTATGGCGCCACGCTATGTCTGTAGCCTTTTTTATAACAATATTCCTCAGAAAATCCTTTTTTCTTGTCAAACTTCGTTGCCACTCTTTTTCCAGAATTTTTATAACAAAAGTAAGATAAGTATTGGGCAGGAGAGAATCCAAATGCCTCAAGTGAAACGGAAATTACTCAAAAGTAACCCTTACTGAAGGGTTTTATTGCCATTCATTAAAAACTTAATATGTGGGATATCTGAGCAAATTTTAAAACGCGATTGGAAATACATTTTTCCCCATTTTAAATCGCAATCGAATTTTCCGTGATTGGGAGGTTTTATCTGGAAAAAAATCGTGTAAGTAATTTCCTGATTTCCCATGCGTTGGACGTCTCGCTTAACCGGAAATAAATTTCATAATCAATCCGTTTTTGACTTACAACTTTCGATTCTTTTTACGGGGTTTTCAGGTATAGGGACAAAGTTTCGTTAATGAGTTTTAACAATTGTCCGATTGAGTAAATCCCGTTCGGGGTGTTAATTAGCGAAGTGAACTTTGTGTTTTGTATCACAACATTAATTTTCTTCAAAAACGAAAATGGAAAAGGTCATCTTTGCAGTCCCTCCCAACAGCTAATACCACGATAATAAAGCCGACCTTTACCAAACTCGAAACTGCTTGCATGACATTTTACGGTTGACCTGCGACATAGATCATTCTCAAAGTTTTGGAAAATTTTACCTCTTATAATATTTACCTGCAGGAGGGAAATCATATCAAAGTAAGGGAACTTCAAAGTTGTGTGTACTTTGAAAAAAAATTTTGTCGCGATATATTTATTGCTATTGGTCTACTTTCTTACTACAGCGAGAATAATCGATAAAAGCTTGTACAGGACTTGTAAAATAAATGAAACCATTCTCACAATTAGGGCGGGTCGAAAAACGCGAATTTTTGAGTTTAAATACGCCTGATATGGGAATCGACGTCTTTTTATAATATTATTAACCCTAATTTTTTTTCAGATTTTTTAAACGATATTTTGAGGTCCCGCAATGGCCTTAAAATTTTCAAAAAGCCCATTTGAGGACTAAAAACGAAAAATTTTTTTTCGCATAAAAGACCGTCGTTTCCTTTCGGAAATTTTGCGTAGATTACGAATTTGAAGTCAAAAATTATTTTTGATGCACAATTTTTGAACCACACGCCGGATTCCAAAATTCTGAAAATCTTGTTATGGCTTTCTGTCTGTAATTCAAAAACCGTGGACCAAAACTAATTTTTGACTTCAAATTCGTAATCTACGCAAAATTTCCGATATGAAGCGACGGTCTTTTATGCGAAAAAAAAAGATTTCATTTTTGGTCCTCAAATGAGCTATTTGAAAATTTCAAGGCCATTGCGGCCCCTCAAAATGTCTTTTAAAAAATCTGAAAAAAATTAGGGTTAATAGTATTATAAAAAGGCATCGATTCCCATATCAGGCGTTTTCAATTTCAAAAATTCGCGTTTTTTGACCCGCCCTAATCTACATCATGTTTCTGTTCTATTTTCCATTTTTCATACCAATAATACCTCCTAGCATCTGAAAATATGTTTTCCTCTTCCCGGATTTTTTTTGAACTGCCCATGCAAAAATCTTGATATATCCTTTTCCAGGCATTTTTTTGAGATAAACACGCGTCCGTATAGAGTAGCTTGTAACACGGGTAAATATCTCGAATATTTTTTCGGCACATTTATACGGTTATAGAAACATATTTCTCATACTGAATAGTACCTTGTGCGCGGGTTCTTTTCTTTTGTTTGTTGTTCTTGTTACCGTAGATTGGGGTGAAGTTGAAAGGAAATTAAAAAAAAAAAATTTAGGTTTAGGGTGGTGGCGCTAGTTATGGATCAAATAGTACTACTTATTTTTTTTAACATTTAATTTCAAGTTGAATTTTCAATCCCGGAGAACATACTCAATTGGAATCGAAAGATAATACGTTCAAATTTATTTTTAATGAAAAAGGTCCCTTATATACTCCGCACAATTCAGGAAATAAATTTTAAAAATATTGATCGACTATTTTTTCCGAATTCTTCAGTTTCGGATCAGTTTCATTCCAGTGAAAAGTAAACATGAAAGGTTTGTCCAAATGGACTTTCTTTTGTTTTTGTTTTTAAAAAACCAATCATTTTCTTGTATTTTTGGAAATTTTAGCCTTATATTATGTCTTTATTTAACTTTTGGTTTCTACACCGGTAAAATTTGAGCTTCTAAAGTCATCATTCAAAAAATCTAAACAAAATCATCGCTTTTTTCCAGACCGGTATCAATCTGATGACAAAACCTTTTTAATCGTACCATGAAATTGTTGTTGTGATCCGTAACTGAATTTTTAAGTTTTTCGGTGTTCAATTGTGGTTCATCGGTAATTATTTTAAGAAATATTTATATATAAGGGAAATGCCTTGAAAGCGGGAAAGATTGAACCCTTTGCTAAAAGTATTTTTACTCATTTGAAAACATTTGGTGAATTAGAGTGATTATAACGAAATAATATTTAAGACGGAAAAATGGCGATGGTGTTTATTTTCCGGAAGAATTTCGGCCTGTGAGATTTTTTTTCGTTTTTGCTTTATCGACCGCAGGGAGAATAAAGCATTGTTTTTAGCACAAATTTCAGATTTTCAGTTTTTGATATTTTTACACGTTTTGAAGTCCCCTGATGCCGAAAAAAGCAAAATTTGGATGGTGGCCGTGTGTGTGTATGTGTGTATGAATATATGTGGAAAAAAAAGTGTCTGTCGGAAGAAAAGCAGAAAAACGAAAGAACGGATTTCGATGATTTTTGGTGGGTAGCAACTTCTAATGAAATGTAGGTGCTGATTAGTTTTTGAGTTAAATCGGTTCAGCGATTCGGAAGCAGTGAGTGAAAATGTTAAATTTTCAACAATTTCAAGATCTTTTTTAACTATAAATCGCGAACGCAGCTACCAATTGAGTCTTATTTTCGTACTGCAGTAGATATTCATCCAGATACGCTACCATTGAAATTTGGTTAAATTCTGTTGAGTGGTTCAGAAACGGTGAGCAGGGCTAAAAGTATGGGTATAGGCCTAAAAACCGATATCTCGACTTTTGAAACGTCACGATATGACGTCATCGATTACGTCAACAAAGCGATTTGGATGCTGATTGGCGGGTTCCTCGTGGGAGCTAACGAAAAAATAACCGTATTTTTGAAAATATTTTCGGGGTAGAGGATTCCGAATCTGAAATAATTTTTCCGAAATTCGAATTCCTTATGCCCGTAGTGCGACTTTGGTGGACCTCTGATCAAAAATCTAACCGTATTTTTGAGAATATTTTCGGGGTAGAGGATTCCGAATCTGAAATAATTTTTCCTAAATTCGAATCCCTTATGCCAGTATTGCGGCTTTGGTGGACCTCTGATCAAAAATCTAACCGAATTTTTGAGAATATTTTCGGGGTAGAGGATTCCGAATCTGAAATAATATTTCCAAAATTCGAATTCCTTATGCCTATACAGCGACTCTGGTGTCTCTGATCAAAAATCTAACCGTATTTTTGAGAATATTTTCGGGGTTGAGGATTCCGAATCTGAAATAATTTTTCCTAAATTCGAATCCCTTATGCCAGTATTGCCGCTTTGGTGGACCTCTGATCAAAAATGTAACCGAATTTTTGAGAATATTTTCGGGGTAGAGGATTCCGAATCTGAAATAATATTTCCAAAATTCGAATTCCTTACGCCTATACAGCGACTCTGGTGTCTCTGATCAAAAAAGTAACCGTATTTTTGAGAATATTTTCGGGGTTGAGGATTCAAAATCTGAAATAATTTTTCAGAAATTCGCATTCCTTGTGCCCGTACTGCGGCTTTGGTGGAACTCTGATCGAAAAACTAACCATATTTTTGAGAATTATTTAAATAGTCGATAAAGCACTTTGATCGGTTCACCGATCTCATTTTTCTATTTTAAAATAGCTTGAATGCTTGAAATCTTGATGATTTTTTGAAGCTAATTAAATTGTAAAAAGCTTTGAAGAAATAAAAGTCCTCTCAAGGATTTATTTTTTTTGTTTTTTATGAAATTAAACGAGGAGATCCATAACTGATGCCTGATCCATAACTAGCGCCACCACCCTATTTTAGGCACTAAAAATAAAATTTTTTACTTAAGCATCCCAAAAACAATATCTACTTAATAAAATAAAAAAAATTTATTTCTAGTGCCTAAAATAAACCTAGAATTTTTTTTTTAATTTCCTTTCAACTTCACCCCAATCTACGGTACTTACAAATTAGTAGGATGATTGATGGGATTTCCCCGGATCAGTGCCCAGGTTTAGTTAGTTCTTACTGACTCAACCTTCAAGGAATCAAGTTCAAAAAAGGAATGGAAAATGTTATAAGTTTCAAGTTTGAGGCCGCGGTGGCGGCCCACCCCAGGATAATCCGGGCACTTTCGATGAATAAACAGCAGTCCATTTTAACTTACGATTAAATTAAGGAGGGTCTGTACGTATGACTGTAATCTACAAATCTTTTAAAATTTTTACCAAAGCTTGGCATTAGTATCCTGGACCTTCCTAATAATTTTCAAGGCCACTTCATGAGTTACTTTCACGAATTTATCAACTTAAAATTTTAAAAAAAATATATAGTTTGCTTATGTCCATCACAAATAAACGTTTGGAATTTCGTATGTTTCAATAAATTTTGGAGAAATAAAATCTAGAAAACTAAAAAAAAGCGAGAAAACAAATAATTCAAACCTATTAGAAAATGTTTAAAGCCTTTTCAGTAGCTCTTAATGGGCTTTCCGATGTAGTTTAAAGGAAATTATCGCGAAAAAATAAAAACAAAATAATTATTGCAGCTCCATTTTGAATGAACTGGCAACGATGTGGATTCAAATTTCTGGAACGCAAGAACCCAGCTACAGTTCGAAAAAGTTTTTAAAATTTCATTATTCCAGCAACTATATTTTTCAGTACTACGAAAGTTTTTTAGGTTGATACCTCAGTCAAAATGTGAATACATTTTTTGTTTTAATATTCTTTTAGGGTCGGCTCTAAAACAATAAAAAAAGAAAATTAAAAAAAAAAAAAAAAAAAAAAAAAACGAAGTAAACTGGAACAGGACTTTATAATGAAATGGCACAAATTCCTATCAATCTAATGTTTAAGAAATGGCACAATCTGTTTTAAGAATTTAAAGGATAATGTCCAGAATTTTTTTTGTTTTAATAATTTTCGTTCCATCTTCTTTTTTCTTTAACATTTCAACAACTTTTAACTGGTCTTGAAGAAATGTCTCCCTTAAAAGGTTGTAACTGATATTTGAAGACGCTAATCGTTGTATCGTTGTACATTTTTATCGTTTCAAAACAAATCAAAACAAAAACAAAACATTTCAAAACACCGGCATTTTGGAAAATAAAGATGCCAACATTTCGAATTTTAAGTGGGAAGTTGCCAAGTTTTTTTTTCAAAAACAGATGTAACTGAAATTGCTATAAAATTATTAATACCGGATTATTTACCGAATTCTGTGTTAAGATAATAAGAATAACCTAAAGAAATACTAAAATATGATGATTGATGATACTAATGCTGAAAATTATCTTATAAGTAATCTCGTAAATCATTTTCCATAAGTTGGTAGGAAAAATTTCACTCATATATATCTTATGACCGAAGCTTGTGGTTTAGAACCCAGACGTACTAAGTTCGAGGTGTAAAGACCCTCCTTAACTGTAGAAAAACGAATTCCCTGAGGTTTTTTATTCTTTTAATACCGGAAATCTTGAGTAATTTCACTGGTTGTTTTACTTACTAATATCCTGATTTTGAGGAAAAAGACTTTCCTCAGGGTAACCCCAGGCTTCCTGCCGCGATGGCGGCCAGCACCGAGACACCCTGAGTACTCGTGATGGACTCCATTTTCAAAAAATAATTGATTTGACTTACAATTTTTATTTAGATGATTTATTTTCACATTACATTCGAGTTCGCGGTACGACAGTTAATAACGGACTGAAAACTCATACCCGACTCTCACCGAGGTCCGGTATTAAGTTTTCTGTGAAAACTTTTATGAGTTTGATTTAATTTTGCCTCCGGTACATAACTTTTTATTAAATTTTTTTTTAAACTTCAAACCTATAACATTTTTAATTCCTTTTTTGAACTTGATTCCTTGAAGGTTGAGTAAGAACTAACTAAACTAAGTACGCGCAGGCGCACTATGATAGTCGAAGCCGAACATTGCCCAGCACCATCTCTCGGTGTGAGCCGGTATGAACTTTTCATTTGAAATCTTAACTCTTTTTGCCTCCGCTATCAGCTCCGAGTTTAAAAAGGCAAGAATAAGCATTGATTTTTTTTTTCTATGCAGGAAAGAATTGACAAACCTGTTTCAGGTGCAGGACGATTCTGCCCTCACTGCCCTGAAAAAGGGGATCGACCCATCGCACATGTCTGGGTTGGTCATGTTTGTCTATAAGCTAAAAATGGCCATCCCAGAGATTTGCGATAGGTCGATTCCCCTTTTCAGGGCAGAACATTTTATTATAAAGAAATGGTACTTTATCGGCTATTTCACTTCTGAGACGGATCTTCTTATGTTATGAGTCATAAAGAGGAATCACTTCAACCCAGTAAGTATCTTTCAGAAGGTTAAGTTGACTCATTTCCCTAAAGATGGCGATTGTCATTTTCTATAACAAACAATAGGTAAAACCTTAGCGCCATCTGTCATGAAATAGAGAAACTAGCGCTTCTGAAAAATCCCTATTATAGTCAATACACCAAAATTACCAACACGAGGCACATAATATGCTCCAAATGATAAAAATTATTAACGAGAATTGTAAAACGTGGCTTTCTGCTTGATGTTTTTACCATTCAAATTTTCATTGTATAATTTTGTTTATAAATTATATTGTTTTTGTGATTTCCTCTCCTTCTGCTGAAAATATCAAAGTTTATTCAGAAAGTTTTCACAAAGAAAACCATACAAATAATTATAATTGTTCTCTTAGCGGTTTTACTTCGAAAGTATACAAAGAAAACGAACGTTGTCTTCATTATTCGAAGACTCCTTTTCCCTCCCTTTATCGTTGTCGGAACTCAGAAATATTAGCGAAGAACCCGAAAGGAAAACATTAGTTAAATGTTTTTGTCCTTTTCTTTTTTTTAATTTAAGAAAAAATTGAGCGCGACCTTATAATAAAAATGTTAGAAATCAGCATGAACTTTTCTACAACCTTGTACTTTTGTAAGGGAGCACCTCCCCTTATATATAGTCGTTTAATAAGTGCCTGCCATATTTTTTTTTTTTTAACACTCCGTTCCTTTTAATTCCCTTTTTTTTTTTCTTCTTATTCCAAGCTTAGTAATTAAGCCGTAGTAATGAGAGGAATTTGCATTTTTATATTTCATAATCTCGTAATTGAGAACCGTATTCTTTTTCACTTAATACACAACAGAAGGAGAGAAGGAAAGGAGGGGAAAAGGGGGGAGGGTAAGTCTTTTGTTTCCCCAGTGACTTTTTTTTTTCGACAATTTCATTTGTAATAATTCGGAGTCAATCCGGGTTTAATTTTGAACAATTGAAATTCAAATCTCTTTTTCTAAATTGTCTTGCTGATATCGCTTGTAAATGGGGACGAAGGAGGGGAGGGGAGGGGTGGGGGAGGGAGGAGAAAGAAAAGAAATTCGATCAAGAGTGAATAATAAAACGTTCGAGCAGTTTAGTCGAAAAATGATGATTTGTACGGTACTGCTTGCTGCTCTTTGAATAAATAAAAATGACAAGAGGTCGGAGAAATTGTCTTCGACAATTTTCGTCTGTCTCCTTTTCCTCTTTTCCCAATTCATTTCAGTGCAAAGCCAATTATTGGAACAAAACAAAAAATGGAAAGATCGTTTTTCTGAGTCAGTCGCCCGGATTTTTTTCCAGTAATTATTACGTCATCTGCATCGTTTTTCCCGTTTTTTGGATTTCACAGTCGATTTCTTCAGCCAAAAGTGAAAAAGTATTAAATTTTTTTTTCTTTTTTTTTTTTTGCTTGTGGTCGCTTTGCAGGTGAGCCTTGCCTTGAGGAAATGGATCAGTAAAAATTGTAGTTGGTTTTTAATTTTTTTAAATTTTCCACGTCTGTTTTTGGCCTTAAAGGCTTGTGCGAAAATTGTTTGGATTATTTTTGAACTCGCCAGATTGATCTGTTATTGAAGTTTGCGGGGAGGGGCTCGAGAAGGGCCCTTATTTTAAGAATTTTTTTATTTCGGTGAACGGATTCCCCTATTTCTTTTATAGTAACCGAAAGGAGATTGTCATAATTTTTTCAGATTTTTCTGGCAATCCTTCAGATTTTCTTCCTTTTTTGCGTTACCGCCGATTCCTCTTGAGTTTTCCTTTTTCTTTTGATGAGTTCCTTTCCGTGGTAAATGTTGAAGTGCCTTAATTGGCGAACCCCCGCCCTTTTTATACTGCTCCGATGTGCAGTTGTTCGAAGTTTTCCGTTGTTTCCCAACATGGAGGCAGTATGGCTCCATTGGCGGCAGCCATGTTTGCAATGACTCAAAGTACCGTAGATTGGGGTGAAGTTGAAGAGGTGCGGTGAAGTTGAAGGGTCTGAAAAAGGCATTATCAGCACAATTTTTAGCATTATGACTATGCAGCGGAAAAGTAGAGAACATTTTTAGTTGCACACTTACACTGCATTGCATTTACACTGCATTGCATTTAGAGATAAGCAGGCGATGCTTAATAGCGTTTTTCAGGCCCTTCAAATTCACCCCAGCCTTCAACTTCACCCCATTCTACGGTATTTATAAGTGGATTCCAAAATATAAATAGAAAAATATAATCAGTTGAGGTTATGTTTTTTGATAACGAAATATCTAAAAAGCTCGATTTCGTTACATAATCCCCCCCGCAAAATTTCTAGTAGAGTATGCGTAGGTATTATTCCCCTCCAAAAGATTCGATAAAAATTTCCATAATAAAAATCCATAAGATGATATAAAGAAAATTTTGAGAATCCTTTTTTTCCTGTTTATTCGTATTGGGTGTTGATAAAATTGACGTTAATTTTTATTGGATGGTTTTTTTTTTTCGGATGGGAAGAAAGAAAAAGATCAATTATTTTATTTAAGTAATTGGCGAGTTCCATTAAAATTCACATTTCAAAATTCTTTTCATTTTTTTTTTTTTTTTTCCTTTCCTTGATTTGCTGTGGGTCGAGTGATCGTTGAGGATGGGCGGTACGGGTGTATTGTTGCAGGCATCGAAGTGGTCTCTGAAAGTCTCTAGAAGTCTCTACATTCAAGGATGGTCTCTAAAAGTCTCTAATTCTGTAAAAAGTCTCTAAAAGTCTCTTTTTTCCCAATTTCTTTCTTCTTTATTCCTTTAAGTATTATGCTGCTTCTCCATTATGGTCCTAAATTAATTTTACAAAATTAATTTTATAAAATTACAGGAAATTATGCGCTTTTTCTTTCTTTTTTCATAACATATTTATTTTTTACAGATTTCTTATTCTTTTTTAAGCCATCCTCATGTTCGATTAGTAAAATAAAAGCATTATTCCCAATAATTTTATAAAATTAATTTTGTAAAATTAATTTTGAGCCATAATGGAGAAGCAGCATTCATTTGACTGAATTTTAAAAAAAAATCCTTCTGATTCATTTTTCGCCGAGTTCATGGAGGTCATTTTTTATTTTTCGTTAAGAGAAATTTTAGTATTAATAAAAAAAAAAATCATCCATCGAGGAAGCGGACAAAAAAACTGAAAAACGAAGAAAAACTTTAGAAATTTAGAAATAAATAGAATTAAGTTTAAACAAAAAGAGGAAAATATGATATGATATTACATTTGTTTATTTTTTTTTTTTTCTTTAATCACTACTGCTATGTTTACACAGTAACAAATTTTATGTAAAAATTAACATAATTATGTTAAAATCGGTCTACATCATTTTTTTTTTTTACGTTTACCTTTTGGAAAAAACAATAGTAGACCGATTTTAACATAATTACATAATATTTTTTCCGCCCGCTTATTGAAAAAATGGCGTTTTATGTTTACAAGTAATGGAAAATAGATTTTTTTCAGTCTCTAAAAGTCTCTAAATGGTCTCTAATTTTCCGATTTTAGTCTCTCAAGTCTCTAATTTTGAGGAGGTAAATGACTTCGATGCCTTATTGTTGGCTTTCTGCTTCGGGATTCGTTTGATCTTGGGGGGTAATACACTCTGGTAGGTACGTATTCAGTGCTGATTCTTCTTCTGTTGATCTCCCTCTCTAATATCTTGAGCTGTTGGTCCTTGTACGTGCATACATCCTCGTCTGAGGTGGTGGGGAGGTCATGGATGAGTTGGGTTTCATCATTTGATGTCGCTTCATCATCTGCATTTCAAAATTGCATCTTATTTAATCTTATTTACTTGCTTCATTGCTTGAAATTAAATAAGATGAGATATTCATAGCCAACAAGCCATGTGACAATTTAACCTCAACAGAGCTAAAACTTAAAACAATAATTATTATGAATTACCATTAATTTTTTCACTTACTTGCTTCAATTACATCATCATAGTCATATGATGATTTACTCGTTTCATATTGAACATATTTACTTTTCTTTTTAAAATTTGCCTTGAATAAACGAAAATGAGAAGCTTCCATCGCAGACATCTCTACACCGAAAGGCCACTTGCTATAATGACCGTTAAAAAAAAAAAAGCGCGTTGAAGGAAGCGTCCTTTTTGAGACGAAACCTTGTTAAAAAAATATATTTTGAAACTTTCCGAATTCAAATGAAACTAAAAGTGCTAAACCGGTTAAGCGTACTGTTTCAGTACAAATTTCATTAAAATAGGATATTTTGAAACAAACAATTCTAATAAAACCAAATCAAGAATCATTCAGCAAGAGAGGATAAGATTTTTTAAAATCTCAAACTAAAAAAATTATCTCTCAATTGAAGAATTTAAAATCTTTTGAAATTTTTTGACATTAGCATCATTAGAATGGGGAAAGGTATCAAATCGTTTCAAAATAATGTACAAATAATGTACAAATCTCGTTAAATTTTTAAGACTCCGTCGCAGGTGTGGAAAGCCTTCTTGTATCAGTTCTTTCTGGTGCGTCGTAAGCTAAGCAACTCCCTGGTGCTGATACTACTACGAAACACTCTAAAAAAAAATTTGATTTTGATTAAAAATTAAAAGATATTAAGAACAATGGCAGCAAACTGGCGTTGGATAAATTAAAATCGTTTCAATTTTGAAACTTTTGTTTTTTGAAACTTTTTTTTCTTACAAATGAAGCGTTTGGTTGGAACTGTGCGCGTTATTTCTGGCACGTTATTAAATGACGGTGTTATTTATGTCGCCGTTATTAAAATGTAGCGTTATCAATTAGTAGCGTTACTAAATGTCGTGTTACCAACGGACCGTTGTAAACTGTCGCGTTATTATTTGACGCGTGATAGTGTCGGGAGACTCCCGTCTTTGTACGTTTTTTCAAGAATTACCCGTAGCTGACATGGGCCATAGCCTTGTTAGCAACAAAAATTACTGACACGAATAGATCCTGGCTACCTACTTTTTTAAAACCTTTTTTTTTTCTTTTATTTCCCTGAAGCATCGACCCTGTCCTGCTGTAAAGTCTTTCATCCATCCCCTTCCAATATCAACTTAACATAACATAGTTTTAAGTCAAGCAAACTGTCTTAACAAAACGCAAAGTTGTAAACGAGAGAGAGAGAGGAAGATAAGATCTGAGCCTGGCGTAATAACACTTGAAGCCATTATACAACGCTGATGCTGTATCAGACGTCAAAACATTGAATCCGTTACCATTGTTCCGTTCCCGCTCTCGACTTCCGTCAGTTATCAGCACTAGTTCATACGGCTTTATTCCTACGGTTTCGGAATCATTGTGCTTTACTCTACTTTTCTCATAATAAAAGAGTTTAAAAAAAGGGGAATGAGTTCAGGATGATTTTTTTTAATAATAAAACGACTTGAAATTTTACATTGAAAATTAAAAAAAAAAAAATGGAATAAAAAATCGTTACGAAGCTAATAAACGAGGCAATTGAAAATAATGATTGTTGAAAACGTAGGGTTTAAACCACCATGTCAGTCTTGGTGTTTAAAAGCTACAAAGTTGACCCCGTCAAGTGGAAACCTCATGTGTATGCGGGCGGAACTGTGACGGTCCTTGGCTGCCCTTTGTCCACTTCATGATTCCAAAATTTTGAATTTCCTAACATTTATACATACCCAAGTACTTTATTTTATTATTCAACCTAACTCCCCCCTCTTCGTTTTACAGGAAATAATTTTCATGCTTTTTGCAGTTTTATACTTGACAAACAAAACGCGTGGCGTATTATTCGTAAGGAAAAAAAAACTTTTTTTTTTTTTTTTTTTTTTTTTTTTTTTTTTTGAGAGAGAGGGGAAAAAACGGATTTTAAATCTTCTGGTTTATTTTTTTCCCTCCATTTGAAGATGGGATTAAAAACTCTTTATCTTACCGACAATCTTAACCGAGCTTTTCCCACAGTTTGACAAATCTTTCCAGGGGTTTTAACTTCCGTGACAACAACGAAGAAAAAAAAAGAAAAAAAAAAGGGCAGAAGTTTTAAACGACGGTCTCTCGTCAAAAACATATCCTCTTTAAGTATGTTTTGGCATGTGGGTTAATATAAAATTTGTCCCCATACTTTTAAGACTTATCATTTATTAAAGGATTCGAGTTTGAGATATCCCCGCCATAACTCCACGATGTGACACTAAACAAATTAGGTTACTGGAAAGAGAAAGAGTTAGACGTAGAGTCATAAAACTTTATAATTTATTATTAAAGTATATCCAAACAGAACAAGTTTCGTCCGTATTCAATAAAATATAGAGGTTTTCCCCTCTTCAGACAGGCTATTAGAATCTGTTTTTATAGATAACAACGATAACTTCTCTTTCCCCGACTTTTATCTTTTTTTAGCTGGAAATTTTTTTTTTTTTTTTTTATTAGAAAGTTGAGGCGTATTATTTTAACGTTAGCTAATTGATCGCTTTGCACTGATTGTAGAATTTCGAACGGTGTTCAGCTGGTTTTGCGCAAAAGAGATTTTGACGATTGTTTGAAATTTGGAAAGAATAATGGGGTGAAAATGCGAGGAAATCGATGAAGCTTTTTGGAATAATCTTTATAAGGGGTTCGATGCAGGTAAAAATCGGTCGGAGCTGACGCCGGCATCGGCGTTGAAATATCCAAAGTGCTGGAACTGGCGCCAGCGCCGACACAGGAATAGCAAAATTTTTGCCGCTGGTGCTGGTGCCAATTACAGCACTTTGGATATTTCGGCGCCGATGCCGGCGTCAGCTCCAACCAATTTTAGCTAAAACTTTTGCCAGCACCACCGTCAATTTTGTCAATTTTTTTTTAAAGACTGATTCGTGTTCCTTCTTGAATTAATGATTTTAGGTTTGTGGGAATTGGAACAATGAAAAGACTTGAATCGATGAAACGATTTATTAAATTTTTTTTTTTTTTTGTTTTTTTTTTTTTTTGGCGCTAAACTCGTGGACTTTCTCAATTATGTTCAGCATTGCCATCGGGACATAATTACTAAACCAGTGCCGTAACAGTACAGTACAGTATAGTAACAGTAAAGTAACATAGTAATAGTAACAGTACTGTAATATAGTAACAGCACATAATACTAAGTTTTAAATAATTATCTGGCACTGGCAGCATCTTAGGCATCGACCTGAGTTTTTTTTGAGGTCATAGTCTATTTCTACACAGCACAAATCGATATCATCGTTAGTTAAATTCTTTAAGGGGACGCAGGAGTGATTCATTTTTTTGAACACCCTATACTTCGAAAAACTCAACGTTTTGGAGCCAGATATCAAAATTCCGCTTCCGAGCAACAATTTTTATCAATCTTAGGCACCTTCAGGAAAAATTCCATACCTGACTACACAGTACTTTTTCGGGAAACTTTGATTTAGGATAAATTCCCGGGAATTTATAGTAGATTAAGGTTTCCCAAAAAAGTACTGTATGGTCAGGTATGGAATTTTTCCTGAAGGTGCCTAAGATTGATAAAAATTGTTGCTCGGAAGCGGAATTTTGATATCTAGCACCAAAAGGATAATATTTCATATTTCGAAGTATAGGGTGTTCGAAAAAATGAATCACTCCTGCGTCACCTTAAGTTGTTGTTTGCTTTTGTTAGTTGAAGATTTTATTAGTTGAAGATCGACTTATAGACTTTTATTAGGCCTATATCCCAAGTAGCACAAGAGGGATTCGGGTCTTTTAGACATCTAGAAACGTTCTGTAGACACGCTAATGTCCCTCTAGGCACCATCTTCAAGACAAAAATATCTTTCAAAACTCTAGAAGAAATCTTTGTCTTGAAGATGGTGCCTAGAGAACATACAGATACGCCGGTCAACGAAAAATCATCAAGCGTCCTCTGCACAGCATCTCGGCAGGAAAAAAAAGGAAAAGCTTGACAAAGTACAAAAAAAAACTATCAGATTCACGGTTTTCAACCCATAATTTAAACCAAAAAAAATATTTTTTCTCGCTGAACTCTATGGCACCAAATGTCAGGCATCCGATTAAAAGATGGTGTCTACAGAACATTTCTGGATGTCTAAAAGATCCGAATCCCTCTTGTGCTATTTGGGTGTAGGATATCTGAAGACATCAATAGAAGAAGGAGGCCGTTGGATTTCTCGAAAAAATATTTAGACAACGAGCTATTTTCTCTTGTTTATTTTGGACGCCATTTTGACTTGGTCAATTTTATTCATTTACGATTTGTAAACAAGCAGTTGGATCCTCTTTCGATTTTCATTTATTGACTGCAGCATTTCGTTGGAACCTGAACGGCCCCCTTCTTCCACTGATGTCTTCTATTAGTATAGCTATTTTTTAGCGATTCATAGATATCTCAAAGCTCAGAAGGTCTATGTGGGTTATGGTTTCAAAGAAACTCAGTTTAGCAGTTGGTCTACATGACGATTTTTATTTCATTTGAAACCGACATTCTCATATTCGAATTCGTTGATTTCACCTCATTCTTTATCTCTCTATCTCTCATTTTTCTTTCTTTATCTCTTCTGGACTTCTTTGTCCGATGTAAAAGTTCGTAGATTTGTTTAATGCAGGTAAAATTTCCGGTTTTTCCCGGACCTAATAAACGATTCCTGGTTTTCGTTTGCTGTGAGCCGCTGCAGCTAAACGATCTTTTTGTTAAAGCAGAAGTAACAGGAGCCGATAAGATGCGCCGTGCAACTTTCGCCAAATCGTAATTTTTGTTGAACATTCTTGCCGCCATTTTAAGGGATCAACAGTGTCAGCAGTAGTCCAGTATATATCTCTACTAAATTCTCCACTTTTGTTCTTGTAATGCATCAAATCAGTCATTAAATCTTCTTTCGAAGTTTTTAATTTCATTTTATTTGCAATTTTAATAATGTATACGCTTCTTGGATAAAAATAAAATCATCTAAGATATAAGATTATTATGATTTTGTCATAATCCCCCTCGTGGTTTAACTATTCCCGATATACCCAAAATGGGAATCCCCTGTTCAAATATTGGCCGAAATACGGCAATCCCAGTATTAAAAAATAGAAAGTTCCGAGATTTTTGGGATTTTTTCGTCCAAAATTTGACATTTACATTTGTGTACGTGCATATGAAAACCTCCCTCTACCCTCTTATACATTCCGGATAGTATGTTTTGTTTTTTAAACCTATTGTATTCAAATAAGTTTTCGAATCAAAACAAACTAACCGGATTGCACAAGTGGGAGGTTTTCATATGCACATACGCATTTTACCAACCATAATTAAAACTATTAATTAATAGTTAAATATTTAATAGGGTGGTTCTTTGGAAAAGGGGAAAAAATTTTTTTTGAATTTTGGTGACGAACTCCCCTGATTTTGTTCCAATGCCTAAAAGATTACCCCACAAAAAATTTTAGGTCGATCAGTCACCATTAAGGGGTGCCCCAGGGGCCCCAAAATTTCGAAAACTTCCTAAATTCGACAAATTTTACTTCCTACTGGCTGACCTTTTACAGTTTTTGCTTTTTACAGTAAGCTTTTTGTCGACTCCAGCCATATACCCAGGTCTACCTTTTTGCCTTTGCAAAAGCAAAAATTCTTTATCTTCTTCGTTGCACACGCTGACGCCCTCAAAATGATTTTTGAGGGCGTCAGCGTGTGCAATATCAAAAAGGTCGTCCAATCCATCAACAAATTTTGTCTTTTTTCCTTTTCAGAATCGGTATTTCTGTTAGAGTGCTTTTGCAATTGCCTCCATTCTTCGTATAAATCCTCTATTTGTTGTATTCATTTATTTTTTGGCCTAATGGGAACTCTAGCTCGGTCCCAGAAATTATAAACTTCTTGAAAAACTAATTGTGAACTTTCGCGAAGAGTCAATTTGTTTCCTCTGATGTTAAACAATAAAAAAGACATAATTTGTTTATTAGAAGGCAGTTTTGATCCAGTAATTTTGTCATCAACATTTCCAATTAAAAAAACTTCGATTTTTTTCCTCAATTTTATTTTTTTCGTTGCACTTGCCATTGCTACTATACTTTGAAAGCGCACCGCACGACCGGCAAATTTCGACTGAACGTTGAATATTATGACGCAACTATATATCTTAATAAAACGACAGATTTGAAAAAATCTGACACGTTAATACATGTTTAAGACTGAAACTTTTTATTTTGTAAAACGTAAAAGCCGACAAAGTAATAATGTGATAAATAGCGTTCTGCATTATGGCGCGAAGTGTTGTTTATAATCTTTTTTTTCGCTATATCTCGCGAATGGCAGCTTATATCAAAAATCCGTAAAGGACAAATTTTTCAAGAATTTAATGGGCTACAATATGGTCAAGGCGATTTTTGCGTAACTGTAAAAGGTCAGCCAGTAGGAAGTAAAATTTGTCGAATTTAGGAAGTTTTCGAAATTTTGGGGCCCCTGGGGCACCCCTTAATGGTGACTGATCGACCTAAAATTTTTTGTGGGGTAATCTTTTAGGCATTGGAACAAAATCAGGGGGGTTCGTCACAAAAATTTAAAAGTCGGTTTCAAAGAACCACCCTAATATTTAATAACAAGAAGGAAAAAATATGGATTTTAATTTTTGGGGCAAAGCCAAGAAAATAGTAAACAATTTCGTCTGTTGATGAACTTAATCAATTAATCTTAAGTAATTGTTGCTTTTTAAGGATCAAAACAAAACTTTTTAAAAATCAAAACGAATATAGCTCATATATATTTCAAAAAAAATTTTAGCAACGGTAATAACGTTAAAGTGACGCAGGAGTGATTCATTTTTTTGAACACCCTATACTTCGAAAAACGCTAATATTAATGTTTTTAAGCCAGATATCAAAATTCCGCTTCCGAGCAACGATCCTTAATATTCATATGCACCTTCATGAAAAATTTCATACCTGATCATATAGTACTTTCTTGGGAAATCTTGAACCAGGATAAATTCCCGGGAACTTATAGTAGATTAAGGATTCCAAAAAAAGTACCGTGTGGTCAGGTATGGGATTCTTCATGAAGGTGCATAAGATAGATGGGAATTTTTGCTCGGAAGCGGAATTTTGATATCTAGCACCAAAAGGATAATATTAGCATATTTCGAAGTATAGGGTGTTCAAAAAAATGAATCACTCCTGCGTCACCTTAATCGAAACGAAGACATAATTTGATTTTAAAGAATCAAAATAGATTAATAAAAATAGTTTGATCAAATCCCAGGATTCCGGAATTGCAAATATTATCCGCAATAATTCCATGATGATATTTTCCGAATCCTAGTCTCTAATACTGGTGCTATAAAGAGCTAAAGAAAAAAAAGAAAAAGAATGACCTTATGTTAGGTAAGAGTCCCTTAATAAAACCCTGGGTCGAATCTCCTTTGATATTGACCATATTTTCCGCACCCGGTTTTCCCATTGTAGAACTTTCCTTTTCCCCATATTTGTATTGCATTGTTTTATTCGTCCACTTCTAATTATCAAAGGAATTTCTCAGAATTTTTGTTTAGCTTTCAGTTAATTAATAATATCCTTTACAATAAGTGTTATGCTCTTCGGGCTTATTGCAAAAAGGACTGTTGGGATTTTGCACTCTAACGTGCTTTTTCCTCATTCATTTCGTTAATTGATTTTCTTTTAAAAGCTGTCTTCTCTAAATGACACGTTTAAGAAGTCAAAATCGTGAAATGTTAAATCTCGATGAGAGCAAGCAGGTTTTTCTTCAGAACCAAACGGGTAAGAGGAAGCTGAAAGCCCAAATTGTGTTCGCAAAGATTTAAAAAAAAAATCTGTCTTTAAAGTGAAAATGACTTGATTTGGGATGTTCCGGTAAAAGTGTCATCATGACCTCCAAACATTTTTGGAAAAGATAAGGACCATCCTAGTTAGGGCGGTTCAGAAGAAAAGGAATTTTGGATTTTGGAATTGGCGAAGCCCGGAAAATTTGCGCACTAGGGTTGACATTAACCCTGAGTTTTTTCAAATTTTTAAATTGTCCAATTGCCTGAAGAGGGGTTGTCCATAAAACACGTGAGCATTATTTCGGCCATTTTCGACCCCCTCCCCCTTGTTAGCAAAGGTTAGCATTTCAGGACCCCCCCCCCCTAAAATTACGTTAGATTTCCGTTACCCCCCGCACTTAAATTTTTTTTTTTAATTAATATTAAACATTTTAAAAATCTGAAATTTTTCGGAACTTAAATTTAGCAAAAAAACAGGTTTTTTTTTCTAACTTAGACCAAATGCGCCGGTATAATTGAAATTTTTTTTTTTAAAGTGAGTTAGGTTACATAGTGTAAGAAAATGAAATCATTTTCATTTTGGCACGTTTATTACATGAGATAAATGCTCACGTTAAATTTGTAAAACCTCTCCCCCCTCCCCCTTGTTAACAAAAGTTAGAATTTCGAATACCCCCTCCCCCCCTAACGTGCTCACGTGTTTTATGGTCGACCCCAGAGTCCTAAAGTTTGTTGAAGTCCCGTAAGAGCCAAAAGAATTATAGTGGATGACATTAGTGGAAGAAGGGGGCTGTTCAGGTTCCAACAAAAAAACTGTTTGTCTTGTTTGTCTACAGAAGCTCTGAAGGGTCAAGTATCGATGGTTTGTTTTTTGTTTTTTCTGGAACAAACATTGTCTGTTCCGGAACTGGCACGTTTTGGTTCATCGACAGAACAAGCAATGCCAGTTCCGGAACAGACAGTGAATTTAAAATTACCAGTTCCGTAACTGACAATCAATAAAAAAATTTTCAGTTCCGTAACAAACAATAAAAAAAAGTGTTCAGTTCCGTAACTGACAATCAATAAAAAAAACTGTCAGTTCCGTAGCAGATAGTCAATAAAAAAATTGTCAGTTTCGTAACAGACAATCAATAAAAAAAAATTGTCCGTTCCGTAACAGACAATCAATAGAAAAAAACTGTCAGTTCCGTAACAGACAATCAATATAAAATCGTCAGTACCGTAACAGGCAATCAATAGAAAAAAAATTGTCAGTTCCGTAACAGACAATCAATAAAAAAAAAATTGTCAGTTCCGTAGCAGATAGTCAATAAAAAAATTGTCAGTTCCGTAACAAACAATCAATAAAAAAAATTTTCCGTTCCGTAACAGACAATCAATAAAAAATCGTCAGTACCGTAACAGGCAATCAATAAAAAATTGTGAGTTCCGTAACAGACAATCAATAGAAAAAAACTGTCAGTTCCGTAACAGACAATCAATATAAAATTGTCAGTACCATAACAGGCAATCAATAGAAAAAAAATTTCAGTTCCGTAACAGACAATCAATAAAAAAAATTTCAGTTCCGTAACAAACAATATAAAATGGTGTTCAGTTCCGTAACTGACAATCAATTAAAAAAAAAAACTTTCTGTTCCGTAGCAGATAATCAATAAAAAGATTGTCAGTTCCGTAACAGACAATCAATAAAAGATTATCTGAACCAATTTAAAAAAACATAGATACTTGACCCTTCAGGGCTTCCATACAAAATGGAGTTCAAAATAGGCCTAAACTGTAGAAAAAATTAAATCCTATCGTCCGAATTTTTTTTCGAGAGGTCCAACGACCTCCTTCCTCCACTGACATCTTCAGTTGTATTTTGGTGCAAACGAGTAGAGGTCTTTTCGGGTCGGGTCGGGTCGTTCGGGTTCGACCCGAATTCAGTAGTTAAATCAAGAAAAGCAAAAAAAAAAAAAAAGAGGTCATTCAGATTTACCTGCCTATTTTATTTTGTTCGACTAATTGATAAGTTATTCCGAAGAAACAGAATAGCGTCAATGCTTTCTGTCGAAAGCGAATTTCGCCTAATTGTCACCTCGTTCCATGCACTACTGAAAACCCTTTCCGACGATGCAAATGAGAGATGAGGCTGGTATTGCAAACTTGTGTCTTGCCACTTTGGATGGCACAGGCAGTTCAGTTTCTTGGTCGCTCCACCACTCCGCCAAAATCCGATAGAGAATTACCTCTTTTGAAAAGAAGTAATTTTCTATCGGAAATTCCACCTTCTTATTTCTCCCTCAAAGTAATCAATTTGTCCGTCTCATGTTTGACCGCAAAATCGTACTCGTTTTAAAATTTTCCTAATGTCCATCCGGCACTGTTTACCCTTCCAGCATAAAATTTCCAGAAAACATTTTTCAAAGGTAATCAAATTTGACAGGAGGTCCATAAGGTTCAATTTAAGTCGCAAAGCAAGTTAAAAAAAAAAAAAAGAAGAAAAATATTAGAATAATAAAGAAGTAAAAGCGGAAAATCGGTTTATCAAAAGTATAAATCACACGCGACATGTTCCTATAATATCGGGAAAGTTACATATGTTTTAGGTTATGAATTTTGGCGTTGCGATACCCAAGCGTCAACAGAAGGCGTCACAACAAATACGAGCTCATACGAGAAAAAGCGGGAACTCACGAAGCCAACGTTACGGAACGGAATAATGGAAGCGAAAAATAGGGACGGTTTAGTGAAGTCGCGGCAAGCGTGCTCGCTGCGTGTTTTTGGAATCGGTCGCGGGGACTTTAAACAGTTTTCCCGGTTTTCCTCCCGAAACGTGTTTTCGTAAGATTTCACTCTCGGAAAAATTAAAAACTTTTTAATAAGTTTATTCTCGTATGCAAGTCTATCAAACTTTTTTTTTTCTTTTTTAAAAAATGTCTCTTTAACGAGTTGATTTCGGAAAATGCAGAAAATATTAAAAAAAAAAAAAAAATTGTCATCGTATACGATGATAATGTCGAAGCGACTTTTAAGGCGCAGGAATAAAGAAAAAGAATGCGAATAAAAAATAAGAAAAGGAAATGCGAAATTCCATTTCGAAACATTAAGCAGACCCAATTATCCAGCGAAGTAGATTTTTTTATTAGTGTACGTTCTTTTAATACAAAATCAATCCAAACGTGTAAAGTTATTTTTTTTTTTTCTTGTTTTTCTTTTTCTTTTTTCATAAAGATTGTTTTCCTTTGCGCTTTTTTAAAACTCGCTCGGGTATAATTGTATATGCACATTCTCTGCTTTATTGCGCTATACCATTTTTTAAAGTGTAAAAAATTTTATTTTTACTGGTTTTTATTGTTGCAAAGTGCGGTAAAAAATTGTTTGCTTTTAAAATATTCATCATTTTTAAAGGTTTACACGGGGAATGATACGATTTTTATTTTCCCGGCGTAAAAGTTCTGCCGAGTCTGTTAAGGTGGTTTTGTTGAGTTGTTAAATGCCGTTTTCTAAGTAAATTGAGATGCGAGGGAAATTGTTTTAATGCTTTATGACGGAACTATGTCTGACATAGACAACTATGAGGACTATATAGTTAATCATATGTGATAAATTAATTTTACAACAGCCCCTTTAATAACTGCGATAAAAAAAAGTAGATGCAACATAGATAACGTTTTTATTATTTTTATTTTTACAAGGAAATTTCAGTAGTTGTTTAATTGTGCCCTTTTTTTTTTGTTTAAATATTTTGTAATTTAGAGGAAAATTTAATGTGAAATGCAGTTGCATTTACTCGAAGAAACAAAATCGGTAGAATTTTCAAAGATGAAGGCTTTTAATATTTTGCCGCAGTGAATAGGGTTTAATTTTGGCAAGTCTTTCAAGTTTAGTCGAGAGTAAATATTTTTTTTATTCCTCATTAAATTCCTCTTCAGCGGTAAATTGTCATCAACTCTAGCAAAAATTAAATATTTAAAGAATTACATAATTACTCCCAAACTGGAGTAATTATTACACGAATAATTTCAACAGTTGGCATTAAAAAGTCCGTAAACAAGGATTTGCGACACATTCGTAAATAATTTTGATCAGAAAAAAAATTACGTGTTAGGCGTTGGTTACATTACACGAAAATTTTTGTTTGAAGAGTTTCAAAAATTTTTTCTCGATGAAAGTGTTTACACTTTTCGAACATGTTGGAAAAGTTTCGATGATGTTCGAAATGTTTGATGATGTTTGACGTTATTTTTGGGGTGGTATTATATTAATATAAGTACTCGGCCGATGATATATGTATTTTCCCATTATTTAAAAAATATAATACAACCCCAAAAATAACGTCAAACATCATCAAACATCATCAAACATATCGAACATCATCGAAACTTTTCGAACATATGTTCGGAAAGTGTAAACACTTTCATCGAAAAAAAATTTTTGAAACTCTTCGAACAAAAATTTTCGAGTAATGTAACCAACGCCTCAACAATGAAATCGGTTTCTTAAACTTGGAAAAAATCCTCGAGATTCCTTTCCATCAATATTTTTTGCTTCACTACGCATAGAAATTCACTAGCAGCAGAAAGCTGCGAATATATGGATACAATTTTATTCGAAATAATTTTAATAAAATTAAGATTATTTATTATTTTTTGAGATTTCGACCACAAGATTTCATTTTCGGCATTTTCCTTTAGGCGTTGGTTACATTACTCGAAAATTTTTGTTCGAAGAGTTTCAAAAATTTTTTCTCGATGAAAGTGTTTACACTTTTCGAACATGTTCGAAAAGTTTTGATGATGTTCGAAATGTTTGATGATGTTTGACGTTATTTTTGGGGTATGGTATTATATTAATATGGGTACTCGGCCGATGGTATATGTATTTTCCCATTATTTAAAAAATATAATATAACCCCAAAAATAACGTCAAACATCATCAAACATTTCGAACATCATCGAACACATTGCGGGCATCGAACCGAAGTTCCTTTTCTTGGAAAAGCCTCTATTTTCAACATGAGGGACTTTTAAGTCCCTATTTCTTTTCGTCTCAATTTTTGTGCCTGAATTATTTTATTAAATCAGAAAATTATGCTAAAATTTCAAGAAATAGTTTTAAATCTTTTTTCAAAATTTATAAAATTTTCCGGTCTGCCTTCCTCGCTTAGCTTGGTTTAAAATATGTTTCAATGCAGATCAGAAAGATGCACAGTAAAAAATGAGATCGGTGAACCGATCAAAGTGCTTTATCGACTATTTAAATAATTCTCAAAAATATGGTTAGTTTTTCGATCAGAGTTCTACCAAAGCCGCAGTACGGGCACAACGAATGCGAATTTCTGAAAAATTATTTCAGATTTTGAATCCTCAACCCCGAAAATATTCTCAAAAATCCGGTTAGATTTTTGATCAGAAATCCACCAAAGCCGCAATACGGACATAAGGAATTCGAATTTTGGAAAAATTATTTCAGATTCGGAATCCTCTACCCCAAAAATATTCTCAAAAATACGGTTAAATTTTTGATCAGAAATCCACCAAAGCCGCAATACGGACATAAGGAATTCGAATTTTGGAAAAATTATTTCAGATTCGGAATCCTCTACCCCAAAAATATTCTCAAAAATACGGTTAAATTTTTGATCAGAAATCCACCAAAGCCGCAATACGGACATAAGGAATTCGAATTTTGGAAAAATTATTTCAGATTCGGAATCCTCTACCCCGAAAATATTTTCAAAAATACGGTTAGTTTTTCGTTAGCTCCCACGAGGAACCCGCCTCGTTCCTCCAAATCGCTTTGTTGACGTAATCGATGACGTCATATCGTGACGTTTCAAAAGTCGAGATATCGGTTTTTAGGCCTATACCCATACTTTTAGCTTTGCTCACCGTTTCTGAACCACTCAACAGAATTTAACCAAATTTCAATGGTAGCGTATCTTGATGAATATATACTGCAGTACGAAAATCGGACTCAATCGGTAGCTGCGTTCGCGATTTATAGTCAAAAAATATCTTGAAATAGTTGAAAATTCAACATTTTTACTTACTGCTTCCGAATCGCTGAACCGATTTGAATCAAAAACTAATCAGCACCTACATTTCATTAGAAGTTCCTACCCACCAAAAATCATTGACATCCGTTCTTCCGTTTTTCTGCTTTTCGACGGACAGATTTTTTTGCACATATATTCATACATTCATACATTCATACATTCATACACACATACACACACACGGCCACCATCCAAATTTTGCTTTTTCCGGCATCAGGGGACTTCAAAACGTGTAAAAATATCGAAAACTGAAAATCTGAAATTTGTGCTAAAAACAATGCTTTATTCTCCCTGCGGTCGATAAAGCAAAAATAGTATGTATAAAATCGATCTACAAAAATTTTTTCTGTTGTTTTTCCCAAAAGGTAAACGTAAACAAAGAACAACATAAAAACTATGTCGACCGATTTTAACATAATTATGTTAATATTTACATAAAAATTTTTATTGCGTAGTTCGTGAAAATGAAAATGGGTCCGAAAAACTGTGATAAATAATGTTTGAGAAAATTTTTTAAAAATTTAAAACCAAAATGATAAACTTGAATCGAATATTAGCTTAAATTTTGACTTCAACGCAATTTTTTTTGTTCCCTATTGCCTTTGGTCTTATTTTATTTTGGAAAATGTCGCATATGTTTTTAAGTTAGCACTATGCATCTTGCTTCAAATGCTATTTTCCGAGCTAAAAAATAGGAAAAATTTTTTGAGCCGTCTCAGCCATTCTGAAGCAAAATTAACCGCATTCCTCCAAAAAAAAGGTTTCTATGAAATTTCGGCCTTTTCCGTGAGGGTCAAAGTGGATCAAAACTGGGCGTAAGGGGGTCAATCAAGCCTGGACCTAAATAAAAAGTTCGAAAATTAAATGTTTTTGGTCCCTGAAGCCCCTAATGTTTTAGGGCAAGAACGGCTGGATGACTTCTTTTCCAAAGTAAATATCGCTCCCATATTTAACTTATGACATTTTTTATTTTTAAAAATATTAAATTTCAATCGAGTAAAAAATCTTAACTTAAAGGTTTGCTCGAAAAAACGTCGTTTTCACTCTAAAAAGTGTTTTTTTTTTTTTTTTTTTTTTTTTTTTTTTTTACTCAAAAAAATGTTAATTTACCCCAAATTGTACCCTGATATTAGTAGAATGTTCTAAATTGACTCATTTTCTAGTCTTTATAGAACCTTTTTTCTGTGTCTAGTGATAAATCATTTTTGTGACAAGTAAAAAAAATGTGTGCTATGATATAGTCTACAGGTCACTTTTGTCGGGATTCGGTATATTGGTAACTTTGACTAAAATTTAAGGGAAGCCATTTTGTGAATCAAATAAAATCCCAGTCGAACTTGATTTAATTGTTTGCTGTAAAAATATTATACAGAAAAAAAAAAATTCTTAAGATAAAATCAAATCAAGTCAGAAGTATTTTGGTCACATCGTATTTTTTTGTTGCAAATAACAAAATTAATAACTTTGATGTCTTACTCTCTTAATTTTCCTTATTTTTTAATTTTTTATTATTTATTTATTTATTTATTTATAATTAAAAGTAGCCCAAAGAGATGCCCTGCCTTGGGGAGACTAGGGAGTGGCTTAGGGGTGAGACTTGGGTGTCCCTTATTTTGGCAATTTTCGAATTTCAAATCGCGTACCCCAAAAACAGTTCTCCTTGGTGTAATCATAAACTTGAATTTTTTTTAGAATTTTGTACTGGACGGAAAGCGAATAGAGCTTAAAATTCCGAAAATTGCCATAAGAGAAAAAATGTGACTCATCGGAAATTAATGAATGTTTGTAAAAATCGATGCAGATTTATAATCTAGATGTCTATTTAAATAAGCTTTATAATTTTATATATAATTTGTTTTCAAGCCCCCAGCCAGCCGCCGGAAATCTATAAAAATGGAGTATCGTGAATTTCGGGTATACATTTCTATAATTTTTCTCGTAAGCTAAACATGGGCGCAACTTAAAGTATCCATAAATTTTTTTATTTTTTTATTATTTTTTATTTTTACGTAAGTTGCGCCCATGTTTAGCTTACGAGAGAAATTATAGAAATCTATACCCGAAATTCACGGTACTTTATTTTTATAGATTTCCGGCGGCTGGGCCTTGATAAAGTTTATCATGTAATAAACGAAACGTTGGTGAAGAAAGCATAGTACCCTCTATTACTGTTCCATTAATCCCGATACCACCCATCCAAAAGGTCAAAGGAGTTCTTTAGATACCTACATTTTTTTTTTTTTTTTGCCCCCAAAAATTGAATGTTAGACAAAATAGCCATTCCTTCCGGTATTCCGTGAAGCCTCCTCTTAAGTCATTTCCCTCCTCAATCGAAGCATACGAATATACAAACTTAACCGGAACTTTTTTTTTTTTTTTTTCACTGAAATTGATTTTCAACAGGATCATATCTTCTCCTTGCTAAAACAAAAACCGGGTTAAGATTCCTATTCAGCATTTTCACCAACCCAAAACTTTTTTTCCCGATCACAAACCATTCAAAATTTTTAATTAATTTTTTTTCCCCCCGCCACTTCCTTCTTTTTTCGTTGACAAAATAATTAACCCTACAGGATTTTCCCGTAATTTTAATATTACAGGAAAATCCAACGATCCCTATTTTAAATTCATTTTAAACACTTCATTTACCGGAAGGACGAGGAAAAAAAAAAAAAGACAATGTAAGCGATTGCTTCCTCATTTCTTTTTTCTATAAGCAACTTTTGCATGAATTTTGATCGTTTCCCTTTCCACTCGCGAACGAAATTATGATAATTTAATTTTTCCCTTCTCGAATTTTCTATTTTCTTGAGATTGAATTTTTTATATCCAGTTTTAGGTGAAAGAAACTAATGTTCGCGAAAGAAAAGAAGAAGAAAAAAAAAGTGTACAAGATTTTTTATTTTTAACTGCACTGTATGTGTACAAAATTATGAAAGACATAATAAGTTATTCCCTGCCTACGATTTTAGTTGTAGTAGATTTATGATAGGTGAATAAAAAAGTTCAGGGAAAGTTAGTAATTGGAAAGCAGAGGAGAAGACCCTTGTTAATAATTTTTGTCTTTTTTTTTTTTTTTTTTTGATTTATGGACCGCAGAAATACTTTTTTTTTCATTCTGATTTCTATTTCGTAATAATAAATTTTAAAAAATATATATAGGGAGAACTGAATTAACATTATTTGTCTCCGCTTAACCATGAAAACTGAACTAATTAAATACCTTGTACATATTAAGAGTTTTTTTTTTTAATTCTTTCATAAGCACTAACTCTTTTTTATTTTTACTTTTGCTTTTGTTTTTCGAGCATTTTTTTATTAGATGAGATTAAACTGCAGCATATGTCTTTAGTAAATGGCTGCTTCGGTATTCCGTTCAGGGTATGAAGCCTTCACTGGGCAGTTCTTGAAAAAGCGTACATTTATATTTTTACGCAACATTGCTTAACATTTTATCGAAGGCTCACTGAAAAACAAATTTTTTTACTGTCGATTTGCTTTTTAGGAGGTAAAGATTGATATCCCTTTTTAAATGAATATAAAAATTATTTTAATACCTTTTTAATTAGCTAGAGTGCATTATTTGTCCTCCCGTCACGTTTTGTTTTGTTTGCAGCTTCTCATTAAGGATGCAACGAATTTTTTTTTTTTTTTTTTTGTAGTGAATTCGAGTTTTAAAGGGAAAGAACGATATCTCTTCTCTTGAAGGAAAATCAATTACTTATTATTTATTAACACAGAGGGCAATATTTGTCCTCTCCCGTCAGGGTACGTTTTTTTCAAGGATTACTCCATTAGGGTGGACCTTATTTTACAAATTTTTGAATTACTGCATTCACCATGAAATTTTTGAATTTCGGTGAATGCAGCCCCCTAATTCTTTTACAGTAACCAAAAGAAGATTGTCAGAATTTTTTAAGATTTTTTGGACGTCGTCTTAAAAATTTCGAAATTCCCGAAAAGACAGCGAAAAATCAAAATTTTTATTTTTACGTAAAAATGGTTGCTTCTTATTCGGATTTTTATGCAGATCACGAAAATATAGTGAAAAGTTATATATGGTACGACTTTGATGATACAGGCCAAAATAAGTAAAAAAATTAGCAAAATATGCTATAGCCACCATTTTTTTGCAAAATACTTCATATTTTCGTCCTTTAGCACAGTAATCGATTGCCATCCATAAATTCTAACTTCATTTTTGTAATCTGCATAAAAATTCGAATACGAAACAAACATTTTTAGGTTTTGCAGATTTGAAGCTTTTGCAGCTTCATAACAGATAATGCGCAAGTAATTTACGGGAGATTCAGAGTTTAGGCTTCCTCCGCCATCTTGCATTGCGAGATAGAAATTTTTTTCTGTCAGAAAGTGAAATCAGCGACCCCGAAAACCGAGTCATATTGGAAATCGTTTTCATCAGAACTCCCTATACTGGCATCAAATTTGACGCCATCGTCCTTAAAGGTTTAAATTACCAAAATATGCTAAGCTATTACTTATTGCGAAATTCTTCTTGCTTTTGTCCTTTAGCACAGTAATCGATTGTCACCAATTAATTCTAACTTCATTTTTGTAATATGCATAAAAATTTGAATTTGAAACAACCATTTTTGCGTGAAAATAAAATTTTTGATTTATTGGTCTATACGGGAATTTTGAAATTATTAGGTCCGGGAATAACGCTGAACGTGTTGATACTCTATGACGGTCGTATCACTAGATTCATTTAGATATAAATGTGGAAACATTGTAAACTTCACTCGAATAGTAAATCACGGCCGTATAGACAGGTCCGGAAACTTCCCATGCCGTTCATGTCCCGCTTAACTACGCACATTTTAGTTCTAAAACGGGCCATTGATGGCGCTGCGATCTTCAGGGACGCAGCATGTCTAACCGTTTAAGTTTGGACGATGGCCATATAGACGCCTATACGGCTGTGTGCCGCCAACGTCGGTATCAAATCTCAACGACCAATCAGGAAGCTTCTCTCTTACAAGTTGCGCTTACAGTGGTGGAAAGGAAGAACTAATTTTTCGTAGTTAAGCGGGACAAGATCTCCCATGTACAAGGGATAGGAGATTCCGGACCTGGCTATGCGGCCGTAATGGTAATATAATAGCTGGATGCTTGTCGTTTAGAAAAAATTGAACATAAAAGAATAAACTAGAAGATGCTGAATTCTCTGTCATGATTGATTTCAGCATGACTTGTAGTCTTTTTCTTAATCTTTCAAAAGCGGGCTTAGGCAATGGCTTTGTCAAAATATCGGCTAACTGATCCTTTGACTTAATGCACTTTAATACCACTTCTTCTTTCTCAACAAAATGTCGAAGAAAATTCGCTCGAATAGCTATGTGCTTTATATTTCTGATATCTTGATTTATCACTTAAAGCTGTGCGCCCTTGATTATCTTCAAAGATTTTGATTGGAGTAGGACTACGGATCCTGTAGCCGAGATCACCCAACAAGTCCCTAAACCATATTTTTTCTGAACACGCTTCACTTGCATAAATTTATTTTGCCTCGTTCGAAGAAATCGCAACAGAATTTGCTTTCTGCATTTCCATTGAAAAACGTTACCGAAAATTCAAAGCAAGTATCCCGAAGTCGATTTACGATTTTTTGCAGAACGACGTCCAAAAAATCTGAAAAAAATTTAGGGAATCTTCCCCAAGAAAAAGTGTGTTATAAACTTGAGTTATTAAAAACTTAAACTTCGTTATAAAATTTTATAACCCGCCAAAAAAGACATCTATTTATAATTCGTTATAAAATTTTATAACCCGCCAAAAAAGACATCTATTTATAATTCGTTATAAAATTTTATAACACATTATTTTCAGTTTTTTTTCTAAGTTTTTTTATTTTCTTCTAACGCTTCCCGAATTTTTCTATTTCTGTTTTTCTTTATTTTTGAGCCTTTGTCAAATTGAAAATACAAGAAATAAACCGAAAATTCGGAAAAAGCTGGAAAATATTATAAGTCAAAATAATTGGCAACTTAAGAACCATATTGCCGCTTTTAAAAATCAGTTGAAAAGTGGTGTAGTGGATAAACTGGGCTGGTAAGTCGACCACAAGGCTCGGGTTCCATTCCGAAAAATTGTAATTTTTTTTTCTTTTTTTCCTCATGAAAAGAAAAATGCTTAAAAAAAGTCCCCACATGCTAAATATAGTGCAATTCAACCATAAAATTAATATATTGCTCAGTTAAAAATCTTAATTATAAAAATTTATAAATAGTTATAAAATTTTATAATCGGCCAAAACGTTATTAGAGTTATAAAATTTTATAACGCACTTTTTCTTGGGTCTTTTAATTACTATAAAAGAAGTAAGTTGTGCGTTCTCCGAAATTCAAAATTTCGTAAAATAAGGGCTTAAAGTCTTTTTCTTAGATGAGCGTATTTGCAAAATTTTCGTCCCGAAGTAGAAACGTAGCGAACTCCCTATTCCCTTTTTTTGTACTTACGAGCATTATTAAAAAGATACAATGTTTTGACAATGCGGTGTTTTAAATAAGATTAACATGTATTTAGCGTGAGAACTTAACATTAATGATTCATGTTTGCTTAGCTCATTAGATTTAATCATTTAATGCGGCTGTATATTTTACATTTTTGTAGGTGCAGCATCCGAAATGGTAATTCCAAGCCCCCCCTCGTTTGATATTTTCATAATAACAAAGCTTAGAGGATCGCATGACGTGTATCTGTTTTTTAAATTTAAAAAAAAAAAGTGTCATAAACGATTCTAAAAAAAAAAAAAAACTTTCATATGGAAAACTAATTTCTCGTTCTTATTATTTACTAATCATCTTCGTTTTTCGAAAAACTTTCCTCTATTAAAAAGTTGCTTGGAAAATTAATTAACGACATGATCGGGGAAGAGGGGGGTAGGAGGGAAGTAGAAAAAAAAAACTTGGATAAGTCCAAATCTTTCGGAAAATTTTTAACTGGGAAAAACTTTTTCCTTATCTGTTTGCCGAATGCTCATCAATTCGAGAAAAGTGATATTTTCCATCTCTCTCTGACGTTTTTTTTTTTTAATCATTAATCTTAACGGGAAAAACGATGAGAAAATATTCAAAAGAAAGGAAAAAAAAAAATAAATTAATAGAGGAGTTAAGAGGGGGGGAAGGCGTTTGGCATTTTTATTTCTAGAGCGAGAAGCTCTTTAGAGGGTGTGTCCGACAATGTCAAAAAGATAAAAAAAAAAAAGTACAATGAGGAGTCACCTCCCCGTTTGATGGTAGTATCAAGTTAAAGAATTGACCTTTTATTCTTTTTTTCTTCCTTTTTTTTTTTCTCTTTTTTTAATAAACACTTAATTCCGTTTGACACGCATGGACAAATAAGTAGGTACGGGTGGACGAAAGGTAGCTAATAAGCATGTGTCAGGTCTTTGTAAGTGTAAGATGGATCGTGAAATTAGGCCAACCGAAAGAATATGGAACGATTTTGTATGGCAATCCCGAAATAATCATTTTAACATTAGGAAACGTCTCCTGATATTCTCGTCAGAATTTGTGGGGGCTCGTTATTCTTTTTTTCTCCAATGTACCGTATAAAACGTTTTTTGGTGTTCGTCCCGTACGGAGCAGCTTTAAAAAAGCCGAATTAATTAGCCGAATGAAAAAAAAAATAAATAAAATCTCCTTGAGAAAATTTTCGAAGAAAAATCGATCTTATGCCACTTCTCCATTATGGCTCAAAATTAATTTTCTAAATTTAATTTCCAAAATTTCCGGAAATACTGTGCTTTATTCTATGGATTTGTGAACCAAGCTTTAAAAATGAAGTTGGCCAGTTTTGCTACGTTGCGTTTTTTTATTCGTAATCCATGTTTAAATAATTAAAGCACAGTACTTCCGGAAATTTTGAAAATTAATTTTAGAAAATTAATTTTGAGACATAGTGGAGAAGCAGCATTACAGGGGTTAAACTTAAAATATTAGTTTGTTTACATCACCGGCCGGTGGAGACATTTTAACGATAAAAAAATTTGTAAAAAAATTTTTTTGACATAGTACGTCGTCTTAGGGCACACCATGAAGGTTTTGTCGTTTCCAGTTGTTCGGTTGACTTAGTGTTTGGGACACCGAACATAAAAGAAAACAAATATTTTAAAAATTTTGGATAAATTTTTCAATGAAATTTTATCAAATCCTATCCTATCCTATCCTATCCTATCCTATCCTATCCTATCCTATCCAATCCAATCCTATCCTAGATGATCCTTAAAATTTTTTTAAATTTTCAATGAAACTTACAATAAAAATTTTTAACAAAATATTGTAAATTTTTGACTAAGTTTAAGAAATTAGGGAAAAGTTTTAGGAAATTTTTTAGATTTTTTATGAACTTTGATTGAAAAAGGGGGGGGGGTCACGTGGACTAATATTTGGGCTTGGATGATTTAGGGGGATCATTAACTTTTTTTGAAACGAACATTTCGATGATTTTTGATTATTGGAAAAATTTATTTCAAATTTTATTGAATAAACATTTTTTGAATTTTATTGAAAACTAGCCGCTGCGGGCCGTTTCGCGGCCCACCGCGTCTTTTCCGACGTGAACTGCGACCTAACCTAATATCGATGGATTTATCGATTTATCGATCGGTCTTGCGTGGACAGAGACATTTTCACTTCGACTTAACCTAATATCGATCCATTTATCCATCGATTTATTGACCGATTTATCGATTTATTGATCAATTTATTGATTGATTTATTAATCGGTTTATCGATTTATCAATTTATCGGTTGATTTATATATTTATCGATTGATTTATTGATTTATCGATCGATTTATTGATTTATCGATCGAGCCTTGGACAGAGATACTTTCCCTTTTAGTTATATGGAAGATTTTTGATAAAATTCTTAAAATTTTAATTTTTTATTATGAGATAGTTAATTGGAGTTTGGAACGGAAAAATAAAATTATGACTTTTGCGCTGACGTTTCGGCTTTATTTATAACGGCCATCTTCGGAGCTAGACCAACGAAAATATACAACGTAATTAACATCATTAATATACTTTTATAAAATATTTATCATGAATACTACACTTACCGAAACAATCGAGAAAGGATTAAAATGACATAAATAGATAAAACATTAGGGAATAATCCTCTAAAAAATTGTAAAAGCGTACATAACCTAAAAACAACGACATTTTTCTAGCCATGATGTGTTTTAATTTTTTATTAAAAATTTTGATAATGTTTTCTGAAAAAGGTCATCAACATTTTTTGATACGACGATTTTGACGATTTTTGATAAAATTTTATTGAAAAAGGGGGCCACGTGGACTAATGCCAGGGCTTTTAGGATTTAGGGGGATCATTAACAATGAACCAGTGATGCTCCAACCAAAGATTCTAGACATAGTCCTAGTAGGGATATGCCTCAAATCCTCCGAATGTTTTTAATCCGGCATTTTATACATGAAATCGGGGTCTAACCGCACCGAAACCGTGCCAAAACGTTTTGTTATGTTCAGAGATACAGATCCATGATTTTAAATGCATGAACAAGACTTAATTGTTCTTATGTTTCATCATTTTTAATTGTTTTCGCAATAAAAAAAAATGTTTCTTTCCGAGAGACCAGTACAGCTCTCCGGCGGTGAAATTGAGACCTATTTCAACAACAATAAATAAACAATGGCGTTTTATTTTTTTATTGCGAAATAATTTTAAAAAATTATCAAATTTAGGAATTATAAAGCCTTTTTCATACACTTTTAATTATTGAATCTTTTGCCTCTGAAACATAACTAAACTTTTTGGCACTGCCTCCGTGCCATCCGATGGGATTTTTCATTTGTAAAAAACCGAATTTTAAAAAAGAAAATTAATTTTTTTTAAAAAATTGATGTAATTTTCCACCGCCCGGTGGTGTAAACGAACTAATACCTTTAATAGCAATTTTTTGTCTGTTTACTGAAACAAAATATTTTGAAACCAAGAATGATACGAATAACACTAATTAAGATTTTCCTTTTCTAACATCCTTGTTTCTTCTTTAAAAACAGAAACTTTATTTTTTTTTTTTCTGAAAAATGAATGAAAAAACAAAAAAAAGGAACCTGTCTCTTAAAATAATTGACAAGTAACTTTAGCATTTCCTATCAAAATGATTACAAAAAAAAAAAAAAAAAACTTCACATAAATTTTTCATTTTTTTTTCTCTATTCCGTTTGGGAAATGAGTGTGTAGGTTTCTCTACATTTTTTTAAAAGTTTTTTTCCAAAAAAGAACAAAAAAATAAAAACTTTATTCAAACACTTAATTTCCTGCCGCTGTTTTGAGTTGTCATGTTAACTTTTTTGATCATAAAAGTGAAGCATGAAATATCATGAGGTTAATTAATTTTTTTTTCCGAAATATTAATGAACAATTATCGTTAAAGAGTTATTTTTTGAAAAAAAAAAAAAAAAAAAAAAAAAAAAAAAAAATTATTTATACAATTTTTTTTTTTTTTTAGTCGGCAAAATTCGGTTTGACGCCCCCGTCCGAATAGTTACCGCTACGTCCCTGTTACCTTTAATAGCAATTTTTTGTCTGTTTACTGAAACAAAATATTTTGAAACCAAGAATGATACGAATAACACTAATTAAGATTTTCCTTTTCTAACATCCTTGTTTCTTCTTTAAAAACAGAAACTTTATTTTTTTTTTCTGAAAAATGAATGAAAAAACAAAAAAAAAGGAACCTGTCTCTTAAAATAATTGACAAGTAACTTTAGCATTTCCTATCAAAATGATTACAAAAAAAAAAAAAAAAAAAACTTCACATAAATTTTTCATTTTTTTTTCTCTATTCCGTTTGGGAAATGAGTGTGTAGGTTTCTCTACATTTTTTTAAAAGTTTTTTTCCAAAAAAGAACAAAAAAATAAAAACTTTATTCAAACACTTAATTTCCTGCCGCTGTTTTGAGTTGTCATGTTAACTTTTTTGATCATAAAAGTGAAGCATGAAATATCATGAGGTTAATTCATTTTTTTTTTCCGAAATATTAATGAACAATTATCGTTAAAGAGTTATTTTTTGAAAAAGAAAAAAAAAAAAAAAAAGAAAATCATTTATACAATTTTTTTTTTTTTTAACTATTTACAGGAGATGTTCATCGGACTTTCAGCATATGTTTTAAAAAAGAAAAAGACATGAGTTTTAAAGTGGACAAAAATAATTTGTGTTTAGTGTGAAGTAAGAAGAAGAAAAAGAAAAAGAAAAAAAAGGAAAAAGACTGTTCATGATTATTTGGATTGTCATTTCGCGGATGAACCATGACGGCACATATTATACAGGTAATAATAACAAACTCAAACAATGTGTGCAAGTTTAACGTTCTCTTTATTAATTGGATTGACAAAAGAAACGCTAAAAGGCGAAAAATTTAGTTAAATTATTACTTTTGGCAAAACCGCAAATTTTAATTTAAAAAAAGAAGTGAAGAATTATATTATTTATCCGACACGCTTTTTTAAAAAAAAAAAAAAAAAGTAACGTCCTTTTGAATTAAATTTTTTTAATCGATTTTAATATCACACATGTGGAAAATTAGAGCCTCGAAGGGTTTTTTTTTTTTTTGGCTTCTGTAGAAACGTCAGAAGTTTCAAATGAAAACATATATACATCCGATTTTTACGCTTATTCAAACGTATTCTAAAAGACGGAAGATAAAAAGAGCAAGAAATAAATTTATAGCTTGTTATTCTGTTAGTAATGGGATTATGGTCGCGACAGAAAGAGGATATGATACAGATTAGGATAGTTGGCAGTTAGGAAGAACAAGTTATACGAATATGACATTAATATTCGTTTACCATGCACAGCACGAAGATATTTATTGCCCACGCGCCTTCGTCTTGCAGCTTTTTAAGCGTAAAAACCTTTTGAACTAAATGGACTTTATGGTATGGATTCATTATTCGCATTTTTTTTTTAAACATCTTTTTCTTTTTTTTAAGACTTTGAAAGTCATCGTGAAGAAGGTCTCATAAATCAGTTTAATCTTTTGATAAGATAAAGGAGGGGAAGTTAGATTTAGGTTAAGGTGTGAGTTTATGGCAATACAAACATTTCTTTTTCTCGTTAAGGTGTGGGCTGCGCGGAGGATATGCTAATCGGAAGTCCAAAATCGAAAAATAATATTCTTTTTTGTTTTGTTCGTTTTCGGAGGATCATCGGGTAATGATGAAATATTGCTGATAACGACGGTTTTCTTTTTTTTTGGAACGGTGTTTTAATAGAGGGTGGTTTTATGTAAAAATAAAATATAGACATATCCAATTACATGTATTTTTGATTTTTGAATTACAATTTGAGGTAAAATTTAAAATAAAATCTAAAGTCAAATTAGTTATAAATGAAAAAGAGTACGACACCCTTGTCTTCAATTTTCCTAGAGGCTGGTGTTCTGTAGAGACCCCTAATTAAAAGAGACTGGCAAGAAAAAATGGGCGCGAAAAAGCGGTGTCAATGGGACATGCGCTTTGAGTTAAATTTTTTGAAGCAGCCACTATTTGCAAACCCGAGCAAAAGAAAATGGCTATTGTTTATTTTGGAAAAAATCAAATCTTTCAATGTCACACACACACACACACACATATGGCTTTTACAGGGCCTGGAGCCCTATCGCCGCGCTATAGACTTTCTTCCAATCAGGCCTCTCCTGGCAGGCATCTCGCCAGTCGGGCACTCCCAACCTTCTCGCATCTGCCGCCACGTTATCTTCCCACCTGATCCGTGTCTACCTTGAGGTCTGGGACTCGTTGGTCTGCCCTCCAGGACCTGCCGGATATATCTTGACGGAGGTGCGCGAGCGACATGTCCCGCCCACTTGAGCCTTCGGGACTTAATCACACTAGTGATTAATGGTTGCCCAGTGAGCCTTCGGATCTCGTCATTTGAACGCATGCGCACCCTGCCAGTAGTTGGATCCCTTCTAGGGCCTAGAATTCGGCGTAAGACCTTATTTTCGAATACCAGCAACCTCTCTTGAGCGCGGACGGTAAGGCTCCAAGTGTCACAGCCGTACGTGACTACAGGGCGGATTATGGCATTATAAATGCGGAGTTTCGCTCGTCTAGATAAAACTCTACTACGAAGGAGATGGCCCAGCGCAAAAAGACAACGATTGCCACTCTGAATCCTCGCTGCGACCTCAAAATTAATGTCATTGTCGCTGGTGACATAGGACCCTAGATACCGAAATTCGGTAACGTTCTTAAACCTAAGGTTTCCTACCTCCAGAGGTTCATCGTGCCGTCTCTGCCTGTCTTTCTCATTGACCATAACAAGATACTCAGTTTTCCCCTCATTCGCTTCGAGCCCAACCCTACGAGCAGTAATTAGCAACTCTCCACATAACCTTCGAACATCGTCACGGGTTTCCCCTAATAAATCGATGTCGTCGGCATAATCCAGGTCTTTAATGAGTCCGCCTACGTTTACTCCCCCAGGAACGTTCTCCAGGCACCGTACGACTTTCTCTAGGACTAGGTTGAAAAGGACGGGTGAAAGCCCATCGCCTTGCCTAAGTCCGGTGTTAACATCGAACGCATCACTTAAAAACCCTTTCGAAACGACCCTAGACCTCACCCCACTTAGACAAACCGCCGTCATCCGTATTACCTTCCTCGAAAACCCGAATTCGGCCATGACGTTAAAAAGGTCTTCCCTGTGTATACTATCGTAGGCTTTCTTGAAGTCGACGAACAAATTATGGACCTCGCTGTCATGCTCGCGCTTCTTTTCCAAAATTTGCCGTAACGTGAAGATCTGGTCGATTGTGCTGCGGTTCGACCTAAAGCCACACTGATGTTCCCCAATGACTTCTTCGGCCAGTGGTAAAATGCGCTGCAGAAGAATACTCGATAACACCTTGTATGCTGTACAGAGCAACGAGATGCCTCGGTAGTTCGCACACTCCTTTCGATCCCCTTTTTTATGAAGAGGGATGATCAGAGCCTCCTTCCATTGGTCGGGCAGTTCTTCGGCCTCCCATATTTTCGAAAGAAGTTTGTGTAGCTTTCAATGTCAACATTTTTTATTTAAGTTTTATTTTCACAAATTTTGATTATTTCCACTCATTTTATTTGAAACATTGAAATTTCATTTATTTATTGATCACTTTGATTAAAAAAAAAAAAAAAACAATCGCCATTTTTGTTTGCTCAGGTCTGCAGATGACAGTTTGACAATTTTAACTTCAGACGACAATTTTAACTTCACTGATCTTTTTCAACGACAAAATTTCTCCTTTAATAAGTTAAAAAGGGATGGAATTTCGTACCTAAGCGTTCCCCCCCATTTTGCACTGACCAACGGTGGTTTAAAATATTGATTCCTGAACTTTGTTTTAACTGAATCGTTAGTTTTTTTGGTAATTGTTTTTAATGAGTCATCGTAGTAAAATTGAACTATTTGGTTTTGACGATACAGCTCTGAAAATGGTAGAATATTTCATTTCTTAAATAATTGATCATCTTTTAGATTTTTATTCTTTCCTGATACGAGAGATCTTAGGATGCTAGTTTGTAGCGGTCTTGGGAATTTCGAAATTTTTAAGTCACCGGGGACGCGGCTATTGATGTAATACCCCCAATCCTTTATTTGTAAGATGGGACTTGACAATTTAGCATCAATTTTGCTTTTCAAACTTCCCTTTTTTTTCCTGTTTGAACCTTTTTTTTTCGCAAACAAAAAAAGTTTACTGCATTTTTTTCCCCTCCCTTTTTCTCTTTTTAACACACGAGAAAAGTAAAAGTTTGTTTATTTAACGTAAGCGTTCGTCCGAATCATTTGCTTATTCCGTTCGGAAAAACATTAAAAAAAATCGAAAGATCTCGTTGTTTTCCTATTCGTTTTGCTTTCAGACATGGAATTAATACGGGGGGGGGGGGGGAAACCTTTAAAAGCGTTTAACCCCTTCGGTTTATCCTATGTTTGCTTAAGCCGCTGTCATTTCTCTATAAATTGTGATTCCTAACGCATTAAACTTTAAATTCCCATCCAATAGTTATTTTAACAACGGGGGGAAGGAGAGAAATTCTGTGTAAACACCCGATATGAAATGTCCTTGTGAATACAAATAACCGAGAGAAGTTTGACTAGGCGGAAAGGAAACTCATTTCTAATAAATGTTCCTACCGGACCTTAATATCCAGGCCTTCTTTAATATTGTTTGCATTTTCATTTTTGATTTATTCATTAATCCATTTTTATTTCTTTATATTCGAGGAATTTCCTTTCCTTTTCTTTTTTTTTAGTTAAACAGCAGCTATTTCCCACATGATAATTCGAAAAAAAAAGATAACCACGACGATTAATCCCTTTATTAAGCTGCCAGAGATTTCTCATCGGGTTTTTGGATGGATTCCCTTTTTATTTTGGACGCTATCAACTCGTTATTTTTCATACATGTCATTTGGTTTTAAAAAAATCCTTAGGGAGTTAAAAAAAAAAAAAAAGAAAGATATTTTACAAGGCATTATCGAAAAGGAAAATTGTTGATCGGATAAATCTCATTAAGTCAAGTTGATTTTAGTTTAATACTGTTGAGTTGTTGACTTTGCTGACGGGAATAATAAACGAAAGTTAGATAATAATTCCTTCCAAGTGTTTTTACACACCCTCGTGCGCCCCATCAGCCTTTTCCTTACGCTCTCTCTTTTTAAACGATATTTGCATTTACCGTGTCATTTTGATTTCGAACGTGCATCGACGGAGCTTCCATGCTAATCAGTTTTTCAGGCAGGAAAAAAGATGAGAAGTGTCACAAGAAAAAAAAAAAAGAAAATATGATCTGAAGGAAAACAAAAGAAAATTCATAAAAATTCATTCTCCTTTTTTGTTTTTCCTTTGAAATATTTTTGAAGTAAGAAAAGTAGGAAAAAAGCAGAAGGCAGAGGTATCAGTTGCGTAAGGAAACCAGATCTCTTTTTATAAAGAAGGAAATATTTAAACAAGACACTCTTCTTTTTATGAAAAGAAAAGGAAGATTTTTTTTTTTCTCGGAAATAAATTTTGTAAGTAGGTAAAGGATGAAGGTTCAGCTGCGCGATCCACCGCCTTCCTTAAATTAAAATATACAATGTTTAAATAATCCATCTCGCAGTTGGCCTTCGCAATAATTCAAAATAAAAAGGTAAAGATTTTTTATCTTTTTTATTTTTGCCTCCCACTCTCTGTCGGAAGCGCTACACGAAAAAAAGAATGGATTCTTACGCGTAATAATTCATTTATCCAGTTTAAGTTTAACAGAGTGTTTCGTTTCGTTCGAAAAAGTAGAATTAAGTCCAGGGCAGGTGTTAACCGCAAACGGCAACAACATGCAACGCAGAAACTAATCCTGATAAAAGTATTCCATAATCAAAATGTGGTCTGGTATGGCTTAGCCCCTGTTATTCGACTGACCTTTTCCTCTTTCCCATTGTTTTCGTTTCTCGCTTATATATTTGGTCGGTTAATTAAGATATCGATTCTAATTTTTTCTTTCTCTTTTATTCTCTCTTTTACTTTTTTTTTTTTTTTATGTATCTTGAAATAAGGTCAAGCTGGTTTAATGTGCATCTTTATTTTGCGGATGAACATTGCGGACAAAAAAAAGGAAAATTTTTTGTTGTTTTGAAATTGAAGTTTTTTACTTTGGAATTTACATCCCGCAATTGTTTGGAATATTGGACTGGTTTGAGATAAGGGATCAACGAGGTTTTCAATCCTCTTGGAAGAACTACTGTTTAAGGCCCGTATGTACTGAACATACGCCCTGGTTATGGGCTGGTAGTAAGAAAGGAACACCATCGGTACTGATTTAAGGAGAGCTGAGATAGCATCACACACACACCGGGCTTTTACAGGACCTGGAGCCCTCTCGCCGCATTATAGACCTTTTTCCATTCAGGCCTCTCTTGGCAGGCACTCCCTACCTTCTCCATCATGCGCGACGTTATCTTCCCATCTGATCCGAGGTCTTCCCTGAGGCCTGGGACTCGTCGGTCTGCACTCCAGGACCTGCCCGATATATCTTGACTGAGGTGCGCGAGCGACATGTCCCTCCCACTTTAGCCTTCGGGACTTAATCACACTAATGATTTTTGGTTGCCCGGTGAGCCTACGGATCTCGTCATTTGAACGCATGCGCACCCTGCCAGTAATTGGATCCCTTCTAGAGCCTAGGATTCGGCGTAAGACCTTCATTTTCGAACACCAACAACCTCTCTTGAGCACGGATGGTCAGGTTCCAAGTGTCACAGCCGTAGATAGCAGCAGCCGACTACACTGATAAAACGCTCTTAGTAATTATTACTAATAGTAATTTCCTTATACATCTACCTATAAGCTAAGAGTAAATTTTATATATATATATTATTAGTAATTTTTACTATATGTATGGTAAAAATGATCTTAAGCAAGGTAAACATTACTAATAATATTTATAAAATTTATTCTCAGCTTCAGGTAGATGTATAATTACTAATAAGATAATTACTATTAGTGATAATTACTAAGAGCGTTTTATCCGTGTAGATTTAAGACCAGACATAAAAAGAGCAGTTTGGACTGGGCAATACACAGCTGAAAATTTGATTCCATGATTTTATTTTTTAAAAAATCATCTTCTCTAACTTTTTTTCTCTTAATTCTGTACACTCATCCGCTCTTGCTATTCTCCACTCTCTAGCTCCGTCTTCTGGAACTCGATCTGCTCCTGGCCCATCTTTCAGATCTGTGTCTCTGCATCTTGTCAACTGACAAAGGGTGTATTTTTTCTTAAACCCAGCGGTCGGTTGAATTATTATTTTTTATCAAAAGCTGTAAAACAAAACAAATTAAGGATAATTGGAGATATGATTTAAAATTTTTGATTTAAAATTTTAGATTGAATTATTACATTAAATTAAGGTGCAAAACACGCGGTGGAACAGTTTCCTTTATGTGATTTAAGTAATTTAAAACATAAAAACACCACCATAGGGACTGTTCTGTCACGTAAAATATATATAAAAAAGAAAAAAATTTGGTTGATTGTTATTACTCTACTGGTCCAATAGCCAGGTTTTAAGTTTTTTTTTTTAAACTCTCCAATTTTTTTGATGTCTCTGATTGAACCGGGCAGTATATTAAACAATGTTGGGATTTCATATTTCAAAATTTTTTTTCCATTGTTTGTATATGCTAGAGGTTTTTTGTAAAAAGCATTTCTTGTTTCATATACATTAAATCATAATAATAATAATAATAATAATCTTCCAAAACCTTACTTTACCAGCTGCAAGAAACGGTAATAATGGAAACATGCCGCATTGTCAGAAAGACGATCTAAAATCAATAAGTTCGCCTTAAGATTATTGTTTAATCTCGGAGAATCTTACTCGACTCTATTTACCACCTTAAGATGCGACCCTCATCAAGGAGGAGAGAAAAGATAATAATAATAATAATAATATATTTATATTTACAAATTTCTTATTTATATTATCTTATGTATAATATCTTATGTATATTTAAGATAATGCCTGTTTTGGATGATCTCTTCAGGCCTTCTTGTCCTCCCTGTCCTCCTCCATGTGGACTGCCTGTGGAATTGAGACTCCCAACAGTGGTTTAAGTTGGTCCACCCATCTGCTTGGCGACCTTCCGCGAGAACGCTGGCCCTCCACTTTTCCCTCCAGCCTCGACTACCAAATGCTCCATTGCGTCATTCCGCCTGGCGATGTGTCCGAACAAGATGAGGTTAACTTTGCTGATTGTAGATAGAAGTTTTTCTTTATTAGAAGCTCATCCAATATGCATTGGTTTGTGCGGTGTTGTGTTCAAGATTCCTTAAGATTTTTCGGTACAACCACATTTCGAACTTTCGATCTTCCTTCTGTCGACCTCTTTCGTTGTTCAGGTGTCGCAGACATAAATGGCGGTCGGAAAAACCCAAGATGAGAATGTCACTAACGTACTGGTACGTCCGATAATATGTACGGGCAAGAAAAGAGTCAGGCAAGATTCTTTCCCGTTTTTTGTAAACGAAGGATTTTTCCTGGTAACTCGGATGGTAGGAAGTCTACCTCATAGTCTACCTCAAGGTAGACCACGGATCAGGTGGGAAGATAACGTGGCGGCAGATGCGAGAAGGTTGGGAGTGCCCGACTGGCGAGATGCCTGCCAGGAGAGGCACGGTGCTCAACCAGCCTCCGATTATCGGGCGGAATGGACGAAAAAATCTGACTTAACAGCGGGTTTAGGGATCATGAATATAGTCCGAAACAAGCAACCGCCAAATCGCGTCAGATCATCCTGGGCCCCCACTAGGGGCCCCCGGGAGCCCTAAACTTCTTCTTAGTCGTGTTGTATATCATATGAAAACCCGTTGCAAATGCTGTCGAATGAGACCTTACAGAGATTTCTATCTGTTATAGGCATGAAGATACTGTCATTTAAAAGAGTCTAAAATTGATCCTTCATTTTGAATGGTTTAAATGACGATATCTTCATGCCTATAAAAGATAGAAATCTCTGTAAGGTCTCATTCGACAGCATTTGCAACGGGTTTTCATATGATATACAACACGACTAAGAAGAAGTTTAGGGCTCCCGGGGGCCCCTAGTGGGGGCCCAGGATGATCTGACGCGATTTGGCGGTTGCTTGTTTCGGACTATATTCATGATCCCTAAACCCGCTGTGAAGTCAGATTTTTTCGTCCATTCCGCCCGATAATCGGAGACTGGTTGAGCACCGTGGAGGCCTGATTGGAAGAAAGTTTATAGCGCGGCGATAGGGCTCCAGGCCCTGTAAAAGCCTTATGTGTGTGTGTGTAACTCGGATGGTGGCTTGAATCTATTTTGAATGAAATGGGGTCTTTATTAAATACTTCTAACGATTAGCTACAAAAATAAAAAAATTCGAATTTTAAAAACTTGGTTTTTAGCGGTATAAAAATTCCTTGCTTCACTCTCCTCGGGACCACTAATTGTAGCATGACCGTTCGGTTTAAATTCTTTCGAGCTTTTCATTTTGAATTGACATTTCCATACGTCTAAAACTAAAACCGTACCAATCTTAACCTTTTTATATCTATCCTCACTCCAGTTTTAACGAAAATCGTACATTCTCTATAACTTTATTTTAATAATTTTAGACAGAATAATAAATGGAAAACACTCAGGCAAGTTTTTTTATTCGGATTTGGTGAACAGAATTCCACGCTTAGCTTTTGCTGCGATGAGATAATGGCTAAAGCCGCTTTCGCTAGCTTCTAAAGGGGATCGTTTAATTATATATATATTATTTAGAGCTCACGTTTTTCGAGTATATTTCGGAAAAATAAATTAAGTAGAAAAACCAGATGTTTCCTTAAAGATGATAAATGCCGCATCCTTTTTTTTTTTTTTTAATGCTAACTTTCTAGATTGTTTTTATAGATAAGTTAATAAAAAAAAGGAAGATTTTTCTTTTGAGTTCGAAGTGCTCTTGGTAAGCGTTGTGAACCATTTAAAGGAGGGAATGGAAGGGGCTCTATGCCCGTCATGGTAGTTATTAATGGAAGTTTGTAAGATGATCCCATGAATGACATAATACCCAGATATTGACAGGTTTTAAGACGAATGACATAGAGTGCAGGTCGTCATCAGTGTAACAAACATCATTGTCATGCTATAATCGCATTAATAATTAAGCTTAGCTCTCCTTTCTTTGTAAAACGTTTGCCGCTTATCACAAGTGAGAGACGAGAGATGATTTTTTCTTCGTTTTTTTTTAAACATTTTTTTTTTTCGTTTTTCGGTATGAATGGCACAGTGATTTCCCAATTGGATGAATAGAAAAAAAATTATATAGAAAAGAAACGAAAATTAAAATTTTCAATTATTTTTTTTAAAAAAAAAATATGGCAGGAATATACTTTTTTTTTTTTTTTTTTTTTTTTTTTTTTTTTTTTTTTTTTTTTCAAGGGAGTTTTTTTTTTTTCTCAAAGGGGATCATTACATCAGCATAAACCTAAATTATATCTATTGAAATGTTTTTTCTTCCCTACAGTTTTTGAATGTCTTATTTATTACGGCACGATCTGTATATGAGCTTAATTTGAGTTGTGACTTAAGCCTAATTTATTTTATTTTATTTTGAAGACATGAGTTTAGCGATAAAACCGACGAAAATAAATGAAGTCGCCGAACTTGGTTCAGAATGAATTATTTCACGTAAGGAACGTTCTTATAAGCTTATTAAAATGAAATAAAAAAATGAAGGACTTAATATGATATTGGTAAACTATAAAACCTCGGTTACCGAAAACTATATTAAGCGGGCACCTTTCAAGAGGTTGAATCGCCATGAGAGCAACGTTAAAAAGAACCTCTCGTAAGTAGATTCTTTATGAAATAGACATGGGCAGTCTAGGGTGCCCGTTATGAGGGGTGTTCGGGAATTAGAATAGGTTGTTCGAGAATTAGAAAAAACAAAAAAAGAAAATAAATGAATATTATTGTTATGAATTGGATTTAAAAAGTACAATATATGAAAAAATAGAAATTAGAATAAAACGGAATAAAATATTTTAAATAGAAACTTTTAGAGAATAAAACCAGCGGAAAGCTAATAAGGGGTATAAAATATTTTTTTGGTGCTCCCCCATTAAAATTCTCCAGAAAAATAAAAAAATATTATGTGTAAAGCCTGAGCTCTGTGTCTCTACTCTGACACGTGCCTATATACGAGTAAAGTGACAAAACATGATAAGTCCTAATTTTTGGCTCATTTTTTGGCTCCAGCCCGAAAACCGAACCAGATGGACAAAAATGGAGTTCAGATTCGTGATCTGCGCAAAATTTCTTATAAAAAGTGACTGTTTTTTTTTTTTTTTTTTTTTTTTTTTTTAAGAAAAAAATATGGATTATTTCACCCTTATGGGAATTTTCCGACCTTGAATCGCAAGTCAGGGCTGTTTCACGTCTAGGGAAAAATCTGAAAAAAAATTTGGGTTCATATGTGCCACAGAGAGGACCGATTCAGGGGGTGCACTCATTCTAATTCGAAAAATTAAAAAATAAGGGACACCCTAATGTGCATTTACTGCCTGCATAATTAGAGATTGTCCCCGGAAATTTCCGTACCGGGAATCCCGAGAGAAGGATCGATTTTTTCCCGAAAAAATTTCCTGGTAAAATTTTTTTTTAACTGTCGGGAATCCCGCTTCCCGGGAATGAAATTTTTCTCATTTTCGAGAATTCCCGATTCCAGGGATTGACAAGTTTTTTCCCTGGAACGGGAATAACATTAGTTTTGTCAACTTTTTGATCATTGATCACATAAAATTTTCAATATTTAAAAAAAAAAGTTATTTTTTTTACTGACTTTTTTTTTACTGTAAATTTTTTTTTTTTCTTAATTTGCCTAAAGCGTGCCCTGCAAAAAACGTTTTTGATACGGCTTATTTCCTAGCTTACTAAATAGGGAAATCAGGACTATTTTCCTTCTTTTCGTCTTCTAAATGGATTCTCGACTTTCCCGGGATTCCCGGGAATTTAAGTATCAATTTCTCGATTCGCGAGAAATTGGAAAAGCTAATTAAAACAGGAATTATCGTTCCCGGGATTGTTATTTTTTTTTTTCCAAAGCGGGAATTCTCAATTCCCGGGAAAGAAATCTGTCGGGAATTTGCGATCTCTACCTGCATTACTTGTCTATTGTGCATCTAGTTGTGCGGCGGACAATGCAGATCCCAGAACAGGATAAGGAAATCTTTTGCTTCTATATTATGTCAAGTACAAGGTTACAGGGTTGAGGTTTTTTGCTGTTTTGATCGGCCGCTTTTCTCCCTTGTAACGTTCATTTTAATTTTAATTTACCCGCAGTGTTGAATTCAGTTCTAAGAAGAAATTTAGAAACAACCATCCACCATGTCAGTAAAAAAAAAAAAAAAAAAATGAGCTTGGAGCAGTAACCCCCGTAGGAATAATTTAATTACAGGAGAGATGATTTTTGCCGTATCGGTATAAGTCGTGACTAGGTGGTAGCTTTCGTGTCTGTCTAGTTGAAGCAACTATCCCAATATTGTTATCAGCAATATGAACAGGAAGAGTGTAAATCTTTTAACATGCAAACGTGTCAGTTGTACTCTGAGGGTGTATATACAGTCCATTATAAAATCTTTTTTTTTTTTTCCTTCTTTTCGTTTACAAAAAAAAAGAAGTGGAAAAAAAAATCTCGCATTTCTTTTTCTCGATGGAAAGATGATCTTTTCATATATAAGAAAAAGTTTAAAGAAAAGGAAGTCGCAAAGCAAAAGGGGAGGAATCTAGAATTCCAAAATAAATAAGTCGAAAGTGATATTCGAGTGACAAAGGTCATTGAATTGCTCTCAGGAATGTATAACGATGTTAAAGAGAAGAATGAAATTCTAAATAAATTCCGATGGACTTGAGAAGTCAGCTTATGAAGTTCAAAAAGGAGCCTCTTTGACGGAGATAAAAATCTTTAAAGAGACTTGATTCGTTTTTTTCCGGGCGAATTGAATCGCTGCGCGGTTCGGTGATTTTAATTGAAATTAAAAGATACAAAAAAAAATAAAAAAAATTGGCGTTGCATCACTATCCAAAGGGAAATAAAATCGAAAATGGGGTCTAATATACTTCAATTATTGTTTTCACTTTATAATGAATGGTTAGCTTAATTTAATTATCTTTATAATGCGGTTTCGATTAATCATCTTAATGGACCGCTCCTTAAGTAAATCAATCATACGTGCATGTAAAACGTATAAGAGTTAAGCACCGTAAATTACAAAGAGAATGAAGATTCCTATACCGATCGTCATTTTTCTTTAAAAAAAAAAAAAAAAAAAAAAAATTTCCCCCTCGATTCTTTTCTTTTTTTTTAAATTTGCAATTAATTAAACGAAATCAATTGTTGGATTTTGCCGAAGCGGAAAAGGAAAAAGGGAAGGAAGGATAGAAGGAGGTTTCTTCAAAATAATTGTGTACATGCTTTATATACGAAGGCAAACATCACGAAGAGGTTGACAAAGTTGTCAATAAGATTTTAACTCATCTTCAAAGTTAAATTTTATATAAAGTTAGCATCGCAAGATTTTGTCATGCGAGTAATAACACTGCTTATTAAGCAAAAAGTTTTCTTTTATGATAAAATATTCATAACAATGTGTGAACTCGTTGGATTGGGATAGTTTGTTAGTGATGGAAAAGAAGGAAAAAAAAGAAAGGTCTTGGATGTTTTTTTCTTTATTTTTTAATTGGATGTCGATTAGTCTTTCAATTTTTATTTATATTGAGCTTCTTTTTGCTTTATTTGAACCCTTTCCCGCCTGAAATGTGTAAGAAAAATTTTCACCTCCCGGTCGAATTAAAAAAAAAACTAATAAGCATTAAAACGAGTGTAATTACGTCTAAATGGAATTTGGCTATGCGACCAGCTCCATTTTAGCAAGAAAGAGTTCATATGGAAAAAGCCGATAAATGTGCTAAAATAGAATTAAATTCGGTGCAATATTAAATTTTGATATGGAAAATCCAGTTTGGCACATTAAATCTTAAAAAATTAACTTCTTTTTTTTTAAAATTTTTGAGTGCTTGGGTAATGCTTGAAAAAACATACCGTGACTGGAAAGGACAAATATTGCACTTTTGGGTAAAAAAAAAAAAGGTCAAAGAGTAATTAATTTTCTCTCAAGAAAAGGGATATCATTCTTTACCTTCTGAAACGCAAATCCACCGGAAAAAATTTTTTTCAGTATGTGTTTGATAAGATATTAAGCAATATTACCTAAAAATAAAAATGTACGTTTTTTCTAGAACTATCCACTTGCGATTTATTATTCATAAGCTAAACATGGGGCAAACTTTTTTAAAGAAAATTCGCAAAAGCGAATTGAAAAATTTTCGTCAGAAACAATTTTTTTTTTTTTTTTTTTTTTTTTTTGTAAAATAAATGAGATTTTTATACCTAATTAAATACCTATTGTAATTAAGATAAATTACAAAATAAATCGGTCGCCATGTTGAATTGGGTGTTATGCTGTCATACAGTTACACTGTGATCACTAGGGTTCGAAAGTCAACTTTTTTGGAATTTCAAAACTCCTGTATCGGGAAAAGTTTCTTTATAGGTAGAGTATCAACCCTGAATTTTTTCAGATTTTTTGAACGGCATCTCGAGGTGTCAAATCGGTCTTGAAATTTTCAAAAAGCCATAAAAAGGCCAAATTTTTTTTTTTTTTTTTTTGCATAAAAGACCATTGATTTCTATCGGAAATTTCGCGTAGATTACGAATTTGAAGCCGAAAATTAGTTTTAATGTATAATTTTTGAACTACAGGCCGGATTCAAAAGCTCTGAAAACCTGGTTATGGCATTTTGCCTGTGGCTCAAAAACCGTGCACCAAAACTAATTTTCGACTTCAAATTCGTAATCTACGCGAAATTGCCGATAGGAATCAATGGTCTTTTATGCAATAAAAAGAGATTCATTTTTGGCCCTTTTGAAAAAAAGATTCATATAAACATAGACCAGGATTCATATTCCGTTGAGCTGGTTTTTTTTTTTTTTTTAAATTGGATTTCTTCTTCTTTTTAGTCCTTTACTCGATTACGAGCGTGGTGATCTCTCACATACACCTGTGCGTGCGCTCACAGGCATATGGGACCTACAGTTTAACGCCGGTTCCGAACGGCTATTTTTGAGAGATTTTGCTAGGCAGTTACCGCTTGGTGGTTTGCCATTGCCTTCCGAGGGGTGGTGACCGTTGATTTTCTGACTAGCGCACTAGTTTTGACCTGAGAAAAATTCCTAGCTGTGAACTAGGATAGAAGCACGACGCGTCGCATCTCATGATTGAGAGTCGAGCGCGCTATGAACTAGGCTACGGGCCACCACTCCAAATTGGATTTAGCCCTCGCCATTTTACCATCTACATAATTAAGTTTAGTTGACTTTTCGTCAGTCTCATTTCTTTTCGTAGTTTATTTGACATTGCGGTCAGATACATGGTTTTTATAGAAATTTCTTTTTACAGCGCGGTTAAGATGACTGTATCAGTAGTTCCTACAATCCCTGCTAGAGGGTGGGAGTATCGGTGGTCACCCATCCACTAACCGGCAGTTTTCAATGCTGCTTAACTTCATTGATCACGATGCCGCTAGATGAAACGAGTCACCACTCCGACCCCCGTTGAGCTGGTTTGTGCTTTTTGAAAATTTCAAGGTAGATTTGACACCTCAGGATGCCGTTCAAAAAATCTGAAAAAATTCAGGGTTGATACTCCAACCTATAAAGAAACTTTTCCCGATATAGGAGTTTTGCAATTTCAAAAAAGTTGATTTTCGAACAACCCTACTGTACACTCTGACGATAGATGTTGAATTATTTCGAATCTCTGCCTACAAATGCGACATTGATCATCCTTTTCCGTTTTCGAGATAGCTTTCTTGTAGTTCTTTGTCGCTATGACTTGATCTTGAATGGCACATATAAACCCTTTAGTTTCCCCGTATAGGTTTGCTTTTTGAATCCAGGTCCTTGACTCCACATGATTCTTGTCCATCGCCTGCTTGAACGGTCCATGGAGAGACTTTTCTTTACACCGGTTTTTCAACTCGTCTGAGCAATTTATTGTTACGATTATAATTATAATGGTTTTCTCTATGACAGCTTCCTGTATCCCATTTCTCCTTGTTTCTTTCTTCTTTCCTTCCACCGTACGCAGCTTTGTAGTCTAAACATTCCCTGAAATATTCAAGGCTTTTGATGGCGTTATGGGGATTTCTGTACCCTCCAGCCGAGTTTCTCGCTTCGATGTGGATACCACCGGAAACGCGACAAACGGCCTCGGAGACGACGAGAAAATTTTTATGTTGTAAAAAATACTCAAAATCATGCATTTTACGACCTGCACTATTTCCCGCACTTTCGGACTCTATCATTCTGCCGTGAAAAGCGGAATCGACCTATCGCACATCTCTGGGTTGGCCATGTTTGTTTATAAGCTAAACATAAACAAACATGGCCAACCCAGACATGTGCGATAGGTCGATTCCCCTTTTCACGGCAGCATTTTGCAGGCCAAGTACAACTTAGCAAGAGTAATTAATTTCTTTCTTAACGAATTTATTTGCTTTTTGTTGAAGTCCGAATGAAACAGGGATACTCCAAAATTCATCAACAGCTCATCGTTTTCGATTACGGTCAACGTGTCCGATATCATTCCATCGAGTACTATTCTGTGGAAAGCTGATTTTCCGCTACAGTCGGTAAAATCACTATCCGAGTTGGCATTCCAATCACTGTCACTTACGCGACTTCTATAATTAGACGTTTGGAACAACATATCCGATTTTGTCAAATAAAGATGGAATTTTCCTTTGTCCGACCTTTTCGCAGCATCCAAACTATCACATCTTGGAAAGTGCCGTTTGAGACATCTGTAAGGAAAAACAGTTTTAATAAATTAATCGAATTAAGAAAAAATGAATGTTCACCTAATCATGTAAGAAAACAATAAAAAAGATACTAACCTTTTCAAGAAATAACCTTTGCAGAAAGCACACGGTCTGTACTCAGCTCCGTTCTCGATGTCCTCAGATTTACGAACAACAATAATAGGCCCTTTTCCTTCGGCTTTGGTTTTTAAATTTCTTAGGTGATCGCCTTCCCGGAATATCTTTGCCGATAGACCATTTGCATTTTCTTCTCTGTTATGCCGTTTCAAGCAATCCAACTTTTTCACAACATTTTCATCTCGATGTTGGGATAAGAGATGCTCCTTCATCCGTTTTAATCTTGAGCCACAGAACAAGCAATAATGTTTTTTGTCATTTTCAACGTAAAATTTGGAGACTGAGCGATTCGGTTTTTTTCCATTAATTACCTTACCGTTTCTTTTCATCACTGCCGAGTAGGGCTGTTCGATATGACCACTTTTTGATACGATAAGCGATAAATTATCGATAAGAGGCGAAAGGCTTATCGATATAACGTGAAGCCTTATCGATAAGACGAAGCTTATCAATAAGAAGTGACTTATCGATAATTTATCGCTTATCGTATCAAAAAGTGGTCATATCGAACAGCCCTACTGCCGAGTAGATTATCTTTATAAATATCAGGGAAAACAAAATAAACATATAAAACAAATAGAGATGATTAGTAACTTCCACTTTAGGAGATTTAAGAGGAGCCATTTTTACTTTCGAAATGTCCGAAAATATTTAAAGAAACAAAACGTCCAAATAACAACCGTTGTTCCAAAAAAAGAGGCACAAAAAATTACAAACCCTAAATATCAATATCACAGATAACACTAGAAATAAATAGCTGATAACACTATCACTAGTTGAATTGACGACCCTGGTCACATTGCATTTCTTTGAGATGTAACCAATCAGGTCACTACTGAATCTACACTTAGAGGGTGGTAACCAACTTCTCTATGGGGCTGAGCATTCTCCTCAGCACCCAACCAGGACTCGGAAAGATAAAAAAAAATTTTTGGCGCCACCCTCTGAAAGGTCCCAATAGTGAGCATCATGAACGACACTGATCACCCGAATGACCGGGTTCCCCCAATGACCTTTGTGACATTTCAGTGGAATGCTTGGAATGCTACTGACTTTTCAGAATCATCTTTATCTTCCTTTTTATTTCGTCTTTCCTCAGCTACCAACCTCGTTACTAAATTATCAAGACTTTTCTCCTCTTTCGGAGTTGATTCCCATGCTGATTGGAAACCCTTAAATGACTCTGGTAAGGAAGCCTTTAATCTTGATATTGTAATATCATCGTCTATAGGAACTTTAAACATCTTAAGCTTGGCAACAATATTCCTTAAATCACTGATATTTTCTAATACCGTTTTACTTTTATTAAAAACAAAACCATGAAATTTTTCCAACAGATCCATTTTTTGTTGCTCCGGATCCCTTTCAAAAATTTTCTTTATCGCAAGGGTGCTCAATGAACGTTTTGTGGACATTTATGCCCATTTCGGTCAAAAAACCTCTATTAGGACCTCCTAAATCGCAAGTACTTCCTACAACAACGAAACCCATCTCGTACAGTTTTTTCGTTAGGATGAGAAAAGTTTCTTCATTCATGTTAAAATCGTACTGATAAATTACAGGTTGCTTCCAGTTTGATATCAAACCTCTAGCCACATGCCTGGGCCCATAACCTTTTAGGTTATACCTGAACCTATACCGGTTCATCCCTAAGATATTTCACTTAGGTACGTACCTTATAGGTATCCAATATTTTGTTATTAATATTGATAACTTTATCTTACCGAGTATATCGGTTAGCCATCTTCATAGGCCTATACAGTTAGTACCAACTTATGAGATAAACCAACCTTTGACATGTTTCCATTGATTACCAACACAACCCCCTCAATGGAAACAGTTTCAATGAAATAAGACCATTTCTTATCAAACAATCATACTATCAGGCCCACATATTATACCTCAATATGTGAAACAAACAAACAAACAAATAAATATAACAGAATCAAGTATTTATTATGGCAAATTCATCCTTCTTTTCATCCAATCCATTAATTTTGTTAATATTTATGAGGAAAGCGTCATACAAGAAACTGTCATATCCATAGAAATTATGACAATTTCCGTTTTTGAATTATTTTTATTCCTTTGGTGGGGAATCCGTCATACAAGGAAATTGTCATAATCGTAATTATGACTGTTTCCTTGTATGGCATATTTAGGGGTCCCCTTGAATTTTAGGTTTTAGCAGCATTTAGACTTTATTTTCGAAATCACCTCAAACACAAATTTAACTAATAGGCCTTATTAATTATCTTTCTCAGAGCAGTTAGTCGGTAAAAAGGTTAAAGAAACGTTATCTTTCTTAATCTTAAAAGAATCCATTTTTTAAAAAAAATCCACTCTATTATCACAACGTAACAGTCATTAAGGTAAAAAGGCAAAGGATGGGGAAAAAAAAAGAAAAAAAAAAGGGTAGGAGGCATGTTAATAAAAAATCTCTTTGATATCAAATTCTCGTCGCCCGTCTTCAGCACTGATCGCAAATCTTCAAATTTGTAATTTTATATACAAGTGAAAATCGAGATGGAAAAATTTTTTTCTCTTTTATCTTATTTTTTTTATTTTTTTCCTCCTTTTGTTCGATCCTTGGGGTAACACGTTAGGAAGAAAATTTTTTGTATTTTGATGTATCTTATCTTTTAAAAAAAATAAAAGAAAAATTTCTTTCTCTCTCTTTTTTTTTTTTGCATGTATGATAGAGGGTAACATGTATTATCAATCCATGGTTTACGTTATTTTTACCCCTACGGCTGTTGAATTAATACAAATTCAATATCGACCGTAGATTTCCATAAGATTAACATACTCCGAAAAAAAAAGGGAAATCCCAAGAGCACTTTTTCCGACTCTAAAGAAAGTAGCCGGTGAATTCATTTGTTTTAATTTTTGAAAATGTTGGCAGGCGCAAATTATCGTCTGAGTTGAAAGAAAAATGACTGCGTTGAATTATTTTTCGATTTAATGACTATAACAAACATTGCTTGAATGCAGTGGCATTAAACTGTAAGGTTAGTTGGTTTTCAAATTTATTCGCCCATCCCCCTCTTTTTTTTTAATCGTTTGAAATTCGAACTTCATAAACTTTGAAAAAAAAACAAAAAAACAAGGTGAGAACTTTGGTTATTGTTTAAATCCGGTAATTGACTTCTATAAAATGAAAAGAGAGTGCCGAGGGTAGAAAAGCAAATTAAAAGTTGATGGGGTATAAAATTCCAATCAAAGTGAAGCTTCCGTCAAAGTCAAATCAACGGGTGTAGTCCTCTTTCCTTTATTTTAACTGAAAGGATGTCAGTTTGCCAAAACGTTATGGAGGATTTATTTCAAGTTCAAGCTTCATCCTTTCACACAATGCGGTTGAAGGAGGATCGGGACCTAGTTACTTAGAAAACGATTAAATAATGCCGTCGTAGACGGTTTTAAGGAAAAAGAAATTTTCGAACTAGGAAATTTCTAACACGCCTTTTTTTTCCTGGTATTGCCACTTATTAGAAACGGTTGACATTTGGTTCACGAGAATGTTTCTTTTGGTTTTAGGTAAGAGTCTAGAACAGCACGCAAGATGTGACGAAGACATGAGTGGATGAAGGAGGTCGTTCAGGTTCCTTCAGTCAACAGATCATCATCATCATGGGGCGTAGTACGTGACTACCACAGCTGAAGCCATATACCCCATTTCCTTTCAATGTACGGTGTAGAAGTGAGGATGAACAATTTGAGGATATTTCCTGGGCCATAAACCTATTTAGATGTCAAATGACCAGTTTGATAACAGGTTCAGTCATGCTGGCTCTTGCTTGCACTGAGTGGGACCTCCTTTATTTAGACAGAGAATCCGAACCGTCTGGGGACTTACGTCTATTATTCACTTTTACACTCGTTGTATTCAGTGGTGAACGGTAGTAAAAAAATCTGAGCCATATCCTAGATCCTAGACTCCAATCCAGACTCTTCGCGCTCCATTCGATATCCTGTGGATATCTAATGGACAATCCACAGGATAACCAATGGATTGAAAATGCTATCTGGGTGAGTGTGACTATTTTGTTGCCACTCCTCACACTGGAGGAGGAATATCCTAAATGGATATCCAACTCCATTTACGGGAGAAAGAATTTTAATTTTTGGTATCTAACGAACTCCTTTGGCTTACTTTTCTATTTTTGGTACAAGTTTCAACTTGTTTGAAGTAAATATTAACACTGAAAACGAAATAAAAGTTTTTCGACTGCAAATTTTTTTATGTACCTCTGGAAGGAATCGCTTGTTTTTCTCCCGCTCAAGAAGTGAACATTTCGCTTTGCTCGGTACGTAAAGTAACTTACTGCACTAGAATGGAAGAGACTTTTCACGTCTCAGCACGTTGAACACCTCGGGTTCACCTCGGGTTCGCCTCGGTGTCTCAAACTCGTGCTTCGACGTGAAACAAGTCTCTTCCATCCTAGGGCAGAAATCTACTATTAAAATCGTTTTTGGTCCCCCATGCATTTGAGACAAGTTGAAACTTGCACCAAAAATTGCAGGATACATTATAGAAGTTATTTAGATACTTAAAATTTGGATTTTTTTTTCACCTAAAATTGAATATTAGACAAAATAGTCGCCATTCATTCCAGTATTCGCTAAAGCTTCCTGTTCATGACTCTTTTTTATAATCTTCGTTTTTTCTGCAACGACTGAAAAGTGTTTTTGTCTCTCTGCTCCCCAGACAAAAAATTCACGGATACACACACTTGGATCCCACTGGTGGAATACACGTGGATTTTAAGACTTTTTTCACCAATTATCCACGATCTGGTGGAAATCTGACAGAAAATTGGTGGATCGTGGATAACTGATGGAAATCTCTTGAAAAATTGGTGTAGAAAGTCATAAAATCCATGTGTATTCCAGCAGTTTTCATCCACGAGTTTTTTTATGTCCTTACTGGATTCTTCCTTCGATGTTTGGTCTGATTCTTTTGCCACTTTCTGCTCTTACGTCGCCCTCATCGGCCGACCAATGGCAGATCCAATCCTCGTCTGTCGATATTAGCGCCGGTTTCCAGTTCTTTTCCGACTCAGCCCCTGGCCGCATTTTTGCACTTCACTACTAATTAATTAATTTTAATTTACAAATGGTAATGAGATACGCGCCATAAGATCTTTTTCCCAGATAACGTAAAAAAAAAAAAAGAAGAATAAATAAAGTCATGCTATCAAGTATCAACAAAAGTTAGAAGTACAAGTTGTTTACAAGCACGCAATGATACAAACAAAGGGGTTTTAAATAAGAATTTATGTACATGGAGTGTGTGTGATCATGAATCTAAACAAAAAAAAAAAAAAAAAAAGTTTCTTTATAATAATAAGAAACATCTGACGGACTTAGTGATTCCCCAATCGCTACTTTTCCCCATTTTTCATTAAATCTTTTTTGTTTTACTAAATCGAAAAAAAAAAAAGAAAACTTGCAAGACTGATGACTTATTTAAAAGGAAAGCCCGTGGTAGGGGTCCTCGTTTTGCGATAACGTCAAGGCTCTTACGTATAACAGGAATGGAAATCATGCGATGCATTCATCTTTATCCCCTGTTAACTAGTTAAATGGTCATTCATTCCGTGGGTTTCGTGTCATGTAAATTAATGCAGAGCATTAATTTGAGCGTGATCCCTTTATTTTAAGAATGACCCGTGTCAATTTTTTTTTTTTTTTTTTTTTTTTGTGCTAATAACTAGCTTCTCCGGCTCGCTTCGCTTCGCGCTTTGCAGCTAATGTCCGAAATATTTTTTCTGTCGACAAAAAATATTTCTGACATATACGACTTACTTTCCATCCGAAAATTTTTTTTTTCTTCTAATGTTTCTCTTTAAGAAAATTTTCTTTAATAAATCAACATTTTCCACACCCAAAATATTTTTACTTTAGAAAAAATATTTAAAATTTTTTCCTCTACATTTTTTTTTAAAAACGTTTTCTTAAGAAAATCCACATTTCCCACTACCGAAGTATTTTTTCTGTCGGACATTTAGCCCGACCTCATTTTCTTTGACATTTAGCCCGAGGAATTTGGTAAAGAAAATTTTCTGCCCTGAAAAGTTTTTAAAGGAAGCTTCTAAATCTGGGAAAATCTTTCTAGAGAAAAAATATTTTGGATGTGGAAAACGTGGATTTTTTTAAGAAAATTTTCTTTAAATAAAACATTTAGCCCGAGGAATATATGGTAAAGAAAACTTTCTGTCCTGGGAATTTTTCAAAAAAAGTTCTAAATCTGGGAAATTTTTCATTGAATGTTTTTAATATTCCATAAAAAATTTTAATTTTTTTCCCCGGAAAAGCAGTGTATCGTATTTCTTCAAAAAATTTAAAAAAAAATTAAAGAAGTAGAAAAAGATCTGATTGGAAAAAGTCTTCAGGCGAACATGTGCTGACATGTCGGGTATTTTTAATGCACAATCAGTGTATTAATTTTTTTTAGAGCGCGAAATTCACTCAGAATTTTAAATTTAGAAAATCCAAAATCGATCGAGAAATCAAAATTGAGATGAGATCTTAAATCAAAATTAAAAAAAAAAAGGAATGACCAAGTGCAATTAAGAAAAAAAAATCAAATAAAGAACGTTCTTCAAATCTCATTAAAAATTGTATTATAAATTGCCAATTTATCTCCTAATTCAAGATCTAAATATAACGCCCCAATTAGCAAACACATAATGAACATTATTTTCATAACCTAAACTTATAAACAGTTTAATCTTAAATTTTCATTTTACTTTAAACCATTTAATATTCGATTAAAAACCAAACTTAAAACCATCGTGATTATTAATATGATTTTAATAAAACGTAGCCCCCTGATTTTATAACATCGTTGTTATAAGTGTTAACACGTTTTGAATAGAAAGGTTCATCCAAAAGTGAAAACGATTTCCATTTTCACCTCCAGTCGGACTTTGCTAAAAAGTAAATAAAAATTTTTTTAGAACAATATTTTTAAGAACGAACTCACTTTAAATATTAACCGAAACGAATGTGTTCCCTGCGGGTCAAGAACCACCCCTTCAACGATTTCCGTATGATTGGATACTTTTGGAATCTCCCTCGCTCAAAAATTAATAAAATGAACCACCCTCGTACCTCGCTGCTTGAGCTATCATCCTTTTCGTCTCCCACTAACATTGAAGATATTCTTTAATATCGATCACGAAAACTAGACTTCTCAAACCTCCTGAATGACAAGAGAAGGAAAAAGGAGTTTAAATTTAAACTTGTAGATCAAATTTTCAAGAGTTATCATTTCAAACTAAGAAATTTAAACAATGTTAAAACGATGACAATCTAAAAGAGGGAAAAGTCATCAACAGATATTCCTTCGATATTCCGCATTGTGTTCCTGTCAGGTTAGAGGAAACACGCGATCTCCGTCAAAAGCTTCGGTATAAAGCGTCCTTTTTCAACTTCCGGACTGTGCTCTATTTATATGCTTAAAAAAACAAAACAAGACTCTGGTAATTCGCCTTAGTTTAAAAAAAAAAAAAAGATTGACGTGGGTCATTTTTTAAATATAGGGATCACGCTCAAATTAATGTCTTTTATTAATTTAAATGACACGAAACCAACACAGCTTATGAGCATGTGATTAGTTTAAATAACGTGTAAACCTTTTTTTTTTTTTTTTTTTTAATATACAAACACATACTTCATTGAACGTCAAGCAAAAAGAAAATTTTTTCCCCTTTTTTTTACAACGCAGAAGAGCTTTTTAAAGGCATCGTAAAAAAGTTAACAATGAAAATCATGATATCATCACTGGCGACATCCCTGCCAATCTGAGGGTTGTGAAAACTGTGATGCACAGAACATTACAATGATAATAAAAGTCAAACAGATGATAAAATTATGAAATTAGTCCCCGGTAATCATCATGGATTATATTGGGGTGCAACTTGCGTGATTTACACTTTGATTTGTTTACGGGGATGAATGAATGCTTAGCTGATAACGATGAACTCCTGCAGCTTTTCGATCTAAAAAAGAAAAAGTAATGTCGGGGGTTAGTCATGTTCGTTACTCTTTATTTTCGTGTGGATGAAGCCTTTTTTATCAACCGAACGTTTTTAAAAATATAAAGGGTTCAGAGGCTTATTTTTTTTTTTCCACTTGGACTCTGCTTCTCCGCACCAAAACGCTTATAATCGATTTAACTTTTAAAAATAAATTAACTTTGATTAGTTAATTTTTTTTTTATAAATTCACCCAGGAAAGAAAACGGTAACGTTCATTTTTATGAAAATGTCTTGTGACAAGACATTTTCATAAAAATCATGCGAAAGCAATAAAAACATCTTTGCAAGTAACAACCTGTCCGTTATCGTGAAGCATTTTTGTTTTTCTACGAAACACTCCGGTTTTGTTGCAAGACGAAACTTGTTCAAGACATTGAACTAAAATCATCATTGACTTGTAGGAGTTACAGTTTGCCTCGTGCTTTTTTTTTCCCCTCAATTCCGATTTCCAAAAAAAGGACAAACTGCAGAGGAAGGTTTAATTCCGTGTAAGAAGTAAATTTTGTATTCCGATCATTAAAAACATTGTTTTTCCGGTTTGAGAAAGTACAGGTGGTGGAAACACGCCAATTTAAAACAATGGATGTAAAGGGGAGTCTGTCTCCAAGGCTCTCCATGGCCATAAAATTGAAATCACGCAAAGATATCTTTTTAAAATATTTTAATATGAAATTTACTTTAAGACTCACGGAAAAAGGAAGAGGAGGATAAAGAAGGGGAGGGGCAAAAGTTTCGCTAAGGAAACTAAAATGGTATAAGTTGAAATCACGAATGACACTGGTAATGTTCATTTCGACTTAACTATTGCTAAGTTTAGTCATTTTATTCGTTTATAAGACTGTTCTTTTGCGTAATGAGAAAACCCAAGAAATGAAATATACATGTTTAGGTAAACTCAAATCATTGTAATTTTTAAATGTGGTTTCAAAAGGTTTTGAATTCCTTTAGGAATTTTTCGTTTGTTGTAAAAATTTTGGTCGAATTTTACTTCCTTCACTGATTTACGGAGGGATTACTTTAGATTTTTGGATTAACCGTAAATGAGGTAATACGGCTGCAGAACTGACCAATATTTGTCAATATTGACCAATTATAGATTATTAAAAGGTAAAAATATTTGAATATTTTCTTACTAATAAAATTCCATAAGAAGTGTTCCGTTAAAAGATATTACGTTTTAAAGAGAAAAAAATATCGATTGAAATTCCCATCTCTAAAGTGTGAGACCTGTTCAGACTTGTCTGACGGTTTTACTTAAGAGGAGGTTTCACGGTTACCGGAGGAGATGACCGTTTTGTCTGATACGGTGAAAAAATCCAAATTTTTGATGCGAACTCCTATGATATATCTTGGAATTTTTAGTGCAAGTTTCAACTTGTCTGAAATGTATGAGCGGCGGGAAAATAATTTCGAAAAAAATTGCTGCGAAAAACTTTGATCTAGTTTTCCTGGTTGGGTTGGTATTTATTTGGAACAAGTTGAAACTTGTACCCGGGGGTAGAAACGTTGTTGGAGCGCCTATGTTTAGCTTATGTAAGCTCAGAAACGTAAACGTTTTTTTTGCTCCCATAAGCTAAACATTAGAAACGGAAACGTGCCACAAATATATGAAAATGTCGTAGGTGTTTGTTAGATACCTAAAATTTGAATTTTTCCCTTCCGTTTAAAAAGATACTGAGACTGTCTTTTTCTTCCCTCCGGGCTGGCTGAAAAGTCTGGCTGAACTTTTCGTCCCGCTTGAAAAACGAAAATATAGTGTTCTTCTTTACAGGTGTCGAAGATAAATATTTAAATTGATTGAAGTTTGGCGATCCATAATTATTATTAAGATTTTTGGCGGGATTGGATCTAAATATTTCGAAAAAGCCACGATGTTTATCGTGTGCTAGGAAATATTAACAAAGAAAATCAGTTGAAAAGTTAAATCGAAGTGGCGAAAGATGGAATCGAACCATCGACCTCTCGTTTTCATGACGATTGCTCTACCACTGAGTAGTCGTATTCGCGTCTTTAATCTAAGTACCATATCAGTTAAAGGTTGAATCGATTGTCGAAGTAGCTTATGCTAGGTCTTCACCTGACGATAATCAACGTTTGCGTTAACTTTCAAACTTCGATATAATTGCCCAACATGATAATCATCGTTCAGAACGATGATAATCATGTTTAGCATTATGTTCTCTTCGAGTTCTCTTCGATTTTAACGCTCTAAACCGGTTTTGAACGATTATTCACGATAATGCAAAAGGTTGATTATGTACAAGTGGAGACAGGGTATTAGTGGTAGAGCAATCGTCATGAAAACGAGAGGTCGATGGTTCGATTCCATCTTTCGCCACTTCGATTTAACTTTTCAACTGATTTTCTTTGTTAATATTTCCTAGCACACGATAAACATCGTGGCTTTTTCGAAATATTTAGATCCAATCCCGCCAAAAATCTTAATAAATATTTCAAATACGAGACCAAGTTTACTGTCCGGTTCATTTTCCCCCGTCGGGATGAAAAATATTTTACAAATCAGGCAAGGGAATGGCTTGCACTTTAGGGTGGGTCGAAAATCAAAAATTTTGGGTTTTCAAAATGACTGACGGCGCAATCGCCGCGTTTTGTAATTTGTAAAAAAATTTTTGTTCTTGAAATTTTTTTAAAATGGTATCTTGAGGTTTTGCTAGAGGGCCAAAGTTTTGGAAAACTCCATAAGGGATGAAAATTCGATTTTTGGTTTTTTGTGAAAAAGTATCGTTTCCTATCGGATTTTTAACGTAGATTTCGAAAATGAAACACGTTTGCGTCTAATTATTTTTGCTCTTGAGATACAGGACAAATATGGCATAAAAACTGAAAAAATCTGAAATTTCAATATTTTTATCACATTTTTTACAATTTCTCAAGAAAAAAATTAGTTAGACGCAAACCGATTTCATTTTTGAAATCTACGTTAAAAATCCGATGGGAAATAATACTTTTTTCACAAAAATCTAAAAGTCTAATTTTCATCCTTTATGGAGTTTTCCAAAACTTTACCCCTCTTGCGAAACCCCAAGACGCCATTTTATAAAAATTTCAAAAAGGGAAAAATTTTTACAAATGATAAAACGCAGCGATTGCGCTATCAGGCATTTTGAAAATCCAAAATTTTTGATTTTCGACCCACTCTATTGCACGTCTCGACTGGTTATGACCTGAACGAAGCGAGGGTCCGAAGTGAAACTCCAGTCTCAATGTGCAATAAGCCACTCCCATACCTGGTTTGTAATATACTATTCCCTGTGTACTATTTTTTAACGTTCGGCGAAGAAAAAACCGAAAAGGTGTTCAAGGTAATGTGTATGTAAACACGGTTACATACCGGTGCAAAAAATTTGCATCTTTCTGAGACAAAATTCAAAATGTCGAAAAAGATGAATGTTCGGTTGGAAATTACATTAAACAAGAAAACTTTACTGTTGCTGCAAGGAAATGCGTTTGGCTCATGGTGCGGATGTTTAATCATTTAAATTCATATTTCATTTAATTGAATAACCAGAGATTTGTGAATTCTTTAAAACAAATCATTCCCTTTTTGAAAGGAACGCGGGAGAATGCGGAACAAAACATGGAAGCGTTGATGGTACAAAAACGAAAATGGTGAATAATGTTAAGAAAACCGGAAACAGAAGAGAGGGGGGAGGTATATCTTCACAAATAAAATTCAGATAAAATAAACATCTGGATGACAACTCATCAAAATCAATAATAAAGAACAATTAAAACGATGGAAGAGGTTTTTGATGCTGACGAGTTCATAATACTTTTTACGTCATAAACCAACGCTCGAAGGTTCTTTTGTTTTTAAATTGTCGAAATTTAAAAAAAATATATATATTTTTCAAGAAAAAAACATTCAAATTAAATTGTTCATTGGACCGTTGGAAATGTAAGATATGTTTAAAAATTTATGACAACTGTTTGATAAAATTTATGATGAAAATGGCCGGTGGTGCGAAACCGTTTAAACTTTACACCTACAACCGACTATTCTTCCCACGCTTTGAAAGGCTCTATACGGAGCCTATCGATTATAAGGATCATTTGTATTAGAATTAAGCTTCCGTTATTTTTGATTAAGCTCTGACGCTTTACCATAAATCAAAACAGCATCTCTGATTTAATTTTAGCTTTATTTTATGAATAAATAAAACTTCATCCATCTTCTTTTCTTAAAGATTACTTCCCTTCCCTGTTTCCTCTTTCTTCAATTGAAATTTCCATGAGCCTACCTATTTTTTTTTTTTTTTTCTGTCTTCGTAATACTTTTTCTTTTTCTCACCCTGATCTAAAGAAGTAATAATCAAATTCTTCGAAATCCGTGAAGCAAGATGTTTCGTTTTAAGTTCGAACACATTCGGGTCTAATTTTAAATCGTTCCACGTGTGGATATAAATCAAATGGTAAGCAACGGGGAAAATGATTGCTTAATGATTTGGAATGGTTGTCTTTATCATTTGGGACTTTTATTTTTCGTATATTTTTGATGCCATTAATTAACAACAAGTCCATCAAACTTTGTTTAAAATTTCTTTTTCTTTTTTTTTTTAAGAGGAAAATGAAGATGAATTTTGATCGCTCCGAGGAAACAAAAGAGAAGAGAGTGAGAGAGAGGGAGGAACGGACAAACATGGAAGTTTGAGATTTAGTTTCTTGGAGTTATTTGACCAAGTTGAATATCGCCTTTATGCTCTAAGCTCCATCCAATTTAATGTCCACTGTAGTATAAAACTCCGTTTATCAAGTTGTTAAACTTAGTTTCTCAAACTATAATTGACACACAAGTTTGGGATTGTTGCTCCTTTTAAGTTTCACCTACAGGGGATGCCGGAGTGACGGAGAAGAGAGAAAGAGAGGCGAATGACGCTTTTCGATTATTCTATTTCGGTCAAGCACAAATTATTCAAAATATTGCGGGGCTCCGATGTTAATCGAACATGTTAAGAAATTTTATATGCGTTATATGAAATAGAATGTCGCCATATATCTACTCATCCGATTAAGCATTCGGAGTTTGTAGAAAGTTATAATGTAACTCTGCGAGCCAATAAATGTCTCATAAATTTTACCTTTTTTTTTTTCTTCTTTTTTTTAAAATCAGATTCGGATTGGTTTACTTTTTTTTCGGGGGAAAAGTCCAAGATAAAAAATACAAACTGGCTTAAATTGGTTGTTGTTTCGCTTTTTTCGTGAGCCGGGGAGTTCTGGAGAAAACATGTTTCGAGAGATAAAGCTTGAAAAAAATTTTGGGACTTCAAGTGCAATTTTTAAATTCTTAAAGCACTTCGTTCGCTACGCAAAACCGGACGGTGGACTTGCTGATTGTTGAAAAGATAGTTTTCGTTTCATTAATATTTTTAAGTAAAAAATTGCATTAAATGGAACGAAACCTACACTAAATGGTTCCTTATTTTTAGGAAAAACTGGTTATACATGTTTGATATAACGGTAAACTTAAATTACATTAAATATTCACAAAATTAGCCGGTTTTTTAAATATAAATAACATTAAATTTTGCTAATATTGACGTAATTTTAGCTTACCGACATATTTAAGATGCATAATTTACTTGTTTTGAAAATAAGGAACAATTTGGCATACGTTTCGCCCCGTTTAATGCAGTGTTAGACTTTTAAAAAGTTACTTAAAAAAATTTTTATCCCTCCGGTTTTGTGCAGAGAAAGAAGTGTTTGTGAACATTCCCAAACTGAGTCATGAACTATTCTTTTGCTTACCGCCCTAAAAAGTGCATAACATTAATTGAAATGTTTATTATAGTTTTTTTTATTGTTTGTTCCGGAACAAACAATGCCTGTTTCAAAACGGACACGTTTTGGCTCATTGCTTTTTCGGGAACAAACAATGCTTGTTCCAGAACTGACACGTTTTGGTTCATTGCTTTTTCGGGAACAAAAATTGCCTGTTCCAGAACTGACACGTTTAGGTTCATTGCTTGTTCCGCGACTCCGGAACAAACAACGTTTAATAAGTAAATCGGAACAGTCAATAAATCAAAAATTGTATGTTCCGGAACAAACAATTTAAATATTAACGTTTCAGTTCCAGAACAAACATTGCTTGCTCCGGAACAGACAACGAATTTGATATTGTCAGTTCCGGAACAGATAATCGATAAAGACTTGTCTGTTCCGGGACAAACAATAAAAAAAAAACAGATACTTGACCCTTCAGGGTTTCCGTACTGGTTACGTTAGGTTTAAACCTGACTTCATCAAGTTCCAACCTGTCATTGGTAATTTTAAAGTTGACATTGTCAAGTTCAAACTTGACATTGTCAAGATTGAACTTAGCATTGTTGGATTCAAACCTGACATTGTGAAGTTCTCACATTGCATTGTCACATTTGAACTTGCAAACAAATGTTGGTGGGTTATAACCTGAATTTCAACAATAAAGAAGTCACATGTTTTGACATGACTCCATCCTTTAATTGTGCTAGGGGAGATAGGACAAAAAGCGTAATTTTGACTCAGTAAAAAACTGTTAACTCCAGAAAAAAGAAGAAACAAAAATTTGAATTTGAATGCCCTTCAAAACGGAACGTGAAGGAGCGTGACGTCATCTGCCTAAAAGGGGTTGTGTTCATTTCTGAAACTCTGAACGGCATCCATGCGTAATGTTTACAAACAAGGCGTGTTTCGCTTTAAATTCGATGTCTCGCTTCGATACAGGCAGATGACGTGACACCAATAGAAAATCGTTTAAGGAGTGATCACGTGACATAAACTTTTCCGGACTTTGTTTTTCTTTTTTTTTAATTTGATGAAAAATTCTCACGTTTAAGTACTAGTTTTTAGTTAAGGGGCCATTCGAGTATTACGTAAGCATGATTTTGGTGAATTTGAACCCCCCGCCCCGTTGTAAGATATTTCGCCATGCTTAGCTTATGGAGAAGATGGTTAATGCGGACCCCCTCCCCCCCTAAAAATCTTACGTGATACTTTTAATGTTCCCTAAGAGCATACTATACATTAGTTTCCAGTGAAAATCTCGAAACATGTGACCTGTCTATTAGCAATAAACCATGAACCTTCGGGACATCCTTGGACTTTACACTCAGAAAAATACTGCTTTAGGGCTATGCAAAAAAGTGTTGCGACAAAGCATTTTTTTAAAAAGATGGGGCTATACAGTGGAAATGTTTTGTGACAAGACTCGTGAGTGTGAGTGTTTGTGTTCAAGATGTAACGCATCGAGCCGAAACAATTTTGCTTCGTGACAACGAAACATTGCTTGTATTGCGATCAAAACGGATTCATTTTTCTCACTGCATTTTATATTTCATCCTTGGCCTTATAATGAGTTAAAAAGGGAGGCCAACAGTAGTAGCAAATTTGACAGTATTAGACAGTAGCAAATTGGCTTGTCCATGGCTCCGTTTGTACTAAAGTAACGGAGCTAAGCATGAATCCCCGTTTCTCTTGTGCCAAAGGAATTAGCGGGAAATCTTATATATATACTGTGTATAGCGTCGAGAAAGCTAATATGTATTTTTTTTACTATTTACTGCTAAAAAAAAGTAATGAAAATGAAGAAAGCTTGTACAGTATATTTAGATTACTCTATCCGATTTAATTTTTTGCGAAATTTTCAGATCAAACTGAAAAATGATCTCAATCCGTCCCTGTTCCGAGATTTTTTTAAATCGGTTTAGGTGGTAAAACTAAGTTACATATTCTGTAAATAATACATTTTTTTTAAAAATATGTTGCGATAAACTAAAATAATTCTTTCAAAGTTGTGAAAATACTTAAACGCACATTTTCACGCTTTCAAATGTTCAAGGAAATCTTTCAATAAATCTGGATTAGCTTCGTTTTAATCCCCTACATGTCTTCTATAGGGAAACTCGGAAATGCAATTTCTTAACGTTCAAAAGCTTTATCCGTCTGTTATCATAACTTGATAAACCTAGAGTCAAACGAACATAGTCCCGTCCTTCTTCTTTTGATTGATCTTTTAGCTCTCTTTATCCTCTGTTTCGCTTGCACCTCCGTTTTATAAGGGAGTCCATCTCATATTCCGCCTTTTCTTAAGATTAGGAAACTTCGTTCTAACTTTCCAACCTTGGAACATATTCAAATTAAACCGTCTCTACTTCGTTAATAATTCAACGGTTAACTTACGGGGAGGGAATCATTTATATTTTAGAACAATATACGTCTGGGATTCTTTTTTTATGCAATTTAATTTAAGAGAGAAGCTTCCCGAAAACAAGAAATTAATACAACATACATACGTTTCACACGCCGATTTAACGCTACCTGCCTTCGTTTTTTTTAAACCCCAGTCCTCGACTGAAAAAAAAAAATTGTTCGGATGAATTCGACTTCTATGTTTAGCTTTTCTAGCTTTCAGATGAAGACAATAGAAAATGGGAAGTCAATACTCGATATTGTGAAAGGAAATTCTTTCATGGTTCACCGCATTTCTAATATTACTTGAAGAACCTGTAAAATATTCTATTCACTTAGGGGAAGAAAAAAAAAAAAGAGTTCAGTATTTACCTTAAAAATGAAAATTCCAATTTTAAAATAAGGGCGGTTTTTCTTTTCTTTCTTCCTCCCCCTTCCCCTCTTTAACTCCTTATTCCCTCTCTGTTCCCCCCTTTCTTTCTATAGCAGAAAGTTTTAAACCGAATAACTCGATGGTAGTAATATGATAATTCTTAAAGATGGTGAAAAATTCTAAAATGGGTTTTAAGCGATCTTTTTTTTTTTTTTTTTTTTTTTTTTTTTTTTTCTTTCTTTTTTTTATATAAAATATTCTCGATAGACGTGTTCGGTTAAACGAGACGAAATCGTTCCATTTTATGAGTCCGTTTTAACAAGTCAAATGCCATGCAAAAAAGGTTTCACTCTTCCTTTTTCACTCGGTTAAAAATTGTTATAGGTGTTTCGAGGGGTTTTGTTACATATTTCGCATCTATAAGTTTATCTTTTTGAAACTGCGTCTTGAAAAATAAAAATTCTTGGAATGGAAATTTTTTTTAAAAAGTTGATTTATCGGTTATTTTATATTTTAACTCGTTTGGGATATTTTTTTGCTGTATTGATCCCTGGCAAGGGAAACTTAAGTATGCCTGAAAAAGCGCCCCTGGTTTTTTCCAGGATTTTTTGACTTTTTTTTTTTAAAAAAAATCTTTATAAAATGTTTTTCAGGATTTTCCCGGACTCTGTCTCCACGTCTTTATGATAGGGGCACTGAAAATGAGTCAAATAATTTGGGTATCGCCCTTTTCTGAATCGGAAGCTGGTTTTGAAACTTGCTACAATCCTACCTTCAAAATCGAGAGAACTTCGTTCTACTAATAATAACACTAAGTCCTTTTTGTTTTTTTTCTGTGTTAAGTGAAGTTCCCCAGGGGTCACACCTTGGACCTCTGATCTTTCTCATGTTTATAAACGATTTGCCAATTGTTCTTAACTTAATTTCATCCCTTCTCTTCGCGAAAATTTAAAAATATTTAAAAACAAGTGAAATCGTTTTTATTTAGTGGAGCTTTTTAAGTGGTAGTTTTCTTAAGCATTTTTTTAAAGGTTTTTTTACCTACTATTTAAAAAATGAAATATTGCATTTTTTCATTAAGCCCAATTTTTAAAAAAAAATTGTAAAAAAGTGAAATACCGGTAGTTGTTATTTTATGGTGCTTTTCAAGTGAAATTTTTTTACCCACTTTTAAAAAAGTCACACTTTTCTTAGTCACTTTTTGAATTTTAACTTAAATAATTAAAATATTCGTTTGATATCGCCACGAACTTCACTTCATTACGCGGACCCCCCACAGAAATACGAAAAAAAAAATGGCCAAAACTCATTCCCAAGTCTGTGTGAAACTTAGACAGAAGTTGAAGGTGTCAAAAGCTTCGATATTTTGTGTAATTAAAAACCTGCTGCCCGTGCCCCAAAATGGCGGGCAATATATGGAAGCCAAAATTTGTAATTATGAATGAAATTTCATGAATATTCATTTTTAGGAATTTTTGTAGCTGCTGATTTCATATCTGGAATAATTATTTAAAAATTCAAGATGTCGGACTTAGTATGGCGACAAATGTAAAAAAAGTTAAAGTTGTTAAATTTTCATGAAAATTTGTACCAAGGGGTTTTCGAGGTCGATGATCTCGAATCCGCTAATAATTTTCTAAAATGTTTTTAAGGGACTCAATAAATCGAAAAAAATTAATTGACTCGTTGTATGTTCGAAATTTAGAAAAACGGTTTATGGATTCGAGATCAGCGACCTCGAAAACCCCTTAGTACAAATTTTCATGAGAATTTAACAACTTTAACTTTTTTTTACTCTTGTCGCCATACCAAGTCAGCCGTCTTGAATTTCAAAATAATGATTCCAGATATGAAATCAGCAGCTACAGAAATACCTAAAAATAAATATTCATGAAATTTCATTCATAATTAAAAATTTTGGCTTCCATATTACGCCCGCCATTTTGAATTTTGGGGCACGGGCAGCAGGCTTTTAATTGCACAAAATATCGAAGCTTTTGACACCTTCATCTTTTATCTAAGTTTCACACAGACTTGGGATTGAGTTTTGGCAACTTATTTTTTTTTCGGGCCACTGTGCCCCTCCCCCCCCCCCCTAAGAAGTTTCACTTCGAAAATTATAATTTTCTTAATAGTTTTCGTGCCCTCTCAATCTGGTTCTGAAGCATCTTATTATTTTTGAAAAGTACGGACATACCGATGGACCAAAAGAAACAAGAACCTTGCGCTTTTCATTGGTTTCTATTGTTTACATAATATTTTGCTTGTGTAAACAAGACGAAGACTCGAACGTGGCCTTGTCTTGTCCTTGTTGCGTCTTGCCTAATTGTCCATCACTAAACGGACAAAATAACTGTCAGCATTAATTTTTTTTTTCCCCCTCTTATTGTCATTCATTCGGAAAAGTGCATTCTTTGTTACTATAAATATCTAGAAAGCGAAAAACAAAAAAACAATGTGACGACAATAAAAATAAACTGGTCATTTAAAGTAAACAGGAGTCAGTGACAGTTTGTAACCAAGGACCGGTGGTCAAAACGTAAACGTGAAACGTGCGGTGTTAAATCGATAAATAACACGTGTCGCGAATTTCCGTTTCTAGCAAGCTTTTCCCGCCATAAGTTCATCCGATAAAAAGACAAATAAAGATTTATTATATCCCTCTTTTTTTTGTCAGGCGAAAATTTTACAATCATTAGTAGCAAATTGAACGTAAAACGATAACGGATTTTTATTCGTTTTTGCTAAAACGTTTTTTTTTTTTTTAAAGAAAGAGGGTGCGGTGTATTTACCGTGAATTTTGCCTTGTCAAAGGAAAAACAGGGAACGATTTTCAAAAAAGAAAAAAAAGGACGGAAGTAAAAAAGAAAAAAAAAGTATCCTTGAATGTACATTTAAGAAATTAACCGAAGGAGAAAACTAAACCGGTGATTTAGAAAATGGGGAATAAGAATGGGGGGAATACAAAGTGTAGGTTTCAAAAAACAAATCTAAGCCAAAAGAAACAAATCATTTGTCGCATTCTTCTACGTTAGAGGAAAGAGAATCGTCTTATTAAAAAAAAAAAAAAAGGAAAAAAATTGGTAAGACGTGGGACCTCGGAATACACTCTCAGCCCATCTTCTAAAGTGATCACTTCCTTGAATGAGTTCACCTTTACATCCTCGGCGGAGTTTTTTTTTTTTTTGCTTTTTCTGCAAACGAAAAGAATTAGAAATTGTAATGCTGCAGGTTTGTTTATTATCCATGAGAAGTCCATTTTAGCCGAAATAAAAATGAAACCTCAACGTAGTGTAACTCTTTTGTCAGCTTTGCTCGGGTTTAAAGGTTTATTCGTTGTAATTCAAATGTAAACTCTGAGAATTCCCTTTAATTAAACACGGTTCGGGTTGTAATTTTCTCCGCTATTTAACTAACAATTCCCATGATGCCGATCCTCTTTACTTTCTCCCAAAACATCCTCCCTAAATTCTATCAAAAATGCACCTATAGGACTAACGTGATTAATCGCTGCAGCATTTGAGACAGGCTCCCAACGTGCTTTTTATTCATTTATTTATTTATTTTTAAAGTTAATTTCATTGTATAATTTTCTGTTCTTTTTTGTTTCAGATGCAGCCGACCTTGATTGAGGTAAGATAAAAAAAAAAATATAGCCAAAAGTTGAAGGTTTCAAATTTGGAAGCAGGCAGTAAGTTTAATTATAATCTAATTTTAGATTTATTTTAAAAAGCTTAAAAGTTTTAAATCTAAACAAATACTAAAAGTCGGATGGTTCTACATCCGCCGCGGGGTCGTTTCGGGCTAAACATCATTTATATCAATTAGATATGAAACATTTGTCCATTTATCTATGCTACTTGCCGCACGCTTTTAGAAAGTTTTTTTTTTTTTTTTTACTTAATTAGAGAAAAAACAAATTGTAATATTTTTTGTACAGACTGGCAAATATATATAATGGATGAGATTGTAGGTGACAAAACAAGATACTGCAGTCGCCAAAAACACAATTAACATGAACTTTATTGCTACTGCTGCGATTTATTCATCTTTACTTTTAAGCGTTCATGTCTACTTTTAATGAAACGTATATACATTCAAGCTTTCTGAGTCATAGCCTGATAAAAATTTAAAGAAGAAAAATTAATATTTATGAGTATAAGGGGTATGAGGTTCATCATCCCAGCGAAAAATTTGGACGATTTTAAAAAGTCAAAATGCCGTCTAAATAACTTTTTTTAAGATTGATCGATTATGCAATTTGTCAGTTGTTGACGTCAAGAAGACGTCTTATTGACGTATAGAATAGAGGACATTAGGATTTCGAAATCGAGGTTACGCCCTATTGACTAATATGACGACAATTGGCAGGCCTCAAACTTGGTCCCTGAAAGTCCCTAAAGTCCATAATTTTTGAATCTGCAGCGCGTTTACGAAAAATTTCCTATAGTTTATAATAAAGAACGTGATATTATTACGAAGCAAAAATTAAAAAAAAAAATTTTTTAAAAGCGATTAAAATGTTTTTCTTCTTCTTCTTCTTCTTCTTCTTTTTTTTTTTTTTGTGCTTTTAAGTCATGTCACAAACCTTTAAAATCAATCAACCAGAGGAAGGTGCCTAAAATAAAAAAAACGGAGTAGCTTTAAGCTACTTTCAGGTTCTTAAAAAAATCTTTATTTTTTATGTTTTTGGTCCCTAAAGTTCCCGAAAGTCCCTAAATTTCAGACCAGAAACCGGTTTGAGGCCTGCAATAAGACGTCACCCACGCCATTTCGACGTCGAAAATCTGGTAAAAAGAAGTCTGATGATCAATGACCAATCACCAATGATGACAATGTCTGATGACCAAAATGTGACGTGCCACCATGATGTCACTTTTTTCGTTGGGATGAAAATGAGTATGAGTATCACTTGTATGATAATCCTCCTTCTCCTCTTCCCCCTTAATCCTGAAGCAGGATGCAGTGGTGCTCAGGATGAGGCCCACTCTTCGGATTTGTCCAGGGCACTCGATCTTCCGTCAAATTGACCCGCTCATATAGCGAGACTCGTGTAAAAATGTTTTATTAATGTCAAAAACCTAAAAAATGTAAAATGAAAATCAAAGTCAAGAAATCAAAAGAAGTTTTTAAATTGTCCTGGCAAACCGGATCGAATCGAACCGAACCGAACCGAACCCATACCCCCCAAAAAAAAACCGAATTAAACTGAAACGATTTAGAAACTTTTAGCTTAATACCCGAATCCAATAAAAACTTATATTAAAAACAAACTCGAATCGTATCAAAAAAAAAACCGAAGCGAACCGAAACCGAATTTTTCAAGAAATCAAGACCAAAAAAACCCGGTTTTTTTTTTTTGAAAAATGAAAAAAAAAAAAAAGATTTTTTTTCTGTTGTTACCAAGAGGAATCTGGTTATTTTTTTTATAAAATGTTGAACCAAACCAAACATAAATCTTTTTTTTTTTTTTACCCGAACCGAATTGAACCCAAGTCAATTGTTAACCCCACCCAAAAATAAACCTAATAAACCGAACCGATTTAGAAACTTTTAACTCAATACCCGAACCCAATTTAAAAACTTATATTAAAACCGATACCAAAACCGAACACAAATCATATGAAAAAATAATAGAAAGAAACGAACCGAACCCAAATTTTTCAAGAAATCAAGACAGAAAAACCCGTTTTTTTTTTTTTTTGAAAATTAAAGAAAAAGGTTTTTTTTTTTGTTGCTACTGAGAGGAACCTGGTATTTTTTTTTTTTAAATAAACTGTTAAACTAAACCAAACATAAACCTCTTTCTTTAAAACCGAACCGAACCCAAGCCCTGATCCTAGCTCAGCTAAATAAAAAAAAAAAAAAAAAAAAAAAACGGTTTCTGCGCTACGATTCTGAATAAACCAAGACCGGACCGAAGCGAAGTATATAATAGCTGAAATGCAAAACCAGAACCGATCCGAACCAAACATTTTTTTTTTTTTTTTTTTTGATGGGTTTGGGAGCACTGTTTTTAGACTAAAAGCAGAAAAAAAATTGATTGTTGAACCAAACCGAACATAAATCTTTTTTTTTTTTTTTTTTACCCGAATTGAATTGAACCCAAGTCCCCCCCAAAGAAAAATCTAATTAAACCGAACCGATTTAGAAACTTCAAACAATCACTACAATTCAGTCTACTAGATTGAATTGATTTTGGTAAACCCAAACCCATATACTAGGATATGAAAAGAAATATTTTCCTTTTGAACTACTGTGAGTGATGATGCACTGGAAAACGGTCCAAAAACAATGGCGAAAGTTATTACAGTGGAAACCCAGTATAGTCGGACGAGGAATAGAAAAACCTCAAAACCGCCTCATGGGCGACATGAAGAAAACTGGCCTAGCCATCGTATAAACCCCCAAAAAAAAAGACCCATTTGAATTCTTGCTTTTGCAGTTCTAGTTCTAAAATTTTCTTGTCGATTTGTATTTCAAGTTTAGCTTCGAGAAAAATTTTTCGGTGCAGTCTCGTCTTGATTATATGCTATCGTAATTTAACCTACTTTTCCGTGCATAACGCAAAGTAAAAGTTCCTTTTTTGATTTATGGGGTTAACAACATTCCCGTTAAAACGATTTTCCTTTTATTTTTCATTTATTTACAATCACGTCAGCCAGTTTAATGATTATATTCCGAGTTTTTCGACACATTCTTCTCGACGTCAACCAAGAATTTCTTGGCTTCGAACGAGCTGTTGATTGAAATGGAAATCTGAAATATTGTAACGATTTTTTTTCTCTCTCTCTCTTTCCTCTTATTTTGTTTTCAGAGTTAAATTGTTTTTTTCCGATAAATTCGACCGTCCCGTTCGAGATTTTTTTTTTTTTTCATTTTCGTTCGAAGACGACGGAGTAGAAGGAAAAAAAAATGCACATCTGTTTCTCTGATCCAAATTACCCTACCGACGACAGACGATCCAACAACAGACCCACGTGTTTCGGACGGTTTTTTTGAAAAATGCTTTTGGTTAAATAGAAAATATGAATGGATTTTTTAGAAATCTGTTTTTTTTTTTTTTTTTTTTTTCATTTGATTTTATTTTCTCTGAAGAAGATCCCCCTTTTTTTTCTTCGGGATGTCCAGTAGTTGTTAAAGGAACTACGGGCAGAAAAAAAAAGAAAATTTTTTTCAGGGGTCGGAAAAAGGGGAAAAAAAAACTTTGTTTAGGTAATGTAATGGAGGAGAGTGACAGCTTAAAATAATGAATCCACTTCGTGTCTCGACTCCAGGGTTCTGACGCACCGCATGTCATTCTTATATTTTCTTTTATTTTCTGGGTTTCACTCACGATTTGACTTTCAAATTACTCCCGTTTCTTGTCTCCTAATTTACAACTTTTACTCTTTTGACTTGTTTACTGTCTACGAGTTTTTCATTTATGCATAACCCGTCGCATGTAAACTCTTTTTTTTTTTTTTTTTTTTTTACGTAGTGTTAGGGATGAAAAAAAAATGAGAAGGAGGAAGGGTAATAAAAAAAAGTAGCCGTGAAGTCGAGTCACCCTTCCCCGATACGTAGGTAGATGATAATGATGTAATTGAATCGATGATAGAAATGACGTTTTGACGACGGAGTAAAAATTTCCGATCCCCCATTGATTCGAATTTTCCCCCGCTCGGTAAGTTCTTATGGATTCTAATAATTAATCAAAAGGCCGCAAAAACAACACTCCACGCGCTTGGGTTTTGCGGTTTTGTTTCGTTGCAGAGGAATAGAAGACTTGGAGGTTTTTGGGATTGTAGCGTACGTGTGTTATCGAATTCGGAGACTTTTTCTTCCTTTCAATTATTCGGTCCTTTTTCTTCTACACTCAAAAAAATGAATACTGGTCGCCAATACAATTTAAACTGGATTTTGCGCCTAATTAAAAATTGATTAGCAGCCATTACAATTGTATTAGTCTCCAGTCAATTTTATTTTCGGACCAGTCAAAGCGTCCAGTCAAAAATGTATTACCCTACTTTTTTTTTGAGTGTAGTTTTGAAAGATCCTTCAGCAACAATGAAGTTTTAAATATAATCTTACCTTTCTGCGTTTTTTTGCTGCTGACTTTAAAGACATTTTTTTTTTCTGATACCTAAAGAGTATCAACCGTCCTTCTGATCCTTCTTTTTCTTTGTTTCATTAGAATTATTTAAAAGGGATTAGTCTTCCATCTGGTTGCACTCAAAAAAATGTTTACTGGTTGTCAGTCAAAAGCGAGCTAGATTTTGCTCCTTTAGTGATCCCAAGAAAAAGTGCGTTATAAAATTTTATAACTCTAATAACGTTTTGGCCGATTATAAAATTTCATAACTATATATAAATTTTTATAATTAAGATTTTTAACTGAGCAATATATTAATTTTATGCTTGAATTGCACTATATTTAGCATATGGGGACTTTATAGGCTCTTTTTTAAACATTTTTCATGAGGAAAAAAAGGAAAAAAAAATTAAAATTTTTTGGAAGAGAACCCGAGTCTTGTGATCGACTTACCAGCCGCCTTTACTCACTGCACCACTATTCAACTGATTTTTAAAAGCGGCAATATGGTTCTTAAATTGCCAATTGTTTTGACTTATAATATTTTCCAGCTTTTTCCGAATTTTCGGTTTATTTCTTGTATTTTCAATTTTGCTGCTTCTCCATTATGGCTCAAAATTAATTTTCTAGAATTAATTTTCAAAATTTCCGGAAGTACTGTGCTTTAGTTATTCTATGAATTTTCGACCATGGATTAAGAATACAAAAAATGCAATGTAGTAAAAATGGCCGACTCCATTTTTAAATCTTGGGTTAGAAATCCATAGAATAACAAAAGCACAGTACTTCCGGAAATATTGAAAATTAATTCTAGAAAATTAATTTTGAGCCATAATGGAGAAGCGGCATTTGACAAAGGCTCAAAAATAAAGAAAAACAAATAAAAAAATTCGGGAAGCGTTTGAAGAAAATAAAAAAACTTAAAAAAAAACTGAAAATAATGTGTTATAAAATTTTATAACGAATTATAAATAGATGTCTTTTTTGGCGGGTTATAAAATTTTATAACGAAGTTTAAGTTTTTAATAACTCAAGTTTATAACACACTTTTTCTTGGGGAAAAATTAAGTAGGGACCAAGACAAGTTGACTATAATGACTAGTCAAATTTTACGAACTACTGATCAAAAGTTCTTAAATCAAAGTTTGAATGCGTAAAATATTTTTCAGTGTTTTTTTTTTTTTTTTTTTCGGTTTTTATCAGAAGCTCTTGGATAATATTTCTTGGGTTGTCATAGTGCCCATCTTATGGGTTTGTAATAATTTTTTTATACTCTTGTGCTACGTCATATGCTCAGTTTTTTCCGCTCTATCGGATTTAAGAAAAACACATACGTCTTTCCGCAAAAAAAAAAAAGAAAAAAAAATTGTCGACTTTTTTTCTCTTAGGGAATTTTTGAAACTTAAAGCTCAAGTCGGCACGCCTTCCCGTTCAGAAAAAAATCTGGAAAAATTCAGGGTTTATTAGGGTCCCATAGAGAACGAGATTCCACCCGGTCCGACATCAAATTCGAAAATTCGCAAAATAAGGAACACCCTAGTGAATAATTTTGTTTCGGAAAATTTTAATTGGTCGTTTATTTAATTTTTTCGGACGGTTTCTTATCTGTATCTTGATTCTTGATTGGGGAGCTGTCTCATCCCATCAAAAAAAAAATCTCAGTGGGCAAAGTAAAGTATGTGGCGAGCAAAATGAAGAAATTTAATTTTTCCAAAAAAGAAGAAAGGTTGCCAAAAATTTTTAGTTGGCAGAACTTTTCATCTAGTCGGCAAATTTTGGATTGAAACCCACCCCCCCCAAAATCCTTCGCGACGTCCCTGATAATAGGTTTTTCATAAATGGACACCTGACTAATTTAATGAGATTTTTTTTTTCCTCTCCGAAATTGTCCAGCAAAAAATAAATTTTTTCCGATCAAGACTTAAAAATTAGGGAATAATTACGAAAAATTAAACAGTTCGGTTAAATCGGTTCCATTGACGAAGAAAAATCACAAAGCTGGGAACCGCTAACCGTCCCTCGTCTCCCCCACTCCCTCCCTCCCTTCACCGTTTAAAATGCAGCAGATGCAAGAGACGTATGCATTTGATGGGATCATTAACGCGTTATCGGATTCATTAAAACGGGAATTTGTAACAATCAAATCGCGGTCAATGGAAAACCCGGAAGCTTATTTTTAAATTCATATCCTCTTCGGGGATTAAATCTTTTTTTTTTTTTTTTTTTTTTTTTTTTTTTTTTGTTTTGTTTAAATTCGTTGCATTCCTCCCCCCCTTTTGTCTTTCCTCCCTCCTGGGCGAGAGTCAATCTTATAAAATGAACAAAGGTTATTAATTTAAAGAGGTGAAAGCTAGAAATGAATGTAAGTGCGGATGTGAGTGTGAGCTTGGGTTTAATTGGATCAAAGAAACAAATCTGGATTCCTTGAGTGCCGAGGCGAGGAAACAATTCTCGCATTCCACGCCTTGACTTCATCACTCCCTTTATGCCTTTTAAAATTTATCTCAGTTTAAATTCGTTATTGTTTTGCATTACTTTTTTTTTTCGCGCTATTTTTATTTCGTCGGGCGTGGGGGAGAAAAGTACCCGACTTTGCATGTAACTGCATATTATAATTAAAGAAAACCGTTCCGGTCGAGTTTTCTGGTGGAAAATACTATAATTTTCCCATTTTCCAGTTTCGTTTTGAGCGGTTGGGAAATATGTAAATTAATACCTCGAATGAAACATCGGTTTGGTTTGCCAATAAATTATGAAAGGAGGATGTTGTATCCAAGACATTTTGCCCCCCCCCCTTCTCCTCCTCCTCTATAAATTACGACTTGAGGAAATGTCCAGAAACCCGTTGATTAACGAACTAAACTACATTTTCGCGCGAAATTGTTCGAATTATAAAATACAAGCATAACTCGGGGAAAAAGGAGGGCGGGGGGAGGAAGGGGGGGGTTAAATATGTTGGAATCGGTTACCGCTTTAATATATTTTCTACTCTTCTAACCGTAAAAAGATAAAAATGAAATTAGGGAATTAATCAAAAACTGGTAAATGGTGATATAACGAAGGGAATAATTTATGATGTCGGACTGCTGTCGCGGCCATTAAGTCAGAGTTATGATCCGATAATATGGGGCAGATGGTTTCCTCCCATTACCAACACACTTCGATTCCTCTCTTGTCGTTCACCTTTTTGTGTATTAATTTTAATCATTGATAGACTTTGTGAGGGCTATTAGTTGAAAATTATCGTTTGTCGCAAAACTTTATTTTTTTTTTCGCGATTCTTTCCGAGTTCCCTTTACATTTTCATTTTGTCTTTTACACGCTTCTTCCTTGAACGAAAAAAAGAATTATAGTTCGCGACCTCAAAATACAAAAGTCGCAAATCGACCGCCCCCTTGAAAATGGAATACAAAAATCGCGCAAAATAGACGAATTTGAAATTTTTCAGGAGAGCGTTTTGAAAGTTTAAATTGTAGCCTTTTCTTTCATTAAATTTTTTTTTCGATTAAATCACCTTCATTTTATTTGCCCTTTATTCTAGTATCATATATTTTAAAAAAAAGAACTGATTTTTACGTAAGTTATTAAAAAAAAAGTTAGAAGAGCCCAGAGAAAAATATGACGTCATGGTGACCGGTCCGATTCTCGTCACCAGGTATGGTCATTTTCCTGGACGTTTTTACGAGATTTTCGACGTCTTGATGACGTCAAGACAGTACGACCGGTAATATTTGTGACTGTTTGACGTCTAACTTTCGTCGTACTGATGCCAACTCAATTTTGAAATACAAACGTCATGACGTCAATTAGACGTCATATTGACGTCACTCAATGACATACGCTATCGGTCATACTTAATGACGTCATTTTCACGTCGAAAATCTCGTAAAATAGTCCCGGAAAGTGACCATGCCCGATGACGTCTCCGGCACGTATACACCGTAAAAAATTTTGTGTTAAAAGTAACATAAACGTATGTCAGAAACAATCCACATATCTTTTTTGTTGTTTTGTTTATGTTTACCTTTTGGAAAAAAACAACATAAAAAAGTTATGTGGACCATTTCTGACATGTTTGTTATTATTTACAAAAAATTTTTTACGGTGTATGGTTGACGTCTTCATGACGTTTAAAGTACGTCACCTTTTTCGCTGGGAGGGACCAAATTTTATTTCGTTATGTTTCCAGAATAAAAAAAGACGCGACTTTTTCACTCTGTAAGCGTATACCAACACGGTGTTGATCCCCCCAACGTTAGAAAAATAAAAGCCCCTATTGGTTTATATGTCGGTCACTGGACCCATTCAATAATTTTTTTTTTTTTTTTTTTTAAGAAATTTGCACCCAGTTAGCGAAGAAATATTAATATCCATAAAATATTTTTTAAATATTTGTCAACATTTGTAAAATATTTTTGTCGTTTCTTGTTTCAATAAATATTTACAAAAAATTTTTAAAATATTAAAAAATATTTACAAAAAATATTTTATAAATATTAATATTTTTTTGTTGACTAGGGAAAAAATGTAGGGCTAAAATTATATTAACAACCCACTGTAATCGAATAATTATTTTGGTAATCTTTTTGCGACAGTTAGCAACGTTAAAATTAGAATAAAAGTCGATTTGAGACCTTTGTATCCCAGCTTTTTGCAATGAAATTTGGATTTGGGGCTTTTTCATTCTGAATGTAGTCAAATTGGCCAAAGTCGGCAAAATTTTGAAGAAGGAGGATGAAAGACCTTAAAGAAAAAAGTCCGGAAAAAAAAAATTCAAGGGGGTCGATTTGCGATCCTTGTGTTTTGAGGTCGCGAAATGGAATTTTTTTTTTTTTTTTTTTTTTTAATGTCCGAGGCAAAAGCGTACAGAAGAGAAAAGGAAAATGTAAAGAGAACTCGGAAGGAGCGTGTTTACAAGTTTGAATCTCCTTATCGAAAATCGAGAGAATATTGAGTAGGAATCGAAAATCCGAAAAGCTAACATTTGTCTTCATTTATCCGTCAAAACCCCCCCCCCCCTTTTTGACTTTCCCGAAGATTTAAACAAGAATCATTAAACAGTCGCGGTATTATGAAAACCGAGGGTATTACATCCCGCAGCTTTTATTTATCCTTTGTATTATTTCGCCGGTTATAATATCTCGATTCCTTAGTTTCAGAAAAAAAAAAAAAAAAAAAGATAAAAAGGCTATGGAACCACTGCTTTTGTTTCAGTTCAACAATATTTTTCTCGTTTTTTTTTTCTCCTCTCATTTAAAAAAAAGGCAGAATACAATTATAGCAATTCTATTGTTCTTTTTAATTTTATGCCAACACGGATGGACTTTGCTTTATATAATTTTCCTGTTGTATGTTTTCATCAAATTAACATTCAGGCTAACTCCCAATTTTTTTTTAAATGTGTGTTATTATTTTTTTTTAAAAATAAATTAATCAAATGATAAGATTATGTAAGATCAGTTCCTGTGTCACAGGTGTTTCAAATTACTCGTTTATTTACTTTTTCATTTTCGAGAGAAAATTATAAATGATGAGAGAAAATCTCCCGGAATTTTTTGTTGTTGTATTTACTAAGAAGCATAGGCGGGAGTAATTCGAGATAACACTCAATTTAAAAGAAAAAAAAAAGATAGAAGTTAAAGGAGGAGAAAAAAAATCATTTCAAAAAGGATAAACCTGACAAGATAAATCGGCGAATAACAAATAAGAATGTAACCGTATTATGTAAGACGCGGGGGAAGAGGCTTGAGAAATGGATTTTGTTTAATATAGAAATATTATAACTCATTTTGTGAAAAACAACTTTTCAATTTGTACTGTCTTCCTTTTTTATTATATGACGAAGAAAAACGAATTTAAAAACAAAAATGAGAAACGATACAGGAGAAATCTTGTAAAAACACTTTAGACGAGAGGATCGACACTTTAGAACTAATTCAGTTTTGAATTTTCAAACAAGTTTTTCAAAGTTTTGAGTAACTGAAGAGAGAGAGAGGAAAAAAAAATAGAATAAAAAAAAAAAAAAAAAAAAAAAAATGGGAGGAGGAAAAAAAAAAGGAAAGGAAATTTAAAAGTGAGCTTTGCTGGAAAGCTGTGATAAAGTTAAAAATTCCTAAGTACGGGTTTGTTTGAATATTTGATGCACTTTTGAATCATTCCGTGATATCTCGCGATGTTGAGGGATCGTTGAACATAGATTTTTTTTAATAAAGAACGTGTTGATTTCTCCGAATGCCAGTGCCGAAACCTTCACGGTGAAAAGAGTAAATAGTACCCGTTTTGGGTGATTTAGGATATGGATCATTTTTTTCGTGGAATGTTTTTCGCTGAATTTGTTCATGAGAAGGAATCGTAGGTTTTGAAGAAAGAGTGAAAACTCCAGAGTGCTTGGTACCACGGGTAGTACACACTCTAGAGTTTCCCCTACCTTCAGATAGTGCATACCTGGAGTAGTATGTTTTACTGGGAGTGTATCCTACCTTTCACACCGGCAATATATACATTTCATTATTTAAAAAGAATTTTAAATCTTACGCAATATCGGAGGTGGGTAAGAGGGTCGGAAAATTCTTATGGTGACTTACATGGGTAAGGGGGGGTTAAAATTAGGTAAAAAAACGTAATATGTGGACGGTTCGTTTCGATGTAAGCTGAACGGCTTAAAGAATTTTCTTAGTTTCTTTTGGTCTGCATTTAATTGGTCAGTAAAAAAATTGATTTGAACAGTAATTTAAAAAAAAAAAACGGTCAGTAAAAATAATTTTTTTTTTTTTTTTTTTTTTTTTTTTTTTAACTGATCAAATCAATTTTTTTACTGACCAATTAATTACAGGCCAAAAGAAACTAAGAAAATCCTTTAGGTTAATAATCTTATATGTAAATTCTTTAGGTTGTAGCAGTCCCAAATCGGTTTGGAATTTTGGTCCCTATTTGGTTTGGAATGAAGTTCTTACTTTGGTTCGGGACGATGGTCCACAGTCGATTTGGGACAACAGTCCCAAAACTGTTTGGAATGTCAGTCACTGTTTGGTTTCCTATTTGGTCACTATTTGAAGCCCCCACTAAGGTTCGGAATGATGGTCCCGAATCGGTTTGGAGTGTCAGCCCCTATACGGTTCCCTATTTGGTCACTATTTGAAGCCCCCACTTAGGTTCGGAATGATTGTCTCAAATCGGTTTCGAATGTCAGTCCTTATTTGGTTCCCTGTTTGGTCACTCTTTGAAGCCCCCACTTAAGATTGATGGTCCCAAGTTGGTTTGGAATGTCAATCCCTATTTGGTTTGGAATGGAGTTCTTACTTAAATACGGAATTATGGTCCCCAGTTGATTTGGGACATCAGTCCCAAGTCGGTTTGGAATGTCTGTTTCTATTCGGTTCCTGTTTGGTCACTATTTGAAGCCCCCACTTAGGTTTGGAATGATGGTCCCCAGTCGGCTTGGAATGTCAGTCCCTATTTGGTTCCCTGTTTGGTCACTATTTGAAAACCCCACATAGGCTCGGAATGATGGTCTCCAGTCGGTTTGGAGTGTCAGCTTCTGTTTGGTTCCCTGTTAGGTTCCCTATTTGGTCACTCTTTGAAGCCCCCACTTAAGATCGATGGTCCCAAGTTGGTTTGGAATGGAGTTCTTACTTAAATACGGAATTATGGTCCACAGTTGGTTTGGGACATTTTCCCTATTCGGTCACTATTTGAAGCCCCCACTTAGGTTTGTAATGATGGTCCCCAGTCGGTTTGGAGTGATTATTCTAGGACGATTTGAAAAGAGGGTCCAACGTAAGTTTAAGCTAAATCGAGTAACAGAACTTTGTATTTTATTTAATTTAGAAATTATATCCTGCTTTTTTGTTTTCAAATCTACACTCAATTCTATACTATATAATATTTTATAAATTTATAGCTCTGACTTTGTCGGTCGAAGTCATCGGAATGCTTTGTTCCGATGCCTGGTAGCCTTCCCCTTATAGAGGAAAAGCTGAACTAAACTAGGGTCGGGTCGCCTAAATGTAAACACTCTCGAAATGTCAACACCCCTTATTTTTTCTTAAGTAAAAAGCGTTTTCGGCCCAAAATATAATGAAATGTGTTCTTTGTTTCATAATCTTCCTACAAAAGCCTGATTTCCCCCCGAAAAATGTTTACTGTTTTTCTTATAACGTATTTAAAAAAATACGAATTTTTTTCTCGGTAAAACTCGTCTTATGGATTTTTTTCGAATATTTATTTTGAAGGAAAGACACATTAAAAAATTTTGAAATTCCACTCATTTACTTACATGTTAATGAAGTTTATGTTACTGACTTACATTTCAAGTAATGTTAAAGATTTTAATATTTTTTTCTTAAATTTCCGCAAAAGATCGAAAATCAAAAAGATGTCCGAAATGTCAACACGCCATTTTGTCCATTTGATTGTTATGTAAATAAAAGAATTTTTCGGGATTTTTTTTTATTTTAAAAAAAATTGTAAAATTATTTCCGTGAGCATTGATTTGTAAAAGTGGTATGTATTACAATTAGAGGGATGATGTAGCATTCTAGAGAGATAAATTTTGAACTGATTTTTCTTCACGGAGAGCTGTCTGGTGAGCGTTTACATATAGGTTCATTTTTATGAAAAACAGGTAAAATCAAACCGAAATGTCAACGCTATTGTATCAATCCTCTAAGCGAAATTTCAAAGTAGGACCTGTATCACATATTTACTTCATGTCTTGAAGAACACATTGGGCTGTTGGATCACTTTTTAAAACGTAATTTTTTGTAAGAAAAAAATATTTGAAAATGCCGTGTCCGAAATGGCGGAGAGTGTTTACATTTAGGCGACCTGACCCTATCGTTTTGTTTACAAATAGGTCTGTTTAGTTCTTTTCCTCCCCACCCAATAAAACGCACCCCACCTGTTATCTTTCTTGTTATATTAAAACGCCAAGGAAAATAAGTTATGTTCAAGCTATGTTGCTAAGCCATGAAGAATATGTTGGACATCACTTGATGTCCAACTCGTATGGAGCCCCTTCCAACCGATGTTGTTAAGATTTTCAGGGACGATGAGGGGGCAAAGCTACTCATTTTACCGACCAAACTTTACTTTGCGACAGTTGTAACATTACACCCGTCTGTTTGACGGGGGAGCACTAGTTTTATTGATTAATTTTTTTTAACTTTACCGTCAAAAACATATTTAACTTGCCAAGCCTTTTTTTCCACTTATCTTCTAAATATAAATTACTTGTTAAATAAATTATTTTACTGACCATTTGTAACTGACTTTTAAAAATACTGACCGTTCAATATTTAAACTGATCATTTAATATATTTACTGACCATTTAAATATAATTATTGACCAAAATCCTTAGTTTTTTTACTGACAAATTAATATTTTCAACTAATTCATCTCTTCCAGAAAGCATTTTCAATTTCTTGGACATGCTGTGGACTGTCCGTCCATTAGATATGCACAGGATATCCTATTCCACGGGATATCCATAAGACGTCCAAAGGACGCTTTTTGAGTCAGTGCGGACATAGGTAAATCCTATGGACGTCCAATAATAAATATCCTCATGACGTCCTGAAGACTTCCTCGGGACTGGATGGACTTTTTTATCTGAGTGGACTTCATCTTCGACCATTAACAACCCTTCCTTCGTTTTGTAATTATGTATCGAATTTATTAACACACGTTCACCTCCTCAATTCGACAAGTACCCAGTAAAAGTCTGTGTATTTATTGATCCTATTGTTTTGATTGCTTTAGCCGCGAGAGGCTTTTCTACTGTAATAATATTATTATAACAAGTGTTTATCATAGGAATAACATCAACATGCGATGTCCTCGCTTTGGTTATTACATTACAGGCCTGAAATATTGCTCTTGTAAAAAATGGAAAAAAAAAATACAATTTCCTTTTTACGCCATTTTTTCGCTTAAATCATTTTTAAGTTAATTCATTACAGATGAGGGGGAAGAAAAAAAAATAGGTATAATTGACCGGGCGATTACCCGGACATCTGTGTTTGATTATCCGAACGGAGAGATAATCGATTAATGAAAAAAAAAATCGAGTGTGAGAATCCCGCACATTAAAAAAAAAAACAGCTCCTCAAAAGCTACCTTTTTTTTGTTTTGTTTACCTTAAAAAAAGAAAAAAAAAAAAAAAAAAAAAAGATGACTGCACTGTGACCGTCGCACTTTCACGAACTGCTCCTATGTGAGTGATGTATTCCGGATACCACGGCCGGCATAAGATATTTATGAGCCAGACTTGAGTTTCATTTTCTGAAACGCATCTCGGAATGATTTATTCATCGACCTTCTTTCAACAAGCTTACCTTTTTGTTCTACCATGCAAAAATATCTCGAGTGTAGAAAATAACCGTATGAAAATGTGGAGCTTTCCCCCGTTCAGTTTTCCCCTCCCTTGCCCCTCAGTTTCCCTCCCTTCGCAAATGTAAACAATTATTCGCTTCTCAGATTTTCATTCCTCTCGCGATTCATTTTCACGGTTCGTTGTACGTAAATGCGGCGCGGGTCGAAAAACTCGAAACTCGGCTTTTTCGCCGTCCATTCACTGACGGGTCGCATTGCGGTTTTGCTATGCACCTTACTACCGTAGACGTCAAACCGGGTGTTTGCTTTAAAGGGGAAAAAAAAGAAAAAAAAAAACATAAGAAAAAGTTTTAAAAAGAAGACGAAGAAACAACGGGGGAATTTATTTCTGGCTTTTTGACTTGATGAAATCCAGCAAAACCTCCGTGACCCACTCTTAAAGAAATGAGAAATCTCGTTGGGTTAAAGCAAACTTTTCGATGAAAATTTATTTAATTTAATGAAAAATCACGGGCAGGGTCGGGGTAAGGCGTAATTTTTATTTGACATGGTACCGGTGTTAGGGTAAAGGGAAAAAACTCAGTTTACCTTATCAAAAAATGCTTTGTTTCTTTGTAATACAAAGCAGTGGGTTCGAATGCAACGTTTCCTTATGAGGAACCTTTGCAAACGATAGCATTAAAATTGCTCCATTGTACGGAAGCCCTGAAAGGTCACGCAAATTATTCATTGTTCACTGCCAGTTTGGAACTGGCACTGCTTGTTTCGGAACAGGCAGTTAGTAGTTAAGAATTGGGCGCAGGAACTCACTTCCTATCTAAATCTATGTAAAAAAAATAAATTCCTCACTTAATTGCAGCCTCATAAAAAATTTCTGACTTAATTGCTGGGAGTACGACTCCACTTCTTTATAAAAAATCCCACGATTCCACTCCTCCGTAAAAAATTCTCTACTTAATTGCTGGGAGTAATACGCCACTTCAAAAAAAATTTCCGATTTAATTGCTGGGGGTACGACGCCAGTTTCCCTATGACATCATTTTCGTCTTAGAAAAAAAAGAAGCAATCGTTTTATGAATTGCAAAAAAATTAACAAGTTTTCAGGCTGATGTTCGCGACTAAACCTAAGAAAAAAAATCAAGGTTGTTCGCGTAAGAAAAAAAAAAAAGATGCGATGGTTTTATTATTATGAATTAATTATCTCGGGAAAGTCGCCGGGTGCATGACTCCAGTTTAACACTTTTCATGTGTTTAGTATGATATCATTTTAAGCCTAAGAAAAAAAAAGAAGCAATCGTTTTATTAATATGATTTGCAAAAAAATTAACAAGTTTTCAGGAATTAATTATCTCGGGAAGTGCACTACTCCACGCGTTTTGTATGATTCATTTTAAGCCTAAGAAAAAAAAAAATCAAAGCTGTTTGAAAAAAAAAAAGAAGCAATTCTTATTGCAATGGAAAAAAAAGTTGTCATTTTTGTTTTGATGGGTCATTTTTTGGATGATTATTTAAGGAAATAATTTTGTTAAAATTTAATCATTTAATTAGAATTATTCATTTAATCATCATCATGGATAAAATAAAATTTTTATTAATTGTTTTATCTTCGATAAATATATTTGTGAAAGCCGATCCTCCTCTAGAAGTGATTGAACCACTATTTACAAGAAGGAATAATAATAGTTTTGATCAAAATATATATTATGTGACTGACGATATGACATATTGTGATCCGTCTTTTAATATTGGTGCGGTATTATATTTTGAGGTTTTTCAAGATCGCACTTCTTCTGCAGAGGACGAACGTCAGCAATTGAATATTACAATAGATGCCATAGCCACCAGATTGTATAAATATGAAGATCGTACACCTGCTAGTATATCAATTTATTTGTTACGAAATAATCATGTTCAAGAACAATATGTGATGGGAAAAAATGCCATACAGGCGAGTGACTTTAAGAAAATCTTAAAAGATAAATTGATACCACATATAATTAGGTTACGAGATGAGGCATTAGAGAATAAATCTGCAACTCTTAATCCTCGCTACTCTATTTTATTTATTGTAAAACTTTTAAAAAGCGAGAATCGTCGAGATTCTTTTTTTCTTTTTAAAAAATCTATTACAAATATTGCGCGAGTACCCTTTGAATAATTTTAATATGTCTTCTCACAAATTGACTAATTCAATTTGGCGTTATTCAATACATCGTACAGGGAAACCACGTGAAAATAAAGGTGAAATAGAACAATTAAAGGTGAAGATAAATGAAAACAAAAGTGAAATAGAACAATTAAAACAGGAGATAAATAAGAAAAAAAAGCATTTAATTTATATTCCTCTTTATGGGACGCGAAAATTGTTAAGTGAACCCTTTTTTCAGATTATGGATAAAGATCATTATGAATGTTTTCGAGATGGGCAAATGGGAATTTTGTCCATAACTAAAGATATTATAATAAAAGTTAATGGTGAATTGATTGATTTTAATAAGAATAAACTATTTTCTATTAATAGAGGTGATAAGTTGTTTTTTCTTCCATTTACATTTAATGAGACAAGCATGTATGCTGAATTTTTGTTTGCATTTAACGAGTGAAAATGGAAAAAAAAATTATTGTTGGTGGAATTGCAAGTATATCACTTGTATTTGCAATTGTTTTATTTGGCTTAATGAATACCAATTATGCTAAAGAAATAAATAAGGGAGGAGATGTAGATTTGGAAATGCTGTGGCGACAATCTCTTACTTTTGAGTTTATACGCAAACACGAGAGAATCGTTAATTGGAATCTTGTGAGTCAATATGCAAATTTTTCACCGAATTTATTACGCACCTATCAACACAGGATCAATTGGACAATTTTTTTACGTTATCATAGTTTAAGTGAAGATTTATTGGAAGAATTCATACCCTTTTTAGACTGGAATGCGGTTTCTCGTTATCAAATTTTATCATCGTGTTTTATTCGGGATTATTATAAATCTCTTAATTTAAAAGATGTGTTGAAATATCAAAAATTAACACCCACTATGGAAATTTTTATTAATAACAAATTAAATGTGAGTCAGTGAATTTTTTTTAATCTTAAATAAAAATGATATACCATTTTTACTATTAGATGTAGTTATATTTTCAACTATGACTAATATTTTAGCCTCGACCATTAGATGTTTTTTTTATGTTAAATAAAATGTTAATTAACTTTTTATATCCTGATTTTTTATTATGAAATACAATTATATTTTCAACTATGACTAATATTTTAACCTTGACCATTTGAAGTTTTTTTATGTTAATTTACTTTTTATATCCTAATTTTTTTATTATGAAATATAATTATATTTTCAACTTTGACCAATGGATGCATTTTTATTTATGCAATTATATTTTTAATCTTGAACATTAGATGATTCTGTCATCATAGGGGATATAAAAACCAAATAATCGGGGAAAAAATTATTAGTTGGTTTTAAAGCTATAGAAGTTGTTTTTCAAAAGTGAAAATATATTTCATGTAAGTATTTATTTTGTCTCATTTTATAAAGTGATTGATAGGAATTTTTTTTTTTAACAGAATGTCTTTTCATATTAATCCAGTTCCTTCTACTTTTTCATCTGACGATTTAACTAATCGATTAAAAAGGGCTAATACAATAAGGAGTGAGAAATTTTACTCATTTTTAGAACAGAAAAAATTTTTGGGAAACACAAAGAAATCACTTGATATAATTAACGGTGAACATCAACATCAACAACAACAACAACAACAACAACATCAGTGCGAAATTTGCGGTATATTATTTTCTAGGGCGTATAATTTAAGTCAACATTTAACCGAAGATCATGATATTATTACGGGGGAGGGGGTTACAAAAAAATCTAGTGCATTTAATGATTATTTTTCATCATCTGAAATAACTCCAAATTTCTCTGAAAAATTTGATTTAGATATTTTTTTTTCTAGAAAAAAAAAAATATTGTTTTCCTTCATTAGTAAACAATTACCCACAAAATGGAATATATGTTTATCTATTACATTTTATAAGCATGCCCCGGCTGGAGAAAATATTGTAAAGGAGGTATTTTTTCATTCCCCTACCGTCAACACTCTAACAAGTGATCAGGTTATGAGTGTAATTGAAGAATTGCCTGATATTTTCCAGGGTAAAGTTGAAGCGTTCGTTAACCTTGGTTCAGGGTGGTTATTTGGGAATTTAAATAAATGTTTCATTAATATTGCTAAATATGAACCATTTGCACCGGGGTCATATATTCCAACCCCCGTGGAAATACGACATTCGAAATATAAAATTTTAAATGTTAGGAATAATGACGATTATTGTTTTAAATACTGTATATTAGGTAGCTTGCACAAAATAAGGGTTAACGCTGAAAGACCACAAAAATACAAGGAGTGGTTTAATGAATTAAATTTTACCGGGATTAATTTTCCTGTATCAATATGTGATATTGAAAAATTTGAAAAATTAAATAACATTTCGGTAAATGTTTATGGTTTTGAAAAATTTATATTTCCAATTAGAATTACTAAATTGAGGGAGGCACCCCATCATGTAGACTTATTATTCTTAAAAGATGGGGAAAATGTGGAAAAAAATCATTATTGCCTAATTAGGGATTTTAACGCTTTAAATTATAAATATTCGAAACACCATGGAAAAAAATTTTCTTGTAGATTTTGTTTATCAACATTTACTACAGAAAAAATTTTGGAAAAACATAAAAAAAACTGTCATAATCCGCAAAAAATAACAATGCCAAATTTTAATGAAAAAGTTGAGTTTATAGGTGTTAAATATATGGTAGAAGTTCCCTTTTTTATCATTTTTGATTTTGAAAGCATAATTTTACCATTTGATTCTGAAACAGGGAGGGCAGATCATACACCATGTGCATATTCTTTTATCATATTAGACAGGGGTGGAAAAATAGTTGAAATTGAGGGACAGCGTATTTTTCTTTATAGAGGGGAAAATGTTGTTCAACATTTTTTGCAAGAATTATTAAAAGTCGAGGCTTTATTGGGCCCATTATTAAACGGTAATAAAAAACTAGTGATGACAAAAGAGGATGAATATCATTTTCAATTAAGTAATTCCTGTGTTGTTTGTGGAAACCCATTTGATGAAAGCGATCGTGATAATCGTAAAGTTAGAGGTCATGATCATGTTACGGGAAAGTATCACGGTGCATTTCATTCTATTTGCAATTTATTTTATAAAGCTGTAGATTTTATTCCGGTAATAGGTCATAACATAAAAAATTACGATAGCCATCTTATAATGCAGGAAATAGGTAAAATAAAAGATAAAAAATTAACTTGTATTGCACAGAATTTTCAAAAGTTCATAACTTTTTCAATTGGTCGGTTGAGATTTATAGATTCTTATCAATTTTTACCTTCATCATTGGAAAAATTAGTAGAAAATTTGGTTAAATCAAATTGGGGTTTTCCGATATTATCAGAATTAGAAAAGGACCCTGTTAAAAGACAGCTTTTTTATAGAAAAGGTGTAATGCCCTATGAGTGGATAGATAGCACTGCTAAATTTGAGGAAACCAGTTTACCACCAATTCAAGAATTTTATAGTCACCTTACCCAGGAGGCAATTTCAGAGGATGATTATAATCACGCAAAAAAAGTTTGGGAAGCTTATCATTTAAGAAATTTTGGGCAATATTTAGAATTATATTTAATTAGTGACGTTGTTCTTTTAGGTGAAATAGTTATTAATCATAGGCAGAATTGTCTTACATATTTTGGTTTAGAACCGCTTCATTTTTTTTCCACACCTGGTTTTACCTGGCAAGCTTTTTTAAAATTTTCAAATGTTTCGATCGATTTGTTAACAGATATTGACGAATATTTATTTATTCAAAAGGGTATGAGAGGTGGTATAGCTACTGTATGTAATAAGAGATATGCCAGAGCAAATGATCCAAGATGTTTGAAATATTTTAACCCTAATGAACCTCCATCCTCGATTCTGATAATGGACAAGGTTAATTTGTATGGAAAAGCCTTGAGTGATTTTCACGGGTTAAAACACTTTCGATTTTTAAGAGATGAGGAAATAAAAAATTTGATGTCTTATCAATCCCTCCTGACGGTGATAAGGGCTATATTTAAGTGTTGATTTACATTACCCAGATTATTTACATGATGAGCATAATATGTACCCCCTGGCTGCTGAAAGTAAAAATATAACTTTTGATATGCTATCTGATTACTCGAAAAGTATGATTGAAAAATTTGATTTAAAAATGTTAAAAAATAACGTTAAATTAGTACCAAATTTTTATGATAAGATAGATTATGTTTGTCATTATCGAAATTTACAATTTTATTTAAGAAAAGGTTTAAAATTGATAAGAATAAATCAAATTTTAGAATTTAGACAGTCGAAATACATTGCTCCCTATGTTTCTTTTAATACAGAACATAGAAAAAATGCAAAATCAGAGTGTGAGAGAGACTTATTTAAATTATTAGTAAATTCCTTTTTTGGAAAAACCTGTGAGCGCTTAGATGGAAGAATTAAGCTTGATTTGATAACTACAGTGAAAAAAGCAAGAAAAGTGGTGACTTCACCAGCTTTCAAAGATTTTAAAATATACAATGAAGAATTTGTGGCAGCTCAATCTTTCATAAAAAATTTAAAATATAACAGACCTTGTTTTATTGGATTTACTGTATTAGAATTAAGTAAATTGTATATGTACGAATTTTTTTATGATTATTTAGTACCTAAATTTAAAAATCGATTGAATTTATTGGTGACAGATACTGATTCTTTTATTGTTCATATTCAAAGTCCTAATGTTTTGGAAGAATTGAACCCGATGTTCCAGAACATTTTGATACTTCAAATTTTCCAAAAGATCATTTTCTTTATAATGAATGTAATAAGGGGTTGTAAACAAGATGAAAATAGAATTTCCTGAGGAAATTGTACTTGAATGTGTAGCGCTTAGAGCAAAAAATTATTCCATTAAATTTGCTTCAGATTTAGAAAAAAAAGTAGCCAAAGGATGTGCGAGATCAACTATTAAACATCGTTTAACTCATGAAAAATTCAGGGAAACTTTATTTGACAAAACAATTAGAAAAGAAACAATGTATAGAATAGGATCAAAAAATCATAAAGTCTCTACTTTTGCCGAAGATAAAATTTGTTTAAGCCCTTTTGATGATAAAAGATACTATTTGGGAGAATTTGGTATTGACAGTTTAGCCCACGGGCATAAAAACACTAGAAAAATTGACAGAATAGCCCACGGCCATAAAAACACTAGAAAAATTGACAGAATAGCCCACGGCCATAAAAACACTAGAAAAATTGAGAATGATACTTCAAATTTAGAAGAACTTCCTCTTGTCAATTTGACCCATAAAAATATTGAGGAATTTCAAAGTAATATACCACAAAATTATATTTTAGATAATGATAGTAGTAGTAGTGATGATGATTATGAAAATAATAATTGTTTTGATAATTTGACCCATAAAAACATTGGAACATTTCAAATTTATACTTCCAGTAGTAGTAGTAGTGATGATGATTATGAAAATAATTGTTTTGATAAAAATATTGGAAAATTTCAAAGTAATATACCACAAAATTATATTTTAGATAATAATAGTAGTAGTAGTAGTAGTAGTAGTAGTGATAATGATTATGAAGATAATAATAATTGTTTTGATGAATATATGTATTAAAATGAATCTATTAAATATTATATTTTAAAAAATATATGGTAAAGGGAAATGTATCTATTATATTTTAAAAAATATATGGTGAAGGGAAATGTATCTATTAAGAAAAAATTATTGTATTCTATTTATTAAGAAAAAATTATTAATATATTTATAAAAAAAATTTCTAATTTTACATTTTTTTAAAAGAATTAATTTTCATTATATATAAAATTTTCGAATATCCCTTCCTACTACCGGAGGCTTTTTCTTTTTTATTCCTCTAATTGCACCGTCATCCAAGTACAGTTCAAGGTAGCCACAGGTATTCATCCAACGAGCGTGTTCCTGGAAAGGGCAATCATCCCGTTCCCATTCTTTGATTCCCATTCCACAGTAAAAACAAATTGTTTCATCCTCGAACCCAGAGTAGAAAAATCCTGATAAAGCGAGTTTTTTTGGATCTTGACAGTGAAAAATCGACCAATTATTAAAAGTTTTTATTCGCGATTCATATGTCGCATATTTTGGATGAATTGGATAAATGGAAGATGAGGATGATTCTATTATAGACCGCTCGACTGGTACCGGTAGCGGTCTGTTTTTATTGACCGTTGGCGGTACAGCAAAATTTTTTCTAGATGATATCACCCCGTCTGTTTCGCAGTTGTTATCCATGATAATGTATGTAATCGACTGATGCGATTAATATTATTTTATTATTCTTATATTACCGTCATATGGATTATATTCTATTGCTCGGTCATTTATTATTAAGCAATAAATTGATGTTTTGTTGGGAAAATTATTGCTCGCCTCAATTTCAATTCGGATATCTAATGCACCCATTTCAATAGATTCAGGTTGATTTGAGGTATCAATTACCCAAATCGGATAAGAATTTATAAAATTCGCTATATTTACAACCGGCTCTTCAAAAACCTTGTTTAATCCGTAATAATGTTGACTGAATTTAACGAATGCATCATATAAAGAGGCACATTTGCTCAAACCAAAATCGGCATTAAAGGGGGTATATGGATAAGAAACAGTGCCAACATGAGCTTTAATATTTCGGATATGACAGTGATCAAATACTGTTGAATATTTTGTTTTATCTTCGTTTCTATCGGTTTGAAGTCCAATTAAAATCCACCTGGGTCGCTCTTTAACCGAAGTAATGCGAATCGGCCAATCAATATTTTTCGTATTGACTGGTAGAGATGGATATTCTGATAAAACCCAGCTACGAAAAGCTAGAGGTAAATAAATATTCGCATTTTGAATTTTTAAAAGATGTAATTTCACTTCATCGTTTGGTACTATGAAAGGCACCACCCAAGAAACTTTATTGAGTTTTAATTTTAAAATCGTACCACTTTCCGAAATATATGAATTTTCATTTGATTTCGAACGAATAAGGATAAGTTCTTGTTTGACATTAATTAAAATTTTTCTATAGTCCTCGAAAAATCCCATTAGCATTTTTAGTGGGACGGAAAAATAAAAATGCCCTGTAGTGTTAGAAGAATGTATTATATTTTTTTCCAAGTCAAATGATGCGCTTATTAATCTCTTTCTTTGATTTTCAGAATATGATGCGACCCCCTTTATTAAGGATGTTATTCCAGGATTTCTCACTGCATCAATTTCGATACCGTTAATTTCATAACGCATCTGGGAAAATAAAAAAGCTGCGCAATTCCCCGTTAGTCCATGTATTTTATCATCTTTATTCAGAGTTCTGATAGATGTTCCATCCTCCTGTGTTAGGGTTCCTTCAATTTGTAAAAATGATTGGGAGGGTAAAGTATACACCTCCTGTTGATGAATCGGTATACGAATCTCATCATTATTGTCAAAAGATGTCGAGGAATATGGAGTTAAATAGTGATTTTCATACGATGTAATTGATATATCACGAAGAATCGGATCGGCCACATTAAAAATATTATTAAACACCTGCTGCTCCTCCATTTTTATTAACCCTTAATCCAAGTATTTTTTTTAAGAAAAAAATGTTTTCTTTTGTTAATTGTCCAGCACTTTGTTGTGATACTGGTTTATTGTCTACCGATGATTTTGGTAAAACTAATAATTTTTTATTTAATCCCTCGTTATATAAGATCATTCTATTTTTCTTATGTGCAATCTTAATGTTATTGTTTCGTTTCTAAAATCGATTAATTTTCCTTCTTGATCTTCAAAGCGAATAACTATTGAGTCAATTAAATTTGAAGTTATTTCATGATAAATTGGATTTGAAGGTATTTCAACAATCTTGTAACCATAAGGAATATTTGGAAAAAACGAGTGAATGATGTGTGTCTTATTCTCGTTTAAATATGAGCCGGAAGCAATGCTACACACGACATTTATAACACTAACAGATGATATGTTCACCGGTTTTATTGATTCATGCCATTGATTTTTTCTTAATATGTTTCCATTTTCAAATCCCAAAAGAAGACCGAGTTGACTACGTATTTCAATGTCCACACTTGATTTTACATTACTTTTTAAAGTTTTCATATCTATTTTAATTTCCATTTTTTCGGGTTTTATAACATCATTTATCGACTTTTCCAAATCTTCAAATTCATAATTACCCGTAGAAATATAATAATTTTTATTATTTATTTTTATAATGGGTTCATTACCGTTAATATTCGGCATTGAATGATAAGTCTCAAGATTTAAAAGTCCAATTTCCCATTGGTAATTTCCCGGAAGTTCAATTGGTGGAAAATAATTCACTTCAATTTCAGAATAATTTCCCATTATGATAATTGTTTTCGACATTTTTCCAGATTTTAGGCTTTATTATCCCCAATAAATATTTCAAACACCACTGACCACAATAAACTGACCCATAAGTTTGAAATTTATCATAATTATAAAAAATTTGATAGCCCCTAAAATGATTTAAAATTTCTAAAGGCGGTGGCAAATCTCCAAATGGGTCAAACCAAAATACTTTATTTAAAACTTTTCTATACGCCGTCCAATGAGTTCCGCTGGAATCATAGTCATCTAAATTAATTATAGCACATTCATTATTATCAGGTCGCTTTTTTGGAAGATTATTTCGCATAAAAACACCGCGAAAATTGGGAATGTTAACACCATATCGCTCTATATCATAATTTGTTAATGCTCTTTTCGGGAACGAGATTTTTTTTTTTTTAACCCCTGACCTTGAGCACATTTATTATATGGTTTTAAATATAGTCCACATCCTGATTTATATGGTTTCAAATATAAGCCCTTTCCAATGGCAGCATTTTCCATAGCTAAATTATGTCGCTTTGATTCATCCAACTTCGCCTTGGCTGCTTTTGCATTATTCACCGCATTAGCAACGGCTGAAGCTCCCCCTGACAAGGCTCCTAAAGCCGATAACCCGGCAAAAATAGCAGGAAGGAAGGGCAGAAATCCTCCAGATTTTATAGTCATTAATCTGCCGGTTTTAGGAAGTTTAATTTTTTTCGGTTTTATTTTTCTAGCTATTCTTAATGCATGATTAATTTTATTACCCTTATTTAAAGGTGAACGTCTCATTCCTGCCATAATTTTATTAACATAATTGGGAAAAGAACTACTAGATTTTCCTTTCACCCCTAAACCTAATTTCACTTTAGCCTTCATAGCGGCTGCAACACCGGCTGCGTTTAATCTTTCCCGAAAAGATGAGTCTCTTGCTAATACTCTTTTCCACGCTTCGGAAGCTAATACTTCATCTGCTTTGTGTCTGGTTTTTAAATCCTTATTTTCGTGATAGGCTATGTCGTGGCGCTTACAGGCCTCATCCAGGGGATCTCTCCCTTTAATATTTTCCCTCAAATTTCGTTCTAATGGCGTTCCAGGACCACAATAAATATATCCCGGGAGGTGAAAACTTACCCCCAAGTCCCCTAGTTTATCAATCGTACTATTTAACCAACTCATTTTTAATAAATAGGTGATCGGAAAAACATCTTCTTTTTATATAAAAAATGGAGTTAGAAAATCAAACTCAAAAATTACCAATAAAAGTGTCATTGTGCGAACAAATGAGAGAAAATATTAAAAAAAATAAACATTCAAGTCTTCTTCCAGATAATATCAGGGGGATCATATGTGGAAAATCTGGCGGTGGAAAAACGTGTATAATGCTATCTCTACTTGAGGAAAAAAACGGACTTAAATTTCAGCATGTCTATATATTTTCTAAATCATTATATCAACCAAAGTATCAACGATTAAAAAAAATTATAGCTAAAATAAAAGAAATGAAATTTCACGGTTATCAAAATGAAATTATCCCACTAGAAAAAATTCATCCATTTTCGGTAATCGTGTTTGACGATGTTGCATTCGGAGAAAATCATAAAGAAATTCAAAAATATTTTGCAATGGGTAGACACGGAAACATTGATTGTTTCTATATTTCTCAAAGTTTTGCTCACATACCAAAACATTTACTACGTGATAATGTAAATTTATTAATTATATTGAAGCAGGATAAAACAAACATCAGACATATCTATGATGAGCACATTCATAATGATATGAGTTTTCAAGATTTTCAGACAATGTGTGACATATGTTGGAAAGAAAAATATGGGTTTTTGACGGTCTGCTCAGACTGTGAATTAAATAAAGGAAGATACCGCAAAGGTTTCGATTCATTCTTTGTAAATTTATAAATCAATAAAGATGGATAATAAACAAAAGAAAATAAAAGAAGAATTGGTTAAAACGAGAAAAGTTATGCGTAAAAAATTTTTAGACTTGCAACGGGGATACATTGATCAGATGGCTGAACAATCGAAAATTTTAAAACCTTTAGTTGACCCATTACAAAATATTATTTCGTCAAAAAAATCTAAAAAGCGTAAATCCTCAAATGAACTTGAATCAATTTTGGAAGAAGAAGAAGAAGAAGAAGAGGAAAATGACCTAAATTATTTTGATGATGAACCAAAATTTTTTACACCGAAAAAATTAAAAAAAACTCCAGAAAAAAAGAAAAACATTTTTTCTCAATCTATAGAGAAAATTAAAAATAAAATATTCGAACCTACAAAAAGCCTAAATTTAAACGAATCAAGTATTTATGAAGACACCGCAGATGAGACCATTAAAAAAAATACGGAACCATCTGTCCATGAGGAAGAAGTATTTGAATTAAGTCCGGAAAAACAACCACCCCTATTAGAGCGGGGATATACATCATTATTTACAGATGCATTAGGTAATATTGCCGGTAAATATATCAAAGCATATCTATATCAAAATAAGGATTTAGACACTGTTTATGGAATAAGAAGAGAAATTGATGCAGATTCCAAAACGGAAATTTTTAAAATAGGAAATAGTCCAATAGATATTCATCAAAATGATATCAATATCCAAGGTGAATGGTTCGAGGGAACCCCTGGTTTATATGAACTTTTAACCTTAAAATATCCTAAAAATTTCAAAGAAGAAGATGCTAGAAATTATCTTAAGATTATATTAAAAACCAATGCTCACAAAAGAGGTTATGATTCCCATGCTCAAAAAATGGGAAATAGTTCATATAAATGGAAAAGCATTGTCGCCCCATTGGTGGATGGACTTTATTTTTCAAGTTCAAAAGTAAACACTAATCTCAGTCCAAAATTACCAACGCAATCCAGCACTCCAAAGCTCATAAATCAACCATCAACAAAATCTTTAAAAATCGGAAAATCTTATAAATATTGGAATAATGTAAATGAATTAGTGGATCGTTTAAAATTATTATATGCATCAAAAGAAGCTGGAAACAATTCGGTAAACAACGAAATAATTTCAATAATTGAAGAATTAAAAGAATCTGGATACGTGTATTAAAAATGACTACAATAAAGCAAAAAATAGCTTTGGAATTACATAAGCAAGCCCGTCGTAAATATCCTCGTCGTCATGTAACCGTGAAAGGAATTTTAGATCTGATGGAAATTGACTTAATTGAAATGATTCCTTTTGCCAGAGTCAACAAAGGAAATCGTTACATATTAGTAGCCATTGATGTATTTACTAAAAAGACCTATGCACTACCGGTGAAAAGAAAAACAGCTGTTGACATATCTGAGGCATTCAAAAAAATTTTAAAACAATCAGGCATTCCCAAGAACTTGCATTCAGATCAGGGGACAGAATTTTTTAATTCATTAATGAAAAAAATTATGACAAAACACAACATTAATCATTATCATACTCATAGTGGGTTAAAAGCAGTGGTTGCGGAGAGGGTAATTCGTTCATTGAAAGGATTATTATACAAGGAATTCAGTAAACACGGATCTTATAAATGGTTACATTTACTCCCTGAAATATTAGAAATATACAACAATCGAAAACATAGAACTATTGGCATGGCCCCAAATCAAGTTGGACCTGAAAATGAGACATATCTTTTAAGAACAGTTTTTAATCCACAAAGAAGTGTAATACCCTCTTCCAAATTAAAGGTGGGAGACGTAGTTCGAATTAGCAAGCAAAAAAAAATTTTCGACAAATCCTATTTACCTAATTGGACCACTGAATTATTTAAAATCAGAAAAGTACAATCGACAAATCCTGTAACTTATTTATTAGAAGATGAAAACAAACAACCAATCATTGGTAGTTTTTATAAAGAAGAATTACAAAAAACCAAATTCCCGGATATTTACCTTATAGAAAAAGTATTAAAAAGAAAAGGAAATAAACTTTATGTAAAATGGTTAGGATTAGATAAAAGAAATTGGATAAATAAAAGCGATTTAACATAATTTATTTTCCTAATTTTTTTATTATACAAGAATATAAATCTTTTGAAAAATTACGAAGAATTTCTTCTACAATTAAATTATTTATTAGTAAACGCTTCCTCATAAATTTTTCCACAAAAAAATTATCTCGTTTTGTTTCAGAAATATCATTTAACTTTTTTGCAGATACTTCAATTAAATTTGAAATAATATCGTTGACATCTTTCTTATTATTTTGTAAACCATTTAAATGTGTACTAATACGTTGTCTGTAAATCATTAAACTGTTAAATATTTTTTCATCCAAAATCACTCGAAAACCGTGTCCTTTTTTCTCCTTGATGCATATCTCTTTTAAATAATTATTCTTCATAACAAAGTGATGATTAAGAGATGGAAGCTCCTCAAAAAAATTTTCATTAAAAAATTTCCGAATGTTTGATTGTTGGTTACACAGCTGATACCATTCTTCTTCGTTCAATGCCACTCGTTCATCCACACCACAAATAATAACAAAAGGTTCAAAGAAAAAAGATTGAATTTTCACGAGACCGACAACGACCCGAATTTTTTCGGAAATTTGAAAATATGCATTTGCGACAGAATGCATTTTAATTACTTCTGAAAAACTTTTTATCCAAATAACAAAACGATTAAATTTGAAAAATTATTTCCTTAAATAATCATCCGAAAAATGACAACTTTTTTTTCTTCCATTGCAATAAAAATTGCTTCTTTTTTTTTCAAACAGCTTTGATTTTTTTTCTTAGGCTTAAAATGAATCATACAAAACGCGTGCACTTCCCGAGATAATTAATTCCTGAAAACTTGTTAATTTTTTTGCAAATCATATTAATAAAACGATTGCTTCTTTTTTTTTTTTCTTAGGCTTAAAATGATATCATACTAAACTGGAGTCATGCACCCGGCGACTTTCCCGAGATAATTAATTCATAATAATAAAACCATCGCATCTTTTTTTTTTCTTACGCGAACAACCTTGATTTTTTTTCTTAGGCTTAGTCGCGAACATCAGCCTGAAAACTTGTTAATTTTTTTTGCAATTCATAAAACGATTGCTTCTTTTTTTCTAAGACGAAAATGATGTCATAGGGAAACTGGCGTCGTACCCCCAGCAATTAAATCGGAAATTTTTTTTGAAGTGGCGTATTACTCCCAGCAATTAAGTAGAGAATTTTTTACGGAGGAGTGGAATCGTGGGATTTTTTATAAAGAAGTGGAGTCGTACTCCCAGCAATTAAGTCAGAAATTTTTTATGAGGCTGCAATTAAGTGAGGAATTTATTTTTTTTACATAGATTTAGATAGGAAGTGAGTTCCTGCGCCCAATTCTTAACTACTGCAGTTAACCAATATTGCCAAAAACCCTAAACCTTTAGGTTAACCCTTTAGGTTTTCCGTACCATCGAGTATAAACAAAATGTTCCTCTGCAGCAAGAGACGTACTGACAGATTTGTCTTGCATTCCTCCCACCTACCTCTTCCCTCCTTCTTCCCACTTAAATGCTTCCTGCCAATAAGGTGGCCCAAAATAAATCGATGCCTTTTAATTTTCGCTTCCTGGGCAAAAAAATTAAAAATCATTCCTTTGTATGTAAAAGGAAGACCGGATTTTCTTTAGGTCGAAAAAAAATTTTTTGGGCCAGACCCAAGCGTCTAATGTTTTTTTAGATAATTTTTCCGTATATTTTATCAAATTTCAAAAATTCGCTCCATCAACACTTAGTGTTAGACTTATTAAGAGGAGGCTTCAGATATTTATTTAAATATACCAAAATAAATTTCCATGGCTTAGAACTTTTTTTGGAGATACAAATTAGAAATCTGGCTTCGTAGCGAACTTCATAGTGATACTGGCATCTTTCCTTCAAAATTTCAGATTCTCAGGTTGTAAAGAAATCGGAAAACGCTTCGGAAAATATATTCCTGAAATTTATTTTTGAAAACGTTTTCCGGAGTTTCTTTACAATCTGAGAATCTGAAATTTTGAAAGAAAGATGCCAGTATGAATATAAAGTTCGCTACGAAGCCAGATTTTTAATTTGTATCTCCAAAAAAAAGTTTTAGGCCAGGGAAATTTATTTTGGTATATTTAAATAAATATCTGAAGCCTTCTCTTAATACAAAAATTTTTTCTTTAATGCAGTGCTCTGGGTATGTATTAGGCTACATAAAGAAAAAATTATTAAAAATTATTCGGTCGCAATTATTTCACCTGTACTCATATAGTTTTTGGAAAAAACCGGAATGACTCTGGGTGGCTGTGGACCTAAAATTTTAAAAATTCTAAAATAACCTAAAGTTTCTGAAAATATGTAGAAGGAGAAGCTACATATGTCATTTTGATGTAAAATGACTCTGACCGTATGTAAACTCCGAAAAATTTTATTCTGGGCTACTTTTTTCAACAAAATTCGATTTTTTTAAAAATATACATTTTGGCGTCCCAAAACCAGGCCGATGCTGGTGCCGACGACGATGCCAGCCGCGGTCGACTAAAAACTCGGGTCGGTGCCGAAGCTGGTGCCAATGCTAGATAATTAATTTTGAACTTTTAATTATGACCCCATGGCAACTCTGAATATAATTGAGAAAGGTCACGAGCTTTGATCATATTTAGCGGCCGAGTATATCATATATACCGACACTACAATAAGCCGCGGTTAGTAGTGTAACAATTTTTTTTTTTTCCAACAATCCTAAAACTGCTTTAAGAAGGCAGGGGGGGGGGGGGGTGTGTAATTCTCTCAGTTGGGTGTAGTTCTCTTAATTTTTTTTTTCGTGTTAAAAAAAAAAAAAAAAAAAAAAAAAAAAAAAGACAAAACTGATGGCGGTGCTCAAGGTGCTGACACCGATCCTGGAATCGGCTCCGGCACCAGCACCTGTGGCAAAAATTTTGCTAATCCGTTTCCAGCGTTGGCACCAGCTCCAGCACTTTGGATATTTCGGCGTCGATGCTAGCGTCGGCTCCAACCGATTTTTACTGGTTTCGGACCCCTGCGCAATAATGACTGAAAAGAGCGTTTTTAAGGTTATAAAAAAACTGTGGCCAAATTTTTAACAAATAAAAATTAAAATGTAAATTAAATCATTTTGCTAATAATTTTTTTTTTTTTTTTTTTAAAGAACACTTGTACACCTCATGACTAAGTTTTTTGTAATGAGGACTTTTACCGCAAACTAAATCCGCTAGGGGGCTGTCGGCTGCTGTCATAATAAAATGGCAACCGGCTTCGGATTGGTTAAAAATATTCCCTTCTCATATTAAAGTCATTTATTAATCAATCCGAAGCAGACCGCCATTTTACCATGATAGTAGCCGACAGCCCCATGCGGATTTAGTTTGCCCTAAAAATCCTCATTCGATAATTGTTTCTTTAATCTCTTTATAGGCTTCTGAAGATGTTTATATCAAATAAACGAAACATGTCGAGCGAATAAACTGTAAAAATAAAATAAAACTTTTTAAATAGTTCCACTTCCCAATTAAACTCTTCTCACAAATATTTTTTAATAAAAAATTTAGGTCAATTTTTATTTTTTATTATTTTTTTTTTTTAATCAAAATTTTAAAATAATTTTCCTACCGTTGTCCCATTGGCACCAGTAGACAGGCAACGGTATGAGGGAAAGGGTTTGAATATTTTTGACCAATAATACAAAAAAAAAAAAAAAAACTTACAGAAGAAAGCGAACATTCCAATTTCTAATATAAAATCAGAAGAAAATTTTAAAGCTCGTCACTTCTTTACAATTTAGTAGCCTTGGCGCCATCACCCGCCCCATTTAAGTACGCCACTGCCTATGCAAAAGACAAATTGTAGATGCCCCTTCTATGGATAATGCGCAGCGTTTCGGGGATCTCCTTATTAAAGGCAGTCCAGCACTGATCTACTTAAAATAAAAGCCTTCTCTACTTTCATTTAAATTTCGTGTGTCCATTGTAGCCCAACAGACCAATGGGTTCGATATAAACCTAGATTCATTTGGATTAAATTTTACTTCTGTTTTTTACCGTTGCATCTGCTGCAAAAATCAAATTGTTGTCATTCAGACTGGTTGAAACAAAACCAAGTTAATTAGACGATAACAATGTGACCGCAACAGCAGAAGACACCCCGGAAGATGAGTTTGAGTTGTTATTGTTGTTGTTGTTGTTGTTGCCCGCCTGCCTCCCACATCAAGAAGTGTGCCGAAGTTTAAACTGTTAAAAATCGATATCGTATCTAAATTTTTAATGTTTTTTTTTTTCCTATGAGGCTAACATTTTTACGGTAAGAATGAAAAAAAAAAAAAAAAAAAAAAAGACATTACTCTTTTTTCGCATTTTTTTTAAAGAGTAGTAAAAGGGAATAATTTTAACATTTAACATTCAGAGGCATTCAATTTCGTAACTGTTCCTTCGAGCATTAAAAATCCGATAAAATTAAATCCGGTGATAGACCAAGAAAATGTTGGAACGAGAATGATTTTTTCGTTATTCGCTCTTCAGATTTATTGCTGCTCCTGTTTTCCTTCGGAATTTTTTTTTTTCTCCTTCTCCTTTGAGGAAAAAAAAAAAAAAAAATTCTTCCGTGAATCACGGGAAATGCGGTTACCCTCGAATCATTTAAACGGGAAGACCGTTATCGTCGATCTTACGATCATTACTCTCAAATAAAAAGGTAAAAAGTGATCAACAAATCATTTCCCGTGTTCACGAGTTCGTTTTTCTTTATAAGTGCGTTTGTTTTTCTATTAAATTTTTTCCTCTCCTCTATTTTCAGGGTACCACGACTATGAAATTAAGCAAAGTGGGGAATCAAACGAATTCTCAGGACCCCCAAGCCGTCAACTCCAGAGTATTTGTAGGGAATTTAAATACTTTTCAATGTTCTAAAACCGACGTGGAACGGATGTTTCAAAGATATGGGCGAATAGCCGGTGAGTATTTTGAAAGCGTGAAAGAAAGGAAAAAAAAAAGTATATATCCCCAGGAAATTTATTCCTACACATATCTCCGCGAAAAGCTTTTCCCAGATGTCAAACGACCAAGGAGATTACGTCAGACTAAGAGGAAAGGGAAATGTTTCTTCTCTCTCGTATAAATTGAAAATAAGAGAACAACTATTCAATTTTCTTGTTTCTCGTGGATCATTATCATTACCATTTTATATTTACTGCACCATTGACTCTGAATTACTTTTGGCTGGGATTCTTTTCATATTTCGATGTCACTCAAATTTATAGAGAAAAAGGAGGGGAATATAAGCAGAAGGGACAAAAGTTACATGAGGACGTGGTGAATGAGAGCGCAGGGGAGCTGGACTTGGTGTGAAACGATAACGAAAGGATAATTATGATTTAGTTTATGAAATTTTCTTATTTTTAGTTTTTCACAAAGCAGAAGTGAATTTACAAGTTTTTGCCCGAAAAGACGGCTCGATACAAAATATTTTTGAAAAATATTTTTTAAGGGGAAGTTTGGTTGAATGCCGGAAAGAATGACTATTTTGTACTGAAGCCATGAAGGGTCAAGTATCTACGTCTTTTTTATTGTTTGTTCCGGAACAAGCAACGTTTAATAAGTAAATTGCCTGTTCCGGAACAAACAATTTTTTATTGATGGTTTGTTCCGGAACTGACAGTTTTTTATTGATGGTGTTACGGAACTGATAATTTTTTATTGTTTATCTGTTTCGAAAGTGACAATTTTTTATTGATTGTTTGTACCGGAACTGACAATTTTTTATTGATGGTCTGTTACGGAACTGACAATATTTTATTGATTGTTTGTTCCGCAGCTGACTATTTTTTATTGATTGTCTGTTCCGCAACTGACAATTTTTTATTGATGGTCTTTTACGGAACTGACAATTTTTTATTGATGGTCTGTTACGAAACTGACAATTTTTTATTGATTGTCTGTTACGGAACTGACAATTTTTTATTGATGGTCTGTCACGAAACTGACAATTTTTTATTGATTGTCTGTTCCGCAGCTGACTATTTTTTATTGATTGTCTGTTCCGCAACTGACAATTTTTTATTGATGGTCTGTTCCGGAACAAGCAATGTTTGTTCTCGAACTGACAGCTCTTAATAATTAAATTGTTTGTTCCGGGACAGACAATGAATTTAAAATTGACATTGCTTGTTCCGAAACAAACTATAAAAAAAACGTAGATACTTGACCCTTTAAGGGCTTCCGTAATTCTGTCGAATACTCAATTTATGGGAAAAAAAATATTGGCAATTTTAGACATTTGACGAACTCTTTTGGCTTATTCTTGTATTTTCGTCACAACTCACGATTTAGGTATGCTCCTAGGTGAGCTATCGGCGGCATGGCCATCGGAGCAAGAAGAGTTGTACAAACAAATCCTTGTTAACTTTTGAGGACGAGAGGGTGCACTCGTGGTTTCGTCTTTTAAATAACCGCGCGCTTAAAAGTGAACAATGACGTCTCACGAATGAGAAACGTTTTGGAGTGGGGTCACGTGACAAAAAGCTTTTACGACTTTATAATTTTTTTTTCTTAACTTCTAAGAAAATTCCTTCAGTAAAAATTGCCATTAGATGACCAGAAAACTTGGAACTTTTATTATTCACCATAATTAGCAATCATGTCTGTTGTCTATAGTTTTACCCCTGCATACATTTCAGACAAGTTTGAACATGAATTAAAAATTCCAGGATGCGCCAGAACAGTGAGGTGTGCCAGAGGTGAACTTAGAGAGCGCTGAATGTTCGGAGTCTGAGCATTGGATACCTTATTAGCCGTTTCGCAATGCTCAGCTTATGAGAATTTTTTTCTACTTTAGGTCTATTTTTTTCTACTACGCTTTAACCCAGTTTTGCCAGGTGCATGGAAATTTCAAGCGTTATAAGGACAAGGAATTCCTTGTAAAAATGTAAGGAAATGCAAGGAAATTTTGAGCTTTTCAAGGAAATACAAGGAAATTTTAGCCAGAACTGCTCAAAATACAAGGAGATTTGATGGTAAAAAAGGAAAATCAGGCTTGAAACGAGGAAATTTCAGCGAAAAGCAAGGAAATTTGCGATTTTTAGTTCAAGGAAATTTTTACCGCCATTTCCTTGTAAACAGGGAAATTTCGAAAAAAAAACTGGCAACACTGCTTTAATCATTTTTTTTTTTTTTTTTTTTTTTTTTTTTGAAAAGTCCATGTGAAACTAGATTGTTTTGCAAACATTCTACCAAATTTTCGGCCCTTAAAAAGTTAAACTGGCAAGGTTATTGTCAAATTATTTATTTTCTCCACAAGAGTCCATAGGTGCTGGTATGCAGCGCTCGTGCGGAATAGTTTGTCCCTAACACATTTCGACAATTGTATACCTAAAATTTGGATTTTTTTTTATTGTAATTCGAGCAATGCAAAAAACGGCCATTCCTTCCGGTATTCACTCTAACTTCCACTTAAATTGTGTCAACTAGTCCTAGGTCAGAAACTGCCCCGCTCACTGCTCTCAACTTTCAGTGCATTTCACCTTTTGAAGAGCATGTCAGCAAAGTGCTTCTAAATGGAAATTATTTCTACTGCATGCAAGTCACGATTTAACAAGTCTGGAAACTCCAGAAGATTTTATATACTGTATGTAAATGGCGATTCCGCTTACAATGGCAAGTTTAGTTTACAATTTCTCGTCGTGTACCAACTTGTCACAAAGACTTAAAAGATTACTTCAGAAAAGAATACGAAATATGCAATGTAAACTGTATAGTCTGTTAGCTCATGAGAAGTCTTATATAAAACGTGTCTGTGGGGCTTTCAAAATCGATTATTTCCGGGGAAATTTTTGGTATGCCTAATGGTTGATACCAAGATTTCGATCTGAGAGATGTCGGATTCGGTTCGGAAACTAGTCCTAGACTGCTGACTGAGGTATATTATCGAGCCAGAGATGCTTTACTTTTCATATTCACTCTTTCGTTTAAATTAAAAATAGAGAATAGGGTGTCCTTTATTTTACGAATTTTCCAATTAGATGTCACACCGGGCGGAATGGTGCTCTTATTTTCCTTTTCAAATTTTTTTTTCTCACCGGGAAAATCGGATCCCATAAGAAAGTGAAAAAGCAGTCGTTAGGGTGACCCGTATTTTGGGAATTTACGAATTTCAAATTGAGAACCCCCAAAAAGGGTTCTCCTTGGTGTACTGATAAACCCAAATTTTTTTTAAATTTTTTACTCGACGGGAAAACCACCACGACTTCGAGTTTAAAATTCAAAAAATTGCCATAAGAGGAAAAAAAATGGACGATTTTTTTTCGCGAAAAAATGTGGTTTTTTATCGGAAATTTTTCGTAGATCACGAATCTGAAGTCCGTTTTTTTTATATCTGGTCCGGTTTTTGAGCTAGAGACCGAAATGCTAGTGAAGACGGCATTGAAACCGTCTCGTTTGTGAATGAGAGAAATGAAATACGGTTTTACAAAGTAAACAGAATATATATTTGACTAGAAGATGAATCAAACACTGAAACCCTAAAACACAAAGTCTTTAGTACAACTCTTTTTAAAGTACGACCTTGAATAATAACGACATTAACTTACCGGTAATACCGGGTTTTTATCACAGCATTTTTTATTTTAAACAAAAGATTCGTTCCATGTTACTCAATCCTACTTGGTTTACAAACCAAGGGTGGGTTTCTCCCACACCCTGTGGACGAACTTTAACTTCAGAACATGGTGGGGTTTATTTATTTTTCAAAAAAAAACTTAACCTCCATCCGATCTCGTTCGAACCCTTTGATCGTCTGATTCAAATATAAAGATGGCCGACTCTAGTTACACGCTTTTTAACTAGCGCGCGCGCGGATTTCAGTATTTAAATCTTTGCAAATGCTTAACGGTATTTTTCGACCGTTACAAACTGAGGACTTGGTATGTTTTGTCACTTTACCAGGTTTTTTTTTTTTTTTTTTTTTGTGTCATATTTTGGCTTTTAGTTCAAAAATCGAACTAGATATAAAAAAACGTACTTATGATTCGTGATCTACGGAAAATTTCCAATAAAAAACCACGTTTTTTCGCAAAAAAAACTCGATTTTTTTTTTCTTCTGACAATTTTTGGAATTCTAAGCTCAAGTCGCCATGATTTCCCGTCGAGTGAAAAATTTAAGAAAAAATCGGGTTTATCAGTACACCAAGGAGAACCACTTTTGAAGATAAGCGATGTGAAATTCAAAAATTGCCAAAATAAGGGACACCCTAGCAGTCATTCCCTATGGGAATTTTTGCGAAATCACGTATCTGAAGTTCGTTTTATAACATCCGCTCCTGTTTTCGAGCTGGAGGCCAACCAAAATAAGGTGAAGAAAGGTCGTAAAGTGACAGAACATGCAGCACTAAGTCCACAGTTTTTACTCATTTTTTGGCTTCCTGATCAAACTCCTGACCAGGTATTAAAAATGGGACTTTAGGCTCGTGGTTTTTCAAAATTTTCGATAAAAAATAATAATTTTCTCACAAAAAAAAAAAAAAAAAAAAAAAATGGACTCTTTAGCTTTTATGGGAAATTTCTGATCTTTAAGTTCAAGTCGGCACGCCCACTCAAAAAAAGGTCTTGTCTTGAACAAGTTTTATCTTGCCACAAAACCAGAATGCTTTATAGCAAAACAAAAATTTTTCATGACAGGTTGTTTCTTGATAATTTTTTTTTTATTGTTTTCGCATGATTTAAAAAAAAATGTTTTTTTGTCTTCACATTATTCATTTTTTTTTCTAAGTGCTTTTCCAGCGAGTGAAAAATCTGAAAAAAAATTAGGATGCATTTGAGCATCATAGAAAACGGAATTCCGCTCGATGCGACAACAGATTTGAAAATTCGTTGTATAAAGGACATCCTAACAGAGAGTGCATCCGAGGCAGGAACTTTTCCCCCTGTCATTTGGCCACAAGACATAAAAACCGCCATTTTAATAGCACTGGAAACAAAACCGCGTCAATGACTGCAATTTGCTACTGTTAAAAAAAAAGAAAAAAAGAATAACTTTAATTTTGTACTTAAGAGGCAATTCGTTTTTTTTTAAAGCTCTTTTCGAGATTAAAATAAAAGAGAAAATTTTAACTTAAAATGAGAATTCTAAATATTCGTACTTTTCATTGAACCGTAGTAATTCGTAGCGCGAAAAGGGAAAGTTCGATGGTTAATATTTTAAAGTAAAACCGCAGGAAGGTGTCAGGAAGGAGGAGGAGGTCTTGCAAGAGCCTGGGGTATTCCTTGCTCAGCGATGCATGAAAGTCGTGTAATTTCTCGGTTTTGATCGTTCCGTAGCAGCGCAACAATGTTGGGGGTAACCAGATTAAGTCTTATCGCCGGTCCACTTCGCCCTCTGTGACTGTACCCTTGTGATAAACGGTTTCAAGTTTATATTTTCGCTCTGTCGATTTCACGTCTCGAAATGAACTTAAATTAAATTACTTAAAACGGCGAGAAGGGAAAATGACGAAAATTTTAAAATTTACATCCATTGAAAAAAAAAACTCCCCAACGTGTTTTTTTTTTTTTTGCGTCCTCACCCCTTTACCTCCTCTCTAAAATTTTAACGCTTTGATTTTTAAATTGGTTTAATTGAGAGTTTCTTTTTATATTCGTTTGCAGGTATTTCAATGCATAAAGGATATGCGTTTGTACAGTTTACTAATCCATTCGACGCTAGAAGTGCCTGTTTAGGAGAGGACGGCAGAACCGTTCTCGGGCAAATTTTAGGTAAGTGGAATATAAATTTTGGTCCTGGCCCAAGTATTTCTGGGGGATATATGTACTAGGATGGGTCGAAAATAAAAAAAATTGGAATTTCGAAATGCCTGATAGCGCAATCGCAGTGGCTTATCATTTGTAAAAATGTTTTCCTTTTCGAATTTTTTAGACGGCGTTTTGAGGGCGCGAAATAGGGTGGGTCATTTTAAAAAAAATTTTGAAATGTTGCGGTGGCACAAGTTAAATCGGTTCTTTTGCACTTCGAAACACTAAAAAAATTTTTTTCGATTTTTTGACCAAAAATGGTGATTTTTGACCAAATAAAGTATTTTTGGTCTGATTTGACCTCCTTATCAGTGTCTGCTACTGAAAAAATTACTTAATGACATATTTTTAAGGTCAAAGAACACGTTTTGATCAAATTTTTTGAGAAAATAAAAAAAAAAAAAATATATATATATTTTTGGGCTTAAAATTAGGAAAAAAATGTTTTTAAAATTTTGGTCACAAACTTCTTTCTTGACCGTAATAACATGTAACTAAGTAATTTTTTCAGAAGCCGACACTGATAAGGAGGTCAAATCGAACCAAAATACTTCATTTGGTCAAAAATCACCATTTTTGGTCAAAAAATTAGGTTTAGCCCAATTAAATAAAAATTTGGCAACATCGCAATGGTCGTATTCGGTTTGTACGACCTTGAAAACGTAAGCCTAGATGTCTTTTGGATAGTAATGTTCACGTACGAGAACGGCATAATGCATAATTGTCGATTTTATAGTAAGAAAATGCCATTTTTGGCCAGAAATGGGCCGTTGGCCAACTTTTGGTACATTTTGGAAAAACGGGGAGATCAAATTCGTGTTCCGCGACCTTGAAAACGTAGAATTAAAGTCTTTCAGCAAGAATTTACACCCTTTCAAAACGTTTAAAAAATATTTCCTAAAATAAAAAATTTCTCTAAAATTTCCCCCCCTTTGAGCCACCCCTAGAAGGTGTCGGAAAAATCGAAAAAAAAATTTTTTTCGTGTTTCGATGCAAAAGAACCGTTTTAACTTGTGCCACCGCAACATTTCAAAAATTTTTTTAAAATGACTCATCCTAGTGCGAAAGAGGGTCAAAGTTTTGGAAAATCCCATAAGGGATGAAAATTCGACTTTTGGATTTTTGTGCAAAAAATTACCGTTTCCTATCGGATTTCCAACGTAGATTTCGGAAATGAAATCTGTTTGCGTCTAGCTTTTTCTGTTCTTGAGATACAGGCCAAGTTCGCCATAAAAAGGTCGAAACTCTAAATCAATATTTTTATCATATTTTTTACAATAGAAATAGCTGGACTCAAACCGACTTAAGTTTCGAAATCTACGTTGAATATCCGATAGAAAACCGTACTTTTTTCACAAAAATCTACAAGTCGAATTTTTATCCCTTATGAAGTTTTCCGAATCTTTGACACTCTTGCGCAACCTCAAGACGCCTTTTAAAAAAAATTTCGAAAAGGAAAAATTTTTTGCAAAATTCCAAAATTTTTGATTTTTGACCCACCCTAATATGTACCGATCATCGAATCCCAAGGTTTCTGTTTCTTGTTTTATCCGAAAACCGCATTATTCCCGCAATAAAGTTTGAAGAACTTTTCTGATGGGAAAAGCGACCTATTGTTCCGTGCTGTTCAGGTGTGTCCGTGTTTTCTTTTAATTCTTCATTCCGTTTGATCTTGAAGCGGTTTAAATTATCCCATTTTCAGTTGTTATTTCTCTTCTTTTTTTTTTATTCTTTTAAAGTAAACAGTAGGACTACTTTCCGTAATCTTTTACAGACCGGCCAAACTTATCGTTTTTCTCCTTTTAAGTGCAAATGCGGTAAAAATTTTATGAAAGTTAAATATAAAAACTTTGTGGAAAGTAAAAAAAAAAAAAAGGATGATTCGTGTTGCTTTTTAACTGAAACCATTAAATAGATAAAAGGGTCATTTGAATAACATGGGCAGACCTTTCCATGGAAACCTTCCCTATTGCTGAAGCATTATGAACTTATTAATTCTCCGATGCATGCATCTTTTTTTTTTTTTTTTTCCAGTCACGACATTTTTCTTTCTTCTCCATAGAACGTTTTTTTTGTAATAATGACAGGAAGCATAGGAATAACTGACGTGCGTTTTTCGTCTCGTGATGCACTTTTTTTTGGTTGTTGTTATTGTTTCAAAAGATTTTGAACTTTATAAAGGGTAGACTCTTTTTTTAGGAATTTTCGAATTTCGGTGGGTCGAAATGCAAAATTTCCGATCGGAAACGTACGGAAGCCCTGAAGGGTCATAAAACTAATTTCGTTTTGCTGTCATTTCCGGAACTGACAGTGCTTGTTTCGGAATTAACAGAATTGGCTGTCAGTTCCGGAACAAACAGTTATTATTAAAACTGTTAATTCCGGAACTAACAGTTGTTATTAGAACTGTCAGTTCCGGAACTGACAGTTTTAATAATACACTTAACTGTTATTATTAAAACTGTTAGTTCCGGAACAAACAGTTATTATTAAAACAGTCAGTCAGTCAGTCAGTCAGTCAGTCAGTCAGTCAGTCAGTCAGTCAGTCAGTCAGTCAGTCACAGTCACAGTTAAGGGGTCGTACATAATTTACGTACGCACATTTGGGGGGGAGGGGGTCCAAATTTGATCTCTTACTCATAAGCTAAGCATAGGCGAAATGGGATAAAGCGTGCAAAAAGGGCCTAACCCATGCTTACGTAATTTATGAACGACCCCTAAGTGTATTATTAGAACTGTCAGTTCCGGAACTGACAGTTTTAATAATACACTTAACTGTTATTATTAAAACTATTAGTTCCAGAACAAACAGTTATTATTAAAACTGTCAGACGGTCTGTCAGTCAGTCAGTCAGTCAGTCAGTCAAGTCAGTCAGTCAGTCAGTCAGTCAGTCAGTCAGTCAGTCAGTCAGTCAGTCAGTCACAGTCACAGTTAAGTGTATTATTAGAACTGTCACTTCCGGAACTGACAGTTTTAATAGTAAGTACACTTAACTGTTATTATTAAAACCATTAGTTCCAGAACAAACAGTTATTATTAAAACTGTCAGTCCAGGAACCGACAGTTCTAATAACAACTGTTAGTTCCGGAATGAACAGTTTTAATAATAACTGTCCCGGAACTGACAATACTTGTTTCGGAACTAACAGAATTGGCTGTCAGTTCCGGAACAAACACTGTCAGTTCCGGAGCTGAGAGCAAAAAAAATTAGTTTGATGACCCTTCAGGGCTTCCGTAGTAACGAGGGTTTTTTTTTAGGAAAAAAAATTATCAATTTTTTGGTTCTTATGAGATTTGTCCAAACTAAAAGCTGGATGAGGCACGCTTTCCCGTCGATTAAAAAATTTGAAAAAATTCTGGGAAACTTACCTCAGACAAATAAAAAAAGTTAGGGGGTGGCACCTCCGAAAATCATTTTTCGCAAAATAAGAACCACCCTAATAAGGAGGGAGAAAAAAGAGTAAAAATAAAATGCCGTAAAAACCTCCCTATATCTTTTAAGGGTTAAATTAAGGCCTCTCATCATCCATACCATTCAATTAATTTTCAACCGCAAATGACCTTCTGGAAAACGAGTTTAGCTTATAATATTAGGTTCAACGCATTTATCATTATTAAACGACTGTCAGCGGAAAACGCTAGCGCCATTCTTGACAAATTACCCTAACAATTTTCTTGTAGACGATTTAGTCCTCGTAAGTGTGCTTTGTGTGAAACTATGTAATTAACTTTTTTTAAAAATTTTATTTTTTTTAAAATGTCGTTTATCCGTTAAAGTGCAACTTTTAGCGTCGTAAATCATATCGGGCGCAAGCTTTAAAAAGTTATCAATTAATGAGATGATGCTATTGTTATCGCAAATGATGAAAATAAAGTGAAATCAATACGTTATAATCGGTGAATACAAATGATCCGTCAGCAGCTACAGCTAGCGGGCGGGGGCCCAACAACGGGAATGATTAATCGCTTCATACTGACAGGCGATAGAAATTAATTTAACTTCTGTCATCAAATCTTGTTCATTTACGTGTTTTTACATATTTTATGAATATCTCTCAGTCAAGCGTCAAAAATCGTCAATTTTTTTTTAATGTTTCCACCCTCGCCTATTAGTTCTATTGTCTTCCCGATTACTAACCAATTTCTTTTAAAAATATTTCGGTCAAAGGGTTTTTTTTTTTAGATTTTAGTTTTTACCGAAGAGTTTTTTTTAAAAAAGGGATAGGATCGATTCTGGATTGCAAGAGCATGTAACATCTATGAACTTCTAGAACTAATAAGAGAAAACGACCGATCCAGTGGCTGTCGGTCGAAGTCGGGGTGGACCGTGAGTTTACGGTGGCAACCTGAAGTTATCAGCGAGCCTTTTACCACATGCCTTTTTTCTTCAAATATAATGAAGGAGGAGAAAAAAAAAAGATCTTTTTTTTTCTTTTTCTTTAACGCCGTTTATAATGGAGTTATCTCTGACGATAAAAACCCATCTTGCCTCTTTCACATTTAGTAGTAAGCAAATTAAATGATAGTTGTTCAGTTCGGGGTCTCCCTTTGCTTAACAAAAGTTTTTATCATCGCCCAACTTGTGCAGGAACAATGGGCTTGAATCGTAATGAACAACCGCGGCGTTCTAGTTTTATATTTTCGGAAGGAGGGTGTGAGTTATTACGAAAGTTTCTACCAAAAACCTCCCTCCCCCTCATTCCTCCCCCTACCCCCCTCGACGTCATGTTCGGATAAGTTCATATATGACTGAATGAAAGCGGCTTTTACTAATTTCATTGTCGGGAGAAAGATACAATATGATTTTGAAATCGGGGGAAATATGTTTCGAACAGAATAGGGCTTTAAGCTTTGTTTAGAAAACAACAACAACGATTTCGGTCGAAACGACTTTGTAGCTTTTTTTTTATTTTTTTATTATTACATTTTTAGGCGCGGTTGGTTAGTTTTGTAATTAACGACGCACCGGCTTGTTTGATTGACCGTAATTGCTTCGGCCGGTTTTTAATTTTGCTTTCCCAAAAATGTAAAAAATTGTAGGTCTACTTTTTTTTTAAATCCCCTGAAAATGATTTTAATTCGTTTAACGCGCGTTTGAATTTTTTTTAAATATGCACATGTGAAGAAGAAAAAAAAAAAAAAAAAAAAAAAAACGCGAGGAAACGGAAGCAAATAATGGAAGTCGTCGTTTCCTATAAATCAAAGAGCGATGCAAATTAAATTAAATCTTAAAAAATAATAAAACGTTTGAATTTTATTTGCTGTTAAAACAATTAACCGACCGTAACTCTTAAAAGATCGATCGCGAGCCAGGAATCAAACTCAAATACATTTATTTTTATTCTAGACGAGAAGAAAACCGTTGATCTTGAACTTTTTTTTTTGAAATGCGACCCACTTTTATATTCGAAAGTTTGAATTTTCGTGAAAAAAAAAGAAGAAAAAAAATTGTTACGATTATTGCACTTGCGACAAAAAAAAGGGGGTTATCCTTTCCTTTATTTTAACATTCAGTTCACGCCTCATTCTTTTTATAGCATAAAATCGACGATCTGCAAAGTTTATAACCGCGAAGAAACATCCTTCTAGTTAAACAAAAACACCAGCAACTGCAGTAAACAAAACCATCAACCGGAAGCCGACGTTTCCTCGGAAAATCTTTTTTAATTAAAACAGAAAAAAAAACTATTAACCTTTTACTCGTTTTAAAGTTGGCCCAAGATTCAAAAACGATTAAGAATTTTTTTTTTTTTTTTTTTTTTTTTTTTTGCTTGCATTTTTGATCCCTATCAGTTGATACGTGTTCAAGTCTTTGTTGTTGAATGATAGAGAGCAAACATTGGCAGCCTGATGCGGTTTAAATATTTACAAACCGGTTAGCCACCATTAATAATTAAGCCACGGCCTCTTCGTTTGATTTACATCCTTCGATTTTCTTTTTGCCGTTAAATTCTCCTCTTGATTTTCCTCGCCGATGTATTATCAAACGGTTTTATTTATAAATTTAACCAGACCCTAGATTTGATTTCTTTTAATTAATTGCGAAACGAGTATTTATAGTCTCGTGTTCCATTAATTTTGTCTCAAGATGTCTGTTCTTCCCGTTCAGGGTGGCCAAACAAATCAGGAGTACTTTTTTTTTTTTTTTTTTTTTTTTTTTAATCTTGTTTTTAAACGATTCTGAGCTGAACTTAGGGTAGTTCGAAAATCAACTTTTTTGGAATTTCAAAACTCCTATACCGGGAGAAGTTTCTACGGAAGCCCTGAAGGGTCACATTTCTATAATTGTTTTTTATTGTTTGTTCCGGAACAAACAATTAACGAAAAAATGTCTGTTCCGGAACAAGCAATGTCTGTTCCTGAACAGACAACGTTTAGTAAGAAAATTGCCTGTTCCGGAACAGACAATTTTTTATTAATTGTCTGTTCCGGAACTGACAATTGTAAATTAATTGTCTGTTCCGGAACTGACAATTGTAAATTAATTGTCTGTTCCGGAACTGACAATTGTAAATTAATTGTCTGTTCCGGAACTGACAATTGTAAATTAATTGTCTGTTCCGGAACTGACAATTGTAAATTAATTGTCTGTTCCGGAACAGACAACGTTTAGTAAGAAAATTGCCTGTTCCGGAACAGACAATTATTTATCGATTGCTTGTTCCGGAACAAGCAATGAACTAAAAATTGTCAGTTCCGGGACAAACAATCAATAAAAAATTGTCAGTTTCGTAACAGACCATCAATAAAAAATTGTCAGTTGCGGGACAAACAATCAATAAAAAATTGTCAGTTCCGGAACAGACAATCAATAAAAAATAATCAGTTGCGGAACAGACAATTTTAAATTAATTGTCTGTTCCGGAACAAGCAAGTTTAATAAGCAAATTGTCTGTTCCGGAACAGGCAATTTTCATTGTTTGTTTGTTCCGGAACTGACTATTTCAAATTCATTGTCTGTTCCGGAACCGACCATTTTTAGTTCATTGCTTGTTCTAAAACAAGCAATCGATAAATAATTGTCTGTTCCGGAACAGGCAATTTACTTATCAAACGTTGCTTGTTCCGGAACAGGCAATTTACTTATTAAGCGTTGTTTGTTCCGGAACAGACATTGCTTGTTCCGGAACAGTCAATGAATTTAAAATTGTCAGTTCCGGAACAGACAATTAATAAAAAGTTGTCTGTTCTGGAACAGGCAATTAACAAAAAGTTGTCTGTTCTGGAACAGGCAATTTTCTTACTAAACGTTGTCTGTTCCGGAACAGACATTGCTTGTTCCGAAACAGACATTTTTTCGTTAATTGCTTGTTCCGGAACAAACAATAAAAAACAATTATAGAAATGTGACTCTTCATGGCTTCCGTAGGTTTCTTTGTAGGTAGAGTATCAACCCTGAATTTTTTCAGATAATTTTTCCCGATATATTTTCCTACTGTCTTTTTTCTTTAAAAGCAAACAAAAACAAAACAGAAAAAAAAAAAAGATTTAGAAGCTTTCTGAAAGCCTGTTTTTCCATGGCTGCAGATAAGGAAAGGTTGTTCCGGGTTCAAGGTCATCCGTTTTGTAACGAACACATCGCCGCAAAATTTAGATGTTTACATTATATGACACATCAAAAACTTTTAAAATACTTTGAAAAACAAAATGATGGCACCTTTTAAAAAACTATTGTTTTAATAGTATACCCGAGAACAACAATTGAAAACATTTTAATAACTTGTTCTCCGCTGAATAGATCCTGTCATGTCGTGTATACGCAAATTATAATTCGGAATAAATGAAAATTAAATTTCCCAGTGAATCTATGTCACGAATTCGGTATGTTTGTTACTGCTACTGCTGTGACCCTTTCAGAGGATTTTCGTTTTGTCTTGACTACATTATGACATCTTTGGAAAATGTTATTTCGAGTTTTATTTATGTTGAAAGTTTGATTTTGTTCCGACATCCATTTTCCGGGACGTTAAAATATCTGATTCGTTTCCTGTTCGAAATTATTTTAGGATTTTGGGAAAAATAGAAATTAAAAAATTGTGTATATATTTACTGTTTTTTTTTTTTTTTTTTCTCGAGGAGAAACTTTTTCTTTGTGTTATTGAAATTCCTCTTGTAAGTTGAAGAGGAAGGGGAAGAAGATTAAGATTTTCATTTAACCCCTTGAAGATTAAACCTGTCAGCTTGTTCTTCTTTCCTTTTTTTTTAAAAAAAAGAAAACCGTGTTTCATCAAAGTTTATGAGATATTTTGAAAAAGAAATTGGTCAAGTTGATAGCACTTGACGTCAAAACATGTCTGGAAAAGTTTTTTGACGAGCATTCCTTTTTGAAAGTTTAGGTTTCCTTTTTTAAAATTTATTTTTTCGCGTTATGTAATTTATATAGATTGGTCAACAAATAAATTATATTGTAATGAGGTCGAATCCGGGTGCTTTCCGTTTTTTTTAGATTTCGCGTATGAGGGATTTTGCCTCGTTCAAGGTGAAGGGCTTGATGGGGGAGGCTTCCGGGCACGGAGCTCTAAGTGCTGATTTAACCTCTGCTTCGTGCAGTATGTCCTTTGCGGGGAAGGGTGTAAAAACGTCTTGAAGGTGATCTGCGAAAGTGAGGGCTTTCTCTTGGTCTGATCTGGCTCAGAAGCCGTCTACTTTCCGGATAGGAGGAATCGGTTGGATTTGTTGTTTTATGCGTTTTGTGACTGTCCAGAGGGAGTAGTCCGTGGCCTCTGTTGCAGACAGGTTTTCCATGTAATTTCGGAAGCTCTTATCCTTTAGGGCAAAGAGCAAGTTTTTAAGCTTTCTGGCTGCTCTGTTCAGATTGGTTTTGTCTTCCGGGTGCCTAGTTCGTTGCCATATTTTCCTTAGATTCCTTTTGTTTAAGATCTCCTTTTTGACTGCTGAAGGAACCTCAAGTTTTTCTTTCTGACTTTCGATTGCTGGTGTTGCCTCCCATGCAGCTATATGGATGGATTCAGTCAGCTGCTGGACGGCGCCGTCGATTTCAGCAATTTGAAATTCGAAAATTGCCAAAATAAATCTAGTCTGTATGAAATTCCATGGACGCAATTTTGCGATAAAACATGATGGAGTAACATGTTGAGGTAACATGTTCTATAGCATGTCACAACTTTAAAACCTGTTGCCAACATGTTGCGCAACATTGGTAAATGTTAAAATAAAAATGTTGCCAATATGTTTCCATGCTGCAACTTTTTGAGACGGTTCAAAATGTTTCATCGTGAAATTGCGGCTCAAGAAGCCAATAATAGATTACGAGTCCGTCCATATTTAAAAATAAATGGATTGCGTGATTTTTTTTTTTTTTTTTTTGAAGGAAGAGAGGAAAAGTCTAGCAATAAATATTTGCATTACCTTGTTTTTCTCCCTCGTGAAATTTTTACGGTAAACAACGTTCGCTTAGAAAACGATCATATAACGAACGGAGCGGTCCGTTTAAACATAGTGTTTCATTTGCATTTTTTCCATGACCTTACCACAACCTGGCACCACCCTACTCCTACCGCACGCACTCTTCATATCGGGATCAACAACTTCCTGACGTTACACTTCATTTATAAAAAAAAAAAAAAAAAAAATCAGGGTAAAAAAAAAGTTTTCTTCAAATTGAAAGGATTATTAAAAAATTCTGGTTTATGACTTTAAAAAAAAAAGGAAGAAAGAAGGAAAATGATCGACCCGAAGTTAGTAAAGGCACGTGAGCTGAAATTAGATGTGTCAACTCCATGTCGACTTGTTTCCTTTTTTCGTCACGAGCTCCACTACCTTTTGATGGGAATAAAACAAAGAAATCCGCAGTGGTTTTAGATTTTTTTTTTCTTTCTTAAATTTAACTTCAAGGCCATTAAACTCTTTTTTTTCGTTCCTTGGACTGAAAAGTAGACCGTAAAATGTTTCTTCCTCGGAATAAAAAAATTTTTTTTTTCTGATTCGAAGGTAATTTTCAAGACTCGACCAATTACGGCTCTCGGCTTCGGCTTCGCCTTGGGCCCTAAACTTGGTCTCGTGCTTGAAATACTTACCTTCCACACCTGTAAAGGAAAATACTATTTCTCTGGATGACTACGGTAAAAATAAAACCTTTTTTACAATACATGATTGAATTGGATCTCGAGCAGGAACACAACGAGTACTTGAGTACTTAAGGTGTTTCGATAGTAAAAGCCAAAATGTTACATATTCTTCAAACTCGCACAGATGATATATCAGGTATCCGCGGACCTCCCTTAAAAATTTAAGCAAAAGTTACTTTCTAGTTAACGAATTAAAAATTTTTAAAAATATAAAAGAAATACATGGCGTTATATGGGAAGTTCCAAAAAATAACAAAACGTTTTCATTTATTTACGAAAAAAACCTATTTCTAGATGTTCCGATTTTTTCAAAAACTAACATAACATTTGCTAATAGGTATTGAATTAATATTAGCTTTAAAAAGTGAATGTAACTTTCTAGTTTGAATGTTTCAGCAAAGAAAATCGGAAGCTTTGTTTATTTCGTGGAAAAAAATGGATGCCATTTTTTTTCTTTTCCGTAGGCTAACAATAGGATAAAATTTTTTTATTTTTTCTTAAATTTTAACGAAATTATAAGAAGACCGAAGAACGATGCTTTTTTTAACTAATAATGAAGCGGTGCTATCGAAACACCTTAAGGAATAAGGCGTTTCTTATTTTGGCAATTTTCGAAGTTCAAATTGCTTAATTCCAAAAACGGTTCCCCTTGGTGCACCAGAATTTTTTTTAAATTTTTTACTCGACGGGAAAGCGTGGCAGCTTGAGCTTAAAGTTCCAAAAATTGCCATAAGAGGGGAAAAAAAATCAACAATTTTTTTCGCGAAAAAAATGTGGTTTTTTATCGCCATAGACCACGAATCTGAAGACCTGAATGAAATAAATTGTCGATTTTTTTTCTCTTATGGCAATTTTCGGAATTTTTAAGCTCAAGTCGCCACTAGGGTGTGTCATTTTAAAATATTTTTGAAATTTTGGGGGGCATGTTGAAAATCGGCTTCTTCAGATGTAAAACCACTAAAAAGAATTTTTTCAAATTTTTTCTTAACCCCTTAATGGCCCCCCAAAGCCACTTTAGCTTTTTAAAAATTTTGCAATCAAGTTCTTTTAAACTCAATTTTTTTAATCCACTCTGAGGGTCTACAAAATATTTAAAAAAAATGTTTTCTTATGTTTTCGAGGTCGTAGAACACGAATTTCACTATCCCAAATTTTTCGGATTAACCCCTGTGACGTCATTAGCGTTTTTATCAAGCTTGTACCTGATTTTTCCGTCTGAAATTCGGCTTAATCTCGATTTTTAAGCTCTGAAAATTTTACACTTACATCCCTATTCAGGGGTTGATCGGGAAAAATCGGGATGGTGAAATTCGTGTTCTACGGGTATTGTTGTATAAGAATGAGTGTTACCAATCAAATATAAAAATTTTCAGAGCTTAAAAATCGAGATTAAGCCGAATTTCAGGCTGAAAAATCAGGTACAAGCTTGATAAAAGCGCTAATGACGTCACAGGGGTTAATCGGAAAAATTCGGGATAGTGAAATTCGTGTTCTACGACCTCGAAAACATAAGAAAACATTTTTTTAAAATATTTTGTAGACCCTTAAAGTGGATTAAAAAAATTGAGTTTAAAAGAACTTGATTGCAAAATTTTTAAAAAGCTCAAGTGGCTTTGGGGGGCCATTAAGGGGTTAAGAAAAAATTTGAAAAAAATTTTTTTAGTGGTTTTACACCTGAAGGAAGCCGATTTTCAACATGCCCCCCAACATTTCAAAATTTTTTTTAAAATGACACACCCTAGTCGCTACGCTTTCCCGTCGACTAAAAAATTAGAAAAAAAAAATCGAGTTCATCAGCACACCAAGGAGAACCATTTTTGGGGGTAAGCGATTTGACATTCGAAAAATTGCCGAAATAAGGGACACCCTACTAAAGAAGTTTAGAAAAAAATTTTGGTTTATTTGGGTACTAAGCTTATAGAGCATCGATTTAAGGTTTTAATTTTTTCAATTCGAAAGTTTATAAAATAAGGAACTTCTTAACATGTGTATCTAATATGTCTTAAACTTATCTATCCGCTTAACTAATCTTCTTATTCGAAATCCAGAAACCTATCAACCGTGAACAAATGGAATCATTCTTAATAACAACGGATCCTCTTTATCCGATTTCCAATTTTGTAATAATTGCACCAGGGAAAAGGTCAACAATTAATTTTTCATTTATAATAATTTTCTGATAACACGAAAGTTGTTTTTCAAAAACAAAAACGGAGAAATCCACATGAATTTTGAACTTTTAATCACGGAAGAAGTTTAATCCCATATAAATTTTCATATTTTTTTTTCTTTTTAAATTTTTTATATGCGAATTATAATTTCAGCTTCTTTATTCGATTTTCTTAGTTTTATGTAAAAAGTAAAAAGATGTTTCATAATCTTTTCTCCTTTCTTTCCCTTCCTTTGACTTGTTTCTGATAACATTTTTCTTCTTTTACAATACAATTCATTATCATCCTTTTTTTCCCTTCAGTTTTCTCTCTTGAGGTAGCTTTTTGAAAAAGTCTTTTTTAAATGAATTTTATCACAGGTTTTATCAAATCCTCTTAGGTAATTAACGTGTAAAATTCATCAAATATTGAATTAATTACAACAAGAAGCCAAGTCTTGTCAAAAGAAGGAAATTTTATATATTATTTCCCTTCGACATTATAACTAAGAAATGAAAAACTGATTTTTTTTTCTCAAGTTTTTTTTTTTTTTTTCTCCCCCTCTCCTTTTTTTGTATTTTTTCTTTCCTCTTTTCTTTTAACACGAAGAAAAAAAAACATAGCCGGGAAAAATGCTTAAAACGTTTTTAATTAATGGTATGAAGCGAAAGATGTTTTTCTAAAACCGATTTTAAATACTTATTTTTTGGGGGAATTAATAGATGGAAAAAGGAACAGTGAGGGGAAGGGAGGGTTTTGGGACAGCTTTAAATTTTGCAAAATAACAAAATTTTATAAAACCCGCCATCCAGGCCTATATAATTAATTGCTTTATAATATGGAGTTAATTTTCCGCGAACTTTGTGTTTTACACATGAACCCAAGAGTGATGTCAAAACCACACATCTTTTAATCATTTTCTCTTAAGCTAGCCTAGACGAACATTGTGTACGGTTTTTACTTGCGTCAGGTTTTTTATTTTTTGGGTGATGATGAAGTTGATGATGCTGAAAAGTTTAGTTTCTTTCCCGTACAAAATTTTAGAAATGTTTCCCGTTTCTGACAACTTCGGTCGGTAAATCTAAATTGCAGAACTGCAACTGATGGTTTATAAATTATTTTTGGTATCCTCGTTTTTTTTTAAGATCTTGTAGGCGTGGAAGATACTCAGGGTTATTCGGTCGCCTTTGACCCTCTTTTTGACCTGCTCGGCATTTTTTTTTACAAGGGGCCTAACCTTTGTATTCTTTTGATGTAAGGCTATTCTTCTTCTTCTTCTTTTTAGTCCTTTACTCGATACGAGCGTGGTAGTAAGGCTATTAGCAGCTAATTTCGAGACGACCCGCACGAAAAAGTGATGCGAAAAGTGTATGAAATTTTTGCAAAATATATGCAATACGTTTGCATAAAAAATATATTATTTTTGTATCATTTATACAAAAATTTGAACGTGTATAATTTTTGAAAAATTTATGTATATTTTTTAAAGTACCAAAATTTGGATATGCATAATTTTTTAAGCATGAAAGCCTGGATTTGCAAAATTTTTTTATAATCTATACAAAAACAATTTTTCCGGTAAAAAAGTTAAGTTTTTATTCCTAATTTATGCATCTCATTTTCGTATGGGCCCGTACGAAAAACTGTAAAAAGGGATGCAAAAAGTGTATAAAATTTTTGCAAAAAAAGTATGTAAAAATGTATTACTTTTGTATCGTTTTTACAAAAATTTGGACATGCATAATGTATGCATATTTATGCATATTACCTTATGCATATTTTTTTAGGCATTAAAATTTGAACGTGCATACTTTTTACATTTACAAATATAATTTTTTTAAGTATAAAGAAACATTTTAAAAAGTTTTTAAAATTATTTTTGCATAATTTATGCATATAATTTTTTTTTAAATTACAAAGCAGGAAAATTTGCAAATATTATGCTTATTCCACTTTTTTTTTTTTTTTTTTTTTTTTTTTATGTCTACTTATTTATGCATAATTGTATTGGAAGATAAAAAAAAAATTGTTTCCAGTAAATAAAGTTATGTACGGTAGTTTATACATAATTTATGCATTTTTTATGTATCTCCAATTTTTTGTATAATTTATACATGATTTTTACATAATTTATGCATCCCTCTTTCGTACGGACGGCTTGAGCTTCAAGATCGAAAATTTTCCTTAGAGCAAAAAAATCGGCATTTTTTAACGAAGAACTTCGTTATTCCGGACTAGCAGGCGTAAGCGTGTAAGAATTGTTTTACACTCTTATGTAAGATTGTGAAAGAATTTTACGCACTTATGGGGAGGTTGAGTAGGGTGGTTCAAATTTCCATTCATTTTCGCGATTTTGTTCTTCATGCGATTTTCACTTTTCTTAGGGTCTAAAAACAAAAGGTAATTTTTTTCAGATTATTTCGACCACGTTTAGGGGTGGCCCGCGGCCATTTTGTGCTTGGAAAAAAAAATGTTTTTGGCATTTTTTTAAACAATTTTTTCCGAAACTTTAGGAGTGATTCTTCGAACCCAAACCAGGTTGTTTAGGGGTTTTCGACATCGTAGAATCCGAAAATGACCACCCCGTTTCGATCAGAATCACCCCTAACTGGCCAAACAGCTTTTTTTGGCCTAAAATAGCAATTTTTCGGCTAAAAATAAAATTTTAAGTCGGTTTTCACCCCTCCGACAATTTTTTCTGGGGATTAAATCATGCTAAAATATATTTTCGACACCGTAGAATCCGAAAATGACCATTTTCTTCGAAATGTTGTGATTTTGATCGAAACGTGGTGGTTATATTCGGGTTCTACGATGTCGAAAACATATTTTAGCACGATTTAATCACCGAAAAAAATTGTCAGAGGGGTGAAAACCGACTTAAAATTTGATTTTTAGCCGAAAAATTACTATTTTAGGCCAAAAAATGGTGTTTGGCCAAATAGGGGTGATTCTGATCGAAACGGGGTGGTCATTTTTTGATTCTACGATGTCGAAAACATATTTTAGGATGATAAAATTACCTAAAAAAATTTTTTGAGGGGTAAAAATCGACTTAAAATTTGACTTTTAGCCGAAAAATTGCTATTTTAGGCCAAAAAAAGCTGTTTGGCCAGTTAGGGGTGATTCTGATCGAAACGGGGTGGTCATTTTCGGATTCTACGACGTCGAAAACCCCTAAACAACCTGGTTTGGGTCCGAAGAATCACTCCTAAAGTTTCGGAAAAAATTGTTTAAAGAAATGCCAAAAACATTTTTTTTTTCCAAGCACAAAATGACCGCGGGCCACCCCTAAACGTGGTCGAAAAAATCTGAAAAAAATTACCTTTTGTTTTTAGACCCTAAGAAAAGTGAAAATCGCATGAAGAACAAAATCGCGAAAATTAATGGAAATTTGAACCACCCTGGTTGAGGCGTAAATGTGTAAGAATTTTTTACGCACTTACAAAGGATTCAGGCGTAAATGTGTAAGATTTTTTTACACTATTACGGGGGATTGAGGCGTAAATGTGTAGATTTTTTTACACTCTTATGGGGCATTGAGACGAAGTTCTTCGCAACCCTTACGGTTATAGTTCCACTATAACTACCTGCATGTTTTTTTTTTTCCTCTCTCTGTGAAGAAACAGTCATTTCCTACCTGAAATTTTCTTTCCATCGTGAAGGCCATTTTTTAATATCTGCTCCAGTTTCTGATCTGGAAGCCGAAAATATGGCGATAAAAGGTCGTAAAATGACCGAAGATATCAAGTTTTCTATTTTTGCTCATATTTTGGCTTCCTGCTCGAAAACCGGCGCGGATATTAAAAAACGTACTTTCAATTCGTGATCTACTCAAAATCGTTTTAATAAAATACTTCTTTTTTTTACGAAAAAAAAAACTACCGATCTTTTTGCTCTTAGGAGCATTTTAGAATTTTAAAGCTCAAGTCGGCACGGTTTCCGGTCCAGTAAAAAATCTGAAAAAAAAAATTAAGGTGCGTACGAATCTTGGAGAAGAGGAACTCTGCCTGGTGCGACCTTAAATTCGAAAATACGTAAAATGAAAAACCCTCAATTGGATGTGAGACTGTAGCACTTCCCGACCGTGGATTATAGTATAATCCACAAAAAGTGAGAAAAAACACGACTAGTCAATTTTTGCCCCGTCTTCTTAGGATTCGGGGATTTTTTAAATTATTTTAAAAATAATTTAAAAATATTTTAAAAATAAAATAAAATAAAACTAATTATGCGTTTTTCCACAGTTAGAAATGGAATTTTGTCAACTGGAAAAACAATTCAAAAATTGATTTCTCAAAAAATGTATTTTCCTTAGCACAAAATTAGCATTACAAATAACGCTTCCAGTGTTATTTGACCCATTAGCCACTGGGGAGCACCTAGAGAGATTATTTTTTCAAAACTTAACGGTTCCAGAACAAGTAGTGGTCCCTCGTTAAGACCGGAATATCGTCTTACGTCTTCAATAGTTACATTAATTTCGTTACTTTCGTTTTGAACATTCGGAACCGCTGGCGTCCTCCTAGGTCGTCCCGGACCTCTCCTAGGCTCATTTTCAACATGAATTTCAATTTCTTGATCTTTGTTGACTACTTCCCCTCCACATGTGATTCATTATTTTCGATCATAGGAAGATTTTGATTCGTAGGAATACTCGGCGACTGATTTGCGGCCATAGTGATTGAAGCATCACCATGGCTAACTTGTTCTTCTGTAGCGTCGCTCTGACAATTTTCATCGACTCTTCTTTCTTTCCGGCCACCTCTCAGCGCCACCTCTATCGCTCGCGTCGCTTCCGATAACTAATTTCACCTAGTTATCAGGAGCGGTTTCAAGATCAATGATTCTTGTAAACATCGAATCATGTGCTAAGGAAAATAGAAGAAATCAATTTTTGAATTTTTTTCCAGTTGACAAAATTCCACTTCTAACTGTGGAAAAACGTGTAATTACTTTTATTTTATTTTATTTTTAAATTATTTTTAAAATAATTTAAAAAATCCCCGAATCCTAAGAAGACGGGGCAAAAATTGGCTAGTCGTGTTTTTCCACACTTTTTGTGGATTATACCATAATCCACAGTCGGGAAGTGAAACGGCCCCAAATGGTTGTTTCCTAATCGCATTTTTAAGCAAATGACGAAAATATGGTTACAAATTCATATATACCTCATACGGTTTTGACGATAGAGGCCAAAATAAGAAAAATAAATTAGCAGAATATGCTATAGCGACAATTTTTGGCGAAATTCTTTTTTTTTTTTTTTTTGGTCCTTTAGCACTGTAATCGTTTGCCACAAATAAATTCTAACTTCATTTTCGTAATCTGCATAAAAATTCGAAAAGGAAAGAACAATTTTTACATAAAAATAAAATTTTTAATCTTTCGGTCTTTACGGGAATTTGAAAATTTTAAAGTCCCCGGGGACACGGCTAAACGGCGTCCAAAAAAATAAAAAAAAAAAAAATCAGGGAATCTCCCTTTGGTTACTAAAAAAAAATCGGGGTGCGTTCACCGAAATTCAAAAATTCGTAAAATAAGGGCCACCCTATTCCGCATGCTTACCAAATGTTTCTTTGCTATCGCTTAAAAAACGGGAATTTTTTACCGAAATCGAAAATCCTGCGCAACACGAAAACAGATAAATAATTTTTGGGTGAAAAGTAACAGGTGAAAAATTCGTATAAAATTTGTATCCATGTGTATTTGTCATTCTTCGCATTTGCTTTAATGCTTACCGTGAATGATACCGATTACTCTGCACAATTGCTTTCTTAATTGGAAACGTCGAGTGCAATAAAAGGAAGAAAAATGACTGACTCGACTCCCTGAAATACAACCAGATGATTGAACAGGGCAAAGAAATTTACAAGATTGCCGTGCCTTTTCTTTTTTATTTCTTTATATTATAAAAAATGAAATGAAATTTAACCGAGTTGAATGGTAGCCATTTGAAAAAATCCGATAAAGAAACCCCCGATGTCCGTTTCTTGATTCTGGGAAATACCCCACATGCCTTTTTTTGTCTTGCGGAAAAAAAAAAAAATTCTTTCATTCAAAAAAAAAAAAACCTCTTGACAGATTAAAATTAATCGCAAGCTGATGAACGCACCTCAGTTTTTTTTAACATCTTTGCCTTTTCCCACACCTAACCTCGCATTTCAGAAGCGAAAAGGACTAAAAAGCCCAAAGGCGGAATATCCGTGACACGGGTCTTGCATTAGGATAGTAGGATTCAGGAGAGATCACGAGCATCATCGACACAGGACGGACGTGACTTTTTTTTCCCTCTCTCACCCTCCCCAACAATATTTTTTTTTTGTGTTTTAAAACCAGATTAGTTATGAGAATCGAAAAAAAAAATAATGGGACAATACCATTTTTCTTTTTTTTCCTCCGACGGTCACTTTTCTCAATTTTCCGAGGAAAACCTTTCTCAGTTCATAAAAGTAATTGATGATCAACTTTAATAAAATGAAAAAAAGAAAATTAGAACTCCTCGCTTTAAAAGAGATTGGTTGTTCACTTTTCATCTCTTGCGTTGGCAACATTTTGTAAATTTAAAGAATCCACTTTTCTCCCTTTCTCTCCACTATTCTTTTTCTATCCAATCATTCTCATCCGTCGGACGTAATTAAAAAATATAATGACTCATTTATCTCAGTTAAGATTTAAAAAAAAAAAAAAAAAAAAATTGTACCAAAAAAAGAAAAAAAAATATTGTTCACCTTTTTTTCTGACAATAAACGAGAAATTCTTTAGAAGGGGAAAAATAGGCGATACTTTAATTCGCTAAAGGCTGCCACCGTTGGGGTGGTTGTTTTTTTTTTTTTTTTTGTAAAGTTTGGATTTCCGGAAGTGCCACCCCCTAATTTGTTTTATTTGTATGAGATACGTTTCCCTGAATTTTTTCAAATTTTTTACTTGACGGGAAAGCGTGCCTCATCGAGATTTTAGTTCGGAAAAAATCCCATAAGATCCAAAAAATCGAATCTTTTTCTTCGACTTCGACTTCGAATCTGAAAACAGTTTTCTTGAATCTGGTCCGGTTTTTGAGCAAGAGGCCAAAATAAGACTAAAAAATCGAGAAAAGTGACAGAACGCACTAAATCCACAGTTTTCATTGCTTTTTGGCTTCTATGTCATTAACCGCACCAGATACAAAAAGACTGTTTTCAGATTCAAAATCTACGCAAAATTTCCGATAAAAAACAAGGGGGTTTTTTTACAAAAAAAAAAAAAAGAAAAAAAAATTGTTAGTTTTTTGGATTTTATGGTATTTTATGGGATTTTTCCGAACTAAAAGCTCGGTGAGGCACGCTTTCCCGTCGAGTAAAAAATTTGAAAAATTCAGGGAAACTTACCTCATACAAATAAAAAATGTTAGGGGGTGTGGCACCTGCGAAAATCCAAATTTCGCAAAATAAGAACCGCCCTAGCCACCGGGTTACCTGCTCAAGATTAAATTTTTTTTTTACTTTTACCCATCGATAAGACCTAATAATTATCTAATAGGATATGAGAGTATAAATTAGGCCAAATATTAGAGTCGAAATGGAAGCCGATTTTTTTGGCGGGAGATGGGAGTTTTTTTTTAAAGGGCTGTTTAAGGGAATAATTGTAATTTTTTTTTTCAAAAGAGTCCGGTGGCGAAAATGGCCCCTTTTGAAAAGAAGTAGGATGTATTTCCTCGTGTCAGCTTTGCCGGACGGAAATTTCGTTTTGACATGAATAAAAGCACGAAAAAAATTCGTCTAATTACATGTCCTTCTATAGTTTTTTTCTTTTGCCGAGAAAGTAACTTTAAATGGCCAAAACCTAAAAAATTATTTTTTGCCACGAAGCTGGACCCAAATTTTGCTATCATCTTGTGAAAGTATGCAAAAAATCGGTCTAAAATAATATATTTCACCTTGGGCCCCAAAGTACAAAATGACCAAAATGACCTAAAGTTAATGACCTAAATCTTAAAAATCACAGAAAAAGATGTTTACGTTGATAAGATCGGCTGATCCAAAATTTCGCTAACCCCTCAGAAAGTACGCAAAACTATAAGATAGAACTACATATCTCTCCGTCAAAGAAAAAAAGTAAAAATTGACCCAAACTAATCAATAAAAAAAGGCCAAATTTAGGCCATTTTTTAATTTCAAAATTTGAAATAACTTAACTTCCAATATTTAAAGTTCAAATGGTTGCAGTTCAAAAATGGCACAAATTTAGCCATTTTGGTTATTTTAGTCCATTAGTTTGAGCCAATTTCCGCCTCGTTTTCTCCAACGAAGAAAGTCTGCATAGTTCTAGGCTATTTGGTTACCCGGTAGCCCCCCCTTTTTTTTTTTTTTTTTTTTTTTTAATCGCCATGAGAACTAATTAACTGAAACTAACTTTTATTTCCTCCGACTCCTGTGAAAAGCCATCGATTTATTTGTCTTGGCAAGAAAAGTCGTGCAAGCAGATCACGAAAAGGGAATCATAGAAGATAGTCACGATATACCCTTTGTTTGCGATAAAATTAAAGCGGAAAAAAGGGGGATGGATGGATGGAAGTTGAATGGAAAAGTGGAAGTATGCCGTTATAGAAATTTTGATTTGTTGAATTTTAAATATTTCATCCATTATAAAGTTTTGAGGAAGTGAATCGAAAACTAAACACGGTAATTTCTCTGTGATTGGAAAATATTTTTAATAAAAACTTTTTTTTTTTAATCCGCTTATTTTGCTTTTGTTTTTTTGGAGGGTTTTACTTAAACATTTCCAGGATTCAATTAACCCTTTGCCGCCTACGGATATGCCGCCTTTGGACCCATCAGTTTTGCAACCCTGCAAAGCTTTAGCTTTCTTAAAAAATTATAAAAACAATGTAACCAGGGGTTTTGACCTGCTGAAATCGAATATGAAGTCAGAATTTAATAAAAACCAAAATTCAAGATATTTACAATATTACAGACTTTCTAGATTCAAATTTTGTAAACGCTTTATTTATTGCTTTTTTTTGTCCTTATGAACCTAAAATTGCAAGTAAATACCGGACGGACAGTAATTGATGCAATATGTAACATGAGTTCTTCACCTATGTTTAGCTTATGGGCAAAACCGCTTTTTTCTGTTTAAAGGCATTTATAAGTTTAAAAGCAATAAAAACAGCTTTTTTCAGAAAAAATTGAAATTAAAGATGGCGGACTAATCATTTTTAAAATTTTCTGCTTTCTTAACCGTTTCCCGAAGGCTATCGTATACGATTTGGAAAAGTACTAACTGTTGATGGCTATCGTATATATACGATGGGGGAAAATCTTCGGGAAATCCCGGAAAACTTAAGGAGAAGTTTCCCCAATTCGGTCTTAACCGAATTTGAAGCCCCATTCCTAAGGCTACATTTGAGAGTGTGGCTGGTTGCATAACTATTTTGGAAGGGGCTCCGCAATTTTTAAAAAAATACTCACAAAATCAGCCGTCGTGAAAATCGTTTTTCATCAAAAGGACGCCGTCCAGAAGGTTTTGTTTGTTAATTGGAATCTGTAATAGGCCGGCTAAACTGGCTGTTGATGTTCAATATAATTTATTATTATTATAAAAGGTTAATTATTATTACTCGAAAAATAATCGGTTTTTGAAAAATGAAGACAAATTAATTTTCCGGGATGCAGTTAATTAAAAAAAATTGATTTTCTGGGGGGAGGGGTGCGCATGTTCTCCTTACGTAAAATCCGATATTAGCTTTGAAATCAGGATGCCGGAAAACATATTAAACGATATTCATATGATATTTTTCTGATAATTTAAAAACATTTTGTTTTCTGGGGGGCCATCAGTCCCCCCCCCCCACGTAAAAACTAATCTCAGATTCGGAATCAGCGATCCCTAAAACCCCTTAATTCATATAAATACAGTCGAACCCTCTTATAACGAACTCGGATATAACGAGAACCCGGGTCTAACGAGCATTTTTTTAAAATGCGGTTGGCCCTCCTATGTCTTCCATGTTAATGTTTTAGTTCGGATATAACGAGACCCGGGTATAACGAGCAAATTTTCGGTCATTTTTCAATCTCGTTATAAACGGGTTCGACTGTAATATTAAAAAAATTAAAATTGAGTTTGCATCACCGGTTGCATAACTGAGAAATATCGGGCGCATATTTTTTTTTTTTTGTAATGTCTCTTTGGTCTAGTGCACTACTTTTGCAGATATAATCAGGAAAAATGATATTTGGGAGGAATGAGGAATGGGGTATTTTTAAATTACGAAGTGGTAGGCAAAGGGTTAAACATCATAAAAATAATAAAACTTTTCTGTCGATGCTTTATAAACGTTTTTGGAAAAATTGAAGGTGTCAGAAAATTCTAAGAAATATAGCTGAAAGAAGTTGGGCCTTTTAGATTCAGGATTGAAAACAAAAATGGATAGAAATTGAAAAAAATTGCCCAATTGTTGTATATTCGATCTGTAAGGTGCATAGATTCCGAGTTGGTAATTTTCGGAGCCGAATTTTGGAGAATTTGGGCAAAAAATGTCGATTAGTCATATTTTTCATATCTTGGAAAACTTATTTTTCGAAAATTTAAAATATTTCGAATTATTATAATTCCTTTACGTTACTATAATTACAATTCAGCTTTAAAAAAAAACAGTTTTACTCCCGTTTTTTAACGAAGCTTATTATAAATTGAAAATCAAGTTTGATGTGAAACATCCGTTTCCGGATTCGAAGAAAAACACGAGGGGGCCCCACCTCCCGCCTTGCTTAAAGAATATCATTCGTAGAAAAAAAAAAAAGTGAAATCCTTAATTATTAGCGTGCGAAATCAGAATGGGAATTAATAAGTGCCGTAGCAAATTAATTTAAAATACTGCAGTGTAAACCGCAACAAAGCGCGAGCTCGAGCGCCATGTTGTGCACCCCCATGTATTATGTCAGACGTTTTTCTACTCTGACATTTTGACCAAAGTATTAAAAAAGGAGTGTAACAATTTTTTTTTTTTTTTAATTTCTACCCGTTCAGAAAAAGAATAAAAGGGAAAGTGCATTATGTGACGGGGATTTTTAATTTGATTTTCTTTTTTATATAAATAGCGAGCTATGCAGGAAGTACTTCAGTTTTTTTTTTTCCTTAAAAACTGACAAATTTTCGAGTTTGTTTTCTTGTTTTTTTTTTTTTTCTTGGACGTTTTCCCATTGTCGTATTACTCAAACAAAGCCGCGTTCTTTTTTTTCCCCTTAAAAAAGAAAAAAAAAAAAAAGAAGTGAAGAGAAAGGGAGGAAGCTAAGAATAAAATGATCGAAACCGCAGACTCTGAATTATGAGCCTTGTATAGAATTTTTTTTTTTTTTTTTTTTTTTTTTTTTTTTTTATTCGTTGAGAATTTTAAAAATAGATACTACTGTATTCTTTATTGGATTTCGCAGTAAGCCACTTTTATTTTTATTTGAAAATTTATGATGGTAGTAAACTGCCGAGGATTTCTCCGAGACATATTTGTGAATGATTAATTTTATTGACGTTTTCTTAACTGTTGTTTTCGTCTTGTCTTCCTTTTTTTTTCTCTCTCTTTTTCTGACATTTTTTTTTTCTTAAATCGCTCCGGAAAGGATTTTTCGATGAAGCAAAGGTTTTTTAATCATGATCTTTTTTTTTTTTTCGAGGTATTAAATGTACATTTAATATGCGTCCCCTAAAAGGGAGCATCTGTTTGCTTTCGGTTGAATGCAATTTTCTTCTACCCTTCTTAAACATTCGGTACGGACTCGTAAAGTTTAAGTAGTCCCAAAGGACGGATAAAAATAATAACGATTCAAACTTTTTTTTTTTCCTGATTGATTACGATTATTATTATTTTTATTATTTTCTAAACATCAAAATTATAACGTAATCGAGATTAGTTTTATAAGCGCATATTTCGTAAAGGTTTGTAAATTAAATGGATGGAAATGAGAGGCTAAGACGAGGATTATTATTGTACTGTAGTTAAAATCCTCTTACATCTGGTTAAAATTGAAACAAGTTAGCACGGGTTGGCGCTAAAACAAAAGATATTAATGAATCGTTTCAATGGTTTTTTTTTTTTTTTTTTTAATTCGGTCCTCTTAAAATAATTTAGAGCTTTTATTACGAATCACAAGCCAGAGACGTCAGGTGTGATTTGATGTGAAAAGAGACGATGTCTTCATTCTTTGTCTTTATCTTGACCTCATACTTCCTCCTTTTTTTCACCATATTGGTCTTTTATTTTTTATGCCACTTTCTGCTGTAGTTGCTGTTTTTTTTTTAAAAATAAAATTAAAAATTCGGATCCTGATCTTCAAAAATTTTTAAATCTGGAGAATTGGGAAATCTAGGAATTTCGATGTATGGATTTCTCGAGATTCGAGAGTCTCGAAGTTTGTGCCGTAAAAATTTTTGTCTCGGAAATTTTGAGCTCGAGAATTTTCTAGCAGTTGGGTCCTAGGAGGAATAATCTTTGAAGACTAGGGTGTATTTTTTTGCGAATTTGAATGAGGGCACCTCCGGAATCGGTTTTCTCTGGGGCATATATGAACCTACCTAATTTTTTTTTTTTTTTTTCGTATTGAATTGTTCTTTTAGAAGCAAGACATCATTTCTAAAGAGTAAATGAGGGATACCAAGTAACTAAATTCAAAAAAAGAAGGAAATATACAAATTTTTTATATTTTTCATATTCCATTTTCAAAAAGTTGTTATGGAAACACATCAAGTGCAAAGTGATTTTTTATTTAAATGTTGATAATTTTTTTAATTTTTTTGAAGGTGACTTGATCATGGATGGAACGGGGTAATGGCTGGAATCGAACAGTTGTCACTCCTAAATGATGTTTTTTTGAAAAATTACAGATTTGACAACCGGGGTGCTGAAATAGACCGCTAAAACCGCGTCTTATGCATTTTTAACGTAGGGCCGCATGCCGCCGTATACCTGAAAAATTATATGTGGTCTATCTTAGGTCGCCCTATAATATATTACCGGGAATTTGACGGACTCTAACGGGCACGGTTGAAAAAAAAAATAAAAACGCCTACAATGGCCACTTTTAAGGGGGTTCAACACATTTTTCGGAACATGAAAAAATAGCCTTAAAAGGTCTTAGGTAGGGGTATTTCCCTGCAGCATTAAAATTTTTTAATTCCTATTTGGATCCTTAAAATTTTCTTTAATAAATATCATGGTTTTAGGCGAATATTAAGGGTAACGACGACCGAAATCGAAAATCCTTTTGGGAAATCATTTACCAGGACTCAAGGATCAAATTCCACGAAAAAAGAAATTTGGCCCAAAAAACGGCCTTATCGACCCTCATCCTTTATGCCAAAAAAATCTCGAGATTTCTCGAGAATTTTAAAACCGAAAATTCTTGAGTAACAACTCTATTTTCGGCCTCTATCTGCCTGCCGAAACTTGTCCAGACGAAATTTAGTGTTCAGAAAATTCTGAAGTTCTAAAATTCCGCAAAAGTAAAGCACTTCGTTGGCTACGCAAAACCGACCGGTTCACCGTCCGTTTTTTTTGTAAAAAAAACCGGACGGTGAACCTGCCGGTTTTGTGTAGCCAACGAAGTGCTTAAGCATTTTAAAGATGCTTCCCTCCGACGTCTGCCTTTTTACCCTGAAACAGGATTTAGTGATGCTCTGAAAGTGGTCCCTCTACAGACTACTTGATCGTTTCTGAGACACAGCAGCGGGAGGAAAATTTTCCTTTTAAATTACTTCCTCTGGCGTTTACCCCTGAGGAGTTCCTATGGGTTCGAAAAGAATTTCTTATCCCCAAGACAAGAGAATGCTTATTTAAAACACAAAAACCTAACGCAGAAATCTTCAAATCTTTTACGTTTGCCGGATTTATAATTTTTCAGTAATTACTATATATTTTCGTTGTTACTCAGTTCCACACTCAGACGAAGAAGCAGCAAGAAAATGCTAAAGCAAAAACAAAACGTTTTCCTCAATATTTTCGTTGTTCCTCAGTTCCACACTCAGACGAAGAAGCAGCAAGAAAATGGCTAAAGCAAAAACAAAACGTTTTGTTTTTGCTTTAGCCATTTTCTTAAAAATCATGCGAAAACGATAAAATTATCTTGTCAAGAAACAACCTGTCCGTTGGCACGAAGCATTTCTGTTTTGCTATGAAACATTCCGGTTTTGTTGCAAGACAATACACGTTCAAAACATTTTCTTTTTTATGAGTGCAGAATTCTCCAATAAAAATTCAGAGTTAAAAAAGCCAACTTCTTTAACTCTGAATTTTTATTTGCTTTACAAAGTCATCTTCCTCTGTTCGTATCTCCGTCACTGTTACTCTGCCTCCGTCTAGTCGATTCATTTATTTCCTAGTATACTATTTTGCCGCCAGGAGATACAAATCCCAAATCCCTGCAGGTCGCGAAAACTGATTCAGTTTACAAACGTTTATGACGAACAAAAACGCTAAAAACAAAGAAAAGACTATGAAAATGCTATACCATCGGAACGAATTCCCATGTTTTCCTCTTCTTTTAAACGTATCCGTTATTCGATAAAAAATAAAAAAAAGTTCTGACACAAAAAAAGTAAATAATTAAAAGTCAGATTTTTTTAACAATAAAAAAAAAAAAAAAACAATTGGAATGAATTTGGTAACATAATTAGCCCTTGGCATGATTTCTCTACATCAATTACTCGTCCCACTAAAATGGGTTGTTTTGCTTTAAGGTATGACATCAAAGGAATCTATGTATTTGAGAGAATCGCGACTCTAATTCGATAAACCTGCACCCTGCAGCTAGAGCGGACGAGCACGGGTAAACGATATTAAAACTTTCCTGTGGGAAATCATCCATCCATCCGCTTACGATATTAAACCATCACTTCCAAAACAAAAATGAATTTTGACATCACAGTTCTCACAACTTTGAATATTAATCATGAGCCTTAAGTTTTACACTGGAAAATCCTACCTGTTTCGGAGGAGGGGAGGGGAGGGGGAAGGAGGAAAGAGGGGAAAAAGTATGTTTATCTTTCTTTATTTTATTTTGTCTTTTTCCAATTTTCTTTCGATCGAAGCCTGCAGCAGACGATCAAGTTTCTCGTGATACACTCAGGAAAAGGGCTGGTTTTGAGCAAGTTCTGTCTTGCAACAAAACATCCATACTGCTTTGTGAAAGCGCGCAGGTTGTTTCTTGACAAGATACATTTTTATTGTTTTCGCATGATTTTAAAAAAGAAATGTTTTGTCCCAAGACTTTAAAAACAGGAAACCTTTTGAGCAAGTTCTGTCTTGCAACAAAACCGGAATGTTCCGCAGCAAAGTAAAAATTCTTCGCGACAACGGACGTGTTGTTTCTTGACAAAATATTTTTATTTTTTTCGCATGATTTTTAAGAAAATTGTTTGTCGCGAGGCATTTTTTTTCCGAGTGTGATTGGTTTAGCAGTGACCATAAACTAGGCTCAAGAAAAAGTGTATTGGTCGTATAAGTCCGACCAATAAGTTATAAAAACTTATATCAAGATTATCATCTTGTTATAAAAACTTATAACAGGATGCTAAACTGTTGTTAAGTTTTTATAGCGTATAATTTCTTATACTTATAAGTTTCTATAAGTAAGATTTTACACGTTTTTATAACAAGAACGGCCAATAAAAACTTATAAATATGTTATAAAAACTTATGACAAGATATAATCTTGATATAAGTTTTTATAACGTATAAGTTCTTATACTTATAAGTTTCTATAAGTAAAATTATAAAAGCTTTTATAACAAGTGCGGCCAATACGTTATAAAAACTTATATCAAGATTATCATCTTATTATAAGTTTTTATAAAAAGTTGTTATAAAAACTTTAAACGCTTTAAAAACTTTATAACAAGTTTTTGTTATAAAAACGTTTTTATAATTTTTTATAACAAGTACGGCGAATACGTTATAAGAAGTCATATCAAGATTATCATCTTGTTATAAGTTTTTATAACATATTGGCTCACTTTTTCTAGGGAGAATTTCTATCGCACATATCTTTTACCAAAAAAATCATATGAAACCGACCAAAGAAATCTTTCCCTCAAAGAAAAGGAAAAAAAAAACAAATTAATGAGAGGCTTAAAAAGATAAATTTCGACTGTTGGAGCATAAAAATGGCAGATGATAAAGTGAGCTTAATCGGACTACCTTTTAAATTCTTGGAGACGAAAAATCTCGCCATCTTTTTTTTTCGTCTATTCCTTCATAACCTTTGTAAAAAAAAACTCCGGTCGTTTAGTTGAATGGCAAAAAACGTTTTTTTTTTTTCTTTTTTTTTCTTGAAGAAAATGAAGGGGGAAAAAAAAGTCAATAGCTTTCGAACGTGAGAAAAGCAAAGAAGGAAAAAAAAACTTTCTTTGAGGAAACTTTAAGAAAAGATGATAGATTATCTAAAGAGTTTGAAAAGTGTTTTATTTTTATTAGCTCCGGTTTTTATTTCAACTTTTTTTATTAAAAGACATTAAATCCTGTTGTTTGCCACCTTTTAAGTCGATTCGGTGTTTTTCTTCAATTGCTTTTGAGTTCAGGTTTGGAACTTTTGTGCGAGATCTCTTATATGAAAAAAAAAAAAAGATAATAAAAGTAAGAGATATAGATACTAATTTTTGGACATATTAAGCAACAGGTGATTCGTATTTTTTTTTCTATACGCAATTTGTCTGAGAAAAAAAGGTGGGCGGATGAAAAACTTTCTCAAAAAAGTTTTTTTTTTCCTTTCTAACCTAAAATAGATTAACGGATTGGAACGGACTTAGGTCCTCGAAGGAATTTCGTGAGTTTTCTTTTAAACCACTTACCTATTGTAAATTATTAGTATTTATGGTTTTTTCGGCAGCTTTTTTTTTTTCTTTTTTTTAGAAAAAGTGAATTTAAGGAAACATTGCTGCTTCTTCTTAATGTAATAAAAGGATGGTTTCTTTTCTTTCTTATCGAAGGTCTCGTGAAATCAGAGCAGGTATTTTAAAACTAAATTGGTTCCCAGTTTCAGTTTTGCTTAAAGCTAAAATTGAATGTAGAAAACATATATTCCGGTCTTTTTGGTCTTCTCATTTTTTTTGCTCCATTCTGTTTTATTTGTATTTATTTATTTATTTATTTAAAATTTTTTTAAAATTTTTATTTTGGGTAATTCTTAAAAAAACGTGCCGTAACGGGAAAGGACAAATATTGAACTTTTTGGTAATAAAAAAAAGGTTAAAAAGTAATTAATTTTCTCAAGAAGAGGGATATCATTCTTCACCTTCCAAAACTCGAACTCACAACAAGAAAATTTTTTTCTTGTTGCATCCTTCATGACAAGCTCCTAATAAAACAAAACGTGACGGGAGGACAAATAATGCACTTTTTAGCCAATTAAAAAGATTTGAAAATAATTTTTATTTTCTTTTAACAAGGGATATTATTCTTTACCTTCTAAAACGCAAATCCAATGTTAAAAAATTTTTTTTTCAGTGTATGTTTGATAAGATATTAAGCAATATTGCCTAAAAATAAAAATGTACGTTTTTTCAAGAGCTACTCTTTTGTATTTTTTTTTTCATGATTATACTCTAGAGGCCTCTGTTAAGGTTCTAGTTCGTTTACATAACCGGCCGGTTAGCCGGGCGGTGTACACATTTTAACGATAAAAAAATACGTTAAAAAATTTTTTTTTAATCCAATATTTTATACATGAAAACGGGGTCTAACTGCACCGAAACCGTACCCGAAACGTTTCGTTATGTTCAGAGATAAATTTCCATAATATTAAATGCAAGAACAACCGTTAATAGTTCTTATATTTGATAATATTTAATTGTTTTCGCAGAAAAAAAAAATGCTTATTTCCGAGAGACTAGTGCAGCGCTCTAGCGGTGGAACCACGAACTATTTCAACAACAAAAAGCAAAATGGCGTTTTATTTTTTTATTTCGAAAACATTAAAAAAAATTATCAAATTTAGGCAGAGTAAAGCCTTTTTCATACGTTTTCCATAACGAATCTTTACCTTTTAAACATAACAAAACGTTTTGGCGCGGTTTCGGTGCGATCCGATCTCATTTTCACGTGCAAAAACCGAATTTCAAAAAAAAAATTAAACTTTTTTTTTACCGTTAAAAAATTTTCACTGCCCGGCTGACCGACCGGTTATGTAAACCAACTAGAACCTTTAAGAAACTGATTATTATTTTCAATTTTTTGCATTCTATGTTTATTAGGGTGTCCCTTATCTTGACAATTTTCGAATTTCCAATCGCTTACCCTCCAAAATGGTTCTCCTTGGTGTACTGATAAGGACCACCCTACTCCACTCTAAAATCTACACCTGGGTAGTTCTTGAAAAAAACCTACATTATTATTTTTAGGCAATATTGCTTAATATCTTATCAAACACACACTGAAAAAAATTTTTTTTCACTGGATTTGCTTTTTAGAAGGTAAAGAATGATATCCCATTTTAAAAGAAAATAAAAATTATTTTTCAACCTTTTTAATTAGCTAAAAAGTGAATTATTTGTCCTCCCGTCACGTTTTGTTTTGTTAGCAGCTTCTCAGCGAAACAAAAATTATTTTGCTGTGAATTTGAGTTTTGGAAGGTAAAAAACGATATCCCTTTTTTGAGAAAAAATTAATTACTTTTTAACCTTTTTTATTACCAAAAAGCGCAATATTTGTCCTTTACCGTCACGGTAGGTTTTTTTTAAGAATTCCTTCATAATCATTTGCTACCAAAATAGCAAAAAAACTTCAAAATTCATTCCAAATTAGTACCAGAAAATCATTTCTCGCCTTAAATGTCAAGGTCTAATAAGTATTGAATGTTATAAAAACCTTTCCAAGGTCGTAATTTTAAAAAGAGGTTTTTTGCACAAGAGAATTCAAAAAAATTATTTTTTTTACGATTCCTCCTAACCGCGGTTTTCCTCGCACTACTGGCCAGCACAAAAAAAAAATAGGTAAAGGACGATATCCCTTTTTTTTGAGAAAAAATTAATTACTTTTTAACCTTTTTTATTACCAAGAAGTGCAATATTTTGTCCTTTCCGTCACGTTACGTTTTTTTAAAGAATTATCCCCCTGAGATCATGGCGGCTTGCAGAACTATTTTTTAAACGGTCTCCGCAGTGTTTCAAAAAATATTCCCAAAGTCAGCCGGCATGAAAATCGGGTTTCATCGAAAGGCCGCGTCCGGAAAAGTTACATTTTAAAAAAAAATGGCAGCATTTTCGGTCAGTCATTCTTGACTTATATTGTTATGGTTTGGAAATTCGAATTTTTGTTGATAACAACATTTCAAAAGCACGCCACCTGTAGCTTTCACGTTATTACCGTAGTATTGTATATTTTTAGTAAACGACTCGATGATTCCAAAGTTTAATAACGTGCAACAAAATATCGATGTCATTACTATAAAACCATAAGCCTTAAAGTAATCAATTGGCAATAGCAAAATGGATTTTCAATTACGTTCGAATCACTTTTACTGCTTGAGGATGGGACTTTCCGGCGACGGACTCTTTTTCGGAAAACAAAAAACTCAGCGTGATAATTAAACAATGAAGTCAAATTCCGAAAATCATCAATATCGATGAAATACATCCGTTTCGTTGGAAATCCTCCCTTTTCCTCTTTATTCTCCTTTTTTCGGAAGATAAAACGGGAAAAACGGACATGAAAATTTGATTACAACTGTGGAAAAAACCATTTCGAAAAAGGGATATATTCTTTATAGGATTCGTGATCTTTATCCGATAATTGCCCTTCGCTCCAATTAAATTTATAAGTGGAAATCTAATTAAATTGATAATAACTTAAATTTTTCATGAAGAAATATGTTTCACTTCTTTTTGTTGTGGTGAAAAAAGAATAAGGAGCTTTGAGCGTGGTATATTTTTGCCTTCCCTTTCTTATTTTTTTTTTTCGTTCATTTATTTATTTATTTTCTGTTTCTTCCCGATGTGATACGTCTGGCACTTCTGACCCATGTAACGCTGGTTAAAGTGTTATAAATCACTCCCTAAACATTGAAGAGAACATCGTCTGGGACTACAACAAGCAGTAAACAAGGATCTCGTTCAAAGGATTAAAGGCGATCTTGGGGGGAAACGAAAAAAAAGAGAAAAAAAAAAAATCTTACTTTTGGAAAAAAAAAACGTCAACCGCGATTTTCTTCTTTTTTTTTCACCTTTATTCTTCGAGAGGAAAGATAATTTCGGAAAAAAAAGTGTAAGAAGGCGTTATGAAATAGCACTTTGAAGAATAATGTCCAGCCAAGGATCTTCGTGACCTTTTAACGAAATGAATAATTTTTGTCCCACGAGGGATCCTCACTTTTTACGTGATGCACTCACAAGTCAACATTTTTACGACTTTCAACTGACGGATGTTATTTTTGAAAAAAAAAAAAAAAAAAAAAAAACATACCGGACTGAGTTTTGATGATACCATATATTAAACTACTTCGTCCCTTTTTTTCCCAAGTTTTTTTTTTTTTTTTTTTTTTTTTATTGGGGAGAAAGAGGAAGGGGAAGAAATATACGTTAAACTTACATCAAGTTGCTTATGCTTATTTTTGATATTGGATTGGATAAGAGAAGTTTTGCTCTCCCCCCCTCTCTCTTTTCTTCTTTGTTCCCTTCTGAACTTTTCGAAAGGTCATCCTTAGGTAAACAGAAGAAAAAATAAAAAAAATAAAAGTTTTAAGCTAGTTTTAGATTATAACCTTTTAAAAAACCTCCCCACAAAATATAAATTTAATCTTGTAATCTCTTTTAAGATTTAAGCAGATGTATGCACTGATCCATGTGTACTCTTTTGCGTGTAATGATTATGAAAAGATATTAAAAAAGATTTATACGAGAATTTTTAACCCTCTCCTTTTCTCACAGTATGAAAATGCAGAAGGAAAACCTATTTAATGTTAGATTAAATTGGCCAAGTAAATTTTTATTCGGCTTTTTTTTTTTTTTTTTTTTTTTGAGCTGATCAGTGCGAGAAAATCCTCGCTTACGAGGAATCGTAAAAAAAAGATCATTTTTTTCGAATTTTCTTGTGCAAGGAACCTCTCTTCAAAATTACGACCTTGGAAAGGTTTCTACAACATTCACTGCTTCTTAGACCTTGACATTTAAGGCGAGAAATGTTTTCTGGTACTGATTTGGATTCGGAATGAATTTTGAAGCTTTTTTTGCTATTTTGGTAGCAAATGATTATGAGGGTAATTCTTAAAAAAACGTACCGTGACGGAAAAGGACAAATATTTTTTTTTTAATTTTTTATTAAATATCGCACTTTTTGGTAATAAAAATAGGTTAAAAAGTGATTAATTTTCTCTCAAGAAGAGGGATATCGTTCTTTACCATCCAAAGCTCGAATTCACAACAAAAAAATTTTTTTCTCGTTGCAATCTTCATGAGAAGCTGCTAGCAAAACAAAACGTGACGGGAGGACGAATAATGCACTTCTAGCTGATTAAAAAGGTTTTTTAAAAATGGGATATCATTCTTTACCTTCTGAAACGCAAATCCACTGTGAAAAAGTTTTTGAAATGATTAATTCACAGACTTATGACAAACCTATAAGTCTCATGAAAAAAAAAATTGTTCTGCTAGCTTGAAATTCAGAACAGAAATGTTCACAAACGATAATAAATCTCAACATGAGTTCCTTTTTAGTGTCCTATCCGTTACACGCTAAAAGCTGTCACTATGTATTCTGCTGCACAGTTTAAATTTAAAAAAAAAATACTGGTGATAGATTTTGACCTGTATTATGTTACTTTAAAAGCAGAAACTATTTTTCACTTTTAAAAAGGGTACAGTAACGCTTTTTAGCGTACAAATGTCCCTTCCGTCACATATGAATTATCTCAGGGTTTCATCGCAATGAAACATTCCGAATTTCGAATCATCATAAATCGTTAAAAAAATGCCTTGTGACAAAAAATTTTGTTGATAAATATCATGTACCAATCAGTCACCTAGCTAAGTCAGATACCTAAAATTTCAATTTTTTCCTCGTAAATAGAGTATTCGACAGAACAGCCATTCCTTCCTGTATTCACTGAAGATTACTCTTAAGTATAGGATTACCGTAGCTGTTGTACTGCACGATTAATTTTCTTTGAGAAAATTACCTTATTGTACGCTCTATAAGCTAAGCATGCAGTTTTATATCCTACACATAATTCTGAATTAAAGATGCACCGAGGATGGAGGAGGAGGAGAAGAAATAAAAAAAAAGAAAAGTGCTTTTTTTGTTGTTTTAGATGTTTTCAAAGTATTGACTTTGGTTGTAATATATGATCGTAACCATATTATATTTGCGTGGGAAATGCTCTTGAGATTTAAATCTCGAAATAAAAAAAAAGTTTCGAACTCAAATTTATTGTTTTGTTTCTTTTTTCTCCCCCCTTCCCCCCTTTTGCGTTTTTTTTTTTTTATATAAATCAATTTTCTTTCGCCTCTTGATTTAGTCGGCTTAGATGGAGCAAACACGTAAACATGAGTAGCGAAAAAAATATTGTAAAGAGAAGAGCGCAAAGGGGACACATTTGCGTTAACGCCCTGCGGGGTCCTACAGGTCCTTCGACGAGGAAAAACTCTTTTTCATCGACGCGGTTGAATGCTTCGGCTCATTGCCTTTGGCACACTATCTCCCACTTTGATATTCATAGCACTTGACATGACCTACAGACTCAACCCACCCTCTTCATTCAGTTTACTTTTTATTTACTAGGCTATTTACTTGTAAACTACTTCCCTTCCGGTATTTAATTTTTCTTTTTCCTAATTCTATTTCGTGTAATGACGGAAAGGAAAAGATAACAAATGATTAAATTTCTCCGGGTGAAAAGGAATGATGATGATGATGATGATGATGATGTTGGTTTTTATTTATTTAGGCCTATTCATTTTTTTTTTTTTTTTTTTTTTTTTTTTTTGAATTTTGACAAAAATTGTGAAATGGAAAAGACGAAGAAAAAAAAATAGCAATAAATTTATTTTTAATGATTTCCGGTCCTATCCATCCGATTTTCGTTTAATGATATTAATTTTTTTTTTTTGCGGAAGTTTTGTTACTTCGTGACGTTAGAAACAAAAGCTTCCAAATCAACCCCCTTCCCCCCCCCCCCCAAATACCTTTTTTTTTTCAAATATCATCTATGCCTTCCATGTACCTTTCCATGCACCTCTTGTTTTCAAAATTTTAAATTCATACTCTTTCCGGGTTTTTTGGAAAAGTTAAAAGGTGCTAAGTACGAAAACTTTAAACTGAATTTAGAATCGAAAGATTTTAAATCGCTTTTTGCGGAACAAAAAACTCAAAAATGATCACAAATATCCCGGAAAGCTCCAAAATTGTTGTAGAGTCCCAGGGAGGGTCCCCATAAAAAAAAAAAAAAAAAAAAAAAAAAAAAAAAAATGCATGGGATTCAAAAAGTCCCTAATTTAGTAAAAATTTTTTTCTTTACTTTTTTGCTTAGGGTAGTTCTTGAAAAAACGCACATTTTTATTTTTAGGCAATATTGCTTAATATCTTATCAAACACAAACTGAAAAAAAAAATTTTTTACAGTGGATTTGCGTTTTAAAAGGTAAAGAATATCCCTTTTTAAAAAAAAGTAAAAATTATTTTTAAATCTTTTAATTAGCTAAAAAAAAACAATTATTTGTCCTCCCGTCACGTTTTGTTTTGTCAGCAGCTTCTCATTAGGGATGCAGCGAAAAACTTTTGTTGTTGTTGTGAATTCGAGTTTTGGAAAGTAAAGAACGTAATCCCTTTTTTGAGAAAAAATTAATTACTTTTTAACCTTTTTTTATTACCAAAAAGTGCAATGTTTGTCCTTTCCCGTCACGGTTCGCTTTTTCAAGAATTAACCTCCTGTAAAATTTCAGTGTTGCATTTCGAACATTGTGTTTATAACGTCGCGACCTTCATAAGTTGACAGTCCTTTTTCTTTTTCTTTTTTCCAATTTTCAGACAAAACAAAAAAGGGGGGAAAAAGTAATGACTGGTTAAAAGAGTGAACGGACAAATGATTGAGAATTTGATGTCATAGGTGATTCATAGCCTTTGATGGGATCACATGAATCATGTGATAGGATTGCACATAATGTTTTTACTAGCTACTAGATTTTTTACTGGCTCTAATTGCTAGAAAGAAAGGTTTCTGGGGTTGGAAAAATAATGACCTGATCAGCAGAATTTGGGATTGATCACCTGACGAAAAAAAATTTTTTTCACCTTCAGGCTTCTGCTGGCGATCCGTTACAAAGCCACCTCAATTACCGAGAAATAATTTATAGCCACCCCCTTCTTCTACGATACAGAAAATTCAAATACTGTTCCGAATTCCGAATCAGAAAAACAAAAAAGCCATTTCCCCGTAGCAGGAAACAAAATAATCATTTTTTATTACAATAATCACCGCAGCTTTGTGTAATTGACTGTTATATTTGACAATGAAAAGAAGACGTTTATTAAACGATTTCTTTATAGCAGTGACACGGTGAAAGGTTAATTTGAAACGCTCTAAAATCCCCCTTTTAATTGGTGCTTCATTTCAAATGACGGATCAGTCATTAAATCTTTTTTATATTTTTACGAGACTGACATTTTTTTTTTTTCAGATGTTAACATGGTCGCAGAACCAAAACCGCATCAAACTGGACGTAAACGCCAGAATTTAACGAAAACAGGAAACGACTGGTAAGTTTCTCGCCCTGCCAAAAAAAAAAAAAAAAAAAAAAAAAAAAAAAAACATTATTAGAATCGTGGAATGTGATATGACAGGATATCATTCATCATTGTTAAATGGTAGAACATACGCAGAAACGATTAAAAAAAACTGGGAGGAATTTTTGCCGGGAAAAAGTTTTGATTCAAGACTTTAATAACAATTCCCCCCCCTCTTCCCTTTTTTTTTTTTATACGGATTTCGAAACATTTTGCGCTTTTATTTATTATTATTATTATTTTTTTTTTACATCACGGTTCTCTTGATGAAAAATCTCGATCCAGAGCTTTCCTTCTTTTTACTTATTCTTTCTAAATCCTAGCTTTTAAAATGTAAACAAAAGATGCGTGAAAAAGAGCTTTTCCTTTCAAAAATCGACGATTTTTTTTTTACGTCGTAATCATGCGACATCGTTTTACCTCCTGCATGAAAGAAAGATTTGTGCCCGGAAATGAATACACATAATTTTTTTTTTTTTTACATCACGGTTCTCTTGATGAAAAATCTCGATCCAGAGCTTTCCTTCTTTTTACTTATTCTTTCTAAATCCTAGCTTTTAAAATGTAAACAAAAGATGCGTGAAAAAGAGCTTTTCCTTTCAAAAATCGACGATTTTTTTTTTACGTCGTAATCATGCGACATCGTTTTACCTCCTGCATGAAAGAAAGATTTGTGCCCGGAAATGAATACACATAATTTTTTTTTTTTTTTTTAATTCGTTTCCAAAGGGAAAAGATTCACTGATCTTTTGCAAGAGGGGAAAAATACGAAGAATAATATAACCAATAAAAGTAATGAAACGTTTATTGCGATAAAAAGTGATTTTATGGAGGAGTAAGGATGGTCGATGACAGAGTTTTAATGCAGTCGACGAAATGAGTTTTCATTGAAGTCGTAAACAAGTTAGGAAATTACCTGTTTATATTACACATGATTTCAAATGTTATTGAATTCTTAGATTTTAGAATTACGATTTCGGGCAAATTTTTCTTTCTTTCTTACGAGCCTAAGGAAAAAACGATCGTACTTTCCTGAGGAATACACTGTATTGGCCATAAGTTGTAGAAAAAAATAGGAAATTATTACTTTATTTTAATGACCTGGATTTTCCACTGGAAAATTAGATTAATTATTTGATTAATTTAATTTTTTATTTCCCATATTTTCCATAAGAGTGTGCCGCACGAAAGAGATTCATAAATTATACAAAAAAATTAGACATACATAACAAATGCATAAATTATAAATTGCATAACACATGCATATAAAAATGCATAAATTATATACATAATTTATGCATTTATACATTTATAAATTATATACATAATTTATGCATTTATACATTTATAAATTATATGCATAATTTATGCATTTTTTAATGCGATTTATGAATTTTTCTTTGCAAGTTAAAGAACTTAACTTTTTCACTGGAAATATTTTTTTCATCCTCCATTATAATTAGGCATAAATTATTCCTTAAAAAAGTATGGATAAAGAGGAAAAAAAGTTAAATAAGCATAGCATTTGCCAATTTCCCTGCTTTACGATTTTAAAAAAATTACATGCAAAAATAATTAATATCCAGATTTTTATGCTTAAAAAAATTATGCATAAACTTTCTAAAAAATTATGGATATTCAAATTCTGGTGCTTGAAGACAGATGCATAATCTTTTCAAAAATTATGCATGTCCAAATTTTTGAATAAATTATACTGAAATAACACATTTTTTATATAAAATTTTTGCAAAAAATTTTATACAATATTTTTTCCAGCTTTATGATTTCAAAAAATTACATGCAAAAATTATGCATATCCAGATTTTTATGCTTAAATAATTACGCTTAAATGTATAATTTGTACTTTGCAAAAATTTTATACACTTTTTGCAAATTATTTTGTTTTTCCAGGATCCCTTTCTTACATAACATAACATAATTATTGGCAGGTCTACTCGCCTCTTTTTTTTTTTAAAAAAAATGCTTCCTTAAATGTTTTTAGCATAAAAAAGGGATAAAAGCGTGTAATGGTAATGCAATTTTCTTTACATCGCTGGTTTTAGATAAACAAAAACTCATAAAGCATCGTTTACATAGAAATCATTTCGTTTGCTTTTTTTTTCTCCTCTCTCTCTCTCTCTCTTTTTTTCTTTTTCTTTTAAATTCTCGAGAGATCTCGTTATCAACTCTTATTCAAACGGACGTTATACCCCTTTTGTGCGGGCATTAAAAAGGGGAAGTAAAATTGAATTTACTTCTGGAATACAAAATAGCTTAAAATAATTTTTTTTTTTTTTTGGCGCCAAAAATGTACTTATTTTTCAAATAAATTATACTTCCGGCTTCCATTTGGAATCCTTTTTCTTTTGAAGTCCGTTTACACTTTAACGATATGCCAATAACTGACGTTAAAAAAAAATTGCTTGCAGTTTCAAAAACACCAGCCAGTTTTATTTTTATTTTTATTTTTATTTTTACACGATGCAACCTTCTTTAAATTTTTTTTTTTTCAATGACCAATTATAGCGTTGTGGGAACAATTGCAGACAGAATAAAAAACAATAAACCTCTGGCTTTCGATGGACTAAAACAAATAATAATGTAGCCAGTCATGGTAATGACAGTGCAGCGGTGTGCCTGTTGCACATACGATGATAGTTTTTGTAATAGTTCTGTTTGATACTAGTGTCTAAAGTTCCCTACAGTGACAAAAATTCTCTTATAACATGCGTTGTTAGGGTGGCCCAAGAAAAATTGGATGCCTTTCGATCTTCGTTCCCCCGGCTCTTATTTTTTTGTTTGGATCCTAAAAAGGCACTTTAAATTTTTTTTGGATTGAAAAAAAAAAAAAAAAAAAAAAATCCCCAATTAAACTTTTTGCCATTATGTATGTTATAAATGTAAAACAAATCTGAGAGAAATCAGAGATTTTTTGGCCAAACTTAATTTTTAATCATAATTAAAGAAAAAATGGAGATAGAACATAGTGTCTCACAAAAATGAGATAAAAGTCATGGTCTTCCTTTCGATTTGATCGGCCATATTTTTTTTTTTTTTTTTTTTACAAAGGCCTTATATACGCGGCGAAAATCACGATACGTCGTTTGTAGAAAAAACTGAATTTAGGAGTTCATTTCTATTCATCTTAGACAAATTTTGGCTACTTTCAAAATTTTAAAATCTTATGGCTTTTTCCAGTAAAACGAATCCCGCCTTTGGACATTCTCCGTGCTCGCTTCGCTTCGCGCTTTGCTGTCATTTTGGACATTTTGGACTCACTTCCTATTCGAAATTTTTTTTGTGGACAGAAAAAATATTTCAGACATTTAGGACTTCGAGTGAAGCGGCACGCTCCCCCCGGTAGTTCCAGTTGGCAAATGGAAAGTCAGTCGGTAAATTGGCAAAATCGTTTAAAAAAATATTAAAAAATCGCAGTCGGCAATTTTTTTCTTTTTAGTCGGCCAAAATTAGGTTTTTCGCCTCCACCCCCCCCCCCCCCTGAATATTTATCGCTACGTCCCTGGTGTAGAAGGAAAAAAGGAAGTGAAGAAAAGAGGGAGTGTAGAGGAAAAAGTTTTTTTCGTTCGGTTTTGACACGTATTTTTTTTTTTTTCGACCGAAAAATTTACGACTGGAAAGTGATTTCTAAATGTCAGAAATATTTTTTTTTTACGAAAATTTTCTCTATGTGAAACATTTAGCCCGAGAAATTCGGTAATGGAAATTTTCTGCCCTGTGGATTTCTTAAAAAAAGCTTCTAAATCTGGAGATTATTTTATCAAATATTTTTAGGCTCGAGCTAAAACCAATAAAAAAAATTGAGCTATAATTAAAAAACGGTCGAGAAAATATTTTTTTTTCGGACAAAGCGACTCATTTTCATCACGCGAAAAATTTTAAGAAAAACGAAAATGGAGCCTTTCAAAAATTTTCTCCACGGGTGGAAAAACCCCAAATGCCTTTTATATATATAGAATATGCCCTTTAATTTTAAAATCCTTTTAATTAATTAATATTAAAATAGATATAAATAGTATATAAAAGTTAATTGGTAGGCAAAAGACAATTTTTCTCAACCAACAATTTTTCTGTTAAAAGTATTTGACGTAAGAACCTTACCCCGAAAATATCAAATTTTTATATCACTTTTTGCAACTGTGGTGTTTTTTGGAAAATTTGCTTCACAAATCTCATTTTTTTTTAAGGCATAAGCTCAATTTGGCCACATAATGGCCATGAGCTCAATTTGGGAATTTTTTCTCGGTTCAAAAATGATTCAAAGTACCCTTCTAAGGTCCAAAAAAAAAAAAAAACTGGGGAGAGAAGATTGGTAGACAATAGACATCGATTCTGGCGTAATTTTTTTTTTTTTTTAATGAAGTGAAATTTTTTATTTGTCAATTTGTTCATTGAATTCTTCTCTTTAACTGGAATTCGAAATTTAATATCCTTCCATATTGTATTTTCATACAAACTAAAAACAAAGTAAGCGGAAAAAAGAAACAAAATCAAAACCCCAGACTTAGTGACTTCACAAAAAAAAAAAAAAAAAAAAAAAAAGGAAAAAAAGACAGAAAAAAAATTGGCCGTCAGGTAATATAAAAATTCCCGAACAAATCATTTTATCCCCTTTTCTTTATCCGAAGAATAGCAACAATGAAGCAAATTTGCAACATCCTGAATGAAAAAAAAAAAAAAATTCGATCTTTTTTTCTTTCTCTTCCTTCTTTCATGAAAAAAAGGATAAAATCGAATAACTGCAACCATATGGGAATCGTAGTGAATAAAAACACAATTTAACAACTTTTTCATTCGACGGTGTTTTTTTTTCAAACGGTAATTCTATGTCCGTAATCATTTTATTTCCTTTTCACCCTTGCTTTCCCTTAAATAAAAAAAACGGTAAAAAAAAAAAAAAAAAAAAAAAAATCTTTTCACCAAAAGAAGGAAAAAAAAACCAATCGGGAATATCAATTTTGAAAGTTTCAAATTCATAAAGGGGAAATGAAAAAAGAGAAGCAGCAAGAGGGTCGTATATCTATTTTTAATATTAATTAATTAAAAGGATTTTAAAATTTAAATGATCACTTTTCAAAAATTAATTAATAAACCGTTAAGACTGGATTGATATGTTCATCTCATCGTTCCCGTTTAGCCGTTCTCCGGGAGTTTAATTAGTTCTAAACACCTCGGAAAACGTGTTTACCAAACAAGAGTTGATCATTTTCAGCACTTAACCGGAGGATTAAAGTCACGGCTAATCGTCTTTTCTCTTTTCTTTCTTTTATTATGTTTGAACTCATTAACAAGGTTTATTTTTACTCCGCAATGAAACGGAAAGGGGCGAGGGAAAAAAAACCGGGAAATGGAAAAATATTCCGTTAAAAATTTTCAATTTTCGTTTTTCAGGTATTTTGTGAGGTTTTGGAAATACATAAATGGATTTTTTCCTGCCGAGGAAGTCCGATATTTTTGACTGTTAATTCGGATTTGAAAACGATATTTTACTTCAAAAATAGAAATCGAAATGTAAAATCTTGGATTGTGCCAGAACAGGAGGAAACGGGTCTCAGACTGATAGGAATAATAGGAAACGTTAAAGAAAATTTTATTAAGGTTTTTAGACTTGTTCTAGTTAATGTTAGACCGAAATTTCACTCTAAAACATGTTACAACAACATGTTACGGTAACATATTGCTGATCATGTTGCAGCATTAATAACATGTTGCCAGAACATGTTGCAACCCAGAAATATGTTGCCAGCATGTTGCGCAACATTTACAAAAAACCCCGCACAAAATAATAGGAATTCGGCTGTCGGATGAAATTTACATTTAAAAACAAACAAAAGAATAACAAAAACAAATGGAATTTTATCCGATAGCCAAATTCCTATATTTTTGTGCGAAGTTCTTTTCGTTTTTCAGTGTTGCGAAACATTTCATGTTGGCAGTATGTTTCTATCTCTGCAACCAGTTGAGCAACATGTTGCCTTAACATGGTACTGCAACGTGTTTTACCTTGAAATTTTGGCCTTATGTCCCTTCCCTGTCCCTGTTATTTTTTGTGAACGTTTCTTTTCCTTGAAAACAGAAATTTTACAACTAAAACATGTTACTGAACATGTTGCAACGCTAGAAACATGTTTCAAACATGAAATGTTGCAGCATAGAAAAGTATTGCCAACTTGTTTTTTATTTTTATTTTTTATTTCCCTATATATGTTGCTTAACATATATTAGACTTTAGAAACATGTCATTTTTAAGGAACATGTTGTTCTTTAGAAACATTTTTCGAAGCTGTAACATGATGAACAACATGTTGGCAACTTTTTATAAGCTGCAACATGCTGAGCAAAATGTTACTGCAACAAATTTCGTGGTGAGATTGGGGTTTAGAAAGATGTTGGTTAACATTTTGCGGCTTAAAAACTGTTGCCAAAATTTTTATTTTTATTTTCCCAATATTGCGGAACATGTTGGTTACATGTTTCTAAGCTGCAACATGTTGAACAACATGGTATTGCAACATATCTGCTGCAACATATTTTTTGCAACATATTTTATTTTTATCGGCAACTGTTTCCAACACAGTTTGAAAGCTAAAACATGTATGTCAAGCAACATGTTACTTACTGCAACAAATTTCATGGTGAGATCGGGCTTTAGAAACATATTGTTTAACATTTTACAGCTTAGATACTGTTGCCAACATGCTGTTATAGAAACATATTCCAGACATTTTTATTTTTCGTTTCCCAATATTGCCGATCATGTTGGTCGCATGTTTCTAAGCTGCAACATGTTGAACAACATGGTATTGCAATATATCTATCTGCTGCATCATATTTTTTACAACATTTTTTAAATTTTTTTTTTTATTCTATTTCATTTTTTTTTATTAGCAACATGCACAAACATGTGGCTTACATGTTTGTAAGGTACAACATGTTGAGCAACATGGTACTGCAACATATTTGCTGCAACATATTTTTTTCAACTTTTTTTTATTTTTATTTTATTTTATTTATTCATTGGGAACATGTTCAAACATGTGGCTTACATGTTTGTAAGCTACAACATGTTACTGCAACAAATTTCATGATGAGATCGCGGCTTTACTAACATGTTGTTGAACACTTTGCAGCTTAGAAACTGTTGTTCATCATGTCACACCCTCGAAAAATGTTGCCAACATGTTTCTAATATTCCAAAATCTTCAGCCACATGTTGCCTAACATGTTTCTGCAACATGTTTCATCGTGAAATCGCGACCTAATTTTCCAGAGCTAGACCAGTGAAATTTTATCGTTTCATTTTTTTTCCAAAAAGTGAAAGACCGCTTGTTTTGCCGCGACTTCCACACTTTGTCTCAGTGTTTTAATAAGTTATGGTATGTTTTCAATTTCAAAAGTCAAATTTGGCTCAACATCAGAAAATAAACGTGATGAAATATAATGAGGTATTTCCTTTACTCATTAACTCGTATGTAAAATCATTAATCCATTTTAACGGATTTTTTGATCGGTGCCAGCATCAACATTCGAAATAAAAAAATAAAACTAAAAAAATTCTTCTCCCCCTAAACGAACTTCTTTTTAACAATTGTTATAAACTGGAGAGAGGGAGAGAGAGGACTTTAGGACTGTAAAGAGATGAGAGAATTCCATCAATTTAATGCCCTTTTTTTTATATTACATGTATATAAAAAAAGTGAAACGATCTTATCCGCCATTTTGAGTTTTCCTTCCACCAATAATTTTTTTTTTTTCTTTTTTTGAAATTTCTCCAAAAACTTAAACATCACGACGAGGTTAAGATAAATCTCGGTTGAAGAGCATTTATTTAGAGGTAGTTTTAACCATTTCCCTCGTTTCATTATAATTTGTAAATCCTTTAGATCTAGGTTTTCGTTTTGAATTTTAAAGAGGGAATTTATTTTCCTTATGTTCTTCAAACGAAGAAGAATCTTTCTCACTTTAATTATTTAACCGAAAGTGTAAGCCAGTAATTTGAATGGCTCCCGGTCGCTTTCTTCCGTTTCCATTCAAAACCAAACTCTTATAAAATAATGGTTTATTATTTACTTTTTCAGGACTCCCTTGTTCCCCTAACCCCCCCCCCCCATTAATTTCAGTGAACGCACCCCCTAATTTTTTTTTTTATAGGAACCGAAAGAAGATTCCTGAATTTTTTCAGATTTTTGGGACATTGTTTAGCTGGGGCCCCCCGGGACCTAAAAATTCGAAATTCCCGTCGAGACTGAAAAATCAAAAATTTTATTTTTAAGTAAAAATGGTCGTTTCCTATTCGGATTTTTATGCAGATTACGAAAATGAAGTTGGAATTTATTTATGACAAACGACTGCTGTGCTGAGGAAAAAAATATGAAGAATTTCGCAAAAAAATTGTGGCTATGGCATATTTTGCTAATTTTTTTGATTATTTTGACCACCACCATCAAAAACGTATGAGATATATAACTTTCAACTATATTTTCGTGATCTGCATAAAAAGCCGAATAGGAAAAAACCATTTTACATAAAAACTAAATCAATTTCCGAAATATTTTTACGGTCGGAAAAAATTTAGGATTTCAAAAAAATTACGGGTAAAATTTTCCGATCGTAAAAAAATTTCGGAAATTCATTCGAAACACAAAAGATCCTTATTAATTGGAGTGTCCTGAGGAAAAAATGTCATTGAAAATGACCTCTAAATCGAATTGATGAGTAGTTGTCGCCATTTTTTGGCAAAAAAATCCATTTTTGGCCCATAAAACGAAATTTTCACTTATACCCCTACTTAGGCGTTGGTCGGGGAAAATCAGGATAGCGAAATTCGTGTTCCTCAGGCTTTTTTCCATATGAGTAAGCAACTTTAAAAAAGAAAAAAAATTTTCGGGGGCTTTAAATTTGGACATAAATAAAAATTAAGCTCGAAAAAGTGGGTTTTAGCGCTAAAAAAGCGTTAACAGTGACTCAGGCGTTGGTCAGAGAAAATCGGGATAATGAAATTCGTCTTCTACAACGTCAAAAGCACCTATAAAGTCCATTTTTGTAAAATTCAATTTCGGAAAAATGCACCAAATTTTTGTTTCAATAAAAATGCTAAATATTAAATTGTGGCTTAGACCCTTTTTCTGCTCTGCGACACCTCACAGTGGTCCGGAAAAAAAAAATAAGTGGCCAAAACTCATCCCCAAGTCTGTGTGAAACTTAAAAATAAGATGAAAGTGTCAAAAGCTTCGATATTTTGTGCAACTAGAAACCTGCTGCCCGTGCCCCAAAATTCAAAGAGGCGGGCATAATATGGAAGCTAAAATTTTTAATTATGAAGGAAATTTCATGAATATTTATTTTTAGGTGTTTTTGTGGCTGCTGATTTCATATCTGGAATAATTGTTTTGAAATTCAAGATGGCGGACTTAGTATGGCGATAAGTGTGAAAAAAAGTTAAAGTTGTTAAATTTTTCTGAAAATTTGTACTAAGGGTTTTCGAGGTCGCTGATCTCGAATCCGCTAATATAGTTTTCAAAAATTTTTTTAAGGGACTCAATAAATCGAAAAAAATTAATTTACTCGTTGTATGTTCGAAATTCAGAAAAACGGGTTATGAATTTGAGATCAGCGGCCTCGAAAACCTTTTAGTACGAATTTTCATGAAAATTGAACTTCAACTTTTTTTTACACTTGTCGCCATACCAAGTCCGCCATCTTGAATTTCAAAATAATTATTCCAGATATGAAATCAGCAGCCACAAAAATACCGAAAAATAAATATTCATGAAATTTCTTCATAATTAAAAATTTTGGCCTCCATATTATACCCGCCATTTTGAATTTTGGGGCACGGGCAGCAGATTTTTAATTGCACAAAATATCGAAGCTTTTGGCACTTTCATCTTATTTTTAAGTTTCCCACAGCCTTGTGGATGAGTTTTGGCCACTTATTTTTTTTTCGGACCACTGTGCACCTCTAAATCGTCGAAAAAAAAATTTTCAAAATTTTATTTGCGTTTTTACAGTAAAATAAACCAATTTTTTTGGTGAAGAACAAAATAGAAAACTCTTAATTTTTATTTTTATTTATTTATTTATTTATTTATTTATTTTTTTTTTTTTTTTTTGATCACCCTACCGGGGACACGCCTAAACGACGTCCAAAAAATCTGGGAAAAAATCAGTGAATTTTCTTTCGTTTACTGTAAAAGAATTAGGACATGCGTTTACCGAAATTCAAAAATTCGTAAAATAAGGGCCACTTCACACACCCCCCCCCCCCTCTCAAAAAGTATAAGAAATTACCCGATGCATTGAATTCGGTGATTAAAATTAAATAATAACAATACACTTTTTTGGTTTTTTGTTGGTTTTGCATACCTTCCTGACAATTTCCGCGCGTGACATTTCAATTACAAAATTGCATTATTTCCATCGCTAGGCCGTTTAGTTTGAATTACTGCATTCTCTGACATCCAACCATTGTTCATCATCTCGAATTCCAATACCCCCGGTGCAGCTATAGCTTTGATCGGGAGTGGACAATAAATTTCCGAACCACTGAGCTCTTTCCTCTTTTCATAGATAATGATAAATGTATAGTATTTTGCGCTTTTGTTTCGTGAAAACTTTCTAGTCGCAAACACAGACAATCGGCATTAAACCGTGTGATGATCGTGAAAGTCGTTAATCATAAACTACTCGGTTTGTACCTCCGAACGGCGGACTGAAAGAGGAAAAATGTAGCATTCGCAAAAAATAATAATAAGATGAATGCAAAAAAAAAAAAAAAAAAAAAAAAAAATTAAAAGGCAAAACGGTAGTAATAAAGTCGTGGCATTTCAATTCCCTGAAGATTATACCGTAAATCGAGTAAAGTGCGAAATTTAACCAAGGTATTTCGGATCAAGAGAAACATCCCAGTCTCATGGACTTTGTTTCCGGATTAAGTTTGGTCAAGGGTATTATACTTTGTTCGTGTTTCTCATTTATTACCGGGAGAAACATTTTATTTTGATTTCAAATTTCTATCCCCTTTTTCGCTCCGGGCTTTCCGACCTCTGAGGAATGATTACAAGCTTTGCTAATTTTTGATGTTGTTTAAAAAATTTAAATACGAAATGGAAATTTATAAAGGTCTTAAACGGATTATAAAAATGCGTTTTACCATAATGCTGAAAGTAATGAGTGATTTAAACACCTTGTGAAAAGGTTCCCTTTTTGTATTGCCGAATTAGGTGGAATTTCACGTGTTCGCCTGCATGTTCCGGTGTCTTATGTTGCATTCAGTCTTAAGGTATCGCTACGAAATGAAAATGATTTAGATTTCTTGTTGCATGTGCAAGATGACGGGCTCAAGTCGCCACGCTTTCCCGTCGAGTAAAAAATTGAAAAAAAAATCGGGTTTATCAGTACACAAAGGAGAACTTTTTTTGGGGAGTACGCGATTTGAAATTCGAAAATTGCCAAAATAAGACACACCGTACCACACATTATTACTTCTTACACTCTAGCTACCAAACAAGGAGATGGACTAACTAAAATGAGGGGGGGGGGGGGAGGTGTGACATACATTACCTATTATAAAATGAAAACCTATTTCTGTGACTGTGCTTTTAAATCATGCCTCTGGCTTTGTAGTTTCCCCCTCTCTTTATCAGCTCCCTTTTCTCCCTCCTCCAGTTTTCTCTCTTTTTACCTTATGTTTATCCTTTTTTTTTTTTTCAAAGCCTTCTGAATATTTTTTAGTTTTCTGCTGTTATTGAAAAAAGAAAAAAAAATTAAAGTTAAAAAGTTGGAATCAATCACAGAAATAAAAGAAGACACAGAACCGATACTTCCCCATCTGATGGAACGCTTGGATGATCATGAATGTTCGAACGTGAGGATTTTCTCAAAATATCTAAAACTAACTTGTAGTTCTTGGGTTTTTTTTTACCATTCACATACATTTTTCTTTTCTAGATTTTTTCCCCCCTTTTTTTTAGGAATTCAGTTTTTGCCATGTCAATTTTTTTCTATAAATGACAAAGGTTTGTTATTTTTCCTGTTTTATTTTCTTTTTTTACGAGCAACTTCATTAGACTTAAATCAACAGTAGAATGGCCCTTATTTTACGAATTTTTGAATTTCGGCGATCGCACCCCCTAATTATTTTATAGTAACCGGAAAAAGATTCCCTGAGCTTTTTTCAAATTTTTCGGACTTGGTTTAGCCGTAAAAATTTCGAAATTCCCGTAAAGTTCGAAAAATCAAAAATTTTATTTCAAGGTAAAAATGGTCGTTTCCTATTTGAATTTTTATGCGGATTATGGAAATGAAGTTAGTATTCGTTTATGACAAACGATTGCTGGGCTAGACAGCAAAAATATGAATAATTTCTCCAAAAATTGTGGCGATAGCATATTTTCAAATTTTTTAAATTATTTTGGCCTTTATCATCGAAACCGTATAAGACATAATTTTTCACTATATTTTTGTAATATGCATAAAAAATCCGATTATGAGACAACAATTTTTACGTACAAGTATAATTTTTGATACTTCGAAATGCTTAGGTCCCCGGGGACACGGCTAATCGACTTCCAAAAAATCTGGAAAAATTCAAGGAATCTTCTTTCTATTACTATAAAAGAATTATGGGATACGTTCATCAAAATTCAAAAATTCGTCAAATAATGGCTACCCTAATTCAACCGGCCTCTTTTCAGGCAAGGACTTGGGTGCCGAGCTACCGGGGAAATTCCGGTGCGCCTTCCCGGAAGTGGCACCTTGTCGCCCTTAACTCTGTTCAATCAGCTTGTTCAGCATTTAAATTTTAGAAAAATTTTGCGCTCTTTTCAGTCAGTAGTTCGCGCCCTAAAAAATTTCCAGTCCGCGTCTGCCTCTTTTTCTCCCTTTTTAAATCAAGTCCTAAAATTGTCTTCGATCGCGCGGTCAGTCTAAAATGACCGAATCGAAAAAAAAAAAAAGGAAATTTCTCCTCAAATTAAGGAAGGGAAAAAGAAGAAAAAAAAACATGAAAGATAAATCCATTGAGGCGAACACGATATGGTAAACCGGATTTTCATACAGACTCGATCAACTATCACATTTGAAGAGGGGGAGGGCGTAGGAGGAGCGGGAGGAAGAAGGAAAAGATCTTGTTTGAGGAAATGCGAATAAAATAAATAGAATAAATATATTTTGAAACGGGTTTCCCTCAATCTGATTTACGGTAATCGCATGTCAGCATGTTTGCCGACCAAGTTTTCACGTTCGCAGTTTAAATTTTCTATCCCTTACCCCAGATTTAACATTTTATGAGGTATTAGACGTGTTCCATGTCGTAAAAATCAAGGTAGGAAAATAAATAAACTAACGGTTGCCGTACGATTTTTTTTTTTTTTTTTTTTTTTTTTTTTGTAAAAAAATACGACAATTTTTTTCTTTTTTACCTCGCGACAAATTATAAATGGGTTTTCGTCGCGACTTCATTAAATATGTTTTACAGGCAATCTTCTGCCGCCACGTTTACCTTTTTTTTCCCTCCGCTCGTTTCTTTTTCTGTGATTCTTATTTTATTAATGAAGAGACGTTTGTGCTTTTTCACCTCTGCGACAGATGTACGAATCACTTGTAAAAAAAAAAAAAAAAAAAAAAGCTTTTTATCATACTTTGTTGTTTCCTTTGCCAAATTCAATTTTTTTCGAGGTAAAATGGACCGGTGTCGAGATGACAACGTGTTTATACTTTAACTTTGTATAAATGAATTTTTAAAGACAAAAACCACCTTTTCTTTTTTTTTTTTTTTTTTGTAAAATGACTTTTTTCCCGTAATCACAGGAAAGCTTATTTTATATTAAGCGATGTCGACGTCTGGGAATCATTACGGCTTTAGAATTAACATTTTACAACTGTTACAAATAAGCAATAAATATTTTACGAGGTTCGTTCTGGAGTAAGAACTTTTTAGAGCCGGCTAATTTGATGACATAACATAAAAAAAGGACGCAAGGTTTTCTGTTTTTTTTTTTTTTTTTTTTTTTTTTTTTTTTTTACCGGTCATGGGAAAAGCAGATTTTGCGAGAAATGATTATTTTCGTCTGTAGTGATTGAAAAGTTAAACAGATGTTATCATTGAGAAAAAGGAAAACATACCTTGAATGAAAAGGACAAACATTGTAACTAGTCCTTTCCCAGTCCACGCGAGTTATGTTTGCTTAACTGATTGATGTCAAATATTGGAAAAATAAATATCTGTACACTTTTCTCAGAGAAGAAAATAACGCTTTTAGCTTTTTCGAAGGAATACTTTTTTTTTTCCTTTCCAATCTTTTTCACCGAAAGCATTAATCTCAAAAGAGATTACAGCGTTTTCTCTTGTTTGGTATCCGAGAGGCTCTCGTAGCCTCCAGCTTCGAACCGAATGATGTAAGAGACGGTCTGGGTTCAAGTCTAGGATATGGCTCGGATTTTTCTTATTGCCACTCACCACTCTGTATGACAAGCTAAACATAAGATCCGACTGTAAACAAAAACAATGGACTCCTGATTTTTTTCCCCGTTCACTCTTCAAATATGCTTCGTGAGAACGGGCAGATTATGGAAATAACGACATCATGGATGAAAAAATTTCGTCGGGTGCATGAGCCGAGTGGGAATCGAACCCACGTCTTCCGCTTGCCGGGCGGGTGCTCTACCATTAAGCTACCGATCCGCACTCGGCGAACCTTCCCTCACTGAAGGACTTAAATGAGGACTGCAGCAAGCGGTAGTTCCGAACTCTGCCGCTTTCAGATTCTATAAGCACGAGAAGGGCGCCACTTGTCATTAAAATATCTTTGTCCCGTAAACCCAATATATTATTATAATTACAAGCTCCAATTTTTGTGATTTCAATACTTTTTTATTTCGATTTATCTGAAAGAAAATTTTTTAAAAAACATTTCGGTTAAGTTACAACCTTCAAAAAGCTGAAACGAGGAAGTCATAGTCAAATTAGTTATATTCTCCCATAAGCGCCAATGGATTGTGAATATTTCTTCGAGCGCTGCTGTCGTGCGGCAGAGTTTGTCTCATTGCAACACGAATCACAAAGCGCGGGAATTCCAACTAGACATTAAGCCGTTAAATGTTGCCACATCCATTCTCATTTCGTGGCTACATTTAGTGGCTTAATGTCTAGTGGCAATTCCCGCGCGATGTGATTCGTGTTGCAATTTAAGTCCTCCATCATGGGAAGTTTCGTCGAGTGCGCGTCGGTAGCTTAGTGGTAGAGCACCCTCCCGGCAAGCGGAAGACGTGGTTCGATTCCCACTCGGCTCATGTACCCGACGAAATTTTTTCGATGATGTCGTTATTTCCGACTCTCCCACCTGTTTGCTAGTTCCGCGTTAATCGTGGTTTTAATCCGTTAAAATAATTTTAATTTTCATAAATTAAAAAATTGAAAATCGAGATTTCGGCCTTTGTAATATTATAAAAGGCGATAGATTTTTTTTCAAAACGCACAGGTTGTTTCTTGCTTGTTGTTGTTGTTGCTGCACGATTTTTAAGAAAATGTCTATTCACAGTTTTCGCATTTGCCATTTACTTTTCTGAGTGTAAATTTATGAAAATTCATAAATACAGAAATACCGTCATTTGAGCTATTGCTACAATTAAATATCCTTTGGCAAAATAATAGAAACTATATAATATTTTTTTTTACAACTCTGCGAAAAGGCTGCTTTTTCTTTCAAAAGCTCCTGAGCAAACACATTGTTTAAATAATGGAAACATTGAGGATTAGGCACGCTGTTTTAATATCATATGGGAACTTTCGGTCTGTTTTTACTTTTCGGCTTGACTTTTTTTAACCCCAGGGAGCTCTGAATAAAGTGAAACAGAAGGAAAAATAATTTTTATGATACGCCTGAATTTTTACATTTTATTACTTCTAATGACATTTCCCGCACAATTTTTTTTTTTTTAATTAACTGCTGACAATTTTTTTTTTCGTTTTTTTACTTATGTTTATTATTTCTTTTTAAAAAAATGTAACTTATGTTTTTTTTAAAAAGAAAAAAAAAACTTTTTGAATATAATATATGATTAATGCGATCTAGTTTATTAATATAATCTTGTATCTTGATGTTTTTATGAGGGAATAATTTTTTTTATTCAGGAAAAGGGAATATTATTTAAAGCTCGTATATCTAGCTCATACGTGACTGCAGGAAAAACGTTACGTTTTTTGAATAAATATTCCTGTCTTGTTAATAATGATGAAATACGACGCCTGGCGTTCAGTTTCTGATTGTCGGCTCCCGCCACGCCTGCCAAATTTACTCTAGTTTAATTTTTTTCCCCCGCTTTTTTTTTTTTTTTTTTTTTTTTTTTTTTTTTTTTTTTTTTTTTTGTTTTAATAAAAGGAATGATTTTTTTCTCTGTGTGTCTCTTTCCCACCTCTCTCCTTCCCTCCTTTTTTTTATTTATTTATTTTATTTGAAAAATTTTTATACGTGTATTTTAGCCCTTTTGTATAATTCAGAAGTGGATTAATATGAGTCGATACCGAATCGATCACGCATGGGAAAATAAAACCCGTCGGGGTAATAAAAATTCCTTTTCGGTAAAGTAGAAATTTTCTTTCATGAGGAAAAACGGAAAAGGGTGCCCAAATGGAAGAAGAAAAAAAAAAAAAAAAAAAAAAACGGGGAGGAAAAAAAAATTCATTTTCACTTTATTGAATATGCAAAAAAGGCTATTATTCTTACATCAGCAACATTTGCTTTTTTTAATCAGATTTTAATGACAATATTGATTTTAAACAGAGGCACGATTGATTTAATTTTTTTTTATTTTCTTTAATATCAAAAATTAATTTAAAAGCATGAATTTTTGGAGGAAAATCTCGGTACCTGGAAATTTTTATTTGAATCTTCAGACGGGGAAAAAAAAGAGAAGAATAAAAATTTACAAACGTAAGTGTCCAACAATCCTTGAAAATTGTCCTCGTCGTTCCGACTTTCCCAAAGGAGTTTTATTTCTTTTCTTTTCTTTCTCGGCTAACGGATTGTCTCTTGGTTTTTGTTCTTGTCGTTTTTCATTTTCTATACCGATTCGTCAGTGCTGAATAATTTTTAAGGGTTTTCCTTTTATTCCTTTTATACCCTTTATATCCTTTTTTTTTTTTTTTTTTTTTTTTTCGAAGTAGAGGAAGCTTCGCCCTAGTGTATACACATTGTCTCTAATAATTTCAAACAAGTGACTGACATGTATTCGAACTTTCTCTTCTCGATCCTCAAAAACTTCTCTCAGACAACTCAGGAACATGCTTCTCAAATTGTAAAACTAATTGAATTTTTTTAACGCTTTATTGACAACATCTGACAAGAAAACAAAAAGGAAGGTCTTCTCTTTTTTTTCCTGTTTTTTCCTGCCAAAAGTGGTTTTATTTCTGTTTTTTTTTTTTTTTTTTTTTTTTTTACGTGGCACCACCAAATTTTATATCCGAAAATCGAATTCTTTCCGCTAAAATGAAGAGACTGAAAAGAGGAAGAATTCGTAAAAAAAAAAAAAAAAAAAAAAAAAAAAACAAAGCAACGAGATTCAAATTCGTTTTCTTATCCTTGTTATCACCGGCAAGTATATATGTGTGTATGTTGGAAAAAAGAAATCCCCATCGAAATCCCCGGGGAAGTTTTCACCGATGTTTTGTGTATGGTTAATGCTTGTCACACGGATTTGTAAACAACGAAACGTAGCTTTTCTTATTTTTTTTGTTCTTTTACCTAAAAATCCATTTTTTTTTCTTTTTCCTTCGGATTTTCCGAAGTTTTTTCTTTATTAAAAAAAAATACAAAAAAAAAAAACAGCGCAAGCAAAATAAATTTGTAATTACATTCATTCTGATTTTTTCGACTTAAACCGTCTCGCTCAAATATTACAAAGTTTTCTTTATTAACTTCAGAAAGAAAATGATTTCCGTGAAATGTAATATTTCTGTTTTTTTTTTTTTTTTTGTGAAATGCGTACGGATGTTTGACTGGTTGAAGAAAATAAAAATCCTGAAATACTGTGATATGCATTGTATATGGTGATAATATATAATTGTCTATGGTGATTGTATATGGCGCATAAAATTTCCCCCTCGTTATTTTGTAGCAAACATCCTTCATTTAAAATGACCCCTAGAAAGCATTTATTTGGTCGTTTATTGATTTAAATATCAAAAGAAAGAACAAGGGAAGAGCAGCTATAAATAAGAAAATAAAATTTGAATTTATTTGGTGTTATATTTGTTTCCTTTTTTTTCTTCTCTTCTCTTTCGTATTTTAAGTTGTGTTTTACGTTCGGAAAACGATTTTCGGCCGGATTTTTAAATTTAGAGTCGAAGGTGTGTATGCCGTGACCGGTCATGAAATAGTATCACACGATCTTCGTGATATAATACACCCTGTAATGATATCACGTTGAGCCTGTAATGATATTAGTTCGTTTACATCAGCATCCTGTCAGCCTGGTGTTGGAGACATCTTAACGATGAAAACAATTGTACAAGAAAAATTTTTTTAATCCGGTATTTATACATGAAAATGGGGTCTAACCGCACCGAAACCGGGCCAAAACGTTTTATGTTCAGAGGTACAGTTTTGTAGTGACCGGTTGTCCGGTTGTCCGGTTGTCTTGGTGTTTTGGACATAGAACATTTAAAAAAAACGAATATTTCAAAAATTTTAGATAAATTTTTCAATAAAATTTTACCGAAAATCCTTGATGATCCTTAAAAATTTTTTTAAATTTTCAATGAAATTTATAATAAAATTTTTTTACAAGATATCGTAAATTTTTCACTAATTTTAAGAAAAAAAGGAAAATTTTTAGAAAAGTTTTTAGGTTTTGATGATTTTTGATAAAATTTTACTGAAAAAGGGTGTCACGTGGACCGATATCAGGAATTGGAGGATTTAGGGGGATCATCATTAACATTTTTTGAACGAAAATTTGACACCAACCAAAAATTCTAGACTTAGTCCTACGTATGGATATTCCTCATATCCCCTAACTGTTTTTTTTTTATTGCAAAAACATTTTGAAAAATTATTAAATTTAGAAACCATTAAGCCATTTTTATAAATTTTAAATGTTGAATTTTTGCCTCTGAAACAAAACAAAACTTTTTGGCACGGTTCGTTTGAGGACTACGTCATGGGGCTCGGTCCTGGAGAACTGTCTGTCCGGGTGGTGTCGGTCTGTTCGCACCAAAAATTAATATTTAATTATTTGACTATTAAAATTTTAGCTTTGAAAATTTTAAGTAATATTTTTTTAACTTTTGGCCTTTTTTAATAGTAAAATTAGACGACATAAACGAAAGCAAGGACTTAAAAATCCCTTGAACTTTTTTTAAATTTTCGCTTATTTTTTTTAAATACTCCCTCTGTCCGGAAATAATGTGTGTGTTTCTAACTTTTAATTCCCATTTTGTAGGCTTTTGACTTTTTCCGGAAGTGATGGTACCACATAACTCACCCACCCGAACACTTTTTCACCCCCCCCCCCATCCCCCCCCCCTGGAGTCCCCCTACTTAGAAAAAAAATTCATGAAAAAAAAAAATCGACAATTTGAATTAATTTTGATCCGCTTCTGAAGCGATGGCAAAAAATTTGAATGTGACCGGGAACGAGAGAGTACATGACCCTAAACAAGAATCCCCCATGAGAAGATTTTTTGCTGTCGTCGCAACCCCCCAAAAAATTTTGGTGTCTCGACTACCCGGCCAAGGGGGTAAATTATTTAAAACGTATTAAAAGGCCATAAAAATTTGGCCACGGGGGTTTTCGGGGTCGCGGATCTCAAATCTGAGGTCGGTTTTCAAAAATTCAAGATTGCGGATCCAATATGCCGGAGTTATGTTAAAAACCTTGACTTTTTCCCACCAAGTTCGTGTTCGGGGGATATATCGGGGTCGCTGATTTCAAATCTGAGGTCGGTTTTTTAAGAATTCAAGGTGGCGGATCCAATATGGCGGATTTATGTTCAAAAAATTGACTTTTTCCCACGAAAGTTCGTGTTCGGGGGTATATTGGAGTCGCTGATTTCAAATTTGGGGTTGGTTTTCAAAAATTCAAGATGGCGGATCCAATATGGCGGATTTATGTTCAAAAAATTGACTTTTTCCCACGAAAGTTCGTGTTCGGGGGTATATCGGGGTCGCTGATTTCAAATTTTAGGTCAAAATTAACCTTTTTTGTAGCCAAGAACATGAGCTAAAGCAATGTTTTAACATTAAAATTTTAACTATGAAGGCTTTAATTAAAATTTTGACTAATTTTTTTCAACTTTTGACCTTTTTTCTTAAAAATTTTAGATTTTTTTCGTGCATGGAAAAAATCATATTTTTAACAAAGAATTCGAATTTTTTGACCAAAAACAATCAAAAAAAATGCCTTAAAATTTTTAAATCGTTTCATTGTTTAAATTTAGCAATATTAGGACGGTGCCCCAAAGACGTAGTCCTACTTAGGGATATGCCCCCACATTAATCCCAATTTGATTTAAAAAAAAAGAAAAAAAAGAAAATGGAATATTAAAAAATCAATAAAAAAATATTTTAGCAACCGTACGCCTTTTTTTTCCCTCCCTTTAAATTTATTTTAATATATAGAGATTCCTATCGCGGCGGAAACAGGAAACATAGCATCGAAAGAATTCTTAATAATACTAAACAAATGACTTAATAAAATATTGTCGCAAAAAAAGGAAAGAAAAGAAAAGAAGGAATATATGGTTTTGGATTTAACGATATCAATGTAACCCCTCACCCGCCGAGTGTGCATAACATAGGGTTGTGTTCTTTCCGTCCCCTTTCAATCCTCAAGGAATCACATTTCCATTTCTTGACATTACGTTTTCCCGGGCAAAAAATATTCGGGATATCTTTAATTGTCTCGAAAATTACATCCTTTCTCTCGTCTTTAGTTTGTGTTTTTTGCCGGGCTTATAAAACGATTCCAGATTAAACTTACCGCATCTTTTAAAGGGGGTTTTACCTTGCTTTTTTTTTTTTGTGTGCTTCCGCTTTCCTTTCCGTTCCAAGTCTTATCTTTTGAGTTATAATGTTTTTACATAGTCTTATCAGAATAATTTTCTTTTAAAGAAAATTTTGCTCTCCTCTGGTTTCTTATTTCCATGCTCGGGCACGTTTGATCCTTATGTGAGAAAGCATAAAAGATCATGGGGATTGGGGAAACGGGATCGTTTTCCATGATTGATGATCACGTGAAAGATAATTCCATTTTCGGGTCCGGTAAAAATTGTTTTTTTTTTTTTTCTTAACGAGGGATTCTTGACCTGATTGCGATTATGGCTCCCGTTAATGGAGGAAATCTTTTGTTTCTTTCCCCTGAAAATCGTACTTGTACTTTACACTTGGGAAATTAATGTGTGGAAATTGGGGTAGAGTTGTAAAAATGAAATTAGAAGATATTTTTTTTTTTTACAAAGATTGTATTAATTATTGCTTTTTTCTTTTTTCGTTTCAGGGATTATTACTACGATAGGTAAGTAGGGATTTTTTTTTTAGTTGGTAAATTTTTATTGTCCATTCCTTTTATTATTCCAATTAATTCCCTTAAGCTGCTGCGCAAGGGTGTCCAATGGTTCGATTTTGATTCTCTCGATGCTGGTTTCCTTTTTGTGTAAACTCTAATTGAAACATCTGGAAAAAAAGTTTGAATTCCGACAATTTTGGACGCCCTATTGTAACAGAAAAATTCTCAGTTTTTTTTTTTTTTTTCATCTAAAGGGACGAAAAGCGCTCTCGACTTTTCTCTTTTACTTTGTTGCTTCTCCCCTCTTGATTTGTCATTTTCTGCTTTTTCGCCTCCATTAGTTTTTAACCGGAAGGGTTTGATACGAATCAATTTTTTTTTAATCTGATTAAATTAAAAACAACCGCCCCGAAGAAGCAAAAAAAAAAAAAAAAGATTCCAGCCGTGATTTACAAATCATCGTTAAGTTACTTTCGTATTAAAAAATCATTTTCGGGGAAGCGAAACTCGCATGATATGTGCGCGTATATCATATTTTTCTTTCAATTTTTCGCGATTCGATTTCCGAAGTCATCTTCCGATAAGAAGTCATAGAGCGGGTAAATTACCTCGCATTATCAGTAAATAAAACGAGAAAAGTAATAAAGGGATCGTTAAGGAATGGAGGGGTGTCATGTTTGTGATGTGACGAGACTGCTAATGACTTTCCGCAATGCAAAACAAAAATAAATTTTGTTACTTTTTTCGCTCCTTTTTTTTTCCCACAGCCCCTTTTTTTTCCAAAGCTTGGTTTATTTTTCTTTTTTTTTTTATCTCAGACTACGCGATAGTTGTGAAAAATTAAAAACGGAACAAAAATTTTACGGTTTTTTTTTTTTTTATTGCAAAAATCAATTACAAGGCATTTTTATTGATTTAACAAAACTATAAATTTTTTTTTTTTTTTTTCGGTCGTCAGATGGTCTCGAAGCTAAGTCATATCTCGAAACGTCAAAACGAAAAATGAGAAAAAAAAAATATTTAAGATGTTTATCTTATGAGATTACGTAAAATGAAAAAAATGAGAGTCTTCAACTATTATATTCGTTTTTAGTTGAAGCTCAATCGTCAGGAAAACGAGGTGTTCTTTCGAGCGCAAAACTCTGCAGTCTTTTTTTTTTTTTTTTTTTTTTTTTTCTTTTTTTTTTTTTTTAACCTATGGGAAAAAGGGATGGAGAGAAGGAAAAGAATTTGGAAAAATAGGAATACATAAAGAAACCGCAGAAAAATATACATATATTTCGAAATGTACACTCTTTAGAGTAGAAACTTATATCCTTTACGATGGAAATTATTTCGATTTTTTCTTTCTTTTCTCTTTTTTTCTGGTGAGAAAATGTGTCTTTGATGTATTCGAGGTGGATCTTTCATTTTTTTTTTTTTTTTTTTTTTTTTTTTACATTTTGATGTAGAGACGTTTTATTTTTATGGACGTTATTCGGAGAGATAAAGACCGTAGATAAAGAAGTATGTAATCCTCCGTTGGCTTTAGCATTAATTTTTTTATTTACTTTTTTTTCTTCTTCTTCTTTTACGCAAGGGGTCTTTTGAATGTTGCGTCAGCAGAAGCGTGAGGGGCGAAGGTAGAAAAATCAGGGGTCCAAAGATTGAAAATCCTGGACTTTTCGAATTTTTTTTGAAATCTGAAATTCATGCATCGCCACCGGCCGAGATTGTGGAGCTGGCATCAGCATCGATGCCGACACCGTCTTCGGCGCTGGCACCAGTGCTGGCATCGTAATTAAAAAGTCGAGATTTAAGTGGTTTCACAAGAAACGAGGCTGTTAGGTCGAATGATGCCTACTTGTGATTCATAAAATGATATTTTCAAAGACGTCTGGAATGGCTCTATGATTTTTTTCTGCTAAAATCGGAATCGGAGGCGGCATCGGATATAAACGATGCTTGATGTCATCGGCATCGGCGTCGGTGGTCGGTGCCGGAATCTGAATCGGACTCTGGAGTTAAATAAATAATATGGAAACGGCATCGGCATCGGCATCGGCATCGGCATCAGCATAGACATCAGCACCGGCATCGGATTCGGACCCCTGCGAAAAATCCCAACGCCATAATTTTAGATGTTCATCATTTGACCAAAATATTGTGGATATGGGGTCTATAATGACCAAAATTGTGCTCAAATTATACTTAAATTCTTAACCGGTGGAAGAAGTAGGAAGATGATGACTTCAATAATCAAAATAAATCTTTTTTAAAAGATGTGGAGGAATGTGGCTTTGCAACCCTGCAAAGCTTTGAGTTTCTAAAAAAATTGTAAAAACCAGGTAACTAGCTGCATTTTGACCTGCTGAAACTTAATATGAAATCCGAATTAAAACCAAAATTAAAGATGGCGGATTGGGAGCGTTCAAGTATTACGTAAGATTTTTTTCGAGTTTTCCTTCCTGTAGTAAGATTTTTTTATTTTTTTTATAATTCTTTTAGCTGCTTATCGCAGGTCCTTTATCTTTTCTTCAATTAACTGCATAGCGCTGGTCTGTTTTTCCGTTTTTTCGTCTTTTCTAACATGCGACAACCAATTCGTACAGTGAGGTTAAGATGTCTGCATTTGTAAGTTCCCGCCATCCCCGCCAGAGGGGAAGAGTGTCGGTGCGGTCACCCATTAAGAAGCTGGCCCGCATCAATGCTGCTTAACTTCATTGATAGCCAAACCGCCAAATGGACAAGTCACCACTCCGACCCCCTTGATTTAGTAAGATTTTTTTGACCCCCCCCCCTTTAACTAACGTAAGATTTTCGCTGACTCCCCCCCTCCCCCGCTTTTTCTTTACTTTCAATCTTAAAAATGTCTTTAATGTCAGAGTTTCAAAAAAAAAAAAAAAAAAAAAAAATCTTAAAATTATTTTTGACGAAAAACTACGTCGTAGGGCGCACCATGACGGTTTCGTCGTGTCCGGTTCAAAACATCAATACAACCGGACGGTTGTATTGATGTTTTGAACACGGAACATAAAAAAAAGACTAATATATGTATAAAAAATTTTAGATAAATTTTTCAATAAAATTTTATATAAATTTTTCGATAAAATTTTAGATAAATTTTTCAATAAAATTTTAGATAAATTTTTCAATAAAATTTTAGATAAATTTTTCAATAAAATTTTAGATAAATTTTTCATTAAAATTTTAGGTTTTTTCAATAAAATTTTAGATAAATTATTTTTCAATAAAATTTTATCAAAAATCCTTGATGATCCTTAAAAATTTTTTAAAATTTTCAATAAAATTTATAATATAATTTTTTACACTTTTTGACTACTTTTAAGAAACAAGAGAAAATTTTTACAAAACGTTTTACATTTTGATGATTTTTGATAAAATTTTATTGAAAAAGGGGGGTCACTTGGACTAACATCAGGGCTTGGAGGATTTATTTTATTTTATTTTTAAAGAGACAAAATTAAGAGGCGATGTGCCCTTTTACAGATTTGTTCCTATAACGTTAATGAAAATCAAAATCAGAAAAAAAAAAAATACTAAGTTATTACAGAGCTATTAAAGTTCATTTAATAATAAGTTAGTAAATTTAGTTATTTAGGGGGCCCCAACTAAAAATTCTAGAAGTAGTCCTACTTAAGGATATGCCTCATATACCCTGACTGTGTTTTTTTTTTTTTTTTTTAGAGAAGTTGGCAAATGGAGGGGTGTCCATTTTTTATTTTAAATTTGAATTTTTTGAAGAATCAACAATAGTAAAAATTCTTACGTACAATTCTCCGGACCCCCCCCCCCCCCCCCCAATGTAAGAAATCTTACGATTTCTAGATTTCTTACATTTTCTTGCACCTCCTCCCCCGGCCCCCCTTCCGGCCTTACGTAATACTTGAACGCTCTTATGGTTCGTAAAATATTTATTTATTTATTTATTTTGCAATATTGAGACCTTCCTTCTCCCCTGATCCCCTATTTTCCACTTCCGACGATAAAATTTCTGTGCTTATTTGATTGGAACGCCTGTATAGCCATCCACCCCCGTCCCAGCTACGAAACTTCAACGGGGAAAAAAAATCGGAAAACTCTGAAATCATCCGCAGCGAACGGCGACAATTGTAGCTTCCACAACGTTCGTTTTGGCAGTAAAAGCCGGTATATACGAAAAAGACGCTTTTTGGATTACTTCCAAGAACGAAGAAGATTCATTTTGGCGCCAAAATGTCCTTTCGTAAAAAAAAAAAAAAAAAAAGAAAGTTTCATTTCATCTATACATCCGTAGTCCAGAACCAAGATTAAACAACTGAAAAAAAAAATGTTTGCTTTCGGTTATTGAGAGTATAAAAAAAAAAAAAGGAAAGGTATAACAAGTGTTTATCTGACAAGAGAGTAAAGGATCAAAAGGTTAAAGGCTGCGAATCCGGGATTTTCTTACTTGGAAAAAAGTGAAAAGAAGATGAAGTTGACACATTGCGTGACGTATTATCAGTCTGGTCAGGATTGGCTACATCCTCGGGGAGCTCTCAACTCCGGATATGTCACATACCTTTTTTTTTTTTTTTCCTCTTTTCTTCATTTCTTATTTTTCTTTATATTTATAAGAATGTATTGTAATCGTGAAATAATTCTCTCGTCCGTGGATTTTTTTGTCGGGACGAGGAAAAATTTTTTTCCATCCCACCTCTCTGAAATCGAAAAATTTTCTAGCGATGGAAAAGAAAAATATTTTCAAAACGAAGCGAACGGATTTTTTTTCGTAAACTAAGGATGGGTTTTATGGAGTTTTCCCTTTTTAAAACACAAATTCCACTTAAAACAGATTTAACATTCATTGATCTTCTTACTTAAATGAACGGGAGGAAAAAAGAAAGGAAAAAAAAAAAAAAAAAGGATCTCGAGGTGGGAAAAACTTTTATCGGAAACGCGGTCAAATGGTTTAATCTCCAAGGGGAGAGCATTTTTTATTTTATTATTTGTTATTAAGTATCATGAGCATTATTATTATTATTTTTTTTTCTTCTTTGTTTTGAGAGATATTTTCAAAGCCAAAAAACCCATATGACGAATCAAATTAACAAAAGATTTTTATTGCCGTATTTTGTATACGACCCGTTTTGCGGAGAGAAAATCAACACGAAGAAAAAGTGGTAAAAGGAAAATGCTCCTTTATTGACTCGGATGTGGTGACCGCTTAACTTTTCCTTCTTGTTTGACGAGCCGGAATAAAAACCTATTTTCAAGCAGACGGAAAATAGAAAATTTTTATTTTTTATTTCTCTTCTTTAAAAGAAAAAAGAAAAAAAAAAGAAAAAGACAATGTTTTCATAGAACGACAGTTGCACTTTTTAGTAAGGAAAAAAAGAAAAAAAAATCTAGACATCGTTGAAAAAGTTCACACCCTCACATTACGTATACATGTTCAATAAAATTTTATTCGAATGCCATTTTCAGTTTATTATTTTAAAAGGATTTTTTTTTTTTGTTTTTCGAGGAAGAAATAAATTTTTTTTGCACGCGAGGTTTTAAAATATGAAGATAAACGATGATGATCGCTAATGGTGAGGACAAGAATGATCATAATTTACTTACTTTCATAGGCACGGTTTCGCTCGGTTTTGAGGGTCAAATTCGTCCCTGAAATTAGCGCCCAAAGGATAAAAAATAGGAAAATAAGAAAAATACAGCTATATTCTGTTTTTATAAAGTAAAAAAAAAAAAAAAAAAAAAAAAAATGTTCGATTAATAATTTTTATGATTGAAAAACAATGTGCGGAAATTACCTTTTTTTGATATGATGGTCTCTTATTTTTCGATTTTTTCGAATTTGAAGGAGTGCCCCCCCGGAACCGGTTCTATCTGTAGCATATATGAGCCCTAATTTTTTTTTTTTTTTTTTTTCAGATTTTTTACTCGACGTATAACCGGCCAAGCTTGCGCTTCAAGGTCGGAAAATTCTCATTAGGGTGAAAAAAACAGTAATTTTCTATCAAAAATTTTGCGTAGATCACGAATCTGATCTCCATTATATTTGATTTTGTCCGGTTTTTGAGCTGCAGCCAAAAAATAAGCCAAAACAGGGGTCCGAATCTGAATTCGATGCCAGTGTTGATACCGGTGCCGATGTCGATTCCATATAATTTATTAAACTCCCGATTCCGATTCCGATTCCGATGCCGATGCCGATGTCGATGTCGATGTCGATGTCGATGCCGATGCCGATGCCGATGCCGATGCTGGTGCCGATTCCATATAATTTATTAAACTCCCTATTCCGATTCTTATTCCGATTCCGATTCCGATTCCGACTCCGGCACCGACATCCGATGCCGATGCCGACGCCACCAAGCATCGATCATGTTCGATGCCTAATTCCAATTTTAGTGAGAAAAAAAATTCATAGGGTCATTCTAGACGATCTTAAAAGTCAGGCGTCCGATTCCGATGCCGGTGCCGATGCCGGTGCCGATGCCTAAAGCGGGCGGCCAAATATCTCAGGTTGATGCCGATGTCAAGCTTTACACCCCTTGGCAAAAATCAGGACTTATCATGTTTGGTCACTTTACGCGGATTTTTTATTCATTTTTTGGCTCTAACTCAAAAACCGGACCAGATAAAATAAAATGGAGTTCAGATTCGTGATCTACGCAAAATTTCTGATAAAAAATTATTCCGGTAAAAAATTATCGATTTTTTCACCCTTATGAGAATTTTCCGACTTTGAATCCCAAGTCTGGGGCGGTTTCCCGTCCAGTAAAAAATCTAAAAAAAATTAGGGCTCATATGTGCCACACAGAGGACCGATGCCGGGGGTGCACTCATTCAAATTCGAAAATTCGCAAAATAAGGGACACCTTAAACAAATATATACCGTTTACGGCTTTACTCCATTTTTAAAATTAACCCGCGCAACCCTTAGAGCCACTAGCTGGAAATTTTCTTCGTTATAAAACGCCGATTATTTATTTTTGAAAGAAATATAAATTGAAAAAGCAATTGAAAGCAAGTCAAAGCATCGAATTAATCGGAAAAGCTTTTTCTAAAGAGCACTCAATCACCTGTTGAATGTTTGCTCGTTTATTACCTAAAGTCAACTAACGTTCGGCAAAGAACTGAATATTTTTTTTTTTGAATATGATTTCCCTTATTTTCTTTGAAATATTTCTTGAGGTATACGTCAATTCTTTTCCTTCAGTAAGTTTTAATATTGCAGTTAACAAATTATTCCATGAAGGGGAATCGAAAGGAAGCTTTTAGTTTTCGGCGAAAGAATTATTTTGTCAAATTTTTTTTCTCTTAAGCATCCTGATACTGCTGACGAAAGATTCTGCCAGAATACATGTTACGTATGACTATGAATCATAAGCGTTATGCACTGTCGGTCGGAATACTAATTGGTTGGAAGCTTTAAGGCTAGGGAGGGTTTCTGTTTTCTCGAGATTTCGGGCTTTTCAAGAATTCGAAAATCTCGAACTTTGGGTTGATTTTCATAAAACTATGTATATCTTGGGGTTTTCGGGGTAGCTGAATAGAAATCTGATAACAGTTTCTTCAAATTCAAGATGGCGAAGTTAATATGGCGACTTTTATCTGCACTTGCTGAAGTTTATCGATGTCGGCAAAAATTAGTATGTAGGGGTTTTCGAGGTCGCTGATTTCGAATTCTTCAGCGTTTTTTTTTTTCGAATTCCATATGCCAGACCTAGGAGAGCAAAACACCGTTCATAATGGCTTAAAATATTTAAATTTAAAAAAAATTAGACTGGGATATGGGGGCATATCCCTACGTAGGATTACGTCTTTGGGGTACTGTCCTAATATTGCTAAATTTAAACAATGAAACGATTTAAAAATTTTAAGGCATTTTTTTTTTTTTTTTTTTTTTTTTTTGCTTGTTTTTGGTCTAAAATTTCAAATTTTTTTTGATTAAAAATATAATTTTTTTTCCTGTCATGAAAAAAACTTAAAATTTTTGATAAAAAAAAACAAAAGTTAAAAAAAAATTAGTCAAAATTTTAATTAGTCCTCAGAGTTAAAATTTTAATATTAAAACATTGCTTTAGCTCATATTCTTGGCCAAAGGAAAAAAGGACAAAATTAAAAAATGTAGTGAATATTTCATTTAAGGGCAGTCTCCACTTAATAACGTTCACGGCACTCGCGTTGTCCGTCTTCGCGATTAACGTATTCGCACCGGAAGTACTTTGCAGGTTTTACTCCCGTAAACGTTCGTGACATAAAAAAAGTACCGTATATTTCATTAAGTATACATAATTGGCTTACCCAGAATTTGTTTTAGAACAGATTTATTATCTTCCCCATGCCCGAATTAAGATTTTCCTTTTTAAATCCGTAAAAAAATCTTTCAAACCGCCATTTTTAATGTTTGTAAACAAAAAAAAGCAGAAAATGATCAAAAAAATCGTGGTAAAAGATCAAAAAAACTTCCGGTGAGAATACGTTCATCGAGAAGGCGGATAACGCGAATGCGGTGAACGTTATCAAGTGGAGACTGCCCTTTAAAATTTCTAAGTTCTTGTTTTTGTTCATGTAGTCTAATTTTAATATTTAAAAAAAATATATTTAAAAAAAAAACGGCGAAAATTTAAAAATAGTTAAATAAAATTTCAAGAAATTTGTAAATCCTTGCTTTAGCAACTTTAAGTTTCTTGCAAAAGTTAAGTTTCTTGAAAATTTACAAGAAATGTTCTTGGTCCTTGCTTTCCCCAAGAAAAAGTGCGTCATAATTTTTTTATCTCTATAACGTTTTGGCCGATTATAAAATTTTATAACTATTTATAAATTTTTATAATTAAAATTTTTAACTCAGCAATATATTAATTTTATGCTTGAACTGCACTATATTTAGCATATGAGGACTTTATAGGATTTTTTAAAAACATTTTTCATGAGAAAAAAAAGGGGGAAAAAAATTACAATTTTTTGGAATAGAACCCGAGCCTTGTGGTCGACTTGCCAGCCGTCTTTACTTACTATGCCACTTTTCAACTGATTTTTAAAAGCGGCAATATGGGTCTTAAGTTGCCAGTTATTTTGACTTACAATATTTTCCAGATTTTCCTGAATTTTCGGTTTATTTCTTGTATTTTTAATTTGTCAAAGGCTCAAAAATAAAGAAAAACCGAAATAGAAAAATTCGGGAAGCGTTAGAAGAAAATAAAAAAACTTAGAAAAAAACTGAAAATAATTTTTGTTATAAAAATTAAAATTTTATTTATAACGAATTATGAATAGATGTCTTTTTTGGCGGGTTATAAAATTTTATAACGAAGTTTAAGTTTTTAATAACTCAATTTCATAACACAGTTTTTCTTGGGTCGTTCATGTCGTCTAATTTTACTCTCAAAATAGGCCAAAAGTGAAAAAATAAATAGTCAAAATATTATTTAAAATTTTCAAAGTTAAAATTTTAATATTGAAATAATTAAATAATTTCTGGTGCGAACAAACCGACACCCGGACAGACAAGCCCTGGACAGGCAGATTTTCCCAGCGCCGAGCCGCAAGACGTAGTCCTACGTAAAAAAAGCGCCATCTTGAATTTGCCGGAATTGGAATTTCATCCGCCATATTGGATCCGCCATTTTGAATTTTTCAATATGAGCCGTGCTGAGCGACTTGGTCGTAAGCGCAATTTTGTAAACAATGGGTGTTCTATATTTTTAGCTTATGTAAACAGTGGTTCTATTCCATTGTTTACAGAAATTTACTTACGACCAAGTCGCTTAGCACAGCAGAACTTATTTTAAACTACACAAAAAACCAAAGCTTTTTGACGCCCAGATCCTTTTTATAGCTTTTACCAACGCTTGAGATGAGAATAATGTCCGCTTTTCTCTTGAGAAGCGACCACTGTGCCTCTTCGTCTGATCCCTTTTTTTTTGTCCAACCTACCTGAATGAAAATTATTCTGCTTAGTAGATTTTTGTAAATGTAGATTTAGTAGATTTTGCTTAGTAGATTTTGTAGTAGATTTTTGTTTTCAAATGTAATCGGAAACAGAGTAAATAATTTCTCTGCAAAAAAGTATACTTCGACTTAACCTTCCACCCTTCTAATAAGTCATATCGAGAAGAATTCATATGCTCGAGTGTAAGCCTCGATAGCTCAGTTGGTTAGAGCGCTGTCCGCGTATAGGACTTCAAGGCGTGTCCAGGGCCTTCGTGGGTTCGAGTCCCACTCGAGGTATGATTTTTTCTCGATATTTTATAACCGTTGTCAAATATTGTCATGGCGTAATGCATGATTTGTTCGCGATTTGACTTTCTTTCGGGATTTTTCGGGTTTTATTCCTCAAGTTTTTTCCCTCCAAAAAATTAACTTTCATAATGGTCTTTCAGGTTATTGTTAGTATAATATACAATACGGCCATTGACCCCTCTTAATTATCTTTAATAATTGGATCGAAATAGTGATTCTGGGGTTTCCAGATGAAAAGCTTTGACTTATGCTCCGCGATTTTTAATCCTGGTTAGCATACTTTGTCATTTAACGGTGTGGTCTTAGCAAATGTAATCGGAAACAGAGTAAATAATTTCTCTGCAAAAAAGTATACTTCGACTTAACCTTCCACCTTCTAATAAGTCATATCGAGAAGAATTCATATGCTCGAGTGGAAGCCTCGATAGCTCAGTTGGTTAGAGCGCTGTCCGCGTATAGGACTTCAAGGCGTGTCCAGGGCCTTCGTGGGTTCGAGTCCCACTCGAGGTATGATTTTTTCTCGATATTTTATAACCGTTGTCAAATATTGTCATGGCGTAATGCATGATTTGTTCGCGATTTGACTTTCTTTCGGGATTTTTCGGGTTTTATTCCTCAAGTTTTTTCCCTCCAAAAAATTAACTTTCATAATGGTCTTTCAGGTTATTGTTAGTATAATAGTAGATTTTTGTTGAGGAAATCTCAAGATACGTGACGCGTTTTTCCTACGACCGTCGGAAAATCGATAAAATATTTAGAAAAAGTTTGGGTTATTTTCAAAATTTTCAGTCACATCTTTCATCGCCCTCTACCTGCCAGTCACGAATGAATCAATGGGTGACATTAATTCCTAAAAAAAACGTAGGAATTCCAAGAAAACTTCTTTTTAAAAAAATCGAATTTCAACTTTTTTTTTGTATTACTTCGTATAAATGATTGAACTACAAAGAGTTAATGGGATGGAAAACCGGATTTATTTTCTTCGATTTCAAGAAGTTGAATTAAAATCATCGTGACAGACATTGATCGTCGAAGAAGATGGACGCGTTCTTTCGGAATGAATCCCGTTCGCCGAGTTACGCTCGCACTTTTTTTTTTATTCTTCCTTTTTTTTTATCTTTTTTTATGCGTCTTTTTTTTGAGTTTAATTAAAAGCCCTTCCTTTCCTAATTCTCGTGTTGTTGTGGGAGCAAATCGTTTATCCAGTGAAAAAAGCGAATAATCTAAACACGGGAATGGCCTGTTTGAAATTTTGTGAAAACCAGATTTTGACAAAGGTTTATTGTTGTTGATCTGAGATAATACCCCATCGTTTGAAAATATCCTCTCGAATCCCCCCTACGAAACAATCCTATCATTCCACGGCTGTGAAATATACGGAATAATCCATTTTAGCATAACGTTATTTTCGACTGTCTTTTTTTTTTTTTTTTTTTTTTTTTTTTAAAATAACCAACCGCGCGAGATTTCGAACGGAAAAAAATATATTATTGCATTTACATATTTAAAAAAAAATATGAGAGAGAGTGGGGGAAAACGACGTCATTTGACCAACAGATTTAATTAGCGCATCAGCATAAGGGAAAGTCATTATTTTTAATGAGGACTTTTAAGTGAAGCACGTGCACACGTGAGAGAAAACTTGATAAAATATTTATTTGTGACAAGGAAACTTTAAAGGGACTCGGCATTTGAAGTGAGGAAGTGTTGAGATTTTAAGATTTTTATCTCTTTGCCCGCAATTTTTGAGTTCTGTTACGTTTTAGTGCGTCCGTGTTATTTTTTTTTTTTTTTTTTTTTTTTTTTCGGCCAAAAAACAAAATTGTTTTTAAATCGCTTACGAATGCTATTCCTACAGTTTTGTAATAATTGGTCAGTAATGTTTAAGTTTCTTTCGACCATTTTTGCGTAAATTTTATAAATGCTTGGGATGAGTTAATTTTTTTTTTTTTTTTCGAAAGTTTTGCTCAGCGCGGACGTCACGGTTGATAAAATGAAAATACATATCGCCTTTTTTTTATTGCTGTCTCCGCTCGCTCTAAACCCTAAGTCAATCGATTATAGTTAATTAAATAACAGTCAGTGAGTGTTCAATTATTGGTGACTTAGTTTATCAGCGATGAGTCGGCTTTATGCATCTGTCTCGCCAGAAACTCCTTTTTATTTTTTTTTTTTCTGTTGTTAATCTGTTCAGTTGTATTTTTTATATATTAGGGTGGCCCTTATTTTACAAATTTTTGAATTTTGATGAAAGCTCCCTCAAATTCTGTTATAGTTCCCGAAAGAAGATTCCCGGAATTTTTTCAGAGTTTTTGGACGTCGTTTAACTGTGTTCCCGAGGACCTAAAAATCTCGAAATTCCCAAGATCGCAAAAAATCAAAAATTTATTTTTTATGTAAAAATGATTGTTTCCTATTCAGATTATTATGCAGATCGTGAAAATATAGTTAAAAGTTATATATCTCGCACTGTTTTGATGATAGAGGCCAAAATAAGTAAAACAATTAGCAAAATATGCTATAGCCAAAATTTTTTGCAAAATTCTTTATATTTTCGTACAATAATCGTTTCTCGTTTGTCATTAATAAATTCGAACTTCATTTTCGTATCCGCATAAAAATTTGAACAGGAAACGACCATTTTTACATAAAAAACTTTTTCCCGTTTTTACAGGAATTTTGAAATTTTTAAGTCCTCGGAGACGCCGCTAAACGACTTAAAAAATCTGAAAAAATTCAAGGAATCTTCTTTCGGTTACTACACAGTAAAAAATATTATGTAAATATGTTAAAAACGGTCTACATAAAGTCTATGTTAAGTTATTATGTTAAAAAATCAACATAACTTGTTTGTAAACAGCAAAAAAATGACAATCGTTAATGGACGCAGAACATTAAACAAAACAATTGTGTTATTTTTCTTAACAAAATATTTATGTAGACCGATTTTGACATACAATTTGTGTCAATTTTAACATAAAATTTTTTACTGTGTACAGTCGGTTTTTTTTTTTCTAAATTCTGTTTTTTTAACGAAAAACGAAATTCTCCCATAAGCCCATAAGTATTTGGTATACGAAGTTTACCATCGAGATGTCAATCTGGAACCAGGTTAGGTTAGAATTCGTTGCACGACGTCACATGAAACTAGGCTACTCCTTAAACTTGTTCTTGTCAAGTTGAAACTCGTACAAGTTGGACAAGTACTTGTACAAGTTGAAACTTGTCCAACTTGTACTAAAAACTCTACTAAAGTTTCAACTGGTTCTTGTATTTTTAGTACAAGTTGACACTTGTACAAGTTGTACAAGCTTCAACTTGTACTAAAAATACAAAAACAAGTGTAAGGAGTGCAATTTTTAGTATTCTTTAAAATAAACAAGTTGAAACTTGTTTATTTTAAATTATTTTCCGACTGCTTATACGTTCTAGGCAAGTTAAAACTTGCACTAAAAATTCCAGGTTGCACCAAGGGAGTTTGGTTGGATACCTAAATTTTGGATCATTCTTGCCTTTAAATCGAATATTAGACAAAACTGTCATTCCTTTCGGAATTCAGTGAATGCCACTCGTAAGCTGTTTTTTAAGAGCTTATATATGGGCCTACATTACCGCACCAGAAAAATGTTGAAGATTTGCAGCTTGTGTTGAAAAATGTGCAAAAAATGTTGAAAAATGTTGAAAATTTGCATAACAAAAACCGAACCTAATTCAATCCTAAAACGTAACCTAACCTAACCTAACCTAACCTAAAACCTAATTTAACCTAAAACCTAACCTTACCTAAAACTAAACCTAACCTAACCTAAAACCTAACCTAACCTAAGACCTATCATAACCTAAAACCTAATAAAACCTAAAACCTAACCTAACCTAAAACCTAACCCAACCTAAAACCTAACCTAACCTGACGTAAAACCTAACCTAACTTAACCTAAAACCTAACTTTACCTAAGTTTATTTTTGAAAGGGCAGAAATTTTTTTGAAAAAAGGCTCCGAAATAAAATTTGCTGTTTTAAAAGTTTTTTTCAGGATAAGATTTCGGTAGCGAACGGACTGAAGACCCTTTGATAAACTTACATCGTTCGGTCATATATTTCGTTGATGTTTCAATTATTCACTATATATGTATCATATTTTTCCTCCGTTGAACCTGCCAGACATTAAGACTGCCATACCGTTTTTAATCTTAAAGAAGCTCCATCTCATCAGTCTTATCTACTTTATTATTAATATCCTAGTACACAAACATTGGAACTCATCAAATCAGGGTGCCATCCTTTATCTTTAGGATTGAAATAGGCAGCTGGGAATTCATTAAACGGTCTTCATCTGGTGTAATAGTTATGAAATGGAGTCGAAGTAACGGAGTGAGATAGAAAGAGAGCAAAAGGGGAAAAGAGAAAGACGGAGTTGATGAATTATTACTAACCTCTCCAGTTTGCTCAGATTGTCTTTCAACTTTCATTATTTAATAAAGTTTATACTTTGATTAACGCCTTTGCTTGTTTTTCAGCTATTAAAAGCTCATTAGATTTTCCTTTTTTTTTCTTCATCGCCAACCTTTATTCTTTTATATATATACGGTACATAAAAAAAGTCATTTCCTTCTTTTTTTTTTCAAAGCTTTTTTGCTTGGCGGAATATTTCTCCTTTCCATCATTTTCATGGGAAAAGACGAGGGAGGAAGGGAAACATATCAGGAACCAAAACTTATACATCTGTTGAAATGGCATACATTTTTTATGAGGATATTACGGGGAATACGGAGTTTGTCTCGAGAATTCTAACCCATTAAACGTTATTACAGCAATTAACGTTCGTCGAAAAGCAATCTTCAATTAAATCCGTAAATGTCGGAAAATGATAATCAATTTAAAAAAAAAAAAAAGAAAATAAATAAATAAATAAATAAATATAAAGAAGAAAAAAAAACACATCTTGAATCTGAACAACACTGAACATGAAACTTTACTTACTTAAATTAAAAAAGAAAAAAAACTTTTTTTATTTTCTTTTTTCCCTTCGCTTTTTTTTTTCTTCCTCACGTAATTAACGATGGAAGCAAAAGATAAAATTGGTAATGTATGACCTGGAAAAAAATGACGCAAAATTCTTTGTTGTTATTGTTGGAAAAAACTCAGGAGTAGTAAACTGCTGGAAAATGCAGGATTCAGTTTTGTTCTCTGTCCAGTTCTATCCTGTTCAGCTCGCATTTCAATAAAACAGGCAAAGCTGATTCTGTTTCATTTATGGCACAATAATATAAGCCTAAGGATTCGGTTCTATGGTTATCTTTTTTCGTGGATTCGGGTAATCAGGCACGGTCTGGCCACAGTAGGGTGGCCCTTATTTTACGAATTTTTTATTTCGGCAAACGCATCCCCTAATTCTTTTACAGTAACCGAAACAATATTCCCTGCATTTTTTCAGATTTTTTGAACGTCGTTTAGCCATGTCCCCGGGGAGCTAAAAATTTCAAAATTCCGAAAAGACCAAAAAATCGAAAATTCCATTTTTTTGTAAAAATGGTTGTTTGCTGTTCGAATTTTCATGCAGATTACGGAAATGAAGTTAGAATTTATTTATGACAAACGGTTACTCTGCTGGAGGACAAAATATGAAAACAATTGGGACTATAGCATATTTTGCTAATTTTTTTACTTTTTTGACTCTTATCATCGAAGCTATATCGAGATATATAATTTATAATTTATATTCTTTTGATCTCCATAAAAATCTGGTTAGAAAACAACCGTTTTTACATTAAAATAAAATTTTTAATTTTTCGGTCATTACGGAAAATTTTTTAGGTCCCCGTGGACAAGGCTGAACGACTTCCAAAATATTTGAAAAAATTCAGGGGATCGTTTTTTGGTTACTATTAAAGAATTACGTATTGTGTTCACCGAAAATCAAAAATTCATTAAATAAGGGCCACCCTAGCCCAAAGGCCTACCCCACAAAATACCGTTGTGTGTAGCAATTGGAGGGTAATGGACTTTTGGGAATAAAAACCGCAAAATCGTTTAAAAAAAAGTCAGAAAACGGATTGAAACGCCTTTAGTGCTCATTTTCTAAATTCGACTTTGGAAATTTTCGTGAATAATGTTAAAATAAACTTCACTGACTTACTAGTAGAAAGTGCTCTGGACTTCTCCGAATCAGTCCAAATGTTCAATTCGTCCAGTAAAATTAATTATAAATCGGTCATTTTATTTTAGCTATCACTTAAATCAATTTAGTATCAGTTCTAACCTAACCTAAAACCTAACCTAACCTAAAACCTAACCTAAAACCTAACCTAACCTAACCTAAAACCTAACCTAACCTAAAAACTAACCTAACCTAAAACCTAACCTAACCTAAACCTAACCTAACCTAAAACCTAACCTAACCTAACCTAAAACCTAACCTAACCTAAAAACTAACCTAACCTAAAACCTAACCTAACCTAACCTAAAAACTAACCTAACCTAAAACCTAACCTAACCTAACCTAAAACCTAACCTAACCTAAAACCTAACCTAACCTAAAAACTAACCTAACCTAAAACCTAACCTAACCTAACCTAAAACCTAACCTAACCTAAAACCTAACCTAACCTAACCTAAAACCTAACCTAACCTAACATAAAACCTAACCTAACCTAACCTAAAACCTAACCTAACCTAACCTAAAACCTAACCTAACCTAACCTAAAACCAAACCTAACCTAACCTAACCTAACCTAAAACCTAACCTAACCTCACCCAACAACCAAACCCAACCCAGCCCAATTAACCTTAGGCACTAATATTTCAGTGACAATTTTTAGGTGACACTTACAACCTTTTAACGTCTGCTCTAAAGTAGTTAATAAGTAATTGTATTGGCCGTTTAAAATTAGCGTTTAAATAACTTTCAAAACCCGATTTGCACCTGTAGAATATTTTATTTCTGAATCTTGAAACGAAACCTATTGAACAAGAACGCTAATTTAAGGTAAGCCTCGAGCAAAACGCATTTAGTCGTGTAGTCGATCAATTTCCGGTCATGCACTACTCCCTAGCTAGGCTTTTTTACTGGTCATAACGACAGGAGCGGAGCAGGAATTCATCTATTTTCCAGATCCAAAAAGTAACTATTTTTGAATCCAGAGGTGAAGTCTGTTTTATAATCCGTTATATTTTCGAGCGGTAAATCCAGAAAGAACAACTTTTTTAAGCAAAAATGCCTTTTCCTTCTTTGAAAAAATGCTCGTCTCGGAAAAAAAAAAAAAACTTCACTATAGAATTTGGTGCCATCAAAAACTCTTTTTTAAACGAAAAATCGACTTTGGTGCTAGCTGCGTTTAGGTGCCAGTTGCATTTAAGTGCATTTGCAAAAACAGAATTGTTTTTTGTCTGTTAAGTCTCTTTTTAATGTAAATAAATAAATAAATGTTTTTATTTTCTGCTTAACACGCCTACAAATATATCGAGTTTGAAAATGGAAATCGTTTGGAAGTCGGTACGTCACGCTTCGTCGAATTAATGTCCTGTATTCGCGTTGTTTAAATTTTCATTTTCCTCAAATAATGGGCCAACTCTTCGCAATCTATCGGGCATTGTTGTGATCTGTCCGGTTGCCTCCACGTCATCTGTCGCATTGTTTCAAGATTGCATTGTTTTATTATTCGAGCTTTAATAACATTTTCGGAATGTTTAAATGCTCCCCCCCGCCCCCTTTCAAAATTCGAAGCATTTAAACCGCTCTCTTTCTTATTATCCAATTGAAATTATATTAATAATTTTTTATTTGACGTGAAATTGTCATATAATTTTCATTTATGACCTACATGAATGTGCTCTACATCTAGGAAATGTTTTTCACAAATATAAACATGTTGTAATTTTTTTTTTTTATTCATTTTTTTTTTATCTATTTTGATCTTGGATCGCTGCCTAGGAGGCTTAAAAGATTACCTATAATTTTTCGCAAAATGCAATGGAATTTGTTAATGAAGAACAACGCTTCTTGACTCGTGCCAAGATTTTACTTCAACTTAATTGAGATTCTTGGAAGGTTAAAGGATTAGGATATTTATACGATGGCATACTTAATATTTATCGATTATAAAAAACTTATTGTCTTTCATTTTTATTAATTAATTAATTAATTTCTTTATTTTTGTTTTATTTTATTTTATTTATTTTATTTTTGCTTGACTTGATTTTTAATTATCCAAATTTTGACCGAATAAAAGATCTGGAAAAATTCAGGGAATTTTTTTCGTTTACTATAAAAGAATTACTGGGTGTTTTCGCGGAAATTCAAAAATTCGTAAAATAAGGGCCATCCTACTGTGGGCCAGACCGTGCCTGATTACCCATTAGGGCGTATCAAAATTTGGAAATTTTCGAATTCGAACAGGGGCACTATGCGGAAAAGTTGTGTTTTAGAGTCAATAGTAACCTCGAATGAGCACCTTCGGCCGTCTTGATCGCGCTCAAAGTTTTTCATGTTAAAGAATATGCGATTTTTACAATTTAAAAAAAATTTTAATTATGCTGATTGAGAAAATAAATTGTACAATTTAATATGAAAGGCAAACAGCAAAAACATAACCTAACCTAACCTAGCCTAATACCCAACCTAACCTAACCTAACATAAAACCTAAACTAACATAAAACCTAACCTAACCTAGCCTAATACCCAACCTAACCTAACATAGCCTAATACCCAACCTAACCTAAACTAACCTCAAACCTAACCTAACGTATCCTAATACTCAACCTAACCTAAACTAACCTCAAACCTAACCTAACGTAGCATAATACCCAACCTAACCTAACATAATACCTAACCTAACATAAAACCTAACCTAACCTAACCTAACCTAAGACCTAACCTAACCTAACCTAACCTAACCTAACCTAAAACCTAATCTAACCCAACCTTGTTAAGCACAGTAGTGACTAGGTTACATTGGGTCGTCAGGGAGACACGCCTGGGGAACTCCATCCCAGACGTCTGACCCATGCAGTCCCACCCTGTTGACGTCTCACCCGTCATGATGGTGGGCCCCTGTGACTAAATAGACGTCTCTTATACCTGTCTGATTTTTTTTTTTTTTGCTGGGCCCTGTGACTAAATAGACGTCTCTCATACCTGGCTGACTTTTTTTTTCGATGATGTTAATTTTTTTTCTTTCCTGGATTATAAATATATTCTTTAGTTTTTATTTAAGATTTATTTTGGATCAAGGTAAGATTTTTTAAATGAGAAATCAGGTAAGTTTTTTTTTTTAAAAATACATTTATTTATCTTAATTATACATTTTTTTTTTTTTTTTTAATTCTAAGACTACATCTATAATTTTAAATTGAATTTAATCTATCGACAACTTCGGTCATTAAGTTGTATCTGATAATCCTATCGTGAATAATTAATGCGAATGCTCTTGTGTTTGCCGGAAAATTCTGGTTAGCTCGAATTTCTAACCGGAAACTAACAGACCCATTTTTAATTTTATCGTTTTGGCGGGAACAATCGATGACCACAAGAGGTGCTTTGGCTCTAAACTCGTCTATGGACAAAGGTGGTGTGGAGCATTTTTGATAGTAGCTTTCTCTGAAGGTTGCATACATGTGATATAAAAATGCATATTTTGATTTTGAAAAATCCAAGTTTAAATTAATGTAAGGGTAACATTCATCATCGATGAATAATTTTACGTCCCTTAAATTAATGTTGTCAAATTCGGATGCATTTTTTGCCAAGTTTTTTTTTCTATCTGTTTGAAATCCGACGATGACGTATCGAGGTTTTTCCAACTGGGAAGATGATTTTATTGCCCAAGAATGTGAATTTGCACTGTCTGGCATACTGGAATGTTCTGCCAATTCCCATGTGCGAAAAGGTACGTTTATCCAAGCGCTTTTGTTTGCCAACCCGAGGAGATAAAGTTTTTCTTTATCCCCGGTGTTATAAATGGAACATACCAATTAATTTCGTTGATTTTAAATTCGGCATCGTCGTCAGCTTTTGCTGGATCGGAAGTTCGATACGAATTTTTGTCGGTCGAAGATCTAAGAAGCGTGAGGGTTTGACGAGCGTAGAAAATGACTTTGTTATAATCTTCTGCGAATCCGAGTAATTTTTTTAAAGGTAGACATACAGAAAAATTTCCATCAGCTGATACCCGAGAGGCATGTTTTTTTAATGGATCCCATCCAGCAGCTACCATGGAAGGCATATCGCAAGATCCGACGGATACGTAATTTTTTACGGTTGTTGCTATCCCGAGTTTATTCGTTTTGTCAATTTCGACTCCATTTAACGAATATCGGATATCTTCGAATAAAAAGGCGAATGCATTGTTGTTAATTATCGAATTTGTTGTTTGTGCCCCGGTTGTCTTTTTGAAGGTTCCCGTTACTAATATGAAGCTTTCTGAAGGCAACGTGTAAAGGTTTTTGTTGCTGATTTCCATTATGATCTCCCCGTTGTGTTCGAGACTGGTCCCCGTTTGCGGTGCTACTATGTGGTACTGGTACCGGTAGATTGAATCGTCCTGACGACGGGTCTGTTTACGTCTAGTATATTCGCCATGGCAGGTACAATTTAAACCTCGAAATTTGAAATATAATTTACGAGGAAGCGTTTCCGCCAATTTTGATTTTTTGGCCGATTTCTTTTAAAAACTGGATGTTTGATTTTGTCAGTTTTTTTCTTGGTTTTTTCCTGGGTTGATTTTGAGGACGATTTGTCTTCTTTGGTTGATCGTTTGCGACTGGCCATCCCGAAGAACTGTTTTCGTTTTTATAGGTAATCATTTCGAAGATACGTCATTATTTGTCTTGTTTTAAATGAAGTCGAATCGTTATTTCTTCCCCTCTGAAATTTAACAAGCGATTTTCTTGATCCGTAACTCTGACTTGAATTTCCGAAATGGTATTTCTCGTTATCGGATAATAAATAATCGTCGAAGGTCTTTGAATTAATCTGTAACCAGGTTCTACGTCCGGTGCAAAAGCATAGATTTGATGCCCCGAGCGTCCGTTTATGAATGAGCCAGTTGCCACGTTGCAGTCGATTCTTATATCGTGATGTCTGACAATGTCCACCATCTGGTCAGAAATGTGAGGAATCCCTGGTTCTAATTCTTTATGACCAAATCCCAGGAGTGGACCAATGGAATTTTCATGAGAAAAATCAATGACAAATTCGCATATTAATTCGACTCGCAATGTATTCAAATTCCCTTCCATACTATGACATCACTCGGTTGTTTTAATTTACTTTTAAAACTGTATTTAAATATTCGAAGATATCGTTGACTTCGTAATTCCCTGAGGGAATTTCTAATTGTAATTTTCCGACTTTTATGACGTTATTGTACTCATCCACGTTTGGGATCGAATTAAAAGTATGAAAATCAACCATTCCTATCATCCACCCCTCCCCCGGTAATTCGATAGGAGGTTCGTGGGTCGCTCTTAAAAGCGAGGAAGTTCCGCTAAGCGTGATTGTTAAAGACATTCTGATGATTTTTTTAAATATCGTTTATTTATTATACAAAAATTTTAAGCATAAATGTCCACAAATAAAAGTATTATAATTTTGAACGCGCTCGTAGTTATATTTTATTTCGCAACCTTTAAAATATCGAACCAACTCCAGTGGGGGTTTTAAGTCTCCAAAAGAATCGAAATAAATGATTTGATTTCCTCTCTTTTTATACCCGACCCAATGAGTTCCGGGACCCGTTGACTTGTCCAAATTGACGACAGCGCTCTCGTTTTTCCATGGTTTTTTAGGCAAAGCATCCACCATGAAAACCCCTCTGAAGTATGGCACCCTTGAAGCATGTTTTTCAATATCCAAATTGTTAACGGTTTCCGAGGCAAGGCTTTGAGTTTTTTGAATTTATTTCAAGTCCATATCCCTTTTTATATGGCCTAAGGAAAAATCCTTTTCAATTGCTATGGCTTCCATTGTTTTGTTGTGACGTTGCGCTTCCTCGAGAGATTTTCTTGCTGCCTGGTATCTTTTACGGCTTTTGCTACCTGAGCAGCACCTCCAGTCAAAGCCCCGATGGCAGATAATCCAGCAAGAATTGGAATTAACGGAAGTATGCCTCCGTGCTTTACTACAGGTAAAATACGAGGTATTTTTACGTTTGCATTTTTCTTTGACAAAGGTTTCACTGAATTTAATGCCTCCCGAATTGCCACTTGAGCTGTTTTTGCTTTCGATTTTTTTATGGCAACTCTAGCTGTCTTGATTAATTTTTGCAAACTAACACCCTTTCCTTTCGTTGTCTTTTTCCCTGCAACTTTCCTTTTCTTTAAATTTTTTTCTTCATCCCTAATCCGAGTTTGACTTTGGCTTTCATGGCGTTCGTCACAGCCCAAGCTGCAGCTTTTTCTCCAAATTTAGAATCCGGTGCTTTCACCCTGTTCCAAGCGGCTTCTGCTAGTATCTTGTCTGCTTCGTGTCTTTTTGACAACTCTTTGTTTTTGGAATAATATATGTCGTGTGCTTTGCAGGCCTCGTCTAATTTACTTATTCCTGGGACGTTATTGGCCAATTTTTGGGCCAGTTTTGTCCCTGGTCCGCAGTATTGGTGAAATGGAAGGTGGGCCTCGAAAGGTAAGTTTTCAATTATGAAGTTTACTATCCCCATGGTTGAAAGCGACTGAGCTGGAATCCGGTATAAATCAGAGTTTATATAGGGCTCGAGTTTAGTTGGAAAATAACTTTCTTCCTGAACGGAACTATTTTTCCAGTTCAAAATGAAGCTAGTACCATTAAAATATACTTTACCGGTTTCAAATTTCGATACCCCGAACGAATTGAGGCGTCCGAAAAGGCACGGAGACCTACTTCCGAATAGTATCAGAGGAATCTGTGTTGGACCTTCTAATGCGGGAAAGACTAATGCGGTTTTTTCTTTATTAATTCATCCCAACGGATTACGGTTCGAAAACGTTTACGTCTGCTCAAAATCTTTGGACCAGTCGAAATATCAAACTCTTCAAAAAATACTGGAACCTATCGATGGGATCTCCTTCTTCGGAATTAGAAGCGTGGAGGATATTCCTGAAAAGCCATTACCTTATTCGGTTTTTATTTTCGATGATTTAGCCGGGTCTAGTCATACTCGAATTCAACAATATTTTAGTTACGCTCGTCATTTTAACGTGGATTGTTTTTATATCGGGCAAACATATTCCCGAATACCAAAACAACTTCTCAGAGATAACGCGAATTTTTTAATGGTTTTTAAACAAGACGATAAAAATCTCCGTCATATTTACGAAGATCACGTGGGTGTCGAACCGGGCTGGGCAAAATTTAAGGAAATGTGTGCCGTGTGCTGGAAAGAGCCTTTTGGATTTTTAACCATCGACAAAGACGGAAATAATTTTCGGAAAGGATTCGACATGATATTTAAGGAGTGAAACCTTTGAAAAACGGTTCAGTTTAAATCAAGATGGATTTAACGAAAGATCTGATTGCCGCTACGGAAAGCGTTAGAAAAAATACGAAGAAATAAGAAGGGGTAAATTCGATTTAAATACTGATCTTGAGGAGGTTTTTAAACCAGTAACAAAACCTCTGAAAGAAGTTCTGGAAAAAAGTTCTTCTCAAAATGCAAAGAGTCAACAACAATTGCAACAGCAGCATCAGTTAATTCAACAGACGTTTCAACAGCACAACAGAATCAACAGCTACTCCAGCAAACTCAGGACCAGCAACACAAGCACGCTCGACAATTGGAATCGTTACAGCGAAAACCCTCGTTTCAACCGTCACCGGTTAGAAGCAATATTCCCCCTTTTAGACCTCAAAAAGAATCACCCGTGCTTCATCAAAATTATTATACTCCCTTTCTGGAAAAAGTTATGTTCGATCCGGAGAATACCGATCAAATTTACGGATTACGCTACGATAATTATTCTAATCAGTTTCATATAGGAAACAAACCGGTTCAAATCGAAAATGGTGATTTAATTATCGACGGTAAAAAATATCACGGGACGCTTGGATTATACCAGTGGCTTGTACGAAAACATCCGCCTGATACCGATTCTACTGATAAGGAAGTATTTAAAAGGATCGTCCAAGAAACTTCGGCCCACAAGGAAAATTACTCTCCGACTGGAAACATCGCTGTTAATAAATCCTGGAAATTTAAAAACGTTTTCGAAAAGGACTTGGTCTCTGGATCCGGATTTTATAAAGTTTACAAGCCCAACGTCGATTACAGATATTACGACGATCCAAACGAACTTTGTACAAGGTTGAGAAAGCTTTATGCTTCTCAAGCTGCAGGCTCATCGGCTCATTTTAACGAAATTAACGAAATTTTAGAAGAACTTCGAGAAGGCGGTTACATCGAATAATTTTTAAAAATGCCAATCGACAAATTCGGAAGAGGAGCTGAGCCGAGGAGTCGGATTAGCGAATTCAACATTTTTAAAATAATCGAAAAAGTATTAGCGAGGGATGATTACATTAAATTAGATGAAAATGGGCAATCATTTAACTTAAAAGATAGAAGAATCGGTGGACTTGGCGCTCCTGTTTCCGATACAGATGCCGTTAATAAAGACTATGTAGATAAAAATTTGGTTCGCTACGTTGATAAAACATCTGAAGGAAATGTCGATATGAAACAAAAAAGGATTGAAAATTTGAGTGAACCAATAAACGATTTTGATGCCGTAAATAAAAGTTATATAAACGAATGCTTGTCCCGAAATTTTTCAGTCATCACTCTTACCTTGGAAGATGATAAATCGAGCGAGTTTTTCACCGTTAAACCGTATGATAAAAATTACTACGAATTCGTATTCGACTGCAAAGTGAAATTTTTGCAAGCTAGTTTTGAAATAGAGTCCGGGGATATTCAGGTTCTATGGGAAATTCCAAGAAAGGTTGGAAAATCGCCTAAACAAAATCCACTTTCCAGGAACGAAGTCAAAGAATTTTGGAAAGTTAAAAAAGGACATAGACTTTACTTTTGTCGATCTGAAAAAATTCATTCTTCTCAGTGGGTCGAATTAATTATACGTTTTATTTCAACATGAATTCTGTGCGCGAAGGTATCATTCATGAAATTTTCCAACCTGCAAGAAAAACATACCCTCGAATGAAAATTGATATTAGAGGGTTATATGAAACTTTAAGTGGCGATTTGATGGACATGCAAAAACATGCAAACGAAAACGAGGGATATAATTATATTTTAACGGTCATTGATAATTTCTCAAAATACGCTTGGGCAATCCCAGTCAAAAATAAAACAGGGCCTGCCGTTACTGAAGCAATGAGTAAAATTCTCGACGAAGATCCGAATCGTCCGATAAAAAATCTACACACTGACGAAGGCGGCGAATTTTTTAATGGTCCTTTTAAAAAGTTAATGAAAAAGCATGGAATTAATCTTTATTACACCTATAGCGGAATAAAAAATCCGATTGTGGAACGATTTAATAGAACTCTTCGTCATTTAATGGAACCTGAACTTTATAAGCAAGGAAACAATAAATGGCTGGAACTTCTTCCTCGACTTATTAATTTTTACAATATAAAAAACATAGAACAATAAAATGACACCTGTCGAAGCAACCGATCCTGAAAAAGAAAAAGATATTTTGAAAAATGTATATCAAAAAGAATTATGGATGGAAAATTCGAAAAAGAAGAAAAATAAAAGGAAAGAAAGGAAGAAAAAAGGTCAAAAATGGCGAGTGGGGGATCATGTGAGAATCTCCAAAAGGAAACTATTATTGAAAAGGGTTACACCCCAAATTATTCGATGGAAATTTTTAAAATTGTAGAGATTAAAAAATCTAATCCTCCGACTTTTTTGCTTCAAGATATGTATGGAAAGGAAATCAAAGGACGATTTTACGAGCACGAGATAAAAAAAACAAAATATCCAAATCAATATCTCGTTGAAAAATTGATAAAAAAAGAAAAATAAATATATGTTAAATTTTTAGGTTTTGATAAACCGGAATGGATCAATAAAAATGACTTTGTATAATTACTGTAAAATTATTTTTATTTTATTTTATTAAATTAAATCCTTAATGCTAAACTTACAATTATTATTTTTTTATTTTTGATTGACATTTCAAATGAATACAATATTCGTTTAAATTAATTTTTTATCTAATGCAATATTCGTTAAAAACTAATTTTTATCCAATTTTATTTTTTTCTCAGAAGGCGGTTTTGTCCCGTAATTTTTATCGGTTCCTTGCCTTTTTTGCATCGTTATTTGAAACAATTTCGTACAAGGAACAGTTACTACATCTTTATCTTTTGTTCTCAAAATGGAAGTGTAATCTACATTTACAACTTTGTGTTCTTCTGATAAAACTAATTTTTTTAAAGATTCAAAATTTACAATCTGAGACGTTTTAAAATTTAAAGTGATACCCTTTGCTTTACAAACATAATTTTTTGCCCCTGTTCCCGGTGTAAAAACTTCATAAGCATAACTCTTTGGTCCACCGGAAATAAATTCTGTTATGTAACTCCCAGGGCCGTAAACTTCAAGTTCGTCGGTCATTTCTCCCAAAAAACACCCCGTTTTAACCTCGTGTTGGCCTGGCTTATGAGAATAAATGACAGAGTCCGTATCGTAATACAAGACTTGCTCGTTTAAAGTTTCTAAATATTGATAGAGTTTTAACCTTGCTTGGGCGGTAGTATAGGCAGCAATGGCAACGTTGACCGTAGGAGATATATCTTGGACTTCGTCTTTATATCTCCAATTAACGTAGCAAACTTCCTCCGTTGCAACCTGAATGTGATTGACTTCCATTGAAGGATTCGAAAGCAAAGTAAATAACTCGTGAGGTTCACGTACGACATTAGTTTTAGGCATATTCTCCCGCATTCCGAACCTGCCCCAAAATGAATTTAACATTAATTTGGCCAAACTTCTAAGTCCGGGATTAGGAGCAATCGAATCTAAATCTAATTTGACTCCTTCCGCATTAAAATAATCTTCGACATACTTTAATTTTGCTTCTTCAGATTCGCAATCAGCCGGAAATCCCGAAGCCTCTTGCTTCATTTTAAGAAATTTATTAATAAATTCTGTAAAAAGTCCACCCGAACGATTTTCAGGGTCATATTGAGCAATTTCGTACTGCCAAATTTCGTAAATTTTTAAAATTTTATACCCTTTTGAAATTGCTTTTTTAACCTCGTCTACCACCCAAGTTCCGTGTAAAACTCTATCATCATCGTTATGCTCGCAATCAAAAGGATTTTGCTCTTTGCTGCAAGTTCTGCATAAGGAAAACATTAATCTACCGTTTTGTTTTATCGGTAAAACGGGGTGGTACAATCTATCGGGAGGGAGGACCGAACATTTGATTAAACCTTCGACATTCGTTAAGTCAAAACCGTCTCCCGTTAATTTTTTACATTCTTCTTCCCCCACGTAAAGTTTTGGATGACCTAAAGGGTATTTTCCGTATTTACAACCCACGGATAAAGGCTACAAACGTCGACGTATCGAACAGTTTCATTTTCTCCGGCTTTGTAATATAATCTTGTGCATCCTGTCCGTCCACCGAAAAATGCTTCTCTCGGATTTAAAGGCGAATCGAATAAAATTAAATCGGAATCATCCGAATTATCTCCAAGTTGTTTTCTAAATTCACATTCCCATATTTCTGTGAGTTTATGACCGAAAGACTTTAATCGATTTGCTTTTTCTAAAGTTCTTTCGTACCGGCTTTCCATGGTTTCATTTGGATCGTCGTGCAATTTTTTATCTCTCTCAAAATTAAAACATTTTGGACACCCATGGTAATAACATCCGTAAAATTCAAAAATTTCATTTGTTTCTTTGTAATAACCGTCGACTTTTACCCCAGAAACGATAGCTTCTCGATCCCGTCCTGCATGTCTAATTTCGATATTTCTTTCTTTTTCTACCATTATCAGCCATTTTAATGCGATTCTAGATTGGTTGTCTCTTCCGCGATAACCGTTAGGTGAAATAACCCCTATTGTATTGGGTTCCAAAAATTTTCTTCTGAAAGCTAAATTACAGGCCGAAGCGATGGTGGTGCTTTCCAAAAACGGGTCGACCCCGCATTCTTCTAAAAAATAATCTTTAAACTGGATGCAAGCCTCCTTTAACACAGTAACGTCCGATATGCAATATTCGGCTATTTCTTTCCGCATGTCAAAAACATAATTTGACTTTACTTGCTCGTCATACCACTCTAAAAATTTTTTACGGTCCTCTGTTTTCATCGTATCCGGGCTGTAATATTTTACGTCTGGTATCGGGCCGATATAATTTTCATTTTCTTTAGTGTTAAAAAAATGCGGAAAATACCCTTTTTTGGCTGAAGATGAAAGTTTAAATGCTTTCGGTAATTTAGCAAGTGCCATCGGAAAAAAATTTAAAGAATCAATAAATCGAACGTTTTCGATTACCATTTGAATTATTTTGGTTCCTCTCATAATCATTTGCGGAATATGTTTGGTTTTTTCGATAAGATGTTTTAATATAAATTGTAAATCGAAAGACTGGCCATTGTGCGAAATTACAGTAACTTTTTGGTAAGCCGTTCTAACACCCAGAACGTACCCTAAAAATTTTTCTATAACAAACGGGGGTCGGACAACGGTTTTTTTCATCCCACATGATTCGCAAAACCAGTGTGTCAAATGCTCGCAGTTTCTACAGCACTGTTGAATGACACATAATTTGGCTCGTGGATGTTTACATTGGGAAACTCAGGGTGCGGTTTTTCCTGCATCGTTTCCAAATCGAAAAAAATCGTTAAATATTTTACATTGGGGGCTTCTTTCGTGTCTTTTTTAATGTAGCACTTGTGGTCTTTTTCCACATAATCTTTACAAATTTTACAAAAATATTCCCCGCAAACATGAAGTTTGTTTTTATTTTGTCTTTGTTTATAGTCTTTAATAATTTTTAAGCAAATTTTACATCTTTTAATATTTTCGCAAATATTATTTTCTTTATGAGTATTAAAACAAGTCTGATTGAAAAAAAGTCTATAACACTCGTCACATCGAATCTTTTTTTCCCCTTCATTTGTGGTACACTGTTGCTGAGAAAAGCAGGCAACACAAGATTTTTCACATTTATGGTCATTTTTGGTGTTATACGGGACCTTACAGTCCTCGCAAAAATATGCACAACAAAAAGCGGCCGTTAAGCTTAAAATTACATTAAAATGGCCTTCATGATGTAGCAAATTAATTTTATATGTTGCGTCCGGGTTAATTCCGTCAAAAATTACTTCACGTCCTTTTGTTCCGTATTTGTATACTCGAATTTGGTATTTTTTTAAATAATTTTGGAATTTTTCTAGTTCGGGGATCCCGCATCCTTCCTTCGGTACAGATACTCCTGCTTTTTCTAATAATTTTTTAGCTTTGTCCGTTTGTACTTTACCCTTGTCTTTGCGAATTTCTTCCCAATACGTTTTCCCTTTTTTCTTTGCATGTGCTTTCCCGACCACCAGAGCACGAGGAAGGCAGAGATTATCTTTATTTTCAATTGCTAGGATTCCTTGCTTTGCTCTACATTCTTCAGCGAAACTGTTGTAATCCCCGCTTTTCCTTTTACCATTTCCCACTGGTAATTCCACACGTGTAAATTTAATGCGGAAAGTGTCGGTCGTATAAATTCCGTCTATCGAGTTACTTTGTATAAGGGAAAATACCACACTCCAAACGTCTTCGACCTTCAGTTCCTCCATGCTTCTGTAACTGAGGAACCCGTCGCCCTTTTCGAATTTTTCGTTGCAAAACGTGAATCCGACTTTGTCTTCTGGGTTACAGTTCCGTTTTAAATAATTGACAATATCGGAAATTGCCTGCTCGACCCATTCGAGCTCAGGAACATTAATTGGTGGATCGTTTATTTTAAAAATCACTTCACTTCCTTCAAAATTAAAACGACGAACAATAAAACTTTTTTCCGATAAAATTTCATACTTGGAATCAGGCATTTTTTTTTTTTTTCTTATAACTTCGTCAAAATTCGACCAACGTTTGATGGAAATGCCCGTTTTTCGTTTGAATTTAAACCCAAAAAGCGACTAGACAATCCAAAATGGCCGAGGAGTATGTTTTTTTTAGACAATTCGAACAATTTTAGAAACCATTATCATCCAAGATACCGGAAAATCGATTGTTTTCTAACAATTAACCCATCCATCCATGCAACCAAAATAACAGGATATTCTAGAAATCTTAAGAGCTAAAATTAGAATAATTTTAGAAACGACCGGACCATCCGAAAAATCTATTGTTTTCTATCCTATCCATCAAAATATGGCAGGTATTCAGAAATTTTCTAAAAATCTGACAGTTTTGAAGAACAAAAGCCCATGTTAAAAAAGAAAAAAAGTTGTTTATAACAATAGAACAAAAGTGTGGACGACAGGTATTCAGGTTTTTTTTAAAAATCTGACAGTTTTGAAGAACAAAAGCCCATGTTAAAAAAAAAAAAAAAAGTTGTTTATGACAATAGAACAATAGTATGGACCAAATGCCTATGCTAAAAATATATCATCCTGTTAGAAAAAAAAAACTGTTGCGTCGACCAAAAATAAATCATGTCAAAGGTCAAAAATTTTCTTCCTGTTTAAGAAAAACATTTTAAAAAGAAGTCACAGAATTTCCAGAAAGGAGAAATGATAAATATTTCCCTATAATAATTTAATACCCGAATGTTCAAAAATTGTCTGAATTATCCTAAGTAAAGTCTTTTTAAAATAAAAAATATTACTATTTAAGAAATTGTTACAAGAGAATTTTTAGCAGTAAAGAAAAAAAATTCTAACGGTCAAAATGCGTTCCATACGAGCAAGAACGTATTTTCTTTCACGAACTCTACTCTTAATAGCTGGATTAAGAAAAAAAGACTTTGAATTAATTTCGGCGATCGGTTTGGTTTCCATCGGAGGAGAAAAAATAGTATTTTCCACCGAAGAGTTTTCTCAATTTTGCATCCAAGGAAGAGAATTGGAAAAATATTTCACCGGAAAATGCAAAACCTTAAATCTGAGGCTACCAAATCACGAAGTTTTGCTATTGCATGGAAATGAAAAGGAAATAGTATTAAAATGTAAGCACTCATGGAATTCCATTCGAATGAACAGGATTGAGTTTGAAAATTTATTAAATTTTTCCTCGTTTGCTCAAAAGTACCTTGAGAAAATAGAAAAAAAACGTTCATTTTTAACATATAAAATGAACTGTTTAATTCTTTCCGCAATTGATAGAATCGATGGAACAACAATGGAAATTGACGAAAGTTTTTCAAATTGCAAGGCAAAAAATCCGGGGATCTTTATACCAAACCCACCAGAAGTAACGAAGGGAGAAATTTTTTGCGAGTTAAAAGTATTGATGATAAAGGAGGAGGACCCGGATGTAACCGAAATGATCCACATTTATGGCGACGATTTAAGTAATGAAATTCTCTTCCAACTTCGTTTTAAACGAAATCCCTTCGCCTTAGATATGCCAATGAAATCGGGAGATCAAAAACAGGAAGGAGAGGACGTCACATATTGATAAAATTTATTGTAATTATTATAATTTAATAAATTGAAGAAAAATCCAGAAAAAAAAATGTTTAAAACTAATTACAACAATATATTTTTAGATACTGGACAATAGAATTTTGTTCTTTTTTTTCTCTTGTCAACCTCTTTTGTTCTCTTTTTTTCTCTTGTCAACCTCTTTTGTTCTCAATTTAGAACAATGGAAATTCCAAAAATATTTTCTCCTGAACAAAAATAGAAGAAAATCTTTTGTTTGAAAAGATGTCCTCCGTCATCTTGGATACCCTTGTCGCTGGAAAAAATAGATTTCCCGTTATTTTTATGGTTTTGCCCTCCTGTCGTTCTCTTTTGTTCTCATTTTGAACAATGGAAAATTCCGAGAAATCTTTTGTTCAGACCAAAATAAGTGGAAAATCTCTAGTTTGAAAAGTTGTCCCCCGCCATCTTGGATGGCCTAGTCGCTGGAAAACAATAGATTTTTCACCATTTTGGATGGCCTAGTCGATTTTGGGGTTTAAATACGGCCGAAAAACTTCAATTGCTCAAACAAAAATCATCTTCCAAAAGAAGATCTCCAAGGGACATTTTTCGAAATCCAGCTTTTTTCAAAAGTAAGTTAAAATTTTTAACTAATCATGGAAGATTTCGCGAAAAATTTTAACAAATTTTACTCAATTCCGAAAAAAACGCACACAGAGTTGGAAGAAAATAAACCGTACAGGATTTTAGAAGCAGAGATTAAAACTTTTAAAAATAAAAATTCTCACGAAAATATTAATTTAGAAGCGGTTTTACTAACTTTAAAGGATATTTCAAAAAATGAGCAAAATTTTAACCTTTTTATCGGAGGAAAATACGTCCCCGTTTTCACTGATCAAGTTAGAACGGCAATAAATTCTGGAGAAGCAAATATTAATTTAATTTACAAGGGGGTTAAAGTGGATGGATTATATAAAATCCCCCAGTTTTTAATAAATTTAGACAATTAAAAATATTTTTTAAAAAAATTACAGGAATGGAAAGCACACCATAATTCATCACTGCCTATTATCATTCAAAACCAGAAAAATTTCCGCTAGCAGAGCAAACAATGGAATTTGACGTTCCTTGTTTGAATTTGTTTTATAGAGAGCAGATATCAGTACTAATTAAAAAATTCGCACTTTGCAAAGGAACGGATACCTTCATAGATATACAATTATTGAGGGTTGGAGGTGAAGAAATAAATTTCTCATATGATCATGTTTGGATGCATTGCGATAATTTTTATTTTAACCTTCAGTTGAATAAAGTTAAAAGATCATACCAAAATTTAATTTTTAATCACTTTGCATCAAATGAAAATCAGTTTAAATATAAAATAAAAGTTTATTCAAAGTCGAAAGACTTAACTCTTAGAGAAAGGGCATGTTATGTAGTCATTAAAACTAGAATGGAAGAATTGATGGAACTTCCGCACCATTTTGTAGAAATATTAGCGAACGACTTCGCTTATTTTTGGCCAGACGTCGAATATTTTTTTTTTTTTTTAAAAGGTTTTTAAAAAAACGAAAATTAATTTTAAATTTGATATTTAACTTAAAGATTTAAAATTAGGTCTCATTTATTTTTTTAAATTTCAATTTCTATGTAATTTCATTTTTAATATTATAAATGTAAAATCATTTAAAACAAACATTGTGCTTTTTATGTATTTGGATGACAAAAATCTTTCAAATAAAATGGTAATTAGAACGCAACAATGGTTTTTAAATTTATCACCTTAAAATTCCTTCTCAAAAGATCCAGAAATAAATCACAAAAGAAAACAAAAGAAAAATTTGCAATAAGGTACAACTCTTCTCTCATCCTCCCTTTTGAGAAGAGTCGATTGTTCCCGTCAAAACGATAAAATTAAAAATGGATCTGTCAGTTTCCGGTTAGAAATTCGAGCTAATCAGAATTTTCCGGCAAACACAAGAGCATTCGCATTAATTATTCACGATAGGATTATCAGATACAACTTGTCGATAGATTAAATTCAATTTAAAATTATAGATGTTGTCTTAGAATTTAAAAAAAAATGTATAATTAAGATAAATAAATGTATTTTAAAAAAACTTACCTGATTTCTCATTTAAAAAATCTTACCTTGATCCAAAATAAATCTTAAATTAAAACTAAAAAATATATTTATAATCCAGGAAAGAAAAAAAAAATTAACATCATCGAAAAAAAAGTCAGGCAGGTATGAGAGACGTCTATTTAGTCACAGGGTCACCGCCATCATGATGGGTGAGACGTCCAAATCTTAAATAAAAACTAAAAATATATTTAAAACCCGCGAAAAAAAAAAATTAACATCATCGAAAAAAAAAAAAAAAAAATCAGACAGGTATAAGAGACGTCTATTTAGTCACAGGGGCCCACCATCATGACGGGTGAGACGTCAACAGGGTGGGACTGCATGGGTCAGACGTCTGGGATGGAGTTCCCCAGGCGTGTCTCCCTGACGACCCAATGTAACCTAGTCACTACTAAGCACTTGTATATGATTTACTTCAGTCGAATTCACTAAATGTCTCTCCTAAAATCCAGTTCGACAAAAATCATCCTTGAAGATATTCCGTTTATATACCGTATTTAACACTTGTTTTCTTTCTTTTTTCAGTTATTATGCAGCTGCCGTCGCACCAAGATTGGTACCTCCCCTGAAAAGGCCGAGATTGATGGTCAGCCAGTCCAGGTCAGGATCGAAAAGCGTTACAACGACAACAACCACAACCAGCCCTCAAAAAACACAGTTAAATAGTACTTCAAGTACAGCGACAGTTGTGACGGCAACTTCGACGGATCAAATAAAAATATATAGTAAGCATTGTCTTTCCCGGATTATTTATTTATTTATTTATTTATTTTGACGTCGGACTACGTCTTAGGGCGCACCATGATGGTTTTGACGTGCCCGGTTGTCTTGGTGTTTTGGACACCGAACATTAAAAAAAAAACGAATATTTCAAAAATTTTTAATAAATTTTCAATAAAATTTTATCAAAAATCCTTGATGATCCTTTAAAATTTTTTAAAATTTTCAATGAGAATAAATTTTTTTACAGAATATTGTAAATTTTTGATTAATTGTTTAAAAAAAAGGAAAATTTTGATAATGTTTTGTGAAAAAGGTCATCAAAATTTTTTGATACATAGATTTTGATGATTTTTGATAAAATTTTATTGAAAAAGGGGGGCCACGTGGACTAATATCAGGACTTGTAGGATTTAGGGGGATCGTTAAAAATGAACCAATGATGCCCCAACCAAAAATTCTAGACGTTGTCCTACGTAGGGATATGCCTCATAAGCCTATCCCCTCAATGATTTTTTATCTTGTGACTTGCACAAATCATGTCCAGACCTGTCTAAATCATGTCCAGACTGGTATAAATCTTGTCCCGACTTGTCTAAATCATGTCCAAACTGGTATAAATCATGGCCAGACTTGTCTAAATTACGCCTAGACGTGTCTAGATCATGTCCTGACTTGCACAATTCATGCATATCATGTCCAGACTTTTCCTCTGATGATATTTGATGATAACTGATTTTTTTCTTTCCTGCAGGTAATCCTGACATCCTAATATGTGGAAATTGTAGGGAAATGTTCACGGAACTCCAAGACCTTCTCGATCATAAAAAAGCGTATTGCAAACTTCGATTTACCTGCAAGTGTAATACAATTAATGGAGTTAAACCATGTAAGTACAAAAAAAAAAACAGGGAAAAAGAAAAAGAAAAAAAAAAAAAAAAAAAAAAAGGAAAAATCCAGAAGAGCAATAAATAACAAAAGAGCGGTTGTTATATAGTAAGGGCATTAGACGGATGAGTAAAGAGGAAGGATATACAGGAAAGACAATAAAAAGAGAAGAGGACTGGTTGCATGAACAAGCTGAAATAGCAATCACTTTGTATCGGACACAGAATCCCGGTAGACCCAACTTCAGAAGAAATCCCTTGCGATGCACCATTTTCGTTTCCACTGCGCGAGTTTTTTCAATGATTTCCCTCTAGGCAAAGAATGTGTAGTTCCTTTTGCTGTTGTAATTGTGCATAAAGCATGGGTCTAGCCTAATTTTATCTTTTTTTTTCGTTCATTTTTTTTTTTTTTTCCAATTTAGCATATTACACACCCTTTTTTTATTTTCCACCACTTGTAAACAATGAAATTTTGAAAAACTCGGGGAAGGCATCAACGTTAATGAGTTTAACCGATTGCGTCGCGTTATAATTTAAATCATCTGACATTTTTTTTTCATTCATTCTCAATTTTGAAAAGGGTTTTTCCACCTATATGGTGCGAGTTACATTGTCAAGTTGGTTAACAATTATTTCACGGACTTCAGACTTGTTCCAGTTAAATTTTTTTTTAACTTTGTTTAATTTTTTTTTTTTCCCCAGCAAGTAATCGTAAAGATGCAGCAGCGTTATTGTGCGTTCAATGCAAGGATTCGTTTATCAGTGCTTGGGATCTCATGGTTCACGTGCAAGCGGCACACATGATTAATATTTACGAATTAGGCGTTCCAAAATGTAGCAACGGCACCCAACATTCGTCACCTTCGACTTCTCCAAATCACAAGGTAGGTTTCAAAAAAAAAAAAAAAAAAAAAAAAAAAAAAAAAAAAGAAAGAAAGAAAGAAAAAGTGCAAGAATTTTTTTTAAAGAATTTTCCCAAGTCTTCGCATTTTTACCTCTGTTCTTAAGCCAGTTGCATGAGATACCTAGACTTTTATTTGGGGAAAAAGTTATTGGCGACTCGGCCAAATGGTATATTGCGTAATCGGTAGAAAAAAAAATGCCAATGCTGCGTGATCAATTTTACAGTTAGGCTGGACTTTAAATCAAAAAATATTCTAAATTCATTCTTGTACGGCTCCATTATCTTGTTGAGTCGTTCAAAAGCTCTGAAAATTAATCAGAAAAATCTCCGTAGCTTAATTCAAGTTCTGCAGAGTTTTTTCCCATTCGCCCATCCGCTGTAAGTTTTAACTTTTGATCCTTTAACGGCCGAATTTCGGAAAATTTTCCCGGAAAGTTGAAGAAAATTTCCCAATTTTTTCTCTCTCTTGATTTTGCACTTAAAATTAACCTACAACACACTAGTGACCCGCACTGTGCGTTAAAACCCATATTAGACGCCTACCAATTTACAGTATATGCAACCCGCAACACACACGTACAATGCAAAATGTCGCACAAAATTTGTTTCCTTCCGTAAAATGGTCGGGAAAACAACTTTGTATACGTTTTTGACGTCGATAATTTCAAATCTGACGTCAGAACGATCTAATACCAGTCAAAAAATTTAATTTGGAGCAAAAAAAATTATAAAATGATTCCACGATATTGGATTTTAGTGTTTTCAGAATATTGACTTCAGATTCGGAATCAACAATTCAAATTACCCATAGAAACATGTCTTTCATAATTTTTTTACTGAAAAGAAACTTTATTTGGCGAGAAATACCCTTACAGGTCGGGAAAGGGACCATTCAAGTATTACGTAAGCATGATTTTGGTGAATTTCAAATTTTAGGTCAAATCAGTGATACCGAGATACCCCCGGACACGAGCTTTAGTGGGAAAAAGTCAATTTTTTAAACTTAAGTCCGCCATATTGGATCCGCCATCTTACATTTTTAAAAACCGACCCCCAGATTTGAAATTAGCGACCCCGATATCCCCCCGAACCTGAATTTTCGTGGGAAAAAGTCAAGGTTTTTAACATAAGTCCGCCATATTGGATCCGCCATCCTGAATTTTTGAAAACCGACCTCAAATTTGAAATCAGCGACCCCGAAAACCTCCAAAGCAAAATTTTTGTGGCCGTTTAATAGACTTTAAAAAATTTACCCCCTTGGCCGGGTAGTCGAGACACCCAAATTTTTTGGGGGGTTGCAACAATTGTAAAAAATTTTCTCATGGGGGATTCTTTTTTAGGGTCATGTACACTCTCATTTCCGCTCACATTCAAATTTTTTGCCTTCGCTTTAGAAGCGGAGCGAAATTAATTCAAAAGGTCGATTTTTTTTCAATTTTTCATGAATTTTTCTTTCTAAGGGGGGGGGGGCCGGGGGAGGATGAGGGGTGGTGTGAAAAAGTGTTCGGGTGGGTGAGTTATGTGGTACCATCACTTCCGGTAAAAATCAAAAGCCTACGAAATGGGAATTAATAGTTAGAAACACACACAATATTTCCGGACAGAGGGAGTAGATTTTTTTCGCCCTTATGGGAATTTTCCCGTCGAGTAAAAAATCAAAAAAAAAAAAAAAATAGGGTTCATATGTGCCACAGAGAAGACCGATTTCGGAGGTGTTCTCATTCAAATTCGAAAAATCTGAAATAGTATATTACATATCAGGTATGCAGGTGGCGTGTTGCAGGCCGACGTTCGGGCTGTAACCAGTCGAGGCCTGCAAGCCACCCGCATGCCTGATTTGTAAGGTATTTTTCATAACGAGGGCGGGAAATGAATTTTTTCGTTTTTTAAGCGGGCGGAAAAGTTCATTTCCCGCCCGGAGTGATGAAAAATAAAGGACACCCTTATACATATACAAGAAAAATAGTATATTTCACTGCTAGAATCTAAAGCGAGACTTTTTAAAAACCGGACCGTATATAAAAAACGGACTTCAGATTCGTGATCAATGGAAAATTTCCGATGAGAACCCAAATTTTTTCGGGGAAAAAAATAGTCAATTTTTTTTTTTTTCTTCTTATGGCAACTTTTGGAATTTTAAGTTCAACTCGTCACGCTTTCCCGTAGAGTAAAAAAATTAAAAAAAATTGGGGTTTATCAGTACACCAAGGAGACTCATTTTTGCGGGTACGCGATTTGAAATTCGAAAATTGCCAAAATAAGGGACACCCTAGCATACATCTTCATGTACAGGAAAAAAAAAAAAAAAAAAAAAAAAAAAAAAAATTCGTCGCAGTTTATCCGAAGCTGTCAAGCCTTCCCGAAAGATCTTTGATATCCCCCTTTTCCTTCTCCTCTCCTCAAATCTGCCACCTGTCGATAACCCGGAGTGACGGATGACGTTAGCTTTCTATAAGAATCAAACCCTTAGTCAGGCTAGTCTTACACCAGAATACAAGATGAGAACGGATACAAATTAGACCAGTGATTTATCGTTCGACGTCATTTTATAAAAAGGAAAAAAACCCAAGAAACACGAGTTACTTCCCTCGTTTTTCTTAATTCAATTTTCTTTTTTTTTTTTCTGAGGCGCCAAAAGGATCGATTTTCAAATAAATTTATGCAAATTAAGATGAAGGATTATCAACCGTCCGATTCCTCTTGTAAATTAATTTTTTTTTTTACTTATTCATATTATTGTGCGTATGATTTTAATTTTAATTTTTTTTTTTTCTTCTTATGGCAACTTTTGGAATTTTAAGTTCAACTCGTCACGCTTTCCCGTAGAGTAAAAAAATTAAAAAAAATTGGGGTTTATCAGTACACCAAGGAGACTCATTTTTGCGGGTACGCGATTTGAAATTCGAAAATTGCCAAAATAAGGGACACCCTAGCATACATCTTCATGTACAGGAAAAAAAAAAAAAAAAAAAAAAAAAAAAAATTCGTCGCAGTTTATCCGAAGCTGTCAAGCCTTCCCGAAAGATCTTTGATATCCCCCTTTTCCTTCTCCTCTCCTCAAATCTGCCACCTGTCGATAACCCGGAGTGACGGATGACGTTAGCTTTCTATAAGAATCAAACCCTTAGTCAGGCTAGTCTTACACCAGAATACAAGATGAGAACGGATACAAATTAGACCAGTGATTTATCGTTCGACGTCATTTTATAAAAAGGAAAAAAACCCAAGAAACACGAGTTACTTCCCTCGTTTTTCTTAATTCAATTTTCTTTTTTTTTTTTCTGAGGCGCCAAAAGGATCGATTTTCAAATAAATTTATGCAAATTAAGATGAAGGATTATCAACCGTCCGATTCCTCTTGTAAATTAATTTTTTTTTTTTACTTATTCATATTATTGTGCGTATGATTTTAATTTCGATTTTTTTTTTTTATTTCCTTCTGTCGGAAAATTTTGGTTGGCAAAACTCAAAACGAAAAACGCAACGTCATTTATCACTATGATAATTCTTTGCCAAAAACAATCGATTTTAACTCTTTAATTCCAAATCAGATTTATAATCTGAGCTAAAAAAAAAAAAAAAAAAAAACGAGACTTTTAAAAGCGTGCTCCTCCCTTTTAAAAAAAGGGGGATTTTCTGGATGAATAAGTGTACATTACATCCTGGGCGTGGCCCCAATAAGAAATTCATTCCGAAATAAGAATTTCACAATCACGTGATGCACGGAAGTGATGTTTTATGGACATTGCTTCTCGTTATGTATGATTGATGGTTCAACCTGCATTATCCGATATCACCTCCCTCTCCTGCCTCCTTTTTTTTTTTTTTTTTTTTTTTTTTTCACATTCTTCTTCTTCGGTTTATTATCTTCCTAACTTTCTTGACAGCTTTTATTTTCTAATATGGAGAATACTTTGTCTTTTACGTGAAAAAGATATAATTCACGAAAGCCCGGAAAGGTCATCCTTTTTATGTTGTGCATCTCAGTTTTTCTGTTCCAAGGTGACATTCAAGTGTTGTATTGCGTAGCAATTAAGGATGAGTAAGGGTGGCCCTTGTTTTACGAATTTTTGAATTTTGGGTGAACGCACCCCCTAATTCTTTTATAGTAACCGAATGAAGGTTCCCTTAATTTTTTCAGATTTTTTGGACGTCGTTTAGCTTTGTCCGCGGGAGCCTAATAATTTCGAAATTTTCAAAGACCGCGAAAAATCAAAAATTTTATTTGTATGTAAAAATGGTTGTTTCCTATTCAGATTTTGATGCAGATCACGAAAATGTAAGTTATAAGTTATATAAATATCTCAGTACCGTTTTGATGATAGAGGCCAAAATAAGTAAAATAAAAATTATCAATATGTGCTGTAGTCACAATTTTTTGGGAAATTCTTCATATTTTTGTCCTCTAGCACAGTAATCGTTTGTCATAAATAAATTCTAACTTCATTTTGGAAATCTGCATAAAAATTGGAGTAGCAAGCACAGTACTCAGCAGTATTTCACATAAAAACAAAATTTTTGATTTTTCGGTCTTTACGGAAATTTAAAAATATGTAAAAAAAGAAAATTTTAATCCGTGATTTCATACATAAAAACGGAAACCGAGCTAAAACGTTTGGTTGTGTTCGGAGATACAGATCCATGATTTTAAATGCATGAACAAGATTTAATTGTTCTTATATTCCACAATTTTGAAATGTTTTCGCAATAAAAAAAAAATATGCTTCTTTCCGAGAGACTAGTACAGCGCTCTAGCGGTGAAATTAGGAACTATTTCGACAACAAAAAATAAACAATATGGCGTTTAATAACAAAATAAACAAGACTTAATTCTTCTTATATTTCATAATTTTAGTCCTGCTTCCATTGGGAAGGGTACAATTAATTGTAAAACCGGAAATGCTGTCTATTTTCGGATTTTTTTCTTCTGCTAACAATTTTTTTTGTTTTGATTCATTTTTCGAAGCCAAAAATTAATGAAAACGAAGAAAAAGGGGTAGCAGAAGAAAAAAGTCCAAAAATATACAGCATTTCCGGGGGTACAATTAATTGTACCACCGGAAATGCTGTATATTTTTAAATATGCTCTATATTTTTGTACCACCGGAAATGCTGTATATTTTAGGATATCCAATTAATTCTTCAACGAAGACAGAGCATTTTCATTGTACGGAAGCCCTGAAGGGTCAAATTTCTGTAATTGTTTTTTATTGTTTGTTCCGGAACATACATTGTTTGTTCCGGAACTGACAATTTTTTATTAATTGTTTGTTCCGGAACTGACAATTTTTTATTAATTGTTTGTTCCGGAACTGACAATTTGTTATTAACTGTCTGATCCTGAACTGACAATTTCAAATTCACTGTCTGTTCCGGAACTGACAATTTTTAGTTCACTGTTTGTTTCGGAACTGACAATTTTAAAAATTGTTTGTTCCGCAACTGACAATTTAAAAAAATGTCTGTTCCGTAACTGACAATTTTTAAAATTGTTTGTTCGGGAACTGACAATTTTAAGGATTGCTTGTTCCGGAACTGACAATTTTAAAGATTGCTTGTTCCGGATCTGACAATTTTAAAGATTGCTAGTTCAGGAACTGACAATTTGAAAGACTGCTTGTTCCGGAACTGACAATTTTAAAGATTGCTTGTTCGGGAACTGACAATTTTAAGGATTGCTTGTTCCGGAACTGACAATTTAAAAGACTGCTTGTTCCGGAACTGACAATTTTAAAGATTGCTTGTTCCGGAACTGACAATTTTAAAGATTGCTTGTTCGGGAACTGACAATTTTAAGGATTGCTTGTTCCGGAACTGACAATTTAAAAGACTGCTTGTTCCGGAACTGAGAATTTTAAAGATTGCTTGTTCGGGAACTGACAATTTTAAGGACTGCTTGTTCCGGAACTGACAATTTTAAAGATTGCTTGTTCCGGAACTGACAATTTTAAAGACTGCTTGTTCCGGAACTGACAATTTTAAGGAGTGCTTGTTCGGAACTGACAATTTTAAAGACTGCTTGTTCCGGAACTGACAATTTTAAAGACTGCTTGTTCCGGAACTGACAATTTTACGGATTGCTTGTTCCGGAACTGACAATTTTAAAGATTGCTTGTTCCGAAACTGACAATTTTAAGGATTGCTTGTTCCGGAACTGACAATTTTAAAGATTGCTTGTTCCGGAACTGACAATTTTAAAGATTGCTTGTTCGGGAACTGACAATTTTAAGGATTGCTTGTTCCGGAACTGACAATTTTAAAGATCGCTTGTTCCGGAACTGACAATTTTACGGATTGCTTGTTCCGGAACTGACAATTTTAAAGACTGCTCTTTCCGGAACTGACAATTTTAAATGCTTGTTCGGGAGATTGCTTGTTCCGGAACTGACAATTTTACGGATTGCTTGTTCCGGAACTGACAATTTTAAAGACTGCTCTTTCCGGAACTGACAATTTTAAAGATTGCTTGTTCCGGAACTGACAATTTTAAAGATTGCTTGTTCGGGAACTGACAATTTTAAGGATTGCTTGTTCCGGAACTGACAATTTTAAAGATTGCTTGTTCCGGAACTGACAATTTTACGGATTGCTTGTTCCGGAACTGACAATTTTAAAGACTGCTCTTTCCGGAACTGACAATTTTAAATGCTTGTTCGGGAGATTGCTTGTTCGGGAGATTGCTTGTTCCGGAACTGACAATTTTACGGATTGCTTGTTCCGGAACTGACAATTTTAAAGACTGCTCTTTCCGGAACTGACAATTTTAAAGACTGCTTGTTCCGGAACTGACAATTTTAAAGACTGCTTTTTCCGGAACTGACAATTTTAAAGACTGCTTGTTCCGGAACTGACAATTTAAAAGACTGCTTGTTCCGGAACTGACAATTTTAAAGACTGCTTGTTCCGGAACTGACAATTTTAAGGATTGCTTGTTCCGGAACTGACAATTTTAAAAATTGTCTGTTCCGGAACTGACAATTTTTAAAATTGTCTGTTCCGGAACTGACAATTATTAAAATTGTTTATTTCGGAACTGGCAATTTTTTTACTAAACATTGTCTCATCCGGAACAAACAATTAATTTAAAATTGTCAGTTGCAGAACAAACAATTTTTAAAATTGTCAGTTGCGGAACAAACAATGTCTGTTCCGGAACAAACAATAAAAAACAATTACAGAAATGTGACCCTTCAGGGCTTCCGTATCATTGTTTTCGCAATAAAAAAAATATATATTTCTTTCCGAGAGACTAGTACAACGCTCTAGTGGTGAAATATGGAACTATTTCAATAACAAAAAATAAACAATGGCGTTTTATTTTTTTATTGCGATAACATTTTAAAAAATTAGATCAATTTTAGGAATCATAAAGCCTTTTTCCTACATTTTAAAGATTGAATTTTTGCCTCTGAAACATAATAAAACTTTTTGGACGGTTCCGGTGGGTTCCGATCTCATTTTCATTTGTAAAAAAACGAATTTCCGAAAACAAAATTAATTTTTTTTTTTCATCGATATGATTTTCCACCGCCTGGCTAACCCTTAGATAATAGGTTTCGTGCAAGTCTAAAAAAATAAATATACCCTTAAAAATATCTGTTTAGCTTATGATCCGGGAATATTTCCATCCTTCCAAAACTTACTGTAAATCAGGGCTATTACATAAGCTAAAGATAGAAACAGCGGAGCGCTGCAGTCGACACTTGCACGGAGCCTATAGAATCCATAGATCGGACATTCCTATTCTATTTACATTGTTTGTTTTGGTCCGAAAAAATTGAGCCTACCTCGTGTTTAGCTTATGGATGCCCATATGAACATATTCTGAAGCTGTTGTCCTATCTATGGACTCTATTAGAATCCATCCTTCCCAAACATACGGTGGTGTAAACGAACTAATACCTTTAGACCTGTGAACATGGCTGAACGACTTACAAAAATCTGGAAAAAATTCAGGGAATCTTCTTCTGGTTACTATAAACGAATTAGGGGGAGCGTTCGCCGAAATTTAAAAATTCGTAAAATAATAGATTGTCGGACCATTAGCAGGCGTGGTTTTCATCTCGCAGAGAAAATGGGGGGTTTTTATTTTCCGAGGCCAAAGGGCAAATGGTTCTATTTACTGCGCCCAAATTAAGAATTATTTCTACACAATTTTCGGTTCAAGAACCCCCCCCCTCCCCCCTAAATAATATTTGAATGACCCCAAACGTTCTGTTCGCAAATTGTAAAATTGTAAATTTTTAGGAGTGTTGCGAAGCATCTACAAAAAAATACTCATTTATTTTGAAATAAGCCATTGACAGAATGTTCCTTTCCTTGCAGAATGATTTAGATGACGATGCCCTTAACCACGACGACGACATTCGCTTAGAATCTCCTGATTCGGGAAAAAACAAAGAAAACGATCTTGATCAGCTTACGGACGCCATGGACCTAGAAGCTTCGGAATCATGTGGAAACCACTTAGTAAGTATATTTTACCTAATCGTTTGACTTTTTCCCTTCCATTATACGTCCATTGAACCGAAATAAACGTTTAACATGAAAACCTTTTAACTTCTCGACTTTTTTTTTTTTTTTTTTAATTTCAGAATCACAGCGATACAAACAGCACGGGAAGCATTCCAAATTCATTATTAAAACCATTAAATGGAGAAGCAACCGAATCTGAGTGATTTATAAAAAAAAAAGAAGAAAAAAATGTAAACTTATTCCAGAAGAAAACAAAAAGTGCCGCCTGATTAAAAGTAAATTTCACTTACAGTAAAATTAAACGTCAATATCATTTTTTTTAAACTTAGTATTTTTTAGAAATCCAAAGGTGAAATTGCAGGTTTTTGTTTTTTTCTTATATCCGTCGAGTTAGCTTTAAATTAAATCTTCAAAATCAAACAGGTTTCCTCGATTTTGTTTTTGTACAAAGAAGCCGCCTACAGTAGTTCGAAAAATAAAATCATTCAAGCTTTAAAAGGGTGGCATGTGATCGTGAATTCATAGTATTTTATATGTAAATATATAATTATTTTAAAAATAAATAAATAAATAAATGAAAAAATAAAGAGACGAAACATGAAGGATGTTTACCGGGCTGACAATCTTCAAAAAAAAAACAAAAAAAAAAAAAAAATCTCTTTGTAAGCTACATATCATATAAATAAAAAAAAAAACGTTTGTGCGACGTTAAAATTTTTTTTTCTTTATTTTTCTCGTTGGCTATGTTCATGAGAATTTTTTTTTAAATGTATAAAATTAAAAGTAAAAAAATTAAAAAAAAATTAAGAAAAAAAAAAAAAAAAAAAGAAATTGGAAAAAAAAATTAGCTGATTTTAGTATACTCAGAAAAGTTGTTTACTTCCTTGTTATTTTTGTTTAAATAAAACCCTCGTGAAAGTTTTCCTCTTTGAGAATCGCACCTTTCTGTTTAATTTTGCTTTTTGATATTTGAGTTTTATAAAAAGGGGGATAAGTTTTAAAAGTTCAATTTTTTTGATGAATCGTTCGTTTCTTCCATCAATAGAAAAAAAAATGGTTTAGTTGTTTTTTTAAATTTTTTTTTATTTGAATAATGTTATAAAAACAAAAAAAAACATTCACATTATTGACGATTATTACTATTTTATCAATATTACTGTTATTGATAAGTGAATGTGTACAAACTAGTCACAAAAAAAAAAATTTCTATAATATAATTTATGTTTATAGTTATTGCTGTTTTCTTTTTAACTTCCATCTGATTCAACCAAAATGGATTTCGGCATTTTTGCTATACAGAGATTTCGCCATGACTCTTTTGCCATTGCTGTTATTGATAAGTGAACCGAAATGGATCATGAACTGGTCTCCTGCAAACGAGTTACATGAATTTAATGCATTTAATTTTTGTAAAAAGTCCACCATGCCTCAAAGTTTAGGGACGGGTGTCTGCCAAAGCCCGTCCCCAAAAAGGCTCTTCATCAATTTCGCTTGATTGGGTAAGGAACAGGTATAAAATCTGTATCTGAGAGTAGAACTAAACGAAATCCATCCAAGCAACACATCTTCTTACTTAAAACCCGACTTTACAAAATGGAGTCGCATTTCGTAAATATTACATCGTTTCGAAGGTTGGCAACATTCAGATGCGTCTTCTGCTCGATCGAATGAGTCGCTATGCGGAAAATCGAGAAAAATCTTTTTTTGGGTGAATTAAAAAGTGGTTCCCACGGCTCAGTAAATGCTCGGATCGAACGGACTTCATATTCGAATTCAGCGACCTCGAAAACCCCTTATGAGCCGATAAAATTGGCACCTAAAATTTTCGCCAAAATCGCAATAAAAAATTCAGACTTTTTATTTTTTTCATTTTAAGCGAAAAAAATCGACTTTTTTAAATTTGAGCTTTTCGGCGTTTGCGGGGGGTTTTCGGCCTTCCTGAATCCAATGGTGAAATCCGTTTCTCAATCGGATGAGTTTCTAAGCAGCAAATCGAGAAATACCTTTTTTTGGGTGAATTAAAAAATGGTTCCCACGGCTCAGGAAATGCTCGGATCGAAAAACGGACTTCAAATTCGAATTCAGCGACCTCGAAAACCCCTTAAGAGGCAATAAAATCGACACCTAAAATTTTCGCCAAAATCGAGAAAAATGCAGTCTTTTCATTTTTTTAATTTTGAGCGAAAAAATCGACTTTTTGAAGTGAAACTTCTGATTGCTGGCCTTGAGTATGGGCGTACATAACACGACAAAATTATGAAAAACATTTTAATATTAATTTAAATAAAAAATTTAGAAAATTTAAATTTTATTTAAAGAAAATTTTATAAAAAAACTCACATAAAAATTATTTTTTTAAAGAAAATTTCATGAAAATTTAGATTTCATTTAAAGAAACGCGGCGATAAAATTAAAAACATTTAAACGTTAATTTAAAAAAATTAAAATTAATTTAATAAAAAGCATAAAAATTTAATTACAATTTCAAAGGTAAACGAAATTCATCTTTAAAATTTACCCTAAAGTGTCTTTATAAAACTCATGTTTCATCTTTTTTAAGATAAATAGAGAAGTATTCAAAAATAAAATTGATAATATTTGTAATACTCTCATTAAGTTTAAAATTATTCCAAGGAAAAATTTCAAAATTTCAGTTTACAAAATTTAAATTTCATTTAAAGAAAATTTGATAAAAAAAACTCATAAAAAATTAGTTTATATTTTTAGAGGCAATAAATTTCATGAAAATCTTTATTTTAATTTAATTAATTGGCCGAAAGTGAAGTTTCACTTGAGTTCTAGCGCTATATCTCCTAGAGCGTGTTTTGGTTTTTTGAGTGCGAACGTCGGTACCAAGGAAGTCCAAATTCCGAAATTTCACGCCCTATATAACGTAGTCCTACGTTAAAAAAATCCCAGCGATGGAAAAATCATTCACCCGGAAAAAAAAAGTTTAAAAAATTTAAAATATAAAAAAACTCAAGAATGAAAATAGAAACAAGCTTTTCGTCACAGTTAAATTGTACAATAATAAATCGATTCCCATCATCGGGTAGTCTCTGAATTATTCACAGCTTAATGCATTCCCTAATTCACCACTTCGTTGGTAACACAAAATCGCACTTTCAATTCTTTCAACTTTAATGAAACATTAGGGTATCTGTTTATTTTTTATATTTACCCTCTTCTGTTTTTACATTTAAAAAATAAATCGCTTTTGAATATATTTAAGAAAATTTTCCTTTCTCCCCGTAATTTTTTTTTTTTTTTCTTTCGTCTCTTTTTCTCTCGCGAAAATTTACCCGGGAGTCCAAAAAGCACACGTAGGAAAACCCGTTCGCCACAGCGGAAGATTTCTAAATTATTAAAGTATTTCATTAATTTTCCTTTCTCCGCATATATACCGTGCTCCCGACCTCCCCTTGGACCCCCCACTCCCGAAAAGGTAAAAGTAAAGACGGAACAATGGACCCGCGATATCAAATGAGAAATGAATTATATGAAATGAAATCCGGAATACGTTTTACGAAATTAAACAATCCTTTCAACACTGTAACCACTCACCATAACTGTAAATATTTTGAAAAGGGAACCTAGAAAACACGTTTTCATTGTTTATTTTAAATAATAATTATGAATGATACTATTCACTTAATTAAAATAAATCTTCCCCTCCGAAAAAATTTTTTAAAAAAATGCGGGGGAGATACCTTTTTTTCCTTCAAACCAGAAACTCAAGTTGAAATTTAAACTAGTTCCGAATAATTACCTCTTAATAATCACTCAACTTGGTTATTAACTAAACCGTTAAAGATTATGAAGACCTTGTTAGAGATTAAACGGATGCTGAAAGCTTATTGTCTGTCATTGTGATAGATGAAGCTCGATTAACAATCCCGGTTCATTGTTTTCATCCCCCCCCAAACCAAACCCCACCGACGTTTAAAAAAAAAAAAGACGATGCAGGGAAAAAATTTAGCCCGAAAACTAGGCACATGTATCGCTTGTTACCAGACAAAAAATATCGTTTCTCCAGTTGGGGGAAAATGTTTTTGACACAGAAATCTTAAAAGTGAAAAGCGGAAAATTGGATTGTTCTCAAAACTTTATTAAATCGTAATATCTGCTACTGAAATTGTGCGAGTTCGATCAATTGCTGCAATATTTTATAAATCCTAATAATAAATAAGGTAATCCGTGTGAACTTAACCTTATTTTTTTTTAATCATTTTTGACGTATGAAAATATTGAGATTTTCAAGGCTTCCGGAAAAACCCATCTTTTATTCATGGATATTCATCATGGATTTATTCATAAATTTTATGCATCTTAATTCTTGGACTTTTTTTTTGCAAATTATTTGGTATCGATCGGCCACATCGGTTAAAAAAAAATACTCAAAAGGCATGTCAATTTGTTTTTCGTCTTTTAAATAAGAGGGAAGATTCATTATAAATTTTAGCTTCTTTACGATGTTCTTTTTTCACGCCCCGATTTTGAAAGCAATTAAAATTTTCTCAAAAGCTTTTCCCAATGACCTGAGGGCATGAAGAATAAGGAGAAACTTTTCTCGTTTTATGTGGATTTCTCGTAAGGGGAAAAAGCGGTTCGATTTCGTTAAAACTCGTTGCACGGATGTTTTTTTTCTCTCTCTTCTTCTTTTCTTCATTTTCTACCCACTCCTTTTTTTTTCTTTATGGCTTTATACATCCGTTAATAGTTCCGAAGAAAACGGTGTGTTATTCGAATTAAAATTTTAAACGTAATCATGATGCCTACTGAAATCTCAAACGAAGAATATAAGTTTTACTCATTTATTTACCACCGAGCATACTTTGCTCATCTTAAAGGCAAACGGATGACCGTTAACGTTTTTAAGGCCGGTGTTCCGGAAAAGCTTCAGTGAAAATCTCGAAACTTCCGTCTGAAATAATATTTCGTACTTTTTTTCAGGCATACAATTAATCCAGATAACCCGCAATCCCTTATGAACAAGCTCTGTGCCTATAAAGTCGTCCACTGATTTCTAGTATAGGCAATACGCATTACATGCATGTAGTACGAAATACCGCTTAAAATACGTTTTCTTCAGCCAAATAACCGTGTCAATTTCCGGCAACGCAGATCTCAAACTGAATTTTAGAATGTCAAAATTCTACACTTGAATCCCGGGAATCGGGATAGAAAATTTTCTCGGGATCCCGGTAATTCCAGGGCAGAATCTATAGCGTAGTCGAATTATTAAAATGCTCCGTCATGTCTTTATTTGAATAAAATTTGGCTTCAGATTAGAGGACAGAGTAGAAGAACTACTCCCTTAACCTAACCTAACCCAACCTAACCTAACTTAACCTAACCTAACCTAACCTAACCTAACCTAACCTAACCTAACCTAACCTAACATAACCTAACCTAACCTAAACTAACCTAAACTAACCTAACCTAACCTAACCTAACCCAACTTAACCCAACATAACCTTTTTTTTTTTTTTTTTAATCTCGAGGTGGAAAAATCCTGCATAGGACACCCGTTTTCGGAGCCCTCCTTTTTGGGTAGTGTCAGACTCCAACTGACTAAAAAACCACCTCTGGCAGCTGATCAGTCCCCGGAACGGCTTTCAGCATTATTTCAGGGACAGTTGCTCCTAACCTTCCAAGCGAGCGCTCATATTCCTCCTTTGCCTTCGGAATAGATATGATGAGGTTGGCAACTGTCCCCCAGTTTTCCTTTGATGCCAGCATCGTCGAACAGATGTTTTCCGGCGTCAGCTGCGTCCGTATGATTGCTTCGGCTTGGGTCCTGTGCTCCTCCCATCTCGCGCACTCGAACACCGTGTGGAGCGGGGAGTCTGGCTCACCACAGAACCAACAGGCATCGGTTTCTGATAATCGGAATTGAAAGAAGTAGTCTCCAAATACACCGTGGCCTGTGAAGAACTAGGTGAGATGGTACCCAATCTCGCCATGCTTCCTGTTGATCCAGTCTCTTACATCTGGGATTAATCTTCTTGTCCACAGGGCAGTAGATGCACTGGGATCCTCCCATTCCTCCTGCCATTCGTCCTCGATCTGGGCTTTCGCCGTTGGTCTCTCCCCTGATTTGAGTGCCCTGACGCGCTCTTCAACTTGAAGATGAGCCGGGGGTATCCCTGCTAGTACCTGGACTGCTGCGTTTGGTGCAGTCCTATAAGCACTGCAAACTCGAAGGGTGGTCCTTCTCAGGCATTTATCGAGGGAGTTTTTATACTTGCAGTGCCCTATGGCATCGGCCCATGCCGGAGCTGCATATAGCAGGATAGAGGCTACTACTTTCGCCATGGTTTCCCGTTTACTGGCTTTGGGGCCGCCTACATTTGGCATCAGCCGGCTTAGTGCCAGTGCTGCTTTTTCAGCCTTGATCACCGTTTTCCGGATATGTGTAGCTCCTTCCATGCCTTTCTGGATCCAGACTCCCAAGTACTTAAGGCTATCCGATGACTCCGCCTTGGTTCCTCCTATTTGGAATTTAACTTTAGGAACGTTCCGTTTTGTGTAGAGGAGTACCGTCTCGGTTTTCTCCGGAGCTAGCTCTAGGCCCATTTCGTTCATTTTCCGTTGGATTACCGCCAGCGCTCTGTTGCCGAGACTCTCAACCCTCTCTTTGGTTTTGGCGGAGACGACGACGGCTAGGTCGTCCGCGAATGCAACCAGATCTATTTCCTGCCCTATATTCAAGTCGAGGACTTGGTCGTAGAAAACGTTCCAGAGATAGGGCCCGAGGACCGACCCTTGAGGGACTCCACAGGTCACTGGAAGCTTCCGGTCTTGCATAACAACCTAACCTAGCCTACCCCAACCTAACCCAATTTAACCTAACCAATTTCAACAATTTTTTAAATAAAAAATACTTCCTTTTGATGTGACATCATTTGAAAAAAATGGGCATACATCGTTTTATCCACAAACTGAGTTTTGGAAGATAATACTATGTATAAAAAAAAAATTTTTTTATAAAACATTTTTGGGAGCACATTCATATGTGCTCTTACTCCACATAGACCGTGTATGTTTCGACTAACTTTTTTTTTTTTTTTTTTTTTTTTAAATTTTGAAAGCCTGGCACACAAGAATTAAAAAAATCAAATTTTTCTCTAGTCATGCGGTCTCACTACGAATTTTTGAAAATCCAGCCCGTTTTAACCAATGTAACGACCCGACGGTATATTTATAATAACGGTATTTTCGTGCTTTTTAAGTCAATCTGAATCGAAAATATTTTTTTGGATGCCGATGTCGATTCTGATTCCGAAGATTCCGAACTGTTTTCAGACGAGAGCCCGATTCCGATTCCTAAATCTTCAAAAAAAGCACGGATTCCATTCCGATTCTATTTACTTTTTTCAGATTCCGATTTCGATTTCGAATCCGAATAAAAATTAATCGGGATTGCAGCCCTGAAAGAAAAAAATAATCAGAAACCGATATAATAACAAAAAAAAAAGGGGAAGCTCGCACAACCTGTCGGTACCATAAATTATAAAAGGCTCTGGCTTGTTTATTTCAAACATAATAAAAAAGCAGTAGACAATAAAAAAATCGCTTTTGAAATCTCAAAGCATATAAAAGTTGGCCTTTCGTTCATAAAATATTAAATCGTTTCCAGAGCGAGAGGAAAATGTGTTATTTGTAGTTACAACTTGTCGGTTGTTTTTCTTAATTAAGAATGTCGACATCAGTTTCCCTTTCCTTGGGCAAACTCAGGTCATTTCCTTTTCTGATGCATTTTTCATACAGTTTCCAGGCGAGAAATTGGTTGACCCACCTTGGGTTTTTTTTTTTTTTTTTTTCGCTCCCCTCTCTTCAATCGAAATCGAGAGAGAGAGACAGAGATAGACATTTGATCATTTTCGCGCGTCAATCTAATTAACGCTTTCATTTGTTTTTAATTACTTAACAGAAAAAAATTACTCCGGTTTCTTTGTTTAAAAGGAAAAAAAAAAAAAAAAGTGCCGCGTGCTGCAGCATAAAAAATGATTTAAAAGAAGATTCTTAAATTGCGGTAGGAAAAAGTGCTTTGAGCAAATATAAAAACAACGCCTGGTGTTTTTCTTTCTTTCTCCTCTCTCTTTCTCTTCCATGGGAATTTTAACCCTTTATTGGAATAAATATTCTTACTCCTTTACCCTTTCTCGCTTCCCTCCCTCTCGTAAAGCTTTCCTTGTTAATCCCACTTAATTCCAAACGGTTTTAACATCATAGAAATAGCACTACTTCAGCTTCACATGCTTATGAAACAAAATAAAACAGGGAAAAAAATGTTGTATTTGTCACTTTAAAACAAAATATGGGTTAGGAATTTTTTTTTTTTTTTTTTTTTTCTCGAGATAAAATTTCAAAGAAACAAAATTAATGAAAAGGGGAAAAGTGGATATAGAATAACTAAATAAAAATTTAAGGTTAATTCCGCGATTAATTTTCATTATTAAAACAAGAAAATGTGGAAATTATATTCCTGTACATGAAACAGACTCTTGAGAAAAAAAAAAAAAAGTCCTCTTATCCTTTTTTTTTATCTGGTTAAATAAAAAAAAAAAAAAGGCAACAAAAAATTTAAATAAAGATGATTTTAATGGGATCCTTGTTTTTTTTACATTAATGGAAAATTTACACCACAATCTCTTTTTCTTTAATTTTTAAAACCTCTAGTCAAAAAATCATAATTAAAAGTGTGAAGTGAAAAGGTGTCATTTCTTTTCCAACATATCCCTAGGGGCACTCCTGAACCCATCAAACTCAGCTCATGTTAAAAATTCTATTAATTTTTATTCCTCAGCATTTGTCCAGGGAATATGTAGACACACACTTGTTTTTGTCGTAAAACAAAAATCATTTCGTTACTTATTAAATATATATTTAAATTAAGAAAGTTTCTTGTTTCTTTCTTCCAGTTCATTTTGTATGTAAGAAAAAAATCACTTAGCAGAATGCTAGCTTAATCAGCCGATTGAAATTGAGATAACTTATGAAAAACAAAAAAAAAAAAAAAAATTATAACCTATTTAGTAACCTATCGCCTTCCTCTGCCTCTTCCTCGTCCTCGGCCACCGCGGCCACCTCTACCACCACGACCTCTGCCTCTAGCAGCTCCTAAAAACAAAAAGAAAACTTACATTAAAATATGTTCAAAAAATCATCAACCAAATTAAACAAATATTAATCAGTTACCTCGTTGTGCTTCCTTCTTTTTTGCTTTGGCTTTTGGTGTATCGTCAATCAATAAAGTTTCTAGAGGTAGTGAATCCGGTAAAATATAATATCTTATATTATTACCCCTAATACTAAGTGTCTCTAACATCACTGGTTCTCTATTTTTAATCGTCATTTTCACTGCTTTTAAGTGTGTATTCATGGCTACATCGACTCCAGTAATTGTTCCATGGACTTGAGTACCATTTTTCAATTCTATGGTAACAGTCTCATGACTGAGTTTCATTAAAAACCTGAAAATAGAAATTAAGATTGTTTACAATCAAAGTGACAAACCGCCAACCGCCATTTTGCTTTTTGTCGTTTTTAATACGTTATTTACAATTTTCAATAATTCGCCGAATTTTCACTTTCGAACTTTCACGGAGGACAAATGAGCATATGATGACAAGCTCAACGTTCGGTTTTGCTTGAGTTGTGAACAAACAGCGACTAATTCCAGAAAAATTTAAGTTCGATTCACCGATGTAAACAAAAACCGGTATTCATTTATATCAATGATATTATGCAATTTTCAAACATTTCAATACATAAATAATTAATTTAGACATCTGAAAATATAATAACGAATTATTTTTCGATATTTACCTTACTAATTTCATGATGGAATTGGATAATAACCGAGACTATAGAAACTTATTTTCAGTAAATAGTAGCCGACATTTTTTTTTTCTTCGGTTACGACAATTAGTTTTCTTCTGCCACGACTAAAAACACGTCTGCTTTCCCGCTGATTGAAATTCAAAAAAAAAAATCTGTGATTTTTGTTTATGTGAATAAATCATTGTTAAACAATACTTTATCTAAATCGCTTAAGTCGACAACAGGCACAGTAGTGTGCCACAAACGATCAAAATAACTTCCTCGCCAATCCAGCAGCTATGTTGGCTTCTTTTTTGCAAAAGGTGCACTGTACATAAGGAAAAATTTCAACCTCACTTTCCTTTTTTTTGCAATCAAAGTACATAGGAATCACTTTTCTAAAAGAAATTGATTTATAAATAAAAAGAGGAATGTGGAAATAATCACTTTAGCTTACCCAGCATTTTTTTGTTTTGTTGAACATTAGTATTGTTTTTTCACCTCTGTTCTCAGTTTTCTACAAAACTCCCGAAAGCTTTTCTATTATTTTTTTCAAATGCCATGTCCTCAAACTCAGGCTTTAAAAATTGGGCTTATATTTGTATTGTTCATTAATGGTAGATTTGTCTCGCTTTATATTTACATCATCAGGTAAAATTAGGAAACAACCTCAGCAGGAGAAATGGAGCTGTCAAGTGTGCATTTCGAATATTGAACGTGTAAATGATGCATGCACTAGTATATTGGCGAGACTATAATAACTTTAATATTAGTAAAAGTTTAGTTTTCAAAAAGTAGAAATTTTGAATTCAGAAGTCTGAATATTTTGTTACAGCATGTAAACAGGAAAAGTATGCATTGCAGTTGTAGGAGTTGTACACCAATCAGTAAGGCGTTCATATTCGGCGAATATTATTAGTGAACTTTTCCATGTAGGACTTCCATGTAATTCCACTTTTCTTCACAGTCACCTTTTCCAGCGTTGTTCAGTTAAACCCGAAATTATTTTTAAACAAAAAAAACTGGAAAAGAACAAAGAATAAGGGAGTAAGGGAATAAAGAAATAAAATAAATAACAACAAAAAACATTGAAACTCAGTTATTCCATTTAATGAAAAATTAAAACGTATCCTTTTCAAAAACGGTAACTAAGCTCCAAACATTTTTTGATCCCATTTTTAAAATTATTATTCATACCTCTAATTTCGAGATTTACAAATAATTCTAAAAATTACGAGAAAGAATTCTGTCTGTTGAAGCCAGCAGCGGCAAAAAAAAATCGGATCCTATTCACACGTTCTCTAGACAAAACTCTGTTCGTCGATTTGAACGAATCTGTACTTTTTAAGTTTTTAACGCAAGGAATTATTATTTCAAAACAAGGCGTTCCGTACAATAAACTACAATTTAAATTACGTTCTCTTTTCAGTCATTTTTTATTTAGTTTTAGGGTTAAGACGAAACTATAAAATAAATAAATAAATAAATTGCAAGAAAAATAAATCGTTCGTCCAGAGAGTCAGATTTAAATGCCTGGAAAAAATGTAATGCCAAATAATTCGTAAGCATTTCCCCAAGACATTTATAAGCTGGATTGCTCTTTCAGAGCCACTTTAAAATGGCTTCAATTCTAAAACGTAAATTAATTTAAGGCCCTCATTTTGCCGCAGTCCGCTATGTTAAATACAACATGTACAGAACGACATAATGACCAAATCCTTTGTTGAAACATTCTTGTCACTATGATCACTTTCGGCCATTACCACAAATAGGTGCAAAGTACATGAGTCATTCGTAAAAATCGCATAGAGCTCAACACATGAAAGGCAAAAATGTGATATCTAGAGAGTTCGATAATCCGAAACTGCTATCCTTTCCCGGTCGAATAATTTTCTCGTTTAATTTTCAAAATTACCGGGTTTCTCCCATTAAAGAGAGTTTCAAATTTGAAAATTTACAAATAATATTAGATTAAATAATTATAAATTAACTATTTATTATTCATCATTTTTAAATCCATCTTTTTTTTTCATGATTTGTTGCAAAAAGTCGAAGTATTATTCTCGCGTCAATATGACAATAAAATATAATTTTTTTTTTTTTAAGCTGCAAACCAAAATATTTTGATTCCATGATCAGTTTTTGTTTGTTTGTTTTTGTCACTGGATGGTTTTACCGGATAATTCAATCACCACATAGCTGCGAATAAAAAATAAATAAATAAATAAATCGAAATAGTTCAGAGAAATAGATTCAAAATCGTTTTAAATTTTAAAAAAAACTTACTGATTTCTATAAAACATAATTATTAACCGTCAGATTCATCGTTCTCATCCTCGTGACCTTTATCGGGATTTCTTTCATCGTCATCCTCGTCTTCCTCGTCATCATCGTTCCCTTTAGTGTTTTCGTTTTCGGTACGAGAATCCTCGTCCTCTTCCTCGTTAGCACTGTTCACTTTAGACCGGCTAGTTGATTCCCTTTCGTAATCTTCGCTTTCCCCCTCGGAATGATCTGGTTCTGATTCGACTTGTCGAATTTCTAAACTTTTACGCCTGCGTAAACGTTCTTTTACGGCCGTCAACGATTCCACGTTCCCCCCGTCCATGCTCCCGGAGGATTTCAGCGGGGAATCTTCTAAATCGATCACCTGAACTGAGTCCGTTTGAGGTTTGCTACTTTGCTGAGGAAGAATTCTGGGCTGTAAAAGAGAAATATTCGAAATTAATGCATATTACTTGAAATTTCGATATTTCATAAAAATTAATTTGAGATGATATAGAATATACAACTAAGAGGGCCTTAACATAGCATCAAGTTAAAAAATATGAGACTTATTTTTATTTTGCGGTTTAATTTGATTTTAGCAACATTAGCCATGAAAATATGGAAGTAACTGAGTGTCAAAGCGGAAAATTTGTTTTTCTGCTCTTTCCTTTCATTTAAAGATGCACACAACAAATTTCAACAAAATTTCGAGAAATTGGCTCAGATTTTGGTTCTGGACCTGTAAGACTAAGGATTCAAAATCTAAAATTTCTTGTTCGAGAATCTTGCTCAAGATTTCGTAAGATTTCAGAAGATCTCGCAAGTTCTTAAGCAACATTTTTGAGCAAGAAATCTTCTTTGTTGGAAAATTAAGAAATTTTAAATTTTGAATCCTTAGAGTCCAGAACCAAACTCTGAGCAAATTTCTCGAAATTTTGTTGAAATTTTTTGTGTTCATCCATATTTCCATATTTCCAGTAACTTTGTTTTTTTTTGGCTTCTTACGACGCTGGACACTGGTCTATAATATTTCTAATGAATAGAAGACGTTGAAATTTAATTTGAACTACCAAAAATCTAGATCTGCTCAACGCAATCTGCCACACATTACAATGTTTCCACACTAAACTGCTTCAATCCGGAATTCTTATTTTAGAGCAAAGACAACAAATTTGAAAAAACCAAAATGGCCTCTATATTTAAATTTATTTAACAAGAAAAAAAAAAAGATCACGTGACAACATTCAAATTCGACGTTTTTGCTCTAGTGCACGGAAATGCTATCGAAAATTTAAAAATGGCGACTACGGTACTGTATATAAATGGGACAGTAAAAAATTAGGGTAGGGCAGTTTTTTCCCCCATACAATTGGCAGTAGTAAATTTAAATATGGGACAGTTTTCTAAATAAATTATTGGCAGTGGATTAACTTTTTTAGGGCAGTAAATTTTTATATTTTAGGAAAGTTGCAGAGTGGCAGTAATTAATAATCGAAGGGCAGAATTTTTTTATAAAGCTAGTTTTTTTAAAATAAATTTTTAATAAATAGTACGTTATTTTTTCTTAATCGACGAGAAGAGCTTTGGTGGACTTTTTCGGGCGGCCTCTCTTCCTTTTCTCGCTTATGGGAATGGCTAGCAGCCGGCGGTGGTTTTACATTTTTAAGTCTAATACTGAGTCCAGTTACGTTTCCTAGGGTGTCCCTTATTTTGCGAATTTTCGAATTTGATGTCGGGCGGGGTGGAATCTCGTTCTCTATGGGGCCCTAATAAACCCTGAATTTTTTCAGATTTTTTACTGAAAAGGAAGGCGTGCCGACTTGAGCTTTAAGGTCCGAAAATTCCGATAAGAGAAAAAAAGTCGACAATTTTTTTTTTTTTCACGAAAAGACATCGATTCCGATCGGGAATCGATGTGGAAATCACGAATCTGAAGTTCGTTTTTTTATATCTGGTTTGGCTTTTGAGTTAAAGGTGAAAATGTGGCAAGAAAACCTAATTAAGTGACAAAACGCACTAAGTCCAAAGTTTTGCTCATATTTTGGCCTCTAACTCAAAAGCCAAACCAGATATAAAAAAAACGGACTTCAGATTCGTGATCTACGCAAAATTCCCGATACGACGTCTTTCCGCGAAAAAAAAATTGTCGACTTTTTTTCTCTTCTGGGAATTTTCTGAACTCAAAGCTCAAGTCGGCACGCCTTCCCGTTCAGTAAAAAATGTGAAAAAATTCAGGGTTTATTAGGGCCCCATAGAGAACGAGATTTCACCCGACCCAACATCAAATTCGAAAATTCGCAAAATAAGGAACACCCTAACGAACAGAATGAAACAACCGGAATATATAGAATAGAATAGAATATATTGCCTCTAAATTTAAATACAAAATTTTTTGGGCTAGTCACAAGCAAAAATAAAATTTAATTTGATATTCATAATTTAAAATTTAAAATTTAAAATCTAGGTATTCCTGAAAGGTGTAAAATGGATGCGATACAAGCAGCTTTTTTACACGGGTTTTAAATTGTTTTGCAGATGTTAATTGTTTAAGTTCGTATGGTAAATGATTATATATTTGTAAATCTTCAAGATCCCATTTATTATTTATAATAGAAGTGTTAATATTACATTTGTTACGTGTATTATGGGAATGAATATCTTGATTCCGCTTGTATCGCTCCGGATTATTATAAATGTAAATACACCTTTCAAAAATACTCAGATTTATCACAGTCAGAATTTCATTGTTTAAAAATAGGGGCCTACATGATTCAGTCGGTTTTTTCCTAAAAATTATTCTCAAACATCGCTTTTGTAAAATATATTTTAAATATTTTTTATATTTATATTTTAAATAAAGTTTCAAAAGCGAATTCCGTAATGCTCAAGGTTTTTCATTTAACCTTAATAGAAGATGCTTGATTTTCCGAAAAAAAAATTGTTCCTCAACCTAAAATCTAGTTTAGGCTCCATTTTTTTTTTCCCCTGCAAACGCCCTAAACTTCGAAAATCGTCTATATCTTATTTTTGGAGCAAAATATCGAGATTCTACTTACGAAGCGCCTTCCTACTACCAAAAAAACCTCTTCCATAAAAATTTCAGATTTCTGAGTCAAACCCTTTCTTTAAAAAAAATTAATTGGATCTACGATAAATCCAAAATTCCCGGGAATTTATCGTAGATCGTATTTCTAAGAAAAATAGCTCGTGTTGAAATCTGAAATTTTGATCGAAGGTGATTATTTTATAGTAGAAAGGTGCTTAGAAATTAGACTTTTGAACTGTTGCTCCTAGAAAATGTTCTAAGAATAGGATGTTGAAAAAAAAAAAAAAAGACTGGAGCCTAGCCTTAACAAATAAATCCTTCAATCAATTTCGCAATTTCAAAAGGACGGCTACAACTTTCATTTAAATTTAATCTGAGTTTACTGCTATCGACATGGAACGATTTCTCACCTGTATACTCACTCTCGAAATTCCAGGCACTGGTCTCGGTTGAGTAGAACTTGTCGTTGGTTTCTTAGCAGGTTGGGGTATAATTGTAATTTCATCGTTAATTTTCAAAGGTTTTAGTAGCGTTGCTGTATCTGGACGATTTACCTGCAAAAAATGGGAAAAAAATTTATAGTTTTTTTTAAAATAAAATTAAATATAAAAAAAATACGAATAAAAAACTTACAACACCAGACGACGACTGTCCGTTCCTTTTTTCCATAACACGCTTAGCTACATTGCTATGAGCTGAATAAACGTGGTTTTCGAATTGTTTGTACATTCCAAACGTAGCTGTGCACACGGTGCATTTGTACGATAAATGTGCAGGTTTTAATGTCTTGTTATGGTCCCTGCTAACATGGTTCAACAATTTCCATTGATATACCTTTATTTTTGGAGAAAAAAAAGACAAAATAATTTTTTATAGCTTTTAGGCAATTACATTTGAATATGTTTTTAAAAAAATTAATTTAATCCGTACTTTTCCGCAAATAGGACATCTACCGCCGTCCTTCCCCTTATTAGCATCTTCTTGCATGCTAGTCGTGACCAATCCATGAGAGCCTAATAAATGACGTTCTAGACCTTGATCCGTGAAAAATCTGGATTGACATTTTTGACAATTTAACGGAGGTCTGTTGTATATCATTTTCGGATGAATTTTTACTTTGTGAATCCACTGCATGTGATTCCTTAGCAACTCCAAATCCTAAAATTAAAAAAAAAAAATTAGTTTTCCAATTCAAAATTCAAAAATCAATTAACCAACAAAACAGTGCTTACTTTTACATAGCCCTCGCAAATCTCGCAGGTTAAATGTTTTGTCTTTGGATCCCCGGCCTGCCTTGGCGTAATTGTAGTTGCACTCGTACTTGGACCGTTTAAAGGCTGCCTCGGCAGGGGAGTAATTGAAATATTTGCGTGGTTCAGGAGCTTATTAACAGCAGCTGGATTTTTCTGCAAAATAAAATAAAAAAATTTTCCGATTAAAACAATTATTTAAACAAATCGTTAATTTTTGACTTTTAAATTTCTTCCAAAAATAAAATGAACGTCCTCGTGCCACGATGAGAGAGCAAAATCATCAATACTTCTCCAATCCCCAAAAGAACAAAAACTCTTATCGTAGCAATTTCGGGATGTGATCAGGTTTTTTTTTTTTTTTTAAATCAAGAAATACCTGATTAGAAGGATTAGAAGTAACACTTGCAGCCTGACTGGTTGTGAAACCAAGACGCTGCATAGCTGAGGAATTGGCTGGGACGTTCATCACCTGCCCCTGCGGCCCCATCACCTATTGAAACATCATACAGCATGCTTCAATATACACCACGAATACAACACACAAAAAAGTAATCCTCCAAGCATTTTTTTTTTTTTTTTGAAAAACCTTCTAGCTGACAAATTCACCCATTTTAAAATCACTGCAGCCAATTTTTTCACAAGACAGGACCTCAGGTAACCATTTTCCTCATCATTTAACAATTACAAGCGGAAAAGAAAAAATTGTGAATGCGTGAATTTACAGCGCTAACTTGAAAAATAATAATACGAAGACCACAATATTTCTGCATTAATTTTATGTGAAAATAAACATAAGCAGAATTTTTTTTTTTTTTCTTTTTTTTTTTTTTTGTGTATAAAATTTTACTGTACAACTTCTAAGCCTGCAGGTCCAAAAAAAAAAAAAAAAAAAAAAAAGCAAGTGACAAACAAGCAGATTGGCAAGAAGAATATGCAATTTAGCAAATGTCGTATCTTAACTTCAAGTACAGGCTTAAGAAGAGAACAGTAAAAAAAAAAAAATAAGAACCACTGAAACAGCAAGTTTTAGAAAGGAAACATTTTTACATTGAAACATTTAATACCTAGGTCCAAGGTGACGTCACGAGGGGTTCAAGCATCCATATTATATCCTACTTCGCAATAGTTTTACATGACTTTTAAATACAAGCAATTTAAAAAAATATAAATGATTTTACGAAGTAATTTGCTTTAAAAAATTCAAATAAAATTTTACTTTTCATAAAATTAAAGGTACAATAACAGGCCTCAAACCGGTTTCTGGTCTGAAATTTAGGAAGTTTAGAGACCAAAAACTTGAAAATTAAGGACCTTTTTAAGAACATAAAAGGAGCCTAAAACTAGTCAGTTTTTTTTTATTTCAGGCACCTTCCTCTATTTGATTAATTTTAAAGGTTTGTGACATGACTTAAAAACTTTTAAATTCTAGCACCAAAAAAAAAAAAAAAAAAAAAAAAAAAAAAATTTTAATCGTTTTTTTTCTCTTCTATTAAATTTTTTTAAAATCTTCTATAAAATTTTTTTAAAATTTTTGCTTCGTAATAATATCGTGTTCTTTATTATAAACGATAAGAAATTTTTCGTAAACGCGCTGCATATTCAAAAATTATGGACTTTTAGGGACCATTTTTCGAATTTAAGGACTTTTAAGGACTTCATTTAGAAATATGGACTTTAGGGACTTTCAGGGACCAAGTTCGAGGCCTGCAATAATGAAAAAAATGTATCTCCATTTCCAGATAAGACTCTACATGTGAAGTTGTAAAACAATATGGCTGCCTAATTACGAAGATTTTGATATTAAATTCCGTTACGTCTTACACCTTGGTACAGTGAACACTGGTTTTTTTTTAAAATACTAAAAAAAATTGGCTGTTAAGATGGCATTTTTCTGCAAAATTGTCGGTTTTGTAATTATGACCCGATGGCAATGCTCAATATAATAAAAGACTGGCCGCTAGTTTTGACTATATTAAGCGGCCTTTTTATACTCTTCAATTTCATAAGAAGAGTATATTAAATTTGGTTTTGACTGAAGGATTACCTCCGTTAATATCGAACGGAGAGCAAAACGAACGGCACTTGCCGGGGGTAACTTTTCAATCCAAAGCTATTTACACACGTCCGTCCGTCCTCATGTTTCATTCTTTGATTGGAGACACAATTTGAGACCGATCGATCCCAAATTTGGTATATGAGTAGGGGGCACTAAGGACAAGGGCTGTATAAATTATGTTCTAAATACGTTCGCATATAGCAGAACGGCAGCCGTTCGAAAGGTATAATAATAAATTTAACAAAGCGGGAACCTTTCTTTTTTTTTTTAACTTTTTTTTTTCTTATCTTTGTTTTTCGTATACAAGTAGATATCGCTCATGCTTTCTGAGCTATGTCAGCGAAAATGGTTATCTCACATTCCGGAATGTTTGATAAGTCTTTTTGGGGCAGACAAAAGAAAAAAGCATTTACATTTCGTGGCTCTTTTTCTTTCTCACTTTTGTTATCATTATGTCAAATTATGCATTTCATATCCGATTAAACGTTGTCGATACATCGAACGGTTTTTGTATTTTATCTCATTTGTTAGGACCTGGCCTTTTTTTTTTTGAATTTCGCACATCTGCAATTTTCTACAACATTCTAGAACATTTTACTACATTCTGGAACCTTCTAGAACACTGTAATTTGTCTGTGTATTGTGTTTAAGAACCACTACACTCAAAACCAACGTAATATTTATTGATATTTTTACTCGTGGGAGTAAGATTTAAATGAAATTGAAGAGTATAAGACAGTGGTAACCTCCACTGTAGCTTGTTTTTTTTTTTGACAATTGACAAAACTGATGGTGGTGCTAGCACCAACACTGAAATCAGCGCCGGCACCGGCACCAGCACTTGAGATATTTCTGCACCGATGCCGGCGTCGGCTCGCAACTAATTTTTACCGGCTTTGAACCTCTGGTATAGGGTTTTTCACAATATTTCAAATAATTTTTTAAACTGTCCAGAAATTCGGGAAAAAATATCAAAATACGAAGTCTCACTTGTTTTGGCTCATTTGGAACGTCAGGCATCGAACTTATTTCGCCCAGAAAAATTAGTGACTTTAGGAACCAAAAATGGTTTAAACAGTGACTTTCAGTGACCTGACGGAAGGAATTTAGGGACTTGAAATAAGTATATCCAAAATTTTTTAAACGTATTAAGACGTGAGTAATTACATTCGTTATTATTTTTATCAATTTTTCCTAAAAATTTTGTCTCCTAAAAGTTTTAGCCTAACCATTTTTTTCCTAATTTTCAATTTTCATAAAATTTCTTAATCCTCAAATAAAATTTCCTAAAATGAAAATATTTGTCCTAATTTTTTAAATCGCTAAAGGGGTTTTAGGAAATTTTATTTTAGGAATTTTAAGAAATTTTATTTTAAGAATGAAAAAATTTCAGGAAAATTTGAAAATTAGTAAAAAAAAATAGTTAGGAAAGCAATTTTAGGAACTAAAATTTTTAGAAAAAATGGATTAGGAATTCATTTTTTTTTTTTTTAGGAAAAATGGTAGGGAATCTTCACAACTTCACATAAAATTATTTTTAAAGATGACGTTTTAGTGAAAAAACCTTTCCTTGAGCAACTTCGAATGTTGAATAGAAATTTTTTAATGCAGGAAATTTTTTTAAATCCACCAATTTATCAAAAAAAGGTGACTTTTAGTGACTTTTCTTTAAAAAAGTGACTTTTATAGAAAAAAAGTGACTAGTTCGATGCCTGAAAAGCGCAAAATTAGATGGAGCCGGTTGTTTTTACCGATCCGTACAAATAACCAGTTCGAATCAGCAGTGAATCAAATGTGTGAAAATTTTTTAATGGCGAATGATTTCGTTTGGAAATAAAAACCAGTCATCTGTCATTTTGACAACGAGTAAAAAAAAAATATTAAATATTGTTTCGATCCATTATATGCTAACAAATCGCAAGACTCCAGTAAAATGGTACCCGAAGCTGCTTTGATTAAAATCCTATCCATTTTTATTTCAGAACAAAAACATTCGCCATTAAAAAGCTTTCAAACATTTAACTCATTGCTGTTTCGAATTGGTCATTTGTACGGAACGATAAAAACAACCGATTTAATTTTGCTCTTTTCGAAAGCGTTCAAATCGTTCAAATCGAACTGAAATTTTGTCAACTTTTAATTGAAATTTAAAAAACTAAAACATTCCGAATGAGCTAAAACAAATGAGATTTCGTTTTCTAGTATTCTTCCATAAATTTCTTGACAGTTAAAAAAATTATTGGAAATATAGTGAAACAATCCTATTCCTAAAACCTCAATCCTTGCAGAACAAATATCACCCACCACTAACACCAGATTTATTCAAAATAAAAAATTTTCCAAATGTTACACTCAATAAACTTTTTCAGCAATTATGACATTCCAAGTCCAAAATCTTTTGTTTTACATCTCGAATGTGCATTAAGCTTGAGCCAAAAAAATTATTTTATATTTAAAAAAAAACCAGCGTGAATTGCACACGGTATAATTCACATTACTTTTTCTAAATCTAATAAGAGTGCCAGGAATAAAATTAGACGCACCTGAAATATTTGATTACCCGTGATCTGGTACGGAGGAGCAGGTACGATAGTTTGTTGAGATCCAGGTCTATAGACCATATTCCTAATTAACTGCGGAGGAAGAGGTCTCGGAGATATAATTTTCGGGGTGGGACCTTGCGGTACCGGTTGGAAATTGGGACGTCCTCTCGCTCTCATTAAAGCAGCGTTTTGTTGATTATTTAATGTGGACACCATCTTTGGAAGTAGAGGGTTTTGCATGTTTTTAGTTACGTACGCCTGAAAATAAAATAAAAAGAATATTAAAATCCGAACTTAAAAATAACGCATCAAATAAAATAGAAAAAAACCAACCTGTTGATACAAGGGGTTCGGTACGTTTATTGGCATATTCGGAGGAGGTTTCCTTGTCATCCTTGGAATCTTCGCCGGTGGTTCCCAATCCAACGGAGGCTCGAGATTTTTCTCCGGCCTAAATTTTTTAGCACACGTAAGCAAATGTCTCGTTAATTTCCCCTTTTGATTGTCTTCGAACGGACACTGGGGGCATTGATGAAAAGCCGGCGCTCTTTCCAACCGTCCACGGATGTTATGCTCGGCTTCCATGTGCATCAGTATGTCATGCGGACTCCGAACTTCCAGCGGGCAGAAATTGCACCGATAAACGTAGTTCCTCATATGCGGTGTCTCTAAGTGATGCGCCATTATCAATTTGGACTCCGTTTTAAAACTGCAATAATCGCATTTGTTTTGTTCCATAGCATACGGTTCGTTATTTTCTTTGCTTATTTGTAGATTTTTCTTAAGCGAAATGATCGCTTGCTGAGTATCCTCGGTACCTTTTCCTAATTTTTGTTTCTTTTTATGTTGCTTCAACAAATCGGTTTGAACGAATTCCTGTACTAAATTGACCCCGATTTGCATGAAAAATTTACCGAGCGGATTATCGAAATACGACCCGCCCGTCGCCGGTTTCTTTTTCTCCTCCTCCTCGTCGTCTTCTTCATCGGACGAAGACGACTCCCCTTCCTTTTTACCTACTTTAATCTTTTTCGGGGTCGTTTCCTTAACGGTCACGTCCCCATCCTCTTTCTTTTTAATTTCGGTTACTTTTATACTATCCTCTATGCTATCACAACTAGACGATACTTTCTTTTCACTGTCTTTAACTTCAACTTTAGCGTCAGCACTTACATTTTCCCCAGGTTCTAATTTTTTATCGGCTACACTACTACCCGGTTCCGATTTCTCACTGTCCTCTTCTTTTTTAGCACTATCACCTTCATCAGGTTCTTTTTTACCATCTTTATCACCACCCTCTTTATCCTTTTCCTTCTCCTGTTTCTCCTTCTCCTCTTTTTCTTTTTCTTCTTTCTCCTTTTCCTTTCTCTCTTCTTCTTCTTCTTCTTTTTTCAACTCTTCATCCACTCTCTTAACTTCCTTGTGTAATTTCCTCAAATATTTCCTAAATTTTTTAACAGGCGGTTTCTCGTAAACGTACGGAACTATAAACGAGGGGGCTTCGACCACATACATGTCGTCCGTGAGAGTCGGTAAAATGGGTGGCGGAGGCCTTTGGACCGGTTTAGGAGGAGGGTACAAACCCTGAGCAGGCAAAGCTGCAGGCAAATTCGGATAAGGTTTTATGTGATGAGGTTGCTGCGGCAATGAACTCGACTGATGAGACGAGAGGTGAGTCTGCGGCGTTACGGTCACGGCCGGAAGATGACTTTGAGATGACGGCTGAGCCATTGGAACGGCTCCCCTACCCGATAAAATGGAGTTCGTATCAATGATGACTAACGTTGGTTCTTTTTTCTGGTTGTTCGATGCTCTAGCTGCTATGTCTTGCAGTCGTTTCGTATCGTTAATTACGATTGTGGTGTTGCCGATTTTCCTCGGGATTTTCCTAATGTCCAAGGTATCGGCTAACGGATCCTGAGGTGTGATTTCTTCGATTTCGTCTGAGTCGTTCCCCTGTATGTCCTCTTCCTCGCTGCTGTCGTTATTTGGATCCTGACCGAATCGAACAGGTTTTTGAACCGTTCTCGAACTTCTCCTAGGGGTGATAACAACTTCGGATTCTTTCTTTTTCTTTGGCGTTGTTTCATTACTATTAGTACTATCGGCTTCCTTCTTAGTCTCGCATTCCCCGTTGTGCTTCCCCTCGGTCCCTGATTTCGAATGATCACTATCCAATTCCACCACGTCTTTATTCGATTTGGCTTCCCTGGATTCGTTATCATCTTTATTAATGTCCCTTTCCTCGTCATCCTCATCCTCCTCCGTCATTTCAGCATCGATATTTTGACTTTTAACAGAACGTTCGTTATCCGAATTTAACATGTTCGCTTCTTCCGAGTTCATCGATTCCCCATCGACTTCCATCGATTCGTTAGGGTACCCCGGATGGCTATTGGAATTTTCGCTTATTTTTAATTTACTATGGGAACTATCTGCGTCTTGAGAATCGTCTTCTCCACTATGTTCACCACCTTCACTACTATGATCACCACCATTGTTCACCCTGGAACTTCCGTCATTTGTATCGTCCTCCGAATCCTTTTTGTATTCGCTGTCGTGCGAATCGGCGTCCACTTCCATCGTTTCCATAGTCCCGTTCATTTCACCGTTTAATTTGATTTTGGTTTTTTCAAAATCCTTGACAGCATCGCTGGAGTTCGAACATTCCGTAGCCACTCCTTCCATTCTTGCTTTATGTCATTAGAATTTACCTGAAATAAAAAAAAAAAATGAATTATACAAACAATTCTAAAACAAAGTGCAGGTATTTTTATTTACCGCTAAATACGATAATGAAAAAAAAAAAAAAAAAAAAAAAAAGTTTCAACATGACTTTAGGGTACGGTCTACAGTATATACACTGAACGCTACAAATACAGTAACACGTCATGTCGTTGTGACGTCATTATTACGTCCACAGTGCATTAGTCAACTATACCCTTATATCCGATCAAACATTTTGTTTCTTAGGCATGTTGTAACAAGAATTCAATCGCATAGGGGATGATTATTAAAATAAAACTTCACCATACCAATTATCGTTTTTACGCTCCAAATGCTTAAATAAAAGCTTTGACGTATTTTATTCAAAATTATGGAAACTATTGCTTAATATGAAAACACGCTTTAAAAAATTCCAGATTCCTGGACCGGGGAATTTTCCATGAATTTTGATCATACGATAAATTCCAAGAAACCTTATCGGGAGAGAAAATTCCTGGAAAAATAAACAACAGATAAAATTCCAAACCGCAAACGTCCGCATTTCTGTCGAAAAATTGGCGCCAAATTTAAGGTCTACTCAATGGAAGTAAATCCTTTTAAAAAAAAAAGGGGGTTAAAAAGTGAATGTCATAAAACTTTCAAAAATAGTGCTCTTATGCCATGTCAATAATCATCATAAATTTTCTAATAGACAAAAGGGTGTTTATAGGTTTTTTTTTATTTTTGAAAAATCATTCTGTAAAAATAATGCATATGAATAATTTTTGTACTACTTTTTATTACACCGATAAATTTTTTAATTCATCAAATTAAATTTTACAGCTTAATTTTTCAAAAATAAAAATACCTGAAAATACCCAGAAGTACCCTACAGCTCATAACTGATATTGAAAAGTAATTAATCGTATTCTAGTATTAATAAAAATTAATTACTTCCAATTATTACATTTGCTTACTCATGTTTCTTTTTTTTTTATTTATCGAAAAGATAAGAGTATGGTTTATGCAGATTAAAGAAAATACAGACTAACAAACGGTAATTAAAAATTCAACAACAGAGAATCTGAATACCTACATTCACAAAAAACAATTTTTCCTCGGAGAACAGAATTAAGTAAATTGTATGAAACCGGAAAAATATCCAACATCAAAATTGAATAAAAGCATGATCCAGAAACAAAATTAATTTTAAATTTATTATTCAAACCCCAGCCCATTTCTTATACCGCCAAAAAAAAAGAAAAAAAAATTTCAAAAAATATGACAAAAATCATTATTCGCAATTCCCACCATCAATCATTTCAGCAATAATTGAAATTAGGTTAAAAACATATTTGTTTTCATTTAAAAGTATCAGCATTAAATCCAACATGTGATTCCTAACCTTTATTTTCAAAACAAAAAACTTGACTAAAGATGTTACTAAACATGAATGACACCAATCCCATATCCAAGCTCAAGTATGATTATGCTTAGGAAAATGCATATTTCAAGACTTCACTCAGTGCCAATGCCTAAAATAACCTTGCCAACATCAGGATCAAATTCTCCCAAAAAACCTCACAAGCATTTCAACGATTCAAAAGAGATGCATTAGCGATAATTTTCGGTCCAATATCCCACAGGGGAACCATATTTGCCAATCCTAACCGGAACACAAGCATTCCAGGATAATGGCGAACATGAGAACGAACCTTAATAAAAAGAAAAAAAAAAAAGTCGAACACCCAATGATTTTTCTCGATTTTCTTTCGAATATTCCTCTAAACCTAACGAAATCACGGGATTTCTGAAAAAATGGGAAGAAGGAATTTATATTAAAACATAATGCCGAATTAATTTCCCGAGCTAAAAACATCGGACTCAAAAAATAGGGAAAAAAGAAAAAAAAAATTACAGTTCAATGTTTTCTGTCATGAACGCACCGTCAATCCGGAACATAACCAAACATGGTTTAACCGTAAGCTAAACATAAGGAAAATAACTTTGTTGCCAACAACTGAAAATAGAAACTGGGTTTATAAAATGGCGGAACAAAGCGTCAAAGTTCATCACAATATTAATTAAATATTATCATTTATCGGAGATATCCATGCTTATCCGTTCGATTTGTCAATTAATTTTGATTCCTCCGTTTGTCAAACGTCACTCCGTTGCGATTAAACCGCCATACTCACTTTTTATAAGACATTTAAAAAGGAACTTCACTTTCGAGTAGCGTCACACCTGCTTTAAAAATATTAATTCATAAATTCCACATGAACCGGCGAACCACCGTCAATTATATCCGTTACGATTCCGTATACATCTTTAATAACGCGTCCGTCACATTTCTAAAACGATATCACGAACGATTTGATTCATTCTCCCCGACATCAACAAAAATTAAAATATAAAAAAAAAAATTAAAAAAATTCTATCTAGAGTTTTTGAAGCAGCACCTCTTGCGGGACAGAGAGACGAAACCGGAATAGTTCGTGCAATGGTCGCTTCATCACTGCAGCAGCACCTTTCAAATGTACATTCGCCTCGGTTATTATGACTCCGTCATTAGGTGAACCAAAGTCGTCGAAGTACAGTGTACGCGACAAGTCAGACCCAACTGGTACAATATCGAGACCCCGCAAAGCGACGGGCCCAGAACTATCATGCCCGATGTACTTTTACACTGGAAGGGAAACTTCGCAAAGGCAAGTATACATTTTTCGATAGCCTGTTCTGTTTTTCAGACGAGCCTAAATAAAAATCACCCTTCACTAATTTTAAACATCGGTTTCGCAGCTGAGAACTTTTCGGAAAAGCTTCCGAAGAACCGGAAAAGGATAAAGGCGGAAAATGATGGTTTCGAAAAAAAATCCGGTGTAAATGACGAAAAGAAGCAGGAAAGGCATAGGGACCGTAAAGAACAAAGGAAAAAGATTATGGTTGAAAAAAAAAAAAAGGAAGAAAGGACGAGAGAAAGTAGCTGCGGCTGAAGTAGCAGTTAAACAGCAAAGAAAAAAAAATCTGAAATTGAAAGAAAGCAAGATGAATGGGGTGACAGAAGGCAGACAAGATGGAAATGAAGATCATGGCCAAGTAACAAAAAAAAAAAAATCATGTTATTCAGAGGCTTATGCCCGAAAGTAGGATAAGGACGCCAGCAAAGAAAAGAAATTCCAATTTATTTAACATTTTCAAGAAACTGAGGCAAAATTTACTTAAAATTCGAAAAATAAATTTAAAAGGTGCAGAAAAAAAAAAGTAGATTTCGAAGGATGTAAAGTTGACAAATAAATTGCAACGAAATGAAATAGGAATAAATCTCTAAAGATGAATGAGTCTTGAATTTTACTCAAAATGGGGTAGAAAATGAAATTGAATAAATATTTCTGAATAAACCTCCATATACACATCTATAAATATTAAAGGCATTAATCAGTAAAAGAGGACGTGATCTCTTGTGTGTTCAAATAATTGAAATAGATACAAGACTTAAACAATCAGAAAAAAATTTCACATGAAGAATCGGAAACGGTGATCACATGGCCTAAACAAGCAACCCGAAAACCGGTAAGGTTGGCAAGACAAAATCAAATTTTTTTTTATTTTATGAAATGAATATGTGGAAGGGTTAAAGTGAGCAGAATACTGCAAAAGGAAAGCCAAAAAGCAACCGAAAAGGAGCTATTATTGCGATTAATAACCGTTGTTCTGGAGCTTTAAAAAATAAATAAATAAATAAATAAATAATAAATAAATAAATATAAATAAATTGATAGCTGGCATTAAAATGTAACCGACAAAAAGAAACGTATGCGGTAATATTTGAAAGAAAATAAATATCGAACTGTCGCAACTTGTAAAATCCTGTAAAATCTTGTGAAATCTTGTCGTTCGGGGCGAAAAAAAATCTACCTATTACGAACTCTTCCAAGAAGACTTCTTCCAAGAAAATTACAAATTTTTTGTGCTAAACCCGCCGACATAAGTTTTTAATTCCACGTAAATTCCTCAGAGACGATATTAGAATCCGATTTAAAGGAAAGGCCTATATTAGCAATTTTCTGGCATAGACTTCAAAGTTTCTCGGCAGAAGACTTTGATTTTTCTAATATAGGGTCCAAAGATTTTTTTTCTGCTCCAAAAACGGGTTCTTATCATATTCAAAACTCGGCCCTTAAGTACAAGTTTCAACTTGAATTAGGATAATACGCCAATAAGGCCGCAAAACTTCGAAAAGTCAAAAAAAAAAAATTCGAAAAGGATTAATCCTAATAATTAAATAAATAAATAAATAAATAAATAAATAAATAAATAACCGAAACCAACAGTTAAAGTCAAAAAAGGGATGGCACTTGAATTTTGAAGGTACTAAAAATTCATAAAAACCAATTTGAAAAAAAAAAAAAAAAAAAAAAAAGAGGAAAAAAAGAGAAAAATAGCAAATTCAAAAAATCATGTGGCAACTTTTTTTTTCCCGTCGCTTAACGCCGCGTCATCAAGTCGCGCCTAGCGCGCCTTAAAAAAAAAAAATCAAAAAAGAAGCATAAGCCAGCATTTCTACACCGAGGGAAAAATATAGTGGGGTGCCACATCAATGAACCCTACGCAAGCTAAAAATCGACATGGCGGTCTGGCGGTCACGTGATCCCAAACAAAATGATGACGTCGATAGCAGCTAGTGGCCCAACACGAGAATGCTGGATGCTCAAGTGAAGGTTACGAATCTCGACCGCGGCCGTTTGCAACGATATTACGGCGTAAGGCAGACATCGGCGTCACGTTTAAAAAATTCACCCATTCAAAGAGTCACATGGTACAAGCTTCAACCAATCCCAAAACGAAAAGAAAAGAAAAAAAAAAAAGAAGAGAGAAGCCTTCCGTTGGTCCGATGTACAGCGTGTCCTTAAAAATGAAAAACTAATAAAAAAAAAAAAGACGACCACCACCCCCTCCCCCCACCCCCGAAAAAGCCGGAAAACCGAAGGTACCTTCTGCTCACCAGTGCTTAATTCATTGAAATACGGTTGCAGTCAATGATCAGTTTTCCCGCATAAAGATAAAAAGGTCATCATTCACCGACAATGAAGAATGAAAGAGAAAGTGAGAAAGACTTTTTTTTTATAGCAAGAAGCAAACTGCACACAGGTGGAATAAAAATAAAAAAAAAGGAAAAATAAAAATGAGTGCAGTAATGAGTAATAATATTAAAAAAAAAGAGGCAATGACCTTGCATTGGAGTAGGCTAAAAAGTAGTGGCATAGTGGAATAACTATAAAACACGACACGCTAAGTATATTGACAAGATCGCATCCATGATTCATGAGCTATTACCGTTTTTTTTTTTTTTCCTTCTTTAAACTAAAAGAACGGACATAATTATATTTACAATTGCATTTTCGTTAACCCATTCACGTCTATGCAATTACTGTCAAAACCCAGAATGAAATAGGGTATGAAGATGAAATCATCATTCATCTGAGGAAAAGTGCATTTCCAATCAACATCCGACAAAAAGGAAACCGAACAGAATACAATAAAATAAAATATTTTTTTTTTTTTTTTTTTTTGTCCCCATTCCAAAACCCAAGCAAAAAAATTTTTTTTAAGGACTACCGTACATTGATCAGTAAAAGCGATCGCCCGATTAAAACGGGAACGTTCAATCGGTACACTAACCTCTTGCGAAAAATATACGAAGACCTTGAAATGAAAAAGAGAAAAAGCGGACATCATCTAACAGATAACGAAATCCATATCGTAACGACGATGGAAAAAAAAAAATTCTCGGTTTTTGCCACAAGGAAAAAAAAATGGAAAAACCAAACCGTACAGGAAAAAAAAAAAATAAAAAGAGGGTGACAGCCGCCATTGCAAAAATGCAAGCGCATAATTAATCAAAAAATGTACAATTGATTTATTTATTTTAATGCATTTAACTGACAAAACGATAGAAAATTAAAATATCCCGTTTAAAATTAGGTCAAAGCCGAAAATTTCAAAATTTTCTCTTTCTTTTGTTTTTGCGTGATCGGCGACAAATGACCTATGACTGTTTATACAGAATGGGCAAATAATTTCTTTTCCACTGTAGAAGAAAGAAAGAGAGAAAAAAAAAAGGGAACAGAATCAATGAAGAGTAAAAATCAACGATCAAAAACTTCAAAGAAAGAAGCGGTGGAAATAACTGAATAATTTTTTTTTACACCAATTTTGAATTTTGATTAATCGATCAATCGCATTCAGAAGAATCCGAAAATGAATATTAATTTATGTAACAGCTAAGTCAGTTATACACTTATTAATTTAATTTATCGAGAAATTAAGAGGAATCATCAGTCGTGGCAGCAGACTAATCGTGTATTTTACTTCTTACGGGGAAACAAAGACAAATCTCGAAATTTTTTCAGGTAAAAATTCCGAAATTACGATTAGTCTGCTGCCACGATGATGATTCCTCATATATGAGTATGCAGTACTAGTGGCAGCAGATAAATCGTATTTTTCTTTTTACAGAAAAATGAAAAAAAAATCTTGAAAAAAGAAGAACTAAGAAATCTTTCAAATTTTTTAATGAAGATATCTTACTCTTTGCTTTTTTTAACATTTGTCTTTGTTTTTCCGTAAAAAGAAAAATACGATTTATCTGCTGCCACGGGTACTGCGTACTCTTAAGAGGAATCATCATCGTGGCAACAGACTAATCGTATTTTACTTCTTACGGGGAAACAAAGACAAATCTCGAAATTTTTTCAGGTAAAAATTCCGAAATTACGATTAGTCTGCTGCCACGATGATGATTCCTCATATATGAGTATGCAGTACTAGTGGCAGCAGATAAATCGTATTTTTCTTTTTACAGAAAAATGAAAAAAAAATCTTGAAAAAAGAAGAACTAAGAAATCTTTCAAATTTTTTAATGAAGATATCTTACTCTTTGCTTTTTTTAACATTTGTCTTTGTTTTTCCGTAAAAAGAAAAATACGATTTATCTGCTGCCACGGGTACTGCGTACCACGGCCGTATAAACAGGTCTGGAAACTCCTATCCCTTATACATGGGAGATCATGTCCCGCTTAACTACGCCAAAATTAGTTCATCTTTTCCACCACCGGAAGCGCTACTTGTTAGAGAGCCGCTTTTTGATTGGTCGTTGAGATTTGATGCCGGCCATGGGAGCACACAGTTTATATGGCCATGGTCCCAACTTATATGATTAGACATGTTCCGGCTCTCTAGATCGCAGCGCCGCCAGTGGCCAATTTTAGAACTAATTTTGGCGTAGTTAAGCGGGACATGATCGGCATAGGAAGTTTCCGGACCTGTTTATACGGCCGTGCTGCGTACTCTTAAGAGGAATCATCATCGTGGCAACAGACTAATCGTATTTTACTTTTTACGGGGAAACAAAGACAAATCTCGAAATTTTTTCAGGTAAAAATTCCGAAATTACGATTAGTCTGCTGCCACGATGATGATTCCTCATATATGAGTATGCAGTACTAGTGGCAGCAGATAAATCGTATTTTTCTTTTTACAGAAAAATGAAAAAAAATCTTGAAAAAAGAAGAACTAAGAAATCTTTCAAATTTTTTAATGAAGATATCTTACTCTTTGCTTTTTTTAACATTTGTCTTTGTTTTTCCGTAAAAAGAAAAATACGATTTATCTGCTGCCACGGGTACTGCGTACTCTTAAGAGGAATCATCATCGTGGCAGCAGACTAATCGTATTTTACTTTTTACGAAGAAACGAAGACAAATCTCGAAACAAAAAATATTAAGGACTTTTCAGGAAAAAAAGTACAAAAATACTATTAGTCTGCTGTCACGATGATGATTCCTCTTGCAGTACCAGTGGCAGCAGATAAATCGTATTTTTCATTTTACGAAAAAACGAAGAAAAATCTTGAAAAAAGAAGAACTAAGAAATCTTTAAAATTTTTTTATGAAGATTTCTTACTTTATGTTTTTTTAACGATTGTCTTAGTTTTTCAGTAAAAGAAAAACACGATTTATCTGCTGCCACGCCAAATAGTTAATAGTACTGCATACTATTAACTATTTGGCGATTCCGAATGACGGAATTTAGAGATTCTTCGGCAGGCCAAAATACAGTTTTTCCAGCATAGCTTTCTAATATATTTTTTCTTCTGCTAACGAGAAAACAGTAACAAAACAGTAACTAGTATTTCAGGTACAGATTGGATAAAAGAAAATTTACTTGACAAGACGTTAAGATCAGACAAAAATAAACGAAATTTGAGAAAAATCTGCAATCCGTTACTCACGAAGGAATCGAACCCCAGTCTACCTGTTTGACCTGGGCTGTTTCCCTGCTAACTCAACAAAACCTTGTCGTTTGACGTCAGCTTCGTCCTTCTTGCTCCCCCAATAATGAGTTAAACATTGTTTACTCGGCACGAAGGTGACGTAAAACCGTTCCCAACCATTTTTCCTAATCCGTTTTTCCTAAAAAAATAAATTCCTAATCCGTTTTTGCTTAAACGAAAAATTCCTAATCCATTTTTCCTAAAAATTTTGGTTCCAAAAATCGTTTTCCAAAATTTTTTTTCCCTAATTTTTAATTTTCCTTAACTTTTTTGATTCCTAAAATAAAATTTCCTATAGTAAATATTTTTCCTAATTTTTTGAAACCCTAAAATCTTTAAAATAATTTACTAGGCAAAGCGGCGAATTTCGGTGTTTCCTTTCATTCTTGTTTCTTTAATAAACCACTACAAAATATACAGCATAAAAGGGTTTAGGGATTCAAAGAATAAGGAAAAATGTTCATTTTAGGAAATTTTATTTTAGGAATCAAAAAATTTTAGTAAAATTAAAAATTAGGGGAAAAAATAGTTAGGAAAAAAATTTTAGGAAAAATGGATAAGGAATTTATTTTTTTAGGAAAAACGGATTAGAAAAAATGGTGGGGAATCATCCAAAACGCGTCATCCGCGACCTTGGCGAATCGAAAATTGGATTAAGCACCACAAAGCAAATAAGACTACGTAGGGGGTAAAGTTTGGTTTTTAATGACATCATGCTTAGCTTATGAAGAAATTACGTCATCCGTAAGCTAAACATGATGTGATCCTAAACCAAATCGTTCACCAAGAGTTGCACCACCCTGCGCTTAACCAGGGAAGTGAATTACACAATTTTTATTTAGGTATGTTCCAAGACAAAAATAAACAGGTTCTGAACTGTACTGCGAATAATCACAAAGCATATAAAACTACGTAGAGACGGAACTCCTATGTTAAATATTCGTTGTCTTAAATAATTAGTTCTGCGATCATCCAACCGCTACTATCTCAAAATTCGCAAAAAAAAAAAAAATCTAGATTTGATTCCCTGACCTGCAGGGTGAGAGTCGTCGATCGTACCACGGTCGTATAGACAGGTCCGGAAACTCCTATCTCTTATACATGTGAAATCAATTATTATATGAATTAATGTTAAAGTTAAATATGCAAAAACTAGTTCTTCCTTTCCACCACTGTAAGCCTACTAGTATGCGAGATGCTTCTTAATTGGTCGTTGGGATTTGTCAATAACGATGGCGACCCAAGGCCATACAGACGTTTATTATAAACGGGAAGAAGTTTCTCCAGGCTGTCCTAGAAGACCCTCTTTAACCTTGGAGGAGATGGAAACTTATTATGAAATGGCGCGAAGGGAAGCGCGCCGAGAGAAGTACGGAGCAGGATATTCCTTACTTTTAAAAATGGGATGGAAAGAAGGGGAAGGCGTTGGCAAGACACCAGGTATCACGGAGCCTATTGTCGTGTGGGCCAAACACGATCGGAAAGAAGGGGATGGCCAATCTAATATGGCCAATCTAATCGTATAAGTTGGGACCAACAATTCCGGAGTAGTCCGAGGGTCGACATCATCTGCCTACCCGGGAAGTTCTACAGATTCATCATCTCCGCCTATCCCTCCTCCGCCTTTTGTTGCCTTACCGAGCTCAGGGTCAGGGGACATATAATATGGCCATGGTCCCAACTTATACGATTAGACATGTTGATTCTCAAGATCAATCTCTCAAGATCAAGATCAAGATCTCAGCGACCCAATTTAGAACTAAAATGTGCGTAGTTAAGCGGGACATGAACGGCATGGCATAGGAAGTTTCCGGACCTGTCTATACGACCGTGGATCGTACCGCTTCACTACGAAACAGATAATACGAATTTTGCAAAAACAAAAGTTCTTGAGTTGCAATCTATTGCTTTGTAAAAGTATGTGATCCAATGAAACAAAGCTGTGGAATTACACGTGACGAATTTGTCTATTTAATTTACACCCCCCTAATGAGACCATTACTCACTTCGCGGCGCTGTATGTGCTAAGGGATCATTGGTCAAAATCGGCCAATCTGATTGGTTCAAATCCAGTCAGAATCCTCGCTTTGAACCAATAGCACTTAAGCACACACAGCACCGTGTAGTGAGTAATTTTCCTCATAGATCAGAATTGACTCTAAAACTGTACTGCGCTTGCACAGTGCAGTTCAGAAAAAGTTCAACTTTGTGTTGGAACTATAGACCCTTAATTAGAGGAGACCCGACAGAAAAAATGGGCGCGAAATTTTGGATGCATATGATCCTGCGCATTAGTTTTGCAAAAGACAGTTGAATAAAAAAAAAAAGTGCTTTCAGAAAACGATTAAAACATAAACAGACAGAAGAAATAATCAATGCGAATGGTCATATGTCCCCAAAATTTTGCGCTCATTTTTTCTGTCGGGTCTCTTCTAATTAAGGGTCTCTAGTTAAAGCAAACCTTTTATGGGTTGAATATTTCGCTATAAAAATAAAAGATAATTTATTGTCAGTTCAAAGCTCGAAAAACGGTCTGAATATCAAAAATGGCGCATATTGGGGATTTTATCGTTCAGATCTGCCACCTACCAAACCTAGGGTGCAAATTCACTATGGAATGTTGCACCAACTTGTTGTACCAACATGTTTGACAAACGAACGAATCGACTATTGCAGAATTTACTCCTACACCAAAATTAATGTGGAATGTTGGTCCAACAAGTTAGTACAACATGATGGTCCAACTTGTTGTACCAACATGTTAATCCAACATCCCATAATAAATTTGCACCCCTACAGAAAATTTCACATATTTGCTCAACAAAAAATGAATGTAGTAAGACTAAATACAACACATTTAAAAAAAGAAAATGTCTTGAACAAGTTTTGACTTGCAACAAAACCGGAATGTTTCATAGCAAAACAAAAATGCTTCACGACAACGGACAGGTTGTTTCTTGACCAAATATTTTTATTGCTTTCGCATGAACTTTAAGAAAATGCTTTAGTCACAAGACATTTTTGTTTTCTTGTGAGTGAATATAGTACATTTGGCTGCAAAGAGATTAAGTTTAGGTGACCTTGACATGGTCGATTTTTTTGACAAATTAACTACATGTGTAAACAACTTAAAATCTTTAGGTTTAACAGCACAAAAGCATGCAGTTATTTTGGTCCCATTAATTGAACGTTCTTATTTGTACATAGAATGGACTTCAATAACCGATATTTTTTATTTTTTCTCATTCCTTTTCCATAAAATGGTTTAAGTTTTGTTTTAGGACACTGCCCAATTTTCCTGGTTTTTGAGTTCCAGGTCACACAACCCTACATACTCTTAAGACAAAAAAAATCTCTTCTACACTCAGGCGGTTTTCCTTTAATCTCTTTTCTATTCTTCGGGAAGGATTTTTCGTCCCCAGCACGACAAGGTGCTGATTGGTCTATGACCGACCATTCAGAACTGATTATCAGCCAGTCATTCGGCTGGAGAAATCAAGCCTTAATTGTTATCGTGTTAATTTTCTAGCGTCCCCCGATTCCCAGCTAACCAACAAAAAAGGCCAAAAACCTTTCAGTAATACATCCATTTTTCCTTCAAGAAGCTCACAAGATGGAAAATACACAAAAATCGAAATATCATGTGGAAAAGGTTGGACCAGGACCATATCACCACTAGAAGATGTTTTGTGCTTCCAGGCTGGGGCTAACCTTCTAGTTTAAATTTATAAACCTTTTCCATTTTTAAGTTTTTTCGTTTAAGAGAAATAATTGGGCCGAGTAATTGTTCTATATGCAGAAGTGTAACAACAGAGCAGCACATTGTAACCCTCAGACAGAGCTTTTACCCCCCTTGGCAATTCATTTTTTCTCTTTCTGTACACTGCTGATTCTCCTCTGGGCAAAGTTGTTGGCCCCTCCAACGATGGATTTTGCCCTCTTAAACCCCCTCAAAAATAAACCGCATTCCTTCTTTGCAGAGTGAAGGAATTTACATTTAGTTCCTTCGTTACAAAAAAAAAAAAAAATAAATAAATAAATAAATAAATAAAAATAAATAAAATTAAAAAAATTGTGGGAAAAATTGTTTTAAGAACCCCCGATTTCACCTTTAATACCTAGAGACAAAAAAAAAAAAAAAAAAAAAAAAAAAAAAAAAAAAAAAAAAAAAAAAAATAGCAATTGGGACCCGAATTTACCAGGCCCATCCCTGAAATTCTCAGGTTTGCACATGATCCAACAAGTTCAGGATGTTTCAAAAAAACAAGATAAGGACTTATAAACCAAAACCAAAAACATCGTCCTCCAGAAAGCTCGGCTTATGATATGCGGCTTTACAAGGGTCAAAAGTTTCCAGTACACTGGCGGATCCAGAGTGCGGAGGGGGGAGGGGGGAGGAGGGGGGGGGGGTGCGATGGAGTGCTAGAATTCTGAAATTCTAGAACTGTAAAGGTATAGCCTACTGTGCTAATTCAGTTTTTAAAAGAAAAAAAAAGGAGAAAAGTGTTGTTTAGCTGTCTCCATAAATTATATTCAGTAGGAAACTGAACTGAGTAATTAAAAGGAAAATTATGTGGAAATGATCCAGAAACAGAAACACGTGTTGGTTATTTGGGTGCATTCTCTCAATCGCTTATCAAATGCATCGGCCGGACACGTTTATGTTAGTCGTTCACATATTACTTAAGCATGTTAAGGGGGAGCGGGTTTGGGAAAATGTTATTATTCCTTCCATGGGGGAGAAAGGGGGACTGATAAAATCTTGAATAAGCGCAAAATAATCGATTTAGACGGGAGGGCTTTGGGACTGAAATCTTACGTAATAAAGGGAGAGGGGGTTTTCAAAAAACTTACTTTGGTCTGCAAGGGGAGATGGGGGGGTCTGACATTACAAAACCTATGCTTACATGGACAGCCCCTTATGTGGCAATTTAAGTATGAAAGTTGTGCAAGTTTCCTGTACAGATCCAGAAACGGAACCCCTAATGGAAAGGCTCAAGAGATATAAAGTATAAACTAATTAAATTGTGGGTAGAGAAACGGCATTTTACCAAAAAACCAAATTTATCAGTCCAAAAACCTATACTTGAATGATAAATTGTTTATCCAAACTGATTACTCAAATTTAAGCAGTCCTGTAGCGGTAGCCAGAGAGAACCCCGACAAAATTGGTAAATACATATCCACAGTATTTTTGTGTGAAGGACAATCCTTCCTAGCAGATCGAGTGCATACCCCCGCCAGAATGTTCTGTTGGTAGAAGTCTGAATTCAGGGGTTCGAAACCGGTAAAAATTGGTTGGAGCCGACCCCAGCATCGGCGCCGAAATATCCAAAGTGCTCGCTCTGGCGCCAGAGTCTGCATTGGAGTAGAAAAATTTTTGGCGCTAATGCTGGTGCCGGCGCCAATTCCAGCGCGCTGAGAAAAATGCTACCGGTAAGTTTACCGTTTTACCGTCTACCCCAACGGTAAATTGTAGTTAAAAAATGAGCCTCGGTATTACTGTTAACACCCACTATATATTACCGTTAACTTTTGCCGCTTTATACTGCACTTCAACTACAGTGGTTATTACCGTTTTACAGTAAAATTTACTATAATTTTACGGTAATGTAAAGTATTATTTGTTTGATTTTAAAGGGTAGTGCAGATTTTACTGTAATGTATCACAGTTTTTACTGTACTAAAGTAATTTTTACTTTAATAAAAATCTTTGAAAGGTGTATAATTTTTACTTTTAAACATAGTATTTTTGACAGTAGTTATAGTTTCATTTACTATAATTACCGTCAGATCTACTTAATCCTTCTATAGTAAATTTACCGGTGTTACCGACGCCACTATTTTTCTCAGTGGTCGGTGCCAGCAACACCATCAATTTTGTCAATCCTTTTTTTTTTTTTTTTTTTTTTTTAATTAAATTAGCCGCTTATTGTAGTGTTGGTTAATACAATCGGTCGCTTTATGTAGTCAAAACTCATGGCCTTTCTCAATTATATTCAGCATTGCCATCGGCTCATAATTACAAAATCGGTGCCAGCACCAGTGTTGGCACCAAGTTTGCCGACCGCACCACCGTTTGCCAAGTTTGCCGGCACCAAGTTTAAATCAAATTATCTAACACTGGCACCAGCATCGGCACCCACATAAGTTTTTAGCCAGCCGCAGACGGCATCGGCTCCGGATCCCTGCTGAATTTGGAACTTGCCAAGAAATTCAATACAAAATTCCAACTTTCTTATCTTAAAAAATTTTATTCCAGTCTGCTTAACTGAATTTCGAACACCTCACAAGAAAAAAAAAACGAGATCCAACCAATTAAAATTAATCCAATGACTTATAATGAGAAAATCCCATTCATTTTCTCTTATATTACCTAATAATCGATTTAATTGAACCTTTGCATACTGCACAGAAATCTAACGGTTCTTTATCCGATTAACACTTTTTTTCCTTTTACTTCTTGTACGGGTATTCAACCGTTAAAATAAATTTTATTAACATTTGAAAAAAAAAAAAAAAAACTTGCAACAATTATAAAATATATGATTGGCATCAATTAATTAATTAATCAATCAATCAAACAAACAATAATAAAAAAACAACAAAAAGTAATCAAATCTTATACGTGTGTAATTAGCAATTAATAAATCGCATGTCAATAAATAAAAACTATTTATTCTAAATAAAGAAATTACAAATATATAAAAGATTAAATTAAATGACAAGTCTTATAAAGATGTGTTAATCTGAATGTTAAAAAAAAAAAAAAAAAAAAAAAAAAAAAGACAATGGTCGTAATCGCGATAATGCATGCTATGCGAGACATTACACTTGAGCGGCGTGAGCAACCGAGATAGACGAGATAAATGATTACGGAACATTAATTATAATCTTTTTTTATTCGTAATTTTTGTTTATACAATTTCTCCGGTAAAATTTGTCTTAATTTACGATGGCGGCCGTGAACTTGATCGCAAGGTCGAACGCACGCGATAAATGTCCCGTTGAGACGATAAGTCGCGTCTAAATCGATACGATCATAAATATTCCGGTATCGTTTTACATGTATAGACCTGCCTCCACCGTATATCTTCATCATTTCGGCGCGAAAGAATTTAAAAACAATAAAAACTTTTTTCTTTTTTTTCCTCGTCTTTTCCTTAAATAAGAAACAAACGAAAGACGGATCGTGAAGGCGAAAATAAATAAACCGCGCCCAAAATAAAAAAAAAAAAAAAAAAAAAAAAAAAAAAAAAAAAAAAAAAAAAAAAGCGCATTGAGTTTAATATAGAATTTGTATAGCGGACACCCCTCATAGCCGAGAATGGTTTGACCCATTCCCGTTTCATACTATAAGCACGTGAAAATTTCCTAGATAAGAAGTTATGTTGGTATCCATGGCAACTTTAAACTGGTGACTTCTTACCAAAAACCCGACTCTAGGTTCCTATAGATATTTTATCTATGTCCAAACTAAAAGTTGTCAGCACTTTTTATATTTTATCGAGTTTACAAGGTAAGCTAAACATCTGTGGATGAAGATGAGGAAGAAACGAGAAAAAAAAAAAATCCGAAGGGAATCGGACGCATTTTCAAGAGTCGAGAAAAGACTGAACCAAGAACTTTTTTTTTTTTTTTTTTTTTCTTTTCGGAGTCTTTTAGAACGTACTCGAGAGGAGACTGGAGGAAAAAGAAAAAAAAAATCGGGGGAAAAAATAGAAGAGGGAGTAACGACAGCTGGTGTTTCTTTCAAAAAGATTTTTAAGGGTTTCGTTTTACCCGTTTAAAGGGTATATAAATATTTCGGTGGAAAAAATCCTAATATCGGAAATACATTTTAAAAATTATAAAAAAAAAAAGGTTAACCGGGATGGAGGCAAATAAAAATTGATTTACTAAAATCAAAACTGGATATTTCTGGAGACCAGATGGTTAATGGGATCAGTAGTCCATGATTATATAGGCCACAATTAAAACGGTTCATAAAAATTGTACGTTTTGATTAAACAATCTAAATTGATGCATTAAAATATTGGAAAAATCTGATGCTACATTATCCAAAACTACTTTTTTTTTTTAGACAATAGAATTCGATGATTAACATTAAGTTAGAAGCCCGGTAATAAAATCATACCAAAGGAGTCAAATGAACCACTGGTATTTAACCAGCTATCAACAATCAAAATTTGGAAAATCTGCAAGTTTCATCCTGTACTCTGCACACTGCGGACATTTGAAGATCAAATTTAAGGGCATGAAAAGAGAACGTTTGTTGACTTAAGCGATGGCGATCAGCATCAAAATACAGTATTTTTACTGGAGCATTTTATCCCATAAATTTTTTCTTTTTTTAAAGGGGCCCTTAACTTGCGCGGTTATTTGGCCCAATAAAGACGATGACCTCTTTGGCCGTTCAGTTTCCGGTTTAAAACTACAAAACATATGCGGAAAGGTGAACTGCCCCTTGTAAAGGCTCCGAGCGACTTTTTTTAAAATAAATATACACTTAAATATACCTGTTTACCTTATAGAAGCGTATATATTTCCATCACGCAATTAGTTCGCGGAAAATATTGCTTTTTTATAAGCTAAACATGATTTTAATGGTGGCGCTGCAGTCAAAGCCTTAAGATTGACCGTATCTGGAATTTCCAAAGCAGACGAAATAGACTTATTGTTTACATAAGAGTAAGCATCAGTCGTGGCAGCAGATAAATCGTATTTTCCTTTTTACGGACAAACGAAGACAAATTTTGCAAAAAAAAATATTAAGAGTATGCTGCAGCGTGGCAGCAGACAAATCGTATTTTTCGATTTGAGAGAAAACGAAGACAGGTACCGAGAATCGAAAGAATTTCCCACATTTAGAATTAAATTTGGAATATGGGAAATTTTTTCAATTCTCGATATTCGTCTTCGTTTTCCCTCAAATCGAAAAATACGATTTGTCTGCTGCCACGACTGCAGCATACTCTTAAGGAATTTAAGGGACATTTAATTCAATGTTTATTATATTGAATATAATCAGCACCGTATCGTACTATTTTCTTCTACTGTGGTATTCAACTAACTCAGGTTTTTTTTTAGCAAAGATCTGAGGAGGAGCGGAACAAGGTGTTAGGTGAAAAAAAAGCATTTAAATTGCAATACAATTTAAAATCATGGATGGAGTATGGTTTAAACCAAGCAAAGGAGCTTGAAACCGTACAGAAAAATTTTAAATCACTCAATGAATCAAACAATAAATTAAAACAAGAATTAAAGCAAAAAAGTGAAGAGGCTTGCCAGAAAGGAAAAGCATTGGTAAAGAACGTGGGTCAATAAGGCCGATTTTTGGGCTGTTAAAAAAAAAAATTTTTTTTTTTAACAGCCCAAAAATCGGCCTTATTGACCCACGTTCTTTCAAAGATTTTTTAATTCTTTACTTTTATAGATTTACATAAACCGATATAATACCCATGAATACTCATTGTTTACAAAATGGCAGATACGGTCATTTAGCTTATGTAAACAAATTGCAACATGGCGTGGCCAAATTTATCAAAAACCGAACTCGTGATGGATAAACGTTTGATGAACGTTGAGAAACACGTGCCGGAAGCACGGAGAAGAGCGAACGTTAACCATTTTTGAAAAAAAATAAAATAAAACAAAAAAACCAATCTTGTCATTTATTTCAGATACCGGAAATAGCTCACACGTGACTCCCAATTTTTTGAGCCGCGACAGTTTGACTCCCGACTAACGAAATTTTGACTCAAGACAGTTTGACTCAAGACAATGCGACACTTACGACCCGCGATAATTTCCCTTGCGACATTTGGACACGCGAAAGTTTGCCTATCGACAGCATGACTAAAGACAATTGGACTCGTGACATTTTGACTCTCGAAATTTGGTCGCGCGAAAGTTTGTCTAGCGACAGTTTGGCTCAAGACAATTGGACTAAAGAAATTTTGACCCGTGAAATTTAGCCTCCCGACATTTGGTCTCGCAAAAGTTTGTCTAGCGACAGTTTGACTCAATACAATTGGACTCACGACATTTTGGGTCACGACAGTTTGCCTCGCGGCATTTGCACTAATGCAATTTTGACTCATGACAGTTTGACTCAAGACAATGCGGCATTTCGACCAGCGATAGCTTCCCTCTCGACATTTGGACTCGCGAAAATTTTCCTAGCGACATTTTGACTCAAGACATTTTGATTCCCTACATTCTTACATCTAATGCAGAATGTAGAATTTTCCAAATGTGTGCGCAATTCTTTTTTTTTTTTTTTTTTTTTTTTTTTTTTAAATAATACGCACACGGTGAGATTTCGGTACCTTATGATGAAAAAATAAGTTTTCAGAAAGTCTTTTAGCTTTTAAAACAAAATGCATATTCATAACACAGCCTTTCGTACATCATGGCTATAAAAAAAAATTAAATCAAAGTATTTTCAATTTAGGTCTATGACCTTTTATGCTCATTCCGGCATTAAATCATTTATTAGGTTTATTTAGATTTTATCCCATGTATTTTTCATTCAATCTTAAGTCCCTTTCCCCATTTAAAAAATTTAGATCTTTATGAAAGGGGGGGAGAAATAGTAACCTTTTCACTCCTTAATAGGAAGTAAAATTAAGTCACTTTCTACTGAAGACCTTCGAGGACTGCAGGATTGAAAAAGGTCTAGCAGGATTGAAGTTGAGCTAATTAATACTTATTCACCTCAGAACTAGAAAATTAAATATTCAAATTAAAGATATGGCCACTAAAAATTGTTTACCCATAACAAATGGCCATCTTTAATCTGCATACCGGTATTTAACTTTATCGCTCTGAGCTACAGATCTTCATAACCTCCAGGGTGCACCCTTAAACGTTTTGATTGTAGGTAAAAAAACAAGTGATACGTTCTGTAAATAGAGATCCTAAAAGAGATTAGCCATTCAGCCATTTCCGGTTTTTCGATAAATCCGAAAAATAAATTTCTGTCTGAAATATGTGTACCTCCACATGGAAAGGGCCCACCTGGGAGATAGTAACATGGAAGGCTGTGGAAATTTAACTGAGAAGAAAACCCTTTGCTTACGAACAAAAAATTCTAAGCACCAAATTCCAAGTGGGCCCTTTTCATGTGGAGGTACACATATTAATTTTTTTAAGTTTACAAAATGGTTCCTGACTGTTTATATTTACGTTCTTAATTTTCCAAAAAAATTTTTAATGGATCAATAATTTTCAGGAGAAAAATATCGAAGAACCGGAATTACAGGTATGGCTAATCTCTTTTAGGATCTCTATCTGTAAACAGCCACCCCTACACTATATACGGGCGCAATTTCACGCCAAACATGTTCGGCGAGCATGTCGGACAAACGTTTGCATCGAACATTTTTCCCAACATTTACATGAGGCTCCACATAAGCAGCGACGCCGACGCTTTTAAAACATGTTGGGTGAAAATGTTTGTCCAACATGTTCGCCAAACGTCTTTGGCGTGAAATTGCGCCCTACGATTGATTAAGGAAAATTTCCGGAAAATCACCGAAAATTGATAAAGACGTTTCCCAAATTCGGTCTTAACCAAATTTGAACCTCCTAAGGCTACACCTCAAGAGCATGGCGGGATGCCCAGGAGTCCGAAGCCGATCCCGGCGCCGGCGCCGATGATAGCTGCGGACGGCTGGAAACTCAGGTCGGTCCCGAAGCTGGTGCCAGTGCTAGATAATTCATTTAAAATTTGGTGCCAGCGCCGGGGCTGGCACCGCTCTTGTAATTATGACCCGACCTTATGGCAATGCTGAATATAATTGAGAAGGCCACGAGTTTTGATCATATTAAACGGCAGATTGTATTTGCCGGCACTACAACAAGCGGCGATTACTGTAACAATTTTTTTTTCAAGTAAAAAAAAATTGACAAAATTGATGGTGACGGTGGTGCTGGTACCGATGCTGGAATCGGCTCCGGCACCAGCACCAGCGGCAAAATTTTGCTATTACGGTGCCGGCGCTGACGCCAGCTCCCGCACTTTGGATAATTCGGCGACGTTGCCGGCGTCGTCTCCAACCAATTTTTACCGACTTCGGACCCCTGGGGTTCCATAACAATTTTTTGAAGGGGTTTTACAATTTTTCAAAAAGTACTTCTAAAATCAGTCGTCATGAATATCGCCTTTCGCCAAAAGGCAGCTGTATAGAAAGGGTTAAGTCCAGTTAAAATCACCCCCTATCACAACTGTGATATTGAAGTAGAGATTCTCTGAGAATTTTAGGACGGCATTAATACCGGTGCTATGTCTTAACTTGATAATTAATTACATTACATGATGTAATAAACTACAGTGCCGGAAATAGACTTGATATATCCACTCTTTATGTATTCTGATCAGAAAAATGACGTCGCCATGTCATTTTTCGGGTACAGGATTGTACATTGTGACGTCGTTTTTCTGGAAGATATTCATGAACTTCCGGTACTGCAATTTATTACATTATGTAATTAAATATCCAATTTATTATCAAGTGGAGACGCAGTACGAGATTTTAACAGCACAATCCCGGGATTTTCAACCCCGAAAATTGACATTTTTTGTATTAAAATTGATTCTTTTCCCCTCTTAAGGCCAGACTATATGCGCCAAGCTTTGTTAATTTTAATAATGTTTCAAGTAGAGATTCCTCCCGGAAATTCCCGATATCCCTGTTTTTTTTTTTCGAAAAATTTCCCGGGAACATTTTTTCTTAACTCTCGTGAATCCCACTTCCTGGGAACGGAATTTGTCTCATTTTCGAGAATTCCTAATTTCCAATTCCCGGGATCGACAAGTTTTTTCGTGGGAACGGGGGTAACATCAATTTCATCAACTTTTTGACCATTTATCACATAAAATTTTTAATAATTTAGAAAAAAAGTTACAAAAATAAGAAATTGTTTTTTTAAAGCGTATACTTTAAACAACATGGAAAAAATATTTTTACAGACTGGCCAAGCGCGATTTTCTGGCATTATAGCGGCCAACCGTAGGATTTGCACATTAATCCGGGATTCCGGGACAGAGGATTTTTGAATCCCGAAATCACGGAATTAAAAAAGTGGTCCGAAACTGCAGTCTCTATATAAAAGAGACTAAATTGAGAGAGAGAGGGAGAGGGGGGAGGAAGGAGAGGGGGGAGGAGGGAGAGGGGGGGGAGGGAGGGGGAAGGAGGAAAAAAAAAAAAAAGATAATCGCCACTAAATAAAAACCCAAACAAATGTGGCAGCGAGTTTGAACCTGCAAGATTCACCAGCTTTCGGTCTTTCATTCGGGTAAGGCCAAAGTTGTGATTTTTTTCCTTTCAAGTTATTTCCTTCACTTCGAATCTAAAAAGCCGCAAAGTACCTCAAATAAGGAATTCCCCAGAACACCTTCAAGAGATAATTTATGAATCCTTTTCCTCTGGATAAATCATTCAAGTTTCCTTCTTTTAACTTCTAAATCTACAGGGGAAAACTCTCATTTTATTGACGTCTTTTAAGGTAAATTAATGATTTATCAACTGTTAAGATTCTCTGCTCTTATTGCGTCACCATAAAACATTATTAAAAAAAAAAAAAATTTTCAGGATTTTTCTTTTTTTTTTTTTCGAAACAAAATTCCGTAAAACGTTGAATTTACAATTATCAAGCATTCTACATTTCTGGCGACTGGTTCTTGCGTTATAACCCAGATATTCGAAATGATATTTCTCGATTTGAAGGATGGATTTTTTTATAATTTTTCAAAAGGTTGTAGGTTGGAATAATGCCTAAATATTTTATTCCTCTTGCTTTCCAAATTGAAAAGTGTGTTAACCCCTGCATTTCTTCGATTCGTCCGATTTTAAAACTGATTTTTAGGTCCTTCTCTTCAACTCCATCAACTCTTTCTTTTAAAACCGAAAAAAAGTACCATCGGAACCTAATTTAAAAATGCACGCGCCTACAAACCGAAAACTCACTCTTCCAAAGTGCAGAATGCCTGGGTCAATGACTTCCTCAAGGTACTCCTTTATAGCAATGGTGCCTGCAAAATCCTGCTAAGATGTTAAATTCGATACGCCGGAAGTTACGAAAATAGAAAATTGCTTACGACGCCATTTGTTATTTAATAAATACATCGGATTCGATCGTTCGCACTCAACGTATTCCAAGGCTCCTGTCCGAACTTATTTTCCTTCAACGGAAAAAAGGTTTTTCATAAACAGCATTTTCAAGGCCCAAAGAATAAATAAAAAAAAAAAAAAAAAAAAAAAAAAAAAAAAAAAAAATTCAAACCTAAAAATATTTTAGCTACGATCCTTTCTTTTTTTTGGGATGAATCTTGCCCAAGATGACATGGCTGGAATTTCGCTTTTTTTTTTTTTCTCTCAAAGAAATTACAAAAATATCTCAAACTTTTACGCAGAAGAATATTTTTCTTCTCTTTGTTCGGCGAAAACATTAAGGCAAACGAAGGAGGGAAAAATCTGGGGAGGCAAATACGAAGCAAAGAAAAGAACGGGGGTGGTAAGGGGTAAAGGCGCCTACGGGGGCAGGATTAAAAAAAAAAAAAAAAAAATCTGTTTGGAGAAGCGCCATTTAAAGAACAAAATTTCCAACATGGCGATCTCGTGACACAGGAAAAACGTAAAATTAAAATACCTTCAGCCGATCCCCCCCCCCCTCCCCTCGCTTCAACCCTCATTCTATCCGAAGGGGGGAAAAAAACGCCCGGATTTTTAAATTGATCATGCAAAGTTTTAAATCAATAAGCAACAAAATCATTATAAAAAAAACAAAATAAAAATGCTTTGCCTTTTAATAAATTTTCAGACGATAAAAAGAGGAAAATACAATTTTAAGCAACGGGAAAAAAAAACGAAGCGGGAAAACCTTCAGGTTCTTTTCCATCCATCCATCCCTCCCTCCTTTTTCCCGTTCCCATCTTCTCTCCCCCTTTTCCTCCGCCGCTTGCTTTTTCTCTCAGGGGGGGGCTTCCGACAAAATATTCTTCACTGAAAATCTTCCGACTAACGGTTCTTGAGTAAAAACGGAGCTACAACCTAAAGTAGAGAAAACACAGAAAACATTCTGAGTTTGGACCGGGGTTTATTTTACTCTACAACTCCCAACCGAATGCCGGTCCATTCCTAAGTTTGGATCTCTTTCAGCTTAATAGCGAGCGACCCGATAAGGAAAACCCTTATGGTGGTAAATGTACTTTAATATGTCAAGGAACGGCCAATAGTATTAAGTGTTCGGGTGCCCCCCACCAATTTTTAATTCCAAATAAACAACATCATTTCATTTCCACGGAAATTCCGCAAAAATAGAAAAATAAGAAAAAAAAAAAAAAAAAAGCCACGTCCGGAATGATTTTAAAACGGACATCGAAAAAATCGATAATAAAACTTTTTCTTTACATGAATAATTTACCGTGACGCTAAAAATAAGAATAAGGCAACCTTAATGCACAATATCAGGAATAGGGCAGGGGGAAAAAAAAGTGACGGAATCACTTAAATAATTAAACATTCGGCTAAAAATAATTAAAATAGCTACGAGTTGTATGATATTTCTGCAAAAGTCCAAATCGAATGCATCTTCAAATAAATTTAGTAAAAAAAAAAAAAAATTTCAAAGAGCATTTAAAATGTACATGTCATTTAATGCAGTTATTGGAGAAAAAAAAAAAATATCCGAAACGATCCGTAAAAATAATTGTTAGCTTAACTGAAAACAATTATCGTATGAAATAATTTCAAGAAAAAATATTTATTAAGAAAATGAGCAATTTTTAAGTAGGCTTAAAAAAAAACTTTTCGAAACAGTTTTAGCGCAAATAATCAGAGCATAAAAAATAATAACAGTATTTTAACCATTTAATGGCTTTAATTTTTCCTTTTCCAATCGCTTAAGGGATTTAAAAAAAAAAGGTTTTAATCCTAAAAGCTAAGAATTTTACTATCATATAATTCGGTAGCTTGGTCACAATATTTATTTCGAATAAATTAATGAGATGATGATTCGTTACGATTTATGCGCCTCAGACTCGTGTCAGAAAAATGCTTTCTTTCTAAAGAGCAACAGCATCCTCTTAAAAAAAAAAGTTTACTTCCTACTCCGCATCCTGTGGTCGGAGATTTAACCGTCTATTTTGGATTTGCCTACTAAACTTTAAAGAAAAAGAATAGATTTATAAATTTTATCCATCAACATACAGAAGAAATTTCTATCATTTTACTTTAATATGCAAGTCTCTCAAGCACTGACCTAATCTAACGAGGAAAGATCGATTAAAAAAAGATATGATCGATATCTCAATTCGACGTAAAACTTTTACCCAAAAGTTAAGAGGAAAAGGGAAACAATCTTTTAATTGAATTCTTGCAACAGAGATGCTTGCTCAACCTTATGCATTAAAAAAAAAAAGCGGAATGTCGCAGTAATAAATAAAAATTTTTTAAAGATTACCCGCCAAGTTACAAAAAAAAAAAAAAAAAAAAAAAAAAAAAAAGCTTGTTGCTCATCCGTTTTTTCCGCACCTGCGCCCTTTTGTTGAAACCTTTCGGATTTTGCTTCTCATGCTTAAAAACTTTGACCTAAACGGCTATCGGCTATCGTAATCGGGGAAAAAATCGTTCTCCCGAAATATTGCCAACCTGACAAAAATCATAGTAAAAAAAATTTCCCTGACGTAAAAGGCAAGCGATGACGTCACCTACTGTTATATGATTCATTATATGTATTGAAAAAACAAAAAAAAAAAAAAAAAAAAAAGATTTTATGGGAAATTAAACTTTTTTTCCTATCAAAATTTTAAATGAATGAAAAGTAAAACTTACCTTATTTATCAATTATCTTCATCCTCATCACCTTGATCAAATGACAGTAGTTGCTTTTTCACGTTCTTTTTTGATTTCTTTGCCTTTTGCTTGTTTGTCTCGGATTCGTCTATGTTCCTTTTTGACTTGGTAGGTTGAAAAATTATACGTTCGGATAGGTCTGCAGGAGCATTTGCTTTTTCTGAGAACAAAAAAAAATTAAAAATAATTTAGTTGGGATGAATTTATTTAAATATTTTGGGGGAATTTGGACTTTTCCTCACCTTGTTCGGTTTTTTCTTTGATTTTTTCTGCTTCCTCAGCTGTTAAATCACCTTCCTTTAGAACAACCACTACAGGTTTTTCTTCATTTTTCTCTGTATCTGAATCTGAATCAAATGGAAGTTCTTCTCTCTGCAAAAAAATTAAAAGGCATTATTTACTGAGTTGCCAACAATGCCACAATATTTTTATCATGGGACCACATGGGGAGCCTGAGCTGCCTGCCAAATTAGGTTTTTACACTATGCAACCCCCTTAAAAAATTAAATCCAGAATTTATTAACTTTAATAATGAAACATATCAGTGTTAAGTCAAAAGTGCTAATTTAATCCTTAAAAATTTGTTTTCATGAATGAATATCCAAATACAATTATTTTTAATGGCTGCTATTTTGTAAAAATATGGCGGCCTCCCGAAAAAAAAAATGCAGCCGAGAAATACAAAACGGTCAAGAAGATGATTTCAATCATTTTCCAGCAAAACACGCATTTCGGTAGTAAACAAAAGTGATAATCGATTAATATCTCACCTTAGTATCGACGGTTGGTCCTTCTACGTATCCGGCTTCCTTTTTTAACTTGGTCAAAAAACTAGGTTCTTGAGGCTTGACATACGCCACATTTCTTTTTTTAAACATTTCAATACCCCGTCATAACGTACGATGCTAACGTTAATATCAAAGTCTTCACCATAACCTCTTTTTAACATTTATTCTGGCGGAATCGAAAACCACAAAACTTGACGGAGTATGTGTCCAAGTTAAAAAATTTCATAAGAAACCTACAAAACCCTGATATCCCGTGCGGTAACTCATAAAAAAACAATTTTCCAAACTATGAAATAAACAACTCATTTGCCATGATGCAAAATGCAAATGGAATAAGGGTGGCCAACATAAAATCGGTTTTGCCGCTAATCTAATTGGGGATTTATAGTTACGCTGTTGCGAAGCCTGATTTTTCAAAATTTTGTCAGTGGGAATGTCCGAGGCAATTGAAATAAATTTAAATTTATTAAAGAAACTAAACTCGGGAAATTATTTAACTGCACGGCATAGCATAAATAAAATAATCACGAGTTTAAATGCGAGTAAAATAATTTTTAAAATTAAGAGGAAAACAGTAACGATAGTGTTCTTGAAACTCAAAACGAATTCGGTTTTCCCGCTCAACCTCTTAAAACAACAATAACAAACATAATTTAATACTTTTAGAATTTTATAAAAAAGGAAGGAAAACTTTACCTTTGAAAAAACCGTTTCATCATAGAGCAGGGTTTTGAGCAAGATCTACTAAACTCAGCAACCAATCCGGAAAAGTTGTTCGGCTTCTGGAAGTAACAATATATTATTATCATTTGGATCTGCCAGTAAAGGAATCTGATTAATTGGCTCCCTAGGCAATCCCAAAATTACTGATTGTAATTTTGAACATCCCTTCAAAAAAAGAAAAAAAGATATTGTTAGAGACTTATATACGGGGAGAACAGCGATTTCGGGGTCGAGCTGTGATTGGTTAAAAATCATAACGTAAGCTAAACATTCCGACACATTACCGTCCGATACCGTTCTGTATGGAAGTCTCCATATTGCCGTCTCAACCGTATCTACTTAACTTATGGCAGAGAAAATAGATGTAGAGCGCCATGACAGCCGGGTCGCTGTTCTCCCCGTATATAGGTCTCTAGATATTGTAAAATAAAAAATTATAAACAAAAACAACTATACAAACAAGAAGCTTCTTGTCATGGATTGTAGGAGAGTCAGCTCTTTCAAACACAGCAATTTGAGTACAACAGCCTAAATGCTCTGTCCCTTTTGGGCCAACCCCTATCCCAAAAAACTTTACCTAATAATTAGGATATTTACTTAATATAAAACATTTTGCGCTCTAAAATAGAATTCATTTATCATTTACATTTATTTCCTTTAAATAATTTTCACTTTATTGCTAACATCAAAATAAATAAAAAATAGTCAAAATAAAAATAATAATTGAGTCATGACTAGTTTAACAATTTTTTAAACATATATCGAAATTCATTTTATTAATTTTTTAGAAAAATAAAAAAAATTAATCTTGTGACGTGAGAGTCTCTCGATTTTTTTCTTCATTTTGTTTGTACAATGCCTCTTTTAGTTCCCTCAAATTGTCCTCTAAAATGGCTACCTCATCTAATTTGTTGGCTAACTTTGCTTGTTTTATAAAACCTCTAATAATATTCATTTGCTGTATGATCGGATTGTCTGACACTATTGCCACATTAACATCCGGTGTCCAACCGACTTCAACAACAACTTTCGCATCTTGCGAAGAAGATGACGGAGTGTTAACAGGAATGTATGAGTTTCTATTTCTCGTTTCAAATCCGAAATTACGTAATTCCGATTCAAGAGCTAGTCTTTCAGCTTCGTGAGCTTGTTCAATTTTTCGCGCCATTTCCAATCTAACAAAAAAAAAAAAATTATTAATAAATTAAAACAAAAAATTAAAACAAACTGAAAAAAGGTGGGTACAGTCAATTATTTCATTACCTCCTTTGTTCTTGGTAATGCTGGATTTGTTCTTCAGTTGGCAATGATGGCAGCGTTATAATATTTTCTTTTAAATAATGAGCTGCAGAATCTCTTACTGACTTTTGTAACAAAAGTTGACTTCCCTGAGGTGGATTTTCAGTATTTTGACCTAAAATTGCTATTTTTTTGCTTATGTTGTCGATAATATCTGCGAGTCTTAAAATCTTAACCCGAACGCCTTGTGCGTCAATAAGACTATACGTAGTTTCCCCGGCGCTAAAAAGTTATTCCAAATTATTTTTCAAAAAATTAAAAAAAAATTTTAAAAACAGGCGATTGTATTACTTACCATAAAGAATTATACATTTTCGTATAGGTAGCAAGCAAAGGATCTGTTTCGCTTATAGCATTTCTTAACTTCTCGTAAAATTGACAAACAATCGGTTTTTGATTTCTAACTTCTTTCAATTTCTGCCTGATTTCTAATAATTTGTGACAATGAGTGCATAATCTAAAAAAACTTTCGTTCGTTAAATCTAATGACAGTACAGACTGAACGCTTGCACTGGACGGAGATTTCAATAATTTTTTGACAGGAGTAGATTCCTTTGAATAGGAGTGCTCGGAAGTTTCAGATGTTGCATTGCTGGCGACTGACGTATTCGTCATTTTCCGAGCCGTATCAAGAGCCAGTAGGCAAGTACATTCATTGCACATTACAGCCCCGCATAATCGACAATGGTGCTTTCTTCTCAATAAGCCAAATTGCTTAGCACATCCAGGACATAAACTTACGTCTTTTTCGTTCAACCAAGGAACAACTTTCTGTTCATGAGCTAAAACAAAGAGAAGAAATGCAATTTCTTGAACGAATCAATAATACTTGATGATAACGATTGCTCAAACCTTTTCTTTTCACCGGATCTGATGGCAAATTAATTAATAATTTATCAAGCCTAATAAGCAAATTATTAGTCTGAGCTGCATATCTCTCCATTCTAAAAGTCCTCACGGATTTGAAATATTCAGTATGGTTTCGAGAAGCTCCTAATTCTAAATTAACTGGACTAGAACGATACCCTGGTGTACTTTTTAATACTGGTCCAGGTGCTGTATCAGATTCAGAAGCTCCAGCTTGATCTTTTTTCTTCGTTTTTTCATACATTTTTTTCTTTGCTTTCTCATACATATCTAAATTAAAAAAATAAACTTAAATATTTTTTACTTTGTTTAAAAAAATCATTTTACAAACCTTTCACAGACTTAAACAAATCCTGATCATCTGAATGCTGCTCTTGAAAATGAGAATTTAACTGCACAGCAGTTTTCAAATCAACAACACAGATCGGGCATAGAAACCCTTCCAAAACTTCTCCCTCATCCATTTTTATCAACCTTCAATTAATAATCACCTAAGTTACATAAACGACCATATGACTCATCCAGTTCAAGCCATATAACTTGTCCGATTGAGCTTAACCATGTAATTAATTTATTTCCATCATTTCTAAAACAATCCATAAAGGCACTAGACTGACATGGATGAAAATAAAAGAATGGCTTATGCAGGTAAGGATGATCTTGCTGAGTTAAAGTATACCATTTGTTATCATAAACAGATTTTTTAAAATTCGGATGAACCGAAGACCAAAGTTCTTCTAAAGACAGTAATGCTCCATTAGATTTCCAAACATTGAAATACATAACAGGAACCTGATAGCTGATGCTGTAAATGATATGATACTCCCATTTTGTGATACTTGCTGTATTACTTGCGGCAGATTGAAAATCTAATTCATCCTCATTTAATTCTTCATTGCTTGAATTCAACCGTGTCACTGTTTTTACGAGATACACGTGATCATCATGTGATTTTAATAACCAACCATCGTTTATTGTATTCGAAATTTTTATAAAATGTTTGCAGTATCGAAGAAAATCACTATATTGCATTAGATAAATTTATTGTGAAAAATATGCATTTTAAATGGTTAGAATACTAAATGTAAATAAATAACAAGGAACCATTTTGATTTTCCAGTAAGCCAACATAAGAAAACTGATGCGGCAATTCAATCCAGGCGGCAAACAAAATGGCGGATAAAAATGCTTTTTCCTACGCGGTTCGTACGCGCTTTTTTTTGTTCCTTCATTTAACCGCTACTTCTAATAATTGCCAATGCTCAAATTTTCAAAGTCAGATGAGCTGATGTATAACTGCTCGTAAATTATCAGTAGAGATAATTTTCATAACAAATAAAAAAGAAAATATATGAAAAAGCAATAAAAGCGTCAGTGGTTTTATAAAAGAATCTCGTGCTTGCACGTTAGTTTTGGTTAAAAGTTAGGATAAAATTTTTAAGGATTAATTAATAAAAAAAATCATAAGCAGAGTCAAATAAGGGAGATTTTAAGAATAAACAACTTGGAAATTGGTAAAATCTTATACTTACAAACTAACTAGAAATAAAAAGACCAAATAATCGATAGAACAATTCGTTTTTCATTTTCGTTCCTAAAATACAAAAAAAAAGTCTACATATGAGATCATGTTATAAATAGTTCTACAATATTAAAGTATATGATAATTTGATAAAAACAGATAATAAATTTAGTGAGTATTTTTTTTCTTGGATGACAATGGCTTTAGTAACAACAATGACTATTTTCAAAAATGATTACAGTAAATACAATATTAAGAAAAAACGAAATAAAAAATAATTAATAAATTTATCGAAAAATTTTTCTTTTGGATTGGTCAGGTTTTGGCTTCAAAAGAAAACACAGAGAAGAGATCAGTTTTTTTTAAAAAAACAATTTCAAAAAATCTTCAAAATCTTTTAAAAACAGGCAGTGCACTAAAAAATAACATTATGCCAGTCATACACTTCGAAGCGTTAGTCCATAAAACAAACAAAACAGTAATTTTTTAAATAAAAGAATCACTCCAATAAATAAATGCGATTTTTTTAAAAATTAAAAATGAGAATCACACTGTACAACTATTAGAGCTAATTTACAAATTATAAAAATTATCCATTTCTTTTCACGTAACGATAGTACTATTTAAATTTTTTTTCTTTTCTTTTCTTTAAAATAATGAACACCCGTAATCAAAAGAACAAAAAGAGCGTATACATTTCGTGATGTGTATCACTCGTTTAAAGGAGGGAAAAAATGAATTTTTTTTTTCTTTTTTCTTATCTTTTTTTTTTTTTGAAAAATTGACTAATTTATGAGTAATTGAAAAAAGAACAAATTGGCACTACTGAGTTTATAAAAAAGTGACGATTATCATTCTTCCTCAGGGCAAAATTATCACTGTCGACTAGCAGTTTAATCCAGTTCTATGTTTCTGTACTCTAAAATAAAAAATAAAAAAAATATTAAAAAGTTAATCATGCTTTGCTTAAGTTGAAAAAATATGTTTCTGAAGCTCAACTTACGTCCGTTTAAAAAAACCGTAACAACATTGCTATTGTAACCATTTTTTTAAAATTTAATTTAACATTTCACTGTTTTGGTACTTCAGGGCAAACAGGACAGCATTGTCCCGGTCTTGACTCCGGTTTAGAGCACATTAAAGCAGCGCATAAAACTTTCGTACATGTTATTTGTTTATCCTAAAATGGAAAAAAGATACCATATAAAATAGCGTAAAATATATCGAAAGCTTCATTTTTTTTCATTTAAATTTTGAAAACAAACCTGACAAACGCATTGAGTGCAACTATCTTTTGACCACGTTTCCCCATTCAACCTTTTATGGCCTCCATCGTTACAGTGCATATGGTGATGCTGATGATTGTGAGGATGTGAACCGTTCCTTTTATTTTGAAATTGGCAATGATGCTCTAGTTTTCGAATTTTTCGCCTAAGCTGTTTCAAAGTTTTTTGAAATTCTTCTAATACCGTTTCAATACCTTCGATTCTTTCTTCGTTTATTTCGTCATCGACTGGAATCTGAGATTAAAAATTAACAAAAATGTATTAGTATTACTTTAATACACAAGGAATTTTAAATCGTATCTCGATTCGATTCTCACTTCATTGTAGAGATGACTTATTTGACTATCCGTCGTTAACGATTTCGAAAGGTTATTGGGTCGATCTTCAGGGTACGAATGTTCCGAAGATCGTCCCGTTCTTGAAATAGTGTTCGATAATCGAGTGATGCTGTTAAACTGGCCGGAACTGCTGCAGTCTAAATATCAGAACAAAAATATTGAAATTAAAACATTATTTGTCTCTTTAAATCCGTGCGTCGGAGATGAACTAACGAATCTCCATCGTAAATATGATTGGAGTTAGTCTGTTTCGACGTTTCGTGGAAGTGTCACGTGACCACAAGTTTAAGGCAACGTAAACTTACAATAGCATGATCACGTGACTTTCATAAAAATTCGAAACGACTATCTCTAATCATATTTACAATGGAGATACGTTAGTTCACCTCCGACGCACGCCAATATGCGAACGTAAAAAAAAAATAAAATCTTACCGTGACAGCATTCAGCCCAGAAGCGCAAATCGATTTGAGGAATTTCAGAACAAGAAACTGCACCGCCTTGTTTATTAGGTAAAATAAATACATTATTCGTGGCTTCTTTAATGTCGTCGCCATTATCACAGATAACTCGCCCCAAACTAGATTGTTTAATTTGGGTCAATTGTTCGGGCTTGAATACAGGAGGATTCTCGTACCAGAATCTAAAATAGAATAAAACAAAGTTTTGTTAAAAATAGTTGAAACATCATATTTTTTTTAACCTTTTCCTGACGGCGACATTATATTGTCAATTTACTTTGGTTAAAAAATTATTAATTGGTAACCTAGGAAACTTAGTATTAACATATTTGATAAAATCCAAAAAAAAAAAAAATTCCCTAAAAAAAATTTGATTCCTATGTTTAGCTTATGGGAGTATTTTTTTGATTTGAAAATCTGTTTTTTTTTTTACCCGTTAATTTACATGCTTATTTCATAATAGTATTCATAATAGTGGTTTAGGGTCCAAAAATTAAAAAAAAAAATTCCTCAAAAATAATTTGATTCCCATGTTTAGCTTATGGGAGTATTTTTTTGATTTAAAATGATGTTTTTTTACTCATTAATTTACATGCTTATTTCATAATAGAACTCAAATGCTGTCAGAATTAATAAATAAGACATCCTGTATTTAGCTTATGAGCATCCATCCGCCCATGCTTAGCTTACGGAGCTAATAAAAATTATTGATAAATTCGAGTTTCTATTTGTTAAAAAATTCTAGATTTTCACAATCATTAAAGAAGGCACCAATTTTATAGGCAATTTTAAGCGTCCATCAAAATTATGAGTAGACGTTTCAAGTAAGCGACTTTAAAAACATTAACCCAAATTTTTAATCTTTTACGCACAGGAGTTTCCATAGTTTTTTAATAAATGGATTGCGGGTTGCCTATACTGCATAAACGTGGGGTAGGCGGGTCGAAAAACGCGAATTTTTGAATTTGAAAACGCCTTATATGGGAATCGATGCCTTTATATAATACTATTAACCCTAATTTTTTTCAGATTTTTTAAACGACATTTTGAGGTGCCGCAATGGCCTTGAAATTTTCAAAAAGCCCATTTGAGCGCCAAAAATTAATTTTTTTTTTTTTTCTTTTTTTTTGCATAAAAGACCGTCGTTTTCCAGCGGAAATTTGGCGCAGATTACGAATTTGACGTCAAAAATTAGTTTTGGTGCACGGTTTTTGAGCCACAGACAGAAAGCCATAACAAGATTTTCAGAATTTTGGAATCCAGCATGTGGTTCAAAAACTGTGCACCAAAAATAATTTTTGACTTCCAATTCGTAATCTACGCAAAATTTCCGATAGAAAACGACGGTCTTTTATGCGAAAAAAAATTTTCATTTTTGGTCCTAAAATGGGCTTTTTGAAAATTTCAAGGCCATTACGGCGCCTCAAAATGTCGTTTAAAAAATCTGAAAAAAATTAGGGTTAATAATATTACAAAAAGGCATCGATTCCCATATCAGGCGTTTTCAAATTCAAAAATTCGCGTTTTTCGACCCGCCCTGACGTGCTGGCATATAAATTTGGTTATCATTTTTTGCTTTAGGACCTTAATTATTTAATATTATTATTTGAAAAAATTAAAAAATGACCAGCCGTCAGATAATAGCTTTTCGTCTTAGGGGTCGCCCACCGGAAATGGGTTAAATGCATACCTATCACCATCTCTTAAACGCCTGAACTGCTCGACTAAAATACATCTGAACGTAGGACCAACTTTAGCACCTTCCAGCTGATCTTCCAAAATTCCACCGACCCAAATATCCATGTTCCCGGGGTGTCCGTATAATTCTTTTAATTTATCTCTTACGGTTTGACTAGAAATTTCGTTTCTCAAATCGTCGAAAGTTTCCGCTTCGGATAAGTTGCAGTATTTTCTCCACGTGTTGTAACTCGGAAGCGCGTGATCCCTTCCCCGTTGAATATTTATGGCGGCTAAATCTAACGCTACTGCATGAGCAACCTAGAAAAACAAAACGGGATTTTTCGGACGATTCCTTTTTAAATAACATTAATGAAAAAAAATGCGACAGCAAAAACAAACCTCAAACAAGTGCTCCGTTAGTTCTTTATTTAAATTCTGTTGTGGAGTCTTTAATTTAGCAGGGACCATAATTAATCCTCTTAGCAAAGGATCTACGCCGCCTTCGTCAACCAAACGCCACGGGGAGAAAAAGGCTTTTTGCAAAGGCAAAGGACCTTAAATGTAAAACGAAATATTTAAAATAAAAGTACAAAGCAAAATCTAGCGTAACAGTTAATTTTCCTCAAGAGACATTTTCTTTTTTTTCCCTCAAGAACAAAATACTTGTCTCAACTGGAACAATTTGAAACAGCACTTCGGATAATTTTATGGTATTAGTTCGTTTACACCACCGGCCGGTTAGTGGAAAATTATATCGATAAAAAAAAAAAATTAATATTGTTTTCAAAAATTAGTTGTTTTGACGTGGGACTACGTCTAGGGGCTCGGTCCTAGGGAAATCTGTCGGTCTGGGTGTCAGTCTGTTCACACAAAAAATTATTTAACTTTTTTTTTTAATTTTCTCTGTTTTTTTAAAGTAAAATTTACAAAAAAAAATTTTTAAAAATTTACAAGTTTAGGGTCGTTATAATTTGCAGGCCCGGGGTAAGGCGAGTAATTACGGGCGCGAGTAATTACAGGCTACCCATTTCCGATCGGAAATCAATACAGGCCAGACAGGATTCGGAACCTGCCAACCTTCCTGACCAATCCTTGCGCATGAGCTTTCGCATATGAGCTTTCATTGATAACCTTTTCACAGACACCCTTACAGGCCGACGAGAAGAGAACGAATTAGATTCCTCATAAAAAAAAAGAGTCCAAATGAATAATTTTACATTAAGCTTTCACACCGGAAAGCTCGAGCTTTTGGGAAAATATATATCAAGCACTTAGGCCGAGTGTTCCGGAAGATTTTTTTGTACAGGCCAACCCGGATTCGGATTACTCGTAAAAAAAGAGCCTAAAAAAATTACTTTCAACTGGGCTTTCACACCGGAAAGCTACTGTAGATCTTTTGGAAAAAAAAATTTCAACCACCCAGGCCGAGTATTCCACTTGCGTTTTCTATACAGGCCAACCCGGATTCGGATTCCTCGTAAAAAAAGAGTCCAAATGAATAATTTTTTCGGCCGGACCGGATTCGGATTCCTTGTAAAAAACTGAGCCTAAAAAATATTTTTTACATAGCGGAGAAGGGAATATTTATTAACCAATCCGAAGCCGGCCGCCATTTTACCATGATAGCAGCCGACAGCCCCCTAGCGGATTTAGTTTGCCCTAAAAATCCTCATTATAAGTCTTTTTCATGCATTTAAAATTATGGGTCTCTATTTCTGAACATAACAAAACGTTTTGGCATGGTTTCGGTGCGGTTAGACCCCGTTTTCATGAATAAAATTCCGGATTAAAAAAAATTTCTTCTTTTTCACATTATTTTTTTATCATGTCTCCATTGCCCGGGTAACCGGTTGTTGATGTAAATGAACTAATACCTTAATTTGAAGAAAAATCAAATAAATAAATAAATAAAAAGTCAATTAAAAATTATTTACCTTGAGGTATAGGTTTATATGAGCTATTCAGTCTTTCCAGAACAGGGTTGATTAAGGAATGTCCAAATCTTAATGCCGCCGTCGCAAAAACATTTGAGATTCCTGGGTGGACGTTAGGGTTGTATCCTTTATATTCTCCCAACATTTCCATACCCTCAGGACCCAATATCAATGGTAACCAATGTTTATACGTTATATGTTGCATTTGCGCCCCTACAATCTAAATAAAATAAAATAAAAATTACAAAAAAAAAAAAAAAAAAAAAAAAAAAATTGTAGACAATTTTTTTTTTTTTTTTTACATTAATTAATTAATTTCTTACTTTTCTTGTTTCGTGATATATCATATCACCATCCCAATCCGGATTGATTTCTTTCAGTTCCCTCGCAATTCGATTATGCTCCCTAAACCAAATTGTGTGCATTGCCAAAAGTCCGATTTGCTCGTTGGATCGAATGTCCCCCGCTAAAAAGCATTCTATTTCGCTCTCGCTGGGATCCCTCCTGCAATCGTTCGGATGATTTTCAGCGAAAGGAAGCAACGGTTTCCCCCCTGGGAAATCTATTCCTTGGCGAAGAAGACCATAATCGTTTGTGAAATTCCTCAATACGTTCGCAACGTCCTGGGAGAAGCCGTAAACTTGGGAAGCATCGATATAAGCTGTTAGTTGATTTATTTGTTCCCTCGGTTGAACGTCCGCCCATAAAACCGACGTTTGCCCCGATCCGCAAATGGCGCTGGATCGCACGACGTCGATGCATCTCCTATTTTTAACTCTGGGGTCGTTCGGCGGGACTTCGATCGGGTAGCAAGGGGCTGCATAATCGCAAGATCTAAAGGAATTTTAAAAATAAATATTACCATCAGATGTGCTTAAAAAAAAAAAAAAAAAAAAAAAGAGGAAAATTAGTCTTACTTTTTACAGTTGATTCCTCCCCAGCTTTCGCTCGAAACGGATGGGATAGCATGATCCAAATCGTGATCCAAAAATTGTCCCCACTGCATTAGCATGTGCGTCACTTCATCGTCGGGTGTTATTTGATCCGTGCTTATGACTGTTGTTGACACTAACCTCGCGCTTGGTTTTGAAAAACCGAAATATTTTATGGACTTTGTCCAACCTAAAATTTAACAGAAACAATAATGAAAAAAAAAAATTAAAGAGGGGGGGGGGGCGTAATTGAAATCTAACGTAATTTTAGTTGGGGGGGTTCCGAAATGTTTACTTTTGCTAAAAGGGGGGGAGGGGGTCAAAAATTGTCAAAATAATCCTAAAGTAATTTACGGCAACCCCTAAACATGAAAAAAAAAAAAAAAAATTCATAAGTAAGATAAATTTTGAGGAGAGCTCCTATGCCTCAACTGCAAGCATTTTTTTGTTTGTCAGCACCATAATTTATAGAACACGTCTTAGTCGTCTTAAACACCAAGCGTAATAAAATCTCAAGCGTAATACGTGTCCAGGAGAACGCCTTAATATGATTTCCAAAACCAAATGCAATCGCATCTGAAATTATTGCACTGGAAACGAGACTTACCAACAGGCATTGAAAATCCATCTTCGTAAATAGGACTGAGCAACCTATTAAAGGCGGTAAGAGATGCTCCCCACATAGGATGTTTCAAATTATTACAAGTCCCGTCGATCGTTCTATATTTACTGTGGAAGCACATATCTGAGCAATTTGATGCCGGTCTGTGTATCATGCATCCTGAGAGATTTGCAATTAAAGTGAGCTGAGCAGGGGATAATATGTCTTTGTAGTTAAAATCTGAAACGAAAAAAGAAAAATAAAATAAAAAAATAAATAAATAAGGGTTTGGAGTTTGGAGTTTGGAGTGGTGACTTGTTTTATCTAGCGGCGTGGCATCATGATCAATGAAGTTAAGCAGCATTGAGAACGGCCAATTAGTGAATGGGTGACCAACGACACTATCTCCCTCTAGGCAGGGATTGCAGGAACTACTAACACAGCACATGATAGTTCTAAAACGGGCCATTGATGGCGCTGCGATCTTGACAGATGCAACGTGTCTAGTCGCTTAGGTTGGGACTCCCACTGGGACTCTTGTGGCGGCCATATTTATTTGTTCGTTAATAACTTACATTTACGGTTTTTTTACCCGTTTACGAAAAAGCTTAATAATGTCCCGGTACCTAATAAATTTCATTCGGTATTTTTTTTTATTACATTTTCAAGAAAAAAAAAAATCACAAAAATTACAACAAGAGAAAGTCACCGCCATTGTTGTTTACAAATCTCAACGACCAATCAAAAAGCGATTCGCATACAAGTAGCGCTTCAGTGGTAGAAAGGAAGAACTAATTTTTGCATAGTTAAGCGGGACAAGATCTCCCATGTACAAGGGATAGGAGTTTCCCTTGTGATAGAGGTGTTTTATAGAAGTGGTCTTTTATAGAGGAGGTGTTTTATAGAGGTGGTCTTTTATAGAGGTGGGCTTTTATACAGGTGGTCTTTTATAGAGGTCGTCTTTTATAGAGGGGGTCTATAAGCCGTGTAATACAGTCATCTTAACCTCATTGTAAAAGTAGTCCCACAATAATACATACAAGGCTAAACACTATTTAATGGCCAAATGAATTCGCTCCAATAGCCAAAAAAAAAAAAAAAATAAATAATAAATAAATAAATAAATAAATAAATAAAATAAAGTTCTTTTTTCTCTTTCAAAAAAAAAAAAAATCGAAAATCGTACCTTGAGTGACATTAACTTTCATTCCAGCTTCTACATTTTTTCGAATCAGATATAATGTCCTCTCGTAAACTTCAGCAGCACGAGCAACTTGTCTGGCGGCCGCGTTTGGAAATCTAACCAACCTCATTAGCTCCCCAGCTGAAAGAGGAACGCCATGTGGTCTATTCACTAACGTCCTTAATGTTTTATTTACGGCGTTATCTATATCTCGACTGGCTTCTTCAAATGCTGTCCTTACAAATTTATCTCCTGGGCTGATATGAATCTCCCCTTTAAAAAAAAGAAAGAGAAAAAACATAAAAATATATATTTCGAACACGGGCGAAAAATGAAAAAAAACGGAAATAAATTCTCTCACCTTTAACCGTAAGAACTCCATTTGCGGTTATTTTTCCGTAATCATTCACAGCCGAGCATTCATACAATCCCGCATCGTCAAAAGTCACATTATGAACATACAAACTTCCTCCGGGGGATATCTTCCTGTGGCTTTTATCCTCTTCTAAAACCTTCCCGTCTTTTCTCCAGACTATGACAGGTGTAGGTTCTCCATCTGCTCTACACGGTATTTCTATTGTGCTCCCCTTCGGGGCGTCTATATTATATGGAGTGTGAATTAAACGAGGTGGCAAACGTTCCCGAAAGTCTTTCACAGTGATTTGTGCAGTTGTTTCCGCTTGCCCCGCTCTGTTATCCGCTCTGCAAACGTATAATCCCGAATCGGATTCTTTCACGTGTTCGATTCGAAGCTTTTGCCCTTGCACGAAGGTCCTTCCGGCGGTGGTCAACAGCCGTCCGGCTTTGTACCAAGAAATCGACGGTATGGGGTAACCGGAAGCTATGCAGACTAATTCTGCCATACCTCCGGATTTTAGTGTTAGATTTTCCGGGTGAGTGGTGAATGTTGGTACGACTGAAAAAAAAAAAATGAAACGAAAATGCAGACAACTGTAAAAAAAACTCTATTCCCTACGACCCATGTGCTGCCGATTTTCTTTCTTTGCAGGTGATATATTTTGTTGCAAGTGCTAGATTAAGTTGATGTTAATTCTTATTAATTTTTACAGAAATAAAATTTCCGGTGGTGGGCTATGGAAAGATTAATGGAATATGCTAAGGATAAGCGACAAGAGACTTCGCTGGAAGCAGTGAATTAATATGAACGGTATCGCAATTGAGTATTTTTAGAATCTGGAGATTTTTCCATTTTTACAGCACATTCATTCCTATGCAAAATTGACACATGAAAATTCAATTCACTGAGTCCAATTACTACTTCCATATGCAGTTACCGATAAAAAATTTCAAAAACTTTAATTTGATCTTTTTTTCAATGCTCTGAGCAGATTTTTTATATCTGAGAATCGAATATCCGGGTATTTGGTTTTAGATTCGGATGTCAAATAAATCGGGGTATTCGGATAAATTTAAGCTCTATTCCTATGTGAGTCCCTACTGGAGTTCTTTTCAAAGCGTCGAAGAAAAAAAAAAACATTAAACAACCTGAAAATTCCCAAATTAAATCTCGAATTACTTTTTTGCTTCAGTTTTTATCGAAATCAATGCTTAGCTTATGAAATTAAAAAACATGATGCTGCTAGCCATGCACTAATATCAGAAATTTAAGCATTAACAAGGTTTTTTGCTTGATCTTTCATATAAAAAAATGTGGTTTTAATGTTTGATTCAGTAAATGGTAGCTTTTTTTTTTTTTTTTTTTTTTGCAATTCTTTTGCAGTTTTTTTTTGTAGAATTTTAATTTAATAACGTAACAACTGGGCGCGCTGAACCAGCGGTAGCCGGCAAGCCCAGTGTCTTCAGGGATTCTTCCTATCTTGATAAAGAAAAAAAAAAAAAAAAAAATCAAACAATGACTGTAAGACATTTTGCAAAAAATAAATTAGAAATGGTAAGTACACGGAAACATAATCGTCAAAATTAAGGCGTTTCAAAGTGTTACTTATTGCGGCTTAGTACAGACACAGAATATTTTTGCAGTTCCTTTTATTATAAACATTAAAAAAAATAAACTATGAAAAGTGAGGTGATTTGATATTAAACCCCAAAAGCAAACAGACGCCACATGTTATGACAAAAATCAAAGTATTACGCATTCGTAATTTGTAGTACGTATTCGTACGTACGCATTCGTAATTTTGAGAGATTTTTTAAAATCGCCAAATTTTTCAATAGAATTGAACTTCGAGCATCTTAAATTGCTATTGGGAGATCTAAAAGTGCTAAAAAAAAAAAAAAAAAAAAAAACTAAATTGTCAGTCAAAATTTTTACCATCATCTGGAGCAGCTTCCGATTCTTTGCAGCAGAAAACAACGAAAAATAAAAAAAAATTCACATGAGTATTTCTGACATTACGTTAAAAAAAAAAAACATGTTCAAAGGCCATAAAGAAGTAAAACTTATAAACACATACCATTAACCCTTAGCCTCGCACTAGCCGAAATAGTCCCGAGATAATTGGTCGCCGAACATCTGAAAGTCCCTGAATCTTCCGGTTGCGCATTTTTAATATACAACGTCCCGTCATTTCCAATCTGTTCAAATTTTCATATTTAAAAAAAAAAAAAAAAAAAAAAATTAACAATTTTTTTTCGACCATAACCGTACAAGTTATTGGAAAATACAGTTACCTGATATTTTAGAGACGAATTAATCACAGCCTCGTTCCTCATCCACGTTATATTTGGCTTAGGATCTCCATCAGCTATGCAAGTAAATCGAACGGAATCTCCAATATCGGCAACCCAATCCAACGGAGTTCGAAGGAAATGAGGCTTCCCTATTTTTTTTAAAATAAAAAAAAATCGTTTTTAAAATAAAATTTTGTAACCAGAAGAAGAACTTCCTACAATTTTTATACAGAGTATAAAAATAATCTGGAGACGGCTGCTTAAAAAATTTAAAATTTGAGATATAGAAATGATATTTTGGAGATTTACTCCAGTTAAAAAAAATCTCACTGAAATAAAATATGGGTCCCCAGTGGGTCCCCAGTATGTCTCCAGTCCCCAGTCCTCCAGTGTGGGGACTCCCCACACTGGAAGACTGGGAACTAAGGGTGAAAGCAGGGCCAAAATTATAAATGGAAAAGAGAATCAAGTGATACATCATTGGATAGAACTCTCCGAGACGAGAAAAATGCAGATTCAATTGCCTCGATGTCTTTATTCGTTTCAAAATGGTGGAAGGGAGGATCGCAGTTTTATTTCAATAAATCAAGGAAACCAGTGACCCTCCCCCGTACCAAAAAAGAGGCATAAATTATAAAATAAATGATTATAAATTATACAAAAAATTGGATACATAAAAAATGCATAAATTATGTATCAATAAGTATGCATAAAATGGATAAAAAACGTTGAATAAGCATAATAATATTAGAAAAACTTTCCTGCTTTATGATTTCAAAAAACTATGTCATAAGCAAAGAAATATTAACATTTATAAAAGATTTTTTAAATATTTTTCAATATTTTAAAAAAATTATGCAAAAAATTTTTCGAAACAAGAAACAATCAATAATATTTGAAAAATATTGACAAAGATTTTAAAAAAATTTTTGTTTTTGCTTAAAAAAATATTTGCATATTTTTAAAATATTGAAAAATATTTTATAAATATTAATATTTCTTTGCTCAGTGGTATGCAAAAATTATGTACATCCAGATTTTTATGCTTAAAAAAAATTACGCATACTCAAATTTCGGTGCTGGAAAAAATATGCATAAACTTTGCAAAAATTATGTATGTCCAAATTTTTGTATAAATGATACAAAAATAATAAACTTTTTTATATAAATTTTTTTGCATTTATTTTGCAAACATTTTTTACACCTTTTATACCACTTTTTTGTACGAGCGAGACCACCCATCAAAAATTAAAAAGATAAAAAAATCAAAATTACACTTCCCAAATTTACTACAGACAAAACAAATACTCCCAGAGGTAAAGAAAAATTGAAAAGTCGTCACTAGGGGGCTAGGGGACTGGGTGCAGCTACCAAATTTGAACTAATTCTTTAAATTTTTATTATTTTCCAACGAAGCCGTAAATCTGCATTTAGGGGCAGGGGGGTGTAATTCTCTCAGTTGGAGGACTTTTCGGCATATTAGATCTAAGAGGGAACCGGGAATGTTCAGTAAAAAATACACCAGAGGTACTCGAAGAGTGGACTCGAATTCTTTAAACTTTGGCCCCCTGCTATTTTGGAACAGGTAAAGATAACGAGACAAACAAAACTCCAATTTACTCGTCTCGGAGAGCTCTATCCAACGATGAATCACTTGAACCATGTTTCCATTTAAGATTTTGCCCAGCCCCCCAGTCCCTACAAGTCCCCCAATGGATGGGGCCGACCCCTCTTATGGAAACGGATTCCCACCTTTAAGTCATGAAGTAGATTTTATTTAACTGGAGTACAAGTCCCCAAAAATTTTTTTCGATATCACAAATCTTTAATTTTTCACCGAGCCGTCTCCAGACTTTATATCTCCACCTTGTAATATTTACCTTTTCCTGGTTTCTGCTTCTCCATCCTTGCAGATCTGGATTTAACTTCTCCCAACGGGCTTTTCGCCATGCACTCATAAACTCCCATATCGGAATCCAACGTTTTTTCGATCATCAACGTTCCATCTTTCAATACAGAATACCTCGGATCCTTCATGTTGATTTCGTTACTGAAATACAATTTTCATCGATTTTTTTCCGTTTCTAAACAGCGCGTAAAATTTACAAATCGTACCTATTTTTCAACCAAACGACATCAGGCTGCGGATCCCCTTCAACTTTACAATGAAACGATGCTGTCCCTCCGAAATTAATTTCGATGTCTCTCGGTTCTTCGACAATCGCTGGTTTTCCTATTCAAAAAAAAAACGGTATAATTTTTTTTTTTAAAAGACGTATCAGAAAGATAAATAAACATGATAAATGCAATTATCACGGTCTAGTAATTATATGGTAAAACACCCATAAAAGCTTCCGGTTTTTTGAACCGCCCAAAGGCCGTACGGACTCGTACACAAAATGGAATTGAACAAACAATAACAAAGGCAACAGGTGACTTACGGCAATGGAAATCGTCATCCGACATTGAAGTTAATTCCTTTCCTTCCATGGCCGATGGTTGTGTGCATGTTGCCGATGCCTGAGTCGATTTCATATTGTCTCGTAATAGGTGAACAAGCCATAGTATGTGACAGTCGCAAATTAAAGCGTTGCTGTCTAATCGCCTAAAAATAAAATAATAAAAAAAAAAATTAAAAAATATGTAAAACTTGCTAATGAATAATAAGTACTTACAATCGGCTTAGATTTTTTAAGTTCTTAAGCGCGCCGGGAGGAACTCTTTCTAATCGATTATTGTGCAAAAATCTGAAAAGAAACAAAAATTTTAAGGTTTTGGGATGGACACCTCATGGTAACCCGGCGGCAGCCCTTATCAAGGGATCGTTCCGGACGAAACGATCATCTTTCATCTGAAGTTAAATCGAAAAAAAAAAAAAAGTATCTGTTATTCCTGAAAATACTCAACTTACGACCTCAACCAAGAACATTTACTGAGGCGCAAATAAGTGATTTTTCAGCAACCCAATCTCGGAAATGATTAACCTTTCCGTTTATACCAGCCCAGGAGGAAAATTTTTCCAAGCGGAACAATCTCTTTTTTCAGAAGTCGAAACCTCTGAAGGATAAACAGAACAACAAGAAAAAAAAATTGAGAAAACGAAAAAGAAAGGGAAAAAAAAATCACAAAACTTGATTCTTTCTTTCTTTTCCTCCCTTTTTACGCGGTTTGATCTAACCTTAAAACCACGTCAGACGTTGCCAGACAGTCTGGCAACTTTCGACCGGAGTGTGACAGCACCAACAAAAAAAAAAAGGTTGAAATCGCCTCACATGATTTTACGAAAAAAAAAAAAAAAATAGAGAAAGAAAAATTGATTTCAGTAGCTAAAAAAAGAAGAGTAACATTTCCTTTCGCCAAAAGTTATCAATTCGATTTTCCCGTATTAACCGTTCGCAGGGATGGCAATCCCGGCTCCGAAAGATAAAAAGGTTCGATTCGGTTCGGTATTTTTTAAAAGTGAAAAATAGAGTTCGGTCCGATTCCGGTTCTGAAAATGCTGCCCAGGTGTTAATATATCAATGTAAACAGTAAAAAAAATAACTGTATTTTAACTGTTTTTGTAATGTCTTCATGCTGTTTACAAGCTGTAAACAGCATGTATTATGAACGAAAATGCTTACTTTCATTTTGCTATCATTTCATTATCATTTTACTATCATTTCACTATCAGTTGAATATTCTTTTGCAGTCAATATTTAAGCCCAAACAAGTACCCGGATAATACACGGATAATATCGAGTGTGCTTTGGTGTAATACACCACTTATTGAGCCCGATAATATCCGGTCTTTTTAAGACATTTTGCACTTTGAATTAAATACGTTGCAATCGTTCTGCAGCTACAGCTAAAACAATGCTTTTCCATGGACAATCAAGTCAAGGAAGTAGCAATGGCAATATTGCTAAATTTAATAGCTCAAAAAGATAATATTTCAAAAGCTTGTCTTTATTACAAAAGCAAAAGTTTCATTAACAATTTGACTTCTTTTAAAATTTGAGTTTTGCATATATAACTGAACCACAAAGCAAACTGTACGCTAAAACCCACCACTCCTAATATCTTCCTTCCAAAATCGAAATTCCGAAATGTCTCAACTTGATGATCCTATATAGGCTAAATACAATATAAAAATACAAAAATCAGAATTTTCGGACTGAATCCTGATTTTTAGAACGAGATTTTCAGTTTTTACAATATAAGCTTTCGCCAGGATATATAAAAAAAATTGATATTTCGTTTATTTATAAGGCTAGAGGGATAAAATTTTGCATCTGGGGGTTTATCGATCCGAAAAATCCAAATCTAAAGTCAGATTCACGAAAATGTGAAGTCTTTATGCTTGTTACAGGGAAATTAAGACCCAAAATATTATAATTGGACCCAAAATTTACAAAACAGCTGAAGTCTCGGCTCAGGTGCCTCGACTATTACTAAAAAAACACTTTTACCTTTTTTCTTTTTTACCGTTTTACCTTTTTTTCCCGGATAAATACCGTGTAAAAAGTCTTAAAATACCCGGGTATTATCCGGTGCACAGAGCAAATAAAACTACGTAGAGCTGTAACTCCCATGTAAAGTTTGGAGTCGGATGACATCATGTTTAGCTTATGAAGATATGACGTCATCCATAAGCTAAACACGTTGTCATCCGACTCCAAATCGTTCATAAGAGTGGCACCCCCCTGATCCGGTGGAAATACACCACATTTACACCGTGTAAATTTGGTGTATACACCGTTCTTGTTGTCTGGGGTAAAAAGCATCTTCCTTTTTTTTTTTTTTTTTTTTTTTTTTATAACTTTTTATTTGGTAAGAAAAAAAAATTGAATTTACAGCATGATGAAAGTCAAATGATAGTAAAAATATGTTGGAGATTTGAAGAATTTTGAATAACTGTTTTTTAAAAAAAGATGATAAATTTACAGCATGATGAAAGTAAAATGATAGTAAAAACGTTTTGAAGATTTTTAAAAAAATTAATAGCATGTGAACAGCGCGTTAACGAAAAGTTTTCATGCTGTTTTTAATATATCTTTTTACTATCACTGTTTACATACTGTTTTCACGCTGTTTACATGCTGTACCATTGATATCACTAACACCTGGGTGGTGAGAAATTGTTCGGTTTCGGTCACGATGAAAAATTTTACGCACAAGGTTCGGTTCGGTTCGGTTCGGTTCCGTTTTACGTTCAATCAAAAACCGTTTTCAGCTTCGATTCGGTTTTTATAATTAACCGGGGTTCGAATTTTGTTTCGGTTCGGTTCCTTTTAGAATCCGGTTTGGCTTTCGGTTCTGGTTCCGTGTTTTTTAAAACGGTTCGGTTCCGGTTCTAAAAATGCCAGTAAGATTTTGTTCGGTTCGGTTTCGGTCACGATGAAAAATGTTTCTGTTAAGGTTCGGTTCGGTTCGGTTTCTTTTTGTTGCAGCCAAAAACCGGTTCCAGGTTCAATTCGGTTTTTATAATTAACTGGGATTCGACTTCGGTTACGGTTCGGTTCCTTTTAGATCCGGTTCGGTTTCGGTTCTAGTCCTGCGTTTTTTAAAAAGGTTCGGTTCGGTTCGTTCCGGTTCTGGTTCCATGTTTTTTAAACGCTTCGGTTTCGGTTCGTTCCTCATAAACGGTTCGGTTCCGGTTCTGAAAATGCTAGTTGGGAATTGTTCGGTTCGGTTTTAGTCACGATGAAAAATTTTTCCGATAAGGTTCAGTTCGGTTCGGTTCCTTTTTAAGATGCAGCCAAAAACCGGTTCCAGCTTCGATTCGGTTTTTATAATTAACCCGGGGTTCCACTTCGGTTTGGTTCGGTTCCTTTTAGAATCCAGTTCGGTTCGGTTCGGTTCCTTTTTAAGTTGCAGCCAGAAACCAGTTCCAGCTTCGTTTCGGTTTTTCATAATTAACCGGGGTTCGACATCGGTTTCGGTTCGGTTTCGGTTCCGGGTTTCCCGAAATTGCTCGCCCTCGGTTCTGATTCCGTGTTTTTGGAAACGGTTCGGTTTTCGGTTGGTTCGGGTTTTCCTGAAATGGTTCGGCTTCGGTTCTGGTTCGGTTCGCTCCTCGTACACGGTTTGGTATGGGCGCCGGTTCGGTTTTCTTCCTCGTCTTACTTCGGTTAGATTTCGGTTTGGTTCGGAACCGTTTCAAAACTTTTAATGGGTTCCGGTTCCGGTTCGGTTTCCCGGTCAAAATATTTTCATCGGTTCTGTTTAAATTCGGTTTGCCATCCCTGACCATTAGTTTAAATATATAAATCATGCCGTTATTTAGTTACCAAATCTCATTCATAAGGGAAAAAAAAAAGAAATTATTCCCTTCAAAAGTAAAAGGTGCAGGCGAAAAGGGGGGGGGGAGGGGGGAGAAGGCTCAATATTAGAAAATCGATACTTTGAAATTTGAAACTCAAGAAAATGAAAAAGTTTTTTAGTGGAGTTGAAAAATAATTAAAAACAAGAAGTAGTAGAAGAAGAAGAAAGAGAAAAAAAAAGTGCGAGAAAAGTTAACAGGCTTCCGAGTTTTCAAAAAAAGAAAAACCATCGGGGCGTACGAGAGAGGGAGAGAGAAGGAAAGAAGAAAAAGAAAATTAAAGAGAGACGAGCGGGGGGGTTTTTAAGTTTTTGGATTAAATTCCTGACCGCGTGCCTTTACTTACAATCGCTCTAGTCGGTGCAATTCGCTAAATATTTGAGAATCTAGTGCTTCTATTTTGTTGAAGTGCAGATATCTGTAATTTACAAGAGAAAAAAAAAGGCTGAAACAAAGTTTCTACGTTCTGATACTCACAATCGCTCTAACGAGGTCAAATTGGAAAATGTTTCTTTTGGAAATTCCACGAGTTCGTTGAAATGAAGATATCTGTAAGGAAAAATTAATGCGTTAAATTTGAACGTGAAGATAATTTTATATTTGTGAGTTGAACCGTACGCGAGAGCTTTTTGTAAGTCTTTTGTCTTTTATCTATTATGCTCTTTTGTAAGGATTTTCGTAAAGCAGTTTGGTAATAAAAGAGAAGAAAAAAAAGTAGTGGCGGAAAAGCAGACAAGAGCCTCTGGTGTATTTAAAGGAGGAAAAGTTTTTAAAATGAGGGAGTTTATACTTCGTAAGGTGTTCCAAAAATAACGAATTTTCCAATTCAAATTTGGTCAGCCTCCGGAATTTGCTCCTTTGAGTACACCTAAACATCTGAATTTTTTCTGATTTTGAAAATGACGGGAAAGCGTGCAGCCGTGAGTCGGAAAATTCCAATAAGAAGAGAAAAGTTTATTTTTTTTAGTCGAAAAATACTGGTTTCCTATCAGAAATTTTGCGTAAATCACGAATTTGAAGTCCGCTTTTCTGTATCTGCTTTAGTTTTCTTCCAGAGCTTGAAAATAAGTGCCAAACTATGAACTTATTATGTTTGGTCACTTAAAGCATTTTTTTTTTTTTTTTTTTTACTTACATTTTTGTTTCTAGCTCGAAAACTGGAGAGAAAATAAGAAAACTGACTTCAGATTCGTGATCTACGTAAAATTCCCGATAGGAATAGACTATTTTTGGTCGAAAAAAAAAATATCGACTTCTTTCTTTTGGGAATTTCCCGATCTTTAAGCTCGCGGCGGCACGCTTTCCCGCCATTTAAAAATCTGAAAAAATTCAGATTAGACTGGGATATGGGGGCATATTCCTGCATAGGACTACGTCTTTGGGATACTGTCCTAATATTGCCAAATTGAAACAATAAAACGATTTAAACAAACTAAAATTTTAATTCAAGTCTTCAAAGTTAAAATTTTAATATTTTTTTAAAATGTAATTAATAAAAAAGAAAAATTTTTCCTTTTGTAAAAAATTTCTAATTTTGTCGACTTTTCTTTACTTATTAGGAAATTTTTGTTAGGGAAAAAAAATTAGGAATATTTTGTTTAGGAAAAAAAAAATAAAAATATTTCTTTTAGGAAAAGAAATTAGGACTACTGATTTTAGGAAAAAAATTAGGGATATATTTTAGAAAAAAAATTAGGAATGTATTTTTTTTTTAAAAAAATTACGAATATTTTTTTAGGAAAAAAAAATTAGGAATATTCTTTTAGGAAAAAAAAATTAGGAATATTTTTTTAGGAAAAAAAAATTAGGAATATTCTTTTAGGAAAAAAAAAAAATTAAAAATATTTCTTTTAGGAAAAGAAATTAGGACTACTGATTTTAGGAAAAAAATTAGGGATATATTTTAGAAAAAAAATTAGGAATGTATTTTTTTAGGAAAAAAAAATTAGGAATATTCTTTTAGGAAAAAAAAATTACGAATATTTTTTTAGGAAAAAAAAATTAGGAATATTCTTTTAGGAAAAAAGAATTAGGAATATTTTTTTAGGAAAAAAAAATTAGGAATATTTTTTTTTAGGAAAAAAAAATTAGAGGGTGCAAATTCGCTAAGGAATGTTGGACCAACATGTTGGTACAACGTGTACAACATTCCCTTGACATTCCTTGTTGTAGCAACATGTTAGTCCAACATAGTGAATTAGCATTAGTTAGTCCATAGTGAATTTGCACCCCTACGCTGAAATTAGTGTAGAATGTTGGTACAGCAAGTTCGTACAACATGTTGGTTCAACTTGTTGGTACAAGTGTGGCGGTGGCCAACATGTTGTACCAACTCGTTGGTGAAGAATTGAATTTCGGCGTAGGAGTAAATTCTGCAATAGTCGATTCGTTCGTTTGTCAAACATGTTGGTACAAGTTGGTGCAACAAGTTGGAACAACATGTTCGTCCAACTTGTTGTACCAACATGTGCGTACAACTTGTTGTACCAACAAGTTCGTCCAACTTGTTGTACCAACATGTTGATCCAACATTCTATAGTGAATTTGCACCCTTAGAAAAAAAAATGTTATTAAAAAAAATTAGATTTTGGATGCAAATTTACTGTGGAATGTAGGATCAACCTGTTCGTACAACAAGTTCGACCAACATGTTGTACCAACATTCTACACTAATTTTGGTGCAGGAGTAAATTCTGCAATAGTCAATTCGTTCGTTTGTCAAACATGTTGGTCCAAAAAAGTAGTACAACATGTTGGTCCAACATTCCATAGTGAATTTGCACCCTTAGGAAAAGTAAATTAGGAAAAACGGTAGGGAATCTCCTTAATTCCTCATCTTTTCCTAGTTTGTTCGTTTTCTAAGATTGTCCTTCTGACGTTATTCAACCGCTCTTTGCGGTTTGTTCTTTGCTTGCTCTTTTCTTTATACAACCATATTTTTCACTAAATTAAGCCTATCGGTTTCCTTTCCCTATATAATCTCAATTACCATGAAAAACTAAACGATCCGCCAGAAATTAAAAACAAAAAGCGAAATCGTGCTAGAAATGATCGGAAACCAATTAAACTCTTATTTTTTTTCAAAAATGAATAAATGGAAAAACCATTAGTCGCTCATGGAAAAATTAAAAAAGCAAAACCGATCTTAACAATAAAATACTCAAAAAGTTAATTTCGGTGCAGGAACGATTTTTAATAAAATTTTCATAATTCTTCTTTTTTTTTTATTGTTAAATCCGCTTTTTCAACTCCCTTCCTCGTTTAAACACTTAAACAGAAATAAGGATTAATTTATTTGATCTTTTTCGTCATTTTCCTTTTTTCCAAGTTCGATCAAATATTTAACTCCCAGCAGACTCACGAAAAACGATTTTCGTTTTTCGAAACTTTAACGCTGTAAAACGGGGAAAAAATTTTTTTTCGAAAAGTCTCGAAAATAATACAAAAGGATTTCATTATGCAAATTGAAACGTCATGTTTGCTAACGACTTTTAATCCCGTATTTTCTTCTTCTCCCAGGAGTATAAACGAGTACCTTTTTTTTTATTATTTTAAAATTAAGTCGAATACTTACAACTGCTCTAATTTAGGAAGGTTGTGAAAAACGTGGCCTTCGATTTCCCTGATCCGATTTTTGTACAAATATCTGGAAAAAAAAATTTTAGAAATGAAATGGTAGGTAATATGAACTTGGCCTACTTTACTCAAGCCTGAAAGCGGTAACTTGGCAACAAGTGTCTCAATCTTAAAAACTGATGCAATCGGTACGAAAAAGTGATGCAAAAAATCGTGTAAAATATTTGCAAAATAAATGCAAAAAATTTATATAAAAAATGTAGTATTTATGTATTTATTACACAAAAAAAGCATAAATTTTTTTTTAGTCCCAAAGTTTGAATATGCCATAATTTTTTCTAGCATTAAAATCTGGATATGCATCATTTTGCATAATTTATGCATCTAATTTTTTTCAAATCATAAAGCAAGAAAATTTGCAAAGATCATGCATGTTCAAATTTTTTTCCATTTCATGTATAATTATTTATGCATCATTTTTTCCATTTTATGCATACTCATTTACGGATAATTTTTCCATTTTATAAATACTTGTTTATGCGTAATTTTCGCGTAATTTATGCACATCATTTTATTCAAATCATGAAGCAAAAAATTTGCAAATATCATGTATATTCAATTTTTTTTTATAATTGTTTTTTTCTATTTTATGCATACTCATTTATGCATAATTGTTTCCATTTTATGCATAAATATTTTTCCATTCTATGCATACTTATTTATGCATAACTTTTTCCATTTTATGCATACTTACACGGAAAAAAAAGTTCGGTTCATGTTACTGAATGTTAAGTTGGGTCTTGTGACATCTGAACATTTGAGTTGATAATACTAAAAATTAGGTAATTATTACTAAACGTTGTTAATCATGACGAACTCGTAGTAATAATTACTAAATTTTCGGTATTATCAACCCAAATGTTTAGATGTCACAGGACCCAACTTAACATTGAATAGCAGGAACCGAACTTTTTTCTCCGTGTACTTGCGGATAATTTTTCCATTTTATGAATACTTGTGTATGCATAATTTTTGCGTAATTTATGCATATCATTTTATTCAAATCATAAAGTAAGAAAATTTGCAAAGATCATGCATATTCAAATTTTTGTTATAATTATTTTTTCCATTTTGTGCATACTTACTTACGCATCATTTTTTCGATGTTATGCATACTTATTTATGTATAATTTTTCCATTTTATGCATACTTATTTATGCATATGATTTTTTAAAATCATAAATAAGCAAGAAAATTTGCAAGGTCATGCATATTCAACTTTTTTCCATGCTTTTCATTCCTCTCCATAATTATTTTTTCATTTTATGCATACTTAATTATGCATGATTTATGCATAATTAAATTGTAGGATGAAAGAAATTTTTTCCGGTAAAAAAAAGTTCAGTTCTCCATACATCATTTATGCATTTTTTATGAATGTCCAATTTCTTGTATAATTTATACATAATTTTTATATAATTTATGAATTTCGTTTTCGGACTTCCGTGACTGACAAGATGAATTCTGGCTTTCTGCAAGGCTGAATATTTTGCAATATCTTTTCCCAAAGGTCGTTGTCATGAACCCGTTCAAATGTGAGCGAAAATTGTCAGTTTTTTTCGTAGTCCTGCCACTAGCTAAGTAATAAAAATCACAGTGTTGCCAAATTCAGCGCTGCGGCCTGGTTAAGGTACGCCGTGTATGAAATCATTGTTTTCTAATGAAAAAAAAAAATAGCGCAGCTTGAGTGGTATTTAAACAAGGAGTAAAAGGCTCCTTCAAAACATTTAAAAAACGAAGAAAAAAGCTCCCTTACCACGGAACGTATCCAAATAAATGTCATCTGTAAAGTTCTTTTTTTTTTTTTTTTTTTTTTTAAATATTACCACGAATAAATCACCGCAGCTTTTTTGCGTATAAAATATGAGGTCGTTATTTTCTCATCGCACATTGGGATCTTTTAAAAAATGGTTACTAAAATCCCGGTGACACTACTGCGTGACGAACGTCTGTCAGTGTTTTCGGAGTGTAGGGAGATATTTTTTAAAACCAGGGAATTTTTTTTTTTTTCACCCTCGGGCCACATTAAAAATTTTGACAGAGACTTGACTATTGAGCCTAACCAGTTCAAAATGTCAAACCCGGAAATTCCGAGCGCCGGAGGTCAACTGACGTATCTCCAACGTGCATGTAAATGGAGATAGTCCGTTTTGGCTGTTTTTCAAAAATCATGTTACGACAAGTCTACGCAAACACAAGCGAGTAGTCGCATGATATTTAAACAGTCAAAACAACCACATGGTCTGTTCGTCGTTACTCGTAGGACAATTATACAGGTTCTTTTGCCACTCTTTTTGCTCTATCTTTTTAAAAATTTGCTCTAAATTGAAATCGAGTGCACCGGGAAACACGTTAAGTTATAAGCTTTCGATGCAATAAAAGAATTTGACTACAGAAGTTTTTAAAAAATCAAACCAAGCGGTCAAAGATTTTCGTTACTCGTAGGGCGGTTTGAACGGGGTTTTTCGAAGATTTGAAATTAAATCCAATTTTCTCCAAATCTATAACGAATATACTAAAACTAAAATTGGACAATAATCTTAAAGTCATAATAAACTGTTTGCCATAGTTTCCACTTTCATTAAATCGTTTTTTTTTTATCGAAAAAAAATCGCCTTTTGACCTCTCAGCAAAAACCTGCATGTCCTACGAGTAACAAAACGGGTGTCCTACGAGTAACGCAGTTATAAAGGGTTTTATTAAGAATAAGAAAATAATATGTTCGAATACAGAAGCTTTATTCTGCGATATCAACTAAAATAAAAATAATCAACTGAAGTAGAAAAAAAGATTTTTGATGACCAAAAAAATTTTAAAAAAATTAAAAAAAAAAAGACAAAAAAATTTTAAGCGCACTTCGGTAATTTTACCTCTTTAAAATAAACTTGGCGGCTTAGTAAAATTCGGCTCGATTTCGGGGCGAAAATATTAAAAAAAAAAAAAAAAAAAAAAAGTTTCAAATTGTTTGAAAGGACGCCTTAGATATATTTGTAAAAATAACTGTTGCCACGACTCATCGTTTCGCATATATTTAACTAATTGATTGATTAAGGCTTACATTTGACTGATGCATTCTCTCCACAAGACCGTATAAAAATTTTGAATTTATTCGCGCCCAAATTTCGTTACTCGTAGAACATTAGAAAACATTAAAAATTTATTTTTCCGGTAACTTTGGAATGTCCAGAAGATGCATAACGTTATATTACTATCTCAACCTTAAATTACAAAAAAAATCACCAAGATATCGGCTGTTTTTTCCCCGTAATGAGAACTTTTGTATTTTTTTCCGTTACTCGTAGGACATTTAATTTTTTTTTTTTTTATCTTATTTTTTTTAAATTACCGGTTTTAAAACTTAAATTCTGCTTAAGCTATATAAAAAGCTCATTTCATAACAAATTCAGTGATATATAGGTTTGTCTAGTTTGCATACGGACTTTTTGCTCAAAAATCGTAAAGTGAAACTGTGATTGATCCTGTTTTCAAGTCCAATTTATTGATTTTATTCACGAAAAGGTTTTTATCTTTTCTTTAACAATTTTTTTTTCAAAAATGTTTTCAAAATCATAAAATATATACTTTTAGCTTTCCATTGATATATAACAAGAGAGAAAAAAATCATTTTGAAATTTTAGTTTTTCGAAAATTTTTGTGTTAACAGACCCCACAAACAAAACATACTTTCTCCCATCACATATTGATGGCGGAGATACGTCAGTTCATTTTGATTTAAAAAATTTTTAATCGAATACTTACAAGTAACGCAATTCAGCCAGTCCGTTGAATACTCCATTTTGAAGTTTCGTTATATGATTATTATTGAGCAACCTAAAAAAAAATGTCATTATTCATAAATTACAAAAAAATAAAGATGAAAAATATATTTAAAAAAAAATATTCGCAGGGGGTTAAAACTCAAGAAATATTCATTTTAATCTTTGACAATCGCTGAGGACCACAAAAGTTTGGGAACATTCCAAAGACAAAAAGGTCCAAAATATTTTACACTAACAACACATTGAATTTCTTTCTTTAAAACGGGGGTGAATCTTTTTTGGCAATAGTTTCCGGGGCGTAATTTATTATGAATATAATCAGAAAAAGACCCGATTTCAGCGTCGTTGTTCTTGCCATTTTTCTTTTCTGGAAAAGATTTTCTAGTAAAAAAATATTTACTTACAATGTTTGAAGGTTTTTCAAGTCCTTAAATGTATTTGGTGGGATTTCTTTCAACTTGTTGAATCGAAGGTCTCTGAAAAGAAAAAAAAAGAAAAAAAATTAATTCTTTTTTTTTTTTTTTTTTTTTTTTTTGAAAAAATAAGTTTTAAAGGTTTAGTAAACAAACTAATTTTTTAAAAAATTAGTTTCAAAGTACTAAACCATTTTTATATAAACGTTGTTTACAAATTAAGAAACCCAGGTAAAAAAACCAGGAAAGCAAGACCAAATCAGGAACTAAAATTAAACTAGTTGGTCAATTTTCAATTAAGAAGGTTCTACAGAGGAATTGAAGTTTCTTAGTTGATCGGCCTCCTGCAACTTAAACATAGGCGCAACTTTGTTTATTTTTTAATGAAAGGATTTTCCGCCTACAAAAATTTAATTGAAATCGAATAATTTATTTAAAAAAATTTAGGGATGTTCCTCTTAACATTCTCCGTAGCTTATTACATGAAATTTGGATCCTTTATCATTATATGATGTTTTTAGTTGAATTTCCTCAAAAAAGTCCGATTTTTATAAACAAAACACCAGTATGTTTACAAGTTTTTTAAATGATTATATTGCAAAGCCCAACTTGTCCAGTGAAACATTCCAAATTTTTACTTTAATAATCATGATCTCTCTCCGAAACACACGATTAAATCCACAGGAAAGAAGCAGACAAGTATAATATTATAAGAAAAGTGTTAAGTTAAGGCCACTTACAGCAACCGTTCAGTTCATGTACATGTACAATATCCAGGATAAGAGATCAACGACTTTCAATTGTCATTCGGAAAAAAAAAAAAAACTCTTCCACACATTTTTCAATTCGACAACACAAACATATACAGAGAGAAAAAAAAAACAGGGAAACAGAAGGGGGGTGAAGTTTGTAATTTTCCGAATGATTTCACTTCCAAATGGAACTGACGTGAGAAGCAAAAAAAAAAAAAAAAAAAAAAAAAAAAAAAAAAAAAATTTTTTCATCGACATCGCTCAGTGCGACCAATTTAATTGAATTTAGTTTTTTTTTTTTTTCCCCTAACGAAAATAACATTTTTACGATTAATGATTCTCGAAAAAAATAAAACCCTTTCTTCGAATTGTTTACATCCGGTTTTTGTTACAAATTTCTTTTTTTTTTGAGAAAACTACGTGCCATGGGAAATTAAACGATCCCCTTTCTCCCTCCCTTTAATTTTTCCTAGAGCCATCATAGCTACTAGTTTTTTTTTTTTTTTTTTTTTTTTTTTTTTTACCAGCGTGATGAAATTTTCTCAGTATTTCAATTTTTTCGGTTCAGCGAGCTTTCGAGAAAACTGATTACATACAGTAATTTACTACTTTCTGCGTGGAAAGATAAAAAACGCCGATAACTATCATCTTCTTTTTTGCTCCCCTGATGGGGGGAGAACCCCCATCTCATCATTTTTTTTCGAGGAATAAAAAAAAAATCCTTCAAAAAAATCGCTTCAAACTATAAACAAAAATTTTCAAACCTTTTTCCTTTGTTAAAAACTGCCAATTTTTATTTCGGCGAGGGAGGAACAAAAAAAAAAAAAAAAAAAAAAAAAATCTGCACGAAGGGAAAAAAAAAGTTTAGGTCATAAAATCCATTTAAATCTTCTCATTTTTCAAAACAAAAAGTTCCTTTTTTTTTCCTTTTCCTTTTGTTAAAAATCGCTTTAAGCGAGTTAAGTAACACTTAAAAATTTAACCCGTTAACTTTTGAATTATGCGCCTTTCAATTTTGCATAAACAAAACTTTCCTCCTTTTCTCCTGGTGTAAGAGAAGAATACGTCTTTACTATTGTTATATACTCGTATTATAATTACGCGTTTCCCGGTTTTCAACTTTTCCTTGTATATTTTCAGGAAGTTTAGTCGGGAAAATAGCTTTACGTATACATTTTCCTTTTAATAAACTAGTCAAGCCCCTTGTATTATTTTAATTTTTTTTCCGAGAAGGAAAAAAAAAAAAAAAAAAAGCTCTTAAACATTATGAGAGAGATTATTATTAAAAGGAAAAACGAGATTAAGCGAAGAAATAAATAAACGTGAAAGTTAAAAAAAAAAGAGGAAAAAAACTCAAAAACTTTTTAATTATCATGTAATCAATCGGTGTTGATGTTGATGGACGTTATTCGAATGTTTAGCGATTTCAACTCTGTTTTTTTTCCCTCGGTTTATAAACGCTTCTTTGAAAAATTTATTACACTTTTTCGATTAATACTTTGTTAAAATAAAAAATTTCACTTTGAAGGTCTTATTTAAAAAAATAAAAAAAAAAAATAATGAGAAGACAAGCTTCTCTTAATTGATATTTTCGACTTCGACTTCGACTTCGAATTTTAATTAAAAGAATTTATTTGATAAGTTTTCAGCTAAGTATAAAAAGCTTCGGATTAAAGTTTGTTTCCTTTCTTCGAAAATATTGTTTGATCGATTTCGATAACTTAAAACCGTCTCGATTTCGTCTTTTCCACTTAATAAGTCAAGCCGATAAATTTCAAAGTCAGCCATTAGGCAAGACTCAATTCTCGACAATTTTAAGGGGACGGTTTTATAAGAAAAATTAATTTTTCTTGATTGCGTTATGTTCGTGAACAATTTTCATATTTCCATAGATAGCATATGGCGTTTTTACTGTTAAAAATGTAAAATTGAATTTGAAGTCAAGTAAAATCTGCTTGAAAAAAAGTCATTTTCACTTAACAAAGTATTTTTTTTACAAGAAAAAGGTTAATTGTACCCAAAAGAGGTCAATTTTACATCGATTTCAAGTCAAATTTACCAAACTTTCTTTTCGTGTAATATGAAACCACGAAAGCCCACGAAAGTTCATTGTTTATGGGTAAATTGTGGAATGTCAAGTTTAAACTTGGCAATTCTAGGATCAAACTTACCATTGTCGAGTTTAAACAAGACGTTGACATGTTCAAACTTGATATTGCCAAGTTCAAACTTGACATCGTCAAATTCAAACCGGACGTCTTCAAGTTTAAACGTGATATCGTCCAGTTCAAACCTGACATCGTCCAGTTACAACCGAACATCGTCAAGTTTAAATCTGAAATCGTCAAGTTTAAACAATTCACTGTCATGTTCCAACTTGACATCGTCCAGTTACAACCGAACATGTTCCAGTTTAAACATGACATCGTCCAGTTGAAACCTGACATCGTCAAGTTTAAACCTGAAATCGTCAAGTTTAAACAAGACACCGTCATGTTCCAACTTGACATCGTCAAATTCAAACCGGACATCTTCAAGTTTAAACGAGACATCGTCCAGTTCAAACCTGACATCGTCCAGTTCAAACCTGACATCGTCAAGTTTAAACAAAACATTGTCATGTTCAAACTTGACATCGTCCAGTTTAAACAAGACACTGTCATGTTCCAACTTCTTCTTCTTCTTTCAAGTGCCAGCTCCGCGACGAAGATTGGCTATCATCTGGACTATTTTTACCTTATCGACCGCTGCTCGAAAAAGACCCAAGGAATCGACACCAAACCAGTCTCTAAGATTTTTGAGCCACGAGGTTTTCCTACGATGTTCCAACTTGACATCGTCAGATTCAAACCGGTCATGTCAAGTTGAAACCTGACACAGTCAAGTTTAAACAAAACATTCCCAAGTTCAAACTTGACATCGTCAAATTCAAACCGGACATCTTCAAGTTTAAACAGGGTTGCTGTTTAAAACATTTTTTAATAAAAAACAGTTTAAAACGTTTTATATTATTTTCCCATGTTTTAAAACGTTTTAAAACGTCTTTTATTCGGCCTGGTTTTAAAACGTTTTAAAACATGTTTTAAAACACGTTCAAAATGTTTTAAATTCGTTTCTATTTTTATTAAAATTTTTAAAACGGTGTTTTTTATTCAAATGTTTTAAAACGTTTTAAAACACCGTGTTTTAAACCAATTTGTTTTAAAACAATCATCCCTGCGATTAAGCAACCATTATGAATATGAGCGGCTCATACAATCTATGGTATGGTCCATACCATAGATTGTATAAAATGAGTCCTGCGCGACAAATTGCGGGCTCGGGCCCCTTAAAAATGCATTTTAAAACGTATTTTATTCACTTAATAAAATACGGTGTTTAAAACAGTGTTTTAAAATGTTAGTGTTTTAAAACGGTGTTTTTTATTCAAATGTTTTAAAACGTTTTAAAACACAGTGTTTTAAACCAATTTGTTTTAAAACAATCATCCCTGAGTTTAAACATGACATCGTCCAGTTCAAACCTGGCATCGTCCAGTTCGAACCTGACATCGTCAAGTTTAAACAAAACATTGTCATGTTCAAACTTGACATTATCGTCAAATTCAAACCTGACATTTTCAAGTTCAAACGTGAAAACGTGACATCGTCCAGTTCAAATCTGACACCGTCAAGTTCAAACCCGACGTCGTCAAGTTCAATCGTATAGAAGCCTTGTCGGCTAATTGTTGAGTTTAAATTAATCAATTGTCGAGTTAAATTAATTATTGTATTTATTCTAAATTAATGAAACTTAGTTAAATTAATTGTTGCCACTCCCTTTAAAAAACCTATTTGGTTTAAATATAGAAATTTATTTATTATTTATTTATTTCTGAGATTTTCTCAAAAAAAATCCAATGTTTATAAGCAAACCACCAGCATGTTTAAAATTTTTGCAAATTATTTTTGTAAAAAGTTTATGAAACATTTTAATTAATACCTAAAAGCGAATTATTTTCATGTAACAAAAGTTGTGGAGAATGTTTTAGAGGAATATTCCCATAATTTTAAAAAAATTATTCGGAACAAATTAAATTTTTGTAGGCGGAAAAACCTTTCTTCAAAAAATAAACAATGTTGCACCCATGCTTAAGCTGCAGAAGAACAATCAATTAAGTAGAACATTCTTTAAAATGTTCATTAGCCTACATTCCTTTTTTACCCAAAATGACTTGTTCCAAACTGAAATTTACCAGTTTGGCTTAGGAACATAAAAACCAAATGGATGTAAACGATTTCGGTACAAACTTCGTTCCTTTTACTCCAACAAAACAATTTCCTCATACGTACATTTTATAATATTTTTTTTTTTCAATATAATTCAATGTTCAAATACGACTGCGAGCGCGCAGAACTCGTTCATAAAACTGAAATCCTTCAAAAGAAATTTCCTTTTCAGTCAATCATAAACTTTTCCTCCCATAAAACATATAAAACTTCAAATTCCTCCTACGTGCAAAAACTCACTGCACAATTCTCCTTCCATATACCAAATGAATTCACTTTTCAATGACTCAATACAGAATTTAAAGTAAGTTGTAAATTCCGAACGTGATGCAACTGATAACATTCGTGGAAAAGAAAAGAAAAAAAAAAAAAAGAAATAAAATTTTATAGTTTGAATCAGTTTATTTTTTGAAGTTTGCTGTTTTGAAAGTATTTTTTCCCCTCTTTTTTTTTTTTTTTTTCCTTTTTTTGGTTTATGGTTTTATGGGTATAACGTTCGAAAAAAAAAGCGACATCTCCGATGAGGGTTTTCATTTCGATAATTGATGCCCTCTTTTCCGATGTTTGCCTAGAGGTTTTTTTTCTCTGCATAGCATTTTTTTTTTTTTTTTAAAAATTCTCTTTTTTGTGAGATATTGAAAACGAGTTTTTTTTGGGGGGGGGGGGGGAGTGGGGGAGGAAACCAAGTTTCAATTTTCTAACCAACTTTATAATGAAGCTTATAATAAACTTTACGGATCGTATCAAGTTTCTTCTGCTATAAAACAACGATTTCGTCTTAACCCAATTGATCACCAAACTTTAATTGTATTCACTCGTCGAAAGATCTTGTAAAAAAGTTTTTGATAACAAAGTTTAATGGGAATCCATGTAAAGTTTTATTTCTCGGGTGCCAGAAAGAATATATAAATAAATAAATAAATAAATAAATAAATATTAACACCCTTTTTTTCTCGCGGGAAAAGAAAATAAAAAAAAATAAAACGAACACAAAAGCTCGACCCTAGGTCAAGCACGAGAGCCTAAGTGATTTATTTCCTTATTTTTATTTTTATTTTTTTTTTTTTCGGTTTTAAGCTCTTGTTTCCTTTCATCCCTCTGTGATATTTTACATTTTCGTAAGGCCATAAACAGCCTTTTTTTTTTCTCCCTTTTTTCACGAAAATCATAACGAAAACGTTTCCCCTGATTTTTAATGATGAAAAAGAAAAATCTATGGAGAATTTTTTTTTTTTTTTATCTCTGTCGGAAAAGCTTCCTAAGCGAGATTAATTGAATCTCTTTATTATTTTTTCCGTTCTATCCTTTTCTTTTTTTTTTTTTTCGACGAAAATAAGCCTTTTAAACTTGTGACATTTCTTTTTGAATGAATGTTACTAAATGTCGGCCATAAGGTCATCCTCCTTTCTTCGTATTACAGGTTTCTTATATCTCAAAAAAAAAAAAAAAAAAATTAACTCTGTTGGTAATGGCTTCGTTTTCTCCGCCTGAAAAAAAGATAAGGGAAAATGACTTCCTACTTTGATTCATTGTTTCAAAAGCACTTTTCCCTTCTTTATTTGAATTATATCGATTTCGAGAGACGTTATTCTAACCGAATTTTTTTCCTTTTTCCTTCCCTTAATTCCGGAAAAAGCTTCTGCGCCGTATATATATGGCAAAAACACGGTCATAGAAGTTGACGAATGGAAAGTTAGGTCGACAGCCGAGTAAGCTTGTGATAAATGTTCCTTTCGGATTCAAAACGATATACAAATGGAGACGAAAGTCGTAAGTTTTTTTTTCCCCACATCCTCCCCATTTTTTTTTTCATACCCGAAAGAGATTAAATCGTTACATCATTTTTCTTTTCGAGTTAAAACTTCATTTTAAAAAAAATGTATATAGATATACATGGTTCTTAGGGACCCCAAAAAAGAAAAAAAACTTAGCAAATAAAAAAAAAAAAAAAAAAAAATTGTGTACCCAGGGTTGATCCCCAGGTGACTTTGATTTTTTTCTTCCCTTTTTTCAATACCTAAAACTGTTTTTTTTTTTTTTTTTTTTTTTTTTTTAAATGCAAAACTCAAATAAATGATGCATTTTATTAAGAATAGAACGTAATTCGTTGCTCAATGAATTAAAACAATATAAAATGCAGCAAAAGACGAAAATAATTAATGTAAATAAATGAATACTCCCTCCGTTCCAATTATTAATTGCTGTGTTTCTAATTTTTATTCCCCATTTCGTAAGCTTTTGATTTTTGCAGGAAACTGTTTATACTACTTAACCCACCCACTCGAGCACTTTTCACACCACCCCTCATCCCCCCGGGTCCCTCTCTTCGGGAAAAAAATTAGTGAAAAAATTGAAAATTTGCATTATTTTTGCTCCGTTTCAAAAACGAAAGAGAAAAATTTGAATGTGATCGGAAATGAGAGAGTACATGACCCTAAAAAAAGAAAAAAAAAAAAAAAAATCTCCTATGAGAAAAGTTTTTGCAATTGTCGCAACCCCCAAAATAATTCGAGACGTCGAGTGTCCGACCAAGGGGGTGAATTTTTAAAATTCTATTAGATGGTCGCGTAAAGTTTGCTACTGGGGTTTTTTGGGTCGCTGATTTGATTCTGAGGTTTGTTTAAAAAATTAAAGATGGCGGATACAAGATGGCGGCGGCTTTTCTACCAATTAATTTTTTTTCTCTGAAATTCGTATCTTGGGATATCAGGGTCGCTGATTTTTGAAATTTTCTCTAAGATTAGGTTTTCAGTATTTAAAAATGGCGGACCATTTTTCAGAATTTATTGTTCTGACTGAAGTTACCAGAGGCGTAATTTCGTATCTGCTGATTGGAACTGCACGTTTTTTGCAAAATCCAGTATTTTTTATTGTGCTAGTACAGGTTTCGATTCATTTGAGCCTTGACAGAAGTAAATTATGGGCAATGTTTTGTGATAAATAAAAAAAAATTAATCCTAATATTGGGTCGAACGGTCACGCACAATCTCATTATTTTTCAAGTACCTGAAGGTCCGTCTTCTAAACCTTCTTTTGAATATTATATACTAAAAATTATTTGATGCAGTTTTATGACCCTTTACAAATCTCTTCTTTCTTTTTTCGTTTTTTTTTTTTTTTCCTTGGGCGGTTTTATTTTCGGTTCTCTCGGAACTACAGCTACCAGGAATATTTTTAAGAATTCTTTTTCTTTTAGGTCGTTCACTTTTTTTCTGGTTTTTTCCTCCCATTAAAAAGCAACCAATAACTTCGATTTTTAAAGTATTTCGTTTTCTCCTTTGCTAAAAAATTTACAAAAGTTTCCTACAAAGTCATCAGTTATATGCTAACGGCTTACTTTAGCGATAGGTGAATTTTTCGGTGGTAACTATGAAAAGTTCAAAATTGACTGATTTTTTTGTTTGGAAAAAAGTGAAGGAAAATATGTATGTCTTGTGAACAAAAAATAGAATCTAAAAATAGTTCGGAAATTAGAGATTTGAAAAATAAATTGAAAATAAATGATATTGATAATTTTTATAAAAGTCCGAATGAAGAATCGAAAATTAAAAAAATTGGAAAAATCAGTGGTTAAAAAAATGGAATAAAATCGGTCAACTTTTTTTAAAACTGCGTCAGAAGCGCTGTCCTTTGCTGGCCTAGATACCTTAAAAGTAAAAACTAAAAAAAATTAACAATCATAGTTTGCACCACCCAAAAAAAAAAAGAAATTACGTCTCTGGAACTCACCAAGAGTTTTTTGTATAGAAACGTCCGCCATTTTAAATTTTCGCAAATACTAAGAAAATCCAGGCTTATTGATACATTTAACCTGCAGAATCTTTTTCTTTATCAAATTACAAACATTTTGAGCTTAATTCGACCCCGATTTTCTTTGTTTTAGCTTAAAAGCGAGAAAAAAGAGGTTTGTACACGGAACGAAAGCCCTGAGACTATTCTTTTTTTCTCTCTTAATATCAGCAATTCGTTTTCGTGGAAACTTCATCGACTTTACTTTGTTTTGAACTCACATGGGAGAATGTGTATCGAGATCAGGAAGGCTCGTTAATATTTCAAATTTCGATTTGAAAGCTAATTAAGACAATGCAATAACTTTGTGCAATAATGGATTATCTGTATCGACGAGCACTCGTAACGCTTTAGAATATAAATTAAGCATCGTTTCCATTTGAAAAATCATTTTCTACAGCTTCAGCCTCGAGTTCCGGTTTCCGGTTTCTTATCCCCTCCTCGCAACAATGAATCCTCCATTTTAGAGTAGAGCATCAGTCGTTGGTTTTGCTCCGGGCAAATACATAGCATCTCGAATTACTATTCCCGACTTCTCCCTCATTTTCCCTTCCCATTCCAAAATTGTCTTCCCAAACCCCCGCCCCCATCCCCCGCCCCCATCCCCCCAACGGTACCCCCCCAAGGACTTTGTAAATTACCATAACTTAAAATAAGACCCATCCTAATCGTTTCCCAAAACCGTAAAGACTTTCAGGTTGCAATAGAATTTTCTTTCCTTTGCTCCGTTTTTTTTTTCGTTCGGGATAAAATGGGGGGAAAAAATGGAGATTGATGAAAGATAAAATGAAAAGTAGTGATTAAAATTAAAAACCCTTTCGGAATAATAATTTAATGACCGTGATGTGGAAAAAGCAACTGTCAAAAAAGTTTGAGCATATCTTCATGCTTCTTCCCAAGACTGATTTATAGAAACAATAAATCGTTGCTTGGGAGTTCATTAACGAGGAGGGAGAAGAAGATATCTCGAGGAGAAACAACAGCGGATTAAAATAAAGTTGTCTGTAAAGATGAAAAGGACATCTGCCTCGGAAAAGGAAAAACCACTTTCATTAACTATTTGACGTGATTTTATCATTAGTCCCTGACGAAGAGAATTATTTGAGTGTATTTATCACGTCATTTTCCTATTTTTCCTCAGACCTATTCCTATATTGTAAAAATTTTCCGAGAAGCACTCCCCTACGAAAAAATTACGAAAGAGCATTTTATTTTTGCAAAATAAAATGCAAAAAAAATTATTAAAAAAATGCATTATTTTTGTATCATTTATACAAAAGTTTGGACATGCATAATTTATTTTTATTATTATTAACTTCTTTATTATACGTTTCACTGTGAGCTAAATGGATCAGTCGGAAATTTTAAAGACTCGAAAGACGCGTGCCCAATACATTAAAAATAGATAACGCGAGGGAGTCTTTTTACGATCCCACTCGAATCTATTATAATTCGGGACAACTCGGTATTGTTCGGTATAGTTCGTTCTCGGGCGCGCATAGCAAAGAAACTAGCAGTTAGTTATTTTCACAACGTTTTGACACGAAGTGTTTATTTTGTACAAGAAAGAAGTTTTTTTTTTTTTTTTTTTTTAATTTACTTGTTTATTCACCAAAATGTGAATATGCATAAATTTTGTAAAATTTTATGCATTTTAATATGATTTTTAATATAATTTATGCATCTCACGTTCGTACGTAAGGTTTGGTGGAAACTAAAAATCTAAATTTAAATTTAAATGAAGATTGTACGAATGTACAATGTACGACGGCTAAACATTAAGAACCCAAAGAAAATAATCTGAGAAATTTTATTTCCTTTCAAAAATTCCCGCACTGATAAAAATTCGAACGACTTTTAACGGTTTCGTAAAATCTTAAACTTGACCAAATCCAATGTCACAAATATTTTCTTTCCCCGGAATTTACTCTAGCGACGCAGTTTCCTGCAAAAGATTAAAGAAAGATCGCAAACTATAAAAAAAATAGAAGTAGGATAAAATTTCTATCCCTCCAACCCTTTTACTGAAACAATGGGAAACATATTTCAATTTTTTTTTTTTTTTTTTTTTTTTTTTCTTTCTCCTTTTCCCAACATCGTGTCCTATCCTCTCATTCTCCTATTTCCTGAAAACCTTCCTCCCTGTCGCCATGACAAAATGAAACAATCGTAAACTCAAAGTTTTGAGTTTTACAAAATTGTAACCCCGGATATAGGACCCTTGTTCCCATGGCTGCTTGGAAAACATCCAAAGCCATAAAGAAGGTTCCTTCCCTTTCTCCCCGCGATTTTTTTTCTCTTTTTAGAGTTAATTCTTTAAAAAAAAAAAAGTTGCTTACATCATTTGTACTTCGGCATGTTTTACAACAATGATTTTTGTTCCCGTAATTTTTTTATGGAAACCCTTTTTTTTTTCTCCCAAAATCGATTTCCGTACAAAAATTTTAATATGTTAACGGTTTTGGTTTAAAGGGAACTTGACAGCTTGTCGTTCGGTTTTCCACTTTACAACAAAACTCCATCATCGGTTGTCTAGTTTTTTTTTCCCTCCTCCCTCAGAGTCGGATTTAAGACAAGCGAGGCCCTAGGCAACCGTCTTAATGCGGCCTAGGTGAATTTAGCGAGGTGGGGGGGCTCCTCCTAAACTTTTTTTCCGGATTTTTTTTCATCCTAAAAATTTGTTTTACGTTTGTCCTACTAATCACTAATTGTTTCTTTATAATGTTTTTTTTGCACACTCACCTGTGCTCCCATATACGAAAAAATTTAACACGTTCTTTGATAAATATAGCGTTAGGACTGAAAGAAAACTTCACTTTGGGTCAATTATTTAAATTAAAATGAAGTTTTTTAAAAAAATTAAATGGTCGGTAAAAAAAAAAATTAATTAAACAGTAAAAATGTTAAATGGTAAGTACTTTATTCCAAATATTACCTTAAATTAATATTTTGGTCAGTAGCAAAATTAAACCGAAAAAGAAAAATTAACTTTTTAAAAAAATTTTGGCCAGCCCAACACGTAATATCATGAAAACAATGTGATGTTGGATCAAAATTTCTTGTTTCGACAGGAACATCTTTCTGTTAACAGTATGAATAAAATGAGATTTTACGTTTAGATCATCAGACCCCAGATTTGAAATTAGCGACCCTGATATCCCCCCGAACACGAATTTTCGTGGGAAAAACTCAAGGTTTTTCCTTTTAATTCCCACGAATTGGGGATTAAAAGTTAGAAACACACACATTATATTTCCGGATAGAGGGAGTACATTCCATAAATTCATGTTTTTACTGCCCGGAAGACATTAATTTACTACCCGAAAATTGTTAATTTACTGCCCGAAAAGTATTAATTTACTGCTCGATCATTTTAAATACTGACCAATAATTGAAAAAAATACTGACCAAAAATTAAATAAAATACTGATCAAAAATTTAAAAAAATACTAACCAGTTAAATGCAAGCCAAAATGTTTTTCTTAATTTTATTATTGTTTTCAAAACTTTTCATTTACAGCAGCTATGAGCTCAATAAAAATGTATGCTTTTTATGAAATTATTATTAACAAAAATTAAAATTTATTTAAAAAAAAAATTTAGCTGATTAAAAATTGCAAAAAAACAAACCTATCACAAAAAATAGAATTTGCCAAAAAAAAAAAAAAAAAAAAAAAAAAAAAAAAAACCGAAAGCTTAAGTATTGACTGCAAAAAGTATATGAAACTGGTCAGAAAAGATCCAGCTCTGCAAAATGATCGGTTATTTTTTAAATAATTTTACAAAAGTAAAAATTCATATTCGTTGGAAAGTTAGAACGCCTCATTTCAAATTGATTTAAGAGCCTGTCCACGTCAAAACAGGTCGGTCCGCGGGGTCATGTCAGGGATTCCGGATTTGGTTTCACTATTGGGTAGGGTATATGGAACAACTAAGAAAGCCACCTCCGTTTGGTTCTATCACGCTTTTTAACGGAGTTATGCAGGTTTGAAATTTTTGAAAATTTTTTTTAGCCAAAAAAAAATCAAATGGGTCGATTTGGTTTTTTTCGTCTCCCGCCCTTATTTTTCAACCGATTTAGGTCGGGGAGGTCTTAAAATGATCAGGATAAAGTACTGAATCGAGTGAACCTTACACCTTTTGACCGGGCCGCCATCTTGAAAAATGGCGGCCGGAAACCTGTTAAAAAAGTACCGAATCTTCAACTGCTTCTACAACCCCTTCCCCATAAAAAAAATTTAATTTTTTTTTTCACTAAAAAATTCCTTTTTTTATAAGCTTTCGATTGGTTATAGGGAGAATATGGACCCAAACTTGCTTAGGGGTCAAAAAATTAATTTTTGGACGATGAAACCAAAAATTTCCAATTTTTCGTGGTTTTCCATCGGATATTTTAGTGTTGTTAGCATAATAATCTATGAAGGCTTTAAATATTGGTTCGCAGGGCAAATATTAACGTTTTAGGACCTGGAACAAATACTTTTATTGAGCCAAAGTCAATTTTTTATTTAATTTCAAAATTTTATATGAAATTTTTGCTGTGATTAATGGTGGTAAGAACATAATTACTTTAAAACAACTATATTCTAAGTATGTGCATCAGGGTGCCCCTTATTTTGGCGATTTTCGAATTTCAAGTCGCTTACACCCGAAAATAGTTCTCCATGGTGCACTGAAAAACCCAAAGCCAAAATTAAAAACCAAAATATGGCAAAAAATCGTGGTAAAGTGGCAAAAGATACCAAGTCCTGAATTTTACTCGTATTTTGGTGTCTAGCTCAAGAACCGGACCAGATATAAAAAAAAGGACTTTAGATTCGTAATCTACGGAAAATTTCTGATAAGAAAGAACATTTTTTTGCGGAAAGAAACTAGTTGATTTTTTCCCTTATTACGGAAATTAGGGGCCATTCAAGTATTACGTAAGCATGATTTTGGTGAATTTGAACCCCCCCGTCCCGTTGTAAGATATTTCGCCATACTTAGCTTATGGCGAAGATGATTAATGCGGACCCCCCCCCCCCAAAAAAAAAAAAAATCTTACGTAATACTTGAACGTTCCCTTATGGCAATTTCGCAACTTTAAGCTCAAGTCACCACGCTTTCCCGTTGAGTAAACAATTTCGGAAAAATTCGGGTTTTTCAGTGCACCATGAAGAACTATTTTCGGGGGTAAGCGATTTGAAATTCGAAAATCGCCAAAATAAGGGGCACCCTGATGCACATACTTAGAATATAGTTGTTTTAAAGTAATTATGTTCTTACCACCATTAATCACAGCAAAAATTTCATATAAAATTTTGAAATTAAATAAAAATTGACTTTGGCTCAATAAAAGTATTTGTTCCAGGTCCTAAAACGTTAATATTTGCCCTGCGAACCAATATTTAAAGCCTTCATAGATTATTATGCTAACAACACTAAAATATCCGATGGAAAACCACGAAAAATTGGAAATTTTTGGTTTCATCGTCAAAAAATGAATTTTTTGACCCCTAAGCAAGTTCGGGTCCATATTCTCCATATAGCCAATCGAAAGCTTATAAAAAAATAAATTTTTTTTATGAGGAAGGGGTTGTAGAAGCAGTTGAAGATTGGGTACTTTTTTAACAGGTTTCCGGCCGCAATTTTTTCAAGATGGTGGCCCGGCCAAAAGGTTTAAGGTTCACTCGATTAAGTGCTTTATTCTCATCATTTTAAGACTTCCCCGACCTAAATCGGTTGAAAAATAAGGGCGGGAGACGAAAAAAACCAAATCGACCCATTTAATTTTTTTTTGGCTAAAAAAAATTTTCAAAAATTTCAAACTTGCATAACTCCGTTAAAAAGCGTGATAGAACCAAACGGAGGTGGCTTTCTTAGTTGTTCCATATACCCTACCCAATAGTGAAACCAAATCCGGAATCCCTGACATGACCCCGCGGACCGATCTGTTTTGACGTGGACAGGCTCTTCATTGAATTGTCAATACCTTGCAGTATTTTTTTATGCTATCAAAAATTTTTAACTCTACTTCCTATTTGATAAACCTTAATAGGTCGCACTTTTTTGGCAAAAATAATATTTTCGGAAAGTGCGACCAGCGGACTACTTCTCTAATTCCTTTGACAAAGGAAATCATCTTGTTTTTATTTACATATGCAATTCGGAGTGCCACTAATAATAATTATTTAATTGTGATTTTAATAAACAAGGATTATTTGTTTTTAACAGTGTTCAGAAATTTTTGAAAGAAAATTCATAAAACTTTTATTAAAAAATAACTTTTGCGATGTATGTAGAATTCATCTTTTTTAAAAAAATAAGAATAGTCACACTTTTCAAAAAATGGAGGTTGAAATATTATCCGTCGGCAGTCAGAAAAATTTGGTTGAACTCTAAATCGCGCCGTTTTTAAAATTTGAGGCTAATGCACATTAAAGCTTAATAATGGAGCAGTATATTGTGATAAAAAACTTGGCTTGATTCTCTTCCTATTAAGAACTAATAAATGTTAAAATCAATTTTTTCTAGAACCCGGTCGCACTTCCCTACCCTTTCCTTAAATTTATTGTTTACGGTCATTATTCTCATTTTTTATTTTATTTTATTTTATTTTTCTTTTATTGTCATTTTTTATTTTTATATTGTCATTATTTTCACTTTTTATTTCTTGTTTTTATTTTTTATTTATTTTATTTTCGATTTTTTGTTATCTTATTTAGGCCTATGTTATTTTCAATTTTTTGTTCAATTATTTTCAATATCTCGACAAAGATTGCTACTAATAGGCGTATTTTTTCGCTGTTACCTTCTTTTAAATATATGAATAAATAAATAAATAAATAAAAAAAATTATATCCATATTGTATTTGGAAAGACCTAATTTATTTTCTGTTCCATTTTTAATTGTTTGCAGCGATCTAAAAGTTGGGGTCGGAGTGGTGACTTGTTCATGTTCGGTCACGGTTTTTGAGCCACACACAGAAAGCCATAACAAGATTTTCAGAATTTTTGGATCCGGCATGTGACTCAGAAACTGCGCACCAAAAATAATTTTTGACTTTAATTCGTAATGTACTCAAACATTTCCGATAGAGAACGACGGTCTTTTATGCGAAAAAAAATTTTTCATTTTTGGTCCTCAAATGGGCTTCTTGAAAATTTCAAGGCCATTGCGGCACCTCAAATTGTCGTTTAAAAATTCTGAAAAAAAGTAGGGTTAAAGTATTATAAAAAGGCATCGATCTAGGCCTATTTTGCCTAGTGTAAAATCCGACTCTGGGTCCTCCTTTCACATCTCAAGATTTTTAACCCCTCCAAAAACTTCGCATACCTAGCGAATGAATCTTCATTAAGAAGCTTTTGTGTTGTTTTAAAGTCACATCCTAAAATGGTTAATGAATAGGAGGCTAATGGTCAGCGAAAGTTTCGACTGGGGGTTTTAAACCCTGAGTTAAGAGCGTTGACTTAAACATAAAACTATGCACGTTAAATGAAATCCCGGTTTTTTTTTTCCTAAAACGTTTTGGGTCATTTTCAAAATTAAATTTTCCTCTTTTTTTTTTTTTTTTTTTTTAAGGAAATTATATGCTTTTCTGTGTTTCAGGTCAAAAAGTCAATAACATAAAAAAAAAAGAAAAAAATTCAAAGGATGAATTGAGTTTAAGACGAGATTGAGTTTTGTAGGAAGGGAGGGGAGTTAGGGCAGGAGGGAGTTAATATTTAAAGATTAAAATCTAAAAAAGATTTTTGAAGATAAAAAAAGAAAAGATTCCTTCTCTCGGTTCTTCTTTTATTTTCGTCTTTATTCATCCCCAACATCTCAAGTAAATAAATTAAAAGATGCCTACATCATTTTTTTCCATTTCCTTAGTTAAAAAAAAAATCCCATAATGGGAAATATCATTGTCAAGACCCCGAGTCCCCCCCCCCCTCCCTTTTTTTTTTCATCTTGACAGAAATCACGGAATTTTTTTCCCCATTTCCTTTCTTTTTCGGGACAGGAGAGGAAAAAAGAAAAGAACGGAGTTTAAAAGCTAAAAACGTGGGCGACCCCGAAAAACCCTCGTTAAAGTGTAATGACCATTTAAAATTACACGGTGATGTCCTTTGGGGTGGGCTTCCATATAACCCTCCCTCAGTCAGATACAACCCGCGTGAATGTTGTTTTACTGGAGGGCTTTATAATGCCTGTTTCTCCGTAAATGGCCTTTTCCTTTAAAATATTTTTAATTTCGCGCATGTCCCAGGTCACTCGGTTATAAATTTTGAAACCTTTTGCACCTCACGGGATTGTAATAAGCCTGGGATGGAGATGACTAGAAAATGAAACTTCATTAAAACTTTGTCATCTAAAAACAATGAGAGAGGGGAAGCAGAAAAAAAAAAATCTTATCGGCACATTCGAGTGAACCTTCTCCATGTTAAGTGCATACATTTTTTATTCCTTCACTTATTGTGACGAGAAAGCTTGAGAAATTTTTCCAGTAAAGCTTCAAAACTTGTGGAAATTAGAAAACGCAGTAGGTTAACCAGAATTTAAAGTGATTTAGAAAAAGGTTGGGATTGCCCGACTTAGTTCCAAAATTTAAAGGTATTAGTTCGTTTACACGGTTAGTCGGCCGGTGGAAAATTATATCGATAAAAAAATTAATTTTGTTTTTGAAAATTCGGTTTTTTACAAATGAAAATGAGATCGGATCGCACCGAAACCGTGCCAAAAATTTTTGTTTTGTTTCAGAGGCAAAGATTCAATATTTAAAATGTATGAAAAAGGGTTTATGGTTCCTTTTGATAATTTTTTAAAATGTTTTCGCAATGAAAAAATTAACTTGGCTGGGGGGCACTCTGTGTCTCTCAATAGAACCGCCATTGTTTATTTTTTGTTGTTGAAATAGTTCCCAATTTCATTACTAGAGCGCTGAGTTAAGGTAAAGATGTTGGGTTTTCCTTTGGCTAATTTATATATTAATTATATATATATAGTTTATACATAATTTATATATAATTTATATACAAAATACTAGTACAGCGCTCTAGCGGTGAAACCGCGAACTATTTTAACAAAAAAAAGAAAAATGGCGTCTTATTTTTTTTATTTCGAAAACATTTAAAAACATTATCAAATTTAGGCACCATAAAGCTTTATTCATACATTTTCAATAACGAATCTTTACCTTTTAAACATAACAAAACCTTTTGGCACGGTTTCGGTGCGATCAGATCTCATTTTTATGTGTAAAATACCGAATCAAAAAAAAAAAAAAAATTTTTATTGTTAAAAAATTTTCAACGCCCGGCTGACCGGCCAGTCATGTAAAGGAATTAGAACCTTTATAGTTCCTAAATTTGATAATATTTTTTTAAAATGTTTTTAAAATAAAAAAATTAAAATTGCCATCGTTTATTTTTTGTTGTTGAAATAGTTCCCAATTTTACCACTAGAGAGCTGCGCACTACTATTCTCTCGAAAAGAAAACATTTTTTTTTATTGCGGAAACAATTAAAAATTATTAAACATAAGAACAATTAAGTCTTGTTCATGCGTTTAAAATCAGGGTTCCGAAGCCGGCGCTGGCGCTGGCGCTGGCGCCGGCGCCAGATGATTTCTTTGCATTTTTGCGCGGTATTTTACGTACGGTGTGACGCCGGCGTCGACGCCAGCGCCGGCGTTTCAAAACGTTTTTAAAAAACAATTTTTAGATTTTTAGAATTTGATTAATTTTTTTAACATAACCTCCTTCCGTTCAATTTTCTTTCTCAGGGGTCCGAAGCCGGTAAAAATTAGGCAATTTTGGAAGATTTTATTGACATTTAAAATGGAAAACTTATATTTTTTTTTTTTTTACTTAAGGTTAATTACACAGTAAAAAATTTTGTTCAGGATAGGGAATTAGTTCAATACTCGGTATTCACTGATTCATAATTTTTGATTTTTAAAATTTTTATCTCAATAATTAAATTTTAAAGTCTTTCCTTTCAGCTTTTGCTCTTAAGAAATAAATAAATTTTTTAAAGTGCAAAACGTAATTTTTTTAAACTGGTGTAACGCTTTCTTGCTTTTTTTTGCAAAATAAAATAAATTAAAAATTTTCCCTGGCGCCGGCTTCGACGCCAGCGCCGACGCCGAGGCCGGCGCTGGCGCCAATTTTTTTACAATCGTGGCGCTGGCGCTGGCGCCGCCGCCGATTTTATTTTTTGAAATTTTTGGTGCCGGCGCTGGCGCCGGCGCCTTTTAAGTTTTGCCGGCTTCGGAACCCTGTTAAAATCATGGATCTGTATCTCTGAACATAACAAAAAGTTCTGACATGGTTTTGGTGCAGTTAGACCCCATTTTCATAAAAAAATACCGGATTGAATTTTTTTTTTTTCCAACATTTTTTTTTTTACATATTTTTTTTCCTGGCTAACCGTCCGTTGATTTAACTAAACTATACAAAATACAAAATCGTCGGTCATGATTTTTTTTTGTTTCATTTTCCCAGTTTTGAAAATTAATCAATTGATGAAAATTAAAAATTTTTTGTCGTTTTCGAAGCGAATGCAAGCAAAATTACATTGAAAGTTTTTTTTTTTTTTTTTTTTACTTTCGAGTGGCCGCGAAGCGGGCGCGAAGAAAGTATTGCCGTGGTCGAAAAAGGGAAAATCGTTAATCCTGCGAGTTTCTACATGAAACTTATATAGTTATACTTAGAATAAAATTCTGAGTTCCCGGTTGTCCGCCTCGTACGCCTCGTACGCCTCGTACGCCTCGTACGTCACGTACGCCGCGTACGCCGCGTACGCCCGGAGCTTTTTCTCCGCTATTACGCATCGGATCAAAAGGAAATTTTGCACACGTATTTTTCGTCGAAAAATAAGAGGGGGTCTTTTCTTATTTTTTAAAAATTTAAAAAATTACGTAAACGGCAAATATTTGAACTTTTAAATTTGGTTTTCTTCTTGTGACGATAAATCTCGAACCCGGCTACAAATCATCACCAATTTTCGTACTGTAGTAGATATTGGTCAAAGTATCATACCATCAAAATTTGGTTGAATTCGGATGATTGGTTCACAAATTATGAGGATTAGGCTACGTGTAAACTAGGCCTAAAAATCGATATCTCGAATGACGTAATAAGTCATATCGATATATCGATATATCGATTAAGTCATATCGATATCTCGAGTTACAGGAACAATCGATAATTCGGATTTTTTTTGTGGGTACAGCGGATTTCGCGGACCTTGGATCAAAAAACTAACCGGATTTTTGAAAATATTTTCGGGGTAGAGGAACCCGAATATGAAATTATTTTTCCAAAATTGGGATTCTTTATGTGGATACAGCGGGAATCGTGTACCTCGGATCAAAAAACTAACCGGATTTTTGAAAATATTTTCGGGGTAGAGGAATCCGAATATGGAATTATTTTTCCAAAATTGGGATTCTTTATGTGGGTACAGCGGGATTCGTGTAACTCGGATCAAAAAACTAACCGGATTTTTGAAAATATTTTCGGGGTAGAGGAACCCGAATATGGAATTATTTTTTCAAAATTGGGATTCTTTATGTGGGTACAGCGGGATTCGTGTACCTCGGATCAAAAAACTAACCGGATTTTTGAAAATATTTTCGGGGTAGAGGAATCCGAATATGGAATTATTTTTTCAAAATTGGTATTCTTTATGTGGGTACAGCGAGATTCGCGTACCTCGGATCAAAAAACTAACCGGATTTTTGAAAATTTTTCGGGGTAGAGGAATCCGAATATGAATTATTTTTCCAAAATTGGGATTCTTTATGTGGATACAGCGGGATTCGCGTACCTCGGATCAAAAAACTAACCGGATTTTTGAAAATATTTTCGGGGTAGAGGAACCCGAATATGAAATTATTTTTCCAAAATTGGGATTCTTTATGTGGATACAGCGGGAATCGTGTACCTCGGATCAAAAAACTAACCGGATTTTTGAAAATATTTTCGGGGTAGAGGAATCCGAATATGGAATTATTTTTCCAAAATGGGATTCTTTATGTGGGTACAGCGGGATTCGTGTAACTCGGATCAAAAAACTAACCGATTTTTGAAAATATTTTCGGGGTAGAGGAACCCGAATATGGAATTATTTTTTCAAAATTGGGATTCTTTATGTGGGTACAGCGGGATTCGCGTACCTCGGATCAAAAAACTAACCGGATTTTTGAAAATATTTTCGGGGTAGAGGAATCCGAATATGGAATTATTTTTTCAAAATTGGTATTCTTTATGTGGGTACAGCGAGATTCGCGTACCTCGGATCAAAAAACTAACCGGATTTTTGAAAATATTTTCGGGGTAGAGGAATCCGAATATGAAATTATTTTTCCAAAATTGGGATTCTTTATGTGGATACAGCGGGATTCGCGTACCTCGGATCAAAAAACTAACCGGATTTTTGAAAATATTTTCGGGGTAGAGGAACCCGAATATGAAATTATTTTTCCAAAATTGGGATTCTTTATGTGGATACAGCGGGAATCGTGTACCTCGGATCAAAAAACTAACCGGATTTTTGAAAATATTTTCGGGGTAGAGGAATCCGAATATGGAATTATTTTTCCAAAATTGGGATTCTTTATGTGGGTACAGCGGGATTCGTGTAACTCGGATCAAAAAACTAACCGGATTTTTGAAAATATTTTCGGGGTAGAGGAACCCGAATATGGAATTATTTTTTCAAAATTGGGATTCTTTATGTGGGTACAGCGGGATTCGCGTACCTCGGATCAAAAAACTAACCGGATTTTTGAAAATATTTTCGGGGTAGAGGAATCCGAATATGGAATTATTTTTCCAAATTGGGATTCTTTATGTGGGTACAGCGGGATTCGCGTACCTCGGATCAAAAAACTAACCGGATTTTTGAAAATATTTTCGGGGTAGAGGAATCCGAATATGGAATTATTTTTTCCAAATTGGGATTCTTTATGTGGTACAGCGGGATTCGCGTACCTCGGATCAAAAAACTAACCGGATTTTTGAAAATATTTTCGGGGTAGAGGAATCCGAATATGAAATTATTTTTCCAAAATTGGGATTCTTTATGTGGATACAGCGGGATTCGCGTACCTCGGATCAAAAAACTAACCGGATTTTTGAAAATATTTTCGGGGTAGAGGAATCCGAATATGGAATTATTTTTCCAAAATTGGGATTCTTTATGTGGATACAGCGGGATTCGCGTACCTCGGATCAAAAAACTAACCGGATTTTTGAAAATATTTTCGGGGTAGAGGAATCCGAATATGAAATTATTTTTCCAAAATTGGGATTCTTTATGTGGGTACAGCGGGAATCGTGTACCTCGGATCAAAAAACTAACCGGATTTTTGAAAATATTTTCGGGGTAGAGGAACCCGAATAGAATATGGAATTATTTTTTCAAAATTGGGATTCTTTATGTGGGTACAGCGGGATTCGTGTACCTCGGATCAAAAAACTAACCGGATTTTTGAAAATATTTTCGGGGTAGAGGAATCCGAATATGGAATTATTTTTTTCAAAATTGGGATTCTTTATGTGGGTACAGCGGGATTCGCGTACCTCGGATCAAAAAACTAACCGGATTTTTGTAAATATTTTCGGGGTAGAGGAATCCGAATATGGAATTATTTTTCAGAAATTGGGATTCTTTATGTGGGTACAGCGGGAATCGTGTACCTCGGGTTTAATTAATACCCTTTGAAAACCTAAACTTGATTTTTTACATTTTTTCTTTATTTCAACTTCTTTTTTCCCCCAATAAAGCCGCGAGAAAGTTTAATGGGGTGCGTATGCACCCCCATTACCATTCTCCTTGTTTTTTTTTTTTGTATCCTTTGGGTTCAAAACAGGCGAATGAAGGAAAAGGGGAGGAATATGTATAACGGGGAGAAGCGTTGTCATCGTCCCCTTTAGACTTTTCCAACTCGTTTGGACAAACAAACAATGACAAAGAAGTTACGACAAGTAGAAGTTGTAACTTGAGTCGAATATGCTTTATCTCAGGTTATATATATATATATACACGATATTTCTTTCCCCCATTTTATTTCAACTTATTTTATAGACAGTAGAAAAATTTAGTGCCGTTTTATGGAGGAAATATAAATTTTGTAGCGGCACTTTTTAAAGGGGTTTCTACGATGGAAGAAACTGATAGTGTCAACAAAGGGATCCCTATTTTTTTTTTCAGCTTTAATGATTTTCGTGGTCGTATAAACTGGAAAGGAGGAAAGTTCGAAACGCTGAAACTGTCGGCAACGGTTTTTATTAATCTGCAGTGCGAGCATTTAAAGTGTTTGGAATCAAATCAAATGTGAAGGAGTGTAGGGGGAGGAGTGAGAAATGAAGAGAGAGGAGAGAAAGAAGGACTGAAGAGATAAAATGAGGAAAAAGTGGAAGAATAAGAAGGAAAAAAGATAAGGAAGAGGAAATGGAGGGGTCAAAAATTGTGGAAATCATGCTGGCTTAAAATTAGAATGGCCCCAAAAGGAAGAAAATGAAGAAAAAAAAAACATCAAAAGGAGAAAAGAAAATAGGAGGAAAAACACAACAGAAGCAAATGGGAGAAACTGAAATACAATACGAAGAAAGAGAACGAAGATTGAAAGTGGATGAAAAATAATAATCAGATTGCTTTATACGTCGAGGAGTTGCTTGAATGAAATCGCTTCGTATTGAAGTGCAAAACAACAAAAGTTCAGTTTGCGTTTGAAAAGTGCCGAGACAAAAGAAAAAAAAAAAAATTACGCTAACGCAGTTGTAAATGAATGACTTAAAACAGTCTAGACAAAGCTTTAAAACTTTTTATGCTACTACAAAAGAAAAACTTTAAACCGCAAAACCGGCACCGCGCTCAAACTCTTTTGGCAAAAAAAATTAACATGTTCCACCAAAATCAAAGCCGAGACCTTAAAAGTTTCTTTTAAATACTTGTATAATTAGTTGTAAAGCCAGAAAGGGAATGACTGTTATTGTAATATCTAAATTGACGGAAACTTTGATTCGGCTGTTAAAACGTAAAAATCAGCTTCAGAGAAATCGTGGCATTCCTTAAAAATAAATATTTAAAGACTTTTCCCACGACTCATTAACTTTTCAATTAATAGCTTTTAAAAAAATTACAACGAAAGGTAACGAAAGCAATTTTCTTTACTTTTTTAAACGCCGGTATTTCACGCTGAAACATGTTGCTGAACTTATGGAAGCGTAAAATCATGTTTGCAACATGTTGCGCTACATTTAAAAATTTTTATTTTTCATTTTTCAGCGTTGCACAACAAGTTGAGTAGTTGATAACATGTTTTTATGCTTCAGCATGTTGAGTAACATGTTGGCAGCATGTTTTTACGCTTCAACATGTTGAGAAACAAGTTGGCAATACGTTTTTGACGCTGCAACAAGCTGAGCAACATGATGTCTTGCAATATGTTGAAATGTTGACAACGTGTTTTTACGCTCCAACATGTTATTAACGCTGCAACAAGTTGAGCAACATGTTTTCTCAACACGTTACCACAACATGTTTTAGTTCGAAATTTCACGCTAAAATATGTTACAGTAACGTTCTGAGACAACATGTTGCTGACCTTGTCGAAGCATAAAACCATGTTTGTAACATGTTGCGCTACATTTACAAATTTTTATTTTTCATTTCTCAGTGTTGCGCAACAAGTTGTGTTGCTGATAACATGTTTTTATCCTTCAGCATGTTGAGCAACATGTTGGCAGCATGTTTTCACGCTTCAACATATTGAGCAACAAGTTGGCAATATGTTTTTGACGATGTAACAAGTTGAGCAATATGTTGTCTTGCAATATGTTGTTGTCGCAACATGTTGAGATGTCGACAACGTGTTTTTACGCTTCAACATGTTATTAACGCTGCAAAAGATTGAGCAACATGGTGCCTCAACACGTTATCACAACATGTTTTGGGCAAAAATTTACGCTAAAACATGTTACAGTAACGTTTTGAGACAACATATTGCTCAACTTGTTGCAGCGTTAAAAATATGTTGCCAAAAACTCAACATGTTGCGCATCATCTACAGATTTTTATTTTTATTTTTCAGTGTTGCGCAACAAATTTCTACGCCTCAACATGTTGAGTAACATGTTGGCAATCTGTTTTTAAAGCTGCAAGAAGTTGAGCAACATGTTGTCTCAACACATTACCACAACATGTTTTAAGTCGAAATTTTACGCTAAAACATGTTACAGTAACATGCTGAGACAACATGTTGTTCAACTTGTTGCAGAGTTTGAAACATGTTGCCAACATGTTACTCAACATGTTAAAACGTAAAAACATCTTGTCAACAACTCAACATGTTGCAGTACAAGAACATGTCGGCAACATGCTGCGCAACATTTAAAAATTTTTATTCATTTTTCAGTGTTGCGCAACATATTTTTACGTTTCAATATGTCAAGTTACATGTTGGCAACCTCGTCTCTCAACATGTTACTGCAACATGTTCTCTCAACATGTTTTAGCTTGAAATCTCGGTCTTTCCCGGATTTAAAGGATTCTAATAATCTGTCAAAATTATCAAAAGTTATTACTTTTTACAACTCTCGAAAACAACGTGCAGGAGAATAGAAAAGAAAAGAAAGGAAAAGAAAAGAAAACCGCAAGGAAAAGTAACAAAAGATGTAAAAGTGAATGAAACGTAATCCTCAGCTTTAGTAAATCGAGAGTTAACTAACTTAGTTTGGATTTACCGACGTAAGCATTTATAAAGTGAGGAGGGGGGTAGAGATAACCTAAATTGGAAGATACGCCTTGAAAACCCGGCAAAAGATAAAACGGGGAAACCCGTCCAGTTTACAAGTAGTAATTTACGATCTGCAGGAAGCTCGGTCCAGGTGGAGATGCCTCCGCAACGGAACTTCAACAGCCTTCCGGAAATTCATAGATGGAGAATCCTTTTCACATCATTCGATTATTAACTGCCTTTTGATGCTTCAACGTCTCTTTGTAGGAAGGACTTTCAGGTTTAGCACGGGTCATTAACTTCCCCCTCTCCCCTTTTGTCAACGAATCGATATCGTCGTTAAATGTCGTTTGGCGCGGATCAGCGTTAGGTGAATTTCATGTTTAATTCATGCTATGGAGGAAAGTTTGCTTCGATCAAGTTAAACCCAATAACTTTTGCAATTGTAATTTTTTTTTTTTTTTTCATGCATAAGCTTATCAGACATTTGGCACCTTACGCAGAAACATTGGAAAATTCTCGCATTGGGTTGAAGAAAGTTAAAATAGGGAATGGATTTTGATTTGAAAACTTTTTTTTGCAATGCATTATGAGGTGATTAAGTTGTGGCATTAAGTTGAGTTTAGATTTATTTTTGTAGCTCTTTTATCTAATAATTAATGATTTAAATCAGGGATGGTATGCTGATTCAGATTCCGATTCCGATTTCTCTGAAAAAGAATAAATTTACGATCCTGATTCCGATTAAAAATTATATAATTGGTGCCTATTCCGATCATTCAAAATGATCCGAATAATGGAAACCCTAAATAATTTTCCACCGCCCGGCTAACCGGCCGGTGATGTAAACGAACTAATGCCATCAAAGGTCTAGTACAAAAGCCCCCCCCCCCCTCCCCCCAAAAAAAAAAAATGTAACATGAATTGTTTGTTCATTTTTGGAACGGGTTGTTACTCATTCCGGGATGCAGTATTCCCTTTTTTTTTCTTGATCACGGTTATACGAAAAAAAAAAATTGGTCGTTCCGTTCATTTTCTCTGCTTTTCCCCGGATGCAAATTTCTCTCCGCATTTTCCTCGGTAGATGTACACAAAAGGGAAATTGCTTCCCGTCTTAATGAATCCGCCATATTTATTCCAAGCAGGGTTATCCACGATGAAAAACAATAACGGAAACAATTTATTAATTCGTGACGTGCGCAAATTGGGACATAAATTTCCAGTACTTCTCATTGTTTTACTCTTCCTTTTCCAGTTCGCTCCTTTTTTTTTCCGAAGCCTTATATTTTTTTTTTTTCTTTCTTTGTAATTTTTTCAATCATGCAATCTTGAATTAGTTGTACACTGGGAAGTGATTTATTGTTCTCAGAGGAGCCACTTAAAAAAAAAAAATTATTGCTCTTCTTTACTATCTTTCTTGTTATTTCGAACAAGAATAAAAAAAAAAAGTTTTAATCCCTATTCAAAAGAAAAAAAAATCGTTATTAACAAATTAAATTACAGGATAAATTTGGTGAGATCTTTTAGCTTTTCTATTAAAAAAAAAAAAAAAAAAAAAAAATTTAAAACGCCAAAAGCCAAAAGAGAGACACTTGCCTCCGTTAATTGATGTCATGATAAGTTAATTATTGATGTCATTTTTTTTTTTTTTTTTTTTTTTTTCCTCTGAGGTTTTTTTTTTTTTATTATTTTCCCCCCGTTTTCAAGAGGAAAAGGAAATTCGTGTTTTTGAGGTCGGAAGATTTAGCACACCAGGACGGTAATAGAAAAAGATACGAAGGAAAAAGGGAAATAAAAGCGGCAAAAGGCGTGAAATAGAAACGGACAAGTTGAAAATGAAAGGCGGACCAAATACACTACAAAATCTTGGTATATACGTCAACGTAATTCACTTACTTTTCACTTGGTTTTTTTTTTTTTTTTTTTTTTTTTTTTTTTTTTTTTTTTTTTTTCTTTTTTTACGTTTAATCAAGTTCGGGATCCAACGAAATTGAACAACGCAGCGACGACATGACAGGTCCAAAAAAATAAATATGTTTAATGGAACTGTGAAAGAAAATGAATGAAAGGCGTAAAGTAGTTTTTTAATTTCTTCTTTGAATAATATTTTGGACAGTAATTTGGTATACTTTACGTCTTCGATACTAGGGTGGCCCTTATTTGAAAAATTTTTGGATTTCAGTGCCCCTAATTCTTTTACAGTAACCAAACGAAGGTTTTCTGCGCTTTTTTTAGATTTTTTGGAGTCATTTAGCCGTGTCACCGGGGACCAAAATTTTTTAAATATCAATGGAGACCGAAAAATCATAAATTTTATTTCTGAGTAAAAATGGTTTTTCTCTATTCGAATTTTTATGCAGATCACGAAAATATAGTTAAAAGTTAAGTATAAATAATGACTTTTTGAAAAAAATATAAATCGAGTGCAAGCTCTGATGCAAATCGCAGTTTATAACATGAAGGGTAGGAAAAATACATGGCTCAGAAATTTTCCCAGGGGCGACGTGAGGCCGGCCCCCAACCAGGGGGCAGCGCCCCTACAGTCCACTTGGCCCTTTGGCTACGGGCTAGTGATGGCGATATTTTTGAAAAATATCGATATTCGATATATCGATATTTTGAAACAAGCAATATCGATAAATCGATATATCGAGGTGAAAAATATCGATATCCGATATATCGGACCAAAAATCGTGATACAATTTTTTTTTATGTAACCAAGTTCAGTGGAGATGCATCATAGCCCGAGGTAGCTCAGTGGTAGAGCAGCCGTCATGAAAACGGAAGGTCGGTGGTTCAAGTCCACTCTTCGAGTGCCTTTGGTGTATTCTTTTACTGAACATTTCCCTGGTTCCCTCTTTGTGATCCATATACCGATAACCCCAACCGAGAGAATTACACCCCCCTGCCTCAAAAGCAGTAATTTAGGTTTGTTGGAAAATTAAAATATTTAATTTCGGATCGAGAAACGCGTTTAACGCATATAAAAAGAGTTTTTCCGTGAATTTGAAATTGATCGTAATGTTTATACTTAGCATATAGCAAGTTATTTTATGTGAAAGATTTCGCATTATTCACCTAACACCTTATGTAACCAAGTTCAGTGGAGATGCATCATAGCCCGAGGTAGCTCAGTGGTAGAGCAGCCGTCATGAAAACGGAAGGTCGGTGGTTCAAGTCCACTCTTCGAGTGCCTTTGGTGTATTCTTTTACTGAACATTTCCCTGGTTCCCTCTTTGTGATCCATATACCGATAACCCCAACCGAGAGAATTACACCCCCCTGCCTCAAAAGCAGTAATTTAGGTTTGTTGGAAAATTAAAACAATTTTTTTTTATTCAAAAATTTTGCCTACACCTCCCCAGGACTTCATGATTCCAGTGTTCAATGAAAAATTATAACGATTCATTTGTTTAAAATCGTTTAATTCGTTAACGATATTTCAGGAAGTTAAACAAAGAATACGGATAGGATATCTTCTATTTCTTTATATGTAGTATAGTTAAAAATTTTAAACTTGGTATTTTTAACCGAAATAATTAAAATTCTGTAACGATTAAACAGTATAAATTAAAAGTTGCAAAATTTTTCAAAAAAGTCTACATGGTGTTACCATTAGAGTGGGGGTTGCCATAAACCCGATATGTACTAGTATAGCGGTCATCTTGCTTAGCATGGTAAGAAATATGGCCGCTATAGTATGTATGTTAACTGGTAACGATTGTCAGTATCACATTTTGAAAGGCATCATTCAAATATTACGTAAGCATCTTTAAGGGAGAGGAGGGAGTTTTTTAAATGCTTACGCCAATCTTAAATCTCCATAAGAGGAAGCCTAATTTTGATTGCCATGAGGCGGGAGGGTATCCAAAATTTTTAAAATTTTGCTTTTACATAATGCTTTAATGACGGCAAACTTTCGGAAGTGTATAAATATTTAAATTCATAATTTTTTTTTCTCTTTAGTCTTATAAATTCGTATGTAATTTCATATGCGATATCGAACTTCGATATTGAAGGAAAAATATCGATATTCGATATTATCGAAGAGGCGAAAATATCGATAATTATCGATATTTTAGGGACCGATATATCGATATATCGAAATATCAATATTTTATCGCCATCACTACTACGGGCTCAATTTCTAAGTCAGATGCCGAGCAGGGATGGTATGCCGAATATATTTTAATCGGAATCGGAATCAGATTCCATCAATCGAAACTAATTGGAATCGGCAACGAAATCGCGAAAATTTCTCCCGTAGTTTAGAATCGGAATCGGAATAATCAGCATCAGGGGTCAAATTTCTCTCAGATACAATGAGTTATTTTACAAACAAAGTCGAATTTTTTAATAGAAACTTTTAAAAAAAATTAGATATTTTTAAAAACAAAACAAGTCGGGATGGTGTAATGGTATGCCGAATCGATTTTAATCGGAATCGGAATCGGAATCGGAATCGGAATCGGCATCGGCATCGGCATCGGCATCGGAATAAGATTCGAATGATAAGAAACTTATTGGAATCGGCATCGGAATAGCAAAATTTTTTTTCCGTAGCTTAGAATCGGAATCAGAATCGGAATCGGATTCGCGTTTGAAAATTCATTAAGCGTCACTGGAATAGGAACCGGAATCGGAATTACAGGGATGCGATGCCGATGCCGAAGCCGAAGCCGATGCCGGCATCGGCCGCCAAGGGTCGCAAATAATTTCGATGCCGATGCCGATTCCGATTCCTTTTTTAAAAAAATAACCGATGTCGATGCCGATGTCGATCCTTTTTTCTAAAAAAATAACCGATGTCGATGCCGATGCCGAAGCCGATTAGTAAAAAAAAAATTTTTCGACGATGACGCTGATGCTTTCAAAAATGAGTCAAAAATTCCGCCGATTCCGACTCCACGAAAAAAAAAAAATTAAAATTTAAGTTCCAAAGAATTTCATATTTTTTAAACTGTTTAGTATTAATTTTTTTTTTAATTTTTAAGGGTGGGGGTAACCGGAATCTAATGTAATTTTAGGGGGGGGGGTCTCGAAATGCTACCTATGCTAACAAGGGGTAGGAGGGGGTAAAAAATGGCCACAACAATGATCACTTGTTTTATGGACGACCGGATCTAAAATTTCATTTTCAATATCAATATCTGAGCAAACGAAAAATTTTTTTGCATTACTTTTTTTTTTTTTTTTTTTTTTTTTTTGCTTCCAACTCGATGAAGTACGAAAGCAAAGGATCTGTTCCTTAATTTTAAATTTTTAAATTTTTCAAATTTTTTATTTTTTATTTTAAATATAAAATTCTTTATTGCTGTCAACCACTTCTTTTTTCTTTGGTGAAATACTTGATGCCGATGCCGATGCCGATTCCGGCAAATAATTTCCCGCCGATTCCGATGCCGATGCCGGAAATTTTTTTTTTAACGATTTCGAAGCCGATGCCGATTCTGGCAAATTTTTTCCCGCCGATTCCGATGCCGATGTCGATTCCGGAATTTTTTTTTTTAACCGATTCCGATGCCGATGCTGATTCCGAATTTTTTTTTTTTTACCGATTCCGATTCCGGCAGCGATGCCGATGCAGATAAAATGCCACCGGCATCGCATCCCTGCCGGAATCAGCATGCCACCCCGGATGATGACTTTGTTTGGTTGAAAATAATTCGGGATTCCGATTCCAATCAGGGTTGTAATTCCGATTCCGATTCCGCAGAATCTTGACTATTTATAAGTGAGATTCCGATTCCGATTCCAACTAAAAAATACTTTAGCGATGCCGATTCCGATCCCGATTCTGAATCCGATTTAAACCAAAGTTGATTAACTGTAATAACGGTATTTTCATGCTTTTTAAGGCGATCTGAATCGAAAATATTTGTTTGTATGCCGATGCCGATGCCGATTCCAATTCCAATCCCGATTCCGATTCCGACTCCCGGGAATCTTTAAAGTTTTTACTCCGGATTCCGACTCCGATTCCGATAAAGCTTAACCTTTTTAAGATTCTGATTCCGATTCCGATATTTTTTCCTAATGAGATCCCGATTCCGATTCTTAAAAAGCTAATTATCTTCAGATTTCAATTTCTTAACGGAATTTCTACTCGGCATTGTTCCCATTTCCATAATAACTTGCATTTATTTATTTATTTATTCATTTTTCCAAATTTTGAAGTTGGCACTAGCTTTAGTTCTTCTTCTAGAAGAACTAAAGCAAACTTTTCAGAAGTCGCTTGCTTTGTCTTTTTTTTTTTTTTCTTTCATTGCCTGGTTGCATATGATATTATTTTGCCTAAACATATGTAAGATTCCGATTCCATTTCCGATTCCGTTCTGCATTTCCGATATAAAATTTAATCGGAATTGCAGCCCTGGTCCGATTCCGAATTGGAAGATTCCGAACTGTTTTCCAACGAGATTCCGATTCCTTTCTTCAAAAAAAGGTCGGATTTCTATTCCGATTCCAATTACTTTTGAAATAGCAGATTTCGATTCCGATTTCGATTCCGAATAAAAATTAATCGGAATTGCAGCCCTGACACCAATTAACTTTTGATCTGATCGATTCTGATCGGATCCAAAGCCGATTACGATTCCTTTTAAAATCTAAATTGCACCGCAGCCCTGCTTTTTTTTTTTTTTTTAAATAAAGTCACTCTGAAAGGATGAGGAATAAAAATTCTGGCCGACAATCCTACATTTAACCTTTTTTTCCAAAACGGGCCTTCCTACAATAAAGTGACTGACACAACGTTTGTATGCAAGGAAGCAAACAAACAAACCAACAAACCTTACTTCATGTAAATTGTATTCTGAATAGAAATCACTTTTCGAAAACCTTATCTCCATAGGAATATAATCGGAAAACAAATTGGAAATCCTACATAAGGTATTAAAAGGAAACCAATGAATAATATATATGCTTTACGTCGAGAATAGTAGCAAAGCACAAAACCGTACTTGATGAAAGCACATGGAAGAATGTTTCGAAAACTTATCCTTAAATATACTTTTAAAAAAAACTCTTAAAGTTATTTATCTCCCTCTCACCCCCCCCCCCCCCGCCCCTTCTTTCGCCAAAAAAAAAAAAAAAAAAAGAAAAAAAAATCTAGAAGAGGAAACCAAATTCAAGTAATTAAAGGCATTATCACGTTTTACAGAAACCGAACTCATTTACTCGGAACGCATTGAGATTTGAGAAATTCCTTAAAATAAATAAAAATCCCCGGACAGGATTTCCGGTTTAAACGATTTTAATTTGCATAATTTTCAGATTACTTTGGTCAACCTGATCTGTAAACGTTTTCTTTAAGGGGAGAGAAGCAGAATTATTATTAATCAGCCCGTACCCTTTTTCATCCGTAACATTCACTCCCGTCGCCCCTACGAAGACCAACCCCCCACCCCCTCATCCCCACTCCCCCGTATTGAATTAATTAAGCCTGCAACCTTTCTTGACATTCAAGCCGTCGCCATTTTGTAGGCATTTGGAATATTTCCTTTCGTTTTCCCGAGAATTATCGGGCGAAAAGAGGCGATAGAGCGTTTCAAAAACAAAATATCTTGAATTCTACAGAAAATGAAAAACGATTTCATTCCAAATTAAGGCAATATTTTACTATAAAAGATATAAAGTAGGAATATGGTAAATATTTCGAATTCCCAGCGGGACTCCAAGGATATCCCTTTTCCCAGTAATTCGGTTAACATCCTAGTTTACGACTTGTGGGAGTTCATACGGGAAGGAGGAGGGGGCAGAAAAAAAAAATTTTTTCCCCGAACACGGGAAAAAAATACGATTAACAAAAAAAAAAAAATTATTCGGGGGAAAAGCTAAAAGGCATATTTTTTTCAAAAAGACAAACTTTTCCCCCCGGGTTTTCGGTCGAAAATATCTCCTAACAAACCGGAAATGAAAATCCTCATTCGCTCACTATAAGAAAGAAATAAAAAAAGGTCAACCCCTTGGAAAATGGCGAAAAACTTAATCGAGTGCCATTCAACCGCTTACGAATATAAATAAGGGAAACTTTATTCAACTCATAATTTTCTTTAACAACCATCCTCGGCTCTCACATCTTGGAAATTTTAACCTAATAATTAAAAATATTTCCCTCTTTTTCCTTTTCATTAAAAACTCCGGAAGTAGAGAAAAAAAAAAAAAAACATGGAGGAACATTTCGTTTTGATCATCTCGAGCTTAAAAAAAAAAAAAAAAAAAAAGCCCTGTAGGATGGTCGTTGTGGGATTTGATTCTCCACATCTCGTGTCATATTATCTTTCAAAAGAGATAGGAAATATTTTTTTAAACGACCTTTTTTTCTCGGGAAATTCAATACCTGAACGGAACATCTTGAAAACCGGAATACGAATCACCCCCTCCCACAGTGGTCTGGAAACATAAAAACAAGCGGTATGAACTCGGAATGAAAAGCAAACATTTCATCAAATTAAAAGTTTTCCAGGTCGCTGATGTCAAATCTAAAGTTAAATTTTAAAAATTCAAAATGGCGCATCCAACATGGCGGGCAATTTTATTTATTTATTTGAAAATCGTTTTTAAAGTAATTTGGTTGTAGGGGTTTTCGAGGTCTCTCTCTTAATCCAACATCGTGACCGATGTGTGGTGGTCGACTTCAAGTCGGAATTGCTCGGATATTGCTTATTGCCGCTTAACAATGTCCCTCCATTTGTCCCGGTCATTGGCCACTGAGGTCACTGATGTTTCGAGGTCACTGATGTCGAATTTAAAGTTAAATTTTAAAAATTCAAAATGGCGGACAATTTTTTTTATTTATTTGAAAATCGTCTTTAAAATAATTTGGTTGTAGGGGTTTTCGAGGAAACTGATTTCCAATCTAAGGTCAAATTTTAAAAATTCAAAATGGCGGATCCAATATGGCCGACGATTTTTTTCATTTATTTGAAAATCGTCTTTCAAATAATTTGGTTGTAGGGATTTTTGAAGCTGATTTAGAATCTAAGGTTAAATTTTAAAAATTTAAAATGGTGGATCCAATATGGCAGACTATTTTCCACATTGTCCGCCATATTGGATCCTCCATTATGAATTTTTAAAATGTAATGTCAAATTCGAAATCAGCGACCTGGAAAACCCCTACAAACAAATTTTCAAGACGATTATCGCACTTCAAAAAAAATCCGCCATATTGGATCCGCCATTTTGAATTTTCAAATTTTAACGTCAGATTTACATTTCCTTGTTACCCATAATCATATTTACATAAAAATATCTCACAAAAAAAAATTTTTTTGGAGGTTTTTACCGCCTTTTCGGTGTTTTCAGACCACCGTTCCTCCCCACTCCGTTTTTTTAAAAAATGTATTTTCCTAACGGATTTTTCCAATTTCAATTTAATCCCTTCACAGGGGATTATCAAATTCAAATTTTATATTCCTTGAAATTGCTCCTAAAATTGTTTACAAACTATCAGATACACTAGGAAGGCTTTACAACCGGTAAAAGTTTTCGAAACATTTATTGACAGGTTAATAAGTGAGAGTGGAGGGGAGGGGAGAGGGGAGAGGAAAGAGAGAGAAAGAGGGAGGGGTTCTTACTTTGTGGTAAACATTCTGCCAAGTTATTAACTTGAAATAACTTGTTATTCAATAATGTTTTAAGTGTCATCAAATCTAAAATTCCATATCTCACTGATAAAAGCAAATTAACTCCTGCGAACGTCAAAACTCCCTTTTCCGTAACGAAGGAAAATTTTCATTTTCCTTTCCCGCCTTTTATTATTATCATTATCATCATCATCGTCGTCTTTGTCCGCTAAGGGAATGCTTCAATATTAAATCAAAAGCTGACGCGTCAAAATTTATTCAGAATCTTTTTATCCCAATGGGGGGCGCGAGCACCCAAAAGACGTTTAAAAAAAAGAAATAAATAAATACGTAAAATATTTTTCGTGGTGTTACCTGTCATTTATGATTCATCGCCGATTAATCGTTCGAATAAAAAAGAGAGAAATAACACCGTAGGCATCTTCTTTTACTCCCAGAGTATTTAAAATAAAATAAAAAAGCCTCAGGCGTATATGGCTCATGGGAAGCTGAGATGAAAAAAAAATGGAAATCTTCTTCGAACGCAGGTCTTGGAAACTTACCTGAAAAAATAAAATAAGAGAAAAATATACATACATGAAAAATAAAGTAAAAAAAAAGTTTCAACATGTGAATGACATGCTCGCCAGGGACGAATTATTTTTACGAATATAATATATATGCAAAACTAGAACCGCTCACTTTCTTTGAAAATTGGATTTGATATGCAAATTTTTCAATAAGCATTTTATCTTTCAGCGAAATTTATTTTGAAGCAAGATAAAATCAAGTTATCTAGAAAGAGATAATCTCTTTTCGAAATAAAATCCTCTTTTAAAACAGTTCAAAATATTTTAAGCCTAATCCTCCCTCCCCCTTTGGTTTTCCCCGAAAACTTTTTCTTCCCTCTCCCCTCCCCCGTCCGGTACAAACTGTATACTCGAAATCAGATTTTGATGTATTAAGCCTTAAAAGAAAACGGACCGGAAGAAATTTCGTGATCGGAATACTGTTTAAACCGATCAATTTGTATTCGAAATTTCATTTCTCTTTTTTTTTTTGTATCGAAATCGTGTCGAATTGTTTACGGTAATATTGGTCCGTGCGATCGGAAACGTAACGAATTTTAATTTTTCAAAACATCTAGAAGGAAAAAAAAAAGTTTATCTGTGTTTAAAATTTTGCGATATGAAATGATACTGTACATTAGGCATGATATCCCGATTTTTTTTTTCATACAGTCCCATAAGCAGGCGAAAGGGCTAAAAAAGCGGAAACTTTGGTAAAAGTGAAGGGCATCAATTTTTTTGGTCAGTAAATTTATTTGGTTGGTCAGTAATTTTTAATTTCTTTTCCAATATTTTTTAATTAATTTGTCAGTATTTTTGGACAGTAAATTTATTCGAATGGTCAGTATTTAATTTATTTTGATCAGTATTTAAATAATTTTGGTCAATATTAAATAATTTTATGCAGTACACAGTGGTCCAGAAAAATTTATTTTTGGCCAAAACTCAATTGAAAATTTTTCTCAACTTCAAGTAATTGATCGGACAATACCAGGTTTTAGGTTGTTTCTGTTCCTTATATGAACGAAAAAGTCATTAAAAATAATTATAGCTTTTTTACATTGTTTTTAACCCACTTTTTGGTAAAAATGACATAATATTTGTTAACGTTGTAGGCATGCTTAAAAAAATCAGAAGTGATCGAATATGATTTACTGACCGTCAGCGACCATGGAGTATAAAGTATTTCCCCTCCAATAATTTTTTTCTGGCGGTAATTCGTTTTTAAAGCTAATTAAACAAAAAATTTCATAAAAATTATTTTTCAACTAAGCTTTTAGTCGGTTTATTCAAAAGTCTCTTTCATGTCTACGGTCTCATTATGAAGCCTAGAGGTCCAAGTCAAAAAACCGCTTACAAAATTTGCGCCTCTTTGTGCCTAAGTTTTGGCCAAAAATAAATTTTTCTGGCCCACTGTGCAGTATTTAAATTATTTTTGGGCAGTATTAAATTATTTTTGAGCTGTATTTCAATTATTTTCGGCAGTATATTCCTAACTTTGGCAATGATACTTGTTACTGTATTATGATCTTGAACATACGATAAAAATTTACCTTTATTGATAAAAAAAAAGCATCATTTTTTATTAAAAATTTTAAAACATTTTTCACATAAATACTCATTAAAAACAAAATAATAATGGCACAGATGTAAATTATCTCGACCGATTTTATGTCCTTGAACGATCAGACGTGACTAAACTCATTCGAAAGTTCCATGAAAGAAAATTTATCTTCCTGCTGGAACAGGTACAATCTTACTCTATACTAGGCCTACATTGTTTAATAAAATCTGCAGCACAAGAGGTGTCATAGTTGTATTGCCATTTAATAAGCATTGTTTATTTGCTTCATTTTTAATTTTTTTAAATTTTTCATTTCACTTTTTTCTTCTTTCTTTTTAACTGCCCAAAAAAATTTTTTTCTATAAATACTGGTCACGGTAAAAAATTTTATGTTAAAAGTAACATAATTTGTCTGTAGCCTCGAACAAAACACTAAAAACAAAAGAGAGTCTTATGGACTTCTATTTTTTTTTTAACAAAAAAAATGTGTAGCCCTTTTTTAGCAAGTTAACATAAAATTTTTTACCGTATACCATAGTATGCATTTTTTTTACTGGAAAAAAAAATTAAAATACTGGCAAAATAAGTATTTTACTGGCCATAAAAAAACTAATCATTATTAAAGCCCATTTAAATAATTTACTGGCCATCAAAATAAAAATATTGAGAAAAGATTAAAAACTTACTGACTAAAGAAATAAATTTACTGCCCATAGTGCCCAAAAAAATATAATCCAAAGTGAAGTTTAGTTACCGCAACAAATATACTTACTCACTAAGTAAAATTTCGTGTAATATTCGAAAGATACAATAACCAATGTTACCATTACAAATTTTACTTACCGAGTAAAATTTGCAGTGGTAAAATTATTTATTGCAAAAATACCGGTATTACGGTATTAAATTTGGTTCAATACCAGTAATACCTGTGCTACCACAGTATTTCTTATTTTAAAAAAAGTATATATATATATATATATATTGTACTTAATTTTTTTAGGAATATATTTTCTTGGTCAGTTATTTTTAATTACTATGGTCAGTACTATGGTCAGTACTATGGTCAGTATTTTATTCTATGAAACGGTCAGTACTTAATATTAGTTTTGGTTGGTAAAAATATTCAAAATGTCAGTAAAAAATTTGAAAATGGTCAGTAGTTTTATCGTTTTTGGTCAGCAAATTTGGTCGGTATCAATTTTTTTACTGAAAAATAAAAAATTAGAATTATTAGTGCAAGTTTCAACTTGTCCAAAACACGACCGGAAAATAATGTCGAAACAAGGTGTGGTCGAAAAGCTTTGATTTTGTTTTCCGGGTTCGAATATACTTGGGACAAGTTAAAACTTGTACTAAAAATACAGGAACAAGTTAAAACTTGTACAAAAGTTCAGGATTAGGGATGTCAACAATACATCTAATCCCTTCATTTATTCTTCACTCGTTTAAATCGTTTAAAAATCGTGCCTTTATGTTGATTTACTTTTTAAAAAAATTTTCCGTTATTTTACTGACCATCGAAAAAAATTTTTTGAAAAAACTTACATAATTAATTTTTTTACTCCCTATTAAAATATTATTACTGACAAATTTAATTTTTATACTGACCATTTGCCAACTGACCACAGGGATACTGACCAGGCAGTGTATCTGCTGACCTTGTAATATTTTTACTGACCAGTCAATAAAAATACCGACCAAAACATATATTTTTCTACTGACCAACTAAATACAAGCCATTTTTTTACATCCAGAATTTAAATTTTCTTTAATTTTTGGAACACACTACATACATTACATTCCTGCTTGATGCATGAAACCTATGTTTTATTAATGAGAAGGTGAAAAATTTAAAGATGATTGAAATCATTCCGTGCGTCAGAGGTGAACTAACGTATCTCCATCGTAAATATAAATGGAGATAGTGTGTTTACTGTTTCTAAAAATCATGTTACTACAAATTTACACGCTCATGTTGGTGTAAACTTGTGGTCACATGACAATTTCGCGAAATGTCAAAACAGACTATTTCCAATCATATTTACGATGGAGATACGTTAGTTCACCCCCGACGCACGGAATCACTTAAAAGCTCAGGCTGTCCATCTCTACTTAATAAATAGCCAAATATTTTCCTGCAGGTAAATTGCCGGAAGTACCCCTACGACTATTAATCTGCTAAAAGAAAAATGACTGAAGACGCTCACAAGAGTGTTTTATTTTCCGCAGAAACATTGCGCTCATTAGTTTAATGAACTTGTATAAATTTTCATAAAATTTAAAATATAACACGCTCGTTTTGCTTATAGACGTCCCGTCGCGAATACTGCCAGAAATGTGTATTACACGGTTCATATTCTGAAAACTTTTAATTAATCGAATTAATTCAATAAACTAGATTATTCGGCTAATTAAGTCTAACAACATCAACAGATTAGTATACATTCGTAAAATACGAGATAAGACAAATCCAATCATGAACGCATTATACACGCTCCCAGTTCCTTTCCGCCCCTCTTTCGCAAGAGAGAAAAAAAAAAAAAAAGAAAAACAAAATTAAAAAATCATTAACAGCCATTAAAAATTGCATGTTATCCTCTTTTTTTTTTAATCGCATCATCCCGAAGCGAAACCGAGCGAACCGTGTATTAATCCGTTTCGGGGATTAAAGCAATGCTATCAGTGACAAGTTAAAATTGTTCTTTTGCGGAATTTTTTTCGTTTTTATAAATTTTTTTTCTAACGCTTCCGCGTTGAAATATCGCAAGAAAAAAGTCTTTTTTTTTTTCCCTGTCAAATCGATGTCGAAATATACAATGAGAGGATGAAAACATAAGGGGCAATCCTCTGTTAATTATACACTGAGAAAATTAAGTTATGACTTTTTTTTACCCTCTAATTTTTGATGATAAAAAGCAGTTAGCGCGGCTAACTCACCAAAAGCAATAATTAACTAATCTCACGATTTTGCATCCCGTACCGCAGATGTCATTATGTAAATTAGATCTCTAACGTATTATTTTGTAAAACTTTTTTTTAAATCGTTGCATTTTGTATTTCCCGTAAGCGTAAGTGTAATTTTTTAGAAGAATTTTTCGAAAAAAAAAAAAAATAAAACAATTTTCGATAAAAATTAAAAAAAAAAAAAATTGATGCGCAAAAATCTAATTAACTTCATAGCTTTTGTTAAGCAAACAAGGGGAAAATAAGCCTCGTATTATATTTCCATTCTATATTTGCCGATGTCTAAAACTAGTTAGCTTAATTAAAAAAATTTCTTGGAAAGAAGAGAAAAAGTAATTCTTTTCTTTTTTCTTTTTTTTTATTTGAAGAGAATCGTTTTATTAAAAGTCATTGATTTATCGGTTGACCACTCGCGTGATTGATAAAAGAACAAACAGAAAGACTTGACACACACGAGGAAGAAGATGAAAGGGCGAGGCAAAAGTTTCTCGGGGATTCGGTTTAATTTAAGTTTGTAGCCATTTCTTTTGTCAACGTTTTATACTTACCTAAAACTAGAAAAAACAATAAAACCCCCGGTAAACTTCCGACATTGAATAAATTTGCATCGCAATTTTTAAAGCGCTTTCGCCTTTTCTAAAGCTCCTTCGAGGTTTTCCCCCGTGTTTTTTTTTTTTTTTTTTTTTTTTTTTTTTTATTCCTTGCCGTGGAAAATTTAACTTTAAAGAAGCGTGGAAGTTGAAAATTATACGAAACAACTTAAAAATATGGTGTATGAAAATTGCTGGAAACGTAAAAGATCTAGACTGCAATATTAGGATTATAGCTTAAAGTATGTTGGGTACTATTAAAATAAAGTCCGGTAGCCATTTTTTTTATTAAAGTATACATGATTTAAAGTTGATGGTTTCTCATTTACATTTTTTTCCTTGCATTCCTGTACGGCTTTATGGGTTTTAAATCGCAAGAGATTAGCTTTAGAACAAACAAACAAACAAAAAAAAAAAAAAAAAAAAAAAAAAAAAATTGAAGGTCGTTATGACTGACCAAACGCTTGCATTTAAATTTAATCGGACTTTGAAAAGTTTCCTGGTGGCAAAGAAATTTTCCTGCCAGTATCTTATGCTGTATGTAACTTTTGTCCATTTCCGAAGTGGCGAGTGTTTTGACTAATGCTCGATTTACGAAGAAAAATATTCAAAATTTAGGAATCTAACGAGCTCTGGTGACGTTGAGACTTATTCTTGTATATTTGGTACAAGTTTCGACTCGTTACAAGTAAAAACGAAACTGGAAAACGAAATCAACGTTTTTCGACCCTCAAATTTTTTTGAAATTATTTTCCGGTCCCATTTACATTTTAAACAAGTTACAAGTTAAAACTTGCACTAAAAAGTCTAAAATACACCGAAGGAGTTCGTTATATACACTGTGGTGCAAAATTAAGGAAACCTTTTTTTTTTTTTTTGAAAAGAATTTTTTTAAATGTCGTCGGATCAGGATGCAACTTGGTGTGCGGGTAACCAATGCGGTCCCCATCATGCACCCCATAAGGAATTCAAATCGGCCCATTTAAACCGGAGAAATGTTTTTTTTCTTTTCAAAATGGGGTATTTTACCAAAAAGTTTTTTTCGAAGGTTATGTTTAACCATAGAACGTTATGCTTAACCGTAAAAGGTTACGTCTAACTCTAGGTTATGTCTAACACTATGCTTAACCCTAGAAGGTTAATAACTTTGGTTATAATCAACTCTAGAAGGTTATGTTTTACCATAGAACGTTATGCTTAACCCTAGAAGGTTATGCTATACCCTAACGTTATATTATACCCTAGAGTATAATAAATTATAAAAAATATTATAAATCAACTAGAGCTGATTATAACCAAAGTTATTATGAGGTTATGTTTAACCCTAGGACGTGATGCCTAATAATTTAACAAATAAAACTTTCCTTAAGGATCCACAATTAATTATATTGATTCATATGTTCATTTCGGATCTATGACGACAGATCCATCCTCAGTGACATATGAATTAAATATTACAAAAACATGATCCAAACCAACATAAACATCTTTTAAAAAGGTCATCAAATGTAATTAAAAACGAAAGTAGATATGAGAAATCCATTGTTTTAAAAATTTTAAAAGAATCTAAATAAAAAATATAAACATGACTTTTTCTTAATTAAAGCAGACGATCACACACTTTTAATTAAGAAAAATCACACACATTTTAATTAAGAAAAAGTCATGTTTATATTTTTTATTTAGATTCTTTTAAAATTTTTAAAACAATAATGGATTTCTCATATCTACTTTCGTTTTTAATTACATTTGATGACCTTTTTAAAAGATGTTTATGTTGGTTTGGATCATGTTTTTGTAATATTTAATTCATATGTCACTGAGGATGGATCTGTCGTCATAGATCCGAAATGATCATATGAATCAATATAATTAATTGTGGATCCTTAAGGAAAGTTTTATTTGTTAAATTATCGTCCGGTCCACAGGGCTGCCAAAATTAAGAAAATCGTGATGCTTAACCCTAAAAGGTTATGTTAATCCTAGAACATTATGCTTAATTCTAGAAGTATGAATTTGGAAGTATGAAAAAGTTTATGTCTAACCCTAGAAGGTCCTTTTTAACCCTAGGAGGTTATGCGTAAACCCTCTCAGGGTATACTAACCCTCTCAAAGTTATACTACTTACGGTTATAACTCCGAGAGGTTTAGGTCAACCATAGCCCTTAGAGGTCTAGGATAATTATAACGACCAACCCTCTCAGGGTTAAAGTGACCCTAGAATGTCATTCGTAAACCAAGAAGCATATTTTTTTTGTGAAAGCTGAACACAAGGATTCAAATTAAATTTAGTTACACAATTTTCGACGAAAAATCGCTACAGTTCCTACAAATGTAGTACTATTTACCAAAAATCGCTCTTAAGCTAAACACAGTAATTACTTTTACAAACTTTGGAAAAATTATATTCCTCATCATATCATAACAACATAAATAAGTTTAAATGCCAATTTTTTTCGCAAAAATCGCATGGACCGTGTATACAGTGGTCTCCGTTCCCTAGTATTTTTTGCTTAGGCAGTACATACAACGGTCTTAGTATGCAAACGGCTAATCACCGTTTTTATAAACCGAACATTCCACACATTCTCCTAACTAATTGACCTACCCATCATTAGCCACCCTTTTATCAAACTCTATAACGACAGCATACTTCATCATCTCTGTTGCGTATACAGTACATGTGATGTGTTTTTTTTTATTTATTTATTACATCTTCTTGCATAATCCCGACTGCGGTCGATAAAGAATTAATTCCCAAACCCCAATCATTTTTTCCCATTTCGGGTACGATTCCAGCAATCGACGCTAGCTATAAAAAACTCCGTTGTCAATGATCTGTCATTAGAACCATCCATCAAAGGGAGAAAAAAAAAATTCGGATATGCCTTATCGCTAAATGCAAATTTTTCCAAACACTGATCCTCCCATAACGTACTGAAGCAAAAAAAAAAAAAAAAAAAAAAAAAAAAAAAAGTGATTTAAATGTTTACGCTCCGAATTTCGGATTCCAGTTTCTTTTTTTTTTTACCATAAGGTAAACAATAACTTTTAATTTATCACGATTTGCAAGAGGTGTGTAATAAATCAATGTTGATGTCATGTCGCGCATTTCAATGTCCAAAATGTGATACAATTATAATTATAAAACGTATACGCATCGATATCGAAGCGTATACGTATAACGAACGCTTTCCCTACTACTTTTTTCAATTTCAGAAAAAAAAATTTTTTATAGCGACAAACGTGCTATATTTTACTTTAAAAGTATATCAAAAAGTTACTTTTAAGAATGAGATTCTTTTTTTTTTTTTTCGGCCCCCTCGGGAAAAGTAATAATGGCAAGTCATTTATTTTAAAAAATATGACATATTTATTAAATCAAGAAAGAGGAGGAGAAAAAAAAAAGATGAAAGGAAAACGAACAGAAAAATCTATGCGATCATCATATTGATTTTATTATTTAGTGTTTGTCTCACAATCTCGGCCTCTCATGGGAAAACTTCACATTTTTCATTTTTTTTTTTTTTATCCTTATTTCTTTGAACTTTTTTTTTTATACATTATAATGTAAAATTTCCCGCTTCCCCCTTATATCGATCCCAGCTAAAGGATTTCAAAGATACTTTTTTTTAAAAGGTTTTCCCGGGAGGGAGGAAAGCATAAGTTAAAATTAGAAAGCGATTCTGTGACACACATGACGACATATATTTGCCTCTTATGAAAATTTATAAATTCCATTTGGAAAACATGATGTAAATTACACATGTTTTTAATTATATTTTTGTTACGTAAAATGAAAATTATTATTGCTAATGGTTACTGGGATTTATTGATATGGTTAGCGGCGTGTAATTAGCCTGCCCGAAAAAAAAATTTTTTTTCGTAACCCGCTTCTTTCACCCAACCCCCCCAAGGTGACCAGTTTGTTACCGCGATTTAAAAGCACCACGAAAACATATTCTCCGCGTAAATATTTGATCACGGCATTGATTTTAATCCCGGGAGAAACGTTTCAGAATTTCTCATTCGGAATAGAGGTTCTCGAAGCACTAATTTTATTTCAAATCGGGGCGTCGACAGATGGGGGGGACGAAATGAGGAGGAGGAGACTAGGCAAGGAAGAGAAAACCGATGACCCGAACATCGATGTAATTATCGTCAACTATGACGAATTTCTATGGAATTAACATAAGTGAATGGATGTCTCGTCCGTTATTGTGAAAAGTGAATTACTGGCAAGATGGTCCTTCACCTCTCTCTCTCTTTCACTGTTCCAATCTCTCCTCTCCTTTTTGATTTCCAAAATGGGGGAATACCTGACGTGCTGAAGAGAATAGATTTCCCAGAGTGGAGAAAGGAAATATTAACCGCAGCACACCCGATTCCGGTTTTAACGACTTCAATCGCAGTAAATCCTTGATAATTTCGACTGATCCTTTTTTCGGACCCGATTAAGTCCGACATTTTGCTCAGATTTATTGTTTTTCGTACCGCGGGGCTGGGAAAAGAGCGTCCATGCAGATATTAAAATCATAAATGGAATTCTCTTTTTCCCAGTTTTTATTCATTGCCCAAAATAAGTTAAATTCGGTTTTTATGAACTGAAAAAGGAGATAATTCAAGATTATTAGTTTGCAGTGAAGGATAAAAAAAAAAAAAAAAAAAAAAAAAATGGGACCGAAAAATTCAGTTAGAAACAAATAAATTAAACATATACAGCATACACTCGGTGCATGCTGTAACATGTAAACAACGGTTCGTTTTTGTCGCACAGTGGGCAAAGTCTGCCACTCGGTGAACAAAAGATTCGATCATTGGGCAAAACGGGTGAAAGTTAAATACACGGACATAAAGGTAGGTCAGGAATCTCTCTCTGTCAATCCAACATCGTGACGGATGTGTGGTGGTCGATTTCAAGTGTCTGGGATATTGCGAGTTACTCGCTTAACAATATCTCTCCATTTGTCCAGGTCATTGGCCTGTCTGCACGCCTTCTCTAGGGTTGACTCCATCAATTTAGAGTAGTTTGTCCACCTAGTTTGCGAACGGCTCCTTTCTATTTTGCCTTCCAGTTTACCTTGTACCACAAGTCTCTCCATCATATCATGACGAGAGATGTGGCCCAACAACTTGAGGATCCTGCTATACGTCACGGACGAGTAGGCTTGATCTCATTTAAGACAGACGCGTTGGTCTTCCTATCTGTCCAGGGTATTCGGAGCAGCCTTCTCCAAACCCCAGGTCAGGAATCTACCCCTCTCCAAACTGTCCCGCTTAAGTGTGCCGATTTAAGTTTTAAGAACAGCAGACGATCATGGCGCAGAGAACTTTCGAGACGTTCCATAGAAAACCATAGCGATTGCTTTCGTGCCAGTGTCTTTGCAATTCATAGAAGATTTTAGGGAAGTATTCCCCAACACACGTACAGAGAAGTAGAACCCACCTCAAGTATTTAGGCTCTTGGCTGAATGAGACAGCTGACCCCGACGAGGAAATCCGAACTCGAATTGAAATTGTCAGATCGGCATTTATGCGTATGAGGAATGTGTTATGTTGTCGGTCTTTAAAACTATCTGTACGTCTTAAGGTTCTCCGGTGGTACATTTGGTTAACTCTTTTTTATCGATGCGAGACCTGGGCTGCCAAAGTTTCCTTGATGAATCGACTTGAATCTTTTGAAATCTTACTAACAGCTATCATCGGATTGAGAATGCTTCGAATCGTAGAATCCTTCGAATTTCATGGGTCGACAGGGTAACCAACGACGAAGTTTTGCGAAGATTGCATAAGGAGAGAGAAGTTTTGCAAATCGTAAAACAACGGAAGCTGGAATACTTTGGTCATTTCCTTAGAGGAAAAATCTCATTGGTGGTCGCCTACGCCTATGCTGGACACAGGTACGGCACAGTAAGAAGAAGACGTTCAGACCGATTTTACGGGTGAAGCAGGTGTATGAAGCAGATCATGTTTTTCAACCGATCCTAAAATATGAGTTTATGCGACAGCCCTTTCTTCAATAAGTCTTGCAGAAATCTCCTTACCAACTTGTGCTCCTGCAGCAAACTTTATTACAAAAACATTTTTTTTTGTTGTCAAAAATCGATTTTTATAAAATTATACATTCATTTTCATGAACTCTCGAAATGCACACATGAAAAGGCATTCACGTAACAACACAAACAAAAACGGAGCAAACATCAGAAATGATATCAATGAGACAGAATAAGAAAATGGAAAGGAAAGAGACAACAATGGAGAAACATCAAAAAAGACAATTAATTTCAGTGACAATGAATGACAAGAGACTCCCAAAGAAAGTTTTAAATGGGACACCCACGAAAAACAAGAGGTAAACGAGGATGAAAATAGAATAGCAGACGGAAAGAATGTTTGGCGAAATAAAAAAAGTTTTAACCTAGGATTTTCTTTTATTTTTTTTTTATATATATATTTGTAACTTTTCTCTACAATTTCAGCCTTAAGCTTATTTCGACAATTTGTTGTGCAAACATTTTAGTAAGCAGACACTTTTTTTTTCTTTCCTCTCCTTTCGAGAACGTCGGAAAATAAGAAAGGATGAGGACGGGTCTTGACGAGATCACAAATCTCCATTCCAAAACCATAGAGCTAAATCGGAAACTGAAAGTAAACACTGGGGCATTTAATGGAAGTGCATGTCTTTCCCAGGAATCCGGGATCAGGGACAGGAAAAAAAAAAGGAGAAAAGAGAGAATTTTTTTTTTTTCTTTTTCGGGGGGAGAAATATCTAAGATATCCCTGGAGTGCTGTCAAACGTGTCAAGGGTTCGACCACGTGGACGGAAGATTCTTTATGCTTCGATGCTTCGACAATGTAACCTCCCTAAGATTTACACATACACATCTTCCCCCATCTCACTTTTCACGAATTATATTTATCGGAAATCTGTCACCTCTTCAGGAAGGAAGAAAGGATTCCCTCTTTTTCGTACTATTTCCATATAAAATAGGTCGCGTGTGATATCCTCCCTCAGGACATGGAGGATCGAGATCGATATCGCAAAGTGAGAGGTTGTGGCTGCGGTCTAAAAAGAAATCCATCAACGACTTTTTTTTGTTTCTTTTTTTTTTTTTAAAGTTAAATCTTTAAATAACTTACGGGGTTTTGGATTCATGACTATATAATGGTCCTGTATCCTTCATCGGTGTCGGTTACTATAGTAACCGGAGCGGCTCGACCACTCCGTAAAAGCAAGCAATGTTATTCTTATTTTACGACTAAACCAGAATTTATGAAGGAGACGAGAAATTCTGATGGGAAAATGTACATGACATTTTACCGAGGGAGCTGTCATCGCATGGGAATCGCGGTTTTAAAATGATAAATCGATCATTGAGATCGACGTGTGATGCCCGAATCAATCAGCATACGAAATTATTGTTATAATTTGTGAATCACATGCTTTTTGGGATAAAAAAAAAAAAAAAAAAAAAATATAAATACATACGCATCAAATTCGATTACGGTTTATGTAGTTTTAACTATTTAGAATTAAATGCGAAGTAGTTAACTATTTTCGTGATGCTTTAAAGAGGAACGCGATGTTTATCCTAAAGGCACTCTTTTTTTTATCTTTATGTATACTTAGCAAAAAGAAAAATGAAGGCACTTTTCGACGTGAAAATCCCCCGGGAAAATACCGAAGTACATTTTAATTACGTTTTTGAAATAGCAAAGAAAAAGGAGAGCATCGATTTCAGGATACATAAGCACACTCGAAACTGAAAGCAGAGTGTAAGATGGAAGGGTGGCTTATATAAGGATAAAGGAAGTATAAATATAAAAAAAAGAAAGCAACGTGCGCTTCAACTTTTCCCAAGTTTTATGAAGCCTTTTAAAGTGTATGGAATGAAAATGAAACCTTCTCATCATACGCACTCATACAAACGTACTAAAAGGAGAGAAAAAAAAAAGTTCGATCATTATTTTCTTCTTTTTTCCTTTTCAACAGCATCGGCAAATTTTTGAGTGTAATATCTCGGATAATTTTTCCTTCTTCGATATTTTTTTTTTCACGCGTTATTAAAAAAGAAATCGCTTTTCCGACTTTGGCGTTGAAAAAGAGAAAATTAAAGGTTTCACTGTTCGAACAATGTGCTTGAATATAAAAAAACATGTCGACCTGTCGATATCAATTCTCTCGGTTTTTTTTTTTTTTCAAAAAAAAATTGTTTTTTATGTTTCTGAAAACCGTCATTAATATCCTTGGGTTTTTCAAAATAGGCTTTCTTTTTTTTTTCAAAAACGGACATGTTAAAAAGTTTAAAGTGACATGCACGTCGATTGATTCCGAAAAGAGGGGTTTTGTCGGATAAATCCATTCATTGGGACTGTATATATATTTATTAAAAATGAAATTTTCTCCGTAGGATGTTTTTGTAACGTTTTGTTATTATTAGGCTATTTCTATTTTTTTTTTTTTTTTTTTTTTTTTTTTTTTTTTTTTTTTTTTTTTTTGAAAACTCTTGTGCGGGGAGTTTAAAATGTTACGTTAGGTATTGATGATAAATTTACGCCCCTGTTTTCTGCTTTTAAAAACGAAATTGTAATTTTTATGGCACAGTGAACATATTACTCTTATTTGAACTATTGACCTTGAAACATCTTGAATAAATTGATTTATATATCTCGGTCGCCCCTAACGTCATAAAAATTAAATTGTGACAGTTTTTATTCCAAGGAAAAATATTCTTAGGCGAAATGACTTGGATGCTGTCACTGTCGGCTGACAGCAACATATGCACATAAAAATTAAACAACCTTTAATATATATATTTTTTTTAATTCTGCAATTTTTTTTTTAAAACTACAATATTTTTGGATGCCTTTTCCTTATTTCTTTGTCCTTTAACCTAGGCTTGGTGGTAACTACTTTCACACTCCAAATAGACCGCATACCAACCTGGAGCGGCTGGATGCGGTTATTATGCGGCGATAGACTTCAAACCAGGTAAAAACCATAAAAGTGTGGACAGAGAAATTTTTTGAAAACATTTTTGAGAAGATTTAAAAAAAAAAATTATAAGGGTGTCCACAATTCACTATGAAATGTTGGACCAAGTGTGACCGTAGTGAAATGTGAACAGTTCACATTTTTACTGAATAACCTCAAACAATTTTTCGAAGAACAAAAGGAGGACATATAATTAATCATTCAATCATCTATATTTTTGGCCATGCAGGAACATTTACATTTTATACAATGAGGTTAAGAAGATTGTATCTGTTCTGTAGTTCCTACGACCCCCGCCGGAGGGGAGGGTATAGGTGGCCACCCATCCATAAGCTGTCCGCTCTCAATGCTGCTTAACTTCATTGATCACGATCCGCTTAGACCAAACGAGGCATCATTTGTTTTCGAGCATGTTCGAAAGTTTTCGATGTTCGAAATTTTTGAGAATGTTAATTTTTGAAGATTAATGTTACTGTACTTTTGGAGGTCTATTGTATTTTTTACGTAATACATTACGTAGGGAGGTACATATATTAGCGGCCGAGTATCTTTAACAATTTAAGTTAATTTTTGTTAGAATAAGTTTTAAGTTGGCAATACAAAGTACTGTATATTACTTACTGTAAATTACTTCGTTGAACATACCGAAGATGGACGCCTGACGATACATGGCATGGAATATAGGGGAAATGCACAACAGTATGTGCTTGTAGTTAAAATTTTTAATTTTTTCGCTTTATATAATCGTTTTTTTTTTACAGCCTTCATCATTTTCAGTACGGTACGGTACAACTATCGCTGAATGACTGCAGATCCTACGTGGCGCCATGGTTGTAAAAATATGGATATAATATAATATAGTCTGTTTAGGTTAGTGAACATGTGAAGTCATTTCTTAAATTTTTAAGCTCCATCTCTAATAGGTTATGGGCTGCCTTAGTCGGCGTGAATATTATGTTAAATAATTTTTTTTGTCAAACTCAATTAAGTAAAATATTAGAGGTTAATCAAATAAGACTGCCGATTTTCGATTGCCATAATTTTTCGACTTGGAAATTTCGACTCACAGCCGTTTTGGGCGAAAAAGGGGTGTCGGGAGCTATAGAGGAAACTTTCGATGCGACCACAGCCGATTAATAAGAAAAAGGATTCAAAAGCAAAGTCCACAATTATACAATGTCTTCACGATAAACATTTGGAGTATGTAAGGGATTCAAAGACCGCAAAGAATATGATTCAAAAGCTAAAAACGGCATTTCAGAGGAAAAGCACATTCAATAAGTTGTATTTGAAAGAGCAATTATTAAGTTTAAAGTTAGCACCAAATCTTCAATAAAATGATACTTAATATTGATTGTCTGCTTCTTTGGCTATCTTCATAATTTCTTGACATTTGAATTGCTCCTAGCTTTTTAACATTCAATTTAACTGTAACATTCTTTAGTTTAGAATAAATGTTTCTTCACTATGTGTCCAAACCAAATTATATTATCTGTACAACAGGACGGCCGTTTCGGGCATAACTAACCCATCATCAGCTGTAAAGATTACAATAAAAATTAAAAAACAATAATAGCGAACAATGATAAACAACGAGTTAGGTGTAAACGAATTTAAATTATCGATATTTATTGTAATCTTTACAGCTGATGATGGGTTAGTTATGCCCGAAACAACCGTCCTGTTGTACAGATAATATAATTTGGTTTGGACAGATAGTGAAGAAACATTTATTCTAATCAATTCGTCCAGCCGAGCTCACCTTTGTCAAAAATTGTAACATTCTTCTTTAATAATTCTTCTCCAATACCTTTTAACGAAATTAATTCACGTGCACCCTTAGACGCTGAGATATATTCTGCTTCACAAGAACTTTGTGCTACAACACGTTGCTTCCTAGCAAACCAACTTCCTTAGCAAACCAACGTTGCTTCCTACACATGGTGGGAAAAAATGACTAAAAAAAGTTAAAAAAAAAAAATGTTATGGTATATTATAGTCTCATCACATCGCAGCAGAGTAACTTAAGTATATATGAATAATATTCAAGAAGTCAGTATTTTTTATTTTTGCATTTAAAATTTTTCTTCCAAATTTGTCAATTTTAGAAAAAAATAAGAGAATGGTCCAAAGTTAACTTAAATAGATAAAGGTACTCAATCCCTAATATATCAATAATTCGAAGCTATGAAACAAAAAGTCAATAGCCCCACAGAGGCGTTAAAAAGTTGAGCCTAAATTGTAAAGGGTTGCCTAAATTTAAAAAAATTTTTTTTTTTCATAGCATAGTAACGTTATTGAATTTTTTAAGCAAGAAATTAAGAAAAATTAGATCTTGCTGCATTAAAACAAGGTCTTAAAGTTCAAATTTTATTTTTAAAGGCAATCCTTTAAATAATTTGAAGCGCTGAAACAAAAAAAATCAATAGCCCCACAGAGACGTTAAAAAGTTGAGGCTAGATTGTAAAGGGTTGCCTAAATTTAAAAAAAAATTATTTTTTTCATAGCATAATAACGTTATTGAATTTTTTTTGCAAGAAATTAAGAAAAATTAGATCTTGCTGCATTAAAACAAGGACTTTAAGCTCAAATTTGTGTCATAGAGGCAAATCTGTACAATAATTTGAAGTGGTAAAATAAAAAGTTCGTATATGTATCCATCCATTAATTAAAAAATATAATAGACCCCCACAAATAACAGAACATCTTCAAAAATTTCGAACATCGAAAATTCGAACATCGAAAATTTTCGAACATGTTCCAAAACAAATGTAACCACTATTCTCGCGAAAAAATTTTCGAAACGTTTTGAACAAAAATTTTCGTGCAACGTGACCAACGCCTTAGGTAAATCTAACAAGTCACAAAATCCGCGAGCAAAAAAAAAAAAAAAAAAAAAAAAAAAAAAAAAAAAAAAAAAAAAAAAAAAAAAATTTAAAAGTCTAATCTGAAAGTTTTTTTTTCCTGAAAAAAAAAAATCCTTATCCAAACCAAACGCTCCTCAAATTTCACCCGAATGGGTTTATTCCGAATTCCGATTTCCGAAAATATTTATTCCGAAATCCGAATTCCGAATTCCGAAAATATTTATTCCGAATTCCGAATTCCGAAAATAATTCCGAATTAGGTTTTTTGATAAGGAAGACTGAATAATTTGTCATTAAATAATTAAATTATATCGTATTAAACTAATCGTAACATGTATAATTCTTAAATTATCGTTAAATTTTGAAATTGAAATTAAAATATATTGAATTAAGCTAACGTTCACAATCACAGGTCTTATGACAGTTCGTAAACGATAATTTGATCACAGGTTTTCCATTTTAATGATCTGTCGTGAAAGATACATACAACCGTAAGGTTTCCGAGGTTTCATCGGGTTTTCTTTTCAGGCCTGAATTTTTGCGAGGTCGACCGCGCTTTTTAGGAGGATTTTCGACAGGGAGAAATTGCTTCACTACAGTTTCCCGAGGATGATCACATGGCTGAATGGGACTCTCATAAAAGAAGTTGAAATTGCCGTTAGGAACGTAAAGAGGTTCTCTTGATGCTGGTAATAAGAAAAGAAGAGGAAGAAGGAGCTTCCAGATCCAAGATGTTCCGATTGTCGGCATCGCATACGTTGAAATGGTAGGACTTTCTAAAGTAAATAACCCGGTGGTTCGAAAAAGTTCCGGTTGATTGACATCGCATCCGTTGCATTATGGGGACTTTCCAAAGAAATTAATTTTGGAGACGCCAAGATTAATAAACATCGGGCCGACCAGAACATCTTGGCGTCTCCAAATTTAATTTCTTTGGAAAGTCCCCATAATGCAACGGATGCGACGTCAATCAACCGGAACTTTTTCGAACCACCGGGTTTATTTACTTTAGAAAGTCCTACCATTTCAACGAATGCGATGCCGACCAACCGAAACATCTTGGATCTGGACGCTCCTTCTTCCTCTTCCTCTTCTTCTTCTTATTACCAGCATCAAGAGGAACCTCCTTACGTTCCTAACGGCAAGTTCAACTTCGATAACGAGAGTTACGTTCCTAACGGCAACTTCAACTTCTTTTATGAGAGTCCCATTCAGCCATGTGATCATCCTCGGGAAACTATAGTGAAGGAACTTCTCCCTGTCGAAAATCCTTCTAAAAAGCGCGGTCGACTTCGCAAAAATTCACCTCGCAAAAATTCAGGCCTGAAAAGAAAACTCGGTCCCCTCGGAAACCTTACTGAATTTTACTTGCATGTATCCTTCACGACATATCATTAAAATCAAAAACCTGTGATCAAATTATCGTTTACGAACTGTGATAAGACCTGTGATTGTGAACTTAACTTAATTTAATATAATATAGTATTTTAATTTCATTTTCAAAATTTAACGATAATTTAAGGATTATACATGTTACGATTAGTTTAATACGATATAATTTAATTATGTAATGACAAATTATTCAGTCTTCCTTATCAAAAAACCTAATTCGGAATTATTTTCGGAATTTGGAATTCGGAATAAATATTTTCGGAATTCGGAATTCGGATTTCGGAATAAATATTTTCGGAAATCGGAATTCGGAATAAACCCATTCGGGTGAAATTCGGTGAGCCCAAACCAAACTTTTAAAAATGAATGATTCACATCAAAAATCTGTGATTTATTACCAATTATTCTGGTTTTCTGACACGCCACAATCAATGATCTAAAGTGCTTTCCAAAAGGATTTTTCCAATCTGACACTTTATAACATTAACAGCCCCAATTAAAACCGCCTTACTTTTAAGATTTGAAAATCAAAATAAGACTCATCATTCTCTTCCTTGAATAATAAGTTTTGTTTGAAATCAAAATTTCACCGGTAACATATTCATTTCATCCTGTACAACTTTTTCAAAAGCATTTGTTATGATAAATAACTAAGGCTCCGAACAAGTTTACATTAAGTCTCTAGTGTTATGTCAAACTTTTAACATTGAAATTTCCAAGTCATGTCAAGTCTTGTCAGTATGAAGATGACAGTGACTTCATACTTGAGGGATTTATGTAATTAAACACTCCAAAATGGAGTGTTTATACGTTTTCATTCCTTATTAAAAGTATAAATTTCGACATCATAAAAAAAAAAAAAAAAAACTTGGAGACGCCGCGATAATTTAATTATCATCAATCCCCGGCGTTAACATTCTTTATTTATTTTTATTTTTTTCTCTCTTCGAAAAATAAAAAATAAATAAAGAACAGGATCGTCGTTTGATAACAGAAACGATCAATCAAACGGTTGAGGCTTCCACGTCTTTCAACTCGCAATCCAACTCATTGCCAAAAAAAAGATCAAGAATCGTTGACGAAAACTTTTTCTCAACTTAAAAAAAAAAAAAAATTCATCCTCACTAAGTTGTTTGTAATTCTGTCAAATTGAAAAACCGATAACGTCAATTTTGTAAATATATAAGAAACGATCATCAATTTTTCCTAATGGAGATTTTTAATCATCGCTGTTTACCGATATAAACGAGATCAAAATAAATTCCCCCTACTTTTTTTTTTTTTTAAATCAAAAGTCATCCCTTCAGGAACGTACAACCATGAACAAAGAAGGTTAAATTATGTAAACTTAAAATGAATATGTACATAAATTAATGAGGTTCCATGTGTTGACAAAATTTCAACGAGAGGAAGAATAATTAATCGTACGTGGCGGCGGTGAGAGATGTAAAAAGGGTTTTCCCTTTTTCGGTGTGCGGCAAAATTTTCTTTTTACAGAAATTCCCGCCCCTTTTCCATCCTCTTTTATACAATACGCGGCCTAATCTAATCTTTAACTTTACGTTAGTTTTTAATTACTCAAATATTAATCCCATCTCTTTTTAGGGGGGGATTCCCCCGTGCTCCTTTTTCGTTAAATTAGATTTCGCTACCCGACGTTTAATCCGCTTTACCCCGTTCCGTATTAAGATTTAAACGGACGACCGTGTTTATTGAATGACCCACGTACCGTGCATTATCTATGAATTTAATAATAATATTCGTTAACATTTGAAAGAAGGTGTATGGTTGCCACCCTCGTAGGTATAGCTCCAAGCTGATATTCCCTTTTTAATTTTATTTGCTTTTACCGCGTAACCTGAACATTAGAATTCAAATTATCTCGTATTATATTAAGCCAGGTTGTGCTTTTGTTTAATATTTAAAAAGATAAAAAAAGAAAATGAAAAAAAAAAAAAAAAAAAAAAAAAAATCGCCCTCTGTTTTTAATTAATTGCTGTCATGGTTAATCAGTCGTTGTAAATGACTAATTAACGCCATTCCCTTTTGTACAGCCGAATATCGTTTACATTTTTGGTAAAATATATATGATAAAAAAAAAATCTTAATGATTCAATTTTGAACCATAATTAAGACACGCGGCTATTAAAAAGTATAATGTAATAAAATGTATAGGCTCCGAGCGACTTTGACTGCAGCGCCACCATTAAAATCATGTTTAGCTTATAAAAAAGCAATATTTTCTGCGAACTAATTGCGTGATGGAAATATATACGCTTGTATAAGGTAAACAGGTATATTTAAGTGTATATTTATAAAAAAAAAGTCGCTCGGAGCCTACTGACTTTGTTTATGAGAGTTAATATTTGGAATTATAATTTTATATTTTTCGGAAAAAAATATTGAATAATCTGTCAGATTAGTCGGCCTATTGACATAAAACGATAATATCAGAATATTACATCGGTAGTAAAATCTAAGAGAAAAGTTCTAGGTTTCCAGATTGGAAATAAATTAATAGTTATGTCGTAGGCTTTTAGTATTATCAGTCATTTAGTAAAATGCCTAGGCATGCAGTAAAAGCCTGGGCAAATAGTAAAAAGAGTTAAAAATTTGACCATTTGATTTAATGCCTAGTCTTTTAATAAAACGCCCGACACTTTTTTTATTTTATAAAATGGTTAGTCTGGTTATTAAAAATCAGACAAATAGTGAAATGATACAAGAGTAAAAAATAAATATTAATTAATTGTTAATAATTTAATCTTTAAAAACTTACAAAAATTTAATTAATTTTTTTAAGGGACCTCAATCTACTTTTAGAACCAAGACCACCATATTAAAAGTGAAAAAACCGTCCAGAGCTCAAAAGCGCAGCAGAAGAAAGACGTATGTGTTTGTGAACTCATTTTCATTATTTATATAAGGGTGCAAATTCACTATGAAATGTTGGACCAACATGCTGGTACCACAAGTTGGACAAACATGTTGGTACCACAAGTTGGACAAACATGTTGTAACAACATGTTTGACAAGCGAACGAATCGACTATTGCAGAATTTACTCCTACGCCAAAATTAGTGTGGAATGTTGGTCCAACATGTTGGTACAAAATGTTGGTTTAAATTGTTGTACCAACATGTTGGTCCAACATTCCATAGTGAATTTGCACCCTAACGAACATTGTTGTTTTGTTTTTTTCTTCGCTCCGAAGTAACAACGTTGGGAAAAATCTTTTATTTCAAGAGTTCTAAACAGATAAGAATTAATATTAACGACTTAAGCGAGAGTCGATTAACGAAACTGGAAATTTTGTATAGGGCCCTTTTCAGCGTGAATAACTCATGCATTTCTTTGTTAAAAGTGCAATACTACAAATTGAACGAACCGCAAAAAAGGTTAAGCCCAACGGTGGATCCTTATTTACGGAAACACAACGTATACAATCAAATTAGTGGAATGTACAGGAGATATGGAAACGTGGATATCGAAAGGAAAATGACGATTTCAGCACAAGCATGGCCTTGTATCATAATTCGCCCATCACGAACTACCTGGACTAAACTCACCATCCAAGGTTGCACGTACAGCTGAGACCAGAATCGGACATGCGAAATCACGTTGTATAATCACGTTGTATAATATCACAGTTGTGATAAGCAATGGCTCGAAAGTAGATTGAGGCCCCTTAAAAAAATTAATTAAATTTCCCAATAAGCAAAGAAATATTTATTAATATTTCTAAAATATTTTTGAAGTGTTTTTCAATATTTTAAAAATATATTAAAGCAAATATTTTTTGAAACGAGAAAACGATAAAAATATTTTCAATTGACAAAGATTTAAAAAATATTTTTATTGATTTTTGTTTCAAAAAATATTTGCAAAATATTTGCAAAATATTGAAAAATATTTCAAAAATATTTTATAAATTTTATAAACGCTTTATTTATTGCTCTTTTTATTCCTATGAACTAAAAAATGCAAGCAAATAAGCGATGGACAATCATGTATGCAATATTTAACAAGAGGGCTTTACCTATGTTTAGCTTATGGGCAAAGCAGCATTTTCACTGCAGAGGCGTTTATAAGTTTAAAAATAATAACAAGGGAAAAGAACAGTGGAAAACCAATCAGAAAGAAGAAAAAGCAGCCGACTAGAGCGGATGTCCTGGAAATAGAAAAAAACAAGGAGAATGGTATTGGGGTGCTGAAGCACCCCAATAAACTTTCTCGCGATATTTGGAAAAGAGAAATAGCGAAGTCCAAGTCAACAAATTAAATCGATATATTGATTGAATTAAAAAAAAAAATGATAATTGCGTTTGCTCGTAGTAAAAGATTCTACTTGGAAACAAAGAACTTTTGTCTCATGAGATAAACAATTTCTACCAAATTAAAAAATTTACTATCGTACGAGTGTAACGTCCGTCAGAGTGGAATTGACGTCCATATGCAAATATTTTTTGAAACATAAACAATGAAAATATTTTAAAAATTTAGACAAAGATTTTTAAAATATTTTTATTGGTTTTTGTTTCAAAAAAATATTTGCAAAATATTTTTAAAATATTTGCAAAATTTTTTTAAAATATTAAAAAACATTTCAGAAATATTTTATAAATATTAATATTTTTTTTTTTTTTTGCTCATTGGGGCTCAGAAAAGAGAATGCTTAGCCCCCCCAGTAAACGTAAACAAATGCCACTGCCTTTGACTAAATCAAAGTTAGATTACTTCTATCGCAAGCAAAAGACTTTTAAAAAAAATCGTTTATGTCATCAAAACGTTCTGCGATTATTGAGAATATAACCTTACCCGATAAAGCCATTTAAGAGGTTATCACATGGATCGACATAATTTTTAAATCTAATTTGGATTCCTTACCGAATATCGAAAAAAAAAAAAAAAAGATTAAAAAAAATTGCCATCTCAGTTTCAATCCCAAAGACTTTGAAAAAAAAAAATCGTTTTAGAAAAAAAAAAATTCCCCAGTTTACATTTTTTTAAAAGCCAATTTCAAAGGATAAAGCGATTTTATGAATAAAGTATATAAAAAAAAAGCATTTTAAACATCATCATCCTCCTTCAGCAAAACGGTTTGCCACGCGTTCTTTTCCACTGACTAGTCATACATTTAATATTTCTCTTGTCTCAACTTTCTCAAATAAGATGGCCGTTTCAAAGTTTCGTTTTAAAAGGGGAAAAAAAAAAGGACGGGGAAAAAAACTTTATAGGGAGAAAAGAAGTCTTGAAAACAGCTAATATCCCTTTATGTTCCCCTCACATTTTATTAAGTTCTCCTTTTAGGATTTTTTTTTTTTTTTTTACTTCGACAAAAAAAAAATGTTTGATTTTTCTTTTTCACTCATTTCCAGACATATAAACTTTTTTTTTAAAAATCGATCAAAGGGGATAAAGATGTTTCTGCCTTTGGTGATTTTCCTTTCCAAGAAAAATTTCCCTTTTTTCCCCCCCTCGATGAAATTAAAATCTGACATCCGCATCGTTGATCTGAGATCAGGGGTAATCTGCTTAAAAAAGAAGATTATTATTTTCGTTTTAAAAGCTGAATTTTTCTTCGCCCCCGGAGGAATAATAAGAGATTTTTTATAAAAAAAAAGTCGTCTTTACGCAAATCAAATGAACGAAATTGAACAGTGCTATTTTTAATCTATAGGAAACAATCGTGATTTCATCAAAGCTAAAGGGCCTACACGTGTTGGTTGGGTATTGTTAGCAAGGACAAGTCCGTCTCGTTAATCTTTCACTTTTTGATTTAATCTTAAAACGCTTCTGCGAATATTCAATCGAGTCACGACTTGTTATTTCTTTTTCGGTTATTTTCAAATTCAACACTTTTGGACTGTTAAAAATCGTGCGGTTTTGCCTTTAAGGAAATCGCGCGAGCTCGCAGGTACCCAATCGCATAGCCGCCATTTTGATTGATGACCGTCTTAAAACGTATGACACCGGGCCTTTTGACAAGTGTGATTGATTAAACAATATGATGTTTCCTCCATTTATCAACAAGAAAAAAAAAGCACCCGGGAAATAGACCGCAGGGTAAAATACTTTTCATCAAGATGGTGGGGGGAGGGGAGGAAGTGAGAAAGATGGGATATCAATCCTCTTGAGGGGTTGAAAAAGATGATATTTTCATTTTCTTGATAACGGATCTTCCTGAGCTCTTTTCGTGTATGTTCGGGATTAAATTGGGAGTCTCGCATCGGAGTTAACTCTCTCCCGTCCTTAATTTTTGAGGAAAGGACTCGGGAATTCTCGGGTGGGTAATTCCCTCATTAGTTTCAAATAGATAATAAAGCATTGATTAATAGTTGGAATTGTGTCAACAGAAAATAAAGGGAATTAGAGAAAGGCAGAAGGGAAGGGGGGGGGGGGGAGGGAGGAATTGTTATTCATTTATAATATAGATAATTAATTTGGAAGATAAATGGTAGAGGAGCGTAACCGCTTGTTTCCGTCCGATCCACACACAATCTGTGACCATGAGCGTCTTGTAAAGAGGAACATTTTAGGGAAAGTGTTAAAGTTAATCTGCGACATTTATGACGGTTGTTTCCGAATTAGCGCTGCACTCTTGTTCGTTGGAATGGATAAATAATATATTACGACAACAACTATTTACTTAGTTGTCATCGGAATTTTGCGGTGAAATTCAGATGCAAAACCGAGCAAAGCCCTTTTCATTTCAATGATCCTTCATAAAGGAAAGGATGCAGCTTAATTAAATTACTAGATACGCAGAGCTAGTAGTACGATAAAAGATTTTATGGCTGTGTAGTTTCCACGAAATGAAAAGCAATCCGAACAGTTTTGATGAGAAGTTCAAAAGTTGTCAGTTAAGTATCGTTGTAGGGCGATACGAAACGATCGTTCAAAGGGCGATACAGACGATCAGTCAAACGCGTACGGCCATTTTTCCTAAAATTTTTTTTCCTAATTCATTTTTCCTAAAAAAAAAAATTTGAAAAACTATTTTTTTTCTAATCCATTTTTTCTGAAAACTTTTTTTTCCAATCTATTTTCTCTAAAAAAATTTTTCCTAAGGGTGCAAATTCCCTATGGAATGTTGAACTAACATGTTGGTAAAACAAGTTGGACAAACATGATATAACAGCTCGTTGGAATGTTGGGCGAACTTGTTGCACCAACATGTTTGACAAGCGAACTAATCGATTATTACAGAATTTACTCCTACGCCAAAATTACTGTGGAATGTTGGTCCAACAAGTTGGTACAACATGTTGGTACAACAATTCATACTGAATTTGCACCATAATCCAATTTTCCTCAAATTTTTTTCCTAATCAATTTTTCCTGAAAATTTTTTTTCTAATCCATGTTTGTTAAACTATTTTTCTTCTAATCCATTTTTCCTAAGAAATTTTTTTCTAATCCATTTTTTCTAAAACTTCTTTTCCTAATCCATTTTTCTTAAAAAAAATTATCCTAATCTATTTTTCCTAATTTTTTTTTTATACGTTTTTCCTAAATTTTCTTCCTGATTCATTTTCATAAGAAACTTTTTCTTAATCCATTTTTCCTAATTTTTTTTTTCTAATCCGTTTTTCCTATTTTCTTCCTAATCCATTTTTTCCTAAAATTTTTTTTCCCAATTCATTTTTTCTACATTTTATTCCTAATCCATTTTTCCTAGAAGTTTCTTTTCTAATCCCTTTTTTGTTCAATTTTTTTTCCTAATCCATTTTTTCTAAAATTTTTTTCCTAACCCATTTTTACTAGAAGTTTTTTTTTCTAATCCATTTCTTCTAAAATTTTTTTTCCTAATCCATTTTTCCTGAAAAAAATTTTCCTAATCCATTTTTCCTAATCCATTTTTCCTAAATTTTTTTTCCCAATCCATTTTTCGTAATTTTTTTCCCCAATTTTTTTTTCTACATTTTTTTCCTAATCCATTTTTCCTAATTTTTTTTTCCTAATCCATTTTTTCTAAAATTTTTTTCCTAATCAATTTTTCCTAAATTTTTTTTCCAAATCTATTTTTCCTAAAAAAATTCTCGTAGTTCATTTTTTCCTAATTTTTTTCCTAATTAATTATTCCCAAATAATTTCGATTTATTGCCGATGATAAAAAAATAACATAAATTAAATAAAATAAAAAGAAGATAAAATCAATATAAAAAAACATTGAGAAAGTAATTTAAATTTAAGAAGCTCGCCAAATGAGATATTATGGCCTGTCATTCTCAAATAATCGATTAACATATTTTGTTCTTCGTAATCTTCATATTCGACAACGATATCCTGTTTTGAAGTTCTCTTTAAAAACTTAAATTTTATAGTAGCCTATATTTAATCTAAATTTTATTTTTTAGGAAAAATAGTTTGCGGAAATTTTTTTTCTTTCGACAAATTACTGTTGGGAAATTTTGTTTAGGAATAATTAAATTAGGAAAAAAAATTTTTTTAGCAAAAATAGATTAGGAAAAATAAATTAGAAAAAAAAAATTAGAAAAAATCGTAGGGAATCGCTGAAACTTAGTTATGCGAACCGTTTCTTTGTTAAAAAAAAAAAAAATAAATAATGTAATGAGTTGGCCTACTATATCAAACCATACGACGCCGCTAAAATCAACTAAAACTAGTATTTTGCATCCTTAAGTTGCAAGGACATTCAAGGAAAAAAAATTGAAAATGGAATATTTATTTTATTTTTCCATTTTTTTCCTTTTCAAAAAGTGAAAAATTTTCTACGCTTGGAAAAGCTAAGCCATTTGCTGTATTAAAGTTTGCTACTGCAGAAAAGACTATTAAGAATTGTGGCATTTTTTTGAGGCATTCATGGAATAAAAAAATGTTTTATCCAAACTCTGGAGACCCTCTAATTTGGACGATTTCGGTTGAATCGTAGGTGTCCAACTTACACAGGTTTCACTATAAAATGATTTGCCATTTCCGTCCGCCATAAAATTACCATTTTGTCATATTACTCTGACGTAAGTTTAAAACCATGCAAAATGTTTTTATTCGATGGAAACGTGTTAAAAAATCTCTCTAGTCACACACAATGAGACAGACGAATTTCCTCTAGGAATATTATCGACACTTGCGGCCCGCAGTTGAAAACTTTTACTGGTTAGAAAGGGAAAAAACTTGTAACATCACACATCTTTTTTTTTTTTTTTTTTTTTTATAATTTATAGTTGAAACCTTCCGTATAAGGTAAAGACCATACAAGAGCAATAAAAAATCATTTGAAACCAACGTATTCTCCTGACATTTACAACCTGACAAATCCAAATTAAGACACGAAAAAAAAAGTCGTATCAGTAAATCTGGTATACGACCTTGTAACGTATTAGAACCACATAAAAAAAAAAGAATCAAACCCGATAAAGTAATTAATTATAATAGACGAATCATTAAATGCACCAGCCAATAATGGTTCAAGTTCAATGAACACTAAAGTGTTTTGATTTTTTTTTTTCTAGAGCAAGTCAGACGTGAAAAAAAAACTCTGATTGTGCTTGTTTACGTCTGGAGCAGCCAATTTGCAACATTTCACCAACGGTACCTGACTAAATTAAAAAAAAGAGAAAAAAAAAAAAAAACTAGTCTCACTATTCGAAGCTAAAAACCATCAGAGAAAAAAAAAAAGACTTTTGTATAAAATGTTTCCAGGAATTCTTCGACTGGAAAAATGTCATTAGCAGGCTGCTTAAAAGCAGAAGATTTTCAAATTGGAGATAATTTTCCGGCCCATAACTCATAAATAATAAGGATTCAATAGATTGGTATCCATTTTTCATAATTTTTCCCCCTCACTTTTTTTTTTTTTTTTTTTTTTTTTTTCTAATTTACTGCTCTTTTTTTTATATGAATTTTGGCATGACCGAATTGAAATATCATGTTATGCAAACTAAAAAACGAGAAGGAGGAGTTTAAAAAAATGTATTTTCTACAAAAACAAACTTCCAGTGTGTTTGTTCGTTTCTCCCTCTGCCCATTTTTTTTAATTAGAAAAATGTTTTCAACAAACATTTCTCCTTCTCAAAGAAAAAAAAAAAAAAAAAAAAAAAGGAAAAAGCGATTCCAGCGCTCCAAGGGGGTAATGCCAAGATTTACATATTATTATGTGAGTTCACGATCACGTGAAGCGTTAGCGTAGATGAATTACTTCCAACCCGTCCGTTTTTTCTTCTCCCACGGAAAAAAAAAAAACGAAATATCTGAAAAATCGCTGAAAATCACGGCGTGAAAATAGTTTTTCTTAAAATGGATTCCTTTGAATTTGATTTCGATTCTTCTCCATGTTGGTTTCTCTTTCTGCCCTTTCCTTTCCTTTCGCAACCCCTTTCTTCTTTCCAGCCCACATTTTTTTTTTCCTCTTACATAAATTCTGTATCATATTTCGTTTCCATTTTTTATCTGTATATATATACGTTCAGTTATTCGTATCCTTTCCAATCTGTTTCCTTTGTTTTTTAATGTCTACGTCAAATCGCATTTACTTTCGTCTTTCAATTTTTATCCGGTATACCAGAAATTCGAAAAGAGCTTTTCCTCTTTCCTTTTTTTTTTTTGTTTCCTTACGTCCCTTTTCTTTCCTGATATTGGCTTTGCGAAGGTAATCGTTGGGATTTTTTGCAGGATGACGATTTATCCTCTGATTCCTTCTTCCATAAAAAAAACCTGGTGTTTTAATAAATGGTCTATGAATGAATCGAATCGAAATTTTTTTTATGAGGTTTTGCGAAAGGTAGAATCGCGGAAAAAGAATTAAAAAGAAAAGAGATAACGTTTTCGAAAAATAAAAAATTGAGTTTCAAGAAAAAGTAATAAAAAAAAAAAGTTATTTTATTTTATCGCCAATATTGAGGTCTTCATGGCTAGAAGCGGAGAAGTAAGTTGCGAAGTCTAGTGGGAATGACAATGACAGTTTGATAATAATTACATTTATATAGGATCTATATGTTACAGGCAATGCCCGAAATCCGGAAATCCTTACGGAATTTCTTCATTTTGAAAATGCAAAACAATTGAATGGACGGCAAACAAGATGAGATGGATGTGCAATTCGGGGTGCAGCAATAAACTTTTACTCCTGAATGAATAGACATCTGCTTGCATATTCAATTCCGTTAACGAAGGAAACTGTCAAGTTAATACCTCTGGATACGTAATAAATGACAATCTGAAGCTTATAAGTAGCTTCACTTGACCAACATGACAATACTTCCCTGATACCCCCTTCACTTCAGGTCAAGGGGTCATTCAAGCATTATACCACCAACTCACTGTGGGAAGGCGATTGCAAGATTCGGATTAGGGTGTCCCTTTGTATTGCGAACTTTCGAAATTGAAAATGCGCACCCCTCGCCTCCTCCATTTTCCAATAACAGGAATTGTACATTATAATATGGGCACAGACGTTAGTGAAGCATCCGACTTCAATTTTCCCAATAAATATACACGGCAGTAAAAACGGCAGTCGCAAAATATTGCTATTTCAATGCGCCACATGGATCCGGTCTCTGAGAATTGTTAAACCGTATGACGTAACTAATTTTCATAGATTTCAGAGACTTATTTATTTATTTATTTATTTATTACTGTTCTTTTTGACACAACAGCTACAATATTAGGAAACTTAAAACACAAAAATATTCAAATCCGGTAGCTCTTCGTCGATAAAAGTCCGATTTAACTTTAAAATTAAAAAGATTAGTAAAATGCCCTATCTAAAGTACGGAAGCCCTGAAGGGTCACGCAACTTGTTTATCTTTCACTGCCAGTTGCGGAAATGGCAGTATTTGGCTTACTGTCAGTTCCGGAACTGGTAGAGTTTAGATATAACAATGCCAGTTCCGGAACTGGCAGTAAACAATAAACCAGTTGCGCTGCCAGTTCCGGAACTGGCAATATACGTTTATTGCCTTTTCCGGAACTGGAATTGTTATATCTAAACTCTATCAGTTCCGGAAGAGCCAGTAAGCGTACACTGTCAGTTCCGGAACTGACAATATTGGTTTACTGTCAGTTCCGGAACTGACAATATTCGTTTACTGCCTGTTCCGGAACAGGCATTGTTATACCTAAACTCTATCAGTTCCGGAAGAGCCAGTAAGCTATTGGTTTAATCAATGTCAGTTCCGGAACTGGCGGTAAACAATAAACAAGTTGCGCTGCCAGTTCCGGAACTGGCAATATAATTTAATTTAATTTAATTTAATTTAATTTAATTTAATTTATATTGATCTTTTTTTACATCAATTTACAATCGCTTTCTTATTCACTATACACAATTCACTATAATTTCTTAATTACAAGAGTAAACGAAAAAAAAAAAAATAAATAAATAAAAATAAAAATAAAAAAAAATAAAAAAAATAAAAAAAATTAAAAAAACTGTGATTAATTATAACTAACAATTAACTGGGGTCAGCGAACGATATAGCCTCTTTATACGAATCATGAAAGAACTTGAGCATCATTTTTTTGAGCTTTCTTGATGGAAGATTGAAGTCCAAATCCAGAGATGAGGACTTCTCATTCCATGACGCCAAGGCAGAAAAAATAGGAGAGTGCCAGTGATGAAAAGTTCTAGCAACTGGTATAAAAAATGGGGGTCTCGTGGTACCATTGCGAAACCTTAACATTGGTACATTAAAATTTAAGAGTTCTAACAATTTAGGGCAATCAATCAGACCTGAGACAAGTTTTTGAATAAAAATAATCTGTGCTATCTGACGTCTATCACTTAAGCGAGTTATGTTAAATTCAGATAAAAATTCAGAAGTTCTCGTTGTGATAGGTGGAAAAATTTTATGTTTTTTAAAAGAAAGATAACGTAGAAACCTATGCTGCACAGAATCTATACTTCTACGAGAATCAGCAGTAGACTGAGACCAGACCACAGAAGCATATTCAAGTTTAGGTCGAACGTAGCTATTAAACAAAATTTCAATGGTGTTATAATTGAAGTGCTTCGTATTACGTTTAAGAAATCCTAATAGCTGATAGGAACTTTGAACAATAGAATTAATATGTTTGTCAAACACTAAACCTTGGTCAAGAAGTAAGCCCAGGTCTTTGAAAGAGGTGACATTTTCAAGTGGATTACCGTTCATCTGATATTGATAGGTTATTGGTGTCTTTTTTCGTGAAAAATTTAGCGATTTGCATTTCCTAAAATTAAAAAAAAGTTTATTCACTAGGCTCCACTGGATTAACCGGACAAGATCCTGTTGTAATAGGGTGCAATGAACCAACGCAGTAATTAGCCTAAAAATCTTTAAGTCATCAGCATAAAGGAGACATTTTGAATGCTGGAGAACATTTGTGATATCATTAATAAAGAATAGAAACAAAACTGGTCCCAGAACACCTCCTTGAGGCACACCAGAGGTAGCAACGTAAGGAGAAGAGGTAGAACCGAAGTAGGAAACTTGTTGGCGCCTGTCAGACAAATATGAGGCAAAGAAGTCTATAAGACTTCGAGAGAAGCCGTACGACCAAAGCTTAGCCAGCAAAAGGTCATGATCGACCCTATCAAAGGCTTTCTCGAAATCAGTAAAGATACAGTGCACTTCAGCCCCGAGATCCAGGAAATGTGAAACCTCTTGAGTAAAACATAGTAAATTAGTAACAGTAGACCGATGAGGAACAAAACCATGTTGCTCTTCTATCATTAAAGTATTGAAATGGTTTTGAACTGGTTTATGGATGACAGTGTCAAAAAGTTTAGCAAATGCGTTTTGTAGGGAAATTGGACGCTGTAAATTCAATTCACCGTTGGACCCCGATTTCGGAATAGGTATAACTGTCGCATCTTTCCAACGTTTTGGGTAAACTGAATGATGAAGTGATAGATTAAATAAGTATAATAAAGGAGTGGAAATTACTTCGAATAGACCTTTTATTAAATAAGGAGGAATGCCATCAGGTCCAGCTCCCCTAGTGGGTTTCAAACGTTTAATACCTTCAAAAAGATCAGATTCAGTAATATCATCGAGAATAAGCAAGTTAGAGACATTATCACGCACAGGTCCTGCACAAGCTAATGACGGCTTGTAAGTAGAAGATTCCTTAGAGTAGGACTGCGAAAAGACATCCGCAAGTAAATCAGCAATTGTTTTATTGTCATAAATTCTGCGACCCTCGTAAATAAGAGAAGAGCCAGTTCTTTTTAATTTTTTGCTATTTAAAAACTTAAAAAAGGTTTTAGAATCAAAGCGAAATTTTTTTTCAAGTTCTAAGTTATAATTCTTAAGCGCATTTTGAATCTTAATTTTAAATTCTTTTCGTAAATCAAGGAAAACACGATTGTTAGATTCACTATTATATCTCTTTTTCTCAAATTTCCGCTTCTTTTTCAACTCAGCAATTAAAGAGGAATCAAACCACGGTGGATATTTAATTTTTTTAGGATGAAGTTGCTTTGGAACGAATTTATCTAAAGTTTTAAAAAAAATTTCATAAAAATAATCAACACTATTATTGACGTCATTTATGGAATAGAGAGCTCCCCAGTCCTCCTTCGCTAGCTCCCGATACATATTTTCAAAGTCAGCTTTATGAAACTGATATTTAGGAATAAAGTTAGAATTGAACGAGGATTTAGACGGAGTTGAGAGTAAAGGAGCACGAATAAGAAGCGAGGGATGATACGGATCTTCAGGTACTAACGGTTCCTCTTTTAAAACCTGAGTGTTTGGAATATTACTTAAGACAAGATCTAGGGTCTGGCCATTATGATTTTTAATATCGTTGAGAGAAGCAAGATTGAAGTAGTTTATAAATGCAGACAAGTCCTTAAGTTTCTGGTTTTGCAAATCTAAAGGAAATGATATATAATTTAAGTTAAAGTCGCCAATAATTAAAAGTCTGTCAGATGACAAAATCTCCGGCTGCTCATATAATTGATTATAAAAATTACGGTAGACCGCAGCGGAGCTACTACAATTAATGTAGACAACGCATAAACAAAGAGTGAGATGCGGGGTACCGATTTTAATACATAAGGAATCAAAACGAGGGTCTGGAGGAACATTAAGTCTCAAGGATTGAAACGAGCCTTTTACACCCAACAATACTCCTCCTCCACGCTCCATACCCGTAATGCTCGGATCCCTATCCTGCCTAAAAACCAAGTAGCGGTCATCAAACAGTTCACTATCATGAAATTTATCAGAAAGCCAAGACTCAGAAACCACTACAACGTCATAGTTATTAGCCAGGACAGAGGTCAAAAAATTATCAGTCTTCGTTCGCAAACCCCTAGTATTTTGATAAAAAATCGAAAGCTCAGCGGTAGTATTTTTTACAGTTTTAACTACAGGTGGCATTTTCGAATTAATATATGATAAAGTTCTAACAGTTTTAAGATTTTTAAAATCGCGCTTAATCGACTGGTGATGCCGAGAAGAAATAACTGTTGGTATTGAAGTCACAGAGAAATTATTGTTATTATTAATACAATCATTGTCATTATTGTTTGTATTAATATTATTATTATTGTTATTACAGTTGATTAAGACAGAGCAACGATCTCTCATTATTGAATCTTTTCTAATTTTAGTCGGTATTGAATAATTTTCAGCCAAATGGCCTACGCTCAAATTCTCATTCGAAAAACCGTTATTTGATGAATAACATTTTTGATCTTTTTACTAAGGACATCACGACCCGAAACCGAGTAGTGTAATCCTGAGCGACCGAAATGTATTCTACGTAAATTATCTAAATTCAGTAAGTGAACAGAACTGTTTTTAAACGAAGTTCTTAAAAACGAATTACAATTATCTATAACAGTATCAAATTTCGGAGGTAAATCAAAGCGGGTCGGTATCTCCGATACAATAATATTAGTTAACTTAGCACATTTTTTAATATTATCAAGGCCAAAAAATCTTTGAGGTGACATGTTAGTTGAGCAAATGTCATTGGAGCCGGCTAAAACGATTAAAAAATCCTCATCACCTAATTTATTATTATCTATTATGTTTTTTAAATCACTAGTAACATCATTGAACTTAGCTCCCGGTCTGCTAAAAACACATAGATCATATTTATCATTTAAGTTCCCATTAAGTGAGTAAGCCAAACCCCTGCTTTGGCTATCACCAACAACTATAATTCTAGGCTTCTGCGCCGAAGACGAAGAGTTAGAATTAGATATATTATTTGCATTGTTTATATTATCACTAGTACTAACATTTATTAAATTACTAAAACCAATCGAATTAATTCCTGAAGATTCCCTGTTGTTTATATTATCATCAGCATTAACATTAATTAAATTATCAAAACCTAAGGAACTAATTTTCGCGGATTCCTGAATATCATTAGGATTTAAATCGACGGCTTTAGATTTTCTTTTGCTTTTATGTTTGCGTTTATGTTTACGCTTACGCTTTTTTAGAGAGCTTTTTATTGAACATGGAGAATTCACAGAATATGCAGAGGCATCCGAATCCGGAACAAGAGAATCAGGAGAGTCTAAAAGTTTTTGATACCGTCTATAAAAAACATTCTCAATGTGGTTTAAAATCTTAGTGTCTAACTCTCGAAATTTATTATCAATCAAAAAAGAGAGCTCATTTGGCGATAAGCTTTCAGAAATATTCGTAGCTGGGGCAACAGTATTTGTATTTGTAACTGTATTTGTATTTGTAACTGGGGCACAAATCGGACGATCGTAGGCCGCTACCGTATATTTAAATTTCCAAACCTCAATCTCATCACGGCACAAGTGAAGCTCAGCCTCGAGTTCAGACACTCGCAGTTGTGCTGCTCGAAGCGATTCCAGTAAATCATTTTTGTCTTCTAAATTTACATTTGTAGTGCATGAAGGCAGTATTGCATGAGCGGAGACAGCCGGAAAGGCGCCAGGATTCATGTTTAAAGAATTACCCGGCGAGGCCCCAGCCTCAGTGACGATGTCCCCACCTCCATCAACTTCAGCAGGATCCCCAATCGAACCAGTAACGGAACCAGCAACGGAATTTTTATCTGACTCATCCTTAGCCGAATCCTTGCTAAGCCTTTTCAGTAGACGGTTCAGAATCCCTTCTCGATTCGGATTTTTTAAACAACCGGAACACTGCCATTGATTTAAATTATCACTTTGTTCAAGGTCATTAAATTGCCGAACAGTAACATCTTGACATTCTAAGTGGAAATTGAAGTAGCATTTTTGACATCGCAGATATTCTGCATGTTCATAAATGGCTCGTCGGCATGAGCCGCATTTAAGATCATGATGCATTTTAAGTAATTTAAAAGTTTCAATAAAATAATAAAAAAAGAAATAAATTAAAAATAATAAATAAGAATAAAATAAAAGTTCTAAATAAATTAAGTTTTTTTTAAAAAATATGCAAGGTTGAAAAGTGACGCCGAAATCCCGAGCTCAAAAATTAGGTCTTCATGGATTAGGTTATTAACGCTAGATGGCATCGCAGGTACGACTGCATCTGAATATTAAAGTTTTACACAAAATTAACGCTTTATGTTTAGCATATGTAGGATCAAAATGAGTTTCTCTAAAAATTTTTGGTTTTTTTGAACTGATTTATGGCGACTAATAACGGCAAATCAATTCTCAGAACATATCATCTGTTAATTGTCTATGGTTTGAATAAAAAAAATACCGTTTCAAGGTCATCCGAGTGCTTTTAACTTTTAAGTAAAATAGAGAAACAGCTCGATGCCTCGGATTAGTTTATGATGTAACTCGATCACCATTCACTTAGCGCACATAATCATTTGTTATCAGTCCGGAAAACGCTCACAAAACTCCGTAAAAACTGAAAAATTACCGACCGGCTTGTTTATTAATTTGTTGCTGTCGCCATCTTTGTCGCATCTTTGTATAATATACGTTTACTGCCTGTTCCGAAACTGGCATTGTTATATCTAAACCCTGCCGGTTCCGGAACTGACAGTATTGGTTTACTGTCAGTTTGACAGCACACATTACTACCTGTTCCGGAACTGGCAGTAAAAATTTACAAGTTGCCGTGCCAGTTGTGTTTTCTAACTGTCAAAAACGGATTGTTTAATATGTGTACGTGCATATGAAAACCTCCCACTTGTACAATCCGGATAGTTTGCTTTGATTCGAAACTTATTTGTTTACAAAAAGCTAAAAAACAAAACATACTATCCGGATTGTATAAGTGGGAGGTTTTCATATGCACGTATACATATATTGAATTGAATTCAATTGAATTAGTTCCGGAACTGCCATTGTTATATCTAAACGTATACTGTCAGTTCAAGAACCGGCAGTAAACCAATACTGCCAGTTCCGGAACTGGCAGTAAACAATAAAAAAGTTGCGTGAATCTTCAGGGCTCCCGTACTAAAGCCTCTCTTAAGTCGGCTCTACTTCATCGTAGAACATCGTGCTTGATCTCATTTTATTCGCCTTAAAAAGTACCTTTAACCACCCATTTACGGTTATTTTGAACAACGTGCCGTTTTCGACGCGGAAGCTAAGATAAAAAAAAACAGCCATTTTTAACCTATTTTACCGATTTTTTAAAAGTCATCGAAGAATTTTTACCTTCTTTTCTATTTATCGTACAAAGTCGAATAAAAAACTGATCAACGCAGAATTTCACGCTGAATAAAATTATACAAATAAAATTTTTCCCTGAATCAAATATTGGCTTGTAAAACTCAAAAAATGAGATCGGAGAACCGATCAAATTGCTTTATCGACTATTTAAATAATTCTCAAAAATATGGTTAGTTTTTCGATCAGAGATCTATCAAAGCCGAGTACGGGCATAAAGAATTCGAATTTTGGAAAAATAATTTGGAATTCGGAATCCTCTATCCCGATAATATTCTCAAAAATATGCTTAGATTTTTGATCGGTGGTCCACCAAAGCTGCAGTACGAGCACAAGGAATCCGAATTTCTGAAAAATTATTTCAGATTCAGAATCCTCTACCCCGAAAATATTCTCAAAAATACGGTTAGATTTTTGATCAGAGGTCCACCAAAGCCGCAGTACGGGCATAAGGGATTCGAATTTCGGAAAAATTATTTCAGATTCAGAATCCTCTACCCCGAAAATATTCTCAAAAATTCGGTTAGATTTTTGATCAGAGGTCCACCAAAGCCGCAGTACGGGCATAAGGGATTCGAATTTAGGAAAAATTATTTCAGATTCGGAATCCTCTACCCCGAAAATATTCTCAAAAATACGGTTAGATTTTTGATCAGAGGTCCACCAAAGTCACACTACGGGCATAAGGAATTCGAATTTCGGAAAAATTATTTCAGATTCGGAATCCTCTACCCCGAAAATATTTTCAAAAATACGGTTATTTTTTCGTTAGCTCCCACGAGGAACCCGCCAATCAGCATATAAATCGCTTTGTTGACGTAATCGATGACGTCATATCGTGACGTTTCAAAAGTCGAGATATCGGTTTTTAGGCCTATACCCATACTTTTAGCCCTGCTCACCGTTTCTGAACCACTCAACAGAATTTAACCAAATTTCAATGGTAGCGTATCTTGATGAATATCTACTGCAGTACGAAAATAGGACTCAATTGGTGGCTGCGTTCGCGATTTATAGTTAAAAAAGATCTTGAAATTGTTGAAAATTTAACATTTTCACTCACTGTTTCCGAATCGCTGAACCGATTTGGCTCAAAAACTAATCAGCACCTACATTTCATTAGAAGTTGCTACCCACCAAAAATCATCGAGATCCGTTCTTTCGTTTTTCTGCTTTTCTTCCGACAGACACTTTTTTTCCCACATATATTCATACACACATACACACACACGGCCACCATCCAAATTTTGCTTTTTTCGGCATCAGGGGACTTCAAAACGTGTAAAAATATCAAAAACTGAAAATCTGAAATTTGTGCTAAAAACAATGCTTTATTCTCCCTGCGGTCGATAAAGCAAAAACGTAAAAATGGGACCTTTTCCGTGGAATAACTCTAAAATCCGGGATCAGATTTGGTCGCATTTTGCACACAAGATTTCTTATACCCCATACTAGCATTCAATGAAAAAAAAAAAAAATCCTTTCTCGAATTTTTTCATTATTAAAACCGTCCCAGACCGGTCTACCATCTATTTTTCCATTCAAAAAAATAAATACAATTTGTAAAAAAAAATATATCTTCGGTTCGTAAAATTTTAAATCTCTAACTCATCTGATACCGAAAACCCGCTCCGGGGTTCGGAAAGAAAACGAAACGAAACAAAACAAAAACTTCCGCAACCATGAAAGTCGGGAGTTTACTTCAATTCCCAGAAACATTCTTATGTACCTAACCCAATACTCGCAACTTTCCTTGAAAGATACATGAAGTTATTATTAATATTCTCCGTCATAAATAAAGGTAAATCTCGCATTCAAGTCGATGACATTTGTTTGCTGGAAGTATATTTCAAAGCTGACATCCGTCAACAGAGGAAATATCCGCTTTTCCTCTCCCCCCCCCCCCCGTCAAAAACTTTCACAGAGAGACAAAAGGAATCTATTCCAACCTTCTCCGCCTTTTCCTTTGACAAGAAAATAAGCAAGAGAGGGAAAAGTATTAACTCGTCATCGATATACTGTATATATACTATGTATATACAGTATATAATCTGTGTATGAAAGAGAGAGGAAAGAGATGAGATAAACATTCAAATTTTCCATTTTAGCTCAGGAGGTTTTTGTTTATTAAAAACCTTTTTCCTTTTTGATGACATTGTTGGGTTTATACACGCTGCGTGCTTAATCAAGCAAGCATTCATGAGCAAGTGAGATAAAGTCACGACGAAATCGAAAATGAGGTTTTTCGGGTTATAAGGAAACAGTGAAACGTAACGCGGGTTTTCTGTGAAAAAAAAAAAAAAAAATCGTTTGTGGAAAATCTCTTTTTTTTTTCGCTTTCTCTCATTTCAACGGAGACCTTTTTGCTCTCGGGGTCGTCCGTGAACAATTTGTACAAAATTCTACATCCTTTTTTTTTTTTTTTTTTTATCCCATTCCCCTTTTTTTCCGTGTAGGTTGTTCCCCCCCTCCTCTTTTATACGATTCATCCACAACGAACACGGTTAATTAAATAGCCAGAAGGTTTGACCCAAAAGCAAGAAACAAATTAAATAATAATAATTAAGGAATGAAAATAGAGGAGACTTATATACTTCATTGTTTTAGTAATTTTCCCAAAGGGTAATAAAGGCAATTTTTTTTTCAGAGGAAAAAATAATATAGGGGATAATGATGGGCCTTGCGGAATCCTTGTTGAAGCAATGCAATGTTATTATAATCCCGATTTAATCGAGCATGCTGATTACATTTTTTTTTTTTTTTTGCGTGATCCGAATGCAAAAAAATGTTACCTTGTTGGAGAGACCGAAAAATCCGGAGGGGAAAGAGGACGTATAAATCCGATTCATTTCACACCCGGGGAACGAATCGCAATATCTAATAAATGAGCCTCACAGGCAATACAAAAGTGCATTACAAACTCAATCAACTATGTGAAAATTGGATCTCATGTTATTTGTTTCCCGAATACTAAAAAATTGATGGTCTGTATATAAAATCCCCGATGCTATTTAATTTTTTTTTTTTTTTTTTTTTTTTTTAACCGTCGTAATTGCAACATCATGTTCTTTTAATGGGGATTTTTATGCAGCAAGAGTATATAAGGTTGGTAAAAAAGAAAAAAAAAACCTAATTCGCAATGTTTCCCTCGTTTTAATGCTCCATTTTAACGTTATTTCACTTTTTAATGCGTTAAAAAATATGGATTTTTTTTATCTCCCCTCCTCTCCGAAAGTCATTTTAAAAAAACCGAAAGTATCGAAATAAATAAGCTTTTTGCTAAATAAATACAAAAGAGATTTTTTTTTTTTTAACATTTAAAAAAAGGAAAAGGGAAAAAAAATCTGCGTCTGCATTTTTATTTTTCTTTTAGCAAAACCATATTTTGACAATTGCCCTTTGAATTTAAAAGTCATGTCACGTGCTTCTAGCATTTCCAAAGTTTCCAGTTTTTCTTTCCTTTTTTTTTTCTGAGCTTAACTTGTATTTGTATGCTTTTCTTCGAAATTTTTCTTTTATTTTTTTTTTTTTATTTTTCCCGACTCTTTTTTTTCCCCCTTGTCAATTACTTCGGTACTTATGTGAAAAGATATGTTTACCTTATACGGAGAAACAAAAAAAAACCGGGGTGATATTTGAACTAGGAGAGCAGGCTGCGAAAATGCTAACCATTCTCATAAATCAAAAGGAAAATAAGTTCCCATTTTTTTCTTCTTCTTCCACGCGCTTTGGACTGAGATGAATTTTAAAATTGATATACGAGCTTTTGAAAGATCTTCCCAGTTCGATGATTCCTATTTTGTCTTTTAACCGGGTGCAACTTCTTGTACGAAAAAAAAGCATAAATTATATAAAAAAATCATGTATAAATTATTAAAAAAAATTTAATTACACATAAAAAAATGCGTAAATTATGCATGAAGAACTGAATTTTTTTTACCGGAAAAATTTATTTTCATCCTCCAATATAATTATAAATAAATTAGGCATTCATAATTATGCATAATTATGTATAAATTATGCATTTTTATCGTTGCCACTCATTTTAGAAAATTTAAAGTATAATGTCATGTATGGTAATGTATGTACATAAATTATGCATACATAATTATGCATAATAATTATGCATTATATTATGCATTAATAATGCATAATATACTATGCATTATAAATATGCATAATTATGTATAAATTATGCATTTCAAAAATTTGTGTAGACCTATTTTAACATAATTACATAATATTTTTTACTGTGTATATAAAAACGTCTATATCTTTTCCTCTATACCGAAAATTTAATGCAACTTTTGTAAAAATTATGCATATTCAAGTTTTCGTGCTTTACAAAATATGCATAAACTTTGCAAACATTATGCACATCCAAATTTTTGTATAAACGATAAAAAATATTATACATTATCTATATTTTTCGCATTTCTTTTGCAAAAATGTTATTCCCTTTTTGCACCATTTTCTCGTACGCGTTGCTCAAATATGTGGTTTAAAATGAAACTATCGATCGTCATACGAAAATTAAATACATCTTCTTATGTGGTGCGTAGACCAATAACAAGGATCCATGATCTTGAACTTGCCTTAAGGTTTCATGTGATACGCTAATAAATTCATCGCCTTATTAATAAAAGGCAAAGGATGAAAATGAATGAAAATTTATAAAGTAAGATAAGATATTGCGTCGAGAGTTTAACGGTAGCTTTCATCTCCGTTCCTTCTATTATTTATTTATTTTTTATTTTTTTTTTCTAACGTCTTGGTATAATTTTCTTAAGCCGTGTGATGATAAGTCCCCCCCCCCCTCCCCTTGCTCCGTTCCCTATCGCGGATTCTCATTTTCTGGATAAATTTATTAAAGCGGTAAAATTAAGTTAAGACTCGTTAACAAAAACCGACACCTTCTAAAACGTGAATAGCGTGATGTGAATTAAAATTCATTGGTAATGTCATGTTCTCCCCCCTCCCCTTCACAGTGGTTTCGTGTCATTTTTTATTTATCATTTTTTATTGTGCGAAAAGTAGCGAGAAATTTCCACGTGATGACATTTTCCTTCGTCGATTTGGCAGGTGAAAAGGTTAATTTCGGAGGAAATAATTTTCCTCCGGAAAGGTGACTGTTTTCCCGCTCACTTTTTTTTTTTTTTAAAGAGGCTCATTGGATTGCCATTCGAGTATTTCGCTAAACGTACTTTCCATGCAAAAAAAGTGATGCAAAAACTGTATAAAATTTTTGGAAAATAAATGCAAAAAAATTTGTATGAAAATTTTATCATTTTTGTACTGTTTATACAAAAATTTGGACATAAATAAGTTTTGCAAAGTTTACGCACTTTTTTTTTTTTTTTTTTTTTTTTTTTTTTTTTTTTTTATGCACTAAAATTTGAATATGCATAGTTACAAAATTTAATTTTTGAATAATTTATGCATATAATTTTTTTAAATCATGATATGGGAAAATTTTGTGATTATGCAACTTTTTTTTCCATTTTGCTCATACTTATTTATGCATAATTATATTGGAGGATGAAGAAAAAAGGTTTCAGGTTAAAAAAGTTAAGTTCCTTATCCATAATTTATGACTTTTTTTATGTATGTTCAATAGGGTGTTTAATTTTATAAAAATTTTTTGAAATGTTGGGGGGGCATGTTGAAAATCGGCTTCCTTCAGGTGAAAAACCGCAAAAAAAAATTATTTCAATTTTTTTAAACAGCTTAGTGGCCTACAAGGCCACGACTCCTGGCCCCCGACAGAAAGAATATTAGACTCTCTTATACTTGAGATATTCTTTCTGTAGGAGTCTGTATCCATTTTTTCCTTTTTTTTATTTCTCTTTACCTGCATTGTTTGAAATCATGGTCGTATAGACAGGTCCGGAAACTTCCTATGCCGTTCATGTCCCGCTTAACTGCTCACATTTTAGTTCCAAAATGGGCCACTGGCGGTGCTGCGATCTTGAGAGCCGCAACACGTCTAATCGTATAAGTTGGGACCATGGCCATATAAACGTCTATATTGCCTTGTGCCGCCATCGTTGTTTACAAATCTCAACGACCAATCAAAAAGCGTCTCGCATACTAGTAGCGCTTACAGTGGTAGAAAGGAAGAACTAATTTATGCGTAGTTAAGCGGGACATGATTTCCCATGTGCGAAACCAGGGGGCGAAATTAGCCAAAATGACCGTTTCCGTTTTTAATGTTTAGCTTATGAGAGCAAAAGAAACGTTTCCGTTTCTGAGCTTACATAAGCTAAACATAGGAGCTCAAAAAACGTTTCTACCCCCTGCCGGGAAACCGGCTTTGGGAAGTGCACTTCTTAATTAGTTGTAATTTTTTTCTTTATAAGTAAAGAATAAAAAAAAAAAAAAATGCAGGACGATAAGACTCAGCTTGGATTTGATCAGGGGGCGGTGAAAGTAAATGGACGGTTTCGTCGTGCGATACTAGCGCCAAATTGGTCGGATTACAGAACTAAAAAACGTTGTAAACTAAGAACCCTTATAATCCCCGACCCAGATGCGCAGTCAGATAGCGCAGACAGCAAGAATCAAGGCTCGCGAACTTGAAGGTCCGGGTTCGTAGCTCGGGTGTTGGGCTATTTCTTTAAATTTTCTTTTCTGCATTGCAGTGCCCCCTTGTGGTTGGATCACATAACTAACACCTTACGGATACGACGAAATGTAAACTCGAAAGTTACATCTCTATTCTTCCTTGCTCTGTGGATTTCATATTTGTCGCTTTCCTGGTTGTCATTATTTAAGATTTAAAACTTACCTGAAAAGAAAAAGAAAATATTATTTTAGACTTTAAACAAATAGCATCGGCACCCCAAATCAAGCTTCGGACCCCTGATTTTCTGCTCAATTTGAATCGAAATTATTTTTCGATGCCGACGCCGATTCCGATTCGGACCTTTTTTTGAGCCAGAATCCGGATTTCGACTCCAACTGCTTGAAAAAAACTCAGGATTCCGATTTCGATTCTAATAAACTTTTGAATCGATCTATTCCGATGCCAATTTTATTCCCAGACGGCACCGCAGCTCTGTATCTTTGTCAGCACTTTTGCAACCTCCTTTCCCTTTAATGCACTTAATGATATAATGTGCTTTGTCTGGCGATTTTGAAGAACCTTTTTCTTTTACGTGCTTACGTAATGTATTTTAGTGGCCACTATTATCTAAGAACGGTCGAAAGAGAATAAGCAAGAAAAGAAGGTACAGAAACCACAAAGGAACTGACAATCAATGGAAATTTAGAAAATAAAACACAAAAATACCCAACCTTCATTCTGACAAAATTAAGCACTAATAATCTACTTTGCTACTTTTTGGAACCGAAAAGTTGTCCTTCCGTTTTTAAACGACAAAAAGAATCCCTATCGGCGATGACATAACTTTCCCGAGCACCTTTTACAACAAAATCTCGGTCACTATTTTCCCCAATAGCAACAAAAAAAGGGCGTTTCACGTTGAAAACCCTAAGGTCGACCATTTTTTTTCCCTCCCGGAAACCCCCTTTTCGATCACGTACATTTTACGAAACAAAAGCTTAAATCTTCATTTCCAAAAGCTTCTTTAGGTCAACGGGCCTTCCAATTTCCGAGATGCTTGAGAAGTTTATTAACATTTAACAGTTCCTTTTCCTCTCCGGTTAATATTTCACCAGAATCATAAAGAGAATACTAATCACGGAATCAAGAAGGTCACGAGTCCTTTTTGATGAATTTGCAAACAATCTTATCAGGCTGGCTCATTTAAGCTTTGCTTTATCCCTCCGCTTCTTCTTTCGAAAATCGAAATTAGAATCCTGCGAACCGGGGGAGTGGGGGGAGTCCCTGCGAAAAATACTTCAGATAAACGGTAGAACTGAACGCTTCTCGTGTGACATGGAAGGGGCTTTGTAATTCAACACCGAGACTTATTTCTGATATTTCAAACTGTCCACTTCAGATTCTGACGTGTAAACATATCGATCCCGGATGTAAAGCTCAGGGCAGGTAAAGATATCATAAAAAAAAAAAGGGAAGGGGAGGAGGAGGAAAAAAAAAGTTTCCGTAGCAATTTATTGTTATACTTAAAGGTCTTATCCAAACTCAAAGTTCGTAATTAATGATTTTCCGTGATTTGAAGGGGAGGGAGGGAGAAGTTCGTGCCAGATAAGAACTTACCCCGTTCTTCTCATTTTAAGAGGGGATAAACGGGAGAGAATGAATGGACCGTCAAAATCACAAATCGTTCGTAATGACTTTCCATAACTCCTTCCTGCCATATTCTTTGATAATTTATCAGGGAATCGAGACAAGGACAAAATGGTTTCCGATAAAAGTAATCGCGCCTTTTTTTTTTATTATTATTTCCCTTTTGCCATAGGAAAAAGTAAAAATGAAAAAAAATATCCTCATCTTCCTTTTTATTAATACTCTGAATTTAATAAAGACGTTCCGACAACTATAATCTTTTTACTAATCAAGACTTAATTAATTAATTAAATACGAAAGAAGCTTGAGATTTTTAGCTTAAGAAGTTTTAAAAGGAATGAAAAAGGATGGCTCTTGAGCTGAATAAAATGGGAATAAGAGTTTTTATGAGGCAAATATATTTTCATGCTTCCGCGTTCCTATTTATATTTATTTTTGTTTCCTTTTTTCTTTTTTTTGGGAGAGAAATCCAAGGGAATCATACTCTTGATTTAAATCAAAAAGCGGATTTTCGAAATAATTCCGAAATCAAAACAAGGAGAGGGGAGAAATCTTATTACGAGGGAGGGAAACTCTCAAACTATATCCCCGTTAGTTAACTCAATTTTGCCGCGGTTGATCAACATTATAAATACATAAACGTCCGCGTTAATGCTACATCTCCAATCTAATGAGAAAAGGCAACGTCAAAGTTTACGGACTTTGCCGAGGAAACAATCGCAACTTCAATTAAGGAAGTTAATGCCAATATTTGGTAGGTTCGGAATTTGATCAGGCACCTGGTGCGAGTTTCCCAATATATATCCTCCCTTTTGTCAAGTGATTACATCTCATTCAGGCAGCAGCGCTAAGCATGAAAGGGAATTAGGTGTTATAAAAGAAGAAAAGAAACAGCTGAATGAGTCTCTTGAAAAAAAAAAAATTCCTTGCGAAATATTGGTATTTTCAATGCGTACACTGTAAAGTCTTTCAATTCTGACAAAGAGTAATATTAAGTGCAATCGGACTCTCAGACATCCGAACAAATTAGTTACAAAGACTTCGAAATTGGTTCCTATAACTATTTTGAAATTCAATAAATTGAAGATCGCAACGATTTGTCTGAGCACCGTAAGAATCGGCTAATCATCTGAAATAGTGATGGCGATAAATTATCGATATATCGATATATCGATATATCGGAAGGAAAATTATCGATATTTTTTCCGATAATGCGGAGTTCGATATATCGATGTATCGATAATTTTTATACCGATAATTAGTTTCGATAAGTTTTTTAACTCCCAATATTTTTTTCTGCTTTCCTTAATTTAAAATTAATTTATTAATTAATTTTAAATTTAATTTTTAAATTAATTAATTTTTTGTCACGGCCGACTTCATTTACGCTGTTATAAGTGATGTTCTTTTATTGTATTCTTTTGTTCCGGTGTAGGGATACAGGAAATATACCGTATATTTATTTTTATGTATACCTTGGTATAAATATACGCATATATATACACCGTTTGGTATATTTTCGTTTTTTAAGCTTTCTTCGATTTTAATTAACTATTTTAGAGTTTGAAGTTATTTTACGTACTTTTTTTGTTTACCGGTATTGGAAATACAGTAAAAAATAAGAATAAAAGTAATCAGTACAGAAATAAAGTTTTTTAAAATACAAAATTATTTAAAGTTATTAGGAATTAAAAAACAAAAATGATATGTTCTATGGGTAAATATACCGTATACTTTCAAAAATTATATAAATAATGCAGTTTTTTAACTGAAAAAGGAAATATCGGATTTATCGATAAATATCGATATATCGATCATTTTTGGCGATATATCGACATATCGGTATCGGGAAATTTCAAATATCGATATATCGAGTTATCGATATATTTCAGACTTATCGCCATCACTAATCTGAAAATAATTTGCAGAAACATTCAAAATTCTAAACTGCTCAGTTATGAACAAGCCAGTGGCGTTCTGGCGGGAGGGGCGTACGAAAAAGAGATCCATAAATTATTTAAAAATAGACTTATAATTATTTGGTCAGTATTTTAAATAAATGGTCAGCGGGTAAAATAAATGGTCAGTATTTTAGGGGTCAGTAGCAATTTGATCAGTAAAAAAATAGGTTGGTCATGGATCAAAATTAAAACTAAAAGGTCGTCATTTTAACTAGATGACTAGTAAATTAATTATAAATTTCATAAAATTTGAATTATTTGGTCAGTAAAGAAAAAATTTATTTTAGCTATGGAAATAGGAAATTTTTTCTGCGACACACTTTATGCAATACAAGGATTTAAGTCAAGACTAGGGTGCCCGTTATTTAGGGTCAAGTGGGGGAAAAAACGGCCATTGAAAATTTGAGGTAAAAAAAAGCCACTTGAATATTGGATTAATGACAGATCTTTAAAGTTCCGAAAAATTCATGATAATAGTTTGAAGCTTATACTTCGCAATGTCGTTAAGAAATTTTCATTTCCTCCTATATTTCCAGGTAAAAAAAATTATTTCTTAAACATTCGGCTTTGTTTTGAAAAAGCAATTGTTGACACTTGTTTCAAAATTACGTTTTATTCGAAAAAAAAGCAAAACAGGTGAGAATATTACGGAACGTAAATAAACAATAATGACTGAGGAATCATTATGTGGTTCGAAATTTACAAATAACTGATTTTTGCGCGATTTATATAGCTTTAAAGTTGTGGGGTAAAAACGAGACACCATCACGGGTAAAAAAAAGCCATTCGATATATGGCACTTTGCATGTTCGGAAAAGATCGACGCCATATTGAGTGCAATGTTTTGGTTTTGTGAAAATTGTGAAAGATGACGAAAAAAGTGCTTTTGGGAAAGGTAAACGCTTTATTACGGCAAAATATCATTTCATAATAATATTATCTTGACTTGTACCGCGAAAAAAATTTTCTAAAACTCGATGTGGTGCTAATTTCGCGGGTGTCCCGTTATTACCTCATGTTTGGCTCTTTTTTGCCCCACTTTGCGGGTAAAAAAAAGGCAGCATTTTTCGGAGATTTTGACTATATTCGGTTAAACAGACGCATATTTGCTTTTGAAACATAAGCTAGATATAAAATTGAAACTTCGTACCGGAAAAAAAATTTTTTTAAAACATTAATTGCTACGTTATTCATAATTTTCAAAAATTGGCTTTTTTTTCCCCCACTAGACCCTACCTTGATGTCGAATTTTTATCGGGCCCCCCCTCAAAATGGTTCCAAATAAATCAAAAACTCGGAATTTCAAAAAAAAAATTTTTTTGCTCAACGGCAACACGTGCCTGTAAGCACTTGCTTTTCCCCATATAAAAAGCCAGGTAAAATGCCGGTTTTTGGAACTCATTTTTTTTCTAGGGATATTATAATTCAAAAAATCTGATTTTTTGCACACACTCTAGCTTACATGTATAGCTACTCACCCTATTTTTTTCATTGACCTCCAACGATAATTGGGGGCCTGGGAGGGGTCCGAATTTAGTATAAATTTGAAAAATTAAAAAACGTCCGTAGTACGAATTCTTCGACTTAAATCTCAGCATTACAGTAATTTTCGGGAAAAATTTTCGGGTTTTCGGATAGACTTTAGTTTTTACGCGGGGAGCACTGGTGGCCCCCCAGAAAATCAACTTCTTTTAAATTAACTGGCTCCCGGAATAATTAAGAAAACTATTTTTAAAAGAAATATTCTGCCATCTTTAATTTCAATTTTTTCAAAATTTGGACTTTAGATTCAGAATTGGCAGTTCAAAAAAAACCCTTAAAATATTTAGTTTTTATTATTTTTAAACTTACAAACGTCTCAACACAGAAAAAGCTGTTTCGCTCATAAAGGGTCGTCCACGTATTACGTAACGCCTGGAGGAAGGGGGTCGAAGGAGGTGTTACGCATTGTTACGGGGGGGTGAGGGGTGGGGGAGAGTTGGACTATGTGTTACGTAATTTTGATATTAAAATTATTGCAATTTTATTTAACCCTTTTTGAAAACATTTTCCCAATTATTCTTCAAAATTAAAAAAAAAAATTGTAATAATTTTTGTAACTCGTAAAAACTGATTAAAATTTCCATGAAACTGAAAATTTTTTTGACTTCTAAAAACGAAATTTCAATATTTTTCAGAGGGGAAGGGGGAGGGGTTAGAACCCGTGTTACGTGAGAACGAAGGAAGGGTTATGTACAGGTTGCGTTACGGGTGTGTTACAAGGGGGGAGGGGGGGGGGTCAAAAAGTGACCATGGACGACCCCTACTCTAAATATAGGTGAAGCGGTCTTGTTAAATGTTGCACTAATGACTGTCCATCCGTTTTTTACTTGCATTTTTAAGTTCATGAGCATAAAAATAAAGCGTTTGCAAAATTCGAATACAAAAAATCTGTAATAATTTAAATAAAATTTTACCAACCATCCGCCATCTTGAATTTTGGTTTTTTTTAAATTCTAACTTAATATTCGGTTTCAGAAGGTCAAAATACCCCTAGCTCACATTTTTTTTAAAATAAACACTAACCATTTAATAATTTTACTGATCAAACACTATTTTTTTAGCGACCGAAGTTCATTATTTTTGCAGACAAAGCAGCATTACTTCACCGACCATTTATTTTAAATACTGATCAATTTACACAAAAAAAATACCGACCGTTTAAATTAAAAATACTGACCAGTTAAATACAAGTCTTAAAAATAATGTATGGGCTTTTGAAAAACTTTAATGCGCTTGAGAAACCTTAAGATACAATTTTAAAAATCTGAAAAAATTCAGAGTTAATACTAGTTCTAAAAAAAAAAAAAAAAAAAATTCCCGCTATAAAAATTTTGAAATTTCAAGAAAAAGCGTTTTTTCAAACCTCCTGAATAATCAGTCAAAACAATTATGGAGTTTATGGACCCCCCCACCAAGGGCCTGTTTGCTATTCCAAGATTTCCCATTTTAATACTTCCATAATTGCAAAAGTCAATTTTCAATCGCCTTAAATTAATCGTGACAGTACCACCTGAGAGCGAGACAATGAAAAAGCTTCACCAATAATGTAACATGTAAATGCTTGGGGAGTGCGAACAACTGAAATAAAATTTCAGCTGCAGCAAACTTGGAATATTTGCATAAATGTTTGCTCGTCGACAAATATATACCAAATAAAATTAAACTGATGGAATAACATTTTCGATGTCTGATCCTTTATTTATTCCGGCTCTCATTCACAAAACAACTACAAGCATTTTTTTTTTTACATTCTATTTTATCAGAAAAAAAAACACAACAGGACTTATCCAGAATCATGACAATTTTTTTTTTTGTTCAATAGTTAAATTCAAAACAAATTTTCTCCCGATTCGATTTGTGGTTAAAACCGTCCCGTAAACTTTCAAACGTTTTCAAAGCTCCTTTGGTTTTTATTACAGACCAATCCAACTTCACAAATAGCAAACCATATCTTCTGCATCTTACGATTATTATTACGTCATCATCATACAAAATGATTTTTATAGATTTTTTTGTGGGTATTCTGCCGTCCTTAGCTAAACTGTCCTATCTTAAGTTGGTATTTGTCTTCTATTTTTAACTTATGTAAACAAACATTCAATTCAAGAATGCAGATAGGACAGTTTAGCTAAGGACGGCAGTATTTACAATCGTAAATTTAATTCTTCTGGCTTTTTTCAAACTTTTGTTTGTTTATTTATTTATTTATTTATTGTTTCATATAATTCAATTATTCACTCCTCTCTGAATATGCCAAAAATATTCATACGAGGAAAAAAAAATGGATGAAACTGATATGTCAAACCATTCAATTTTTTTTTTTTTATTGACAAAATTCTTTTTTCTTTTTCATAAAAAAAAAACGTTTGTTTTAGATATTCATGCACCGATTGAATTTGAATAATCGATTATGATGCAAAATAGCAATATTTACACACGTGCAGTTTTACGTTTATTTCGAGCTGGCATTGTTACGGGAAACATTTAAAAATTGTTCTCACTAAAATCATGACTCAACGCCTTTCGGTCCGATATGATTTTACTCGTTAGTCATATCCATAGCCGTACAAAGGTGAAATTCGATCTCTGTATACAATAACGTAAGACGGTGTGGAATATAATTTCTTTATATCCGATCTCCGACCTTTGTCGTCGTATTAAATTAACATATCAAACTCCCACAGTTTGAAATATTGTAAAGTTTACCTTGTTTGCGCCGTAATAAAAATACTCCCTCTGTCCAGAAATAATGTGTGTGTTTCTAACTTTTAATTCCCATTTCGTAGGCTTTTGATTTTTGACGAAAGTGATGGTACCACATAACTCACCCACCCTAACACTTTTTCACACCACCCCCCCATCCCCCCCCCGGGGTCCCCCCCTTAGAAAAAAAAATTCATGAAAAAATGAAAAAAATCGACAATTTGAATTAATTTCGCCACGCTTCTGAAGCGAAGGCAAAAAATTTGAATGTGACCGGGAATGAGAGAGTACATGACCCTAAACAAGAATCCACCATGAAAAAATTTTTTGCATTACTCGAAACCCCCCAAAAAAATTTGGGGTCTTGACTACCCGGTAAAGGGGGCGAATTTTTTAAAACCTATTAAACGGCCACAAAAATTTGGTCACGGGGGTTTTCGGGGTCGCTAATTTCAAATCTGAGGTCGGTTTTCAAAAATTCAAGATGGCGGATCCAATATGGCGGACTTATGTTAGAAACCTTGACATTTTCCCACGAAAATTCGTGTTCGGGGGGATATCGGGGTCGCTGATTTCAAATCTGGGATCGGTTTCCACAAATTCAAGATGGCGGATCCAATATGGCGGACATATGTTAAAAAAATTGACTTTTTCCCGTTCCGGGGTATATGGTGGTCGCTGATTTCAAATCTGGGGTCAATTTTCAAAAATTCAAGATGGCGGACCCAATATGGCGGACTTATGTCAAAAACATTGACTTTTTGGCACGAAAATTCGTGTTCGGGGGTATATCAGGGTCGCTGATTTCAAATTTTAGGTTCAAATTAACTGTTTTCTTTACAAAATGTTCTTAAAAAATTTTAGTTCAGCGGCATAACGCGAAACCACATTGTTTCGTAGAAGATTCGGTTTTTGATGACGGAAAGAAAAAGAATGGTTGGAACTGGAAGAAAACAGTTAATTTGTACCTAAAATTTGAAATCAGCGACCCTGATATACCCCCGAACACGAATTTTCGTGCCAAAAAGTCAATGTTTTTGACATAAGTCCGCCATATTGGGTCCGCCATCTTGAATTTTTGAAAATTGACCCCAGATTTGAAATCAGCGACCACCATATACCCCCGAACGGGAAAAAGTCAATTTTTTTAACATATGTCCGCCATATTGGATCCGCCATCTTGAATTTGTGGAAACCGATCCCAGATTTGAAATCAGCGACCCCGATATCCCCCCGAACACGAATTTTCGTGGGAAAATGTCAAGGTTTCTAACATAAGTCCGCCATATTGGATCCGCCATCTTGAATTTTTGAAAACCGACCTCAGATTTGAAATTAGCGACCCCGAAAACCCCCGTGACCAAATTTTTGTGGCCGTTTAATAGGTTTTAAAAAATTCGCCCCCTTTACCGGTAGTCAAGACCCCAAATTTTTTTGGGGGGTTTCGAGTAATGCAAAAAATTTTTTCATGGTGGATTCTTGTTTAGGGTCATGTACTCTCTCATTCCCGGTCACATTCAAATTTTTTGCCTTCGCTTCAGAAGCGTGGCGAAATTAATTCAAATTGTCGATTTTTTTCATTTTTTCATGAATTTTTTTTTCTAAGGGGGGGACCCCGGGGGGGGATGGGGGGGTGGTGTGAAAAAGTGTTAGGGTGGGTGAGTTATGTGGTACCATCACTTTCGTCAAAAATCAAAAGCCTACGAAATGGGAATTAAAAGTTAGAAACACACACATTATTTCTGGACAGAGGGAGTATTTCGATAAATTCATAAATTAAAAAAAAAAAAAAAAAAAAACATTTTGTAACGTCTGGTACTCTTCCAAAAGCAATTTTTTAATTTTTTTTAAACGGGAGAGGGAGGGGATTAATACGATTAAAATTTTATATAGCGATGAGGTTTACTATAAACGAAGATAGAAAGTAATTAATTTGAATGTTTAAACTGACCGATAACCGCATAGTTCGGGTAAACTGAAAGGGGGAAAAGCATTTAAATATTCGGATATTGGTTCGGGGGGTCAAACCGGACCCGTGAGAATTGAAACAACGTTTTTGAGAAAACATAGAAAAGGTGAATCGAGGGATAATCCTTTTCTATGGGAATAGAGGAGGAAAAAGCGATCAACCTCATTCTCCATCCCTTAGCACTTATAAGGAAATAGAAACAACCGACAATGAATGCAGATGAGCCCGGGGAACCAAAAGAGGAAAACCCCTTAACATTAAATCATCATCTGTAATTGTTTTGGTATCACGCCAAATATATAATTAAACGGTTTGCCCACCCGCAAATGAATTATGTGTAATGTTTTTTTGTATTAAAAAAAAAAAAAAAAATTGCTTTGAAATGTCCTTTTATTGTATTTTATTTTTCTCTGTTTATTATTATTTATTTGAGCTTATTTTGTTTTTTGTTTGTTTTTTCACCGGCGAATTATTTTTGCGGATGATGTAATTAAGCCTATTACATCTCATTTTTTTTTTTTAATTCAAGATTGCAAATTTAACCGAAGGCTGGAAGTTGGAGATGAAGGATTAAAGTAAAGGAGTGATTTCCTTCGGTAGAGCGCGCGTTTAAGATTTTTTATTGATAAACAAAATCTTTTTTTACTTCTAGGTTCATCTTACCAAATCGGAGTCGGTTAAACATGCAATGTTGTTCTAATAGTAATTAATACACCCCGATGACTATTCAGTATTTAAAACACAAGAGAGATGCTACTTTTTTTAGCCCATATAAATATTAAAGCTCTAGTAAGGACTAAACTTAGCAGATCAAACCTGCCATTGTCAAGCTCTAACCTGGAGTTGTCAGGTTTGAACCAACAATAAATACTGATTGTTTACAACTTGACCATGTCAGGTTGGAACTTGATAAAGTCAGGTTGGAACTTGACAATGCCGGGTTTAAACTCGACAATGTTAAGCTTGAACCTGGTATTGTCAAGCTCTAACCTGAAGTTGTCAGGTTTGAACCAACAATAAATACTGACTGTTTACAACTTGACAATATTAAATTGGAACTTGACAATGCCAGGTTGGAACTTGATAATGTCAGGTTGGAACATGATAAAGTCTTGTTTAAACTCTTCAATGCGAAGCTTGAACCTGGTATTGTCATGATCACACTTGGCAGTCAAGAAATTGGCAGTGAACGATAAACCTATAAAATTTGTAAAAAATCCATCAATTAGGCAAAGAATTATGGATACATTTTATTTGAATGAGACTACGGCATGGAACTCCAGATTGACCTATCTTTATGAACCACACTTTTAAAATTAAATTAAGTCTGAGCTCTTTACGAAAGTACATTACTAAAAAAAACTGGAATTTCTCGAACAAGAAAATAATTAATTACAATCTGAACGGGCTAAACAAAGAATCCGGTGCAGTGATTTTAGATACGATCAACTTATGCGTGGCATGCGGAGAATATCACCCGCTCCATGTTTAAAAAAAAAAAACCGTCCAATATATTTAAAACAAGTAAAAAAGTACGAATTCAAGTTTTAGTTATGATGAAATTCCCTCTGCTCGCTTAAAATTTTTAAAAGGTGTGTACATTGCGGTCTCGTTTCATTCCTACCGAATTTAATTCCCCCTTTTGCAATCCAATTTACCTTAACAAAATTTTAAATATATTTTCGCCCGGTTTCACATTTTAATCTATTGTTAATTAACTGTTTCCCAATCTATATAATCCATTAGGATCACGTTCAACGTATAACCGATCGATACTTTAAATTACATCCATGGAGATGAACGGGTAAGAATATTTAAACGCCCAAGTTTAAAAACTACACAAATATGTTTTAAATAAAAAATGATTCGTTTTTAAACCCCCCCTTTTAAATAATTAATTTAAATTATACAAAATTAAAATATCGTAACAGGGACGTTAATTAAAACATCGTCGCTTGCACTAAATCAAAAATTGTAATTACCGAGAATCCTGTTATAATTTTTGCGGGTAAATAATTTAAAAAAAACAAAAAAAAATTCTTATGGTTCATAAAGATAAAAGAAACAAATGAATGTAATCGAAAGCACGTACAGAAAATTCCTAATAATTGAAAGCTTTCTATTAATATTCATATTCCATTTTCGTCGAGAGCTTTCCATTGACAAAGGAAATCTTTTCAGCTAATTAAATTTTTTTTCTCCTTTACTCCTTTTACAGAACTTTTAATTTTTTAACAAAATTTTTCGTCTTTTTATTTCCATCGCGGGATCAAGGCTTTGCGTCAACATTTTTTAAAGCAAAAGGATTGAAGCTTGAAAAGCAAAAGCAATAAAGGATTAAAAATTTAAAAAAAAAAAAGTCAGTGTTTAAAAGATCAACACTAATTACTTTTTATTCACCACTCCACCTTTTTACATACTTCAATTTTTTTTTTTCAAGTGCTAAACGATCCCCAATCGAGATAAAACTATTTCTGGTCTTTTTTTTTTCTTCCTGGAAAGAAATTTGTTATTTCGCTCCGTCATAGATATCAAGGGCTACCGGAAATTGTTTTCAACCTCCTTCATCCCTTGTACACTTTTTTTTCCCCAACAAGTTGTGTTTTTTTTTATTATTATAAATCAAATTCCTGCCCTAGGGGTTAAAATCGTAATATTAAAAATTAACGCCGGGCTATTTTTTTGAATTAAAAAAAAAAAAAAAAAAAAAGAATTTTTCGATAAGCCGGATATTACTCTGTTATTGTAAATTTAAAAAAAAAAATTTTTTCATTGCTGAAAAAGGTTTTGGGTGGAATCGGGAGGGGAGTTTGACCGCAGTCTCGTATAAAATAAAGTTTAAGAACGTGCTTCTATTCCCGATGGAACGCGAGAGGAGAAAAGATTAGGCGGTTTTTGTAATTTGGATGTTAATTAATTTTCTCATTTGCTTATGTAGGAAATTTCCGTTCATTTTGTTGGTAGGGAAAGGGGGAAAAAATCGATTAAGTGTCTTCGTAAACTTTAAGTTAATTCATGAATCTTCTTTTTTTTGCTTTTGGGATGTAATTTTAAATTTTCTTATCATCCGCCGAGAAGAAAAAGAAAGAAAGAAGGAAAGATAAAAAGAAAATAATTAATTAAATAAATAAAACACAATGAAAGCAAATACAAAACGTTGTTCGTTGCTGCTTAAGAGGAGGCTTCACGGAATACAAGAAGGAATGGCTGTTTTGTCGAATACTGGATTTACGATGAAAAAATCCAAATTTTAGGTATCTAACGAACTCCTCTGATATATCCCGGAAATTTTAGTGCAAGTTTCAACTTGTCTAAAATGTATGGACGGCGGGAAAATAATTTCAAAAAAAATTGCGGTCAAAAATCTTTGATTTTATTTTCCTGGTTTTTTTTTGCTTGGAACAAGTTGAAACTTGTACCAAAAATACAAGAAGAAGTCAAAGGAGTTCGTTAGATACCTGAAATTCGATTTTTTCCCCCGTAAATCGAGTGTTAAACAAAACAGCCATTCCTTCTCGAATTCCGTGAAGCCTCCTCTTAAAAGATTTCCTTCTAAAACGTAATTTTTATAGTTCAAAACCACTACTGGGTATAAAAGAGTAGCCAAAATTTTAGAGTTGCGTTTATTAGAGGACAATATACAAATTTTGAAGCGAAACTTCTTATGGGACGGGTTCGCGTAATGAAGTGAAGTTTGTGACGTCATCAAACGAATATTATAATTTTTTAAGTTAAAATTCAAAAAGTGACTAAGAAAAATACCATTTTTTTTAAAAAGCGGTTAAGAAAAATATAACTATTTCACTTTTTTTTTAAATTTTTTCAGAAAAATGGGCTTAATGAAAAAATGCAAGATTTCATTTTTTTAATAGCAGCTAAAAAAAATTTATAAGGGTGCAAATTCACTGTGGAATGTTAGACCAACATCTTGGTCCAACATTCCATAATGAATTTGCACCCCTACGCCGAAATTAGTAAGGAATAATGGTCCAACAAGTTGGTACAACATGTTGCCTCTTACAAGCGAACGAATCGACTATTGCAGAATTTACTCCAAGGGTGCAAATTCACTATGGAATGTTGTACCAACTTGTTGGACCAACATTCCACATTAATTTTGGCGTAGGAGTAAATTCTGCAATAGTCGATTCGTTCGCTTGTCAAACATGTTGGTACAAGTTCGTTCAACATTCCAACAAGTTGGTATAATATGTCTGTCCAACGTGTTATACCAACATGTTGGACAAACATGTTATACCAACTTCTTGGAGTGTTGGAATGTTGGACGAACTTGCTGTACCAACATGTTTGTCCAACTTGTTGTACCAACACTGTCCAACTTGTTGTACCAACAGGTTTGTTCAACTTGTACCAACATGTTTGTCCAACTTGTTGTACCAACATGTTTGTCCAACATTCCACAGTGACTTTGCACCCTGACAAGCGAAGGAATCGACTTGCAGAATTTACTCCTACGCCAAAATTAGTGTAAAATGTTGGTACAACAAGTTGGTACAACATGTTACTTCAATATTACATAACCGCCAATAGTTACAGTAGCCAATAATTACAGTAACCGTCAATAATTGTAATGTCGTGGAAAGTTTAAAATGGTCGAGAATTTCGGCCAGTTAAACTTCCCCATTTTGTGACCGTTTTCCTTGACTGCTAACCGAGTTCACTGGGTTGTCTTACTATATAACAATCAAAGCTCACTTATTCATCTAAAGTGACTAAAATATAAGATGACATCGAATTTTAGGAGTTTAAAGCTTATAACTAACGGTTTTGTGCGAATTATTTGTTAAAGGTTAAAACTCGAAAAAAATCCCGCTTTTTTTAAAATCTCATTCGAAAAGATTTTTTTTTTTTCTTTTTTCCTCCGAATAAAATCCCAATAATTTCATACAAATAAAAAAGAATCTCTTGATTTATTTTCATCTCAAGGAAAAACCGCTTTTCCGTTTAATTTCCGAAGCGGAATAAAGAAAGAAAAATCAATCGGATCACTCCCGGAAAAACGCTGAAAATTCTACCCACGTCAAACCCGCCACCAACCCGAGGAAATATACTTTCCGTTTAATAATAATTCATTTTGTGACATTATTATAACGGGGAAAGTAAATAAATGAACTTGAAGAGAAAATAAGGGGAAAACAAAAGCTCAGGAATAAAAAAAGAAAAAACCAAACAAACAAGCAAACAAAAAAAGTGCGGTTAAATAAATCTTCGTGTCACTTGAACAAGTTAGTAATACCAAGTCCGTAGATAATGCTTTTTCTTACACCTTAACACGTTTATCCGTGTGTATTGTCATTTTTTTTTAAATGCAAGAGCATGATTTATTTTCCAATGTAGAAATAAAAAAAAAAGAAGAAAAAAAAAATACTGAAAGAGGAAAACGTCGAAAATGTTTGAGATACCACGAACCGTCGACAAATCTTCCCTTTCGGAGTACTCCATTAATCATTATTTTAACTTTTCTCGCGCTTTTTTTTTATTTTAAACACTCCCCCCCTTCGTGTGTGACTAATGCGCTTTGCGGTCACATTAATAGAAGGCGGAAATTCTCGGTTTTTTTTTTTTCGTTGGACAAAATAAATTGCGGGGAGGAATAAAAATAATGAAACGAGAAACGCGAAAGCTTTTTCAGGAAAAAAAAAGAAGAAGGGAAAAAAAACGTAAAGGAGACCGTTTCTCATCTTAATCGTTCATACGTCGTTGGAATTTTACACTTTTTCTTAAAGAAAAGGAAAAAAAATTTAAATCCGCGAGAGAGGGGAGAAGAGAAAGAAAAAGATTTATTTAAATAACCGTTACGAGTTACGCCTTTGGATTTATACTAAATGATGCCTCGTCCGTTTCAGCTGACAAGTCTCTCCGTATACAAAAAAAAAAGGGGGGGAAAAAGAGGAGCCGTGAAAAGGGAAGAAAAAAAATCCTATCTAAAATACAAAAATGGCAAATGGCGCATGTTATGAATGAGAAGTCCTTTTAAATGATGGCGGTCATTAGGCGAACGTCAGATAATTTAATCCTTCAGGAGTAATTAACCGAAGAAGATAAGAGTAAAAGTTTCCAGTTTTTTTTTTCGTCAACTGTTTTTTCGGATCATCGGAAAATTCGAGAATTAGTTTTAGGAAAATGAAATAAATCCTAAAAAAACATGAAAAAGCTGGAAGTGTTTTCAAAATTCAGTACCTCAGAGTCTATACGTCAAATTTTAAAAATCCAAAATGGTGGCTATACTTGGTTCTTCTCATATAGGAAACGATTAATCTTCTGTTTTTAAATTAAAAATCTTTTTACTGGATTGGAATTTAGTGTTTACTAAATTATTAAATGAAAGTTATGATTATAACTTTAAGAGGGTTGTTACAACCATCTGAGGATTATTTTTACAATTGTCCCAAAACTTTTGCAATTTTCAGAATTTTTTGCGATTGAAAATCGTAGTGATTTTTACAATTATAATTATAGCCCAAGTTATACATTTATAATTATAATTATAACTGATTAAATTTATAAGATATAATTATAGTTATAATCATAATTATAATTATAACTATAATTATATTATATATCAATCCCAAAACTTTTGCGATTGAAAATCATAGTGATGCTTATAATTATAACTACAATTATAATTATAATTAGAATTAGAATTAGAATTAGAATTAGAATTAGAATATAATTATAATTATAATTAGAAGGATCTCTATAAGAAGCAATAATATAAGCATAAGATTGTGAAAATCGCAAACGTTTTGGGACAATCGTGAAAATAATCCTCAGTAGGTTATAAAAACCCTCTCAAAGTTATAATCATCACTTTCATTCATTAATTTAGTAAACACTAAATTCCAAACCAGTAAAACAATTTTCAATTTGAAAGCAAAAAATCAATCTTTTCCTATGAGGGAAAAAAGTACAGCGACCATTTTGGATTTCTAAAATTTGACGATTTGATTTTTATAATTATAGGCCATTGGGTTATAATTATAACTGTATAACTTGGGTTATAATTATAAATAGGGGTTATAATTATAGTTATAATTACAGTTATAATTATAAAAGTATAACTTGGGTTATAATCGTAGTCAAAACTATAGCTGTACAACTTGGGTTATAATTATAATTATAGTTACCATTATGGGTTACAATTATGAGTTATAATTATAGTCATAATTATGGGTTATAATTATAGTTATAATGATGGGTTATAATTACAGTTATAATTATAGATATGGGTTTAATCATAGTTATAATTATGGGCTATAATTATAGTTATGATTATGGGTTATAATTATAAATACGGGTTATAGTTATAACTATAAGTTATAGAGGGAGTAATAGTTATAACTATAACTATTACTCCCTCTGTCCCAAAATACTTTGTGTGTTTCTCATTTTTATTTCCCATTTCGCAAGCTTTTGATTTTTGCCGGAACTGTTTGTACCACTTTACCCACCCACCCAAGCACTATTTCACACCACCCCCCCATCCCCCCCAGGGGTCCCCCCCTTTGGGAAATAAATTACCGAAAAAATGCAAAAAATTAAAAATTTCTATTATTTTCGCCCCGTTTCAGAAACGAAAGCGAAAAATTTGAAAGTGGTCGGAAATGAGAGAGTACATTACCCTAAACAAGAATCCCCCATGAGAAAATTTTTTTCATTTGTCGCAACCCCCCAAAAAATAAATATGTCGAGGGTCCGACCAAGGGGGCGAATTTTTAAATCTCGATTAGATGGTCGCGAAACGTTTGTTACGGGGGTTTTTTAGGTCGCTGATTTCGATTCTGAGGTCCGTTTTTAAAAATTCAAGATGGCGGATCCAATATGGCGGACCTTTTCTTAATAAATCGATTGTTTTTCACTAAAACACGTAATCGGGGGGTTATTGAGGCCGCTGATTTCAATTCTGAAATCGGTTTTTGAAAATTCAAGATGGCGGAACCAATATGGCCGACCTTTTTTCAAAAATTCGACTTTCTTTCACATAAGCACGTAATCGGGGGGTTATTGAGGACGCTGATTTTGATTTTGAGGTCGGTTTTTTAAAATTCAAGATGGCGAATCCAATATGGTAGACCTTTTTTCAAAAATTCAATTTTTTCCCCAATAAACACTTGTCCGGGGGGTTATTAGGGACGCTGATTTCGATTCTAAGGTCCGTTTTTAAAAATTTAAGATGACGGATGCAATATGGCGGACGTTCACCGATAACCCCCAATCATGAATTTGATTGAATTAAAAAATTTTTTTTTTGGAATCGTCCGCCATATTGGATCCGCCATCTTGAACTACTGTAAAACTAACCTCAGATTCGGAATCAGCGTCCGTAATAACCCCCCGGAGAAGTGTTTATGTGGGAAAAAAATCGAATTTTTGAAAAAAGGTGTACCATATTGGATTCGCCATCTTGAATTTTAAAAAACCGACCTCAAAATCAAAATCAGCGTCCTCAATAACCCCCCGATTACGTGCTTATGTGAAAGAAAGTCGAATTTTTGAAAAAAGGTCGGCCATATTGGTTCCGCCATCTTGAATTTTCAAAAACCGATTTCAGAATTGAAATCAGCGGCCTCAATAACCCCCCGATTACGTGTTTTAGTGGAAAAACAATCGATTTATTAAGAAAAGGTCCGCCATATTGGATCCGCCATCTTGGATTTTTAAAAACGGACCTCAGAATCGAAATCAGCGACCTAAAAAACCCCCGTAACAAACGTTTCGCGACCATCTAATCGAGATTTAAAAATTCGCCCCCTTGGTCGGACCCTCGACATATTTAATTTTTTGGGGGGGTTGCGACAAATGAAAAAAATTTTCTCATGGGGGATTCTTGTTTAGGGTAATGTACTCTCTCATTTCCGACCACTTTCAAATTTTTCGCTTTCGTTTCTGAAACGGGGCGAAAATAATAGAAATTTTTAATTTTTTGCATTTTTTCGGTAATTTATTTCCCAAAGGGGGGGGACCCCTGGGGGGGATGGGGGGGTGGTGTGAAATAGTGCTTGGGTGGGTGGGTAAAGTGGTACAAACAGTTCTGGCAAAAATCAAAAGCTTGCGAAATGGGAAATAAAAATGAGAAACACACAAAGTATTTTGGGACAGAGGGAGTAAACAATTGCATGAATCAGAAGTGCTACCTGCTGCCTTTTTTGGATCTGAAGTGAAGTTAGGTACTTCCCAATAAGCAAAAAAATATTAATATTTATAAAAATCTTTGTCAAAATTAAAAAAAATTTTTGTCGTTTCTCGTTTCAAAAAATATTTGCATAATATATTTTAAATATTGAAAAATATTTAAAAAAAGAAGGTCGGTGGTTCGATTCCACTATGACTAAGAGACTTCTAACTAAGATTTCTATCTGAGAGAATTACACCCCCCTGCCTTAAAGCAGTTTTTGGTTTGTTGGAAAAATTAAAATTTTTTTCATAGATTAAATTTTTTTGAAAAGACGAATAAAACTTTTTAAATTTAAAATAATTTTTCAACTCGCAACAGCCAGATACTGATTTTAATTACTCTTTACTGCCATTACCTCTCATTTTACGTTCAAGTCAAACAAAAAAAAAAAAAAAAAAAAAAAAAAAACCATTGCTTCAATTTTTCAATCAAACCGTCATTTTATATTAACACATTAGGATTATCCCTGTCTTCATATTAAAACTCAATGGGTGGGCAGTTTGAGAGCTAAGAGGATTAAAGCCTTCGAATTCCGAGAAAAAAATAAATGTACATGGGGGGAGGGGGGATCTATAATTGAATCTTAACAAGCAAAGTTGCTGATGCGTATAATCTATATTAAAATAAATGAATTATGAATTCATATAAACGCGTAAGCAGTTATATCGCTAGCTTGCGTCTCCCGTATGAACTCTTTTGTCATTCCGAAATGCAGTTGGAAAAAAAAAAAAAAAAAGGTTGTTCAACTTTTGAATCAGCCATTTTTTCCCTCTGCTTTGCGGAAAATTTTGCTGATTATTCTCGCCTTTTTTTTTTCATTCCTTTGGTTTGCTTCGGTTAATTTGACGCGATTATACTACCACTGCAATCAAGCTACGAATCTAATCAACGCGGTTGATTTTTTTTTTTTTTCTTCCCTTTTTTTTCCTCGGGAGCTATACGGATTCTTGTGTAAATTGTTTAATTTAAAGCTCGAGAAAAAAAAGGAGGGAGAAAAAAAAGGAAAAAAACCGGTGTTCCCTGAAACAAATTTTTTCGTTTCTTTTTTTTTTTTTTTTTTTTTTTCTCAGCCTCTAACTTTTTCGTGCTTTTTTTTTTTCCTAAATTTATTTACTTGACTAACTTTTCTGTCTGCTATTGTTATTTATATGTTTTTCTTTAGGATCATTATAAACCTTAACAAATCAGATTTATCGTTTAATTCGGATGGTAGAAACTTTTGTCGGGTGTCCTTTTTTAAAAAGGGATTACTGGATCATATTTAGCCTACCAGCGTTTGCTTCATTTTTATAATTCCCTCGGAATTTATGGATTTTGGTAATTCACCTGGAAGCGAAATTTGAAAGAACTTTTTATACGAAAAAAAGAAAAATTAGTTTAAAAAAGCGCTTAAAAACTCCCGACATCCATTTACTTAATAGCAAACGTCAAAGTTAGTTCGACGTTTCTTCAATACAAAAAAAAAAAAGAAAAATATGAAAATAAAATAAATAAAATAATATATAATATTAAAAAAAAAAAGTTGTTCTTACTTTTGCATACCTGCATGGACCCGTTCCCAAACAAGAGATGAAGAATATATGGAATACCAGGAACTTGCCTATTTTATATTATGCATAACGTTGACCTTTAAAATTTTACGCTGGCTCATTTTCAACAAGTAAATGTTTACTCATTAAGATGGAACCGCTTAAATGCTTCGAGCATTTCATCTCAGGATGAATTATAATTTTACCCCCGGAATCCGCACATTGTATTGCTTTTCCCAACACAAAAATTTACAAGAGAAAAATAAAACCTATATATACCATGAGCATGCTCCTCAATTGATAATTTCTCCCCCTAAAAAAAAAAAAAAAAAAAAAAATGATTCGGATCCAGCTCACATTCTCACTTTAGTTTACCTTAGGGATTTTGCTTCCCCCTTTTTGAATTTTATATACAAGGAATAATCTTTTTTCATTTTTAAAATTTTTGCATTGTAAAAATGCATTATGCTTCTTCTCCATTATGGTTCAAAGGCATAGCATTAAAAAGCATTCTGTATGTAAAATTATTAGAATACTGCGCCACGTTCAGAGAAAAAAAAATGCTTCGTAAAACATTTTGCGAAAATCATGCAAATGCAGTAAAAAAAAAAAAAAAAAATCTTGTCGTGAAACAACTTGTGCGTCTTCGCAAGGCCGTTTCACGCTAAAACATGTTGCCAACATTTTGCTGTAACATGTTGCAGAATACAAACATGTTGTTCAACACGTTGCAGCATACAAAAATGTTTTTTAACATGTTGCAGCATACAAAAATGTTTTTTAACATGTTGCAGCATACAAACATGTTGCTGAACATGTTGGAGCATACAAACATATTTGTATGCTGCAACATGCGGATTTTAATTTTTTAATCTGCGGATTTTAATTTTTTTTTTAAATCAGCATTTTTCTTTTACTTGATTATTGTTGAAAATCGTTGACTGGTAAACTATTTTTGTCATCAAGCACATTTTTTTTTTTTCGTGATGAATTCTTTCAACTTCAACAAAAATACCCTTCAGGTCATAAGCTTTAATGAAAAAACCCATATAATATAATATAATATAAAAATCGTTAATCACTAAATAGATAATCATAGCGTGCACCCTAAGTTCGTAAAAGCCTATTATTATAACTATCATGAGGAACAGATACTTAATAAACTAAATCTCTTATATCTGTTTAATATAGGGTTTGAAAAAAAAAAAAAAAAAAAAAAAAAAAAAAAAAAAGATTATCATGATTTGAAGTATAACGTGAGGCGTGAGCCATTCAACATTTTTTTAAAATCAAAATCTGAAATGATTTTGATGAAATTAATTAATAAAAATTGTTTTATTTAAATTCTGTTTCTTCGCTACGCTTCGGAAACGGACAAGGGGGATGGGGAGGTAAAATAAAACTTTGTTTTTGCAAAATCACTGACGTTGCAGAGTGTTTATGCTGGCAGTTAGCTGTCTTCTGCTTATTAATTCTTTTTTTTTTTTCGTATGCTACTATACGGTAGCAGGGGAGAGAATTTGGGAAACTTAAAAAAAAGTGGCGGAAGTCACTCAGAAAAAGGAAATGTTTTGAGCAAGTTCTGTCTTGTAGCAAAACACCATGTTTCCGTAGGAAAGCAAAAATACATTGGGCCGAAATTTGAAATTGAAACATGTTGCAGTAACAAGTTAAGACAACATGTTGTTAAACTTGTTGCAGCGTTAGAAACATGTTGCCAACATGTTACTCATGTTGAAGTGTAAAAACATGTGCAGCACTGAAAAATAAAAAATAAAAATTTGTAAATGTTGCGCAATATTTTGCCAACATTTCTGTATGCTGCAACATGCTGAAGAACATGTTTGTATGCTGCAATATGCTTAACAACATGCTTGTATGCTGCAACATGCTGAACCACATGTTTGTGCTGCAACATGCTGAACAACATTTTTGTGCTGCAACATGCTGAACAACATGCCTATTGCCTGTATGCTGGAACATGCTCAACAACATGTTTGTATGCTGTAACAAGCTCAACAACATGTTTGTATGCTGCAACATGCTCAACAACATGTTTGTGTGTTGCAACATGCTCAACAAATGTTTATATGCTGCAATGTGTTGAACGTGTTGAAAATAGCAGACCGATATTTTTTTTTAAAGTATTTTCCCGCCGTTCATACATTTCAGACAAGTTGAAACTTGCACTAAATATTCCAGGATATACCAGAGGAGTTCGTTAGATACCTAAAATTTGGGTTTTCTCATCGTAAATCGAGTATTAGAAAAAACAGCCATTCCTTCCGGCATCCGTGAAGCCTCCTTTTAAAAGCAAAAAACAAAAAGAGGAACGATAATTCCAAAAACATTCGACTACGTGCACCGATTTCATATAAAACCTCCGGGGCTATTTAGCACTGGAATGATGGGATCATCCAAGATTTACCTAAATTGTCCCTTAAAACTTCACATACCACAGTTATTTTTATCATTCGAATACACTTGTTTTCAGTCGCAATGGTTCTACATAGTGACAAGCTTCCTAAATCGACTGCACCTTTCACATTTTCATCCTGCTACGACATTATCACATAAAAATGATTACACTCATAATTAAAAGGATTTCATTTATTAAATCATAATTCGTCACTTAATTTAAACTGAAAATATTACATTGCAGAATATTAAATTCCATTTTTTTTTCCAACATCTGCATGAAAACGAAAAGATTAATCAAATGAAGATGAGACGTCAGCGTAGGTTGTTAATCACAGCCGCCGTCTATCTATAATCACTCGTCAGCACTTTGAAATGCATCAAAACTTTTAAATCTATTCCTCGCCCATTTCAAACTAATACTTTCATATCTCAAGACATTCCGATTCCCAACATCATCTTCTTCTTCTTCGAATCATTAAATCCAGTGACATACCCAACTATTTATAGCATGCGACAACAAGATTTGATTTCATTCTTTTGTTTATTAATTTTTTTTTTTTTTCTTTTACAAAAAAGATTTCCCAGGTTTTTTTTTCTTTTCGCCGCACCGAGGTTTTTTTTTTCTTTTTTTCTTTTCTTATTTCGACTTAATAACCTTAAGGTTTGAGCCTTTTTGCTTTTGGCATCGTTCTCTCAAGGGAAATGTGGGGATTAGCTCTTGAGCTACTTTTTCTCTTTTACAAAGAAAAAAAAACCCGAATCAAATTTACGAGATTTTTTTTAATTTTGTAAAAAAAAATAAGGGAGAAAAAAAAACGTGTTTTCGTTTCAAATTGCTTTCGAAGCAGATAAAAAAAAAAAAGGAATTTTAAAAAACGAACTGAACGGTTAGTATAATTTTATTTTATCGACACTTTAAAAAGCCTTTTTTTTTATTCATTAATTTTTTTTCTAGAGCCGTAATAAAGCTCCTTTAGGAGACAAAAAACATCGTTTCTAATGAGCAATATGTCATCATTTCGATTCATTGTTTTCACCTTAATGACTTAAATGAAGGCAATAGAACTTCCTCCGCTGTAATTAGGCCAACGCAAACAGGTACATAAAAAAAAATGAAGTCACCAGAACTAAAACAAAATTTAAAACAGAAAAAAAAATGTTGAGATGAAACGATTATTTATAAAAATTTTTCCCTATACGAACATAATTCAACATGACAGCGTTAAATTAATGCTATTGTTTTTTATTGTTTTCCTCGACAAAATTTTCGTAACAAACAAAAAAAAAAAATCTTTTAATAAAAATAAAGAAAAACCCGCAGAGGTTTGTTTGATAATGAATTTTTTTCCAGACGTAAGAGGAATAATTCCGTTGCAGCATTCGCATCGGAATTCTTTTTTTGCTTTATCGGGACCAAAAAATAAATAAATAAATGAATATAAAAAAAATGAAATTAAGATTTTTCTTCAGGAAAAAAAAAAAAAAAAAAACAGGAAAATTTTTGAAACACAATTTTACCGTTTGTTTTTCAGAGTACGGGAGGGGGAGGAAAAAGCAGATGAAACACAGGACGCGCTCTCCTTTTTAGGATCTCTCATTAAGCCCTTTTCAAAATCGATTAATCAGATTAAACGTATATAAACGTTTGATCGATTGACGGATTAATCATTTTGACTGTAACATCGACAAGTGGTCGCTGAGTATACGGGCTTAAAAATGCTGGTAGAAAAGAGAGAAGAATCCGTTTAACACATAGGATGTCCGAGATTCCGATATTCGTTTTTACCCAGATTTCAATGACCTCATCAATTTTAACCCCCCCCCCCCTACTCTATCCTCTCCTATGGGTTTTGAGGAAAAAGTTTTTAAACGGTGAGGGGACGGAAAGTTAAAACCCGAATATCGATTCCGATTCGCCCTTACTTCACTTAAAACAAAAGAGGAGGCTTTTCTCTCTGACGTTAAATCCAGATTTTTTTTTTTTTCCTTCTCCAACTTCTCAATTTTCTTTATCTCGGTTACCTTTCTATAACGAGCCTTTTTAACGTTTGTTTACATGTAGAATGCGTATACCTCAGGTGAGATTTTTTTTTTCCCTCTCTCTTTCGTCAAAAACGAAAAATAATAATAATAATAATAATAATAAGCTCCGTTTTTTTCATTCCTTTTCATTTTTTTTTCTAACCTTTTTATTTAATCCGGCTCAAGAGAATAGCTCTACATTTTTTTTTTTTTTGTATTCGTGGAAGCTACAGAATCGTTTAGAAAATCAACGTAAAAGAAAGGAACTTAAAAAAACGAAATATTTAACTATGACAAACAGACCAATATTTAGCGAGTTTTAAGATGGACAGTAAACAATGCTGACCCTTTAACAAAGGGATTGCTCATTAATTACTTCTTCATTATTCCCAAGATTTTGAACCCCCCCTCCCCCTTCCGCATCTTTCAATCGCCATTCAGAAATAAACTTTCCTGACGGAGATTTAAATATTCATCATTTCATGACCCCTTCTTAGCCAAAAATGATGAGATGACCTAATTCCTCGAAACTGAGGTCAACTGACCTGACATATCTCTATCATAAATATGACGGAGATCGTCGGTTTTGCTTGTGCCTTATGTACACAATAAAAAATATTATGTAAATATGTTAAAAACGGTCTACATAAAGTCTATGTTAAGTTATTATGTTAAAAAATCAACAAAACTTGTTTGTAAACAGCAAAAAAAATGGCAATCGTTAATGGACGCAGAGCATTAAACAAAACGATTGTGTTATTTTTCTTAACAAAATATTTATGTAGACCGATTTGGACATACAATTTGTGTCAATTTTAACATAAAATTTTTTACTGTGTACCGAACTGCTTATTAGGGCGGGTCGAAAAACGCGAATTTTTGAATTTGAAAACGCCTGATATGGGAATCGATGCCTTTTTATAATACTATTAACCCTAATTTTTTTTCAGATTTTTTTAAACGATTTAGAGGTGAATTCAATTGAAACATTTGATGATTAATGAGGTGAATGTTTTTTGAAACATTTTGAGGTGCCGCAATGGCCTTGAAATTTTCAAAAAGCTCATTTGAGGCCCTGGTAAAAATTTGGCCAGACTGGCCGATAATGGAAAATCTGACTGAAATGTAACAGTTATCAGTCTGGATTCGAGCTGGATTTGGTTGGAAATTGGATCCAATACTGATCCAAGATCGATATTGTTGATCTAGATTGGTTCAATATTGAAAACAGTTACATTTCAGTCAGGTTTTTCGGTAAAACTATACCATTTGTGGTATTTTTTATATATAATTTATATATAATTTATATATATTTTATATATACGTTATACATGAATTTTATGCATAATTTATCCGACTTTAAAACTGTGAAGTTTTAAACTCATTTAAAGTTGGAAAAATTGGAATCTATAAGATGAAATCCCAAAACTGAAACTTTAAATAATACGGTGATCGAGCATGGATTTTATTGAAAGGAAAAGTGAAAACGCGTCGGCTCCGGGAAAAAAGTGATGATGATTTTAGTGATGGCACCGTTCTCTCCCGGTATGATTTACTTCCTCCGTGCACTTTTTCGCATAAGCCGAAAGCCATTGAAAGTGGTGCCACCCTTGCTTAATGACAACGTTTGACGCTACCTTTTCTACGCATCTTTGTAACAGATACGTATTGTGGTTTCGAATGATTAAAATTTCATTCTTAACTCTTTTCCCATGCATGCATGCATGCATTCATTCATTCATTCATTCATTCATTCATTCATTCATTCATTCATTCATTCATTCATTCATTCATTCATTCATTCATTCATTCATTCATTCATTCATTCATTCATTCATTCATTCATTCATTCATCCATCCATCCATTCATTCATTCATTCATTCATTTATTTATTTATTTATTTTTTTATTTTTTTAGGTAAAGCTGAATGGGACGGATGATTTCCTTGCCTCGCCAGTTCAATTTCATCAGCAGCATATCCAAACCGATTCAGGTCTTACTTGGCAGTGTTTCCGCGTGAAGTGAAGGAAAATTTTTTTGTTATCTGTTTCTGAAAAAACTTTTTCTGAAAATTTTTGTGATTTATTGTATCCCCAAACCCGTTTTTAAAAAAATCCAAAAAAAATATTGAAAAAATTTACAAAATTTTTTACAGTGTGCTCAAGTGATGTGACAGGTTCCAATTTTTAATGACAGTAATAAAATGTCTAAGGGCATTCTCGACATTCACAAATGGTTAAATCTGCCATCATTGGTTTACGACCGACCCCTGGAAAAGCACGCCTGCAGTCTCTTAAGAACCTCCGGAGTTTCTCAGCCATCGTCGGGTAACGACCCAAGATGTTTTTTTTGTACATCCATTCTCCAATAAAACTTTCACCCAAAACAGGATTCGTGGTCTTTCTTAAAAATGCTTTCAATCCTCTCCAGGAGACTTCCACATTTTGTGTGTGATATCTTACAGCTTGCATGTTTCGTGCCGGAGCTCGGTAACGATTTTGATGATCAAGGCACTCCGCATTGAAAGTGTTGGCCGGAACCCAAATAGGTGGTCGATGTCTTGGGGGGTATATAAAATTTGTTGAATGATTTACACGACCGTGCCCTGCGCAGATTTGTGGAACATTATTGTATGCCCCCCAACAGTCACTGCATACGAAGGAACCAGGGTCGATGCATTATGCGAGGAGCGGTATGAGTGTATTGGCATCGCGATAATTCGTGATGAATCCGAATCTTTGACCCGTTGTTCGGCTTATAGCACCGAACGCCCATAGCGCTCTCCTTGCCGGGAGTCTCCCCTGATTGTTTTTGCGTTTAAACAAGTGGGTCTCATCTATTTCCATTATGTCTCCCTGGTCCCCGATCGGAGTAAAATCATGCCAGGAAATTTTGAGTGCAACATCTCTGAACAAACGATACCATCTTGCGACCGTTCTTGGGGTTGTATTAACATCGTTTTGGGCATCACTGAATGGGTCGTTCCTAAGCCATTTAAATAATAATTTTATAATTTTATCGGCTCCAAGGACTTTCAGCGTAGCACGTTGCAAGATTGTGTTCGTAGTCGGTTCGTGTCGGTGTGCGTTAGGGCATTCAAGTCTCCATCCTAACGTTCTGCGTTGATCCAATACGGCTTTAAGACGCAAATTGCAATGCCGGTATGCCGATATGCAGATATCACAGCAAAGTTTCCAGGGCCCTATTATAATTTCATTTCATTACGTGATTGACTTTATTAATTATAGCACGTGCTTGTGTTGAGAAGTTAAAGAAAAACTATGGATAAGTTTTATTTATTACAGCTTAATAGCGGAGCACATATCGTTGTGGAGGCAGAAAAAATAAACACAACACAAAATGATGAACCAAAAATTGGAGATACAGTGACATGGAAAGGGGGAAGAAATACCCACGGGAAAGTCATTCAAAGTGGAGGTAAAAAAATTAATTAATTATTTATTTTTTCATTTAGTTTAGTCGCAACAAAAAATTAATGTTATTCTAATTATTTATTTTGCCAGATGATGAGTGCAAACTTCTAAATCTCCTCACTTCTGCAAATAACGATGGAGTAACAGCAGACACTGGGTCTGACCTAGATGATACCAATTTAGCTGGACCCAGGAAAAGAGGAAGACCTCGCAAATTATGTATTGCAAATAAGCAATCGCCTAAGAAGAAACTCAAACCAAATTCTGGTTCCAAGGCATTGGCTAGTAAACATGTTGCAGTGAGCCAAAGAAAATCTGGGAAGAAAGGGAAATATGCTTCAGTTGTTGACGATTTCACTGAAGATGAAGAATCAGAATCTGATCCAGATTCAGGTCCTGGTTCAGATGCGGCTTCAAAGCAAATAATCAATATTGCAAATAAGCAATCGCCTAAGAAGAAACTCAAACCAAATTCTAGTTCCAAGGCATTGGCTAGTAAACGTGTTGCAGTGAGCCAAAGAAAATCTGGGAAGAAAGGGAAATATGCTTCAGTTGTTAAAGATTTTAGTGAAGATGAATCTGAGTCTGATCCAGGTTCAGATCCTGGTTTAGATGCGGCTTCAAAGGCACCCAGGCAGGAGAAATCAATGAAGCAGAGCAACAAGAGCAACGGAAGCAAACCAACAAAGCAAAGGAAGGCTGCGAAGGAGATTCCTGTTCCAGCAATTGCTGATGATGGTCCTGGGGCTCAGTCTGATTCTGATTCGGGACCACTGCCTGTTCCAATAGCTGATGACAAAAATGTGACTAAGGATGAGACACGTTTTAATCCCCAAGAATGTCCGAGTGATGAAATATCTCAGTGTTTAAAAATCGCCGGGTTGGAATGTCCGTGTTGGAAAGTGCCGTGTTGAAAAGTCGCGTGTTGGAACGTCAGTAGACCGATTTTAGCACCCAAGCAACATCGCTATTGAAATATCTGTACAAAGTAGCACCATTAATTGTAATTTTTTTTTTCTTTTGAATTTTTTTGGCTTCTAGTAGTTTAATTTTGAGTGAAATTAGGATGATTGTTTAAGGGGCTACATAGGAAAAGTGCGAAAAGCAATTTAATTTCAATTTCACCGGTGGATGCAGCAGAATGCATCTTAGCATTTTAGGTTCCGTGATTTCTTAATTTTTTTTCCTCGTTAAAAACTTAATATTGTCATAACAAAACAAGTTTACACGGTAAAAAATTTTATGTTAACTTGCAAAAAAAGGGCTACACATTTTTTATGTTAAAAAAAATAAAATGTTATTGTCCATACGACATTCTTTTGTTTTTAGTGTTTTGTTCGAGGTTACAGGTAAATCATGTTACTTTTAACATAAAATTTTTTACCGTGTAGGCAACTAGGTTTGAACATAACACTCGAAAAAAATCAATGATTTAAAATAAGTTTAATTTTTAAAACCATTCTTAGCCGTTTTGAAGTATTTCTAAAAAATAAAAGTAGCCCCCTGGAGTACAAAGTAGCCCCATGGTACGGTATCCAATATCCAGAATGTTCCATGACTCCTTTTAATATCCCAGCGACTAATGCTTAAAAATCTACTTTCAAACGATTTAATTAAAGAGAAGTTGTAAATATGGATCCACCCAATTAATACGGATTCAGCTTTAGTTTAGTGCAGCCCGCGTTCGACTGCGGAAAACGCGAAGTTCGCGGTTTTACTTCCGCAGGTTAACCAACGCAGAACATATAGAGAGGATTAATTAAATCCGTACTGTTCATCAATCACCATGTTTACTTTGCATCTACTTTTCCAAAAGAGCCAGACTAACATGATATAGTAAACCTTACTCAAATTACAAACCCTTATACTTGCATGTGAAATCGGCCAGATGTTTAAAATACGACTCTGGATACATTTGCAAAAGCGGTTTTAATGGTTTCTTCCGTTTGATATAATGGACTGCAATAAAACCTGTGGCTATCCTTTATATAGCCTTTTATATACGGGCAACGAAAAAAATCTGAACTTCTCCCCACCGAAAAAAAAAAAAAAAAAAAAAAAATCCGCAAAATTAAAATATTTTTTGTAAAACGTTTTATATTGAGCAAGCACACTCCAAAAAAAAAAAAAAAAATGGGGGAGGAATGTATTGCATTTAACAATAAAATCCTCTGAAACGATACTCTTTTTTTCCCTCCCCAAAGGCACTTTACATCCGTTGGGGATGACGACAAAAAAGAAGCAGCGCTCTACAAAATCCTTTTAAATAATCATCTGGGATGTTGATGCGCCGCAATGGATTTATGCCATTCAAGAAAAAAAAAAAAAAAAACGTAAAACTTCCATTTAAATTTGAAAAAAGAAGAATACAAAAAAAAGGTGCGACAAAAGGAAAAAAAGGAATAAAAAATAAATAAAATGTTTTTTCAATTATAAATTTTCGAACGACGGGTAAAATGTCCATTGAGGCGAAGTAAAACAAATTTTACGCCGATAGCGAAACCATAAACATACACATTCAGTTGAAAATTACCAAAATTGGATAAAATTATACAACGTGAAAGGACTTTGGCTGCATTTTTCTCGATACAAAGCTTTTATTCTTTTCGGGGTCAGACACGCTCTCGGAATTAATAAAGATGTCCAGTGCATGCATCTCTATTATTTTGCGGAATGCACCCACGTGTTCGACTGCATATATACCGTATATATACATAATAAAAAAATAAACGATCCCCATGGCCAATTTCCTTTAAATTGACCGGGTTTTTTTAATCTATATGATCGTGTAATTTGTCCTTGAAAGAATAATTGATTAAAGCATTTCGATATTACTTAAAGTAAACACACGGTTTGTTTGTTGCTGTGGTATCTAAAAGAACCGGTTGGTCGATCATTCATTATTGTACAATTCAGGCACCTGTACTATCAATCAATGGGTTTTTAAGATACCCGTTTTATCATTTCGTTTCTTCGGCCATTTGATTTTGCATTAGCGTTTTTTTTTTTATCGTCTAACCTCATCAACGGCGAAGAGAAAATAAAAATGACTTCATGAGTTAAAATGTGATTCGTTTCATCGAAAATGATTAATATTGATGAACTCAATGTTTAGATTCGGTTGCCTTATCCGCTGTCGATTCTGTGCATCGCCGATTAGGACAAAAGTGGGATTTCTTTTACTCTGACGCACAGTGGTCCGTAAAAAAAAACTCATCCAGCCAAAACTCATCCCCATAAGTCTGTGTAAAACTTAGAAAGAAGATGAAGGTGTCAAAAGCTTCGATTATTTGTGCAATTAAAAACCTGCTGCCCGTGCTCCAAAATTCAAAATGGCGGGCATAATATGGAGACCAAAATTTTTAATTATGAATGAAATTTCATGAATATTTATTTTTAGGTGTTTTTGTGGCTGCTGATTTCATATCTGGAACGATTATTTTGAAATTCAAGATGGCGGACTTAGTATGGCGACAAATGTAATAAAAAGTTAAAGTTGTTAAATTTTCATGAAAATTTGTACTAAGGGGTTTTCGAGCTCGCTGATCTCGAATTCACAACCCGTTTTTCTGAATTTCGAACATACAACGGGTAAATTAATTTTTTTCGATTTATTGAGTCCCTTAAAAAAATTTTAGAAAATTATTAGCGGATTCGAGATCAGCGACCTCGAAAACCCCTTGGTGCAAATTTCCATGAAAAAACCACTTTAACTTTTTATTACATTTGTCGCCATATTAAGTCCGCCATCTTGAATTTCAAAATAATCGTTCCAGATATGAAATCAGCAGTCACAAAAACACCTAAAAATAAATATTCTTTTTATCATAATTAAAAATTCTGGCTTCCATATTTTGCCCGCCATTTTTGAATTTTGGGGCACGGGCAACAGGTTTTTAATTGCACAAAATATCGAAGCTTTTGACAGGTTCATCTTCTTTTCAAGTTTCACACAGATCTGGGGATGAGTTTTGGCTACTTATTTTATTTTCCGGGCCACTGTGGACGTACAAAAATATCCTCCACATAATTCCCAAGAATGTCATTTCGAACCGAAGATAAGTTTATTAAAACGAATTCACGTAAAATCATTTCGAATTCTCTATTTAAAGACATTTCGTTCGTTTCATTCCGCCTCGCATAAGATCAAAAGACTTCACTTCCAGAAGCACTCTTATTATTTGAGCAATCTGATTCCCCTGTTAAAAAGAAAAATATTCTAGGCCTGAAATGAAAAGTAAACAAAATCTCGCATTCTCCTCAACGTAATCTTACCTCCCATTTTAATCCCAGACATCTTTATTGCAAGCGAGATAAACTAATTTTTTTTTTTTTCTTAAAAATAAAATACTTCCTGTTTTTCATATCATTTGTATTATTACTATATTTATTCAACTAGAATGCTTACATTAGGAACTTGTCACCGTCTTTCAATAATACACCCGCTATTTATTTTGATAACGAAATATAATCCACGGGGCGACTTCAAGCAAACGTTTATTCAAGGCGATAAAAAAAAAGTCTTCGTTATCTTTTTATTTGGTAGAGATTCTTTTCCATAATATATTTGATATAAAAGACTTATCCCGTTTTTCAGTGGTCAAGGTTAGTTCTAAAAACATTTAATTTTCATGCTCGGAAAATTTATCTTTCAAAATCTCGAGATTAAACTTGTAAAAAAAAAAAAAACCATAGAGAAAATCAACGCATGGCAATTGCAAACAGTTATCATAGGGAGCAATATTCTGGGGGGGTTTCCGCTCGCTCCTCTCCGTTTCGCCCCGATCTTTTGCCTCCTTCTCCTCCCTGCTTCAGTTGATGCCCCTCTTCTAAATGTTCTCTCTTTTTTTTTTTTTTCTTTCTTTATTCTTCTTCTGCAGTTGCCATCCGTTTGCAGCATCAAAGACAATCTATGTCATTTTCAAATTTAACGGCGAGGAAAATTTTAAAATAAAGGTATAAAGAGTCTCTTAATTTAAAAGAGCGCGTATAATCAATCAAAGTCTATTCCAATTAAGAATATGATTCCGAGGAAAAACTTTTCGAAATTCAATTTTTACAAGTCTGACGATGAGGAAAACTACGGGAGAAAAGTGGAGAAAACGAAGAGAAAAAAAAGAGTTAAGAGAAAACAGAATAATCATTTCAAATGGATAATTCTTCTTCGCTGTTATCGCGGTGTTTTTTAATAAAAGTGATACAATGCGTCCGTCAAAAAAATTTTTAGAACTTTGACGCAAAGGAAATAAGTTAAAACTACAAAAATTAAATCCCTCTTTTAATTCAGAAAAGAAAAAAAATTTTTTTTGTTTTCTATTTTAAAAAAGGTAGGAGGATTGCGTGTAGGAAATCACCGGTTAAGTAATTACAGACTTACACGCATTTAACTCTTTCAAATTAATTTATTAATTAATCACTTTTCATTTCCACTCGCACTCGCTTATGAATTCAAAAATGATTTAATCTCAACGAAATTTCAACTTGTCATGTAAGAAACTACGGAGGAGGCAGATAGATAACCCGGGTTTTTGGGCCCCTTTACCATCTACGATTTGAGTTCGTGGAGGTTGGTGCCTCACATATCACATGTACCGGTTGAACTAAAGATTCTGGGAAAAAAAAATATATAAAATTTATAATATAAATTTTATGTAAATTTTATGTAAAATAGACATATTTTATAAAAAAAACAGTGATGGTTATGATTATAATTATAATTATTATATTTAATTAACTGTTTTAATTTTTTTGCGGAAAAACTATTGATTGCGCCCCAATAACCTGACGATTATAACAATGACGATTATGATTATGATTATAATGGTTATAATGATATCATATATGATAATAATATATGATTATGATTATGGTTATGGTTATAACTAAAAGAATGGCTATAATTAAAACCAAAGGGATTTCTATGGGTATAGCCATCATTGCAAAAAATTATCTGTAAAATTGACTTTTTCCCTGTTTAAAAGGGAAATGCAAAAGATGCCATCGTTTGCATCACTTGCACTACAATTACAATCGTTTGCATCACTTTGCATTTCTGCAATACCATGTACATTTTTTTGGGAGTGAGTTAACCTCTCGGGTTTTCATAAATTTTTTTTCGTAAGTGTAGATATAGGTTGGCTCATTTTGAAGGTCTTTTTCTCAATTTTCGCTCAAAAAAATCATTCATTTATATGTAAAAAGAAGCCTGATTTTTTTTTAGGTCGAAAAAAAATTTTTTGGCCCAGGCCCAGGAAGTTTTTAGGGACGAAATGGTACTTAATTTAAAAAAAATTAAGTAACTTATTAGTAACTAATTAAGTAAATTAACACCTTTTAATATAAAAAATTGTCCTTTATAGGGGTTATTAGGTACATATTGAGCTTCCTGAAAAAAAATATTCGGTTCGAAAATATTGACCCGTTGGCCTCCCAGGCAGGGAAATAGTAGAACAACGGGGATGGCTGAAACAGGGTGAGGGCAGAAAATTTTGGAAATTCGAAAATAGCCAAAAGGTGCTCAAAATATCTATCTATCTACCTATATAATAAAACCCCTCCGTTTGTCCGCGTTTGTCCGCGTTTGTCCGCAGACAAGCTAATTTTAACAAATTTTACGAAAAAATACATAAAGTTTTAGTTGCTTAAAAAATGTAGCATTTTTTTCCGCAGACAAAAAAAAAAAAAAAAAAAAAAAAAAAAAAATATCTATCTACCTATCTATCTATCTACCTATATAATAAAACCCCTCCGTTTGTCCGCGTTTGTCCGCAGACAAGCTAATTTTAACGAATTTGACGAAAAAATACATAAAGTTTTAGTTGCCTAAAAAATGTAGCATTTTTGTCGACAGACAAAAAAACGTCAAAAAACGGTCTATGTGTCCGTCCGTATGTCTGTCTTATGGTTTTTCTTTGGTATCTGTGTCTGCACAAAAAAGTGCAGACACAGATACTTCTAAGGAGGAGGAATTCGATTTTTTTCGACATATATAAATTATTAATATTTTGTTTTTAGTATATATAATTATTTATAAATTTTATTTTTAGCATATATAAATTATTAGTATTTGATAAGAATATAGATCTATAAAAATGGATTTAGACGTAGTCAAAATGCAAAAGGGAATCAAAGAAAAATAAAAAGGGTGTTATTTTTCATTTTTTTTGCCGCTAAACCCCGTAATTCGCGAATCCTACGATTTAATCCGGATATTTCACGGTGGCGAATCCGTGAGGCACGCCTATGCCTGGCTATAAGATCATCCCTTTCGATCATTACTCGAAACATTTCACTTTCTAATAGTCGGTCCGAGTTTCGAGTATCCGAGCTTCTTCGAGTATTATCTTCCGTGGATCATTGTCGGCAGCTGGCTCCGACAATGAAAATAAAAATTTATATTTTTTAAAATTTGGCGCGCTTAACAAATCACATCCGTTTAGGAAAAAAAAATTTGATTTGTTTAAAGTAAGTTTTTTGAGATAGATTGTTTAAAGTAAGTTTTTTGAGATAGATTGTTTAAAGTAAGTTTTTTAAAATTTAAATTTTGATTTTGATTTTCATAAAAGAAAAATAAGAAAAATTGGTTACGTTCGTTTAAGATATATTTTAAAAAAGATATAAGAACAGTATTGAAAAATGGTGAAAGTGTTGCGAGAAAAAGATAGGTTAACCCTTTGCTTTCGGAAACCTATTTTTTCCTTAAGGCGTTAGGGACATTAGTAATTTTCGGCAATATTTTGATAAAGTATGATCCATAGAGGCAGTTAGTAAAGAAAACGTTTTTCGAAATGAACCACCCTAATGGTGTACACAGTCACATATATTCGCATTCTTAAAATGCAAAAGAAATAAAAATGCGGGATCTAAAAAACAGACGGTAAAAATTTTAAAAAAATTAAACTTTTTTTTGGGCGGAAAAAAATGAAGTATTTAACGTTTTTGCGTTTTTCTACATTACTGTAGGCTAGACGCGAAGGGGCCGCGAAGCGGCCCCGAAGCGGCTAGTGTAGAAATAATGCGCCAAATGTAATTTCGATGCCAAACATTTTTTACCCTATGGGTCATTCTCAAAAAAACGTACCATGTCGGTAGGACAAATAATGTCACATAACGATCAAAATAAGAGCTTAAAAATAATTATTTCAATCCGGGAAGAAGAGTATATCTTTTTTAACATATAATACAAGATTCTACTGTATAAAATATTTATTTTACTTGTTTGTTTTTAAAACGTAAGGCTAAGCTTAAAAGCATGTCGGTAGGACAAATTAACAGGAATAATTTTCAAAAACAATGACTTTATAATAATTATTTTTTGTTCGGAATAGAATTTATGTTTTTAACTGAACTTAAAATGAATGAATTTACCGAATTTTTTTTTCTGACTTTTTTGCTTGTGACATATACGGCAAATCATCTTAAAAACATAAAAGTACGTTTTTTTCAGAATGACCCCTATGCTAACCCCATTTTTTCTTATTTTCGGCTACTTTTTTTCTAAAAAATTGCATTTTTATAGGCAAAAAGTGAATTGCCAACTCATGTACTAGTAAGTATCCAAATTAACAAAACTTGATAAGTTCTCCAAAATAAATAATTTAGATTTCAAATTTTTGGGCATTTTCAAATTTTAAAAAAAATGATTACAAATCAATTTATTAATATTAAAAATTGATTATGGTGAAATATGTATGAATATATAAATTGTGATAAGCTTAGTGAAAATTTAAAAAAAAATTTAAAATGCCCAAAAATTTGAAATCTAAATTTTTTTGAATTTATTTTCGATCCTAATTGATAATCAATTAGGATCGAAAATAAATTCAAAAATTTAAATAAAATTGGGTTATATTCGCAGTTTTCCTTTGCTATGGAGGGTAGGGAGGGCGGGGGAAACTATTTGATATTACATGATAGCCTAGATTTACGGCCGACTGAAATGGATAAGTAAAAAATTCCTCTGTTAACATCTTAATTCCATATACTGCGTGCTTTATCATTCAAGTACCATATCAGTTGATAGTTGAATCGATTGTCGAAGTAGCTTAGTGGTAGAGCAGTCGTCATGAAAACGAAAGGTCGATGGTTCAATTCCATCTTTCGCCACTTCGATTTAACTTTTCAACTGATTTCCTATGTTTAGCTTATTAAGTTCACGAACTTTTAATCGTGATTTGCTTATAAAAAGATCCATATCCCGTCTAAATTTTTTATTTTGAAAGTTATCAAGTTTTGTTAATTTGGGTACTTACATGAGCTGGAAATTCGCTTTTTGGCTATAAAAATGCAAGTTTTTAGAAAAAAAATAGCCGAAAATAAGGAAAAATGGGGTTAACATAGGGTAAAAAATGTTTGGCATCGAAATTGTATTTGGGGCATTATTTCTACATATTTTGAGTACTTTTTGGCTATTTTCGAATTTTCAAAATTTTCTGCCCTCACCCTGTTTCAGCCATCCCCGTTGTTCTACTATTACCCTGCCTGGGAGGCCAACGGGTCAATATTTTCGAACCGAATATTTTTTTTCAGGAAGGTCAATATGTACCTAATAAACCCTATAAAGGACCATTTGTTATATTAAAAGGTATTAAGTACCATTAAGTTCCAAATTGAGTACCATTTCGGCCAAACCCCTGGGCCTGGGCCAAAAAATTTTTTTTCGACCTAAAAAAAATTCAGGCTTCTTTTTACATATAAAAGAATGATTTTTTGCCCAGGGAGCGAAAATTAAAATGTAGACCTTGAAAATAAGCCACCCTAGTGTAGAACCGAAATCTCACGCTGAAATATGTTGCCGTAACATGTTAAGACAACATGTTACTCAACATGTTAAATTGTAAAAACATGTTGCGCAACACTGAAAAATGAGAAATAAAAACTTGTAAGTTTTACGCAACATGTTCAGCAAAATGTTGGCTCCGTTACATGCTTTTAATGCTGCAACATGTTAACGCATTTTGATCTCTAGCAAAGATCAACTCCCAGAAAAGTCTTCAGATTCCTTTCGGAGGATTCTGTAACAAATTAAGGAAAGTAACATGTCATATTCGTTTACATTACTTATAGAAAAAAGAAAAATCATTTTTTTTTTTTTTTTTTTTTTGTTTACCAAGTTTCCTTACCAATTTCATCTTTTACAGCGGAAGAAATATTTTCCTTGGGAAGAAAAGAATAACGATATTCCAAATGTAAACATTGATCAATTTCTTATTTCAAAGGAAAAAAAAAAATGATATTGCCCTGAAATAAGTTTGACAGGGAGTTCACTGACACGAAGCAATTTTTTTTTTTTTTTTATCTCTTATTTACAATTGCGCGGATTTATCGGGATCGAACTCATCAAAAAATGACCCCTTTTTATATAAATATATAATAAAACAATGTAAAACAACGGAACTAGAACAAAACAAAAAGATCGGACATATCGCACAGTCAAAAAAAAAAAAAAAAAAAAAAAAAATTGGCAGTTATATAATTTTATACAAAAAGGAGCGTAAAAGAAATGTCATTTTTACGGAAATATAAGCGGATTTCAGCCTCCCGTTTTCGGGGGGGTAAAAAGACATGACACTGACTGTCAGATCCAGATTTAATTTGACAGCAAGGTACGCCATAACAATTGAAAAAAAGATGGGAGAGATAATAAAAGCAAAACGTTAATGTAACGTTTAAATGGGTGTCGACCCGGTATTGTGCTCATCGAACCGTTTTCCATAACTATTACTAAAAAAATAAGGAATTCTTTTTCAGTTCCAAAATCATGTTTACGCTACGCAAAAAAAAAAAAAAAAAAAAAAAAAAAAAACGATAACGGCTTCATCTAAAAAAGATTTTTTTAAAAAGCCGACCGCTTTTTTATCCATTGAAACAAAATCTGCTAAATAAGCAGGAATATTGTTTTTTGGGCTTATGGTTACCTCTTCGGTTAATAGGAACCTTTTTTTTTTTTTTCCTGCGTTTATAATGTTATAATCTCTCTGATTTTCATTTGTTTTTCTGGTTTCGCTTCGCTTATTATTATCATCATCGTCATTATTATTATTATTATTATCATCATTACCTTTTATTTTTTGAAAATAATTTTTATTTGAAAAGTTAATGGGAAAGATAAAATTAAATAATAATTTCTCTTTTTCCTGGATAAGTTTCGGGGAAGAAGTTTTCTGATGTTCTTTTCTCTTGACAACAAAATTAGGTAAACAGAACTTCCGATGTTGCTTCGAGAGAAAGAAAAGTGAGAAAGGAAAGTGAACTTGTCTCATTTAAATGTAATTAATAAAGCGAGGGTTTTGGAATTTTTTTTTCTTTTTAACGTCACAAATCAAGCTTGAGTTTTATTTCAGTTTTTAAAATTTAGTTCTTGGAGTGATGATAAGGGCTTATCCATTTTTTTTTTTCGTGACCAGTAGTAGAATAGTACTAACTTTCGGTAGCATCGAAAGTGTTTGCAAAATATTTAAAAATATTAAATCTAAAGTGATGCAAGTAATGCAAACGATTTCGATTGTAATTCAAGTGATGCAAACGATTTCGATTGTAATGCAAGTGATGCAAACGATTTCGATTGTAATGCAAGTGATGCAAACGATTGCAATTGTAATGCAAGTGATGCAAACGACTGCAATTATAATGCAAGTGATGCAAACGATTTCGATTGTAATGCAAGTGATGCAAACGATTTCGATTGTAATGCAAGTGATGCAAACGATTTCGGTTGCAATGCAAGTGATGCAAACGATTTCGGTTGTAATGCAAGTGATGCAAACGATTGCAATTGTAATGCAAGTGATGCAAACGATTTCGGTTGTAATGCAAGTGATGCAAACGATTTCGATTGTAATGCAAGTGATGCAAACGATTGCAATTGTAATGCAAGTGATGCAAATGCCATGGTGATGCAAAGTAATGCATGTAATGCAGTGAGATTGCATCTAATGAAGTGGTACTGCACCTAATGCACAGGTAATGCAATCTGTAATGCAGCGGATTGCAAGTGCATCGTTTAGGTAATGCAAAATCAAGCGTCGTCGTCGTCGCAAAATTTCGAACCTTTTTGGTGATTTTCGACAGAGAAAATTTTTCCCAATGTAAAGAGCGTGTTACTCCATTCGTTTACCGGAAGATAAAGGGGATTGTTTTAATGATGACGAATGATAAAGAAAGGGATGGAGAGCATTAGTCGAATGGTGTGACGCCATTTATATACCGGATAACATCAGGTAATTTCAGCCGAAGGGCTGTTGTATTAAATTGTATTAATGATTTGATCTCTTTAAGTTTCGGCATAGTTTTTTTTTTTTTAATGTTCGCGATTGTTCTAAAAAATGGGTTTAAAAGGTTTTTCGGTGTTAGGATTTCGATGCTGGGATATTTAGTTCAAATAATTCCGATTCCAATGCCGGTGCCGATGCCCTGTCAAAATGTTTCCGATTCCGATACCGAGATGCTGAATCAGACAAAAAACCCCATAGGCTTTGCACCCCTGTAATGAGCAGAACTCTTAACCCAATCAACAAAATATTCCAACGAATGACGACACTTTCTGAATATAAAATGGTGGTTATAATCAATAACCATCACACTCTGGTTATAATCAATAACCATAATTACAAAATATTTCCCAGAGAAATATCAACCAAATAAAATATAACCATCTCCAAAACTTTTTTGGATAAAATACATTTTGAATGTATTGCTGAATAGCTTTTTTGTTTTTCATCCAAATTATTTTTGAGTAAAAATCAATTTGGATGAAGTGCAAAATAACCGATATTCGCTTCATCCAAAATTTTTTGGATGAAACGCAAAGTCCTCCAACGAATGTCTCTATGTGCAAAAATTAACAAAATCAAGATCCATTCAAATTCAATTTGGTAATTCTGCCAGAAAAAAAAGTCGGTCGTTTTGACATCAATCATGAACTACATTTAACCAAAAAGATCTATTGCAAATTTCGCTTCCTCAAAATTAGTTGATCAATAAGAGGGAATTCACCGGAAATTCATCCATCCCCACTTTTCGAATCTTAATTTAGTCGAGCTGAAAACGAGTCACTCAAACAAAACCCCCTACCCACGCCGCCGTTTTGTTTACCGAAAATTCGATTTTCGATCATTTTACATAGTGCAAAATCTAGAGTCGAATGTTTGACTTGTTTCAATTAACTCCGTGAGATGGCGCTCTCCTGTTTCCGTATTTTCCGAAATCTATTTTACTATTCCACGTCTTGTATAATACCGTATTCATTTCCCGAAAACAGATTTTCCTTTTCCGAAACAAGCTCCGCACTTATGCGGACCCCCGGTTCAAGCAAGCAAGAGGTCAGTTAGATTAATTACTGACGACCACACATGTAGATTAAACATTGATTTTTGACCGACGTCTAATTAACGGCAAACATCCATCAACTGATTAATTATTTTCAACTTTATATTTTTCCATGCGGAGGAAAAAAAAATTAAATAAAATTCCGAGGAACAGAAAAATTCGACAGGGAGAGCTGAGGGGTATAGAAAATAAGCGAAAGCCTTTTTTTTTTTTTTTTTTTTTTTTTTTTTAAATCGGTTTCTGATAAGATATTCCCCGATATTCATGATTAATGGGCGTTCCTTTTTTTTTTTTTTTTTTTTTTTCTCCCGACAGAACCCGTTTTTTGAAGATTTTTTGATTTTAATGTTTTTCCCATTTCCGTGACATCTGGCTACGGTGAAAAAGAAGAAAAACTTTGTTCCTTTTTTTTTTTTTCTTGTTATACTCATGGGGGGAGCGCAGAAAATCACCGGACATTAAAATTTTAATCGCACAAGTTGGAAAGTGTGTGCTTTCCGGTTGTTTGTGAAACGTGACCCTTAAACGTAGCGGCAATCACTGCTTTTCGTGTTTATCCATTAAGGGATGTGGAAAAGGAAATTTTGCCGGACCTGAATGAAAACTCTTTTTTTTTTTTTAACGTCATGCGAGGAAAATAAAAAATGAAACGTTAAGATGACGTTTTCGAGAAAACGGAGAAAAGGTTAAAGGAAAAAAAAAAAGAATAAAGGTGGTTCAACTGTCTTGTGAAGAAATATTACGAAAAATAAATGCATTTTTCGGGGGGGAGAAAAAAAAGCCTTTTTTCTTCTACTTGATTGATGTTCGGAGGTAAATATGGAGGGCGTTAAACAAAATGATCGCTCAGGAAAAAAAAAAAAAAGCCTGCTCCCTCTTTTTTCCAACTTAATAAAAAAAAAGAGCAGAGGTTTTAAAAAAAAATATGAAAAATAAATTAACAAGAATATCAGTGATTCCACGGGGGCAATGTAAAGTTTCAACCATTTCCTCGAAAAATACTTTCTTGGTCATTCAACCGTAAAAACTCCGACGTTTTTCTTCCTACCTCCCTTTAACTTTTTTTTTTCTGTTTTGTTTCTTTCGGAATTTTTTTTCCCGTCGAAAAGAAAAAAAAATTATACAAAGTGAAAATTAAAATAAAAACTTTCCCTTACTGCATTACCTTAATTTAATCAGAAATGAAAACAAATATTTCCATCCGGCAAAAAAAAAAAAAAAAAAAAAAGACGGAACGAAACATCATGAGGGCTCAGTGAGCATTTAATTTTTGAAAAAGGTATATATTATAGACAGTAAAATTCGTTTTTAAGGGATTTCCCGAGAAATCTAATCCGCAAAATCGTTTTATTTCTATCGAGAATATTAGTTATTTGACAGGTCGTTTCGGTGTAAATTTATGAAGGGTTTTATTTTATATATATATATATTTTTTTTTTTTTTTTTCAGATGTTACGAATTTTTGCAGACGTTTGAAAATAAGAAAAAGGAAGACAACTGGATTTTATAGTTTGTCAGATGCCGATCGAAAAAAGAAATAAGGATTTGAAATAATTTTTTTTCCTGTCAAAATCTATCAAAATTATACTAAATTGATTGCTGTGGTCCATTTTTAAAATTTATCGAATTTAAAAAAAAAAAAAAAAAAAAAGTAATAAATTTTGTAATGCTAAAGCGCGAATTTCAAAATTCGAATAAAATAACAAAGCGATGGAACAGGTGCTTCTTGACGAAGGCGCCGTTAACGCCAGCAGCAATGCCAAAGAAATAATAATTGCGAAAGGGCGCCCGAACGGATTTCTTAAACGAAAAGAGGGAAAAAAAAAATTTATCAAAAACTTCTTTTGCCCAGATAAAAGAATCATTTAATTTTAATTTTAACCCTTTCCCGTGAGAAGTCTGTAAGAAATGTTTTAACCTCCCAACCGACGTTTTTTTTTTTTTTTTTTTTTTTTTTTTTTTTTACAAAAAATTTATACCGCTAAGTCCGGTAAATGTTGCAACAATAGAACAAAATTCTCTTCCGTGGAGTGGCCGATTTTAAATGCAAAGTCCAATGTGGCGTACTCAATCATGGAAAATAAGTATTTTTAAAATTTGTGAGTACTTTCAAGTTATTATCCATATCCTAAACATATGGCAAAAATAGTTAAGAAAATTGGTTTAAGATCATTAGGTTTTGGAAATTAAGTACTGATACATTTTTGTCAGAAACAAATTTATTCAGTAAAAAAAAAAAAAAAAAAAAAGTAGTAAGTCTAGCTAGACAAACTCACTGAAGAAGGGAAGTGAAACTTCTATACACCACCCGTGGTGAATTTTTGATCGTTTTAATATTCACATTTTACTTTTGAAGACTTTAATTAAAATTGAAAATTTTCTCAAAATTAAAATTTTGGCTACCTTTTTTTCAACTTTTCACCTAATTTGTTGCGCACATTTTGCACATTTTGTATTGCTCAAAAAATATACTCCCAACGATTCTATGGAAGTTTCACTAAATTTTCGACATTTTTTTTTTTCAATTTTTGACCTAAATTGTTGCGCACTTTTTGCACATTTTTTGTTGCTCAAAAAATTTACTCTCAACGATTCAAAAGAAGTTTCACTTCAAAAAAAAATTTTATACCTCTTAGGATAAATTGAAAAAGAAACTGACCGCCATCTTGAATTTTGGTTTCAGAAAAATTTTGACTTAGCTTCCGGAACCAGTTATTCAGATTTATGTAATTGGCCAATTTTCAATTAATTATGTATCTTCATTATTTACAGAAATATTATAAATAATGATCTATATGTAATAGGGCATTCCTTATTTTGGCAATTTTCGAATTTCAAATCGCGTACCCCAAAAACGATTCCCCTTGCTGTACTGATGAACCCGAATTTTTTTTTCAAATTTTTTACTCGGCGGGAAAGCGTGGCGACTTGAGCTTAAAGTTTCTTAAATCCATTTAAAATTGCCACAAGAGAAAAAAAATCAATTTTTTTTTCCCGCGAAAAAATGAGGGTTTTCATCGGAAATTTTCCGTAGGTCAAGAATTTGAAGTCCTTTATATTATATCTGGTCCGGTTTTTGAGCTAAAAGCCAAAATATGGTAAAAAACCTGGTAAAGCGGCAAAACATACCAAATCCTCATTTTCACCCGTATTTTGATCTCCAACCCAAAAACCAGACCAGATATAAAAAAACGGACTTTAGATTCGTGATCTACGGGAAATTACCGGTAAGAAACCACATTTTTTCTCGAAAAAAAACGGATCGATTTTTATTCCCTTACGGCTATTTTACGAACTTTAAAGTCAAGTCGCCACGCTTTCCCATCAATTAAAAATTTTAAAAAAATTCGGGTTTGCCAGTACACCAAGGAGAACCATTTTTGGGGGTACGCGATTTGAAATTCGAGAATTGACAAATAAGGACACCCTAGTACTTAAGTCTAGGGTATTCTAGAGCATAATGAAAAAACAGCACTATAGGGACTTATTCGCTTATTTTCTCTTTCCCCACTGCCAGAAATTACCTGAATTTCGGTATAAAGATTGCAAAATACCGTGAAATCTCGGAACCGGCTCCAAGGGAAAAGAGCTTTTTCGAAACCGGTACCGACAAGCTTACCAGGGGAAAAAAAAAAAATTTGAGAAACCGGCATCAATTTATTGAATGGTTTTAATTAATCTAAACTTTAAAACTTGATTCGGAAGAAGAAAAAAAAAAAAACTTCATTCGGGTCTGTTTCATATTCTTCATTTATTGATCCTTTAATAACAACCTGACTAGTTTTATTAATCGATTAGCAGTCTTTTTAATCGACTTTCAGAACCAAGATTAATTAATTTTGTAGTGAAAACTTAAGCTCCTCACGATGGGTCTAATAAATGATCCGCTCCCCAGTTCTTAACGTTTGGTTTTATTTTTCGGTCCGCCGTTTTAAAAAAAAATGATCAGCATTTTCAACTTATAAATAAGGGGCAAAAATGCAAGACTAGACAAGTCAAGACAAGACAAGACAAGACATGACAGCAGATATCATTTTGCTTGTTTTGATTGTCGAATTCCAGATAGTGATAATTCCGCACGTGCCATTTCCGACCCTAATCTTTGTTTTGCTTCGTCAGATTGGAAGCTTTTTTCAGAAATTATATGCAGGTTGTGTAATTCATGCAAAAAAAAAAAAAAAAAAAAAAAAATTGCACCTAATAATGCTGTTGGTTGCCTCAACTGACAAAAGCCGTCACTTCCAACCAAGAAAAAAAAAATCCATTTGTTCCTCCAAAAATGGAAGCAGCCCCCCGAGTGTTTAAACTTTAAACCACACCAAGTTTCCCTATATATCGATCCTTTAAAACTTTACCAATGACAGTTCAAAAGTTAAAAAAAACTTTCCGGATTACATTTCCCAATCTTAACTTTTCAAATCAGATAACTTGAAGAGGAAGATATTTGCAATTCTTCTTTATACCCACGCAACCCGAGTCCCCCCCTCGATACAAAAAAAAAAAAACAAAAAACTTACAATAAATTTTGTATTGAAAATCAATGGGGGATAATCGCTTTAAAACAAGGGGCACAATTGAAAATATGGCGGGGGTGGTTCAAAGGGGTGTAAAATTTATAAGGGGGGGAAATAGAAAATAGAAATTTAATTCGAATTTCTCACGTCATGAAAATGATAATAGGATTTATGTATGTTATGAAATTTCATCCAGTTTACAGTTCCTTTGTATTTGTTTATTTCTAGTGACGGGGATCCCGAGTGCCATTTACATAAAGCCTACATCAGTGAGCTTACCCATAATAAATAAAAGCTTTTATAGGGGCGGAAGGGGCGTATACCTAAGAAATCCCGAAAGGAAATTATTCTCATCGTTATTTTCTTCATCTCCCGTCCTATTCAATTAATTATTAATAAATAATATCTTTTTACGATGATGAAGATGTAAATATAGCAATTGTGTTACTTACAGTATTGTCGTTTCTTTCGGGATATGCGGAACTCTTTCGATCGGCAAAAACATGCACCGGACTGTCGTCCTGAAGCAGATGCATTTCGGCGGACATTTCTGAGCGATGACATTCCCAATTAAATCCAATCCGGTCAACACAACAATAAACACTACAATTTTCAAATTCATAATTGAAAATTGCATTTTTATTTTATCACGAGCAAAAAAATATTTTTTAGCACATTCGTTTACACTTCGCCATATTTTCCTCTTCTTCTGCTTTTTAATAAAAAACAGACCTCACACATTAAATCACAATAATAATAAAAAATTTAACCGTAAACAAACCGAAAAATAGAAGCGGTTTACGTTTTCACAAAAAGCGAGATGTAGAGGGAACTCACGAGGAATTATAATCACAGACTTGTGTCCCGTTTGACGCGAGGATTGCAACTGACTCGCGGGTATTTTAAAGACAAACTCACAAGAGCACATGAGTGGATATTGTACAGGCGTGTTCGGTTAGTCGTTTGCTCTCTCCCGGACCACATTGCAACACCCCTTGCCACCGATATTATTTAATTATTGACTTTAAAAGAAAAACAACCGGGTACTGGTTCGTTTAATCCATCAAAAAAAATTATGAGGACAATGTAAACACAAAACGCATGGATTTGTCCGTTATTATCACTGATCCATCCTAATTAATACATTTTGTTTTTTTTGGAACACGAATAAAAATTATTACTACACTCAGATTACATTTCTACAATATAGCAAGTAGAGGTTCTACCGTAGGTAAACTAATCTATCCACATTCAAGCTGTGGTTTTGTATTGTTATTGTTAGCATTAGAGCAGCAGACGACAGATTAACCGCGGGGAATATTTTGCAGGGATGCGTTCCTAACGGATTAGTATTATGGCATGAAACCTCACAAACCAAGGTTGTAATTTACTGATTTGTCTTTTATTTAAGAGAAGGAATTTGTATCAGAGCTTAGGTGTAATTAGTTTAATCGGAGTTACAATAAAGCTGATCAATAATCTGAGGAAAGTTACTTTACTTATTTCCCGAAGGCATTTAAGGTATTAGTTCGTTTACACCACCGGCCGGTTAGCAGGGCGGTGGAAAATTACATATGGCGTATCCATGTGACGTCATTTTGAGGGGAAAGCATAAGCTAAGTATTGAGAAAAAATGGCGAAAATTTGGATTTTTGAAAACGAGATCGGATCGCACCGAACCGTGCCAAAAAGATTTGTTATCCTTCCGGTGATGTAAACGAACCTTTTACACCTTTAGATAGGTGTAATAGTACACTAATACAGCTACAGCTTTATTAAATTAAATTAAATGATTTTCAACAAAATATTTTTTCTGCAAAAATAAATAATAATAAAAAAAGAAAAGAAATTGGGTGAATATTTGGCAACTAGGCCTATCATATCTTTGCTCGCTTTTTGTGAGTTAGAAGAAATTCTTGCATGAAAATGAGCGATGAGCTTGAGGTTCCAATCCACCTTTCAAAAGCTTTTTGTCTTCTAAAAAATTTGAAAATAAGAAGGAGTGCATGTTTAAAAAAAATAATTATAATTATTTTTTTAAGGAGCATATACAATCACGATTGGCGATCCTGTAATCTGATAATAATTATGCGGACGAGTGGGGGACAATATAGCGAGACAATATACCCATAAAGCACACTCCGTTTCAGAAACGTTTCGAAGCGTTTCTGAGACCATCAACACGTTTCTGAAGCGTTTTGAAACTTTTCTGAAACGGAGTGTGCTTTATGGGTAGCGCCATTGGTGTAAACTCTAAGTTACGTGTTTAGTGGGTGTCAGGAAGAGATGGGGTCAAAAATTACTTAAACTATATTTAAATAATAATATATACTGGTTAAATCTTTTACCTCTCAAATTTAAAACTTATGATCATAAATGAGGAAGATCTTTAAGTTTCTGAGCAAGGACATGAAAAATGATGCATCAAAATTATCCGAGCAAGAAACTGAATCACAACTTCTAGTTAAGAGCTTAGAGCCGTCTAAGATAGCCTTTTATATGATTGAATTTCAGCATCAAGAAAATACTCAACTTTTAAACACACTCAGATATCACAACGTTATACGTATAACTCAAGCTTACTCTAAAATATTGGCTTTTAAAATATTAATCACTCTAAAATATAAAGTAGATTTTCTCAAAAAATAGCTTTTTGCAGCTTGGATGCTTTCAGTTAAAAACAAAAACATTTTCTTGCAGCTTCATTGATCAAGATTTTGTATATTTTTCAATTTGATGACCACCAACCTTAAAATTTAATTTTCGAAGGTAAGAATTCACAAATGGACAAATGAAATGTTTTTGGAGAAAAACAAACCTTAGACATAATTAAGACCCAATGTACATCACTCTTATAAAATGATGATGCTGTAATATCTTCTTAATGGTTTTGATTTTTTAGTTTTTTCTTTCATTTAATTTTTAGGTAAAGAACCATATTTCTTTTTTTTTATATTCAGATTTTTGAATGGTTATTTAACTATTTTCGAAGTAAAAGAAAGGCGAATGACATTAAAAAATATTAATAACAGGCGACTGAGATCCTTGCGATAAAAATTAATTTTTCCTAAACAATGGATTAGATCAAATCAAAAAATAAAAATATCATTTTATAACAATATTTAATATATAAACTTTATTGTACCTCTCGAAAATAATATAAAATTTTGCAAATACAAATTACAAAAAAAGTTAGTCTTAACAGTTAATATAACGTAACGTTAAAATGAACTAATGAAGTTAAAAAAAGATGAAAAAAAAAAAAAAAACGACTGGATTGCCGAAAATAAAAATAACAAAAAAACAATTAAGCCACAAAATTAAAAAATACTTGACTAATACTGTGTGTTCTTGTTTGTAAAATTTAAAAAAAAATTAAAAAATTAACAACCCAGTTTCATGCTAAAAAAATTTTTTTTCAAAAAAAGAAACAGAAGATGGCAATAAAAAATTTCTACAAGTACAATCAAAATTATGTTAGATTGTTGTATATATTTTATATAGAGTAATAACGAGCTTGTAGAAAATTAAAAGTTATATTTTGAAATATGTTTTTAAGGCAAAAAACAGACATAAAATTACGAGTATAGAACACTTATGACTTTAAAGCCAAAAAATGTTTTCTCTTTCTATTTTACAAGCGATTATTTGAAACGTTTTTGATTGATCGATTGATGACTTTAATATAGCAAACACTTATAAAATATCAAAGCAAGCAATATAATATGTTCGGTCAAGGCTTTATAAAAATAAGACTGAATAATTCTTAAGCAGATTAAAAATTATTCCTTTTGTTACATACAATGACATATAGATTTGTGGCACGTTAAAAAGTCTTTTTAAAAGCCGATTACACACTTTTCTCCGTTCCTATTGCAAGCTTCTCTGCATGTTTTGTTAATTGGTTATATCCTGAAAAGAAAAGTAGTATATTTATAAAATTTTATTAATTAAAAATCGTAAAAATTATTTTTAAAAATTAAAAACTTACAGCTACATTAAACCGGAGGCAATGCCCAAAGCGTCGCCGTTTTATCAGCGCTTGTACTTAAAAACGAAAATTCAGAAGGATGCCACCGTCCTGATATTACTTTATCTTGATGTTGGGCTACAACCACGCTGGGCAGCGGTAGTGTCAGGTCACCTAAAAAATTAAAAAAAGGAAAAATTTTAAAAATTATTAGTGTAAAGAGTATTCTTTGACATTACACAGTATATTTGGGAGAGGCTAAAAAATAAGTGAAAGCTGAGTACAGTAACACATGGACTTATTTAAAGAAAAAGGATGAAAAATATGTTAACCGAAAAGAATTTTTCCAAAAATAAATAATACACACTTGATCCATTAATTGAAAGAATAAAAAGAAAAAGTGAAATTTGGCAAATGTTTTTGAATAAAACTCCAAAAAATGTCTCTACATAGAGATTTTAATGTTTTTTTAAGAAAGTTTTCGGCAAAAAATAAAAAAAAAAAGTTTGTCTAGTATTTTCGTCTCCAATTTTTCCTCAATTACTTATGTTACGTATATTGTGTTCCTTTTTAAAAATTAAGTCAATTAAAGTAAAATTAAACTAAACCGATGCAAGAAAAATAAAATAAAAAAATTAAACTCTTATTTCAGCATTATCATAGCTAAAACTGGAAGATTCAGCGCTTACAATTACCAAATGATTCTAATTGAGGCAGAGTTCAGGCGTTTCTATGTTCTAAACCCTTAATTAAAGAACGAAGTTCAAAAACTTTGAGTGCATGCAAATATTTAATGATTTAGCATCAGTTTATTGCAGCTATTGATAGACACCGATGATAAGTCCCAAAAATTATCAAATTAATCAAAAATTTTAAAGTATAATTCTTAATTCTTAAGCCTTAACACATAACGGTGACGTCTAAAGATATTTAGATGACTTCCCAATGAGAAAAAAAATATTAATGCTTATAAAATATTTTTGAAATATTTTTCAATATTTTAAAAATATTTTTAAAATCTTTGTCAAAATTTTTAAAATATTGAAAAATATTTCAAAAAATTGAGTCTTCGTCATTTGATTGCCGCATTTCAAATATTAATTTAATTTTGATGTCATAAAATTGGAGAATCGAAATCGTACAAATTTTTTTTAAATACGTCGTTTCCTGAAGCTCACGCGACGCGAAGTTTCGCTGTTTAGCTTACGACGAATAAATGTTTCGATAAAAAAAATAAAAAAAATAGATCTTTAAACAAAATTTTGAATAGAATTGATTTTTAGATTCTTTCCATTTCCATTTAAATTAATATTTAAAATGCGAAAATCAAATCCCCGACCCCGAAATAATTTTTCGGGGATTTGACCTGGCCCCAAAAAATATTTGATAAATATTAATATTTTTTTTCTCATTGGGTTATCATTTTACTTTTATTAAGAGTAAAAGGCTTAAAAATACATGTATGGTTAAAATAAGTTAAATTTTAAATCACAGTTTTAAAACTCTAACCTTGTAGTCTATGGTTATCATCGGATTAACCTTACAATCGGAAATCTAAAGGCAAGATAATAAGCAGAAAATTTTTTCAAAAAAATCTGGTACATATTCGTTATGATTTTTTCAGAACTCAAATTTTTTACGTTTCTGTGGGTTCATTTTACAGCTACAAACTTGCCAAGAGACATAATTGGAACAGCAAAAAGATTTGACGTTTACAGTTAAAAATTTTCTCCCCAAAAAAAAAAAAAAAAAAAAAAAAAAAAGTGTACAAAAGCTAAGGATTCTTTAATTATTTTTATCATGAGTAAACCTTATCTTTAGGCCAGTCAACATTCCTTCAGATAGTTAATTTCATCCTTTTCATTGGTAATCGAAAACAGTATTCTGTTGATTTTTTCTAAGTGGTGGCCATCAAAAGATTTGAACAAATTGCTCACAGGCAAGGCTAAAATTATTCTGTGCTGTTTGCTGTCAGCAAACAAATGACAATTTCTTTTTTAAATATGCAACAACTGCGCATAGGAAAACTCATTCCCTCAGGGTGAAAAATTTTTTAAATCAGGTTTTTTGATCGTTTCTTATTCTCAACTTAATGCTTAAATACACCCAATTTTTCAAAAATATTTTTATTCCACAAATTCCCCGAGATATGGGTGTTCAGTACAGTCGACTTTGAATATAACAACATTTCGGTTCTAGGAACCAAAATTCTTGGAATCGGCCAAAACTCTATCCAAAATCACATGCGTTTTTTTTAGTCAGGTTACGACGAGCCTCTTGGCCAGGACAAATTTTGACCTGACAACGGTAACACGACTCGAAAATGTTTTTCCTATTTTTTAGATCTAGGGTAGCACTTGAAGGAGGCTGCATAGCGCTATCTTAAAAATATATGTACCGGTAACATTTGTCAAAATTAAATAAGACCCAAGAAAATATGGAACAAAAGAAGTGGGTTGAAGTCAAAATTTAAGCTAATATTCGCTTTAAAATTTTTAACTTTGGTTCCAAATTTCTTGAAAATTTTCTGAAACATTGTTTATCCGCAGTTTTTCGGGTCAATTTTCATTTCCAGCTACTTTTTTTCTGAATTACATTTTAAAGCATTAGATTTTAATTTAATAATTAATTAATTTAATAATTCGATTTTAAACCAAGTTTTAAAAATTTTGAGAAAAGATGGACTATTTCTTAAATTTTAGCATCATTTTCTGATTTAATAAAATAATTCAAGCATAAAAATTAAAGAGAAAAAAAATAATGAGTAGGGACTTTCAAGGACTCATATTAAAAATAGGGACTTCTCCAAAAAAAAAGGACCTCGGTTCGATGCCTTTTCATGTATGATTTCCTTTCTTGCTTAAGAGGAGGCTTCACGGAATACAAGAAGGAATGGCTGTTTTGTCGAATACTCGATTTACGATGAAAAAATCCAAATTTTAGGTATCTAACGAACTCCTCTGATATATCCCGGAAATTTTAGTGCAAGTTTCAACTTGTCTAAAATGTATGGACGGCGGGAAAATAATTTCAAAAAAAATTGCGGTCAAAAATCTTTGATTTTGTTTTCCTGGTTTTTGTTTGCTTGGAACAAGTTGAAACTTGTACCAAAAATACAAGAAGAAGTCAAAGGAGTTCGTTAGATACCTGAAATTCGATTTTTTCCCCCGTAAATCGAGTGTTAAACAAAACAGCCATTCCTTCTCGAATTCCGTGAAGCCTCCTCTTAAATCCGCTTATAAGACATGAGAAAAAAATTTCCAGCCACTTGTAATAACGATCGTTCTTATAAGTGAACTCCGGATTTAAAGTCAATCGGTTAAAACAAGGAAATTTTGTGGAACCGTCGATGTTGTTACACTCAAAGTCGATAAATTAAAAAATATTAACTTCGAACAAAACACTTTGAAATATTACTCACAGTAAAGATACTAAGGTAAAAGCACCAATTATTGACCAGGTACCAATTACTGACCAGTCCATAAGCTAAACACGATTTCCTTTTATGGTATACGTGTTTAGCTTATGGACTGGTCAGTAATTGGTGCCTGGTCAATAATTGGTGCTTTTACCTTAGTAATAGCATGAGAGAGTTATCGTAGATCATAAGGACCAAGAAATAATTGTAAGTATAACTTGAGATTAAGCTATAGAATTATATCACTATTATTATTATTTTATTTTTTATTTTTTTTTAGAGCTTCTTCTTCTTTTTAGTCCTTTACTCGATTACGAGCGTGGTGATCTCTCACATACACCTGTGCGTGCGCTCACAGGCATATGGGACCTACAGTTTAACGCCGGTTCCGAACGGCTATTTTTGAGAGATTTTACTAGGCAGTTACCGCTCGGTGGTTTGCCATTGCCTTCCGAGGGGTGGTGACCGTTGATTTTCTGACTAGCGCACTAGTTTTGACCTGAGAAAAATTCCTAGCTGTGAACTAGGATAGAAGCACGACGCGTCGCATCTCATGATTGAGAGTCGAGCGCGCTATGAACTAGGCTACGGGCCACCACAGTAATAGCATATCACATAAAATAATACATTAGTAATAGTATAATATTACGTAAAATAAGAGCTTTAAGAGTACGCAGTACTCGTGGCAGCAGATAAATCATATTTTTCTTTTTACGGAAAAACAAAGGCAAATTAAAAAAAAAAAAAAAAAAAAAAAAAAAAAAAAAAAAAAACTTTCAGAAAAAAAATTTCAAAGATTTCTTAGTTTTTCCTTTTTCAAGATTTTTCTTTGAAAAAAGAAAAATCCAATTTATCTGCTGCCACGGGTACTGCGTACTCTTAATGGCTAAATATAAAGGCGAAAAGTTTCGAACTATCTTCGTACAAACAAGAAAATTAAAAATTCATTTTTCCAAAAAAATCGAAAATCGACATTTTTTTTAAAACCAAAATCCGTGTCTTTGATCTGCACGGCAAACAAGAAAATTACTTAATAATTGTTCCTACAAACAAGAAAATTAAAAATTCATTTTTACAAAAAAATCGAAAATCGACATTTTTTTTTAAAACCAAAATCCGTGTCTTTGATCTGTAAAATTTTTTTATTCGCCATAGCATGAGTTTTCCTATCCACAGCCACATAGTAACTGAAAGCCCTTTAAATAAATTATTTTTGCTTCTCTTAAGTTTTCTTTAAATAAAAAACTACTCCACAGTAACAAGCCTCTTTTAAGTTGTCAAATTTCTAATTTTAGAAAAAAAATCGAAAATCGCGCCAAAAAAATCGTACCGGAAATTAACAAAGGACTTTCCCCTACAAGCTGTAATAATATAACGGTGAATTTCCCATTTAATCCAATAATTACCTTGTAGATCAGTAAGGACAAGCTTATTGTCATAGCCTCCCGTCAACAGGTAATAAGCACTGGGAGAAAACCTAATCGATCGGATATCCGAAGAATGTGGTTTAAAGCACTGGACCGTTCTACCTCCTCGAATATCATACAAAACACAAGACGAATCCTCATGACCGGAGACTAAAAGCCGACCTGAAGGATCCACGCAAACGGCAGCCACGGCTGAGCCCTGAAAAAAATAATTCCACGATTAAAACAACTTTTCAACTTCAATTTAATTTCTAATTTTCCTTACCCTGTTTCCAGGAGCCGTAACGGGAGTGACCATATTAACGCAACCTCTAACCCGCAAATCCCAAAACCTAACAGTTTTATCCTGACTTCCAGAAGCGAACATAGCTCCTCCCCAATTATACAAAGAGAGAACGTGACCGGAATGCCCGCTCAAAGCCTGATACGGGCTCCCGGTAGCGCAATCCGTTACGTAAATCTTGCAATCTCCGGCTCCTCCGCTAATAAGGAGGCTGGATTTGTTGGAAGAGTCCTCTATGAAGCACAAATCTCGGACGGTACCGTCGTGCATCGTCAGTTCGATCTCCTGCCCTTCTAAATTCGACGTTTCCGGATTGAATTTCATTAGTTTGACGGTTTTGTCGTTGCTTCCGGTCGCCATCAAATCCCCGATCGGAGTCCATGCCAAACAGTATATGGATCCCTTATGGTGTTTCGTCCTTTTGAATAATACAGTCGGTGTGTATGTCGAGTGCTCCTCTCTGAAACACGTTCAAATATATAAATTACTTTCACTAATGAGAGAAAATGAAGCAAAAAATAATAATAATAAAATTGACCTTGATATCTTTGCATATCAAGAGATATAAATCTATGGCATATTAATTTTTAATTTTTTCTTTTTTTTTTGACGTAGGACTACGTCTTAGGGCGCACCATGGTGGTTTTGCCGTGTTCGGTTGTCTAAGTGTTTTGGACACCGAACATAAAAAAAGCGAATATTTCAAAAATTTTAGATAAATTTTTCAGTAAAATTTTATCAAAAATCCTCGATGATCCTTAAAAATTTTTTTAAATTTTCAGTGAAATTTATAAAAAATTTTTTACAAAATATCGTAAATTTTTGACTAATTAAGAAAGATTTAGGGGGATCATTAACATTTTTTAAACGAAAATTTCTATGACTTTTGATTATTAAAAGAATTGATTTAAAATTTTATTGAAAAAAAAATTTTTTTAAAAAACATTTTTTGAACTATTTAAAAGGGTTTTCAAAAAGTCAATCGGATCCAATCAGATTGAATTTTTGATGTTCGAAAAGTCAATCGGATCCAATCGGATCGACTTTTTTTGAATCCGATTCGTGTTTTTTATGTTCGAAAAGTCATCCTATTCGAATTCGATCGAAAAAAATTGTTCGAAAAGTTCTTAAAATTTAAAAAAGAGCGGTCCTGCAAAGGAGGAGGATCCACCGTTGACTTCAATCCGATTACTTTCCGAACAATTTTGGGGGGGAAAAAAATATAAAAAGAATTAAAAAATGAGATCGGTGAACCGATCAAAGTGCTTTATCGACCATTTAAATAATTCTCAAAAATATGATTAGTTTTTCGATCAGGGGACTACCAAAGTAAAGTTACTTAAGAATTTTTTTTTAGAAGTTATACTTTACGTTTTTTGAAATTTTCAAAAACTTGTACCTGCAATGCGGACAAGAATATAGGCAAAATCGTAATCTACGATTCAAAAGCTTTGGCTGTTCTGCCCTTCGTTTTTTGAAATTTTTTGTTCTTCCACTCGAAAAAGTGATAAGAATAAAACAGTCAAAAAAATTCTAAGTCCGTCGTTTGTGTGCCTAAATCAAATGATCAAATTATCAACCATTATAATATGCTATAAAGTAAATATAAAATATTTTAAACATGATATTAATTCTCTATTAATTTATCATCAAAAAATCGATTTTTTAGCGAAAAAAGAATTATTTAAATATCCAATCCGATTGACCTTCCGAACACTACAGTCGTTCGGAAAGTTTCAATCCGGATTGAATCCGATTGACTTTTTGAAAACCCTTTAAAACTAGCCGCTGCGGGCCGCTTCGCGGCCCACCGCATCTTTTCCGACGTGTACTGCGACCTAACCAAATATCGATCAATTTATCGATTTATCCATCGATTTATCAATTTATCGATCGATTATTGATTTATTCATTGACTGATTTATCGATTCATTGATCTATCTATCGATTTATCGATCGGTCTTGCGTGGACAGAGACACTTTACTTCGACCTAACCTACATGTAATATCGATCGATTTATCCATCGATTTATCAATTTATTGATTTATGGATCAATTTATTAATCGATTAATCGATTTATTGATCGATTTATCAATTTATCGAACGATATATCGATTTATCCATTGATTTATCGATTTATTTATCGATTTATCTATTTATCGATCGATATATCGATTTATGCATTGATTTATCGATTTATTTCTCGATTTATCCATTGATTTATCGATTTATCGATCGATCGGTCTTGCGTGGACAGACACTTTCACTTCACCCTAACCTAATATCGATCGATTTATCGATCGACTTATCGACTTATCAATTTATTGATTTATCGACTGATTTATTGATTTTTAAATAATTTATCAATTTATTTATCGATCAATTTATTTATCAATTTATCGATCGATATATCGATTTATCCATTGATTTATCGATCGGTCTTGCGCGGACAGACATTTACACTTCGACCTAACCTAATATCGATCGATTTATCGATTTACTGATTTATCGATCAATTTATTTATTAATTTATTATTAATTTATCCATCGATTTATCGATTTATTTATCGATTTATCGATCGGTCTTGCGTGGGCAGACACTTTCACTTCACCCTAACCTTATATCGATTGATTTATCGATTATCGATTTATTGATCGACATATCGACTTATCAATTTATTGATTTACTGACCGATTTATTAATCGATTTATCCGTCGATTTATCGATCGAGCCTTGGACAGAGACGCTTTCCCTTTAATTTATATAGATTTTTGATAAAAATTCTTGAAAATTTAAATTTTTTATTAAAAATTTTGATAATGTTTTGGGAATAAGATCATCAAATTTTTTGAAAGGAAGATTTTGATGATTTTTGATAAAATTTTATTAAAAAAAGGGGCCACGTGAACTAATATCAGGGCTTGGAGGATTTAGGGGGATCGTTAACATTTTTTGAAACAAATACCTATTTGATAAAATTTTAGAAAAACTTAAGATATTTCAATCCAAAATTTTTCGACGATCAAACGGACTAAATTAAATTTAAAGCTCATTCCCAGATCGGAGATTCGGCCCCAATCAAAAATTCTAGAAAAAGTCCTACATAGGGTTATGCCTTATATCCCCTGAAATTTTTTTCTTTTTTTTTACCTTAAGTCTGTGACTTTTGGGTAAGCGCAAATCCTTAACGTTTTGGAATTCGAACCGACTGCGTAAACCTTCCCCGACGGATGGAATTCGGCGCATCGAACGGCTTGAACGTCTTCCAGCGTCGTGACGGCAACGAACCTAGGCCTTCCCGAACCATTTTCTATGTCCGATGGCGTCGGCTGTAACAATACAAGAAAAAGAAATACGCATTATATAAAGCTGCCAAAATAAATAAATAATAAAAAAAAAAAAAAAAAAAAAAAAAAAAAAAAAATGGAATTAGTGAAAGTAATGACGGCGATAAACGTAATAGCGGTTCATCAAATGCGGCCGTTACATAACAATTTTTTTTTTTACAGGAGCAGGACGATTTTAAAAACAGTTAATCAAAATCGTTCAGAAAAAAATCTATCCGAATTAATTTTTTTTAAACAATTTGTCGGGAGACTTGGTAGGTGGTCGAGATTCAATGAGTCTCGACTGAAAAAATAAAATTTTTATTAGCTTGCCTAATGCACAGACATTAATTTGGATAATAATATTTTTTAAATGCCTTTTTTTAAAGATAAAATTTTTTTTTTTTTGCCATTTTTTTAGTATGATATAATGTAGGCTTTCACTTCCTTCCGTTTCCATTAATATTTAAAGTTTAAATCAGACATGACCGGACCCGTGGCAAGAAGGAGGAAAGAGAGCGGGCTTGACGTTTTCCAGGGGGGTCGCCCCTCCTCCTGGAGTGGAGGAATTTCGGTACGAAGCCCTCCCTAATTCTTTTATAGTAACCGAAAAATATTCCGTGAATTTTTTAAGATTTTTGGACGTCGTTTAGCCGTGTCTCCGGGAACCTCAAAAATTTTGAAATTCCCGTAAAGACCGAAAAATAAAAAATAAAAATGTCTTTTTAATGTAAATATGGTGGTTTTCTATTGGAATTTTTATGCAGATTAAGAAAATGAAGTTGGAATTTATTCAAGACTTACTGTGACAGAGGACGAAAATATGAAGAATTTCGCAAAAACTTGTGGCTATAGCATATTTTGCTAATTTTTTTACTTATTTTGGCTTCTATCATCAAAAACGGATAACATATGTCATTTTAACTATATTTCGTGATATGCATAAAAATCCGAATAGAAAAACAACCATTTTTGCATAAAAATAAAATTTTTGATTTTTCGCGGTCTTGAAAATTTTGAAATTTTTAGGTCCCCGCGGACAAGGCTAAACAACGCCCAAAAAATCTGAAAAAATTCAGGGAACCTCCTTTCGGTTGCTATAAAAGAATTAGGGGACGGGTTCCCCGAAATTCACAAATTGGTAACATAAGAACCATTCTACCCTGGACCCTCTTGGCTAAGGGCCCGGACACAACCAATTGTACTTTTAAATTAATGCTTGTTTTTATTAAGTTGTAAAATGCAGCAAAACGTCGGTTTTTCGGTGCAAAATTTAGACTTTATTTTTTGGTGCTTTGTTACATATGGGTAAATTCTACTGAGTCAAAGCCTAATGATTGATGGTTTGCGCGATGTTCAGAGTTTTGACGGACAGCAGTAGATTTTGATTAAACGTCAGTCAATTATCGTTGAAAATTGATTGATGCCCGTCAAATTTTGAGTAGTATTAATAACAAAAAAAAAAAAAAGTCTTAATATACTGTTCTTTGAATTCGACAGTTATACGGGGGAGAAGGGTGCAAAATGAGAAGGGCGTAACGTCAACCAATCAGAAAAATTAACTTCTTTTGTTATAAATATTTTATGATTGGTTACTTCCTAATTCTCCAGCGGAATAATTTCGCCACTTAAACGGTACCGTCGCAGAGATGATTTAGACAAAAAAAAAAAAAAAAGGTAATATGAAAGACCTTCAGTTGCTCCTTCCCAATAAGAGGAAAAGATGCACAAATTATATAAAAATCATCTACAAATTATACGAAAAATTGGATATGCATAAAAAATGCATAAATTATGCATAAACACTTTAGCTTATTTATACCGGAAAATTTTTTCAACCTTCAATATTATTACGCATAAATTACCGCAGGCATAAAGCCGAGGTCCCTTATATTGGAAAAGTCCCTATTTTTGACATGAGTCCCTGAAAGTCCCTAATTTGAAAAAAGTCCCTAAAAGTCTTTATTTTTTTTCTCCTTAATTTTTATGCTTGAATTATTTTATTAAATCAGAAAATGATGCTAAAATTCCAAGAAATAGTCCAACTTTTCTCAAAATTTGTAAAAGAACACCGCACACCAGAATAGGGAAATCGGTTTCGGTTAAATAAATATGATTTTTGTATTCGTTGTTTATGTTTGTAAACAAACTTGTTACTAAATATAAACAACATACTTAACCGAAACCAATTTCTCTATTCTGGTGTGCGGTGTTCTTTGGCTTTAAAATCGATTTCAATGTAATTCAGAAAAAAAGTACCTGGAAATGAAAATGGACCCGAAAAACTGGGATAAATAATGTTTGAGAAAATTTTAACCAAAATAAAAAAATTTGAACCAAATATTAGCTTAAATTTTGACTTCAACCCACTTTCCACTTTCTTTGTTCCATGGTGTCTTGGGTCTTATTTAATTTTGACAAATGTTACATATTTTTTAAATCACCGCTGCGCAGCCTCCATCAAGTGCTACCCCCGTCTAGAAAATAAGAGCCCGAAATAGAAAAAAAATTTTGAGCCGCGATACCGTTGTCAGGTCAAAATTTCATCGTTATACCAAGAGGCTCGTCGTAGCCTGACTAAAGAAATTCACGTGATTTTGATTTTTTATCTTAACCAAGGTTAAAGTCGTTGCTAAAAAAATGGCTAAAGCTAAGTTAAAATTTTTTGAGCCTTCTCAGTCGCTTTAAAGCGAAATTTATCACGTAATTCTTAAAGCCCTCCGAATAAATGCTTCTATAAAATTTCGGCCTTTTTCGTGAGGGTCAAAGTAGATCAAGCTTGGACCCAAATAAAAAGTTCAAAAAATTAAATATTTTTGATTTTTAAAAGATCACTCATTTTCCCGATCTTGGTCCCTAAAGTCCTTAATTCTTTAGGACTAGAACAGGTCGATGCCTGATTACGCATAAATAAGCACGCATTATATAAAAAAAAAAAAAAAGTGAATAACCAAAATGTTTGCAAATTTTCCTGCTTAGAAAATTATGCATAAATATTACAAAAATTATGCAAGTCCAAATTTTTGATTAAATGCCGTTAATACGAAAAAAAAAATTCATTTTTTATTTAAACATTTTGCATTTATTTCTAACTTTTTTTTGTAAAGGTCCATATAAGATATGAGAGAAAATCCTGAAATTTGGCCATCTTGCGATTCCTACCATCAAATTTCATTTATTAAAATTCATTTCATCGTTCTATTACTCAAATCAAAATCATGGCCTTTCCTCAAACCATATTTTCCAGACCTGTCTCTAAAATCGTGATTCTTCAATCCGACCTCATCCCGCAACATCTTCGCCAATTAGGTACCTGATTTAACGTCAAATTACCATATCGAAACTGAGCATCAAAATATATCTCTCACTTCTACAACTGGTTCTTTTATAACTTTCATCCTTTGAATTTGGGAAAACATCACTTATGCAATGATGCAATTCGAAGGTCACCAGCTGAGTAAGGTCGCGTACAGTTCATTGCGGTTTTATTTTATTTTATTTTATTTTTTTTTTCCATCCTCAAAGAAAGTATACACACATGCCGATTTAATTATATGGTCATCATTTTCGGAATAACCCGGAGAGTGTTCTCAAGACTTTCGTCCGTGGGATGCTAATGACAATTTCATAATCGTTAATATAAAAAAAAAAATTAAATTCGCCGAAAAGAAAATTGTTCTCTATTCTTAATTTTCTTTTATTGTAACAATGTGGGGATGTTATAAATGCGTGTTTTAAATATAAAAAAAAAAAGAATCGAACCTAATAACGCGTGAAATAAACGCTAATTACAAAGTGCCATATTCGTCGAATTTATACGAAAGTAAATCACTTTTTTTTTCAAGCCCGACGTGAGAATTATCTCACTAATAACAATTTTATTATATTTAAGAAAAAAAAATTAAAAAGAAAGGCGGTCACGATGTGAGAAGTGGGATTCGCCTAATTCTTTTATTATAAACCACTCCAAATATTTCCGGAATGTATTCTTATGATGGATCTTGTGTAATTAAGAGCAGAATAAAAACGATGAACAGAAAATTAATTGTTGCGTTCAAGTTATGAATACGAAAAAAAAAAAAAAAAAAATTGCAGCTAGCGCCAGAAAACAGAGAAAGTAGAAAATTTCAAGAAAATATGTTTTTTTTTTCTTCTATTTTACGGATTCCTCGACCTTGATCTACCCGCTTTTAGGTTCTTGTTTGTGATATCTGCAAGCGACGAACAAATTGATTCGAATTTACATAGCCTTAATTATATGTTGGCGTTATTATTAATAATGCATTTGCCCTGAAGTTGAGTGCTTCTGCCAAATTAGACTAAGTTGTGCTTGATAATTGATAAAAAAAATTCGCGAACACACAAACCAAAAAAAAAAAAAATATCCATTAATGGGTGCAAATTCGCTATGGAATGTTGCACCAACATGTTGTATCAACTTGTTGTACTATCTTGTTGTACCACCTTGTTGCACCAACTCGTTGTACCAACATGTTGGACAAACGAACGAATCGACTGTTGCAGAATTGTTGGTACAGAAAGTACGTACAACATGTTGGTCCAAGAAATTAGTACAACATGTTGGTCCAACATTCCATAGTGAGTTTGCACCCTAGGGTGCAAATAGGGCGGAGTAAATGTTGTACCAACATGTTTGTCGAACTGTTTGTACCAACATGTTGGTTCAACATTCCATAGTGAATTGCACCCTTAGTTTGTCAAACATGTTGTACCAACATTCCCCACTAATTTAGCCGTAAGGGTGCAAATTCATTAAGGAATGTTGGACCAATATGTTGGTACAACAAGTTGGACAAACATGTTGTACCAACATGTTAGACAAACAAACAAATCGACTATTGCAAAATTTAATCCTATCCCAAAATTAGTGTGGGATGTTGGTCCAACAAGTTGGTACAACATGTTTGTCCAACATTCCGTAGTGAATTTACACCCTAGGAGTAAATTCTGCAGTAGTCGATTGTCAAACATGTTGGTACAACAAGTTGGTGTAACATGTTTGTCCAACTTGTTGGTTCAACATTCCATAGTGAATTTGCACCCTTAGGGTGCAAATTCACTACGAAATATTGGACCAACATGTTGGTACAAAACGTTGAACCAACATGTTTGACAAACGAACGAATCGACTATTGCAGAATTTACTCCTACGCCGAAATTAGTGTGGAATGTTGGTCCAACAAGTTGTTGCAACATGTTCGTCCAACTTGTTTTATCAACTTGTTGTACCAACTTTCCTCACTAATTTCGGCGTAGGGTGCAAATTCACTACGGAGTGTTGGACCAACATATTGGTACAACAAGTTGGTACAACTTGTTTGTCCAACATGTTTGACGAACGAACGAATCGACTATTGCAGAATTTAGGGGGCGAATTCGCTATGGAATGTTGGACCAACATGTTCATACAACAAGTTAGACCAACATGTTGAACCAACATTCCACACTAATTTTAGCGTACGAGTAAATTCTGCAACAATCGATCCAATCACTTGTCAAACTTGTTGGTACAACAAGTTCGTCCAACATTCCAAGAAGTTGGTAATAACATGTTTGTACAACTTGTTGTTTGTTGTTCCATGTTGGCCCAACATTCCATAGTGAATTTGCACCCTTACTCCTACGCCGAAATTAGTATGGAATGTTGGTCCAACTTGTTGTACCAACATGTTCGTCCAACATTCCATAGTGAATTTGCACCCAATGTGTTTAAGTTTCTTTTTCTTTTTTCAAATCAATCGTTACGGATAATTTTGCAAAACGTATACAATTTTTTTTTGTATAAAATGCCAAAGCAGAAAGTGAAACGAAGCAGTCCAATCACACACAATCAATTTCCTTTTAGAGATGCAACACAATCAATAGAAAAGACACCGTCGATAATTAATCATCCCACACGCATTCAATTTTTCAGATTAAAAAAAAAATTTATCTATCAAGAAAAAAAAAAAAGTAGAAATAATCATTAGGTGTCTGTTATGATGATGATAATGACGATGAGTCTGAAAATCAACTTTCACATGTCTTTTTTAAATGACATAACGAAGGGACATGGATCGTTGAAAATTTTGCTCCAAACACAAAAAAAAAAAAAAAATTATACACAACATTCATAATGATACCGTTCGATTCGCCTGTTATTTCCACATCCTTAAACCCATTAGGAATCAACTTTTAACAATTGTTAAAAAGCAAATTTTATTTGCCAATCGCAATTTTTTTTTTCTTCCATGAATAAACGCCCTATTGACCAACTTCCTTTTTTTTTTCTCTTTTTCTAAACACAAAAGGCGTCATATTTATATCAATCATCAACCATATGTTTTGTAAGTTGTCATGAAAATATCAAAAACCTGCTCTAAATTATAAACCAAAGTTGGAAAAAAAAAACTTTCGATCTTCTCACAGAAGCCACGCTTTCAAAAAATCAGATAAAAAAAAAAACTATTCAAAAACCAGAAAACATTGAAAAACAATTCAATCCCATTTAATCCTCATTCGTCACGGAATTTAAAATTCGACCGAAGCGAATTTCAAAACCGAAACTAAAATCATCATTCATTAAATTGAAACAATATAACCTTGAAAGTGAGAGGATTCGTGAAAATTTTGGTGTAATCGCAAAGTTTTTCCTCGATTTTTTTTTCTCTCCTTTTGCAATCGGTAATCGTCATCGAATGTAATTTAAAAATCTTTTTTTAAAAAAAACGGGGAAACTTGCGATAGAAAAAATACGGCACTTTGGCATGAATGTGACAAGGAATAAAAATCAGATATGACTTTCCAAACTCGTTTAATTCCGATTTTCTTCGTTATTTTTTAAAATGCCATTATCCTCGTTTAGGTTTTTAGTTCGTATGAAAAAGAACAGGTTTGAAGCTGTTTCTGGGGCTTCGAACAGGGAAAAAATTGATTTTATGCAAGTGAATGAGGAATTCATTAAGGATCTTCTACAGAGGAACTCGAAATTCTTATTATGCTGGTACTTAATTAAATATGGGCTCAACTTCGTTTATAATTTGAAAAAAAAATGTTTTCCCGCCAAAAAAATAAAAAAATAAGTCTTTAAAGATTTAAACTAAAATCTGTAAAGATTTTTCTAAACTATTTATGCTTCAAGTTCACCTCGGATTGGAATACAAGCTTGACAACGCTTTAATAGCCTGCGATTTAACAAAAGTCAGTACTCTATTTGGAAACAGAAAAGTGCACTTTTACCCAAGATTTTTGAGCCAGACGATAGGCAATTTCACATGCAGCCAATCATTACATGTCCTTAATCTAGATAACGTTACGTACATCCAAGTGTATGGCACTACGTTCCACAAACTCGCTAATAAAAAAAATTATGGGGATTCGTGGCTACGTTATTTTCCGACTTTCAGCAATTGGACAATCTCCCGGATCGGATAAAAACTGTTAAAAACACATCTATCACTCATAGGAAACATTTAGAAGCCTATATTAGATCATCAGCGACATCTTCGGGTGCAAGAATAGAAGAGGTCCTTTACTTTTCCCAAGGAAACATTCCATCCCCGGAAGATCTAACTATTAAATGACGCAGTCAAACTCACCTAATTCGTTTTTTCGTCGAATATTTTAGTTTACACGACAGAACCGAAATCCATCTTCTCAACTTTGATCAGAGCTCATCAGCAGGCTCATAAGATGCCACAGCATTAAACAACACAACAGCAGCATCCTTATACAACTACTATGTACTTGCAGAAGCTTTTTTGGATACTAACAATCGAAATAACGATAGAATTTGCTACCAGGAAATCATTGAACGTCAAAACACCCCCGCACTAATAAACGTTCATTATAGCCAACCAATCACCTCCCGATTTTGGAATGAAATGTGGATTCAAACGTACCCTACACTCTTTAACGACTTGGAAACGATCTTGGAGTCCTGCAGAATCACGTTAAATGAACTTGACCCCTGCATGGCACTTATAAGGTAAATAAACACCAATTTTTTTTTTTTTTTTTTTTTCAATTTTTTTGTTTTCATAACAATTATTTTACTTTATGTCCCTTTCACAGATTTCACGCAACACAAGTCTGTAGATCTCTCAAGTACAAGCGAGAAACACTCCCCAGACTACCCGAAGAAATTTTCCCAAGTAACATTGGTTGGTTGAATAACCATCCCAGCAACGTTGAATTGCGACGAACAACGTCAGACCCCAAAAATCAACCTTCGATTAAACGAACGTTTTTTCAACTAGGTTGAATAATACTACAAGACAACGTTAACTGCTAACCAATACCCGGACAGTCGGTTTAAATAACGTCTAATTTCGTTATGTATATTTTAATGTTTAGCTTATGGGAAAAGTTTTCCCGGATTTTGGAAAAGTCAAAATATAAAATCGCAAAATCTCAACTTGAGGACCTTTAACAGGTCTATAAAAATGAAAAAATACTAATAGTACACAAAAATACCTGAAATCTAATTTTTAAGACAAAAAATTAGGTATTTGGCGTACAGTTTGCTTTGCTCTTTTGCACTATATATAGAAGTTCCAAATTTATAATAGACGAGGAAAATGTAGTGTTCCGTAATATTTAGGGATAAGTTCGCGTTATGATAATACTTATTTAGAGAAAAAGATACAATACTCTTCATGTTGGTGCTATAATAGTCATATCAAAATGCATTCTTTTTTTTTTTTTTTTTCTTTTCTTTTCATAGTTGGTTTATAGTCAAGGGCGTAGTTGAATAAACGTTTTTTCAACCGTTGCCAGGACCGTTATTTAGCCCGGACATTTCAACGTAAAAATATCCGTTAACGCCGACCGTTTTTTGACGTTGGGGAAAAACGTTGCTGGGATGGTTATTCAACAAACCAATGTTACTTGGGTTAAAGTCACAAAGTTTAAATTAATGAAGTCCAAGGAAATGAAAATTAAAGGTATTGCAACGCCGAAAGATGTTTTCAACAAACTAATGCATCCAACATCAGCTTTCGGAACAATGGCAAGATGCGCCTTACCATTACTACAATCCACACATCTTGAGGATCATCTCTTTCACGTTATTTCCGAATACGTACAAATAGTACCAGCTCAAATGTTCCTGACGACTTTGAATCCTGGTACATTATCAAGACGATGAACGAAATCAACGAAACAACATTACGTCGTTGAGCGTTGTAAAGGAGCAATATGAAAAAGAATGTTTATGTTTACCTTTCGAAGAAGCATTTGCATATATGCAAATGCTTCTTCGAAAGATAATATAGAATATATTGTAGCAACCGGGAAAAGGGTTTTAGCAATAAAAAGCTCAACAGACACGAGATATGACAAGGGCAAGATCACAACACACGACTATAAGAAAATTTCTGCTTTAAGATGTTACAGTTTACGAGAAGTATTAGACTACTCCAGAGACTACGACGTCATCGCAATCGATGAAGGCCACTTTTTTCACGATTTGGAAACCACGGTCAACTTTTGGGCAGATTCTGATAAGATTGTTATAGTCGCCGGGTTAACCAGCGGTCAAGATAGAAAACCCTTTGTTCAAATGTCTAACTTAATAGCGGTAGCTGAAGATATAATCCATTTGAAGGCTAAATGCGAATGTGGAAATGAAGCAATTTTACTACCAGGTTCAATTTTGACAACCCGAGGGATTTCATCGGAGGGCCCGAGAAATATAAGTCAACTTGCCGAAAATGTTATATGGATACGAAATTAGGAGTCTAGATTCGATTACCCAAATTATAAAGGTAAAAATTTTTGAAGCAAATTTTGCTTCAAAAATTTTTATAGAATTTCAAGGAAATCATGTGTTACGGTCCATCTTCTGCGTTTTCTTCTTTATTAAGTTTTTATCAGGGTTGTTATGATTCGATTCTCTTTTCTTTCCTTTCAAGTAAACCAGGGATAGGAGCTTTAACATAATGGCAGGGACGATCTTCCAGCAATATATTGCTCCTTTACAACGCGTAACGACGATTATCCGAAATCGTAAAACAATCACTTTCCCCCCATCTAGTAAGACTTTCCCATCTCAAGCCAGGGATGCGATGCCGATGCCGAAGCCGAAGCCGATGCCGGCATCGGCCGCCAAGGGTCGCAAATAATTTCGATGCCGATGCCGATGCCGATTCCGATTCCTTTTTTAAAAAAATAACCGATGTCGATGCCGATGTCGATCCTTTTTTTTTAAAAAATAACCGATGTCGATGCCGATGCCGAAGCCGATTAGTGAAAAAAAAATTTTTCGACGATGACGCTGATGCTTTCAAAAATGAGTCAAAAATTCCGCCGATTCCGACTCCACGAAAAAAAAAAAGATTAAAAAGTTCCAAAGAATTTCATATTTTTTAAAATGTTTAGTATTAATTTTTTTTTTAATTTTTAAGGGTGGGGGTAACCGAAATCTAATGTAATTTTAGGGGGGGGGTCTCGAAATGCTAACCTATGCTAACAAGGGGTAGGAGGGGGTAAAAAATGGCCGCAATAATGATCACTTGTTTTATGGACGACCGGATCTAAAATTTCATTTTCAATATCAATATCTGAGCAAACGAAAAATTTTTTTGCATTACTTTTTTTTTTTTTTTTTTTTTTTGCTTCCAACTCGATGAAGTGCGAAAGCAAAGGATCTGTTCCTTAATTTTAAATTTTTAAATTTTTCAAATTTTTTGTTTTATTTTAAATATAAAATTCTTTATTGCTGTCAACCATTTCTTTTTTCTTTGGTGAAATACTTGATGCCGATGCCGATGCCGATGCCGATTCCGGCAAATAATTTCCCGCCGATTCCGATGCCGATGCCGGAATTTTTTTTTTTAACGATTTCGAAGCCGATGCCGATTCTGGCAATTTTTTTCCCGCCGATTCCGATGCCGATGTCGATTCCGGAATTTTTTTTTTAACCGATTCCGATGCCGATGCTGATTCCGAATTTTTTTTTTTTTACCGATTCCGATTCCGGCAGCGATGCCGATGGCGATAAAATGCCACCGGCATCGCATCCCTGTCTCAAGCAAAACCGTAATTCGCCGATTGCTAGACTATTAAGAGAAAAAATACCAGCAGTATATCAAGAAACAGCTGTAATGCCACAGGAAATGATTAATCCTATCCTTCGTGACATTGGAGGTACGTTTTTTAATTACAGACTTTTAAAATACAACTCTAACTTTTCTACATCTATTCCAGAATTCCACGATGAATCTACACCACCGCAGCAACCTCTCACACGCCCCCCTGGTCATGAGCAAGAATTATTAGAAGAAAACAATCAGGATGCTAATTCCATTATAGAAGAAACTCAAGATCTTTCTTCGGATAACGATTCACCTATCAACAATCATCATTCGGTCGCTGCTTCGCCTCCAAATTTTACCTCCACAGTTATTCCTGTAATTGAAAATCAACTTCTGCATCCAGTTGATCCTCCAAGAAAAACGCGTACAACAACAAAATTTTTCAATGATTTTGACATCATCGAATCAATCCCAGAAGGTGTAAATCCCAACCCAAGAAGACAACCTAGAACTCCGTTTCCTCAACTCGAATTTCTCTCTAGAACATCCTTAATTTCCATTTTTGAGCCGAGGAAATGAAGAGAGCGGGAGCTCAGTTCAAAATTTTTAAAACCTTTCGGTTTCACCTGGAAGACAAAAGAGTTCAAATGAGCTCAGGAAGTTTCACTTGAGATCAAAAAGCTTCATTCGAAATCAAAATGGTTTCATTTGAAAATCAAAATGGCTTCAACTTGAAACCATTTTTGGACTCAAAATGAGTATATTCTTTTGAACTGAGGAGTGGAGTGAATAACATTCTTTCTCCAGAAATTTGCAGAAAGGAGCGCAGACACATCCTGAATTTCGCTCCTTGTCCAACTAGACAAACGAAAATACCAATTCAATTAGATAAAAAAACGTTTACAGCAAATATGCCTCCTACTGAGACTGAAACATTAAAGCCTGATTAAATCATATAATAACGTTCTTTTCGCCATATCAAACATCACCTTTAACAACAAACCGAAAAACGTATGTAAGTAAAAAAAAAAAAAAAAAAACAGAAGCCTAAAAATTTCTTTTACAATAAACAACCCATGCAAACTTGTTCCCAACTATGTAAATTATACCCTCATATAAATATTCATATGATTTTTTTGTCATAGAAATCCGCGAGTAAATTAGATGTTAATTCACTTTCAAATTTCTATATACAAGAAAATTTACAGAAAAAAAAAAAAATCTGCATTCACAAAGAAAACAGAATGCAAGTTATTACATTTAACCTAATTAAAAACGGTTAAAAAGCGAGTCACCACCGTTCATAAAAGGCGGAAAACGCTCACCCAAGAGAACAAATTAAATATTTAAAATAAAAAATAAATAAAAAAACGAGTTTACTAAGTCGAAACCATCCATCCTGCTTGTTATATCACTGAATTGATTTTCTCGCGTATGGATGGATTTCCTCAATAATGACAAAAATCGAGAATAAAAAAAAAATTTAATGAGGCCGGAAGATGAATTTTTAATAAAGTGACCAATGACCAATGGAGTGCGTCCACGATCATTGTTGCGAGCAGATTTTTTTAAATTAACAAATTTCATCGAATTCGCTTTCGTTTTCATATTATTATTAATTTTTTATTAAAATAAATGACAAAGAAATTACAAAAAAATTACGATTCATAAACAATTCGGTTGTAAAAATTTCTAAACAAGTTTCAATTTAAAAAAAAAAAAAATTCAAGAAAAATTTGGAAAGACATGTCAAAGTTCGTTTATTTTCTCCTCCGAAAAAAAAAAAACGCCCAAATTAATTTTCGCTTCTCCACAAATCGAACCACTTTTCATCGTATAATTTTTTTTTTTCTCGACTTATAAAAAGATCACCTTTTAGATGACTGGGGTCAAGTATAAACCGGCTAATGCATTAGCTATTATAAAATAATGAATGTTTATGCTTTCTCGGACGACTTCTGAACCGATCGATTATTATTGAAATAATACAAAAAAAAAAATGATCCGACCCAAACGGAAGGAAGCAATTAGGTCAAAACGTCAAACCAAACGGAAAGTCTATTTGTTCAGGTGAGAGGACAAACACTTAAAATTTTTTTTAAAAAAAAAAATCGAAAGGGACATGATATTTATCGATGGTTTTATAATTCAATCAAGGTACCCTCATGAAGATAAGAAAGAAAAAAAAACCCATTTAACCATTAAGACCTAGTTTTGTTTTTCTTTATTTTTAAACTTCGATTACATGGTCGCATAGGTAATGAGTTGCATATGTTCACAGATGTCTGAGTGCTCCGTCATGTGTGTACAGTACACGAGAAATCTCTTTAAAACTGACAGAAAAGCCCGACAAACGCCAGTCAGAAAAAAGGGTTTCTTATAACAGGAAAAAAAAATCGACCCAGTTCTTTTTTTTTTTTTTTTCAAAACTCTTGTTTACAAACGTCGCAATCGTGTGAATAAGATTTCCTTTATACCGAATTTGCATTAAGTAAGGCCGTAAACCGTGGTTAATAATTCGTGAGTAGTGATAGAGAATTATCTATTCACAAAAGAGAGGCGAAGTGGCATTAACAGTACTAGGAACTGTATAAACTCAAATCATTTCCATTATTGAATTAAAGGTTCTGACAATTTATTTAGACCGTGAAATGTTTTTTTTTTTTTCAGCTTAAAAAAAAATGTCGAATAATGTATGGCTTCGCCATGTATATCCCACATTGCTGTGTAAAAATTGTAATTAGAGACAACGACTTATCTCTCGATTCGTAAAACCAGGGCAAATTCCAAATAAAAAAATGATGATGATCAAGGTATTATCTTCAAATGAAAGCTTAAAAAAATAAAAGTAAAACGATTTTTTTTTGGACGAGAAATAGTGAAGCGTAGGGCAGTTATTTAGCCTTATTCCCAAAAACACGAGAGCCACTATTTATTATCCCTAAGCAATTCTTACGGGCTGTCACGTGACGTCTGATTAACAATTGCAAACTTCCAAAGAAAAATAAAAAAATGTGGTTGATAGTACGCTGCAATGGAAAAGTCGAAATAGTACCGGAATCGTGGATTGACCAAACGAACGTATTTGCTCCGACTCTGTGGTTTCCAAAAACGACCGCGAGCACCACCACGGCGGCGCTGGTCAATAGCAACGCTAAACCTGATAAGAAAGATTTTAAAAAAATGAATAAAAAACTAAAAATTTATCCCACACGATTCGGCAAGTTTAATATTTTTAAAATATGGGGTATTTAATGGCTTTAGAGGGATATGTGAAAGACGGATTTTTACTGACAAGGCGGGAGAAAATCAGAAATGGTCGATTTTATTCTAATTTAATATTTGAACGGTCCTTATACTCTTATACACCAGAAATCTTAGAATGTTAAATTTCGATAAATTCGTATATAAACCAGATGAACATGCCGTGAATACTCCTCTGAAACGTTGCGATTCGAAAAAGTTGAACAAAAATTTAAAAAAAAAAATCGAAAGGGACATGATATTTATCGATGGTTTTATAATTCAATCAAGGTACCCTCATGAAGATAAGAAAGAAAAAGAAAAACCCATTTAACCATTAAGACCTAGTTTTGTTTTTCTTTATTTTTAAACTTCGATTACATGGTCGCATAGGTAATGAGTTGCATATGTTCACAGATGTCTGAGTGCTCCGTCATGTGTGTACAGTACACGAGAAATCTCTTTAAAACTGACAGAAAAGCCCGACAAACGCCAGTCAGAAAAAGGGTTTCTTATAACAGGAAAAAAAAATCGACCCAGTTCTTTTTTTTTTTTTTTTTTTTTTCAAAACTCTTGTTTACAAACGTCGCAATCGTGTGAATAAGATTTCCTTTATACCGAATTTGCATTAAGTAAGGCCGTAAACCGTGGTTAATAATTCGTGAGTAGTGATAGAGAATTATCTATTCACAAAAGAGAGGCGAAGTGGCATTAACAGTACTAGGAACTGTATAAACTCAAATCATTTCCATTATTGAATTAAAGGTTCTGACAATTTATTTAGACCGTGAAATGTTTTTTTTTTTTTTTTTTTTTCAGCTTAAGAAAAAAATGTCGAATAATGTATGGCTTCGCCATGTATATCCCACATTGCTGTGTAAAAATTGTAATTAGAGACAACGACTTATCTCTCGATTCGTAAAACCAGGGCAAATTCCAAATAAAAAAATGATGATGATCAAGGTATTATCTTCAAATGAAAGCTTAAAAAAATAAAAGTAAAACGATTTTTTTTTTGACGAGAAATAGTGAAGCGTAGGGCAGTTACTTAGCCTTATTCCCAAAAACACGAGAGCCACTATTTATTATCCCTAAGCCATTCTTCCGGGCTGTCACGTGACGTCTGATTAACAATTGCAAACTTCCAAAGAAAAATAAAAAAATGTGGTTGATAGTACGCTGCAATGGAAAAGTCGAAGTAGTACCGGAATCGTGGATTGACCAAACGAACGTATTTGCTCCGACTCTGTGGTTTCCAAAAACGACCGCGAGCACCACCACGGCAGCGCTGGTCAATAGCAACGCTAAACCTGATAAGAAAGATTTTAAAAAAGTGAATAAAAAACCAAAACTTTATCCCACACGATTCGGTAAGTTTAATATTTTAAAATATGGGGTTTATTTAATGGCTTTAGAGGGATATGTGAAAGACGGATTTTTACTGACAAGGAGGGAGAAAATCAGAAATGGTCGATTTTATTCTAATTTAATATTTGAACGGTCCTTATACTCTTATACACCAGAAATCTTAGAATGTTAAATTTTGATAAATTCGTATATAAACCAGAAGAACATGTCGTGAATACTCCTCTGAAACGTTGCGATTCGAAAAAGTTGAACAAAAGTTAAAAAAAAAAAAAAATCTGATTTAATTTTGTTTTATACGTCAAGGGTTCAGGTTCATGGTCCATAATGATGAATTATACGTATGGTACAAGGGAAAAAATTGTAATCTTTATCAGTATTCTGAATGGGCCATAGTCAATAGTTAACTTAATTGTTGAAAGATAGCCTTCGCCTCCTGATTTTTAGGGTTCCTGGTATCTGAATAAAAATTTAAATATTACTAAAAAACTTAAATAATTTTAAAAAACAATATTGTAGTTATAAAATAGAAAAAGTGCGTTATGAAATTGAGTTATTAAAAACTTAAACTTCGTTATAGAATTTTATACCCCGGCAAAAAAGACATCTATTTATAATTCGTTATAAAATTTTATAACAAAAATTATTTTCAGTTTTTTTCTAAGTATTTTTATTTTCTTCTAACGCTTCCCGAATTTTTCTATTTCTGTTTTTCTTCATTTTTGAGCCTTTGTCAAATTAAAAATACAAGAAATAAATCGAAAATTCCGAAAAATCTGGAAAATATTATAAGTCAAAATAATTGGCAACTTAAAAACCATATTGCCGCTTTTAAAAATCAGTTAAAAAGTGGTGTCGTGGATAAAGGCGGCTGGTAAGTCGACTACAAGGCTCGGGTTCTAGTCCAAAAAATTTTAATTTTTCCCCCCTTTTTTTCTCATGAAAAATGTTTAAAAAAGAGCCTTTAAAGTCCTCATATGCTGAATATAGTGCAATTCAAGCATAAAATTAATATATTGCTCGGTTAAAAATTTTAATTATAAAAATTTATAAATATTTATAAAATTTTAAAATTGGTCAAAACGTTAACGTTATAGAGTTACAAAATTTTATAACGCACTTTTTCTTGGGATTTGCTTAAAGAGTTAAAAATTTTTCAGCATTTCGTGGGCTCAGTATTATATTGTTCTAGATACACTTCCCAGGTTGACACTAGTCCCTTGTACTTAGCTTATGAAAAACGGTGAAATGGGTGAGATTAGCGTAAAATCCGAGCACAGGTCTAAGAACTACATCCCTCAAAACTGTCCCACTTAAATACTGCAACGTCAGTTCCAAGAATAAGCGATAATGGCCCAGCGGTCGTTTCAGACGCACTATTGAAAACATTGAGAAGCATCACTCACTAACCGGCCCTGTATGTACTAAAGGGTCATTGGTTGAAATCGGCCAATTTGATTGGTTCGAATCCAGCCAGCCAATCAGAAGCCTCGATTTAAACCAATGGCTCTTTAGCACACACAGCGCCGCGTAGTGAGTAATGTTCCTCAAAGCCACGGCCGTATAAACAGGTTCGGAAACTTCCTATGCCGATCATGTCCCGCTTAACTACGCCAAAATTAGTTCTAAAATTGGCCACTGGCGGCGCTGCGATCTAGAGACCAGCAACATGTCTAATGTTTACGTTGGGACTTCCACTGGGGCTCTCGTTTCGAACAACAAGAGAAAGTAGCCGCCATCATTGTTTACATTACAAACGACCAATCAAAAAGCGTCTCTCTAACAAGTAGCGCTCACGGTGGTAGAAAGGAAGAACTAATTTTGGCGTAGTTAAGCGGGACATGGTCTCCAATGTATAAGGGATGGGAGTTTCCGGACCTGTTTATACGGCCGTGCTCAAAGCTGGTGTCTCGTTTTTTCTCTCTTGAATAACCACACATGCAAAGCACCCTTTGATGTTCCGGTTCTGAATGTTATAAATTAATCATGATTGTCCACCCCTAAATTTATTTTGCGCAGTGTTCAGTGTTTTTAGGCGGCTACGATACCACGAGTGGAATTCAATAAAATTTGCGAAAGGAAATCGGTCGTAGGTAAAAAAGAAAAGTTCAAAAGTTTATTTTTTGTCCGAGTAAAACAATTCTTTCCGTGCATCATTTTATTTGTTATACTATTTTCTAAAAATCATTGTATTTGTTTTTGTTGCGGTTTCTCAGTAAGCTGAAAGATTTCCTGGTAGAACAAAATTTCGAAGTGGGGCTAAACTTGAAATAATCGTTAAATTACTAACGACCGTGATTTAGATTATTTGCGAATTACTATATTTGATCTATGTTATGTGTCTATTTGTGATGAAATCGCATGATTATATTAATCATACCAAATAATTACAAGATGAGTGGAAAAACAATCAATGTAAATGAGACGCCAGGAGGTGAACCTAAGACACGATGACTCTTCAATTAGAACAATATTTCGATTGCATCTAATGACGTTATCTCGAGCATGCGTGCATTGACAGGCTCATTAAATTAAAATGAATTAATTTTTTGAAATAAAATGTATTAACAAAAATCGGTCGTAGGTGAAGAGAAAAAAACTCTGCCGATGACTGATTTTTGTTAGTTCATCACTTTTTAACATGAAGTCCAGTTTTTAATGTTTTATAAATGAATTAATAAAGTATGTAATGTAAGTATATGAATGTATAATCTTTTCGATAAAAGGAAAGCAAGAGAATAAGAAAAAAATTACACAGTTGTACCGAGGGCAAAATACGCAAATAATCAAAGTTAGTAATTTAACGATTATTTCACATTTAACCCCACTTCTAACTTTTTTTCTTCCAAGAAATCTTGCAGCTTACAGAGAAACTGAAACAGAAACAAATAAAATGATTTTTAAAAATACGCACTAGGTGCGAATAACAATAAAGATAAAAAAAGCTATTGAAAGATAAAAGCTATCCAATGCAGAACATATGTAGAGAACACCAGAACATACAGAACAGCATGAATAAAATTATGTTCGAAAAATGTGGTTTAAATATCAAGGAATGTATATCCAACCATACCAAATCCTATACGTCCAGCAAAATCGCGAGTTTTTCTACCTCAAATAATAAATATTTGTATTAAATAATGAGTACGTGACGACAAACCGATGCAAAATAACCAAAGATACCATCACTTCCAAATGAATCATATGGATACCAAAGATCCATTGATCTCCTTAGAGAGAAACTGCCATTGGACTCAATTAGATTGGAAATACCTTAGACCTGAACTTCTGCCGTCCTAAGCGAAATGGGCAGTATACGTGCAGAAATTCATTTCGAGTACAAATAGGAATCACCGTAATTGTACCTCAGAGTAGAACTGAGCCAAGTCCATCCAAGCAGCGCATCTTTTTATTTAAAACCCGAATTTACAAAATGGAGTCGCATTTCGTAAATATTACACTGCTTCCTGGGTTGGGCAACATTTAGTTGCGTCTTCTGCTCAAATAATTTTTAAAGGAACCGGATTAAAAACTAGCAGAAGACATAAGTTAGCATTGGAACAATGTAAAACTTACGAAATGCGACTACATTTTGTAAAGTCGGGTTTGGAATAAGAACTTACGTGGCTTGGATGGACTTGGCTCAGTTCTACTCTGAGGTATAAGATAGTCTTTTGCTTTCATAAAATTTTCCAGATTTGCGACAGAATAATGGGAAAAAAGGGTCAGAAGGAAGAAAAGTAAAAAAATCCTCATCTTGTTTATGAAAACATTTGGAATTTTTTTCCACGGCTGATTTAGTTTTAAAAGCTGAATGCGGGTATTTCTAAGTAGGGCGCCCGTTATGAGGGGGTGTAAAATACTTTTTCATTATACATACGACGAAAGTACAACTTACCACACTAGTTTAGCAACAACAAAGCTTCATTTTTCATCTCAATATTAAAATAAAAAATCTTGAGTTTTTTACCAACGATTTCCTGTACTTTTACTTACTCCTTCCGCTTTTACCTCCTCCTTCCGGTTTCCGGTCGATCGATTTCGAAAGATTTCTGAACGGATTCTTCAATTTTTGAATGAACGGCCATTTTATTTTAACCGATAGAGCAGACGACATGACAACTTATACCAGTGTGTATAACAAATCAATGCTACCAAATACCAACATACAAATGACCCACATTTTTTTTTCGGAATGTATGTGTACGTTTCGTCGTATATAATGAAAAATTTCTTACAATACTAGGGCGGAAGCGTGACTTTTTCTGCCAAACTCGTCCGATTGCTCCGCTCGCCTACGGCTCGCGGAGCAATGTTTCGGACTCGTTTGGCAAAAACGTCACTTTCCGCCCTAGAATAGTAATAAACTATTATGGCCCCCCTCAAAAGTCTCCAAAAAATTAAAAGTATTGTGTGCAAAATGTGACTCTGTTTCTACTTAAAATCTGAGCTCTCTCTACCTTAACACGTGCCTATAAGCACTTACATTTTCCCATTTAAAATAGGATTTTTCGATTTTTACACCATATTTTTTTCTTCTGCGAAATCGACAGAAAAAAATTCGATCAATGGGCCCAGTAGTTGTCGATAAAAATTTCAAAAATTTCCATTAGACCGTTTTCCACCGACTTGATAAATATGCCTAAAAATTTCTAAAAACGATTTTTAAGCAGGCTCAGGGCACTGGAAAATAGTAAAATGGGAATGCGAATGTAAAATGTCCCTGGGAAGAGAAACTGCAGTATTTTACTTATAATTTTATTAATTTATACAAATATGGTTTTCTTGCTGTTGAAAAGGCGTTTTCAACATTTAATTTAAAAACAAAACAAGTTACGACAACAAATTTATAGTAAAAGAAAAAAATAAAAATGTTTTAACCGGTGATGTATAATTATAATTATACAAAAATAATTTCCGGAGTAATTTTAAGTTGCATTGACCATTATTTTTCAGCACAAAACCGCAATCCCCAATTTTTTTTTTTTTTTCTTTTTTTTTTTTTTGCGAATTTTTTAACTAATATTTTTAGAAATCGAAAATCTCACTCTTCCTCGACATACCTGTAATTGTCCTCTCCTACGATGATCCAATTTAACAGAATCATCTATGGATCTCCTTATTTTACTAAATTTCTTGGAAATCGGTGAAACCGGCACGCTTTTCCTATTATTATAATTGCTAAAACGGTGGTAGCCGATAGGGCCGCTGTCATCTTCACTCCACTCCGAATTTAAATCCGAACGAACGTCCTCTAAACTTCTGGACCGATGCAAACAAGGGCATTCGCTAGGGCAATTCCTCGCTTGAGGATTTAAAAGCATCAATCTACGGGGCGGCGGGATTTCAATAGGCTGAGGAGGAGGCGGCAAAGCGTTCCGATACAAAGGTGCTAAATAATAATACTCCCGCCCTTTGTCCCGGTATCCGTTTGCATGCGCATAATCCCTCCAAGGGGGAGATTCCGGCGGTCGAAAACAAAAACTAGTACGATTTTGAGCTTGTCTATATATCGGCGGCCACGGTCTGTGAATCGGTTTTTGAGACATGGAAACCCCATTCATAAAAACGGGTAGATGAAAAGCGTCGGGGATCATTTTCACAAAAAATAAAAATTACGAAAAAAAAAAAAAAAATTAGAACACTTTACACTGAAAGCACTAATTACTCAAAAAAGCATCTTTCCCCGAGGGGGAAATGATATGAAAGGAAAAAAAAAATCGCACATTAAACGTAAAACGCCACACTAAAAACTCATTATAAAAGACAGAAACTGAAGTGAAACGCACTCGGCGGATTCGTACACATTAATCAAATAGAGATGGAGAGTAGTCGTAGTAGTAGTAGTCGTTTCATTACAACTAAAAAGTAGGAGGGATGCAGTACTTTCCAACGTTTCAGGCTTCGCTTTACCTAATGTCAACACTGTATCCATCATCTTACTGGTTTTTTTTCCCTCCCGTAAACGATTCGTTTTTAATGGATTTAGAGATAGACGATTTATTTCAAGTATGGTCAAGCTTTTTAATTTATCATTTTACTTTCGATTTTATTCTCCATAAGGAAAAAATAACGAAGTCCATATTTAGGAGAAGAAGAATAGGGTTCATGCAAAACGAACGATTTTGCAACATAATTTTCATGATCTAAAAAACGACTTAAAGGAAGTCGCAAATTCTGTCATGTCATATTTGCATCAATGCAACCAAATGAAAAGAATATTCTCTATCGTGTCTCTTTTCATACGATCAATTTAATAGTAATCAGAATTGGTTTATTACTACTTTATATTCAATAATAAGACAAATTATCATCTTCACGACTCCAATTAATAACATATAACACATTAAACTGATTAATAGTTATTTATTGCATTGCCATTAAAGTCATAATAAAATCGCCATAATAAATTTAGTATAATTCGTCGGTTTCAACATCTAAAATGAAAAATTCATCGCGTAAAGGAGAAGAAAATTTTATAATCTTATAATCATATGGATAATAATTCTTTCTGCTCCATGATTTATATTTATTTTTATAAAAAGGGGTTAACAAAAATGAAGAAGAAAGAAGCTTTTTCCAAAAATTGTTCCGAATTGATTAAAGGGCTTACGATGTTCAAGTCACTTAAAATCGAACTTGTTTTTGTTTAAATTGTAATCTGTAAAAGCGGTCAAAGGAATCCTATATAATATGTATCCTTTATTAACAAAAAACGGGCAAGGCGAAAATCAGGCAAGATTCTTGCTCGTTTTTTGCAAACAAAGGGTTTTATCTGGAAACTCGAATGGTGGCTTAGATCTTAGAAAAATTTTAGTGTAAAAATAAAGTACATGAATTAAAATAATTACTTGCTAATAAAAATTATTAAAGAATTTTTTTCTGTATGGAATAACCTAAAATATGTTAAAATTGGAGGTTAAAAATTGTAAATCAAAACGGTCTGAAAGCGCGGGAAACACGTTGTGACATGTCAAGATAATATCGCTCTGCCGGAAAATTGGTCATTCAATGCGATGCTTTCAAAGTTTGTAAACCATGTCACCGCATTCTTGGAAACTAAAAACGATATTAACTTACGACGTCACAACGTGTCTCCCGCGCTTTCAGACCGTTTTGATTTATAATTTTTAACCTCCAAATTCAAGAAATTATTACATACAGAAAAAAATTTTTTTAAATTCTTTTCATTGCATCAACATTTTTTTAAATTCAAGCAATTTATTTTTACACCAAATTTTTTCAAAAATAAATATACCTGATAATACCCGATTCAACTTTTGATTATTGAACTTTTTGTGTTAATTTTTGCACTATCTTGATATTAACTTTCAGAGAAAAGAAGTTAGCGAATATCGAGTCAAAACGAATCAACAAATCTTTGAAAAACCAGTTAAGGAAAGAAGATTTTAAGGCAGAAATTACAAGATTGAACCTGGAAAATCAAGGACTGAAGAGCGTTATCATGCCCCTGTAAGCAAAATGACCGTAACTACATTTTTGTAAACAATGTGAGTTTCGTATTTTTAACTTATGTCAACAAAAATTCTATTCCGTTGCTTTTAAAAATGCAGTTACGGTCTTTTCGCTTACAGGGACAGTATTCACGACAAGGATGCGTTTGTTGAAGATCTCCAATCACAAGTTGAACAAATTTTGCATTAATGAAGAGGTAAGTGATGCAAAAAGTGTTATTAATTGTTCATATTCTGATGAACTTCTTTTTCTTTAATTAATTTAAATTCATCCAGTTTGTCTTCATTATTGACTGATTCCACATTGATTGGGTTGTGAAATTGATCAATTCAAGAAATGGGCGACAAATTTCACAGTTTACGAACTGGAAGGCTGAAAATCAGCCAGTTAAGTACATGAAATGGCGTGTCCACTGTCCATTTCCTGTACGCAACTGGTCAACTTTCAGCCTGCCAGTTCGTGAACTGTGCAAAACAATTTTTTGGTGAAACAAACGAATGTTTGCTGGAATAATAAATGATATTACGTTACGATTGCATATAGACACCAATGTACCATTGGCCCTGGAAACATCCAAAAGCTTCAGAGAAAAAAAAAAAAAAAAAAAAAAAAGATTCATACTTTATAAAAACGCAAAATTCATCTCTGGGGTTTATCATCAATCAAATAAAAGCATAGATTGTAAAACAATATCTTAGGTGTCCGTTTTTAGGATGTCGAAAAAGTAAACAAACCGCAATGTTGAGCTTATTAAAACTAATAAAAATTTGTGCACTTTTTAAACATCCTAAAAACGGACACTATGGGTATTTTTCAATAAGAAATTTTGAAAATTTGTTATTTTAATTTCGGGAGATGATTCGAAGGCACTTGAATCTAAATCAGGTTACTAGAGTGGCGAAACACCAAGCCATTTCAGTGGAGAAGGGGGTGGAAAGGGGGGGTGAGATCGGTACAATTATAAAAAAAAAGCTAAGCAAAGATTTTTTAATGCAGTGATTAAGATCAAAAAGGACGATGAAAGTCAAGGAACTAAGAAGACCAGAAACGTCAAAAGAGATCAACTGCATTGATCAGCTGAATGCCATTATAAAAAGGTTGGTCAGGACCTTGAGCAAGTTCGTACAGCACTCAAAGTTAATAATATCATTTTTTTTTTTTTTTTTTTTTTAAATATTATAATAAATAAAGCAAAAAATTACATACCAAAATTATGAATAGAATGCACGGTGAGCAAAATAACATAGGAACAATAGTTAAACTGAATTATTTAAATTATTCTCACTCCATTGTTTTTTCTTCTACACCATTCAACCATTAAAAGTTTTTTATCTAATTAATCATGGGTATATAATATTCATCAGACGGACTTTCTTGAGTCTAACATCTTAATTATTCATGACGGATGATATCGTTAAGCAGAAAGTCACAAATTTTTCACACAATTTAGCGGAACATTTAATATCTTGGCTGATAACAAGGCATTAAATACCGAAGTCAAGCTTCCTCACCAGCTCCTTGCTAAATAGGGTGGCCCTTATTTTACGAATTTTTGAATATGAATGCAGGACTTTGTAGAATTTGTTTACAGAAAAAAAAAAACCCACTCAAACACAAAAACAATTTTCCAAAAGAAAAAAAATTGCTCGTAAAATCTTCCCCGCAGGGAAAACAACGCAAAATAAATAGCATCTCATTTTGAAATCTAAGTTCTAGGAATATATAAATAACTAACTTCCACCAAACTCCCAGCACAATTCCACGAAGAGTTCTCTCCGTTTCTCGAGGAAAGCGGGAAAAGTCATCAGAAAAGCAAATTTATCCAAATTTACCGAAAGCGCCAAAACGAAGCCACCAAGGAGAAAAAAGAAATGCAAAACGCGCGAAAAAATCTCCAAGCGAAGACGAAAAAAAAAATAATAAATAAATAAAGATAAAAATAAAAAGTGAAACTAAAGTAGTCAGGCATACGAAATCGATCAATCATAGATAAACCTGAAATTGAGGTATCACCTATAGCGTGTAATTTATGTCTGTTGAAGTTGAAGAAATCTGGGCGGTTCCCTGGGGGCCAATCGCGAATCATCTTTGTTATTGCCCTCTTTTCAGCAAACTAGTTTTTCAATTAAATCGACTTTTATTTTTTATTATTATTAAATGCTTACATATCCAGAATAGGAATAACACAGTAAAAGTTGACAATTACAATTTTTTTTTAAAAATATCGATCCTATATTAATAATTATACTTTCGTCAGTCGGAATTCGTTTTTTAATCTAAATTCCGGTTTGGGCCAAAAGCTCATTAACGCGTACGAATAAATAATCCGTGATTGAGATTACGCGTGTGAAGATGTTTATATTTTCGGGCTAAAGATGAATCTTAAAGCGAAAGTAAAGTGCTGACTTGTTTTTTTTTTTTCCAAACTTGTTTGACTGATACTTTCAAACATAAGAGATCTTTTTTTTGATCAATTAACCGGCGAAAAAATTCCAAAGAAAAACAAAAATAAAAAAAATATATCCCGAAGCGATCGCCCCATTTTAACAAAAATGCTCGAATTTGCATGAGCGATCGCCATGTTATTTCTTAAGGTGGGACAATAAAAATTATGGTAATCGTATTTTTTTTTCTGGCGCTTCGTTCGGTTGCAATTCCAGTTTTCTTGATTTCATGTAATTTTTTTTTTTGATATAATGGAAAGTCACCCATAAACTTAGGTAAAAAAAAAAAAAAAAATTGAGATCGCATGCAAATTTTATACAAAAAACAAGAAAAAGTGCATTATAGAAGTCGCATTTTTTTAATGCATTTTAATATTAAAAAAAATGAACGGTCGAAAGAATTTAGATTTTCCTTAATCATTTCCGTTAGGTTGTTAGAAGAGGGGGAAAAAAAATCGAATTTATACATTCAAAAAATTGTTTCTTTGAAACCACTTTGTAACTGATGTCATCGATTGTGTTTTGTACCTGTTTACTTCCTCCCCGATCTTAATCGACATTATCATATTCCATCGATTATGCAACAACATGCGGAATTATTGTTTTTTTTTTTATTTTTAAATAATATCAACTGTCCAGATAATGAAAGCTAGCCAACGCCTTATTGCTTTAAGTTTCACTTCCTTCAATTCGTCAGACTATCGCACAATCGATTTCGATTGTTTTTAACTCGATTTTATTTAAAAAAATTCCACATGCCATCGATATTCATGTTCGAAATCAGTTTCCGCTCATCGATTTTTTTAAAAGTGAAAATACGTCGGAAAACGGATATCGAAATCGAAATGCGTTCTTCGAAATGACATATTTTCCTGCTTTCGGCTCAAGTCATGAAGAAAATGTTACTATTATTTTTTTTTATTAAATGTGCTAGTCAATGTTTGCGGTGTTTGAAAAAAAAAACCGCAGATTTAATCGGTTTCTCCATTCAACAATCTTCAAAATCAAGTTCTTCTATCTTCCACTTTAAAAAAAAATTCTAGTTACAAGAGAGCATGTCATTGTCGATTTTTATGTGACGTATCCTAAGTGGAAAGTACTTTTGCGGTTAGATCTTCGTTGGTGAGATAATTTTTTTTTTCTGATAGTCACTGCGGTCGATTTGATCGATCGTTCATCTGGATCGTTTTTTCCGATTTTTTATTATGACAAATGGATCGAGTAAAAAAAAAAAAATGCCCGTCATCCTTTTCCGGAAAAAAAATTACTGACGTATTTGTCAGGAGACACGAAACAAATGACGAAAAGCCGAATATGAATTTATTTGTCAAAGATGGGATGTCTAAAATGTATATTTTTCCTGAATAAATGTTGGTTAAAGAGGAAATTTTACGACTTGGGCTTTGGTACGTCACGCGAAGCTGTTGAATTTAAAATGCTCGGGAGGGGATTTACGTAAATTTCGTGGGAGGGCACAACATTGAAAAATGCATCTGACGTTTTTAGAAAAAATTAAAAGGTCACAGGGTGGCTCGGATTTTTGCCATCGGATCTACAGATGCCCTGGTCAGTTTTTTAAAAAAATCTAAATACAATTTAGTTTTTTTTTTTTTTTTTTTCTTTTTTTTAAAAGATTCAAGAATTTGCAAAAAGTCATGCAGGGAAATGGGGTGTCAGTGAGAATGTCGGGATAAATAATTTGTTTGACTGGTTTCTGGGTTTCTATAATTTATTTAATAAAGGGAATTGTATCAAGATCATAAATGTTGGTTTATTAAATTATTTTAAATATTTTTGCAGAGGCCTACACTGTTCAGTTTTTTTCCAACTTTTCTTTTTTTATCGCGACTAAAAATTTTAATCTAGACCTATACGACTAAGATATACCTCAGCTGAAGACTGAAAATTTCCTTGCAATGTACAGAATAGAAGGGAGGATGTGCAATGAGAGGGTATTTCCTGGGTCTAAAACTTATAAATGTGTCAAACGGCCAATTAGACGACAGGTCCAGTCATGCTAGTTTTTGCTTGCACTGAGCGGGACCTACAGAATCATAACACTGGATTCATTTTTCTCTTATTGAATAACACGGTAATACAATAAAAACTTTTTAAGTATTTAAAGCGGCTAACCAAAAGGAATAGTGCATCGTTAACCCAAATAATTTTTCAGCCTTATTTCCTCGATAATAAACCTCGAAATAGAATTAACTTCCCATTACAGAGACCATTCTCCCATACGCCTCGATTTAACGCAATTCAAAAAAATAAGAATGGCTTAGCAATCCTATTATCACCGAAAGAAAAAACCCTATTATCACCCAAAAGAAAAGCCATAAACACAAAGAAAAAGATCATTAGATTTTTCCTCCGGAAAAGTATATATTTTTCCATTGTAAAAATGAATACTCTCGGATGCTGCTTTTTCACCCTTGAATAACTTGAAAATACGACTCTTTAAGTTCCAACCGATTAAAAGAATTTTCTTTTCTATAAAAAAAAAAAAAAAAAAAAAAAAAAAAGATTCTGTTTTGACCAACTAATCAATCAATTAACCGAAACCGGTCAATGAAATTTGAGAGAAAAGATGAAGTTTTTTTTTAAGTTTAAAAAGCGATAACGAAAAGATAATGGACCTTAAACCACGGTTCAATCAGATGTAAAATCCTCGAAATCTTCGCGCATGATCGATCTTAAAAATTACCCACTGTGAAATATAAAATTTATATGAAGTGAAATTTTTTTTTTCTTTAAATTCTAAATATTGTAATCATTATCGAATAAAATAATTTCGGTTAAACGAAAACTTTTATCAATAAAGTCGACTGTTTATTTATTATTATGTAATAGGAAGAGAGTCATCTATCGGAGACTAAAGCAACTACGTCTCGGTCGTAGTTGGTGTAAAGATTCACAGATGGCGCCACTCGCCCGTACCTGAATTTTTATTTTTATCAGTATAAGGCGAAAGGACTGAAAAAGCATGGACGAGCCCGATTAAATAATAATAAAAAAAAACAATAAAAAGATTTTTTAAGATGGTCCAACGCCTTGATAACGACGAAGAAAAATAAAAACAATGCATCCGTGTCGGGTGTATCAAAATTTTCTTTTTTGATTAAGACGTATCGGAGTGTCTCCGCCCCAATCAATGTCGTTTATAACGATTACCCGATGTTAATTATTGAGATCACGGATTCAAGGTTGTGCAAGGCACAAGTTCTAGGGCTAGGCCGGGGTGCCCACGTTTAAAACCATATCGGTCAACATCATCGTTATTATACGTTCGTACTCAATTATAGACGGAGAAAAAGAAATGTCTGAAAAAAAAATCTCCCTCCAGAAAGACCGACTGAGGTCAGTGACAAAATGACCAGCTTCCTTATAAAGAAAGAATAAATGTCATCGTAAATCCACACGACGAAATTTATATTTTTAAACTTTTTTTTTTTTCCTCGCTAATTAACGTGAAAAGTAATGCACGTTTTCGGAGCGAAGGCGCGAATCTGACTTTTTAAGGCTGTAGGTTTTTTTTTTTTTTTTTGTTTCGAAAATAAAAAGGTCACAAACAATCAGCTGACCAAAGTCTTTAAAGGTTGGGCCTTGCTCGTGAGAGATTTACAAACTTGTTTTTTGTCAGCCTCGTATTACGAGGCGTTTATTTAAAAAAAAATCGTTTTAGCACTTTCACGCAAAAGTTTTTTCCGATCAGAAAAAAAGATCGGAAAATGGAGATAAAGCACGATTTGTTGTTGCAATAAACACTGTGGAACTTAAAACATGTTTTCCTTTCTTCTTCATAAAAGAAAAATCATGAATAATTTATATCATAGCTACGTACTCTTGAAATATTATCTCTCCATGTAGGAGCCCTCGAGCCAGCTGCAGATTGGCAACCAGAAAGATGCCTACATGTTTACATTATTTTTTAGAAAAAAAAAAAAAACCGAAACGGCCCACGGTGTTTAAAGTTAAAAAAAAAAAAAAGATCGTTAAAGAAAAACCAACATGTCACCTTGTTTTCCGGTTAATCTTTTCCCAAGGTTACTATACCAATTGCATAATCTCAATCAATCGATGATGCGTACAGGTCGCATGACCAAAAATTAACTCCAACTTGACCTGGATATGACCCATAAAACAAGAAAATATAACCGAAAATGGAAATTATTTATTACGAGCCTGTCCAAGTTCCTACTCTTGAAGACTCAATTCCTGAGAAAACAGAATACGAACTTCGTATGGGATTGATTTCATTGATCAAGGAAAACGAGGGAAAAAAACGATTTTCATTAGTTTCAAATTTCATTTTTGTGAATTAGATTTGGTGTCTCGGTAGGGCACCTGAACAAGATTTGAACTTATCAACATTTTTTCGATGATTAGCTTTTGTCAGCGACGGTTCCATTCCAAATGCACAAAATTGCAGGTACGTTCAAATCGCTTACAGGGGCAGGGTAACACGATCCGTATTTATTTATATGTACATCTTTTCATAGTGGAAGGTCAAGCTCGAAACAATTTGAGTGGTTCCCCCACACTACAGTCTTCATTCATATTAATATTAAACTTTTTGTGTTATTTTTTGAATTTAAATAATTAAAGAAGTTGGAACGAATTTATAAATGAAGTTTAGTTGATATAGGTCTACCTATATCACTCTACGCATGTAGAGCGCAAGGAGACATTTTAAAATCTTGTCGTGTACATGAAAACTGCTCAAGTTTAATGACGTACCTCACCATCATTAAAATGCTTAATGATGTTTTTTACACTAACCTAAATCCACTTTAGTAGATATATTTCTTCCACTTAATAATAATAATAATAATAATAAGTAAGTAGGGTAATAATAAGATATATAGATCAAATGATTTAGAAACCCCATAGGCGTATTGGATCGACCCCTGATCCGGAACGTCTATGAGGAATCTGTATCATTTGATTTATAAATCCTATTAGGATATATAGATCAAATGATTTAGAAACCCCATAGGCGTATTGGATCGACCCCTGATCCGGAACGCCTATGAGGAATCTGTATCATTTGATTTATAAATCCTATTAATTGATCCGAAACGCCCATGAATTGGAACGCCCATGGGTGTTTCGGATCCGGAACGGTGGATTTATAATGCCTATGGGTGTTTGGATCGATTTGGAATTCCCATGGGTGTATGGACCCCTCATGATTTTGAATTCCCATGGGTGTTTTTTTTCCGGATCCAAACCCCCGTTGATGCCGCGTTTGAAGGGGGTCGGTTCCCCTCCCCCCCCCCGTCCCCCCCAAGTTTTTCAGTGCTTTTTAACCTAACCTAACCTAACCTAACCTAACCTAACCTATAATTTAATTTAAATAATAAAATCTTATTACATTGAATCTAAATACACTTCACTGAAATAAACCAATAGGAAATAAAGAGGGGTGAAAAACAACAATATTCAATAGAAATTGAATTTAATAATTTTTTTCTTTTTGTTTCAGGCTCTCCAGTGATTTCTCTCCAGTGATTTCAAATTCTTTGACATTTTTTGACATTTTTTGATTTATGACATTTTATCTTGGATTTCTTTTTTTTGGAATATTTTTTTTTTTAACTTTTTTTCCAATTTTTTTTTTTTTTTTTTTTAAACATTTTTGATAAAAAAAAAGATTTTTGATAAAAATAAATGAAGATTTTTTTAAAATAAATAAAGATTTTTTTTTTTAATAAGATTTTATTATTTAAATTAAATTATAGGTTAGGTTAGGTTAGGTTAGGTTAAAAAGCACTGAAAAACTTGGGGGGGACGGGGGGGGAGGGGAACCGACCCCCTTCAAACGCGGCATCAACGGGGGTTTGGATCCGGAAAAAAAACACCCATGGGAATTCAGAATCATGAGGGGTCCATACACCCATGGGAATTCCAAATCGATCCAAACACCCATAGGCATTATAAATCCACCGTTCCGGATCCGAAACACCCATGGGCGTTCCAATTCATGGGCGTTTCGGATCAATTAATAGGATTTATAAATCAAATGATACAGATTCCTCATAGGCGTTCCGGATCAGGGGTCGATCCAATACGCCTATGGGGTTTCTAAATCATTTGATCTATATATCCTAATAGGATTTATAAATCAAATGATACAGATTCCTCATAGACGTTCCGGATCAGGGGTCGATCCAATACGCCTATGGGGTTTCTAAATCATTTGATCTATATATCCTAATAGGATTTATAAATCAAATGATACAGATTCCTCATAGACGTTCCGGATCAGGGGTCGATCCAATACGCCTATGGGGTTTCTAAATCATTTGATCTATATATCTTATTATTACCCTACTTAAGTATTATATTTGAATCGTTTATTGCAAAAAGGAGTCTTGTCCACCATTTTAGGCCTAAAAAAGGAAATGGTTTGTTTTGATTTTTCAGAATGTAAACAAACATACGTTATCAAAGCAAAACCAACTTTTTCCACTTTCTAAAATGGTGGACAAGACTCCTTTTTGCAATAAACGATTCATTTATAAAATAAATATTATAAATATTCGTCCACAGTAGCATTTAAAATATAAGATATAAGATATAAAATATAAAATAGCCAATCATTAAGATCACATCTTGATCTTAGGGTCATATTTTTAGATCGTATTTTTAGAATGTCATCATCATCGGATGAAACGGGTTTCAGTGATGATCCACGAAAGTCGTGTGATGATTCCCGGTCTTCGGAGACGAGCAGCTCCGAAGATGAAGCTCAACTGATGAAGAATATAATTTTAATCACTTAAAGTGTTATTAAAATTCTAATCAGTTAGGATGGACCGTTTTTATTGATTCTTAAAGAGAGTTTTGGAGAAATGCTGCATTATAAGATCTGTACCTTAGAGTAGAACCAGACCAAGTCCGTTCAGCAACCTCATCTTTTTACTTCAGACCAGACTTTACAAAATGGAGTCGCATTATGTAAGACCAATGCTAACTGGTGCAGAGACCCTCAATTAGGAGAGACCAGACCAGACAGAAAAATGATTTTTTTACTAATTTTCTCTTGTTAAGCACATTTTCTTAATGTGACCATTTGTATATAGCATTAATGGCCGTGCAACAACTACAAGCTTTTACAGTATTCTTCCTCCAGGAATAAAGCTAAAAGAAAAACTCCTAGTCGTCTAGCGCCTCCAGTTTCCTTTAAAGCTAGCCAGCCTTCACGTTCAAATTTTGGAATGATCGACGAAAATAGAGTTTGTTTAAAATCTCCGTTAATAGATCGGAAAAATGGCCCGCTCGGGTCACAAAAAGCCAATCCCACTTCAAAGTGGTGTGATCAGGAAATCAGTCATGTACCTAATTGGCGGGCTAACGGGTCTCTGGAGCACGGAAGGTAAGGCGCGAGGTGCCGTGCTGAGTCCTTAATGCGAACCGTGCACAAACAGTGCCGCCGCGAACGGTCCCTTGGGGGCACCGGGCGAAACCCCTATGAACCCCCAATGTATATATCCTTGTATTCACACTGGAAGCTCTGTGGGCATTGACCGTGTACCCTCTATATGGAACTATATGGAACCATCAAATATAAATCAAATTTTTTAAGAATAAAAAAATCGATTTCGAATTAAAAGCCCAAAAAAGCTAAAAACAAGTTAAATAAAGTCGAACCTTCATCACTGACTATCTAATTGAGCTTGTGTGTTTTTTTCTTCATTTTCATGTTTTTAAAAACTGAAATCGAGATCACAACTCGTGAATGTATGAACTTCCAATGTGATCTCGATTTCAGTTTTTAAAAATATGAAAATGAAGAAAAAAACACACAAGCTCAATTAGATAGTCAGTGATGAAGGTTCGACTTTATTTAACTTGTTTTTAGCTTTTTTGGGCTTTTAATTCGAAATCGATTTTTTTATTCTTAAAAAATTATTTTTAGCTTTTTAGTTTCTGCTTTAGGGTAATTATCTAACCAAGTCAACATTAGAATTTATTTTTGGAAAATTTTCTTTTAAAAAACAATTTTTTTTTTTTTTTTTTGCATTAATATTTTCTATTTGTTTTCCTTTTATTTAAAACTCAATACCAGAAACTGTAATCATTTTATAGTGGTATTTTCACTTAAAAGTGAAAAATTTGCTAGACCCTCGGAAACGTACAAATTATTTTTTATACCTAAAACTACGTTCCTAAATGTTTAATTTTGAGTAATCCAAGCCGCTATTTGTTCATTAAATGCAGTAAACAGTAATATAGCTCACCTTCACGCAAAAAAATTAATTTATAAAGATTTAGTTCTTTATAAACAGTAGCCATTTTTTTTTCTGATCTACTTTTGTTAAGAATAACCTTTTTTCCTTCGAAGAAAAAAAAAATTCTAGGCCTATACGAAAATTTAAATTTGGCGATTTCAAAATTCTTAAATGATTTAAAATTGATAAACACATACTATTTGATCTCACTCAAATGAAAGCTAAGGTCATACAATTCTTATTACCTGATTTTCTATCATTTTTAACTAAAAACATCGACATATTTGTATTTACAAACAATTTTTTTTAACTGATTGAAGTTTGGCGATCCTATAATTTTTTTTAGTTTGCACCAATGATAAATTTAATTGTAAATACCTCAATACTTTTAAGAAATGGCTACCGGTACCGTTATATCATTTTTCATTTCCGCAGCATGAGAAAAAAAAAAAAAAAAAAAAAAACAATATAACTAAAGCCATGTTCCTCTTTACTCACAACAAAAACGCTCACCCATAAAGTTAATTTTATTATTGTACTTAAGAGCTCAAACAACGTGAATATGAATGCAGGCCAAAACGATAAGACGAGTCGCAAACAGCTTTTTTCAAACAACAACATTCAATCATAAGAAGACCTTTAAGTACATACATTCTTCCCACCTTCTAACCGTCTTCCTACTGTATTAAATGTTTTATGATTTGAGGATTTTTAACTTTATTTTAAGAAGATCCACAACATCATGTATTGACGGTTCCGTTTTTTCGTTTTGTTAGGATTTTTTTTCCGCGTGACAGAGATTCAAAAAAAAAAAAAATATATATATATATATATACACAAATCCAGTCGCCATCGAACACATGGAATCTCCTTCTTTCTACGAAATCGATTAACAAATCAACAAACGGTCTAAATCGTGAGCGTGCAAAATGCCCTGCGGGAAACCCTCAATGGTAAGCCCAAACAATCAAACTCCGACGGAGGTCGATCTAATAGACCAAACCTCCAATAAACCGGAGAAAACGACCGGAAAAGCAACGGAGCCATCCAAATTCCCTGCCAATCCGCTCGCAGGACTTTAACAACTTATATAGCTCCTTCAATTGAAGAGCTTCCTCTTCTTATTGGTAATGATGGTCCCAAATATTACAAGTCATTTTATGATAGAAAGCTAGTGCAAGTGAAAAATTTACCGGACCGGCAGGTGACAACCGGAAGAAGATGAAGAGGTTGAGCACGACCCGATTGTTTGATAATTTCACCATTACAAGCACCCAATTTTATTTGATAAAGCAATGAAGTATTAAGATCGCCTATCAAAACCCAAAAATTATTTTGCTACTTTATGAGGCATAAAATACATTTTTTAAAATAAAGTAAAGTAAAGTAAGACTAAATCTTTTAAGTTACATTTCCCAGACAGAAAGCTTTCATGTCGTCCACATTTTTTTTTTTTTTTTTTTTTTTGCTTACAACCTCCTCTAAGACCTAAATATTTCCGTCTGTTATCTTATAAGAAAATGTAGATAGGGTGATTTTTTCTGGGACGGCAGCACTATGCTCCTTTTCCTAATAAAAGAGAACAAATGTAAGCGGCACATGTATGTTTTATTACGTGATACCGTACACAAAGTTGAGCCCTGTATTTTTTAAAACTCATTCCCTTCTAGATCTCCCCCCTCCCCATCCAAAAAAGACCTTGTTAGGCACTTGCTAAATCGTTGGGAATTTTTCCATTAGAAGTAAATTCAAAATTCAAATTTTTAATTTAATTTAATTTCGTTTACATTACTGTAAAGGGCAATTAAAAAACCAGTATCATGAATACTGCGTCGACCTCAACTAAAATACAGTTTTCAGAGTGGGTACGATTCGCGAGGCAGTATATAATTAAGACATATGGTGGCAAATAAAAAAGTTGCAAAAAAAAAAAAAAAAAAAAAAAAAAAAAAAAAGCTTTGCAGGTGTTTTACGGTTTCTCAGACCTCAAGAACTGGACCTACAACAACAATAACATCCACCCAATCTTTTTTATATTTTGCTAAAATTTCAGTCGCAAAAAAATTGCAATCCCAAACATTTTTTTTTTTTATTATTCTTTCTTTTGCATTATTCCAGAAAGACCTTGTCACACTTCAAAGTGATTCACCACGAACTTTGAAGTATGTTTTTTTTGTTTTATTTGAAAATAGGATTAAGTTCGATTGTATATTTGCAGTGTAGGATTCTAATTAGAATTGGAGATGTGGGATGAATTAAACGCCTGATTCAGTCATAATTAAAAAAAGAATTTTTATTATTCCGAGTGAGAAACCAAAAACGAAAAACTTTACAATTTTTATTTAGCATATTAATAGGTTTCGCGTGTTTTTTTTAAAAAAAGATGACATAAACGACAAAAACCTACGATCAAGTTCGCTTATTACACCCTTATAACAAATTACCACGTCACGCGAAAATTTTCCTGTTTCGAAATCCGTTTTGCCAATAATTCAGTACCCACACTGAAAAACAATTCAAACTAATAACATACAACAGTAAATAACATACATAACTTCCAGGTACTCATAAGCCCCGGTGCAAAATATCATTATCATAATGCCAAGGCGGGAGGTGTACAACTTATTAAAATTAATTATTATCATTTCAACACTTTGCTAATCCGCAGAAAATAAATCCGTAAAGCTGCACGAAAACCCATCACCGCAACATAAATTCCTTTGCGCGATTTCTATTTTTATGTACAATATTACCCACAAACAATATACAAAAACAACATTCGATTACAATTTAACATAACTAGATTTTTTTTTTTTTTTGAATTATGAGTTGTGGGCGATCTTCGAAAATTATAATTTCGGATCGAATTGCATCGATGCGATAAATAAAAAAAAGAAGAAAAAAAAAAATATTTGCATGTACGTCATCCTGGAAAAGCTTTTTTACGTTTTTCCTCTTCGTTAAACGCAAGCCGCAACATCTTTTAAATGATGTTAATCATCTGTTTACCCACTCGATAAACATAAAAGTAATGACGGATTGTCGAAAATGGAATTCGACACCTACTCCCTAACCTTGAAAAATATTATGGAACCAGATCTTAATCCTGACTCATCCTTGACACTGAGTACGTTTTCGAAATAGTAAAAAAAAGCGGAAATACACTTCGTTGGAATTTTTCCGGTAAAACAAAAACGTATTCAATATTCCTGTCAAGAGCTAGCGAGGATGCGAATTACGATCCACGTCATAAAACGTAACCCTTATTTTAAATTTTTCATATCGTGCAAATACGAATCCACCCTTTTAAAAAATTTACTGAAAAAAAAAACTGCTAATGAGTATTGTTTGCTAAGGCTTGGTAGATTCCAAATAATTCATGCACATATTATCAATTTGATTTATAGCATAAACATAATTAGCATATTTAGGCGGATTAAAAAAAAAAAAAATTGTCATATCCAGTTGGAGCGTAAATTTAAAACCGGCAAGGTCGTGCTACGATGATTAATTCGATTCTGCGAAGAAAGTTAAAAGGTCACCGCAAAAGAAAAGAGAGAATTTAACACCAGGGCAGTGACATTGTCGGTTTTCAATTTTTCAATTTTCCGCTCGGTTTCAAAACAATCCGCGAACGCATAATAATAGATATTATGAAACTATAATATAAAGAGGAAAAGAAATTAGAATTATAATCAGATGACTATTGAAGATTTAATTTTTTTTGAAGTAACAATTAGCTTCCTGTTAAACTGGTAAAGCTGGGATAGTTCGCATCAAAAACAAAAAATTACTGCAGAAACCCATAAACATATCCTGTCATTAATTCAATAAAACAACAAGACGTATATATTTTTGTTAAATCGTATTTGTTTCAAGAGCATGGAAATGGGAGTATCGAGCCACGGCTATTTCATGAACTGGAAGACCCGTATCTTGTTCTTTTATTTCATTAAAGGAGCAGCAATTCGTTTAACCTTTGAACCGGGTTAAATTCAATTCATTCATATCTCTTCAATTCGTGACAGGGACCTCCCAACACCGCGTGTACTGTACACTTCAAATTAAAAGATATTAATATGATTGAACTTATTTAATAAATACATGAAAGTCTTTTTTATTTCATTTAGAAAAAATTAAGAATAGGCTTCACTGATACCGAAAAGAACGGCTGTTTTGTCCAATACTTGATTTATGGTGAAAAGGTCCAAATTTAAAGTATCTGATGAACTCCTCCGATTTTTCCTGGAATTTTTGGTGCAAGTTTCAACTTGCCTGAAATATATGAGAAGCGGGAAAATAATTTCCAAAAAAACCTGCGTCGAAAAACTTTGATTTTGTTTTCCTGGTTCGTATATTTACTTGAAACATGTTGAAACTTGCTCAAAAATACTTGGAACAAGTTGAAACTTGCTCAAAAGTACTTAAAACAAGTTGAAACTTGCTCAAAAATACTTGGGACAAATTGAAACTTGGTCAATTTTCAACGAACCTTTTCTTGCAACAAGTTGAAACTTGCTGCAAGAAAAGGTTCGTTAGATACATAAAATTTTAGTTTTTTCCCCGTAAATCGAGTGTTAGACAAAACAGCCAGTTCTTCCGCCATTTCGCGAAGGCTCCTTTTAAGGAAAAACGATATACGAATGTGATAAATCGTGAAAAAAAAATCGGTAAAATTGAAATAAGATAATAAATTCAGCGAGTAAATAAGGCACGGATGAAGTAGGTTTCTTTCGCACAGGTCTCGATGCATTAAAGTACTCCCAGTCATTCATTATTTATATTTACATTTTTTTTCCACAGGTGTAAAATAGTAGAGGATCGCAGTGGCAAGGATTTGCACTCATAGTGAAGATTTTAATTTTAAGCAGATCACTACCCCTGGAAAGTATTAAAAATTAAATGATAAAAATGTCTACCGTCACCAGCCAATAATCGAAAGTTACTTCTGAACAATGAAATCAAGCCCGACCCTCATCATCCAAAAATTTAACGACGATGAAGATAAAATGCCTAAAAGAAAGATCGTTAAGGAAGGTTTACAGGCTCGTGAAATGAGCTGAGAAACCGCGGTTGATCTCTAATAAAACATATATAAAAATTATATAATTGCAAAGAAACCGCAATAATAGCCACAATTTGATTTTCAATCACGGCAATTTATGAATATAGAACAAAATAAGAGTTGCTCTCAATCTTGGTTGTGGAGATCCAAACTTAGTGAGATGCAATCCAACTCATTTGGGGGCAACGTAAAAGTAAATAATTAGCGCAGTTTGCTTTGTAGGAATATTAAATCGCATCCAGTTTGGATCATTCTGGAATATTGTAATTACTATTATAAATCAGTACCTCAGAGTAGAACTGAGCCAAGTTCATCCAAGCAACGTAACTTCGTCGCAAGTCGCAATTCGTAAATATTACATTATTTCAACGGTTGGCAACATTAGCATTTGCAAGGGTTGGCATTTTAGTTGCGTCTTCTGCTCGTATAATTTTTGAAGGAAACCAGATTAAAACAAGCAGAAGACATAAATTAGCATTGAAACAATATACAACTTACGAAATGCGACTCCATTTTGTAAAGTCGGGTTTTAAATAAGAAATAACGTTGCTTGGATAGACTTGACTCAGTTCTATTCTGAGGTACAGAAATGTTAAAAGTCACTACGAGTAAGCTCTTAAACGTGTCGAAAAGCAAGTGATCGTATCATACGATACATGCGATTCAGTTAAATGGTTCTGAAAGAAGTCCCTACTGCACATAATAGAAGTACAAGAAAATAAGAAAATGAAACCAGAAGCTCCATTTATTCGGTGTGTATAGAATCGTTAGATTCTAACCAACGGTGCTATACACACCAAATGAATGGAGTCAGAGAACGATTAAGTAGGACTCTGGTTGAAAAAGATTTTACAATGATTCAAGATGCCTCAGCCTCAGCCATAAAAATATTGGGGTGAAGCTGTATTTCTGCAGAATCATCAGCTTCAGAATCAGAATTCAGCTATCTGAAGAATCATTCTCCGACAAAAACAGTATGGGACAAAACTCCAAAGGAAGCTTGGACTGGTAAGAAAGTCGATTTAGAACACTTAAATAGTTTTCGACATAATTAATCATCAACAATGTGCTCGATTAAGTGCATCCGGAACCTTCATTACCAAAATTACATTACACTCCTCAGTAACGCTGTAGGTTCTAAACAATAAATCTGCACGCCAGAGTAGAATTTGATAAGACCCATAAAAATTTCTCATCTGATAAGAAAATTTATTCCAATAAGAATAAATTTTCTTGCAGATTTATTGTTTAGAACCTACAGCAAGCAAGCCCTATACAAATTTTGTAAAAAATTTAAATAAATATTTCACTTCTACACAAGGATGCTAAGATTCTTCTTACAGGCCTAGGTCAGCAGACGAAATCTATAGACAGCCAGCTCCCCTACCCTACCAAATCAGTTGTAGATTTTTTTAACAGAACACTGGAAAAATCATCAACAATCCCAGATGTTCAATGACAATTAGTTGATGGACCAAAATTAGATAGAAGATTGCACTGCACTCTCTCTCCTTCTCTTCCCCACATCTTACTCAATTCCTTTTTGTTCATCCCGTCACGTCCTTACACTCCTCAGTAACGCTTCAACCACCTACTTTCATCATATATGGGTTACCACCAACCTACTTTACGTCTTAATTTGTCCGTATAAAAACATACTCAAGGACTGGATGAATCTTTTTAATATTCAAATCCAGTTTCACAACATCAAATAACATACAATCCTAGTTTTAAAAAAAACTTTTTACCAGAGCAATGTCCATCAAATCGTAAGGGGATTAACAATAATATACAAGACTTTTATCTTAAAATATTTAGACTACGTTAAAAGTCAATATTCCTTATACGGATTTAAATCTTGAAATCTGTCACATTAGTACTAAAAAAAAAAAAAAAAAAAAAAAATACCATAGTGGGATTGTTATGCTAACAACCTTGACGCCACGAGTATCGATTAATAATCAAAAGGCGTGGACATTCCACAGTTTGAAACATTTTGAAGATGTCATTCTCTTACCTTCCCATTATAGATTCCCTCCCAAATTGGATCATCCCACCCCCCGGATGACGATGAAGAACCGCGACGTCCCATATCCCATGAATTCCTCCTGTAATCCAAAGAATCCGTCGAAAACAATCTTTTCCTTCGACCGGATCCGTTGCTTCCGATCGAATCTTTCCTCGACGATCCGATAGAACTTATCGAGTCCCGCCTTAAAGAATCTTTTCGAATGTTCCCGGTCGACGACGCTATCGAATCTCTCCTCAGATTGGAAAAGGAATCCCTTCTTAAATTATTCGTGGATGATGTCGTTGATTCTTTTCTCAAAGTGGAAGGGAAATTCGAGGGATGAATTTGAAGATCCGGGCTCCTCGCCGGAGGTAAACCCAATCCGTAACTATCTCTTTTAATCAAAGGCGGATGATTGTGTATTACGTGCAAGGCAGGCATGGAATCCCTTCGAACCGTGACACTTCGATTTCCCAAACCAAACCCAAACCCGGCCGTATTCGAATTTCTCCGATTCGCATTTAAAATATTCCCAAGGGAGCCCCTCCGGTCCGTGTACCCGTTGCTTTCCTTACGGTTTTCCTTCCCGTGGACATCGCAATTTTTATCCGGTTTCGTCTCGATAACGGCAGCTTCGAAACTTAAACTTTTCTTCCGATTGGAACCGTCCGTTTCGTCTAAATTAACGTTTTCGAAAAGAGCTTCCAACCGGCGCAGAGCCGCAGCGGAAGAAGCCGCGGTTGTCATAATTAATATAATTTTTTTTTTTACTTCCACTAAATTAAATGAATGACTTTTAAAAGATCATTAGAACTTTAACCTCTTACAACCGGCACAACCCAGAGCATAAGTAAAATGATACCTCAAAAGAGGAAAAAAAAGTAATAATTATGATTTAACGCAGTTTATAAACGTGAGAAAATTTTTAAACGGTAATTATCGGTTTTATAAAATTAAAAAAATTTAAACGACCACTCACAAAACAAACAAAAATTTTAAACAATAGAAACTGCTAACCACCAAGACGCATAAACAACTACTGTGCAAAACGGCGATATACTTGTACGTACAAGTTTCATGTGAGATTTCAAGGGCGGCATTTCGCTTCTTATCTAGAAACAGGATACGAATCCAAAATGATTTTCGAAGGAACCAAGTTTTATATATGAAAACTATCCGCGGTGAATTAGCCGGGACCCATCCTGTTTTCACCCCGCCCCCTCCCCCATTACCCTTTTCTTTAATAACCAATTTCCTGTGAAAATTTTCTTCGCCCCATTATACTGCAGAACAACTGCGGGTATAAATCCTGTTCCCATGGGATGATTTTTTTTTAAATGCCAAAGTTAATACATTTAGCTTATCGTTTTAATCCCGTTGAAACTTGAAAGGGAGAAAAAGTTAATTCTTGGTTATGCCATCTTTGGACGAAAATACCGCGAGTGACTCAATGCCGTTTACGTTGTGACTTATCATAGATGCTATATAATTTTATTGTACACATATCTATTAATTTGTTATTACTTTTGTAAACATCGATAGCTGGGTTTTTGATGGAGGAGGCAGAGCTGTACTTACACTAGTTAAATGGATTCCATCATCTATCAGTGGAGCCTACATACAGTAAGAACATTAAAATGCGGCCATTTTTAATTTAAGATTTTTAAGAATTCGCACTGCCAGCTTAGCGAGAATTCGGCGATGCCAGCTTTTCCGTCTCGCTAAAAATTTGAAAATTTTTAAACGGCAATTATCGGTTTTAAAAAATTAATCGATCACAAATTTGAATATTTGAAAATTAAAAAAAAAAAATCAGCCATATCTTATAATTTGCTTAGGTCGCCAAACAAATAGCGTCGATAACGTTTTTTTAAAAAAATTGGATAATTGGCAGCACCAGTACTTTTGTATGTATTAAAAGGTAATCATCAGGTTGTAGCCAGTAGCCTAGTTCATAGCGCGCTCGACTGTCGATGCGACGCATCGTGCTTCTACCCTAGTTCACAGCTAGCAATTTTTCTCAGGTCAAAACTAGTCAGAAAATCAAAGGTCACCACCCCTCGGAAGGCAATGGCAAACCACCGAGCTGTAATTGTCTAGTAAATCTCTCAAAAATAGCCGTTCGGAACCGGCGTTAAACTGTAGGCCCCATATGCCTGTGAGCGCACGCACAGGTATATGTGAGAGATCACGCTCGTAATCCAGTAAAGGACTAAGAAGAAGAAAAGGTAATCAGTAGGGTGGATCGAAAAACACGAATTTTTAAATTTAAAAATGCCACAATGCTGGGACGGAAAAAAAAGAAAGGTTTTTCATTCATCGATCGCGACCTTAGTACCAAAGAGTGCTATCACTTTTTGATTTTTCGTAAGCTAAATATAGAAAATATTTTTTAGATAGCACCCTTTGGTTCTAACGCGAGGAACATGTATTCTATTTTGGAAAGTAAGTATGAGTATTGATCAATTAAGTAGTATACTAACATGATTCCATTCTTTACAGACTTATGCTTGGAACAAAACATGGACAGCATTGACATAGACAAAACATGGACATATTACAGCACAATTGAAAATTACTTAAAAAATTCAAAAACAAGGATGGATAGGGCCGGGCCGAAAGCAAAAAATGAAAATATAAAATTAAAAAACTTGACAATTCAATTTGAATCGTTAATTTGAAAAAGGGGACATGTCTTTTGTTTACCTTATGAGACATGCCCCCTTTTTCGAATTAACGATTCATTTAGAAATAGAAAATTTGTAAACTGATATTAAAGACCTGTATTTTAATATGATTCCATTCTTTAGAATTAAGCTTGGAACAAAACATTGATGACTGTTACAGCACAATAATAGATTACCTGAAGAACTCAAAAACAAGGATGAATAGGGCCGAAAGCAAAATATGAAAATATAAAATTAAAAAACTTGACTATTCAATTTGAATCGTTAATTTGAAAAAGGGGACATGTCTTTTATTCAACTTATGATCGAGACATGTCCCCTTTTTCAAATTAACGATTCATTTAGAATTAGCAAAATTGTAAACTGTAAAGGGGACATGTCTCGATCATAAGGTGAACAAAAGACATGTCCCCTTTTTCAAATTAACGATTCATTTAGAATTAGCAAAATTGTAAACTGATATTAAAGACCTGTATTTTTTCATGAAAATGAAAAGAAATAGGTACCCGAAAATTGTTAAAAAAATTCTTTTATGATTTCGTCTCTGATTGCCTACAATCCGTCTCGTATTTTGACTGATCACCTTTTTTTTTTTATGGGTATGTCGGTTATGTAAACAATGTCCAACGATACATTATTTAATGTGTTCATAAACTCATAATAAGCATTGTTCAGCTTTTTTAGGAATTTTTTTATTTAAATGCACTGTTTATTAAACAGTGCATTTAAATAAAAAAATTCCTTACATATTCACCTTAAACAGTTTCAGAAAATATCTGAATATAATTTATTTTCACCCACGAATCACGATTTGCAGACCGAAAAACAACCAGACGATAACACAGCATATAAACAAAGGATGAATATTTCTTATTTGAAAGCTAAAGGGAGCTTGGGCTCAGGCTCTTTTTAGAACGGATTTTGGGTTGGGTTGGGAATAAAAAATGTGCACCGAGCACAATGAAAAAAAAGTAAACATTTGGCAAATTAAGGCTGTGGAGTAAGAAAAAATGATCGTAGCAGAAAACATTTAGCACGTACAGTGTACTGTATAATCCAATGTTGACTGACAGTAAAACCACGAAAACATTAGGGCCGTATTTTGATGCGAAAAATTTCACTTCCTATCAGAAATTTTTCGGAATTTTCAAAAATGAAGACGGTTTAAAGAAAATGAAGCCATTTTTTTTATTTATGAGCAAAAAACAGCTGTTATTAAACTCTCTAAACCTCTTGCGGCTCATTTATAAGAAAATGGCTCCAATTACTGTAAAACTGAACTTATTTTTTAAATTAGCGAACATTTTCCGTTATGGTCAATCTGGAGGCTAAAATGCCTCTTGACTTTTCCGCGCTGTGGCATTTTCAAATTCAAAAAATCGTGTTTTTCGATCCATCCTAGAATTAGCGCTTTCTACAGGTAAAGTTGGAACTGAATTTTCAATATTAAAACATGCAAAATTCAAAAAAAATTAAACAACGTTTTAAATTTCTCTGAATTTTTATCATTTATTTATTGAATTTTCGATGTGTTTTAGCACTGAAGATGGAACGTTCGTTCCGAAAAGGCCTGTTGTAGTCACCCAAATAAATAATTTATTAAAAATAAATGAATTTATATGAATTATAAATTAATTTTTATTAAAAAAATCATCGCAAATTGACTAAGCTTGAAAATTTGTTATCCTTTACTCAGCCGTAGAATAAGATTGCAGTTTATATTAATTCTTCAAGATATTTTCCATTAATCCAAACGGAACCCTCAATCCGATTTTTCGTCAGACGCATCGGGCCCTTAGCCAGAACAAGGAGTGGAGCTCACAGTTTTCCGGGGAGGATTCCAAGCGGCCGCTTATAACATAAATAATGGGGAAAATACATCGGCGGAAAAATTTTCCAGAAGGGAAAAGCGTAAGAGTCACTCTTTTGGCTACGGGCTCGGGACACATCAATCCATTTAACGCACGAGAAATCTCCAATAAAATTTTTTTACGAAAATCAAATGGAAATCTTTCAATGACATCAAAGAAACCCTGCAATGACCAAACCTTTAAAATTTGCAAAAAAAAAAAAAAAAAAAAAAAAAAAAAACTACTTAACACATAAGCCAACCGTAAGATAAGATCTATCTCAGAATGCAAAAAATTAAATAAAAATAAAAAAAAAAATCTTGCTTCTCCATATTAAGTCACCCAGATCTGCTCAGCTCGATCTATTAGGAAATGGGAAATGAAATGAGAATTCTTTTTGTTTTTATTATCACAGTCATATGAGTCACGTTGACTCGTGCAATTTATACGGTTCGAGTATGGTCAATTTCTGTCGCATCTCTTGTTTTTACAGGAAGTAAATTTAAAGTTAACAACCGAAAAATTGCAAATAAGAAAATGAAAATAAAAATCTCGTTCATCCATATGGCTTCCCTTAGAAGGTATTTATTTCCTTTTGCGTTAATTCACATTCGCAATGTTTAATTTAAAGAGAAAAAGATAGAGAAAGAAAGAGGAAAAAAAGAAAAGAAAATAAAATAAAATAAAATAAAGCAAAAAAAAAAAAAAAAAAAAAAAACTTTTTGTTCTTTTAATTCAGCATCATCATGAATCGGAATCGGCTACGCCTTGAAAATGCCGTATAGACTACCAAGTCACACCAGGTACGTTAAACTGATCTGCCATCTACCGGGATTTCAGCGAACCAAGTCATTATAGAACAGTTCCAAAACAGGTTTTTTTATAAATATTCAATGATCTGTGTACAATTCTTATCAGGAACTTATAATTTACACACACACACGCACGTGGATAATAAAGAAAAAAAATTAAATACCGAGTAAATGACGTGACGGTCATAATTCAAGAAATATCCAAAATTTAAGAAAAAAAAAAAAAAAAAAAAAAAAAAAAAACAAGATTTTAACTCTTGACTTACCTTAATTGTATCGTAGTGCTCGGCAGATGGGTCATAGGTTTGGTTCCTATTTCCAGAAATACCATTAACTGGAGGATTGGCGGGTGCCACAGGTACCTTGGTTGATGAACCTGTTCTAACGACTACGGTATTAGATGAGGCTCTATTTGGAGTGGACGACGATGGTGGCCTCGAACTGAAACAAAAAGGAAGGATGATTTATGCAGATGTAAAGGAAGCGATGAAAAACGTACCGAGCAATAAAACATTCATTATGTTTTCTTAAAAATTAAAAATAGTAGCAATTAATCAATCATCATGTACTCCATTACAAGCGAATAATGGGTCAAATACGCCTTGTGAACTTGAAAAACCCCATCGACAAAACATTTCAAATCCATTTTTTATTATGAAGACGTCAATCAAATGAAAAATAAAAAAATTCTGGCGAAAGAAAAAAAAAAGTAAGCCTTAAAGGTCTTGGGTCATTTGGCGATATCCGTGTTTAAGGAGCGTCTGATCTCCATAATTGAAGGTATATAATGTTTATGAGAATCAAAGAGAAAAAAAAAAATTTTTTTTTCTCCATGTGAAATTCAAAAATGTCTCATGATGACCTTCTAAGTTCACATCCGTAATCATTTTAGCTTTGATAACCACGATTTAACTCCCGTTTTTTATTTTTTTCTCTTTTTTTTTTCTTTTTGCCTTCTAGTGTGTTTTATGATATTTACGTGATATTTCCCGCGAATAGAGTTATAAAAGGGAACCTCACATACTGTAAATCCTAAATATGTGAGGGGGAATGAACGTGAAAATTATTCATTATGAATACGAAATCATGTATGCCGACACTCGTTTTCAAGAAAAAAAATGGTATTTATAAGCTTTACAGTGTTCAGGACTCGTGGCTGCATTCAGTGTGAAATTTTACGGAGAAAAGCAAGGGATAAAAAGGTTAAGGACAGATATTTTTCAAAAAATGTCAGACTAATTTTTTCGTAATATTAAAAAAAAAGTTGGTTCCTGACTGTCCGTACGATAAAGTGATGCAAAATGTGAATGAAATTTTTGAAATATAAAATACAGACACGGACTGGGAACTTTTGAGGGCGCCAGCTAAAGCATTTTTAGAGGGCGCCTGTTGTCTTGCAGGGCCCCTCTTCCTCCATATTAATTTTTTTAAAGGATGTTTACCAAAAAATGAATACGAAATTTAGGTCATTTTTAAGTTCCATTTGCTAGGAAATTTAGGTCCAAAAATTATTCGATGCAGGCAAAATAAAAAGAGGCATCCAGAAGGATAAAAACTTAATTTGGTTGAACTCACTGGTTTTTTTTATCATCCCAGAAATCTAGAAGTGAAAGGGGGTATCTTATTCTTAACTCTATGAGCTTTTGAGCTGACATTAATTTTTTTATCATTTTTGGGGTTTTCTAAGAATTAAGTGTTTTAATTACTTAATATCGAGCGGGGGAAAATTTGTGAAAAATTCAACGTAAATGTAAAAACTTAAGCCATTTTGATAGTATAAAAACTTACTTTTTTTTTCATTCATTGCCAGAGGTTCAAATGACAAAAATTCTTGTATTAAAAAAAAAACCCGATTTACAGGAATATTTTTATTATTTTTTACTATTTTTAATATTTTATACTTTTACTATTTTGCTTATATTAAAAAAAATTTTATTTTATTTTTTCGTTTTGTAACAATAAAAGAGCCTTTTTTCTAAAAAAAAAAAAAAAAAAAAAAAAAAAAAAAAAAAAAAAAAAAAAAAAGGCGCACCAGGAAAATAACGGTAGCTCGGGGCGGCAGTCCGTCTTTGTATAAAAATTTTGCTCATTTGGAAGAATACGATAGGATCTGTTACGCATTTCAAGAGCTAAAAAACCTTTCCGTGAAGTCAGCAGTGGCAATTAATATGAAAAAAATTTTTTTTTTCTCAAGATCAAATTTCGAACGTCATATCTTCAGAAAGCTCAAATTTCGAGAAGAACTTGAGGTAAGTTTTAAATTCCTAAATTGAAAAAAAAAAAAAAAAAAAAAAAAAAAGGACGTGAATCCGGCAGTGTTTCATATTTACAAAATTTTAATATGTTTTCTTTCACAGGAGAAAGCTTAAACACTCAAGAGTTGTGTCTGCTGAAAGCTCGAATTCAGTAAAATGACATATCGAAAACACGAATTTTTTGAATTTGAAAATTCCACAGATCGGAAAAGTTGCATTTTAGCCTCCATATTAACCTTAATTATTTTTAGAGTTTTTAGAGACCGATTTCTGCTGCCCCAAAGTTTTTTAAAGTTTCATAAGGGCTTAAAAAATCAGAGCCGTATTTTGGTGCGAAAGAGTTCATTTCCTATCGGAAATTTTCCGGAAATTTCAAAAATGAAGACGGTTTTACAGAAATCGAAGCCAGTTTTTATTTATGAGCAAAAAACGGCCGTTACACACCTTTACTAACATATAAAAAATGGCTCCGAATACTGTAAAACTGACTTCATTTTTTACATCAACGGAAAATATCCGATAGGAAATGAACTCTTTTGCATCAAAATACGGCTTTAACACTTTCGGCCCTTACGAGACTTTGAAAAACTTTAAGCCTCCGGGAGCAGCAGAAATCGGTCTCCAAAAAATCTGAAAAAAATTAGGATTAATATGGAGGCTAAAATGCAACATTTCCGGGCTGTCGGATTTTCAAATTTAAAAATTCGCGATTTTCGATCCACCCTGATATATGTGTACCTTAATATAACCACACGTATTTTTGTTTTGTAACTAAAAATTTGGGAACATGATTTTTTTAAAGCTCAAATTTAGGGGCATAGAACGGCATTTATTTTGAAATTTGAGTTCTTCATTGTACCCCCTGGGAAGTTAGCCGTACAGAGTTGACAGTGCAAATAATTTTTTTATCTTAAAAGCTCAAATTCTGAAATTTGGGTTTCCTGAAAGTTCAAAAAAGCTCAGAGTCCTATTACAGTTTTTATAATTTGAGCTTTTTTTATTGTACTGCTGACTTCACGGACCCAAAATTTTTCTACACAGTAAAAAATTTTATGTCGAAATCAACATAAATCAACATAAGCAGGTCCACATAATTTTTATGTTGTTTTTGTTTTATGTTTGCCTTATGGGAGAAAAAACATAAAAAATTTATGTGGACCTCTTAGAACATATTTACATAATATTTTTTACTGTGTATTAAAAATGAATTATTTTTGTATCATTCATACAAAAATTTTGATCATGCGTAATTTTTGTAAAGTTTATCCATATTTTTTTTAAGCACCAAGATTTGAATATGCATAATTTTTTAAAGCATGAAATTAATTTTTAATATTTTGTTGATGCCGCTTAAAAACGGAGATTAAAAATTTTTTTTTCTCATGGTTTTCTTGTAAATTTTCGATTTAACAACTCGCAAAAATACCTCTGTTTAAAATTTCGGGATTTTCTTTTTCTTAATCCCAGGATTAAACAGATCCGAGATCCTGAGATTTCAATCTCCAAAAGAAACATATCAACCGCTAATTCTTTAAAATCAATTACATAATTTCTAAAAACATCTTTACACAAATTGTTTTTATCATGTTAGCCAAGCTAAAATTCCCGTCAATGAAATTACTCTGAGTTCGTAAAGGAAAGTAAATCAAACGCATATTTCTGCTTTCAAAGGAAAAAATTTCTACATCAACCTATTTAAAATTTTTTTTTTACAAATTTTTTTCACACACCCTAGAGATTAACCCTTTAACGCCAAAATTTTAGACTTGATTTTTGTACTTTTTTTCGGTATATTTTGGGCCTCAAAGTTAATAAATAATTTCAAAAATGTTCTCGTATCTCATTCATATAAACAGGGGAGCCAAAGGGGGACCGCCGGATATATCCGGTCCTTAAGGGGTTAAATGGCAATCCAGCTTTCATAAAAAGAAACTATCAAAACAAGAATCGTTAACACAAGACGATTTTCGGAGGAGGATGGAAAATGCCTTACGATATTTACGATATATTATGAAAATAAACGATCATAACAGGGCACAAATTAAAAAATCTTAAGAGTAGCAATTAAATTTAAAATAATTAACAAACTGTCTAGAAAAAATATTAAGAGGCGACTAACGTAAAATGGGTGTTATTACAAATGAATGAAGAGCAAAGAACGACCTTAAATTTAATATTAAGATCATTCCGAAAAATTCACATAAAAACATAAAACTTCCGAGTACAAAACTGGAATTCGAATTTTTACGATTATGATGGTCTCAAAAAAAAAAAATTTAAACTCATCCTAAATATTAAAATTATTATAATCTAATTTTACAGCAACATTTTTCCTCGCTTTCTTCAAATTGTTCTATTTTTACAAACTATATTAATAAAAAAATAAAAAATAAAATAAAAAGTGCACCAAAATAACTACTTTTCTAAAAAAAAAAAAAATTCCTAATTATTCCATTTGCGGTCTTAAAAAAAGAAACTACATACATCATGCTAATATTTACACGAACCATTTTCGATTTCATACATAATTAGTAAAAATTATGTCCAAAAAAAAAAAAAAGAATAATAATAAAAAAAATAATCCGCCGTTTTTGGTTTAAACCCCGCTTTCCATTTAACCCTTTTACTACTATTCCATTACTAATCACGAGCCGATTTTACCGCATAATAATAATTGCACATTCTAGAGTAGCATCTAATAGAGGAGAAACGTTCCATCAAAAAAAACCAGAGAATCACACAAAAGACTCGTTACCTAGGAACGTGAATCATTCTTTTTGTCCGATTTCGCAATGAAAATGATCTTTTTTTTTTCATCATTTAAACGATCATCATTATTAACTTCATACCATGGTCCGAATTCAAACGAGAATGAAAGTTCTTCTTTTTTTTTCTCATTTTGTATTTTTACTAATGTTTTCTATCCCGGTGAAAGTCCTTCAAGATAAAAATAAAAATAAAAACAAAAAAAACACGACCAAAATGGAATTTAATAATTCGTGTAAGAAACGTATGTCGAGATCAGAATCTATGAGGAATTTTTTTCCAAGAAAAGAAAAAAAAAAAATGCTTTAAAAATATATCTATTAAAAAATCCTTCAACTGACGTTAGTTTCTCATTCGACTAACTTTGCCTGCTGTTTATCAATGAAAAATAAAATAAAATAAACAAATTACTGCCAAATCCAGGAGATTCGGATTTTGGCAACGGTTAAAAACATTGAAGTGAATACGGATTTTTGGTAGCCCTCGAAGAATTAAAAAAATTCAGATTTGGTGCTTCATGAAAGGAAGTCAAAGGCGAAAAGCTAGGAAAATGCTAATGTAACGGCCAATGGCCGTTCAAATAGCATGTAACCGCAATATGCCAGCGCAAAACTTGCTATCTGACAAGAATTATCTTTAGAAAAAATTGAATAGAAAGAGTTCTCTTTGGACAAATAAATTATTTCCAATTGTGGCACATGCCAGGCAAACGGAGAAGTGAACTGTCTTGCTCTGAGTCAATTAAATTGACATTCGGCTCAGAATTAAATATGCAATGTCCTGTCTCCATTGGCCAATTAATCGAAGGGTACAATTAATTGCCTGTATAAGTTCGAAATTCAAGGCTAATTCTAGGTTTTAAAGGTTTTAAAGGTTGGTAGACACCCAGAAAAAAAAAGTAGTAGCAGAAGAACAAAATTTAAAAATATACAGCATTTCCGGTGGTACAATTAATTTTACCCTCCAATTAATAATTGTCCACTTGAGATAAGATCACATTTCACAAAAAAAAAAAAAAAATTAAAATTCCCAATTTCAGCGGGAATGAGAAAAGTGTCGGAATTAAAGAATGTCTAATTTCTCCAAAAGTAGAAAAAAAAAATTATACAGCGGAAAAATCCCGTAAAATCTACTACTGAAACAATATAATGAGTATCTATCGAATAGGGTCGGGTCGCCTAAATGTAAACACTCCCGAAATGTCAACACCCCTTATTTTTTCCTAAGTAAAAAGCGTTTTTGGCCCAAAATATAATGAAATGTGTTCTTTGTTTCATAATCTTCCTACAAAAGCCTGATTTCCCCTCGAAAAATGTTTAGTGTTTTTCTTATAACATATTTAAAAAAAACACGAATTTTTTTCTCGGTAAAACTCGTCTTGTGGATTTTTTTCGAATATTTATTTTGAAGGAAAGACACATTAAAAAATTTTGAAATTCCACACATTTACTTACATGTTAATGAAGTTTATGTTACCGACTTACATTTCAAGTAATGTTAAAGATTTTAATGTTTTTTTCTTAAATTTCAGCAAAAGATCGAAAATCAAAAAGATGTCCGAAATGTCAACACGCCATTTTGTCCGTTTGATTGTTATGTAAATAAAAGAATTTTTCGGGATTTTTTTTTTTATTTTAAAAAAAATTGTAAAATTATTTCTGTGAGCATTGATTTGTAAAAGTGGTATGTATTACTATTAGAGGGATGATATAGCATTCTGCGGAGAGATAAATTTTGAACTGATTTCTCTTCACGGAGAGCCGTCTGGTGAGCGTTTACATATAGGTTCATTTTTATGAAAAACAGGTAAAATCAAACCGAAATGTCAACGCTATTATATCAACCCTCTAAGAAAAATTTTAAAGTAGTACCTGTATCACATTTACTTTATGTCTTGAAGAACCCATTGGGCTGTTGGATCACTTTTTAAAACGTAATTTTTTGTAAGAAAAAAATATTTGAAAATGCCGTGTCCGAAATGGCGGAGAGTGTTTACATTTAGGCGACCTGACCCTATGTCAAATTAATTATGCCTAATCAAACACTTTTCTAAATTTCGCTATTGCCGAAATGTAGAAACGTTTAATTTTTAAAAAAGCAATCTTCTATTTCTTAAGACAAGGCTCCAGTCTTTTTTTTTTTTTTTTTTTTTTTTTTTTGAGAAAAATATTAAAATCTTACTTACGAAGAAAGGCCTTTCTACCGTCCAATAAGGACTTTTCGGTGAAGATTTCTGTTTTCTGCATCAATTACTTTTTCTTAAAAATTGGGTCTTCCATCCATTCCCGGCAGGGGTCCGAAGCCGGTGCTGGTGCCGAAGCTGGTGCAAGCGCTAGATAATTTATTTTAAAATTAGTGTGTCAGCGCCGGTGCCGGATCCGGTCTTTTAATTATGACCCGATACCAGTGCTGAATATAATCGAGAAAGGCCACAAGTTTTGATCATATTAAGCGGCGGTTGCTGTAACAATTTTATTTTTCCCAGTAAAAAAAAAAATTAACAAAACTGATAGTTGTGCTGGCACCGAAGCTGGAATCGACTCCGACTCCGGCACCAGCACCAGCGGCAAAAATTGCTATTCCGGTTCCGGTTCCGGCGCTGGCGCCAGCTCCAGCACTTTAGATATTTCAGCGCCGATGCCAGTGTCGGCTCCAACCAATTTTTACCGGCTTCGGACCCCTGGTTTTGATTATATTAAGCGGCCGATTGTATTAACCGGCACTACAATAAGCGGCGGTTACTGTAACAAATTTTTTTTCAAGTTAAAAAATAAAATGACAAAATTGATGGTGGTGCTGGCACCGATGCTCCATCTCCGGCACCAGCACCAGCGACAAAAAATCTTGCTATCCCAGCAATTTGAATATTTGGGAGCCGATGCCAACGTCGGCTCCAACCAATTTTTACCAGTGCCGGACACCGGGAAATTCCCGGTGCACCGGTAAGTCCAGATAAAAAAGGCGCCGGTAAAATTATCCGTCTCTTAAATAAGTTAATTAGTAAAATTTTTTAAAAATTTAATTAATTTTTTTTTTACTTTTTAAAAGTCGTGTGGCACTCTTAAAAATAAGGCACCGGTTTCGGGAAAATCCCGCGCCGGATTTGATCCGCCTGATTTTTACCGGCTTCGGACCCCTGATCCCGGCAATTTTGGAAATTAATCGTACATCCCATTTGTAAGAAAAAGTAATTGATGCAGAAATCTGAAATTTTCACCGAAGGTGCTTATTCGCTAGTAGAGAGACGCTCTATAAGTAAAATGTTGCTATTTTGGTCAAAAAAAAAAAAAAAAAAATCCTTGGTTTTCGAAATACAGGGTGTTGCAAAAAAAAAAAAAAAAAAAAAAAAAAAGAGCCCGACCAATAACGGATGTTCCCATTTATTTTTATTTTTTTTTTTTTCAACGTCAGCAAAATGTTTACTGACAGTAAGTTAGAAAAATTTTTCCAATTACGAAACACAAAATATCGATATTCTTCACTGCAAACACCGCGTTTGCAAAATAATCCAACACCTTCCTTCAAAACTTACCGGGGAGGTGGTGGTGGCACATTAGACGAAGAGGACGATCTCCCATTTGACAGACTACAAGAACTTTGCAAACTCCAATTGCTATCCCTAAGCGATTTACTAGACGCAGATAATGACTTTGATTTACTTGAACCGTTTGAGCTTTTGGACGAAGTCGAATTACTATGCAAGCAACAACCGTTCGTATCCGAATATTTCCGTGAGTGTATCAAAGAAAACCTCGGCCCCTTTTGATTGGGATTCCAATTTAAGTTCGACATGCTTTTCGAGTTTTTCGATTTCAAACTACAATTAGAATTAACCGAAGATACGGAGTAATTTCTAAAATTGTTTTCTAAAGTTAAACTATTCGGGCACTTGTAATGATTATCACCGCATCGATTTTCATTAACCTGGGTCAGGTTCGACATGCTTTTCGACGAGGATCGCAACGGGACGGGGGGCGCCGAATGCCCCTTCCCGTAATCCCTTTTCCTAACACTCCCGTTTTCTTCGTTTTTCTTATGCACTTTCACCACTTCCGGTTTAGACGTATCGTTTATGCTGAGGTTCGCCATGCTTTTCGTCGTCGATTTCGTTTTCGGTTTGTAAACTTGCGCGTAATCCGAACTGTCGTAATTCGTCGCAGAATAAAATTTCGTCCTCATCCTGACGGGCGGCGGAGGAATCTGCATACTTTCGTACATTTTCTTTTTTTAGTTTCCGGTATGCGAAAGGAGGTCAAGGTTGTTATTTATATATTACAAACTAATACCATATAGCCACCGCGTTGTTTTTGAATGTCACTACCGTAAAAGGAATATGTTCATGGATCATGTTTTCAGCTAATACAACTGATCCCATCACTCTTTTTTTTTTTCTGCTAAATAATTAAACTGTCTTATAACTTCTACAATTGCATGATGTTTTTGTGTCCGTAACTAACGGATGACTTTGTAGGATATCTTATCCACTTCTGAAGCAAATAATTAGATTATAATAGCTGTTTTTTTTTTTTTTTAATCGTAATATACGTAAACAGGAATTAATTCATCTCGAGCCTATCAGAACATGTGAAAGGTTGCAATAGTAATTTGGCGAAGATTTGCTTTTTTTAAACATCTTTTTTTTTCATAATTATTATAAATTAGTTGAAGGAAAAAAAAAATAAAAAAACTTTATTCAATTTTGCGGAAATTCGTAAGACATGAGTACAAGTTCGTGAGTAAGCCCCTGCTTTTATGTTAAAAGCGCCTAAAGGGAATTTTTTTTCGATGAAAAATTTCGCAAAATATTTTTCATTAGGGTTGTCTAAAAAAAAAAATCGATGACCTCTGTTCTTAGCTCTCCGGTCCAGATTTATTTTTTTGGACCCTAAACGGGTTCCTTTAATTTTTTTGAACAAAAAAAAAATTCCCACATTGAGCTCGTGGCCCGCATGTAATTTTTGTGAAACAAATAAAATAATTTTTTTGGCCAAATTTAAATTTCTATTGCCGATCATTTTTCCTAAAAAAAAAAAAAAATTCCTAATAATTTTTTTTTTTTTTAATAAACTCCTAATCCGTTTTTCCTAAAGATTTTTTCCTAATTATTTTTTTCCAAATTTTTAATTTTCCTAAATTTTTTGATTCCTAAAATAAAATTTCCTAAAATCCCTTGAGCCATGGAAAAAAAAAGTTCGGTTCCTGTTACTTATGTTAAATTGGGTCTTGTGACGTCTAAACATTTGAGCTAATAATACTAAAAATTAGGTAATTATTAATCATTACGAACGCGTAGTAGTAATTACTAAATTTTCAGCATTATCAAATGTTCAATGTATGTTGTATTATCAACTCAAGTTTTCGGCTTTTTACAGCATCGATATTTGGCAGGGGGAAATTTTCATGTTTCTTAAGTTTAATTTTAATGGCAGTTTTTTTTTTTTTTTTTTTAGAAATTTTGACAGTGTAAAAATCGATGGTTTTTTTCTATTTATTTAATTTAAAATTCATGATTTCAGGCGCCAATTCGCCAAAGCTCGAGTACCTCCAATACCGATTTTTTTTTTCTTTACAGAAATTACATAATGTTTATGATCTCAATGTAGAATTTTTTTTTTTTTTTTTTTGCCCAAAAACAATTTAGGGTGGGTACTTTTTCCGGGTTCGAGGAAACACATTCGAACCGGAGAGTCAAGATCGCAGGACATCGATATTTTTTGGATCTCCTTAATATTTCATTTTTTCCCCTTCGACTTATGCTTTTGCCCCTAAAAATCACAAGCACTTAAAAGCGCGTATCCCCATTGCATTAAAACACTTCATCCTCACTTTAAAAAAAAAAAAAAACAAGAGCATAAAATTTGACTTGACGAACAAATTGTTATGACGGATCAATTTTAACTTTCCTTTTAAAATACGATCGCATAATAAACCCTGATACGTCCGATTTCATAGCCCAACCATTTTACACCCGGAGGCATTACCTACGATTTATGAAATGAAGACATGATACAGTATTTAAGAAATGGTGGTACAATAATAATAAAAAGAAGGCATCCAATAAAAATACGATTAATTGACACAAGCCTTTAATTCTTTTCAAATAAAAACAACGCCAATAAAAAAAAAAAAAAAAAAAAAAGAAAGAGTGTGTGCCCCGAATTTTTATCCGCTTAAAATACAATTCAAATGTTGTCCAGGAGATCACGATTTAAAAATTTTTACACCTTAAAAAGACTTTCGTTTTTTTTTTTTTTTTTAAATAATAATGCATTTAATTTAAAAAACAAACAGAAATCGCATCTTCTGCCATTAATCAAGCCGCAAATGGGATTTAAATTTTTTTTAACAATTTTAATCTTTCAAGGTCATAAGGCTACTTTCTCCTGATAAAAATTATTGGAATTTCAGTTGTCGCACCATTTGAACTTTTGACTAGGCGTCACTACCGAGCATGTCGGTTTCACTTATTCAAACAAAATGTTTTTTTTTTTTTAACATGAAGAAATATATCAAATCCACGGAACGTAAACAAAGCCGTTAAGCTAAATAAGCACATAATAATTTTATAATAAACATGACGATAATGACATGTTCTTGCGAATGTAGGAACACATACATGGGTCGTTAGTTTGATGGACCACCGCGAAAAAAAAAAAATGATCAGGATCTCATCGAATATTTTTTTCTCTATTAAATCCTTACGTATATTTTTTTCCAAAATTTTTTTCAGACTGGACCCACGGGAAAAAAATTTTGGCTAAAGGTCAAAGCAAAAAAAAAAATTTTTTTTTATTAATAAAAAATAATATCACTGACATGTTATTAAATATTCATTATACAAGTTTCTCAGCCTTAAAAATTCGATAACTGTAAAACAAAAATAAATTTGGCGGGAAAAATTGAAGGTAACGATGTATTAAAAACGTACCGGTTTTTACGTAAGGTTTAAGTAATACGACACTGGCTGATGCTTGGATCTGTCCTAACCAAAGGATCGAACATTCCTCGACCGAAGGAAACCGTGTAATGGAATGATTACGACTCAAAACTGGAAATTTATATAATTTTAAGCTGCGAAAGATGTTGCGAATCTTCAAGCAAAATTATGAATTAGATATGGTGAGTACAGTCTTTTTTTGCACCTTGTAGGTACCAGTCAGGAAGGTTTATAAGGATGAGAGTCAAAGATCAAATACGTGAAAGAAAAGGCGAGAAAAATTGATAGCTTATTCCAAAAGGATCAAAATGATCCTAAAAACTTTTTTCATCCGGTTTAGCGCCAATCAACAACTATTGCACCATATTTGAATAAGTTACAGCTGTCCTAATGCAGAGCCTGGGCAAAGATGCGAATTCTAGATGGTAAAGTTTCTGCTTAATCCTACAAGGTTATGTCCAACGCTAGAAGGTTATGAGAAACCCTAGAAGGTTGTGTTTAAATGAGAGTAACCCTAGAAGGTTATAGTTAACGCTAAAAGGTTATGTCTGTTAGGTTATGTTAGGTTATGTATGAAAGGCTGTCTGTAATAAATGGAACAATCAGCAACCGAATCTTCAAGTCGGGGACTCGGTCCTTATTAAGAATGATCAAACTTCTCCACGCTCATGGCCTCTGGGACGCGTAGTCTCTGTTTATCCAGGACAAGACGGAATGATTCGTGCCGTCACTCTGAGAGTCGCCAAAAAAGATGTTGAAACGCCCGGTCGTTCAGCTGATCAAACTACCAATCGACTGACTTCGTCAGCGGCGGAAGGATGTTTACGCTTCACCTTTATTTTAATATTTCATTAGATTTCTTTTGTTTTGGTAACGATTAAAATGTTTCTTATTTTCGCGCCGACGTGTGTTCGTAAACGTCTGCGCGAAAATAAGAAACATTTTAAACGTTACCAAAACAAAAGAAATTGAATGAAATATTAAAATAAAGGTGAAGCTTAAACATCTCACATTCAACCCTACAAGATTATGAGTAACCCTGGAAGATTATGTCTAACACTAGAAGATTATGAGAGTAATCCAAGAAGGTAATAGTTAACGCTAGAAGGTTATGAGTAACCCTACAAGATTATGAGTAACCCTGGAAGATTATGTCTAACTAGAGGAGATTATGAGTAGCCCTAGAAGGTTATATTTAACCCTAGAAGGTTATGTCCAAAAGTGGAAGATTATAAGAATAACCCTAGAAGGTTACAGTTAACGCAAATAAGTGATTCTTTTACTTGTCAGACTACATTTTTCAATAAATAAATAAATAAACGCTAGAAGGTTATGTTCATTCCTAAAAGATTATGAGTAACCCTAGAAGGTTATGACCCCTAGAAGGTTGTAACCCTAGAAGGGTAACACTAGAAGGTTATGTCCGACCCTAGAAGATTATGAGTAACCCTAGAAAGTTATGTTAAACACTAGAAAGATTATGAGAATAACCCAAGAAGGATATAGTTAATATCTAGAAGGTTAAGTCTATCTAGAAGGTTATCTAATATCTAGAAGGTTAAGTCCAACCCTAGAAGGTTAAGTCCAACCCTAGAAGAATATGAGTTACCTAGAAGGTTATATTTAACCCTAAAAGGTTATGTCCAAAACTAGAAGATAATGAGAGTAACCTCAGAAGATTACATTTAATCCTAGAAGGTTGACCAACTCTACGAGATTATGAGTTACCCTAGGAGGTCATATTAAACACTAGAAGGTTATGTCCAAAACTAGAAGATTATGAGAGTAACCCTAGAAGGTTATAGTTAACCTTAGAAAATTATATTTAACCTTAGAAGGCTGTGTCTAACACTAAAAGGCTATATTTAAGCCTAGAAGGTTATGACCAACCCTAGAATATTATGAATAACCCTAGAACGTTATATTTAACCCTAGAAGGTTGGGTCCAGTGAGTGATCGGATTTTCATTTGTCAATTTGGCAGGAAAAAAAAAAATTGAAATAGAAAAATCTTTGTGCATTTTAAATGAGAAAATCGAAGTGCTTACAGGCCATTTGAGATAGGGTTCGAGTTTGGCGCACAATACTTATAATTTTTTTGGAGCCGTTTAAATGGGGGAGGGATAGTACAAAAATATTTGACATTTGTCACAGCGGGCACCCAAATACCTATTAACCTAATTTTTTAATCACCTTCTCAATCGACTGTACGCATTACTGAAACTATCTTTTCGCCTTAAGAAAGGCACAAGGAACCAACATAAATAGAGTAAACTGTTCCATTCACTAAGTTTTGCTATAAAATTAAGTAATTATAAGGATAATTTAAAAATATCCTAAAAATGCTCATACGGGCAATTCCGACAGACAGTGGTAAAAAAAAATGCATTATGCATTTTTACTTAGGGATAGCACATGGTCACTGCATGCCTACGGTTAGCCAATTTTTAAAGGATTCCTTGGTAAAAAATAGTAATCGCAGAAAAATGCACCGAACATCACTTAAAGCAAGAAAAAAAAATCGCATCCGAAAACAAAAATTGCACCCTACACACACACAACAACACAATTGCAATCTTTTTTTTTTAATATTAATTCGATACGCCCGATTACAATACTAAAATATCGCATTTAAAAAGCTGAATTGCATTTTTTTCATCTTGCTTTTTTTTTTTTTTTGACCATTATAACACCAGGTCTTTCACACACATCATTGGAATTGTTTTAAATTTTTATTTGCCTACAAACCAGATGACGGCAGTTAAAAAAAAAAAAAAAAGCCTCGAACGTGCTACTCTTCCACACAACCACTGAACCACTAAACGAAAAAAAAAAATAACAATTAAAGAACACGTGAGTTTGAGTTCGACGGTAGTTGGAGACTGTTACGTACGGGTTCTAGAAAATTTAAAAGAGAATCTAGCCTGACCGCACTCCACAACAACACATTCCATGTGTACTTTTTTACTTTTTTTTATTGCTTTACTTGGCCTTAGATATTCGACTCGTTCGATGAAGGAAACGAGCTTGTTAAAAGTTTCGTTTGAATAAAACGATCGAAAACAATCCTAATCAACTTGATTAATTATTAAGCTTTTTTTCTAATTAACAAAAATAAAAAATCCAACCAACAAAAAAAATCTCATTCTCTTTTCATTAATCAAGAAGAGGAGCACTTAAAATTGAAACTTATATCTCACGTTTAATTTAATTAAGTTGTAGGTTTTAAAACTTTCGCGAATCGCGGTTAATCTTTTTCTTTTTAAATCGATTAATGACTTAATAAAAGAAAAGAAGGTAAAAAAAAAAATGAAGTCGTAAAAAAGGAAATGTGTAAACGTCCTAGTGACTGATCACGCAAAAAAAAGTAATAATTTAGTTTACTCCGAATCGTTTGCACTAGAACCGGACACGTCTTCTGGCGATTCAAGTGTCGGAACCTATCAGTCCGTCCACTACCAAGAAATCGCACAATCTTATTTGTTCAAATTGATATTAAGGAATCTTGAATGACTGCATTGACCAAAGATAAAATAAAAAAAAGGAAAAACATGCGGTTCTTACTTATAAGGAAACTATTCTTTTAAAATTTTTTTTATTAAGTCCATGAGATGAAAAGTACGGTGGTGGTGTGTGTGTGGCTCATTATATTTATTTGAATAGTTTAAAGTGCTAACAAAATTGACCCAAACATTAGTTTTAAGGTATGTAAAATTATGCATCAGACGTTATCTAGGGGTATCCCATAGGTCAAATACCGCTTATTCAAGTGTCAAAGACATAATTTTTGTGAGTGTCTGACACTGGGGACCTTAACTTTTCTTACCTTCGTAAAACCTTGAGAAGTTCATTATGATATTTTGTATGTCTTAATTTATTGCCTCTTTTCTTCAGCTCATTTTTTTTTTATTTCCTTGTGCGATTTTATCAGATTTTAAGTCATATTCGAATAGATAAATGATCCTTCAGACATTTTGCATCACGATATATATAATATTTTTTTTTCTAGAAACAAACTTATCGCTATTCGTTTAAAGCATGATCCATCAATAACTGAATATGTTCTTTTATGGCGAGTTTCGTCCTATTAAAATTGAGATTTTAAAAACATTCGTACTCAATTCTGATTGTATTCTACGAATCGACGGGGAGTTTTCGATAATTTTAACATTCTTATCTCTATCTCATCTCATCCCTATTCTCGTCATGTTATGAAATAGATATTATCCCAAGGGTTAGGCAAAGGAGTTGTTTTCCAAACGGGGTGGGCGCTTTTTGCCACACGAGAGGCGAGCGAAGCGAGCCTCGAGTGTGGCTAACGCCCACCCCGTTTGGAAAACAACTCCGTTTGCCTAACCCTTAGGGGTAGCTATTTTTCCCAACGAGTGATGAAAACCACGGGATTTTTTGAAAAATTTAGGATGGGAAACGGCAGAAAACCTTTGAAAAATGTGTAAAAAAAAAAAGTTCTTGGTGTCGTTTTAATGCGGGTGAGGCTTAAATGAATTGATATAAAGTTGGAGTGAAGATTTCCCCCTCCACAAGTGCGGAGTTGACAGAAAAAAAAGTCATGTGTACGTTGTTAAAGAATGAAAAGTTTTGGATAATATTAAAGATAAAAATTTATATTGTTCTTTTTTAATCTTTTTCCGATTTTAATTAACTAATTTGGAGTTTTAAGTTATTTAACGTTCTTTTTTTTCATCAATATTGCACATAGTAAACATAATCTTAAAAAAAACAAAAACAACTCCTCGCACACATAGTCGTTTTCGCATCAAATCTCGTGTTTCGCTTATGGAACACATTGAAGTTACGATATGTTTTGCAGATCGTAGTAGCAGATTTCTTTTTTTTTTTTTTTCACAGAAACTTTCGTTAGAATTCGTGTTTCGCCTATGTCAACCTTATAAGCAAAGAACATCTTTATCTCAAACTGAACAGCCGTTTAAATATACTCATAATATCTCAACGGGACGAAATTTTACGTGAGGAAAAGACGTACTTTGACCGCAAAAGTTAGTCAGTTAAAATCCTATTTTTCATCATGAGTTGGGAAAAAAAAATTTTTCACAGTGTCAAACTCTGTAACTTGAGTGCCAGAAGAGACCGTCATCAACCAGTTCGAACCAAAAAGAGATGCATAAATATATGAAAATAATGTATAAATTATACAAAAACTTGGACATACATAAAAAATGTATAAGTTATGTGTGAATAACTTAACTTTTTTTTACCGGAAACAATTTTAAATCCTCCCATTTAATTATGCATAGTTTATGCATAATTTGTGCGTGATTTATGCGTAATATAATAAAGGATGAAAAAAAATGTTTTCTGTAAAAAAAAGTTAAATTGTGCATAAAAAGTTAAAAAGTTCAATTATTCCTATGGAATAAAAAGTTAAATTATTCCCATGGAATAAAAAGTTAAATTATTCCCATTAAATTTTGCATAATTTGTGCATAATTTATATATACATCATTTATGCATAATTTAATGGGAGGATGAAAGAAAATGTTTCCGGTAAAAAAAATTAAATTATGCTTAAAAAGTTAAAACAGTTCAATTATTCCTATGGAATAAAAGGTTAAATTATTCCCATAAATTATGCATAATTTATGCACTATTAATGCATCATTTAATGGGAGGATGAAAAAAAATGTTTCCGGTAAAAAAAAGTTAAGCTCTTCATACATAATTTAGGCAATTTTTAATATATGTCCAATTTTTTGGCATGCATAAATAAGTATGCATAAAACGGAAAAAAATCGAATACACATAATATTTGCACATTTTCCTGCTTTATGATTTTAAAAAATTATGCATAACCACATTTTCCTGCTCAAAAAAATTATGCATAATTTTTACAAAATTTATGCATAATTTTTTTGGACATGTCCAAATTTTTGTATAACTGGTACAAAAATAATATATTTCTAATACAGATTTTTTGCATTTATTTTGCAAAAATTTTATACATTTTTTGAATCACTTTTTCGTACGGGAGGTTGCAGAAAATAGCAATTCAGTGCAGGCACTCGGGCGCGGAAATTCATAAAGATTATACATTTTTGATGATAACTTCGGGAATTTCGGAAGGCGCAAAATTAAAATCCATCAGCAAAGCAAAAAATTTGACTAAGTGAATAAGTCAATGCGCTTACATCAGGTAAGCTAGTGTAATGCAGCACATTTTTACCCTGGGATAAAAAGTAGCGGCTAAAACTACGGGGAACGTTGCGCTGGACACGTATAACATCAGACGAAAATATTATCCTAAAATAATGCCATACAGAACGAAAACTCAAGTAGAAATTTGTCAAAAATTGCCACATGATGCGAAATAACATTCGAAAACCGAAAAGAGTTCTTCAAACACTGCCACACCCTCATCTTCATTTTAGCAATTTAGCAAATTGGCTGCTGATATTTTACGATTACAGTTCACATCATTAGTGCCATATCTTCTCAAATAAAAACCCGACGACGTTTGCTCCTAACACCCATGACGCAGCTACGTATATGCCTGTACAGGGTTAGAAAGTCAACTTCTTTGTAAAATCCGACAACATTCTGCCTCATCAGCCATGCATAAAAAAGTCGACTTTCTGCATCTCCTTCCCATGTTACAAGACCCCCTTTCTGCGAATCGCACGGTCCGACGCACCGCGCCTACAAACACTTCATATGGCAACTCTAAGGTCAAAAGATTACCCCGGCAACAAAAAAAATGGGAAAGAAAAAAACTAAAACTTTAACGATTTTCAGCTTTTTTTCCCTGAAAGTTTTTTAGGAGTTATTTCCGATCACAGCTGGATTGAGGCTCTTTATTCAAATAAAATTCGACTTTACTTTTTTGCCTTTTTTTTTTTTTTTAATTTAAATCCAAAAGCCTTGTCCCATAAGAAATAGCGATGGTGACTTTATGCATCGTAAAAATGGAAAAATTCATGATTTGTTTTGATTTACACCGTAATTACTCTAAACGCTGACTAAGCTATTCATCTTAACCATTACTTAAAAAAAAGTTTTTACTCGAATCATGCTCGTCGGTAGTGTTTACAGAAGTTATTAACAATTGTCCATTCGAATACTTTCCAAAAGATGCGGATCACGAAAAGTTGATTGATAGGTTGCGGGTTTTCCCAAGGGGATAACGAATTCATCGATACTAACAATATCATGGGAGGGAAAACTTTTTTTTTTATAGACTTTTATCTCTTCGAAAAACAGTGGATATAGCCCGCCTATTTATTGAAACGTAAGAATTCTTATTGTTCAGTTTAATATATTAAAATAAAAAAAAAATACCGATAAAAATTTTTTCTTCGAATCATCATTCCCTATTTGTTCTAATGACTATTTTTTTTTTTTAGGATAGTGAATCATCGTTTTTCGTAATTACGTTACTTCAAGAGTTCAATGCTTGATCAAAAAAGAGGAAGAACAAAAAAAAAAAAAAATGTCTCTAGAAATTAGAATTCAGGTGACATTGATTTTTTTCATACATGCATTTTTTCGAAATCTCAGAAAAGAAATCTCTCGTCGAGTACATCACGTAATATCCACTGCATTCATACCAGAATTCAAAAAAAAAAAATTGCCATGCATGATCATGTAATCCGAAAGGTCAAAGGTACCACGACATTGAAACTGCCTTTTCTAGAATAAGCCGACCTTTAAAATTAATGGTTCCTTTGCCTTTTTAAATTTAAAAAAAAAAAAAAAAAGCTGCCCCTTAGAAAAAAATTAATGTTGGAAGTGGCTTCGTTTCCTCTTGCGAAATTTAAAGAGGAAATTCAATACGTTAAGACAATAAGATTCAGAATGCTAATGAGATCTTTTTATACTAAAAACGTGTCGTAATATTTGAATCAAAAATGTAAAACGGAAACATCTTAAAAAAATTTAAATGAAAAAATACCGTACAGGTTTGAAATCATTAATCTTTGTATACGTTTCGATTGCGTTGTCGCTGGACTTGTGTTTCGATCAATCAGGATAAAGCTTCCGTTTTATATTTCCGTCAATTCGGAATGTACATACAAATAAAGCCGTTTTTTTTTTTTTTTTTTTGCCTCCTTAGGGAACAGAGTCTTGACGAATGACTGACCTTTGACTTTAAGGTGAGTTATCCAACCGATTGCACACCGTTCATTAAAACGTGACCTCGTAACAGTACTCCTAAAGTTTTATATTCAACATTTTTTTTTATTACACGGAACCTGGTTACACCCCCTATTTGTGGGAGGTACGGATACGATCCCTGGTATATGACATTCTGTAAGTGACAGTTTCGGCCGTGACACCTTTGTTTAATATCCCATTCTAAAACAGATATTGATTGGTTACTTTCTAAACGCTATCGAAATTTGATAGGAATCATTTGTAAGTTTTGAAAAAAACAAACTATGTAAGCACAGAAGAATGCTGTCAACAAGGTAGCATTTTTCAAATAAGACAAACAAAAAAAAATTCAAGAGGGTAATCAGATGCCCAAAGGAATTGGAAGACAGTAAGAGAATATTGATTAACGGTGCAAATTCACTATGGAATGTTGGACCAAAATGTTGGTACAACAAGTTGGACCAACATGTTGTACCAACTTGTTGGAATGTTGGACGAACTTGTTGTACCAATATGTTTGGCAAGCGGACGAATCGAATATTGCAGAATTTACTCCTATACGCCAAGGGTGCAAATTCACTATGGAATGAGACCAACATGTTGGTACCACAAGTTGGACAAACATGTTGTACCAACTCGTTGTACCAACATGTTTGACAAACAAACGAATCGACTATTGCAGAATTTACTCCTCTACGCCGAAATTAGCGTGGAATGTTGGTCCAACAAGTTGATACAACATGTTGGTCCAACGTGTTGTACCAACATGTTGGACTAACATGTTGTACCAACTTGTTGTACCATCATGTTTGACAAGCGAACGAAACGACTATTGCAGAATTTATTCCTAGGGTGCAAATTCACTTTCGAATGTTGGACCAACATGTTGGTACAACAAGTTAGTAAACATGTTATACCAACTTGTTGGAATGTTGGACAAACTTGTTGTACCTACATGTTTGACAAGCGAACGAATCGACTATTGCTTCCTTTACTCCTACGCCAAAATTAGTGTGGAATATTGATGCAACAAGTTGGTACAACATGTTGGTCTAACATTCCATAATGAATTTGCACCCTATAATGAAGAGGTAAAAACAGAAGATAAAACTTAATCAATAACGATTATTCAATGCCCAAAGTGCTGGACGGAATGCTGTGGTTCTCAGCGCAATTCAAAGACCTAAAACTGGAGCTGCAGAAACAGAGAATTCGAAATTTGGAATTAGAGTTGTTGCAATGTAACAAAAAAAGAATAGCTTACTTGTCGTTGTTGGTAGTCCGGAACAGGATTGAGGACATGGAGTTACAACTCTTACTGGAGATCAAAGCTTCATCGTTGGCTGATATGAGGAAAGCTTTGGAATCGGAAGGACATTGTAAAAAAGAGCACTTAAGAGATAAATCATTTGTTGACTTTTCAACAAATGATTTATCTCTTAAGAGCTCTTATTTAGTCCCAACATTTTTTAGTTTGGTTTTATTACTTGAAAATGAAAAAAGCAAAAATGTCCACGGCAATTGAATCGTTTATTGCAAAAAGGAGTCTTGTCCACCATTTTTAAAAAAAGGAAATGGTTTGTTTGGATTTTTCCGAATGTAAACAAATATACGTTATCAAAGCAAAACAAATTTTTTCCATTTTCTAAAATGGTGGACAAGACTCCTTTTTGCAATAAACGATTCAATTACAAACAGTATTTCAGCTTGTATAAGCAACGCTATCACTTTCGGTCACCGAATGTTAAATTTTCCGATGAAGTCATCGAGGATGGTATATGAAATCATGGGTTTAGCAATATTACCAAAATGATGGAAGCAGTGCACGTATTAATGACCTAAGCAAATGCAATTGGACCGATTTGGATGAGTCAAATGAACAAGAACAAAAACCCAAAATCCGAGCCAGTTTTAGGGTGCAAATTCACTACGGAATGTTGGACCAACATGTTGGACAAACGAACGAATCGACGATTGCAGGATTTACTCCTACGCCGAAATTAGTGTAAAATGTTGGTCCAACAAGTTGGTACATGTTGGTCCAGCTTGTTATACCACACATGTAGGTTCAACATTCCGTAGTGAATTTGCACCCATAGATCGAGAAATAGAAGCCGATCTCGATCTCCATCCACACGCAGGTCTCGCTCCAAATCGAGATCTCGGGAAAGAAAGACACACAAAGGGTTTAATAACAGTTTATGGGAAAGCTCAGACAAGAAAAGGCGCTATTAAAATTTCAATAAGTTTCTGTAAGTAATCGTAGCAACGTTTTCAAAATTCTGGAACCTGCCATCCTGAATAAATCGACCAAATATTCAAATAATTTATAGAGCATACGGCTGAGTTTTGAGCTTAGTTTTTTTTCGCAAAAGTGCTAGATTAATTTTAAAAAAAAATTGTTAAAATTACATTTCTTTAACCAAACCTAATTAGTCGTATTTAGTCATCCTAGTCGAGTTTTTGTTATGAAAAAAATCGAATGCACAAAACCGTTTTTTTGGGTGCAAATTCACTGTGGAATCTTGGAACAACATGTTGGTACAACAAGTTGGACCAACATTCCACGCTAATTTCGGCTTAGGAGTAAATTCTGCAATAGTCGATTCGTTCGTTTGTCAAAAATGTTGGTACAACATTCCATAGTGAATTTGCACCCTAACACAAGTTGGACAAACATGTACCAACTTGTTTGACAAACGAACGAATCGACTATTGCAGAATTTACTCCAACGCCGAAATTAGTGAAGGAATGTTGGTTCAACAAGTTAGTACAACATGTTGGTCCAACAAGGAATTGTCAAAGGGAATCTTATATCAACATGTTGGACAAACATGTTATACCAGCTTGTTGGAATATAGGACGAACTTGTTGTACCAACATGTTTGACAAGCGAAGGAATCCACTATTGCAGAATTTACTCCTACGCCAAAATTAGTGGGGAATGTTGGTCCAACAAGTTGGTATAACATGTTTGTCCAACTTGTTGCACCAACATGTTGGTCCAACACCAACATTCAATAGTGAATTTGCACCCTTACATACCAACAAAGTTGGTCCAACAAGGTCGTACAACATGTTGGTCCAAAATTTCATAGTGAATTTGCACCCATAGGTTTTTTTTGTGTTCTAAATGTTCATCTTTCATGCATGTAATTTTCTTATTTTTGAAATAAACTAAATATATATCCCTAGCCGACAACTACCAAATAATCAGCTCAAAAACGGGAAATAATCAGAAACCTTCATACCGCATCCAAACAAATTAAAATTAATCATTTTTAAATCATCCAATTTTTACATAAAAAAAAAACTCCATTTCAATTCAATCTGATCAACTACAGTTTGTTTTGACAACTTCCAACAAACCGAAATGACATAAAAATAATACTTGAAAATACGTGAAATCGTGAGGCGGAAATATTTCTTAAGTGACTTAAAGTCATTTGCTTCAAAATTTAAAGTAAAAAAAGAGAAAAACCGACCGTTTAGCTTCTTGTCTAATAATTCATTACGGCGTTAAAAAAAAATTTTCTTCGCGAGATTTCATAACTAATTACAGAAGAAAAACGAACTTGACAAAAGGATACACCCAAAAACCATTAAAAATGCATATATATGACTCTTCACAAACGTCATGTTCGTAAACGCTTTAAAATAAGCGACCAAAGTCACTTACAGCCCGTCAACAATGACGAATGATTACATAGCTAATTAAACTCTGACACTCATCATGTCTTATTAATACTGAATGAATATATCTTATTTAAAAAAAAAAAAAAATTGTATACCATGCGGATCACCTTACGGATCATATCAGGGCTATTATCAACTGCGCAAAGTGTATGGTTAAGGCTAAAAAAACTGGAATAACTGCGATGCATCTGGCTCCTAATTATTATCAATCGATTAAAAAATAACAAGCAATAATTCTGTACAGGAAATTTTTTTTTTACCGGATTTAACACGAAATGAAGTGACTTCGATTTGTACCCCGTCCTTCACTTTTTCTGTATTGTATATTTTAAGAAAATGGGGAAACTGACAAATGGTGATTTCGATCTAAATTATAAACACATGCAACCTTTCGTGATTTTTCAGACTCGTGGCGGTAATTCAACGTTATCATCATCATCACCTCTTGGGAATTTTCAAAGTCAAACTCCCGGCAGGCGAACATCCGCGAGATTAGGAAACCGCTGAGGTGCAAAACCGATCGGGAACTGCCGAATAACACGATTAACCAAAAAAAAAATTCAAAACAAATTCACTGAAACACAAATCATCTTGATTTTTTTATCCCTTGGTGTTATATTTTCTTGAGCACACCGAGATAATAAAAAGAAACCGCAAACGGGAATCAGCAAAACAAACATACAGAGATGATTAAAGGAATTATCCGAGCGAGTATACCGCAAAATCGAAAACCGTTTCGGAGCAAAGGCAAATCACTACTAAATCCATATTGCTTCACTCGAATAAGAAAAAAAAAAAAAAGAAAAACGTGAAACACGAAAAAGTATTACAGAGATAAGTGTTTTGATCCGCCTTAAGGCAGAGCGGAGTTGCCTATTGGTCGTGTCAATTCTTTTTCAACGGTTTGATATTATATCCTTTCGTCTGGATTATTGCTTAAGTTTTTGTCTTTAAAGTTTACGATTGCGTATGGCACCTTATTCACGATTAATTGGAACTAATTTAAACTCGTTAGGGGGTCTCGTTCAATGGGTAAATAAACACCGTAAACAGACGTGACTGGACAGGAAAAGGGTGACGTTTTGCCAGTTTTCGTTGTTTTTCAACGGAGCAAAGTTTAAATTTTTAAATTCCAATTTGCATTTATTATTCTCTGAATGCGAAATCAAAGGCTAGATCATTACGTTGATTTGAAAATTCTTACTGAGTGAGCTCTAAATTACAAAAATTAGAGGCAAAAAAAAAAAAAAAAAAAAAAAAAATTGTTTTGTTGCAATAAATCAGTTTCTTAGATTAATATGAAGGAAATACGTTATCATAAAAGCTGTTATAAAAATGGCCTCAAAAGGTTAAGGTGAAGAAGTGCGCGCAAAATAGAAAAAAAGAAAAAAAAAAAAAAAAAAAAGTGAGAGACCGGGTTTTGGAACTTTGGACTCACCTAGCATGCTGTATTCAGGCATTCAGGTAGACAAATTTTCTTTCCTTAATTTCAAATTTAAAAACAAATGAAATTATCATTGCTATTTGATTTAACAATAAAGGTTCAACAATATTCTCCAGACAACAAATCACCCTTAATTTTTTTGAAAACCGGACTGGGTCCGTGAAGTCAGCAGTAGATTCCTGACGTTTTTCGGGAATCGTTTATCGGGAATCCGCGTTTTTGAAAAAAATATCATTCCCGGAAACGAGAATTCCCGTTTTGGTTAGCTTTTCACTTCTCGAAAATCGAGAAATTGACACTTAAAATTCCCGGGAATTTATAAAAATTTATTTAAAAGGAGAAAAAAAAAAAAGAAAAAAAAAAAAAAAAGAAAAGAAAAAGAAAAAGAAAATAACCCACATTTCTGTATTTTTGGGAAATAATATCGGGAATAAGCGGTATTATTAAGTGAATCGTTATGCAAGAATGCCGAAAGAGCAAATGTTTTTAGCTCGATATTTCTTTCAAAATATGCTTCCACGACTTCATATTGTATTGACATTCATATTGTATTCAAATATGCTTCCACTACAGATTATTGCTGCTTCTCCATTATGGCTCAAAATTAATTTTACAAAATTAATTTTATAAAATTATTGGGAATAATGCTTTTATTTTACTAATCGAACATGAGGATGACTTAAAAAAGAATAAGAAATCTGTAAAAAATAAATATGTTATGAAAAAAGAAAGAAAAAGCGCATAATTTCCGGTAATTTTATAAAATTAATTTTGTAAAATTAATTTTGTAAAATTAATTTAGGACCATAATGGAGAAGCAGCATATCTTCCAATGTACGTTTCATCCCATTGCATTTCTTTAAATTCAATAAAAAGGTTAATCAGATAAAATTCCGAACCAGACATCTGACATATACTAATTAAAAAAACTCCCATTTTCGATGAAAAAAAATTTGAATGGTCCAAACAAAACTAAAACCGTTATATTGGCTAAATTCCCAAACAGTAGAACTTGAATCTTGACCTCAGATATTATTCCTAGTTTTTTCTTTCCCCCCTCTGAAATTAGGAATTAAGATAAAAATTAAGCAGCATCACGATTTCATTCTAATAAATTTTTTTTTTTTTTTTTTTTTTTACTTTTATTAGATACAAAACAGTTTATCTTCGGGCCGATTTTTTGTTATTTGCAGCTAAGAAAATCTTGGGAGTCCAAAGCAAAGGAGGAGTAAACGAACATGGTAACGAGTGATTAGGCGTCGAAACGGAATTTTATTAATGAGTCCCTAAGCGATAGTTAAAATGTTTCCTAAACACACGATTGACCTCGTGACGTTTTTATTACGGGCAAGGGACAAAGTTTTTGCATTGTTTCTGCAAGATTTTTAGCTTTTACATTTTAATTATTTTCATAAATTTTATACGAGTGCCTAAGATAAAAAAAAAAAAAAAAAATTCAGTTCTATGACAATTTGAAAAAGCAAAAAATAAATTTTTCCGCAAAAAGTCCGCCATATAACCCTCCCGAATTCTATTTCCTTTTAAATAAATACAAAAGCGATACAGTATAGAGGTTTGTAGGTTAAACTTTACATCTTGTGCTATTTTTTATATATAAATTATATATAATTTATATATAATTTATATATAAGTTATATATAATTTATATATAATTTATATATAACTTATATATAAATTATATATAAAAGGTGAATATATATAAATTATATATAAATTATATATAATTTATATATAATTTATATAAAATTAAATCTTGAAAAAAAGGTACGAACTCGAACTCAGCAAAATTTAGCAAAATTTTAGCAAAAATAATTTTTCGATTTACTATATATGATTTATATATAAGTTATATATAATTTATATATAAGTTATATATAATTTATATATAAATCATATATAAGTTATATATAAGTTATATATAAATTATATATAAATTATATATAAGATATTTTATATATAAATTATATATAAATTATACATAATTCATACATGAATTTTATGCATAATTTATCCGACTTTAAAATCGAGAAGTTTTAAACTTATTTAAAATTGGAAAAATACAAACAACAACACCAGGCTTTTTACAGGGCTTGAAGCCCCATCGCCGCATCGACAGCAGTCCGCCATTTGGACCTATCCTGAGCCGCCGCTCGCCAGTCTAGCACCCCTAGGCGGCCGGAATCCGGGGATACATTATCCTCCCATCTTAGCCGAGGTCTTCCTAAAGGTCTTGGACTTGTAGGACGATCATCCAAAACTCGTCGTATAGCCCGTGTATCCGGCGCCCGTGCCACGTGTCCCTCCCACCGCAGCCTCATAGACTTGATCACATCAAGGCTATGATGACTTTAGTCAATTGATATCAATTGATCACATCATATTATTTATAGGACTGCCCGGTAAGCCTTCGGATTTCTTCATTAGTCTTGAGACGGACGCGTCCGGATACGGGGTCTATATTGGGACCAAGGATCCTCCTAAGGAACTTATTTTCAAACACCAGCAATCACTTCTCGGTTTGGATCATTAAGGTCCACGTCTCGCAGCCGTATGTAAAAATGGGGCGCAGGGTGGAATTATAGACGAGAAGTTTAGAACGGCGGGACAGGGATTTACTTCGGAATAGGTGGTTTAGGGACTGAAGGCATGGGGTTTCCTCTGGATTCCTCTGGATTCCTCTGGATCCTTGCTTTGACTTCGTAGTTGGTATCATTGTACGCGTGACGGTGTCATTGCGGTACCTCAAGATGTCGTTTAAAAAATCTGAAAAAAAGTCTCAGAGTTCCGATACCTGGGCTCCACCGTCACGCGTAACAATAATACCAACTACGAAGTCAAAGCAAGGATCCAGAGGAATCCAGAGGAATCCAGAGGAAACCCCATGCCTTCAGTCCCTAAACCACCTATTCCGAAGTAAATCCCTGTCCCGCCGTTCTAAACTTCTCGTCTATAATTCCACCTGCGCCCCATTTTTACATACGGCTGCGAGACGTGGACCTTAATGATCCAAACCGAGAAGTGATTGCTGGTGTTTGAAAATAAGTTCCTTAGGAGGATCCTTGGTCCCAATATAGACCCCGTATCCGGACGCGTCCGTCTCAAGACTAATGAAGAAATCCGAAGGCTTACCGGGCAGTCCTATAAATAATATGATGTGATCAATTGATATCAATTGACTAAAGTCATCATAGCCTTGATGTGATCAAGTCTATGAGGCTGCGGTGGGAGGGACACGTGGCACGGGCGCCGGATACACGGGCTATACGACGAGTTTTGGATGATCGTCCTACAAGTCCAAGACCTTTAGGAAGACCTCGGCTAAGATGGGAGGATAATGTATCCCCGGATTCCGGCCGCCTAGGGGTGCTAGACTGGCGAGCGGCGGCTCAGGATAGGTCCAAATGGCGGACTGCTGTCGATGCGGCGATGGGGCTTCAAGCCCTGTAAAAAGCCTGGTGTTGTTGTTTGTATTTTTCCAATTTTAAATAAGTTTAAAACTTCTCGATTTTAAAGTCGGATAAATTATGCATAAAATTCATGTATAAATTATGTATAATTTATATATAATTTATATATAAAATATCTTATATATAATTTATATATAATTTATATATAATTTATATATAACTTATATATGATTTATATATAAATTATATATAAATTATATATAACTTATATATAAATTATATATAACTTATATATAAATCATATATAGTAAATCGAAAAATTATTTTTGCTAAATTTTGCTAAATTTTGCTGAGTTCCAGTTCGTACCTTTTTTTCAAGATTTAATTTTATATAAATTATATATAAATTATATATAATTTATATATAATTTATATAATTTATATATAAAATATCTTATATATATTTATATATAATTTATATATAATTTATATATAATTATATATAATTATATATAAATTATATATAATTATATATAACTTATATATAATTATATATAACTTATATATAAATCATATATAGTAAATCGAAAAATTATTTTTGCTAAATTTTGCTAAATTTTGCTGAGTTCCAGTTCGTACCTTTTTTTCAAGATTTAATTTTATATAAATTATATATAAATTATATATAATTTATATATAATTTATATATAATTTATATATAATTTATATATATTCACCTTTTATATATAATTTATATATAAGTTATATATAAATTATATATAAATTATATATAACTTATATATAAATTATATAAATTATATATAAATTATATAAATTATATATAATTTATATAAAAAATAGCACAAGATGTAAAGTTTAACCGGTTTGGAATTAAATTTTACCAAAGCGTGATGTTTGCTTTTTTTAACGAGAATTCTCATTCGAATTTTTAATATGCCCATATTTTTTTTTTTTAGGGATCCTTGTAAATTCAACGAATCGAACACTGCTGCCTAAAATCTTAAAAATATCCATTAATATTCAACTTAAATATTCTTTTTTTTTTTAATATGGGAACCACATTGGAGGTGATTAAACTCACATGGAATGCAATGGAGTATAACTTGGTGCAAACGATATAACATTCGAGATCTCCATGATAATGAATAGATCATGTCTATTATCTTTCGGATTCGGACGTTTTCAAACTGACAGTAACTATAATTATTTCAATTAACCACGGACGATGCAACTCTTTTCTTCTTTTTTTTTTTCTATAAAAACTTATTGTTCTTGATATTTCCGAAAAAAATAAAAAAAAAGTTGGATCTTCTGTATTATTTAAATGACCGACATCGATTAGCATTTTTTCTTTTCTTAACCTATTTCCGTTACGATTATTAGGGTGGGTCGAAAATCAAAAATTTTGGAATTTCAAAATGCCTGATAGCTCAATCGCTGTGGCTTATCATTTGTAAAAAAATTTTCCTTTTCGAAATTTTTTTTAAACGGCGTCTTGGTGGGGCGCAAGAGGGTCAAAATTTTAAAAAATCGCATAAGTGATGAAAATTCAACTTTTGGATTTTTTTTTAAAAAAAAGTACCGTTTCCTATCGGATTTTCAACGTAGATTTCGAAAATGAAGTCTGTTTGCGTGTAGCTTTTTCTGTTCTTGAAATACAGATAAAGTTCGCCATAAAAATGTCAAAACCTGAAAATTTCAATATTTTTATCATATTTTTTTACAGTAACTTAACAGAAATAGTTAGACGGAAACCGATGTAATTTTCGAAATCAATGTTAAAAATCCGATAGAAAAAGGTGCTTTTTTCACAAAAACAGGCATCATGTTCCTCCTTAACAAAAAATAGGACATTTTTTGAAAAAATATAGGACCTATTTTTAAAAGAAATATAGGACAAAAACTCTTCGTTTCTTTTTTTTTTTTTATAGGGGTTTTTTGATTAAAAAAAATCTTTTTCGAAATTTTTTGAACAAAATGTTTTGATAAAGAAACTTGAAAACTTTTTTTTTATTATTCCAGGGTGCAAATTCACTATGCAATGTTGGACCAAAATGTTGTACCAAGTTGTTGTGCCAACATGTTGGACAAACAAAAAAATTAAATTTTTTTTGAGGGTGCAAATTCACTATGGAATGTTGAACCAACATATTGGTACAACAAGTTGGACCAACATATTATACCAACTTGTTGGAATGTTGGACGAACTTGTTGTACCAACATGTTTGGCTAGCGAAGGAATCGACTGTTGCAGAATTTACTCCTACGCCGAAATTAGTTAAAATGTTGGTCCAACAAGTTGGTACAACATGTTGATCCAACATTCCATAGTGAATTTGCACCCTAAGAAAATAATAATCTTAATTTTGATGCTGTTTGAGAGAAGTTTTGTTTAAAAAAAAGTGCAAATTAACTATGGAATGTAGGACCAACATGTTGGAACGACGTTCCCTTGTTTTATCAACTTGTTGGACCAACATTTTACACTAATTTTGGCGTAGGAGTAAATTCTGCAATAGTCGATTCGTTCGATTGTCAAACATATTGGTACAAGTACGTCCAACATTCCAACAAGTTGGTATAACATGTTTGTCCAACTTGTTGTACCAACTCAACATGATGGTCCAACATTCCATAGTGAATTTGCACCCTAAAGAAATAAAGTTTGTTAAAAAAAAAAAAAAATTAAATACTGCAGTGGACAATAAGATGAAACAATAAAATATTAATTTTGGCTAAGAAAAAATTGATTTTTTTTTAGGCGTTTTTTAATTATAACTACAAAAATATAGGACAAACTCAAAAAATAGGACTTTTATAGGACATATAGGACGTTTTGTCAAAATATAGGACTAGGAGATATAGGACAACTATGAGGCCTGCGCAAAAATCTAAAAGTCGAATTTTCACCCCAAAACTTTGACCCTCTTGCGCAACCTCAAGACGCTGTTTAAAAAAAATTTCGAAAAGGAAAAAATTTTTGCAATAGATAAACCACAGCGATTGCGCTATCAGGCATTTTGAAAATTTGAAATTTTTGATTTTCGACCCCCCTAACGATTACGTCACGAGAAACTCAGATCTTGAAGAGGTCGAAAAATTCGTTTTGAAAAAAAAATTTAATCGGCTAACGAGGTAAAAAGAAAAATTAAATAAAAAATTCTGACATGCAAAAAACTATCATTTTAAATTATTCAAAAAATATATATAAATTAATAGGGAGGACCAACGCTGTCCATCATCGTATCCGCCAGAAGGCATGCCATCGTATGGCTAAAAAATTTTCGATATCATATTTAATATGCCGTTAGCTCCTTAGCATAATAGGTCATGATAATCCTTAAGCACTCGGTACGTAAGTAATTTTTAACGAATTGACAACATTTTCCAAATATAAAAATTATAACGTTTTTTCGTGTTTCATTCAAAAAACATAATAAACGAAACATTTATCAAAAAAAAGAATGCTAATAAACGGGACTAATTCATCGTACCTGAAAACTTACGAAAAGCGCCATCTATCCGACATCAAACCAACTACAATACGCAATTTAGTTCACGACCGCTCCGCAAGATGGGAGTTTTTAAACAAAAGTTTTCATGAAAGACGATAGGGGCAGCACCGTTCAGGTACGGAACTGCTTGAATGGGCATTTCTCGGTGGCTAAACATGACACAGCGATTCAGAGCATATAAAATTTAATTAAAGGAAGGGCATTAACACCGCGAATGTAGGCGTAAACTCAACGCATGAGGTCTCAGATTTTACTGCCGAATATGCGCTTTTGGAGAAGGAAAAAAAAAAAAAAAGTTTTTCCGGAGGAATTGTTTACTTTGTATATGAAAAATGTCCTACTCGTGAAGGAAATACTAAGAAAAGAAAATAAATCATGCAAAAGATAAAAATGACAAGGCGTTTAGATCCGTCAATAAGTTTAAAAGTCATATGGCGTTAACATCGATTACTCATGTTTCCTTTCAATATTTTTTTTGGCAATGTGAACTTTTCAGTCGGGTTTTCCCTTTAATATTTTTTTTTAAAATAGGATACTTTTGTCACGATTAAGAATAAGATTTATCGCCAGATAAAACATCATTTCCTCTTGGGAAAAAAATGTTAATGGACGGAGATTATGAAAATGTATAATAAAAATATTTTTATATATATATACTGTACCCTCCGGGTATCTTATTCTAAGCAAATAAATGACAGCCTACCTTTCCTCTGACAGTCGATTATCGCCGCCTTGAATCTGTTTCAACAGTTCCTCTCTTTGACGTCCCTTTGATAATAAAGTCTCCTGAAGCCTTTGCTTTTGCCTTTGAAATTCCTTCATGAGATCACCGTCAAAATTATTATCCGGCACCCGATTAACATTTCCGTCCACTACACTATTTCCGTTCACTAACTGACTCGGGGGAAGGGGGGAACTAACGGAAGAAACGGGTTTATCGACGAGGGAGTCCCTTCGGGATGATCTGGCCGTCGAAGTGGACGGACTTTCCCTACCCCGATGATCCGGGGAAGAGGCCGTTGTACTAACGTTCGAACTTTTTTTCGAATCCGGACTTTTGGATTGTTTTCTATTCACGGGTGGATTCTGTTTCGGAGTGCTCGTTTCCACGACGGCGGACGCCGGTTGAAAATCCGCGTAAGTCGTGCTTAAAAAAACGTCTTCATTGTCATTTTCGAATAACCTATCAACGCTAGTGTTCATTAACTTATTATTTTTATACCCGGTTAAATGGAAACTTGCAAACGAACTTCTCGACATATTCTGTGCCATCAGATCACCCGTCGATAACGCCATGAGCATCGGACTTCCGTTCCGGCTCATCGGGCCGCTCAGCCCTTGTCCCAGACCTTCGAAAGCCGGCAACAAAGATCTCGACATCACATCGGCGGCACTCCGGGGTCGAGTAAAAGGCATAGCAGAATGCGGGAAAGTTTTCGGTTTAATCGGCGTGACTAACATATGCTCCGTCCACGACGTTTCTAACGTAGGTTTATCTAATTTTTCAACGTCCACGTTTAACGTCCTTTGCTCGAAGGGTATGGAAAACGTATCCGAAGGTACACACTGTAACCACGATATTAAACTTAAATCGGAATCTCCTAAACCGACGGAACCGTCCAGGATTTTCGTAAAATTAATTTCTTGATTTTGGGATTCCACGCTCCCGGTGGCTTTGCTTTGGCAATAATTAACACAACTTTCATATAAAATCCCTTTGATGATCAATTGTATCAGTCTATCATTTTTCGAAAAATTATTAACGTCCTGATTGGGTTTTTTATCGTTTGGTAAAAATTTTTCTACGATTGGTAACACTTCTCTAAAACATTGAACCCTCGCGTGACTCGGGTTCCAGTCTTTGTAAGATAAATGGTCGTTTAATTTCGGTAAAGTCAATAATAAGCACAAATGTGAGTATTCATCTTTCGAAGGAACTACTTTTTCAAGTTCTCTAAGCACTTTCACCACTTCCTCGACGGCGTTATCCACGTTGCTCCCGGTGTTAGTCAATAGCATGGCTTCCGATTTAATGCACAAAAGCTCTTCGTATTTCCTTCTCAACACGCAATATTTAAATTTTTTCATATCGAAGGCGGGAAGTGTTTCCAACGGTTGTATAAACTCGAGAACATCATCCCACTGCCCGTCGAGTATAAGTTGACGTAAAAACAAAACATCGTCCGAATAGCTCCCGTTTATGACGCCGGTTTCCCTTTCGATGCTTAACTGCGATATGTGAAGGTCCCTGTTGTGAAGGAATTCCAGCGCCAACCGCACCACATCTTCCTCTCGCAGCGTCAAGTGCGCAGACGGCATCACGTACCTAACGCGCAATCTGAAAAAAAAAAAAACAAAAAAAATGAGATAATATAAAAGCATTATTTCGCAAGGAAAAAAAAAAAGAGTTATAATCAAGTCGATTGTAATTAAAGAGAAGACATAAAAGAATGATCCCCGGTCATGAAAAATCTAGACGGAGATGGAATAAGGCTACTTGATCTTTCGAGATGACTAAGATTTTCGGAGTGATTCATGAATGGATTTTGATATCTAAAGTACAATGTACTATGCAATGCATATGTTTTTTATTGTAGAGTGCGCGACATGTTATCCTCCTAACATATGTTTTAATAAAATATAATTTTACTACGAGTTTTAAAGATAATTATTATACGTTGGTAGGCATTATCGTCATAGGAGATGATGATTTAATAATTAGATATATTTCATATTAAAAAGAGCAAAATTAGCAAAAATAAGTTAATACACTGTATAGAAATTACTTCATATTTAACAAGAAACTCTAAACTGGCTTTTTAGTTACATTAAAAATAATTTTCCACCGAGTTTTTAATACCCGTAGGAAATGCAGAAAATTGAGGCAAAATACGGTATATTCTTGTACTAATAACTTCGATTTTAAATAAATTTGCTTATAAATTCGAATCAATTAGATTTAATACATTCAAAGCTATTAAAAAAAAAATAATTAAAAAAATTATTTTTCTCAGGCACGGTAAAAATGGAACGGTATGCCGAATTGATTTTCATCGGAATCAGATTCGATCGATGGAAACTAACCGCAATCGGCATCGGAATCGCGAAAATATTTAGAGTTGTTTAGAATCTGAATGAATCGGAATCGGAGACGGAATCGCAAACTATTTTTACCATTTTCGGTATCGGAATCAGAATCGAATGGTAAGAAACTTATCGGAATCGGACAGTTCTGATTGTCATATCGTGCAATTCTTTTCTCATTTCCCCGATTTTTATCGCAACGCATGCTCAGTAGAATGCTTGACTTGACTAGACTTGTTTATCTCTAAATATAATAATATTGGAATCGGAATCGGAATCAAAATCAGAATTAGTAGCAACCAACTATAATTTGGAGTTGGAATCGGAATCGGAATCGGCACCGATTATATAATTTTGAATCGGAATCGGGATGGTAAATTGATTCCCTACAATTTTTCCTAGAAAAAAAATCCTAATACATTTTTCCTAAAAAAATAAAATTCCTAATCCGTTTTTCCTAAAAAAAAAAATAAAAATCCTAATCCGTTTCTCCTAAAAAAAAAAATAAATTCCTAATCCATTTACCCGAAAAAAAATAAATTCCTAATCCATTTTTCCTAAAAAAAAATAAATTCCTACACTCAGAAAACAAATTAACTTAGCATAAACGGTTATTATGCTTTGAACGCTTTTATTTTGAGCCAAGACATTTTCTGACTTGTCGCAAGTCATCAGCTCGGCTGTCAGCAAGTCGTATATTGTAAACAAACAAAATGGCGTCTTATGTAGAATTTATATATTACGTTATTATGAAAATACTGTTCATGCTCGCGTGTATCAAACAATTTCACACTAAACAATGTAAATAAAATAACTATATGAAACTTCAATAGAAAAAATTATATTTTTACTTCGTTTTTTGTAACTCTGTAGCTTCGTTTTTTGTAGCTTCGTAGCAACAACATAATTTAAACATAACCTATTCTCTGCATTGGACAATTTATGTTAGATTTCAGTTCAATTTTTTTAAAGGAAATACTTAATTCAAGTTACCTGAATATAAAAATCTGCAATATTCATCTTGTTTAATCCATGATACAAGTTCTTAAAATAAAAATTAAAACGATACTACGTTTTTATTTCATTAAATAATAATTATCATTTTCGCGAGCCGCCATGTTGATTCCGATATCGTACTGTCCGAAAATGTCGCCAATAGTTGCAAAACAAAATAAAATGTCTTGTGGCAAGACATTTTATCCCAAGGCAAACCGAAATGACTTATCACAAGACATTTTCGCACGGTTTTTACGAAAAATGACTTGTCTTAATGCACTTTTGCATTCGCATTAGTCATTTTCTTTTCTGAGTGTAATCCATTTTTCCTAAAATAAATAAATTCCTAATCCATTTTCCTTAACGAAAATAAATTCCTAATCCATTTTTCCTAAAATAAATAAAGTCCTAATCCATTTTCCTTAAAGAAAATAAATTCCTAATCCATTTTTTTTTATTATTCTATATTGAACTTATTTATATCATCAATTACAAGCAGTTTTCAAAAACAAAAAAAAAATAAAATAAGATAAACGAAATAAAATAGAAGATATAACGAAGCAAAACAAATAAAAAGCAAAATATCACAGCTTATCTAATGATGATTTCAACTTCCCTTGGAGATGGAGAAATCCAAATCAGGGATAATATGGCAATACTGGTTCCAAACTTTCAAGGCAGAAACCATAGGCGAGTCATGAAGAACACCAGTCGTAGCCCGTGAAATTAGATTTTCCCCAAAAAGAATAAATTCCTAATCTATTTTCCCTAAAGAAAATCAATTCCTAATCCATTTTCTCTAAAAAAAAAAAAATAAATTCCTAATCCAATTTTATTAAAAAAAATGAATTCCTAATCCATTTTTTCTAAAAAAAATAAATTCCTGATCCATTTTCCCTAAGAAGAATAAATTCCCAATTCATTTTTCTTAAAAAAAAATTAATTCCTAATACATTTTTCCTAAAAATTTTGGTTCCTAAAATTGTTTTTTTTAGCTTTTTTTTTCTAATTTTTAATTTTCCTAAAATGTTTTGATTCCTAAAATAAAATTTACTAAAATCCGTAAAATAAAATTTCCGAAAATCCCTTTAGGAATTTAAAAAATTACGAAAAATATTCATTTTCGGAAATTTTATTTTAGGAAGCAAAAAAGTTTGGGAAAGTTGAAAATTAGGAAAAAAATGGTTAGGAAAAAAATTTTAGAAACCAAAATTTTTAGGAAAAATGGATTAGAAATTTTATTTTTTTAGGAAAAATAGTCGGGAACGCCGTAAATTTATTTTTTATCGCAGAAACCGGAATCGGAATCGGAATCGGAATTGGAACAATTAATATAAAATATATAAGAGCATCGATTCCGATTCTGAAGTTTTCCACAGTAATCGGAATCAGAATCGGAATCCGAATCGCGTTTGAAAAATCATCAAGCATCATTGGAATCGGAATTATAATCAGCATCATATCCCTGCAGAAAAATGGAAATCGATTTTTAAAATAAAGGCTTTTTCAAAATTTTAAAGGTCGATTTTTAACAAAAATATAGTTTTGGAAAAACTTTTTTTTCTAAATTATACCCATACTTGTCATGCTAAGGCAGTTGAAAATAATGTTCTTATAAGAAAATCGACCGACAGTCAAACAAAAACAAAATTCTAGGATGAGGTTTGGCCGAAAAAAAAAAGTGAAACAAAAAATAAAAAGTAACAACTGAAAATAAGGAAATCAATGGTTTTTAGATTAGCTGAAAAATCTGAATCTTGAAATAAAGGCTAAAGAAAAGTTTTAAAAGGCTATAAAGGTCAATAGACACCTTGTAAAAACTCATATCTCAAATTTAACCTCGCAAAATACCTTCTAGTGTCACTTTTCTGAAGCATTAGAACCTAAATCTAAATTTGCAAGAAATCATAACAAAAACAAAAAACGAATATCAAAAATTATTCCAAGGAATGCAGCTTTTCTTTAAAATAGTACACACCATCGATTTTTTAATACAAATTACGATTTTTTGTACAAATCTAACATCATATCAGATCAATTTTAATGACCGTGCTGAAGATAACAAATGCGATCATAGATCCGTTGGTCTACCAATCATTTTAAAATTAGAAAAATAAAAAGCGCGCGATAGGTACAGCGAACCCAAAGAGATTCATTCAAACATTTCTTGTTCCAGCATATTACCCATTATATCAGCCATAAATAAATAAATTTAATCAAAGTTTGGATTTTTGCCCAGCCAGTTATACCATTTTGTAAAAATCTGAAAAATGCATATTCAGTATAAAAAAAAAAAAAAAAAAAAAAAAAATCTCACGAGCAATATCATGAATATCATTAAGAAGAGAGCAGGTCAGTTCTTAACGAGAATAAGTGATAATTACTTCGCTCCTTAGGGCGACTTCACGTGCATCTCCTGTATGTATACATTTTATGTTCCGTCTTATAAAGCCAAAGGCCTTTAAAAATTGTTTTTTAAGTTTTTTACGAAATTTTTGTTTGAAAAAAAGGGGGAACGTAATATTCGGAGCGAATTTCCCTGCATCGGAAATACTAATTTTTTTTTTTTTTTAAATCATCACACTGTCGACGACAAATGAATCCTGACTTTTTTTTTTTGGCTTCTCTTACATATTTTAAACGTATAGGTGACAAAACATTCTTTCAAGGTTAATTTACTTAACATTTTTTTTAAAAAGTAATTTTAATGATCGGCAGTTTTTGAATGTAGCCGACAGATTTAAAGAAAACGTTATGCTGCACGAGCTCCATTGAACGGTGTTTTACAAATCGAAGCGTTAAAATATTTTTTTTTAAAACTCGTTTTAAAAAACCCAAAAGATATATTTAATGTCACGCACGGTAGTCTATCAATCCGGACAGGTACGGGTAACAGTCCCTCAAGTCTATTATAAACGTGATCTGGCTCGTTTTCCAGAGTTTTTACGAGGGAAAAGATTAATCAAGATTTCCAGAAAAACAGACAGATAAAATCCGACGTAAAGAAAAAGAAGAACAAAAAAAAAAAGGAGAAGGTTAATCTTGTGTGATAGATCAACTAGACACTGTTGATCCTACGGATTAATACATACAAAGAAATTTTAATCTTATATCGGTAGCAAATTTCACATTCATTACACACACGGAATATGTGCAAAGTCACGCTTGACGAAATTGACCGCGGTTTTCGATATTTATCGAGTAGAGAAAAAAAAAAAAAAAGATGAGGCGATTGTGTAGGATTAGAAAATAAAAACAGTGAGAATTAAAAAACATTTGTTTCTTTTGTAATGACGCGTGCGGAGGGGGGAATTAATGGCGTATAACCGAACCTGCGTAGGTATCCCATCCAGGATAGGACCCCGCATGGGCATGATAATAAACTCAAAAGTGTTTTCTTAAACATATTCCTTTTGATGATCGAATGTGGGACATATTTTTACAACTGAAACTAATTTTAAATGAAACGTCTTCGCATCGACCGGGCGATTTATTCCGTTCCCGTTATAGGATCGTCCCTGCCGCATAGCTCTTTACATATAAAGGGATAAGAAAAATTACCGACGATGAAGAAAATAGTCTGACGTGAAAACACGTAAGAAGAAAAGTGTGGTTAAATCAAGGGAAAAAAACGATTTTAATTTTTTATAAGCCATTTACTAATGGGGCGATTATTTACTTTCAGTGACGGGGGTTTTTTTTCTGTTCTAAGAGTCGGAAATCAACGTGATTCGAAAATTTAATTAGATAGGACAGTGTAAACAAGTCGTTTCCCATGCAAAGGAAAATCTGAGAAGCGACAACTTCGAAGGACTTAAAAGGAAGATAATTTCAGAGTGTCAACGATTTTCTTGGTTTGCAATCATTTCCAAATGCAAGTGAAAAACGATTTTGCTAATTTTCTTGGGATAATAAGTAAGGGATCAGAGGCTGTCTTAAGGTTGCCATAAGCCTAAAGAGTGTTGCCGATTGACCCGTGCGAAAAAATGATGCATAAAAAGTGTTAAAATTTTTGCAAAATAAATGCAAAAAATTTATATAAAAATGTATTATAATTGTATCATTTATACGAAAATTTGGACATGAATAATTTTTGCAAAGTTAACGCATTTTTTTTAAGCAACAAAATTTAAATAGGCATAAAATTTTTTTAAACCATAAAACAGAAAATTTGCAAATATATATTGGGGTTCTGTCCTAATACTGCTAAATTTAAACAATGAAACGATCAAAAAATTTTAAGGAATTTTTTTTGCTCGTTTTTTGTCAAAAAATTCGAATTTTTTGATAAAAATTTAATTTTTTTTCCTGGCATGAAAAAAACTTGAACAAAATTAAATTTTAATTTAAGTCTGCAAAGTTAAAATTTTAATATTAAAACGTTGCTTTAGCTCATATTCTTGGCTAAAGGAAAAAGTATAAAATTTAAAAATGTAGTCAACATTTTACTTAAAATTTGTTTTTGTTCATGCAGTCTCATTTTAGTATTAAAAAAAAATGATATTTCAAAAAAACGGCGAAAATTAGATAAAATTTTACAAGTTAGATAAAATTTCAAGAAATTTCAAAGTTCTTGCTTTGGCAACTTTTAAGTTTCTTGTAAAAGTTAAGTGTCTTAAAGATTTTCAAGAAATTTTCTTTTAAGTCATTGCTTTCGTTCATGTCGTCAAATTTTAAAATAAAATTTTAGCATTAAGTTTCTTGTAAATTTTAACATTAAATTTCTTGTAAATTTTTTAGAAAATTTCTTGTACATTTTACTTTAAAAAAACAACGAAAATTTAAAAGAAAGTTAAATAAAATTTACAAGAAATTTCCTAAGTCCTTCCTTTCGTTTATGTCGTCTAATTTTATTATTAAAAAAAAAAAAAAAAAAAAATAGTCAAAATATTATTTAAAATTTTAGTATTAACCGGGCAGACAGATTTCCCCAGGACCGAGCCCCAGACGTAGTCCTACGTCAAAAAATTTTCCGGTAAAAAACGTTAAATTGTTTATACATAATTTATGCATTTTTTTATGTATGTCCAATTTTTCGTATAATTTATGGCTAAAATTTTTCCGGGTCAGTATTTTATTCAGTTTTTAGTCAGAATTTAATTAATCAAATGGTCAGTATTTTTTTCGTTTTGGCTCAGTATAAAAATTAAATGAGCAGTATTTTATTATGCGTTTTGGCCAGTATTTAATTGGGAATTGAGCAGTAAAAAAATAAAATTCGGTCAGTAGAATTAAATTTTCCCGGTCAATATTTCTTGTTAAAATCTTTTGAAACGTTTTTTTGGACGCTCCAGCTTCCGGTTTTCCCCGATTGCTACCTGCTTGACCGCTGGAGGAGGTTTAGCATATTTCAAACGGATGGCAATCCCAATAATAGGTTTGCAGATAAACGATTTGGAAAATTGGGGACACGTGCAACTTCCTTCGAAATCTGATCAAAAAATCTGTCTTTATTTTTCAAAAATTAGTGTGAAAAAAATTTCGATTTTTTTTAAACATTTAAGAAAAAGAAAACTAAAATTAATTTTTTTAAATGAAAAAAAAATCGGAACAATAAATTATGATAGAAATTCTTACGTAAGATTTTCCAAAGCCAAAAAATCGTAAGAATTTCGAGTACCCCCCCCCCCCCCCTTCCGGTCTTACGTAATAATTAAACGTTACCTTAAAATATCTTGCTTTTTTTTTTTTTTTTTTTTTTTTTTTTACTTTATATTGACCATTGTAACCGAATTTGCTGACAACAATAGAACATTTTTACTTACACTTTTCGTTAAAATACTGACAAATGATTTTTTTTTACTGGCCGATTGTTTACCACCCTCCGAAATACTGGTCATTGAATTTTTTAACTGACAACGAAATAAATATTCTTGCAGTTTAATTAAAATACCGACCAAAAACTGAATAAAATGCTGACCAGAAAAATGCCAGCCATAATTTATACATGATTTTTATATGCTTTATACATTTTTTTTTCGTACGGGGAATTTAAAATTGTAGAACAAAATACCGGATTTTAGAAAAACTTTTGACTCCGTAACAAGTGGAATAAAAATTGATAATAATGGTAATAAAAATTAAAAAGAAAAAAATTGCGGAAAATTTTAAACACTTCAAAGATGAAATTTAGCAAAATTTTTGCCGCTGGTGCTGGTGCCAGAGCCTATTCCAGCATTGGTGCCAGCACCCCCATTAATTTTGTCAATTTTTTTTCCTTACTTGAAAAAAAAAATTGTTACAGTAACCGCCGCTTATTGTAGTGCCGGTTAATACAATCGGCCGCTTAATATGATCAAAACTATTTGCCCCTCTCAATTATATTCAGCTTTGTCAGCGGATCATAATTACAAGACCGGTGCCAGCACCGGCGCTGGCACTAAGTTTAAAATAAATTATCTAGCACTGGCACCAGCTTCGGCATCGGCCTAAGTTTTTAGCCGGCACCGGCATCGCCTTCGGAACCCTGCCAGAACTCAGCCAATTTAACGTTCCAACACTTATCAGTTAACGACTCCCTGATTAAACTTTTTCAGGAATTTGTTCCTATCGTACTAGCCTTTAGCAAGCATCAGAAAGTTTTCCATCAAAATCATGACGTATATTTTAAACCTACGAAGCTTCACAAAGTGATATATTCTATTAAAATTTCAAAGCTTCTGTTTCCGTTTTTACTTACAGAGCGCAATGATCTGATCCAGCTCTTCGACTGATTTAATTTGCAAACAGTAGGGAAGGCGTGCTCACGACTTCTTTTAAAGTAGATTTTACTATTGTCAATCTTAATAAGGCAAAACTATTCTTTTGCTCTCATCCAATTTCTCCAACTTTGAAGGAAAACACCTCACGAAAAAAAAAAAAAGTCACTTTCCGAACCTACAGACTTCCTTTCTTTTTTTCTTTCTTTTCAAATTCTTTTCTCGAATCGAAAATAAAAAAATAAAAAGAACTTTTCGAACCATAGACCAGCGACCGTTTATTCATCAAAATAAAAAGAATAGAAAAGAGGAGAGGTACAACATCCGGGATATACAATTTTCAAAAAAAAAAACTTGGACTCCGCTTTGAAAGAAGATTTTGGATAAAATCCAAACTGCTTTATTATCATCATCATCCTCCACACAAAACAACGGTTATTTTTCCAAAATCGGAATCGGATTGAATTTCATAACTCCAGCTCAACAAATTAAAACTTAATCGACCTTGAATTATTATCATCGCGCACGGAAACAATATTCTCATCTTACAGGAAACAAAATCGTTGAAACGGTAAGGCGGACAAGACAAGCGAAAGTACGTTAATTAAGGACCATGAAGAGCATTGTTTGCTTTATTATCAAGAGGCCCATGACCTCGAATAAGGTGAAGATGATACCTTAAAAGTTGAAAGTAGTTATATGACATGTCAAAAATTGTTCCCCGAAATGTCAAACTGATTATTAACGGGAAAAAAATCGAATTTAACGAAAACGTGAAGATAAAAAAAGAAAAATGGCTGAGTCGTCACAAATTGAAAAAAAAATGGGGGGATATATTCGAATATTATACGCAGATGATTACCTCCGATCATACATTATAATTGATTGATTGATTGATCATTTAGAAATCAATGTATCTGAACTTATTGCTTCCAGCACCCGTCTTAAGTCACGCATCACAGATTATTTTTCTAATTTTAAATCAAGTGCATCGTTATGTGAACGTAATAAGCTTTTAATCTTGTGCGAGATGCTTTTTAAAAAAAAATAAAAATAAACGTCCACCTGTTTCTTAATACTGATTTTTTTTTTTTTTCTTAATTCGTTAAGAAAACATTAAAAAAAGGAAGAAGAAAAAAAAATTATTTTAAGCATCCACCTTGAAATCGATTTCCAGCGTGTCTACTTTTTGTATTATTTGTTTTCCAAAGAAAGTCTGAAACAAATTATGGATTTGTGGCCTCGGGATAGTCAGGGATGGCAAGCTGATTTCGATTCCGATTCTAAACTACGGGGAAAATTTTCGCGATTCCGATAACTTTCTTATCAATTGAATCTTATTCCCATGCCGATTCCGATTAGTTGCCATCAAACGATCTGATTCCGATTCTAAACTAGGGGAAATATTTTAGCGATTCTGATGTCGATGCCGATCAGTTTCCATCGATCGATTCTGATTCTGATTCCGATTCTAAAGTACGGGGAAACTTTTCGCAATTCCGATGCCGATTTCGATTAGTTTCCATCGATCGATTCTAAAGTAGGGGAAATATTTTCGCGATTCTCATTTCGATTCTAAATTAAGGTAAATATTTTCGCGATTCGGATTCCGATTAGTTTCCATCGATCGATTCTGGTTCCGATTCTAAAGTACGGGGAATATTTTCGCGATTCTGTGGCCGATTCCGATAAGTTTCTCATCTTCTTCTTCTTCTTCTTCTTCTTCTTAGTCCTTTACTCGATTACCAGCGTGGTGATCTCTCACATACACCTGTGCGTGCGCTCACAGGCATACGAGACCTACAGTTTAACGCCGGTTCCGAACGGCTATTTCTGAGAGATTTACGAGGCAATTATCGCTCGGTGGTTTGCCATTGCCTTCCGAGGGGTGGTGACCGTTGATTTTCTGACTAGCGCACTAGTTTTGACCTGAGAAAAATTCCTAGCTGTGAACTAGGATAGAAGCACGACGCATCGCATCTCATGATTGAGAGTCGAGCGCGCTATGAACTAGGCTACGGGCCACCACTCAGTTTCTCATCATTCGAATCTTATTCCGATGCTGATTCTAAACTACGGGAATATTTTCGCGATTCTGATACCGATTCCGGTTAGTTTCCATTTACCGATTTCGATTTCGATTCTGATTCCAATTCCGACAAAATTCTTATCATTCTAATCTTATTCCGACTCCGATTTGTTTCCATCGATCGATTCTGATTCCGATTCTAAACTACAGGGAATATTTTCGCGATTCCGATGCCGATTCCGATTCCAATTAGTTTCTTATTAGTTTCTTATTATTCGAATTTTATTCCGACGCCGATTCTGATTAGTTTCCATCGATCGATTCTGATTCCGATTCCGATTCGAAACTACGGGGAATATTATCGCGATTCCGATAAATTTCTTATCATTCGAATCTTATTCCGACGCGGATTCCGATTAGTTTCCATCGATCGATTCTGATTCCGATTCTAAACTACGGGGAATATTTTCGCGATTCCGACGCCGATTCCGATAAGTTTCTTACTATTCGAATCTTATTCCGCTGCCGATGCCGATTAGTTGCCATCGATCGATTCTGATTCCGATTCCGATTCCGATTAAAATCTATTCGGCATACCATCCCTGTTAATTTTTTTTTTTTTTTTTAAATATCTAATTTTTTAAAGTTTTTAATAAACAATTCGGATTTTTAAAATAACTCATTGTACCTAGAAGAAATTTGACCCCTGATGCTAATTCCGATTCCGATTCCAGTGATGCTTGATAATTTTTCAAACGAGATTCCGATTCTAATTCCGATTCCGGACTTTTCCGAGAGAAACTTTTCGCGATTCCGATCCCGATTCCAATTAGTTTCCATCGATCGAATCCGATTCCGATTAAAATCTATTCGGCATACCATCCCTGGGGCTAGTAAAAACGGCGGGGAAAAAAAATATCATATACATTTTTACGAACTTAAAAAACACGGATTTCCTTTTTCTTTAATTTGAAAACGCATTTTTATACCCCGGGACCGATATTTTACAAATCAGAATATATAAAATAGCGATTCATATTGCCAAGTCGAAATTTTTCTCTTATTTGGTTGATTCCAGTTTAGTCGGGGCATTCGAGGCAATGTTTCATCCCCAGGGAACCCTTGTCGAGTAACATTTTTCCTCCATTTTCTTATTTTTTTCAATTCCTCAAAGTGCTCTACATCACTATCCACCTTGATTAGGTTTACTTTTTTTTTTTTTCTTCCAAGTTTAATGTGTTCACCTTCGTTTTATTGTCACGGATCATTTATCCTATTTCTTTTATTCATATTTTACACTGAAGAAACTGCGTGTATCATTTTTTTGTTCCAGCAAGCAAAAAATAAATAAAAATAAATTCGGTGTTGTTGCACGTAAACAAGAGTTTAATAAACCAACAACGTAATGGACATGCTATGCAATTTGAATCATTGTTTAAACTGTCTTTTTAACTCTTCATTTGCGTGAGTAGTAATTACTATTCTAATGAGATCTTTTCCTATTTCTCTTATCTTACTAATGGAGTGGAGATTGGTTTGATACGTCCTGAAAATATGTTTAGCTTACCATTTTTTCAAAGTTATAAAGAAAACAGAACGAACATTCGCGGATTCGCTTAACTACTTAAAAGAAAAGTAGTTTTATCAATATTGCGGTTTGCTCTTTTTTCTTTCGGTTCTTAGTACCAAGTTACAGCTGTTAAAAACATTCCTTTCTAACTGGGTGTTAGCCGTAGAATGACTAAGAACAAGTCCGCTGGAAATATATTTCAGATAAATTCCTGACAGGAAAACTGTAATATCGTAAAGCGTGTATAACGCATTACAGAACAGATGATGATTTATTCTTATAATAGGTATTCTGCCCGAAAGCAGGTCTTAGGCTTTTGCCCGGATCAAGAAGTTTTCTCTTCACTTATTTCTATCCTCTGCCTCAACTTTTAATTCCCAATACTATTTTTTCCCCCTACGGTCGTCTAATATTTGTGTTTTTTTTCTGCCTTACGAGTACCGTCTGCCTGTAGCCTACCCTCTATCACGTCATGTAATACACAATTCCTCCTCAAAACGTGCCTTAACCAGTTTTCCTTTCTCTGTCGTATAGTCTTTTATTATAGTCTTTTCCTCTCCTACTCATCTCAAAACTGTCTGTCCCTGTCTGTCCATTTAATATTTTCTATCCTGCGCCAGCACCACATTTCGAAAGCTTCTAAATATTTCTCTTTCTTTCGAAGTGTCCACGTCTCAGCTCCTTATAATGCCACACTCCAAACAAAACATTTCACTAATTTTTTCCTCAGCTTGAGATCTAACTTGCCGGTCATAAGTGTTCTGTTCCTATTGAAAGCCGCTTTGGCCTGTACAATTCTAGCCCTAATCTCCTTGGTGCATTCCCCGTCCCTTGTCAGTATGGTTCATAAATAATTAAAGTAATCTACTTGTTCTATTATTATACTTATTCCATTCCAGAATTAGAGATGATAAATATACGGTATATTTTCCTGTACCGTAGATTGGGGTGAAGTTGAAAGGAAATTCCGAAAACAATTTAAGGTTTATTTTTGGCACTAAAAATAAAAATTTTTTGTTTCAATAAGTAGATATTGTTTACTGGATACTTATGTAGTATAAATATGAAAGCTGCGAATTCATATCTATTTTAGCATCTATTCTTGTTTAACTTTTGTGCGGATGACAAAAATGGCAACTTTTTGGTAGTTTCGAAACTTTTACTTCTGCTAGTGCTTTTTAATTTCTTCAGAAATTTTAAAGCCCTTTTATTCGACGTGGAATATTCTTATCTTTTTATTTCGTTACAAAAAATCAGTATATTTGCTTTCAGGCTTTGATAATCACAGCTTTTTTGAAAAATTTTTGATTTTAAGAGAGCATGGGTGAAGTTGAAAGGTCGCAGACTTAAAGCTTTTGCCAAATTTTGCTTCTGGAAAACATTTCCTGGGTGCTGTTTTGAAAATTAAGGCAAGAGAGCAAATAAACAATCCGAAAATTCCGATTCTTTCCTTCTTTTCAAAGGTTTAGAGGAAATTAGCATTAATTCCTGTACAGTTTGACTTCAAACATGGGGTGAAGTTGAAGCTAACATTGTTTGGCTTTCGAGGACCAACAAGGATTAATTGCACATGAAATATATTACTATCCGTCATTATAATTGTTTGGAATACAATTTTAAGTAAAATTGGGCGTTTCGAAGGGCCCAAATGGAAAAAATAAAACAGCTTTCAACTTCACCCCACCGTGGGGTGAAGTTGAAAAGAAGGGGTTTTTAATTTTTTTCGAGCTTTCGAAAAAGTCAAAAAAAATTGAAATTCTCGGGATTAAAACTTCTAGTGGAGACCCAAATTTTAAAAAAAATTTGAAGAAAAAATAATTATTAATAAAGATTTTATGAGCAAGTAAACTCCAAAATCTTTCAACTTCACCCCAATCTACGGTATATATATACACACCATCACCATAAGAAACCTATGTTTGCTTTAATTTTTTATTTTCTGATTGTTTTATCATTTTAAATCTAATTTTATTAGGGGAAAAAAATAAAAAAAAAGCAAGATTATCTCCGATGCTTCCATTTTAAAAAAATAAATAAAATAGTTCGAATCAATCAATCAATTAACAAAGGAGTATGGCCGAATAATATCAAACAAAATCCAATATGGATGACAGATGCATAAACACTGCGAGTTCCATAAGCGACGAACGTTATTTTCCAGAAATATCACCCACTGACCACTGTAAAGCGATTTTTCTTTCCTAATGAATCTACTTCCGTTTTTAAGGCTTTCAGGAACAAAATTTTAACATAAATTGGAAAATATTATAAAAAAGCTATAAATTTAAAAAATATACCGTTTTAAGCTTATATTTTTTTCGGTGTATATATATACAGCATATATAGTATATACCGGTACCGTATTTTATGATATATATTTCCCTTTACATCTCTATCCAGAATTAAACAGCGAACCATGTGACATACTCACTCAGAAAATGAAAATGTTATGAGCAAGTTATGTCATTCCGTAACACAGCAAAAATGCTTCTCCACACCGGACAAGTTGTTTCTTGACGAGATATTTTTATTGTTCTCTCATGATTTTAAAGAAAATGTTTTCGTCACAAGGCGTTTTTGCTTTCGCATTTAGCAATTTTTTTTTTCTGAATGTGGCTAGTTTTAAAAAACAAATTATAAACTTTTATCAGATCCTTCCTTCAATGCCTTAATTACCATTATTTCATTTAAAGTGTATCTAAATAGTAAATAGGATGGACGAGCAATGCCTGCTGTTGCAAATGTTAGTGTTGTCTACAAAAAAAAAACATCCGGAGGGCATCCTACTGCAAGTTCGTACAAGTCGAATCTTTTGACTTAGATTAGTGTTGCATCTTTTATACTAATGGAAGTCACACCTCCCTTGCTAAAATTGGAACGCCTTTAATTCGAAGTTATGAGAAATCTCCTCGCAAAAAACAAAATGGGATTCGAAAGAGTCTTTTTTTTGAAACGTTAAAAATCATTGCCGTTAAATGAATCCATTTAAAAAACGGTTTGCCGTTTGCCGGTTGCCAGTCAAAAACGAACTAGCTAGATCTTGCGCCTAGTGAAATAGTTGGAACGAAATATTGACATCGAATAACAGAGCCTTTGTTTTTTGACGTGTAAATAATCGGTTAAACAGCAGACGACAGACGATATTATAAGATAAGAGTACGGCCGTATAGATAGGTTCGGAAACGACCTATGCAGATACGCACATTTTAGTTCGAAGCCGGCGCTGGCGCTGGCGCCGACGCCGACGCCGGCCGCGGCCGGTAAAATCATCTGGCGCTGGCGCCGGCGCCAGATGATTTCTTTGCATTTTGGCGCTGGCGCTGGCGCCAGCACCGGTATTTTACGTACGGTGTGACGCCGGCGTCGACGCCAGCGCCGGCGTTTCAAAACTTTTTTAAAAAATCGTTTTTAGATTTTTAGAATTTGATTAATTTTTTTAACATAACCTCTTTCCGTTCAATTTTCTTTCTCAGGGGTCCGAAGCCGGTAAAAATTACTAACATTAGGCAATTTTGGAGGATTGTATTGACATTTAAAATGGAAAACTTATATTTTTTTTTTTTTACTTAAGGTTAATTACACAGTAAAAAATTTTGTTCAGGATAGGGAATTAGTTCAATACTCGGTATTCACTGATTCATAATTTTTGACTTTTAAAATGTTTATCTCAATAATTAAATTTTAAAGTCTTTCCTTTCATCTTTTGCTCTTAAGAAATAAATAAATTTTTTAAAGTGCAAAACGTAATTTTTTTAAACTGATGTAACGCTCTCTTGCTTTTTTTTGCAAAACAAAATAAATTAAAAGTTTTCCCCGGCGCCGGCTTCGACGCCAGCGCCGACGCCGAGGCCGGCGCCAATTTTTTTACAATCGTGGCGCCGGCGCCTTTTAATTTTTGTCGGCTTCGGAACCCTGGTATAGACGTCTATACGGCCGTCTGCCGTCATCGTGGTTGACAAACCTCAACGACCAATCAAAAAGTGTCTTACTGTGGTAGAAAGGAAGAGCTCATTTTCGCGTAGTTTGAATAAGATTTCCCATGTATAAGGGATACAAGTTCCCGGACCTGTCTACACGACCGTGAGATGGAGTAAGATTTACGTGTGTAAACCTGCAAACAGGTCTGGCAGCCCAGGACATATACAAATTAAATGCAGTGTAAGCGATGCGACGCTTAGTGCTTCTACCCTAGTTCAAACGCTATGGGAGGTTTTCTTCGGTGAGACTATGCGCTAGTTAGAAAATTAACGATTACCAATCTCGTCAGGCAATGGCAAACCACCAAACGGTATTTCTTATGTAAATCACAGCCGTTCAGAACTGGAGTTAAGCTGTGGGTCCTATACACATGTGAGCGCAATCACAGGCTTTTGTGAGATATCAACTGCTGCTACTCGAGCAAACACTCAAAAAAGGAAATGTTTTGAGCAAGTTCTGTCTTGCAACAAAACCGGAATGTTTGGTACCAAAACAAAAATTCTTCACGAAAAAGGACAGGTTGTTTCCTGACAACATATTTTTATTATTTTCGCATTATCCATTTCTTTTTCTGAGTGAAGGACTAAGAAAGCCTTTAGTGCACCGTAAAAAATTTTTTGTAAATAATAACAAATATGTCAGAAATGGTCCACATAGCTTTTTTATGTTGTTTTTTTCCAAAAGGTAACCATAAACAAAACAACAAAAAAGATATGTGGACCGTTTCTGACATACGTTTCTGTTACTTTTAACACAAAATTTTTTACGGTGTGCCATTTTCATTGCGATCATCGTATTGGGCCAATCGTAACGTACCTTACATGACTTTTAAACACAGTGGTCCTGAACAAAAATATTATTCGACAAAAATGTCAAAAAAAACTGCTGATGAGGCTTTGTTAGGAAACATGTTAACTATCAAAATCCACTAAAATCAAAATCTTACCTGATTGTCTTCCCCTACCCCCCACAACCCCCCCGGCCCCTCAATTTTTTTTCAAGGCTTGTTACATATCATATGAAACCACATTGGAAATGCTTTAAAAAGAGACCTCGCCGAGGTTTATATCTTTTGCCGGCACCGAGATATCAGATTTGGTCGTTTGAGAGATCGAAAATTAGACGCTTAATTTTGGGCAATTGAAACGACGATATCTCCGTCCCGGTAAAAGATATAAACCTCGGCGATGTCTCATTTTAAAGCATTTTCCGTGGGTTTTCATTTAAAATGTAACAAGCCTTGATATGTGACAAGCCTTGAAAAAAAAATTGAGGGGCCGGGGGGGTTGTCGGGGGTAGGGGAAGACGATCAGGTAAGATTTTGATTTTAGTGAATTTTGATAGTTAAGATGTTTCCTAACAAAGCCTCATTAGTAGTTTTTTTTGAATTTTTAGTCGAATAATATTTTTGTTCAGGACCACTGTGTAAAGGAACAAACAATTTTTACGCTATTAAGCCTGAGAAAAATTCAAAATGACTCATTATGCCAGAATATGCACACTATCAATAATTGACTAGAACAAAACGTAACTTCAGGAAATGACATAAAAATATCTGAAGCGAAATCCTTCCTGATCAAGAAAATATAATATGCAATATAAATAAGTAGAAAAGGAAACACGCAAGAGCAAAACGGATTATTACAACAAAATCAGCACTCCTCAATCTCAACAAAATAATAAATGGAAAAAGACAGTACGCGTTAAAAGTAACGCCAGTGATTTAGTTTCAATTATAATTGGCATCAATTTTAATTAAAAGTCATGTAGCTTTAAAAATTTTGATATTCGTTTTTATATAAAAAAAAAAAAAAATTATAGAAAGAGTTTAATTTAAAATGAAACCCACCAGTTTACGGCGAATCGGAAAAAAATTAAAAACGTCTCACTTACCGAAGGCATAAATCAGCCTTTTCAAATCATTTGGAGGTAACAGGCGTGACCAATCAGGCTCAAGTTAAAATTTTCTAATAAATCCGATTGGTCAGGCTTGTTAAGTATAGCGGAAAATCGAAGCTGTACACGGAGAAAAATGTTCGGTACCTGTTACTGAACCTGTGACATCTAAACATTTGAGTAGATAATACCGAAAAAATTTAGTAATTATTACTAAGAGTTCGTAATGATTAATAACGTTTAGTAATAATTACCTAATTTTCAGTATTGTCAACTCAAATGTTTAGATGTCACAAGCCCCAACTTAACTTTCAGTAACTGTTACTTAAGTTCGGTTCCTGGAACCGAACTTTTTTTTCCGTGTAGAATCTTCGATTACGTTAATTATTTTTTTCTACTCTAGTTTCCAAAATTAAAACAACATACTGCGAATGCGCTATACCCAACGTTTTCTCTAAACAACAAAAGGGGTTCCAAAAAAAAACCTGACGAAAGGATATCTGAAACGCCGAAAATCTTCCTTGCGAAAAGCGTAACGGATTAACAGAATCCGTTTCAAGAAGAGTAAAGTTGTAAATCCCATTCTCTACTTTTAATCCTCTTTCAAAACTGCGTGCTGTACACCATTCAAAAAAAATAAAATAAAGTAAAACTTTTCTCGAATTTCGTTTTTTTTTTAAAGGACATTATTTTTAAGAAGTAAAACTTACAAAAAAACAACAACAAAAAAAAATCAAGTCATAAAGACCGAAAACACGACGTAGAGAAATCAAAACAATTCCACTGACCGCTCGCGATTTTAAGTGAAAAGAAAACGAGTTGAGTGCACTGGAAGCCGAACAGACACCAACTACCAATAATCGTTTGATGCTCCTCTGACTGTTACTTTGGTCATTCAACAATGAGTCTTTAAATTAAGTGTTACATCATATTACTTCCGAATAATGGTTTTTTACTTATTTATTTATTTTTTTCCCATTTTTTTTTTCTCTTCAATGTCATCAATTTTTACTCCGGAATGTCCCACCTCAGCTCATAAAAAAATGAAAAAAAAAATCCTCAGGAAAAATAATTGAGGATCATTAAGTAAATTAAGAAACAGAATCCAAGTGGAACCAAGTAAAACGAACAAAAAAAAAAATAGACAGGACGATATGACGAACTTGAAACAGTACCTTACTTCTGATCCAAATCCATTTCGCGGAAAATATTCAACGGTATCGTGAGCACGGCTAAAAACCGTTTATTTATAAATAACGAGATAGCCATTTTACTTGCAGATTGGCATTATGTAGAACAACTGGAGATAATTTAAATTAAACCGAAAACCAAAAATAATTTGGTTTTTATTTACCTCCCCCGCTAGACTGTGTCCCTTATTTTCTAAATTTTAGAATTTGATGTGTCTAACGCCCTGAAAGTTTTTTTTTTTTTTTTTTGGAGTGTTAATAAACGCTGAATTTTTTCAGATTTTTAAAGTGACGGGAAAGTGTGCCTCGTGGGCCTTCAGTTTTGAAAAATTCCCATAAGAAACAAAAAATCGATTAATTAATTAATTAATTTTTTATTTTTTTTATTTATTTATTTTTTTCCCATTTTTTTTTTCTCTTCAATGTCATCAATTTTTACTCCGGAATGTCCCACCTCAGCTCATAAAAAAATAAAAAAAAATCTTCAGGAAAAATAATTGAGGATCATTAAGTAAATTAAGAAACAGAATCCAAGTGGAACCAAGTAAAACGAACAAAAAAAAAAAAATAGACAGGACGATATGACGAACTTGAAACAGTACCTTACTTCTGATCCAAATCCATTTCGCGGAAAATATTCAACGGTATCGTGAGCACGGCTAAAAACCGTTTATTTATAAATAACGAGATAGCCATTTTACTTGCAGATTGGCATTATGTAGACCAACTGGAGATAATTTAAATTAAACCAAAAACCAAAAATAATTTGGTTTTTATTTACCTCCCCCGCTAGACTGTGTCCCTTATTTTCTAAATTTTAGAATTTGATGTGTCTAACGCCCTGAAAGTTTTTTTTTTTTTTTTTTTGGAGTGTTAATAAACGCTGAATTTTTTCAGATTTTTAAAGTGACGGGAAAGTGTGCCTCGTGGGCCTTCAGTTTTGAAAAATTCCCATAAGAAACAAAAAATCGATTAATTAATTAATTAATTTTTTATTTTTTTTATTTATTTATTTTTTTTTTTTTAATTTTTTTTTTTGTCAAAAAACATTTCTTTCTTATCGGAAATTTTGCGCAGATCACGAATCTTAAGTCAGATTTTTTATATCTGCCTCAGTTTTAAAGCTTGCGGTTAACATATGGCGCCTATTTAAAGGGGCAGTAATTTATTAATAATAGGGCAGTATATTTTAATAAAATGGCAGGTTTTTTAATAGAGTGGCAGTAAATTTAATAATATGGCAGTTTTTTATTGGCAGTACAATTTTGGAAGTGAAAAAAAAATTTTGGCAGTAAAAAAAATGAATGAATGAATTTTTTAATTTTTTTTAATAACTGATGTGGCCCCGGACCGATCCGACACGTATTCACTGCTTCTGGGATCTCCTTTGTTAATAGGGGTTGAAGCGGAGGGGGAGGGGGGGGGGGTTGAAATATTTTTTTATTTGGAATCGGATTCTTAAATTTGTTGGAAAACATGTGCTATAGTCCCGGGTTCAAATTCTGGATACTGAACTAAATTTTTCTTGGGAAAAAAAAAAAAAAAAAAACTACCAAAATTTATGAATTTATACATATTTTATCGATGAGCTTAAATGCCAAATTTGCTTGAATTTTTCGTCATTTATAGAGGCTTTTTACACTTATTTTCCAAATTTGACCATGTTGTAACCGAGGTCAGATTTCATTGTTCTAATGGACTTCGTGAAGGGACCTCTCCAATTTACACGCTATAGCCGAGATTGCATTAATATATAATCTAGGCTGACTGTATTAAAAACTTATATTTAAAAAATTAGCTTCATAAAAAAACGCTGCCCTTGCGCAGTTAAAAATTTTATGTAAAAATTAACATAATTATGTTAAAATCGGTCAACATAATTTTTATGTTGTTGTTTATTATGTTTACCTTTTGGGAAAAACAACAGAAAAGATTTGTGTAGGCCGATTTTAACATAATAACATAATATTTTTTACTGTGTTCATTATTAGTTACTGCCACTATGCGCCTGGCCTATTTATCTCCGCAAATTTTTATTCCGATTTCCGAATTCCGACTAAAATTAATTCCGACAACCGATTTACGAATTCCGACTCCCGAATTTAATTTATTCCGAAAATATATTTTGTTATTTTTAATACTTATTAAAGCGTGGTATGAAGTCAGATTATGTTAGATTTATTCCGCGGGTTAATGGAAAAAATCCCGAGGAACACGAATTTCACTATTCCGATTTTCCCCGATCAATGACTGAGTAGGGGTATAAGTAAAAATTTGGTTTTTTGGTCCGAAAATGGATTTTTTGCCACAAAATTGGCGACAACTTCTCACCATTTTGATTTAGAGGCCATGTTCAATGACTTTTTTTACTCAGGACACTCTCAGGATATTTTGTGTTTCGAATCAATTTTCGAAATTTGGATTTCAAAAAAATTGCTGATAGAACTTCCGACTGTAAAAAAGATTGGGAAATTGATTCGAAACGCAAAAGATCCTTAATAATTAGAGTGTCCTGAGTCAAAAATGTCATTCAACATGACCTCTAAATCGAACTACCATTTTTTGGCAAAAAAATCCATTTTCGGCCCAAAAAACCAAATTTTCACTTATACCCCTACTCAGGCGTTGATCAGGGAAAATCGGGATAGTGAAATTCGTGTTCCTCAGGCTTTTTTTCATAAGTATAAGCAACTTCAAAAGAAAAATAATTTGGGGGTTTCAAATTTGGGCATAAATAAAAATTAAGCCCGGAAAATCGGGTTTAAGCGATTTCATTAAATGCTAAGAAAAAAACTGTGGTTTAGACCCTTTTTCCGCTCTGCGCCACCCCTAAATCGTTGAAAAAAATTTTTTTCATAATATTTTTTGCGTTTGTACACTTTAAAAGATGCAATTGATAAACACCGATCTGTTATTCATCGATTTCGAGGCAAATAAGTATTAAAAATAACAAAAAAATATATTTTCGGAATAAATTAATTTCGGGAGTCGGAATTCGTAAATCGGTTGTCGGAATTAATTTTAGTCAGAATTCGGAAATCGGAATAAAAATTTGCGGACTTATTCCGGGGAGCGCCACTATGCAACTTCCCTAAAATATAAAAATTTACTGCTCCAAAAACAATTAATCCATTGCCGATTTATTTTAAAAAATAAATCGGCAGATTTTAAAAAATCTGTCCCATATTTATGCTACGTCTCCACGAAAATAATTAATTAGACTATAATTAATTATACAATAATTAACGATGGAATAATTGTTGTTCGAATTCGAGGTACTGTACTTTTTTCCTGATTCAAACACGCGGGCTCAATCTTTTGTCTTCAATTTGTTTACTTAAACATTTTTTTGTAAGAAAAAATAAAAATAAATATTAATTTACAAAATATGGGAAAAAATTTTTATTTTAATTTTTCCAAATTTTTATTTTCCCGCGTGTTTTATTGAGCCCGCGTGTTTGAATCACGAAAAAAGTACAGTACTTCGAATTCGAACAATAATTATTCCATCATTAATTATAGTACAATTAATTAAAGTCTAATTAATTATTTTCATGGAGACATAGCATTAAATTTACCACTGCCAATTTTATGGAAAAAAAATGCAGCCTTCCTGATATTTTTTTACTGTCCCATTTATGTAGTCGCGAGTCGCCTCAAAATATTAGCAAAATTAAGGACTTAACATGTTTTGTCACTTTACACTATTTTTCTGCCCTATTTTTATTTCTAACTCAATAACTTAGACAGACATAAAAAAAAAACTGACTTCAGATTCGTGATCTACGCAAAATTTCCGATAAGAAACAAGTGTTTTTTCACGAGAAAAAAAAATAGATTTTTTGGTTCTTATGGGAATTTTTCAAAATTAAAGGCCCATGATGAGGCACACTTTAAAAATCTGGAAAAATTCAGCGTTTATTAACACTCCAAAAAGAAAACTTTGAGCGGGTTAGACATATGAAATTCAAAAAGTTGCAAAATAAGGGACACCCTACCCCCCCCCCCCTTCCCTGCCGAAAAATACTTACTCAACAGGTAATGATATCATGATGATGATGTCGGTGGCTGTGGTGGTGGAGATGAGGTTGTGAATGACATTATTCTTACCCAGCAAAACACAAAACCAACATGGGAAGAAAAAAAAAAACAAAATAGCCACGAAAACAAGATATCCGATTCAAAACAATGGAAAAGCTCGTGGCGTGACTCAACAGCGTTAACTGAAGTTGCACAATGGAAAAACGTTTGAAAAGGAAAAGGAAGAAGACCTGCGCTTTTGCGGTTTACGAAAAAAAAATAAAAATGAAATCATCATCAGCTGACTAACATACTGCAAAATCTACCTTAACAATTTTCTTTCACTTCATATTCTAGGAAACCCGAGAAATGGAAAATATTAAAAGGGGGGAAAAAAGAAGCCCTCGGGATCGTTTTAAGGGGAATATTCTGGCATCGATCCAAATAAACATGACGTATCAGTTATTACTTGACCTTTTCACACAAAAAAATTCGTTTGTGCTTTATTATTATTTTTTTTTTAGAGATGACACGAGCTTTCACCGAGAACAACATTTTTTTTTCTTTGGACTACCTTATGATCAAAAATAAATCAAATTAATACCGGGTTAATTCGTGTTTAAAAAGAATAAACGCTTTTCAGTCACGAAGAATAAACTGATAAAGAAAATCTTATCTGGGGTGTAAATAGCAAAAATCTAGCACTTAACTGTAAAACTTATAATCTTTTTTTTTTTTTTCTTCTTCTTAATGCACTGTATAAAAATTAATTTCAAAAGAAAAAAAAAAATTTAGAAGGAAAATTTTCGGATCGCATTTATTTAATTAAACAATCGGATATCGGGCATATTGATCCAGGAAAGAACTTGATTAAATATCAAGGATAAGAGAAAAGCTTGATTTAACATCAAGGATTGAAAAAACCCAAGGAAAATCAGTTTAAAAGTTAAATCGAGTTGGCGAATGGTGGACTCGAACACACCGACCTTCCGTTATCATGACGGCTGCTCTACCACTGAGCTAACTCGACAATCGATCCAACATTCAACTGATTAGGTATTTAAAGGTGGTGACAGACGTGAGATTATTATTATTGAAAAGGGGGAATATTCCGGGAAGAAACGATTATGGAGCGATATAGTTTTTTCATTTTCAATCGACCTCTATATGAGAATCTTAGAATGAAAAGTCAAAACATGGCCCCCCTCCAACCTACCACTAGACAAGATAATAATAATTTACGCTGACGATAAAGCCCATATTTAACTTATTTAGAAGGAAAATTTTCGGATCGCATTTATTTAATTAAACAATCGGATATCGGGCATATTGATCCAGGAAAGAACTTGATTAAATATCAAGGATAAGAGAAAAGCTTGATTTAACATCAAGGATTGAAAAAACCCAAGGAAAATCAGTTTAAAAGTTAAATCGAGTTGGCGAATGGTGGACTCGAACACACCGACCTTCCGTTATCATGACGGTGCTCTACCACTGAGCTAACTCGACAATCGATCCAACATTCACTGATTAGGTATTTAAAGGTGGTGACAGACGTGAGATTATTATTATGGAAAAGGCGGAATATTCCGGAAGAAACGATTATGGAGCGATATAGTTTTTTCATTTTCAATCGACCTCTATATGAGAATCTTAGAATGAAAAGTCAAAACATGGCCCCCCTCCAACCTACCACTAGACAAGATAATAATAATTTACGCTGACGATAAAGCCCATATTTAACTTATTTAGAAGGAAAATTTTCGGATCGCATTTATTTAATTAAACAATCGGATATCGGGCATATTGATCCAGGAAAGAACTTGATTAATATCAAGGATAAGAGAAAAGCTTGATTTAACATCAGGATTGAAAAAACCCAGGAAATCAGTTTAAAAGTTAAATCGAGTTGGCGAATGGTGGACTCGAACACACCGACCTTCCGTTATCATGACGGCTGCTCTACCACTGAGCTAACTCGACAATCGATCCAACATTCAACTGATTAGGTATTTAAAGGTGGTGACAGACGTGAGATTATTATTATTGGAAAAGGCGGAATATTCCGGAAGAAACGATTATGGAGCGATATAGTTTTTTCATTTTCAATCGACCTCTATATGAGAATCTTAGAATGAAAAGTCAAAACATGGCCCCCCTCCAACCTACCACTAGACAAGATAATAATAATTTACGCTGACGATAAAGCCCATATTTAACTTATTTAGAAGGAAAATTTTCGGATCGCATTTATTTAATTAAACAATCGGATATCGGGCATATTGATCCAGGAAAGAACTTGATTAAATATCAAGGATAAGAGAAAAGCTTGATTTAACATCAAGGATTGAAAAAACCCAAGGAAAATCAGTTTAAAAGTTAAATCGAGTTGGCGAATGGTGGACTCGAACACACCGACCTTCCGTTATCATGACGGCTGCTCTACCACACTGAGCTAACTCGACAATCGATCCAACATTCAACTGATTAGGTATTTAAAGTTGTGACAGACGTGAGATTATTATTATTGGAAAAGGCGGAATATTCCGGGAAGAAACGATTATGGAGCGATATAGTTTTTTCATTTTCAATCGACCTCTATATGAGAATCTTAGAATGAAAAGTCAAAACATGGCCCCCCTCCAACCTACCACTAGACAAGATAATAATAATTTACGCTGACGATAAAGCCCATATTTAACTTATTTAGAAGGAAAATTTTCGGATCGCATTTATTTAATTAAACAATCGGATATCGGGCATATTGATCCAGGAAAGAACTTGATTAAATATCAAGGATAAGAGAAAAGCTTGATTTAACATCAAGGATTGAAAAAACCCAAGGAAAATCAGTTTAAAAGTTAAATCGAGTTGGCGAATGGTGGACTCGAACACACCGACCTTCCGTTATCATGACGGCTGCTCTACCACTGAGCTAACTCGACAATCGATCCAACATTCAACTGATTAGGTATTTAAAGGTGGTGACAGACGTGAGATTATTATTATTGGAAAAGGCGGAATATTCCGCCTTTTCCGATTGTTTAATTAAATAAATGCGATCCGAAAATTTTCCTTCTAAATAAGTTAAATATGGGCTTTATCGTCAGCGTAAATTATTATTATCTTGTCTAGTGGTAGGTTGGAGGGGGGCCATGTTTTGACTTTTCATTCTAAGATTCTCATATAGGTCGATTGAAAATTGAAAATGAACTATATCGCTCCATAATCGTTTCTTCCCGGAATATTCCGCCTTTTCCAATAATAATAATCTCACGTCTGTCACCACCTTTAAATACCTAATCAGTTGAATGTTGGATCGATTGTCGAGTTAGCTCAGTGGTAGAGCAGCCGTCATGATAACGGAAGGTCGGTGTGTTCGAGTCCACCATTCGCCAACTCGATTTAACTTTTAAACTGATTTTCCTTGGGTTTTTTCAATCCTTGATGTTAAATCAAGCTTTTCTCTTATCCTTGATATTTAATCAAGTTCTTTCCTGGATCAATATGCCCGATATCCGATTGTTTAATTAAATAAATGCGATCCGAAAATTTTCCTTCTAAATAAGTTAAATATGGGCTTTATCGTCAGCGTAAATTATTATTATCTTGTCTAGTGGTAGGTTGGAGGGGGGCCATGTTTTGACTTTTCATTCTAAGATTCTCATATAGAGGTCGATTGAAAATGAAAAACTATATCGCTCCATAATCGTTTCTTCCCGGAATATTCCGCCTTTTCCAATAATAATAATCTCACGTCTGTCACCACCTTTAAATACCTAATCAGTTGAATGTTGGATCGATTGTCGAGTTAGCTCAGTGGTAGAGCAGCCGTCATGATAACGGAAGGTCGGTGTGTTCGAGTCCACCATTCGCCAACTCGATTTAACTTTTAAACTGATTTTCCTTGGGTTTTTTCAATCCTTGATGTTAAATCAAGCTTTTCTCTTATCCTTGATATTTAATCAAGTTCTTTCCTGGATCAATATGCCCGATATCCGATTGTTTAATTAAATAAATGCGATCCGAAAATTTTCCTTCTAAATAAGTTAAATATGGGCTTTATCGTCAGCGTAAATTATTATTATCTTGTCTAGTGGTAGGTTGGAGGGGGGCCATGTTTTGACTTTTCATTCTAAGATTCTCATATAGAGGTCGATTGAAAATGAAAAAACTATATCGCTCCATAATCGTTTCTTCCCGGAATATTCCGCCTTTTCCAATAATAATAATCTCACGTCTGTCACCACCTTTAAATACCTAATCAGTTGAATGTTGGATCGATTGTCGAGTTAGCTCAGTGGTAGAGCAGCCGTCATGATAACGGAAGGTCGGTGTGTTCGAGTCCACCATTCGCCAACTCGATTTAACTTTTAAACTGATTTTCCTTGGGTTTTTTCACCTTGATGTTAAATCAGCTTTCTCTTATCCTTGATATTTAATCAAGTTCTTTCCTGGATCAATATGCCCGATATCCGATTGTTTAATTAAATAAATGCGATCCGAAAATTTTCCTTCTAAATAAGTTAAATATGGGCTTTATCGTCAGCGTAAATTATTATTATCTTGTCTAGTGGTAGGTTGGAGGGGGGCCATGTTTTGACTTTTCATTCTAAGATTCTCATATAGAGGTCGATTGAAAATGAAAAAACTATATCGCTCCATAATCGTTTCTTCCCGGAATATTCCGCCTTTTCCAATAATAATAATCTCACGTCTGTCACCACCTTTAAATACCTAATCAGTTGAATGTTGGATCGATTGTCGAGTTAGCTCAGTGGTAGAGCAGCCGTCATGATAACGGAAGGTCGGTGTGTTCGAGTCCACCATTCGCCAACTCGATTTAACTTTTAAACTGATTTTCCTTGGGTTTTTTCAATCCTTGATGTTAAATCAAGCTTTTCTCTTATCCTTGATATTTAATCAAGTTCTTTCCTGGATCAATATGCCCGATATCCGATTGTTTAATTAAATAAATGCGATCCGAAAATTTTCCTTCTAAATAAGTTAAATATGGGCTTTATCGTCAGCGTAAATTATTATTATCTTGTCTAGTGGTAGGTTGGAGGGGGGCCATGTTTTGACTTTTCATTCTAAGATTCTCATATAGAGGTCGATTGAAAATGAAAAAACTATATCGCTCCATAATCGTTTCTTCCCGGAATATTCCGCCTTTTCAATAATAATAATCTCACGTCTGTCACCACCTTTAAATACCTAATCAGTTGAATGTTGGATCGATTGTCGAGTTAGCTCAGTGGTAGAGCAGCCGTCATGATAACGAAGGTCGGTGTGTTCGAGTCCACCATTCGCCAACTCGATTTAACTTTAAACTGATTTTCCTTGGGTTTTTTCAATCCTTGATGTTAAATCAAGCTTTTCTCTTATCCTTGATATTTAATCAAGTTCTTCCCTGGATCAATATGCCCGATATCCGATTGTTTAATTAAATAAATGCGATCCGAAAATTTTCCTTCTAAATAAGTTAAATATGGCTTTATCGTCAGCGTAAATTATTATTATCTTGTCTAGTGGTAGGTTGGAGGGGGGCCATGTTTTGACTTTTCATTCTAAGATTCTCATATAGAGGTCGATTGAAAATGAAAAAACTATATCGCTCCATAATCGTTTCTTCCGGAATATTCCGCCTTTTCCAATAATAATAATCTCACGTCTGTCACCACCTTTAAATACCTAATCAGTTGAATGTTGATCGATTGTCGAGTTAGCTCAGTGGTAGAGCAGCCGTCATGATAACGGAAGGTCGGTGTGTTCGAGTCCACCATTCGCCAACTCGATTTAACTTTTAAACGATTTTCCTTGGGTTTTTTCAATCCTTGATGTTAAATCAAGCTTTTCTCTATCTCCTTGATATTTAATCAAGTTCTTTCCTGGATCATATGCCCGATATCCGATTGTTTAATTAAATAAATGCGATCCGAAAATTTTCCTTCTAAATAAGTTAAATATGGGCTTTATCGTCAGCGTAAATTATTATTATCTTGTCTAGTGGTAGGTTGGAGGGGGGCCATGTTTTGACTTTTCATTCTAAGATTCTCATATAGAGGTCGATTGAAAATGAAAAAACTATATCGCTCTCATATCGTTCTTCCCGGAATATTCCGCCTTTTCCAATAATAATAATCTCACGTCTGTCACCACCTTTAAATACTATCATTGAATGTTGGATCGATTGTCGAGTTAGCTCAGTGGTAGAGCAGCCGTCATGATAACGGAAGGTCGGTGTGTTCGAGTCCACCATTCGCCAACTCGATTTAACTTTTAAACTGATTTTCCTTGGGTTTTTTCAATCCTTGATGTTAAATCAAGCTTTTCTCCTTATCCTTGATATTTAATCAAGTTCTTTCCTGGATCAATATGCCCGATATCCGATTGTTTAATTAAATAAATGCGATCCGAAAATTTTCCTTCTAAATAAGTTAAATATGGCTTTATCGTCAGCGTAAATTTATTATATCTTGTCTAGTGGTAGGTTGGAGGGGGGCCATGTTTTGACTTTTCATTCTAAGATTCTCATATAGAGGTCGATTGAAAATGAAAAAACTATATCGCTCCATAATCGTTTCTTCCCGGAATATTCCGCCTTTTCCAATAATAATAATCTCACGTCTGTCACCACCTTTAAATACCTAATCAGTTGAATGTTGGATCGATTGTCGAGTTAGCTCAGTGGTAGAGCAGCCGTCATGATAACGGAAGGTCGGTGTGTTCGAGTCCACCATTCGCCAACTCGATTTAACTTTTAAACTGATTTTCCTTGGGTTTTTTCAATCCTTGATGTTAAATCAAGCTTTTCTCTTATCCTTGATATTTAATCAAGTTCTTTCCTGGATCAATATGCCCGATATCCGATTGTTTAATTAAAAAAAAAAAAATGTTAGAGCAAGTTCAAGGTATAAAGTAGATGAACGACATAGCTCGATAACTATTTAAGAAAAAAAAAAAAAGGCAAGAACCTGTACATCTCGCTTTTTTTTTTATTTTTTTTTATTTGTTTATAATTTTTTTTAACGTTCCAATAAGCTGTATAGGAAGATGACGGACGCTTTTTAATGTCACTTGGAAATCACAGTTTTCGAACTCCTCCTATCCGGTTCTATTTCAGGCTCCACGCCCTATCTTGTCTAGACTCCCATTCAAAAAACGAAAATTGCTTTCTTTTGTGTGTGATTCCATCGATTTTCAAAAAAAAAAAAAAAAAATTGAAACATTAGCCCGTATTTAAAAAAATACAAAATAAACACTGTGAAGCTACAACCAACCCAGGCACCAACTTCATAATCTCTATAATTATAAAATTAAACTAGTAATATCCATCAATCCTTGCTATTTTGTCGCTATTATAAATGACAGGGTTTAGAAGCACTATCAATCATGATGAATTGGATCGTCGGTTTTTTTTTTTTTTTCTTCTTATATTTTCATTATCGTCTTTTAGAGGCTTATAATTAATCAACCAAAAAGAAAGACGAGTTTTCAACTTATTCAGAATACAATTTTTTTTTCTAGAATTTATGAAAAAAAAAAAAAAAAGGAATAAATTATTAAGCTTGTTATATACAGGATTGGCAATAGCCCAAAACCGGTACAAGTTCAAGAACTTAAAAATACGCTGGTGATTTTTTTTTTTTTTAAAGTTCATCTTAGATGAAGTTGAATGAGACCTGACGAAGAGATGTCACGATGAAGAGTATAATTAAAATAAGGCCAAAGTGAATTGAAAGTGTTATTATTTGGAAATATTTAAAAATTCTGTTCGATTTCGTTGCCTTAAATGTGTGTGTGGTCTCTCTTCAAAGGACGATAATTTTGAAACAATGGTGATCATTTCATTTGATCGCGTTTTTGAAAAAGTAGTGCATTTTGAAAAAAAAAAAAAAAAAGACAAAAATACCAAGAATTATTATAAAAAAGGAATAAAAAAAAAAAACGCCGAGAAATTCCAGCTTTTGGGAACTGAATAAAGGAATGAAGGGCAGAGTCATTACTCACAATGCTAACAAAAAGCATGTTATTCCCTAAAATTTTGCCTACTTACTTACTGATGAGAAAGGTTCCCGACCATTTTTCCTAATCAATTTTTCCTAAAAAAAATTTTTCGTATCAATTTACATTTCTAATCTATTTTTTTCTAGTGCATTTTTCCTAAAAATATTTTCCTGAACATATTGAGCCAGAGATAAAAAAATTTGTCTCAGCTCGTTTTCGTTTGGGACTTTTACTAAAGAAATGTTTTCCTAAATTATTTTTTCAGAAACTTTCGTTCCTAATCTATTTTTCCTAGTCCATTTTTCCTTTAAAATTTCTTCCTGACATTATTGTGTCAAAGAGTTAAAAAATTTTTCCAAGCTCGTTTTGGTCGGGATTTTTCCTAAATTATTTTTCCTATAAATTTTCGTTCCTAATCTATTTTTCCTAGCCTATTTTTTTAAAAAATAATTTCCATTTAAAATTTTTTCCTGAAATTATTGTGACAAAGAGTGAAAAAATTTGTACAAGCTCGTTTTGGTTGGGACTTTTACTAAAAAAAAATGTTTTTTTAAATTATTTTTTCACAAATTTTCGTTCCTAACCTATTTTTCCTAGTCCATTTTTCCTTTAAAATTTTTTCTTGACATTATTGTGTCAAAGAGTTAAAAAATTTTTCCAATTCGTTCCTAGTCCATTTTTCCAAAAAATATTTTTCCTTTAAAATGTTTTCCTGAAATTATTGTGCCAGAGTTAAAAAATTTGTCATAGCTCGTTTTGGTTGGGATTTTTCCTAAAAACTTTGTTCCTACAAATTATCGTTCCTAATCTATTTCTCCTAGTCCATTTTTCCTAAAAAAATTTTCCTAACCCATTTTTCCTAAAAATATTTTTCCTTTAAAATTTTTTCCTGACATTATTGTGCCAGAGTTGAAAAATTTGTCCAAACTCGTTTTGGTTGAGATTATTTATTTATTTTTTTTTTTCCTCAACCATTTTTCCTATAAATTTTTGTTCCTAATCTATTTTTCCTAAAAATGTTTTTCCTTTAAAATTTATTCCTGACATTATTGTGCCAAAGAGTTAAAAAATTTGTCCAAGCTCGTTTTGGTTCGGATTATTTTTTAAAAAATATTTTTCCTAAACTATTTTTCCTACAAATTTTCGTTTCCAATCTATTTTTCCTAGCCCATTTTTCCTTTAAAATTTTTCCCTAAAATTATTGCGCCAAGAAGTTTAAAAATTTGTCCAACTTCGTTTTAGTTGAAACAAAAACCTTTTACTGTTTTTGGCCACTTCTTTGCCTACTTTGTGGCCCTCGGGAAACCCAATTGGGCTATTTTTAGGCCTACTTGCTTGCAGGACATCGCGGTTCGAATTCTCCCCGAAATTGAGTGAGTTTGCTGCAAACATTTGCTGAAGTTTTAGCCTTTAAATAATTTCTTTTTTTTTTTCACTTTTGAAATCGCTTGAGGCCATTTTTAGGCAATAAAACTACTAAAGAAGACATTTAAAACATTGTATAAGATAGCCCTTGCATGCATTGCACCCAGTTTTTCGGGTTTTAAGATTTGACCAACCGTTTCATTGGCAAAGAGTTGAAAAGCAAGAAAGTGGTTTTGAGTTGGTGAGAAGAAAACTTTGAGGGGTTAACCAAACCAAATTTGAAAACTCGCAAAATAAGGGACAGTTTAATCGGCATCGTTTTGCCAATTTATATGCGAAGTATGCTGAGACTGATTATGTCAATGTAGACACTGCTTTTGTCGCATTGGGTTTACCATTTTCGGCCAAAATTGACTAACTCGAAAATTGCGTCCAAAGCAAAATTAAACCAAAATTAGAAAAAAAAAAAAAAATTCTGGTTTTTAGCCACTTTGGATCAATTTTGAATAGGGTCAGTATGTGCCCTCTTGGGACACTGGGTCGTCACAAAAAAAGCAAAAAGTTTTCCCAATTGTTAAAAAAAAAAAAAAAAAAAAAAAAAAAAAATAATAGGGACTTCTTCTTCGGGGCAGTTGATGTGAACCATCAGTGAAAAGACAGAAGCAACTTCTAGTGCATAGTCCTTATACGGTATCTGGCTCGTACTCGTACATGATTTCATTTTTTTCTTTCATAATTAATTAACAGATATGCAAATTTCGTGGCGTTAATATTCCATTTTACATGTAAGTCATAAAATTGATAATCGTTAATTAAGACAATAAACTTGAATTAAAAATTTGCTTGGATTAGGAACGTGACAATATAGAAATTAGAAATTAAGTTATAAATATAGGAGTAATCCCCTATTTATGTCTTTATTCTTATAAGCCCAGTTTGCGGATTTCTCAATTTTAATAATCAATCAGGCAATAGCCGAAAAAATTCAAATACCAAGAAAGCGTTGGTTTGATTTTGATTTTTCACTAACAAAAGAAAATGGCTAATGCGAATACAAAAAATGTCTTGTGAATAAAATATTTTCTTAAAAATCATGCGAAAACAATAAAAAAATATCTTGTCAAGAAACAACTTGTCCGTTGTCCTGAAGCATTTTTGTTTTGCTATAAAATGTTCCGCTTTCTGTTGCAAGACAAAACTTGCTCAAGACAGTTCCTTTTTTCTGAGTGTTTTTTCCGTAAAGCTACGCTTATCCTTTCAAGGGTGCGTATTTTGTTACTGGATCGCAAATACGCTTGTAGCAAAAGCATAATTAATTTAATTTAATTTAATTTTACGGTAAATTTTTTTTTATACAAAACCCTGAGATGCTGCAATTTAACTGGCAGCACCAAAACTAAAAATGGGACTGCAGAGCTGCCTAATTATTTTCAACATGTACTTAGGCCTCTCAAAAAAAAAAAAAAAAAAAAAAAAAAAAAAAAAAAATTCAACCCGCGAAAGAATTGAGGGGCGTGAAGAAGACTGATAGATTGCTTTTTCTTTGAATTACGTATTTTTAGAAAGAAAGGGTTGTTTATTTTTGAAGCAATTAAACCGAACTTAGAGGAAGTGCATGGAGTTTGTCCAAAATAAAAACTATCGGATGACACCCTACAGCCAACTTTCATTGTAATAACCCGAATGGAGTAATTTAGGAAACCATAACGAACTATAAAAAAAAGACCTGTTCGAATAGGAAATTTCGACTAATTAATTTTGATATACTTTTATTTTCTATAAGTTTTTAACCGTTTCGTTTCTCAAGAAGGTGGAACGTTATAGATCAGGTTTCATGGTTATTTATAACGTATTTCTTTTTTCGAAGGGGGCAAAATATAATTATTGCAATAATTACGAAGCGTACAACGAGATACGATTCAAAGATTTAATCGCTTTAAGGTTAGTTTGAGTGTCAGAAACTCAACCTTAACCTGTGAAATATGCTAAAGAGCATATAACTTGTTAATGCGACAAGATTTCCATAACGGTGGGTGGAAAATGAGCTCTTTAACGGTTAAAGGCACTGCTATGGAAAATTTCAAAGAAAAGAGGTGGCATGGAAATTGCTGGTTCTCGTTTGATAAGTAAATGGCTGATAAGTATAGCCGTTTTTTTGATATTTATCGTCCTAGACGTAAAATCCAAACCAACGTCGATGTTTATCTTTATGAAAGGGTTTCTTTGGATTCAAATTTAAATAAAAAAAAGAAAAAAACCAATTTGTTACACCTCAAGCATTTTCAAATTAATTCTAAAACATAATCGTTAAAACCAACAATTGCACAAAAACCACAACCAGAATACTAAGAAATCGACAAATTTTGGAAATGAATGCTTAATGGTCGTTAAATCAAATCAAATAAAAATAGAGCCATAAAATTAATATTAAGGTATAAAAAATCAAACAACAAATAAAATTAACAGGTAGCTAATTAACGATAATTATGCATCAATATCATTTTCCCTATTCATGCAAAAGTGCAAAAAAAGAAAAAAAAACGAAGAATTCACACCAAAAAAAATAAAAATAGCTACATTTTTTTTTTTTTCCAGTACTGTCCGGTGTATTGAGTTAGTTCGTTTCAAACTGAGCCCCATTTATAATTTTTTTGGTATAAAAACAAGCATTTTTATGTACTTTTTAACCCTGTGTTGACACGTTCCTTGCACTATCACGTCCATCTCTTTAACGAAAACAACCGTCAGCTATATGATTTAATGGACGGCAAAATATAAAAAAAAATATCCTAAGGGCCGTTTCACATGGAGCGGATGATCCGCGCGTTTTTATTGCACTAGCGTATGCGTATGCCTTTCACATGAAGTGCGTTTTTATGACATTACCTGAACAATGGAACGCTCCGTTTAATTACTTTTATCCAAAAATAAAGTTAATTTTTTTTTTAAATAATTAAGTACGAATTTTTATTTTGAAAAATTCGAATTCCTCAAGAGATCCCGATTAAAATGATATAAAATTTTTGTTCGTTACTATAATTTACAGTGAACAAAAGGTAGTTCACGGCCTGAAGAAAGTATGAATCGCCAGATGCAGCTGGACAGGAGACAATTCATAAGAGAACGTGACTTAAAAATAACTTTAAAATAATTAGATGATCCTATCAATCATTAAAAAAAAGTTTCGCATGAAATACAATGCAGATGATCCGGTTAAGCCCATTAGGTTGACGAGATAAAGATTGAGGTATAGACTAAATAATATTCTTTAAAATGGAAATAAATAACACAGTGACTCAGTAAAATCAATAAAATCTTAAAAAATTATAGTTAATAAATTTATAAAACTTTAATAATAAAATGATATACATATTATCTTAACATTCATGTATTTCAGTGTATTTTTATATCATTTTAATCGGAGGACGCGAAGAATACGATTTTAAAAAATTAATTAAAGAAAATGTAAATTTAAAAAAAAGTAATTTAGATTTTGAATAAAATGCAATTAAAACCAGGTAATGTCATAAAAACGCGCGTATCATGTGAAAGCGTCCATTTGATTCCGTGGGCATACCGATACGCCATCCGCTCTTCAAACGCCGGAGCTCGGCGTGTCTCCGGCGGTTGACCAGCGGATGACTATCCGCTGCGTTTCATGTGAAAGGTTCCATTTAACTCAATGGGCAGAGCGTTTGGGGTAATAAAAACGCAGCGGATCATCCGCTCCATGTGAAACGGCCCTAAAGCCATGTAGGAATCTCGTGATTTAAATTTTTTTTTTCTTTCGGCAACCGTAAAATAAAATGAAAACAGGCGAAAAAAAAAAAAAAATTACCTCGATTTTTTTTTCTTAACTTCCTCCAAGGTTAAAATTGTAGCAACGACCATATCCTCTTTTATTTTCATATAATCACTTCATTTTTAAGTACGAAAATACACATTGCACGAACTTGATCACATGGAACCACTTATGACAAGATGCCGATTTGAAAAAAAAAAAAAAAAAAAAAAAAAAACGCGAACAATTATCCCCGCTTTTCGATAAAACTGGTAAGCGGTACATTTGATTAAAAATCGAAGTGGCAGCTTAATAAGTGAAAATAAACGGCTTGTAATTGAAAAGATATGCAAAATAATAATCATAAAAAAAACGGCTTAAATGTTTGTGTGACGCAACCGGTGTTTATTTTATGTTAACTTCATGTATCAACCTGTGCAGAGGGAAATTACCGTCATGGAAAGAGACATTATAACAAATACTGTAATCAGTTCAAATAAAATTCAAAGCGAAAGTAATATATACACTTTAGAGAGTATTGCCAATAAAAAAATCACTGCCACTGCCACTGCCACTGTCAATACCTGCACGATGCACTTTTGGAAATAAAACGATTGAATATTTCTATTGAAAGTGATAAAAGTGAAATTTATCACTTGTAAAATAAAATCCAATTTTTTTTTTTTTTTTTCAAAAAAAAAGAAATTATATGTTTTTTATTTTAAAACCTTAAGGATTTTTCTATGCACTAATCTATTTTGTAATTATTTTATTCTCACGTTTTTAGCCGGCAACATCTGGAAAACATGACAAAAATTTAAACAAATCGATATTTAATTATCCAAAAGAAAAATATAACCACGCCACAACTTTATTTTTTTTTTTTTTGGTCACTCAAGAAAAGACAATCACTATCGCGATCGATTGAGATCGAAAGACGACTATAATCTGTCACCGCATGTTAAAAAAAAAAGAAGCCAGATGGACGTGAAAGAGTTCAACCAACTGCATCGGGCTTGTGTTATAGAAATTCAAATCACACATTCCAATTCGCTCGTCATAATACGAAATTCGTATCACAGAAACCGGTTTTTTCCGTATTTTTTGATAGGTTATAATTAATTTATTTTCGAGAAAATGATACGGGTTGAAACCTAAGGTAATTAACAGTTCTGCCCTCTGGTAAATCGCTTATTTATAGCGATCGATCGGAATTATCTCTTTTCAAATCTTTTGGCGCACGTAACCGAAATGTAAAAAAAAAAAAAAAAAAAATTTTTTTTGCATAATAAAACGGAAAGCCTGAAATCCGGATTTTCGATAGCATGCTCTATTATCTAGAAGATTATATTATAATTTCTGGAATAAATTTAAAGAAAAATATCATTCCAAAATGTTCTATTTTTCAACTGGATGCTTTTAAATATGCTAAAAAAGAAAGCAAATCCTAACCGGTGTAATCCTGTAATTCCTAGCAAAACCTAACCGGTAAATTTTGATGCCGGTACTGCCGTTAAAAACCGTCGGTACTACCGGTGTTTTTCCAAAAATGAACAAACTGATTGATATAAGGTAAAGTTTAATTTAAAATATTAACTTACACCTTTAAAATATTAAATTATGATTTTATTTTCATTTCAACTCAAAAAATTCATGGAATTTATTGGGTTGAAGCGGCGCTTTATTTTTGATGCAAAGCTATCTTAACTTGAAAATTTTTACATAATTTTTATTTTTATTTTTGTTTCAAATTTTCAATGCAAACATTCTCGGAATTGACCCAGTGCGGGTCAGGTTGGTTCATGAAGCGGCTTTGCTGAAAGCCGCCTTTTTATTATCGGTTGCATTTTCTTGGAAACGAAACTTTGACATCTTCCGATATTAGGCTATTCAAAGCACCGAGTTTTTGTTTTCAGCTACTACATTAGGACCATTCAACCAACCAGCGTAGAATCGAAGAAAGCCTTCTCCGTGGCCGGGGAATGTTTATATCAAATTAAGAGCAAGATTAGCTTAAATTCTCTTTGTTGAAGACAAAAAATTTTTAAATCTTTTTTGATTGCTAAATTTTTGATTTTTTAAATATACCAAATATTCTTTTATAAACTTAAGTTTACGTTGTAAATGGCTGTTTAAGCTTAAGGGTTCAATTTACACGTAAATAGGTCATGAATTTAGAATCTACACCCTTAAAAACTATGACACCAAACGGGTGCGTGCTATAGCGTTTTGAGCACTGTCTAGGAGGAAGTGCCCCTTTTTGCCCCCACAGAAAAACTTACATAATTTTCGAAATCTACGGCCCCGAGAACCTAGAAAACGAATATAAACAGTACTTTTTAAAATAAAAAAAATTTGAATGGGGGCTGTAGCTCCCCGAAGAGTAGGTCGATCTTGCTCAAAATCAACTGGGACCTTGGGGAATTGGTTAAACATGTTGAACCAACTTAACATCCCAAAGTTAATTTGTGCTCTTACTTGCTTTTACTTCGTTTTTTGTAGCTTCGTAGTAATAACATAACCTGAACATGACCTATCCTCCGCATTGGACAATGTTAAACTCCTGTTCAATTTTTTTACAGAAAATATTTAAGTTACCTGAATATTAAAAATGTGCAATATCCATCTTGTTTAATCCATTATACACGTTTTTAAAATAAAAATTAAAACGATATTACGTTTTTATTTCATTGAACACTAATAATCGCTAATAATCTTTTTCGCGAGTCGCCATGTTGATTCCGACAAGAAATGTCCGACAGTGCCGCCAATAGTTGCAAAACAAAATAAAATATCTTGTGGCAAGCATAGTCGAAATGACTTATCACAAGAAATTTTTTTTCTTTTCGCACGGTTTTTGGGAAAAATGTCTTGTCTTAATGCACTTTTGCTTTCGCATTAGTCATTTTCTTTTCTGAGTGTAAATTCGAAGAATTTCTCGAATTAAAATAAAAATAAAATCAGAATTAATATAAAAATAAATCAGATTTTTAAAATCAGAATTATAATAAAAATAAATCAGATTTAATATTTTGAACTAAACTTACAGCAGTTTGTTCATTTTTGGAAAAACACCGGTAGTACCGACGGTTTTTTAACGACAGTAACGGTATCAAAATTTACCGAAAAACCGTTATTACCGGTGTCGCAATCCCTACAGGATGTAACTAATCTCATCATATAATTTATTATCAAGTGGAGACAACGCATTCACTTATATTTTAAATTAGGAAATCTAAAAATTATCAGTAATTAAACATTCAGTTTCTGAATATATAATCGCACTGGTAAGGTTGCTAAATATTGATTACCCAGGAAAAACTTCAGTTTTTCATTCAAACGCTATCCCCAGAAATGAAAAAGATAATGAACTGACCTAATTATTTATCAAAATTAATTATTTCTTAACATTTCCTTCGATTGATTATCAGTCGATTCATTAAAAATAAAATAAAATAAATACTATATAAATGATAGTTCCTGATAGTTCCAACAGAAACTGCTAATTATTATTTACTTGAGCTTGATTTATAATTTACTAGACCATTTTTTTGCGGAATACTATTGCGATTTTTTTGGGATTATACATCAATTTTGACAATGTGGCCAAGTGCGTTTTTCGTGCTTCCTCTGCTATTTTCTACGGCCAACTCAATATGTAAGTCTGTTTTACTTATAAAAAAAAAAAAAAAAAAAAAAAAAAGACATAGTCTACTTAAAGTGATTTTTACTGTGCAGTTCCAATTTGCTATATCAATGAAACAGAATTGGTCCCACCTCCACCGACTCCACCTCCAATTAAAGTAAACGGTAAAACATACATCATAGAAACCTCTTTTTTGGCAAGTTGGTACAAAGCCGATCAATTCTGCAAGTTGCACGGGATGAATTTAGCCAGCATCAATAATGTAGAAGAAAATAATGTATTAGGACAAACAATCAAATCATTTGGTAAGTTTTAAAATTATTTTCCATTTTCTTCACTTTCTGCTGATCTTCTTTTTTATATCTCTGAAATAAGGTCTGAACAAATTTAAGTTCTGGACATCAGGGAATGATTTAGATTCTTACAATTCATACGTTTGGCAGTCAACCGGGAGCAGTTTATCGTTTACCTCGTGGAATCGAAATGAACCTAATCATAACTTATCGGAGAATGAAACCGAACACTGCATTCAGCTTTCTGACCATTCATATTCTGAAGGATGGTGGAATGATTGCATTTGCTCTTCAAAGTTATTTTTTGTATGTGAATTACGCTAAAAGTGTTTTGGCTCTAGGAAAAAACAAGAAACTGGAATATTTTTCACGATTATTTTAAAATAAAAAATAATGCATTGAGCCTTCTGAGTTTGGAATGGTAATTCCAAAAAACAACTGATTTCGAATAAATTGAAAAATGTGCAAAGAACGTTACCTTTTTTAAAACCAATGATGGGTCAGTGGCTGAAATTCTCTCGACAAATTAATATCACTATTAATATTTTTTTCTTCAGGCTGTCCAAAAAATTCAAAAGTGACTGTCATCTGATATCTTTTTTTTTCCCCAGCTTACTGACTATATATGGCATTAAAAATACTTGGAAATGCTGTGACTGTCTATGTTTAAATAACAAATCTTGTAAATGAAAGAAATTATCATGGATAAATAAGCACACTAATAAAATTATTTTTTTATACGATCTCACTAGAAAAGAAAATTATTTCTGCAATCAGACAATATTCTTACAGAAAAACTTGAATGGAGATGTCATGTTGATGTTATCTTCATCTATAAATTGATCTTGAATTTTAATGTTTATTCTTTTAAAATCAATAGAAGAAAAATGTTACAATGGGAAAAGCATTTTCCTTCCTTTAATTGCTCAATAAAATTAACAACGAGGCATGATGCATTTTAAATGAAATGCAAATTGGAAGAAATTACTACAATCTGAGTTTGATGTTTGACCACATTGAAAAAAAAAGTTTTAAAAAAACGATATATCACCTAAGCGCAAACCATCCATAATTAATTCTCCAATCACATATTAATAAATTCTCCTGACTTGCATTTTTTTTTTTATAGTGAAATGCCAAAACGGAATTTCATTATAATGACCTGTCGTACTAAACCAAACCCTTTAATTAAAAATTTTGATAATTAAACAATGGAAAAAAATCATAACACCGCACATGTGATCATATGAGTATAACGTATATCAGATTAACATGTTCCAAGGTACCCATTAGAGCGATTATAAAAGCGAGGGAAAAATCAGGTACTCATTCAGGTATCAAAAATCGATTCCTAATTGAAAAATTTCTATGACGAAATAAAAATTAAAAGATTGAAACATACCTTATGACTCCGTATAATCCTGTGCTGTATCCTTAAATTTAATTTTCAAACATAAAACCGTTTTGTTAATATAAATTATTTAATTTTCTCGACACCAACCACCCCGACTAACTAAACAACAATGATTTTCTGCTTCCCACTAAACAGGAAGACAACCTAAGAAAAATAAAAACCCTGCTTACTATTGTTTGCCGCTGCAATTTGTTATTTGTTTTTCCAGCGGATTTTACCTTTTTATGATGATCTAATTATATAATTCTATTAAAACTTTTCTATTCTTTATAAAAAATACTCTTATAAATTATTTTCGTTACGAAAACTGAAAATTTTTTCCGGTCGTAAATTGTAGGTAAAGATAACGGAGGCATCTCTTCATTGTATATGGAAGGTTGTGTACATGCTGTAGACAAGGTAATGCGGATTTTTATTAATGAAATTTTTACGATTTTAGCTATGTAAATCTTTATTTCCTGAAAAATTTGCAAAATTTTCGTTTATTTACTTTGCCAGTTTCAGTTATTCATAAAAATTTTGGTCTAAAACTAATTCCTACCGTTGCAATAAAACGTCGTTGTCAGGTAGAAAAGAAATTTTAGATGTTTACCCAAACATCAGCCTTTTCTGAACTGCATTCCTTAAAATTTTTTTTTCATTTTGTTGCTATTAAATATCACTTTTAATCATTTCAAGAGTAAAATGTCACTTTTACATTAATTGAGTCCCTGCTTGTTTTCAGATCCAAAAATGAAGGATTTAGCAGTAACAGGTTTGCTGTTAATAGCCTGCTCTTCGATAATTTTAATATCAAACATAGCAGAAAGTTGTAATGAAGCTGTATGTGCTTCAGTTGTCAGTAAATGTATGTTAACACAATCATGTAAATGTGATTTGAAGAACTGCTCATGTTGTCAAGAATGTTTTCAGTGTTTAAGTTATTTATACAACGAATGTTGCTCTTGTGTTGGTAAGTTTTTTTAAAATAATTTTTATAATTTTAGTCTTTTTGCTTAAACAATATGAATGAACTTTTTCAGATATGTGCCCCAAACCGAACGATACTGGAAATGCATTAAGCAAAAAGAGCCATGTAGAAGATTTTCAAGATCCTGTACCTGATTTATTCCAAGCATTGATGGCTGAACCTGACACATTGGATAGGTGGCACACTTTCACATTTCCAGTTGATATTGACATAGCTATGTATAGACCAAAATTTGAAAAGGAGATAAAAATGATGACTCAGAACAACGAACAAGAAGTTGCTCCAAGGAAGGATATAATAACACTTAATTGCACTGTTTCGTACATGAGTCAGTGTATGTCTTGGAATAAGTGCAAAAGCTCTTGTCAGTCCACAGGAGCTAGTAAATACAGATGGTTTCATGATGGGTGCTGTGAGTGTATTGGCCATACTTGTATTAATTATGGAATTAATGAAAGTCGGTGAGTAAAACATTCCTGGGACTATTGATTTTAAAATCTGATTATTTTTAAAACATTGTTAAATATTTACAGATGTATGGATTGTCCTATATCAAAAGATGATGGGCAGGATGATAAAACATCATTTTATTATGATGATGAAATTGATTATGGGATTGAAGAAAAGAATTTTAAGCAAGCTGCAGCTGAAGCTCATAGAATGTCTTAAATAGTAGTTTTAGAAATTTTTTAAGTTTAATTTTCATTGCAGTATGAACTACGACGAAATTCTGTTATACACAGGAGATATAATTTTAAAAGAAGATTGCAATTTTTATTTTATTGTGCGATATATTTAATTTAAAAATGACGGAAGCATGCCATAGTAGGAAGTTAGGAGTACTGTAGAAATTTTTATTTTGTATTTTTATCATATATAGTTATCAAAAGTGCCTAAATATCGCATCCAAGTGCCTAGATAAATTTATTTTTTGATAATTTTTTTTTTTAGGTTTTTTAGGATATATTTCAATCAGAGTAAATAATAATATATTTATTAATTGTGAGATAACATCTTTATTAGTGCCATTTATATTCGTTAGTTTTCGTCTTGAAATTTAATAATTTTGCAGCTGTTTATTCAAAAGAAATTTAAACTTTTTATAGTTCGATTTAATTTTAAATTACACGTTCTGGCAACTCTTTCTTATTTTAAAAACCACTTAGTTTTAATTCTTTAAGAAATTCTTACATTCCATTTTATTTCTGGCCAGAAATATTCTTGTCTTCCATATTTGTAACCTTTAATTTATAATTTATAAAAATTTGTGCTATAACATTCCATGACATAAATCTACAAACCTGTTGAAGATTGTACTTATTTTATTTGTAGATATATTGTATCTATTCAGTAATTATTTAAAACATTGAACAATATACCAGTATTGTCCTCAGTATTTTTTACCATTAAACTATTATTTTATAAGTATAAGGATTGTTTCTGCTTTAGTACCTTTATTTTTTAATTTCCAACGGGCACCGATTTCTCTTTTACGAGGGGGGTTTGTAGTTCACTCGGTTAAAGTTTCCGGTGAAACTGAATTAAGGAGGGAACTAGTAATGTATAATAAAAGAATTTACCAGAGAGATTCGAACCCCCGATCTTTCGTTCCATCGTTTCGATCCCTACCGCGCTGAGCTACCTCGGGCTCTTTGCACCTTGAGTGTTTCTTGTGAACTAAAAATCGTACGGAAAATCGTCTTTAAAGTGCTCCACCATCCAGGCTATTAAAAAAAAAAAAAATAAATCAAATAAAGTTTCACTTTAAAGCTAAAAAATCGGCCCTGTAGCCAGACGAACCATCCAGAGAGGTCAAACAAGGGTGCCAAGTGGGGCAAAACACCCCAGCCCTGTGCAGTGTGCACAGCTGGGCCAGACCAAGTAATTTAAAGGCCCAAATGAGCGTGACAATGCGCCCCTGTCCCCCCCTTCCCCGGCTACAGGGCTGAAAAAAATATGTTTACCTGCTGCGAATGATATATTTCTCCTGCGTGCATTTAATTTTTGTCCACTGCAGTTTTTCAGGCTTTTTTAAAATTGTGAAATACTTTAGTTCTGCATTAAGAAGGGGTCGGAGTGGTGACTCTTCCAGTCTAGGGGCTCGTGATCAATGAAGTTAAGCAGCATTAAAAGCGGCCAGCTTCTGGATGGGTGACCACCGACACTCCTTCCCTCTGGCGGGGATAAGTGGAACTACAGATACAATCTTCTTAACCTCATTGTATCAGTTGTTCCTTCAAAGCCTGGTTTGGCCTAGTCAGAAAACAAACTTAACAAAAAAGGAATAATAAGGAATACAAGGAATACAAGGGAATAACATGGAATATATATATGAAAAAAAAAAAAAAAAAAAGAACCAAAAGGCTCACGCATTTTTTGAAATGTTCATCTTGATATTTGAGTAATTCCTTGTCAATTTTGTCTCGGAAGTGTTCATCAACCGTAATTCTTGCGATGGTCCAATGACGACATTGTATGGATTCCAAAGAATTGCTGATAAAATAATTTCCGGATGTTCGGATTTTTCAAGCCCTATTAATAATGATGCAACCATAAATTTAATTAATTTGGGGAGCATTTAAATAATCCTCGAGCTGTTTCTCAAAGATACAGCTGGGTTCTCCTGATTTTGCGTTTGTATTATTTTTAATACAAATACGCTGGACGCGGCGTCGGCTGAGTGGCGAGCGTGCCCGACTCCGAAACGAATGATCGTGTGGAGTCTTGGTTCGAACCTGATTGCAGTCAGGATTTTTTCCACCAGCATTCACCTCTGATACTCATGTGTGTATCATGTGAACAAGACCGATGTGTCACAGGGTTCGGATTCCCTGTCTAAAGAAAGTAGGTCCCGCTCATTCGTAAAAATACCTTTGCGATATGAGTGCCCCGTCTTCGAGCTCGTCACTCGATACATTAAGGGGTATGACGAAGTAACGCCTAAACCTTACACCAGAAACTGAACTTGGTAAAGGTAGGCGCCGGGTCATAGGGCTTCATGTCCTGATTATGCCGAAAAAGAAAGAAAGATACATTTAAATCAGTTAATAATACATTACAATCAGTTAATATTAGCACATGAAAAAAAGGAAATCCTCTGATCCCCGTGATCTACAGTGTGTGAAAAATATGCATTTTTACTGTAGATCAGGGGGGAGCTCAACCGCGCTGTCTTCGGATGATGTTCCTGGGGCGGCACGTGCCGCTCCAGGAGCAACCACTACGATGTCCGGAGACGTTGAGGAATCGTTCTCCGGTCTCTCGGAGGTGGGTGTGCTAGAACCCCCCCCACTACTTAGTATCGCAACTGCAGCTGCAACTGCGCCTGCGGCTCCTCTTCCGGCACAGTTTGCAGCCTTTGCAGCCTGACTGTCGTTTTCATTTTGTATGACGTAGTAACGCCTAAACCTTACACCAGAAATCGAACTTGGTAAAGGTAGGCGCCGGGTAATAGGGCTCCATGTCCTGATTATGCCGAAAAAGAAGAAGAATTTCCTCTAAAGGGTTATGAATCAGACTGGATATTTCTCTATAAACATCAGACACATTCTCAGCAAACCTCTCAATATTTAACCCTTTGGAACGAATTATACCATTTAGGTTTTTGGCACATGGATCTAAATTTTCTTCCAAAAATAACGACCAATGGATAACCCTATAATTGGTGTCTTCACTGAACTTTGTATAACCCTTAGCCTTTAAATTTTCCAGAATTTCCTTGATTGATAATTTAACACCATTTTTCATGTAGGTTGCACAGCGTTCTGAAATAGGTCCCGCTCATTCGTAAAATACCTTTGCGATGTGAGTGCCCCGTCTTCGAGCTGTTAGGCACATATTATGGGCCTAATTTAAATTGAAAATATAATAATAATATATAATAATAACTTGTATATTTGCATTTAAGCTAATACAGGTAATTTAAATTGAAAATAAAAGTACAAATGTAAAGTTTTGTTCTTACCCGAAAATATATTTGCCGTAGCGGCCACCGCGAAATGTCCCTCTTCTGTTCATGCTAGTCACGACGTTTCCTGCATCCGAAACATCCAAAAATCGACCATTCTGTATGTGCATCTTAACCTTAAAAAGGAAAAAAAATATAAATGTACAGGACTGAGGCTTGACCTTAGAGTTCAACAAAAGTCAAGTAAAAAATCACAGTACAAAAAAAAAAAAAAAAAAAAAATTGAATTCCTCTATTTTGCGCCTATCGTGTCATTAGAAACAAAATGGCTGACCAATGAGATACTTCCTTTTAATCATGATGGTGTTTTCGGTTTGAAAAAAAAAACGAATATTTAAAATTTTACAGCTAATATTTTATATGTAAATGAAGCAATGATTATTTTATTTCCACAGTTTTATTAGCTATCTATCGAATACAATGGTATGTAGTTTATTGCATTTTTTACCGATTATCAGTTATAAAGTTAGCCAAAGCATGAATGCTGCTACTGTAAACAAGTATCCACGATTTGATAATTAATTCAGAATTATGTTTCAGAGTGATATTAAAATCATTTCGAAGCGAAGGCGGCGCCGCAGTATCGTTAGACTTTTAGTTTCCTTATTACCTGATTTTTTATGGAAATATTTAATGCCTGGACCAAGGTATATGTATTTTAACCCTGGAAGGAACACAATATATCATCATACTAAAAGTCATTTGGATGATTCAAATAGTAGTTTCACTAGTTTTAAGTAAGTGTGATTTCATACAACAAAACCATTATTATACTTCAATTTTGATTTATTTTTTAATGTTGATTTTTTTTCTTCAGATCATATTTAAGTTCAGAAAAAACACCTGACTTATTACGTAATTCAACCCCAAAAGTAAATTCAGTTCAGGATGCTAAAATTAAAGCCTTGCAAAAGGAGCTGCAAGAACTTCGAAGCCAGGTTGCTAAAATCATGGAGCATCATTGTGAGCATTTGCAGTCATCAGATTATGGTAGTTTAGGAAACCCTTCACCTGAAAACAAAAGGTATTCATTTCCAAATACTCTTACTCCTTCTCCTGCACCTGCTATTCCTCCACCTCCTCCTCCTCCTCCCCCTCCACCTCCACCGCCATTACCTCCTGCTGTTTCCAATTCAGTGCCTCAAAAAGTAGAAAAAAAATCAGTTAAATCTCAAAAACCACCTCATGGTTTTCCGTTTGGTGATGATTTATTGAAAGACTTGAAAAAGGTTAAATTAAAGCAAGTGGAAAAATCTCCTGGAGGTGGTCCGTTGAAAAAAAACAAAATACAAAAGGACCCAGGAGATTTTCTAGAGGAAGTGTTAAGAAAACGATTTGGAGTTATTCAAGATTCTACACCTGATACTAGTCCTGATTCAACAATAAATGAAATTAGTGAATCTTTTAGTGCTGATAGTTACCATCAGGGAATTCATAGAATGTGCCAGAATGCTCAGACTGCTTCTTAGTTGAAATAGGATTATTTTTATTAATAAAATGCAATGGCTAAAGGTTATGAATCTTATATATAATAAATTACCATTGACATATTTTTTGAAAATAAAAAATAATAACGTCATTAATTTTTTATACTGAAGTTAAAGGAAGGAAATTATCAAAAGAACCCCGCACAGAATGATAGGGATTTGGGTACCGGGTAAAAATCCATTTGTTTTTGTTTTTCTTTTGTTTATTTTAAAATGCACACTTCATCCGGCACCCAAATTCGTATTATTCTGTGTGGGGTTCTTTATTGTTTCACATAAATTGGGAATTATTGAATAAATATTCTGATATTTTGAGCATCTGTGTGTAAATTGAAAATTTTACAGTAATGTAGAAAGTAGATCTATAAACTCTGCTTATGGATAAATGAAGCATTTATTTTTTGCCATATTTTAAAATTGAATTTTTAATCGTGTCTTTTTACTTAAACTTCAATGTGATCTCACTCAATTTTTGCTCAATGGAAAATAGAAAAGAAATATGTCACAATAGTGGTAAAAAGTTTTAAAAATTAAAAATGTTTAAAAATGTTCAATGTTTAAAAAAAAAATTAGTAATAAAATACTTTTTTTAATTTTTTAAAATAATTCGAAGATTTTAATAACCAGATAATTTTAGAGTTGACGTAAGAAATATTTTCCGGGATTAGTGCTTTTGATTGATCAGAGTTGAGTCTATATTTTAACCGTGTTACGGCTTGAGTAAAAGAGATGTATGTATTATACGTGTCGGAACAGGCGCATTATGATATTCAAAAAAAATATGATAACTTAATGAAGTAATTAAAATTTATATTATTGTAGACACATTCCGATCAAAAAATTTGAAAAAGTAAAGATGTTAGCCAAAGTAGGGAAAAGTAAAAGTTGCCGAGATTTGTCTGCAACTAACGTGGCAAAACAAGAAAATTTGGAAATATTGCATTTTTTGTTTGGTTTATTTAAAATTTAAAAACTTGAGAAGTTTTCGTTTTTTTTCATTTTCGGGGCAAAGAATCATCTAAAAAATAATTAAGTTTCAAGTTTGTTCGTTTTAAATAAATAATCCGCAGTTTGCGAAAAAACCCGGAATCCGGTAACTATAGAAACCGTTGAATCGCGAAATTCTGCGCATGCGCAAAATTTAAATCATTAAAACTACTTTCTCACGAATTTTACATTTATCTTTCCGGTAAAAAAAAATAACATTCTCATCAATTAGCCATAAAATCAAACCGGAATAATAAAAAAAAAGTAATGTTAATGACAGATGAAAACATAAACACATAAAAAAGGGATCAAATCGATGTCAGCCATTAAGCGTCGGCGTCTACCACGCGGGCGCATTGCTATCGATATCTCTTGTGTTGTCCATTCAGTGTCCTTGTTCGTGGACTCATACACACTACTACTTTTTTTTTTTTTTTTTAACTCTAATATTTTCATTTATTTTTTTTTAGTTTTAATTTTTTTTTACCCATCGGTTGGTAAATGTATTTTATTTTTTAAACTTTAATCATGAATTCACCTAAATCAAACGAAAAGTTACCAAAAAATCAAAGTTCCAAAAGGCCGTCGATACCATTATCTCCATCTGATAGTCAGGAGCAAATCGACGGGGAAGAATCAACCCCGGTAAGTTAAAAATAAAACAAATTAAGATTTTTACCTTAATTTTATTTTTAAAAAAACTGAAAATTTGAAAGGTGGTCAATTTTTTTTTTCCGTTCGAGAAAAAGCTGCCTTATCAAAAAGCCTAAGATATTTATTCATCCAAAACGAGAACTGTGCAATAATTTTAAAAAAAATTATCAAAGTTAATTACAAGAATATCATGAGTAAAACTCGAAATTTTAAATCGTCCTGAGCAATTGATTCATTGGTAAAAATCGTGACTCGGTTATTAATAACATTATAAAATGACCCTAACGATTTGCCGAATGTTTGATTTACGATTTCGTAATGTAGAGCGGGGTAAATTTAAAATGCGGAACAAAGGAAACGGCGATGATTGCTTGAGTTCCCATATGCATTTTCGGGCGAATATTTTTAATCGAGACTATTAATACTTCCACAAAAACTATTTTGAGATTCACAGCTCATTAATAAAACACCCGAGGAAGTGTGTCTCTTATGATTTTTGTTTTGTTAATTAATGGAAATGCGGGCGAGAAAAAAATTTCAACCCTTAACGCAAAGAGAAAAAATTATTTTGAATATTTTTCTTTTTCCTACTTAAAAAAAAATAAATAGGGGGGGTTTGATGGATAATAAACGACATATGCAATTTAAAATGCATGGTTTCTGACTCCCGAGAGATCATTGAAAAATCGCCTCTCTGACTCAAATAATAATGTGACTCATTATTATGAGGCAGCTTTTTCACCCCTCATGCAATTTTTTTTCATTATTGCCACTGATCCCTCCTTTTCACTGCGTAATTTATTCGTTCTTTGATCTAACATTTACTTTTTTTTTTTTTTTTTTTTAGGCTCAGATTTTGGACAGAGTTAAATCGGATAGAGTAACTTCGTCTAAACCGGAGGAAGATAGAAGGAGACGAACGATTATTGTAGAGAAAAAAAATGGATCTTACGGATTTACTTTACAAGTGAGTTTTTCGAAATTCCCCTTTTTTAAAAGTTGCTTCGATAAATCGGGAGGAATCCGGAAATTTTCGTGAAAAGTTTTGAATATAATTAATTTATATTGTTTCCCCGAAACTTTTGAAGTTTAAAATACGATTTGGATATTATTCGGTTCATTAACAGGTTTAAAATTTTCAAAGTTTGTGAGGGATGAAAATTTTTGAACTTCCACGGAGAGAACTTGTCCAAGCTTGTTGATGGCATTCCGGGGAAATATTTGAACGATTAACTTGAGATAAAAAAAACCAACTGTTACAAAAAAATTTTAAAAAATTTTAAAAACTAAAAAAAGGAAAAAAAGTGTTAATTTTTCATGACTCTAGAATTTTTTAGTAAGTACTTATAATATGAAGGATAGGGAAAATACAGGGGCCCAAAGTGTTTCCAAGAAGGCGGGGGGGAGAAGGTAAGAATAACACCGTAACCCCTCACTCAGAACACGAAGTAACTTAGCACAAGCGGTTATTATGCTTTGAACGCTTTTGTTTTGTACCAAGACATTTTCTGACTTGTCGCAAGTCATCAGCTCGGCTGTGCGTCGGCAAGTCGTATATTGTAAACAAACAAAATGGCGACTTATGTAGAACTTTATGTTATGAAAATACTGTTCATTCTCGCGTGTATCAAACAATTTCACACTAAAAAATGTAAATAAAATAACTATATGAAACATCAGTAGAAAAATTATATTTTTACTTCGTTTTTTGTAGGTTCGTAGTAATAACGTAACCTATCCTCCCCATATTGGACAATGTTAAACTTCTGTTCAATTTTTTTAAAGAAAATATTTCATTTAAGTTACCTGAATATTAAAAATGTGCAATATCCGTCTTGTTAAATCCATGATACACGTTTTTAAAATAAAAATTAAAACGATATTACGTTATTTTATTAAACAAAATTTATCGTTTTCGCGAGTCGCCATGTTGATTCCAATAAGAAATGCCCGACAGTGCCGCCAATAGTTGCAAAACAAAATAAAATATCTTGTGGCAAGTCATTTTATCCCAAGGCAAACCGAAATGACTTATCACAAGGCATTTTTTTGTTTTCGCACGGTTTTTGGGAAAAATGTCTTGTCTTAAATGCACTTTTGCTTTCTCATTAGTCATTTTCTTATTTCTTTTCTGAGTGCTTCCGGTTAAAGCAACAAGTTAACTGAGTAACTATCAAAGAAAAAAAATTGGGAAAAGTTTAAGGCTTGAAAAAGCCGGATTTGTTCTTTATGGCTGTAGTAGTGTAAATTTTTTAAACACGAGGTTGTGTTCTGACTTTGCGTTAAAATTAATTTTTAGAAGAAAAGAAAAAAGAAAAAAAAAATTGACGGCTTACTATGAGTCCCAACTGTGCCCCAATTAATGTATTTAAATTAAATATTAAAGTTAAATATTTTAGCGCTTAAAATTTAAGCACTTAAATTTTTGCACATTTCCCTCTGTAAGCTACAGAAAGTGTAGCTCAATTTACAACGTTTTATCTTCAAATCAGACAATAAAAACAGCGAAAATAGGCTACACATATAAATCAGTCGCTAAGTAACCATGGAATTTAGAAAAATTAGTTTTTAAATGGTCGTTAATTGCTTTAAGGGAATTTTTTCAATATTTAGTCACTAATTAATTGGATCCGTATGGCATGCGAAAATCAAAACTTTCACACAATAAGCGAGTCCTAACTTTAAATTTTCAATTAATATTTTTTTTTTTTTTCGGAGATGTTGCGTTATTGTTGATATTAACGAGGAAAATCCTGCTGGGGCTGAAAGCAATGTTTTTTTTTTTTAGATCGGGTTAGGATTATAAGGATGACCCAAAAAAAAAAATAGAAATTAGAATTTACTTAATTTTAAATACATTAATTGGATACAGTTAGGACTCATGTTAAGCAGTCCAATTTTTTTTTTTTTTTTTTTTTTTTTTTAGTCGCCTCTAAAAATGATAATTTTTACGTAAACTGAGAACACAGTCTCGTGTTCTAAAAAAGCAATAACTTTCAAACTGTTTTTTTTGCTGTCGCTAAAATGATTTTCCGTTTCCCGATATTGTATTCCGCAATAAATTGTGCACGGGGAGTTCACAGGGAGGTCACAGTTCAAAGAGAAAAATGACGGTAACAGTTAGGGGCAAAACCTTATCTGCATTTTATGACAAAGCAGAGTCGCTCATCGGGTTCGCAGCCTTGGGGGAAGGGGGGGTGCGATGGGGGGATTCAATTTTTTTTTTTTTTTTTGGGACATTTAGCTTTGGAAAATGTTACAAATGCTTGTATGACGAAATCCAAAGATAAGGACAAACAGGGTGTCCCTTATTTCGGCGGTTTTCAAATTTCAAATCCCTCCAAAAACCTCCAAAAATGGTTCTGCTCGTTGTACTGATAAATTCGAATTTTTAAAAAATTTTTTACGCCACGGAAAACCGTTGATACTTCAGCTTAAAGTTCCAAAAATTGCCGTAAGAGAAAAAAAAAATCGAAAAAATGTAATTTCTTTTCCAAAATTTTCCGTGGATTACGAATATGAAGTCCGATATTTTATATCTAGTCCGGTTTTTGAGCCAAAAGCCAAAATATGGCAAAAAAAAGTGGTAAAGCGACAAAACATACCAAGTCCTCGGTTTAACTCGTATTTTGGTCTCTAGCTCAAAAACTGAACCAGATGCAAAAAACGGACTTCAGATTCGTGATCTGCGGAAAATTTCCAATAAAAAACCAAAAAAATCGACCATCTCGGATTTTTGTTCCCTAGCAAAAAATGGGTTCCTTAGGGTCTTGGAACACCTGTGAATTTTTTTCAGATTTAAAAAAAAATTTTTAGAGGTGGTGCCCGAATTTTTTGTTTTTTTACTTTTAGCTCTTTTATTTGATCAAATTTTAAAAATTCGCGGGAAAAAAATTTGATGAGATAAAGAATTGATCTTTTTAGGGTATAAACCTTATGTATTGATGTATCCAGAAAAAATTTCATTTTGCCGAAAAATGAGACCTTATGGGTGTTATATGGCTTATTTCGGCGAAAACGTTTTTTTTTATTTTTTTTATTTTTTTTTTTTTTTATAAATGGCAAGCCCCAAAAGTTAAAAAAATTTCAAGATAGCCAAAATGATCCAAAATAATGTAGATTCATCGCCTTTGATCCAATTTTTGGAGAAAATTTATTTTAATTTGAGTAGGGAGGAATTCAGGTTAAAGAATAATATTTTTCAAAATTTTAAAAATTTATTTATTATTTTATGGTGTCCCAATTTTGATTCTTCACCTCAAAATTGATTCTATCTCGAGATACCTTCTCCAATTTTTTTCAGATTTTTAAAAAAATGTATAAAGGTCGCTACCAAGTTTTTCTCGAGAAAGGGGCTTATGCAAAAAGCGTGATTTTTTGACCGAAAAATTAAAAGTCGGCCCTTTTCAAATCTGAGAAACTACTTGATGTTTTTTGACACGTAGAATCCAAAAATGCCCATAAAAATTAGGTACTGTTGCGGGGAAAACCCAAAAACTCGCGCCACCCAAAAAAATTTCTTTACAAATCTGAAAAAGATTCACAAGTGTTTAAAGTCCCTAAAAAACCCTTTTTTTGCTAGAAAACGAAAATCCAAGATGGTCGATTTGTTTTGGGCCACCCCAACGGCCAGTCCGCCCCTGGCTCGATGAAAATCCTACTCCGCCTAAATCCAAATGTTCAAGAGCCGGTCTACTCATCCTCGAACTATAGCAGAATTCTATGACCGAGTTTAAAAATAAAATACAGCTAAAGTGATAATTACATAAACAGAAAATGCAATTTTAATTAAGCGCGAGTAATTGAAACCGTCAAAACTTTACACTGGGTTAAGTTATAATTTCGCATTCGAATGAGTCATAATAATAAAATGCTAAAAAATAATCTTTATTTGGTCCTTCCCGCTTCCTTTTTAAAAACATGTTTCGCAAATAAATGTATTTTTTTAATTTTAGAGTTATGGAATCCATTACAAAAAAGAACAAGAAATCGAGATGATTACATACGTTGATTACGTCGAATACGATGGACCTGCATATAAAGCAGGCATGAGGGAAGGAGATGTAATATTATCAATCAACGGCCACGACATGGAAAAAGCAGACCACAAAACCCTCGTGAATTTCATCAAAAACTGCGACACGAGAATGCGGATGGTCGTTTTGTTCGAAGATTGCGTTCGAAAAGTCGAACTTCACATACGTTACATTCAGTTGCAAAGGATCCTTCAAACCAAAACCGCCGAACTGGACCGACTTTGTTTGAGGGAAAGGGAACTCTTGCAAGGGAAATGGAAAACGCACAGTTTACCAGCCAGAAAAAAAGGAGGGAACTCCAACTCTCAAACGGACGCAGGCTCGGTTTCCCAAGACGAAACCTGTTGCAGGCCGACGGTTTCCACCGAGGACGTTGCCAAGGTCCCGAACCAATCCCATCAGTTACTTTTAGCTTATCAGTATTTGGATCCTAGGTACCAATACGTTTTGCAGTCTTCGAAAGATTCCAACGAATATTTAGTAACTTGGAATCCGGATCCGAACGATCCGCGGCAGGTTTTGATTAAAACGACCTGCGACCCTCAGGGTAACAGAAGATACCCCACGAAAGGTTACCATCAGGCGAACGGAGTCGCCGCTGCCGATCCCAACGAATCCAACAAATCCCGCGGGAAATCGAAGCACCATCACCATCACAAACATTTGTGTAATCCCTGCATCCAGGCCAACAACAACCAGGATAATAACAGTTTAGAAGCCTACGACTTGGCGAGTCCTTGTTGTGACCCGCACTGCGTGCCCACCGGGAAAAGAAGATCCAGGCACCAAAAGCACAGTCGGCACGATCATCAAGCCAAGGAAAATCATAAGGAAAATGTACCACAAGGGATTTTTTCGAAGAATCAGGAATACAGGAGGATAGCAAGCAAACCGCCCGCTCATTCGCAGCATAGATCTAATAAATATTTTAGGTGAGTTTTTTAGCCAAGAAAATAATTAACATGATATAATTAAAATTTACAGCTAAACAAACCTTAAATAAAGAAACAGGTGTACACAAACGTTAATGAGGATAACAGATCATATAAATGATTACGAGCACGTGTTTTACAAGGTTAATCTCTTCTTTTTTTTTCAGCTTCGGCTCCAACATCGTTAGTCAATGTAGTCTTCATTCTTGCACGTCAAGCGATGTTAGCAATGCTTGCAACACCGGAGAAAGTAGCGCAGCTTCGTACACAACTTCATTAAGTACGGACACGTTATATTGGGATTCCAACGAAACTAATTCCAGGCAACATTCCACTAAATCTCATCAGTCTTCTAGTTCCAAAACGTCTGGGTATAAGACTCAGCAATCTAGCGATAGGTACCTACCGCCATAAATTTTTAAAAGAATTATTTACTTTTCACGGAAGTAAGGCAAGACCTTGGGAAAAGTTGCAAAATTAAGATTTAGAAATGTATTATTTAAGCCGAAGAATGGGTCCATTGTTGCTGTAGGTTCCTATGGGAAGAAAACAAAAGAATGAACTAGATCAGAGTATATCCGTGAGCTTGGTAATCAAAAAAATTTTAAAGATCGCAAACTAATTCATCTGCCCTACAATTCGTTTCTTTCTGTTTCGTTTCCTCGACCATAAGCAAGATGGAAGCGATGTTTTTGCCAGGGCTGCAATTCCGATTAATTTTCAGGAGTCCGAATCCGATGCCGGTGCCAGCCACGGCCGACTGAAATCTCGGGTAGTTGCCGATTCCGATGCCGTATTCTTTATTTAACTCCCGATTCCGATTCCGGCACCGACACATGATGCCGATGCTGATGCCGACGCCACCAAGAATCGATCATATCCGATGCCGCCTCTGATTCCAATTTTAGTAAAAAAAAAAAAAAAAAAAAATCATAGAGCCATTCTAGACGATTTTTAAATTCAGGGTTCCGATTCCGATGCCGGTAACGATGCCGATGCCAGTCGCGGTCGGCTAAATATCTCGGGTCGATGCCGATGCCGATTTCGGATATTAAAAAAAATCCGGCATCGGCAAAATCTTCAAACTTCGGACCCCTGTTAATTTTTATTCGGAATCGAAATCTGCTATTTCAAAAGTAATTGGAATCGGAATCCGTGCTTTTTTTTTTTGAAGAAATGGGAATCAAAATCGGAATCTCGTCTGAAAACAGTTGGGATCTTCGAAATCGGAATCGGCATCGGCATCCAAAAAAATATTTTCGATTTAGATTGACTTAAAAAGCACGAAAATACCGTTATTACAGTTAATCAATTTTGGTTTAAATCGGAATCAGAATCGGAATTAGAATCGGAATCAGCATCGCTAAAATATTTGTTATTTGGAATCGGAATCGGAATCTGAAATTTGTTTCCACCTTTCGGAATCTGAATCAGAATCGGAATCGGAATCGGAATTGGAATTGCAGCCCTGGTTTTTGTGGAAAAATCTGACTCCCTTCGCCACTTTTATGGCATGTTGTTCGCAGCATCCGATGCCGATCGATGCCGATGCTCATCCCTCATCGGCATCAAATTTTTTTTAATATCCGAAATCGGCATCGGCACTGCAAAATTGTTAGTGCTGGCATCGGCATCGGCATCGACGCAAAATATTTAGCCGGCCGCGCTGACTGGCATCTGCATCGGCACCGGCATCGGCATCAAAATCGGACTCCTGATTTTACAAATCGTCTAGAATGGCTCTATGATTTTTTTTTTTCTAGCTAAAATCGGAATCAGAGGCGGCATTGGATATGATCGATGCCGGCATCGGATATAATTGTGGCGTCAGCATCGGCATCGGCATCGGGTGTCGGTGCCGGAATCGGAATCGGGAGTTAAATAAATTATATGGAATCGGCATTGGATTCGGACCCCTGAAAGGAGCTAAATGTTGCTGCTTTTTGATTTGGGAATTAAATTATGATCGAGCGGCATTTTTTTAAAAACCGTTATTTTAAAAAATTCGACATATTGACATTTTTTGGCTCCAATAACACTGATAAGAAGCATATTTCAAAAAATTACGGTTCGGTTCGGGTTCCGGTTCCGGTTTCGCATTTGACCTATACACTATTCGGTTTCCGATTTCCGGTTTTTCAGATTAGTGGCGTGGGAACCGTTTTGGGCTTCGGTTTTTTTTTCCCCTCCGTACCGGTTTCCGGTTCTGCTCGGTTTTTTTTAGTTAACAGAGTTGGGTTTAGCTTTCGGTTCGGATTTTTTTTCTTTACTCCGACTCAGCTCGTTTTTTTTTTTTTTTAGAAAAAAAAAAACGGTTTATTTTTGGTTTTGATTAATATTTCGTATAAATACCAGGTTCCGCTCGGTTTTTTTTAAAAATTCGGTTTCTTGAAAAAACTCGGTTCGGTTCGGTTCCTTTCGGTTTTTAGCAGGGGTCCGAATCCGATGCCGTATTATTTATTTAACTCTTGATTCCGATTCCGATTCTGGCACCGACACCCAATGCTGAATCCGACGCCACCAAGAATCGATTATATCCGATGCCGCTCTGATTCCAATTTTGGTAAAGTGAAAAAAAAAATCATAGAGTTATTCTAGACGATTTTTAAAATCAGGGCTCCGATTCCGATGCCGATACCAGCACTAACAATTTCGCAGTGCCGATGCCGATGCCGATTTCGGATTTTAAAAAAGATCCGACATCGGCAATTCCAAAGTTTTAGAAACTAACTGGTTCCGTTCGGTCCGGCAGCAATATCCAATAATCCAGCATTTTTAGGAGTTAGTTCCACAATTTTCCCCTAAAATTAATATTTTCGGCATACGCTTATTTTTTTCTAAAACAAAAAAAAAAATTAAAAAACTTAATTAATTAATTTATTTTTCGCATAAGAACCGCTATATCGATGATTTAAGGCCGTAGAAGTCACTAAAAGGTCACTCTTTTCCTAATTTTAGTCACTACAACGGCTTATATTTAAATCGCAAAAAAAAAAAAAATCGCTCGCTACGAATTTTGAACAATTTAATTTATTGATTGAATATTTAATGTAAAGCTGTTTGAATGAATGCTTCTTCTTGCGGTTTTCTTCCCACGGGACTTCCTCTTTTCTTCACTTTCTAGCGCCATAGGGAAAGTTTTAGTATAAGTTCTATCGATCGGATTCTGTCGAATAAACTTGCAGCTAAAATGGAGCCTATTTTTTTTCTTTGAAAATTAAATGAACATTCAACAATCAACATAAAAAAAAAAAAAAAAAAAAAAATAAGGGAAAATAAAACAAAAACGAACATTTTTTACCGTTGTAACTGGATCCGCAAGTGGGAGGTCTATTATTGTTTTTAAAAGCAACCGAATGTCTCTCGTAAACTTTTTTTTTGGAATGTTTTCATTTTCCTGTTCAAAATGTAAAAACAAACAAAGCAAAAAGAAATGAACAACATTTCAAATTAAGTCAACGGTAGGTTTTCGATGCAAATAGAACAGTAGTTGACCTTTAAAATCTAAAACGAATGTAGAATAAAAATTAAAAATTCAAAAGAAACGAGCCCTTAATTTCATATTTTTTTAAAATTACAGCTACCAGTATAATCCAGTTAAACCGAAATCATGGGATAATCTCACCACGAAAGCCTTCGGTGGCTACGGCTTCGGTTATGGCTATTTAGACACAGCAAGTTCATCTAAAGGACAAAATTATGCGACCGTTCAAAATAATACAAGTAACACGATGCCATCCAACGCCAAAACTAATTCAAGGACTCACGGCACCAAAGTAATTCCTAAAATAAACTACAAGTTTAAGGAAAAAATTAAAACATTTTTTTTTTTTCAGATAAATTTTAAAAATTTCAAAACGGACGGAAGAATTCACAGCGTTCAAATTTACCACACCGGACACCATCATTATGTCCAACCGACAAAATCCAGCGAAAACTTATTGTTACCGAAACAAAATTCCATTTTGTCAGACTCAAGTTTAAGTTGTGATTGTTTAGATGTGAGTTCACCCACAAACGACAATAACGTCCAAAGGTTTTTCCCTTCTCACTCCGGTGAAATAATTTATTATCACCAAAACAAAGCTAGTCAAACCGAAGTTAAGCAAAGGAGGTCCATTGAAAATTCTTCCGGTGAAGTTACCAGGCTATGACTGATTTTTCATCATAGCGCTAAAAAAAATTAACTCGATTAATTAATTAATTAATTTCTCTTAGAAAAAAAAAATTACATCGAAAATATCATCAAGGCTGTGCTTTTCTATTGTTTTTTAAGTTAACGACGAAGAAACGAAAATTGTTTTGTTATTTTTTTAATTACTTAATCTACGAAAATACGTTTAATAAGATTTTCCTGTTTCGATTTCGAAAAAAAAAAAAACGGCTTCCATTAACTCAAAGTTCTATTGGAAATCCTAAATACTCAAATTAAAGTAGATGATTAACCCGGATAATAACTACAAAAAATTCTCAAAATAATTTAATTCAAATTAGTTTTATTTGGCAAAGGCTGAAGCTCGATACAGACGATGCCATTTTTCATACTTTTTTATGAATTCTAATAAAAGTTTAAACATACTTTTTTTGTTAAAAAATAGAGTGAAATCTACTTTCGCTGCTTATGTTTTAAAAATGTTAAGGAATCTCCGCATGATCGGTCGTAGCATAGTTTCTATCAGACTTCAAACCGATAAACAAGTTTTATTAGTTCAAGTCTTCCTTACGGAATTGTTGTTCTCCCGCCAAAAAAAAAAAAGATTTAAAATTTTAATACTCAAAAATTTAAATTTAAATTTCAAATCGGTATAACGAATTTCATCGAAATTTTCACTCCTGCCAATGGATTAAAAATGAAAATTTAAAATTTTCAAAAAAAGGATTTATATATGCTTAATATGTCCGGTAAATATCTCGAACATTTTTAAAAGATGTAAAATTTTCATTTCTACAAAATTTTTAAAGATAAAACTATAATGTCATGTTTATGTGAAAAAAAAAAAAAAAAATAATAATAATAAAAATAAAAATATGTAAAAATATAGTGTGTATAAAATATAAAATACTGTTATTATTTACAAAGGTCATTCTTTTAACAATTAAAAGATAGATTTTTTATGAAACTTACTGTGCTTCTTAAGGTAACGATTTTTAAAAAATTTTGCGTTACAAATCGCGCATTGGTAGCAAGGTTGCAACAAATTTGAAGTAAATTTGTTATGATAATCTTTCATATGACATACCAAATCCTTGTTGTCTTGAAAGCATTGTGCACATTTCCCACATTTAAAATGTTGCGGTTCAGATTTATTTTTATCGATGTAAGACTTAAAACTGCTACACTTTTGAGTTTTCAATTTTTTGATAGGTTTATGGAAGACTGAATTCGGAGTGCTGCAATATTGTGGCTCCTCCAATGATATCTCAAACGGATCCCCGACAGAATTTCTTTTTTTCCTATCTGAACATAATAAACTTTGTTCAGCCGATGACATTTCCATGACTTTCAAATTCTGGCTTAATACTGAATTTTCGTTATTGTTATCATCATCCTCATCATCAGGACTATCTGGAAGATCAAATCTTAGAACTCTTCTGACTGATGATTTAGATAAATTTCCTATATCTTTCAATGGCTTATTTTTTCCCGACTTCAAAATTGATTTTTTCGGTGATACCTTAATATTTTCCAACTGCTGTTTTAAATCTGTCAAATCATAACAAATCATTTTGCTAGAGTCAACAAAATCTTTTTCAGAGTAATTCAATTGACTTTTAAATTTATCACATGTCAAATTAAAATCTTTGCTAAGTTCAAAATCCTCAGAGCTTTTTGTTGTGTCTGACGGACTTGAAATAAGAAATTGTTCTTGAAAAACTTCATCAAACATTAAAAAATGCTGCTCTTCAACATGCTGAGTGAATTTTGAATGAGATCTAGTCTTAAATTTTAAAGCACAAAACAAACAACTTCTTGTTTTTTGATCTAGATATAATTCCATTACAACTTTTGAATGATTCAGCAGGACATGCTTTGTTGTGAGATGTTTACCGTAAAACTTAGCACTGCAGAAGGGGCATTCTTCAAATGGAAGAATTTTTGATGATGCCTGAAGTAAGAAACCGTTATGAACGTCCTTGAGGTGATCCATGAGCGAAAACTTATATTCGAAAAATTCCACACAAAACGGACAGAATAATTTTGAAGATGCGCTGCCGGCTGTTGACAAAACATTATCGATCGTTTGATAAATAACGGAATCGGAAAAACTATTCTTCATTCTTGTGACATTTTCGTACTCCGACAACGCTGAGCGATCCATGCTAAAAAAAAATTAATCGACTTTAAAACTACTAAAATCATTTTTCTGTTTAATTATTATTTTACTATTAATATTTTATTCGGTTACCTGTAATCACATATAGCTCCTTAACAGGTGAAAAATTGGACAAAGAAAATCATTGTATATAAAAACCGTTGACAAGTTAAATACTTTCGTTTACATTCATTGCACGCTCTTTTAGGGACTTTTCCCTTTTATGTTGGTTGCACTGCAGGGTCCTATCAAAATACACGTTCAGGAAAGTGACAATTTACTTTTTGTTGATAAATTCCTGGCAAATTCGATTTTTTCCCGTGATATTACGCTTAACTTTTTTTAAAAGGATGTTTGAATGATCACTGGGGAAGGCGCAATGATATTGGATGGACCAGGTATGTGTAATCCTGAAAAAAAAAAAAAAATTGTTTTCAATCGATTTTGAACATGTAAGCAAAACACGGCTTTTTAAAATACCTCCCCGGAAAAAAGACCCTCTTTATTTTTTTTACGATTTGCAGTGCTATTATCTATTAAACAAAGTACTTTTTCAAACATTTTTACACAGAATTACTTAATCGTAAAATTCTTATTAAAGTCATTAAGAAATAAACAGATTATCAGGCAAAGGTAACATCTGTTTGAAGGTTGATGATAAAGAACCATATAGGGGATTAGCTTTTACTTTTTCAATGAATGAAAATACATTCCTTATCACTCTTATTCTTTTTTTACTTGCAGGAAATTTATCAATTTAAACACAGGAAATGGCAAGAAGCAACAGACATGAAGAGGCACAAGACAGGAAGCAACCATATTGCAACCCTTTATGCTTTAAATATATCATAAGTACATCAGCATTGATCCTGCTGTATTTTTCACTTTCAATAGGATTAACATTTTATCAGAGATGGCTTCTACAGAGACTTAAATTCCCATTATTTGTTACCACTGGGCATTTATTTGTAAAATTTTTAGCAGCCTTATTCTTCCGAACTCTTTATGAGTGCTATACAAAAAGAAATAGAGTTACCTTAGATTGGTATAATTATTGTACAAAAGTAGCACCTGTTGGATTAGCTAGTGGATTTGATGTAGCTTTTTCAAATTGGGGTCTGGAACTTATAACCGTATCATTATATACAATGACCAAATCAACAGCAATCATTTTCATTTTGATTTTTGCACTTGCATTTAACCTAGAAAAAAAGTCATGGAGGATTATCATAATTGTATTTATGATTTCTGGTGGCCTTATTATGTTCACCTATCATTCGACACAATTTAACTTAATAGGATTTATTCTAGTCTTGTTGGCCACATTTTCAAGGTATATATTATTCAATTTGTCCAATTTTAACTGATTATGATATTAAATAATTGTTGTTATCCTTTTGTTTTCAGTGGACTGAGATGGACTTTAGCACAGTTATTAATGCAAAAATCAAAATTAGGACTATCTCATCCATTGGACATGCTGTATCATGTACAACCGTGGATGATTGTTATGGTTTTGCCATTTGCAATCAGTTTTGAAGGTATGCTATATTTATTACTTTCTGGTCAGTATTTTTAATTGTCCAAATTTATGTTGTACTTCGGTTTTGTTTTATGTATTCTAAGAAAATTTATAATCCTGACCAAAATATTTTTTTTTATATGTTCTGATCTGGGCAGTTAAAATAATGGCTCTAAACTGTTTTCAAAATAAAATGCTAAGATTTTAATTTTGTAAATATTTTCAGGTGTTGCAGTTGCGAGTAGTTGCAGATTTTTTAATTTTTCCAATTTACAAGATGTTGGTCACACACTTTGGACAGTTTTGTTAGGAGCTTTGATAGCTTTTTGTATGGAATTTTCAGAATATCTTGTCATTTCATGCACATCTAGTCTTACCCTATCAATTGCTGGTATATTCAAGGTATGGTTTTTGAATTTTTTTTTAATCACAGAGTTGAACTTAGTTTTTTTATTCTGTGGTTCGTGTTAGAGTAAACTGATTGCCTTTTATTTTTTTATAGGAAGTCTGTACGGTAGTATTAGCCGTTGAATGGACAGGTGATCAAATTAGCGAAATAAATGCATTGGGACTGTTGTTGTGCCTTGGCGGTATATCAGTTCACGTGGCTCTTAAGGCAATAGCTGCTAACGACAATTTACCTGAAATGTCAGGCAGCGACCAAGAGAACTCGTCATCCAGTGTTGAGCTAAGAGTGCCATTATTAGCTGAAGAATCTTCATTTTCAAATAACATAATTCTAGATGATAGTGACAGTGATGATAATTCTGATGTTCTTTTTAGTGTTTTACAAAGAAGAGATAATTCAGCTTATGAAATGGAGGAACGATAATCCCTCTAAACTTAAAATTAACGATAAAAAAAAAAAGAAAAAAAAACATTCCAAAATTAATTTTCAAGATTTTAATGAAATTAAAATTTTGACTTGGCCATATCAAAATTTAATGAAAATTTTTAGTCAATGGTTACCTAATGTGCATATGCATAAAATTCTGGTTAGTTAATGAGTTGACTTTAGCTTTTAATTCTCTGACAAAATTTAATTTTTTTAAATTTTTATTTATGGTCCGTGCAAAACTTAAAGCATTTTCATATGGAAATTGTATAAGTGGAAAACGCTTTTATCTCCTAAAAGGCAATTGGCATAACTTAAACTGTTTGAATATATAAATTTGCATGTCCAACATATAATTTTTTTCGAATTTTCTTGAAATATTTTAACTTGTTGGAATGGGACTAAAAGTGAGAGCTTCTTAAGTGCAGATTGCTTTATGTTTTACGGATCATACTCTTAAAGATAAAGTATTGAAAGATCAGTGTATTTTTTTTTTAATGATCTCCAGTGACAGGCCATAAAAAAATAATAAATGATTGTCAGATAAAATTTGAGAAAGAAACTGATCTCTATTGAGGCCAAGATAAAAAGACTACGTATTTATTTATTTATTTTTTTTTCTAGAATTTAAAAATTGAAATTAGTATTTTTTGAAATTGTTTTGCCATCAACGCACCACCATTAAGCATTTAAAAATTTAAATGGTTGCATGTTTGACCATCACATTGTTTCTTTTATGTTGTGAAAGAAGCATTTTTTACCCTATTGCATTCCTTTATTTATGTTGTTGTTGTTGTTGTTGCGGTTAACTTTAATTTTTATTTTACAAAGCTTTATTATTATCATGTAATTTATTGAATAAATTATGTGTTATATAAATTGTTAAACAATTTTTTTCGATTTTATACGACGACACATTTTTTTTATTTATTTCCCCTCCCAGATAACCGTATTTTCGGTATTTAATATTTTATTCTTTAAATTAATTTGGTCTTCGAACATGTTTATGATAATCACATAGCCTTCTGTGATTATTAATCCAGATTGTTCCTCGATTCAAGATTTGCTCCTGAAACAGGAATCATTGGAAGAAAGGGCGGATTTGACTTGCGAAATTCTTTAAAAAAATACTTCCTATGCCATACAGGGAATTAAACCGGACCGACTTATCTGTGATTCTGTTTGTAATTATGGGCATTTATTATCTACTTAGTGATATAAACTACATTTTTGGCTTCTTACTTCTTGGTAAATGAAAGGAAAAAAAAATTGTTTTTTTTTTGTTAAAAATTGGGTACTTTTTTTTCATTTTTAAAAACGTTTTTTCATTACTTTTGGCGATAAATAAGCTCAAAATCAACTCCAATTCTGTAAAGAAACTGAATAAAAAAATTTGATCTACTTTCGAAAATTCCTTTGAGGAAAATGGAGGGAAAGCATTATTTGCTGTCGCTTGCCGTATTTTTTATATTCTCTATAATTAAAGGTTGTTTATATCTTAAAGGGAATAATATTTGATCACCATATTTATAATTATGTAAGGTTCATATTTTAAAATAACTTTTAAGCTGATAAATCCTTAATTTAAAAAAAAAAATCTTGTAAGCGAAAACCTTCGGTAACCTCTGTTTAGCTTATGATGTATAAGCTAAACAAAATAATTCTTAGCTTACGAGTGACGTAATCACAATTCCACTCTGTGGTTGCCAAAGGACCCGATTTTTAAAGATGGCGTACATTTACACAATAGCAAAGTGGATGAAAGACTTCGGAATAAATACGAGTGATATTTATTTTAATCGACCGATGGATAGTAATTTATTATACGCAAAACGAATGTGCTTTATTTAATATAATTTAAAACATAGTTGGATATTTTTAATATGATGACGTGAATATTTTTAAATTAGAGTTTTAATATCATCTGATATAAGGAGAAAAAAAAAAAAGTAAGTTTATCTCGTTTCACAAGACATTATAAAGTAGGTGATTGAACTTTTCTTGTAGCATTTAGATGTAATTAACGCTTGAGGGTGTTGATTAAAGTAAATTAACTGGAATTTTAACATGGGGTTGTTATATTTTATAAAGATTTTAACTTGAGGTTGATTAGTGATTTTTTTTTACAATTGGCCTACTTTTGAGTAACTGTTTAATGTCATGTATTTTATTTTTAGATGAAAATAACTTCAGGTAAAAGTGAATCTAAAAAAAGGAAAAGGGATGATTCTCAGGAAACCATCTCTGAAAGTCCGAAAAGGACAAAAGTGCATGCACAAAGAAAATTTGCACAAGGTGCAGCATTTAATACTCCTGTGATAACTCCAATTAAGGACAAAGCGAGACCTACAGCTTCTCTGTCTACGCCAGGTCCTATGCTGACAAACAAACGTCCTAATACTGAGGACTTTTTGACATTCTTATGCTTTAGAAGTGAGTTTTTATTTTTAAATATTTTTAATGAAGATATATAATTAATTTGATTGTTATTAATTTTAGGGACGTCAATTTTACCACCAAAGCTTGATTTTTTCAAGGACGCAGCTGGAAATCAAAATGTCCAGTCCGATGAGACAAAGAGTTCAGGGAGTCAAAAAGCAAATGCAGAGCAGCCAACGGTATTGTTTTGTTTAATTTGTTTATAATTATGATAAGAAAGCTTGTGACAGTGGTGGGAAAAAATCATTGGGAGTTGCCCATTATATTAACCATTTAGTTCCGCATTAGAACAAAATTCAGAAGACACAACTCTTAATTGTCTTAAAAAGCCCAGCATTTTATCAACCTGTCTTTAGTGTAATATGGCTTATTATTTCCATAAAATTTACGAAACTGATATCTGTAGGACAAAACGTTTAAGGGTTTGCATGCACCCCAAATTCCTGAAACGTTAAGCTTTTCTATACTGGGTCATAAATTCAGAGCTGTAGTGTCTATGACACCTTTAAGTTAATCTTTTTGTAAAATAGCCTCACCCTGCAGTTTCATTAATAAACTCGGAAAGTAATACACTCTGTTATGTGTCATAAAATCTTTAAAATCATCACTCATCGATTTTTCATTTTGTTTATTTATTTTAGAAACAAAATTCAAAGAAATCAGAGAAAAAGGAGGAAAATAAGAAAAACCAACCTGCAGCTGTTCAAGCATTACGGAAGAAATATCAGGAACAAAGATTGGCCAAACAAAAACCTACAAATGTTACCAAATTAGCACAGAAAGGTATGTTTTTCTCCTTTGATCTTAGTTTTATAAGTTATTTGTTCAGGAGTCATATTTTAAATGGTTTTGTTTTCTGCAGTTAAGGGAAAGAATATGATGAGAACAAGATCCGCTACGTTAGTTGAAGAAAAGAAACCGGCCAGCAAGAAAGAGCCTGTCGTGAAAGTCAGCGTAAAAGAAGCTAAAGGCAAAGGTTTAGGATTGAGAAGCGGCTTACAAAGAAATAAACTGCCGGACAACAAGAAGACTAAGACTCCCGTGAAAAACAAGAACGTACGTAGCGGATTAAGAAGCAGTGCCGCCAATAAAGCAAATGAAAAAGAAACGCCTGAACCGAAACCCGCAGCGAAAAAACCGGAAACCGTCAAAAAGGTTAAAATCGACGTAGAAACGGCTCCGAAAAGGACCAAGAAAACGGAAGGTTTTTCGGATTTCTCATCGGACGATAACGAACCCCTGTTGGCTGTGAAAAAATTAAAAACGGGGAAAAAGGTTATTGTTAAAGAAGAAAAGAAACCCGCGCCGGTTAAAACACGATCTCAGAACGCGGATTCAGACTCTCCGCAACCTAGACCTACCAGAAAAACGAAAGAAGCAGCCGCTATTTATATGGAAATGATCACGAAGAAATTGGTGAGCCCGGATAAAAGCGGGGATGATGACATATCATCGGTGGACAGTTTCCCTGAGTTACCTAATGCAAAGCGTAATGAACAACGTGAGAGCGAAATAAAAGCGAAAGCTTTGGCTACCAAAAAAGAACAGAAAAGGTTGATAATCGAAGAAGCGAAAAAAATGCAGCAGCAGAAGAAAATGGAGGCGGTTAAGAAACCGGAAGCAAACAAAAGTGTAAAAGAGGATTCTGTTAAAAAATCTAAGAAAGAAGAAAAGGTTGCTACCGTTAAAAAAGCGGCGAAAAAAGAAGAACCGGCTAAGAAAGAAGAAAGCGAAGAAAAGGAGAAAGTAACGCAGTCGGATCGTCGATCAACGAGAAGCAAACGTCTTGACGACTTGGTATTCAAATCGAAAACCATTGATGAGTTGTCGCTTAAAAAATCGAAATTGCTCGTTAAGAAAGCAGTTCAAAAAAGAACAGGGGCTAAACCGATTATTCAGCCGCAGCCTGTCAAAAAAGCTAAAGTCATAAATACCAAAGAGGATTCTGGTAAAAGGAAAGCTTCGTCTGTTGGTAAAAAAGAAACGAAAGCAGATAAAGCCGCTAAAAAGCCAGCAGAGAAAGGGAAAAACGAAAAAGAGAAGGCAAAAGATGAGAAAGAGGAAAAACCAGAAAAAGGGAATAAAGGAGCAAAAGCAGAAAAAGCTGAAAAAGCGGAGAAAAAGGAAAAGATCGAAAAAGCTGAAAAGGTCACAAAACAAGATAAAATAGAAAAAAGTGAAAAAGTCTCAAAACAGGAGAAAAGCGAAAAGGTGGCAAAGCAAGATAAAACGGACAAGAGTGAAAAGGCAACAAAGCAAGATAAATTAGAGAAAAGTGAAAAGACCAAACAAGAGAAAGCCGAGAAAAGTGAAAAGGTTACAAAAAAAGAAAAAGCGGAAAATAGTGAAAAGCCTCCTAAGCAGGAGAAAATTGAAAAAGTGGGGAAGGCAGAAAAAGTAGATAAAAGTGAAAAGGTTACGAAAGGGGAAAAAGCAGAAAAAAGTGAAAAGAATACCAAAGCTGAAAAAGCAGATAAAATTGGAAAAGCGGAAAAAGTCGAAAAGGCCTCAAAAGCAGAGAAAGTAGAAAAAAGTGAAAAGGGTGCGAAGCAGGATAAAGCAGTCGAGAAAATAGTGAAGCCGGAAAAAATTGAAAAAGCCGCAAAGACGGAAAAGCCTGAAAAGGTCGAGAAAGCAGTTACAAAAAATGAAAACAATGAAAAACTTTCGAGGCAGGAGAAAGACGAAAAAGTTAAAAAGCCGCAAAAAGAGGAGCAGGACGCAAAGCCCGAAAAGAACGAGAAACCGAAAAAAATAGAAAAGACTCCGAAGTCGGAAAAGCCGGAAAAAGTCACTAAAACGGAGAAAAAAGAAAAAGATCATAGTCCCGAACCGGAAAAAATGGAAGAACCTTCCACTTTAAGTAAACGTCCAACTAGGAAATGTTCTACCGCAGATAAAATCTGGATCGATATCGACGGTTTTACATCCGACGAGGAAGATTTCATTGATATGCGATCGATCACCACCAGTCGATCCAGTAAAAAAGATGAAAGTTCAAAACAGGAAGTGAAAAAGAAGGCGAAGACCTCCACTCCGAAAGAAACCCAGGGGAAAAAGAAGACCAAAAAAGAAACCCCGAAAGAAAAAGAAAACGACGCCAAAAAGAAAAATAAAGAAGATACTTTGAAAGAAACTGATGCCAAAAAAGAAACCAAGGTTGAAGAAACTGCAAAAAATAAAAAAGAAGTAAAGCAAGACAAGAAACCGGAGCCGGAAACTTCTAAGAAGAAGGAAGAACCCAAAAAACGTGCAAGTCAAAATAAGACTAATGAAAAACCGACTAGAAAGTTAAGGAAGCAATCCAGCAGCAAATCCGAATCGGATTCAAGCTCCGATGAGAAAGAAGTCCGGAGGACGAGACCGATTCGACAGTGTTCGACCGGCGATAAAATGTGGATAGAAAGCGACAATTCGGATTCTTTCGATTATTACGCATCCAGCAGCGATGAAGATAATGTACCGATCGTCGATATTAATAAAAAAGAAAAACCGGCAGAAAAAGCTAAACCTGATCCTGTTCCCGAACCAAAATCAACCCCTTCTGTTGTTGAGAAACCGAAGGACAAAGCTGAAGACTGTGATAATTTTTCCGAATCCGATGAAGAACCGTTAAAAAAGAAAGCGGAGGCAAAAGTGGAAGAAGTTAAAATTCCGGTTACAAAACCGATGCCGGAACTTCATCCGATTAAGAGAGACGTAATGAAAACTCCTGAAAAACCGTTGTTGAGTCCGAAACAAATCACCCCTCCTGTGAAATCTCCGGAACCAAAAAACGTAGAAAGTAAACCGGAAATTCCGGTATTTCATAAGCCGGAGATTTTCGAACCGAGGGAAAAGCCCGTCGATATTCCGGTCGTTTGTTCCGTTCCGAATCGGATCGAAATGATTTTGCAGACTTTGAAAAGCGACAAAAGGATGGAAACGACTTGCACGAGCACCGTGAGTCACATGAGTTCGCCGATTATAACGGATCCGAAAATAACGTATCAAATCCCGACCACGGTCGTATGCACTTTCCCGCCAAGAAGTTTACAAAGGCCAAGGGAGCCTATCAACACTCACGGCTTAGACCTTTTAAGCGAGGTCGCTTTACCAAAATCGAAGGACGTGTCGAATTTGCAAACCGAAAGAATCGAAAAATGGCTCAACGACAGTTTAGCCGCTGAGAAAAAGGAAACATTCCCGGTCTATGAGGAAGTGAAATATAAAAGTCCCCCGAAACCGCCTATGGAAACATATCTTACGACGGTACCGAAAGCTAGTCATCAAGAGTTGAGGAAATTCGAACAGTTCGAACAAATGGAGTCGCAAAAATTAAAAAGGAAACCGGAAACGCCGAAGAAAACGGTTACGTCCGTTCAGGATTTGTTGAAACTTCAAAAAGAACGGAAAGAGGTGCCGAAACAATTGATGATGGATAATACACCTCATTCCAAAAATTGTCAGTGCAATTCCTGCGTCGTTAAGAAGGGTTGGTTTAAAAATAAACCGATCCCGAAGGCGGAAGAGTTAAAGGTCACCACGGCCGATATGGAAAAACCGTTCGAATCGTTATCGAAAGCGTTCGTAAAAAGTCCGAAAATGTCCGTGAGCGTGGCTCCCATAATGCACTCCGCCTCGACTTCAACTATGACGAGAACCCCCGAGAAGAAACCCATTTTCCAGCAACGTAAATTATCCTTTTTGGAAAGGATGAAAGAGCGAGAAAGGAAAGAAGCGTTGGTGAAAGCGAGCCCGAACGCTTTTTCTCCGAATAACGAAAGCAGCGTCTACGCGTTCGAACCGGAACCGGAACCGACGAGCACTCCGTTTAGGAGCAAAACAAGGGACAGCCGAACTTCGAGCACGAACACGTCCAAATCCGAAGACGACGTGTTGAAAATATGCGAGGACGAAGTGTCCCAAGTTTCGTCCGGCACTCAGGTCGATAAAAAATCTCAGGATTCGAAAATTTCCCCGAAAGTATCCGCTTCCATCGCGGTTCAAGTTAATTTAGATAACGAATCGACTTCTCAAGTCGAAGCGGTGCCGGAAGCGTTGGAAAAAAGCATAGAAATATCCACGCAAACGGAAGTGCCGGAAGAGGATTCGGACAGTCCGATGTTTTACATCCCGCTTCAGCAAACGACCGCGACGACTTGCGTTTCCGATCAGCAGTTGATCCAAGGAGTGGCTTTGAAACTCGGGACGGAAGGTCCCGTCGGCCCCAACCAAAGAGTTATAATGAAAGCTAAATTGGTCACGAAGCCTCAGGACATGAAAGCCGTGGTTATGCCGCAACCCAAAAGATTGTTCGACCAGAAAAATAACAATCCTCCCGTGGGAACCGTTCAACCGACCACGCGGAAACCGCCGGAAATTTTATCGGACGAATCGAACACGATAAAATCCGTGGATAGCGATTTCGCGACCACGACGACGAGACGAAACAAGAACGATCCGGAATTCGTTTCTCAAGCTTCCACGGATTCCGGAATGGGATCGGAAGTGTCTTCCTTAAAAACGAATTTGAATTCGCCGTCGAGTTCGAAACTAAACAAGTCAAAAGAAAAAGTCGTGCAATCCGGAAGCAGGGAACATTTGGACGAAAGCTCGCCGAGCTCTTCGAAAGCAAAGAGATTATCGAAGCAGAAAAGCTCCGAAGCTGTGATAAATCGCACGAGTAGCGCGTGGATGCCTCCTCCCGGGGCTCCTTCGAAATTGGTGGAAGCTCCGGTTTTCTATCCGACGGAAAAGGAATTTACGGATCCGATCGAATTTTTCGACAGGATCCGACCGGAAGCCGAAAAGTTCGGACTCTGCAGGATCGTACCGCCTAGCAATTTCAAACCTGATTGTAAAGTTACCGATGACATGAGGTTTACGGCTTATAACCAATATGTCCATAGAATGCTCCATAGATGGGGGCCAAACGTGAAGGAGATGATGGCCATTAAAAAATATTTAGCGACGCAGAGTATTTCTTTGAAACAACCGCCTTGGGTAAGTGTTGAAAAAAAAAAATTATTTTGAAGAAATAGGTACCTGAATGTGGATAATCGCTTTTTAATTTTTTTTTTTTTTTAAAGATTGGCGGTATTGAAGTTGATCTTCCTCGTCTTTACCAAAGTGTTCAAAACTGCGGAGGATTGATGAAAGTTATGGAAAAGAAAAAATGGCATCAGGTCGCAGATATGATGAAAATACCAAAAGCAGCGCAGGATAGAGTCACCAAACTAGATGATATTTATTGTAAATACTTACTGCCCTATGACACGCTGTCTCATGGTAATTTTTTAATTTTTATATTTGTAGAATCTTATCCACCAAATTTCAAGTAGGCCTTATTGTACGAATTTTTGAATTTCGGCGAACGCACCCCCTAAATTTTTTATCTTAACCGAAAGAAGATTCCCTGAATTTAAAAAAATTTTTTAAACATCGTTTAGCCCGTTCCCGACGATTTTTCCTAAAAATTTTGGAACCTAAAAGTTTTTTCCTAATCGTTTTTTTCCCGAATTTCAATTTTCCTAAAATAATTCAATTTTTTGATTCCTAAAATAATATTTCCTAAAATGAACGTTTTTCGTAATTTTTTAAATCCCTAAAAGGAATTTTAGAAAATTTCATTTTAGAATTCAAAAAATTTTAGGAAAATTAAAAATTGGTAAAAGAAAAAAAAAACTGTTGGAAAACCAACTTTAAAAATCAAAATTTTTAGAAAATATGGATTAGTTTTTCCCCAAAATTTCGAGTAGGGGGGCTCTTATTGTACGAATTTTTGAATTTCGGCGAACGCACCCCCTAAGTCTTTTATCTTAACTGAAAGAGGATTCCCTGAATTTTTTTTAAATTTTTTGGACATTGTTTAGCCACTTCCGGACCATTTTTCCTAATCCCGTTTTTCCTAAAAAAATAAATTCCTAACCCATTTTTCCTAAACATTTTGGTTCCTAAAATTTTTTGATTCCTAAAAAACAAATTTTCTTTTTTCTAATTTTTCCTAAATTTTAAATCCCTAAAGAGACTTTAGAAAATTTACTTTTAGGGATTTCAGGAAATTTCATTTTAGAAATAAAGAAATATTAGGAAAATAAAAAATTAGAAAAAAAAAAAATAGTTAGGAAAACAATTTTAAAAATCAAAATTTCTTAGGCTAATGGATTAGGAATTTTTTTTTTTTTTTTTTTTTTTTTTTTAGGAACAATTGATTAGGGATTAATTTTTTCAAGAAAAATTGATTAGGAATTTATTTTTTTTAAGAAAAAATTGATTAGGGATTAATTTTTTCAGGAAAACTTGATTAGGAATTTATTTTTTTAGAAAAAATGGATTAGGAATTTATTTTTTTAGGAAAAATGGATTAGGAATTTATTTTTTTAGAAAAAATGCATTAGGAATTTATTTTTTAGGGAAAAATGCATTAGGAATTTATTTTTTTAGGAAAAATGGATTAGGAATTTATCAAAAATATTTTTTTTGAAAAAATTGATTGGGAATTAATTTTTTTATGAAAAGTGGATTAGGAATTTATTTTTTTAGGAAAAATTGATTAAGAATTTATTTTTTAGGAAATTGGATTAGGAATTTATTTTTTTTTAGGAAATATGGATTAGGAATTTTTTTTTTTAGGAAAAATGGATTAGGAATTTATTTTTTTAGGAAAAATGGATTAGGAAAAATAATAGGAAATCCGGTTGGCCATGTCCCGGGAACCTAAAAATTTTAAATGCCGTACAGATGGAGAAATCAAAAATTTTATTTTTATGTAAAAATGGTTGTTTCCTATTCCTATTTTTATTCAGATTACGGAAATGAAGCTTAGAATTTATTTATGACAAACGATTACTGCGCTAGAGGACAAAATGTAAAGAATTTTGCAAATTATTTTGACTATAGCAAATTTTGCTGATTTTTTTACTTATTTTGGCCGCTATCATCAAAACCATGTGAATTATATAACTTTTAACTATTTTTTCGTAATTTACATCAAAATTTGAATAGAGAGCAACCAAATTTTTGTTTTTTCGATCTTAACGGGAATTTCGAAATTTTCAGGGCCCCGGGGGGCATGGCAAAACTACGTCCAAAAAATCTAAAAAAAAAAATTTAGGGAATCTTCTTTTGCTTACTATAGAAAAATTAAGTGCGTTCACCAAAATTCAAAAGTTCGTAAAATAATGTCCACCTTATTGAATATTGCTGATCTCGAAAAGAGAAATAAAAAATTGAACTTTTTTTTTCATTTTTATTTCAAAGATGTGCGTTATAATCTGTCACGATTTCCCTTTTTATTTCTTACAGACGAACGCCAAAAACTATTCGACGAAGTCGAAAAAGATTGGTTAGATCGACAGAAATCATCCGAAGAATCCCAAGACAGCCAAACCGATGAAGAATCCGAAGAAGAGAATTACATCGACGAGTGCGAGGAATGCATCGCCAAAGGTCGAAACATGGCATTAAATCAGTTTTATCGTATTGCGAGGAACACGATGAGCATGTGGTTTAAAAATTCTGAACCTACTGCCACCGAAGTGGAAAACGAATTTTGGAAGCACGTCAACGAGAGGAACCATCACGTTTGCGTTCATTCCGGTTCCATTGATTCCAGCGGATGGGGCTACGGTTTCCCCATCGGGAAAAACAACACCTTTTCCAAGCACCCTTGGAATTTGAAAGTTTTAACAAACAATAGCGGTTCGATTCTGAGGTCTTTAGGTCCCGTGATGGGAGTTACTGTGCCGACTTTACACGTCGGGATGGTGTTCACTGCCTTTTGTTGGTACAGAGATCCTCATGGATTGCCCTGGATTGAGTACTTGCATACTGGGGCTCCGAAAAAATGGTATGGTTCAAAAACGAAAAAAAAAAAAAAACATACTGGGATATGGGGGTATATCCCTACGTAGGACTAAGTTTTTGGGGTACTGTCCTAATATTGCTAAATTTAAACAATGAAACGATTTAAAAATTTTAAAGCATTTTTTTTCGTTTGTTATTGGTCAAAAATTCGAATTTTTTGATTAAAAATATGTAATTTTTTTTCCTGGCAAGAAAAAAAATTACAATTTTTGATTGATGAAAAAATGTAAAAAGTTGAAAAAAATTAATCAAAATTTTAATTAAAGTCTTCGAAGTTAAAATTTTAATATTGCTTTAGCTCATATTCTTGGCTAAAGGAAAAAGGAAAAAATTTAAAAAAAATGTTGTGAACATTTTATTTAACATTTTTAAGTTCTTGTTTTTGTTCATGTAGCCTAATTTTAATATTTTAAAAAAATATATTTAAAAAAAACGCCGAAAATAAAAAAAAACGATTGCAATTTAATTAAAAATGAAATACGCTCTATGTGCATATAGCGTAAAGAAGATGTGAAACTTCTTATGGGGTTAAATATTACATTGGTCGTTATTCTATGGTGTTTAACCACTTCAAATTCTAAAAACCAAAAAAATTAAAAAATTTTCTTGAAATTTTCTTTTTTGAATTACTTTCACGGAAACTGACGAAAATTTCAAATTTTTTTTCAAATTATTTGGCATAGCCGAAAATTTCACCGGAAATTTCAACCTTTTTCAAATTTTTGTTCAAACAATTTGCCATAGTCGATAATTTTTCCGGCAAATTTTATCATTAAATTTTAAATTAATAAAATATTATTAAAATTTAAATAATACTTTAAAGTTTAAAAATTTTTACTTTGAAAACTTCGGAAAACTTCGCGGACCCGCCCCATAAGAAGTTTTACTTCAATTTTAAAAAAATTAACAAAAAATAACGAAAAATTAAATAAGAATTACGATAAATTTAAAAAATTAACAAAAAATTAACGTCATATTAAAAAAAATTAAGGAAAAAATAACGAAAAATTAAGCAAAATTAACGACAATTAAGAAAATTAACAAAAAAATTAACATCAAATTAAGAAAAATTAACGAAAAATTAAGAAATATTAAGGGAAAATATTTAAAATTTTAACTTTAGAAACTTAGGAAAAACTTCATTACGCGGACCCGCCCCATAAGAAGTTTCACTTGTCGAGGCGTTAACTATTTTTGAAGTGAAACTTTTTTAGTCACAAATTTTATTGAAAATTGATTTTTAAATAATATTTTTCGATCATTATAATAAATTTTAACTTCAAAAATTTTAAATAATACTTTGACTAGGCCTATTTGAAATTTTAACTTTATGAAGACTTTAATTAAAATTTTGACCAATTTTTTTCAACTTTTGACCTTTTTTATCAAAATTTTTAGTTTTTTCGTTCCAGGAAAAAAAATTATATTTATCAAAAAATTCTAATTTTTTGACCAAAAACAAGCAAAAGGAAAAAATCTTTAAAATTTTTATTTGAAAACAAATGTTTTCAACATTTGTCGAGCCAACAATATGGAATAAAGGATTAAAATGTAAACTTCGAAAACTTAAAATTAGAATGATTTTTTTTTTTTTTTTTAAATTAAAAATTTTAAAGCATTCTTTTTGCCCGTTTTTGGTCAGAGAATTCGAATGTTTTGATAAAAATATAATTTTTTTTTAAAAGTGGCTAAGAAAAATATCAGTTGAAAAGCACCACAAAATAACCGTTTCACTTGTTTTTTAATTTTTTTTAAATAAATTAAAATTCCTAAAAAATAAAAAAAAAATACAATATATAACGCGTGGGTCGGACCCATAACCCGTGTTATAAAAAATATGGTGTATAATTTTAATGTCTAAGAAATTGTCTTGAAATGTCTTGAATGAATTGTTAAAGAAATTTTTAAGTCCTTGCTTTAGCAACTTTAAGTTTCTTGAAAATTTACAAAAAATGTTTTAAGTCCTTGCTTTCGTTCATGTCGTCTAATTTTACTATTAAAAAAAGACCAAAAGTGAAAAAAAAAATAATCTAAATATTATTTAAAATTTTCAAAGTAAAAATTTTAATATTAAGAAAACGATTTAAAAATTTTAAAGCGTTTTTTTTGCTTGTTTTTGGTCAAAAAATTCTAATTTTTTGATGAAAATATAATTTTTTCCTGGCACGAAAAAAACTTAAAATTTTTGATGAAAAAGGTCAAATATTGAAAAAAACTGGTCAAAATTTGAATTAAAGTCTTCAAAGTTAAAATTTTAATATTAAAATGATTAAATATTTATTTTTGGTGCGAACAGTGCGACAGATAGATTTTCCCAGGACCGAGCCCCAAGACGTAGTCCTACTTCAAAAAAATTGGGAGTGATATTAATTTTTTTTTTTTCATTTTAGGTATGGCATATCACACGATAACAGCGCCGTTTTCCGGGAAGCAGTTACTAAGTTACTCCCTCGTTACATCAAAAACAAGACCGTTTGGCTTCCGTCTGACACGGCTATGGTCCCTCCGAATTTATTAGTCGAACATGGAGTATCCCTTTGCCACACGATTCAAGAACCGGGGCAGTTTATTCTAGTCTTTCCCCGTGCGTATACTTCTAGCATATGCACGGGTTATTTAGTCTCTGAGAGCGTGTATTTCGCCCAACCGAGTTGGCTCACCACAGCCGAGCAGGCTTTCAAAGATATTCAAGACAGCTGTGAGCCTACCATGTTCTCTTTAGAAAAATTGCTTTTTAGCATAGCTAACGATTCCAGATCAAGCGTAGACGTATTAAAACAGGTAAATTTCCTTTTTATTTATTTTTATCCTTTCGAAATGTAAAAAAAATTTTGTTTTCCAGGTGTTGCCGATGGTCTGGCATATTCGTCAAAAAGAAATCGACGGAAGGAAAACACTTTTCAATTTAGGCCTTAAAACATCAGAAAGATTGCACGTCGCCGAATTCGGTAGCAAAAAGAAGAAAGGGCGTTGGGCCCAGGACGACGACGGAGATTACGAATGCGAAATATGCAGGACGAATTTGTACGTTTCCCTTGTAACTAATTCACACGAGGAAGGAGTTTATTGTTTACCCCATGCCATCGAGTTGTTGACTCAAAAGCGGCACCATTTAAAATATTGCAAATTAATGTACAGCTTCAGCCAGGTATGATCTTTAATTTTTTAATTTTCCCAAAATTAAAAAATTTTCAAATTCAAATTATTAACTTTTTTTTTATTTTCAGGAGGAAATGAATGAGCTCGTCGAAAAACTTGAGCAGAGAATCGAAAACAAAACGCAAAAAAAATTACAAGGGAAATCAGCCGCAACCCCTAAATAAATTCTCTATAAATCTTTCACATATATATTTTTTTTTCCGTGTATATCAGTGTGTAGTTTATTCGTCCAATTCCCGCTTATCAAAAAAGCGGTTTTAACTTTTATCAGATATCATAGATTATTTTTTTAAATGAAAAATAATAAATATTTATTAAATAGGAAGTTGCAACTTTCGTTTTCCCTTTATATTGTCAGAAAAAGTAACGATTGTGATTTAAATACGCCTGCATTTCTTTTTTTCTTCTGCATCTATCTTAAATATTCTGATAAAAGTTTAAGCATATGTTTAAAAAAAAAAAAAATTATGTGATCTGACTATTATGTAAATTTTAAGGGTGTGGTGAAACTCTTTTAGTTTTGCAAAGCAAAAACTTTTATTTTCTTTTTTTTTATTTCACTGCGTTAAAATTATTATGCTGTCCGGGAAAATATTTACCTAATATTTATTTTTATGAAACGTAAAATTAACTGATAGCACAAAATAATTTTAAGGTAGCGATTTAACAGATGCAACTCGTTTCAGTTTTTTTTCTTTTTAAACTTAACACGATCGGTTCGATTTTTTAAAATTAGATTTATTAAAAAAAAAAAAAATGTCAAAGACAATAAACGTTAGTGCCAATTCAATCGATTCAAATCATAGGTTTTTTTTTAAAAATAATTTTTATCTACTTTACGGGATTATTTTATCTTTTTTTTTTTAAAACAGGAAATCAAACGTTGCGAGTTGCTTAGAATTATTTCATAATTTTTAATTTTTTAGTTTGTGTGATTGATAAGCGTGAAATGAGAATAATAAAGAAAAAAATCCGTTTACTGGATATATTAAGGTAAAAATAAAAGTAAATATAAACCCTCTTTTTTTTTCTTTTTCTTTTTAATTTGTAAATTATTCATGAATTTGTATTATTTCATTTAAATTTTATAATGTATTAACAGATAAAAGAGAAAATATTTATTACTATTAATTAGTAACCATAATTGTAATAACAGTTTTAGTTGTATATTACGACGCTACTGCGCCTTTGTAGAAATATTTTTAAATAAGTACTTACATGCATTTTAAAGATTCTAAAAAAAAATATAAATTTTTGTGAAATAATTTAAATCATTTCATTGGGCATTGAGCCTACATTTAAAATGTCTTTATTTTTTTGTAAAAGACGACTTCAACTGTTACTTCAAGTAGCGGACATTAGGACGACTACGTCGTTTAGGATTCTTACGTTCCCTTTCCTCAAATCTGAATTTTTAATCCTTTTTTTTACTTATGAACTTTTGAAGAAAGTGTTTTGAGAAAGTGTTTCTTTTCTGAAATATAATTTTTCCTGCTGCAGAGTTTTAAGTATATTAAAACTCATCATTTTAATATTGGAATAAAAAAATTCATCACATTATTCTCGCGGTTTTACCTCTCCGTATATCCCCCTAGCATCCGAAACAGACCCGCGGGTCGCGACATGCACGCCGCGACGCCAACGCCATCGCCATGCCGTGTAACTAAGTAAACGGCATTTTGATGCCACGCTTTTTAATATTTACTTGCCTGCACGATATTCCGAGAATAGGGTTAAGTTTTCCGATTTTTAATTTTTAAAAAGGTTTTATATCACTTAAATGAATTTTTAGCCAATATTGTAAGTAGTTTCGACTCACGTTTACGATAACCTTAAACGCCATCTCTATTATTGCATTGTTTTTTTTTAGGCCATTTGATTTTTTTCCTTGGTCAGAAGTTGAAAATGGATTTCGAAGGGGTAGACGAAGATGATAAATGGTTGTATGGTGATAACGACGGTGAAGGGGCTCCGGAAGAAGCCCCTGAAAATCCTCCAGCCGAAGAATCTCAGCCGAAGGATGATTTTAATTTGGATGAAGAAGCAAGCAATGAAGTGTCTCAAGATGTGAGTAAAGATGCACCGTTACAGCCACCAGAAATAACAAACGATGAAGAAGAAGAGAAAGAAGATAAGTTGATGAGTTCTACTGAAACTGGGGAAATAGTTGAGAAACCTGGGAAAGAAAATGGTGAATTGGATGATGAGGACGAGGAGGAAGAGGACGAAGATGATAGTGATGAAGATAATGTTAATGTCATTATTGGTGATATTAACAAAAGCGCTCCTACTTACACAAATTTAAATATACCCAAAAGAGGCCCTGGAATTCCTGCTCCGGGTATAAAAAGTGCGCAGGGGAAATTTTCAATTGAAGAATTTGAGTCTGTTGGAGTAATAAATGGAGTTCCAGCACATGAATATAATTTAGATGGAATAGAAGATAAGCCATGGAGAATGCCAGGTGCTGATATAACTGATTATTTTAATTATGGGTTTAATGAAGAAACATGGAAAGCATATTGTGAAAGACAAAAACGAATAAGGATACATGAAAGTTGTGCTGGTTTGCCGATGCAGACCATGCAAAATCAGTCTTGGTCAAATACAAGTACAACTACGACACAATATTCAAACACAACAGCCCCAACATTCCAGTCAAACAAAAAACCAGGATGGGAAACAGGACAGATCAGAGTAATTGGATCAGGAGTCGCATCCAGACGAGTGGATGAAGGCGCACAAGAAAATTCAAGTATTCAGGTTTTGCCGCCAAATAACGAATTCAACAACATGGCCCCTCCTCCCATGATGCCTCCGATTATTCCGCCAATGGAAATACCTCCGCCCGGTTTTAATCCATCGGCACCACCTTACGGCGGACCGCCACCTCCAAGCGATTATTTTAATCCTGAACCGGATTATTTTTCTTCTTACGAACCTACCGCCGCTGATCAGTGGAGGGACAGTTGGGCTCCTGGAACTTTAGTGACTCCCGGTCCGAACGTTAAAACATTGCACGATAACTCTCCTGATGACGGAAGGAAGGAACGAGACAGGAGTAGGGAAAGATCTCGGGATTTAGACAGAGATGAAAAGGATAGAAAAAGAGATAGGTCTCATCGTCGGTCAAGGAGTAGAAGTCACGAAAGGAAAAGAAACAAAAGTAGATCTAGAAGCCCAAGTCATAAGAAACATAAAAAGAAATCTAAAAAATCAGATAAAGATAAAGACAAGGACAAAGATAAAGATAAGAAAAAACGAGGGGATGATTCTGATTAATTCGTTTTTTTTTTGTTCTAAAAAGTATGAACTAGGGACTTGTATGATTTTTTTTTTTTTTTAAGAAATAGGTTTAAGTTATTCAAGAACATTTTTAATTGAGCTAGGATGAATATTCAGGATGAGATCCTAATTTATTTCAACTTTTGGGTAAGTTCTTTTCTGATTATTTTAATGTAAAACCTCATGGCTAAGTAAATTATGAACTTTTTGAGTCGTGATAAATTATTTAAAAAAAAATTCCAATAAATTTTTTTGAAATCGGAGTAAAAAAAAATCGAATTAATTTAAAGCTTTCTAATTAAATATGAAGCACCTATGTACACAATAAAACAATATGTACAAATTCATTTTTTTTTTCTTTGAAGTATTTCGTTTTAGGATATTTCCTGGGCCTGGGCCACAGCTGTGGTGGTCGCGTTGTACGCCCCCATGGGGCCATTCAAATGCTACGTCAGCGAAATTCTGGCTATCCATGACTTTTTTCCCCCCTCGTCAGAAAAATTTAGGCCTTTTCTTATGGAGATTTAACATGGGCGTCAGCATTTGACAGAACCCTTCCCCTGGACCTGCTGACGTCATACTTGAATGACTCCCATGAAGTAGGCTACCGGCCACCACAAAATGGCTAATAATTACACCCTAGAGGTTTCAATAAAAAATCCAAATTCATTTAAAGCTTTTTAATTAAATATGAAGCGCCTAAGTAAGTATTTTTACACAATAAAACAAAATGTACAAATTCATTCATTTCTTTTCATTCTTTTTTATACAGCGTTGAGTATTTGGAATCAAATGAAGCAAATTTCCCATTTGGGGCCATTTTCAATAGAATTTAAAAAAAAATTTAAAAACATTCTAGATGATGGTTTTCGAAACAACTATTTTAAAAGAGAAACAACTACAATATGAACCAGTTTAAAATAACTAAATATTTTATTTTTAAAACGGTATCAGATTCGCGGATGCCCTAATGGGAAATTCGCCTCATCATAGAAAGGTGAAATAATTTTTTAAATATTTTCATATATATCATCACAGATCAAATCGGTTGCCCTAAGCAACCTAAAAAATATATCAATTTTTTAATTTTTTTAAACTAAAATCTCTTGTTGGAAAATAAAGCCACTTCATGAATATCCCAGTCAATATTGCTTTCGCCATTTTTCCAACGAAAGAAAATTAATATGAATTGCTTTTGGGTAATCAGATTTAAAAAAAAAAGTGATATGAATAAGCGTCTAATAACGAAAGAGCTTAGCATTTATTCCGCACCGGTAGGCCGAGTTGTTGAGTATTTTTCTTTTTTGAGATGGATAGCTCCTTTCGTTTTCTAGCCGTGCATTTATGATTTTTTTTTTTTTGAAGTGTTCAGTCATTTTTTTTCTGACTGTAATTTAATAATAATTTGTTTATTAAATGCCAGTCCATTTTGATTTCTTAATATATTGACTTTGGAAGTAGAATGGTTTTCTATTGGGGTCCGTTCAGGTATTACGTAAAACAAAGATCGGCCTTTTTTGAAACCCCCGCCTCCCCCCCCCCCCTTATAAGACAAAATAAGAAAATGATATCTTGAAAAAGTTGAAAACAATTCTTAAAAGTGAAAAAAAAAATAGAAAGATTAATTTTAACTTCAATTTTATTGCTAAAAGAAATTAAAACGCTTACGTAAGGTCAGCTAAACCCCCCCCATCCAAGGCGCTTACGTAATATTTGAATGGCCCCTGGGTAGTGACACGCGGTGGTATTTTCTGGTAATTTAAAACGAAACGAATTTTTTTTTGGAAAATTAGTCTTGTTAAAATTACCACCGCCAGGGAAGATACCGCTTTTTTTGTGAGATTTTTAAATAAATTTATTCTATGTAAATATCTTCTACGGGATACGCAGTCTCGATAAATTTTTGGTAGAATCTTTGAAAAGCTCTCCTGTAAGAAAACGGAAAGGAGTTACAAAAATTTATAAATTCTTTTCAAAAAAAAGCCCAGCGAAAAATGTGACCTAATAAAAACGTCAAAAAGACGTCATCAGGTATGGTCACATTCTAAGACGATTTTACGAGTCAAAATGACGTATTTTTAAGAATGACCGATAGTAAAATTTGTCAGTGGATGACGTCAAGAAGACGTCTTATTGACGTCTAAAAGAGATGACATTAACATTTCGAAATCGAGGTGACGGCAATAAGACGTCATTTTGACGTCAAAAATCTCGTAAAAAAAGTCCCGGAAAATGGCCATATCTGATGACCAAAATGCGACGGGTCACAGTTACGTCACCTTTTTCGTTGGGTAATTTCGTTGAATTCTCTTACCCCACTGCTTCGGCTACGGGTCTAGTCGATTCATTTCCGATGAAAACATGACAAGCAAACCTGTCACAGTGTGGATGCTTTGTTATAAAACCCAAGTACCTTTGGTCCCGGGGATGAAAAGCGCAGAATGAGACATTTTTGAGTGAATAAAAATAATCATGACTTGGTACTTCTTTTCTCTGTTAAAAAAGAAAGTAAAAATACTGTTTAACAAGTGAAATAAAACTAAAGTTAAAAATACTGTCCCGCTTAACTCCGCACATTTTAGATCTAAAACGGGCCATTGATGACGCTGCTATTTTGAGAAACGCAACATGTCTAATCATTTAAGTGGGGACTCCCTTGGGACTTACCTTAGATCGCCTTAGATAATAGAATCCATAGATAGGACAATAGCTTCAGAAAATGTTCATATGGGCATCCATAAGCTAAACTCGAGGTAGGCTCAATTTTTTCGGACCAAAACAAACAATGTAAAATAGAATAGGGAATGTCCGATCTATTGTCTAAGGGACTTACAACCAAAGCCTTTTAAACAGGTCGGGAAACTCCTATCTTAAATGTATGGGAGATGGTGTCCGGCTTAACTGCACAGATTTTAGTTCCACCCAAATACCACCCGTAGCGCTAGTTGCATTCAGGACGCTTTTCATTGGTCGTTGCCATTTCAAAACAAATATGGAGGATTGAGATTATTGTGTTTGTAATCTCTGAGGTGATTTTTTTTTCATTATTAACCGTTAAATATAGTGCATACGCATAGCAAAACGCGTAAAAAACTATTTGAAGTATATTTAAAAAGCAATTAAAGGTGTAATACATCAAAAAATAATACGCGTCATTTGAAAAGAATAATTACAGAGGCAACTATAATCGGTTTGAATGTACGTCCCGAAAGATCGCTGCGCCATCTGTGTTGCCTGCTTCACCGAACTAAAATTCGTGTACTTAAGCCGGACACTTTCGGGGGGGTAAGTTTCCTGACCTGTTTAAAAGACTATGCTTACAACAACAGAAAGTCGCCGCCATCGTTGTTTACAAATCTCAACGACCAATCAAAAAGCTTCTTTTGTACAAGTAGCACTTACGGTGGTAGAAAGGAAGAACTAATTTTCGCGTAGTTAAGCGGGACAAAATCTCCTATGTATAAGGGGAAATTTTCCGGACCTGTTTATACTGCCGTGGCTGTGAAACATTCCGGTTTGTTGCAAGACAAAACTTGTTCAAGATTGAGTGCGTTCGCTGCCCGGGAGTGATTTCTGTAATTCTACATTGAGACTTACCTCTGGTTTTTTTCTATCAACCATCCTTAGCCCTGTATCAGAAACTTCCAGAATGCATGAGTGAGGTGTATAGTCTTTTGATTTAATTTTTTTTACAGCTTGGCACAGTACAGTATTTCCTTTATGACATAACGTTTCCACGGATCCCATGTAACCCAATATAAATCTTTCCCTTCTAACTTTCGGCGCTGATGGATCGAAGTCGCTATAATCCACATCTACTACATACGCAGACGGGAATATTCCTTGCCTCCCTGTTCTTAAGTTTACCCCTAAAAAAATAAAATCAATTTCATCCATTTTTTTTTTGCTTCAAACAGGGCAGGAGTTATTTATGGAGCTGCACAACTAACAGGTACGTAGGGCAAGTAATTTTAATTACCTTCACACCAAAGATCATCCGCTTCTTTATGCACGTAAATCGGATCCCCAATTTCGATGTCTATTTCATCGTGATGTCGGGTAACAAATTTGTGTAGCCCCCTATGAGTGGGATCCAACAACTCTAAATCAGTGAATGGTATCCTTCCGCTTGTAGATACCGGAGATCCTGGGGAAATGGACCCATTTTGAGGCTGAGGCGAAACGGACTTGAGAACGTCCGGGGAGTGTGCTGTCGAATTTCCTGAGTCAACATCTGTGCTATGAAATTTTTCCGAATCGGGAGAACTGTCTTCGTCTCGGAGGTAATTATGACATTTTAATAACGTTAAAGGTCGAGTTTGGCCACCGATAGCAAAATTGGGAGAAATTGCGGTTTTCTCTAAAGCCGCTCCTAATTCTTCCGCCAAAGATAATTGCCTTCCAAAAGCGGCTAAAAAAAAGCAAAAGTAATTTAAATTAATTTTTGCGCCAAAAATTTGAAATTTTTTTAAATCTAATGGGGAACTTACGCTTTTTATTTGTAGGAATTTCCGGTAATTTCCGTCTCCTTCTTTCCCCGGTAACACTGCCTAAATTTTCCTCGTCATATCGATAATTATATCCTTCGCCCCATTGTCGCATTGAATCGATTGATCCATTAATATCACAGTTCCCGTTTTGTACAATATTGTCTTCTTCCGAATTACTTTTGCTCCTGAGGGGAAAAAAAAAAATTGTGCCTTGATATTTTTCCAGTCGGAAGAAAAAAAAAAAAAATTAAATGTGAATGCAAACCTCAAGGTTCCCCGTGTTTGGGAAATGCCTGAAGTCGAAGGCCTATCTTCATATTTCTTGTGCAAAGGGGATGAATGAGTTTCATTAAAATTGATTTCCCGATTTTCTTCGTTATCGTTTTTGATGTCCTCTTCCGAATTAGGCGAATCTTCATCTAATATAACTAATCTGAAATTCATAAGAAAAGCCGAAGGTTATGATATTATGCAAATTTGACTTTTAAATGTTACGTTGGCATTTGCGTCATACCTGCGGTAAAATTGCAAAAAAACCAAAATTCAGCAATCTTTGATTTTTTTAAATTAGAAAAAAAAATATATCCGCCCATTTTTAAAAATTTTAAATAAAATAAAATAAAATAAAATCGATAAGAAAAAAAAAAAAAAAAAAAAAAAAAAAAAACATATTGTTTATTATTGAATTTGCTGTAACAAGAAAAAAAAATTTAGCTGACAATTTTTTTTTTTTTTAAATCGTTACAGCAATAGCTCAATTTTTTTCCATCAGTTTATTCAGCTTATTAATTACTACGAAAATACTCACGTGTATGGATTAGCAGTAGCTTTAACATGTTCAGGAGCTTTATTTATGTAATGTGTTAACTCTTCAAATTCGGTGTCCGCCATTTTACCTTACTCCCCTTACTACTGAACCTTTGCGTTTGCGTTAAACCGTATCGATTTGGATTTTCCATTTAGCGAGGGTAGATGCCTCTCCCGTTTCTCCCAAACTTGATTTACGGCTGGAAATGAATTATTAATTTTTAAAAAGGATGAATTTTTTTTTTTTTTTTTTTGTTTTTGTTTAAAAATGATTATTTTTGAAATGTTAAGAAAAAAATCGGAGATGAAAACCAAAAGAGCCGCTTAAAACTTCCGAAACAGGAGAATAAGATTTTAAATGTTTTGGAAGCACCGTGAAATTTGGATAAAAGCAAAAGCTTAAAATGGTTTTCGGAAAAGGACAAAAGAGAAACTAAACGGGAAAAGGTTTTGATGGGAAATCTCTGTTAACATTAACTGATTTGACATGAGAAACTTAGCCATTGTTTTAACGTTTTATCTTGTATTGTTTAAAATGCTTCTGCCATTAACAAGGATGAAGTTAACTTCTTTTCCAGTAAGTGATCCGTTGAAGATAAAACTGGTTTGAATTTTTTCATTTAGCGCGCGTTTATGAAATATGGATTCTTATGTGCTGATAAGAATTTTAATATCGGACATGGTTTAATTTATTTTATATATATTTTAATTAATATATTTTTTTAATTGTATTAATATTAATTTTTTTTTTTTAATTTTAACGCGTTACGCCCACACTCAAGGCCCGCCATTAAAAGTTTCACTTCAAAAAGTCGAATTTTTCGCTCAAAATGAAAAAAAAATGAAAAGACTATATAACTTCGAATCTGAAGTCCGTTTTACGATCCCAACATTTCCTGAGCCATGGGAACCATATTTTGAATCACCCAAAAAAGATATTTCTCAACTTGTTGCTCAGAAACTCATCCGATAGAACAACGGACTACACAACTGGATTCAAGAGGGTCGAAAACTCCGGAAACCCTAGAAAAGTCCAAATTTACTAATATCGATTTTTTCGTCCAAGTTGGCGTCCAGGATTGGGTAAGATGAAAAAGATCCATCGGGCAAGTTGAAAAAGATTGGGCAAGATGAAAAAGATTGGGTAAGATGAAAATGACCCATTGGGCAAGATGAAAAAGATTGGGCAAGATAAAAAAGAATAAGTGAGATGAAAATGACCCATTGGGCAAGATGAAAAAGATTGGGTAAGATTAAAATGACCCATTGGCCAAGATGAAAAAGATCCATTGGGCAAGATGAAAAAGACGCGTTGGGCAAGATGAAAAAGATTGGGCAAGATGAAAAAGATGCGTTGGGCAAGATGAAAAAGATTGGGTAAGATGAAAATGACCCATTGGCCAAGATGAAAAAGATTGGGCAAGATGAAAAAGACGCGTTGGGCAAGATTAAAAGATTGGGCAAGATAAAAAAGACGCGTTGGGCAAGATGACAAAGATTGGGTAAGATGAAAAAGATGCGTTGGGCAAGATGAAAAAGTTAGGCAAGATGAAAAAGTTGGGTAAGATGAAAAAGATGGTTTGGGCAAGATGAAAAAGTTGGGCAAGATGAAAAAGATGGTTTGGGCAAGATGAAAAAGATGGTTTGGGCAAGATGAAAAAGATGGTTTGGGTAAGATGAAAAAGATGGTTTGGGAAAGATGAAAAAGTTGGGCAAGATGAAAAAGATGGTTTGGGTAGATGAAAAAGATGGTTGGGTAAGATGAAAAAGATGGTTGGGAAAGATGAAAAAGTTGGGCAAGATGAAAAAGATGGTTGGGCAAGATGAAAAAGATGTTTGGGAAAGATGAAAAAGTTGGGCAAGATGAAAAACATGGTTGGGCAAGATGAAAAAGATGGTTTGGGCAAGATGAAAAAGATGGTTGGGCAAGATGAAAAAGATGGTTTGGGCAAGATGAAAAAGTTAGGCAAGATGAAAAAGTTGGGTAAGATGAAAAAGATGGTTTGGGAAAGATGAAAAAGATGGTTTGGGTAAGATGAAAAAGATGGTTTGGGTAAGATGAAAAAGATGGTTTGGGAAAGATGAAAAAGTTGGGCAAGATGAAAAAGAGGGTTGGGCAAGAGATGAAAAAGAGGGTTGGGCAAGATGACAAAGATTGGGTAAGATGAAAAAGATGGTTTGGGTAAGATGAAAAAGATGGTTTGGGAAAGATGAAAAAGTTGGGCAAGATGAAAAAGATGGTTTGGGCAAGATGAAAAAGATGGTTTGGGAAAGATGAAAAAGTTGGGCAAGATGAAAAACATGGTTTGGGCAAGATGAAAAAGATGGTTTGGGCAAGATGAAAAAGATGGTTTGGGCAAGATGAAAAAGATGGTTTGGGCAAGATGAAAAAGTTAGGCAAGATGAAAAAGTTGGGTAAGATGAAAAAGATGGTTTGGGCAAGATGAAAAAGTTGGGCAAGATGAAAAAGATGGTTTGGGCAAGATGAAAAAGATGGTTTGGGCAAGATGAAAAAGATGGTTTGGGTAAGATGAAAAAGATGGTTTGGGAAAGATGAAAAAGTTGGGCAAGATGAAAAAGATGGTTTGGGTAAGATGAAAAAGATGGTTTGGGTAAGATGAAAAAGATGGTTTGGGAAAGATGAAAAAGTTGGGCAAGATGAAAAAGATGGTTTGGGCAAGATGAAAAAGATGGTTTGGGAAAGATGAAAAAGTTGGGCAAGATGAAAAACATGGTTTGGGCAAGATGAAAAAGATGGTTTGGGCAAGATGAAAAAGATGGTTTGGGCAAGATGAAAAAGATGGTTTGGGTAAGATGAAAAAGATGGTTTGGGAAAGATGAAAAAGTTGGGCAAGATGAAAAAGATGGTTTGGGTAAGATGAAAAAGATGGTTTGGGTAAGATGAAAAAGATGGTTTGGGAAAGATGAAAAAGTTGGGCAAGATGAAAAAGATGGGTTGGGCAAGATGAAAAGATGGGTTGGGCAAGATGACAAAGATTGGGTAAGATGAAAAAGATGGTTTGGGTAAGATGAAAAAGATGGTTTGGGAAAGATGAAAAAGTTGGGCAAGATGAAAAAGATGGTTTGGGCAAGATGAAAAAGATGGTTTGGGAAAGATGAAAAAGTTGGGCAAGATGAAAAACATGGTTTGGGCAAGATGAAAAAGATGGTTTGGGAAAGATGAAAAAGTTGGGCAAGATGAAAAACATGGTTTGGGCAAGATGAAAAAGATGGTTTGGGCAAGATGAAAAAGATGGTTTGGGCAAGATGAAAAAGTTAGGCAAGATGAAAAAGTTGGGTAAGATGAAAAAGATGGTTTGGGAAAGATGAAAAAGATGGTTTGGGTAAGATGAAAAAGATGGTTTGGGTAAGATGAAAAAGATGGTTTGGGAAAGATGAAAAAGTTGGGCAAGATGAAAAAGATGGGTTGGGCAAGATGAAAAGATGGGTTGGGCAAGATGACAAAGATTGGGTAAGATGAAAAAGATGTGTTGGGCAAGATGAAAAAGATTGGGTAAGATGAAAAAGACGCGTTGGGCAAAATGACAAAGATTGGGTAAGATGAAAATGATTGGGCAAGATGAAAAAGATGCGTTGGGCAAGATGAAAAAGATGGTTTGGGCGAGATGAAAAAGATGGTTTAATTGGGCAAGATGAAAAAGATGGTTTGGGTAAGATGAAAAAGATTGGGCAAGATGAAAAAGACACGTTGGGCAAGATGAAAAAGATTGGGCAAGATGAAAAAGATTGGGTAAGATGAAAAAGACGCGTTGGGCAAAATGACAAAGATTGGGTAAGATGAAAATGATTGGGCAAGATGAAAAAGATGCGTTGGGCAAGATGACAAAGATTGGGTAAGATGAAAAAGATGCGTTGGGCAAGATGAAAAAGATGCGTTGGGCAAGATGAAAAAGATGCGTTGGGCAAGATGACAAAGATTGGGTAAGATGAAAAAGATTGGGCAAGGTGAAAAAGACGCGTATGGCAAGATGACAAAGATTGGGTAAGATGAAATAGATGGTTTGGGCATAATGAAAAAGATTGGCGAGAAGAAAAAGATGCGTTGGGCAAGATGACAAAGATTGGGTAAGATGAAAAAGATGCGTTTGGCAAGATGACAAAGATTGGGCAAGATGAAAAAGATTGGGCAAGATGAAAAAGATGCGTTGGGCAAGATGACAAAGATTGGGCAAGATGAGAAAGATGCGTTGGGCAAGATGACAAAGATTGGTGAGATGAAAAAGATGCGTTGGGCAAGATGACAAAGATTGGGCAAGATGAAAAAGATCCATTGTGCAAGATGAAAAAGATTGTGCAAAATGAAAAAGATTGGGCAAGATGAAAAAGACCCATTGGGCAGATGAAAAAGATTTGGCAAGATGAAAAAGATTGGGAAAGTTGCAAAAAATTTATTGGGGCAAAGATACAAACTTCCAGACCATCCAGACAAAGGATTGAAACTTGCAGTTGAAAACGTTTTTTTTATCCTACGGAATTTGAGCTTTCAGGAAACCCAACTCTGTGAATATAAACTGTCTCCTATGAATTGTTTGTGCTGTATGATTTTTTTTTGTAAAAATTGAACTTGAAAAACAACAGTTTTGAACTTTTATCTTTAGAAAGCTCAAGTTTCGGAGAAGAATTCGAGCTAGTTGTTAAATGCCTGAGTTATAAAAAAAAAACGGACGTGAGTATGGCATTTACGATTTTTTAATATTTTTTCATATTTCACAGGAGAAGCTCAAATTCTGAGACTTGTGCTTTCCGAAAGCTGAAATTGAACAGAATAACATAAAATTCGTTTTTAGCTGCAAAAATATTAAATGGGAACCTGACAGTGCTCGATTTTCGTATCGTATTTTCATAACTTTGATGTTGTAAGGCGCAAGTTTTTTTGTTTTGCAGCTGCGAATTTGGAAATATGATTTTTCGAAATCTCAAATTTAGTGACACAGGATGGCGTCTATTTAAAATTTGGGTTATTAATTGTACTGCTGGGAAGGTTATCAAGTTAAAAATGCAAATAACCTTTTTGTTTTAAAAGCTGAAATTCTTAAATTCAGTTTTCTTGAAAGCTCAAAAAAGCTCCAAATCCTGGTATGGTTTTTACAGTTTCAGCTTATAGCTTTACTTCTGACTGCCGAAGAAGTGGACAAAAAATAAAAAAATAAATAAATAAATGTTACAAAATTCAAAAATTATTCTTACAGTTCGAATTTCCTCTTTTTGGTATTCGATTTTTTTTCGGAGGAAGTTTTTTACGTTTCCTTTTTTTTTCTTTGAAAATATAGAAACAGACAAAGGCGATTTATATACAACTACCACCATTTAAAATGCTCTTCTCTTGATTAACAAATTCACAACGTCTGCGATTTTCTCACGGGATCTTTCTTCCATTTTATTTCGTTTTTGTGGTTATCGCCTAAGTAGATGCAGCACATTATTGAGAAACGAAGTGAGAAACACTGAAATAAAATAAAAAAAAAAAAAAGCTTTCAATTACTCAACTCTGACAACGCAAAAAACATCTGGGTATTTCATTGGCACCTTTCTTTTTTTCCCTCCCCTCTTCTTTTTTTCTCCATTCATTCCGGATCGGCCTATACCTACAAAATTAAATAATGTTAAAATGTATGTGCCCCAGCTAATGGGGGAGCTCGATTTCCATTCAAGAGTCTTTTTTTCTTTCTTTTTTAAATGGGGTTTCAATGTCTGACATCTTGAAAGTTCGGTCACATTTGCATTTTCTTCCATGATTTTTTTTTTCCCCTCCGTCGTCGTGATCGGAAAGTCGACTTTTATTTTATTTTTTTTCTTAAATTACTTTCATTCAAACGAAACGATTTTCTAGGTCAATACTGCGGGTTATGAAAAAAATATATATTCCATGACATTTTTTTTCCCCTTTGAATGACGGGGAAAAAAAAAAAAGTTTTCTTTCTTGATTAACTGAATCTCAAATCATGAGAAAAGTGTTTTACCTTGATTTGGGCAATCAGTTTTCATGTGATGACGTCACGAAGCCGGCCAATCAGACGCCTTTTCTACTTTCAAATACGAAGCCAAGAGTTGAAAGTTTTTCATTCCGTTGAAATCTTCCGCTCCGGATCGGTTAATTTTCCCGCGGTTTACATTCGAAAAGTTTTTGAAAATCTATCCTTTTTTTTTCGGATGTTTGAATAATCTTTATTTTATTATTATTATTATTATTTTTTTTTTTTTTTTTTGAAAAAGATGAGCGGATCCGGGAAAGGCTTGTTAGGACTTTGGTTATACAGAACTGGAGACGAATGGGCTTTGAAAGAAAAAATCCCGACGACGACGGTAAGGTTTTTCATTCAGAGAAATAAGGCGATAATGTAATTTTAAAAGCGATTTCCTTTAAGGGAAAACGGTCGTTGTTTGGAATGTTATATTTAGAAAATTGAAAAAAAGGCAACGATTTTTATTTTTAAAATTCAAAGTTGAGTCATTTCATATTGAAAAGAAAATGAAATGATTGAGAACAGATCACCAGATCAAAAGTTTTACAAATTTCGTGGTTTTGCTACTCTGGTAATTTCCGGGTTTAATGTTTAACCAGTGAAACTTACAAATAGCAGAATTAAACTTTGGCAACGATTTAACTATTGAACTTAAAAAGAGCGTATCACTGGCAATTTAAAGCAGGAGAGAACAAGCAATTTAAGTACTTGGGTAGTTCAATATTTAATAAATATTCAATATTATTTTAATTTTATTTTTTTAAATAAAAATCAAACATGAAAAGCTCAAATTTCGAGGAACAATTTGAGGCCGGTTAAATTCCTAAGCTGAAAAAAAAAAAAAAACCAGACGCGAATCTGTCAGTGCTGCGTATTTACAATATTTTAATATTTTTTCAAATTTCACAGGAGAAAGCTCAAAATCTCAGAATTGTGTTTTCTAAAAGCTCAAATTCAGTAGAATACCATAAAATTCGTTTCCAATAACAAGTTTAAAAAATATTAAATGTGAACCTGGCAATGCTCAATTTTCGCATCGTATATACAACTTTAAATTATATTACGCGCAACTTTCTGGTTTTGCAGCTGCAAATTTGGAAATATGATTTTTTGAAAGCTCAAATTTAGGGGCATACAACGGCGTCTATTTGAAAATTTTAGCTATTCATTGCCAAATTCACGTCGGTTTTTTTAAACTTAGGAATTTAAAAACTACCTCGAATTCTTCCCGGAAATTTGAGCTTTCTGAAGATATAATGTTCAAAATTTAAGCTTTTCCCTTTCGATTAAAAGAAGGAATTATGGAATGCACCTTTCACTGAGTGAGTACTGCTAGATTGACATGCGATTCTTTCGAAGCTCACATTTTATAGGGGACATTTAAAATTCTCAGAGTTGTGTTTCCTGAAAGCTCAAATTCAGCAGAATAACATAAAATCCTATTTCGGCTGCAAGTTTAAAAATTTTTGGTATGAACCTGGCAGTGCACGATTTTCGTGTCGTATATATAACTTTGATGTTGGGGTCATGTACATATTACGTAAGCATGTTAAGGGGGGGAGGGGGTCTCGTAAATGCTTACGACACCTTACCAAGGGGAGGGGGGGGGGTCTCACACTTTCTTACGTTAGCTTTTTTCTACTCTGACCAGGAATTTTTGAAAATAAAATAAAAAATTAATTAATTAATTTCATCTTTTTTTAAAACATTGTAAATGTTGCGGCGAGCTAATATTACATTATTTTGTTACCGTCTAAATAAAGGTAACCTTCTCTTTAATTTTTCTCAATATCGGTGTTTATTTATATTGGTTTATTTCATTTCCATGAATTATGGGGAAAATTACCGAAGTCGAGTGCCGTTGGTTCCATTAAAAAAAAAAAAAAAAAAAAAAAAACTTACGTAATATGGAGGGGGGGGGTTGCCAAAATCTTACTCATGCTTACAACGGGAGGGGGGGGGGGGGGAGGGGGTTGAAAATGGCAAAAAAAATGCTTACGTAATATGTACATGACCCCTTATAACGCACAACTTTTTTTGCTTTGTAGCCACAAATTTGGGAACATGATTTTTTGACACCTCAAATTTAGGGGCATCGAAAGCGTATGTTTTAAAATTTGAAATTTTCACTGTACCGCACGGGAAGTTAGCAGTGCAAAGTTAATAATGTAAATAACGTTTTTGTTTTAAAAGCTCGAATTCTGAAATTTGGTTTTCCTGAAAGCTTAAAAAAAGCTCAAAACCGTAAAATAGTGTTTATATTTTGAATACTGCTGACTTCACGGACCCCTCTTCCAAATATTTGTTATATCCAAATCTAGATGCTCAGAATAATATTTTGCAAATATTTTCTGTCCTTTTAAACGAGTTTCTGTAGATTTTAGTGTGTAAACTCAGTTTTACTCACAACTGCGTAATTGACTCCAAAGGGCGAATACCATAGCATTTTGCTCTAAAATTTTAATGGTAAGATGAGATCAAACTGTTTATAACGGTTTTAAAAAAAGCCCCCCCCCCCAAAAAAAAAAAAAAAAAAAAAAATTAAATGAAATAAAGAAAAAAAATGGATTAAATAAAGAGAAAAAAATTAAAAATAAAGAAAAAAATATTAAATTAAATAAGGGGGGGGGGGGGGAAGAATTTCGAGGAAGAAATGATGCCATAGTCCTAGTCCGAACAAAATTTATTAAATGAAAACAAAAATTAAACATCAAAAGGGAATTCTTCAATTAATTGAAATCGCCTGGAATTTTTTCTTTTATTCGTTTAAAAATAGTTACAAATATTCTTTCACTTCAAATATTAAGAAAGCAGTCAGCCTTTTTTTAGCTAAAAATCTTTAGGTCATAAAACCACGAACTTTCCACTCATTCCGGACTTCAAAATTCCATTTCCCATTTTTTTCCCCCTCCGAAAACACAATTTCTAAGACACCGAAATTTTGCCACGTCAATAACTGCGACTTCCTGGAACTCGCAACATGTTTTTCTTCCTTGAAAATGAATTCCCAAAGACCCGAGGGGAAAATAAGTGTTAATAACAGGTACTTTTGATCAAGATATTATTTTTAGCCGATTAAGGGTCGACTTTATAAACCGTTTTAAAAGGAAAGACACATGAACGGTTTCCACTGTTAATTAAAAAGGAGCAAGATGGTCACGTTTTTGAGTTTTCAAATAAATCCTTTCTTCGTGTAAACTTATCTTTCCTTGTTTAATCATGTTCCGTCAACAAAAAAAAAGTATATACCGTCGATCAAAAAAAAAGAAAAAAAAATTGCAGGATATTTTTGTCTTAACTTTTTTCTTCTCTTCGAATTTTTTAGAAGCCGAGAAAAAAATTGGGGCAGATTTCCAGGAAAGCAACGGTCGATGTCGTTCCAACTGGGCACAATCATAATTCTGTTGTTTTTGGACTGATGAATCAGGTCGGAGGATTGGCAAGGGCCCTTCAAGTATTTGAGGTAAAGTCACTCTAAGATTTGATTTAATTACGGCCGTATAGACAGGTCCAGAAACTCTTTATCTTTTGTACAATGGGAGATCTTGTTCCGCTTAACTACACAAAAATTAGTTTTCCTTTCTACCACTGGAAGCGCTACTTGTACGCGAGACGCTCTTTGACTGGTCGTTGGGATTTGTAAACAAAGATGGCGGCGCACGGCAGTATAGATGTCTATACGGCTATGGTCCCAACTTAAACGTGATTGGACATGTTGAGTCTCTAAAGATCGAAGCGCCATCGATGGTCCGTTTTAGAACTAAAATGTGCGAAGTTACGCCGGACATGAATGGCATGGGAAGTTTCCGGACCTGTTTATACGGCCGTGGATTTAATAACCCAACGAAAAAAGTGTCGTCATGGCGACGCGTCACATTTTAATCGTCAGACATGGTCTTTTTCCGGGACTTTTTACGAGATTTTCGACGTCAAAACGACGTTTTATGCTCGTGAATGACGTTTTATTGTCGTTTTATTTACGTCACCTCGATTTTAAATTGCCTAATGTCCCTTTTAGACGTCAATAAGGACTAAGGAGTCTTTATGACGTGATCCACTGACAAATTTTATTATCATCGGTCATTCTTAAAGACGTCATTTCGACTCGTAAAATCGTCCCAGAATGTGACTTTGCCTGATGAAGTCTTTATGACGTTTAAAGTATGTCACATTTTTCGCTACTACTGATTGATTGCGGGAATGATTGAATCATTGGTGGAGTGAATTAAGAATGAATGAAGAAATAATTACTTGATAGGAGTAATTAAAAAGCAAGATTCAGGGAATATCTGCAGGAATGTCTGTTTCGTCTAATAATCGTTTCCGGGAAAAATTTTAAATTTTAGGTATCTAAGGAGCTCCTTAGGTATATCCTGGAATTTTACATTATAAGTTTTATTGTAGTTAATTATATGTATTATTACAAGTTATAACTTGTGTAAAAAGCATGTTGCAGCCGGAAAATATTCAAAAAAATTTGAGGTAGAGAAGGTTCAAGTATTACGTAAGATTTTTTTTTTTGGGTTTTTCGACCCCCTCCCCCCGGGTCTCTTTTTTTCTTTACCGCCAATTTTTAAAAATGTCTTTCAGAATTTGAGAAAAAAAAAAAATTCTCTTCAAATTAGAGCAAAATTTTTTTTTTTTTTAAAGAAAAGGTGGCAATGAAGGGATGTCCATTTTTTATACAGTCAAACTCGGTTATAAGATAATTGAAGGGACCGGTCAAATTTCTATCTTATATCCGAGGTTATGTTATAAGCGAGGAACATTTTATTTTTTTTAAATCGAATTTTGCTGATATTGGATTAGTCTGTATTTAACTTTGTTGCTTCTTTCATTTCTATGTAGTATCTATTTTCCGCAAAATAACAAATAACGCATGATTTGGTTAATTTTTAATTTTATTAATTTTTGGTATACATATTTCTTTAATTTTTGGTTTACAGTACAGTATTTATAACAATATGACCCGCCATTTATGATCCATCATTTCAAATTTCAAAATAATCAGTAACTTTTGTCTGTTTCTTCTTGTTCGCCCAAAATGTTTGCCTGAAAAAGCTTTTTATTTAGCATCAAAGAACCGTATTTTTATCTTATAACCGAGGTATCGCTATCTTAAAACCGAGATTCAATTACATGTAAAACATATAATGTTTGGCCGGACCAGAAGGAAAGTTATCTTATAGCCGAGATTATCTTGTAACCAATTATCTTATAACCGATTCTGACTGTATTAAATTTCAATTTTTTTGAGCAATAAATAATAATAAAAATTCTTACATGAGATTTTCCGTCCCCCCTCCCCCATTTTGGTCTTAAGTAATACTTGAACCCTCCCAGAAACTTTGATTTCGTTTTCCGGGTTTGTATTTATTTGGAACAAGTTGAAACTTGTACCAGAAATACCAGAATAAGGGAAAGGAGTTCGTTAGATATCTAAAATTTGAAATCAGTGAATCGAGTATCGGACAAAACAGCCATCCCTTCCGGCATTTATTGAAGTTTCTCTTCATTGACTTATTTTTCGGCTTTTTATTTTTTCATAAGGGCCTCGGGGTAAATGTTGTACATATCGAATCAAGACCGTCTAGGAGAAAAGAATCCGAATTTGAAATCCTTGTGGACGTGGAATGTGATAACAAAACAATGGAGCAATTGGTTTCTTTACTGAGGAGAGAGGTATCCGCGATCAATTTGAAGCAATTCGAAGAAGGTTTCGATTTACCGCCTCCAACTCCGTCGTCAACCGCTAGCTTCGGTAAAAATAATTTTTATTTTAAATGCATCCAATCACGGATTATTCGATTACATTAATTATTATACTTTTTTTCCCAAGATTTTAGCGAGATCGAAATGCCATGGTTCCCCCGAAAAATACAAGATTTGGATAGAGCCCAACGGGTTTTGATGTACGGAACCGAACTCGACGCGGATCATCCTGTAAATCGGTCGAAAATTAAAAAAAAAAATTTTTTTTTTCTAACACGAAAATTAATTGGTTTAACTTTTATGTTTCAGGGATTCAAAGATCCCGTTTACAGGAAACGCAGGGTACAATTTTCAGAAATTGCAAACTCATACAAATAGTAAGTTTTGAAAATGAAACTTGACTGATTAGATTATTACCTCGCGATTTGTATGTTGAAAGGGGAGAAATGATTATAATTAAATTACGCTTTCGAAATCTCATCTCTTGAATCGCATCAGCTTGGAAGAAACCTTTCATAAGAAGACGTGAAAAAAGGAAAAAAAAAATCATTTCGCGTCAGCTGGTCAAAATTTTAATAAAATTGATGTTAAGTTTTTCTTTTCTTTTCTGCAGCGGGAATCCGATTCCGAAAGTTCAATATACACCGGAGGAAATTAAAACCTGGTGAGAGAATAAAAATTATTGTCAATTAAGTTTTTTCATATTTATTTATTTTTTTTATTATTTTTTTTATTATTTTTTTTTTTTTTTTATTTTTTTTTTTTTTTTTTTAGGGGGACAGTTTTTCGCGAGCTTCACAAACTGTATGTCAAACACGCCTGCAGGGAATATTTAGAAAATTGGCCGCAACTTGTAAAATATTGCGGATATCGAGAAGACAACATACCGCAACTACAGGACGTCAATGTTTTCTTAAAAAGAAAAACAGGATTTAGTTTGAGGCCGGTGGCTGGTTATTTGTCACCGCGAGATTTTTTGTCTGGTCTTGCATTTCGGGTTTTCCATTGCACTCAATACATCAGACATTCTTCGGATCCGTTTTACACCCCTGAGCCGTACGTGAAAATTATTTTATGGCATCCAGCTTCGGTCGCTACATTTCTTAAAATTCTTCATTTTTCTGTATTAGGGACTGCTGCCATGAGCTTTTGGGTCACATGCCACTTCTTGCCAATCCAAGTTTTGCACAATTTTCTCAAGAAATCGGTTTAGCTTCTTTGGGAGCATCGGATGACGACATCGATAAACTTGCAACGGTGCGTTAGGCTAAAACAAAAAATAAGTTTAAATCAATTTAAATTAAAAAAAAATTTTTTTTAAAAAAAGTCTAGAATTAATTTAAATTTTTTTAAAAAAATTTTAGAATCAATTTAAATTTTTTTTAAAAAGTTTAGAATTAATTTAAATTTTTTTTAAAAAAAGTTTAGAATCCATGAGACTAGAGAAAAACCAGGGTGCGGATTCCTGAGGAATCCACAGCCTATGGGGGTCGGAAGTAGATTCCTGAAGAATCCCCTACTATTTAATTTAATTAATTTTTAAATATTTTTTCAAATTAATTTAGCCCCATCTTCTTAGAATTCCGACGTATTCCTGCTTTTTCCACAAATGTTGCAGAAAAACGAGGAAATGCAATTTTTAAATAAATAAATATATTTTAAAGCAACGGAAAGAGAAGGAATTGTGAAATTTAAAATTCAACCAAATTTATTCTGATACACAAATAGGCAATTTACATGCTTTGATAATGGGAAAAAAGTAGTCGAAAGATAATTGAAAAGAAGACTGTTAATTTGGAAAAGAAAAAACTGAGCGCATAAAGTAAACATTCTGCAGGGTTGGCTAAAATCATGTTAAGCTTATGAGAAGTCAATTTTGTTACTGTGCTTATGTATTTATGTTAAATTATTCACAAAAAATTTTCCAGGGATGGTATGCCGAATAGATTTTAATCGGAATCGGAATCGGAATCGGAATCAGATTCGATCGATGGAAACTAATCGGAATCGGCATCGGCATCGCGTTTGAAAAATCATCGAGCATCACTGGAATGGAATCGGAATCAGCATGCCATCCCTGAAATTTTCCCATTATCAAAGCATGTAAATTGCGTATTTGTGTATCAGAATAAATTTGGTTGAATTTTAAATTTCACAATTCCTTCTCTTTCCGTTGCTTTAAAATATATTTATTTATTTAAAAATTGCATTTCCTCGTTTTTCTGCAACATTTGTGGAAAAAGCAGGAATACGTCGGAATTCTAAGAAGATGGGGCTAAATTAATTTGAAAAAATATTTAAAAATTAATTACATTAAATAGTAGGGGATTCCTCAGGAATCTACTTCCGACCCCCATAGGCTGTGGATTCCTCAGGAATCCGCACCCTGGTTTTTCCCTGGTCCCGAATCCATTTAAATTTTTTTTTTTAAAGTTTAGAATTAATTTAAATTTTTTTAAAAAAATTTTACAATAAATTAAAATTTTTTTTAAAAAAAGTTTAGAATTCATTTAAATCTTTTTTTAAAAAAGTTTAGAATTAATTTAAATTTTTTTAAAAAAAGTTTAGAATCAATTTAAATTTTTTTTAAAAAAAGTTTACACGGTAAATTCTTAATCATGCTGTGAAGTCAGATTTTGTCGACATTTTTGTGAAATAACAAGTTGCTAGTTTCCTACCGTGTTTAGAATGAATTTAAATTTTTTTAAAAAAAATTTAGAATCAATCTAAATTTTTTTTTTTAATTTCTTTAAAAAAAATTAGAATCAATTTAACTTTTTTCTAAAATTTAAAATTAATCTAGAATTTATAAATAAATTTTTTTTTTTTAATTCTGTTTAAAAAATTTTTTTTTTCTGAAAAAAGTTTAGAATCAACTTACAATTTTTTTTTCAGTTGTATTTCTTTACCGTCGAATTCGGTTTATGCAAACAAGACGGAGAACTGAAAGTCTACGGGGCCGGTTTACTCTCCTCAGTCGCCGAATTAAAGCACGCAATCGAAGCCAGAGACAAAATCAAAAGATTCGATCCGGAAATCACCGTCAAAGAGGAATGCATCATAACTTCGTACCAAAACGCTTATTATTTCACGGACACGTTCGAAGAGGCCAAAGAAAAAATGAGAGCTTTCGCTGGGGAAATCAAAAAACCGTTTCAAGTTCGATACAATCCGTACACTCAAAGCGTCGAGATTTTAAGCAACGCCGAAAAAATCGCAGCTCTCGTAAGCGAGCTTCGAGGGGATTTGTGCATCGTCAGCAACGCTCTCAAAAAAATTCACGAGCAAGATGAAACCGTGGACGTGGAGGGTATCGAGCGTTTGCTTCATGCCGGACTGACGACCGGAGAAAAATCAGAGGGAAATCACGAGGACGATCTCGAAGACGATGATGACGACCACGAATGAATGAATCGTACATTATCTTTTTTTAAATGTTGTTTTAGGTGTTTAGAAAAATACAGCAAACGTTTTAAAAATTAAAATTAAAAATTTATTTTACTGAAAAATAAATCGATGACTACAAAAACTAAAAAAAAAAAAATTGATTTGAGAAATATATGGAACGAAAAATAATGTCTTAAAAAGCTAGAAAAAATTATAAAAATGATTTTTTTTTTCCCCGTTGACCGGTAATAATACTAAAAAGCCGTATTATAAAAATTCTTTGGTTTGATTAAAAAAAAAAAAAAAAGACAAGTGCTTAGCAATCAGTTTTTCTCTGATTTTCTCTGGATTCTTTTATTTGGGTTTCGATATGAGTAACGGCGCCTAAAACCTGAAAAAGATATTCTCTTAATTTCGTCGTCAGTTCGGTTAATTCAGTCTCTGCGGAGGTGACCACGAAAACTCCAGGTTTATCCCTTGCTAAACGCTTGCAGTAAATATTTAATATCCCGGTTATGTCGTCCTCCTCGTCGAACGCCGGAGTTCCTTCGCTTTTCCAGTTAAAGCGATTTTGCCTGGCGTGTTTGAGAGCAGCCGCCCAATCCCCTTCGGAAACCAAATCCAACAGGGCAGATTCCACTTCGTCGTCTCCTTTCGGACCTCCGGTAAGAATCGGCCCGGGCGAAACGGACGGGGATGGTGTAGGTGTGGGGGTTCCTCGATCTGAGAATGGGGTTTCTTCTGCCGCTTTCCCTAACGCGGCTTTGACTAGCGAAACTTCTTCGGAAATATCAGACAGCTGAAATTGAAATGAAATAAGATTAATAATTTTGGGCTCTTAGAGCGCTTCTAGAGATTCCAAATTCCCGAGGTTTTTTTATTCCCGGGAATCGGGAATTCCCGTTTTTGAAAAAAATATCAATTCCGGAACGAGAATTCCCGTTTTGGTTAGCTTTTCGTTTCTGGAGGGAATCGAGAAATTGACACTTAAATTCCCGGGAATCCCGGGAAAACCGAGAATTTATTTAGAAGGCGAAAAGAAAAGAAAATAATCCTGATTTCCGTATTTTTGGGGAGTAAGCTCAGAAATATGAGGAGCCATGTCGAAAAAAATTTAAATTAAAATGAAAAAAAAAAAAATTTATATGAAAATGATGAAAAAAAAATTTTGATTTTTATAACTTTTTTCTAAAATATGGAAAATTTTATGTGACAAATGGTCAAAAAATTGGTAAAATTGATATTATTCCCTTTCCCGGGAAAAACTTGTTCGGGAATCGGAAATTTTCAAAAATGATAAAACTTGCATTCCCCGGAAGCGGAATTCCCGACTAGTTAAAAAAAATGTTCCCGGGAAATTCGAGGGAAAAAAAACCCGGAATCCCGGGGATTCCCGTCCCAAGAATTCCCGGGAGGAATCTCTAAGCGCTTCGCAAAAAATAAATACCTTATTCGCCCTTGCTATGTTTGAAAGAGCCGATAACATTTTATGAGCTGCTTCTAATAATAGCAGCAATTGAAAGTGTAATTTATAAAGAGCTCTGCCTAAATCCAGAGCCATTTCGTTTGCGTTCTCAGCGGCATCTTCTTCGTTTAAACAAAGTTGAAGTTTCACCGAAGCTTTGATACCGTCCAAACACTCCGCAGCTTGATCCTTCCTATCCAAAAATGTTTCTAAATGTTCTTGGATTTCCAGCATTCCAAATCTTAAAACTTCGCTAAATCTGGATTCCTGAAGAGCGTCGAACGTGAACCAAACGTGAGGTGGATCTGCTGTCGTGGAAAGTAAATCGCACACGGAGGATAATTTTGAAGTCAGTAGCGGCACACCCCTCGTAGATAAATGAGACTGGCATTCTTTCGTTATTTCGATGGACTTGGTAACGACGTCCTATTAAAAAAAAAAAAAAAAAAAAAAAAAACCGAAAAACAAATTTGAAATTCCGCCCTCATTATAAATGTAAACCACTAATAAGATATCCTGTTCACCTTAATTAATTTATTCAGCAGCTGAAACAATTCCAGAGGCAAAGTAGGTAAATGATGGAAAAAATTTAAAATTTGTTGTTTCCACGCCTCCTCTGCGTCGTCCCTAACGATGGGTCGAAACGTCAACAAAGCCGAAAGGTTTGGAGACGCGTTGCAAGGCGTAACATCACCCAAATCTCCGGTGCTGGAGCCCGACGTATCAGATCTCGTGACGGAACTTCTCCTGTCCCGTAAATTAAGGGAAGAAGGTGGGTAAATAATATTGCTTCCGGCAGATCCAACAAAATCGGATGCAGCCGGAACTTCGTCAAGGGGAGATTCGGAACCGACTTCATCGTCCGACGATTCTTCCGCAATCCCACGCTGAAATATTTTAAAATTCTGTTAACAGATCCGTTCATATTAAAAAAAAAAATCAGTTTTTCTTCGCTCACTCTTTTCTTTCCCAAAACGGGGGTGTCTTCGCTGACGCTTTCCTCGTGAGCCGAAGACGCCGGATCTTTTTCTCCTTCCCCTTCGAGCAAGGCCTCCTCCGTACTCCCCAATTAAAGTTATCGGTGCTTTCACCCTCGACGCTTTCGCTTTCGTATTCCAGAAAATCGAAATCCTTGAAAACTCCGAATTGATCCTGCGCCGCATCCTCCCTCCTGGAACCCCCCGAAAGATCGTTTGGTCCCGAAACTTCTTCCGTCGACGATGCCATGCTCGATTGTCTTTCCATGAGATCAGAACTTTGGCTAAATATCACCTGGTAAAAAAAAAAAAAAAGAAAATTAAAATTAAAAAATAAATAAAGCAGTTAAAACGAAAAAATGAAGACTCTTTTCGTGAAAAGAGGTCTGAGGAAACTGGGAAGTGAAACTTCTTACGGCTAAAAGAAAAAAAGGGACATGAATGCAGGCCATTCCAAGAAGAGGAAGGCCGGGACTTCAGTTAAAGTTTAAAATTTTTACACATTGATGATATCCTTACCTTGCGCAATAGCTCCATTAAAGACGTTCAAACAGTACTTTTTTTTTTTTGCAATTTTGAGCCCCCGATGATCAATAATCGTCAGAAACCCGACACACTCCTTTTAACATTACGTCATCATTGCATACCCCCTGTTTTCGCGACTTAAAAATTTCAATATTTAAATTCATTTATTTACCTATTTATTTATTTATTTATTTACTTATTATTTATTTTTTAAATTCCAGAAATTTACCAAAATTTTCCGAATTTTTTTGCCCAGGGGCAGCGTTCATTAAGGGCTTGCAGAGACCAATTCGTCCAATAAACTAAACATAAGATTTTAAGTAAAACATGCCTTATGATGATGAGGGTAAATTTCCCCATCATCATCAATCTCGATTCATCAAATAGTGGACTCCCCCCTCCCCCCAAAAAAAAGCATGAATCGGAAAAGTTTAAATATTGTTGAAATAAATATTTCAAGCAAAAACCATCTTTTTGAAAAAAAAAAAAAAAAAAAAACAGTCAGGGGATATGAGGCATACCCCTACGTAGGACTATGTTCAGAATTAAATAAAATCTTAATTTATTTATCTTTCCTTTTGACTTTCTTATTTGCTCTCAACTTACACTTCAAAAATTAAATAAAAAAAAAAAAAAAAAAAAAATCGAGGGAAGGCATTGCTTTCACACAAAAGCCGAAATATTTTTGAAATCTTTCAAACATCATAGATGTTTCAAAAAATTTATTTAAAATTTTATCAAATGTTCGTTTTAAAAAATGTTTTTAAAAAAAAAAATTTTTTTCAATAAGATTTTAAATAGATTTTTTCAAAAATCAAAAATCATTCAAATTTTCGTTTAAAAAAATGTTAATGATCTCCCTAAATCCTCATATTAGTCCACGTAGCCCCCTTTTTAAAAATCACCATAAGCCCTTTTTATCAAAAACTAGCCGCTGCGGGCCGCTTCACGGCCCACCGCGTTTTTTTCGACGTGAACTGTGACCTAACCTAATATCGATCAATTTATCGATTTATCAATAAATTGATAAATCGATCGATTAGGTTAGGTCGAAGTGAAAGTGTCTCTGCAAGATCGATTGATAAATCGATCGATAAATCAATGTATAAATCGATATATCGATCGATGAATCGATAAATTGATCGATAAATTGGTCAATAAATCGATTTATTGATTAATTCAATTCAGCAATCGATTATCGATCGATTTATTGATTTATCGATTTATCGCTTTTTATCGATCGATTTATTGACCAATTTATAGATCAATTTATCGATTCATCGATCGATATATCGATTTATACATTAATTTATCGACCGATTTATCAATTTATCAATTTATCGATCGATTTGTCAATCGATCTTGCAGAGACACTTTCACTCCGACCTAACCTAATATCGATCGATTTATTGATTTATCGAATTATTAATCGATTTATCAATTTATTGATTTATCACCTTTTATCGATCGATTTATCGATCGAGTCTTGAACAAAGACACTTTCCCACCGATTTATCGATCGATTTATTAATTTATCGATTTATCGCTTTCTATCGATCGAATTATCGATTTACCAATTTATCGACCGATTTATCAATTTATCAATTTATCGATCGATTTATCGATTTAATCGATCGTCGATTAATTCTAATTTTTCTAAAAAATCGTTTTTCGGACATAACAACTAAGTACCTTCAAAATAAGGCCCGAATAAAATTGGTTTTGTTTTCTTCCTGCTATTGTTCTGTAATCTTTTTTTTTAAAAAAAATCCCTGCGTACAGACAGAGAAACTTTCCCTTTTATTTATATAGAAGATCATCAAAGTCTTTGTTTCAAAAAATATTGATAAGCTTTTTCACAAATTATTATCAACATTTTTAATAAAAAATTAAAATTTTAAGAATTCTTACCAAAATTTTTTTAATAAAATTCAAAAAATGTTTTTTTAAATAAAATTTTAAATAAATTTTTTCAATAATCAAAAATTATCAAAATTTTTTATTTTCCAACAAACCTATAAAACTGCTTTAAGGCAGGGGGGGTGTAATTCTCTCAGTTGGGGTTATCTCGGTATAGGGATCAAAGAGGGAACCAGGAAGATTATTAATAAATAATTAAAAAATTATCAAAATGTTCGTTTCAAAAAATGCAAATGATCCCCCAAAATCCTCCAAGCCCTAATATTAGCCCACGAGGTCCCCTTTTTTTCTTAAAATTAGTAAAAAATTTACAATACTTTGTAGAAAATTTTATTATAAATTTTATTGATAATTTTTTAAAATTTTTAAGGATCATTAAGAATTTTTGATAAAATTTTATTAAAAAATTTATCTGAAGTTTTTGAAATATTCGTTTTTTTTTATATTTTTTTTTTTATGTTCGATGTCCAGAACACCAACCGGACAACCGAACACGACAAAACCATCATGGTTCGCCTTAAGACGTAGCCCTACGTCACAGGCCCGAATCCACACCGGCATATACAGGGGGGCTGGAATTTTTTTTATGTCTTACACAGTGTAGGGAATTGGGTGATAATTAATTGTTTTCTTGTTAAAATTAGAATTTGATTTGGAATTGGGATATAAATTTCAAATCCACAGGGGGGCTCAAGAATTTTCACAGGGGGGCTGAGCCACCCTATGCCTCCCCCCCCCCCCCCCCCCCTGGCTACGAGGCTGCTACGTCAAAAGAAAGCAAGGATTCACGCTACTTTTGGGCCTTGCCACAAAGAAGTTTCACTTGAAAAAGCGGAAGACAAAATTACAAAAAAAAGGCAAGTCAAACTATTTTTGGTGGAATTTTTTTGAATGATTTGTGCTGTTCAAAACATTATTTAAAAATTAATATTTTTTTAACGTGATAGCAGAATCGTGAGTGATCAAAAAATTTACAATTGTGATGTTTCTTACATCTTTTCAAATTCAATTTCCGAATTTCTTTCAAAAATAAAAAAAAAGCACGATAAAAGCACATGCGATTACACAAAAAGCTATTTTTTATAATGTGCAAAAAAAAAAAAAAAAAAAAATTGGTTAAAAAACCGCATGTGCGTTTCTTTTCTTAAAAAAATTTAAAAAAATCTAAACGAAAACAAAAAATGAATTTTTTTTTAAACTTTGTACAAAAAGCAAATTTTGTGACAATGAACTGAGGCATTTTTTAAAAATTTCATTTACCTTATTCAGAGTGTATATAATACCATCCTATACAACAAACATTCGATTAATTTTTTTGTCGCGATCAGATTATTTATAAAATAAAAACAAAAAAAAAAAAAATAACAGCCGCAAAGGGACTTACAAAGGAATTTTTTTTTTCAAATAAAAGAAAAAAAATTACAGGGAATATTAAAAATTACGATAAAATTAGGAATTTTACTTACGGATGGGCTTTTCGGTAAACCGACTCTCTGACCGCATGTCGTTAAAACGTTGACTAAACATTCCCGCACACGTCCCTGAATAAAACATAAAAATTTTTTTTAGTAATTGTGTTGTAATTTTGTTTTATTTTAATTTTGGATTTTCCTTGCACTACCTGACACATCCAAGGTCTCTTCCATCCAGCAATGTTACCGCTATCAGCAGGAGACAAAGAAACAGATCTTCTAGGAGAAACGTTCTGTCCTTTATCTTCTCCCTTACCGGGGATGAATCTTCTACCGATTACAGGAGTTTGGGAGAGATCGAAAGTAAATTCCATAGTCCGACCAGGTAATTCCTGAAAAAAATAAATAAATAAAAATAAAATGAAATGAAGCTGAACAAAGAATCCTTATGAATTTCAAAATTTTACAACCCAGAGGCAAACTTTATTTTAAAAATTAATAAATATTCAACTTAGCCAAATTTAAAACTTAAGTAGCTTTAAACAGTTGGTGTCAAGAAAAAAGTAAGCGGATGCCATGGCTCAACCAGGTATTATTTTTTTAAATTTTAAACTATCCGTAAGGAGCAAAAAATAATATTTGTAAAATATTTTTAAAATTTTTTTCAATATTTTAAAAATGTTTTAAAAAAATTTTCAATATTTTAAAAATATTTTCAATATTTTAAAAATATTTTCAATATTTTAAAAATATTTTCAATATTTTAAAAATATTTTCAATATTTTAAAAATATTTTATAAATATTAATATTTCCTTGCTTATTGGGTCATTAATTACTTTTTTCATGAAGATTTCGTTTTCCGAAAATGAGGGATGAGGGGAAGGAGAGGCATCGATGTGAGTGTACATCGCCGTCGGAGGAGCCACTAAACTCGAAGAACGTGTAACGACCAACTTGAGGATTTTCAAAGCATCTTTCCAATGAGTTGTTCCTAAATATTTGGCGATGACTCTAAGAAGATCTGCATTGATCGGTTGGGCTGCTGACGAATTTAAATCCACTATGTTGAGCATCCAGTGCATTATGCTTAAAACAGGTTGCTGCATGATCGGTGGCCCTTTCTCCAAAACCTAAAAAAAAAAAAAAATAAGCATATTAGTTCCATGTTTCTGATTGAAAAAATTTTACGAGAATCATTCCTTTGACTTACTTCAACTAAGAATGTCAACATATTTAAACTTAAATGAGAGTATGTATCATGTAAATATTTAACGACGCATTTTGTCCACTGAAAGCTTTCTTTGCTAAAAGTTCGCCTTGAATATAAGGTCATAACTGTTCCGAGATTTTCCAGTTTTTTGCTTTTTTCAGAACTTGCCTGTAAAAAAAAAAAAGATGGAAAATTTTGTCAGTTTGCATCACCGATTTTTAAAATATTTTATCACATTTAAAGTAAAAGCATAGAGATAAATCATTTTTCTAACCTGAGCAATATTTTCTGCACTTCTAATACAAATTTCATTCGCATCTTCGTAATTGAGCAACATGTAAGGCAAAAGAGCGATGACGTTCATCGGGAAAGCCAAACTTTGTGACGGATCCACTACGGGTAAATCCAATAAAGGTGTGAATTGCGATAAAAGAGGAACAACTGCTTCGTACGTGTTAGGACTAGTGCAACCCTATAAACAAGGAAAAAATAACAAAATAAATAAATAAATTCATCAAACAAATAAAAATCATTCAAATCAATTTCTTAAAAAAAAAAAACAGTCAGGGGATATGAGGCACATCCCTACGTAGGACTACGTCTAGAAGTTTTGTTTGGGGCCGAATTTCCGAGCTGGGATTGGAAATGCTTTTAATTTATTTTAGCCCGTTTGATCGAAAATTTAGCCCGTTTGATATTTAAAAATTTTTATCTAAAATTTTATCAAATCTTCGTTTCAAAAAATGTTTTTTCAACAAAATTTAAAAAATATTTTTTCAACAATCAAAAATCATCAAAATTTTCGTTCGTTTCAAAGTTTTCAAAAATGTTAATGATCCCCCTAAATCCTTCAAGCCCTGATATTAGTCCACGTGGCCCCCTTTTTCAATAAAATTTTCTCAAAAATCATCAAAATCTTTGTTTCAGAAAATGTTGATGATCTTTTTCACAAAACATTATCACCATGTTTAATAAAAAAATAAGGAAATTGAATAAAATTCAAAAAACGTTTTTTCAATAAAATTTTAAATAAATTTTTTCAATAATCAAAACTGATCAAAATCTTCGTTTCAAAAAATGTTGTTGACATTTTTTTACAAAACATTATGAACATGTTTAATAAAAAAATAAAAGCCCAGAAATTTTTAATAAAATTCAAAAAAAGTTTTTTCAATAAAATTTTAAAAGAATTTTTTCAAGAATCAAAAATCATCGAAATTTTCGTTTCAAAAAGTGTTAATGATCTCCCTAAATCCCCCAAACTCTAATATTAGTCCAAGTGGCCCCCATTAAATAAAATAAATTTTTCAATAAAATTTTACCAAAAACCCTTGATGATCCTTAAAAATATTTAAAAATTTTCAATTAAATTTATAATAAAATTTTTTATAAAATAAATTTTTGACTAATTTTAAGAAAAAAAAAATTTTTTTTCGAAAATTCTTTAGATTTTGATGATTTTTGATTAAAAATTTTATCTAAATTTTTAAAGTATTCGTTTTTTTTAAAGTTCGGTGTCCAAAACACCAAGACAACCGGACGATCACGGTGCGCTCTAAGACGTAGTCCTACGTCAAAAAGAAAAAAAAGTTTCCTTTTTTGCAGGAATTCATCCACGTTTTTATACCCCCAGATTGCAACTTCTGATTTCTTACGTCAAAATAAGAAAAATTCATACGCACTCAGGTGGCTAAAAAAATTGTGAAAAAAGAAATTCTTCGTTGCAAGTTGCAACAAATAAAACTATTGTTCAAATTTACTTTTAACAACAAAGCGTGAACTCCGGGGAACGAAGCCCAACGAAGCTGAGATTGCAATTTTTCGACTTTATCCCGTGCATCCGGTCGATCTAAAGGAAGTCGATGCAATACTCTGGACAAAAGCCTCAGAGCCAACAGATACTCGTGTTCGTAGTCAGATTCCAATAAAGAAACGGCAATCCAAAAAAGCTGAGCAAGAATCGTCATTTTATCATCTTGCGAAGTCGAATCTCCTAATAATTTTAAAGATTGAGCTGATCGTGACCTTGAGAGATTGGTAGAATATTTCAAACCGCATCCAGATCTTGCTTCTATTTCCGTGTGAGCCCTAGCTCTCATATCTGAAATACGAAAAAGAAAAAAAAATTGAAAAAAGTAAATAAGAAACCCATCCTTTTTTCCTTCTTTTTATATTTCACAAAAAAATCCCACCTTTATTTTCCGCTGCAGGCGATCCGGATTGTTTCCTCAAACAATAAGAAACCGAATAACTCGTGCTCCTCGCATGCCCTTCTCGCCCCAGATGCGGAGTCAAAGGTCCGATTCCCACGCCGCCGCAAGGACTTCTTTTTCCTCCCACGGATTCTTTGTTGTTTAAATTCGGCGTGGACTTGAATATTTCTTTCATGAAATCTAAAGGTCTGAAATCCGATTCTAAAGAATCGACTGCAGCTTCTAACGTAAGGAGAAGCTCAGTGACGTAACCCTGCATGTCTTCCCCTTGTTCGGCGACGGTTTCCACCAGTCTGGACAAAATGTCTGAGAGCATTCGAGACGTGATCGGGACCCGTAAAGCTCTGAAAATTTGTAAAGAGCGACCCGCATAATGCCGAGAACTGCACGATAATCCTAGCTGGAGGGCGGTTTGGGCCCATCTTTCGCTGATCACGGCGTGAGGCAAGGAATCCCTAAATACCCTGAGGACGTGTTGAAGGAAAGTGTCCAACTGTTCGGCAGATCGTATGGACCAAAGTTTAGCGGTTATGTCTTCGTAATTCCAAAGAGGTTGATTTTGTCTGCAATAAAAAAAATAAATAAATAAATAGAAAAATAAATCAATAGAAAAAAATTGCCTAAAGCCTGAAGTAATAATGCTACTAGGAGCCATGTAAGTTTAGGGTGTCCCTTATTTTATAAATTTTTAAATATCGGTGGACGCACCCCCTAATATTTTTAAAGCGAACAAAATAAAATTTCCTGTATTTTTTTTTAGAATTTTTGGAGGTTGTTTAGTTGTTTATGTTTGTAGACGGCGATCTAAAAATTTTCAAATTCCCGTAAAGACTCAAAAATTAAAAAAATACTCCTGTAAGTAAAAATTTTATGTAAAATTGGCAGTTTCCTACTTGTATATACATGCGGATTACGAAAATACAGTTAGGAGTCCATGTATTACGTAACGCCTGGAGGGGTGGAGGTAGAAGGAGGTGTTACGCATTGTTACGGGGATTTGGGCCATCTGTTACGGAATTTTAATTTTAATATTATTTCACTCTTTTAAAAAAAAATTTTCCCGGTTATTCTTCAAAATAAAAAAATACAAAACTAAATTAAAAAAATTTTTTTGACTCTTAAAAACTGATCAAAAGATCATGAAACTGAAAATTGTTTTGACTTCTAAAAACGAAATTTAAATATTTTTCAGAGAGAGAGAGGGGGGGGGGGGGGTTAGAACCTATGTTACCTATGTTATGCATAATAACGACTAAGATGGGGGTTACAGGTTGCGTTACGGGTGTGTTACAAGGGGGAAGAGGGGGTCAAAAACTTGGTCAAGAACTTTTCGAAAAGTCCATTTGAGGACCAAAAATGGAAAATTTTTTTTTTCCCATAAAAGACCGTTGTTTCCTATCGAAAATTTTGCGCAGATTACGAATTTAAAATCAAAAATTATTTTTGGTGCACAGTTTTTGAACCGCACGCCGGATTCCAAAATTCGGAAAATCTTGTTATGGCTTTCTGTCTGTGGCTCAAAAACCGTGCACCAAAACTAATTTTTAACTTCAAATTCGTAATCTATGCAAATTATCCGATAGGAAACGACGGTCTTTTATGAGAAAAAAAATTTTCATTTTTGGTCCTAAAATGGACTTTTCGAAAAGTTCAAGGCCATTGCGGCACCTCAAAATGTCGTTTAAAAAATGTGAAAAAAATTGGAGTTATTAAAAAAAAGGGCTACGATTCCCATATCAGGCGTTTTCAAATTCAAAAATTCGCGTTTTTCGACCCGCCCTACCTTATAAACTGTACGGATTCAATGATAGTGGCTGAAAAAAGGAAAACAGTTGCAAAAAATGTTAAGTCACAATTTTTTTTTTTAATTTTTTAAAAAATTGTTGACTTCTAGCACCATACCCATTCTGCATAAAAAATACGAATAAGAAACGACCGTTCTTACAAAACAATACAATTTTTGATTTTTTTTGTCTTTGCGGGAATTTGAAAATTTTCAGCGCCCCAATGGACACGCCTAAACGAGTCCAAAAAATTCAGGAAGTAATATTGCGATCCCTATAAAAAAATTGGGGGTGCGTCCATAGAAATTCAAAAATTTATAAAATAAGGCAACTCTAGTAAGGGAACGTCCAAGTATTATGTAAGACTTTTTTTTCGGGTTTTTGGGCCCACTCCCCTCTTCCTTCGTAAGAATTAGTAAGATTTCTTAGACCCCCCTATTATATCATGTAAGTTTTGGGCCGAATAGCCTTATAGCTAAGTGCCTCTTTAAATTAAAAAAAAATATTACGTAAGATTTTCGCGCACCCCCCCCCCCCTTTTTTTCGACCGCCAATTTTAAATTGGAGTAATATTTTTCTTAAATCTAGATTTATAGTTCATACTCATATCCCTGAAAATGGCTACGACACAAAATCTCATCAAAAAATAAATTTTTATTCCTTAAAATAAAAAAAATAAAAATTAATTTAGACATTCGAAAAAAATTAAAATAACTTAATTCTTTGAAATTAAAAAAAAATTCTGAACAATAAGTTATAATGGAAATTATTACGTAAGATTTACCTAACTCCCCCCCCCCTTTCGGTCTTAGGTAATACTTGAACGCTCCTTAAGTATTACGGAGAGTACCTTGTACATGCATTAATCAGGATTTCTGACGCAAAATTATTCCGCTGGGTTTGCTGAGTGATTTAACTATTTCCTGAGTAATGAATTTTGATTGGTTCACGTTTCAGACATGGAGCCAGGAGCGCCCTTGGCGTAAAATTTTCGAGTCAGACACCCCCTTATTTGTGCTTTGACTAAATAAAACATTCCACCACTTTACCTAGCAGCCAAAAAATTAATCAACGATTTAACCACATCCTGAATCGGCATGTTGGGTCCGGGTTTCGGACCTCCGGACGCTGTATTATCATCCGCCGTAATTATCACCGGAGGAGTAGAGCTAACGGTCGTCGTTACGAGATCCATCCCAGTCGGTGGGGGAGTCGGCGACAACGACATATTTCCAGTTGGAATAAGAACCGGTAAAGCAGGACCTTGGAGATAACTGTCGAACGTGGAATCCGGTTCCGTGAAATTATGAGTGATAATGGGAAGTGCCGGGATGTGCAGCCCCAGCCCCAACTGATTCGTTTTACTGTTTAATAAAATCTGAGCGACTGTCAAATGATCGGAGTGATCCGCTAAAACTACTAATAAATTTAAAAGGAGAGCTTTGCAGTGTTCATGAACAAGGGGCCTCGTGTGATCTAAACCAAGGAAGAGTATGTGAAGCATTAACGGGACGTGAATAGACCAGTCTAATTCCACTCCGTCGACGACGACGTCTGTCAGAAGCATTACCGCTACGTTACACCTAAAAAATTAAAAAAGAAATGTATGAATTGATTGACAATTAATTTTTGACGTAGGATTAGAGTCATAGGGCTCGGTTCTAGAGAAATCTGTCTGCCTGTGGTGTGTCGGTCTGTTCTCACCAAAAATTAATATAATTATTTTAACATTAAAATTTGAACTTTGAAAAATTTTAAATAATATTTTGATTTTTTTTTTTTTAACTTTTGGCCTTTTTTAAAAGTAAAATTAGACGGCATGAACGAAAGCAAGGAGTTAGACAATTTCTTGTAAATTTTATTCAACTTTTTCATTACTCATACGCAAGAAAGTCCCTTTTTAGGTGCTGCTTTAGAGGAGCAAAAAGCATAGCTTTTTGAAATCACGAAAGTGGCACAGACTAAAAAGTTTACGTTTTAGTACCATCGAATAAGAAAACCGAAAAAAAAAACGTGTTTACTCTATCATATTATTTATAATGAAAAGGCCCAGAAAATAAAATTGGCAACCCTGCTTCAATTCTTTCGCGCCCTCTCCAAACTTTAACCAAAGTTTATCGTCAGAATTTATTTTTTAAACATTTTCCTATTTTCATTCGTAATAAAAATTTTTTATACCAAGGACAACAAGGGGCCATTATCTAAATTTGAGACAGCGTAGGTTTGGCAACCCCGCTGTCTCCAGTTCAGAAAAGTGCCACTTGCTGTCGTTGGTATAAAAAATACTATTGTTCTAATTTTCGCTGTTTTTTTAAAGTAAAATTTACAAGAAATTTTAAGTTAAAAATTTATTTTAAAATTAGACGATATGAATGAAAGGGGTCGTCCATGTAATACGTAACGCTTGGAGGAGGGGGGGGGGGGGGAGCTGGGTCATGTCTTACGTAAATTTTAATATTAAAATTATTTCAGTTTTATTTCACTCTTTAAAAATAATTTTTCCCGGTTATTCTTCAAAATAAAAAAATAAAAAATTTTTTTAACTCGTAAAATCTGATTATAGGATATCCTAATTTATTTAGAAACTGAAAATTTTTTTGACTTCTAAAAATAAAAATAAAAATATTTTTTAAAGGGGGGAGGGGGTTAGAACCCTTGTTATGTAATAACGAAAAGGGGCTTACAGGTTACGTTACTGGTGTGTTACAAGGGGAGGAGGGGGAGGGGTCAAAAAGTGGCCAATTTTGCGTTAAGCGGTACATGGATGACCCCAAAGCATGGACTTAGAAAATTTCTTGTAAATTTTACTTTAAAAAAGTTAAGGTATGTCTCCATTAGTGAATTAATTACATGATGTAATTAATTACAGAATGCAATTAAACGGTTTACAAAGGTGTTAACTTTTTTTTTCAAATCTTTGGTGCTCAATATCCTTTTTCATAATGTAGATCTAGCCAGCAAGATCGAAAACAATGATTTAGGACCTTCGAAAATCATTTAATTACATCCTGTAATTAATTACACCATGTAATTAATTCACCAATGGAGACATACCTTTAAATTTTAAATAATAATTTGATTATTTTTTTTAACTTTTGGCCTTTTTTTAATAATAAAATTAGACGACATGAACGAAAGCAAGGACTTATAAAATTTTTTGTAAATTTTGAAGAAACTTAACTTTTACAAGAAACTTAAAAGTTGCTAAAGCAAGAACTTAAAAATTTCTTGAAATTTTACTTAACTTTTTTTAAATTTCCCCGCAGTTTTTTTAAATATCTTTTTTTTCAAATATTCAAATTAGACTACATGAACATAAACAAGAACTAGGAAATTTTAAATAAAATGTTCACTACATTTTTTAATTGTGTCCTATTTCTTTTAGCCAAGAATATGAGCTAAAGCAATGTTTTAATATTAAAATTTTAACTTTGAAGAATTTAATGAAAATTTTGACTAATTTTTTTCAACCTTTGACCTTCTTTATCAAAAATAGGAAAAAAAATTGCTAGGTAAAAAATTACATTTTTATCAGAAAATGTGAGTTTTTCGACCAAAAACGAGCAAAAAAAAATGCCTTCAAATTTTTAAATCGTTTCATTGTTTAAATTTAGCAATATCAGGACAGTACCCCAAAGACGTAGTCCTACGTAGGGATATGCCCCCATATCCCAGTCTCATTTTCTCTTAAATTATATTACCTATGAAAGCCACTTATGGGTTGAGAACAGTCTGGTAAATATTCAGTCAAAGGAGCGAAATATCCTCCGTATTCCGGCATGGGGAGCGGATGAGGCTGAGGAATATCAAATCGATCAGTCTGTTCTTGTCTTGCAACTCCGTAATTATCTTCAGCCGGCATTTCTTGCTCCGTCGTTGGTGTAGACGCATCGTCCGATATCATCGGAGGCCCCGAGGCCGTTCTAGTTTTTTCCGAGCGTTGATATCCGGTTAAAGCACGTAAAGCGGAATCGGATTTCGACGTCCCAGTTTTCACCGGATCCTCCCCGCTGTGTCTTTTCGTGTGAATAGTTCCTTTTTCAACCCCCAGCTCGTTCCTGTTTCCGGAATCCGCTTGCCCTGACATCCCGGCAGGGCCGTCCGAATGACTCGAAGCTTTTCGCATGCTCGTTAATCTGTAAAACGGAGGGGTTTCGGTCCTTTCTATGAGGCAATTCAATGTCTCCACCGTCTGGAGTTCGTTCATCATTTCGTCTAATAAGCGATCAGGTCTCGATCGCGCCAGGTATAACACAACTCGTTTTGTCTGAAAAAAGAAAGTAAAAAAATTCAGATTAAACAAAGTTTCCAAAAAAAAAAAAAAAAAAAAAAAAAATCCTTACGTATGACAGTAATTCCTGAGGAGCCATTCCAGACATAATGAGCAGATATCTAATAATTATTTTAAGATTGTTAGGCCAACAGGAGCAAAGCGTCGTCCATAATTCTTCGACTTCTTTCGGATGCTCGTCCGAAAACTAAGAAGAGAAAAAAAAAAAATAAATAAATGTGACAAAGATTCCATTTTGTGTGATCGGTTTGAAAAATTTCGCAATTACCTTTGCGGTCACGTAAAACAAATTGTTTAAAACCATTTCTGTGGCTTCTGCTGATCCCCAGCCTTCGCGTCGACTTCCAACTCGACTCATTTCATTAGCATAGTACTGCAAGGTAAATAAATAAAAATTAACATCAGAAAATAAAAGTTTCGCGTGTAGGCTATTAATGAGAATTTTTTAAACCGCGGTTTTAGTCCGAAGGATAAATTTCGAAATTTCCGTTAAGCTCATGTGATAGGCTACAAATGGAAAAAAAAGGCGATAATCTAAACTCACTTTAAAAAAAAAAAAAAAAAGATTTTAATTTTACCCTCGTATTTTCCCCAAGTTAAAAAAAAACCTTTTCTTTACAAAATTTAAGTTCCAAAGAATTTTAGACTTTTTAAATGTTTAATATTAATTTTTTTAAAAAATTAAGGGGGGGGGGGAGGTTAACCTAAATCTAACGGAATTTCGGAGATGCTACCCCCTAACTTTTTTTATTTGTATGAGATAAGTGTCCCAGAATTTTTTCAAACTTTTTACTCGACGGAAAAGCGTGCCTAATCGAGCTTTTAGTTTGGAAAAATCCCATAAAAGCCAAAAAACAGATACCGTAGATTGGGGTGAAGTTAAAAAGGTGGGGTGAAGTTGAAGAAAGGAAATTCAAAACAAAATTCTAGAATTTTGCGCTAAAAATAAAATTTTTTACTTAAGTATCCCAAAAACAATATTCACTTAATGAAATAAAAGAATTTTATTTTTAGTGTTTAAAATAAATCTAGAATTTTTTTTTGAATTTCCTTTCAACATCACCCCACCTTTTCGACTTCACCCCAATCTACGGTAATTTTTTTTTTTTTTTTTTTTTTTTTTGGTAAAAAAAAAACCCTCGTTTTCTATAGGAAATTTTCCGTAGATTTCGAATCTGAAAATATTTTTTTTGTATCTGGTCCGGTTTTCGAGCAAGAAGCCAAAATAAGACGAAAAAACGAAGAAAGGTGACAAAACGCATTAAGTCCACAGTTGTCACTGCTTTTTGGCTTTTCTCTTATAAACCGAATCAGATACAAAGAAACTTTTCAGATTCTGAATCTACGCAAAATTTCCGATAGCAAACGAGATTTATTATTTTTTTTTAAATTATCGATTTTTTGGTTCTTATGGTTTTTTTCCGAATTGAAACTCGATGAGGCACGCTTTCCCTTAGAGTAAAAAATTTGAAAAAATTCAGGGAAACGTATCTCATACATATAAAAAAAGTTAGGGGGTGGCACCTTCAAAAATCCAATCTTCGCAAAATAAGAACCACTCTTAATCTACATGGGACCTTTTATGGAAAATACAAATCCGAAACTCGAAATCTCTGGTATCTGATATCGAATAATCGGAAAAAAAATATTAATATTTGTTTGCCTGACCTATTGGAAAAGTCAACTATAAAGCAACAATATTTCAAGAGCCCGTGCAAAGAAGAGACTAATCAACATTGTCAAGCTGGCACAATTCTCCGATATTTACTTTATGATACAAACAAGGCTGCTTGTTTACATCGGTTAGTCCCTTCGACATCTATGAATACTTTTTTTATTTTTCATCAAAAAAATCGTTGAGTGGGATAGAATAGAATAAAATAAACGAAAAAAAAAAAAAAAAAAATTGCACGCACTGTAATTTTTTTCTATGCATAAAAAATCAACTTGTCAAAATTTTCCTAGCATTACAACCTACGAATATCTTCTATTTTTCCCTAAAATCAAATAAGTATGATTTTGTAAAAAAAAAAAAAAAAGCAAATCAAAATTTCCACAAAAATATTGCTTTTCATTTGACGTAGAAATCCAGTTAAAATGCAATAGGAAAATAAGGAATGTCAAAATAGGAAATAAATGAATAATCAAAAGATGTAAATTAGGGTTTCCTCCAAGGGGAAATTTCGGAGAAAAATATTTCTTAAGATTTTCGAATTCTATATACGGGTGTTCTTTAAATAAACATCGTCCGACTGCAGAGATAATGAATTTAAATTACCTGAAAATAGGAAAGAGGATTCGCAGGAGGAACGTTCGGATCCACCAATTCCATGTTGTACAACCACGGTAGTAAATATTGCAAAAGAAGCTGCCGAAGCTCAGGTCTGGCCGTTTGAAACCTGTAGGTGATTTCTGAAAAAAAAAAAAAAAAAAAAAAAATACAATGTTACTTTTTTTTGGATTTTTGTAAAAAAAATCGTTTAGATCAATATTTTAAGGTATTAGTTCGTTTTGAAATCTCGTTCTCATGAACTTTCTCCTGAGACTTCTCGTACGATATGGGACTCCTTGGTACAAAACTTGTCGGGATACAAAATTTGAGCCAATTTCTCGGACACTTCTCGAAAGTCTTGAATTGTCTCACTTATATATAGAAATTAGTGGATCAACTCATTCTCAGCCTTGTCTCATTAGAATACTTTTTTTTTCCAAAGTTGGTCTCTGTCGCGCCTGAAAATGCTCAATCGTCCACCAGTAAAAAACGACCATCTTCGGTTGTGAAAAAAAAGGACGAAAAAAATGATAAGATGAACCTTAGTTTTGAAAATAATGTGACGAAAATTAAAAGCACCTGAAATGAGACAATGACTGTGACAGGACTGTGGCAAGAGTGTGACATTTTTTTTCGACTCATGCTCATTTGGGTGTTTCATTTTAAAAACATTTTTGAAATGTTGGGAGGCGTGTTGAAAATCTGCTTCCTTCAGGTGTAAAAACACTAAAAAAATTTTTTTCAAATTTTTTTTAACCGCTTAGTGGCGCCCCAAGGCTACTTTAGTTTTTTAAAAATCTGGCAATCAAAGTCTTCTAAACTCCATTTTTTTTATCTACTTTAAGGGCCTACAAAATATTTTGAAAAAATGTTTTCTTATGTTTTCGAGGTCGTAGAACACGAATTTCACTATCCCGAATTTTTCCGACTAACCCCTGTGACGTCTTTAGCGATCTTATCGAGCTTATACCTGATTTTTTTCGACTGAAATTCGACTTAATCTCGATTTTGGAGCCCTGAAAATTTTTTTATTTTGTTGGCGTCACTCATACTTATGCTAAAATACCCGTAGAACACGAATTTCACCATCCCGATTTTTTCCGACCAACCCCTGAGTAGGGGTATAAGTGTAAATTTAATTTTTTGGGGCAAAAATGGATTTTTTTGCTAAAAAATGGCAACAACTCCTCACCAGTTCGATTTAGAGGTCATAGTCAATGACATTTTTTAGTCAGGACAATCTAATTAATAAGGATTTTTTGTGTTTCGAATCAATTTTCAAAATTTTTTTACGGTATGAAAATTCTACCAGTAATTTTTTTGAAGTTCTAAATTTTTTCCGACCGTAAAAAAATTTTAAAAATTTGAAAAATTTTTTTGTAGTGTTTTTACACCTGAAGGAAGCAGATTTTTAACACGCCCCCCAACATTTCAAAAATTTTTTTAAAATGAAACAGCCTAATGAAACACCCTAAATTTTATTTTACTTTCCCTGGAAATAATAGAAATGTTAAATAAATATGGTTGCCTAACGTTTTGCAAACTATTTTTCTAATGAAACATGTGAATATTTCATTTTTTTTTTGAAAAGAGTTTCAGGGCATGCATTGGATTAAACGTATGCATGATATGATGATAACAATTTTATGCAAAAAAAAAAAAAAAAAAAAAAAAAAAAAAATGCTGTTGGAGTTTCTTTTGCATCTTTTTATTCCACCAATTATTCCCTCTCTCTTTTGTTTCGGAATAAATAAAGAGCTAAGAGCTTTAAATTTTGTTGTAACGAAAATTCGAGAACTCCCTGTTCCGTTTTCTTCCTTGACAAACAACGGACGTGTGACAGAAGTTTTGGAGTGTTAAAATTAACTAGAACCTAGAATTTAATTTAATCTAATCAACTCTGTTTAATATGCGATGTTAAGGACTTGTTCTCCCCGGTTTTGCTTCTAATTTTTTTTCTTCCCCCCCATCTCCCTCTCCCCTTCCCGCATTTTAATCAAGAAATTTCTAACGAAAGAAATACAAATTTTCTTAGTCGGTTCTCTATAATTTTCATCAATAAACGGATCAGAGTCGAGATACGAAAACGTGTTGTGATGTGATGTAATTTAATTTTTTTCGGGTAATGATGATTGTTAAAAAAAAAAAGGACGAAATTCAGCAATGAAAAAAACGCGTTTAGATTTTTATCGAAACTATGGCGAGTGTTCGAACTTTTTTTTTTCCATTCTATGTAGGTTAAATTATTAATTAGAGTGGAAGGTTATTTAATGGTCATATTTGATAAACTGAAAAGGATTTTACACTATGTTTGTTAATCCGTGAACAAAACAGTTTATATTACCCACGGCTACGTACTGTACATAAATGATAATGCAAATAAATGTTTACTTTCTATGCAAAAATACTGTCTGTAGACACGCCTTCGAACATAAGCGGCTAGATGTTAATACAGGTCTTTTTTTTTGCTTATATCAATTTTTCTTAATAAAGGTACTAGTTCGTTTACACCACCGGCCGGTTAGCCGAACGGTGGAAACTTATATTGATTATTTAAAAAAATCGACTTTGTTTAAAAAAATCGACTTTGTCCTCAAAAATTCGGTTTTTTACAAATGAAAATAAGATCGAATCTGTGCCAAAAAGTTTTCTTATGTTTTAGAGGCAAAGATTTAATACTTAAAATGTATGAAAAAAGCTTTATGGTTCCTAAATTTGATCACTTTTTAAAATGTTTTTGCAATTTTTTAAAATGTTTTCGCAAAATTTTTTATTTAAAAAAATAAAACGGCATTGTTTATTTTTTGTTGTTTAAATAGTTCCCGATTTCACCGTTAGAGCGCTGTAACCATCTCTCGGAAAGAAACTTTTTTGACGTCTTAGGGCGCACCATGATGGTTTTGTTGTGTCCTGTTGTCTTAGTGTTTTGGGCACAGAACATAAAAAAACGAATATTTCAAAAATTTTAGATAAATTTTTCAATAAAATGTTGTCAAAAATCCTTGATGATCCTTAAAAATTTTTTTTTAATTTCCAATGAAATTTATAATAAAATTTTTTACAAAACATTGTTAATTTTTTATTAATTTTAAGAAAAGAGAGGAAATTTTTAGAAAATTTTTTAGATTTTGATTTTTGATCAAAGGCTGCCACCGGGTTACCGTAAGGGTTGTGCCCCAAAATTAAACATTTTTTGGACTTTCGATAGGACCTAGTGAGGGGGTAAATTAGGCCAAATATTAAGGTCGAAATGAAAGCCGTTTCTGAGGCGGGGATGGAAGTCCAAATTCAGTTTTTATTTTTTTGGCAGAGAATGGGTTGTCCGATTGAAGAATCCAAAAAACGAAAAAAAAAGCTCTATCAAAGGGCTATCTAAGGGCATAATTTTTATTTTTTTAAAAAATGGCCAATTGGCCAAAATAGCCAAATAAAGGAAAAAAAATTATTTTCTTCGTGTTAGCGTCGCCGGACCAAAATTTCGCTATGGCAGTCAAAAAATACGTCAAAAATTGGCCTAAGTACATGTACTTCGAAATTTTTCTTTCAACGAGAAAGTGGCCAAAAAAATGGCCAAAAGTTAAAAAAATTTTTTTCGCCGCGAAGATGATACTGCACACAAATTTCGCTACCACCGCGTGAGAGTACGCAAAAAAATAGCCTAGAAACATATTTCTTCGTTGGAGAAAAAAAGGTTGAAATTGGTCTAAATACGCATTTTGGTTACTTTAGGCCATTAATTTGGACCGATGCAAAATTTGTGTGCAGTGTCATCTTCGCGGCAAAAAATTTTTTTTAATTTTTGGCCATTTTTTTGGCCACTTTCTCGTTGAAAGAAAAATTTAGGAGCACATGTGCTTAGGCCAATTTTTGACGTACTTTTTGACTGTCATAGCGAAATTTTGGTCCGGCGACGCTAACATGAAGAAAATAAGTTTTTTCCCCTTTAATAGGCCATTTTGGCCAACGGGCCAATTTTTAAAAAATTAACAATTATGCCCTTAGATAGCCCTTTGAAAGAGCTTTTTTTTCGTTTTTTAAATTCTTCAATCGAACAACCCATTCTCTGTCAAAAAAATAAAAACTGAATTAGCACTCCCATCCCCGCCTCAGAAACGGCTTTTATTTCGACCCTAATATTTGACCTAATTTATCCCCTCACTAGGTCCTACCGGTGGGTGAAAGTACAAAAAAAAAATTTATTTTGGGGCACAACCCTTATGGTAACCCGGTGGCAGCCTTTTAAACAAAAGCAAATTTTACGTTTAACTTGCAATTTCCCATACCAAAAACTAGGTTTCGGCCAGAGCCGAATTTAACACAAATGAGCAGGGGTCCGAAGCTTACGATTTTCGGTGGTGCCGGTGCTAGCACCAGCACCAGAAATTTTTTTAAAATAAAATCGGCATCGGCACCGGCACTAGATTCGTAAAATCTTTGGTGCCGGCACCGGCACCGGCACCGGCATCGGCACCAGCATTGTAATATCTTTGGTGCTGGCACCAGAACCGGTCTAGAAAAATCTTTGGTGCTAGCATGGAGGCTGGCATCAGCTTCGACGTATTTTCCCCCGAAAAAAAATTTTTGAAAAAAATGGGTATTTACTAATTGTGAGAAATAAAAAGTTTTATATACGTCATTGCGTCTTAAATAGAAAGTTACTTCAATTGGTTTATTTTGAAAATATATGTAGTTAAAACAGAAAAATTAAAAAAAAAAAACAATCATAAACATTGGGGGTCGTTCAAGTATTTCGTAAGTACCTAAGGGATGGGGGCGGGCTCTTCGAAAATCTTACGCTAATGTTAAATCTCCATAAGAGGAAGCATATTTTTATTTTTGCTTACTATAGAAGGAGAAAAATGAAAAAAAAAAAAAATAATAATAATAATAATAACAATAACAATAACGAAATGACGTTTTAAAAATTAATTCACTGCCGGATTGAAATCGGCACCGGCACCGGCACCAGATGTCCGTAAATAATTACATTGGCACCGGAATCGGAATCGAGATTCGAAATAAATGTATCGGCACCGGCACCGGCACCAGCTTCGGACCCCTGAGTAATACTGTTGCTTTTGCTATCAGGATAATATGACTTTATCAATTTTGATAGTTCGATGAGTTTTTAAGTACCTGAATTTGTGAAAAAGAATCACTTTTAACGATTACAGAGTCAACAATTTCACCCAAGCCATAAGTATTCAGAACCAATAAAAATATATCCATGGTTAATAAGGTATAGAACATCAGCATTTATTTCTTCATACACATTTGCAAACTGTTTATTAGCATAATAATAATTAACATAATTAACCAAAAAACTTAAACGGTAATTGCTAGAGACTTTTGACTTTGGTATCAAAAACATGATTACACAAAAACTGGAAAAAAAAAAATCTAGTAAACAAATACTAGCTTTAAGAATTCACCAAACAATTTTTTATTCCGTTTCGATTAAAAGAACGTTACTTTATATTTCCAAACGCAACTGCATAGTTAATATATAGTTAATATATAGAAATTAAGAAAAATAAGATAAACAACAAACCGACTGTTTTGATTCACTGAATCAAAACAAACCGACCGCTTGCCATATTGAGAAAAATGTTCACGAAACGAAACAATTCCATCAGCATGACGGTTTGTTTACAAAATTTAAAATAGCATTTCCGCCCGACTTTTTTTTTTTTTACTTTTTTCCATTTTCTTCAATTAAGTTCTTTAGAGGTCTAGATTTAAATTAGGATTTCGAAATGAGTTCAATTAATTAATTTTAATTACAATGTAATTAAATCAAACATTTATTAAAATTAAATGTTAGATGCACAAAAATTTACAGCTTAAAAAGTTTGAACCACCATATTGGATTTAGCGGGGCTGTCTGATGCGCATCATGTCTGCGCATGACGTATTCAAGAGCTCTCTTGATTCAGGTTCCTACAGTCATTGTGACTCTGATTTTCGCCAGAGTCACATCGGTATTTTTTTATTTTAGTTTTTATTTAATTTAATTTTTTTAATTTTAAACTTATATTATTTTTAGTGCCGGCTTTAATTTATTTTAATTTAATTTTAAATTTACATTTAGTGCTTTTTTTTTTTTTTAAATCACGGGATTTTTTTCAATTACATATTATTTTTTTTTTTTTTTTTTTTTTTTTTATATAATTATTATCGGTCCGGCTTGGAGGTGAACCAGGGGGTTTAGCCTCCCATCGTAGAAGGCCTAGGTATCGACCCAGCGACTGGCCTTGTGGTATTAGTGTTAAGGGTTTAGTGATAAGTGCCCCCCAAATCGTTAATTTAGGAGCCAGCCCCTCTCTTGGAGCTGCAGAGTTTATTAGGCTGTGTATTCTATTCGATTCGATCATGGATTACGCGGGAGATAAGCTCCATAGTGAGAGTCTCCAGGGTTTTCTTTCGGATGGCTTGGTGTGCGAGGTCTAAAGGAGTACCGAAAGGCTCTCTCCAGCTCGCTCTGATGGCATAGTACCGATGCGACGGGCATTACAGAGGGAGATCCTATGCGAAGGCCTTGACGGCCTCAAGTGCCTGGACATCTGAATAACATACATCGAAGTCATCCCTCGATACATATATATGTTACACATTATGTGTATATGTGTGTATATATTGTGGGAGTCTCTCGGTGTATCAATTCTTTTTTCTTTTTTTTAATAAGATTTAAGTCTAAAACGATTTAATTTTTTTATTTCAGTCATATATTGCGGGAGATAAACTCCATTGTGAGGGTCTCCATTAAAGTTTAAAATGATTTAATTTTTTTATTTCAATCATACCGCGGGAGATAAACTCCATTGTGAGGGTCTCCAAGCCCCCCCCCCCCCTTTATAATTTGCATTTTTTTTTTTTTTGATTTCAGGAGCAGCCACAACGCAGTCAGCAAGCTTCAGGTCCAATGTCAGCCAAGATTCAACGCAGTTGTCAGCATGGTATGAGTTTGGTAAAGGTTTGGCATGAATTGTTCAGGTTTGGCATGAACTTTTCAGGTCTGGCATGAATTCTTCAGGTTTGGTCTTCTTTCACACTTGTATCTTTTTACCTTCATTCATTTTTTATTTCTTTCTTTATTTAATTAATTATTTCTATCTAAAAAACATTTACGCCCGGTACAGCCTTTTACAATTAAAAAAAAAAAAAAAAACCGTGCTTTTAAGTAACAGCAGCATAATTTGAAAAGCTGTTGGCTAGAGTTTTTTCGAAGCGGTTAAGAGATTCGCAAAAAAGATCGGGGTCATTTTACCGGTAAAGATTGTCGAAGAGTATAGATGACAATCTTGTCTTGTATGAATGTCCAATGCCGTACATTGTACATTTGTACAATCTTAATTAATATTTAGCTTAGGTAACTAGTGTTAAGTATATTGTAAATTGTATGAATGCCCAATGCCGTATATTGTGCATTCGTACAATCTTAATTTTAGTTTAGTAACTAGTATTGTAAATTGTATGTTATTAGTTTTAGGTTGTCAGCTAGAGGAGTAAAGTCCTTCTTACGTCATGCGGATCCAATGTCGTGCAGATCGATGTGAAAAGGACGTCATTTTTATGTCGATCCGTACGGGGTTGGTGACTTGTGCCGTTAGGGGGATGTAATCCTTGGAACGCTGGCTTGGGGGGACAACTCGGTCGGGCGCGGTCTCCGAGTTTTCCCCCCAACCCGTGTGGGGTTTTTGGCTAGTCCCCCATCGGGCGCCTCCCCAGGTGGCGGATAGGAAAACGCTCTCCGATATCAGAGAGTATGAGGATTTATTCCTCAGGCGGACCAAAACTAGCCACAACAGAAGAGCATGTCAATCAGAAAGATCTAGCAGTTAATCTAGCAGTCTTTCTTAATTTTACAGGGAAAAGGCATGGGAAAGGGCTAAAAATGACGGTTTGGGGCTCGCGGACATTACAATATGATGAAAAATTTTAGGTGGTGGAATGAGTTTGGGAAAGGTTTATGGCATGAATTGTTACTTCAGGTTTGGTTTGGATTTGTAACAGGTACGGTCTTTGTTTGAAAAAAAAAATTCATTTTTGGAACAAAGTTTTTAGAAAGTATAGTTAAAAAATAAAAAAAACAGCCATGTCATCTCATATCCGCGGGTCCTCAAGAACGTGCTGCGCCCTAAAAACGTGCGGCCCTAGGCAGTTGCCTATTTTGCCTACTAAAAAGTTCGGCTCTGGTTTCGGCTATGGGGATGGGCCAAAAGGTTTCTTCTTATTTCAAGATATTTTTTTGTTCTTTTACAGCTTTTTCTTAATAAACTTCTGTGTAATAATCGGGTTTTCGATTCTCTAAAATAGTAATCGATTATTCGATTAATCGCTTCCTCAATAATCGGTCAAATAATCGATTAATCGGAAGGAAATTAATCAATCGTGTACGTCATTTAGAAAAGGTACCATCGGGGAGATGGCGCTTAGAATGCTGTGAAATTGGAATGCATAACAAAACAATGTTTGTTTACAAACAAAACATTCTAAGCGCCATCTCCCCGATGGTACCTTTTCTAAATGACGTACACAATTACTTAAAAGTCGATCAGTAATCGGCCATCCCTACTCCTGAAAAATTTCAACACATGGACTTGAAAGAGTTTCAGAAGTAACTGATTTTATTAAAATTATCTAATAATAAATTCTTCCTTAATTAATTAAAAAAATAAGAGAAAAATCAAACTCTTGCGAATAAGAAAAAAAAAATTCCAGACAATAATCACGTATTTCTAAAAATAAAATACCAAACCCATTTGCTTATAGTTAATTATCTTTATAAATAAAAAGAGGAAAAAATTTACGGTGACATCGCTGACGTTTTTCTCCCCGATATAAATAAAAGGGTTTGAGGCCAGTATTTATTACCTCAGATGATTGAATAATCTTCTAATCGATTAAGTCCTTTTACCACGTATAAAAAATGAACTGAGAATAAATATTTTCAAGGGGTTTAGATGATAAAAAAAAAAAAATCTTTTTTTAAAGTTTATTTTCATGCATGAACCGACTGATTTTATTCACTCGAGTTATGAAATAATTGAATGAACAAAGTGCTATTAAGACTTGCTTATTACAAAGAATAAAGAGGGGGGGAGGTAAAAAACTAAAAATTAACCGTCACAACATTTTTTCGACCTTTCGAGAACAAGGGTGGAAAACGGAAAAAGCCCGAATAATTGAAAATACCTGAAATTCATTAAATTAAAACGCCGCCTCTTTATTAAATAGTTGCAGCCACTTTTGCCTTTTCGCATGTGTAATCAAAAGGTTTCCCTGGTTTTCAAAGTAGTCAGGGAAAATTCTTAAAAACCCACCAGAAGGGAAGAGAAAGTGCGAGCGTGCTTTAAAAATATTTACAAGGGTCTCTTTAATATGATGGAGTTTTACCAACCTGAAAACATCGGCATCGTAAGCTCCGGATGAAGTTGTGCTAACTGCTTTGACAAGTACATTTGTGATCGGCAGTATGTTGTAGAGAGCAGAAGATCTAAAGTTTCTCCTGCAAAGAAAAAAAAAAAAAAGAAATTAAACGATCGTTAAAGTTGGTTTTCAACCTCATTGATTTATAATTTTTTTTAAAAAAAGGTTTCTTCTAAGTTCAATGTCAATGGTTAAAATTCTTCATAAAATTTGTGCAGTGAACAGAGGCGAAGGAAGGAAAAAAAATGGAATAAAATAATAATTTTTTATGTCAATGGGACATAAATTTAAAAAAAAATGCACGAGCTTTCGGATATCCAAAAAGATGTTTGATCCGTCATTGTGACCCAATACCTAAGCTTAGCTGCTTCAGTCAAGCTAATGGTTTGTTAATTAGTTGTTAAAATCAATTAGCTATATATCGATTAGACTTGAACTTCTTAGTATGGATTAGTGACGATAAAGCAAACTAAAATCCTAGAAGAAAAAAAAAAGTTTTTGAAGAAAAATTTTAACACAATTTTGCTCTCGTCGAGACTCAAGCCTTTGGCAGGCCTTTAGGGCTCTGAACTTTTTTTTTTTTTTTTTTTTTTTTTTTTATCGGTTTAAAAGCGTATCAGTTTCTTGATTTTCCGAGAAGTTTCTCGGCGAGGGAATTTATTGGAAGATGAAAGTCCGCCAACACTTTTGTCCAAAAAAACATTTTAAAGAGAGGAAGTGGCACATTAAAGAATAGTCGAAATGAGTCAAGCGAAAATTTGAAAGGATTTTCAATTGGAGCAAGTTTAAATTCTCAGAATAACTTTTGCTGGAATTTTTTTTAGGGAGGTAGGGAAAGGAGGGTCAGATACAATAAAAGAATGGCCCCTTAAAACTGATGATATACACTTTTTTTAACGGCTATGTCCGGTTCATAGTGATTTGGATTTTTATCAAATTGGAAAAGTAAAATGGAAATTTTTTATGTTTTTGCAAATCATATTACTCGCTAAAAACAGGGTATTTGAAGCCGAGGATATTACTGTCGGAATCGTCGCGGCATCGAAAAATATTTCGAACTGGAATCGGAATCAGCATCATTAAAAACTTTTTCCTGGAATCTAAGTAGGCATCGAGGCTAGCGAACAGTATTGAATTTCCTGGAATCGACGTCGGCATCGGCTTCAGACTCGGAATCGGGTATTTTAAACCTCTTTCCAATTTTTTTTTAAAACTTCGTAATACAATTAATAATCAATAAATCATAGACTTTAATTTAATTTTTTAATGACGATTTCATATTTTTAATACAAAAAGAGCAAAAAAAAAAAAAAAAAAAAAGTCTCAAATTTTTGGTTGGGGCCGAATTTTCGTTTCAAAAAATGTTAATGATCCCCCTAAATCCTCCAAGCCCTGATATTAGTCCACGTGGTCCCCTTTTTCAATAAAATTTTATCAAAAGTCATAAAAATCTAAAATATTTTCAAACATTTTTTTCTTTTTTTTTTAAATTCGTGAAAAATTTAGAATATTTTGTATTAAAAATTTACATCAAATTTGGGACCCGGGAAAAACCGGGAAAAACCTGAGCATTCTTTTTGAGAGATTCCCCACGTAAGGGTATGGAGAGCGGAAAAACCCGAAATGGATTTTTAAATATTTTTCGGTCTTTCTTCTTATATTTCTTAGCTTTATGTTTAATTTACTTAATTATTCGGGTTATTCTACATTTCCTGTAAAATTACATGAAATCGAAAAAAAATTGTTTATTTTTTAATTACAAGAGACGTCGACAGGAAATGACAGCGCTTCTTCTGAAGTTTCTGTACCAGAATTAAAATTAGGTTTATTTTGAAAATATTTTATCTTTTTCCACATACGCAATGGAAAAAGAAGAATTTTTTTTTTTTAACTTAGAATTGTTTTATTTGACAAGCAGGTAGCTAAAAGAAGGGGCAATAACCTTCTCGATGATTTCATAGATGGATTGGTTGTTTCTTTTTTTTTTTTTTTTTTTTTTTTTTTTTTCAAGCCTAAAAATTTAAAATACTAAAAAAAAGAAAAGGCAAACGATTTATGGAGGATAATGACTTTAATGCCCTTGGTGCTCTAGTTTCATTGACGGAGCATGTCCCAGAATAAAAATTAATTACGGAGTTTTTAGGGGGAATTTTAGAATTTTAAAATGAACCGAATTTTAATTCTGGTACACAAACTTAAGAAGTGCTGTCGTTTCCTGACGACGGCTCTTATAATTAAAAAAATAAACGATTTTTTTTCGATTTCACGTAATTCTACAAGAAATGTGAAATAACCCGAATAATTAAGTAAATTAAACAAAAAGCTAAGAAATATAAGAAGAAGTGCCAAAAATATTTAAAAATCAATTTCAGGTTTTTCCACACTACATACCCTTACACAGTAAAAAATTTTATGTCAAAATCAACATAAATCAACATAATTAGTCCTCAGGTTTTTCCCTAGTGTCTAAAATTTTTGAAATACTCGTTTGTTTTTCTTTTTATATGTTCGGTGTTTAAAACACCAAGACAACCGGACACGGCAAAACCATCATGGTGCGCCCTAAAACGTAGTTCTACGTCAAAAAAAAAAAAAAAAATTAAAATTTAATATTATAGTGTTAAATTTTTAATTTTTTTTTCTATTGCGAAATAACATATTTTTGAAAGGCACAGGCATCGGCATCGGCATCCTACCTATTCACATTAATCGGCGTCGGCATTGAGCATCGGCTCAGCCGTTTTTTAAAAAATTGATTTGAAATCGGAATTAGCGTCGAAGTTTGTAAAATTTTTTAGCCGGCCGCGGTCGGCATCGGCATCGGCTTCAAACCCCTAGATAAAAACCACATTAACGACCAAGAACATTGCAATAAATCATATTTTGAATCACCGCCATTGCGGTTATTAATTATTATTAAAGTCATGGGTGAAAGAAGAAAGGTACGATCTAAACGACTTTTTATAAGTTTAGATCAAAAGTTCTGCTTATTATTCGCTTGCGTTTTTCTTTTCTTTCCCGAACGACCCTCCTTATTCCACTTTCTTCTAATAGTATCATTTTAATTTTTTTTTTTTTTTTTGGGGAGGGGGGGGGGGGGGAAATTTGAAATTTTTTGTAAGCAGTAAAATCATAATGACTCACTTGCCCCATGTATAAATAAAATATTCGTCAAAAAAAAAGGCTGTATAACAAACCAGATTCAATTTCGAAATGGACATACCGTCCAATTGCTTAAAGGTCGGTAAAAAACATGTCCAGCGAGAAAAAAAAAAAAAAAAACTTTGGCTTCCAATCAAAAAATAAAACGACGCCTTGAGAAAAAAAAATTGGAAGTTCCCGGAAAAAAAATATGTTTCGTTCCGGTTTAACAATCTTTCCTTTAAAAAAGTTATTACCCCGAAGGGATGAAGACTTTTTTTTTTTTTCAAATTTCGACTCTCTGGGGAAATAAAAAATGCCCGTGTGAACATAATAAAATACCTGCTGCTACTGCATGCACGTAATTAACCTACCCTACGCCCCGAAGCCTTTTTTACACATCATAATGAGATTGGAAAATCGTCAGCAGGAAATTTTCACATTAACGAAATGTAATTTCTGGGAATCGGGATTTTCTCCGAAAAAAAAAAAGAAAAAAAAAATCTAGTATCTGCTATCATATATACTTTCCTCGAAAATTCAATATCAAAAAAAATTTTTTTTTTGGACGGGAATATTTTTCCAGAAAATATTTTCCCTGCAATTATCAGATAATAAAAAAAGGGGAAAAATTCCAAGAGTTTTTTTAAAAATTCGAATTACCGAAATAAATGTCCAGTTGAATTCGTTTTGTATATGCGAATTTAAAACGCAAAATTTTTCCGAAAACAAAAAGGGGGTATTATTTCGGCCATTACCATTCACAAATGCCGGCCTTTAGATATTAACGCGCAATAAAAGTAATACTCGGTTGCTGCGGAAATTTCGAAAACTGGTAAGGACGAACCTTTTGATCCGTTAAAATCTCTTAAATAATCACTGCAAAACATCACAATTACACTTACAATAACAATAACCATTTAAAAGGAAATCTTCAGTTATAACCCACCGCTGAAGAATTTCATAAGGGGAAATTATTAAACCCACAAAGCATTTCCTCCGAATTTAGAATTTACCTTTGACCTTTCGATTAAATATGATTCAAAATTAAAGTACTTTAAAAGCTGAGATTCCGCACTTTGTGAAAATGGTTTTCTTAATATACGGAGGATCTCCTTAAGTTTTAAATCTTTAATATTTAGCTCCCATAGGAGTATCTCTTTTCACTGATAGAATTTACGATTATTTGCCAAAATAGGAATTAGACAAAACTATGAAATACTTCCCGATTAGAAGACCTTTTAAAGTTTCGGAAATCCCGGTTGAAGATAATGCCCAAAAATACGCGGTTAAGTAATTCTACAGAAATTAATCGTTGTAAGAGCCATCCAGAAACAAATAGATGAAATCCTAAGCAAAATAATTACAAAAGGATTTTATTTACGAGAAAATTTCTCAGAAGAGATGATCGAAAGGAAAATATGGAGAGTAGGGTGTCCCTTATTTTGGCAATTTTCGAATTTCAAATCGCGAACTCAAAAAAATGGTTCTCCTTGGTGTATTGATAAACCAGAATTTTTTTTTAAATTTTTTACTCGACGGAAAAGCGTGGCGACTTGAGCTTGAAGTTCAAAAACTTGCCATAAGGGAAAAAAAATCGAATAATTTTTTTTCGCGAAAAAATGTGGTTTCTTATCGGAAATTTTCCGTAGATGACGAATCTGAAGTCCGTTTTTTTGTATATCTGGTCCAGTTTTTGAGCTAGAGACCAAAATACGAGTGAAACAGAACTTGGTGTGTTTTGTCACTTTGCCACTTTTTTTTGCCATATTTTGTCTTTTAGCTCAAAAACCGGACCAGATATAAAAAAAACGCACTTCAGATTCGTGTTCTACGGAAAATTTCCGATAAGAAACCGCATTTTTTCGCGAAAAAAATTATCGATTTTTTTTTTCTTATGGCAATTTTTGGAACTTTAACTCAAGTTGCCACGCTTTTCCGTCGAGTAAAAAAATTATAAAAAATTCGGGTTTACCAATACACCAAAGACAACTATTCTTGGGGGTAAGCGATTAGAAATTCGAAAATTGCCAAAATAAGGGACACCCTGATGGAGAGAAAACAAAATAATGCTATCCATCAAAATGGATGTCAATCCATTGGACAATTAATTGGTTGGTACCCAATAAGAAAAAAATATTATTATTTATAAAATATTTTTTAACTATTTTGCAAATATTTTTTGAAACAGAAAGCAATAAAAATATTTTTTAAATCTTTGCCAAAATTTTTAAAATATTTTTATTGCTTTTAGTCTGCTGGCGCCAGCACTGGTTTTTTACGTACGGCGTGCCGCCGTCATGGACGCCAGCGCCGGCGATTCAAAATTTTTTTGAAATTCAAAATGGAGATTTCATATTTTTTTACTTTTAGGTTAATTACACAGTAAAAAATTTTGTTTAGGATAGGGAATTAGTTCAATGCCGGTACTCGGTATTCATTGATTCATAATTTTTGATTTTTTAAATGTTAATCTCAAATAAATTTTAAAGTTTATCCTTTCAGCTTTTGCTCTTAAAAAATAAATAAATTTTTAAAGTAGGTACAAAACGTGATTTTTTTAAAACTGACATAACGCCTTCTTGCTTTTTTCTTTTTGCAAAATAAAATCAATTAAAAATTTCCCCGGCACAGAAATAAAATAAATTAAAAATTTCCGCCGGCCTCGGTGTCGGCGCTGCCGCCAATTTTTTTACAATTGGGGCGCGAGTAGAGGTTAGGATTTTTCGGGATTTCGGGAATCTCGATATAAAAACTTTGAATCTCTAATTGAGAAGAAAAAAAAGAAAAATTTAAATGCTCATGTCTCGGGAAATCTTCAAATAATCAAAAAAAATTTCCGAGAAAAAATCTTAAGGAAATAAAGCTAGTGTTCCGAGAAATCCCGATGCGAGCATTCTCGAGACTAACCTCCAGCAAAGAGGGGGGGAAAAAAAACTTGAGGGAAAAAGATAATAATGGGAAAATCATTAAAAAGAAATACAAAGAAGAGGGAAAAATTCAAGAAGGACCGTTACAGATACTTTCAGAAAAAGGAACAAATGTTGTCTTGGAACAAAACCGGAATGTTTCATAACAAACCAAAAATTCTTCACGACAACGAACAGGTTGTTTCCTGACAAAACGTTTTTATTGTTTTCGCATTGATTTCTAAGAAAATGTTTTTTCGCAAGGCATTTTCCTTTAGCATTAGCCATTTTTTTTTCTGAGTGTAGGGACCGTTAGGGATTTTTGTCGGAATCGGCATCTGGGCATCGGAATCGAAAATATTTTTTGCTGGAATTGAAATCGCGATTGTTTTAACCGAATATCTTAGCATCGGAATCGCCGTAGAAATAAATCCAAAATTTTTGTTGGAATTGGAATAAGCGCCATCGAAATCGGAAGGTATTTTAAGACTATTTCCTTTTAATTTTTTTATTTATAATCACTCACTAAGTAAAAAATGCAAAAGGATATGTGCAAAAGGAAGTAACGATATATTTTGAACGAACGTAATTCGGAATTTATATTTATATTCATATTCAATATTCATATTCAATATTCATATTCAATATTCACATTCAATATTCACATTCAATATTCACATTCAATATTCACATTCAAAATTCACATTCAATATTCACATTCAAAATTCACATTCAATATTCACATTCAATATTCACATTCAATATTCACATTCAATATTCACATTCAATATTCACATTCAATATTCACATTCAATATTCACATTCAATATTCACATTCAATATTCACATTCAATATTCACATTCAATATTCACATTCAATATTCACATTCAATATTCACATTCAATATTCACATTCATATTCATATTCAATATTAAATAAATAAATAAATTCTACCCTCTCTACAATTAAGTTTAGGGGAGGTAGTCTTACAGCCCAAACCCACTACTTAGGCGTTTTTTATTTAGGCAAAGGGCGCAAGAGCTACCACTCTCATTAGTGGGTGAATGAGAGGGACCTACTATATTTAGACACGGATTCCGAACCGTGTTGGGCATCACAATATGATTTCACTTTTAATCTCATAACAAGAATAAAGAGGTGAATGCATGGTATAAACTTGAATCGACCGCGGATCTTCCGCGTGCGAATCGAGAGTCTTACCAATGGACTACCGCTCGCCCTGTTATATTCATATTCATATTCAATATTCATATTCAATATTCACATTCAATATTCACATTCAATATCACATTCAATATTCACATTCAAAATTCACATTCAAAATTCACATTCAAAATTCACATTCAATATTCACATTCAATATTCACATTCAATATTCACATTCAATATCACATTCAATATTCACATTCAATATTCACATTCAATATTCACATCAATATTCACATTCAATATTCACATTCAATATTCACATTCAATATCACATTCAATATTCACATCAATATTCACATTCAATATCACATTCAATATTCATATTCAATATTAAATAAATAAATAAATTCTACCTCTCTACAATTAAGTTTAGGGGAGGTAGTCTTACAGCCCAAACCCACTACTTAGGCGTTTTTTATTTAGGCAAAGGGCGCAAGAGCTACCACTCTCATTAGTGGGTGAATGAGAGGGACCTACTATATTTAGACACGGATTCCGAACCGTGTTGGGCATCACAATATGATTTCACTTTTAATCTCATAACAAGAATAAAGAGGTGAATGCATGGTATAAACTTGAATCGACCGCGGATCTTCCGCGTGCGAATCGAGAGTCTTACCAATGGACTACCGCTCGCCCTGTTATATTCATATTCAATATTCATATTCAATATTCATAATTCAATATTCATAATTCAATATTCATAATTCAATATTCATATTCAATATTCATATTCAATATTCATATTCAATATTCATATTCAATAATGGATATTCATATTCAATATTCATATTCAATAATCAATATTCATATTCAATATTCATATTCAATAATCAATATTCATATTCAATATATTCATATTCAATAATCAATATTCATATTCAATATTCAATATTCATAATTCATATTCATAATTCATATTCAATATTCATATTCATATGAATGATGTCTTTATGATTTGATTTTTTTATATTTACGTAATGATATCTTTCCTAATTTTTTTTACAGTAATCGGCTTCAGCATTTACCAATTTGAGCAATCAAAAATCGACTTTGCAATCTTAAAAAAATTGATTGGCCGTGGTCGGTTTCGGTGTCTTCCATCGGCCTTTGAATCCCTTCCTTAAGAAGATAAAAATAATGAAAAAAAAATATGGACCGGAACTAAGCAGGTTCACATAGGTAAGATGAATAAAAAAAGAAAGCAAGACATATGGATACCATAAAATGAGGTTGAAAAAAAAAGGAAGGAGAAAGGAACGACCGAGAATAAGAATAGGAATAAAAAAAATAAAGAAATAAAAGAGAAACGGAACCATCCATTCAAAATCATGAGCTGAGACACCGCTTCGACCTCCCATTTTTTCCGCAATATTTTCGTTTCAATTCGATTTCCATATAACTCAGTAAAAACAAAAGAAAGAAAAACCATTCATTTTTTTCAACATAGTAATCTAAAAGAGGAAATTAGTGCTGGAAAATAAACTAAAGTCAACTTAGAAAAAAAAAACATTTCGGAAAAAGGTCGTTATTTAAAATAAACGGGGACGAAAGGAATGAAGAAAGTCATCCTTAGGAAAAAAAAAAAAAAAAAAAAAGGGGACCTGACCTTTGGTTATTAAAGTTTTGGGTCGGACGATTTCCAATATCGAATCTTTGATTACATTCAAATGAAACATTTCGAAGCCCCTTTTGCTGTAACATCCCCTTCGCTTTTCTTTTCTTTTCTTTGCTTTCCCCTCTTCACTTTTTCCCTTCCGCGAGCGAAATTTTCGACACGTCAAAAAATTGAACAAAAGATTAATCATCCTCGACAAACATATAAACAAGAAACTTTAAATTTAATCGCAGCCAGACTCCCGAAAATTGCAAACTTTTGCTAGGGAACAAGGCGGATGGGCGATAAATCGTGCGAGAATATCTTCTCTTTTTGTGTGGCGCGGCGCCCCTTTCCGTTTCTGACCCACTTTTGCATTATGTCCTGCAATATATTTTAATTATCCCATAGTGCTCTATCCTGTATCTCACAAATAAGAAAAGATTTATCCTGTTTCAACGCATGACGGATGAGACCATCCAAAACCAACGGGTCGAAGAAAAGGAAGACAGGGAGGGAAAAAAAAAATGTGGGGGGTGACTTTTCACCAAAGATAAAAATCCAATTTTTTTTCTTAAAAAAAAAAAATTATTGCTGATTTGAAGAGTTATGGCATACAGAATGTCGCGAGAAAAAAAATGGAGACAGAAAAAAAAAATTATAACATAAAATGACGAAAACACGTAATTAAACGACGTTAACGGCGTCGTCGCCGTTTCCCACGTGAAATGTAGAAAAGCTTTTCACAAAACGCTCAACCTGTTGGTTCTCGGCTTTCGAGAGCGTCGCTCGCTTTTTCCCGTTACCGCGTATTTCAAAGTTTTCCCATCGGAATTTCCTTTTCGTAAGAAAAATTTCATTTTTTTTCTTACATCCCAATTTTTTTTTTTTTTTTTTTTTTTTAATTTTCTTACATACTTACTTAAAAAAAGCAATATTTTTTATTTTTCTCAAAACACTTTTTAAAAGTCATAAAAAAATCATTTTAAAAACGTGTCATAATACTTAAGTTTAAACCGCAAGAGAGCGAAGTCATATTAAACGAATAATACACTCCTCAGTAGTTTTACTAATAGGAAAACAAACGGTCCTGAGATTTTTTTTTTTATTTTATTAGATGCAGTTTCGCATATGAATTACACAAGTGCAGTGCATTTTAACGTTTCACTTTTTTTATTTCGCGCGGAGAGAAAAAAAAAGAGGCGAACATTTCGACTTTTTTTCTTCGTACGCCCCCGTCGAAAAACAAATTAAAAAATTTTTTTTAAAAATTAAAACATAATGATCAAAAGACTTTGGAAAACTGACGGTACGATGCGCAGTTGATTCGTATAATTTTTTTCTATTTTCCTTTAAGGATCGCGCATGCTTCGCGGAGCTAATAATTTTCACGATCATCATTATTATTTGCTATTTTTTTTTTTTAAACTTTCCCCTGTTCATTTTAGTTCGCGCGCTTTCGATCAAACACGTCCTGCACAGAAAATTTTAATATGAAAGTAAAACTATCGGTCGAATATTGGAAATAAAAAAATAATATGTTTAAGAAAAAAAAATAAGAAAAAGTTTATTTATCGGTTTAATAATGTGCAACTCGTGTGTTTATACATATTTTGTTAACGGAAAGTAATAAACAAAAAAAAATTATAAAGAAAAACTGCACAAGAAAATATTGAATATAAACAAAATAAATATTAAAAAATTTGTTTATTGTTAAAAAAAAAAAAGAAAAAAGAAAATGTCGTGAAAATTTGTGGTGTTAAATGTGATTCAGTGTTTTTATTTATTACGTAACAAGGATATCCCAATCAGGGTAATAATCTTTTTTTTTTAAAAAAAACCAATGATGCCGCAGTTAATAAAACGCAAACATTGGATGCAGAACGTAAAAAATAAATAAATAATTAAATTATACGCCACTGAAAATAATTAACCGTTATCAATATCGATATCAAACCGAGATAAGATCTGTTATAAAGTCATGCAGATTTTTAAAAAAAACCGATCACTTTCCGATTAAAAAACAATTCATTCAATCACTTTTTCGATTTATTAGAATTTTTTTTTTTTTTCGATTAAAAAATCATTAAATAGGAGAAGTTGGGAGGGAAATTTTCGATGAAAAATGATTTTGAGAGAAAAAATGCAACGAAACAGGCCACAGAAAATGATTAAACCCATTTGCAGATTTCAGTTCTTTTTAATGTCAAAAAAAAAAAAAATGCAAGAGAGGAAAGAAAATAGCAAATCGGTTTAAGATTTAAAGGTACGTTTTGTTTCAGCGAAAATCTTGTTTTTACCCATTAAATTTTAACTTTAAATAATTTTTAAATCCTAGGACATAAAGTGGTTTTAGAACCAAATAATTTCCTGTCGGTTTTTTTTATTTGATTTTTCCGGGAGATTAAAAAAAAAAAAATACAGGATGTAATAGAACTTTAAAATAATAGGGATCGATACAACATATTGTCCGCATCAAGCCATAAAAAATATTTTAATTATTAACGGTCAGCCATTTTTGTTTACCCTAGGCCTAACCCTTGCCGTATGAAAACATAAAGCGATCAAATCGTAAATTATGAAACATTTAGCAATGTCAAAAAAAAAAAAGGTCGAGGGGCGAAATTTACTGGGAATTTCTTTTCAAAAATATTTAAGAAGTTACATCAAATAATTTATACGCCGATAAAATCCAAAAATTCTAGGAACGTTCATCATCTTTTTTGTTTTTAAAAGTCCGGTAAAAGCCATAAAAAAAACTGATATTTTAAATTCCAAAGGATATAAATTCGCAGTGCATCTCGTCCTCGAAAAAAAAAAAAAATTAATTTAATTCAATAATAAATAAAAGTGGAAAATATATTCCCCCCGTTCATTCGGTTGGTAGGATTTCGGTTTTGCCTCCCGACACTCTGACACATCAAAAATTATTTTCTCAACAAAAATTACAAAAAGTAATTTCCGATAAAATATCAGGGACCGGATTTGCGAGAAAATATCCTTTACCCAATAAAATTCATTCGCGCCGTACATTGTACATTTTTATTGCTGACAGAAATTTTGAGTGGAAAAAAAAATTGCTACTGACTTATCAGACCAAATTGTATTCTCTCGTACAAAAAAAAAAAAAAAAAAAAAAAAAAAAAAAAACCTGCATTTGCATAGAGAATTCTAAATATTTATGAAAAACAAAAAACTTGATTTTTACATTTATAAAGCCGCTTTTAATCAAAATTGCCGTAAGTTAAAAACATTCAACATAACTCAGTGTCACTCACAGATTTTTTTTTTTTTTTCATGCATTTAGTTTTATTCAAAAATCATCTCGGTTTCCATGTGCTCCACAGTAAAACTTCGGACTTTTTTTTTTTTTTTTTTTTAAGAAATTAAAAATTTTGTAAAAAATATTTTTCTAAACGAAGCGGATTTTTTCCATCATAAAATTATTAAGGATTTTCTTTTTTTTTTTTTTAAATTTCAAAAAACTCCCACCGCTTTCTTTTTTATAAGAAAATAGTAAAGATAATATAATAATACCTCATTTAAAATATTTTTAAATGCCTAAAAATATAACTTCGTTAACGGAAAAAGAAGAAAAAAAAAACCTAATTTGCAATATCTTTTTTTTCTTTTTAATTTCAAAAAAGGCTTTGTCGCTTTACTGGGAAAAAGCAACTTGAGTCCGAAGTCAATTTTCTTAAGGGACTGTGTCATTAATTTTCAAAATTCATTATTCACGTTTTAATAAATCCAGAAGAACGTTGTTCACATTTAATCCAACATTTTGCTTTGTAATAAAAGCTCTTTTTTATTAGTATTTTTACCAAGCGAATGAAAATTAATAAAAATAATGAAAGACCGATTTGGTAAAGCACAAAAGCTTGAACTTGGGAATCGTTTCTTTTGCAAATAAAAACAGCTTTTAATTCGATAAGTTCTTTATTGCTTAATACAGAGGTAAATCGATTCGCATTTGTGATTCCCTTCGTATTTTGTTGATCAAGACTGAGAAGCTGCCCTTAGATTCTCGATAAAGGCGTTCGGTTAGGGACCACCACATAACCTCCACGTTGTAGTGAAGGGGAGAGAGAGAGAGACAGAGACCGAGATTCCAGAAAAGAAATCGTCGCTTGAATGACGTGTCCTTAAAACGTCGTCGCATGACCTCTTTTTAAATCCATCTTTAATATATATATGTGATCTATTTGACGTCAGATAACGTCTTTTTCGGAAAAAGACGTCAAATAGACCTCAGATGGCTCCTTTCGTTAATAGACTTCAGATGACGTCATTCGTCAATAGACCTCAGATGGCTCCTTTCGTCAATAAACCTCAGATGACGTCATTCGTCAATAGACCTCAGATGGCTCCTTTCTTCAATAAACCTCAGATGACGTCATTCGTCAATAGACCTCAGATGGCGTCTGACGTTAATAGATCTTAAGATGACGTCTTTTGTCAATAGACCTCAGATGACGTCTTTTGTCGATAGACCTCAGATGACGTCTTTTGACAATAGACCTCAGATGACGTCTTTTGACAATAGACCTCAGATGACGTCTGACGTTAATAGACCTTAGATGAGGTCTTTCGTCAATAGACCTCAGGTGACGTCTGACGTCAATAGATCTCTTAAATTATATTAAAAATGAATTTAAAAGGGACGTCATTTGACGACCAAATTTAGACGTCATTTTGTTTTCTTGGCAACATTTAATTCTAACTAATTCTAACAAGGCAACATTTTTCACAAATTTTTACTTATATTTTTAAGCTCTAGTACTTACACATAAAAACATGGAAATTTCTATACTAAAATTCCATGCTTTTGGGGGTCAACTGATCGTAAATACAATTGAAGACTTAACGGGAATAGTGGCCTAAGTCCAATGTTTTTGTTTACATTGCTTTTATAAAAGCTAAACATCAGAGATCAGTGCCAGCATGACAAGGTGGACTTAGGCCACTATTCCCGTTAAGTCTTCAATTGGAAATAGTCTGTTTCGACCTTACGTGATAGTATCATGTGACTAAAAGTTAAAGCCAACATGACTGTAAACTTGTGGCCTCATAATTTTTATAAACAATCGAAACAGACTATCTCCAATCATATTTACGACGGAGCTACGTTAGTTGACCTCCGACGAACGGATTTTTTTTTAGTTTTTAACGAAGCCAAAGGAGAAAACTCTTAAAGTAGAAAAATCGGAGTGTTGGATGAAAATAAATCAATTTGATTTTTGTTTTCATGCGCGGAAAAGAAAAAAAAAACTGAATGACTAAAAATGCTACATTTCATTAAATATGAATCGTTCCCTATTAATCTTATTTTTAATGAAAAATATCTGTGTTAGCGAAAACAAATTCGGATTAATGTTTTTTTCTTTTTCTTTTTGTAATAAATAAAATAAAAGGTGAAATATCTTACTTGCATCAGAATAACGTTTTGAGAATTGGGGAAATGTTTGAGTAAAAAAAATAAAAAAAACAACCGTAATCGGATTTTGTAACTTAAATAATCCTGCTGAACTCCGTGTCGATTCGTTTACCAGAAGACGTGCGTGAGACGGGCGCTTGAAATTTTTTTCCAAAATTTTTTTTTTACGATTTTAATTTGTTCTAACGTTATTTACCGATATTGGCTAATTAAAGCCGGAAATGGTGTTTAAAAAAATTGAAGCTCAGGTCTCGACAGGCATCTTTTGGCAAACGAACTGATACCTTAAAGTACGCCTTTTTTTACCAAAAGGCATATCCGTATTGGAACTTTCCAACTTGGATGAAGAAAAATCGGTTGAATGAAAAATCAATAAAGGACCAACTGTTGGAAAAATGAATTTATTTTAAGATTCGCCGAAAGCGATTTTAATGACTATTACATAGGCCTTGCCTTAAGTTTATACTTTTTATGTCCGTATATTGTAGGTTTCCCTGTTCCTTTCCGAGTGGGTATAATATTTTATCTGCGGCGGAGACTTCACCCTCCTTGCCTAATATTTAAACAAAAATCCCGAAAATCGACCCGTTATTGCTGATTTTCATTCAGTTAGTGAAAAAAAAAATTACCTTTTATTTAAAAATTATAGGTTTTTTTAAACATGAGCAATAAGCAAAAAAAAAAAAAAGAATTTTATGGCAAAAAAAAAAAATGGGAAGTTTTGCGAGTTCCGAAATCGGCTAAATATCAACTTGGATAAATTGAGACGAAAAAAATTCAGGCAGTGCTAATGACAGTCGATCTTTTTCGTATTTTACTTTTGTACGAGGAAATATAAAAGAATTTGCTGAAAATACTTTCAGATTTTTTTTTTTTGATTAGCTATCAACCACAACATAAGCAACCAATGCCCGACAAACCGTTTTTGAAATCTTTTCAACGGAATGTTTCGTTAGAAGAGGCCTAATCCTCTCCTCGATATTTGAGAGTGTCAAATACTGATTATTTAGCAATATATTAGTTATTAATTTACCTTCGATCGCGGGGCCATAGATCCCTGTCAATTAAACTTTACAACTTATTTAGAAAAAAAAATGACCATTCATGTTTTAATTGTATGGGAAATTTTTTTATGAAATTAGATACCGGTAGCCAACTTTGAATTTAGAAGGAAAAAAAATTCATTAAAAAAGTAGAGAAATTTTTTTTTTAGCCCTTTAAAGTATTTTTTTTTTCTTTAATTTTTTTTTCTGAAAGTCATACATTTATAAATTTTTATGAAATTCGAAAAGAATAAGATAATGACACCCTCCGTCATTTCAAAAGCATATGACTTCTACGGAAGCCCTGAAGGGTCAAATTTTTTTGATTTTTCGCTCGTTGCCACTTTTCCTACTGGCAATGCCCCTTTTTTGTGGCAATGCCACTTTTCAAAGTGGCAATGCCACTTTCCAAAGTGGCAATGCCACTTTCCTTAGTCGCAATGCCACTTTCCAAAGTGGCAATGCCACTTTCCAAAGTGGCAATGCCACTTTCCAAAGTGGCAATGCCACTTTCTTTAGTCGCAATGCCACTTTCCTTCATGGCAATGCCACTTCCTTTTGTGGCAAAGTCATGGCAAAAAAAAATAATCATTGCCACTTCATTTTGTGGCAATGCTACTACTTAAACTGGCAATTCTTAGTATTTAAATTTTAATTGCCACTTTAGGAACTGGCAATAAATTTTCTAAAAACACAAAAAAATTGCATATCGACTTGGCAACATCTGTCGCACTATTATCAGCGAGGTAATACTATGCGCGACAACATGGCTACCGCGAAATAAAGTACTCCCTCCGTTCCAAATTAATAGTTACATTTCTTTTGATTGCTCGGCGTTTCTGACTCTTTTGACTGAAGCCCAAAGTAATGGTGTCACTTGACGTACCTACCCGAACACTTTTTTGCACCACCCCCCAACCGCCCCTCCAGGTCCCCCCCAGGTCCCCCCCTTGGAAAAAAAAATTATTTAATATACTACAAAAAATGGACCTTGCGGAGAATTTTCGCTCCGCTTCGCAGAGAAAGCGGAAAAATTAAACCATGGGTGGAAATGATTAAGCTTATGACCCAAAACAATATCCCACGGTCATAAAATTTTTTCCGATCGTTCCTCCCTGGAAAAGTGGGGGGCAATATCGAAGGGGGGTGAAATTTTAAAAATCGTTGGATGGTCACGAAATTTGGAGTAAGGGGGTTTTAAGGGTCGCTGATTTCGATTCTGAAGTCAGATTTCAAAAATTCAAGATGGCCGATCCAATATGGCGGACATATTTTTGGAAAATCGAATTATTTTGGCCAAAGTTTTTTTGGGGGGGTTATTTGGGTCGCTGATTCATCTTGAATTTTTGAAATCTAACTTCAGAATCGAAATCAGCGACCCTTAAAACCCCCGTACTCCAAATTTCGTGACCATCCAACGATTTTTAAAAATTCACCCCCCTTCGATATTGCCCCCCACTTTTCCAGGGAGGAACGATCGGAAAAAATTTTATGACCGTGGGATATTGTTTTGGGTCATAAGCTTAATCATTTCCACCCATGGTTTAATTTTTCCGCTTTCTCTGCGAAGCGGAGCGAAAATTCTCCGCAAGGTCCATTTTTTGTAGTATATTAAATAATTTTTTTTTCCAAGGGGGGGACCTGGGGGGGACCTGGAGGGGCGGTTGGGGGGTGGTGCAAAAAAGTGTTCGGGTAGGTACGTCAAGTGACACCATTACTTTGGGCTTCAGTCAAAAGAGTCAGAAACGCCGAGCAATCAAAAGAAATGTAACTATTAATTTGGAACGGAGGGAGTACTTTATTTCGCGGTAGCCATGTTGTCGCGCATAGTATTACCTCGCTGATAATAGTGCGACAGATGTTGCCAAGTCGATATGCAATTTTTTTGTGTTTTTAGAAAATTTATTGCCAGTTCCTAAAGTGGCAATTAAAATTTAAATACTAAGAATTGCCAGTTTAAGTAGTAGCATTGCCACAAAATGAAGTGGCAATGATTATTTTTTTTTGCCATGACTTTGCCACAAAAGGAAGTGGCATTGCCATGAAGGAAAGTGGCATTGCGACTAAGGAAAGTGGCATTGCCACTTTGGAAAGTGGCATTGCGACTAAGGAAAGTGGCATTGCCACTTTGGAAAGTGGCATTGCCACAAAAAAGGGGCATTGCCAGTAGGAAAAGTGGCAACGAGCGAAAAATCAAAAAAATTGGACCCTTCAGGGCTTCCGTAGACTTCACGTAATTATACATATGGTAAATGATTTATTTCAAAGTCACTTATTCCATTTATGGGTGATTATCAAAAAAGTTGTAACTTTTGATGTCCTCGAAAAAAAACCACGAAAATCGTCGTAAAATGTTTCAAAACAAAAGATTTGTTTATTTTGAACTAGGTGAATGTTTAATAACAAAAATGCCTGATATATTGACTTTTTCAAATGTAAAATATTATAATCGATATGCCGAGATATAAGCCAAAAAGGGGATCTAGGGGACACAAAAATGTCCCCTAGATCTTTCATAATTACGCATATATTCAGGTAAGATTGGCTTTTATTGCGAATGGATTCTTTATGTACTCGTAGTTTCCTTGCTTTTTACCAGATTAATTGCTATTTTTTTGCTATTGTTTTCATTTTCCGAAAAATCAAAAGTTACAATTTTTTTGATAATCACCCTTATATTCAAATTGAAAAACGTCGCTTTTTGTGATCGAATAAAAAACAAAAAGTCGCTTATTTGATTTTTTTTATTTTTATGACCAATCACGAAAATCGAGATTTATTATTATTATTGTTATTATTTTTATACCCTTCGTTTGGCAGGTGCTAATTTAAAAAAAAAAAAAATAGTCAACTTTACAAGTTTTGACTTAATTTCCTTGCTCGTTAAAAAGTTTTGTTTTGTCTTTGCCGAAGTTCTTATCAGAGAGTCGCCGGAGTCAGAAATAATTAAGATAAATCGACTCAGGGTGTTTGTTATAAAGCTAATTGTAAAGTTTTCGGTTCCGCATGTCGTACATACATATACACCCGACATTCAAAGAAAATCTCAAGTTTTGAGATAAATGTTTTCGCCCTCGGCGAAATTGAAAGTGGAGGAAAAACGCCATCGTCTTGCCTTAACGTATTCGACTCGCGAAACTCGGGAAAAAAAAAAAAAAAAAATGTCAACTTTATGCATAACTGAAAGAAAGTCAGTTACGTTAATATCGAACGAGACACTTCTCGTCATAAGAACTGTTATTAGATATTTTTATTACACAAATATGAGACACCATAAAAACAATATAGGAACAAATCGTGCGGCAGTAAAAAGGAAAAAAAATCCATTTTTAGCTCTTGAGACTTTTCATCCTTTTCTAAATGCACGTGCGAAAAAAAAAAAAAATCTACGCGAAAAACGGAAATTAAAATGAATTTTAATTTTCGTTAAAAAAAAAAAATTAATTTTTTTTCAATCAAAAAGGAAAAGTAACGCTATTTAATAAAAATTAAAAACTGCTATTATTTTTTTTTCTTCTTCTACGCAAGCTTCTGACATCTTTTTTTTTTTTTTTTTTTTTTTCTTATTCCTTTTAATGTTTATGAAATGTCAATAAAATTAATTAAACAACAATATAACTGCAGTCGTGTTATTATTTTTTGCTACTTTAAAAAACTTCAAGGGGAATATTTTCCTTTTTCAAAAGCGAATTTTGTTACTATATGTGTATTTGTTTAAACCGGAAGTACGAATGGGATCGACAAAGGAAACGGGCTTTCATATCTCATTTTTTTTTTCGTTTTTTATTAAAAATTCGGCATAAAAACCGCACGACTCTTAGCGTGAATGATTCGATAAACATTTCGGTATACTGTATATATATTTTTGTTCTCTCCTTTTTTTTCTCTCCTCTTCTCAAAGCCTTCAAATATTTCCGCTTTAATAGTTAGGAAAAAAAATTCTTTTCCCATTTTTCCATTCTGCTCAATGCAAAAGTTTACGCTTTTTTTTTTTTTTTTAAAAAAGAAAAATATTTTTTACATTTTCTCTTTTTTTATGTAAAAGTAATTAGTAGTTATGGAATAGGAAAACTGGCCCAGTCTTCCCGGTTTTCCTCATCCAAGATTCCAGAAGAATCTTTCTGAAAACCTCGGATGATTTTCGGGGTTCAAATGATTTCCGGAAAATCCTGTTTTGGGGAAATTTAATTCATTTACACTTTCCCCAACGATGTGGGAGGTCGAGAGAAAGCAAAGCTTTCCGAGATTTTGTCTCCGTGGAAAATCGTTGTTGGAAATCGTGGATGGTGTCTCGTGGTGGGAAATCCTGTTTTGGGGAAATGTGATCCATTTCCGCCTTACCCCGACGCCATCTTGGAAAGCTTTGTTTTCCCTCAACCTCCACATCGTCGGGGAAAGGTGAAAATGAATCACATATCCCCAAAGTCGGATTTTCCGGAAATCATTTGAGTCCCGAAAATCATTCGAGGTTTTCAAAAGGATTCTTCTGGAATCCTGGATGAGGCACGCCGGGAAAACCGAGCCAGCTTTCCTATTGCATAACTACTGTAATTCCCTCTCCGCAAAAGGGTCCGGAAAAAAATAAGTGACCAAAACTCATTCCCAAGTCTGTGTGACACTTAGAAAGAAGATGAAGGTGTCAAAAGCTTCGATATTTTGTGCAATTAAAAACCTGCCGGCCGTGCCCCAAAATTCAAAGTGGCGGATAAAATATAGAAGCCAAAATATTTTTAGGTATTTTTGAGGCTGCTGATTTCATACCTCGAACAATTATTTTGAAATTCAAGATGGCGGACTTAGTATGGCGACAAGTGTAAAAAAAAAGTTAAAAGTTGTTAAATTTTCATGAAAATTTGTACTAAGGGGTTTTCGAGGTCGCTGATCTCGAATTCATAACCCGTTTTTCTTAATTTTGAACATACAACGAGTAAATTAATTTTTTTCGATTTATTTAGTCCCTTAAAAAATTTTTAGAAAACTATTAGCGGATTCGAGATCAGCGACCTCGAAAACCCCTTGGTACAAATTTCCATGAAAAAACCACTTTAACTTTTTATTACATTTGTCGCCATATTAAGTCCGCCATCTTGAATTTCAAAATAATTGGTCCAGATATGAAATCAGCAGCCACAAAAATACCTAAAAATAAATATTCATGGAATTTCATTCATAATTAAAAATTTTGGCTTCCATATTTTGCCCGCCATTTTGAATTTTCGGGCACGGGCAGCAGGTTTTTAATTGCACAAAATATCGAAGCTTTTGACACCTTGATCTTCTTTCTAAGTTTCACACAGGCTTCACACAGGCAAGCTTCATATTTTTCATGGACCTTTACAATGATCTTTGTTGGGTTAACGTTAAAGCCAACCAAAACCGCAAGAAAAATATTTTTCGAAAAAAAATATGAAGCGTGAGTCTCGACTTGCGTCTTTTGGGAAGCCAACTCGCATCTTTAGATAACGGTAAATCAAAACAATGCGACAAAAAAAATCAATTTCCAATTTCACCGAAAAAGAAAAATTCATTTTAAAATCGAGTTTAAAGCTCGCAAGGTACAAACACGTCACACACTGCGGGGAAAAAATAAAAAAAATTCAAGTTCAAATAAAAAACCCAGGTTGATTTTCTTAAAGGCTCAATTTCACATATTGAAAATTTTTTTATGCAACTTCAATCCCCTCTCCCTATAGGAAATATTCGATAGAAAGCGACATATTTTTCACATACACCGTCGAAAAATTTCAATTGAACGCGACAGATAGATCAACTGAAATTGACTGAATTTTCCTTCTCTGCTACATAATAAGAAAGGGAAGCACTGCAATGACAAGAATTTTTTTTTTTCTTTTCTCCGAAAATTAAATTCTTACAAAAATCGCTTAAAGGTTCTAGTTCGTTTACATAACCGGCCGGTTAGCCGGGCGGTGTACACATTTTAACGATAAAAAAATACGTTAAAAATTTTTTTTTTAATCCAATATTTTATACATGAAAACGGGGCCTAACTGCACCGAAACCGTACCCAAAACGTTTCGTTATGTTCAGAGATAAATTTCCATGATATTAAATGCATGAACAACAGTTAATAGTTCTTATATTTGATAATATTTAATTGTTTTCGCAGAAAAAAAAAAATGTTTATTTCCGAGAGACTAGTGCAGCGCTCTAGCGGTGGGACCACGAACTATTTCAACAACAAAAAGAAAAATGGCGTTTTATTTTTTTATTTCGAAAACATTAAAAAAAATTATCAAATTTAGACACAGTAAAGCCTTTTTCATACGTTTTCAATAACGAATCTTTACCTTTTAAACATAACAAAGCGTTTTGGCACGGTTTCGGTGCGATCCGATCTCATTTTTATGTGTAAAATACCGAATCAAAAAAAAAATATTAAACTTTTTTTTATTGTTAAAAAATTTTCACCGCCCGGCTGACCGGCCGGTTATGTAAAGGAACTAGAACCTTAAAATTAACCGGCAAAAAGATGAAAAGAGGATTCCGTACGCTTTGATTTAATTCCGAACTTTTTTTTTTTTTCTTTCTTGCAAAAAATCGATTTCCGAGAAAACGGATTAGGTCATTTTATTGCGGGGGAAATCTCTTAGCACTTATCTCTTTTTTTTAACTTTAAGCAGGATTTACTGCCAGCTTTCAAAAAATTATTAGTCCATTGCTTTTTATATGTTTTAAAATTACTTCATAATGGGGGAAAATCCTCAATTTTTTTTTTTAAAGGATCTTGAATGCATGTCGACTCTTATAATTAGGCATCTCTTTTGCAGCGAACATAACAATCGATCGTAATGAGGCAAGTAAGATTGATAATCACTGTAAAAAGACTTTAAATTGAGTATTTATTATGACCACGGGAAATCCTCATACTGTTGCAATTAAAGACATTTTTTCCCCCCCTTCGTGACAAGGAGAAGTCATCATACAGAATTTCAACTTTAACCATTTTGCAGCTTTCCTTAACTTGAGCATTGTTTCCGGTTAGGCCTAGATGTCGATTGAGTCTGGACTCCTCGTAGTTTTTCTTTAACTTTTCACGCCATTGTTACGGATTTGCCCGAAATCCCGCATCCATCACAGATTATCTCCATCTGTGGGAGCGTTCAAGTATTACGTAAGATTTTTAGGGGCGGGGGGGGGGGGGGGGGTCCACAGTAGCCATCTTCGCCATAAGCTAAGTATGGCGAAATGTCTTACAACCGGGGGGGGGGTTCAAATTCACCAAAATCATGCTTACGTAATACTTGAACGGCCCCTGTTTAGGAGTCAGTTAGTCTTGCCATTTCGGCCAAATTCGACCGATGCCCTGTCAGGGCAAAAGAGGAGTTCCCGTCGATGGGGATTTTAATTCGAGCAGAACAAATTGACATTCTGGCACTTTTGGCATTGGATAAACAGTATTGTCCATATTTACAGTATCTATAATATTTTAATCAATAACATCATTTTCGGCCAACTGAGAAACAGAAAGTTTTGTCACAAGAACAAAAATAAATTTGGGCCAAAATCATATTTAAACGAAAACTCAAAAGTTTATTCGAAAATCATTTGGGTGCAAATTCGCTACGGACTAACATGTTGGCCCAACATGAAGAAATGGCTGTTTTGACTTAGGCCGCGCTAAAACATGTTTCAGCAACATATTGCTCAACTTGTTGCAGCGTAAAAGCATGTTGCGCAACACTGAAAAATAAAAAATAATAATTTTTAAATGTTGCGCAACCTGTTTCTAACTCTGCAACATGCTCAGCAACATGTTGGCAACGATTTCTAATGCCGCAACATGTTCAGCTACATGTTGGCAACATGTTTCTAACGCTGCAACATGTTCAGCAACATGTTGGCAGCCTGTTTCTAATGCTGCAACATGTTGAGCAACATGCTTTAGCGTTCTCGATCAACAGGGAAAAAATCCAAATTTTCGGTATCTAAAAAATTCCTATGGTGTATCCTGGAATTTTTCGTGCAAGTTTTACCTTGTTTGAATAGTAAATTTGTATTTGTATTTAATTGAAGCATGTTTTTCTGGGCCTATTAGGGTGCAAATTCACTATGGAATGTTGGACCAACATGTTGTACCAACTTGTTGGAATGTTGGGCGAACTTGTTGCACGAACATGTTTGACAAGCGAACGAATCGACTATTGCAGAATTTACTCCTACGCCAAAATTAGTGTGGAATGTTGGTCCAACACGTTGGTACAACAAGTTGTTGATGTGAATTTGAACCAATGTGAATTCGCACCCCTACACCAAAATGAGTGCGGAATGTTGGTCCAACAAATTGGTACAACATGTTGGTTTAACTAGTTGTACCAACATGTTGATCCAACATCCCATAGTGGATTTGCACCCTTATAATTTAAAAAAAATGAGTAGTCGAAAAGCTTTGATTTTGTTTTCCGGATTCGTGTTTACTTGAAACAAGTTGAAACATGTACTAAAAATGCAAGAATAAGTAGCAAGAGTTCGTTGAATATCTAAAATTTGGATTTTGTCCTTGAAAATCGAGTACCGGAATTATACAAAACAGCCATTCCTTTTGGTATTCACTAAAGTCTGCTTTTAACTGACCGTCTGAAAAATCGAAGTTCGGCCTCGATGTTTCGGTCTGAGTGGCCAAAGTTGGGTCTGGTGCAAGTTTCGGTCTGAACGTTTCTGTCTAAGACGACCCAGGTTTCGTTTTCGCGATTCGGCATCTCAAAAATTTTTCCAAATTTTTTATCCCTTTTTTCTAAATATCTTACATCCCAAAGGATTTCCCCCGCTTTGAAGTTTTCCCATAGCTTTTACGGACCGGTGCCCTATGCTCCTGTCGTTAAAAGGATGAGGAAATTTAAAACAGGTTCTTTGTTTTTCTGTTTTTAGTCTGAGTCTGACGTCGAGCGATTTATGGAAATTCTCGAAAAGGATTGTTTAATCTCTTTTTAAGGAGGTGACGTCTTGATCTTGAAGAACAAAATAAAAAAGCACCAACCCCCATTTCCGACATGATAAATGAAAATAATTACAAAAGAAGGAAATATAAACCTTTTTCGTTGAAACTAATTAACGAAAAAGAAGAAAATAATGGGCGACGATTTGCAATGTGGCAAAATTTACGATGGTTATCATTGAAGGGAATATTTTATCGCTTGGTGGTGTTTTCCCTGTGATTATATCTATATACCGCTGAGGATTTTATAACGTAAAAACGGATGGGGGAGAGGATTTTCAGAGGATGTAATTCGATTCATTCAGCGCTGGTTAATTCACCCGGTTAATCTTTTCTTTTTGAATTTTGAATTTCGGTTTTTTTTTTTTTTTTTTTTTATTAAAAGTTATTTATGAGTTTCGACGAGTTCGTAAAGTGAAAATCTTTTTAATCTTCGAAATTTATATATTTATGAAAAGTACTTATTTATATTCCGAGCTCTTCGATAAAACGACCTTTAGTGTTAAAATAAAACGTATTATAACTTTTTTTTTGAAGCGCATTTCGCATATAATTTATATTTTAGCGGCGAGAGAATTTATTATGATTGATTATCAACGATTATCGATGAGATTTTAAATTCAAATCGGTAATATTCATTACCCGATTTGATACTTCCTGTCATAAAATACTGCGACATTGCAAATTAATGTTGTAAATTAAATGAAGTGGTTAGAATTATGAGTTGTTACGACGTCAATTATTTTCTTATTGAAAGGAAATCAAAACTCGGATTTTTTATTCATTGATTATATGAAAGGGAAATTACTTTCTTTTTTCTTTTTAAGACTTCATTATTCCCATTGTCTTATACTCCTTTTGTATAAAAATATAGTCCAATTTTTATCGAGATAAATTTTCCCCCATTCCATAAGTTGGGGTGTACCAAGTAAAAAAAAAAAAATCGTTACGAAAAAAAAAAAAAAAAAAAAAAAAAAAAAAAATGTTATGTGACATTTTTCAAAGTAAATTTACGTCATGAAAAGTATTTTTTTTTGCACAAAAAAGTGTTAAAAACATTAAAGCACGCTGGTAGAAAAAAATGTCAAGATTTGTAATCGTCATGAGTCATTGTCAAGCTCAAGGGCCCAATTTTACGCCAAACATGTTGGCTTTGGATAAAAGTGGCGAACATGTTGGGCAAACATTTTCATCAAAAATTTTCCCCGACATGCAGGAGAAGCTCCATATAAGCAGTGATGCTTTTTTAAGCATGTTGGGTGAAAATGTTTGTGTTTGATAAAAATGGCGAACACGTTCGTCGAATATTTTGGACAAACATTTTCACATGACATGCTTAAAAAACCGTCACTTCTTATGTAGAGCTTCACCAACATATCGGGGAAAAATGTTCGATGAAAATGTTAGTCCAGACGAACATGTTCACCACTTTTTATCAAACACAAACATGTTTGCCCAACATGTTTGGCGTGAAATTGCGCCCTAGGGTGCAAATTCACAATGGAATGTTGGACCAACATGTTGTACCAACCAGTTGGACCAACATTCCACATTGATTCCGGCGTAGGAATAAATTCTGCAATAGTAGATTTGTTCGTTTGCCCAACAAGTTGGTACAACATGTTTGTCCAACTTGATGTATCAACATGTTGATCTAACATTCCATAGTGAATTTGCACCTTATTTTTTTCTTTTTTAGTTAAATCGCTAGTAACTAAGTTTTTCAGTATAAACGATTTCTTCAAGAAGTTTAATTTTTTTAAGGGTGCAAATTCACTATGGGTGCAAATTCACTATGAAATGTTGGACCAACATGTTGGTACCACAAGTTGGACAAACATGTTGCACCAACTTGTTGTACCAACATGTTTGACAAGCGAACGAATCGACTATTGCAGAATTTACTCCTACGCCAAAATTAGTGTGGAATCAACATTCCACACTAATTTTGTAAAACATGTTGGTTCAACATTCCATAGTGAATTTACACCCTAAAGCTCTTTTATACGGTTTACTTACGTGCAATAAAAAAAAAAAGGATCAAACAGATTCTAACCGAATGCGTTCAATCAACGCTCTAGCTCGACGTAAAATGATGACAAAAACTTACCTGAAAATAAAAAAAGAGAAAAGCAATTAACAATAATATAACAAGGAGCTTCTCTTATATGTTGGGGAAAATGTTCGATGAAAATGTTTGCCGAACATGTTCATTACTTTTATCCAAAACCAACATGTTTGCCCCCAACCCCAAAATCCTTCGGACATATTCCAGTAGATATTACAGCTAACAATCTTTCTAAACATTTAGCGAAAATTCCACATGTTTAGAAATCAAAAATATTTCAAAATATTTCTAAGCGTTTGGCGAAAATTCCACATCTTCAAAAATCAGAAATATTTCAAAATATTTTGAAATGAATGTCCCATGAAAAATCGGTTCTCCTCACTCTTTGTTTAAAACTTGTGAAAAATAAAAAACAAAACAGCTTTTAACTGCTTTTTTCTTACTAAGGAAACTAATTTATCAGATGTCTGTGTCCAAACAGAAAATTATCTACGCACACAAAAAAAAAAAAAAAAAAAGTGAAATTGATATTCCAAGAAAAATCTGTTTGGCTAAATAATTTTTTTTTTTTTTTTTTTTTGCTTAAATAAATTTTGATCTTTTTTCCCTGATATTTTGACCCTGACCTTTTTATTTTATTTTATTTTATTTTATTTTATTTTATTTTTTTGCTATTTTAACACCCCAACTGCACGGTTAATCCCTAAAAGCCATGGCAAAAAACTTTAAAAGTAGCCCGTAAATTGGCTGGTGCGTATGTGAAATCCTGAAGGATGTTTTTTCTCCAAAGTTGGAAATAAAATGGGAAAATAGCATTTCTCTCTCATGTTGCCCTTGAGGTTTTTCCATACCTTCGGAAAACACGCATTATACACACACAAAAACACACCATGTTTATTTTGTTATGAGAAAAGTAGTTTGCAGTCGGAATCTTTTTGTTTTAAATCTTATGGTAGACGTTTTGACATTGAACAAATGCCAAAGTATCAAATATATTGCAAGAAAGTATTAATTCCCCACAAAAACATTTAAAATGTAACATTTAAAATTTGTGCTGAGTTTTTTATGCACGTGAGACAAAACGTCCATTATTTAAATCCCGGGATTTTTATATCAGATAATACCCGCCACGCGTATTTTTATCCTATTTTTATCCAATCCTTTAAATTCTGATTTTCTGAGGGGGGCGGGGGGGGGGGGGGAGAAAAAAAAGTCATAATAAGGATTTATATGGTAGATGTAAAAACATTTAAAATTTGTCGTTCGTGTAATTTAATTGTTTACAAGCACTCGTTTCAGAATTCATTGAAAACGGTCGACTCTTTAAGACAAACAACGCTAACAAACCCAATCTTGATTTTAAAGAACGTTAAAAAAAATTTGCAATTCAAAAAGTTTGGATTATTAAATCGTAAAAAGATTTTAAGGCATTATAAATTTTGATAAGAGGACTCGTTAACAAAATAACCTGACTCCTCGCGAAAAATTAAAATATAAACTACGCAAAACGAGACCCTCGGGGGGGAATGCATGTCCAGAGATAGAAAAGGAAAAAAAAAACGCTACACGTATGAAAATTGGAAAATGCAGTTCATATCTGATTTCATGCGGGAAAATAAACATGATTTATAATATTAATAGAGAGGAATTAAGCAACATTTCATTAAGTATAATTTTTGTAAAACATTTTTTCGTGTAATCATTTTTTGAGCTGTCTTTTTATCTATTGATTTGTCGTGAAAAGTAATTTTGAGGGAGCCGGTAATACTAATTTATTTTTATTTTTTTAATTTACTGTTTTTTTTATATAAAAGGCATTTGGGATTTGTCCGTAAGCAACGTGCACGGAGAAAATTTTTGAAAGGCTCTATTTTCTTTTGCTAAAATTTTTTGCTTAAAGAAAATGAGTCGCTATGTCCGAAAAAAAAATTTTTTCCCTATCGTTTTTTAGCCTAATTTAGCTCAATATTTTATATTGGTTTTATAGCTCAAGTCTAAAAATTTTCCATAAAGAATTGATTTAGAAGCTTTCCTTGAAAAATTTTCGGGGCAGAAAATTTTCTTTACCAAACTCGTCGGGCTAAATGTCCGACAGAAAAAATATTTCGGATGTGGAAAAAAAAAGTTTTCTCAAAAAAAAAAAAAAAAAAAAAAAAAAAAAAAAAAAAAAAAAAAAAAAATTGTAGAGGAGAAAATTTATTTATTTTTTCTACAGAAAAAATATTTCGGATGTGGAAAATGTTGATTATTTTTAAGAAATCTTTCTTTAAGTTAGACATTAGAAGAAAAAAAAATTTTCGAATGGAAAGTGAGTCCAAGTCAGAAGTATTTCTTTTTACGATAGAAAAAATATTTCGGACATTAGCTGGAAAGCGCGAAGCAAAGACAGTACAAACAACTACTTTCATATAAAATAGTTGCCCCCAAATTTGTAGTACTGATTTTTTTTTATTGAGGTAATGTTTTTTTCATTGCTAAATAGAAACATGACGTAATAATAACAATAAAAGGAAAGCAAAAGGTAACCTTTTTTAAAAGGGAAAAAGGTAAACCATTCTTTGACGGTTTTGAAATATTTATTTTATTTTATTTTTACATTTCATGAAATAAAAAAATGAGGATGGACTGCGGTCTTAGGGTGGCTTTCGAAGGTGTTTTTTGTTAAGAGTTCTTTTTTTAAAACTAAAACAAAGCTTCGAAAAATCGGAGAGACGAAATTTATTCAGGGCGGTGTCCTACTGTACAATAATTAATTAGGGAAAGAATTGAAAATTAAAAAATTAACAAATAGGAGTGAGTTAATTTTTTAATTTTCAATTCTCTCCGTAATTATAGTATGTAAGCTTGTAAATTCGTACCCTAAAAAGCAACAACTATTTAAAATTAATTTTCCAATTTCAAAGTAACATCAATTTCAACTGACATCAAATTGGTGGATGAAATCAGGAAAAATAGTGGAAAAGTCTGAAAATTCGTGTGGAATAAATACTCATGGAATTTCCACCAATTATCCATGGTGGAATACACGTGTATAATTTCACTATTGGAACGGGATTTTAACCAACCTCACAATGAGGGTACACTTATTTCGAAAATTTTGACTTTTTTTGTACCATTAACCTTGAAAAGATAATTTGTAATTTCCAATACGTGGAAAAAAAGATTAAAATTTTTATCCTACCAGGCTAGCTTGAATGACCCCAAAATTGGACAAAATTTTCAAGAAAACCACGAGGGGAAAAAATTGATTTCTATTTCTTGAAAACAGTAAAACCAAAACACTGGAAGTGTATTTAAGGATCTGTTTTGTTTGGGTTTTAATATTTTCAAAAAATAAAAATAAATTTTTTTTTCCTCGTGGTTTTCTTGAAAATTTTGTCTAATTTTGGGGTCATTCAAACTAGCCTGGTAGGTTAAAAATTTAAATTTTTTCTCCCCACCAATTGATTAGGAAAAAACAAACATTTTCACCCAACATTTTCCTTGTCCTTTTCCATTTTCTTAATATTCAGGGGGCCCTCAGCAGAAGCAAAAAGGCATTTTTGATCAAGTTCGGTGAAAATGTTCCCAACATGTTGGGTGTACATGTTCACCGAACGCAATTTCACTTTAAATTTCATACGAAATAAAATTTCAAAAAATTTTCAAGTCCTTGCTTTCGTTAATGTCGCTTTATTAAAAAAGGCCAAAAGTTAAAAAAAATATTCAAAATATTTTAAAAAATTTTCAAAGTTAAAATTTTAATATTAAAGTAATTAAATATTAATTTTTGGTGCGAACAGACCGACACACTCACAGACATTCAGATTTCCCTAAGACCGAGAATCAAAACGTAGTCCTACGTAAAAAAAAAAACAAATAAGACGTGCAAAGTATAAAGAAAATACACGGTGACAAATTTTATGTAAAGAAAGGTCTACATAGAACTTAATTTAACTTTAAACATAAAATCGTGCTAAATCGACATATGTCTTGTCTCCATTAGTTACTTAAATGGATGGTCAGATTAAAGCAATCGTCTATTTAAATCAAGCACCGGAAGTACTGTATGTTTCCTTTTCTTTCGACAAACCTAAAACTTTTTGCATGAGCCATAATTTTTTCTGAAAATAGTTTCTCAGTAATTAAGAACCTATATACTAAGCTCTTTTTCCATTTAGTCGTTACAATTTACTAAAATTAATTTACAAAAATATAAACAAAATCCCGGAGTTCTCCATTTTGAATTAATTTTTGAATTTGGAACGGTACAGTACTTCCGGTGCTTGATTTAAATGGACGATTCTTTAATTCGATCCTCTATTTAAATCACAAGTGGAGACAAGCTAATATTATCATATAAAATTTAACATAAATTCTAAGTATCATACTTTTCTTTACTAGTGAATTATGTTAGTACTTTTTACATAAATTTTTTTAACGTGACCTGACCTTCTATTTTAAAACGACAATATGCAAACTTCAGCTTTGCAAAACCACATTTCAATTTCGTAACATTTTCAGATACCGACACTATAAAAATTTTTCCGACCTTCTTCATAGAACCTCCTAAGAATGCTCAAAAAATTACGGTAGCCTTTTTTTTTCCACCTCTCACGACATGTGGGATTTCCCAGTATGACGTTTCGAAATAATTCCGCCTCAATTACAGGAACGAAAACATGATCAATCACTCTCACTATTTTTTTTGAGAGGCGGGGGAAATATCCAAAGATTACAAAACTAGCTCACACCGAGGAAAAAAAAAAAAAAAAAGAGAATTCTTTGAACAAAAACTTTGCGCGACAAAAAGAAATAAAATTCAAGTTGCCGCTAATAAATTTTGAATCCTGACGTTTCTTACTTGCGGTGTTTTTTCGAAAAAGAAAGTTTGCTAAAAATAATGGAAGGTTATTGAAAAAAATATTAGAAAAAAATATAACCTTCCTCAAGAATTTTTTAGGTTTCCATGCAAAGCGAAGCGTCGTTCGCGGAATTTTTTCGTTTTAATTTACGATTTTATTATTTTCCCTTCCGGAATCCCTATTAAAAAAAAAAAAAAAAAAAAAAAAAAAAAAAAAGCATCTGACAAAAATAATGAAAAATAATTTTTTAATTGACTTTTCGTTCATCTTATTCTTATTTTTACAAAACAACATTTTATTTTATTTTTTTTCTAAAGAAAAACGACGATTTTTCAAGTAGGAAACCTTTCCATTTCTGTCTTATTTAAATTATTCAATAACAAGCAAAGTTTTAAGTGGAAAAATAATAAGAAATGAGTTTTTTTTTCTTTAAAAATCGAAATTCCCGGAAAATTGGTTCCTGGCTGTTTACAATTTTAGTTCCTTTATTAAAATTTCCGCGTGCGGATAAAAAAAAATTTCAACAAAAAAATAAAACTTTCTGACTTATTATAGAAAGCCTCATAATCGGGTGAGAGTGAGGGGAGGAATACGTCACGTTTTGAAAATTCTGAAAAACGCAAAATAACGCTCATAATTAAGCCTTTTTGGATATTTCGGGAGTTAGCAAAAAAATTTTCCTTCTGAACGGATGGAATTAAAGGAAGAGATTCGCGGTCGACTTCGAAAAGAGAGATTAGAAACGATTCCGATTTTCCGAAATGTCTCGATTTTAAGCCATTTGCCATGTTTAATGTCTAGCACGATTTCCCGCGCAAAACTTTTGCGACAAGGAAAAGGAAGGGACCCAGAGGGAGAGAGAGATGAGATACCGGTTTTCGCTGAAATTCGAAATTTTCAAAATCCGAAAGAGCGAGAAATACACACACACACATATATAAGGATATATACATGAGGAATATGCGTATAATCTGATTTTCTTTCATATATATCGGGGGGGAAAATTCCGATTTACGGTTTTTAATGATTTCGAATTTCTCGTGTGTGAAAATTTTTAACTTTTCCCCCGAAATTAAATTTTTTTTAATCAAAGAACGCGATTAAACTTTTTTTAAACGATAAAGTTATAAGCTTATACGTATAAGATAAGATTTAAAGGAGGTGGAGGTAAAGGGGAGAGCACGAATATAAACACCAAACGGGGAGTTGGGGGGCATAAGGAAAGAAGAAGAGAGAAAAAGTTTTTCGATATTTTCAGCAAATATCGCGGTTAAAGAATAAAAGCTAAAGGAAAAAAAAAAAGTTTTCCGCCACTCAACATAAGGATACAAAAAAGGATCTGAAGAAGGGATATAAAAAGTGAAAAAAAAAGGAAGAGTTTCTCGTTAAGCACTCTACCGAAAAGACAAACGTTTATAAATATTGTTATACGACTCCCGACTCGTACAGGGATATTAGCTATAAAGTGTAAAGAGTACGACTTTATTAAGTTGGTTTTTAATTAAATTAATTAACATACAATCCTCTTTATTATGACCTTTAAAGGACCGGAGAAAAAATCGAGACAAATCATCGAGAAAATCGTTAAACCGGATAATTTAGGGACTTTTCGTCACAGTCATGTCGCACCACATCTTTTCGTCCCAGAAATTTTGTCACAAACTAAATTCGGCACAATGCACATTTTGTCACAAGGAACAAATTGTCACAAGCAAAATTTTTTCCTAAAAATCTTGTCACAATTAATTTTGGTCGCAAGACTAATTCGCTACATGTACACTAAGTTCTACAAATGTTTTTAAATTTATTTTTTGTCAAAACAGATCTTATGTTTGATGTCAATAATATTTTGGTATCACATATGTATACGTGACAAAAAAAAACTTGGTGCCAATTTTATTGTGACGAATCTTATTTGTTACGAAAAAATTTGGACTAAACTATTGTGACGAAATTTAAAAGTGACAAAAAATATTACATGACAAAATGTCGTTGTGACAAAGAAAGGCTTGTGACGAAAGGTCCATGTGACAAAATAGTTTTGATAAATTGTCCCGTTAGGAAACCGGATATAACGATTCGGATCGCTATAGCGAATCAATAACCTAGATATAGCGGTTTTAGGAATTTTAATTGATAATTTTTTGAAAAAGAAAATGGGGTAAACTGGAGGGTTTTGAGAGAAAAATTGAATGGGGAGAAATTAGTTTCTATTTATTTCAATAAGTCTTACTTACTGAAAGGGGTCATTCAAGTATTACGTAGCGTAAGGCTGCCCTAATTTCCCTAATTTTGGAATTTCGGCGAACTCACCCCCTAACTCTTTTATAGTAACCGAAAGAAGTTTCCCTGAATTTTTTCAGATTTTTGCGACGTCGTTTAGCCATGCCCTCTGGGACCTAAAAATTTCAAAATTAAGGTAAAGACAGAAAAATAAGAAATTTTATTTTTAAGGAAAAATGGTTGTTTTCCAATCTGGATTTTTATGCAGATTATGAAAATAAAATTAGAATTTATTTATGACAAACGATGACTGTGCTAGAGGACAACAATATGAAAAATTTCGCTAAAAGTTGTGGCTAAAGCATATTTTGCTAATTTTTCTACTTATTTTGGCCTCTGTAATATATAACTTTTGACTATACTTCGTGATCAGCATAAAAACCCGAATAGGAAGCAACTATTTTTCCATAAAAATCAAATTTTTTATTTTTCGGTCTTAGCAAAAATTTCGAAATTTTTAGGTTCCCAGCGACACGACTAAACGTTATGCAAAAAATCTGGAAAAAAAATCAGGTAATCTTCTTTCGTTAGAAATAAAATCCACCGACACTACTATTAATAGTACTCGGCGGATTTTATTTCTAATTAAGTTCAGACTACTGGGCTGCGCCCCCTCTTCAAAAAAAAAAAAAAAAAAAAAAATCTTTTTTTGGTTTACTACTAGCACTCCGCGCTCGCTTAGTTATGAGGAATTTTTCTTTTCGACAAAAACAATATTTCTGACATTTAGGACTCACTCTCGAATCGTAAATGTTTCGGACAGAAAAAAAAATACGTGTCAAAACCGAACGAAAATTTTTTTTCCTCTACGCCTCCTCATTTCCTCACTTCTTTCTTCCTTCCACACTAAAATTTTTTCCTCTACAAATTTTTTTCCGACAGAAAAAAATTTTTAAATTTTCTTTTTCAGACGTAAAAAAAAAATTCGAATGGAAAGTGAGTCCTAAATGTCAGAAATATATTTTAATATTTTTTGTCGACAGAAAAAATATTTCGGACATTACGGCTCACTTCCCATTCGAAAAATTTTTTCTTCTTCTTCTAATGTTTCACTTAAAAAACATTTTCTTAAAAAAAAAAAACCAACATTTTCCACGTCCAAAATATTTTATCTGTCAGACATTTAGCCCGACCCCATTTTCTCTGGCATTTACTCCGAGGAATCTGGTAAAGAAAATTTTCTGCCCTGGGAATTTTTCAAAAAAAGCTTTTAAACCTGGGAAATTTTTTATGGAAAATTCTTAGGCTTGAGAGCTAAAACCAATAAAAATATTGAGCTAAAATTAAAAAACCGATCGAGAAATTGTTTTTTCCGGACATAGCTACTCATTTTCTTCACGCGAAAAATTTTAACAAAAAAGAAAATGGAGGCTTTCAAAAGTTTTTTTTGCATACATTGCGTACGGAAAAACCTTAAATGCCTTTTATATTATGGATAAAATAATTTGGGGGTGTGTTCGCCGAGTTTCAAAAATTCGTAAAATAAGGGACACCCTATCAGAGTGTAAAAAGAGCACAGGTTGTTTCATGACAAGATATTTATACTGTTTTCGCACGATTTTCACGAAAACGTTTTGAGCAAAGCATTTTTGCTTTTGCATTACCTTTTTCTTTTTTTTTTTTAATGACGAAAATCGACCATTTTTATCCTAACACTATTTGATACTTAACTTGGGCAACCAATTGATTTTAAAACGTACTTTTGCGACTAGGTCATCCCTTACACACCCTATAAGCCATTTACATTCTGCATCCAAAAAGCTAAAAATAAAAGTTTCGTGCAACAAACCAATGTAGCTGCACAACATAAAATTATAAAGAAAGTTCACATTTTTTTATTCCTCAGTGCATAGTTACCTAAAGATTCAATTTTCCTAACATTTCAGTTATAGAAAAAAAAAAAAAAGGAACGTCAACCTCACATCAAACGAACAAAAGAAAAATGAACCTCAAAAAGATGTGCTCGCGATCTAAAAAAATAAAAATAAAATAAAAAAAGGTTCAACAAAAAAAAGAAGGAGAAAAAAAAGAAATGGATGGAATATATTACGACTACAATGTCACAGAATCTACAACGGGAGGAAACTCGACTTTTTCGGAAATAATACGTTTCCTCGAGTACGTTCAGTTCTACTACACTCCGTTCCTTGTGGCTTCCGGAAGCATTGGGAATTGGCTATCGGTTATCGTGTTCTTCAGCACGAAACTCCGAAAACTTTCCTCGAGTTACTACCTCGCGGCTTTAGCGCTAAGCGACACGGGTTTCCTCCTCGCGCATTTTATGACGTGGCTCAACATGATAGAAATTAAATACTTTAACACTCCCGTGGTTTGCGAGGTGTCCATCTACGTAAGCAGCGTTTGCAGTTTCTTAAGCGTGTATTTCATCGTTGCTTTCACCGTGGAACGTTTCATAGCCGTGCGATATCCCCTTAAACGTCCGTCCATGTGCACGATAAAACGTGCGAAAATCGTTCTTTTGAGTTTGACTTTGTTAGCGTTGATTTCGTACATTCCGATGTTTATAATCGCGGGTGTGGAAGAAAGAATTTTGGAAAACAGGACGGTGCCCTATTGCGATGTGAGAGAGGATTACAAAGACTTTAGTCATATAATAAACATTATTGACTCGTTTGTGGTGCTGATAATTCCATTCTCAGCCATTTGCATTATTAACATTTGCATATGTTACACCGTTTGGAAATTAGCCAGGATACGACGGACTATGACGAACAACGCTTCGAGTACTACGAGGACTGTCAACGGGATTCACAGGCCGACGATAAGGACGGCCGCTGCATCCTGCATGCGGAATCAAAGCTCTCAAACCAAAGTGACCAAAATGTTGTTGGTCGTGTCGACGGTGTTCCTCATTCTTAATTTACCTTCGTACATATTCAGGGCGAGAAGTTACTTCGCTGAGGTGAGTAAACATGAAACATCATTTTTTCTTTCCGTAATATCTACAGAGCGTGATTTAATCATATCGAATGTACAATAGTGTAGATGAATGGTAAATCAATATTTTCCATTAGGTGCCTATTTTTTCAAATGTTTCACAAAAATGATGTTATTAATAAAACATAAAATAGATCAAGCCAAAGCCTTTTAAAAAAAATATCATCAAAAAATGAAAAACAATCGCTGATAATTTGGAAAATGGAAGCCAAAATTAGAGCGTCCCTTGTTTTGGCAATTTTCGGAACTTTAAGCTCAAGTCGCCACGCTTTCCCGTCTAGTGAAAAATTTTGAAAAAAATCGGGTTTGTCAGCACACCTAGGAGAACCACTTAGGGGGTAAGCATAGCAAATTTACGACGGATTGTTGTATGCAACATGTTATACCAACATGTATGTTATGCAACATGTTATACCAACATGGTATGGGATGTTCTACCAACATGTTGGTCCAACATTCCATAGTGAATTTGCACCCCTTGGGTGCAAATGAAGCTTAAAAAAATGGTCCTTGGGTTTCCAATAATTTGGAAAATTTGCTAAAACTTGCATATGAATTTTCATTGTTCTTCTTACATTTCCGATCACAATTGAAATCTTTTGTAAAGCTTATGGCCTTTCGCATTGTAAGATCGACTGCTCCGAAGAACAAGTACCTATTTTTTTTTTAGCCGTACAAAAAGTACCTATCTTTTTTTGGACAGTTGAAAAACTACCTATCTTTTTTTTGACGACTTATAAACAATCTATTTAAATGGTCATTGTTATATACGATAGATCCTTTTTGCACTAACAAAAAAAAAATAGGTAGTTTTTCAACTGTCCAAAAAAAGATAGGTACTTTTTGTACGGCTAAAAAAAAAATAGGTACTTGTTCTTCGGAGCAGTCGAGATGACATTACTTCTTTAAAAATATTGAAAAATAAAATCGTCTTCCAGGAAAAAGTCTAAGGGTGCAAATTCACTATGAAATGTTGGATCAACATGTTGGTATAACACGTTGGGCGAACATGTTGTACCAACTTGTTCCAACATGTTTGGCAAACGAGCGAATCGATTATTGCAGAATTTACTTCTAAGGTGCAAATTCACTATGGAATGTTGAACCAACGTGTTGTACCAACTTGTTGGACCAACATTTTAGACTAGTTTTGGCGTAGGAGTAAATTTTGCAATAGTCGATTCCTTCGTTTGTCAAACGTGTTGGTAAAAGTTCGTCCAACATTCCAACAAGTTGGTATAACATGTTTGTCCAACTTGTTGTACCAAAATGTTTGACAAGCGAAGGAATCGACTATTGCCGAATTTACTCCTACGCCAAAATTAGTGTAAAATGTTGGTACAACAAGGTGGTGGTACAACAAGTTGGACCAACATGTTGTACCAACTTGCTGGACCAACATTCCACACTAATTTCGGCGTAGGAGTAAATTTTGCAAAATTCGATTCGTTGGTTTGTCAAACATGTTGGTACAACAAGTTAGAACAACATGTTTGTTTAACTTGTGGTACCAACATGTGATACCAACTTGTAGTACCAATTTGTTGGACCAACATTCCACACTAATTTTGGCGTAGGAGTGAATTCGGCAATAGTCGATTCGTTCGCTTGCCAAACATGTTGGTAAAAGTTCGTCCAACATTCCAACAAGTTGGTATAACATGTTTGTCCAACTTGTTGTACCAAAATGTTTGACAAGCGAAGGAATCGACTATTGCCGAATTTACTCCTACGCCAAAATTAGTGTAAAATGTTGGTACAACAAGGTGGTGGTACAACAAGTTGGACCAACATGTTGTACCAACTTGCTGGACCAACATTCCACACTAATTTCGGCGTAGGAGTAAATTTTGCAAAATTCGATTCGTTGGTTTGTCAAACATGTTGGTACAACAAGTTAGAACAACATGTTTGTTTAACTTGTGGTACCAACATGTGATACCAACTTGTAGTACCAATTTGTTGGACCAACATTCCACACTAATTTTGGCGTAGGAGTGAATTCGGCAATAGTCGATTCGTTCGCTTGCCAAACATGTTGGTACAACAAGTTCGTCCAAAACTCCAACAAGTTGGTATAACATGTTGGTCCAACATTCCATAGTGAATTTGCACCCTAATGACTTCAATCTCCTTAAATTCACTATGGAATGTTGCACCAACATGTTGGTCCAAGATTCCAAAGTAAATTTTGCACTTTTAGCAACTTTAAGCTTCTTGTAAAAGTTACGTTTCTTGAAATTTTACAAGAAATTTTTTAAGTCCTTGTTTTCGTTCATTTCGCCTAATTTTACTATTAATTAAGGCCAAAAGTTTAAAAAAAAATAGCCAAAATACTATTTAAAATTTTCAAAGTTAAAATTTTAATATTAAAATAATTAAATATTAATTTTTGGTGAGAACAGACCGACAAACACCCGAACAGACAGATTTCCCCAGGACCGAGCCCCAAGACGTAGTCCTACGTCAAAAAAAAAAAAAAAAAAAAAAAATCCGTTCGTAATTCGCAGAAGCGTAAATACCGTGTAACGTGACACTGCGAGACACCAAACCGATTAAAAACACGAAAGCACTAAGTATAAATTTGGGATCCTCATTTTTTTTCTCCCTTTGTAATTAAAGTGTCTAATTTGATACCGCACCATTATCCTCTCCCAAAGACAAAAGTCACGGAGCTCTTTTTTAAAACCTTTAGGAAACGCAGCTTTTTACGGGAAAAAAAATTCTTTCTTTGAAAAGTCCGCAGTTGAACAGGAAAAAGAACTCATTCCATACCACAAAATCTTCTCATAAAGCCACGTTGACTTTGGAAGGATCATGTCGTTCAAAATCGGTATTATCGGAAGAAAAAAAAAAAAAAACTAAAGCACTTTCCAATATTGCTTTTCTTTCCTTTAAAAACGGAAAGATTTTAAGCCAACTTAAAATCTTCCGGGTTTTTCTCTTCTATAAACTTTTTTTATTCCGATAATTTTCTATTTTTTTTTTTTTTTTTTTTTTTAACTTTAAAAATACAATCAATTTGAAAGCGGTGATTCAAGTTTTAGCATTAATAACTCGATTTTTTGGACTTGCTTCAAATATTTTTTTTTTTTTTTTTTTTTTTTTTAGCGGAATCATAAAACAAGTAATACGTTCATCGTTTTTCACGTTAAACGCTCTCACAATATTTCAGTATTGGCAAAAATTATGATATCGTATATACATGGCAAAAAAAAAAAAAAAAAAAAAAAAAAAAAAAAATTAAATCTCGTGAAGAATTAAAAAGTAGTTACAGTGTTAAAAGATTTTATAAGATTTCCATTAAGAAAGTAAACGGAGAAAAATATGTAGAGGTTTGTTTATGTTTTTATGAAATTTTCGTGAAAGTTAGAATTTCCGGTGAACGCTTTTCCGAAATGATAAAAGTTTTTAATTGTATAACCGCAAAGAAAAGATAAATGATGTTTTTTCGAGAAAGGGAAAATTTGCTTCAGAAAGATAGGAAAGAGTATCGAAGATTCGCTTTAGGAACATTAATTATAAAGTAAATAAAATGAATCAATTGAATTAATTTCAGTGGGGGTCGGTTTTTCGCTGAAACTCGCGTAAGGCATTTTTGAGGGAAAGGCGAATAATTTTTATTTGTAACGATAATTGCGTTTGAGGTTATAATTTTATTTATATTAGGAGTGAGAAAAACGAAGTAGTTTAGGAGGATTAAAGTTTTAACGCTCTGGCAATTTTTTTTTTTTTTATGTTGATCGGAAGCATGCATAATAGGGTGTCCCTTATTTTCGCAATTTGTACCAACATATTGGTCCAACATTCCACACCATAAATAAAATGTTCACTACATTTTTTAATTTTGTCTTTTTTCCTTTAGCCAAGAATACGACCTAAAGCATTGTTTAAATATGTATTAAAATTTTAACTTTGAAGACTTTAATTAAAATTGTGACTAATTTTTTTTTTCAACTTTTGACGTTTTTTATCGAAAATTTTGAAGTTTTTTTCGTGCCAGGAAAGAAAATAAAATTTTCATCACACGGTACTGAAAAGTCCACTTTTCAGTCCTAGGCAGTTTATTTACAGACTATTTTACGCCGTACCTTGTGATAAAAAATATCTTTCAATGCAAGAAATGCAAACTACTTGCCCGTCTCGACCTATTTAAGGCCCTCGCCTTCGGCTCGGGCTTAAAACTCGGTCTCGACGGGCAATTTTGTCGTTTGCAGTCCTTGTATTGAAAAATACTATTTATCAAAGGGTGCAAATTCACTATTCGAATGTTAAACACACATGTTGGTACAACAAGTTGGACAAATATATATTGTCCAACTTGTTGGAATGATGACGAACTCGTTGTATTAACATGTTTGAAGGTGCAAATTCACTATGAAATGTTGAACCAACATGTTGGTACCACATTGGACAACCATGTTGTACCAACTTGTTGCACCAACCTGTTTGACAAACGAACGAATCGACTATTGCAGAATTTACTCCTACATCGAAATTAGTGTGGAATGTTGGTCCAACAAGTTGATGCAACAAGTTGGTGCAACAAGTTATTAGGGCCAACATGTTGGTCTAACTTGTTGTACCAACATGTTGGTCTAATTTGTTTTACCAACATGATGGTCTAACTTGTTGGTCCAACATTCCATAGTGAATTTGCACCCTGATAAGCGAACGAATCAACTCGACTATTGCAGAAAATACTTCTGGGGTGCAAATTCACTACGGAATGTTGGACCAACATGTTGGTAAAACAAATTGGACAAACATGTTTATATACCAACTTGTTGGAATGTTGACGAACTCGTTGTATTAACATGTTTGAAGGTGCAAATTCACTATGAAATGTTGGACCAACATGTTGGTACCACATTGGACAACCATGTTGTACCAACTTGTTGCACCAACCTGTTTGACAAACGAACGAATCGACTATTGCAGAATTTACTCCTACATCGAAATTAGTGTGGAATGTTGGTCCAACAAGTTGGTGCAACAAGTTATTAGGGCCAACATGTTGGTCTAACTTGTTGTACCAACATGTTGGTCTAATTTGTTGTACCAACATGATGGTCTAACTTGTTGGTCCAACATTCCATAGTGAATTTGCACCCTGATAAGCGAACGAATCAACTCGACTATTGCAGAAAATACTTCTGGGGTGCAAATTCACTACGGAATGTTGGACCAACATGTTGGTAAAACAAATTCGACAAACATGTTTATATACCAACTTGTTGGAATGTTGGGCGAACTTGTTGCACCAACATGTTTGACAAGCAAACGAATCGACTATTGCAGAATTTACTCCAAGGGTGCAAATTCACTATGGAATGTTGGACCAACATGTTGGTGCAACAAGTTAAACCAACATGTTGTACCAGCATTCCTCACTAATTTCGACATAGGGGTAAATTCTGCAATAGTAGATTCGTTCGTTTGTCGAACAAGTTGGTACAACATGTTTGTCCAATTTGTTGTACCAACATGTTGGTCCAACATTCCGTAATAAATTTGCACCCCTACTCTAAAATTAGTGTAGAATATTGGTCCAACAAGTTGGTACAACACGTTGGTTTAACTTGTACCAACATGTTGGTCCAACATTCGATGGTGAATTTGCACCCAAAATTCGAATTTTTTAACCAAAAACTAGCAAAAAAAATGCCTTAAAATTTTTAAACCGTTTCATTGTTTAAATTTTAGCAATATTAGGACAGTACCCCAAAGACGAAGTCCTACGTAGGGATACGCCCCCATATCCCAGTCTGATTTTTTTCTCCCCCCCCCCCCCCCCCCCCCCCCCCCCCCCCGTTAGTTTTACCTTGTGAACCTGCGGAGGGATTGAATTAATTCAGTTTTAAGTGTACCACTGCACCTTCACAAAAACCGACTCAAAAAGTGTGCACTTTAAGGAAAATATATTTCGGTTAAATTACTTTTCCGATTCTTTGCTTAAACATTTCTCTAGCAAGGAAAGCAAATATTTAAAAAAAAGAAAAGTAAAGGAAGCATCTTGAAACTTTTCAAATACTCCAAATGCATAACGTTAACTTTATCCGAAAAAAATTCTCGCAGATACTTTTCACTCGAAAGCTCGGGAAGGACGAACATCTCGACATTCCAAGACTTATAAAAAAAAAGAAAAAAAATTCGTTTAAAATTATCGAGCTTTTATCACGAGGCATTCAGTCGATTAAACTGTACGAAAACAACGAGATAAGAACGAGGCGGGAAAACATCACGTTCTAAAAATGAATTTCTGAAGTGTCGAACCGTTCGATATTCTTCCTCCTTTTCAGGATTCTTCGATCTCTCTCCGCTTAAAAGAATTCAACTTGCTTTCGCACCCTGCTTTTCAGGGAACGTGATTCGAATAATGTAACCTTATTAAAAAAAAAAAAAAAAAATCTCGAAAGTGAAAAAAACGTGATAGAATGAGTCGTCCATTGTTGACATGTTTCAATTCAATGATCAACGACTTCGGATCCGATTGACACGTAATTAGAAAAAAAAAATGCTCCTTCCGACCTGAGTAAAAATTAAAATGGAAATCGAAAAAAAAAAAAAAAAAATCCCCCTGAAAAGCGTAACTTTTAAGGAGAGAAACCAGGTTTTTTTTCTCCCCGGAAGACCCCAAAAGCTGTTATAACAGGTAATGGCCCCGTTCAGCCGCAGATGCCTATATATGCAAGACAAAGGATCGGTTTTCATCGTTTTGATTTTGTATCAAGCGTTTCAACAAACCAGTACATATAGCAATTTGTTTCTTAATTGGATTTCCCGCTTTCAAGTTCCCTCGCCGAGAGAACCTCACTTTTGCCCCGTTTTACCCTATTTTCTCCTTTCCTACCGGATTTTCCGAAACATCGCGTGTTCCGCATGTTGTCCTTGTTTCCACCGACATAAAGCCAATCATCATCATTTAACGTCGCTTCCATGATTTCAAATGTCGGGTCCGTCATTTCAGCACTAAAAATCCTCTTACTCCTCGCATTTTTTTTTTCTTTTGTTTTTGTTTTCCTCCCGTGGATTATCTATCTGTGGACATATATATAAACGTCTAAAACCGAATCTAAATGACGCAAAATGATAGTTTCTGATGTGTTTCTGATGTCTCAAATGATGTGAAGTGTTTCTGATGTCTCAAATCGCGAAAAAAAATAAAGGAAATAAATTCGGTTTTCGGGAATGCCCCGGTTTTCCGGAAAATCGCAAAAAACCCAAGAATGAACGTAGTTTCTAATGAATTTTGACAGTACGTGTGAGAAAACCACTTCTAGGTGAGATAAAATGACTTGTGTGACGTATATTTCTGATGACCAAAATCGGGTTGAAGACAACCAAAGTAAATCTAGGTTTCTCCTTTTTCCCTGAAAATTGGGAAATCCGTATTTTTATATCAACTTATGACCATATTGGAAAGTTGACTTTTGGATGGGACAAGTGACCACTTTTCTGCTGTTATCTAACTCCTATGTGGGCACCAGGGAAAACAAAATAAAATAATTTTTTCAATTCAGTCGGCTGAATTAGGAGGTTTGGCCAATTTCGTAATTTTGTCAACAAATTCTTTGAATTTTAATATTTTTCTGGAATCTGAGTAGGATTTGGGGACTTTCTCCTCACACGAAAAACTGGCATTAAACGTGGCATTGTTGACCACGTAGTAAACGGCAAGCTGAATTTCCTTCAAAATTTAATGATCATACTGACTACATGACCGACGTTATATCAACAATTGCAAAACACTTTTCCAAGGGTTTACGTTCGGGAGGTTTGAGGGCCGAGCCCGACTCTTCTATTTGGGGTTTGTCCGTACGCAACGTGCGTGGAGAAAATTTTTGAACGGCTCCGCTTTCTTCTTCGTTAAAATTTTTCGCGCGGAGAGAATGAGTCGCCATGTCCAAAAAAAAATATTTTCGCGATCGTTTTTTTAATTTTGGCGTTGGTGACTTCATCACAGGAGCGATGGCCACATCGCGATGTGGAATTAAAGTTGGTAATATTGAAGTTGGCAGTTGGTATTGGCAGGTTTTGCAACGTACACGATTGTTGTAATTGTCTACTCAATAATAGAATTCAACTTGCGTCAATTAAAGTGGAAAAATGATGCAGCAGAAAGTAGGCATTTGTTCTTCAGTTAATTCTGAACTGTGGTTTAATTTTTTTTTCTTCTTTTTTAAAGATATGTTTGACGTTTGGATCAAACAGTATCGTAAATCTCGATTATCGCCAATGGCGCATATTTCCTGTAATATGCAGTAAATTCAGAATTATGTCTTTCAACCTTATTGACGACGAAAATGTACTCCAAAAGGGGGATTATATTCCTTTGCATGTCTACCAACAAGATTTTTCGAACATATGTTCGAAAAGTTTCGATGATGTTCGCAATGTTTGATGATGTTTGACGTTAGTTTTGGGGTTGTATTATAGTTTTTACGTAATGGGAAAATACATATATCATCGGCCGAGTACCCATATTAATATAATACAACTCCAAAAATAACGTAAAACATCATCAGACATTTCGAACATCATCGAAACTCTTCGAACATGTTCGAAAAGTGTAAACACTTTCATCGAGAAAAAATTTTTGAAACTCTTCGAACAAAAATTTTCGTGTAATGTAACCAACGCCTTTAGCTCAAGCCTAAAAAATTTCCTAGATTTAGAAGCTTTCGCGCTATGCACAAAAAAGAGGTATGTGATGCATGCGTGGATATTTTCCAAGCCGCTTGCCATGTTCACTTGGGAACTGAATTTTAATTAATTTCTAAATACCAAACACACCATGTTATGTTTGGTGAAAAATATAAGGTGGTGTTTGGTGAAATAAAATAAAAATTCCCAGGGCAGAAAATTTTCTTTACCGAATTCCTCGAGTCAAATTTTTCACTTAAAGACGATTTTCTTTAAAAAATCCACATTTTCCACGTCCAAAATATTTTTTCTGCAGAAAAAAAAAATTCAAATGGGAAGTGAGCCCTAAAAGTCCTGACGGGAAAAAATATTAGTTTTTTTTTCCGACAGACAAAATATTTCGGATGTGGAAAATGTGGATTATTTTAAATGTTTTTCTGGAAAAAAAAAAAAAAAATTGTATAGGAAAACATTTTTGGAGTGCAAGTTCACTATGTAATGTTGAACCAACATGTTGATGCAACAAGTTGGACCAACATGTTGTACCAACTTGTTGTTGTAATAACTTGGACCAACATTCCCCACTAATTTTGGCGTAGGAGTAAATTCTGCAATAGTCGATTCGTTCGCTTATCAAACATGTTGGTACAACAAGTACGTCCAACATTCCAACAAGTTGGTATAACATGTTTGTCCAACTTCTTGTACCAACATGTTTGACAAGCGAAGGAATCGACTGTTGCAAAATTTACTCCTACGCCAAAGTTAGTGTTAAATGTTGGTCCAACCAGTTGGTACAACATGTTGGTCAAACTTGTTTATCAACATGTTGGTTCAACATTCCATAGTGAATTTTCACCAGGGGTCCGAAGCTGGTGCCGGTGCCGGTGCCGGTGCTAGCATATATTTAAGTTTCGCTTTGGTCGGTGCCGGTGCTGGTGCCGGTGCCGATACATTTATTTCGAATCTCGGTTCCGATTCCGGTGCCAATGTAATTATTTACGGACATCTGGTGCCGGTGCCGGTGCCGGTGCCGATGTAATTTTTTACGGACCATCCGCGGTACCGGTGCCGGTGCCGATTTCAATCCGGCAGTGAAATAATTTTTAAAATGTTATTTCGTTATTGTTATTGTTATTATTATTATTTTTTTTGTTTTTCTCCTCCCCCATCCCTTGGGTACTTACGAAATACTTGAACGACCCCCAATGTTTATGATTTTTTTTTTTTAATTTTTCTGTTTTAACTACATATTTTTTTCAAAATAAACCGATTGAAGTAACTTTCTATTTAAGACACAATGACGTATATAAAACTTTTTATTTCTCACAATTAGTAAATACCCATTTTTTTCGAATATTTTTTCTCGGGGGAAAATACGTTATATGCTATAATACGCTGATGCCAGCCTCCATGCTAGCACCAAAGATTTTTCAAAACCGGTTCTGGTGCCAGCACCAAAGATATTACAATGCTGGTGCCGGTGCCGGTGCCGGCACCAAAGATTTTACGAATCCAGTGCCGGTGCCGGTGCCAGCACCAACGAAAAAAAAAATAAAATTAAAAAAAATTCCGATGCCGATGCCGATTTTATTTTAAAAAAATTTCTGGTGCTGGTGCTAGCACCGGCACCACCGAAAATCGTAAGCTTCGGACCCCTGATTTTCACCCTTGGAAGAAAAAAAAATTTGTAGAGGAAAACATTTTTGGAAGAAAAACAAAAAAATTGTAGAGGAAAACATTTTTGGAAGAAGAACAAAAAAATTGTAGAGGAAAACATTTTTGGAAGAAAAACAAAAAAATTGTAGAGGAAAACATTTTTGGAAGAAGAAAAAAAAATTTCGAATGGAAAGTGAGTTGTAAAAGCCCTGACCAAAAAATATTTAAAACAAGTTTTTTTTACATAAAAAAAAAAAAAAAAAAAAAAAAAAAAAAAAAAAAAAAAATTGAACCTGAAGTGAGTCTTAGGCACTTTGTTGGCTAGACAAAACCGGCCGGTTCACCGTCCGGTTTTTTTAAAAAAAAAGTTTTTTTAATTAATATTTGTAATCGCTAATATTGCATTAAATGGGGCGAAACTTATACCAAATTGTTCCTTTTTATTAGAAGTCGAATATATATTTTAAAAATGTCGGTAAGCTTAAATTTAGTAAATATTCGCAAAATTTAATGTTATTTACATAAAAAACAAAATGGCCGATGTAAAAAAACATAAACAATCGGTTCATTTTGCGAATATTGACGTAATTTAAGCTTACCGACATATTTAACATGTATATTCGACTTCTCCTAATAATAAGGAACAATTTGGTATAAGTTTCGCCCCATTTAATGCAATATTAACGTTTAAAAATATTAATTAAAAAAACTTTTTTTTTTTAAAACCGGACGGTGAACCGGCCGGTTTTGTCTAGACAACGAAGTGCCTTAATGTCCAAAATGTCAGAAATATTTTTTCTGTCATTTTCATGTTCATCAAATATTTTTTCGACGAAAGACAGAAATATTTAAATTTAAATTTAAATAATTAGATTTTATAAAGCGCGAAGCAAAGCGAACGCAGAGAAGCTAGTAATTAAAAAAATCGAGAAAAGGAGCAATATCACACAGATTGGGGTTCAAGGAGGAAGTTCCCAAATTCAACTTAGATTCCAGAAAAATATAAAAATTCCAAGAATTTTTTGGCAAAATTACGAAATCGGCCTAAAACGTCTGATTCAGCTGACTGAATTCAAAAAATTCTATTATTTACCATCGATTTATCGACGGGCGACCACTAGTATGAAATAATTTCAAACATTATAAAAAAGGAAAAAAAAAAAGGAAAACCGCAAAATCTTAAAACCTTTTTTATCGCTTTCTCCCACTTTCCTGAAGTAACAAGATAACAAATATAAAGTATTCGTAATTATGGTTTTAAGGGGGAAAAACAAAAATCGGCGAAGTCGTTTTGCTATCGATTTCCCGGACTAAACACCACCTCAAGAAAATTAAGAAAAAAAAAAAAAAAAAAAAAAAAAGGATGAAAGAAAAAAAAAACAGAAAACAACCTTTAAAACCTTTTTATTGCTTTCAGCCACGACTCCTTAAAAGCTACTCAATAAATAATCCTGGAATCACGCATCAACCAACCGGCTTATTTCTTTTTTCTTATATATTGAAATCTGCTTCCACGCTTTTCGTTTGAAATCATATGTTCCCAACACCCCGGCTATTAATCTTCCCCGGGAATCCACTGGAAGAAACCGAAAAGGGGAGTCGTAAATCATCCTTGCGTCTAACTCCACGGTTTAATATTAAGTGTTAGGTGCAAGTGTGTAAACTACGTGCACGATAGGATTATCAAAATGTGCTAATAAACGATAATAAATGATACGAGTGAAAATGCATGAGGCCGGAAAAAACAGAGAGAGAAAGAGATATTATAAACCGACTCCGAAATGCGAGAAAACCCGCTTTATTGATGATGCGAGTTCCCTTTTTTACGACTTAATATACGAATCAATGACCATGTATGATTAGTTGCTAAAATAAACAAATTATACAAAATTGTTTACATATTCCCGACTTTGTGATTTCCTAAACTTTATAATTAAATGATTTTTTTTTTCATAATCACGCGCCTCTGTAATGCGATTAAAAGTCTAAAACTTTTCCGATGTTTTTTTTTTTTTTTTTTTTTTTTTACTGCAAAATAAGTTACGGTTTAAAATATTTGACATGGTTTATTGGGAAATGCGTTTAACGTCATGTACGGCTCCAGGGCCAAGGACAGGATGGGGGTAACCACAACGCGTCAAGCGAAGTTTCCCCGCAAGATGTAGTTTATAAAGCGAAGAATTTCAAATAATGACTATTTCAGGGGAAACGTATTAAGAATATGGCGTAAGGAGTTTCGACATCGGAACCATATGGCAGGTATCGATCGGAAAGGAATTTTGCCGGAAAATTGAGCGCGTGGGAACTTGATAAGCTCGTGAAAAGGATACATAGGATTTTCGAAACACAAAAGAGACGGTAGGCGTCTAGAGGAAACGGTAATGGAGTAAATTCGAACTATTTAGAAAGTAGAAAATTAACATAAATCGTGAGAAGATTCGATGACCTTTATAAAGCTGCGGAGATTGATAAAAACAAATAAACGATTTTGTGATCAGAGAAAAAAATGTCAACAGTTGAAAGCATTATTCTTCTCAAGTTAAGGAACGAAGAAAGAAAAGCAATAACGAACGACGAGGTGTTTAGTCTAGTTATTAACGTGCTCGGGATTATAAACAAAGAGAATAAGGGGACTGAAAGGCGATAAATTACAACGAAAGAAAATCAGCAGTAGGAAAATTCAAAGTGATCAACAAAGTTAGAAATTTTAAGCAAGGTTGTTAATCCATAAACTTGAAAATGAATGAAGAAAATCGCTGAGTTTCCCCCTTCAAAAATTAAGATTTTGATAATTAGATTAAATAAGTCAAAGCGAAAGCCACATATTCCATACTTTACTCCAATTAAGCTCCAATCTCGGGTTTTGCAAATATTTCGATGACTGAAAAGGGTTTGAAAATAAACGCTCATCGCACTCGAAAGAAATAAACAAGAAAAAAAAAAAGAAGGGAAACGAAGACGATCGCGTTGGAAACTTTTAACGTAGCGAATCGCATTTCAAAAAGAATACAGTAAAACAGGATGATTTGAGACTAGGGTTAATTCCTGACGAAAAATTTTTGTTCGCCTGAGGTCAACTGACGTTGATCCGCCATTCATATGATTGGAGATAGTCTGTTTTCATTGTGTTGAAAGTGACGTTCACCAGCTCACGCCTGTCTGAACTTGTGGTCACGTGATTTTGAAGAACAGCGTCAAAACAAACTATCTCCGATGATATTTATATGGAGATAAGACCTCCAGACGTCCAGAACATAAAAAGACTTAGCTTAGGGTGGCCCAAAAAAAATCTGATTTTCGTTTTCTAGCAAAAATTTAGTTCTTTAGGGTCTTGGAACACTTTTGAATTTTTTTCAGATTTTTTTCAGATTTTTAAAAAAATGTTTAGAGATGGCGCCCGAATTTTTTTACGTTTTTTTTACTTTTCGCACTTTTATTTTGATCAAGTTTCAAGAATTCGCAGGGAAAAAAAATTTGATGACCAAAAAAATTGATCTTTTTAGCGTATAATCCTTGTGTATTGATGTATCCAGAAAAAATTTCATTTTGCAGAAAAATGAGGCCTTATGGGTGTTTTATGGCTTATTTCGGCGGAAACGGTTTTTTTTTGTATCTGGCCAGTCCCAAAAGTTAAGAAAATTTCAAGATAGCCAAAATGACCCAAAATAACGTAGATTCATCGCCTTTGATCTAATTTTTGGAGAAAAATTTTGAAAGCAGACGAATTTCAACAAAAAACAATAGGCAAAAGTAAAAAAAATTAAGCTTGAAAAACTCAAGTTAAGACAACACTTCAAGAATTGACAAAAAAAGATCAAGAAAAGAAATGCTTGGGTCCCTAATATTTAAATAAAAGAGCAAGATTTATTTGATTAAAATGCAGAAAAATGGCTCCTTTACTCAAAAAATATACAATTTTTTTTTGTAATTTATAAACAAATAATTCATAACAATTTTTGTAGTTTATAAATAAATAATTTATAAACAAGAATTGATTATACAAAATTTCTGTAGAATTCCGGAGGCTTTTTTAGTTAAAAAAAAATCAAAAACTTTCTGCTGGTTTACATATTTCATTATTTTGCAAAAATCACAAGACAAGACAAGCCGACATTTTGTGTTGTTTTTAGAAGCTCAAGAAAAAAAAAAAAAAAAAAAAAAAAAAAACACTATCAAATTGAAAAACTTTGTTGTTTGTTGTGCTGTTTTATCTTGTGTCCATCCCAAAAAAGTTTCTGAAATGGGTTAAAGACGAAGCCGAATGCAAATTCGGATATTTCGACCAAAGTCACCCCAATGTATGGTATGTCTTTCAGTTTAAGGAAAAAAAATATTTTTCATATTCCATTTACAAGTTTAAAAGAATTTCTCAATGCCAAACCGGCAGAGAAATGATTTCTTTAAACTGTCATTATTTGTGTAGAAATTTTATTTCAAATAGAATTTCGTGTTTGGAATATCTAAAAGTGATATTCCTTTAAAGGTCCCCGTTCGTTGGCAATACGTCAGTTTATGTACCAAAAATGCATGAAAAAAGGACAAGAAAAACATGAAAAAATTTTCAAGACGCATCAAATTTACGTCAAAACGCATTGAAAATACACCAAAAAAAAAAAAAAAAAAAAAAAAACACATCTAAAAACGCGCCAAAAACTCATGCGTAGAAAACTGCGCAAAACTTGCGTATATTTCTGCATCTTTAACTTTCCTGCCGCAGTTTATTTATTAAAAATAAGCAAGCAGACATTTTGATCCCTTTTTTATGGCAATGAATTTGGTGACAGGGATCCTTCTAGTAATACGCAGTTAAAAGTGCAGTTAAAGACGCCAATTTAGCGTAGTTTTTGACGCTCTTCCAAATACACGCATTGCCAACGAACGAGAACCTTTACAAAAATTGGGTAGGAATAAACGATGCTACTTCTAATAAATTTCTCTGTATACCCATACTTATAACATTGTTGATTAAACGTGTTCAACAATGTAGCGAAAAGTGTAAATTGAAATGTTATTCTAACATTTTTTTTTTTATCGAATAAACGTGACCGTCATTCGATTACAGCTTCCTAATTTGCATTATCAACCGTTTTTTTTTCAACAAACGCCTCGGAAAATTGAAATCGGAAAAAAAGAAAAAAAAGAAAAAAAAAAAAAAAAAAAAAAAAAAGGAACGCAAGATTGATATTTGAAACGGTCTCCTACTCACAATTATTATCCGATTTGGATTTGATCACCTGAATTTTTTATGCTACAGCAATTTTTTTTAAAAATTAATCAGAATAGGCAAGGTGTAGGGGGCCCGTTAAATACCGTTTTGACGAATTTTTTTCGGCCCCCCCCCCCCAAAATCGATTCCAAATAATTCAAAAAGTCTAAATCTAAAATATATTTTTTTTATCTCAACCGGAACCCGTGTCCCAAGGCACTTGTTTTTTCCCATATAAAAAGCACGGTAAAATGTCATTATTTCGGATTAATTTTTTTTCCGACGGTTATAATGACCCAAAAAATTTTTATTTTTTGCATACAAGCTCCTTAAATGTGTAGCTACCTCCGTATTTTTTCCCATCCCCCCAGAACAATATTTCAGACCTCCAGGTGGGGTCGGATTTTGCCAATTTGCCATTTTTGGCAAATTTTACCCCCTCCTGGGGAGCGGAAATATTGTTCTGGGAGGATGGGAAAAAATACGGAGGTAGCTACACATCTAAGGAGCGTGTATGCAAAAAATAAAATTTTTGGGATCATTATAACCGTCCGAAAAAAAATTAATCCGAAATAATGACATTTTACCGTGCTTTTTATATGGGAAAAAACAAGTGCCTTGGGACACGGGTTTCCGGTTGAGATAAAAAAAAATATTTTAGATTTAGACTTTTTGAATTATTTGGAATCGATTTGGGGGGTGGCCCGAAAAAAATTCGTCAACACGGTATTCAACGGGTACCCTAGTGAAACACTCTGGGGAAAAAACTAAAATATTTCATGTCCTAAGTATGATGTGCTCTGTGGTATTTTTCTGTTTACAATGGAACAAAGTAAACGTAGAAATGGAAATCGACCAAAAATATGACAGGAAAAATCATGCCTCTTTGCGAATTTTATATGCGAGGAAGAAAAATCGCTGGGTCAGTATTACAAGGTTGTATCTGCAGTGTTCGACTTCACACTAGTTCCTTATGTTTAACCCCCATAGCCCTCACTTCTACTCGTATGAATATTTGCGTTCACCAATTCTATTTTGATTCAGTGAGTGAAGCAGTAGAAAGTAAAAATGGTTTTGAGAGTTCCAGCAGTACCCAATCACGCACTCTTGAAAAGGGGTTTAGGAAACCGTTTAAAGACTGAAATTTGGTTCCATCACCTCCCTGCAAGATGTACGGTAACCATCACCGTAACGCTGTCGGATGGAACAAGTCAAAAGTTAACGGCAAACGGAAGAAACGCGAAAAATGCATTAAAGACTGCGTCAAATGGCGCGATTCTTTTCGCGCTGGGATACATCTAAAGAACATTTACATGTTATTTATTCAAACATTTACATGTTATTTATACCGTGAAACCTTTAAAAAATATATTTTTTTGCTTAAAAAAAAAGAAAAAAAAAACCCACGGAAAACTAATGTCAACCTGAACAGTGCAGATACAACCTTGTAATACTGGCCCAGGAAAAAATACAAAAAGTCGTTCTCTGTATGAAAGAATCATTCAAAAGTTGAAGACGGCAGGTCCAAAAACACAATGTATGAAAAACGCAATAAGACCAATCATTATGGCTACCAAATTTCTAAATAAAAAGAATAATAATGAGAATAGATAACATTTTATAACAGGATTAGGTGGCATCAGCCCAGAGTACATTCCGGAAGCAGACATAGGAGATGCAGAACTAAGTACTTCCACAAAAAAAAAAAAAAAAAAAAATGCGAATTATAATGTCATTACGAAGGCTTTTAGTAAAATAGATTTATTAAGATAAACTCTGATTAACTTTAGCTTTAGGTAACATTCTCAAAACAAGCTTAACTTTTCATATATAATGGTATTTATGTGATACATTCATCGGTCCCTTGCAAAACATGGAATTTAAACGTCCGTAGGGGAAGAGAAGTTACCGATTTACGTTTCATGTCTAACTTTTGCTAAAGAAACATCCTGGGGTTGAATACTAAAGTGGATCGAAAAACGCAAATTTTGGAAGTTGAAAATGCCACAGTGCGGAAAAGCTGCATAATAGCATCCGTGTTAACCCTAATTTTTTTCAGATTTTTTTTGGAGGCTCATTTGCGCAGGCCCCAGGGGCTTAAAGTTTTTCAAAGTCTCATACGAGCCGAAAAAATTAGAACCGTATTTTGGTGCATAAAAGAATTTATTTCCGATTGGAAATTTTCCGGAAGTTTCAAAAATGAAGGCGGTTTTACAGAAATTGAAGCCATTTTTTATTTATGAGCAAAAAACGGCTGTTATTAAACTCCCTAAACCTCTTTCGGCTCACATATAAAAAATGGCTCCAATTACTGTAAAACTGACTTTATTTTTTAAATTAACGGAAAATTTCTCATAAAAAATGAGGTTTTTCGCACCCAAATACGGCCTTAATTTTTTCGGCCCTTATGAGACTTGGAAAAGCTTTAGGCCTCTGTGGCCAGCAGAAATCGGCCTCAGAAAAATCTGAAAAAAATTAGGGTTAATATGGAGGCTAAAATGCAACTCTTCCGCGCTGTGGCATTTTCAACTTCCAAAATTCGCGTTTTTCGATCCACTTTTTTAAAATACGTATATCCTTGGCAATATATTTTTGTTTATCGTAATAGTATTTATTTTTATGCACTCAAAGATCTGCGGTAAAATATTAATTTTGATCTGCCATAACAATAATTGACAAACGAGGAAACAAGATGACAACCTATGAAAGTGACATCTTTAATGGAATCACGTGATGGGAGTGTTAACTGTGTGTTAAGTGCGTGCGAGATTTAAAAGTCCCGCCTTAGCACGTGTCTATAAATGTCGTTAAAATGATTTCAACCCAACTTAACATTTAGATAATACTCAGTATTCACGACAGGAAACACTTCATAAAATGTCTTTTTATCCCATTTAGGTTATCATTTCAAGACTGCGGTCGAAAATACGATGAAACTATTGCAAAAACTGTCCTTGTATCTTGGGAATCGGACGTGTCAGAATCGGTTCTTCAAAATCAGAATATTACGATTGTAAACCATATGACTGTACCGATTTGACTGCACCTTATATATGTGAATATATGCGATCCTGAACCAATATTACGATTGTGAGCCGCTTCAACATTGACTGCAGTTCTGCCGCTGTTAGCGGCTTCACATTAACTCCATTCTTCTTCTTCTTACGGTGCCGTACCTGTGTCCAGGCGTAGGCGACCATCAATAAAACTTTTATATTCGTCTCTATCGGGGGCAATCCTGAAGAGCTCCTCGACACTTAAGCCGGTCCAAGCTCTTAAATTACGCAGCCACGATAGGTTCTTCCGGCCTATTCTCCTTTTTCCTTCGATATGCCCCTGAATGATCGTCTTCAGAAGCTCATATTTTGGCCCTCTCAGAAAATGACCGAAGTATTCCAACTTTCGTCGTTTTACGATTTGCAAAACTTCCCTCTCCTTATGCAATCTTCGCAAAACCTCGTCGTTGGTTACCCGATCGACCCATGAAATTCGAAGGATTCTACGGTAGCACCACATCTCAAAAGCTTCAAGTCGATTCATCATGGAAACTTTGAGAGTCCAGGTCTTAACTCCATGGGTAAGCAAAATACACCAGGTATTAACTCCATTAGGTAAACAAAATACACTTTCGGATGTTTACCTTTTTTCAACGATAGCTCTACCTAAGCTGTTAGCGAAATGGAGTTAGGGAGAAGTCGCTTACAGAGGCGGACTAGCTGGCTTTAAGAAATCTTACATGAAGCTGTAAAGAATGGAATGATAGAACGAGAAGGCCATCACCTTATAACCGAAAAAAAAGTTAACGACAGGTTTTTAGAGTTATGGTTTGATTTTTTAATGAGGTCGGCTGCGATGGTTCCAAATTTAACTCTCCGTACCTCGGCGCTGCATGAGAATGAATAAGAATGTGTACCTTCTTTTTTAATAAAATGAAATAAAAAAAAAGAACAGAAAATGAAAGAATGAAAGTGTGCGTTGTAGGAAAATCTGTAAAGTCGCGGGATGGAGAAATAGGGAACAATGACGGTCATACGATAAGACGAATGATTTACCCGGTCAGAGCCTAGAGATTCTTCTCCTAACGACTTCCTGCCTATTTTATACTACCGACGTTTTAAATTTAACACCAAGGCATCCGCTGCAATATCAAAGAAGTGGGTAGAGGAAAAACAAGGATGGTTTGCGTTTTGACAACAAGAACGAATTCGCAACGTAAGAAAAAAAAAATTTAACATGTCAGAGCTTCGAACTACACAGTAAAAAATATTATGTAAATATGTTCTAAGGCACTTCGTTGGCTAGACAAAACCGGCCGGTTCGCCGTCCGGTTTTTTTAAAGAAAAAGTTTTTTTAATTAATATTTTTAAACGTTAATATTGCATTAAATGGGGCGAAACTTATACCAAATTGTTCCTTATTATTAGGAGAAGTCGAATATACATGTTAAATATGTCGGTAAGCTTAAATTAAATCAATATTCGCAAAATTTAATGTTGTTTACATAAAAAACAAAATGGCCGATGTAAAAAAACATAAACAATCGGTTCATTTTGCGAATATTGACGTAATTTAAGCTTACCAACATATTTAACATGTATATTCGACTTCTTCTTACAATAAGGAACAATTTGGTATAAGTTTCGCCCCTTTTAATGCAATATTAACGTTTAAAAATATTAATTAAAAAAGCTTTTTTTTTTTCAAAACCGGACGGTGAACCGGCCGGTTTTGTCTAGCCAACGAAGTGCCTAAGAGGTCCACATAAATTTTTTATGTTTCAAAAGTCAACAATTTCTCATGATGATCATTTTCAATGCAATAGAGCAGTAAAAATTATTTTAGGCCTCGTTTAAAAAAAAAATTTTATAGTGTCACAAAACAATATTTATAATGTCTAACGACGCCACTGCTAGTATCAATCATTCCCATCAATCCCATCAGTACCAGCAATATCAAGCCGATCTTTGCTAATAAACACCGAGCTTGCACAGGGTCTTGTACTTCTGAAAATGGAGTTAAGGGAAGCGACAGCAGCAGAAATGCACACTGTGAAATTGCTCGGTAACTCTCCGGGATATATGTTACAAGAAAGCGCATTCGAAAATCCTGTTAGGGGTGCTGCGAGTTACTTTTAGCGTTTATTTGGACCGAGCTGATGGTTTACACCTCCAGGGATTTGCCAATGGGTTCCAAGACATCAATATTCATTGCACCAGCAATGTTTAAATTCGGGGTTATTTTTGTTGAAATGTTAAGTTGGTAACATTCAGTCAATGGTAACAAGGGAATAAATATGCAGCCATCCTGCGAAGGTTGGTACTAACTGTACACATCTACGATGTGGTGGTTGTATAGTATTTAAAATAAATTGAGATATTTATGTCCGTTTATTAAGGTATATTATCAGGGATAGACCTGGTATTTATAAATTCTAACAGTTTCTCCCATAAGGCAAACATAAAACAAAAACAACATAAAAATTATGTGGACCTGCTTCTGTTGATTTATGTTGATTTTGACATAAAATTTTTTACTGTGTACAAAAACCATAATTTTAAGTCTCTAAGAACGCTAAAATTCAAGCTTCAGCGTTGTCTGAATTTCACCTTAGCAGATTTTATGATTTTTCACCAAAGCTACCATGGTGCTAGGATGGTTGGAATAATACGAATTTAAATATTGGGCGATTTCGCAAAGTCCAACAAGTTCGGACTTGTTCGAAAAAGCCTTATTGCTTATGTAGAGCGCGTCATACATAAGACGCAATTTCAAGCCGAACATGTTGGGCGTGATAAGGAATATTTTGTAAACCGTTCACCTGTTACCTTCAACACAAATTCAACTATAAAGAGGTTTACAACTTCGAAAAGCTTCTTAACTTCGGCAACGACTGTTGCTCCAACAACAACAACTTTGAGCTCGAGCCCAACACCACAAATAGCAACAAATGCAACAGCAACCACCTTGAGCCCTCACACATCAGAAACCATAAAAGAGCAAGAGAAAATCCAACAGTCTCAGCAACTCTCACCATGTGGAACAGAACAGCAACAGCAATTCCAAAAGCCTCAGCAAACCCAACATGTTGGCCGAACAAGTTGGCGTTGAATAAAAACTGCGAACATGTTTGAATATGTTGAAAATTTTGAAAATGTTTTCAACATGTTGAGTGAACATGTTCACAAACATGTTGGGAAAACATTTTCCACAACATGCAGGGGAAGCTCCACATAAGCAGTGACGCTTTTTTAAGGGTGCAAAATTACTAGGGAATGTTGGACCCACAGGTTGTACCAATTTGTACCATCTTCTTGGACGAACATTTTACACTAATTTCGGCGTAGGGGTGCAAATTCACTGTGGAATGGTGGACCAACATATTGGTACAACAAGTTGGTACAACAAGTTGGTACAACATATTGGTACAACAAGTTGGTACAACAAGTTACCAAGATGTTGTACCAACATGTTTGACAAACGAATGAATCGAAATTCCATAATTTGCTCCTACGCCGAAATTAGTGTGGAATTGGTACGACAAGTTGGCCCAACTTTCCGTATTGAATTTGCACACTAAGCATTTCGGGTGAAAATGATTGTGTTTGATAAAAAATGGCGAACATTTTGGACAAATATTTTCACATAACACGCTTAAAAACCCGTTACTGCTTATATGTAGAGCTTCCCCAACATGGAAAATGTTTGATGAAAATGTTTGTCCAACATTTTCGCCACTTTTAATCAAGCACAAACATGTTCGCCTAACACGTTTTCCAAGTCCTATTTCCATTTTTAAAAAAATGGAGATAGGACTCCATTTCTGCCTTGAAAAGGGGAATCAACCTACCGCACATCTCTGGGATGGCCATGTCTGTTTATGTTTAGATTGTAAACAAACATGGCCAACCCAGACATGTGCGATAGGTCAATTCTCCTTTTCGGGGTAGATTTTGAAATACTCAAAATTGAAAATTTACAATCTCCAGTGTGAAAAACATGGAGATAGGACAAATTAACTTACAGCTGCACCATTTCGCAGTGTGCTTGTATGAAGATATTTTCGAAATTTGTCAGATAGGAAGAGTATCATCTTAAAAGAAATGGAGAAAGAAACAAAATATTTTTTAACGTTCAAACCATCTATTTGTCTGTTTCTGTTTAGCAGTATAAGTCTCTTTAAAATTGTCCATAAACAATTTGTAATATTCACAATGTTAACAAACATTACCGAGCTTATTCAGTTTTTTGGACCATTAAAAATATTTCACTCAGCACGACTCCATTTCATAACAATACCGATTCTGTCGTTCTAAGAAAAGCACTTTTCGACCATTCAAAACAATTTTTTTTTTTTTACAATTGTTATCAAATGCAAAAACGTCGTTCTAAAATTAGATATGCGTCGCTCAAGATAGCATCAAATTTTTATGGGAATCGGACACTTGATTGTCAACAGAGCAACATGTTTTTTACATCTATTATCAATACGACTATAACTCGAAAGAGCGATGAAAGATCAAATTAACGTATTAGTGTCTTTATATTTCCTCGTGGTAAAAAAAAAAAAAAAGTTTGCGTCCTTTCTAAAAAAGAACAAGGTGTAATTAATTACTGTGAAGAATTTTCCTGACCTGTCATCTTGACTTCATTTTTCATTTTCTGAAAAATGTTTCCTTGGCTAAAGATCGTCCTCCAAACAGCAATTTCTCCTCGAGGCGACCTCGAATTTCGGGTCCCTTAATCGCATTATACTCTTCATCGATTAAGATGTTAGGAGCAAGAAAGTATATAAGAGAGTAATAATAGGAAGGGTCCTTAAGACCTATCTCAAATCCTCTTTATTTCCCGAGCTAGATTCATCAACAAATTGACTTCATTAAAACCTTTATAATAAAAACGTTCGATCTTAATCCCTTTCTTCGTCTCGATGCCTAAAACCTCCTGCACAAAAGTGGAGTCGTTGGAAAAAAAAAATGAAAGCGAAATCAATTTAAATAAATACATTTTGGTAAACATCCAAATCGAAATTCGGTGTTTGAGGAAATGATTTCGATCCTCATGCGGCCACTAGATACGTCGGCTAATGAAGGATTAACGCAAATAAGACCGAAAACCCCATGATTCTGGGTTTTGCGTAATAGCCCGTCATTTGAATATCTGTCAATTTAAAGTCGTGGGAATATAACAAGCGACGTTTCGTCATGGGATTTGGGGGTTCTCGAAAAATAAAATCAAAAAACAAAGAAAGGTTTATTTTTTATATTTTTTCAAATCAAATAAAATTAGGTGCCCGTATTGTATTATTTTTCTGGGGGAAAAAAATTGCCTTTAGGCAAACAAGCAATTCAAAAACGATTTTTACCTAATCACGTACCGATTGATTGGCATCATTTTTTTTTCAAATAAGCCGATATGGAAACAAAAAATTGAATTCCTTCCGACATAAAATTTTATTCGGAAATTTTTTTTTCCTTTTTTTTTTTTTTTTTTTTTTTTTTTTTACAGGAGATAAAATCCGGAATGGAAATATAAATCATCTTCAAAATCGGGGGGGAAAAAAAGAACATCATGACCATTTACCTGAACTCGTAACCATAACCGTTTTCGAACCATACAGCTCGACAACGCTATGAATTTTTCGGGGAAAAACGAAAACCTCTGAGATGATTTTAACTTTATTGCCGGGAATCGAATTTCCAATCGATTTCTGCTGATTATAGCCAGAATTCGTTTTTCTTCTTTTTTCCAGGGATGGTATGCCGAATATATTTTAATCGGAGTCGGAATCGGAATTAAAATTCGATCGACGGAAACTAATCGGGATCGGCATCGGAATCGGAATCTCGAAAATTTTTCCCGTAGTTTAGAATCGGAATCGGAATCAGACTCGAATGATAAGAAACTTATCGGAATCGGAATCGCGAAATATTTCTACCATGTAGAATCGGAATCGGAATCAGCATCAGGGGTAAAATTTTTCCCAGATACAATGAGTTATTTTACAAACCAAAGTCGAATTTTTTAGTAAAAACTTTCTAAAAAATTCGATATTTTAAAAAACAAAATAAGGTAAAGTCCTTTATTTCCGTCATTTGTTTATCTCTATACGTCATATTTATTTATCTCTAAATATAATAAAATCGGAATCGGAATCTGAATCGGAATCGGAATCAGAATCAGCATCAGTATCAGCAGCAACCAATTATAATTTGGAATTGGAATTGGAATCGGAATCGGCACCGATTATATCATTTTAAATCATAATCGGGTTCGTAAATTTATTCTTTTTCACAGAAAACGGAATCAGAATCGGAATCCAAATTTGGAACGATTAATATAAAATATATAAGATCATCGATTCCGATTCTAAATTTTTCCACGGTAATCGGAACCGGAATCAGAATCGGCACCGGCAATATAATTTTGAATCGGAATCGGGGTCGTAAATTTTTTCTTTTTCACAGAAAACGGTATCAGAATCGGAATCGGGAACGATTAATATAAAATATATAAGATCATCGATTCAGAATTTTGAAGGTTTCCACGGTAATCGTAATCGGAACCGATTATATAATTTTAAATCGGTATCGGGGTCGTAAATATTCTTTTTCACAGAAAATGGTATCAGAATTGGAATCGGAATCAGAATCGGAATCGGGAACGATTAATATAAAATATATAAAATCATCTATTCCGATTCTAAGTTTTCCACGGAAATCGAAACCGGAATCAGAATCAGCACCGATTATATAATTTTAAATCGGAATCGAGGCCGTAAATTTATTCTCATTTCCAGAAAACGGAATCGGAATCGGAATCCGAATTAAGAACAATTAATATAAAATATATAAGATCATCGATTCCGATTCTGAAGTTTTCCACGGTAATCGGAATTGGAATCGGAATCGGAATCGGAATCAGCATGCCATCCCTGCCTTTTTTATTTTCAAAAGATCGAAAGGAGGGTTCCCTAACCTTTTTCCACCGACGATTTTTTTTTCGCCATTCTTAAATATTAAATTTTATGATATTTTAAAGAACGCAAGTAAAGAAAAAAAAAACGGCCTTGAATTCGATTCATTCACGTAACACAGGAGCCTAACTCATGCTGTCAATATAGATTGACTTTTACGACCGAAACGGTTGATTACTCGAAGAATATGTTACAGCAACGATTTTTTTTTTTTTTTTGAAATAGCGCCATATAATTTTTTTTCTTTTTCCAATATTTTGATATCAAATCATTCGTATACGTGAAGGATATTCCAAACAGATATAAAGATTTAAAAAAAAAAAAAATGTGACCTGAAAATGAGTTTAATCCGTTTCCAATATTGGTGACCAAATACTCACACACACAACACACTCACACAAACACAATAATTCATCACGCGTTGGAAATCGCTTTTCCGTCTCTCTTCCTCCATATTTTTTTTTTTTTTTTCTTCGGTTTCTTTTTTCTCTTTTTTTTTACCTCGTCCTCTTTCATTTTCAATAACCACATTTTTTTGCTTTTAAAAGTTTTTCTCCGGGACGGTACAAAAAATGATTTACATGTGATGTGACATCACATCGTTTCGTTGATGGAATACAAAATTGTCCTCTCTCTTTTTTTTTTTAACAAAATTTTCTAAGAAAAAGCTAGACGGTTCTAATTGCGCAACGCGTGGGCATTTTTTCTTCCTCCCTTATTAAGGTCCTGCACCATAACGAATCATAATTAATTTAATTAAAAATCCAGGACGAAAAAAAAGGGAATATTAATTTAAACAAAATTAGAGCCCCATCACCCGTAACAAAACGCAATGAATAATAAGTCATTTTTTTTTTAGAAATTCTGCTTTAATTATTCTGAATTTCGTAAAAAAAAAAAAAATAATAAAACAAATAAAGAAACGAATAAACCAATAAAGTTATATCTCCTTGCTTTTTTTTGGCACTGATTTTGTTTTTTTGAAGATATCAGAGCTAACTATACAACCTTTTCGGGGGGGAATAAATTAATATTTCATAAAATAACGCCAGCGAGTTTTTGTTACGAAATTTAGTTGTATGCTTCTCGCTGTAATACAAATATTTCCATAGCAAACGTTGATTCACTTCTTCAAACTTTCCCGCGCCCTGCATATTAAAAGCAGCCGGCTTAACTTTAAAAAAATAACCCACAGTAGTACAAGGTGTAAAATTTTAAGAAGAACTCAACGCTGAATTATGATTACATTTCGATGGTAGAACGAGGTTTTGAAAATGTTAAGAAATTACAATTTGATCTTTTGCTGACGTAAAAATTGACGTCTTCAGAAAATTTTATTCAAAGGAGTTTCGAACTTGAAATCAGTGATAGCTTTTTAAAAAAAAAAAAAAAAAATCATACTATCCTGCAAAAATAATTTTCGCCTCCATATCAACCCTAATTTTTTTTACCCCAGATTTTTTGGGGGCGTTTTTTTTTGCTCATAAGCAAAAAAAATGGTTCCAATTATTGCAAAACTGACTTTTTTTTTTTAATTAACGGAAAATTTCCCATAAAAATTGAACTGTTTCGCACTAAATAATTGTAATTTAAATAAAAACTATAATAATTTTTTCGGCCCATATGAGACTTTGAAAAACTTTAGGCCTTCGGGAGCAGTAAAAATCGGCCTCCAAAAAAAAAATCTGAAAAAAATTAGGGTTAACCTATGGAGGATAAAATGCAACTTTTTCACGCTGTGGCACTTTCAAATTTAAAAAAATTCGTGTTTTTCGATCCACCCTACATCACCACATATCTCCCGTGAGAGTTGATGGTTGATGGTTGCTGGCAATGGCAGCAGTAGCGTTAAGATTTAAGAAGAAAGTGGGAGAAGCTGTTCGGCACTCTTTCCTGTTGAGCTGATGATGGAAAACGCTAAGTTACGCCACATGCATATTTTTTTTTAGATTTTACATAACTTTAAGCCCTTACAGTAGGGCGGTTCGAAAATAGACTTTTCGAAATTAAGACACTCCTATGTCGCGAAAGGTTTCTTTATAGATAGTGTTCTGGAACAAGTTCCGAAAGCGATAAAAAACAAAAACAAAAAAGGAAAACAGTTGAAATGAGTTTGTCGATTTTTAAGATAGAAAAAAGTCGAAAGCGAAAATAAAAAACAAAGTCAAAAAATAATAAATTAGTCAATTTATTTACATGGTCCTTCGAGATGTACAGAACCCCAGTGCGAATAAGCACCAGAGCGACAAAAGGTCAGTTACCCAAACGATTTTTATTTACTTTTTAAGTACCGGTATGTCGGCAAAATAAATATTCCCTCTTTTCTTTCGGTTTTAAAAAATGTTTTGTTTTGTTATTATTTTAAAAATTTTTACACCCAGAAAAATGCTGCTTTGGGTCTAAGCAAAAATGCTTTGCTACAAAGCATTTTTGCATAACTTAGGTCTAAGCAGAATAAATGTTTTGTGCAAAAACTCATGATTGCTTTGCCGCAATGCATAATGTCGACAAGTCGAGCCATGTTGCTTTGCGGCAAAGCATATTTGTTTTGTCGCTAAGCAACATCGCTTGTATTGCGAACGAGGCATATTCCTTTTTCTGGGTGTAATTACGAATTATGCTTCTCGCCAGAATAATACCAATGATAAAGGCAGACTACAAAACGCAGACGAATTGAAAACTACAACGAGATTTCCTTATATTTTGGATGGAAAACATATTTTATCAAAACTAATAATCAGATATTTTCACGAGAAATTCCTTCACCAAGGGCAAGAAACGATTATTAATGAGATCCGACAAAGAGTGTTCTGGAACAAGTTCCGAAAGCGACAAAAAAGAAAAACAAAAACAAAAAAGAAAAACAGTTGAAATGAGATTGTTGATTTTTAAGATAGAAAAAAGTCGAAAGCGAAAATAAAAAACAAAGTCAAAAAAGAATAAATTAGTCAATTTATTTACAGATAGGGTATCGACCCTGAATTTTTCCAGATTTTTTTGGCGGTATCTTGAGGTGTCAAATTGGCATTGAAATTTTCAAAAAGCTCATACAGTATAAGGTTCAAAAATGAAAGTTTTTTCTCATATAAAAGACCTTTGATTCCTATCTTAAATTTTGCGTAAATTACGAATTTGAAGTCCACAATTAGTTTTGACGCACTGTTTTTGAGTTACAGGCCGGTTTTAAAAGCACAGAAAACCTTCTTTGGCTTTTTGCCAGGGATCCGGATCCGATGCCGGTGCCAATTCCATAATATTTATTTAACTCCAGATTCCGATTCCGATTCCGGCACCGACACCCGATGCCGATGCCGACGCCACCAAGCATGGATCATATCCGATGCCGCCTCTGATTCCGATTTTAGTGAAAAAAATTTCATAGAATCATTCTAGGCGATTTTTAAAATCAGGGGTCCGATTCCATCGCTAAAGGGTCCGATGGCATCGGCCAAAATTTTAAAGCTTCGGACCCCTGCTTTTTTCCTGTACCAAGAAAAAGTGCGTTATAAAATTTTATAACTCGGTTTTAGCCGATTATAAAATTTTATTACTATTTATAAATTATTATAATTAAAATTTTTAACTGAGCAATATATTAACTTTATGCTTGAATTGCACTATATTTAGCATATGGGGACTTTATAGGCCCTTTTTTTAAACATTTTTCATGAGAAATAAAAGGAAAAAAAATTCGATTTAAAGAACCCAAGCACCAGCCGCCTTTATCCACTACACCACTTTTCAACTGATTTTTAAAAGTGGCAATATGGTTCTTAAGTTGCCAATTATTTTGACTAATAATATTTTCCAGATTTTTCCGAATTTTCGGCTTATTTCTTGTATTTTTAATTTGACAAAGGCTCAAAAATAAAGAAAAACAGAGACAGAAAAATTCGAGAAGCGTTAGAAGAAAATAAAAAAACTTTGAAAAAAACTGAAAATAATTTTTGTTATAAAATTTTATAACGAAGCTTAAGTTCTATTTTAATAACTCAATTTTATCACAACACTTTTTCTTGGTTTAGCTTGAAAACCGTTATTTGAAGCTAATTTTGGACTTCATATGAGTAATCTATGTAATATATTTCCCAGGCAATACGATAGTCCTTTTTGCCAAAAAAAAAAAAAAAAAAAAAAAAAAAAAAAAAAAAAAAAAAAAAAAATATATTTTTGACCCTTATTTGGTTTTTGAAAAATCTCTACGTCAATTTGATACCTCAAGAATCATGATGTCCTTCAATAAATTTAAAAAAAATTAGGATTGATACTCTACGTATACAGAAACTTTTCCCGATATAGAAGCTTTGAGAATTCAAAAAGTTGATTTTCGAACCTACAATATAGTATAGCATAACGCCGGTGTCGCCAAGCTGATAAACCTAAAAATTGTTTTCATCCCGTCAAAACAATATAATTTTTTGTTAAAATCAGTCCACCCTGACATCATTACACCATGCAAATCTAGTTTTGTTCAAAACCAACCACATCAAAAAAAAAAAAAAATCACTTGACAAATGTCAACGATCAAACCAACGTTGGGCGGTTTATACAAACCAAAAAACCTAAACAGAGACGGTTATTTATTTATTCAAATGACTGGTAAAATGAATTTCATAAAAATCGGGAATTTTATACAGCCATGGATTACTAACCGCATTCGTTCGCAAGCTGATGCACTGCAAAAAAAAAAAAAAAAAAAAAAAGATTGCAGTTTAATGTTATTTAATTAAAATAAACTGTTAAAGAACGTTCCCTTTGACTGGATACAAAGTTGACTTTGATCCTTGAACCACACCTCGCGTCATAAAAAAGAAAAAAAAAGTTTTGTTTATGTTACTTTAACTAACTCATAACTGTCGTTGTTGATGCATATCCAATTCAAGGAAAAGAAGATAGCCGAAAAGGAAGAAGAAAACGAAAAAGTAAGAAGTAGAAGACGAAACGAAAATTTCGATAAGGGAAATATCGCTGACGCGAAACTCGGCATCTGGGATATTTTATAAAGCACGTACCGGGAAAAGGGAAGACGGAAGCGTTTATAAAGTTGGTATAATGATTCGTGATGTCGAGTATTCGATTTCCCATCCTCTTTTTTTTTTTTTTTTTTTTTTTTTTTTGCCTTTCTAAATCCAACTTGAATAGCGGTACAAGATTGTAATCCCCCTACCACAAAGAAAAAGATTTACAAAATTTTTGGAAACATGAAATATAAAACCTTTTTGAAAATAACTCGACCAAAAAGGCTGCAGGCTTTATCTTTGCACACAGAAAAGTTCATAATTCAGGATTCCGAGAAATATAATTTTCAAGGATGAATAAAATCGAAAATTAGTTTTCCCTTCAATTTTTTGGCAAGAAGAGAGAATCCTTTAAACGGCCCTGTGTGTAATTTATAATTTCCATCTTTCTTTCACATATGGAGAAATTTATTACGAATATTCAGACGGGTTTCTTTGGTAACGAGCTTTCACCGTGAAATTTCCCTTTTCATCCGTGCAAGACCCATTCAAAAAAAAAAAAAAAAAAAAAATTTGCATTTCTTTAAGTGAATTTTTATTTCTGTTCATGTGTCGATTTTTTTTTTTCGTTCGTTTCGCGCGAATTTAATTAGATTCAAATTTAAACCAAAGGACCAAACCTGCAAACTTTCATTTCCGGTACAAAATGAAAATTACCTTTCCGGAATAGATTCCTTTGAAACCCAGGATTCCTTTTTCACACGCCTTCAAGTTTATTTTCGTTCGGAATAGTTTTTTTTTTTTTTTTTTTTTTTTTTCTCGATATTTTTTCCTCCCCCAGTTTTTTTCTTTCTTTCTGGGACATTAATTAAGTTATTGTTCCGTATCGCGCTTATTTTTTTTCTTCGTTTTATACCGACGCCTCTCATTTGGTATCTCTTTTCCTCTTCTTTTTACAAATAAAACTTTGGCGAAAGGATTTTTTTTTTTTTTTTAAATATATTTTCGTCTCCTTTTTTGTTCTTAATGCTTCGTAATCATATTTAGGAATCAGCGATCCGGAGAAATTTCAAGGACGTATATAAAAACATTTTGTTTCGTCGTACTTTTTTTTTTCGAAAACTTTTTGAAGTCGAGTTTTGATCCGAAAAAAGTTGCTTTAAAGTGACTTGACAGTTCCTTTTAATTAATGGAAGTTTAAATGCAACCGACGGTAAAAATAGATTATGACAAGAAATAAAAACATAGCCAGGCAGCACCTCAGACGCTTCCTCAAACTATTTCATTGAGAAAGAAAAGCTTACAAGCTAGGTATAGTTTCTGGGATGAACGAAGAACAAAGCAAAAAAAATAGTTAAAAAAAAAAAAAAAAAAAAAAAAAAAAAAAAAAAAAAAAAAAACATTCAGAAAGAAAAAAGTGATTAGGGCGAAAGCATAATATCGAATTCCCAGAAACAGGAAAGTGCCTCCTGTCGTCTTTCAATTACAACAAATCAAAACTCATATTCAAACTACACTCAGAAAAATGAAATGTTTTGAGCAAGTTCTGTCTTGCAACAAGAAAGGGGGTGTTTCTTAGCAAAGGAAAACTTCTCCGCGACAACGGACATGTTGTATCTTGACAAGATATTTTTATTGTTTTTGCATGATTTTTAAGAAAATGTTTTGTCAGATGGTATTTTTTTTGGATTTGCATTAGCCATTTTTTTCCGAGCATGAGAAAGCATATGCAGCAGCACTACTCGGATTATCCTGAGTGTCCCGTCTTTCTCATAGAGCTCACATCAAATGTGAATGCTCCAATATGCATAATTATGAAAGCGATGAAAGTCCATTGTTTATTGCCTACTCTGCCGTGGTAACCGAAGTGGGCGTATGTCCATTCTGGAATTGAATCTTTGTTTACATAAGTTAAAAATAGAAGATAAGTGCCAACTTAAGAACGGACATACGCCCATTTCGGTTACCGCGGCAGTAACTGTCGACTGTCAAGTTTGAACCTGACAATGCTAAGTTCGAACTTGACAATGTCAGGTTTAAACTTGCAAATAAAAACTGGTGGGTTGCGACTTAACAATGTTAAGTTTTAACCTGACGCTGTCAAATTTGAACTTGACGATGCCAAAGTTGGAACATAACATAGACATTAGGGTGGTTCTTATTTTGCGAAGTTTGGATTTTCAAAGGTGCCACCCCTAACTTTATTTATTTCTATGAGATAAGTTTCCCTTAATTTTTCAATCTTTTTACTCGGCGGGAAAGCGTGCCTCATCGAGCTATTAGTTCGGAAAATTCCATATAAACCAAACAATAGATTTTTTTTTTTTTTTTTTTTTTTTTTTGTAAAAAAAAACCTTGTTTTCTATAGGAAATTTGGCGTAGATTTTGAATCTGAAAACAATTTTTTTTTATCTGGTGCAGTTTATGAGATAGAAGCCAAAGAAACAATGAAAACTGAGGACTTAGTGGGTTTTGTCACTTTTATCGATTTTTTCGTCTTATTTTGGACTCTTGCTCAAAAACCGGACCAGATACAAATAAAAGCTAATTTCGTTTTCGAAATCTACGAAAAATTTCCTATACAAAACAAGGATTTTTCCGAAATAAAAGCTCGATGAGGCAAGTTTTTCCGTCGAGTAAAAAATTTTAAAAAAATTCAGGAAAACTTATCTCATAGAAATAAAAAAAGTTAGGGGGTGGCACCTGCGAAAATCCAAACTTCGCAAAATAAGAACCACTCTAATAGGCAATGTTAAGTCATCCAGCTTGACAATATCAGGTTCAAACTTTACAATCGACGAATCAAGAACTTTCAGGGCTTCCATGCAAGAAAATAAAACCAACCAGCCACTCTATGTGGAATGTCCTGGAAAATGTATATGCTTAGCTAATTTACAAAGAAATTGGAAAAAATTGATTGAATCCAGCAATATACCTTTACAGAAAAGACAATCAGTTAGTGATGCCGATAAATTGAAAAAAGTTATCGATATAGTATATCGATATTTGTTTAAAAAAAATATCGACCTATCGATATATCGATTTGAAAAGCTATCGATAAGTGAATTATCGATAAATTGAACCAATTTTTTCAGAAAAGCAAAAAAAAAAAAAAAAAAAAAAAGGTTGCTGACCAAAAAAAGAATTAAAAAGTTTGTTGATGGTACTTTTTTCCTTCTAAAAATTTTCTGAACATAATGTTTTGTTTCAAAAATTAAAAATTTTTTTTGCAAAATTTGCAAAATTCCCGAAAAAAATACAGTTTTTTCCCGAAAATATCGTTCAAATTATTGACCAGAAATTTATCGATATGGTGTATCGATAAAATTGTAAATATCAAAAAAATATCGATAAATTTTGCGTCGATTTATCGATATATCGAAGTTATCGATAAAATATCTGCATCACTACAGTCTTGGGATATTTTGATGATCAAAATCAGAAGATGATTTGAAGAGAAACACTAAAATTTCCAAATGAAAATTGTGGTCTATACTGCCTGGATGAAACTCTCCATCTCGCTAATAGACAAAAATAAATTAAAAAAGAGAGTGCCTAAAAAGAAAGCTTGTTAACCAAAATTCTTAGTGAACAATATTTTGAGTTATCCTTGGTTTACCACAGTATGTTTTTGGTCCCAGAACAAATTTCCGCAGATAAAAACATAACCGAAAGAATTCGAAACAGATGGAGAAGTTACAAATCAAAATGTGAAGAAAACAAACTTTGACAGCAGATAAAAATCAACATTAAAATTACTAAAGAGAAATTTTTAGGGATAAAAAAAAAAAAAAAAAAAAATTTGATTTCGAAAACTCCTCAGTCTTCAACACACTCTTCAACTCACGTTTTACGATTCTTGACTGGCAGGTAACTTATTAAAAAGAAAACGGCAGCACTCTCAAATTTTACTCTCGATATTTCCCAACTTTGAAATTCCATATTGCACGAAAACTTTTCCCTATGCACAATTTCAAGCATCAGATTTTCCAACGTAATTAATCTTCCTAAATTACCACTATAATGGTCCATTATGATACTTTCTAACAAAAAAAAAACCCAAGTTTTCTCTCCTTTGCTTCTTTATTCGACAAAGTTAATTTTAACCCGACTTGACACCTCTGCAATACCCGACCCTAATTGAAACACAAGTCTAATTACATTTCCCCCGCCTTTTTTTTTTATCGTGACATTTCCTTTTCCCATTCGGAATTCGACTCTTGAAATTCTCAAAAGAAAAAAAACAAGATTTTTTATTTTTTATTTTGCGGATGTGATGAATGATAAACGACATATTCCTACTCCGCTATTAATTTAATTCAATTACCTAAAATGAGTAAAAAAAAAAAAAAAAAACCTTAGCCAACTTTGTCTTTTTGCATGAAGTTGGAAACATCGCATCGCAGTATAATAAATCATTCAACACAGTGATAATTTATTTTAAATATGGTTAATTGCTTTTTTTCCTGATAACATTACCCCTTTTAAAACAGAAAAAAAAAAATTGGAAAATGAAAAAGAAAAACAGATTATGTTAAAAATCATCCGTCATTTTTTTTCTAAAATAAAAATTTCTTTTCTTTATTCAGTTTTAGTCAGATCTTATCATGTTTATGCAACATGTCAGGAACAAAGTCACGAGCAATAAACCTCGCTTACTATCAACAGGAGTGTTTCTTAGTTAAAGCACGTTTTATACGGGGAGAGGGGGGAAGAAAACAACATTTTTCGTGTAAAAAAATTCATAAATTAAAAAAAAAAAAAAAAAAAAAAACATATATTTGGATAAGCCATCGGAAAATAAATGGAAGACAATTGATATGGGGGACACATTCGATTAGTTTTTGTTTTATTATAAAATTTTCTTCGTTATTGAAATTCATTGAAATAGGCGAATGCTTTTGACGGGGAAAAATTTTGATAAGTTGACGGGTTATTATGTCAAGCTAAGCTTTTATACGTCTTTGTTTTCGTAAGCTCTCCAACCTTTTTCTATGGGGTTGACTTGTTTTTTTTTTTTTTTTTTTTTTTTTTTTTTTGTGTGTGAGTGTGGTTTTGTCAGCTGTTGTTTTGTCTCTGAGTTTTTTTTTTATTATTAAGTAATCATAACGATAATAAAAAAAATTTCCAATTTAAAATCGAAACAATGAAAAAATTATTTTGTGGATTGGAATTTGTAAACAAAAAAATGAGATCGCGTGCATTTCAAATGTAAGGTACCGGTAAGATCGAGTTACTTTCTTTTGCGTAGGGTAGAGATTAAGATTTTTTGGGATTTCGAGAAACTCAATGTACAACCCTTCAAATCTGGAGTCGGAAAAAGTGTAAAAAAAATTGGTCAAGTTCTGAGAATTTTTGTAAAAAAACCCCAAAAGTAGGGTGGCTCATTTTGAAGGTCAATTTTTTTATTTTCGCTCCCTGGGCAAAAAATCATTCATTTATATGTAAAAAGAAGCCTGAATTTTTTTTAGGTCGAAAAAAAATTTTTTCGCCCAGACCCAGGGGTTTGAAGTTTTAGGGCCGAAATGGTGCTTAATTTGGACGAATTTAAAAAATTCAATTAACATCTTTTAATATGAAAAATTGTCCTTTATAGGATATATTAGGTACGTATTGAGCTTCCTAAAAAAAAAAAAAAAAAAAAAAAAAATATTCGGTTGGAAAATATTGACCCGTTGGCCGCCCAGGCAGGGGTATAGTAAAAAAACGGGGATGGCTGCATCAGGGTAAGGGCAGAAAATTTTGAAAATTCAAAAATAGCCAAAAAGTGCCCAAAATATGTAGAATCAATGCCTCAAATGTAATTCCGATGCCAAACATTTTTTACCGTATGTTAGTCCAATTTTTCCTCATTTTTGGCTCTTTTTTTCCTAAAAAATTGCATTTTTAAAGTCAAAAAGTGAATTTCCAACGCATGCAATTACCCAAATAAACAAAACTGGATAAGTTCCAAAATAAAAAATTGAAATTTCAAATTTTTGGGAATTTGCAATCTTTTTTAAAAAAATTGATTAAAAATCAATTAAAAAATATTAAAAATTGAGTGAAAATTTTAAAAAAAGATAGAAAACCAATCAGACAAAAAATTATTAATTTTTCTAAAATGTCGAAAAAAAAAGGTCTAATTGAACTAAAGTCAACAGATTCAACATTTTCAGAAGAAGACCTATAGAGGTTTTCAGGAAGATAAAAAAAATACGGTTCACGAATTTTTTCGATCGTGAAAAATCCACCAAGCGGCGAGCTTTGTACAGAAAAAGTCAAAAAAGTTTAATTTACGAGGCAGAAAAAAAAATACATTCGAAAAGAAAGTTTTTTTTTTTTTTTTATACTCATCACGATTTTTATATAAAAAAATATCCGACTCTTTGTACCGCCTTTTTCAAATCGTTGAGCTCTAAAATGACCTGGGAAAACTTTGTTTCCATTTATAACGAATTCGACCCTAACATTAAACAGAAAATCAGAACAAGAAGCAAAAAAAATCTTTCAAGCTCTACTAAATTTAATCAAAGCTGACCTTCCAAATGGCGGATTCTCGGTTCTCGACAACCAAATTTTTTTTTTCTCGCTTTCTGACTGCAATTAGACCTTTATACACAACACAGATGGTAAACATCATATAAAAAGCGGGAAATTTTTGAGTGTTTTCTTTTGTGACGGAAAAAAGGAAGCAAAAAAAGCTCAAGAGCCATTCGATATGAACCAGAACCCGACGTTTGATGAAGTATATTTAAGATAAATTAAAAAAGTTAGCACTTGAACGATATTGCTCTCGTCTGACATACCTACCTATTTATTTGTGTTTTTGTGTCGAACTTTTTATTTTATTTTTATTTAAACGGCTGTTGGTCTTTAAAAAAAAAGTATGCTCCGTGAAAAAGGCACACCGTTTTGATGGCTCACAACTTCCCATCTTTATTGAATCAAGTTTGGAAGTTGTTTGCCTTTGTCGTAATGGAAACCCCGAATCTAATTTTGTTGCCGACGTTGTTTTGCCCTACTATATACGATCCAAAATCGGGAAACGATTTAACTTGGAAAAACTTTTATTTTCTTTCCTTGTTTTTTTTTTTTAACCCAAAAATAGAATCTAAAGCTCTTCTTTTTTACTTTTGGTGAAAAATGAATAAATAAAATATACAACCCCTTAAGGACGTTCTACCGAATAAATTTGAGATTCTTAGTTGATCGTTCTTCCGCAATTTAAACATGGGCGCAACTTTGCTGATTTTTTGAAGAAAGGTTTTTCCGCTTAAAAAAATTTAATTGGAATCCAATAATTTTTTTAAAAGTAAATGATTTTTCGTGGCATTCTCCATCAATTTTGTTACATGAAAATTCGCTTTCATTATTAATTCAAATGTTTTTAAACTCTTTACAAAAATAATTTGCAAAAATTTTATGGTGTTTTGTTTATAAACATCCGATTGTTTTCGAGAAAATCACACAAAAAAACACCATAAATAGGGTCAAGTGGGGGAAAAAAAAGCCAATTTTTGAAAATTATGAATAACGTAGCAATTAATGTTTAAAAAAAAATTTTTTTTCGGTACAAAGTTTTAATTTTATATCTAGCTTATGTTTCAAAAGCAAATATGCGTCTGTTTAACCAAATATGGTCAAAATCTCCGAAAAATGCTGCCTTTTTTTTACCCGCAAAGTGGGGCAAAAACGAGCCAAACATGAGGTAATAACGTGACACCCGCGAAATTAACACCACATCAAGTTTTAGAAAATTTTTTTCGCGGTACAAGGCAAGATAATATTATTATGAAATGATATTTTGCCGTAATAAAGCGTTTACCTTTCCCAAAAGCACTTTTTTCGTCATCTTTCACAATTTTCACAAAACCAAAACATTGCACTCAATATGGCGTCGATTTTTTCCGAACATGCAAAGTGCCATATATCGAATGGCTTTTTTTTACCCGTGATGGTGCCTCGTTTATACCCCACAACTTTAAAGCTATATAACTCGTGCTAAAATCAGTTATTTGCGAGGGGTTGCTCACTCTTGAATTACCGTGTACACCTTGTCTTGAATTACTTTGAATTACTTTGAATTACCGTGAATTACTTGAATTACTTTGAATTACCGTGAATTACTTTGAATTACCGTGAACTACCTTGAATTACCGTGAATTACCTTGAATTACTTTGAATTACCTTTGAATTACTTGAGTATTTTTATACATATTTCCATGGTTCTTTTTTTTTCCAATTGATTTCATTCTTATGCATAATTTTTGTCCCTTAAAAATTGTAATCAATTGCTTTGGGCATCATTTTTGTTATGAACGGCTTCTTTATCAATTAATGATTTATTTGGGGTCATGTACATATTACGTAAGCATTTTTTTTGCCATTTTCAACCCCCCTCCCCCCCGTTGTAAGCATGAATAAGATTTTGGCAACCCCCCCCTCCATATTACGTAAGTTTTTTTTTTTAATGGAACCAACGGCACTCGACTTCGGTAATCTTCCTCATAATTCATGGAACTGAAATAAACCAATATAAACACCTATATTGAGAAAAATTAAAGAGAAGGTTACCTTTATTTAGACGGTAACAAAATAATGTAATATTAGCTCGCCGCAACATTTACAATATTTAAAAAAAAAAAAAAATTAATTAATTAATTATTTATTTTATTTTCAAAAATTCCTGGTCAGAGTAGATAAAAGCTTACGTAAGAAAGTGTGAGACCCCCCCCTCCCCATGGTAAGGTGTCGTAAGCATTTACGAGACCCCCTCCCCCCCCTTATCATGCTTACGTAATATGTACATGACCCCTTTATTATCATTATTTTTAAATAATATTTTTATTTTTATTTTTATTTTTACTTATTTTTATTTTTATTTATTAATTTTTTTTTTCATTCTTTTTTTTTTTTTTTTATTTTCATTTTTTTTTTTTTTTTTTTTTTTTGGAAAGTTAAATAGGCCTACCGTAGGCTATGTTTACTTTTTTTAACCGTTTGTTGTCGGAAGCCTATTTTTTCTTTGAAGCGTTAGGGGCGTAGATGCTGATTGGTCTCTTTCGGTAATATTTTGATACGGCATGATCCATTGAGGCAGTTAGTCAAGCTAAAAAAAATTTGGCCGCCTATGTTTAGCTTATGGAAAAAAAATATTTTAAATGAAATCTTACAAAAATTTGCTAAAAACTAATAGCTGAAGTATAAAATGTAGTAAAATCAAGATAACAAGTCTCAGAATCTATATTGATATCAAAATTTATATCTTATGAAATATTTGTCATATTTCGATTATGAAAGTTTGATTTTATCTTAGCCCGATAAGCTAAGTATGGGAGGAATAATACATATGATAAACATATCAGCTCACAATTTTTTTTGGCCATACCCAAATAGTTCGTAATTTATTTATTTACACTAACATTAAAAATATAATTTTAATGTCATTAATTAATATTCTAATTAAGTAATAATTCTCCCATAAGCTAAACACAGGATTTACATTTTTGCCAAAAATTTATAATTTGATTTTTCCGGCCACTTATGTTTAAGTCCAAGTCTATTTATTGTCGATCAAATATAATGTGTCCATACGGATACATCCGCCCGCAAGGGGTTTGAACTTAAAGCTGTTTCTTTATTGAGAAAGAAACATTTAATTACTGAATTTATTTTTAAAAAACTGCTATTTGTAGACTTTATTTTTTCTAAGATTCTATTACTGCAGCCTCGTAGCCAGGGGGGGGGGGGGATAGGGTGGCTCAGCCCCCCTGTGAAAATGCTTGAGCCCCCCTGTGGATTTGAAATTTATATCTCAATCCCAAATCGAATTCGAATTTTAACAGGAAAAGAATTAATTATCATCTAATTCCCTACACTGTGTAAGACATAAAAAAAATTCCATCCCCCCTTTAAAACCTCCAGCCCCCCTGTATATGCCGGTTTGGCTACGGGCCTGTATTACTGAAACTATATTTGAGTAATCTTTGATTTCGGGTAGCACTAACTTTGTGCCGAATATTAACGACTGATTAATGTTTATTAATTGGACAAGAAAATTAGCCGAGTATTATTTCATTTTTCACGACGTCACAGGATAGGTGATAGGCACTATTTAACATAATAGTTACAATAATAAAAAATTATTCAAATAAATAAGAATGAGTCTAATATAAACTCGAAACATGTCGTTTTAATTTCATAACTTGAATGTTCCTAATTTCCGAGTAAAATAAAGAATAATAAATAAAGACTTCGTTTGCAGTGATTTGAAACTGCCAACGGACTTGAAGAAAAAAAAAAGTATGATGACCAAAAGGATGCTTGAAATAAATAATACAGATAGCATTGTCGCAGAAAAAAGAGTTCGCCAATAATAAAAGCATTTTTTTTCTTATTTGGTTTCCGCAGAAGAAGGGATATTACAGTCGGTCGGTCACGCAGTTAAAATAAATGTAGAGCAAGTGACAATGCCGAAAAAGAGAAAATTTATTGGGGTGATAGGAAAGATGTCCAGATTCCACGAAACCCGAAACCGACAATGAGCCACAGTTAGGAATAATTGAAAAGGAAAAAAATTGAAAAGAATTTTTAAAGGATTATGAGGTTAACAACCCCTAGTTAAGAAGAAAAAAAATGATAGAATTACAAAAGCAAACAGTAGTTCAGGTAACAAATGGTCATCTGGAAAAGAATTGTATAATGCACCATTTACATTAAATTATAAATATCATGTCCGAAAAAAAATTAATGCCCCGAAAATTAGAAGTTATGAAAATAAGTTAAATTATTAAAGAAATTAATTTTTTTAATTAGTATTTTTTAAACAACATGATATTTTTTCCTTTACATGCTACCTAAACAAACGGCAGCAGATTTTCCGGTGGACGCTTTATTAAAGCCTTGTAAATAACTTTAAATGACTCATAATAAGCCTTACATAAGTTAAACATGCGATTTAATTTATTGAATTTCCGGAATTACTTTGAATTACCTTGAATTACTTTGAATTACTTGAATTACCTTGAATTACTTTGAATTACCATGAATTTCTTTGAATTACTTTGAATTACTTTGAATTCCTTGAATTACCTTGAATTTCGCTTGAATTACTTGAATTACTTTGAATTATGAATTACCGTGTACACTTTTTTGCAGAGTGAGCAACCCCTCGGTTATTTGTAAATTTCGAACCACATAATGATTCCTCAGTCATTATTGTTTATTTACGTTCCGTAATATTTTCACCTGTTTTGCTTTTTTTTCGAATAAAATGTAATTTTAAAACAAGTGTCAACAATTGCTTTTTCAAAACAAAGCCGAATGTTTAAGAAATATTTTTTTTTACCTAAAAATATAGGAGGAAATGAAAATTTCTTAACGACATAGCGAAATATAAGCTTCAAACTTTTATCATGAATTTTTCGGAACTTTAAAGATCTGTCATTAATCCAATATTCAAGTGTCTTTTTTTTACCTCAAATTTTCAATGGCCGTTTTTTCCCCCACTTGACCCTAATAAAGAGATCAAAATTTCATGTACCGTAACAGGGGGTTACTTTTTACTGTACTTCAGGGGGTCACTTTTGACACTTTTATTTTTTAAAAATACTCGAAAATGGCTAAGAATTTTTTCAAAAATCGAAATTTTCTAAACTATTGATTATTGCTTGGTTCAAGCCTAGTTGCCTAAACTTGTTTTATAATGAAAATATTAAGTTTTAATACGAAAAAAAAAATTAAGAAATTACGCAGGCTAAAATACTAAGATGCATTCAGCTGCATCCACCGGTCGAGTTGAAATTTAATTGCTTTTCGCACTTGCCCTAGACAACTCGGTTAGAGTCGGGAATCTGGGTTAAAATTTTATAAAATTTTATAAAATTTTTATAAAATTTTATAAGAATTTTATAAAAACTTTATAAAATTTTATAAAAATTTTATAAAACTTTTATAACAATTTTAAAAAATTTTATAAAATTTTATAAAATTTTATAAAATTCTTATAAAAAAATCTTGAAAAAGTACTTTTATAAAAATTTTATAAAAATTATATAAAAATTTTATAAAAATTTTATAAAAGTTTTATAAAATTTTTTTTTCCAAATTTTACACTTTTTGTCTAAAATTTTGTCCATTTTATATAAAAGTTTTATAAAATTTTTATAAAATTTTTATAAAATTTTATAAAATTCTTATAAAATTTTTATAAAATTTTTATAAAATTCTTATAAAACTTTTATAAAATTTTTATAAAATTCTTATAAAACTTTTATAAAATTTTTATAAAACTTTTATAAAACTTTTATAAAATTTTATAAGAATTTTATAAAATTTTATAAAAATTTTATAAGAATTTTATAAAAATTTTATAAAAATTTTATAAAACTTGAGCAACAAATGCATTCTCTTTTTTGGTACATTCAACGGAGCTTAGATGTTTTTCCGAGCTGAAAAAATTTTTTCCCAGTATTTTTCTGCCTTGCATAAGCCAAAGATGGGCGCAACGATTTTTCAGATATCCGAATCCCGTACACAATTGTAATCGGTAAATCCAAAAATAACCTAATTCTTCCTACTACCTGAATACATCTCAGCTATATGTTGAATGCACTATAGGGACACAAAATTTTCCAAATCGGTGGTGAAATTGTTGATACGTCAACGGGAAAGGAATAAGAAAGTACATAGCGGAAGTGAAAACGTGCCACTGGCTAGGATGTTGATTATGTCGGGCATGTAACTTTCTTCGTTTCCTCTGCATTATTTTATTTATAGCACCGATAGGTGAATACGAGTTGTTGCCATTGTCAAGAAGGGCAACCCTTTGCACCGCTGCAATGCTACGCATCTTTTTAACAGATACGTATAGTGAAACTGGTTAGAATCAAGCTGTTTTGATAGGAATGACTTCTCCCATGTGTCGTTATATTTTCAGGTAAAACTAAACGCGACGGACGACAACTGATCCACCTAAAGTTCTTATTCACCAGCCAGACAGCGGTCCAGGCAGCAACCAACCAAACAATCAATCAATCAATCAATCAATCAATCAATCAGTCAGTCAGTCAGTCAGTCAGTCAGTCAGTCTGCCAGCGTATCATCTTAAGCGTCTATAGAAGGCAGCTACATTGCTGCTTGCGGCTGCGGATAAAACAAGTCTAGTCAGATCGATTTTTATTCATTTATTGGCGGTGAACAGCCATTTTCTGACTATCTAAATTACGAGTTTTTATATATATTTAACAGTATCAATATTGCACCGATAGGAATTAGTCATGACATATTTGGTTTTCGGAAATGTAATATCAAATAAGTTTTCATATAGTATCAAACTCAATTTCATAGTAAATTAATAAATGTTACATTATTTTTTCCGTCTCAGTGGTGCGCCGACTAATTCTTAAACGAATCGTAAATTATCTTTTCAACATAGCTTTCATCATTTCTGAAATCTATTATCATTTACAGCGACACTGCGGAGAATTGATAAATTTCGCTAATGCGATAAAAATAAAGACTCCCAAAAAAGAAGTAAAAAACAAAAAAGGTTACGTATTACTGCAGTATAAATTAATGAAAATGATCGAAAACTTATTTGATATTACATTTCCGAAAACCAAATATGTCATGACTAATTCCTATCGGTGCAATATTGATACTGTTAAATATATATAAAAACTTGTAATTCAGATAGTCAGAAAATGGCTGTTCACCGCCAATAAATGAATAAAAATCGATCTGACTAGACTTGTTTTATCCGCAGCCGCAAGCAGCAATGTAGCTACCTTCTATAGACGCTTAAGATGATACGCTGGCAGACTGACTGACTGACTGACTGACTGACTGACTGATTGACTGATTGATTGATCGATTGATTGATTGTTTGGTTGGTTGGTTTGTTTGTTGGACCGCTGCCTGGCTGGTGAATAAGAACTTCAGGTGGATCAGTTGTCGTCCGTCGCGTTTAGTTTTACCTGAAAATATAACGACACATGGGAGAAGTCATTCCTATCCAAACAGCTTGATTCTAACCAGTTTCACTATACGTATCTGTTAAAAAGATGCGTAACATTGCAGCGGTGCAAAGGGTTACCTTCTTGACAATGGCAACAACTTGCATTCACCTATCGGTGCTATAAATAAAATAATGCAGGGGAAACGAAGAAAGTTACATGCCCGACATAATCAACATCCTAGCCAGTGGCACGTTTTCACTTCCGCTTTGTACTTTCTTATTCCTTTCCCGCTGACGTATCAACAATTTCTCCACCGATTTGGAAAATTTTGTGTCCCTATAGTGCATTCAACATATAGCTGAGATGTATTCAGGTAGTAGGAAGAATTAGGTTATTTTTGGATTTACCGATTACAATTGTGTACGGGATTCGGATATCTGAAAAATCGTTGCGCTCATCTTTGGCTTATGCAAGGCAGAAAAATACTGGGAAAAAATTTTTTCCAGCTCGGAAAAACATCTAAGCTCCGTTGAATGTACCAAAAAAGAAGAATGCATTTGTTGCACAAGTTTTATAAAATTTTTATAAAATTTTTATAAAATTTTATAAAATTCTTATAAAATTTTTATAAAAGTTTTATAAGAATTTTATAAAAGTTTTATAAGAATTTTTTAAAATGTTTATAAGAATTTTATAAAAATTTTATAAAAATTTTATATAAAATGGACAAAATTTTAGACAAAAAAGTGCAAAATTTTAGACAAAAAAGTGCAAAATTTGAAAAAAAAATTTTATAAAATTTTATAAAATTTTATAAAATTTTTATAAAATTACTTTTTCAAGATTTTTTATAAGAATTTTATAAAATTTTATAAAATTTTTATAAAATTCTTATAATTTTATAAAAATTTTATAAAATTTTAACCCAGATTCCCGACTCTAACCGAAAAAAAAAAAAAAAAAAAAAAAGATTGAAAAGGAAAAAAGGGGTTACTTTTTGCAGATATCGAGGGGGTTATTTTTTTGCAGATATCAATCGGGTTACTTTTTGCAGATATCGACGGGGTTACCTTTTGCAGATATAAATGGGGTTACTTTTCGCAGATATCAATGGGGTTACTTTTTGCAGACGTCGATGGGGTTACTTTTTGCAGACATCGATGGGGTTACTTTTTGCAGATATCAATGGGGTTATTTTTTGCAGATATCAATGGGGTTACTTTTAGCAGATATTAATAAAGTTACTTTTTGCAGATATTAATGGGGTTACTTTTTGCAGATATTTCAATGGCGATGTCCTTTGTGTGCTAAATCCACAACGAATCGACAACATTTTTGATTCCGAATCGACAAAGTTTTGATTCCGTTTTTACTACGTTCACTAATTTTTTTAAATAAATAGCGATAGTCATTAACAGAACATCTAAAAAGGTACAAATCGTTTTATTAAGACATTTTTTATTTACAGAAGCCAATAATTTGTCATATCTTCTTCAATTATTAAAAATATTCAGGTATAAACAAGATTGCAAAAAGTAATTCCGTTTTTGTTAGAACGACACCTTTTGTAAAATCGAGTTTTGATTCGTGTTAGAACAAGTATAAATATTATAGCAGGGTATCAAATTAAAGCTAAAGAACGTCTCTTATTGTTGGTATAAACATATATGAATCTTGTTCTACATTTTACATCTGTTTTTAGAAAAAAACGTGAAAAAGGGCAAAAAGTAACCCCCTGTTACGGTAACAAAAGTTGTGGAGAATGTTAAAAGAAATGTTAATATATTTTTTAAAACTTTACTCAATTCCAATTAAACTTTTGCAGGTGGAAAACGTCGTGTCTTCAAAAAATAAACAAAGTTCCGCATATGTTTAAGTTGCAGGAGAACGATCAGCTAAAAATCTCAAATTCACCGGTAGAGCCTCCTTAAAAAAAAGGCAAGGCAAGGCATGAAAAAACATGGGAAAAACATGAGAATTTTCCCGTTACGCGTGTCCAGGAATATATTTCGAAAACTCATTCATCTGCATTCATCCCCACAAAACGGTTGCAAACAGTGCAAATCAAAATCAAACAGAGCAAACAGTGCAAATCATTTCCAAAAATAAAGTCTTCTGTTGTTATACGAAAGGTTTTTAGAACCGACTTCAAATAAACCTCTCCATACAATATTTTGCTACCTTTCAAACACTATATTTCTCTTTTAACGCACAAACGACAAAAAAAACCCTAATCGTTTAATTTCTTTTTGTGCACATACGTACGGGTTGTATTGTGCGTACGTATCTTGCGTCTGTTTTACAAGGAGAAAATGAAAATAATTCGTGCCATTTCCCCTTATTTTTATTTTTTTTTTTTATTTTAGTTTCCCGTTCCGTGCTATTATATTCCCTTGAGTGGGAGTAGTAATAATAACATATTGTGTAAAATTGTGAGAACTCATATGCATAAACCATAAGAGGTTTTTTGGGAATATTTTTTAAACTTTGAGGTTTTCTTTAAAGCTCGCGGGGATTCCGAAAGAACCCGGGAATTTCGCCAACTTTCGGTTTTCTTTTTTTCCAAGGGGGAAATTTACTAGTTTAAGAGTTCCTTTCCCAGAGTTTTAAAAGAGAACTAGTCTTCCGGGAATATTTTATTTTTTTGAGATTGCTCACGAGTTGATGGTTTTGCTTGTTGGAAAGAGATTTTCTTTCTTTTTTTTTTTTTTTTTTCATCGCGGATTTATGAAATACAAAAGATTACTATCAAGTCCTTTGCTTACTTTTTTAATCCGCTGAAGGGTTACTTATAAAAGAAACGAGAAAAATGGTGAAAGGTCCAAGCCGGAAGCTTCCATCAGAAATTAATTCTAAAAATAAAACATAAAAGTAAAAAAAAATCGAATTTAAAAAAAAAAAATCCTATTTAACGCAACAAAAATCGCTGAAAAAATCTCATTTTCGAATAGATAACAACTCACAAAAGCCATAAAAACATTTGCCAACAAGAAATTCGATCAACTTATTCAGGTTGATGGGATATTTTATAACAAAACGTTCTATGCTTGTTAGAAATATTTTGCCAATTTCTCCTTCTATAAATTTTCCATTGTCAAAATAAAAAAATTTAGGGGACAACTTTTTAAGAAAATCATTCGAATAAAAACATTGAAAGTTCCAAGGAAAAAACACTTCGGATTTTAAGGTATAATATTTTTCAAAAACGGTTGGACATATCACTTCAATTTAAGGAAAAAATATGTGGGGAAGAAAAAAAAAATGTTCTTTCTTTAACCGCTGACCAATTTTATTTCAAAATGTATTTTACTTTTTAATTTTTTTTTATTTATGAAATTATCAGACTATTCTGTCTCATAAAGGTAGCCAATAAACCGAATTTTCCCAAGGCTTCGGATAGATTTTTCGTCTGCGATACAAGCTTCTAGAAGACAAATTTCAATTTTTAAAAAAATGAAAATGACAGTTCAAACGCATTTGAAAATAGACGACGCAGCATGATTTAGCTATTTTATGATATTACTTCCGCAAAACATGAAAATCATCCTGAAACCTAAAAGCCATAAATTTTCCTTGGCATACAACCAACATTTCCAAAACCGCTTTAACTTAATTTGAAAACCCCTAGTCGCTTGGAGGAGAAAGGAGAGGGAAAAAGAGAGGCCGGAAAAAAAGAAAAATTAATAATTACTTTTCGGTCTATTTTGCGCGTTGAAATGTTTACGTTACAAGTAGAAAAAGTCGTATAAATGCACTCCAAAAAAAAAAAAAAAAAAAAAAAAAAAAAAAAAAAAAAAATCATGCGAGAAGGGGAAAAACATAATTAAGATTTTAGACATACATCGCTACTGAAATCTCTCGAACTCTTTTTTTTTTTTTTTTTTCCCTACTAGCGATTAAAAAAGTTTGTAAATTCTTTCCCCGTTAAAATCCTGATAATCCTTTTGAAATGCATGTCGCTGAATATTATAGCAGTATGAATTTTCCTATACGCTCATAAAAAAAACAAAATTGTGTACCGATGGGAGGTAGGGAAAATCCATTGCTATATGTTTCGGAATCGAACGGACAAAGCAAACGTCCAATTAAAACCGCAGACGGTTAAGCACTCCCGAGGGGCTTATAAGCGAATGGCAATTTTCGAGCTTTTTTTTTTTCACTCCCATTTTTCCTTCGATTTTTTTTTCTTCAGTCGACAAGCGGATTGTTTCGATCATGAATTTTAAAGAAAATTCCCTATTTACGAAATAATTAAAGGAAAATTATGTGGGGAGTAGTGTGTACATGGGACTTCCTGCCCGCGGGAATGTTGTCGGCCAAATTTTTGCTGTTGGCCAAATGTTTTGCTGACGAGCTTTTCTGCTGTTGGCCAAATTTTGCTGTCGGCCAAATTTTGCTGACGAGCTTTTGCTGCCTGTGTTAAGCTTATGGGAGTGAGCTTTTGCTGTTGGTGAAAGTGCAGCTTCAGCCAAATGCTGACGGTGAAAGTGCAGCTTCAGCCAAACGCGGTCGGTGAAAGTGCAGCTTCGGCCAAATGGCTCAGATGAAAGTGCTGTTGCTGTCTATGTTTAGCTTATGCATTATGATTTGCCTGCGGATGAAAGTGCTGTCGCAAACCTAACCTAACCTAACCCAAGAACTTTGTCGTTGATTGAAACCTAACTTAACCTAAGTGTTGCGGTGTATGTTTAGCTTATGTGACGTAACCTAACTGAACCTAAGTCCTTTGGCTGCTGCAGCTTATTCAAACCTAACCTAACCTAACCTAAGTGCTGAATCGTGCTTTTGCACGTTCGAGTGAACTTGCTTTTGCGCATTTGCTTGAACATGCTTTTGCGGATTTGACTGAAACCTAACCTAACCTAACCTAACTGAGGAACTTTGTCGTTGATCGAAACCTAACTTAACCTAAGTGTTGCTGTCCATGTTTAGCTTATGTGACGTAACCTAACCGAACCTAAGTCATTTGGCTGAATAATGCTGGTGAAAGTGCTGTTGAATCATGCATCTGCTGATTCGGTTGAATCGTGCAAGTTGATGTGCTGCCATCTTGCGACAATGACGAGAACCTGTTTGAATTTTTTTTCCATTTGTTTGGGAGAAAAATCGACGAAGATTTGAACCAAAGATCTTTGGTTCCATTGTCGGAAGGACCGATGCCACTCGCCCGATCCGCGTATGTTGTCGGAAGAGCGAATTTAAGTTACTTAGATTCTCATTCGAAATAGCCTGAGGGTTTACCCGAATGACTCATATAAAAGGTTCTCATGAGTTTGAGCTCGCACGAGCCCCAATCTCGGGACGAATGAATGAATACTTTGCCATTAACAGTTTTTTAATTCAATAAAACCTTTTAAATAAACATCTTTATTGCTTTTTTTTTCCGTCAAGGTCAGGCATGTTTCCCATTACAAATAATAAGGAGGGAAGATATTGAAAATAAAAATAAAAACTTTACTTTTAATTTTGCATCTGTATATTTAAAAAAAAAATGGTTTCTTCCATGTATATGTACAGTTATTAAATAACATTTTCTTGCTTAAGTTCGGTAATAATTTCAATGATCTCTTTGTCAACTCCATCGTTTCCAGCTGCTTTCGCGGAATAGAGTAGTTTTAGCCTATCAACCAATTCATTTATATCATCATAATACTTATACTCGACTTGAGGATTTCGTTTCTTGGAAAAACCTTCTCCAGACACTTTTTTCATAAAATGTTCCTCAATCAAGGGTTTTATGATGTTGCGATATTTATATCCCCGATTTCCGACATTTTGCATGTTTGGATTATAATTTTTCTTTAAAGCATTTGTTTGGATAAGTATTTCGTAATAGTTTTGCAAATCATCATTGTTGAAATTGTCGTCCATCGGGATTTTTTTCGTTAAAAGTTCAAATAAACCCTTCGTTCCTCGGTATCTGGATTCTTCGATAAAAATGTCATCATTTTTTATGGTTACCGGTTTGGACCCAATCATCCAACCTCTGTGACTGTCTGGCCTCAGGCCGAAATTTAAATCAAGATCATCAATTTCCCCATAGAAGTAATAACGTAATGCATCGCTTGCCATTTTCCCATACAGCTCTTCCAAGCGCCGAGACTTTCTTAGCATTTCGATAAAAGAACCGTACGATCCCGCATCACTGGAATTTTGCATCGTTCCTCCATTTTCGCCCGGTTCTGCATAGCCATCTTTCGATTCCCGATTTCTGACGGTCTCGCTTTTTGCATCTTCGTAATCACCATCATCTGTGTCCTTCTCTTTTTCTTCGTCATCATCTTCATCCCCATCATCATCTTCATCACTATCATCATCATAATCTTCATCTTCATCCTCGTCAGCATGTTCCTGAATGGGTGTTGACGTCACGAATTTGTTTTGTGAACTCCTGATAGGCGTAAGGGAACGATGTAAGCCGAACTGTGATGGTGTGACGAATGGAAATGGTGCCGGTTTTGATTGAGCCAATGCGGATTTCGGTTTCGTATTATCAGCAATATCTTTCAGTTCTTTGATAATCGGACTGAATGTCTCTTTCACATTGTGAGTCACAGCTGCTCGCCCTCGCTTCAAAGCCAAACACTTTTGCCTGACGACTTCACGTGATTCAACCAAATTCTTCAATACCTCCATGTTTTCACTTTGGCTGACAACGATGTAATGGTGAAGGTTTCCCTGTTTAAACTTAATATATCATGTAACATAAAAGCGTCCGAAAATGTACCGGCAGCACCTCCCCGCGGAATTTCATAACTCTTTAACGGTTTTTCATAGTTCATTGCGGTTTTTGTGGTTATTGGCGGTTTTCTTGCGGTTCTTGACCGGTTTTTTTTTGCAGTTTATAGCGGTTTACAGCGGTTCTTAAGCGGTTTTTTACGGTTCTTGACCGGTTTTTCACGGTTATTAAGCGGTTTATTGCGGTTTTCTTGCGGTTCTTGGCCGTTTTTCACGGTTATTAAGCGGTTTATGGCGATTCCCGAGCGGTTTTTCGCTGTTTTTAAGCGGTTTTGAATGCGGTTTATAACGGTTTTTTGTGGTTGTTTTGCGGTTCATGGCAGTTTTTACACTGTTTATTGCGATTTTTATGCGGTTCTTGATCGGTTTTTTATGCAGTTTTTGCGGTTCATGACAGTTTTTACACTGTTTATAGCGGTTTTTTTATGCGGTTCTTGAGTAGTTTCTTGCAGTTCTTAAGGTGTTTATTGTGGTTCCTTAGCGGCCTATAATCGTTTTTCAAGTTGTTTTCTGGAAGCATCCAATCTTCATGCACAAATATTTGGTCAAAGCCTTTTCTATAAGTTCCGTCTTCTTTGTTGATCACAAGAAAGTTGTGTCGGTCTTTCCAGCAAATTTTACATATGTCTTTAAATTCCGGCCAGCTTAAATCACTGCCAACGTGTTCATCGTACACATGTCTTAGATTTATATCGTCTTGTTTGAATAAAACAATTAAATTTGCATTATCCCTCACAAGATGCTTCGGCACTCTTACGTAAGTTTGGCACAAAATGAAAGAGCAAACCCCGAAATGACGTCCCATGGCAAAATATTTTCGCACACAATCCTGCTTTTCACAAGCAATATCGTCAAATATAAAGATGCTGTTCGGCTTCGGATTTTCCGTTATCTGATCATTATTGGAATATGGAAAATATCCTATTTCTTTTACAGGCTCTAAAAGTTGTTGTAAGAGCCGATATTTTGGCTGATGCAAAGATTTTGAATATACGTAGACATTTTCATATTTTAAGCCATTCGGATGTTCTAGTAGATTAATGATAACGTTTGTCTTCCCAGCTCCGGATGGACCGACAATGACACATCTTATCGAATCTGGCAAAAGTTCGGAATGCCGCTTTTCCTTTTTACCGACGCAAGCAGGTTCCCGATCCTGGATCGGTAACGAACAGCGATGCTTCACCAACTTCATCTTGCTAACAACTGATAAGAAAACACTTGATTCAGACTTTTAAGAGAAAAGGACATTCGTCTTTCTAGCATAAAAGCAGAAATATTCACAAAAAATGAATCATTCATCATGCGGCTCTCGGACCGTGTGATCGATTTTTTACCCACAGAGTTTCGAGTTCCGAGCTATCCGGGCGTTTTTACGTCGGAAGAATGGAAAGAAAGATTGAAAAGAGCAGGTTTAAATGTCGACGATGCGAACGTGAAAACCAAGCGCAAACTTGGAATGGGATTTAATATGAAAACGGTAAAAAGAAACTCAGAATTTAATAAAGTTGTGCAAAAAATTGAAAATAAAATGAGAAAAACCAATGCAAAAGACGTGTCGAGCGCGCTGAAGATCGCAGAAAAAGTTGTCAAACAATCACGGTCAAAAGTCAAAATACCTCGCAAACTATCGGTCGTCAAAAAAGGCGGTGTTCTTCCATTGATTCCGATTTTCGCAGCGTTATCAGCCATTGGAGCATTATCAGGGGGAGCCGCTCAAGTTGCGAATGCAGTCAATGGATTCGAGCAAACCAGGAAAAAATTGGAAGAGAAGAAACGACACAATCAAGCCATGGAGGCCATTGCAGTTGGAAATGGGATGTATTTGAAGCCATACAAAAAAGGTTACGGACTCTTCATTCAAAAAAGAGAAAAAAACACTGAATAATTTTCGTCGCAAACCTTAAACAACTTGGCCCTTGCTGGAATACGCTTCGGATCTTCCGAACTTTTGAGGAATGTTCATGCGCAATGATTTGTCTGCAAAATCTCGAAAAAACGAATGCGGAATCGCCAATTTCGATGACAGTTCCGGCGAAGTTACGCGTTGGCTCGCATGCAAGAAAAAAAGTGATTACATCATTTATTTCGACTCATATGCTCTGCAACCTCCCCTTCCTCCTTTCCCCCTTCCCCTTCCTCCTTTTGGAAAATTTTGGGGCAATGATGCGAGGACTCGATATAATAAAGAATGCGAGCAAAAATTAGGCTCATTCGATTGCGGGCACTTGTGCATGCAGTTTCTCAACGAAAATGTCTAAGCTCCTGATCTTGTACAGTAGATTTTCTTCAATTGAGCAGTCCTATTTCCCTGCAATAAATTTAGAAGGCGGAAATTGGAGCATCGGATTAACAAGCATAACAGTATATAACAGCGTACCAAATATTGATGACGGCAACAATACCATCACCGTCGGATCTCATGAAATCCGGATACCAGAAGGATCTTATGAAATTGATGAAATCAACGACTACGTAAACGAAGAACTCAGGCGCAGAATTCGTCCGGTCGGACTCGTCAAAGTTCGATCCGTTGAAAGACCGGGGGCGGAAGAGGCTCCGGTCGGAGAATCGAAGATTCCGACCACAGTAAAATTAAAATCATCACAAGATGTGAAGACCCGCACAACAAGAAAATCAAAATTAAAATCGCCGCAAGATTCGAAAACCGGGGCGGAGAGCCCGATATCAACGTCGCCCGCAGATTCAAAGACCGAAACCGGTAAAGAATCTGATTCATCCGTAGATTTGAATGCAAGTTCCTCGGGAGAAGGGAAGGGAAATTCGGAATTGGATTTTGTCACCATCCGAGAAATCTGAACACTTTGAAATGTGAAATCGAGAGCTCTTTACCGGTGTACGTGAAAACTTTGGGGCCTGTATTGGGATTTCGCAAGCAAAAATTCTTGAGTGCTGGAGAAAAGCACGTTTCGGATTCCACGGTCGACATTTTGAAAGTTCATGACGTGAGGGTGGAATGCAACATTGTTCAAGAAAACTTTATAAACAGCGTTCCAAGCAACACCATTTTTGGATTCGATTTGAATGTGCCTCCAGGATTTAAACTTTCGATCAGCCCGCAAACGGTCATTTACTATCCGTGTCTGTTGATAGCGTTAGCAATTGGTTGTTCGTATTGTCGATCAGAACGGGGATTTGATTAACTTTCGAGACGAACTTATCACGATATATCTGCACCTGAAAAAGTCAACATGATTATTTATAAAGAAGACGAAGAACTGATACCGACCATTCAGATTCCGAAAGTTGAAGAAGGCGGATGTGAAAAGAAAAGAAAACATCCCACCGGTCAAACATTAACCAAGGAAAACGAAGATTTTTTAAGATCGTTGGGATTAAACCCAAAGACATCACGGATTCGGAGGAAGGAGGACAAAGTTGGACATTAAGATTCCGATTGAGTTTGCACAAACTATTTTGCTCTTGCAATGCATATTTTACACGTGGAGGCTCCGGTGCAGTTTGATGAGTCCATCATCAGTTACCAAGAGCAAAACATTCTTCCAAAGAATGGCTCTCACTATGGAAACAATCAGGAGATTCATTTCATCATTCAAAACCCGGATTGTTACATCCATCCGGCAGACAGTTATATCTACATTGAAGGAAAATTTGAAACGGATGCTGGCGCCGTTCCGGATCGAGCAAAATTAAGCAACAATGGTTGGCTTTTCTTTTTGAAGAAGTGCGCTACGAGATAAATTCCGTTGAAATTGATAAGACGAGACATGTCGGAATCGCATCATGCCTGAAAAACTATGTGTCCATGCAGAAAGGGCAAGAAAACTTGTTCACTCTCGCTGGGTGGGATCCAAATATGACAAAGGATCTATAGTCGATAACGATGGAAAATTTACGGCATGCATTCCCTTAAAAATGATATTGGGTTTCGCTGAAGACTATCGAAAAGTCACATTTGCCCACCAATCCTTAATATTGTTGAGATCTAGAACAGATGATAATTGTTATCACATGGAAAATGCGGTTACACCAGCTAATCCCATTCAGAAATGTAAAATCACCATCGAAAATATCGTGTGGAGAGTTCCTTTCGTCAGACCTGGAGATGCCGAGCGATTGAGGTTAATGAACATTTTACAGAGCGACAACCCGCTTCAAATCGGTTTTCGATCATTTGAACTCCTGGAAAATCCAATGCTTCAACAATCAACGAGGCATACTTGGAATGTTAAAACATCTTCTCTACTTGAAAAACCTCGATACGTCATTGTCGGACTTCAAACAAAACGCAAAAACGATGCAGAAAAAGATGCTTCTCGTTTTGATCACTGCGAATTGTTGGATATGAAAGTGTATTTGGATCAGCAAGTTTTTCCATACAATGATTTAAATTTAAATTTCGACGAAAACCGCTATTCAATTTTGTATCAGATGTATTGTCGATTTCAAGAAATTTATTACTGGAAGAAGCACTCTCAGCCTCTATTATCAAAAGCTGATTTTAAAACGATCGCACCAATTGTTGCAATAGATTGTACAAGACAAGACGAGTCAGTAAAAAGTGGATCAGTGGACATGCGGTTAGAATTTCAAACAAAAAACAATGTTCCGGCAGACACTGCAGCATTTTGCTTATTTTGCATGATCGAGTTTTGGAAATGGATTTGATAAATAACAAAATTGTAAGACTCTAAAGTCACATAAAAATCAAAAAAGCAGCCATCATTGTCATAGGCTAAGCACTTTTTTTTAAAATAAAATATATCAAACTAATAAAAAGTCTAATATTTACTTCATTTTCCAAGAATATATAGTTTAATGCTCTTGACAATGGTTCCCTGGAAAATCCTCAAACATAGATCTTGTCGGGAAAATAATTTTTCTCTCCCAGAAAAAATCTTTTTTCAAATGGGCATATCGCTTGGAACGGCAGAAATTTTCTTCACACAGGTTTTTGCGAGAAAAAAAAGAGGTATCCATTATAAAAATTAAAAACTTAAATAAATTATCTTCCCTCCTTATTATTTGTAATGGAAACATGCCTGACCTTGACGGAAAAAAAAAGCAATAAAGATGTTTATTTAAAAGGTTTTATTGAATTAAAAAACTGTTAATGGCAAAGTATTCATTCATTCGTCCCGAGATTTGGGCTCGTGCGAGCTCAAACTCATGAGAACCTTTTATATGAGTCATTCGGGTAAACCCTCAGGCTATTTCGAATGAGAATCTAAGTAACTTAAATTCGCTCTTCCGACAACAAGCACGGATCGGGCGAGTGGCATCGGTCCTTCCGACAATGGAACCAAAGATCTTTGGTTCAAATCTTCGTCGATTTTTTCTCCCAAACAAATGGAAAAAAAAAAAAATTCAAATAGGTTCTCGGCATTGTCGCAAGATGGCAGCACATCAACTTGCACGATTCAACCGAATCAGCAGAAACATGATTCAACAGCACTTTCACCGGCATTTTCCCATTCAGGAAAAAGCTCACGTTCCAGAGCATCATTCAGCCAAATGACTTAGGTTCGGTTAGGTTACGTCACATAAGCTAAACATAGACAGCAACACTTAGGTTAGCTTAGGTTTCGACCAACGACAAGTTCCTCAGTTAGGTTAGGTTAGGTTAGGTTTCAGTCAAATCCGCAAAAGCATGTTCAAGCAAATGCGCAAAAGCAAGTTCACTCGAACGTGCAAAAGCACGATTCAGCACTTAGGTTAGGTTAGGTTAGGTTTGAATAAGCTGCAGCAGCCAAAGGACTTAGGTTCAGTTAGGTTACGTCACATATGCTAAACATAAACAGCAACACTTAGGTTGAGTTAGGTTTCAATCAACGACAAAGTTCTTGGGTTAGGTTAGGTTAGGTTTGCGACAGCACTTTCATCCGCAGGCAAATCATAATGCATAAGCTAAACATAGACAGCAACAGCACTTTCATCTGAGCCATTTGGCCGAAGCTGCACTTTCACCGACCGCGTTTGGCTGAAGCTGCACTTTCACCGTCAGCATTTGGCTGAAGCTGCACTTTCACCAACAGCAAAAGCTCACTCCCATAAGCTTAACACAGGCAGCAAAAGCTCGTCAGCAAAATTGGCCGACAGCAAAATTTGGCCAACAGCAGAAAAGCTCGTCAGCAAAACATTTGGCCAACAGCAAAAATTTGGCCGACAACATTCCCGCGGGCAGGAAGTCCCATGTACACACTACTGTGGGGAAGGTTTTTCCAGGAAAAAGCTCTTATTCCAAAATGACATACTTTCAGAGACAGGTCTATTTATAGATCGATTTTGTGGGACAACGGTTGATTTTTCGGTGGACTGATTAGAACCACCCAAGGTTTTAGGAACTTAGCCCTGGCCCAATTTCAGTTACAACTTAAGAGAAGAAATAATTTCGATTAAAAAAATAAATGATCTAAAGAATGATAAATTCCACAACCTTTTTAAACATCCAATTCTTACTCACTCCGACTTTTCCCTCCTAATTTTGTAAGTAATTCGAATCTAAGATACATCTTCCCTTTCATTCCCCAAGAAAAAAAAAACTCATTAGAATTCAAAGGAAGAGAGAAGTATGTCCGCTCTGTTTGCATCACAGCTAGAATGCTTTCAATGATTAAAAACGGCCATTTAGCGCTGCCGGAGATTTTGAGATAGCCCAGGAAAATGTCAACTGATTTATTACGTTATTTCACTTTATAGCGCGATAGTTCTGGTTTCTTTCGCGTCATTTTTTTTTTTTTTTCCGGTATCATATTTAACTTTTGATCCCTGTTCTTAATCCTGCATTTTTGAAACGAGGGATTGAATGAGAGGAAAAAAAAAACGCGTTTTCTATCTTTCCTTAAGAAAAATCCTCCTGGAAAATCTGAGAACGAAGTCTTTTCCTCGTAAATAAGGAGGAAATACATCATGAAGAAGAAGATGAAAAAAAAAAACCTTTTTAAAGCAAAAAAGGACAACGGGATGTGATACAAGATGAATATTGATGGCCGAAAAAAAAAAAAAATTCCAGGAACTAGTTTTCCACCAATTGATTTATTCATTGTTATTCATTCTTTGTTTGCAAGAAAGAAAGAAAAAAATATAATATACCGTGGAGAAAAATAAAAATAAAACTCTCTTCCCACAATCTTGCAGAATATGTTTGACATTTTCCTTACAGTTAAATCACATAAAAGGATTTTTTTTTCCTCTAAAAAAAAAAATTGAGAAGTAAATTAAAGAAGTGTACGAGATATCTAAGTTTTAGAATGTTACTAAATCAGAACAGAATGTAAGTGAATGTCATAGGAGCTAGGCCCTTATTTTTCTAAAATGCCCTATCTGGGGAGCCAGATGCCGATATGTTCACCCAACATGTTGGATGCGTTTTCACAGAACATGTTCAAAAAAGCCTCAATGCTTCTGTGGAGCGTTCCCTAACGAAAACGTTGAATGAAAACGTATGACCAACATGTTCATCAAACATGTCCGCCATCTTTATTCCAACACCAACTTGTCGCCGAACATGTATTCAGAATATACGAGATGCGTTGGAAGAAACCAAATCTGAGAACAACGGACAACGAGAAGAATAAAACGATGACACTACGAATATACTAGAGGGATCGGAAGAAATTGTACCTGAGAACGGAAATGCTCCAGGAATACAACTTGTCAAGGAGGACATTTAGAACATATTTTATGGCTGAACCTGACGAAGAAAATGCTGGAGGTACCTTGTTATGGAGAAATGCAGGAGTTATGAGAGATAAATGTTCATCATCATAAACATTATTGCCGTCAGCAAGGATCGTTTTTTTTTTTTTTTTTTCTAAACGAACCCCCAACTGGAATCCATCAATTCTGTTCCCATTTGCCTGCGGAATTCCTATCGTTATTTACATACTGCATGTTTCTCTGAGCTATTTATCATTTCTTGCCTAATTATTTTCCATTAGCTTCTGTCCTGCTAAAACGATTCGATTGTGCATGACCGATTTTCAAACAAGTAAAATCTTGCTTCGTCAAAAAAAAAAAAAAAAAAAAAAAAAAAGTGGTAAAGGTACAGCACCACAAAAAAATGTTTGCGTACTTCATTTTGAACATTCGTGTTTCTTGAACATAATAACAGTGTCCGTTTCAGCAATGCAGAGAAATTTGTTTTGATAAACTCAAAATTGGACTTTTACGGCATCCTAAAATCGAACACCCGATGTAACTTACAAAAACAAAAAAAAAAAAAAAAAAAAAAATTAATGGAAAGGTTGAACGATAAATTTAGTCTTGTTTCTATGGAAGCCTTGAAGGCAACATTCAGGGTGCGACAGTGCTTGTTGCCATGTTTAAACTACGACACAGCGTCGTGTTTAAACATGGGAACAAGCACCTTTGAACATGGATAAAAGCTCCTGATTTTCATCCTAAAATCATTTAACACGCTCTGTAAAAAAAATCAGACTGGAATATGGGGGCATATCCCTACGTTGGACTACGACTTTGGGGTACTTCCCTAATATTGCTAAATTTAAACAATGAATCAATTTAAAAATTTTAAGTCTTTATTTTTATTTTTATTTTTATTTTTATTTTTATTTTTATTTTTATTTTTTTTTTTTTTTGCTCGTTTTTGGTGAAAAATTTGAGATTTTTGATAAAAATATCTTGGCACGAAAAAAACTTGGAATTTTTGATAAAAATGGTCAAAAGTTGGAAAAAAATTAGTCAAAATTTCAATTAAAGTCTTCAAAGTCAAGATTTTAATATTAAAATAATTAATAGGGTATTTTCAAGTATTTTTATTTTTGAAAAATTTTGGTGTAAAAATTAAGTACATGAACTTAAAAAATTATTTGTCTAATAAAAAGTATTAAATTTTTTTTTTTTCGTATGCAATAATTTGCTTTTGGGGCTTAAAAATTATAAATCAAAACGGTCGGAATAAGCGCAAAAGCATTGTGACGTCATACGTTAATATCGTTTTGCCGGAAAATTTGTCATAGAATGCGATGCTTTCAATGTTTATAAACCAAGCCAACGTATTCTTGGACACTTTTCGGACAGAACGATATTAACTAACATGTGACGTCCCAACGCTTCCGCGCTTATTCCGACCGTTTTGATTTACAATTTTTAAGCACCAACTTTAAAAAATTATTGCATACAGGAAATAATTTTTTTAATACTTTTTATGACACAAATAATTTTTTTAATTCATTACTTTATTTTTACTCCAAAGTTTTTCAAGAATAAAAATACTTGAAAATATTATTAATTTTGGTGCGAACAGATCGACACCCGGACACTCACACCCACAGACAGAAAGATTTCCCCAGGACCGAGCCCTGAGACTTAGCCCTACGTCAAAAAGTGTTCCGAAGCGACCAGCTATGTCTTTACAGTCAGGGAGGGGGACTGTCAAAAAATATTCTTTTCCCATGTTCAAACTTGACATCTTGCCTAGTTCGAACGTGGCCATGGCTCAGCGAACGTGGCCTAGTTCGAACATGGCACGACCAAGTTTAACGTGGCAACGTACAGCCTTTCACCGAGCACTTTGCCCTTTTAGTTCGTTTTTCCATCCGATTCTGATGTACCACCATTTCTATTCCTCCAGCATTTTCTTCGTCAGGTTCAGCCATAAAATATGTTCTAAATGTCCTCCTTGACAAGTTGTATTCCTGGAGCATTTCCGTTCTCAGGTACAATTTCTTCCGATCCCTCTAGTATATTCGTAGTGTCATCGTTTTATTCTTCTCGTTGTCCGTTGTTCTCAGATTTGGTTTCTTCCAACGCATCTCGTATATTCTGAATACATGTTCGGCGACAAGTTGGTGTTGGAATAAAGATGGCGGACATGTTTGATGAACATGTTGGTCATACGTTTTCATTCAACGTTTTCGTTAGGGAACGCTCCACAGAAGCATTGAGGCTTTTTTGAACATGTTCTGTGAAAACGCATCCAACATGTTGGGTGAACATATCGGCATCTGGCTCCCCAGATAGGGCATTTTAGAAAAATAAGGGCCTAGCTCCTATGACATTCACTTACATTCTGTTCTGATTTAGTAACATTCTAAAACTTAGATATCTCGTACACTTCTTTAATTTACTTCTCAATTTTTTTTTTTAGAGGAAAAAAAAATCCTTTTATGTGATTTAACTGTAAGGAAAATGTCAAACATATTCTGCAAGATTGTGGGAAGAGAGTTTTATTTTTATTTTTCTCCACGGTATATTATATTTTTTTCTTTCTTTCTTGCAAACAAAGAATGAATAACAATGAATAAATCAATTGGTGGAAAACTAGTTCCTGGAATTTTTTTCTTTTTTTTCGGCCATCAATATTCATCTTGTATCACATCCCGTTGTCCTTTTTTTGCTTTAAAAAGGTTTTTTTTTTTCATCTTCTTCTTCATGATGTATTTCCTCCTTATTTACGAGGAAAAGACTTCGTTCTCAGATTTTCCAGGAGGATTTTTCTTAAGGAAAGAATAGAAAACGCGTTTTTTTTTTCCTCTCATTTCAATCCCTCGTTTCAAAAATGCAGGATTAAGAACAGGGATCAAAAGTTAAATATGATACCGGGAAAAAAAAAAAAAAAATGACGCGAAAGAAACCAGAACTATCGGCGCTATAAAGTGAAATAACGTAATAAATCAGTTTGACATTTTCCCTGGGCTATCTCAAAATCTCCGGCAGCGCTAAATGGCCGTTTTTAATCATTGAAAGCATTCTAGCTGTGATGCAAACAGAGCGGACATACTTCTCTCTTCCTTTGAATTCTAATGAGTTTTTTTTTTCTTGGGGAATGAAAGGGAAGATGTATCTTAGATTCGAATTACTTACAAAATTAGGAGGGAAAAGTCGGAGTGAGTAAGAATTGGATGTTTAAAAAGGTTGTGGAATTTATCATTCTTAGATCATTTATTTTTTTAATCGAAATTATTTCTTCTCTTAAGTTGTAACTGAAAATGGGCCAGGGCTAAGTTCCTAAAACCTTGGGTGGTTCTAATCAGTCCACCGAAAAATCGACCGTTGTCCCACAAAATCGATCTATAAATAGACCTGTCTCTGAAAGTATGTCATTTTGGAATAAGAGCTTTTTCCTGGAAAAACCTTCCCCACATAATTTTCCTTTAATTATTTCGTAAATAGGGAATTTTCTTTAAAATTCATGATCGAAACAATCCGCTTGTCGACTGAAGAAAAAAAAATTGAAGGAAAAATGGGAGTGAAAAAAAAAAAGCTCGAAAATTGCCATTCGCTTATAAGCCCCTCGGGAGGATAACATCTCATAACAAGGTTTTTGTTCTTGACAAGTTGAATAATGGGAGGAGCTGCAAATAGAGGGAAAAAAATGCATTTGTATGCTTTTTTCCCCGTTCATTTTGCTAGTTTTTTTTTTTTTTCTTAAATACAGCGGTTAATATTTTCTGCGCGCAGGGCAGCAGGTAGATAAAAATTTAAATTCTTTGCTTGCAGTATATATATATATTTTTTTTTTTTTTTTTTTTTTTTTTTTTTTGCAGAGGTTTTCAATTCCGGATTTTTTTTTCATTTTTCGTTTTTGAAAAACAAATATAAATCTCGGGAAACGGAGTTTTCCGCTTTGTTGATCACCTTGATTTTTCCGGATTCGAGAAATTTATCTTTTTGATTATGGAAAATTCCCGCGGATCGGGAATTTTTTACAATAAAAAAATTATTAAATGTAAGTTGGGTAATCAGAATTATGACGAAAAACAAATATACTCTTCTCCGTTTAGCATAAGTCGGCGTATTTCAAGCAAAAAAGAAAATCTCAAGAAAAACGCAAGTTTTTTTGAACAGCTTTTTGCAAAAAATATGTTATGTGAAAAATAGTTGGGAGTTTAAAAATTTTACATAGTTCTTAAATCCCGGGAAAAAACTGATTGTTCCTAGTTGCGGGATTTTTGAAATATTTGAAAAAAAGGGACGTGGGTTTAAAAAGTGGCCGTATTTACCCACATCCTTTTCCGAGGATTTTTTTTTTTTTTTTTTTTTTTTTTTTTTTGGAAAAATAGGGTCGGGCTCGGGATTCCACGAATTCTCGTCTCGGGAATTTCTGGAAGGAATCTCTATTTCTGAAGCGGCATAACGTTTCCCAGAAACTAAAAATCGGAGAAAAAAAATGGACGATAAAACGTAGGACTAATTCGCACATTAAAATCATATTAGGCAGGAGTGTTCCAATAGTTAAATACCATCGAGTAGCAAATATTTTTCAAATTTCAAATATTTGCAGAAGTATACTGCATACCCCAGTTATTTGATTGTCAAATTGATATATTATATGAAATTCAAATGAACGATTAAATATATAAAACAAGCTTATGCAGCCGGTACATAATTCAAATTCACTGTTTATTTTCCAAAAACTGTATTCGCGGCAGGGAATACGATAAAAGCAAGCCTGCTCTTATTTGTCAAACCTTCATTTTTTTTTTTTTTTTTTTCACGGAGAAGAAAACAATAAATTCTAGAAAAAATATTGATCTTAGGCCTACAACATTATAAAGGTGTCGGAAATCAATTTTTAACCCCCAAAATAACTCGAAGTATTTTTTTTATCACTCATAGTCGGAAAATAAAAATTTCCCGTCCACTTCAAAAAAAAAAAAAAAAAAAAAAAAAAAAAAAAAAAAAAAAAATTATTTTTAGATTTGCGATGAATATAAAGGGCCCTATGTGCTTCGTTCTTCTTGACTGAAACAGGATCCCGAAACGCTCTAAAGATGAACGTTGATCGATTCTTTTCAATTTTAAAAGTTAAAAAAGAAGTATTTTAATTTGATAAATTACGCTAATTTTTTCCCTCTAGCGAAATTTGCAATCGTTTTCATTTTTTCAAACGCTTTTATTTTTTGGTTTAACCGGTTCAAGTCTGAGCATGTTTTACTCTCTTCTTTTATTTTTTTCTAACCCGTCGACTTAAACGACGTCTTTAAACCATCAAAAGAAAATTTTTGACTTTATTTAGTTTTCGAAAACCGCTTAAAGCATGTAAATCTTATTTAACATTTCCTTTTAAAAAGGCGTAAAGGTATTAGTAATATTCCGTCTCGGATGAAATACGGTAAAAGAAAAAAAAAAAAAAAAATTCGCTTCGGAAAAAAAGGATTTTGAATAATGAAAACATTTTTCTCATTACACAAGTTGATCCCGTCAAGCTTTAGGATTCTTTATTCTCTTTAGAAAAAAAAAAAACTAAATGTGAAACGTTAACGAGTCTCGGCCTAAAGACTTTTTTTCATCTAAAACGCGGAGTTCCCTTAAGGCATCGGTTCGTTTACGCCACAGGGCGATTAGCCGGGAAAAAAAAAATTAATTCTTTAGAGGTAAAAAGTTTTGTTACGTTTTAGAGGCAAAAATTCAATATTTAAAATGTACGAAAAAGTCTTTATGGTTCCTAAATTTGATAATTTTTTAAAATGTTTTCGCAGTAAAAAAATAAAACGTCACTGTCATTGTTAATTTTTTGCTGTTGAAATAGTTCCCAATTTCACCGCTAAAGCGCTGCAAATTTTTTTATTTTTATTTTACATATTTTTTTATCGGCCGGTGATGTAAACGAACTAATAACCTTAAGTTCAACTACAAAAATCCATTTTTTTTTTCCCAAAAAAGATTCTATAACTCAAACAAACCCTCATTTCTCAGTAAAATAATTTTTACTTACAAAGTGAAAGCTCTTCATCGGTTCCAACGAAAGCAATATATAGTAATAGCAACAATAATAATAATAATACTAAAAATCACTCACTCGAAAATTTACACCTTTCTACAACCGAATACATTATTGTCTCCTGTCATCATAAATATTGATTTCCCTTTTCCATATTCATTTCCCAAATGGATGATAAATAGCCATGAATGAGCAATTCGTGCCCAACAGATTTCCTGGGGATTGAGGTTAGGAAAACGTAAGATTTCTTCCATATGACGGTTTGACATTTCTCGGGGAAATTATTATTATTTTTTTTTTTTTTTATTCGGTTCCAGATTTATTAGAAATTTTATTAATAATGAACTTCAATCGACCGAAAGAATTGATATAGCGATTTATCTTTTTATTCAAATCGTAAAATAAAAAAAATAAAAAACCGATTCTACAAAATTGTTCGCCGAAGAAAAAAAAAAAAAAATCTCGATCCCGACGAAAAACTAAATTTTTCTCGGGAGGAAAAACTATCTGTATAAATCATAACAGCGGTTCCCGTAAAAGAGACTAAACTTTTCCGATGGAAAATCGCTAAAAGAGACGGGGGAGGAAAAGCCATTGTTTATTAATATAAAGATACTTTTGTTTTCCTCTGTCGGGAAAAACATTTCGAATATTATTTTTGATAAACAGGGGAAAGAAAATCAGTTTTGAAGCGTGATTGTTTCCAAAGACTGATAAAATCCGCACACCTGGCACATAAACGTTTCCTCGAAAGAAAAAAAAAATAATAATATAAAAAAATAATATAAAATATGTTATAGGAAAAGTTTTTACTAAACAGGGGTAATGCAACGGAAAATGAGGGCAAGAAAAATAAACATAACCATATATTAAAAATCGCCGATAAAAAAAAAAAAAATCTTTTTCTACGAAAAAGTTTCTCAGTTTTCAAGGTTCTTCATTCGAATTTTTTTTTTTTACAACCACAACACGAAAATCTTCTATAAGAATAAAAGAAAAGAGAAAGAGAGAAAAAAACTAAAACCATTAATTATTTTATGTTACAGAAAGACGAAGAAAAGCGCGAGCTTCTAATGATCGTGCAACATTCTTCGTACATCCTTTTCCAAACTAATTTCGCCATCAACTTCATACTTTACTGTATAAGCGGTCAGAATTTCCGAAAAGCTTTGGCTAGTCTTTTCTGCCCGACAAGGCCGCGGGGGAACGAAACGACAAGAGTCACCGGTATGTATGCACAGGATGTTCTATAGTGATTTTTTTCTCCGCGATTTGTTGTCAATGTTTTTTTATCAAACCTGGTTTTCATCGTAAAAACAGAAACTAAAACAATGAACATAAGAAACCTTTCCTTTCTTTGCCTTCGGAAATTCGTCACAGAAGACTTTCTGCACTTTTTCTTCTACGACAAAAAGTATTGCATCAGTCATGCAAAATATTGTACAATATTACATAATTATTGTACAATATTTTGCATTAAATAATTAAATCATACAAAATATTGCATTGAATAATAAAATCATGCAAAATATTGTACAATATTACATAATTATTGTACGATATTACATTATTGTACGATATTACATAATCATGGTACGATATTACATAATCATTGTACGATATTACATAATTATTGGACAATATCACATAATTATTATACGATACTAGCCGCTTCGAGGGCGCTTCGCGCCCTCTACGCGTCTAGTAGTGTGTACAGAAAAAGAAAAAGTGTTTGGAATTTTGTTGCTCACCGAAAAAATAGTTTCATAGGGGGGTAAAAACCTCAAAAAAATTTTGAAACATTTTTTTTTTACCAGCTGGAGGTCGCGCTTTGCGGAAAAAGAACCTAAGCCAGGAATTTTTTGAAAGCGATCAATTAAGTTAATATTTAGCGCATTTTGCAGTAATCGATATTTGTTAAAGGGGTCTATATGTTTTTGAGGTCGTAGAACACGAATTTCAGCATCCCGATTTTCTCCAACCAACGCCTGAGTAGGGGTATAAGTAAGAATTTGGTTTATAGAGCCAAAAACTAATTTTTTGTTAAAATAATGGCGACAACTCCTCACCAGTTCGAGTTACAGGTCATGTTCTATGACATTTTTTAGTCAGAACACTCTAATTAATAAGGTACTTTTGTGTTTCGGGTGAATTTCCAAAATTTTCTTACGGGCGGAAAATTCTACCAGTAATTTTTTTGAAATTCCAAATTCTTTTCGTCCGTGAAAAAATTTTGGAGGTTGATCCGAAACACAAAAGTACCTTATTAATTAGAGTGTTCTGACTAAAAAATGTCATAGAACATGACTTCTTACTCGAACTGGTGAGGAGTTGTCGCCATTTTTTTACAAAAAAATTAGTTTTTGGCTCAATAAACCAAATTCTTACTTATACCCCTACTAAGGCGTTGGTCTGAGAAAATCGGGATAGTGAAATTCGTGTTCCTCAAGCTTTTTTTCATAAGTATAAGCAACTTTAAAAGGGGAAAAAAAATGTTGGGGGCTCCAAATTTGGACATAAATAAAAGTTAAGCCCTAAAAATCAGGCTTAAACGCTAAAAAAGCGGTAACAGCGACTCAGGCATTGGTCGGAGAAAATCGGGATGCTGAAATTCGTGTTCTACGACCTCAAAAACATATAATTAGACCCCTTTAACAAATATCGATTACTGCAAAATGCGCTAAATATTAACTTAATTGATCGCTTTCAAAAAATTCCTGGCTTAGGTCCTTTCTCCGCAAAGCGCGACCTCCAGCTGGTAAAAAAAAAATGTTTCAAAATTTTTTTGAGGTTTTTACCACCCAATGAAACTATTTTTTCGGTGAGCAACAAAATTCCAAACACTTTTTCTTTTTCTGTACACCCTAGCGTCTAGTGCTTGGCCTTTCTCATTAGGAAAAAATAAAAAAACTGAATGATATTTTTTCCGGTTCTTCAGCTGTTTGACTGTAATTGGACCTACAGCCTTAATTTTGTCTGAGTATATACCGATTTTTTGCCCTGGGCTTCAAAATTAATAAATTCTATATCATTTGAAGATTCGAAAAATTTGGTGGCACCTATTTAGATTTTTTGAGGGGTCAGTAAGTACCGTGAACCTTGTATTCCGCCACTCAGTAACGCAAAATACTGGGAAAATGGACGTAAAAGATAGAAACTGAGATCGGTTTTAGTTTTTTTGGCTTGGACTCTCTTCCCAGATAGCATGCAAACTTACATATGTAACAATAAATTTGGTGCAGAAGAGTTAGTTTAGGGTAAAACACCCAATAAAGCCAGGACAGGCACCGAAACCTAAGCTAAACTCCAATTTCCTTTTACGGGCATGTGTGTTTAGCTTAAGACCTGTTCAGGATTAGGTGACTGCTCAGGCTTTGGGTGTTTTACCTTATGCAAATCCATTTTGCTAAGCTTGCTATAAGTTGTTAACTTGCATGCAAGTCATTAAATTTGTATAATTTTGCGGAAAATTGCATGTTCTCAAAAGCTGTATCTTCAAATTCCTTAAAAGCAAGGGGTAAAAACTTTTTTTGAGCGCCTATGTTTAGCTTATGTAAGCTCAGAAAAGGAAACGGAAACGTTTCTTTTGCTCCCATAAGCTAAACATTACAAACGGAAAGGTCATTTTTGCTAATGTCACCCCCTGCCTAATAGGATTTTAGAGGACACGAAGGTAGAGGTTTCCAATTAAACTCCTCTATTACAGCAAACTTATTGTTGCATAAAAAACGAATTTCATATAAATTATCTTTTTAAGAGAGCTGGGGGAACCAGGCCCGTAGCCAGCCTGAGAAACAAAGGGGGGCACGATACATTCAAAGGGGGGCTCCAAATGGCCCCTTATAACATGGAAGATAGGGAAAATACATGGGCCAAGTCAAATTTACAGGGGGGCTGAAGCTTTTCCATAGGGGGGCTGAGCCACCCTATGCCCCCCCCTGGCTACGGGCCTGGGGGGAACTGTAAACAAATTAAAAATTCATTGCCGCACTAAAATTTCACCTCCCAGTATGTAAGTTTGCACGCTATCTAGGTTTGGTCTCGAATACCCAAATCTGCTGCTTTCAGGCTCACTGGAAGGTACGAATCAGTGTTTCCTGCAGCTGCGTGAGATAGATGACAAAATGAACGGAGAAGGAAAGAAGTAGAAAAAGAACCTGTTTTCCTGCATTTTTGGGATCCACATAATTTTTTGGGGATTGGATTTTGTTGTACATTAGCGAGGACAATCGCTTTTAATAGATTTTGAACTGGAAAACTCACAAACCCGAAGCTGGAGAAAGGGGGCAGAGTACATGGTATCTCTAGATCTTCTTTTTGCAAGATCTATTTTTGCACTAAATTTTCCCGAAGGGTTAATTTATTTATTTATTTATTTATTTTTATTTCATTTTATTTTATTTTTTTTTTTTTTTTGTGAGTGGACAATTCTAAAAGTTAAAAGGAACAAAAATAATTCGCATAATTTTGTTTCTGTACTGAACGAACTGTATCTGCCGCTGGAGCGGTTGGCGGACCTTTTTTTATATTAAGATGAATGCGAGAGTAAAAAAAGCGCCAATTATTTGGTATTCTCACCAAGTTGTTTTTTTCTAACGGGGTGTTACATGTTGAGATCTGTTTCTATGCTCAAACAGGGTAGGGTTATCCAAGGACCTCATAATAAAAATTCTAAAGTTTTCACGGCAAGCTATAGAAATAAAAAATGACTGGATAAGAAAACTAAAGCAAAAGCAGTTCTAGAATGATCTTATAAAAATGTACCTTCTCCAAAATAAACCACCTAAAGAATTTATAATTCAGAATTTTGTTGTTCAGATGCAGTATAACCTTTCTCCCAAAAACTTTTTCCTATCTGTCTTTTTTTGAAGTTCATTTAATTGCAGGGACGAATTTACAAACTCTATAGGTCATTCTGCATTGTGTTCAAAGGGGCTTTCACAACTGAGGGCCATGGGCGGATCTAGAATTTTTTTCTAGGGGGGGGGGGGGGTAAGAATAGAAAAAAAAATTTTCTGAGGGGGGGGGGCTGGTACTATTCAGGCCATATAATTTTCAAAATTCTAGGGGGGGCTATTCTGCTTCCTGGGGGAGGGTCAGCACCCCTCAGCTCCCTAGATCCGCCCATGCTGAGGGCAGTGGCGAGCCATTAGGCTCTTCAGAATGCCGAACACAAAAAAAATATAAAAAATTTAAAAAAAAGTACTTGCTTAGAGCGTGGTTTTTTCAAGTTGAAAAATGAATTAGTACGTAATATAGTTCTTCGACTTCCAAAAACCGAACATTTTACCGCTCCTGAAGCGTTCTGGATACCTTTGTGCTAGTAGGGCAAATTTTAAAATTTAAAGAAAAAAAAAGTTCCTGTATCTTTCTGTTGCAAAAATTATTAAGTGATTTCTTTCGGTGTTAAAGAGGGGCTTCAGAATTTGGGGACGGAGAAGAAACCACCGGGAGAAAATGCGGCTGAGATTAATATGCGACCTCTTGATAGAGGGAAATATGAAAATTTAAAAAAAGAAGTCGAAAAGTTATGTTGAAATTATTATGGGATCCAATGGGAGGAATTAAAAATTCGGGAAAAAGGGAGGAAAAAAAACAGCAGATTTTAACAAAGTAAATTTAAGTAAGAAACCTTCTACATTTTGGCACGGCCGTTTGGCTTGGTGTTGAAATAATTATAATTTATTATTGAGGTACTAAGTAATAATAAGGAATATTTATACAGCAGTCATAAAAATCGTAACATTTTTTTACTTTACACGAAAAGGGTGACAGATAAAAGAAGGAAGCAATGGAAAGAAATTAAAATGACATTCAATTACAATAAAGAGGAAAAAAAAAAATTTGCAAATTCAGGCATCGTACCCCTAATAAAAAAATAAAAAATAATTTAATTGTACAATAATGTCACACAGCCAACCTGTATTAGCTTAAATGCAAATATACAAGTTATTATTATTATTATAATAAAAAAAAGGTTCTTTTGTATTACTTCCAACAACTCGTAGCAGGTACTTTTTTTTCTTATGGGGATTTAACATGGTGTTTCGCTTTTTTCGCCGTATCGGGAAACTGGGTAGACCCAGAAAACCGAAACTTTTTGAGGTCTCTACTCATACGGGAATCTGGCAGGGGCCGGAATTTCACAACGATAGGCCTTACGGTTCCCGAGAAAACGGCATACCCGAACTCTCATTATAAGTCGGAGGTGCAGACAACGATATAACTTATGCTAAACCCTGCTTATGTTAAAAAACGGGCGGGTCGCAATATTTTAAACGGCTTTGGCTCTCTTCTTAGTATAGGGACGAATTTTTGGAATTTACTTCTAAGACGACTGGGGTTGCAAACGATTCGGTTTATGGAAAACGGGTCGCATTTTAAAAGACAGAGGGACAGTATTTTCCAAACGGTTTCGTTGGAACTTTTTATATTATGATAAGGCGGAATTTCTTATGGGATTTAACACGGGGTTTGGTCTGAATTTTTCGGCTTCCTATTTTATATATATAGATTACATAATCATTGTACAATATTACATGATTATTGTACGATATTTTGCATTAAATAATAAAATCATACAAAATATTGCACAATATTGCATAATTAAATCATGCAAGATTTTGCTATTCTTGTTTTCCCAAAACAATCGGGGAAAAAATGGTCCTATGTGTTTTCGCTGTCGTATATTTCAAATCTGAGTTCAGAATAAGGCAATTCCAAACAAAAAACCAACATGGCGCCAAAAATTATATATTTGAAAATAAAATAACTCCGCCATTTTGAATTTTAATTTTTTCAAATTTCTGGCTTCAGATTTGGATTCAGCAATCTAACACTCAAAAAAATGCTGCTTTAGGTCAATACGAAAATGTTTTGTGACAACACTCGTGAGTGTTTGTCGGTAAGCATAATTGGGTCGAGTCGAAGCAATTATGCTTATGCCGAAGCAATCATGCTTATGTCGAAGCAGTCATGCTTATGCCGAAGCAATTATGCTTTGCGACAGAAACCCTCCGCTTTTATTGCGAATGTGGTGAATTCATTTTTTTGGGTGAAAATACATAAATAGGTCAAGTTTCACCTTATTACAGTCAATAATATCAAAATTGTTAATTCTTTATACCCATGTCTCATATATAAGGCAACGTTCCTTAAAGGATTAATCAACCCGAAAAATCTGAATCAAGCCCTTAAACATCCTGTACATAATACTGAATTTCTCATTACCATCATTGAATGCGAATGAAAAGGGAAGGAAAAAAAAATAAAAGAAGAAAGTTGAAAGTACATAATAAGAAATGTGAAACTTGGGAAAATACGGGTTAAAGAGCTTTTGTAATTCGCGCTCTTCGTTACGCAAACAAATCCACATCACAACCTCTTAAAAATAAAGCCTCTCTCAAGGGTTATTAAGCTAGGCCCATAAACATTTTAGTTTGCTCCTTGCCGTGTATTAAAAGGCTCCGGAATTAAGAAACTGATACATTGCATATGAACTTGGCTACTATTACACCGGTATCGTATTATAAAATCCGTAATGCAAATTCCCCTATTGTTCAATTTAAATTACGAAACGGGGTGGGAGGGAAATACTTATGCTCTTAAAAAGATTTCACATTTTACAGTATTTATTAAAGTCGTTTCACATTGTAATATTTTACGTTTCACGAGTAATATTATTACACGATAAAATGTTATTTCTACATAAGCTTACCATTGTCGTCAAATATTATGGCTGAAGCTTTTGGATATATTATGAGAGACTTACCTAAACCAAAAGAAAAAAAAATTGATTATTAATTAGCAATAATTAACAAGACTTAAAAATAAACCATACGTAATTTTTCAAACTAATGCTTAGCTTTAAGACGGTTTTCAAACTCCCTCATGTTTTTCGGTAACACTTTCCCCCGAACCTGAAATTAGTTTTTACAAAAATTTAAATTCGGCGGGTCTTTTTTCAAAAAAAAATTATTGTTTTTGCCGCAGTTATTAAGAGTTTTTCGGATAAAAACGTCGCCATTTTGAAGTTTTGTAAAAACTAACCTCAGATTCGAAACCAGAGGCCTTCAAAACCCCTTAGATACGAATTCGAGAAAAAGAATTCATTTGTAGAAAACGTTCGCCATCTTGAATGTTAAAAGTTACATCAGAATCGAAATCAGCGGCCACGATAACCCCCCGGACACGTGTTGTAAAAAAAAAATTATTTTCTGGAAAAGGGTCCGCCATATTGGATTCGCCATCTTGAATTTTTAAAAACCGACTAGAATCGATATAAGCGATCCAAGAAACCCCAGTACCAAACGTTTCGCGACCATCTAATGGGATTTTAAAATTCATTTCCTTGGTCTGACACCCAACTTCTCTAATTTTTTTGAGGGTTTGAGAAAACTGCAAAAAATTTTCTCATGAAGGATTCTTTTTTAGGGTCATGTACTCTCTCATTTTCAGCCGCAGTCAAATTTTTTGCCTTCGCTTCAAAAGCGGAGCAAAATCAATTCAAATTGTCGATTTTTTTCATTTTTCAAGAATTTTTTTTCGAAGGGGGAGATCCCGGGTGAGAAGGGGGGGGTGGTTAAGTAGTACCATCAGTTCCAGCAAAAATCAAAAGCCTACGAAATGGGAATTAAAAGCTAAAACCACACACATTATTTTCGGACAGCGGCAAAAACAGTCAACTTTTTTCAAAAGGAAAAAGAAACAGTCAACTTCCTTTAAATTTACCAAAAAAAAGCATCATTTTCTTACAAGAAAATTTCGAGAAGTTCATTGCGAATTAAAGCTTTTAGGTTATAACGCCTGTGTATATGAGGCTAGGCGCCAAAAATTTCACATCTTTTTTTTTTTTTCCTTTCTTTCTTTCTTGAAATAATATTAGGAAAAAGTCCAAAAGCGGTATAATAAACTACGTTCAATTCGCACCCCTGTCGCGAAATAATAGAGTCCAAAAGAAAAAAACTACACGATATGTTTTCAATTTATTTTTATATAACACCGCCAAATATTGGCACTGGAAACTTGAAAAAAAAAAAAAAGACCTTTCCTAATTCTACGTACCAAACTGAACAAAAGGAAAACAAAAAAATGTAAATAATGAAAACATATTATTTTAAGCAGGATTCGAAAACCCGTTCAAATGAAAAATACTGCCCTCTCGCATCTGTGAAAAATCGCTTTTTTTCTCTCGATCGAATGATGAAAATTTGTCCACAATATCACTTTCATTTTCCGAAAAAAAAAAAAAAAAAAAAAAAAAATCACCGCTTTGGTTTTTTTTAAAATATACATTCCATTATTTCATAAATGGTACGCATTGTTTTTCTTTTTTCATTTATTAATAAACCGCGAGAATTTCGAGTTTGAACGCAATTTTATTTTTTGGACGGAATAATTAAAACTTGGAAAAATCAAGTACAAAAAAAAAAAAAAAAAAAAAAAAAAAAAAAAAGCGACATTTTAAGAAAGAAAAATGTTGAACCTATATAATTTGCCAAGAAAATCTGAATGGGAGCCTCATCCGTTATTCAAAATTACGAAAATAAATTCCCTCTTTTTGAAAAATCTGAGGTTAGGTCAAGGCCAACAACTAGGTTACAGGGTAACGTAAATGGTACAGTACATGGGATATCTGCGTTTGAGAGGTTGGAGGCGAATTTAGAAGTCTGTTTCCTTTCGAAAATAAATTAAGATTAGCTCTTCTGCTAATTTTGAAAAGGAAAAAAATGCTGGTAAGAAAGCAAATTATTTGGATTTTTTTTTTTTTTTTTTTTTGATTGGTTTTTTTGTCGATGTAAAAAAAAATAGATGCATTATTATAGGCCCGTAGCCAGGCTCAGCCCCCCTTTGGAAAAGCTTGAGCCCCCCTGTAAATTCGACTTGGCCCATGTATTTTCCCTATTTTCCATGTTATAAGGGGACATTTGGAGCCTTCCTAAGAGAATATCTTGTGCCCCCTTTTGCTCCTCAGGCTGGCTACGGACCTGCATTATTAGTTCCCTTTTTTATTTCTCCAGCACACACCCACACACAGTATTATTTTTTTTATACGTTTGAAAGGATCTCATTATAAATGAGGTTTCATTCCGCATCTTCAAAATCCTTTTCCCCTTGAAGGAAAGAAAACTCTAACCCAAATATATTATAATACGTTTCCCTTAGTCCTTCGAACGAAAGGTTAAGTCATCGTTTATTTTTTCTACAAGAAAGTTGTATATGTGGTAATTCCTGAGGGGAAAAAAAAAGAAACTTTTCAAGGGAAACAATAGTATATTACATCACAGGAATCGAAGGTGAAGATTTCAAGATGAGACCAAGCCGAGAGCTACAATTAGTCAGGTCTAGAAATTTACTTCCGATTCCTGTCATTAAGATATTTTTCATTCCGAGGAAAACGAATTTTCTTTAGAGCATATTACAGTCCTAGGAATGAAAAATGAGTAACAATAAAATCTTCGAGGAAATCATTTTGTTCCTTCTTAAATGAATTGAGAATATCGTTTTTTTTGGGATGTGGAACTTTTAAAATAATACTAATCATTTGCTTGACATGTTTCGTATTTTTATTTAAAAACATCATAAGAAGCCTCGCAAAAATTTTTTATAAATTTAAATTTAATATATATTATAATTATAATTGAACTTGATCGATTGCAACATATTAAAATCATAAATTAAACGATGAACGACTGGATATATTAAAAATTAAAATTAAAAAATAATTAAAAAATAATTTTGACTAAATTACTTCGTCGACGACATGGTTTTTTTTTTTTTTTTTTTTTTTTTTGATTTTTGACAGACGGGACGTTTATTTTGTACGCTTCAAAGCGTTACAAAACCCCCTTAAAAGTGAAAAAAATTATTTACGTTTTTATAGTAACTTACTATAAGAATATAAATAATTTTTTTCTTTAATCTATCACAGGTATTTTTATTCAAAATTTTAACAATGCAGCAGAAGACATAGCGAGAGATTTTAGCGCGTAACGGACGGGACATTCAAAAGGAACTCATATCGAGATTTATTATCATTATGAAAATTTTTGTTCTGAATTTCAAGCTAAAAGGACAAAGTATTTTTTTCGTGAGATTGATAGGTGCGTCATAAGTTTGTAATTTCATCATTTTGAAAAATTTTCGTTCCATGCTTTCCAAAATTTTTTAAAAAATGTAACGGACGGGACAAGTCAAAAAAGCTCCTAAAAATTTTTTACTTTCAAATCGATGCAAAATATTCATAGTATCCTACTGTGAAAACAGAAAATATAAATATATCACAAAAGTTTGAAGCATTATATTTCCATTTGTATTTTCATTGTTGGAGAGGCCAGAAAAAAGGTCTGCAAATTACGTCAATCATAATCATTTGCTACCAAAATATCAAAAAAGGCATCAAAATTCCTACCAAATCAGTATCAGAAAAGCGTTTCTCGCTTTAAATATCAAGGTCTAATAATTGGGGTCGGAGTGGTGACTCTTCCAGTCTAGTGGCTCGTGATGAATGAAGTTAAGCAGCATTGAGAGCGGCCAGCTTCTGGATGGGTGACCACCGACACTCCTTCCCTCTGGCGGGGAAAAGTGGAACTACAGATACAATCATCTTAACCTCATTGTATCAGTTGTTCCTTCAAAGCCTGGTTTGGCCTAGTTAGAAAACAAAGTTAACAAAAAAGGAATAATAAGGAATGCAAGGAATACAAGGGAATAACATGGAATATATAAGTAAAAAAAAAGAAAGAAAAAAAAAAAAAAAAAAAAAAAAAAAGCAAAAAAAAAAAAAAAAAAAAAAAAAAGCAATAAAAAAAAAAAAAAAAAATAATAATAATTACTGAATGTTTCAAAAAACTTTCCAAAGTCGTAATTTTAAAAAGAGGCTTTTTTGCACAAGAAAATTCGAAAGAAAATTATCTTTTTTACGAATCCTCATTTGGCAAAATCCAGGAATAAAAACCTTTTTTTCATTATTATTTTCAGTTGTGTCCGAATTCGGAAGATCAATGTCTGCCAGGCGAAGGACCATCACACTCAACGGATCATTACGAGAAGCTCACGAAATGATGCCTTTAACTCAATAATCAAAAACCAGCGACGAAGGTATTCTACCCAGAGAAAAAATCGTCAACAAGATGCTGATGGCAATCGCACCAACTTAAAAAGAGGAAGGGAGGGGAAAGAAGAATTCGGAAGTGATAAAAAAAAAAACGAGTGAAACAAGTACTGTGATAAGCGAAGAAAAAAAAAACGAATGTTCTGGAACCTTAATTAAACAAAACAGGGAGAAAAAAAAAATTGTAACTGAAATGGTTCTTAATTAACGATATTGTTATGTACAGTATGTTTGCAGAGCTAATCTAGAGAGAAAAAGCATTTTTCGAAGAGGAAAAGCGTTTTTTAAAATAAACATTTTTTTTGTCTCAATTTTTTTTTTCTTCTTAACATTTCAAAGTCTACGTGTTTACCTTATGTGAAAAAAACAACAAAAACAAATAAAACATAAAAAAAGCCTCTTGATTTAATAATGAAAAAAAAAAAAACTACCGGCACATAGATTCATTTTTTGAGTTTTCCCATTCGAAAGCTCGTACATTCTAATTTTCTTTTTTGTATACATCATTTACTCGTATTTCTGGCTTGTTTTCGTACCGTCAACAGGGTTTTCTTTGAAAAAAAAAATAAAGAAATGAAAATGTATATAAATTTTTAAAATTCAAAGGAAAAAAAGATTATATTTCTTTTAAAATGTTAAAAAAAAAGAAAAAATTATATTGATTGTTATAAATGGTTCAAAAACATTTTTGATTTATTTTTCGTCCTCCTGTCGTACAAATTTTCAATATCCCCGACTGCCATTTATATACAGTTTATCCTTCTCTCTTCTCGTCTACAAGATTGAAAACCCCTTGGGGAAAGACGTAAGTTCAACTCTATTATTTCAGACTTATCAATGTTGGCATTTCTAATTAGCGAAGATCGGTTTATCGATCAAGTGCATTTACACCGAACACCGTATTTCAAATGATACCATTTCGATCGTTTCGAAGGCTTCTAAGAAGCTCAGGAAAATTCGTGGAAACTTTTCGGAATTTCAATTTCTCGTGAACTTCGAAACAAAGAGGGGGAGGCAAAAATTATCATTTTTAAAATCAATGGCTTTTCATCCGGCAAAAGCTACAAAATTCTCTTGTATTGAATCCCTTCAATTACTTTCCTAACCATTTTTCCTAAAAAAAGTTTTTCCTACTTTTGATTTTTTTTAAAATAATTTTTCCTAGGATTTTTTTCCCCTAAGGGTGCAAATTGGCTATGGAATGTTGGACCAACATGTTGGAGCAACATGTTGGTCCAACATTACTTTTGTAAGTATTGGCATACTTTTAAAATGAGGTTAAGATGACTGTATTAGTAATTCCTACAGTCCCTGCTAGAGGGAGGGAGTGTCGGTGGTCACCCATCCAATAACTGGCCGTGCTCAAAGCTGCTTAACTTCATTGATCACGATGCCGCTAGACGGAACGAGTCACCACTTCGTCCCCCACTGCATAGTGCATATACGCTTTTTTAATAAATATTTTCAACATCTTTCAATTTACTCTCTGTTTAAAAGAGAGAAAAAAGTATTTTATATTTTTGAGTAAAGAAAAAGCAAGAAGAAACGGGGCAATAAGAAATATTTTTATTTTTAATTGTTTTTTTTTTTTTTTTTTAATTTTGATTTTAGATTATATTTAAAATAAAGTAAAATAATATAAGTTGTTATGAGCCAAAGTTGCGGGTTTTTGTAATGCACACATCCTTGGAGGAGCAACCCCCCGCCCCCTTTTGCTTATTTAAAATTTTTTTCTGTTTCGTCACTTTCTCTTCCATTACCACCGACTTTTTTTTCATAGAAATCCGACATTGTTAAACTAATTTACGTAAACTTTTAAATTTACTTATAAATAAATATAAAAATTTATGTACCGGTATATAAACGTCAGTTGTTCTCTGTCCATTTTCGAAAAACAGACTTCTAGTTGAGCTAGAGAGTTGAGTAAAAACACATTTTGAAGCTAATTTCAAGCTATATTTTTTAAAAATATTTTCGTTTTTCCGAAATATTTTCCTTCTTCGGAAAATCAGAATGTCATTTATTTTAAAAATAATTTTCCCTGTCCGCGTCGGAGACCATCTTTCCAATGAGCCAGAAGGTCGAGTAAAAACAATATTTGAAGCAAATTCTATGCTGGATTCACCATAAATACTTCCAATTTTCGGGAAAAATTTTTTCGTTCGAAAAATCGGAAAAACCGTATTTTTTTCCCATTAAATTTTCTCTGTCCGCGTCCGGAAACCAACTTTTTGATGAGATAAAAGGTCGAGTAAAAACGCATTTTAAAGCTAATTTTAGGTTGGATTTACCGAAAATAATTTCATGTTCCCGAAATTTTTTTTTTTCGTTCGGAAAATCGGAAAACTCGTATTTTTTTCGTCTAAACCGAATCTTAATGTCACAAAATGACAAGCGAAAAGTGTTTCTCATGTCTAAAATCGGGCTGAAGACAACAAAAATAAATTCAGGTTTTGGAGAAGCCCAGTTTTCCCGGAAAATCGGAAAATCCTTATTTTTTTAGTCATAATTTTCGACCATGACGGAAAGTTAACTATTGGATGGGACAAAGAGTCATTAACATTTTTCTGCTACTTCTAACACCAACGCAGGCCTCAGGGAAAACAAAAGAAAATTGAAAAGTTCAGGCTTATTGCCTAGGAAAATCAAAATACACTTCCGCGGGTTCGAGTTCGAAAGTTTAGAGGCGGAGCTTACATAATTAAATAAAATTTGAGATAGATATCAAGATCACACGGTTTAGGGTTTAGAGAGAAAGCTCCCAAAATTCGACTTAAATCCCAGAAAAAATTCGAAGTTAAAAGAATTTGGTGGCAAAATCACAATATTGGTCAAAACGACTGATTCATCCGACTGAATTTAAAAAATCCTATTGCTTACCGTCGATTTATCGACAAACTTAAAAAAAAATAACATGACTGTCAACTTGATAGATTTTGTTTTTAAAATTTTTAAAAACGCTAGAAAATTAAATCGTTAAAATTTTTAAAAAGCTGGTTTCGTAAAAATATTTTAGAAAAATTAATTTTCGATTAATTAAATAATGACCAACCGTTTACTGTATGTTTGCCACAGCAGTGATAAAAACGTGTTTTTCGGATCATGGTATTAACAATCCGGTGAGTAAATATGACAGAATTTGTAAAAAAAAAAAAAAAAAAAAAAAAAAAACAGATGTTTGCAATATTTACACTAGCTTGTGCTAACACATGAAAAAAATTAAGTTTTCTTTTCCGTTGAAAAAAAAAAAAAAAAAAAAAAAAAAAAAAGACATAAAAAGGAAACGGCAACTGCTTTTTCCAGTTCGGTAATTTCGAATCTTTCGGATGTCCTTTTAAAAAATTTATTGTAGTGTGTAAAAAAAAAGTTGAAATAAGCTTAATCCAGTTTTTCTTTTGAATTTAAAGATAACTGCATTCCCCGTTCTGTGTTGTGAGGAGGAAAAGTAAGAGGATTTAAAAATCTATCGTCGAAATAAACGTTGAAGGTGGGTGGAAGGTTTTGAATTTAACTACGAAACCATTCAGAGGGATGAAAAAACCTATCCTGTGACTGGGCCGGAAAAGTGAGATTTTTTAAGAGGCCGTTGCCTATCCGAGCCGAAGGTGAAGATGGGCAAGAGGGCCGTATGAAAAGTCGAAATTTTCAGGTCTAGCTTTGGAAATGTAGTTTTCAGGGCTAGACCCGAAAAATTTACTTTCGAGATCATGTAAACAATAGTATATTACATATCAGGTATGCAGGTGGCGTATTGCAGGCCGAGAGTGGGGTTTACGGCCCGAACGAAGTGAGGGACGTAACCAGTCGAGGCCTGCAAGCCACCTTCATGCCTGATTTGTAAGGTATTTTTCATAACGAGGGCGGGAAATGAATTTTTTCGTTTTTTAAAACTTCACTTCCCGCCCGGAGTGATGGAAAACAAATTTCGTTATTCTCGCCCTGAAAACTACATTTCCAAGGCTGGACCGGACAATTTCGATTTTTTACTCGGCCCTCTTGCCATCCTCGCCTTCGGCTCGGATCGGCAACGGTCTCGTAAAAAATCTCACTTTTCGGGTCCAGCCTGGAAATCTACTGTTCCAGGCCGAGAATAACGAAGTTTATTTTGTTTACATGATCTTAAAAGTGTACTTTCAGGGTTCAGGCCTGAAAACAGACTATTTCTTCCGCTAAAAAAAAGACCTTTCGATTTAATTAAGAAATCGATGTTTTAAAAAGTTACGGCTTACAAAGACGGGGCTGCTGCCCGTGCCCCAAAATTCAAAATGGCGGGCATAATATGGAAGACAAAATTTTTTAATTATTGTGAATGAAATTTCATGAATATCTATTTTTAGGTGTTTTTGTGGCTGCTGGTTTCATATCGGGAATAATCATTTTAAAATTCAAGATGGAGGACTTAATATGGCGAAAAATGTAAAAAAGGTTGTAGTTGTTAAATTTTCATGAAAATTCGTACTAAAAGGTTTTCGAGGTCGCTGATTTAGAGTCCGCTAATAGTTTTCTAAAATGTTTTTAAGGGACTCAATAAATCGAAAAAAATTAATTTACTCGTTGTATATTCGAAATGGGTAATATTTAATTGGGTAGTATTATATTATCGATTTGGCAAGTATTTATATTGAACGGGCAGTATAATATTGAAAGGGGCAGTATTTGATGGTCAGTATAGCAATGGGCAGTAAAAATATTGAAATGGCAGTATTTTTCAAAAAGTGTCAGTATTTTTCTAGAAGTGTCAGTATTTTTAAATAAAATGGCATGTAAAGGTCAAAAAAATTTTTTGGATACAGAAAAAAAAAATTATTTTTGAAATAATAACGAAAGATTATGTTCAATCGAATGAAAATATGAACCATGTGATTCTATAACAAATCATTTAAAAAATAGCTACAGAGGCACCTTTCTGGAGGAACAATAATAAAATAGCTAAAAGTTAAATGTTGCAAAAAAATTGATATTTTGGTAGAAAAGAAATTTAGGGAAGCGATATTGATGTCTTACATTCCGCGCTTGATGAGGAAGTATTTCGAAAGGAGGACCACGTTTTTAAAATAATTGAGAAAAAAAAAAAAAGGGATTTTGTTTAATATTTTGTAAACGAATGGCTTCATTCACACTGTTATTGGTTTGAGCTCATTTCGTTCCGTCTATAATAATGGATTAGGGATCATACATCATACATGTATTAAGTAAGCATTATTTTGGCTTTCCAAGACCCCTCACGTCCGTTATAGTAAACAAAAATAGGTTAAAAAAGAACACATTTTCCGCGGAAAATTGTCTCTGGGTATCGGTTTTAAACGTGGCAAAGGACCACCGGTGCCCGTCAAAGCTGTCCCAATTGAAGAAAAATGTAAACGGGGCAGGCCAAAAAAAGCTACTCAAGCTTTATTAGTTGATTAGGGGTAATTTGTATTTTTTTTTGCTTTTTTGGTTACGCTCTACTGCTCGAAAATGAATGTTATACTGCTCAAAAATGAATTTTATACCGCCCAGAATTGAATTTTATACTACCTAATATTGAATTTTATACTGCCCATATATTATTTTTACTGCCCTTTTAAATTTTAATACTGCCCGAAAACAGTAAAATATACTGACTGTAAAATTGAATTAAATACTGCCCCTTTCAATATAAAATACTGCTCAAATAAATGGCACCCATTCGAAATTCAGAAAAACGGTTTATGGATTCGAGATCAGCGACCTCGAAAACCGCTTGGTACAAATTTTCGTAAAAATTAAACAGTTTCAACTTTTTTTTTTACATTTTTCGCCATATTAAGTCCACCATCTTGAATTTTAAAATGATTATTCCAGATATGAAACCCGCAACCACAAAAACACCTAAAAATAAATATTCATGAAATTTCATTCATAATTAACAATTTTGGCTTCCATATTATGCCCACCATCTTGAATTTTGGGGCACGGGTAGCAGGTTTTTAATTGCACAAAATATCGAAGCTTTTGACACCCTAATCTTCTTTCAAAGTTTCCCACAGATTTGGAAATGAGTTTCGGCCATTTTTTTTTTTTTTTCTGGACCACTGTGGAATCCACCGAAAGACGGATCATGTAGAACCGATTTTTACTGAAAGGGGTCGACAGTATTTCAATTTTTATGTTTTCAAAAACTTTACCAATTAAGTAAAAAGCTGTCAAGTGTAGGGTTAACGAAATCGGAATGATTGGTGTTTACTTTGTCGTGTCATTCCCGTGTCGTCAAAGTACAGCCGATTGATTTCTTGCCATCATTTTTTACTCTTCACCTGATAAAGTATAAATCATTTTTTTTTTTTTTAATTTACCGGGGACAATTAATTCAGGTTTATCGTACGCCATCGAAACACGTCCGCTTTCAAAAAATAAAAAATATAATTAATGTTTTTCGCTCCGCGCACTGAGTGCTTCGTGATTGATGATTCGAAAAAAATAATGACTTTCCGCAGTTACAAAACCTTGCAACTTTATTTAAAATGACATTCTCCTATATGCCTCCCCAGAGGGGGAAAATTCGAAAAGGCCTTGAAAAATCGTTCGATGATCTTGTAACAAATCGAAGTTTATCAGGAAAAAAATTTCCTCGTTTGTATGGGAAAATCGCGATCTTTTATTAGATTTTAAAAACAAAATCTTATTAAGAGTTCCGAGAAACGAAATCTTCCTCCCGTGTTTGCGTTATACCGCGGGTCCGTTTTTAGGATGTAGAAAATGTAAACTAACCGCAATGTTGAGCTTATCAAACCGAATGAGGTTTTGTTGACTTTTTCAGCATCCTAAAAACGGACATCGGGTATAATTATTGCCTTTCACCCCGTACGTCGAAGGAAAAACGCAGCCGTCTGTAAACGTACTTGGTGTGATTGAAAATTTTTGCTCCCTCGCAATCGGAATATTTACAGTACATTTACGCCCCTTACGGCAAGAAAAGTCGGTTAAAAACAAATAGGGACTTCGATGGAACTCCACGCCCCACATAGACCCTCTGAGCTTTGAGATATCTATGAATCGCTAAAAAATAGCTATACTAATAGATATCTTATATATGTCTAATAGATGTCTATAACAGTATGTAATAGACATCCATTTTAGATATCTTATATATGTCTATTGGAAGTCTATAACAGTATGTAATAGACATCTATTTTAGTATCTCTTAGATATACTATAGACGTTTTAGAGACATCCAAGATTTTGTGCCTCTGATTTTTTAATTGCAAGCGCATCAAGCATTCTTTGTATACACCAAATTTAACCGGTGTAAATGTGGTGTATTTCCACCGGATAATACCCTTGTATTTTAAGACTCTTTACATCGTGTTTATCCGGGGAAAAAAGGTAAAAGAGTAAAAAGAAGAAAGGTAAAAGTGTTTTTTAGAAGTAGTCGAGGCCCCTTCGCCTGTCCTTTTCAACCTAGTCCTAGAGAAAGTCGTACGGTGCCTGGAGAACGTCCCTGGGGGAGTAAATGTAGGCGGACTCATTAAAGATCTGGATTATGCTGACGACATCGATTTATTAGGGGAAACCCGTGACGATGTTCGAAGACTGTGTGGAGAGTTGCTAATTACTGCTCGTAGGGTTGGGCTCGAAGCGAATGAGGAGAAAACTGAGTACCTTGTTATGGTCAATGAGAAAGACAGGCAGAGACGGCACGATGAACCTCTGGAGGTGGGAAACCTTAGGTTTAAGAACGTTACCGAATTTCGGTACCTAGGGTCCTATGTCACCAGCGACAATGACATTAATTTTGAGGTCGCGGCGAGGATTCAGAGTGGCAATCGTTGTCTTTTTGCGCTAGGCCATCTCCTTCGTAGTAGGGTTTTATCTAGACGAGCGAAACTCCGCATTTATAATGCCATAATCCGCCCTGTAGTCACTTACGGCTGTGACACTTGGAGTCTTACCGTCCGCGCTCAAGAGAGGTTGCTGGTATTCGAAAATAAGGTCTTACGCCGAATTCTAGGCCCTAGAAGGGATCCAACTACTGGCAGGGTGCGCATGCGTTCAAATGACGAGATCCGAAGGCTCACTGGGCAACCTTTAATCACTAGTGTGATTAAGTCCCGAAGGCTCAAGTGGGCGGGACATGTCGCTCGCGCACCTCCGTCAAGATATATCCGGCAGGTCCTGGAGGGCAGACCGACGAGTCCCAGACCTCAAGGAAGACCACGGATCAGGTGGGAAGATAACGTGGCGGCAGATGCGAGAAGGTTGGGAGCGCCCGACTGGCGAGTTGCCTGCCAAAGGAGGCCCGATTGGAAGAAGGTTTATAGCGCGGCGATAGGGCTCCAGGTCCTGTGAAAGCCAGATGCGCGTACATTTTCGTCACTTTGGCGACCGATTGTGCAAATTCCCTTATCACTTTCGCGACCTGTGCACTCTGGCGACCAATACCCTGGTCGCCAGAGTGATCACGCGCTGATCACGACCCGAGCACGTGCAAAGGGCGTGACCTTGGCCGGGTAAAATTTTGGACTTATACGGTTCTGGAACTCCGGTCGCCACAGTGTATGGCAATGTGCGTATTTATTTATGTGTGTGTGTGTGTGTGTGTGTGTGTGTGTGAGTCGAGGCACCTGAGCCGAGACGTTTGCTGTTTTGTAAATTAGGGTCCAATTATAATATTTTGGGTTTTAATTTCCCTGTATCAATCATAAAGACTTCACATTTTCGTGAATCTGACTTTAGATTTGGATTTTTCGGATCGATAAACCCCAATATGCAAAATTTTATCCCTCTAGCCCTATAAATAAACGAAATATTAATTTTTTTTTATATATCCTGGCGAAAGCTTATATTGTAAAAACTGAAAATCTCGTTCTAAAAATCAGGATTCAGTCCGAAAATTCTGATTTTTGTATTTTTATATTGTATTTAGCCTATATAGGATCATCAAGTTGAGACATTTCGGAATTTCGATTTTGGAAGGAAGATATTAGGAGTGGTGGTTTTTAGCGTACAGTTTGCTTTGTGGTTCATTTATATATGCAAACACAAGTTTAGAAGAAGTGAAGTTGTGATCGAAGTTTTAGCACACCCGATAATATCCGTTTATTATCCGGTACTTGTTTTGGTTTTTATTCTTACATCTGGGAGAGTAAAGCCCATTCGGAAGAATTTTATTTGTAAATGCTAAATTCAAAATCAATACCCTCAAAATAGCCGGACGATAGCCTTTTTATAGCGTTAAATATTTCAGTAATATATTTTATAGCCTTATGATAGCCTTAAAAAATAGCTGGCTAATAGCTGGCTAATAGCGAGGACATTTTTGAAAATAGATGTAAAATAGATGGCTATTAGCCAGCTATTGCAAAATTATAGATGTCTTTTAGATATCCATTCCCAAATGTAGACATCTTATAGACATCCTATAGATGTAAAAGGTCTATGTGGGGTTTTCGGTTCTATTCAAATAGATGTAACATTTTATCTTTTTCATAAGTAATCAATTTCCTGAAACCGATTTTAACGGATTAATTTAATGGGCTGCGATTACAATCGAAATATCTTTTACAGGGAATTCGCTAGTTTCGATTACAACTTAAACAACTTTAGGAGGTCACTGAATTGCCAAAGGAATTGGCATCACCCCGCCCCAATGTGCGCCTAAAAAAAAAAAAATTCTTTCATTCTTCCAAGAAAAAGGTTGACAGAAAAAGACTTTTTTCCTTGGATTTTAAAAATACTGGACTTCTCTTCTAAAATCGATCTACCCTAAAATCGATCTAAATCGAGCTTATTAAAATCCGCCCCATAATCTTGTTAAAAATTTTTGGTTAGGTAATATTCTATATTTTAATTCTAATTCCGCCCCGAATAAAAAAAGGATATTTAATGAACTCACGAAGAGATGATCTTCGAAAAAAATCACGGCCCACGTTGGAAAAGGCGTTATTTTTAAACCTAAAAAAGAGCAGATTATTAAGACTAATTGGAAAGGATTAAAAAAGAATGAATGACACGCTAGGTTTCACTTTAAAGAAAAAAAAAAAATGAAAACATTCATTCACGTCACGTGTACCACTATTTCATTTCCAGGATCATCCATACGGGGGCGAACAAAGAAAACGAAATTTTTGAGATATCGATTTGGCATAAACGATTCATCCACTTAAAAACCGAAAGAACGGAACAGAATACAAAAAAAGCAGAGAGGGAAAAAAAAAAAAAAAAAAAAAAATGTTCTTTTTTTTATCTGAGGAAGTCCGCCGAGTTACCAACGAATATTTCATTATGTGACAATGAACCGTAGTCGCGTTAATGAAATCTATACAGCAAAGGCTTTTCATTAACGACGATTGTTGGTGGTCAACAAAGAATGAAAAAATAAAAATTGTTACGCTAACCTTGCATATAAATCATATTTATTCGAAAAGAAAAAAATTATATCGGAAGCCGATTTTCGAATTCGTCTTTCATTAACAGAAAAGGTTGCATCTACCTTTATTAGATTTAAAACTAATCGGGAAATTTTTTTTTTTTCCAAGTTTCGTTTTTAAAAGTTTTTTTTTTTTTGAAAAAATCGATTGATTAATTTTTTTTTCTACAAATAGAAAAATACCATTTTTCCGGTCCTCCGGATATTTGAAAAGATCGGAAAAATCAAGATAAAAAGAAAATGTCCGCAGACCGTTTTTTCCGTTTCTTGGAATTCTAAAGAAAGAAAAAAAGAAAAAAAAAAAAAACATGGCGAAATATGAAAATATAAAAATTTTCCGAATCGAGTGAAGATATTTCTGAATACAAATCAAAGCTTTGCGAAATATTAAAGTCTGCTCCTGAATTTTAAATAAACTTTTCATACATTTAAGAAAGCATATATTTTCTTACGTAATTGCATAAGAGAACCTGATTCAGGAATGAGAGAAAGCCCAATCTGTTTTGAAAAAAATAAACCAATAAATAAATAAATAAATAAAGGTGCCAACTTTGTAAAAACAGACGAGCGTTTAACAACATTCAAGCTACAAATGGCTTTGACTTTTAACTTCAAAAATTTTTTTCCGATATTTACGGTGTCAAAGGGTGAAATTCGGTATGGGGTATATTTGACTTCAAATTAATCGTAAAAGAATTAATGTTGCGCAATGTTTTGCAATAATACTAGCAAACTGATCATCGGGAAAATTCACGATTTTTTTTCCTTCCGCCTACTAACAAACTCAAAATAAGCAATCAATTGCCTAATTATCAATGATCAATTTCAATTCTAACTTTAATATTACCAAGACTTTGAATTTTATTTTTGGGCGTTGATACAATGGGAGATTTTCTGTTACGGTGGAGGCTCTGGCGGATTTCGACGGAACCATCGATATAAAGGACCAACGATATACCCCCGTAACATAGGTAACTTTTTATTTACAACTTTAATTGGCTTTCAATGCCCGGAAAATAAATGAATATATTTCACAGTTAAAAATTTTAATTATAAAAATTTATAAATAGTTATAAAGCTTTATAATCGGTCAAAACGTTATAGAGTTATAAAATTTTATGACGCCCTTTTTCTTGGGAGGACAGATAACCAAAGGAAGAGGGCCAATAACTCACGTTTCTGGGCCTTTCTCTGCTATCTCCGATTATGGTACGTGACGGATAAGTTCCCAGACATCAAAGTACCGTTATCATATGGTCTACATTCTGTAAAATTTTCAACCCTGTACGTGCATGCCACCACCTTCAAAATTACTTCTTTAAGTTTGGCATCAGTGTAATGGAATCACAAAAAACGTGTAATAAAATTACATACCGGGCAAGTTATCGGCCCTCCTCCTTTTTCGCAGAAGTGGCATCCAGCTCCGTTTTTCCCCAAAATGTGATTGAATAAAAGAAAATATATTTGTAAACTTTGAAATCAATAAATAAGTAATTTATGCTTTGCCACTATAAAGGAAATCCTTGTGCCGATCTCGGCAACAAAAACGGTTGTGAATATCGAAACTTTTCCAGGAAAAAACAAAACCCTCAAAAGTTTATACATTTCTCTCGAATCGTATATGCACTTACGGAGAAATCGGCGACGGCCTTAAAAACTTTTAAAAAATTTCCACCGGCAAGTTACACCCGGTTAGCAGCTTGAATTATTTAAAATCTATTTAGATAATAGATTTTCCGGAAAGATAAAATATCGCGGGATTAAAAGTCCTTTGAGATATTTGTTTTGTGCAGAAAATTTTAATTCGAAAGGGGAATATTAATGAGGGAGAAAATCCTTTCCGTCTTTAACAAACTTGAAAAGTGGATTGTTTTTTTCCTCTTTCAAAAAAAAAAAAAAAAAAAAATATATATATATATATATATTCGAGCTTTTCTATTGAAGTTACAGCTTTAAGGTTCTAGTTCGTTTACATAACCGGCCGGTTAGCCGGGCGGTGTACACATTTTAACGATAAAAAAATACGTTAAAAATTTTTTTTTTAATCCAATATTTTATACATGAAAACGGGGTCTAACTGCACCGAAACCGTACCCAAAACGTTTCGCTATGTTCAGAGATAAATTTCCATGATATTAAATGCATGAACAACAGTTAATAGTTCTTATATTTGATAATATTTAATTGTTTTCGCAGAAAAAAAAAAAATGTTTATTTCCAAGAGACTAGTGCAGCGCTCTAGCGGTGGAACCACGAACTATTTCAACAACAAAAAGAAAAATGGCGTTATATTTTTTTATTTCGAAAACATTAAAAAAAATTATCAAATTTAGGCACAGTAAAGCCTTTTTCATACGTTTTCAATAACGAATCTTTACCTTTTAAACATAACAAAGCGTTTTGGCACGGTTTCGGTGCGATCCGATCTCATTTTTATGTGTAAAATACCGAATCAAAAAAAAATATTAAACTTTTTTTTTTATTGTTAAAAAATTTTCACCGCCCGGCTGACCGGCCGGTTATGTAAAGGAACTAGAACCTTTATTATTATTTATTTATTTGGTGGTAAACAAAGCTATCCGGGAAACCGACGTATTTATGTATGCGGACGACGTACTTCCTCTGGCAACCGATAGAGACCCCAAAAAAAGCTTTGAAAAACTAAACCGTGACTTCAAAAAATTTCAACAATCTGCACATGATCATGGGCTTACAATAAACGAGATGAAAACGGTTCTCATGCACATCACTAAGAGAGCGCGTTGGAAAGAAAATGTAATTGTAAAATGGCATAGTCACGAGTGTCTCCACGATTTTCAATACGGACCATGCAACTGCGAAAAACTCATTACTTTAGTCCATCAACAAACTCACCTGGGTGTCGAATTAGATGAGTACTTCAGCTTCAAGGAACACTTCAACATCTTAAACAAAAAACTAAAAAAGCTGGTATTCGCCTTCGATGCAATAAAATTCATCTTCCCCGAAAAAGTCAAAAAACAAATGTATTACGCCCTAGTCGAATCCATCGTCTCATATGGAATAACAAGCTACGGTCCAGAAAACGAATTCTCTTTCAAAAGACTAGAAGGTTTACAGTACAACATCCTCAACTCAATCAAAAAGTCGAAAAACTTGGAAGAGGCATGCAGAAAACTAGACGTCTTACCATTCAGCAAACTATACCAATACAAGCAAATAATAAATCACATCGGAACAGAGGAATACAACATCACTAAGTCGACTACCTACAATCTCAGAAGTCAAAGCAAACGAGAAGTACCCAGGACGATAAACAACCACGGAGATCGAACAAGAGCGTACGCAATTCCAAAACTCCTGAACACCATACCGGAAGAGATAATAAAGGGCAAAAGCATCAAGCAAATTAAAAAAAACCTTAAGATCCACCTGTTGGAACACCTATAACCTACTACGCACATAAATATAAATAAAATCCCTCCCGAGCTAAGGAGACAAAAAGTCTCCCTGCCGGAGGCCAAGAAGAAAAAATTTGTATCTTATCATAAATATAATCAAATTATCAAATTATCAATTTATTTATTTATTTATTTATTTATTTATTTATTTATTTACTTATTTTTTCTTTTTTTTTTATTAAATGAAAATTTATTTTCTATTCTTCACCCCATACGTTTTTCTTCGCTCGAGATAAAAATTTACCGGTCATAAAAAATTTACCAGATAAGTATGATAGTTGATGTATTAAACTCCATTAAATCGTGGCAGCAAACGTGAAAAGAAAATTAATTTTTTTACCTTTAACCTTAAAAGTTGCAAGGAACCCACGATGATTCTTTTCCTGGGTAGGCCTATATATTCCCGAGAGACATTTAAAGGAATTTAAAATAACGCCGTTTTGCTAATATCTACGTCATTAATCTAATTCACGATGGGGAGTCTAATTTAATGATAGTTTTCCGTCTTCATACCGAATTTGCGATTGCGCCATTGACAAAGCTACAATCAGCTCTAACGATTCACAGAAAAAAGAATCCACCCCCTCCCCCGAAAAAAAAAGAAAAGGAGAAAGTAGCTATTACTCGTGTAAACAAACCAAAGAATGTCTTCCTCGATAGCAGGAGTCTCGTTCAATTTGAGGTCAAGTGCCATCAGCATCGTTTTAATTTCCAAACCGATTCCCCTTCAGTTTAGGAAATTTAATTTTTGACGTTGGGTTTTCCTTAAAAGCGCGATATCATATTTCAAAACGGTCAAGTTTTTGGTTTGAAATGTGTCACATGTTTTCCGGATTTAAATGGTTAAAACTGTCATCAAGTTTTGGCAAAATATTTTCGAAATAATTTACAACGCTTTTCGGGGGGGCGGGGGAGACAAAATTAAATTGCATGCAAGTCTTTTATTATTTTCAAAATTAAAGGATGACAAAATTTCCGTGGCTTTTCAACAAACGAATATTTTGAAAACAAGACAGTGGTGTGGTCCCAAAATTAAGTCCGGCTCGGTTTGCTTTTATACGACTCGGAAAGACGATGCCTTTTAGAAAGATCAAACAAAAAGGAATGTGCTGCAAGGATTATTATTACGTTTTTATCATTCTTTCCGTCAATTTTTTTCGCCAATTAATGACGTAATCAAATCTTAAGGATTAAATGATCATTACGCAACATCTAAAACAACTTTAATGAGTGCTTCTCTAGAAAATAAAAGATAGTTTTAATCAAGGGTTTCATTATTAAGATGGAATTTTTTGAATTCGAAGGATTTCTACGACGTAAGTTAATTAAAAAAAAAAAAAAAAAAACAATACGCTCTTTGTCTATATAGCGTAAAGAAGACGCGAAACTTCTTATGTTACCCACTTTATACCCATTTTTTAAAAAAATGAAACTTTTGTTAGTTTATTTTTGTTGAATTTTTAAAAAATTCTTGATAACTAACAAAATTAAAAAATCTTGTGCTTTCTCAAATTTTCTTAATCTCAATTTTTGGGTGATACTTATTTCAACTACTTTTAAAAAAATGACACTCTTGTTAGTCGCTTTTTGAATTTTCACAAACTTTTAGGAATAAAAATAGTTTTCTAGTCACTTTATGAATTGTAACTTAAATAATTAAAATATTCGTTAGACACTTCTTGAATTTTTACAAAATTCTACATTTCTGTAGGAACCGAACAAAATTAAAATTAAATAATTTTAATAATTATTTAATTAAAGTCGCTAAGAAGTATTTATTGAGTCATTTTATAATTTTATGAAAATTGTAAAATGACTCAATAAACACCTCTTGACTTTTTGCGACTCGTTTTTAATAATTATTTAATTAAAGTAAGCAATAAAACATTTTGGTGCCCTAAAAACAAGAAAAAAAGGTTGATGTGACGCAGACGTGCAGAATTATATATAATTATATATAATTATATATAAATTATATATAAATTATATATAATTATATATAAAATATATATAATTATATATAAAATATATATAATTATATATAATTATATATATTTTATATATAAATTATATATAACCATGTATAATTTATATATAATTATATATAATTTATATATAATCATATATAATTATATATAAGTAGATTTTATGTATAATTTTAAATTTTTTTGCGTTCCCAAAATGATATGTATAATTATATATATTATATATAATTATATATAAACTGGTCTCCCAAAAGAGTTGGAATTTAATAGCGGTAACAAAAAATTATATATAAATTATATATAAATTATATATCATTTATGTATAATTTTTCTTCGAGCTGAAAGGCATAAAGTGCAGTCCCCTTCAAAGAGCTAAATCATTTTATTTTTTAGTAAGATTTGAATTTAGCTTTACACGTTTTATGCAACGGCCTTTTTTAAAATATTAATATTTTTAAGATCTTTTTACGCATCGCCTTTCTGAAGAAAAATTAATTTTTAGTTCATCCAGGAAAAGAATTAACTTTTTTTAAAAAAAAGGTCAGTACTTGTTCTGGAATGTTATCTACTGTAATTTGAAATTCAAAAGTCTCGGCATTGCCTTCTTTATCATTGTTTCCGGAGAATTTAAAAAACGTAGGGAAGCCCTGGAAGATCAAGTATTTTTATTGAGTGATATGCATAAAAAGTAGTAATTGCTTTTACTTGAAGTAGAAGCTTTTACTTCGAAGCAAATACTTTTGCTCGGAAAGCAAATGCTTTTACTCGGAAAGCAAATGCTTCTGCTTTTACTTTTGACCATTTACTAAACACCTTTTACTTAACACCTTTTACTTAGGAGCTTTTGCTTAAGACCTTTTACTAAGGACCTTTTACTTAGGACATTTTACTAAGGATATTTTACTAAGCACCCTTTACTCAGGAGCTTTTTACTTAGAACCTTTTACTAAGCACCTTTTTTTTAGCAACTTTTGCTTGGGACCTTTTGCTTAGGAGCTTTTGTTTAAGACCTTTTACTAAGTACCTTTTACTTAGGAGCTTTTTACTTAGGACCTTTTACTAAGCACCTTTTACTTAAAAAATTTTGCTTAGGATCTTTTACTAAGAATCTTTTGCTTTGCACCTTTTGCTTAGGACATTTTGCTTGGGACCATTTATTAAGCACCTTTCACTTAGGACCTTTTGCTTAGGACCTTTTACTAAGTACCTTTGGCTTAGAGCCTTTTGCTTAGGACCTTTTACTAAGAACTTTTTATTACAATATGGTTTTTCTCGTCGTATTATGGTTCTTCGCCCTTCGGGCTCATCACGATGTATTTAGGATCTTGGCTGAATGAGACAGCGGACCCCGACGAGGAAATCCGAACTTGAATTGAAATAGCCAGATCGGCATTTATGCGTATATGGAATGTGTTATGTTATCGGTCTTTAAAACTATCCGGTCAATTCAAGTTTGGATTTCCTCGTCGGGGTCCGCTGTCTCATTCAGCCAAGAGCCTAATACATCGTGATGAGCCCGAAGGGCGAAGAACCATAATAGGACGAGAAAAACGATATCTTAATAAAAGGTATCCTAGTAAAAGGTCCTAAGCAAAAGTTTTTAAGTAAAAGGTCCTTAGTAAAAGGTCCTAAGTAATAAGCTCCTAAGTAAAAGGTGCTTAGTAAAAGGTCCTCCTAAGCAAAAGCTCCTAAGTAAAAGGTGTTAAGTAAAAGCTTCTAAGGGGGATTTCCGACGCAACATTATTCCGCTAGAGGCTCTGGATGTCTTTAACGGTTCGTAGATTGATTGGATAACTTTCTTTTGTTTTAATTGTTGACATGCAATAAAATTAAAAACCGTTAAAGACATCCAGCGCCTCTAGCGGAATAATTTTGCGTCGGAAATCCCCAGTAAAAGGTGTTTAGTAAATGGTCAAAAGTAAAAGCAGAAGCATTTGCTTTCCGAGTAAAAGCATTTGCTTCCGAGCAAAAGTATTTGCTTCGAAGTAAAAGGTTCTACTTCAAGTAAAAGCAATTACTACTTTTTATGCATATCACTCAATAAAAATACTTGATCTTCCAGGGCTTCCCTACGTTTTTCTCCATTTTTTAAATCCTTTAAATCATTCGGAAACAATGATAAAGAAGGCAATGCCGAGACTTTTGAATTTCAAATTAGGGGCTGTACAAGTATTACGTAAGCATGATTTTGGTGATTTTTGACTCCCTCCCCCCCCAATAAGCAAAAATAGGCTTCCTCTTATGGAGGTTTAACATTGGCGTAAGCATTTGAAGGACCCCCTCCCCTCCCTAAGGTTCTTACGTAATACTTGTACAGCCCCTACAGTAGATAATATTCCAGAACAAGTACTGACATTTTTTTTAAAAAAAATGTTAATTCTTTTCTTGGATGAACTAAAAATTAATTTTTCTTCAGAAAGGCGATGCGTAAAAAGATCTTAAAAATATTAATATTTTAAAAAAGGCCGTTGCATAAAACGTGTAAAGCTAAATTCAAATCTTACTAAAAAATAAAATGATTTAGCTCTTTGAAGGGGACTGCACCAGGGGTCCGAAGCCGACGCCGATGCCGGCCGTGGCCAGCTAAAGTCTCGGGTCGATGCCGACGCCGAAGCCGATGCCATTATATCTGTTTAACTCCCGGTGCCGATGCCGATGCCAGCATCGGCCATCCGATGCTAGCGCCGAAGCTACCAAGCATCGATTACATCCGATGCCGGCATCGGATTCCGATTTTGAGGATAAAAATCAGAGTTATTCTATATGTTTCTAAAATGTCATTTTTATGAATCATCAAGCCATCAGTGTTTGTATAACAAGGGTGCGAAGCCGACGCCGACGCCACTGCCGATGCCGGTGATAAAGTCAATGTCGGCACCGATGCCGGCGTCGACGCCGATGCCGACACTGACGCCGATGCTGGCACTATCAATTTTGCGATGCCGATGCCGACGCCGATGCCATTTCGACTGTAAAAAAAGAATCCGACGCCGATGCTAGCATCGGCGTCGGTCAAGTTTATCAAGCTTCGGACCCCTGGCACTGCACTTTATACCTTTCAGCTCGAAGAAAAATTATACATAAATGATATATAATTATACATAATTTTTTGTTACCGCTATTAAATTCCAACTCTTTTGGGAGACCAGTTTATATATAATTATATATAATATATATAATTATACATATCAATTTTGGAACACAAAAAAATTTAAAATTATAGATAAAATTTACTTATATATAATTATATATGATTATATATAAATTATATATAATTATATATAATTATACATGGTTATATATAATTATATATAAAATATATATAATTATATATAATATATATAATTATATATAATTATATATATTTTATATATAAATTATATATAATTCTGCACGTCTGCGTCACATCAACCGAAAAAAATCACCGATCACCCCCTCCCTCCAGCTTCCGGTTCCGTTCGAAAAACAAAACGGAACTTACAGGATAAGTTGGTCTTATAGTAGACACTTCCATACTAAGTTTCAAATTTTTAGGACTTTCCCTTCCGAGTAAAGCCATGGCTAAATGTGCAATTTTTAAAAAATTCGATTTTTCAATTTTGCACCATACTTCTATACGGTTCATGATAAACATCTCCAATTTACCCCACTTAATCTTCAACCTAAGTACTTTCATCCCGCGGAATAGCAATAAATAATTTTATACCCTACCTAGAAAAAAAAAATTGTTAAAAGTGGTGATTTTTTGGTTTTTTTGACTTATATTTAGCATCGATTTTCCCGAGCGAAATGAAAATCAGGTTGGGCGAAAAGGTGTTTTACGTAGTCTACTAGGGTCATAGACTACTGTAAAATTTATTTCGATTTGTCGTATAGCTCGAATTTGGAAATATTCGGCATCGAAATACGCAGTAAAATCAAGGAAAGAATCCTATCACCAATACTTTAGGAGGCTATAACTTCCGAACGGTAAGAGATAAAAAAAATTTTTTGCGCAGTTTTTCTAGTTAAGGTAAGGACTTTCAACGGTCAAAATATTTTTGAAATCAGACGACATCGAGCGGCGAAAAATTCTTAAATCCGACGATTTTATAAATAACGACTCTGCTGGGTATTAAAAAGCAGTAAACGAAAATTTTTTCTCGTAAATTTTAAAAATTTCAGCATATCTGTATTTAAAAGTTTTATTTTTTACCGAGAATATTATTGGTTCGTGAAATTGTGCATACTTGGTTTAGTCAAATTGGCCAAAATTAGCAAAACTATAAAAATAAAAAAGTAGGTTTACGTCGTTTGTATTCCTACTTTTTAAGAAGACATTTCGATTTGAAACCTTTTTCGATTTATTTTCACAAATTAATAAGCGTGGCCAAATTGACCGGCAAAATTCTTAAAAACATGGATAGGAAAACGCAAAAAGGGCGACTTTAAAAAAAAAAAAACCGAAATTTTTGGTTATTTTCGTTTTAAAGTTTGTAAATCGGAGGAGTCTTTTGTATTCTAAAGTCAAGAAAGTCACTAAAAAGAGTCCTTTCTATGGTAAATTTTTCTATAACTTCAAAAATTAGTGTTTTATTTTTTTTAAATTAATTTAAAATTAACATCTTAGTCCTTAATAAATTGCCTACAGAATCACGATTTTTCGACAGAAAAAAAAATACACAAAGAGTAATAGAGAATACGCAAAAAGATTTACCCAATTCTGACAAAATAAAACCTCAGTGGAGTAGCAAACCAACTAAGAAGTGCAAGCAAAAACATTTTGCGAGTCCTTTTATTTCGTATGCTGTTTAACCATAACTTACTCGGCCCTTCCCCCCCTTCCTTCCTCTCAAAGTTTTTTACATTAGTTCCTTGGATTTTTAGGTTTTTTTACTACATTTGAATGTAAACTATATTAAATAACTCACTTTACATTAAAATACAATTAAACACAAGTAAAATGTATTCAATAATTTGAAATCAAATGAATGTGTCAAAGATTTCATCCATTTTTTTTTAATTTTAAATACAAATACAAATTGTATGGAGAAAATTAAGCGACAGAGCATACCTAAAAATAGTTCCTATGGATCCACATAATTTTGACTTTTCTTTCTCAGCAGTTACTTTTCCCCCAACTCGATTCCAATTTTCTGTTCACGTTCCTGTCTTTTTTCATCCCTGTATTCGTTTTTGTCTTTGTTGCTGCCACTGTCGTTTTCGCCATATTTTTAAAATCACTAAATTAATCACGATTTTAAAAAAAACTAAAAACTTGCTAAACCGTCATTGCTCGATGACTACCTCGATAAAACTGTCTTTAAGCAATAAAATGAACGGGATACATCAGGTACTTAAAAATTTGAACAAAGAAATTTTGAGAAACAGGAGGTATAAAGCCAATACCCAGGGTCATTCACTCTTTTTCAACTCAAAAAGTATTAACTTTTTTTTTTTTGTGAATAAAAATGTAGTATAGGTTATTTTTAACTTGGTCCATTTTTTCTGCCTGAAATTGCGAGGTCTAAGAATAGCACGTGGCGGCAAGCCTAGGTGCTTGCTTCGCTTATCGGTTGCTACGCCACTGATAAAACAACATGTCCTACACAGCTCCATACATCGTCCAGAGAGAAGCGCATGGTTTTAATATAATAAATTACAATAAAATTAACTTACCACCAGTATCACCCTCAGACGGAAGTGGACCGACAGTTCCAAAAAATCTTTTATCCAAAATCTGCAGTAACTGTAATGCTGTTTCATGCACGGTAGTTCTCGGACATCCTGTATTCATAAGCGTCACGTTAATAATCGCAGTATAATGATCGCAAGGATATTCCCTAAAAAAAAAAAAAAATAAAAAAAAACTTCATTAAAGTCTGAAAAGTTGAATTTTATTGGTTTTGAGTAATTTAAACCAAAAACCATTTTCAAATTATTTTTTTTTTCCCTCCTGACGGAAAGTTTCAATAAAAAATTTGACAGGATATTTCTCGCCATCGTAACCTTCCCTTTTTTTTCCTTCTTTTCCTTTTTTGGGATTTATCCTTACAGTTTCCTTTTGTTATATTAAAACCGCGGGGCTTTATTTTAAATAAATTTGAAATTCCAGCCATCCATTGTTGCCTGCTGTTGCTTCCTTTTTTTCTCCTTTTTTATTTTTATTTTTAATTTAAATCCCGGAGGAGGAATTTCGATACCGTTTTTCTCATGAGGGAAAAAAAAACAGAAAGAAAACAAGAAAATAAAGTCTTTGTACCATTTTTCACGCTTTATTCTCTAAACATTATTAACTTCGGCCTCCTTTACATTTTAAATTAAATCGCGGGATAATTTTTCAGGTGTTAGGTAAATAAAAAAAATATCCCTATGCTGACTATAGGATATGTCGAGACATTGATTTGATATTAAAAAATGAAAAATGTACCGACTGAGAAAAAAAAAAAAAAAAAAAAAAAAAAAAAAAAAAAAAATCATGCAACGGGTAAGAATGAAAAAAAAAGATTTTAGAAAAAAGAAAACAGCATAAGATGCGAAGGGGATAAAATAAAAGAAGAAAAGTTGCTTATGGTAATGCCGTTTCTTTGTTGTATAAAAAAATTCTAGGAAATGTTGAAGTAAGAAAACATTTTCCATCCTCAAGCTTATCTCTACAATTTAATCAACCTGTATTGGGCTGAACTGTACTTGTTTCTGAAACCAAGAATTTTTTATTTTATATTCTCATTTTTATAATTTGTGTGGAAAAATGCTGTACTAACAACAACAAAAATATAAAATAAAATAAAGGTATTTTCATTTACACATTACCGGGTGGTGGAGACATTTTAAAGGTGAAAAAATATGTAAAATAATTTTTTCTTAAATCCGGTATTTTATACGTGAAAACGGGGTTTAACCGCACCGAAATCGTGCCAAAACGTTTTGTTATGCTCAGAGGTACAGATTCATAATTTTAAATGCATGAACAAGGTTTAATTTTTCTTATATTTCCAGGGGTCCGAAGCTTACGATTTTCGGTGGTGCCGGTGCTAGCACCAGCACCAGAAATTTTTTTAAAATAAAATCGGCATCGGCATCGGAATTTTTTTTAATTTTATTTTTTTTTCGTTGGTGCTGGCACCGGCACCGGCACTGGATTCGTAAAATCTTTGGTGCCGGCACCGGCACCGGCACCAACATTGTAATATCTTTGGTGCTGGCACCAGAACCGGTTTCGAAAAATCGTTGGTGCTAGCATGGAGGCTGGCATCAGCGTATTATAGCATATAACGTATTTTCCCCTGAGAAAAAATATTCGAAAAAAATGGGTATTTACTAATTGTGAGAAATAAAAAGTTTTATATACGTCATTGTGTCTTAAATAGAAAGTTACTTCAATCGGTTTATTTTGAAAAAAATATGTAGTTAAAACAGAAAAATTAAAAAAAAAAAAATCATAAACATTGGGGGTCGTTCAAGTATTTTGTAAGTACCCAAGGGATGGGGGAGGAGAAAAACAAAAAAAATAATAAGATAAGATAAGATAAGATTAATATATTTCTGCCTTTCGGCTTATAGTATTACAAAATATCAACAAGGTTGGCTATAAAAATACAGTAATTAATTTTAACTATTCGTGAAAAAACAAAGATGAAGGTACAATGACTAGGAGGCTTGACTAGAAGGCGTAGCTGATGGAGCGTTACTGACTGACTAGAGGACATCCAATATAAACGCCCGGGTCTGGAGGACCTGTGTAAGTATGTGTAGATTTTGACTATTTCCTCTGTCCAATTTGTGAGCAGGTTGACGATCCTAGTCTCGTATGAGAGATATTCCTTCGCTTTATTAGATTCGTCCTCAGACCCTCATAGGCTGGACAGACGAATAAAAGATGTCCAAGCATTCATTAGTATTCATGTTGCAGCATTGGCAAAGTTCCTTGGGATTCCAGGAGTAGGAGAATTTACCAACGGTTAACTTAATCCAATTCTTATTGACGGCTCTTAGTTGGACGATTAGTCTTGTCATCGCATGCTGCATGTTAAGTGTTAAGTACGTCTCCATGCCCTCCGCTTCCATTATAAACTGGTATAGGGGCGTATAAGAAGAGTCCAGGATTCTCCGTTTATCTGCTATACTGCTACACTGTATGTAATCTGGTATCGCTGTGTCCACTATTTTCTTAGAGCATCCGAATCTATATGAAAGGGGTCGACACCGCTCTCTAAAATTGCATTTTTACAAAGGGCTTTCACTTGGCTTAACCAAGTATACTGAGGAGACATCCTTCCACCGCATCCAGTTCAGCTAGGCGGTTCAAACACTGTCTTGTGAGCGAAGTTTCAGGATGTTTAGTAGTGTTCCCCACCAGTTTAAAGCCCTTTTTAAAGCTGTTGCACCGAGTGGCTCAAGTCCAAATTCCGCTCTTATGAGGTAGTGCGGGGTAGAACGGTTCAAGTTAAAAGATGATTTGATAAAATCCGCTTGCACCTTTTCCAAATCTTTTAGATTCCACGGGGCCCAGATTTCTGCACCGTATAAGAGGGTGGATGCGACTATACTATTGAAGAGGGTTAGTTTGGCATCCCATGATTTCATTTTGGCACCCACTAGGATGCTTTTTACTCTGGCGATGGCCAGATTGGCTTTGGCCCTCGCGTTCTCCGCTGCCTTCCTCATCAGGCCTGACGCAGACAAAAGAACCCCTAGGTAATTAAACTCTGAGACGATATCAACCGGCTTCCCGCCAACCATTAGCTTTGTTTTTTGGCTAATCCTACCCCCCTTCCGAAAAATGACAATCTTGGTTTTTGCAGAATTTATGTCCAACTCATTTTCCATACAGTATTTTTCAAACGCGTTTATTACTTTTTGAGCCTGCCCCTTCGATGCAGCTAAGAGTGTGGTATCATCTGCGTAGATTACAGCTAGGATGTCCCTTAAACTATTTAAGGGTAGTCCAGTAATGCCCTCCGATCTTAGAAATTCCGGTAGATCGTTTATGTAAAGTAAAAATAGTAAAGGGGATAACGATTCGCCCTGTAGAACTCCCTTTGTAATTTCAACTTCGGGGCTGCGTTTACCATCGATTGTAAAGCTAAATGCCGCATTTTCATATAACGATTGGAGAATTTTGATCGTTTTCGTACTTATTCCCAACCTAGCTAATTTCGTCCAGAGTCTATGATGCGGTACTGAATCGAAAGCCTTACACAGATCGATGAATATGGCGTATACTTTTCGTCTAGGTAAACGTAAGTTTATACTAATAATCGAGCTTAATACGAAAATGGCGTCCCTGCATCCTTTTTGGTTCCTGAAGCCGAATTGTTCCTCTGCAAATATTTTCCTTTGTTCGCACCAGTCTCGGATTCTCGTTGCTATAATCGACGTAAAAATCTTCGTGATATATTTATCAGTGAGATCCCGCGATAGTTACCCGGTTCCGATTTATCTCCTTTTTAAAGAGGAGGCAGAGGTGTGCCTCACCCCATTTCCTGGGAAGTTCTCCTTCGGCGAGGATTTTATTGAATAAAGTTAACAACTTATCGCGCCAAGGTTCGTCCAGAGCTTTATAAAAATCTGCTGATATTCCGTCCGGGCCCGGGGACCTGTTCGCCTTACAACGCTGTAATACTCTGTTAAGCTCCTCCATCTCTATCGGTTTGTCCAGTTGGGGTTCTGATTCTGTGCCCATTACCGCAGTGGGAACTGATTTTTCGGGGTAAAAATTCCTGAAGTATTCTAACCATCTTTCCATACTAATTGGATTGGGCTGGTACTGCTTTTTATTTAGAAAAAAAATGGGTATTTACTAATTGTGAGAAATAAAAAGTTTTATATACGTCATTGTGTCTTAAATAGAAAGTTACTTCAATCGGTTTATTTTGAAAAAAATATGTAGTTAAAACAGAAAAATTAAAAAAAAAAAAATCATAAACATTGGGGGTCGTTCAAGTATTTTGTAAGTACCCAAGGGATGGGGGAGGAGAAAAACAAAAAAAATAATAATAATAATAATAACAATAACAATAACGAAATAACATTTTAAAAATTATTTCACTGCCGGATTGAAATCGGCACCGGCACCGTCCGTAAAAAATTACATCGGCACCGGCACCGGCACCGGCACCAGATGTCCGTAAATAATTACATTGGCACCGGAATCGGAACCGAGATTCGAAATAAATGTATCGGCACCGGCACCAGCACCGGCACCGACCAAAGCGAAACTTAAATATATGCTAGCACCGGCACCGGCACCAGCTTCGGACCCCTGTATATTTCATAATTTTTAATTGTTTTCGCAATAAAAAAACATGTTTCTTTCCGGGAGACCAGTACAGATCTCTAGCGGTGAAATTGGGAACTATTTCAACAACAAAAAATAAACAATGGCGTCTTATTGCGAAAACGATTATGAGGCATATCCCTACGTAGGACTGTGTCGAGAATTTTTGGTTGGGGCCGACTTTTCGTTTCAAAAAATGTTAATGATCCCTCTAAATCTTCCAAGCCCTGATATTAGTCCACGTGGCTCCCTTTTTCAATAAAATTTATCGAAAATCATCAAAATCTAAAATATTTTCTAAAGATTTCCCTTTTTCTTAAAATTAGTCAAAAATTTAGAACATTTTGTAAAAAATTTTATTACACGTTTTATTGAAAAATTTATCTAAAATTTTTAAAATATTCGTTTTTTTTTTTTGTTCGGTGTTCAAAACGCCAAGACAACCGGACACGACAAAACCATCATGCCCTAAGTCCTAAGACGTAGTCCTAATTCAAAAATTATCAAATTTGAGAACCATAAACCCATTTTCATACATTTTTAACATTAAATCTTTCCCTCTAAAAACTTTTTGGCACGGTTTCGGTGCGATCCAATCCGATCTCATTTTCATTTGTAAAAAACCGAATTTTCGAACACAAAATTAATTTTTTTTTTTTTTTTTTTTTTTCTTATTGATATAATTTTCTACTGCCCGGGTAACCTGCCGGTGGTGGTATAAACTAACTAATACCTTAAAGCATTAAAAAGGGGGGCGGGGAGAAGAAAACAAAAACAATTTAGTCTACAAAGACCATAAAATTTTGCTTAAATGCTTTAAAAACAAAATTTTCATTTTAGACAAGCTTAATGCATTTAATTATCCCATTCACAAAAACTGAATTTTTTTACTGTTTAAGTTCGGCGCATGCTCAATATAAACCTTTTCCTTCTCCTTGGTTTGTAAAATAATTGCGCACATCATATCACAGAATTTTAATAAATGCTTTCCTCGTAGGGATGCTTAAGTAAGACATGCCCTTGAGCTTCTTGGAATCAGGGTTTTGATGTTTAAATCAAATGTATGCCATATCCATAATCCGATTATCCGTTAATTTGAACTGTCAAATAATGCAAGATTAAACCGGTATTGAAAGCTGCCAATGATAATGATTCTCCGCACCATAGAAGTCAAGCTTAAATATTAAATCCTAGTTAATTAGTTAATTAGCTTTTGAGAATATTCAGTTTCTTTTTCCTTATCGCTTACAACTAAAATATGCAATCTAACAAAGCTGTTAGTTAGATGGAAGCAAAACCGAACTTTTTAAGGTCTCTTTTAAGTTATTGACAAATCCCAGATCATTTGATCTCGTCATTTGAACGCATGCGCACCCTGCCAGTAGTTGGATCCCTTCTAGAGCCTAGAATTCGGCGTAAGACCTTATTTTCAAATACCAGCAACCTCTCTTGAGCGCGGACGGTAAGGCTCCAAGTGTCACAGCCGTATGTGACTTCAAGACGGATTATGGCATTATAAATGAGGAGATTCGCTCGACTAGATAAAACTCTACTACGAAGGAGATGGCCTAGCGCAAAAAGACAACGATTGCCGCTCTGAATCCTCGCCGCGACCTCAAAATTAGTGTCATTGTTGCTGGTGACGTAGGACCCTAGATACCGAAATTCGGTAACCTTCTTAAATCTACCGTTTCCTACCTCCAGAGGTTCATCGTGATCTGTATAGAACTACTAATTCTGCTGATCAACATAATTACTTAATTAATTAAAAGGAGTCAATATGAAAATGCTTCTTCAAAAGGTAAACACAAACATTCTTCTTCACGATGATACATTATTCATGACCTACAACGTTCATCAAAACATAAAATTTTCAAGCTTTGGTTTTACGTGTTAAAAATAAATCACCCTAAAAACTACACAGTAAAAAATATTATGTAAATATGTTCTAAGAGGTCCACATAAATTTTTTATGTTATTTCTCCCATAAGGCAAACATAAAACAAAAACAACATAAAAATTATGTGGACCTGCTTATGTTGATTTATGTTGATTTTGACATAAAATGTTTTACTGTGTAATTAAACTTTTCAAAAAAAAGTTTTAAGAAAACTGAAAATATTAAGAATACAAAAACTAAACATAAAGCTTTGATATCGTAGCCGAGAAAGGAAAAAGGTTGATGATAAAAAGAACTCAACTGCTTGAAATGTCGCGGTAGACTCATTTATTCGAAACTCCTCGCGACCCACTAGCTACCTGATTCAGTTTTCAGGCCCTTCGCCTATGTCCTGAATCAGCTAGCTAACTGGGTCAAACTCTTAGTCGATTTTTATTTAAAAATCAGACTATATCAGCTTTGATTGGGGATCAAAAATCGGTAACTGAATTACCGTTAAAATTTTCTTCCCATCAGTCAGTACGTTAAGAACCACGCGCTGACTTCTGTTCCAATCACGTAGACGTCATGATTACAAATCCAGCTAAATATAATTCGTTTTTCGTTTTTATTTCCACGAAAAAAAAAGTACTGTGTACCGTTGTTACAAATTAATTCAAAGCAATACAAATAAACGAATTCAAATATACAATAGAAAAGATATTTTTTAAAAAGCGGAAGGAAAATAACGCTTTTCCTAAAAGAATCCACTTTGTAAATCAATTACCGTTCCAAACTCTTTGTTAGAAACCATGTTATTAACCGATCGGGTTTCCCGAGGCTGTGTCGAACCATTAATCTCGAAAAAAGCACAAAAAAAAAAAAAAAAAAAAAAAAAAATCATATTGTCTTGTTGGAAACCTTTCCTTTTCCGGCTGGTCGATTCCAATTTTCCATCTTGTCTATTTTTTTGCATCAATTTCCCTTTTTCCCTTCTTTTTTTTAGTATAAAGCGATCAGAAGTCGTTAAAATGTTTCCGTGCTCTTTTTTTTTCTTTTTCCTTTTCCACTTTTGCAATGTGCTTACCTATACAATTATGTTTGTGATCTTCTTAATACCGTATCTAATTAACGAAAGCAAACACTTCAGAGTAAGTTGGTTTTCTTGAAAACGTAAGGGCAAACAAGTGAAAATTTACCCCGACACGTTTTCCAAAGGAAAAGGCGTCGAATACATTTTCTTCGGGAATCTTAAGTCCAAAATCCTATCGTCATCAGATTGCGGGAACATTTGTGAGCTTAAGTCATTATTGAGGAAAGGCGATAGAGAGTGAGAGAGACAGAGGGGGGAAGAAATTTCGACTGGATTTAGATATCTTTAAAACGAAATTGGGATGTAATCAGAGCGTGAAAATATAACACTTTCCCCCCATTCCCTTTTTTATAAGAAAATTTCCGAAAAGCGTTTGCTTATACACAATCTTTTTGATTTCGTGCAAAATTTCCTAACGCAAAAAGGAAAACTTTCGGGGGCAGAAAATTTAAACCGTATACACGTTTAACATCATCGAAAATTCAGTGAACAGCATGATTCTGTTGGACGTAATTTTGGCGTGAATGTGAGATACTTTGCTTCGTTGTTTTTATGTTTTTTTTTTTAAATCTTTAAAAAAAATCATTAAAAATCAGGCAAAATCCTTAAAATTATTCCTTTTTTCGAACTGTCTTCCAGCTGACGAACAACTCCGATCCGATTTTGGACAAGGATAATCTTGTGAAAAGTGTACTTTTCGAAAGGGATAAGGAAAATCCATTGCGGAGTGATGCGAGATCGTGAATTGGGACGGAGAAAGTTTCTCGGGTCATTAAGTGCCAATAGGTTACTGAAATTTCGATACATCGATTTAATATCGGACGGGTAGGGATCAACTAGATATTTCAATATGTCGATTTTTATTCCAACTTATTCCCTCAATCTTTTAAAAGGAGTTCATGCTATTTTTTTTTTTTTTTTTTTTTTTTTTTTTTTAATCAATACTGATTTTTATCCCCCCTTCCCCCGCTTCGGTCTTTTAATAATGTTCTTTGAAAGGTTAATTTGATCCCTAATACGTTTACGGTTTTTTTAATTTGATCCAAAAGGTTTTCATTCGGTTGATTTCACGTTAATGTCAAGTTCAAACTTTAAAAAATTTTTCGAATTAAAAAAGGAAAAGCGAACCTTTGGATAAATAATAAATAAGGTTAAATTTCGGAAGCCAAACGGAAAAGTTGGATTCCCATAATTAGAACATATGTGACTGTGCAAAGTCAAATCGACTTTATGATGGTTTATCACTCTCAACCTACTGATGAATTCACATCCTGTTTTGAACCACATCTTCTTAACCACAATTCACCGAGATATGCCGCTTTAGAGTTGAGTATTGAAAAATTCTGATTTGGAGAAAAACAACTTCACCTTAGTAACGCCTTAGAGACAACAGAAAGAAGTAATTGGAATTTTCGTCAGTTAAAGTTTTAGGAAAGGAATATTTATGAAGTGTTAAACTTAAGGCTCTTGGTCACTATTTAAAGAAGAAGAAGAAAAAAAAAAGAACGGTGGCTTAAAATTCGGAGGCCCATTAGTTAAGCATTGCATTTAAGAAATCCCTCGATTTAGAAAAACCGACTGGGATTGGAAACCCTACCCGTGAGACTTCAATAAATTCATACGCATATAAACTGATTTAGCCTAATTAATTTTCGATTCTGAATGCGTCGGTCTACTGACGTTTCAACACGACATGTTGTGACATTTCAACACATAGACGTTATAACACTCCGATGTTTTAACTCGGGTACTTTTATCACCCGACTATTGAACACATAGCTAATGTTTCATCACCCAATAAAATTAAAGGGCAAAATTGTAAATCAAATAAACGTGGGAGTTTAGAAATTTTAGAGCCAACAGACTCTAGAACTATCTGCAATAGTATGCCTTCTCATTAATCTTATATGTTCAGTTTATGCCATATTAACTTGGACTTAATTTTTCCTTTTTATGTACCCAGGCGGAAATTTAAATTGAAAAAACAAGATAGGTAAAATCTGTCTTGGTCCAACATTGATCCAGTCTATGTAAAATTACCAATACTGCCCATTATCAGACACCAGCAAATCGGGCCAAAATCCAATCTTGTTAGGCGTTTCGAGTCAGATATGTCAAAGTTGATCCGATTTAATATTTCTACCAAGGTATTATTTCCAAATTTTCAATTCTGTACTTCAGTGCAGAACTAGATCAAGTCCTGTCACGAATTCCAACTTCTTATTTCAAACGTGACTTTACAAAGCATATGCAAGCGTTGCCAACTCAAATTCATGTCTTCTGCGAGTTAACTTTTCTGCTTTGTTAACAGAATTAACTTGCTAGAAGAAGGCATAAAATCAGCACTGCCAACCGTTGAGCCTGTATACTTCACGGTCGTTAGACAGGTCCAGAAACTTCCTATGCCGTTCATGTCCAGCTTAACTACGCACATTTCAGTTCTAAAATGGGCCACTGGCGGCGCTGCGATCTAGAGGGCAGCAACATATCTAATCGTATAAGTTGGGACCATGGCCATATGGCCTTGTGCCGCCATCGTTGTTTACAAATCTCAACGACCGATCAAAAAGCGTCTCGCATACTAGTAGCGCTTACAGTGGTAAAAAGGAAAAACTAATTTTTGCGTAGTTAAGCGGGACATGATCTCCCATGTATAAGGGATAGAATTTTCCGGACCTGTCTATACGACCGTGGTATACTTTTTGTAAAGTCGGCTTTGAAATAAAAACTTTTAACCCTTGAATGGACTTGGTCTAGTTCTGCACTGAAGTACAGAATTGTATGTTGTTTGGGACAAATTTATTGCTACCTAAGCACCAACATGTTGGTCCAACATTCCATAGTGAATTTGCACCCTAAGAAAAACTTTAAAGAAAACAAGAAATTTCTTTAAGTCACAACTTTACCCTTTAATTTTAATTGCACGATAAACACATGTCATTAATGAGGATAATTGTGCAGATGGCAGGACCAGTATTTTCTTTATGTATTAAGGGTTATCACAGCCCTCTACAGCTAAAGTCGGAACTAAATTTTCAATGTTATAATATAAAAAAATTTTCATTAACGGTACGACCATATAGACAGGTCCGGAAACTTCCAATATACCGTTCATGTCCCGCTTAACTACACATATTTTAGTCTAAAACGGACCATAGATGGCGCTGCGATCTTCAGAGACGCAACATGTCTAATCGTTAAAGTTGGGACCACGGCCGTACACACAGTAAAAAATAGTCTCCTATAGTCTATCTCACATATACCTTGCAATATCAATCATCGAGTCAAAAAAAAGGTTCGAAAATTAGTTGCAAAAGTAAAAAGTTTGTTTACATACATCACTAAAAAGATCTCTTTCGCCTTCTTGTTTTTGACCTGAAAAACCTGTCACTTTGTCACCCTCAACGATTTAAATAGGTTGGTGCATAGCAGAATGTTTAGTTTACCAGATGGCATCCCATTTTATATTCACTGGTATATATAACAGATCTTGCAGTTCCTCTTAGTTTATCCTGTAAGGGATACCTTCTTTACTTCAAGAAACTTTTTTTCTATATAAGTGACCAAGCAACAGTGCATTAACTTCAAAACTAAGGGATGAGGTCGAAATGCAAGAAGTTCAACCGGAGTGGTTTGTTTGCAATCGCATGTTGCACTTCTTTACACAGTCACTGTTGTCATCCCTTGTCAAAAAATTAATGATTGATATTGCAAGCTATATGTGAGATAGACTATAATATGTGAAAAACGGTCCACCAATTTTGTATATTAACGATATTCTGCAAATTTTACATATTGATCTGTTAATTTGACAGAAAGTAAATGTTGAAAACCACAAAATTATGTTAAATTTGACATCCCAACTATGTGGACCGTTTTAAACAGGAAAAAAAATGTCAATTTTACAGATATTATTTTAGTGTAGACGTCTATACGGCCGAGTGCCGCCATCGTTGTTTGCAAATCTCAACAACCAATCAAAAAGCGTCTAGCGTACAAGTAGGTAGCGCTTACGGTTATAGAAAGAAGAGCTAATTTTCGCGTAGTTAAGCGGAACAACATCCCCCATGTATAAGGAATAGGAAGTTTCCGGACCTGTCTATACGACTGTGATTAACAAATTAACACTCAGCTTTTAAACCAAGCTTTTGTTTTTAAACTTATTTTTCTATTCATGAGCTATATGCAAGAAAAAGAATTTTAGGTCCAGTTAAGCTCTGCTTGGCTTAATTGGTAAACCTCTTCTACAGGAAGTATATGTATTAAGGATAATCAGCGCTTTGCGGCGAAGTTTGTCCCTAACGGTCCTCATTCTCGAGTGATGAAAAGTCCCTTTGTTAAACACCCATGTGTTATGACGATGGGAAAGTTGCCGCGTTAAAAAGTCCGTGTTAAAATGTCACGAATGCGTCTTGAACGAAACACAATAATAACCATAATGATAATAATAATAATGACGCTTTTCTGATATGCAGCAAATGTTTCTTCCGCAATTCCCTATTTTCCTCCTCTTTTTATTTTCAGTTTCCAGCACTTCGTGCATTCACGTAAATCCTCCAGGACAGGAATTTCCGTTCTCCTCAGTTCTCATGGGTTGTTGATTTCAATCCTTCCTTCGATAACTTCTTGTAATAAACAGTTCCTCTTGAGGATGTGGGCTTTCCAATTAGCACTGTTCTTGAGTATGATGCTTCTTAATGTTGTCTCTTCCACCTATACTGTACGTCATTATCGTTCCTCGGTTCACTTAGTCTTAAATTCGTATTTCTCCAACGCTGCATTTCGAAAACTTTCCCCTTTTTCGTGAGGTTCATGGCTCGGCGGTTTAGAAGGTATATAATACGGGAATAGAGAAATTAAATTTTATAAAATAGTTATTTCTGGTACCGAGAGTAAAACTAGCCAAAGTTTCTTTCTATAAATAGATCAAAATGCCGAAATCTGATTTTACTCCCAAAAAACGGAAAGCGCACGGAAATAAACAAAGAAAGCTATTTATTAGGGAAATATGGAAAACGAACCTTGAAATAAATTAAAATGGAATTAAAATTGAAGTTATTCGATTATGTTGCTTTGCAAAAGCAAGAAACAATAGAATCCTTTAGGGTTATCAATTACTGCCACAAATTACAAAGGGAAGCGAAATGAGAATTAATTTTGTATTGAACTAATAGATTAGATTCAATTAAATCTTTTTTTTTTCTTCCTTCCCTTTTCCTAATGAAACTTCCAGCGTTCTTCAAACGTTTTCCTTTTGTATAAAATTAACAAAATAATTTTAAGTATTTATCTGTTTTAAGTTCATTTCCCCGTTTCTTTCAAAACTCGGTGATTAATCTTATAATAATTAAAAGGATTGCCTCTCCTTCAAAAATATAAACTTTTCACCAATTATAAATCAAGAAAGAAAAAGAAAAAAGATTTTATCTAAAAACGGTCAAGTGAAAAAAATTTAACTTCTTTAGTTCGATAAAAAGTTACAACTTTACAAGATCCTATCAAATCCTATACACTTAGACGGAAGAGAATAAATCGAAAAGTGACAATTAAAAACAGGGAAAAAAACATTTCAGTTTACTTTAGAATTATTTTTACAATCTTTTTTTTTTTTTTTCTCACTCTTTCCCTCTCTCTCTGGATATTTCATAAATCATGGTTTAGTGTGGAATTTATTTTTCAATCCCGAGAAAACATGATTATTTTATGGATTTCGAAACATTGACAAGTTTTGTTTCCCGGGACATTTTTAATATAAAAGATCAACTTTTTCAGATACCCGATTATCTTCCTTAAAATACTTGGCATTGTTAGAATCAGCATCGGAATCGGAATCGAAATTTTTTTAAAAAAGTACAGACTTCAAAATGAAGGGTCAGTGAAGTTAGTGGTACAATTTCAGCTCAAATTTTCTGGCTACTACCAAGATTTAGAGATTTTTTTTGAGCTTTCAGAAAAACAAAGTCTCTGAATTTGAGCTTCAAAATTAAAAAATATCTAGCCATAATCAATGATGTACCGCTAAAATTCACGGGCGGTGCAACAAATCGCTCAATTTCTTAGACATACACCAATGAATGTCTAAGAATTTGAGCTTTCAGAAAAGCAATCCACCCAAATTTCGGGTTTCAAAATAAAGCAATCATTAATTTTTTTAAAAAAATGACGAGTACCGCCAGCTTCACGCCGTTGAATTTTCGAGCTCAAATTTTGGGACAAAGTCCATTATTTTGAGCTTTTTTGAGCTTTCAGAAAAACCATGTCCCCAAATTTGAGCTTTAAGAAAACAATTGAATCTTCGCGGGAAACGTCACTAGGAAAATTCGGAGTACCGCCAGCTTCAAGCCGATGAATTTCGGGGCTCAAATTTTGGGACAAAGTCCATTATTTTGAGCATTTTTTGAGCTTTCAGAAAAACATAGTGTCCAAATTTGAGCTGCAACGGAATAATTAGAGCTTTACGGGAAACGTCCCTAGGAAAATTCGGAGTACAGCCAGCTTCACGCCGTTGAATTTTCGAGCTCAAATTTTGGGACAGAGTGCATTATTCTGAGCTTTTTTGAGCTTTAAGAAAAACCTAGTCTCTAAATTTGAGCTCGAAAAGACTGGCATAAGCTGGTTTTAGAGTGTGATGATCACAAACCCGAGCCAGCTTTCTCAGGAGAAAAACTGAAGAACTGAGTTTAGAGCATAAACTGTTTACATGCTTAGACCAGTCCAGTTTTTTATCGATTTTTACTCCTAGAAAATCAGTTTCCTCAACCCTCTGTATTTCCTTCCCCCATAATATCACTTCAGGTTCTCCCGTATCCCATGTCCTCAGAGAGAAAGGAATATGTGCCGTTTTCTCGGTATGTGCAACCAGTTCATTACTGCTTAGCCACTGCTCTATACATTGAAGATCGACATGTAGTTTGTTCTCCAATGCATCACAGTCCTGGTCTTTCTCAAGTAAATTGGCATCGTCCGCATACAGGCACATATCCCCTTCAACACAATCCGGCAAATCATTTATGTAAATGAGGAACAGGAGAGGACCAAGAACAGACCCCTGTGGAACCCCCCTTTCTATATGACCTAAACCAGACATCCGACCCTGTACTTCTACAAACTGAGATCTGCTAGAGAAGTATGACTTCAGTCAATTTAAAGCAAAGCCTGAAATATACTTTAAAAATACTAAAAAAGTAAATATAAAATGCTGACCAGAAGTAAGTAAAATACTGACCGGAAAGTACAAGATAAACTCTTAATTTTAAAAAAAATTAGAATTCCATTATTTTTTTCGAAAAAAAAAAAAAAAATCCATGTTAGGATTTCAAGGTCGGCAGACACCCCCTACATAATATTTGATTTATTCATCCCTCAAAGTACGAAAGACCTGCCATTTCTTATTTACGTATTCATTTTCTAATACATAAACATGACAGAAACTTGATGGTTTGCACTTTCCTTCGAAAGTTTTCATTCATTTTTTCTATTAAATCCGAAAAAAAAAATAAAGTGGGCGATTCGTATTTTATTAGAAAAAAAAAAAGAAGAAAAAGGGAAAGGGGGATCGAGGTGAAAACTTTATAACCTTTGCCATAATTTTTCTTGTGACGTTCATAAACCGAAAAGAGTATTTTATTTCCCAGGTTCCGAGACCGAACTTTGATATCCAGTCATTTTTCATTTATTAAATTCTATTCCATCAGTAATTCGATTCTTTGACCGATTTCTACTTTTTTAATCTTCTTATAGCTGTCGGGGAAAACTTTTTTTTCCCCTTAAGGCGAACAAATAAAGGTTTTCAAAGGTTTCGAAACTGTCACCGGAGGAGTGCCGGTATTTTGTTTGAAGTATAGGATGTTAAAATTCAACCTACTCGATAAAAAGACAAAAGATAATTAGTTACGAACAACTTACTTCAATCTTTTTTTTTTTTTCTTTTTTTTTTTATCTTCTTTACTTTATCTTCTCATCAAAAATTGAACGAAAAAGAGATGAAGGTTGAGACTTAATCAACAAATCGGAAATTATAGAAATGTCGAGAATTTTCTTGAAAAGCAATCACGGTAGAATTAATGTCTATTCTCCTTTTCTGTCTCTTTGCTTTCTCTCTCTCTTTTTTGATCTGAGAATGGAAATTTTCAAAACTTGCCATAAAAGGCGAATCTTCTTCTGTTCTTATTCTTGCATGCATGCGGCGGAGGTTGTAGATGACAATAGCTACAAGTAAGAGGAGACCTATTGACAATTATTTGACAGTGCCTTTCGGGAAAATTTTGAAAGCTACGTGCCGATCTCTTGATTAAATGTCGATAAATAGATACATTGTTAAAAGGGAATCAAAACTACGGGAGAATAAAATAAAGGGGGGTGTTTGAAGAAAAGGTGTATGATGACTAGGACGAAAAAATATCGTTGCTTCTTGTTACGGATTTTCAATTTTCCTATACCTATGAATAATAAAAAAAAAAAAAAATACAAAGCAGCAAAAAAAATAGATTTACGAAAAAATTTAGTTTCTCCAACTAACGAACCTAATTTACAACATCAGCTTCTTATTCCAGCTGACCTAAGCTAATAAAATATACCGTAATAGGGGCTTACTTTTTACACTTTTCCACGTTTTTTTTTTTCCAAAAACAGATGTAAAATGTAGAACAAAATTCATATCTGTTTATACCAACATTAAGAGGCGTTTGTCAGCTTTAATTTGATACCCCGTTATAATATCTATACCTGTTCTAACACGAGTAAAAACTCGATTTTACAAAATGTGCCGTTCTAACAAAAGCGGGGTTACTTTTTTGCAATCATGTTTATACCTGAATATCTTTAATAAGGGGCATAGTGAAAACATAGTGTGCTCACGCGCAGGGGGTGTCACGTGATAGACCTCAATCGTGACGTCACGTTGTTGCATTTGAACCAAAACTTAATCAGTTCAGTAAATAGAATTATTAATAATCGTCCAAAAAAATTAAAATATGCATTAAAAGACTCTTATTTTTGAACGCTAATACTTAATTAATATCTAAATCTTTTAATTATGCCAATCTTATATTTATTAACATAAATAAAGAAACTGCACGACTCTGATTTTTTTTTCAATTGCAACAACGTGACGTCATGCGCGAGATTGTCGAAAACGGGTAGGCCAATCGAGCACACTATGTTTTCACTATGATAAGGGGTGGTCCATAAAACACGTGAGCACGTTAGGGAGGGGAGGGGGTTGTTGTCGACAAGTTGTCGATTCGTTGTGGATTTAGCACACATAGGACATTGCCATTGAAATATTTGTAAAAAATAACCCCATTTTTTTCATTCAATTTTTTTTTTTTTTTTTTTTTTTTTTTTGGCTTTTAATAGTTAAGTTTTGAGTTCAAAATGCTTACTTATGCTAACAAGGGGGGGGGGGGGAAGGGGGGTTTTTACATTTCTAACGTTAGCACTTGCCTCAATATAATTTAAATTTTTAAAAGTATGTAACCTAACTCACTTAAAAAAAAAAAAAAAAACTTTCAATTTTACCCGCGCATTTGCTCTAAGTTAAAAAAAAACCTGTTCTTTGCAAAATTTAAGTTCCGAAAAATTTCAGATTTCTTAAATGTTTAATATTGATTTTCTTTTTAATTTTTCAAGGCGCGGGAGAAGGTCAAAAATGACTAAAATAATGCTCACGTGTTCACGGTGGTCTGGAACCCATCCCCATGCCGGCAAAAATGACGACAAAAACGGACATAGGCGTTTTGTTACTGACCATAAAAATAGTCGAAAACCGTCGGAACGAAAATCCTAGCTGATCGTATTAGCGAGATAGCGTATTCCACCTATTCTTAACTTATGGAGTTCACGGTAGCTCGCTTAAATTGCATCGGCTACCTGTAATCCCATAAGTTAAGAATAGGTGGAATACGCTATCTCGCTAATACGATCAGCTAGGATTTTCCTTCCGACGGTTTTCGACTATTTTTATGGTCAGTAACAAAATCCCTATGTCAGTTTTTGTCGTCATTTTTGCCGGCATGGGGATGGGTTCCAGACCACCGTGTGTTTTATGGACGACTCCTAATTAATGAAGACATGACAAATAATTGGCTTCTGTAAATGGAAAATGTCGTAATAAAACGATTTGTACCTCTTTAGATGTTCTATTAATGACTATCGGGATTTATTTTAAAAAATTAGTAAACGTAGTAAAAACGTAATCAAAACCTTGGAAACGTTGTCGATTCGTTGTGGATTTAGCACACATAGGACATTGCCATTGAAATATTTGTAAAAATTAGCCCCATTTTTTTTAATTCAATTTTTTTTTTTTTTTTTTTTTTTTTTTTTTTGGCTTTTAATAGTTAAATTTTGAGTGAAATTAGGATGATTGTTTAAGGGACTATATACGGCAAGTGCGAAAAGCAATTTAATTTCAATTTGACCGGTGGATGCAGCAGAATGCATCTTAGTATTTTAGCCTGCGCGATTTCTTAATTTTTTTTTTTCGTATTAAAGACTTAATATTTTCATTATAAAACCAGTTTAGGCAACTAGTCTTGAACCGTAACACTCGAAAATAATCAATAATTTAGAATAAGTTTCATTCATGAAAAAATTCTTAGCCGTTTTCCAGTATTTTTTAAAAAATAAAAGTGTCAAAAGTAACCCCCTGGAGTAAAAAGTAGCCCCCTGATAAGGTATCATGAATAGCAAATCAAATCTTTTTATGTATCAATATATTAATTCCCCTTCCAGAATTTTCCTCTCGTTAAACACGGCTCAAACAATCAAAAGCAATTTCCAAAAGTACTTTCAACGTAAATTGCTAAGACGTGGATTTGTATTAAAATTAAACAAAAGCCAAACTAGCAAAATCAAAGTTCAGAATTCGCTTCTTTTTAACATTTGCACGCGCACGAAACCCACTCTCGTGAAATTTCAACTGTAACTTCTTCCCAGAGAGTTCCCAAATTCAAAAGATAAATGAACATGGCTTAATCATCAAACTCCCTTTCTCGTTAATGCAGTCGAAATCTTTAATATATTCAATTGCATCATCATCACCGAAGTTTGTTAAAAAAATGCTTAGCTTACGGGACCTTTTTTTTTCTTCACGAAAAAAAAAAAAAAATCTATTTAAGGCAATAATAGAGCAATAAAAAAAAAAGATAAAATTTATTCCTTATCCCTCCTGGGAAACCAGCTCACAAATCATTTCACAAATCCTAAAAAATTGCTTTAAAAATCACTTTCTTTTTTTTCTTTCCCTATAAAAAAAAATTCCGTTCTGTAATTTCAAAATTTCCACAGCAAAAAATAATTTTTCAAATAAGCCTTTTAACATCGAATTCAAGGTCACGAGCAGAGATTCCATCTAATTTTTTTTTAACTAAAAAAAAAAAAAAAATTAACAAAGGAAATTTTTAAACCAAGAATCATCCTCCCAGGGGACTAGACAGAGTAACAGTATCATGTATGCGTTTTGAATTTCAAATTTGAAAACAAGCATTTTCACGTCACGAATAATTGCTTTTAATCTTTTCTCCCATCCATAAAAAAAGGGGGAAAAGGCGAAAGGGAACGGATGACAAAGATATAAAAGGAGCCGAATGCCATTCACTTTCAAGGCTAAAAAGAAGTCAAGAAAAAAAAGAAGGAAGAAAGATGAATGGGAAAACGGGATCTTAAAAAGGCGATTTGATTCCATTTTAGAAAGGTGTTGAAAAATTAAAGTATCACCTACATTTAATCGGAACAGACTGGATACGTTCTTTGAAAGATAACAAGGTTTTCCGGGGCAATGCGATCCTCCCAAATAAAAAAATAAGATTTCGAGTTATTTTTCCGGAATTCGAGTCCGGGATTAATGTTTCCAGATTATCTAAAACTTCAGCTGGGAACGACGTTAATCGGTAAATGATTTAAACAATTATTAATCCACCGGAAATCAAAACCGAGTTTGAAACAAAACATTCGAAACGGCAAGCCAAAGGGACCATTAATCTTTCTTTTTCGTAGGCTCTATTTAGAGATTAAATTTCTCAAAGTTGAGAACCGATGTCTTTCTTTTTGTTGCTTAATAGAAAAAAAATAAACAAGTCAATAAATAAATTATTAACGTAATAAAGGAGGAAATAAATAAAATTTTGTTTGGTTGGTCAATTTTTCAAAAAGTGCGTGAACACTTCTTTTTACCCCTCTATGTTTGCAGTCTTTTATAATCGATTGAATTTTTCCAGTTGTAATATTTTGTGTTCACGCAGACCGATCCTGAAGAAGTTTCACTTCAAAAGTGAAATAAAATTTACAAGAAATTTTTTAAGTTCTTGCTTTCTTCGTTCATGTCGTCTAAATTTGCTATTAAAAAAGGCCAAAAGTTAAAAAAAAATAGTCAAAATATTATTTAAAATTTTCAAAGTTAAAATTTTAATATTAAAATAATTAAATATTAATTTTTGATGCGAACAGACCGACACCCGGACAGAAAGATTTCCCCAGGACCGAGACCTAATACGTAGCCCTACGTCAAAAAATTGGACTTTAGGGCATCGATAAAATGACATGAATAGCGAATTTCGTATTTTATTATTTTACATTAGACCCCGGAGGTCAGCAACAATCTGTCTTGCAGCGTGAACAATTGCGAAAACGGTTATTCCCTCCGTCCCAAGGAAACTACCACTGAATTTTTCTTCTGTCTCTACATTTATCAAATTCAATATTACTTTTCCTTTCCTCACATCTTATTTCTGGTATTATGAACTTTAATTTCTCCATTTTGAGTCATTTAACTCTTACGTTATAGGTAACAACGTAAGAGAGGTAGAAGCTTTAAAAATATTAATGTCATGTTAATGTCGATCATAAGTAGCCTATTTTTCTTTCAGACCGAGGTGGGAGTATTTAAAGGTAACAAGATTGTGCCTCCGCAATGTTTGAATAACATTTTATTTTTGTTCTGTAATTACCATCCACAGAAAGCTGTTAACAAAAAAAGGAAAATCCTACAGATGAACAACGAATACGCGAGGAAAAAATACCATTATTAAAACGAATCCTTATAAAACGGTTAAATCGAGCCTCACTTCCTTCCGTCGTTTTTACCTTAGCCTTATTCAAAAAAAAAAAAAATCCAGTAAGCGGTGATAAATCCATACAACAATCGACCTGGATTTTTCTTTCAGACTCTTCTCCGAACCAGCAACAAATCAACTAAGCTGTATATCACATGGAGATAAACGTTCAAAAAAAAAAATGATAAATGACAATCGCGAGGAGAAAAAAAAAAACATTCCATCCACGGTTTTTGATTGATGAGGCCTTCCGACAAGAGGCACATAATATATACTTTTCCGTTCATAGAAAAAGTCGGGATGCTTCGATACTTTCCCAAAGAGTCTTGCGTCACTCGACAAATATGTCAAAACGTCAAACGGATCCCCTTTTCATCCTCATATATTTCGAATTCCTAACAAGGGGGGGGCCCCCCCCACCTTGGGGGAAAGGAATTGTTTTTCAAAGCGAAGGCGCGCGTAAACGTTACAAAACCTTCCCCAATATGAAAATTCCATACGCTTATTTTATAGTTGAAGAAACTCATAACCTCAGTCGACTTTATTCGATTTCCTCTTAAAATGCGTTTTATGATATAAAGGAATAAAACTTTTCCCTAATTATCCATAATGTATGAGATATTTATAAAACGGTTCGATATTTCCCCATGAGAATATTCGGTTTTTTGGTTTTCTTATGTTAATTATTGAAATTACTCACCTCGCGCTGAAGATGGTGGCAAGTGCAAGGAAGCAAGCATCCGCGACGGGTGGGGCTGCAGTGTAACATCTATCAACCACCCAATCCAGCAAGGGTCCTATGTCAGGATTGCATTCTAATAACAGGATGATGGTTTCCCTTCCCAATTGGTATATCTGAAAACAAAAATTAAGAAAAAATTACTTAAAACGAAAAAAAAAAAAAACGTTTATCTCGGAAAACCCTCGGATTAAATTGAATAATGACTCGGATTATCATTCATTATCCACTTACTTTCCGCAAAAAAAAAAAAAAAAAAAAAAAAAAAAAAAAAATGCAGAACAATTTCAACAACTTTTCATTCGGATTTACAGGGCTCATTATGTAAAAGCTTTCATTCACTAAAACTTATTCCAGCTTACTGCGTGAAAATTTAGGAAAGTTAAATAAACTTTTTCCCTTCTTATTAAAATCATTATCAGGGATGTAATGTGATAATCTTATGCCAAGCCTTTGATAAATCATCCCGAGTTAATTCCTTTTTTAGTAAGTTTTGCTTCAGGGTAATTCTTACGAAATTAGTTAGGAGTAAAAGAAAAAAAAAGAAGAAAAAAATCTTATCATTATTAATCGTTATGGTAAAAGTTTCGAAAGTTGCCGGAATAATTGTTGCATGGTGAGATTTTCCCTGTAACGCGGTTACAGCATCACGCGGCATCATGCGATTTTTTTTTTTTTTTTTTGACGTAGGACTACGTCTTAGGGTCCACCATGATTGTTTTGTCGTGCCTGGTTGTCCGGTTGTCTTGGTGCTTTGGACACCGAACATAAAAAAAACGAATATTTAAAAAATTTTAGATATTAAATATCTAAAATTTTTTCAGTAAATATGAAAAATTTTTTCAATAAAATTTTATCAAAAATCCTTGATGCTCCTTAAAAATTTAAAAAAATTTTCAATGAAATTTATAATAAAATTTTTTACAAAACATTGTAAATTTTGACTAATTTTAAGTAAAAAGGGAAAATTTTTAGAAAATTTTTTAGATTTTGATGATTTTTGATAAAATTTTATTGAAAACTGGGGCCACGTGGACTAATATCACGGCTTGGAGGATTTAGGGGGATCATTAACATTTTTTGAAACGAAAATTTCGATGATTTTTTATTATTGAAAGATTAATTTAATAGTTTAAAAAATTTATTTTAATTTAGACCTTTAGACCTAAAGAATAATAATCTGCTTTTTTAAATTACTAACACGATTCTAAATTGTAGGATGCTTTAGAGATAGATTTAAATATTTGAATTAAAGTCATAAGAAGTTCCAAACTAATTTTTTAATGTTGTCTAATTTTTTTTTTTTTTTTTTTTTTTTTTTGAAGTGAAACTTCTTTAGGTTCGTTCGAAGTAAATTTTTGAGCAACACAAAATGTGCGCAACAAAAAAGGTACAAAGTTTAAAAAAATTTTAATTAAAGGCTTCAAAGGTAAAATTTTAATATTAAAACATTGCTTTAGCTCATATTCTTGGCTCATATTCCATATTAAAAAATGTAGTGAATATTTGAAGTTAAACTTCTTTAGGATCGTTGGGAGTAAATTTTTGAGCATAAATATACTTATTACTTACTTATTATTATTTACTATATGCCTCATATCCCTCACCTTTTTTTTTTTTTTTTTACGTTAAAAATTAATTTTCGCCAACCAACCAGTTTTTCGTTCAAAATCTAAGTTTCAGAATAAAATTTACTTCGCCTCTCCAAAAGTTGTTCGAAAACTACTGCTCCAAAAATTTTATAAATGAAAACAATATTGGGTTTTGCCCAAAACACAAAACGATCTTCGATTATTTTAAAACTGAATTCCATTTTTAACTTTATTTCATAGTTTAATCGGTAACTAATTTTTCCATATTAATGCTTCAAAAAAGCAATCATTCGACAAGCAAAATTTCCATTTTTTTCCTTTATCACCCTTAAGTTAAAACCCCGTAAGGAACTGACACGGGCCAGGAAACAGTTGTGATCTGTATCGTGTCCTATTTCCTCCGTGACGTCATTTCCCGATTTCATTAAAAACCAGATAAGGACGCCTTTGGAGGATTATCTTCGAAATCCACACCTACGTCACGTGATTGTCGAGACTCATTTTCGAGAGACTATATACAGTAACCTAATAATCGAATGCGCACAATCAAATAGAAAATTAAACTATTCCCACATGAAAGGATTTTAATTGCACACGTACCAAATTCCTGTATTTCCGAATCGGTTATCAGTCCAGACGGACAAAATACAGAATGCCCCCTCTACGATAATAGTTTTAACAGTATAAGCCGAAATAACTTAAGTCTTGAATACTCCGATCGGTTTTCGATTTCAATATCAAATCGAACCCTTGAGGGTAACCAAGTCGTTTTCATTTCCATTTGTGATTGAATCTGGGACCTTAAGTAATATTTCAGAATTTCACTCATAAAGTGCTTTGATTAACTCGCAACCGTTTGTCTCAGATATGATTCCCAACAAAAGCAAATAACACGCTTGAAACTCGTATGAAGGGATTTACCTTAAGCTATTTTAAATGAGTTTTCAAACGAATAAAAGTTTTCGGAGGAAAACTTTTTCCTCCCCGTCTCATTGTGACTTACCTTTTCGTCTCTTGAAGCTAAAAGCATATCCAACCAAGGGTATAATGAACCGTCTTCCGCTAAACCTTGAGGATTAAAACAAGGGCCGCAACAGAGCAATGCACTCATGGCTTGAAGTGATGACAACTGTAGTTCGGAACAGGGTTTTTCATCGGTCGCCGGGGAAGCCATTCCGAGTGCCCCGCCGAATTTACCACTCCAACCAGCAAACACGAGAATAAATTACTTCTCAAATCTCGTTTAAGGAGAGACTGGCAGGTTTCCACTGAAATAGAAAAATAAAAAAATAAGAGTAACAAATTATTTGCAAAATATTGGGTACGGATTGAAAAAAAATCATACTGGGATATGGGGGTATATCCCTACTTAGGACTACGTCTGTGGGGTACTGCCATAATATTACTAAATGTAAACAATGAAACAATTTATAATTTTTAAGTTTTAGTTTTTGGTCAAAAATTCGAATTCTTTGATAAAAATATTTTTTTTTTTCCTGGCACGAAAAAAACTTTGACGTAGGACTACGTCTAGGGGGTCAATATGGAAGAAAATGTTTGTGGGATGTCTGGTAACCGTCAATTTAGGCACAATAAATTTCGACAAATATTTAAATTTTTCCAAAAAATAATACTTTCATTACAAGCAGTTTTTGTTTTTTTACAAACGTTCTTGTATTTTAGATTTAAAACTGAGCTTAATGAGAAAATGCAAGATTTTATTTGTTTTTTAATAGTAGGTTTTTATAGTAAAACTTTTTAAAAAATATCAAAAAAAAGGTCAAAATATAAAATTTACAAGAAATTTTCTAAGTCAAGTCCCTGCTTTCGTTCATGTCGTCTAATTTTACTATTAAAAAAGGGCAAAAGTTAAAAAAGAAAAAATCAAATTTCAAAAAGTGAAAATACCATTTAAAATTTAACTTTTTCAAAATAAAGCCCCTGCTTTCGTTCATTTCGTCTAATAAAAAAGGCCAAAAGTTAAAAAATAAAATATTATTTAAAATTTTCGAAGTTAAAATTTGAATTTAAAGTGAAAATTTGAATTATTATTTAAATTTAAAGTGAAAAGTTAAATCTGTTCAAGTTAATAGCAAAAAAAAAAAAAAAAAAAAAAAAATGGGCAAAATATTATTTAAAATGTAGTTTTTTTAAAAGTAAAATTTACAAGAAATTTTTTAAGTCCGTGCTTTCGTGTATGCAGTCGAACTTTAAAATAAGATTTTAAGTTTTAATTTAAATTTACAGAAATTTTCAAAAATTTATAAGAAATTTAATTTAAAATTTTGACTAATATTTTTCAACTTTTGACCTTTTTTATCAAAAATTTTAAAGTTTTTTTAACGTCGAGATTATCCCAAGACATAGTTCTACGCAGAGTTAGGGGTCGTCCATGTTTTACGTAACGCAAAATAGGCCACTTTTTGACCCCCCCCTCCCCCCTTGAAACACACCCGTAACGCAACCTGTAACCCCCCTTCGTTATTACGTAACACGGTTCTAACCCCCCTCCCTTGGAAAATATTTAAATTTCGTTTTTGAAGTCACAAAAAATCTTCAGCTTCTTGATCAATTTTAATCAGATTTTACGAGTTAAAAAAATTTTTTATTTTTTTATTTTAACGAATAACTGGGAAATTTTTTTTTAAAAGAGTAAAATAAAATTGAAATAATTTTAATGTAAAATTACGTAACGCATGGCCCAGCTCCCCTCCACCCCCCCGTAACAATGCGTAACACTCCTTCGACCCCCACCCCCCCCCCCTCCAGGCGTTACGTAATACATGGACGACCCCTTATAAGGCTATGCCTTCATAGCCTGCTGATTCATTTTTAATTTTAAAAAAAGTCAAAAGTTGAAAAAAAGTGTTCAAAATTTTAATTAAAGCCTTCAAAGTTAAAATTTTAATATTAAAATATTGCTTTAGCTCATATTCTTGGCACATTTTATTTAAAAGTTCTAAGTTCTTGTTTTTGTTCATGTACTTAGTCTAATTTTAATATTTAAAAACAAGCAAGATTTTTAAAAAAATTAAATAAAATTTCAAAAAATTTCTAAGTCCTTGCTTAAAACTTAAATAACTTAAGTCAACTTAAGTTTCTTTAAAAAGTCAGGTTACTTAAAAATTTAAAAGAAAGTTTCTAAGTCCTTGCTTTCGTTTATGTCGTCTAATTTTACTACTAAAAAAGGTCAAATGTTTAAAAAAAATAGTCATAATATTATTTTTGGTGCGAACAGTGCGACACCCGAACAGAACCCGGAAAAAATTCGGAAAGACAGATTTCCCCAGGGCCGAGCCCCAAGACGTAGTCCTATGTCAAAAAAAAAAAAAAAAATACTTACATGGAAAACTTTTTATCATTTTTCGGAGGAAATTTCCGAAATGTAGTTTTATTTCCTGAATGGCTTGCACGTCTTTTTCTGATTCGAATTCGAGGAATAATCGAGCCCCTTCAATGTACTCAATGAATGTCGGGTGAAGTGATTGAGTATCTCGATCGAGTACAGATGAACTGAAAACAAAAAAAAAAAAGGTTAATGTTATTTCCAAATGTATTTAGTATTTTTTCAACATGTATATATATAAAAAAAAATTTACCTAACACCAAAAGTTCCGTACTCAGCGATTAATTCGAAAACTCTTATTAGCTGAAGTCTAAGTGCATCCCGTCTCCTTCTTCGTCGCATATTTTCTTGTTTCCGATCTACAGCTTCTCGGATGTATCCTACTAGTTCTTCCATGAGATCCCTGGAAAAAATTATAACATCAATATGCTAATTTTCATCATGAAAGACAATTTAAGTTTTTGACTGCCAAGTGTAGGGCGGGTCGAAAAACGCGAATTTTTGAACTTGAAAACGCCTGATATGGGAAGTATCTTGAGAGGTATTTTATTTAATTTTACATTCAACATTCCTTATGCATCTACTACTAAAAGTAATATAATTCTACTCATTACATTTTGTCGTATTGATTTTATGTTTTGATTAATTTTTAGCCTCGAAGAAGGTGCAATAAAGCCACCGAAACGTCGGCAGAATCAAGTAATTTTATTAATTTAGTTCCTAATCTTGCTAAGTCCATTTCATCATTATCAAATTGGAACGCGAAGTCTTTGTAATATTAAAAACTCAATATTTCAAAGGCTTTAAAGGCGTGCACCACTTTTGCAAAAATTGTATTCTAGATCCGAACTATTTTTTCCAAAAATTGTCAATCGAAAAAAAAAAAAAATCTACAAAAAGTTTTTGTAGAAGTTTTTGTAGATTGTTTTTTGTCAAAAACAAACGACAAATTTAAAAAAAAAAAATACCATAAGCGATAAAATATTAAAGTTTAATATTCAAATGTGCTTGCTCGAATCATGCATACAAAGTAATATAATTCTTCTCATTACTTACTTTAACGCATCCGGATTAACTTTGCCTAATGCATGAACAGCCGCATCCCTTACGTCAACCGCTTCGCATCTCAACAAAGGAACCACCAATTTATATAACGACGATGGAGACACATTCGCACCACTTTTACCGACATCACTTTTGTCAGTCGTCAAACTGTCTGGAGATGAAGATGTGAATGTTGAAGTCAATGACGAACTTAAAATAATTAATTCCTCCCTGTAGGCGAGAAAAAAAAATCGATGATTAAAAAAAATGTTGAATACTCTTTAATTTTTGTCTGCTTTACTTGCCTTAAACTAAGATCCGGTGAAGCGCATCTAATAGCAGGACTAGGTACTGGTGGTACGACTCTAAATGCGAATGTCACATAATTCTTCCAAGCATGCATGTAAATATCTCTCTCATTTACTGGTTTTCGTACTGAAGTTGAACTTCTTAATAGCGAAGCTCTATTATCATTCACAGGACTGCATAAAAAAAAAAAAAAAAAATTAATTTTTAATAAATAAGTACGTTAGTTGTGTTTACTTACGTCGGATCAATAACAGTAAACAAAGAATTAAGCCTTTGAAAAACGATCGGCCAGGAATGTAATACAGCCGAAGGGCAAAGAGTCAAGACCCTGTCGCTTTCCATAAATTCAAACAGACATAAGCTCCACGGATCGGCCCCATTCAAATTCAAAGTTGATGAACTTTTCGAGCTGCTTTCGTCCTGAAAACCAGCAGTCCAAACGCTTGAATTACGATCTGCTATCCACTGAAGATCTATGTTCGACGAGGCTAAAACAGCGGATTTTTCGGCGGGAGGTAAAAATGCTAAGCATTTTTCAATTACTGTCGGGCAGCATTTGTCGATCACGTCGATTACAGGTTGATCCGTATCCGGCGCGTTAAGCGATTTTAATAAATGCTTTACTTCTCGAAGGATATGTACAGAGAGTCGACGAGGGCATAAACGGCACTGACAAAGCATGACTAGAGCAAGTCCTTCTACTAAATGAAACATACTCCATATATTATCTATCTTCTGAAAAAAAGAGGAAAATAAAAATCAATTTAAGCTTTACAGTAGGGAAAAAAAGCAGCACAAGCTTACGGGTAAATCAGTCTTCCGAAGGCCAGGCCCTTCCTTCATAGGAGCCCGTAGTGGATCTGACTGGTCTTTATAATTTCTGGAAACAACGGACGTCAAAGCGTTTTTCCAACTTGTTAATAATTGTAATAACATTCGAAGACCATTGTCCACAAGATGCGGAAACGTATCTTGAACATCCCGAATTAAAAACTGAGTGAATCCCCAAATTACATCTTGACGCCAATCCGGAAAATCTAGAACAAGCGTCTGTAAACTTTGATAAGCCAAGCCTCGAAGTTCTTCGTCCATATGGACAGTTAATCTTGCGAGCAAATCAACTAATTCGGCTCCTGTCATTCCATCTGGTATAAGACGAGGAACAGCTGCCACGCAAGTACGGAATAAATCAATCCTTGGTTTTCTTTCTCCGGTAATCAATTCATCAGGTTCCTGAAAAATATTTTAACAAATTAAAATTTTATTTGAAGGAAAAAACGAAAGAAATTTCCGATGATATTACCTTATTGACGTTTTGAGTACTAGTCATCATCAAAGGTCTTCCATAGTGCATGTCAAGAGCCCTTAAAATATCGACAAATACTCGTCTTACGTGCGGAAAATAAGCTGACATTCCAATACTACGCGCCGTGTCTTCAGTCAACATCTAAAAAAAATTTACACGTAAAATCAAGTTGTAGTCAAATTTATGAACATTATTAGGCTAAATTAATCAAGGACTCACGTACTTTGTTCAAATAAGTCTTTTTAACCCTTAATGTGTTGCCAGATGGTAGAACCCCCATGGTCCTCGGCATAGGAGGTTCACCTTCTTTTTGCTGTAAACTATCAGCTACCACTAAAAATGCTCTCAGTCCTATGCTCATCCTTTCGGGCGTCAAAATTCTGTTAATCGGTCGTCCAACCGACAATAAATCAAATACAATTTCTCTCATTGCAAAATCAAGTCGTTCTTGAGCTATAAATTGAATAATTTTAACGAAAATATTAAGAGGCGTGTCTCGAGGAACAACACCTTTCGAACCCTTCGGGAATAAAGAATTTACTATGCTTTGAAGGCGAGACTGAGTAGCAGTGTTCGATTCACACTTGATTCGAATCATGTAAACCCACAGCAAACGATATAGAGATTCTGAAAAAATTAAAGAAGAAATCAAAGCATTTAAATTATAATACTTTAATACGGTTTCAATCAATTCTTACCCAAAGCTACTCTGCACATTTTCGGATCTCGATGTTTCAAATGTTGCAAACACATTGCAAGGAAATAATACCAATTTAGAAGAAAAAAACTTTTCTGACTAACGCACAAAAGGCATGTCACCAGTGGAAATAAAGCTAAACGATGTTTATTTTTTGTGCACATGTCTAACGTTTGTGAATATAACATCTCTACAAAATTCTTCAAACATGGAACGTTAACTTCATTATTCACAGCCTGAAAACAGAAAAAAAAAAATTTAAATCGAACATTAACGAAATTTCTATAAAAAAGAAAAAAAAAACCTACCGCTGCAACAGGTACTAAAATTTCGACAAAAAGTCCGGCCATCGCATGTTTTACATCTTTATCTTTAAAATCAAGGAAATATGTAGCGCATTCTTGCATAAATTGAAAAGAAGCTTCGAATTCTTCAATCGGAACCATCTGAAAAAAATTCAGCATTTTATGAAAGTGGTGGTAACTGTATTGTAATGAAATTGAAAATTAAATAATTGAAGGTATGTATACCTTGACTCTAAAAAATTTCATGCCCATAAGAAGAGATATAATACTCTGAACCGTATGTGGAGAGGGTTCTTTTTCTTTTATTAAAGTTTCTTTTAACTCCATAAGCTCCGACATAAACCTCTTTTTAACAGACAGAAATCTGGACTGAGCAAGAGTTCCCATAACCTCTGCATACAAATCAGCAACGATGTGAATATTTGCAGCATTTGGGCTTGTCTGCAAACTGAAAAAAAAAAAAACATAAAATTTATAGAATTAATAAAACAAAATAAAATAAAATAAAATAATTGACTTGCATTGGTTTAAAGTGATATACATTTTTTTAAATAAAACAAGCAATGATATTTATTTTATGAGCTAACTTTAACTCTTAAAAATAATATTTCAACTTTTTGAATTATGCTTACCCTTCTTTATATTTAAAATGTTTGAACGCTATATTTTCAATGTATCCTATTAAATCTTCATGACCAGGATGGAATGACAATTGCCTCAATACTTCAATTAAAACTAAACAGAATATAAATTCCACAGCCAAGTCTCTCCTTTCTTGTGCTATTTCAGCTTCGCTTTTTTCCATAGGTTCAGCGCTATAAATTAAACAAAACAAAAAAAAGTTGAATTTTACCATATGATCTTGCCGAAAATAATCATATCTTGTCCAATTTTTTACCTTTTCCCTTTCAAATCAATTTTCCTCATTTGCGGAATACCTCCTTCCCCCATTTGCCTTTCATACCAAGCAAAAAGGGCTCTTAATAAAGAAGGTAAGCAATGCTCAGCAACAGAACCAAAAGCACTGAGTAATTGATCAAATTGTGGATCTTCCCCTCTTTGTAATATCTTTGATAAAGGTTTTTCCTATTAAAAAAAAAAAAGATTGATTAATAAATTAAAAGACTTAAATTAAAAACCGGCATATCACGGATTAATATAACCGACTAGTTCGGATTTGCTTTACAATGGTTGTACTTACACTTCTAGGGTACTAAATTAAAATTAAAATTATAAAAAATATATTTTGATCATGATAAAATTTTTCTTTCAAACTTACCAATGGCTCATTCATCACCGCATCCATTTTTCTTTCTGCTTGCACAGTAAAATCTGCAAACAGAGTCCTCATAACGAATTCTCCTGGCTTTATGTCTACGTCGATATTGACGCATGATGGATACGGCGATCTTTCTTTATGAGCTCCCCAAGGCAACATGGTCCCACCGCTTATGCTTCCAGGTTTACTATCGCCGTCTGAAACTACATTAAAAGAATAAGTTTTTTCCAATACCCCCAGAAAAAAAAAAACTACCTGAAATGTTGTTACCTGAAACGGAAGCGGACGGAATTCCTGAATCACATGCCGGATGTTTAATCGTCTCGACACTTGTTCCATAATTTCTTTCGCCATCCCCTAAAGATGAACTCTTGCTACTATGTTGAGTGCTGATAGTCTGACCGCTATCGGTTGAACCCCCGCCTTGAGGATGTCCTTCTGCAGATAAAAGTTTATAAATATCAATGATTAAGTTTTTATACAAAAATTCGTTGGATTTCATCGATGCGCATTTCCAGATTAAAAAAAAAACTTTGTCGGAATTAAAGGTTACTCAAGGCTGTTAAGGAAAGAATTTAAACTTCAAATATCTAAAAATTGTTATCACATCAGCCGAACTGTAAACAATAATATTCACGGTCAATCGTTATCAATCGTATGATTACATCGAAAGCGGAGTTTGCACCTGGAAAAACAAGACTAAAAAAAAAAAAGAATCATATGTTGAAGAAAAAAAAATGTTCACAGCTGATATCAAAAACAATTAATGATTCAATTTGGTCAAAAGCCAGGAACTGTTCAATACAATCTGTTATTATTATTTTTAGTAACAATTTTGGCAATACAGCATTGAATTATGTCATTTTGTGTTGTCGGGAAATACAGTGAAAGAAAATACACACTCAAACAAACTGTTTGGCCATTTAACTGACATTACAAAATAAATTTTATGTGGGATATATGATAAATGAAAGCATCTTAGCTTCAATTCTTCAAAGGTGGTTTAAACAAGATTTTATTTTTTTAACACAACGTCATACACATGTATTTCATAAATCAGCATAAAAATTACAAACCTAAAAATCGAACTTTAGAATAGACACTTTGTACCAAATTAAAAATAGACGAAGAGGATTTCATTTGAGTAAACGAGAAAAAAATTTAAAAGTACTTCAATGTTTCATAGTAAAAGCAAGCACACTACATCCTCGCAAATGCCTCTTGAAACATTTAATTTAATTATCAATCAATGAATTATCCGCTAATTATAATGGAACAGTTCCTGAATGATAAAAACTTAGCAACCAGGATATAATCTGATTCAATCCTGCTTCAACTTTTTTTTATCAATAATATTTATCAGTACGATACGATACCTGTGTGATCTCCTATACTGTTGCTTGTCCCATGGTGATTGTGATCAAAACCAACTGAAATGACAGATAGGATAAATTAGCATGAAAAAGCACCATTTAATAATAATACTAACCTAGATTAAAATCATCTCTATCTGCTTCATCCCATCCAGTGAGCATTTTTTATCATTTGTTCGTGTATGAAAATTAAATCGGATTGATAAATCGATTAAAGTAATTGACACTATCACATTAAATAACATAACAGGGGTTGGACCTTAAATAGATAGAAAAACTTTTGTCTTAAAAGAATTCAATTGCTTGAAGTATTGGCTTTTTTTAAATGCAGGTTATTTACACGTTTTACTATAATGACCAGCATAATTGTCCTATAAAACTGCCGGCTTAGCATACATTCAATAATGCGACTTAAAAAAATTTAAGTGATTTGTTTACTATTTTTGCACCGACGTTTCACCCATTGAAAGAGAATAAAATAAAAATTCCGTGGCAGGTTTCCGTCACCATTCACGATATCGTGGCAGGAATGAGTCACTGGACATGATAAAAAAGGTTTTACTTTCCCGCATTTCTCTCAAATTGGGAATTAAAAAGCAAATTTCTGTAAAACATTTGAAAATAAATTTTACAGATTAAATTCAAAGGCGTTATTCGAGAAAAAAAAATACAAAATTAAATTTTTTTTTCATTCGTTTTCCTTGAGTTTTAACTCCCGCGAATTTACATTTTACTTTTTGAATTTCAACAAGGCGGTGATTACATCTACGTCTTTTGAGTGCTTTTTTTTCTTTTCTTTTTTTTTACTCTGTTCTTGAGAATTTCTTACGAGTTTTCTTTCAATAAAACAATTTTATTTAATTTTTATAAAATTTTTGTAAATATTTTCGGGCAATCGAATGGACATAAACGCTCATTAAAAAATAAATAAATTTCAAGTGTTGTCACTCTTCCGTTTTCTAAGTGCTCCGGTAGAGTGCACTGCAAGCGTTTAGGAATTTCGGCCATAATGTTAATATTTTTTTCATCGTAGGAAATGTCTGATTGTTTTATTGATGTTAATAGTTAAACTTACGAATTTTATATATCTATTTAAATAACGTATATATTAGCTCTAGAGGTAAGCTTACGGTGATTTATTAAAAAAGTACGACTAGTGCCGGTTATTTGGGAATAACTTAAAGAAAATAAAACGACGCGCCCTCTTCGAAATTTTTTTTCATTCATGGCAATCATCGAGTGGCCTTCAGATGAATTACAACGAAGTTTGGTCATTAACAGCAAATGGAAACTTGAATTTCGTCGTTGCTTCGACTATTCCGTTAATGAGTGATTCAATTGGGAGTAATTTTTATGTTTGGGTTCGACCTATCCTTAATATGACCCGCAGCATAAGGTGGTAAATTCCTAATGGCTTACTTGTTTTTGCGTTTGTCGTATCGCGTTACATTTTTAATGATTTCTCTTACGTAGTTTTTATCATATTTGCCGTTTCCTGCTATTTATCTTTTATAAATTTGAATCATAAAACATTAATAACGTCATTTAAAACTGTCACATGATTTTAAATTTTCAGAGGTTTTACCTGAATATGCTGTGGGATATTTATAGGTCAGTTGTTTAGGTAAGCAGTCATCCTATAAGGATTTATTTTTTAAAATCTGTCACTAGATAATAAGCCAGCCTCAGCACACCAATCATCATTTACATATAAATGTTTTAGTGCTAGGTCCAAAAAAAGGTAATTAAGTAGAAAAAAAAAAGAATGACATATTCCGAAACTATCATTTTATAATTTACTTAACAAAGCTAATCAATTTACTGTTTTCTTTTTATTGGGATTTTATACATTTTTTGTTTCCTAGGACTTAAATTTCTTTTGCAAATTTGTTTTTCTGGTCCTAAAATAATTTTTGACTTCCTTCACCCTGAAATATTTGTTACCATAAAGCATTTGCTTACCAGTAAATTGATCCTTTTCCTTTTTTTTCCCCAATAAAACATGATTTAATTAACAACCAAAAAAATTTATTGTGAGAAAAAAAACTAATAAAAATCAATGAAAAGAAATAAAATAAATAAAATAAATTTTTAGTATTAAAGTAACCCATGACTACCCTTTTAAAAATATGGTTGCATGGTCAGCGCAGAGGATTTGGAAATCGCTGAAGTCGACTGCATTTTTCTGATTATTATTTCAGTCTCGATGATTTTGTCACTTATTGTTGGGAAATCAAATTAAGTTCCTGCAAAAGTTGATCTGAAACTTACGCGCAGATTTTTTAGTGGTAGCTTGAGAATACAGTTTTGCTAATATTGAAGTGAGCTTTTCTCAAAAAATCTTTTTTTTTTTTTTCTTTCTTTACATGGCCTATGCAGTTCTCCATTTGAGTTGAGATCTCAGGCTAAGGGTGATGCAAGGTTGTTACAATTTTTTTCTTGCAGATTTTTTTTTTTTTTTTTTTTTTGTTTTGTTTTTGGATTTAGTTTGTAAGTTCTTACACCGTGGTAACTTAATTACACTTAATTTTAATGTGGGGTAGGAAATCTTTAAAAATTTTGACGTTACTTTAATTTTTTTTTTTTTTTTTAAACTACTGTGTTGAAAGAAAAAAACTTCACAATTCCTGCAGTTATTTGAAACAATTTCGGCATATATTTCATGTCGGTTTTTGGTAAGTTCAAAGTTAAAAATGGTGCTTCTACCAGGACTTTACACATGTCTCGTTGAAAATGAAGTATTGCTTTTAGTTCCTTTACAAGTTGAACCTGAAACATATGAAGTAGCTGTAGGTTCCATCTCAAATTTTAGCTTAACTATTTTCATAACTTAATTTTTTTAAGCATAATTTCGTTTTAAATTCATTTAAATTTTTAATAATAATTATTGAGAAAAGTAACTTTTTAATTTAGAAGGATTTTACTTTTTAATCCATGCTTGGTTTTAAGTTCAACAATAAATGAGTTCACATTATGAATCTTGTAACGATCATTCAAACATTTAAAAATATAAACCTAATAGTAGTAATACCCTAATATCCTAATATAGGGTGTTCGACTGCATATGATCCTCATCGAACATTTAAATGAAATATTTGTTTTTTATTAGTTCTTAATAAGATTTGGTTTAAAATTTTCTTTTTATAACTTCATGTGTTTTCAGCGAGAAAATGTTTTTAGAATGTTACACAAACATTTTACATGTAAAACGGGTGTTATAAACAGATTTATTTCATCCCTGCATCTGCTGGTACTACTCCACTCGCATTTATGGCAGCAGTGGGCTAAAAAACTTTGATATCTAATCTAATATTATGTATTTTACAAAATCATAGTGTTCATCAGTGCTTCGTTCGAATAATTTCTTCTCTAACTTTTTCGACGATATTTTATGTAAAAAAGAAAGGGAGTTGTTTCAAGTTGTTGCTTCATCAGAATTTGTCACCGCGTAATGGATTTTAAAATTAATTCTGCAATTTAATCTTCCAAAAAATTCTCCATCGACCTTCCACTTAGTTTTGAAACTACGCATTGTAGGCTTTGAGTTTTTCATTGGTATCTGTAACCTTTTATTTTTAGGTCTTCGTATAAAACTGCCGTACTTTACAATTCGTTGAATTCATGTGGCTTCCTAGAATCAATCTGTCTTAGAATTTTTACGTTTTTCCAAAAGTATACTCTTCGGTGCTCCTTCTGCGCGATTTTCGGGATTCAATATGCTTTTTAAAAAAGTTAAAAAAGGAATGGAAACATTTTTACGTTTGACATATGGAGTCATTTTTTTTTCTCAAACTTCGAAAATACATTAATTAGATATTTTATCTTCTGTAATAATGATACCAGTGCCACTTCGGTTACGCTGAGAGGTATCAAAAAATTTGGTCTCTAATGGGTATTGAGTCTTCTGGAAATTTTTTGTTGTAAATCCACCATGAGGAATCTAATTTGATTTATTGCTGCTGATGCGATCATCAAGGGGTTTGTGGAAGAATAATACCAGCAGGTCAAAGTTAGTTTTTACAAATTTTGGAACAGTTCCTGTGTAAGGAACTGAAGCACATTAATTAAAATTGAAAAAATTATACCAAAGATATAATGTTAAAACGAATCCACATTATAGCACTATGAATGATATAAGTATTTACTCGCTGCCAGTCATTTTAAAGAGAGAAATAGTGACTTACCGAAATCTAAGAGTGACCCTTTATTATTAAAATCATGTACATGACAATGGTACAATTTAATAATAATATTAAAGTTAAAAAAAAAAAATCAACTTTTGGATTTACCAGCTTTTTTACAGTAAAATTCGAGGGGTCGTCCATTCTTGAATAACCGTGCGTATTTAAATTTCTCAAAACTCACTAGAATTTACGAATTAATGAAAAAATGGTACGCTTTTTTTTTTTTCATGAGAAAAAAATCGAAACCCCTTAGTGAAACTATTTTTCTACCCATAAGGGAAATATATGCTTTGAATCAAAGCTGTTCGATATAACCACTTTCTGATTAGTTATTGATACAATTAGCATGATATTAATTATGCTTGCTTGGCTACCTTTGAAAATATCCAGACCAACAAAGATGTCTTTTTTACTTAAGATTTTTTTTAGACGTGCTAAAAGATTGGAATCATCGTAAGGAATCATTAAACTATGCTGCCTTACGCATTGACCTTTCTACCGACTGCATTTTTTGCAGGATTACAACACTCATATTTTTTAAGTCTGGAATTTTGGGGTGCAAAATTGACTTTTTTCGGTTTTTGGTAAAAAAAATGTTATGCAACAAGTAATATATTTCATAAATAAACTCACATATTTTCTACGGAATTTTTCATCAAACGATCATGTTGCATTTAAATTACTGTTAAAAAACCGATAACAAGTCGTCATTTGTCGACAATAATGTTCACATACTTAATATGCAGACCTGTTTAAGACTATCAGCATTACTGAAAATGCGGAATTTAAAAATTCAAAATCGCGAGACAAGAAAAAATTTTCAACGAAACGGCGGTATTTTCATATTCGGATGTATAACTGGCAGGCATCGAAGTGGTCTCTGAAAGTCTCTAAAAGTCTTTACATTCAAGGACGGTCTCTAAAAGTCTCTAATTTCGAGGGGGTAAATGACTTCGGTGCCTGATAACTGGAGAACTAAAACCAATGAAAGGACTAAAAATATTTTCATAAATTTCCAATAAATCTAAATCCGCTTTCTGGGGCAGGGGGAGTGTAATTCTCTCAGTTGGAGAACTTCTCGTTATATGGATCAAAGAGGGAACCTGAAAAAGTTCAGTAAAAAAATACACCAGAGGCACTCGAAGAGTGGACTCGAACCACCGACCTTCCGTTTTCGCGACGGCTGCTCTGCCGCTGCTCTAAAAGTATTTTCTTCATTTTAATTCTTTTTTTTTTTTTTTTTCTACTGGAAAGTTCGGTTGTAAAACTTCTGCTGCTGCTTTTTTTTTTGCGCGCGCGCAAATTTTAACATTGAGACATTTTCATCAGAAAATGAATCGGTATGAATCGCAATACAAGCGATGTGGCGTTGTCGCAAAGCATAATTGCTTCGTCTCGACGTGTTACAGCTTGAACACAAACACTCACAAGTCTTGTCACAAAACATTTTCACTGTTCAGCCCCAGTTTTTAAAAAGATGCTTGGTCGCAATACTTTTTTCCATAGCCCTAAAGCAATATTTTTCTGAGTGTTATAAGGCTTGGGGGCCTATCGGCACATCTCCGGCACTACAACAGGCTGTTTTATTATGTCAGGTTATTTGCCAATTGGCACCTTCAAACCGATTCCTATTTTCCATTCAATTATGGCTGTCCTATAAATAAGATCTGAAATTATTGTCTTTTTTTTTTGTACAAGACCTATTTACTCTTCTGCGTCAGAGGTGCGTGATCAGTATCTCTTTTTTTGCTCAAAAAAAGTCCTGTTCCATTTTTCAAACTATTTTCACTATGGATTATATTAATAAAACATTCATTTACGAAAATTCTCTCATAAAGATGCAGTGATATATTGTACTGTACGGGCATAGGGCTGCATAATTTAAAAACCTGGCACAGATTTTCCGGATTTTGTTTTTAAAGTACACGAATGTCGAATGAATGATTGTATGAATTGTAAATTATATTAATTAATTTTTCAAAAAACCTAATTAACTACTTTTAGGAAGGAGGGGGGAAAGTGTAATATTCTCAATTCTGTACTGAGCAGGTCAACTGACCTATGTCCATTACAATCGTGCATGGAGATATACTCTTTTGAACCGTTGCAGCTCAAAACCGGTTCAGGCAGCGGTTGAAAAATCGAAGTCTGGATTTTTTTCACCCTAAGCCACCTTTTCCTGGACACAGTCGCATTTATATTTATACTTATTTTTGAAATTATTATAATCATGAAGTCTCATGGTAAATCAACAGGACAACTGAGCTTAACAGTTCGAAATACCTCGAGACTGATTCTGGATCAACCAGCAACTAATTAAACGGATCATATGGATGATCTAATTATCAATAGGGAGCTACAAGAAGCCTTGTGTTCGAACAAAAGCACTATAATATCCTTTAGAAACGGATTTGCAGTATTTGAGCTAAAAAATTTAGTGCTTCAGGGCTTGTTTGCTGTTACTCTTGGGACATGTTTGACTATTTTTTTTTTTTTTTTTTCCCGATGTGTTTGAGTATTAGAAAACTAAATCGATCGGGCAATGTCTGAAACTTGAGACTTTTAATGCGTAATAAAAACATTTCTAAATGAGCTTTTATAAGCTTTAACGAAGGCTTTAAAAGTCAAATTTTTCTGGGGACACAAAAGACGTTTTTTATCTAAACGATATTTAGGTCAACAGAGGCAATAACAAGAGACCCTTAATTAGAAGAGACCCGACAGGAAAAATTGGCTCCAAATTTTGGAGGCATATGATTAGTGATGGACCACAAGACGAGAAGATTGTGTCTTGGCTTGATGATTGTCTTGAATAAACAAGAAAAACAAAACAAAAAAAAAACATAACAAGATTTTAATAGTTGTGGACAGGGGTCCGAAGCTGGTGCCGGTGCCGGTGCCGGTGCTAGCATATATTTAAGTTTCGCTTGGTCGATACATTTATTTCGAATCTCGATTCCGATTCCGGTGCCAATGTAATTATTTACGGACATCTGGTGCCGGTGCCGGTGCCGATTTCAATCCGGCAGTTAAATAATTTTTAAAACTTCATTTCGTTATTGTTATTGTTATTATTATTATTATTTATTGTTTTTTTTTTCATTTTTCTCCTCCTATAGTAAGCAAAAATAAAAATATGCTTCCTCTTATGGAGATTTAACATTAGCGTAAGATTTTCGAAGAGCCCGCCCCCATCCCTTAGGTACTTACGAAATACTTGAACGACCCCCAATGTTTATGATTGTTTTTTTTTTAAATTTTTCTGTTTTAACTACATATATTTTCAAAATAAACCAATTGAAGTAACTTTCTATTTAAGACACAATGACGTATATAAAACTTTTTATTTCTCACAATTAGTAAATACCCATTTTTTTCGAATATTTTTTTTCGGGGGAAAATACGTCGAAGCTGATGCCAGCCTCCATGCTAGCACCAAAGATTTTTCGAAACCGGTTCTGGTGCCAGCACCAAAGATATTACAATGCTGGTGCCGGTGCCGGCACCAAAGATTTTACGAATCCAGTGCCGGTGCCGGTGCCAGCACCAACGAAAAAAAAAATAAAATTAAAAAAAAATCCGGTGCCGATGCCGATTTTATTTTAAAAAAATTTCTGGTGCTGGTGCTAGCACCGGCACCACCGAAAATCGTAAGCTTCGGACCCCTGGTTGTGGAACAAGACAAGACAAGAAAAGGCACAATACTTGAAACACTAACACCAGAAATTTTATTTACAAATTATTTGGTTAGCAGAAGGTTTTCCTTTGAAAAAAAAAAAATCAGTGCGTTCGAAGTTTTCCATAATAAAAATAAACTTGGTTTTGTTTTTCTCACAATTTATTTGAATTAAAAACAATTTACGTACCTCGGGTAGTAATCGCCTGTTTTTCTCCCGCTCGAGAAGTGAACATTTCGTTTTTCTCGGTACGTAAAGCACCTTACTGCACTATGAAAGAGACTTTTCACGTCTCAGCACGTTGAATCACCTCGGCTTCGCCTCGGTGTCTCAAACTCGTGCTTCGACGTGAAACAAGTCTCTTTCATCCTAGAGCAGTAATGTACTATTTCACAGCCTGAAAAATAATAAGAACTTTATTTTTTTAACATCGCGAAGGCATTTTCGTTGCAAAAAGGAGATCCTTCTGCTACGAGTTATTCTTTTAACAAGAAACAATACAAGCCGAGAGTTTTCAAAACAAGACAAGAGTATGCACCTTTTGTTTTTTCTTGTCCAAGACAATACATTTATTGTCTTGTCTCGTCTTGTGGTCCATCACTACATATGATCATGCGCATTAGTTTTGCAAAAGACAGTTGAATAAAAGATACTTTCAGAAAACAATTTAAAACGTAAACAGGCAGAAGAAAAAAATCAATGCGCGTGGTCATATGCATCCAAAATTTCGCGCTCATTTTTTCTGTCGAGTCTCTTCTAATTAAGAGTCTTTAGCAATAACGCCCTGGTGGTTCGTTAGTCCCTTTTTTAGTTAAAGATCACTGAAGTCTGAGCTTAATGCAAGCGTCTCAGAATAAGACATGCATTTCAACTCCAGTTAGTTCAGAACAAAGTCACAGATAAAAAATGAAGGTCATTCTTACTTTTTTTATTTACGAATTTTTAAAAAAATAATATTCTGCTTTTCCATTATGTTTCTATACGATAGGATTCGAACACAATTGTTGAAAGCACCGGAAGTTTGCCTTTTGTTTTAATTTTGTTTACATTTTTTATTTTTGCAAATCCCCCGTTTGATTTACATAAATCGTAAAAAAATTGAAATGTTAAAAAATATTGTTAATTAAAACGTGCTTTAGTAAGCAGACTGAACCATTTACATCAATCTCGTAGAACTGGCGGAAAGAAAAAAGTGAATGCCAAAGCGCTTGTGGTAATTCGGCAATATACTTTTTGACTCTATTGTACTGAATCATAATGGAAAAACAATCAAAATAATAAAATAAAAAATATAATTTTTTTTTTTTTTGAACGCGTGTGTAAGTTTACGTGGTTGGTAAAGATATTTTAGTTTGGATCCGTTCAAGTACTACATTTCGAATCTTTGGTTTTTTTTTTTTTTTAAACTTAATTTAATTCTTTCATCGTCTTTTTTTCCACCAATATTACTTTTACTGTTTCCGATTTTGCAAATTTATTTTCAAACGGAACATTTCTTCGATCTCCCCTCCATCTTCCCAGCAGCCATATTTTTATTTGAATGGCTTATTTCTGCAGAAAGCAATCATAGTTCTATATTTGTGTAAGCTGGTGGTTATAAAATTTTAGAATTCCGTGACAAAAACAGTATAAGAATTGTTTTTTATCGATTCAAACTTCAGAAGTTTAAATGGAACTTTTTCGTTGCCCACAGTATCCGAAATTTACTTTCTCAAAGAGGTAAATCTGGGCAACTTGGAACATTTTTTTTTTTTTTTTTTTTCATTTTTATTGAGCTTGGTTGTTTGTCGAAATAGATAAAACCTTAAAAACCTTGCGGGAAATTCGTATAGATAAAAAACATTTAAGTGATCGAGAAAATAATTGTTTTTAAAATAATGTTTCCAATGATTTCCTTGCTTAAAACCAAAAGGCTGGTAGTTTCCTAATTACAAAGCTTGCATATTTACGGCTTCTGCGAAAAAAGGTGAGGAAGTCAATATCGTCGTCAAGATCTCTTCGTATGATTATTCGTTCCAAATGTTGTACATATTGTCAACTAAATACCAATTTCTAAGTAGAGAAATTTTGAAAGAAAAAACTCAATTCCTGAGAAATTTTTGTCAGTAAAGCTATTCGAAAATTTTTAACAAATTTTGTATCATGTGCATAAAATAATTTTTGTAGTCGAAAAAATAAACGAACATTTCATGGCATGGCAACCATCGCTGGATAAAGAAACCGAACGCAATAGTGATGAAAAAAAAAAAAAAAGATTTACGGTCTGATTTTCGTAACTCGAAACTAGAAAACCGAAAAGCACTTTAACCCAAACTATTTTACTGGCGCACCGCGTTCCACAACTTTCTTTTTTCGCATTATTAATTTTTTTAAGTAGAAGGAAAATTTTATGAAAACTCCCTGCCTCAAACATAATCTATGGCGCGACAGTAAAACAAGCTACAGGGGAGGTTACCACTGTTTAATACTCTTTAATTTCATATAGGTGTGCGTATAAATGAAGACATCAGTGGAAGAAGGAGGCCGTTGGACCTCTCGAAAAAAAATTCAGAGAACAGGCTATTTTCTATTGTTTATTTGGAAGTCATTTTGATTCCGACAGAATTTCCTATGTACTATTTGTAAACAAGCAATAGGAAAATGTTAGATCCTCATTCTATTTTCATTTATTGACTACAGTTTTTCGTTGGAACCTAAACGGCCTCCTTCTTCCACTGATGTCTTCAATGTTAAAAAATATTATGTTTGGTTTTGAGTGTAGTGGCTCTTAAACATAATACACTGATAAAGTCGACTGTTCCACAGTGGTCCAGAAAAATTTATTTTTGGCCAAAACCCAATTGAAAATTTTCCTCAACTTCACATAACTGATCGGACAACAAAATTTTCTGGTTGTTTCTGTTCCTTATATGAACGAAAAAGTCATTAAAAATAATTTTTTGCTTTTTTGCATTATTTTTAACCCACTTTTTGTTAATAATGACAATATTTGTTAACGCTGTAGGCACGTTTAAAGAAAACAGAAGTAATCGAATATGATTTACTGACAGTCAGCGATCATGGAGTGTAAAGTATTTCCCCTCCAATAATTTTTTTCTGGCGGTAATTCGTTTTTAAAGTTAATTAAGCAAAAAATTTTATAAAAATTATTTTTTAACTAAGTTTTTAGTCGGTTTATCCAAAGGTCTCTTTCATGTCTATGGTCTCATTATGAAGCCTAGAGGTCCCAAATCAAGAAACCGATTACAATTTTTGCGCCTCTTTGCGCCTAAATTTTGGCCAAAAATAATTTTTTCTGGCCCACTGTGTGTTCTAGAATGTTCCGCAATATTCTACAATGCCGTGGAATGTTTCGAAACGCTCTTCAATGTTGCAGAATATTCTACAATGTTAAAGAATGTTCTACAATGCTGCAGAATATTCTACAATATTGCACAATAGGTATTCTACAATGTTCCAGAGTATTCTACAATGTTACGGAATCTTTAAGAATGTTGTAGAATATTCTACAGTGTTCCAGAATTTTCCATTTCGTTGTAGAGTCCTGGCAATTTCTATTTATTTGCGAAATTGAAAAAAAAATGAGGACGTTTAACGAATAAAATAAAATACGAAAAGCTGTTCAATTTCGATAGATTAAAAACCGTTCAACGTATCGAAACGTTGAAACGGATATGAAATTTATAATCTGACTTGTTGACTACAAAAGAGAGAAAGAAAAAACTTAAATTTATTATGACACCGTTCGAACGGCTGCCGTTCTGCTATATGCGGACGGATTTGAACCAAACGTTATACGTTATACGTGTATAGTTCTTGTCCTTAGTGCCTCCTATTCATGATCAATCGGGCTAAAATTGCGCCTCCAATCGTAGCAAAAAAAAAAAAAGGACGAACGGACGAAAGTTTCGTTTTTACTTGTTCGCAAGTTAATCGTCTGTTTAAACGCGAGTCGTTATAATATATATATAACTTATAAATTTTACATCTTCCACACAGATAAATAATAGAAACCCTTAATTAAAAGAAGGTCGGAGTGGTGACTTGTACATGTAGCGGTTTGGCTATCATTGAAGTTAAGCAGCATTGATGCGGGCCATCAAACGATCTAGATGTTTGAACCGGACAATAAAATTTGTTGATGCTTATTGTTATATAGTTTTAAATTTTAGGGGATCTACCGAAAATTAAAAATTAAAATATGGGAATTTTATAGGAGTATTTGTAAAGAACCTTTTATTGAAAACATAGGGAACTATGTCCCCTGACCCCCAAAAGAAATTGAGGAAAATGTGAATTTTTTTTTTTTAACTTTGTTTAATACTGTGAAATCCCTATTTTTTAGAAGCACCAAACATTTTTTTTTGAGAGACTGTTCCCTAGAGAAGGTCAAAGGGGTTCGGAGATCTCCTGTGATAAGCCTTCTAATTTGATTTTAAGCCTCCCTGTAAATTTTTTTTTTTTTTTTTTAGCCTTGTATCTTCCATGGTAAAAAGGGCACCTTCGATAGCCTCTCGGTCTGGATACAGGCTTTTGGAAAGGGTCGGCGCATTTTTTTACTAAAAAAATATTTTTACGAAGAAACAAATATGCAGCTAGAGGTGGGAGGTAAATATTGTCATGAAAAAAATTGCCATAGCTTTGAAGGCTAACTTTGAAGATCTTTTGATCAAAGAAGGGGAGGGGTCGGGAATTTTCCCGGTTGCCCGGTTGGTCAGTCCGGGCCTGAACTAAATTTTTTTAATAATATTGTAGAGGAAAAGCATGCAAACTAAAATACAATCATTTTGGACCCATCCACCAAGTCATCCCTTCTGGTTGAATCTGACCCTTGGCTAGCCAGAAAAGGTGACCTTTCTTAACCTCAAAAACACATCGATGAAAAAATATTTTGGAAGTCAACATTTTCCCTTATCCTGGGAGTTCTGAGAAATACGCAACTTATTATCAAAAATAGAAACAGATGGGAAAAGTTTCAGCTTCGAAAAATCCTGAGAAAGGGATTAATTTTAATATTTTGGCAGCATAAGAACTGAAAATACTTTAAACGATCAGTGTTAAAAGTTGTGGAATTTTATTTAAAAAGTGATATGGGAGTGGTGACACGATTGATCAACGAAAAAAAATAAAATAAAATAAGCGAACAAAGGTCAAATTATTTCACTTTAGCGAAAATCGGGAGTCGAAGGTGGCAGGAAGGTTGAATTAAAGCTGAATGTAGCTCAAGGTATACGATTATAAAAAAAAAAGAAACGACGGTTCATATTTGTCCATTTTATTTTTTTATTTTTTTTCTTCAGGAAAATTTTTTTTTGAGTTTTTGATACCCCGTACGAAAAAGGGATGCATAAAACTTGTATTATTTATACAAAAATTATACATAAAATATACAAAAAATTGGACATGCATAAAAAATGCATAAATTATGTATAAAGAACTTATATTTTTTTATCCTACAATATGATTATACATAAATTATGTATAAAAAACTTTAACTTTTTTAACAAATTTTTTTTTTTATCCTCGGGGATGATTATGCATAAACTATGTATAAGAAACTAAGAAACATAAACTTTTTCAACGAAAAATTATACATATAATTATATATAAATTATACATAAATTATACATAAATTATATATATGATTATACATAAATTATACATAAATTATATATAAATTATGTAGGTCCAAATTTTTGTATAAATTATACAAAATTAATATATATTTTTTGTATTTATTTTGCAAAAAATTTACATATTTTATGCATCTCTTTTTTGTACGGGACTTCAGTCTGAACTCTTCTGTCGAATTGTTTTAGGTCGATTGGATAATCTAAATAAGTAAATAGCCTTCTTTCTTTCAAGAAATCGGTTATGTCATTCGGCTAGAAAAAGCAGTTTTTTTTTTTTTTGATAATGACCAGGGGTCCGAAGCTGGTGCCGGTGCCGGTGCCGGTGCTAGCATATATTTAAGTTTCGCTTTGGTCGGTGCCGGTGCTGGTGCCGGTGCTGGTGCCGGTGCCGATACATTTATTTCGAATCTCGATTCCGATTCCGGTGCCAATGTAATTATTTACGGACATCTGGTGCCGGTGCCAGTGCCGATTTCAATCCGGCAGTGAAATAATTTTTAAAACGTCATTTCGTTATTGTTATTGTTATTATTATTATTTTTTTTTTTTTTTCATTATTCTCCTCCTATAGTAAGCAAAAATAAAAATATGCTTCCTCTTATGGAGATTTAACATTAGCGTAAGATTTTCGAAGAGCCCGCCCCCATCCCTTAGGTACTTACGAAATACTTGAACGACCCCCAATGTTTATGATTGTTTTTTTTTTAATTTTTCTGTTTTAACTACATATATTTTCAAAATAAACCAATTGAAGTAACTTTCTATTTAAGACACAATGACGTATATAAAACTTTTTATTTCTCACAATTAGTAAATACCCATTTTTTTCGAATATTTTTTTTCGGGGGAAAATACGTCGAAGCTGATGCCAGCCTCCATGCTAGCACCAAAGATTTTTCGAAACCGGTTCTGGTGCCAGCACCAAAGATATTACAATGCTGGATATTACAGTGCCGGTGCCGGCACCAAAGATTTTACGAATCCAGTGCCGGTGCCGGTGCCAGCACCAACGAAAAAAAAAAAAAAAATTAAAAAAAATTCCGGTGCCGATGCCGATTTTATTTTAAAAAAATTTCTGGTGCTGGTGCTAGCACCGGCACCACCGAAAATCGTAAGCTTCGGACCCCTGAATGACGAAAGAAAATATCTAGTTTTCGCAGTTCATTTAGAAGTACCGGAGTTTCTGTCTCACCGTTTTTCTCCCTTGTGTATTTGCTCAGTAATTTAACTAAAATTTTTTCGTTATTGCTAACATGCAACCAAAGCCGTTCGATAATTCTGCCCATGGGAGATCGACTGATATATTTCCATCATCTATCCGAGAGATATCGTCAGTTGACCTCCCGTAGACAGAATTTCTACCGTGGAAGGTTTAAAAATTGTTTTTTATGGAATACTCTTTTTCGTATTATTCGTTTATGAATATGATAGATATATTCCATAAAAAACGACTATACTTACATGGGGGTTGTGGGTCGTTTTCTCCCTCTTCTCAAGTGGAAAAATTTATACTGGATATAATAATTTTTTTTTATTTACAAATAAATACTTGTACGGTCCTTTAACCAGTCGGGAAGGCCAAGGCAATGGGGGCAGAAAGTTTTTCAAGGGGGGCATCAAGGGGACTTTTTTAACACGGAAAATAGGGAAAATACATTAGTTAGAAAAATATTTACAGGGGGGCTCAGTTCTTTGACCTTGGTTGGTTAAAAGCTTGTGACCAAGTGGAATTTTTAGGCATGTTTCAGGTTTCTGCGTATTTCCTTCATTTCGAAAAAAAAATTCTTGTACCCGGCTTTTTTTTTTTTTTTTTTTTTTTTTTTTTTAATAGTTATATGTCCAAAATTTTCTTCCGAGGTGCTGCGCTACGGCTAGATAATGCTAAAAAAAAAAAAAAAGTAATAATTGCCTAGGCCTATGTTATGTTGTATTGTTTATTTTTGCAAGCATTATGGTCGTGTATTTATCTTGGTAGGTAGGTCTTCTTGTTTGACACAAATAATTCTTAGAGGACTTTTGGAGACTGTAGTCAAATAAACAGTCCCCACAGCCAGACCAAACTTCATGGGGAAGGGCACGTAAAGGTTCGGTGGGAAGCACATTTTTTTTTTTTATTTTATTTTAAAAATGCTGAAACTATTTTTCTGAACCAAAATTTTTTTTCTTAAAAGGATAAAGACGAAAAATACTAGAAAAATATACAGAACGAGTTTTTAATTTCTTTTACCCAAATTATCTCCTAAACAGGCCAGTAGCTGACCCGAAAAGCCAAGAGGAGCGGAAAGGTTTCCAAGGGGGCTCTGAATGGCCCCTTTAGCATGGGAAATAAGGAAATTATTGCATTAGTCAAAAACAATTTTCGTGGGGAATTCAAACCTCCTCAGGCTGGCTACGGGCCTGGTACCAAATATTGGATGCGATGTCAAAGTCTTCCAGGGGGCACTCGCGGGGGAGTATTTATTCAAATTTGAAAAAACCAATGTTAGGCCAGCTTATTTAAAATATCTGGGATTTAGGCCTCTTACATCCAACTTTTTTAAATTATTTTGAACAAGGAACAAGAAAATAATTTATAAAATATGTTTGAATATGCTGGGAAAAAAAAGAAAAAGAATTGATACAAAAAAAAAAAAAACGAAGCTTAATTAAGTATTTAGCTTGTTTGTTTGCCTATTTCACCACAAGAAAAATTTTTATCGATTAATCAATAGCCAGAAGTTTAAAAATTGCTCTTATGCATGAATAATTAAAGCATTAAAGTTGAAAACAGCCTGAAAGGTTACAAAAGTTGCAAAATTTACTAGTGAACAGTGGATAAAATTAAAACATTTTTTATGGGAGCGCAAAATTTAGCCAGGGTGACAATAATTTTTGCCGCCAATGCGGCCGCCACACCCTCCGCCGCTGCTTTTACTTTCATTTTGAAAAGCAAGGAAAAGCGTAAGAATGTGCTGTGTAAGAAAGTAACGGATGGTTTTTCCGGTGAGCCGAGACCGAAAAAAAACACTGATGTTAAATAATTTTAATTTTGAAAAAAAAAAAAAAAAAAATTACTCCTTGGCTACGAGTCGGATTTTTAGGCATTTATCACTCATTAACGGAAGTCTGCGCAAAAAAATTTTTATTTATTTATTTATTTATTTTTTTAAAGTTGTGTTAATTAATTAATTAATTTCTAATTCTTATGCTCAACTTCTACATCTTATGTATCTTTTTTCATTTTCAGGTAAAATTCAAGCAAAATGAGCGTTATTATCCGATTACAGAACCTGCCATGGTCAGCGAATTCGCTGGACATACGTCATTATTTCAGTGGGCTATCCATCCCGGAAGGCGGAGTGCATATCGTCGGAGGAGAAATGGGAGATGCATTCATCGCTTTCAGGTATATTTTTTACCCTTGTTACATTATTTTTAAGGCGAAGATGAAATTTAAACTAACAATTATTTTATTTCGGTTTTTAGTACGGATGAGGATGCCAGGCAAGCCATGATGTTGGGGGGAGGGAAAATCAAAGAAGTTCAAATCACACTAAGGCTCAGCTCTCGGAGCGAAATGCAAAAAGTGATCGAGGCAGCACGACAGGCCAGCATGTCAAATTCACTTGCTCAACTTTTGGCTCCGGCGGTTCAGACCGTGCCTCAAGTACCTGCTGTGCCCCATCTCAGTCTTGCGCAACAGGGGAATTTTCCGCGTCGAGATTCGAGGGAAGATAAAAAAGATTCCAGCGATATAAGTTCGAGCAGTCACGACGGAGGAAGTCGACGGGATAGAAAAGACAGATCGAGGTCTAGGTCTAGGGATCGCGATCGAAGAGGACGAGACAGAAGAGACAAAGACCGAGATCGGGATAGGGACCGGGAAAAAAGAAGGAGATCGCGGTCAAGAAGTCGAAGCAGAGACAGAAGACGAAGACGCTCTCGAAGCAGATCACGTGGGAGAGACAGAAAAGACTCAAAAGATGAAATCAGAAAAGACAAAGAACCGTTCGTCATGTCGAACCCTACCGTCGTCGCCACGACTCTTCCAAACCTTAGCCTTTTAAATACAACCGCTTGGGCAACTGCGGTGACCACCGTACCACCTGCCTTGGCGCAGGCCACACCAATCCTCGATAAATTAACGAATTTAGGATTATTAAGAAATCTTGCCAGTCAAGCTGCTGGGATACCGACTGCTCAGTTAAGTCTTTCCACTCCTCCGCAAACGACTCCGGACAGTTCTTTAAGCCCGAGAAAAGATAATTTCCAAAACAGGAATGATTTTTCAATCGGAACCAGACGCGGGGATTCTAGGGAAAGAAATCCAAATAATCGAGGGAACTTCCAAAGGGATAACGACCCGGACAATGATAATGCTCGCAATTTTAGAAATATGGATGAAAACTCTCAAGGCAGCTTCCAGAGATTCGGAAATGATAATAAATTCAATCAGAATCGCCAGGATTTCAATCGTCAAAATAATAACAAACCCGGTTTTCAGAGGAACATCGATCAGGGAAATAATCGCTTTGGGAATTTCGATAACTTTTCCAATCAGGGAGGAAATCGAGGGGGAAGAGGTTTTCCGAATCAACGCGATAATAGATTTAATAATCGTAATAATCGATTCCGAGAGGGTAACGATCAAGTCGACGAATTCGGTAGAGACCTTACGTTGAGAAATCGCAGAAATACGACTGACGAAATGCCCACAGAAGAAGAGGAAAATTTCCAAGCTCGTCAACTGCCAAACTTCCCGTTTCAAACTAGATTTTTACCTCAGAATCAACAGCAGCAGCAGCAGCAACAACAGCCTCCGCAACAGCAGCAGCAACCTCCTCCGCTGCTTCCGGGCAGAGAAAGCTGGCCTCCTGCAAGAAATCAAAGAAACGAAAATTTTCAAGACCGAAGAAATTTTCGAAACAATAATTTTTTCGAGAATCGATTTAGGGGAAAGAACGATTTTAAAGTCGACAATCGACAAAATTTTAACAACGGCGATAATAACGGACCGGATTCATCTCCGGAAAATGATTGTTGCGTTGAAATTCGTGGGTTGGCCCCGAACATGGCGTACGGAGACGTCCGCCGACCTTTCTCAAGTTTGAAAATCATAATTCAAGACATAAAATTTTTCGATTATACGGATGACGATAAAAAATGTCGCATTAAATTCCTCAATTGCGAGAATAAAACGAAAGCCTTGCAGAACAGTAGTAAGATAATGATCGACGGGAAACTTTTACCGATGTTAAATATATCCGAGAGTGATTTTGATGAAGTCAAGGATGAAGGGGTCAGAAGACCCGAACCTAAATTTTCCGACGATGAGGAAGAAATCGGCCCCGAAGAATCATGTTTACAAATTAAAGATGTTTCTTTTTCGGCGAGAGAAGCCGACATCGAAAATCTCTTCCAAGATTGTAAGTTAGAGAGAGTAGTGTTAGAACTTTCACCTGATAGGACCGCGAAAGTGGCTTACGTGAAATTTTCGAAAGCCGTCGACGCTAAAGTGGCTTTAAATACTCCAAATCGTAACGTCTGCGACAAGCGCGTTACCCTTCTTCCTCTGTCGGTCGATCGATTTAAAGAAAAATGTGATGAACTTAAATCCAAAAAAATAATAGAGATGGAAAATGGGTTGAACGACGGAAACGAAAACAGTCAGAGCTCCATGGACGAAGCTAAACATTGCAACAGTCCCTTATCAGGTTCCGATTGTATTTTAATTAAAAATTTACCGTTCGAAGCGAACGATAGGGATATCTGCGATTTTTTCTCGGACATCGGGTTGGTCCCGTTACGAATTCATTTGATGTTGGATGTAAATAACCAGCCGTCCGGCGATGCTTTTTGTGAATTTTCACACCCGGAGCAAGCCTTAAAAGCCTGCACGAAAAACGGGGCGCCGATGGGGAAAAACATATTGAGTTTAGATCAAGTCCCGAGGAACGAAATGTTGGAAGCTTTAGGGATGGACGTGCCGCAGGAATCCAGACAACCGGAACCCCTCATGAAGCATAGACCCCCGGAACTGATGCAACCCAGACCGTTCCGGCCTTCAAGCCCCGGGCCGGAAAACGGATTCGGAAGACCTCAGTGCGTTGTGTCTTTGGAAAACGTACCGTTCCGAGCCAGCTCCTTTGACATTGTTAAATTTTTCGGATGGTCCTACAAATTAAAGGAGGAAGATATTATGCGGAGGTACAACGAGAAGGGTCAACCGACGGGAGATGCAAGAGTTTGTTTTAAATCGCCAGATGACGCAATGAAAGCCGTTAGGTTTATGAACAATAAACAAATACAGGGGAGGCCGATCAGGATGAAAATTTTATAAGATTTCCCTTTTAATTTGAATATTATTAATTAGCTCTTCACGGTCAAAAACTTTTATTTACATTGTAAATAACGGTTTCCCTTAAATAAAAGTGACATCTTGCATTTTTTTTTTAAATCGATTGACCAGAAAATAAGTTTGATTAAATTTCTTGGTTTATCTTAATTATGGATTAAAAGAAGATTTATTTAGCGTTTTCATATTTTTTTTTTTTACTTTTTCGAATAAATTCTGTTGCCAGGCTAATGATTCCGAAATTTAGAATTATTGCCTGAATGATTGTCTTTAAAGTCAGTTTTCATTATGTTTTAAGTTGATCTCTTGTACGTAGTGATGTATAATAGTTCTATAGCTTCTTTTTGAAATGGCAATGCTTGCAAAATAGAAGGCAAATTTTTTTAAGTACAAAATAATTTTTTTTTTAAATATAAATTTTGAAATAAAAAAATGTATTATTTATTTATTTTCATTTTGTAGCTAATCCAAAATTTTTCTTGTTTCCATGAAAATTTTAATTAATTTTCAAAGCAAGACTTACAAACCCCCCCAAAAAAAAAAGGAAACGAAAAACTCACATCTAAAATATCTTTGGTAGTCTACTTCATAGTGCTTGACACTCAATCAAGACAGCCATGCATTTAATACTTAAAGGGAAGTCATTTATTAAAAAAAAAAACCAATTAAATTTCCGGCACAGCCTAAATTTATTCAAACAAAATATATTAAAAACAAACGAAAACAAAACAATTTCTGGAATGAGTAAAAAAAAACTACAATTCTATTTATTAAACCACACAAATAATTAAATCATAATTATTAATTTTTAAATCCCTACTAAAACTATCAACTTGTTCTCTAGTTAAATTATGAGAGGCTGTAACTTCAGCTAAAGACAACGAAGGACAATGGAAAACAAATGATTGAAATGTTTTAAATGAAATCATGCAACCTTGATATAAATTTAAAACTTTTAATTTTTGAAATTTATGAATTGTCATTAATTCTGTGAATAAATCGTCCAATTTCATTTCACAGCCTCTATTGGAAAGTGTCATTCGAACTAGGTTTTGAGCTTGGATTACACACATTGGAAGTATAGTACAAGGGTCCCAGTCTCCACCCCCAAGATTTATGCAGCTTAATTTTTTAAAAATGGACCTAGGCTTTTTCAAAGAATAAAAATTATATGAGTTTTTTCTTTCGGGGCTTAAACCTAAAAGATGCAAGCCCACTAAATTAGGACAAGCTTCTCCTATTAATAAAATTTCTTCTGATGTAATCTGATCACAATGTCCAAATAATTTCAAACTAGTCAAGTGATGTCCTTTGATAGTTAAATAATTAACTAAATTTTTATCGAATGAAAAATGTTCTAAACCCAGTAATTCTAATTGTAAATTGGTTTCACTAAGGATAGTGAGGACATCACTTCCATACACTGTGTCATTAAATACAGCACTTTCAAAATTGCCGTTGTCCATATTAATGGGCCTTATCAACAATAATTCTTTCAAGTTTGGACACAACCGAGCCATTTCTTTTACATGATCTGGAGTTGGATGAGTATCAGAAAGCTGGAGAAGTGATAACGGCCCACAGTCATGCATTCCAGCGGATATGACAGTTCCTAAGTCATCAAATGTCAAATATTCCAGAGCAGGTAAAGACCTCACTAAGTTTCGAATTCCTTCTAGAGTTGGTTTCTTTCCAGCACACTGACTATTAATCTTCCTGTTCATTGCAACTTTTTTCAACTTCTTGCACTTTGTCAGCGATTTTAACCCTTCATCAGATACAAATAATTCGACCCTTAATGCATTAAAATTTAAACTGCTTGGAAAATTCCTATTCACAGTTGACATTTTTGATATACAATTTATTGATTCCAGGTTTTGACAGTTTTCACCAACCACATGAAGTATTTCATCTGTACAAGTCAACTTCAAATTTAATTCAACTATATTCTTTAATGTAGGAAGAGATTCTAACCAGAAATCATCACTGGCTATTAAGGCTCTTAAACTTACTGACAGGGTTGAAAGGGAACGAAGATTTTTATGTAGATAAACTCCCAGGAGTATTCGATGATCTCTTAGTTCATATTCCAGGCTTTGACTTCGCCTTTCATGTAATTTATTAAACAAAGCCAAAGGAATAGTTTCCAATAAATGATTTTGAAGGGCTTGAATTTGTGCTCTTGTCATAGGTTCGTTGTAATCTCCCCATTTCGATTCGATTAAAACACACAATTTAAATATAACTTGAGCTGATTCACATATCGAAAGATCGACTAAACTTTTCGGTTGCTTTCTAAGCGGCATTTTTGCTGAAATCTAAAAAAAACACTGACCGAATCATTCAAACATTTTTTTTTTCTTGAATTTAAATAAAACAGCTGATTGCTGCCAAGAAGCAATGTTGCCATTATTTCGAATGCATTGTTTATTGACACTCCAGTGCTTTTTAATTCCACGTCAAGTGTGAATTTTTTGGCGGTAGTTCTTCGTAGTGTATATTGTTTAGATTATTTACATAAATACGTTAGATCTTCATCTTATTCCCTTACAATTAATTTTCAGTTCTTTTGTATCGCTATAAAATACAGTTTTAATAGGCTAAATAGGTGATATTATTATTTGATAGCGCGGAAAATTTTGAATTGGAGGAGGTTGTACGTAACGGACAGTGTTTTTATAATTGGCAGCAATGTAACTTAATTCGAAACAAAACACGAAATTTTTGACGAAAGTTCGAATGAAATACATGTTTTGGTTTTAGTGCTTGAAGAGAAACTGGAAAAAATGTGTAGAAAATTAAATGTTGCTAGAAAACTTCGGGGTATCAGTGTAAGTGAAGAATGACATGAATGAACAAGAATGAACACGACCAAAAAAGTCATGTGATAGTATGCAAGGGAATTCGTGGAAACCGGGGCTTTAGATTGCAAAGGTAAGATGTCAAAGAATAAAATTAATTAACTTAGATCTTTTGTTCGTTCCAAGTCATTGCATATTTTACGAATTAAAAATTGTATTCTTTGAACCAATAAAGCTGCTTTAATGCAGATTGAACATGGTGCACATGATTCAAGTTATGGCTTCAAATGATTAACATTACTTGAATGATACTGTAGGTACTTATATTAAAAGCAAAGTTAGATTGATTTTATTTCAGGAAATTATTGTTCCAATTTATTAGCAGCTGTTAAATGTTTCCTGTTGATTGATAGCAAATAAATAGGCTAAGGATTACTTACAACTTGCAGTTGCAACCATTATTATTTTAAAAAAATTGTAGACCGCGAATTTTTATTAATTTAGTTACACAAAATACAAGCTTCTTTTCACGAAATTAATAAAGTCATTATTATTAGTTTTAAGGCATATAAGAAATTGACAACATATTGAAATAATTATTTTTGACTTTGGATTATGCACCATGATGCAAAAATTTTGTTTCCTGGAAATGTTTTGAACCCATATCACAGATATTGTTAAAACGAAGAAAAGAGGAGATAAATATTAACAAATTGATAGTATTACTATTTATGGTGAATGAAATTGAGATTTTTTTAAAAGCTAAATCCTAAAATTGATGACATTTTTTAAATAATTTTAATGTTTAAAAAGTTATTAGGTTTGCCACAGAATTACATTGTAATCAATTGTCCTGGTTCATTCCTAAAAATAACGCAAAGAATTTTTATGAACCCGACCAGTGTGCTTAGCCCAATACAATTCTGAGGCAATGATTCGGAGGAAACAACATTTTCTTTGAAGAAATTGATTCAGCTGATTGAAGTTCTCAATAGTAGATCATAGTTGAGACTGATTTTTTATATTATAAATGGCGTTAATTCTTAAGTAACATTTTGGATTTATTTAAAATAATTTAAAGTTAATATTTTTCTTTTAGAAAGTCTTGGAAATGGAAGGAAACTTCACCAGCGATAATAACAAAATGTTTGGAATTAGTCGTCAGCATTTTTACTTGGCAGTCAGGTGGAAAGAAGAATTCAAAAACTAAAAAGAAACGTATTACTATAGCATTTACAAGACAGAAAATTGTTAAAAGGTCAGTAAAATTTTAAGAATCTGATAACGCAGTTCTGTCTATTGGGTGTTTAATTACAGAACTCAAATCACAATCACTAAATTTTCAGGGAAATCTTTTATCTGATGTTAATGTTTTTACTGAAAAGGAAAGAAAAAAAGAGGAGGGGGGAGCTTAAGTTTAAGGCCCCCATGAAATCAACAAAGAACAATCATTTTACGCCTTTCAAAAGTTTTAGCTAAAAACTCAGTGGAGCGAGCTAGAAAGAAACCGAAATTTTTTTTTAAAGTATGCATTTGGGTGCCATGTAGGCACTTAGTGGGAAATATGTGGCACCCAGTGAAAGAAATTTTGAAGCACTGGGTGCCAAAAAACGGCTTTGTTGATAACACTCACAATTATTTATGGAAAAAAAAACTTTAAAAAGGAGAAAAAAATTGTAACATGAAGCTCTTGAGAGGTAAAATGATATGAAATAAAATTTTATTGGGGACAATTCAACTTATAATTTTATTTTATTTTATTTTTTTTTTTTTTTTTTTTTTTTTTTTTGGAAAAAAGGCGCAAAATTTGAATGGATCAAGGGAAGGTGGGGGGTGGTGAGGGGCTTGCTCTGGATAAAATTTAATATTGAAAAAAAATTATTGGCACCCAGTTAAAAATCCTTAAAAAGGATGCTTGCTCTGGAAAACAGCTTGCTTGGAAAGAAAGAAGGAAGGGAATAATAGAAAGAAAGAAAAAAAAAATAATAATAATTAAAAATCAGACTGGGGTATGTGGGCATATCCCTACGTAGGACCAAGTCTTAAGGGTACTGTCCTAATATTGCTAAATTTAAACAATGCAACGATTTAAAAATTTTAAAGCATTTTTTTTTTGTTCGTTTTTGGTCAAAAAATTCGAATTTTTTGATAAAAATATCATTTTTTTTCCTGGCGCGGAAGAAAGTTCAAAAGTTGAAAAAAATTAGTCTAAATTTTAAGTAAAGTCTTCAAAGGTATAAATTTTAATTGCTTTAGCTCATATTCTTGGCTAAAGGAAAAAGGACAAAATTAAAAAATGTATAGTGAACATTTTATTTAAATTTCGAAGTTTTTGTTTTTGTTCATGTAGTCTAATTTTTATATTTAAAAAAAAAAAAATATTTCAAAAAAACGGCGAAAATTAAAAAAAAGCTAAATAAAATTTCAAGAAATTTTTAAGTCCTTGCTTTAGCAACTTTACATTTCTTGAAAATTTACAATAAATTTTTTAAGTCCATGCTTTCTTTCATGTCGTCTTATTTTAAAATAAAATTTTAACTTAACTTGTACATTTTTTGGGAAATTTCTTGTAAATTTTACTTAAAAAAAAAAAAAAAAAAAAAACAGAGAAAATGTAAAAAAAGTTAAATAAAATTTTTGGTGCGAACAGACCAACATCCGGCACACCCACAGACAGACAGATTTCCCCAGGACCGAGCCCCAAGGCATAATCCTACGTCGGAAAAAAAAACCGGCGATGGAATAGAGGGAGAAAAAACAATTGACTTTAGCCTCATTTTTTTTTGCTAAGTCTTTGTAATACTAGATGTAAACTCTCACTGTATTGTTATTAAGAGGATAAAATTTTTCAGGCGTTAATCGCAATCAAATGGGACAGTAGATAAGAAAACTATCATAACAATAATTTGCGCCTTTAAATACATGTTTATGCTTTTTTCTAACATCAGAGCTGGCTAGCATTTTCCGTCGGTAAATTTTAAATATTCGTACCATTGACATCTTACTTCAACAATAAGTAAATACTTTGTTTCAAAGGATTCTCGTGAAAATTTAGTTGACTTTTTTAATTTAACATATAATATTTTTAAAATTTTTGTTGGAAAAAAAAGAAAAAAATGCAGCATGATATATTTTTATTTTGGTGAGGAAAGGAATTTGGGATGGCTTGCTGTGCAATACACATGCTAATTAGGCATATCAAAATAGCTTTTGAACGTTTTCAAAATTGATAAATACCTGTTGACGAACCGCGGGAGTTTATCGCTGTTGGTAGACACCTACCCATAATATTTTCAATTTATCGTTTTATTTACCTTAAAATGTGGTAAAGAAAACATATTCGAATTAGTTATTTTCATTTTTTAACGTATTAAATTGTAGGTTAAAAGAAATTAAAAGTAATATTTATTTTTAAGAGATATTAAAATGACGCGGTATGACCTGATGCTCCCCACTGAGTCTCGAGTGTTTCTTTGAATGGGTTGCGCCACGGAAGGATTTTCACACACAAATTCATCCGTGGGTGCGTATGGAAATTAATTAGCCTAATCGAAAAAGACGAAAGTTAAAATATATTAACGCGCGGTTCCTTTATTTCGTTAAAAGTTAAAATACATGCCGAATCGTGTTACTTTTTTTAAGTAAATATTGTCGACGAAAAATCGGTAATTGGCGCTAAAAAGTAAGAAAAAAAAAAAAAAAAAAAAAACTCGTCTGATAAAAAATTCACGAGCTGATTTTATAAATAAGGCCTATACGAGATTCTCAGTCGCATTAATTAAATAAAAATTTAAACTTTGAGATAAAATAAAAACCTTTCTCGTGTGACATGCACCAACGGTTGAAACATTTGAATGCATTTAAACGATAATCACTCGTTATTACATGAGTCGCCGGGGATTAGACGAACGCGAGAATGAAAGTCGAATAAAAAACCAAATATTATTTTCTTGAATGAGCGTTAGAGAACAAGGAACATGTTAAAAGACATTCATAATTTAGGTAATATATTACCTTGTTACTTGGAAGTTGTGGCTTCACGATTTGAGCAGAAGTAGCTGAATGATACACAGCTGCAAAAGCAGTCCTAAGTTATATTGTATCATGATTTTGAATGAATTAAAAATGGCTAATTTTTATAGATAGTAATCTCTATTATTTAAGTCTTCATCCGATGGTATATGATAAATCAATTTAAGAAAATCCCCGTAAAACATCAAGCGAAGAGTAAAATGTTCTTGTTAACAATTTTATTTAGTTTTTGGACTTCCAAAAGTCACGTGTAACCTGATATTCAAGTCGTAAATTATTTCTTCGAAGTATATGCGTTTTTTTTTTTTTTTTTTTTTTTTTTTTTGCGGAAAGGAAAGGAGTGACGAATAAACCGTTAAGGTATGAATTTCTCCGAATGAATGATGATTAAGGGTCTTAACGTTTCAGGTCTTGGGCGATGTATGGAAAACGGTCAAAGGATATGGAAATAATGTCAAATAGTTCATAATGCTGGCTGGATCTATAGTCTTTAGATGAAATGGAAATCCCTTTTTATTTGGAGGATTAGCTTATGATTGAAAGTCTCTTCGAAACACGTAGAATTGAGCACGCTTGACATTGCACGCACGATTTAGGAGGCTGAGGCAACCTTGGAGCTGTAGGCCAGGTAAGCATTATTTTTTTAAATTATTTATTTATTTTTTTTTTTATTTTTTTTTTATTTGCACCCTTAGCTTGGGTTCAAATTTTAAAAGAAAGCAGCACAATTCCGTGATAAAGACATTTATCACTTATTTCGGGTTAAAATCAATCGAAGACATGAGTGGATGAAGGAGGTCGTTGGACATCTCCAAAAAAATTTCAGACACTTTTGGGCGCCATTTTGTTTCCAATAGCAAAACAAAACAAATCGTAAAAAATAATTATAATAGGGATTTATCCGCATTACATCAGTGTTTTAAGAACGGAAAACCGATGAAAAGAAGACTAATAATTTTGGGCTTGCATTTAACCGGGCAGTATTTTTTATTGTTTTTGGCTGTATTTCGTGGGCAATCATTTAAAAATTTTTGGGCATTATCTAAATTAAATGGGCAGTGAAAAAAAATCAAGTTTTGCAAGTAAATTAAAGCATTTCCGGCAGTATACAAATATATACCAGGGCAATATTATTACCTGGCAGTATGCAAAAGTTAAGGAGGTTCTCCAGGTAAATTTGAGATTCTTAACTGATCGTTCTCCTGCAACTTAAACATAGGCGAAATTTTGCTTATTTTTGTAGAACGGTTTTTCCGCCTACAAAAATTTAATTGGAATCGAATAATTTCTTTGAAATTAGGAGAATATTCCTTTTAACATTCTACACAACTTTTGTGACATGGAATTCTGTACGTCAGAGCCAAAAGGTTCAATATGCAAATGAAAGATGTCCGCTAAACGTTGGCCATCTTTAATTTGCATATTGAACCTTTTGGCTCTGACGTACAGAATTTTGATTCCTTTATCATTTATGGTGTTTTTCTGAGATTTTCCCAAAAAAAAGTGCAATGTTTATGAACAAACCATTTTAGCATGTTTACAAATTTTTGAAGGTTATTTTTGTAAATAGTTTGAAAACATTTTAGTTAATAATAAAAACGAATTTTCATGTCACAAAAGTTGTGCAGAATGTTAACAGGAATATTCCCATAATTAAAAAAAAAAAAAAATTCGGTTTCAATTAAATTTTTTCTACAAAAATAAACTAAGTTTCGCCTATGTTTAAGTTGCAAGAGAACGATCAATTAAAAATCTCAAATTCACCTGGAGAACCTCCTTAAAAATAAATAAAGAAACAAATAAATTTATTTTAAAAAATAATCAAAAAAGAAAAGAGAAATCAATGTACTTAGATCTGGGTTTATCGTCAAATTTACACTATCCTCTCGACATGCCTAAAAATTGTTTAGAAGTCGCTAAAGATTTTTAGGCAGTAGAATATTTTTTGGGCACGGAACATTCTTTTTTTCTCCGTTGCTTTTAATGATTAAATATGTAAAAATTTGGTCGCAACCTTCTTTTTTAATGGCGTTTAAGGCATAGCGAGAGTTTTATGCTGAAAAAAATTTATTCGGCCATTTTCATTTATTTTAGGCCTGAAAATAAGCAATGTTACGTGGAACAATACTCCGTGGAACAGTTTTTGTTGTGTGATTTTATTAAGGTAAGCATAAGAATCACCGCCATTAAAATTGTGTATTCTCACTTCCCGTGTAAATAACATTTTTTTTTTTAAAAAATCGGAAGACTACTCTGTGATGTTAAAATTGAAGAGTGCATTTATTTGTTTGCACCCACAAAATCTTTTTCGTGATTCCTTGTATTGGCTATAAGATTCTATTTAGAATTCACATTTAGCCTATGGAAAACATAAAAGATCAAAAATTGCCATTATTGTGTCACAAGAAGCAAATTGTACAATATTTTTGAATAATCTTGCCTTTTTAATACAGTTTGTTACAAAATTACTTGCACACCAAGTTTTCCCATTACTACATTAATTTTTTTGAATAGCCACTGCTGAATTGTATCCTTATACTGCCAATTTTCTTCCTTAACAGCTCATTTTTATTATTATACTGACAAAACCAATAAAATATTGCCACAGGGTATTATTTTATACTGTCAAACTTTTACCGCCCCCGGAATACTGCCCTTGTAAAATAAATACTGCGGATTCAAATGAAATACTGCCAAAATATGCATATAAATACTGCCCATTTGAATGTTAGTCATAATTTTGATTTTTGACTTAAAATAGAAAACTTTTAAAATAAGGAAAAAAATTATAAAAATTAAAGAGGGGACCTTTTTGATTTTCATTGGTTAACTAAATTTTTTCGTTGGAAGCTGAACACCTCCTTCGTCCACTCATGTCCTTTTAAGCGGATATGCAAATAATATGAAATGTCTTTTTTCTTTATGCAAAAAAAGTAAATTAAGTTCACTATCTTTCTACTTTACCACAAAACTAGGCCCAAAAAAATCAGTAATTTCACGTTTTTTTTTTTTTTTGTAATCGAACAATTTTTAACTCCCTCTTGTACTTTTTATTGATGATATAGTTCCCCTCCGGTTAAATTTAGGGTCTTCATTTTGGAAAATATTAATAGTAAGTTGTAATTTAAACTGTAGAATGACCAGAGGGTTTCCCATGAGCTTTGATTCAAGGATTTATTGTCCTCGACGCTTGCCACTCAGGATTGCAGTCATCTTGCACATGTGTTCCTTGTGGTGGACGCCTCTGCCCTCTAGTGGTTTTTGTCCAACCCATCACTACTTGATTTTTCGGATGCTCTTAATACGTGACTTCGATGAATGGATTCCAATAATAACAGTCATTTTATAATAACTTATTATAATATGCATCAGATGGCTGCAACACTTCCTCCTTTTGAGAGGAAAAAAAAAATGGTCTATCTTTTTTTGAGGTCATCGAAGAAAGTTGCCGGTTTTTTTTTTCTCTAGAATACGTGGGATCCCTGAAAAATATTTCGTAATAATTAACCTATCATTCAAAAAAAGGCCAATTTCGGTTTTCAAACTTAAGAGAAGATTTCAATAACACGCATCATATGGTAAGAAAACAAAATATCGAACCGTGAAAATTGGAAACGAGAGATTATTAATATTGGTTCTTTATGGTCGTTCTATAAGAAGTCAAGCGTAACCTCCGTTAGATTATCTTTTTTTCCGTACATTTTTTTTTCCTACTCTGGATTCACTTTGCAAAAAGCATTCGCGTGACCCTTACACTGCACCTGGATTTCCCTGTGTGGAAGCTTTTTACCGCATGTTTTCGGTTATCTGTACATCGTTGAGGTTTTCCCGTTTTGACAGATAGATTGATGTCTTTAAACATTAGCTGCCAAAACGTTTCTTTTTCGTTTTGTCTTTTTTTTTTTGTTTCCTCGGCGATATAAACACATTTAATAAGATATTTTCATTTTTACATGACTCGCCGTAACCGAAATCAATTGTTAGGATAATGCGGTGGAACATTCACGGTGATTGGCTTTGAGGATCATTTAACCCGACTAGTGACCGACATTCGAAATAAGATAATCCCTGCTGGATGCAAATAACCCAGGAGTTAATTACTTGGAGGATCGGCCTCGATTAAAAAATCGGATGTGGATTGTATAAATTTCAAAGATGCGAAATGCACCATAGGGCAAAATGTCGCCCACTTGCACCCGATGCGATCTCGATATTAAAATATGTCTTGGACACACACGTAGAATTAATAATACAATCCTAATAACGGTGGAAGGAGAAAAAAAAAAAATTCGATTAGTTTTCCGTCATGAATGGAGTAAGTAATTGACGTAGAGAAGACACAAATTTCCTACCCAATATTCCTTCTTGACTTAAGTTTTCATTAGATTTTTTTTTATCTTTTATTTTTTTTATGGATTCGATAATTGCCTGTTTGATTTTGGCGACTTTTTTTGGTGATATGAAACAGCTTAATAAATATAATTAGAAGATAATTATATTTGACATTAGTTTGATTTGATGAAAATGTTTACGGCAATCAAAAAGATTTTTTTAATGTAATTTGTCAGGTAATGTGTAGTTTTCAGTTTGTTGGGTTAATTTTTCATTGATTAAATGATTTTTTTTTTTTTTATCTTTGATTAGAAATTTAGAAGCCCACCCACAGATTTGGATTTTTTTTTTATTGAAATACCTTTTTTTCTTTGGGTTCTCGGCAATTTAACCGGTAGGACGAGCGAATTTATGAACAATTAAAATGCCTGGGTTTTGATTATTTGCTAGGCAGTAGGATGTGATAAGGTGGCAGGAACTGACCGGAATGTTCAAAAAGTCTGGTTGTGTTCACCTGTGATTTTGATTGTTGGTTTTGATGTCTTTGATTTTTCTTGCAGGATTCCTAGTCAATCGTTGTGAAAATCGGCTCTTTGTAAAAAAAAAAAAAATAAAATAAAATAAAATACCCTTCCTTCTTCAGTCAAATGCTTGGGAAAAAGGCTTTAAAATTGAGAAGAGATTTCTTTGTTAAAAATTTGGGACTTCGCAATCATTTTCATGTTGCAGAAATAATTCCTACCTGAGTAAAGTCACTTTTATCAAGCTTTTTGAAACTAAATTGGGGAGCATTTAAGAAGAAACATTTTGGGATCCCCGCTGGCCGAGACCTGGGCCCGAAGAGTAAAGTGAGTTTCATGGATTTTTTTTTTTTTTTTTTGACATAGGACTGTGTCTTAGGGCGCACCATGATGGTTTTGTCGTGTCTGGTTGTTCGGTTGTCTTGGTGTTTTGGGCACCAAACATAAAAAAAAAAAAACGAATATTTCAAAAATTTTAGATAAATTTTTCAATAAAATTTTATCAAAAATCCTTGATTATCCTTAAAAATGGCTTGTATTTTTAGGGTAAAGTAAATCATTCACATTTTGTCAGTTTTTAATATTAAACTGCAAGTTTTTTAAATAAACTGTCAGTCAATATTTTATATGGTCAGTTTTAAAAGGTCAGTAAAAATTGCCAGTAAAAGAAATTATTTTGTCATTAAGATATTTAAATTATCAGTAAAAAAATACAAGTGTCAGTAATAAATTAAAATTGGGGCAAGTAAAAAAGTCAAAGTGAGGAAAAAAATCAAGTAATTTTTTTTTCGTGACACCTAAATAAGATCACGAAAAAAAATTTCGCCATGTTCTTAGTGTTCGTAAACAAAGAATTGAGGTATTTTTTTTGAAGAAAAATCACTTAAAACGTTATTTTTATTTGTTATGAAAAGTATCTTGTTATTCTAGGGTGTCAAATGAATCTTCCCCTCTCGGTATCCAGTAAAAGGTTTTAAGGGAAACCTCGACGGGAAAATTCATTTTCCAACCTAGGTTAACAATGTACTATTACGAAACATTGTAAATTTTTTACTAATTTTAAGAAAAAAGGGAAAATTTTTAGAAAGTTTTTTAGATTATGATGATTTTTGATAAAATTTTATTGAAAATGGGGGTCACGTGGACTAATGTTAGGGCTTAGAGAATTTAGGGGGATCACCAACATTTTTTGAAACAAAAATTTTTTTGATTATTGAAAAAATTATAATTATAATGATTATTATTTTTATTTCAAATTAAATTGAAAAAATCTTTTTTGAAACGAACATTTGATAAAATTTTTGATAAATTTTTTCAAACATCAAAGTTTGGGTTGACGTAGACGATACCTTTAAAAATTAAATTAAAAGCATTTCCATTCCTAGCTCGGAAATTCGGCCCCAACCAAAAATTCTAGGCCTAGTCTTACGTAGGGATATGCCTCATATCCCCTGACTGTTTTTTAAGTTGTCAGAAATCCCGAGTTGTCGATTCCCGAGAAATGAAAAAGCTAACCAAAAAATAAATTCTTGTTCCCGGAATTGATATTTTTTTTTCCAAAAACTGGCTTTTCCGATTCCTGGGAATGTAAATATGTCGTGAATTTGCAATCTCTGGCTCCTGGTGAGTGAAGTGAGTTTCCCGCAGGGCTGGAATTCCGATTCCGATTCCGAAAAGTGGAAAAAAATTTCAGATTCTGATTCCGATTCGGATTCCGATTTAAAGCAAAATTTATTAACTGTAATAACGGTATTTTCGTGCTTTTTAAGTCAACCTGAATCGAAAATATTTTTTTGGATGCCGAATCTGATTCCGATTCCGATTCCAATTACTTTTGAAATAGCAGATTCAGATTTTGATTCCGTTTCCGAATAAAAAATTAATCGGAATTGCAGCCCTGGTTTCCCGAACCTTTTCTCTTCAAATTGGAAAACGGACATCACCACTCACCAGTCCAAGTCTCCCTTTCAGGAACTTGATTAAACTTTCATTGAAGTCATTATATCGTTCAAACAGTCAAATCGGTCATCCTAATTACAGCACAATAAATTTAGATGTGACAGAAATCGATTAGTAGTAATTCATCAGTGATTAAAAACATAATTTCCTTATATTTGAAAGTCAGTAACAATATTTTTAAATCCGCTTTCGTTTATTCATAATTTAGCAACCAATCATTTTTTTTTCCTTCGTATATTTTACTTTACGACGAAGATTCAAAATCTGCTATTAAAAATCTTCCCCCCTTAGACTTGTTTTCATCTAAAGAACTTCATTATCCGAATGAAATTAACGACAAGATGCTCAAACCACCCAAATGACTTTGATAAACAGAGTGGCAAAATATGCATAACAGACGATCAAAATGATCCTTTTTTGCATAACAAATTTATTTTCTATACTTTTTAAAAATACGATACTTTATTTTTATTTTTTTTAATGTTTATATCAGCGAGCGTTTAATAAAATACACATCACGGTATGGTCATTTAGTTGTAGAAAAAAAAAAAAAAAAACTGCGGAAAAAATGCCGTAAATAATCAAAATGCAACAAAGGTGTGAAAATCTTAACGAATTTTCCACGTAATAAAGCCAGAAATTAAATATAAAGATATTAATTTGAACTCTCCCACGCCATGATGGCAGTCAGACGACTCGTATCGGTTGCAAGATTTTTTTTTTTTTTTTTTTTTTTTTTTTTTTTTTTACAAGCAAACAATAGATGCCCAATCATCGACTTTTAACGCTGCCACTTACCGTCGATGAATATATTTTCTGACGATTATTTCCTTGTATAATCGGATCAAGAAGAGAATCTACACGTAATAAAAATTTCAATTTTTTACCGCCTACAATATATCTGATAAATATTCGTCCTTTTTATTGTGGAATTAAGCCGACGAAAACGAGATCTTTTTCCAATGGCCCACGTAAATATTGTCTAATGCCAAAGCACCCTAAGCAGTATATAAAAAAAAAAACAATAAAAACTAATTATCTCCGTTGCCTGAGACATTCTGTTGAGAAATATGTACATGTGGGAAATTCAACGGTGTCGTTTTCCTCGGTTTTTTACAACCATCAAACATAAATTTTTTCAATTTGATGAACAATATCGGCACGATCGCTGCAGGGAGTTAACTAAATACCCGTCGGTAAATTGCAGAGGCGATTTGTATTAAATTGATAATAAAAGAAATGGATTTTTTTTACAGCTTCTTCAAGTTTTTTTTTTTTTTGAAAAATAAAAGAGTGAAACTGAAGGAACAAGTTACCTGTTTATCGTTAAAATTATACGTGTTAATCTATTGGGGAGGAATGAAACAAAACAAGTAAATTATGCAATCTTTTTCTGTATTTTAGACGCATCTAAATTATATATCCGATGACATGATCGCTGATTTTGCATGTTTGGATAGTTATCAGTACATTTGAAATCGTTTTTTTTTTTTTTAAATATCTTTTAGAAATGTTGTCAAGGAGTTCAACGAAGAATTTATAAAATGGAGGAAAGTATACCGTGGAAAAACTATAAAATGTTTGTTACTTAGTTCGGAATAATGACGATTTCTTGTTTTTATTATTAAATCGTTGTTGCGAGGTTATTCGGTTTATAATTTGTTCAGAGAGGTTGGGTATAAGTGGGCGTCGAGAAAAAAATGGTAGTCTGTTTTAAGACAGTTTTAATTTTCATCCGGCAATGGAAATAAAAACCAATAATGGCAAAAGCTGTAGACACTTATTACGTTACTTCTTTTAAAATTCCAATTTTTAATGCCTTGGCTTCATGTCTTCATGTTCTTCGTTCATTCTCGTTTCTTCCCGTCTACTTCTGTTAGTATTCTGAGCCTTGGGGCTGATTTGTACATTGTTGATGGTTTTGCATGAATCTGATGCATTAGTTGTCTCTTGGCTAACGTTTATCTTTGTTCTCCGTGGCTTTTCCCGCAATTTAAAATAAATTGGGTTGAAATGTACTGGAAATAATCGTTTAACGCTTCTGTTGGTCATAACGGATGAATATTAGACTTTTTTGAGTAAAACCGCTGGGAATCGGACAATAATTCGAGATATGATTAGGAAGGCCGCATTTTTAGTTCTTTTTTCTTTCTTTCAGCGTCAAATTTTAATTTGAAACTCCTAAGCATTCGGGGACAAGCAGAAAGTTGTAGTTCCTGTTTTCTAGAGTCCTCCTCATTTTACGGTAAAAAATTATCTGTAAAATCAACATATTTCATCTGTTTAGAACGGTCCCCCAATTTTTATATGTCAGTTTAACATAATGTAGTTCTGTAAAAATCTTCAGAAATTAATATTCTGAAATTTTCCGAAAAATTTATAATGGGATAAAAAACGAAGTGGCATATTTGAAATCTGTTAAATTGGCACATGAATATGTTAAAAATTTAACAGAGTATCGTTTACATCAAAATTATGTAGATCGTTTTTAACATTTTGACAGATAATTTTTTTTTTACTTTGTAGTTTGACATTATACCCGGTGTCCAAACTCAATTAGGGTGGCGCTTAAAAAGTCAACTTTTGATTTTCGGTCGTGCCACCCTCTAATTTTGTTCCAATATATAACAGATTCAACGAATTAAAATTTCAGCTCGATCGGTCATGTTTAAGGGGTCCCTCAAGTACCCCCCATTTTCGCCATATAATTTACTTTGGGCCGGGCACTACTAAATAAGATCACGCCTTTCCCATTTTCCTAAATAAACCAGCACATTATATTTCAAATATTTTGACTCGCTGAATTCAGATCCGCAATCAAAATTTTTATAGCCTGCACTGTTTTCGACTTATTTTGTGGCTACAATGTAGCTGAACAGCACTTTTAGCCCGAATTGGCTATTGAATAGGTCGAAAACGGTAAAAGCTAGAAACTTTTCGGTGGCAGATTTGAATTCAGCGGGTCAAAATGCGTAAAATACATTGTGCTGGTTTATTTTCAAGAACGGGAAGAGCATGAACATGTTTAGGGGTGCTTGGCCCAATGTAAATTGTATGGAGAAAATAGGGGGCCCTTGAGCGACCTTTTAAACATGAACGATGGAGCTGAGATTTCAGTTCGTTAAATCTGTGATATATTGGAACAACATTAGAGGGTGGTACGACCAAAAATCAAAAGTTGACTTTTTAAGCGCCACTCTAGTGTCCGTTTTTAGGATGTTGAAAAAGTAATCTAACCTTCATTTGTTTTGATAAGCTCAACATTGTGGTTGATTTACTTTTTCGACATCCTAAAAATGGACTTCCGGTATAAGGTTGCCACAAATGTCTCAACTGACTATTCATTTTAAGTAATTAAATTGCAAGTTCGCTTAAGGTGATTTCGAACTTAGGTATTCCCCAAATCGTCTTTTAAGAATTTTCCATCGATCCTGTAATTTTCTCTCGATCACTAAAACGACTGAAACCGAAAATTTCTGAAATGGCCCATAACGATTTTTTGTATACAGGAGCCCCGAAATAACCTGTCATGCCACCCTGTAATATAAATAAAGATTTAAATCCATCAAATTTACGTGAACCGCGTTATTTTATAATTCGAAGCTAAAGGCAAAAGAAATAAAAACTTCCGTATGATTCCTTGACCCGTATCAGTAATAAATCCCTTGAGATTGTAGCTCAACTTAGGGAAACCAGTAGCATTCATTTGTGATGCTTTTAAAAAGAACGTTTGAAATTCTTCCCAAGTACGAGTTTTTCAGTCCAGCTGTAGGTATTTAGGTATGATCTTTGAAAAGAAAAAAAAAATCCACAACGACTGATACGTAACAACGGCAGGTGCACCGACTGGGCGTAGGTGGCACCATTCTTCTTCTGAACGTTTTCATGTTTGCTTTCGTGATATTTTTTATAAACATCGCTTTCCTTTCAAACGTCTGAATTCGAAATTAGGAAAGCATTATTTTCTTTTATATAAGTGATTATTCCTTGTAAACATGGAACATTACAACGAACCTTACAGGTTCGACAACAAACAAAAAATTCCTGCCGGTAACCTACTCCATTAACTTTTTTTATTAGCACTAATTCACCGCCCACGCTTTTTGCAGGATGAAAGCGGTAATTAAAATAAGATATTAAGGAGGAAGGCTGGTTATGTCTTGTCTCCTTGTGGGGTTAAAACAATGCCAAGATATCGGATATAAACTCAACCGGTCCAAGTAATAAGAATATAATTACATCAACACGAAACGTTTAATTACTTTTGCATCAATTAATTATCATTGTTTTTATTACATGCTTTTTTATTTTAAAAAAATTGTATTAATTATTAGCTCAAGTGGGTTTTATATACGATTTTATTCTAATTAACGGGGACATTCTTTCATAGATCATGTAATAACATACGGAGGTTTCAATCTGGTGAGGAAAGATTTTTTTTTTTTCTCGTAAATATTCGATCGTTTCCTTCGTCTCCCTTGTAATTTATTTGTAGCGTCGTTTTGATGATGAGACAGGTTTTCGCATTAATTGAATTCCAACGACTTCTAATTATACTCGTTCTAAGGAACACAATTCGACCGCGAACAATACTACCGGCTTTCTGGCTCAAATAAGTGGCTAAGTTAGCGTTTCTCCAGACACGAATACCGGGGCTCCCTGTTGATATCTCAAATGCATTACATGCCGCCTACTCTCATCGCCTTCCTTGTATAAATTTCAGAATGTCAGATATACGGCATGGGGAGTCCCCCATTCCGAGTTCATTTATTAATTGTATTATTAATGCAAAAGTCCGAATCTTCATAGGGCGCACTAAAAATCTTATTAAAACAAGAACACTTTTTTTTTAATAATAAAATTTTTACTTAATAAAATGATTTGTGGATCCCTTTCTCTTTCGTACGACTGGAAAATTCGAAAAAGTCAAACTCCTACGCTTGGATGTCAATCAAAAAGTCAATCAGTCGATCAATTAATCATTTGATTTTTTTTCCCCCTCTTATGGTATGGTCGATCATGTTTTTTAATGAGATCGTTTGAATTATTCATGATGTGGATCATTGGTCAAAGTTCAGTAGATGAAGCGTATGTGCGATGATATTCCACTGTTATCGGTTGGCTACTGAATAAATCAACGGATATGTGATGGATGTAATGCATCGTGTTCAGTTAAAATCATACTGAGTTTAAGACTTAATTTTTGGGTGAAAGATCGATGCTGTTATGATCGGAGAAATTAATTGGAAAAAGCTTAGAAAATTTTTTAATTAATTTGTCGAGATGTGCTTATTATGTACTTTAAATTCTTTGTAGTTTTTTTGCTTCCATTCAACTTAAAGTAGTTGAGTCGGCCTTGATGCAAAAGATGCAAAATATTTTTTTGTGGTATGAGTGATTAGAGGCCGAGTGAAGGATGATTTTATAGCAGGGGTTCAAAACTTTGAAATCTTGGCAGATGCCGCGAATTTTTTTTAAAATCCGAAATCGGCATCGGCACCGGCGTCGCGAAATTGTAGGAGCTGGCATCGGCATCAGTGCCGGCACCGGCATCACCGCTGGCACCGGTACTAGCATCGTAATTAAAAATTCGATATTTAAGTTATTTCACAAGAAACAAGGTCGCTAGGTAGAATGGTGCCTATGTATGATTCATAAACTGTTATTTTCAAAAACGTCTAGAATGGCTCTTATAATTTTTTTTTTTTTTTTTTAAATTGGAATCGGAGGCGGCATCAGATGTAGTCTATGCCGGCAAAGGATATATAACCGATGCTTGGCGGCATCGGCATCGGTGATCGGTGCCGGAATCGGAATCGGGAGCTAAATAAATCATGTAGAATCTGCATCGGTGTCGGCATCGACTTTAGATTCCAGCCGACCGCAGCTGGCATCGGCATCGGATTTGGACCCTTGTTTTGTAGATGCCGGTATTAAGTTTTTGGGCAAAAGGGTCCATTTTTTGATCAAAGAAATTATATAATTAGGTGCTTGTTTTTCTTGACGACCGGTACTGCAAAAAGGCTCGGCCGATCGAAAAACAAACTTTAGCTTTGTTTTTCTGGCGTCAAAATTTACTTCTTCCTGTAGGATACACAGTGGTGAAAAAGAGAATTCTAGCTGGCCAAAATTCAAGATTTCTATTAAATGATAAAAAAATGCTGTTCAGGGGGTTTTCGAGGTCACTGATTTCGAATCCGATGTTAGTTTTTCAAAATTCAAGATGGCGGATGCAATATGGCGGCCGACCAATAAAATTCATAAATTTTCAAATATGTTACTTTTTTGCATCATAAATCATAAAATGGGTTAGGCGGGCCCATCATTGTAACTTGTAATCTGTCAAGTGTACTTATCTTTATCAATATAAAGTATTTTTCTCTTTCACACCAGGCGGACAAAACTGGTAATCTGGGGGTTTTCGAGGTCGCTGATTTCGAAGCTGATGTTAATTTTTCGAAATTTCAAATGACAGCTGCAACACGGATGCTGACTATTCGAATTTTTCAGTGTAAGAGGACAAGACCTGTAAATTGGGTTTCCGGGTTCGCAGATTTTTAGTTTTAAGTAATTTTTTGAATTTAAAGAAGACTTCTTAGAATACATATTTTATTTTACGAAGTAAAAACGAAACTAAAATCCAAAGTTCTCATCTTCGTGATCTTCATTTCCATAATCGCGCGACGTGTTTCAGGCATCCAGAGCCTTCTATAAGAGTGCGACCTTTAAGGTAATTATTCTCGAAAGACCGAGCCGGACGAGTTCTGGACCGTTTTATTATTGCTCAGTTTTCCGCATGTCGTAGTTATCAAATAATATAACGAACTTATGCCCATGCGGTGAGCTTCTTAGTGTTGAGCACATTCTATAGGAGTGCAAGAGGCACGAGGAAGTCCGAAACCGACACTAGATTGGGAGTTCCCTGGAAAGGGCCCTCCATCCAAAATCGCTGGTGCTCGGAAGAGTTTTTGCGTTACTCGAGGACATAGGCATATTTTATTCATTATGAAAGATTAAAGGAAAAAACTGTCTAGTTTTCATGAAAATTTGTACTAAGGGGTTTTTGAGGTCGCTGATCTCGAACCCATGAACCGTTTTTTAAAATTTCGAACATACAACGAGTAAATGAATTTTTTTTCGATTTATTGAGTCCCTTAAAAATATTTTAGAAAACTATTAGCGGATTTGAGATCAGCGACCTTGAAAACCCCTTAGTACAAATTTTCATTAAAATTGAACTACTTTAATTTTTTTTTACATTTGTCGCCATACTAAGTCCGCCAATTTGAATTTTAAAATAGTTGTTCCAGATATGAAATCAGCAGCCACAAAAACACCTAAAAATAAATATTCATGAAATTTCATTCATAATTAAAAATTTTGGTCTCCATATTATGCCCGCCATTTGGAATTTTGTGGTACGGACAGCAGGTTTTTAATTGCACAAAATATCGAAGCTTTCGACACCTTCATCTTCTTTCTAAGTTTCCCACAGACATGGGAATAAGTTTTGGCCATGTATTTGTTTTTCCGGATTACTGTGCTCCAGAATGATACGTTGTAGGTCATCCGGAGCTTCAATTAGGGTGACTTTAAAGACCGTTTTTCTTCTAAAACCGAGCGGGCCGAGTTTAAAGCGATGGTTAATACCCCTCCGTTGTCCGCACGATGTAGTTGTCAAGTCGAAAAATCGTTTTGCTCTTGTCGAAATACTCCCGTATGATATGTTTCAGACCATCCAGAGCTTCCGACAGGGTGACTTTAAAAACGATTTTCTAAATTGTTCTGGAAAGGCCAATTGGGTCGATTTATGGTTGTTGTTTTGTCTGCCTGCTCTTTTTGTTTTACGAAACTGACTATTAAATTTTGCGTGTTCGCCTCCCAAAAATATTATTCGATCCTTCCTCGAATCTGTTATCTCTTCCCATTATCTTGGATGTCTTCGACGGTTCGTCGCTGGGTTTTTCATTTTTGAAAAACATTTTTATAATATCTTTTAATGATGTCTGTAACGGTTTTGTAAGTCCAGAAACGATTAAGCAGTTAACCGAAAACCTTTAGGAACGATCATATTCTCGGTAGCTTTATAGCCTTTGGTAAAAAACCGAAGAAGAAAAAAAAAATGAACCCTAACGCTGTTATTAAATATTTAAAATATGCCTGAGGGTTGGGTAGGTGCCACTTGCACAGATTCAGAAAATATCCTTTCTCATTTAGAATACGCCAATGACTTAATGTCTGGAGGGTTTCGCCTTGGGAGCTTTCATCATCTATAAATCATGACGTCTCGATTTTTTTTCTTCTTCTCTTTTAAAGTTTCCCCCCGGGCTACATTTTTGCATTTTAAGCGCGGGGTAGAAAAATTCGTAAAATTAAGCATGTAAATAAATAGTTACTGGATGCAAAAGCATGGCATTAGTTGTGCGGGGTTTCCGTGTCGTCTTTAGCGAAAAATACATGGAATCCCATAATTTTTTGTTTCGGAGGTTTGGCAGGCGCCAACACACAAAATCTTTGATAGAGTGTGCCACCATTGGAATGTCGCCCTTGGCTAATCCGTCATTGGCTGGTACGAAAAATTTACTTGCAAAAAAAAAAACAAGTCTCCAACCAAATATCTTTTTAAGTGATCTGGATTGTATGGAAATAATTATTAAACGTTGATTAGATGACACCCGGATTAAAAAAAAATAAAGAGGCAGCAGACTGACATGTTGTGAATTGCGCTTCTTTATTTTTTATTTTTTATTTTTTTTTTTTTTTTTGTCTCTCTTTCTCTCTCTCTTGTGTTAACAAACAAGATAAAGGCTGAGGTTTGGAATCGAATCAGACAAATTTACATACTCCGGTTGTAATTTTCACACTTAAGGACCGGAATTACATTCGAGATGTGGATAAAATAGTCTTTTTGACTTGAGGCTTATCGGAGGTGTTCTTTTTTTTTCCCCCAGAGTCATTTTCAATTGGACTGCAATTTAAGTGTGGGTAGGGACATTAATTTACTCAGGAGAAAAGTGCACATCATTAATGTCACTGAATTGATTTCATTGATTTCATCTCGATTTTAATTATATAAAAACGTGCGTAAAATGCGATGATAATTTTTTGCTTGATATAAATCGGCATCGTTTTTATTTTTGTCATTTATTCATGACTACTGTTCAAAGGATTAATAGGTTATATTTTTTTTCTTTCTGAGTCTTAATTTTTGTTGTTGGAAAATCGACGACGCTTAGAGACAGGAAATAAAATAAAAGTCGTGATACTTCAACTAAAGGACAAGCATTTTTCTCGGCGACTATAAATTTTTACTTTAGAAAAGTTTTAAAAAACGAAACTTTTATTCTTCTGGAGTTAGAACTCTTATTAGGGGGATGCTTCAATGAACACCCGAAGAAATGGATGATTTGTCTAATACCAGATTTACGGGGCAAAAAATCAAATTTTAGGTGTGTGATTTATTTAAAGAACTCCTTTGACTTATTTTTATGCTTTTGGTACTATACAGTTTAAAATTTTGTGAATTTTTAACATAGACGGTCCACATACTCCGTATATGTCACTTTTTTCTGTTAATTTTGAAATATCATTTATGTTGATTTTAGATGTGGCTATGTCAATCTATGTTAACTTTGAAAATGAAAATATGTGGACCGTTTTTGGCACAAAGAATGTGTCAAAAACAGACGAAATTTTACACTGTGTAGTTTCTAACTTGTTCCAAATAAATATGAACCAGAAAACGGATTTAAAGTTTTCGACCGCATATTTTTTTGAAATTATTTTCCTGCCTCATGTACATTTCAGACAAGTTCAAACTTGCACAAAAAAATTCCAGGATACACCAAAAGAGTTCGTTTGATAATTTCGATTTTTTTTCACCGAAAATCGAGTAGAGTAGATTCCGCTTAATATCATGAAGTTGATGCGGCCCATTTTCATCACATAAAACCAAAATTAGAATATTTGGGCTTTGGTTTTTATTATAATCGGGAATTTTGGACAATTTGATTATAATACAGAAATTTTTCTGATTTTGTAAACTTCTATATATTTTTAATGTCTTCACTTGTTAATTTTTTGTAAATCTTACGACTAAAATCAATCATTTTTTATTTTTTGAAAGAGAAGAGGTTTAAAAGGAACCCAAATCACCCAAACAGAAGGGGACGTCGATGTGACCAAATTTCGACGTCTACATGAGGGCGAACCCCGACCTTGATACGACGTCTATTTTAAGACTTTTTCGACATTTCGACGCACTCTTGATTATTTTTCGATATAAAAAGCCCCCAAAATGTCGGACGTGGATTCGTCATCGAAAAAGTCTTAAAATCGACGTGGATTCGACGTAAATTCACGTCGATCTTTTGTTTGGGTATTTCATTGAGTACGTGTTTCCATAGTAGCTGGAAAAATAGGTTCCTAAAGCCTGGTTTTCTGTGGCCAAACAACGAATTTGGCGAAAATACCGAGCTAGCAATAAAATTCTGGTTTAGGTATATTGAAAGATTAATAAAAGAAAAATGTCCTTTTTTGGGGAAAAACGTGGTGTGTTGGAAATTTTTTGATTGCTTTAACCGACATCTCCATTTAACGTGATTATATTAAGCTTAGCTGGTATAATTGTTAGGGTGGATCGAAAAACGCGATATTTAGAAGTTGAAAATGCCACAGCGCGGAAAAGTTGCATTTTAGCTTCCCTATTATCCCTAATTTTTTTCAGATTTTTCGGAGGCCAATTTCGGCTGCCCCCAGAGGCCTAAAGTTTTTCAAAGTCTCATAAGGGCCGAAAAAATTGAGGCCATATCTTGGTGCGAAATAGTTCATTTTCTATCGAAAATTTTTCTGAAATTTCAAAAATGAAGACGGTTTTACAGAAATTGAAGCCATTTTTTATTTATGAGCAAAAAACGGATGTTATTGAACTCCCTACACTTCTTTCGGCTCATCTATAAAAAATGGCTCCTATTACTGTAAAATTGACTTTATTTTTGAAATGAACGGAAAATTTCCGATGGAAAATGCACTTTTTTGCACCGAAATTCGGCCTTAATTTTTTCGGCCCTTATGAGACTTCGAAAAAATTTTAGGTCTTTGGGGGCTTCCAAAAAATCTGAAAAAAATTGCGGTTAATATGGAGGCTGAAATGCAACTTTTTTGCACTGTGGCATTTTCAAATTTAAAAATTCGTGTTTTTCGATCCACCCTAATAATTATAATGAGAATTATAGGGAAAGATCCTTTCCAAAGACTTTTTATAATAATATCCGACTTTTTATAATCGATAATTTTAAGACTTTTGATAATAAATAATATAAGCGACATTATAATAATCGGACGGAATCTACTGTGTAAGACAAAAAAATCCGTTCCTTCCGGTGTTCACTGAAACTTCCTATTGGGCATTGATGGAACAGAATTAAAAATATGAAAATCTGTAGGGAGTTGACTTCCAAAATGTTTTGGCTATTGAAGGGTTCCAAAGTGGTAGTAAAATTGTTGGGGACAGAAGAGCTTGTTTGAGAATTTTATTGATGAGCTCACCCCAGGCACGGACTGGAAACTTTCGAGGGAGAAAGCTAAAACATTTTTAGAGAGCGCCTGCTGTCTAGCAGGGCCCCCCTTCCTTCGCATTAATTTTTTTTAGGATGTGCACCAAAAAATGAATTCGAAATATAGGTCATTTTTAGGTCTTTTCGGTTCCATTTATTAGGAAGGTCCGAAAATCATTCGATGTGGAAAAATTGAAAAGAGGATCCAGAAGGATAAAAAATTATTTTAGTTCAACTCAGTTGGATTTTTTACCATCCCGAAAGTCTAGAAGGGAAAGAAAGCATCTTATTTTTCTAAAAAATCTATGGGCTTGTAAGCTGAAATTAATTTCTTATTGTTTTTTTGGGATTTTCTAAGAATTAAGTTTTTTAATTAATTAATATCGAGGAAAAATTTGTGAAAAATTCAACGTAAATCTAAAAATTTAACCCATTTTGATAGTAAATAACTTTTTTTTTTTTCCTTTCATTACCAGAGGTTCAAATGACAAAAATTCTTGAATTTAAAAAAAAACCAATTTATAGGAATATTTTTACTATTTTGCTTATTTTTTTAAACATATTTTAATTTTTTGGTTTTGTAACTGTGAAGGCGCCATTTTTTCATTTCAAAAAGACGCACCGAGAAAATCCCGACAGTTCGGGGCGCCAATCCGTCTCTGGCTCACCTTTATTGGTCCCAGTGTACACACGAGAATGGGACCATTTAGTAAAGAACTTAAAAAATTTTAATTGGATAAATCTGAAATACTAAACTGTAATGCTTTCGGAATTTATATAAACAGTCATCAGAAAAGCAGATATGTAACCGCTTTGATTTATACCCTGGCATCTCTTGGAAGAAGCTCCGTTTAGGTTTCGTCACCACATAAATTTATAATAATACGATTAATATAAATAAACGCTTTGGGATAAAATCTTTTCCGATTCTAAATACATACTCTTAGTTTCGTTTAATATCTCACCAAAAAATTTATAATTTTACCCCATGGTGTGCTGGGGGAACCATCCGATCGAAGATTTCTGCCCTTGAGTGATAAGTCATAGGCGTGTAAGCTAATTCGTTGCAGGAAACGCGGATCGAAACGTATGACCATGAAGTGAAATATCGATTTTGATTGGTCTATCTTAGGCTTAAGAAATTACGAAAAAAAACAAGCACTGGTAGCACTACCTAATATGGACAAAATATGACGAGAACTCGGTTTATATAAATAAGGGATTTAAGAGGAAATAAAAAAGATGTCGATTAAATTTTTTTAAATTCTCATGTGCAAGAGAACCCGAAAATGTACCAAATTTATTTTTTTTCCACCCGGAGAAAAAAAAATAAAACCCCATAAAAATTTGGACGCAGACAAATATTCCCCGTAAGAAATTCACCCACTGCGTAACAGTGGTTAGTTATAACGTATTTGGTTCTTTTTTGAAGAGTACACAGGCATAATCGGCGGGAGCTCCTATGTTTGGTAATTATCGAGATTTATATACCTCTCTAGTGAAAGCATTTATACCTTTAATTTTTTTAAGGATTTTTTTTTTTTTTTTTCATAAAAAAAAAAACTATGATTAAAGATAAAGATGATTTTTTTTTAAAAAAAGGCGAGTCTTTTACTCGAGTATAAATTATCTTATCCTCCAAATTTAATCCTCAAGGGTTCGGAGGTTCGCTGTGGCCATTTCTAAGTGCCTGGCCCGCGGCGGATCATCTCTGTTATTCTTGGCACAGTAGTTAAATCTCAGTTAACCGACACACGACTCCACCCACCACTCCTTTATTCTTCGGACGATTCAGTCTTTATTTTTCGCGGATTTAAAAAAATCAAGAAATATAAATTTTAAAAAAAATTTTAAAAATCACCTCCACATGTTTTGAGATAAAAACGACCGTTAGATTCTGTAAGGCGTTTTCCTGTTACAACTTAATGGATCTGATTGTTTCCCCGATTGCTTACCGAGATATCTCCAATTAGTCTTTCAATCCAGTTATCACTCCCAAAGGTTTTTTTTTTTGGGGGGTTGCCTTGGAAGTGCATGACGTTAAGGTCGTTTTCTTCCTGTTTACCGATGATGTTATCTTCTTTGCGGTCAAGCCCTTCTTTTAATCCGCATCTTTATCAAGTAGTCTTCGACGGTATGTATCATTATCCTATGCTAGACCTATACTTTGGCTTTTTGTCCATATTTAAGTATGTGTTCGATATTTTTTTTTCTTCGTGTACTTTTTTTTTTTTTTTTTTTTAATATCTCAAACATAATCTTAACATGGAAATCTATCGCGATGGATGCGTACTATAAGTAAATAGGCCGTGTATTTCACGTAAGGACTTTGTAAAAGCGGTATAAATGAATGGAAGCGAGGACCGAATAAATTGTACGTCGGATGAACTTCTTCATTGCTACCGCGCTTAATGATCTTATTTTATCTTTTTGGAGTAATTTATTTTGAATTTTTTTGTCTCATTAAAATTAGGTAACATATGGGCCCAGCTAAAGGACCACACGAAAAATAAGTTGTAATAATAATGATTTGGATAAAAAAAAAAAAAAAAAAAAAAAAAAAAAACTTTCGAGAAAAAAAAATAAGTAAACCTTGTCTGTTAGTTAATTCTAAACGATTTGTTCAAACTTCTTTTGGTTCGCGCCGAATGTGCTTGTTGTTAATTTCTTCATCAAATAATTGATTGTTCACCGTCAATAGAAGCGTTTAAACCAGTCCGATTCGATTTATTAAAAATTTACATTTGCTGGCTTTTTTTTTTTTTTTTTTTTTTTTTTTTTTTTTTTTTTTGGAAAATTAACATTTTGGATTAAAGCAAGCTCATTTTTTTTCTCGCCGACTAATTTAGATCTTTTCTGTCTGTCCATTAAATTTCTCGCATTGCTACTTTTACGTCTTTTTGGTATCCGGTTTATGTTCGGACATTTTGAAATGTAAAAGATATTTCAATTTGTTTCGGTTCCCTGCCAGGTGAGCATAAATATCTGGGAATGTTTTATGGGTTAGAAGTGTTGAATAATAAAAGGACATGTTTGATTTTGAATACTAATAAAAGAGAACCTCTTTAAAAAAAATAGGGGGGGACCATTGATTGAATGCGAGTGTTGCATGTAAATCTATTGAGATGTCTGACGACATTTTGGTTTTTTGTATTTCTGATTTAAAAAAAAAAAAAAAAAAATTGTAAAATTTAGAATGGAGTCATTTGCTGAATGAAAGGACAAAGTTATCCGATACCGTCAAAATATCATGTTTTTTCTGTAGATATACATTTTCCTAGTCTTGGTGGAAGTTTGCAAAATCATTAATTTTTTGATCCATAAACTCTGATTAGAGACCCTTAATTAGAAAAAACCCAACAGGAAAAATGGGCGCGAAATTTTAGAGGCATATGATCTGGCGCATTAGTTTTGCAAAAGACAGTTGAATAAAACGTGCTTTCAGAAAACAATTAAAAACGTAAGCAGACAGAAGAAAAAATTAATGCGCATGGTCATGTGCCTCCAAAATTTCGGGCTCATTCTTTCTGTCGGGTCTCTTCCAATTAAGGGCCTCTAACTCTGATTAATTTAACGTATTCGTTAATTAATCCGTTTGTAATAACCCGAATGAAAAAAATAGCCTAGAAATATATTTTTCCGTTGGAGAAAAAAAGGTATAAATTTGGCCGAACTAATCGCCTAAAGTAACCACAATGGCTAAATTTGGCCCAATTTTTCCTTTTTTTCTCCAACGGAAAAATATATTTCTATGCTATTTTTTTTTGCGAACTTTCACGTGGTGATAGAGAAATTTTGGTCCAGCCGGGTCTTATCAGTGAAAAAAATGTTTTGTAGTTTTTATGATTTTGGCCATTAAATTTGGCCACTTTCGCCCTTCGGGTTCTCATTTTTTGGGCCGATTTTTTGCCTACTTTCACATGGTAAAGGCCAAATTTGGGTCCAGCGGAGTCCTCGTGGTGAAACTAATTTTTTTGAAATTTTGGCCATTTTTATGGCCACTTTGGCCTTTGGGAAAAAAACAAAAAAATACGTATCTAGACCAGTTTTTTGGTTACTCTCACGTTGTGATAGCGAAATTCGAGGACAGCGTCATCTTCGCAACAAAAAAAAAAAAAATTATTAACTTTTGGCCACTTTCTTGTTGAAAGAAAAATTTAAAAACACAAGCACTTAAGCGAATTGTTGACGTACTTTTTGCCTGTCATAGCGAAATTCTAGTCCTGCGACGCTAAGATGAAGGAGATAATTTTTTTTCTCTTTAAACGGCCATTTTGGCCACTGGGTCATTTTTAAAAAAAATAACAATTATGCCCTTTGATAGGCCTAGCCCTTTGAAAGAGCTTTTTTTTTTTTCGTTTTTTAGATTCTTGAATCGGACAACCCATTCTCTGCCAAAAAAATAAAAACTGAATTAGCCCTTCCATCCCCCGCCTCAAAAACGGCTTTCATTTCGACCCTAATATTTGGCCTAATTTACTTTCTCACTAGGTCCTATCGATAGGTGAAAGTCCGAAAAAAGTTTAGTTTTGGTGGCACAAACCTCGTGGTAACCCCTTTAAAGAAAATTATTTTGATAGAATCCGTAATTAAATTATTTTTAATTTTTGATGGCCGACAGCTTCCACGAACTCCGTAAGATTAATTGGGACCTCCTCTCTCCGCTTAGCAAGCAGTTGTAAGCATTTTATCTAACCCCGTCTTGTTTATGCCTTCTTGCTTATGCTTACGTATAATAGTCACTAGTTGGTACTTTCAAAAGACGTAAGTAAGTTAAGTGGCTGAAAACCAAGCGGAATGTTTATTTTTATTTATTTATTTATTTATTTTCTTTTTTTAATGGCAGTTTGGTGAGTTTTTAGTTTGATTTTGAGCCGCCTTTTTTTTATCTACTCGTTTCGATCCATTTTAAAGAAATTGCATGAAATATAACGGCCGAGATTGAATTTATGGTCAATTTGATGGCATCCAATATTGGCCAATATCGTAAATTTTAACAAGACTGGGTCAGCAATGAATCAAAATCGATTTTCCAGGTCTTATTTTAACTATTTAAATTCTTACCAGTACTGCAAGCTGATGTGTCTCCACCCAACTTATAGACGAAGGTTTCAAACAGGTGGACTTGACCAAAAATGTTTAATTGCTAGTGAAAGTGGACAATCATTTGCAGTCAAAAAAGGATCATTTTTAACAGTCATAGCTTTGGGACAGGAAATGGAGGATAGATATGTAATCGAAACAGTTTGACGATCCTTGCTTTATATAGAAAGTCACAGCGACCAAACGGCTAATATTTTATATAAAACGTATTTTTTTTCTTCATTTTTTGATCGGAGCAACTTTATTTTTTATGAGAGACAAGCAAATAGTTTTCCTTCTAGTTCACAATAATCGCCTTATCCGTTTGAAACATAATAACCTCCCATAAATTGGCATCTCCCGTTTTAAACCAAGGGAAAACATTTTTTTAAAATGAAACTGGATCTGTCATAGACTGCACAAGACGTTAGTTGACAACGTGATGTAATTGTACCATCATATAATTCGGCTGGAATTGAAAAAAAAAAAAAAAATTGTTGCACTGATTCTTGGCGGGTGGCGAAATAAAACAAGAAAACAATTTTTTTTTTTTTTTTTTTTTTTTTGCTTGCCACCCTAAATTTTGCAAGAAGTCCTCGGATGAAAAATAGCTGAAAGAATTACTTTGAGATTCGCCGCATTTAACCTTTTCATCCTTTTACTTAAATATTTAAACCGACTTTTTTTTTTTTTTTTTGAAAACTTCTCCGCCCAAGTCACGTTAATTAATTAAAAAAAAATTATTAAAAATGACAAATTTGGAATTCCACGGCGTTTCAGAATAATTGTCAGCCTCTTTATGATCACATGTGGTCTCTTTGAGACATGTCTAGCTCTCGGGCATTATAAAACGTAGGTAGAATAATTTGGTGGTTAATTTTAATTTCACCCACTACTGTAGGAGTCGTATAAATCATTTTGTAGTTTTTATATGGACAGGAAAGATTAGATCCGTAGGGTTTCTTAATAATTACCCTCGGGTTTGAATATAAAGTATAAAAAGAAAAAAAAAAATGATTCTACACCCACAACATGGGAAATTAACGTGAACAACTTGGAGGCACATTCCGATGGTTATCTATCTGTATCAGAATCTTGTATTAGTTCTGACATACCCACACGACCACACTCTTCCATTTACTGACGTATTATAAACCCTGACAAAATATCTCTGTATTCCTCGATAGATAATCATTTTTGAAGATGATAGATTTTTTTTTCTTTGTTGAATTTAATTTAATTTAAGAAAGCGAATGCCTTGATTGCAAATTTTCTTACTAAGGCCGCAATGTGGCGATAAAACATGTTTCACGATGAAACATGTTGCAACTTGTTGGCACCATTTTTTTAAGTTACAACGTGTTGGCAACATGTTTCTAACGCTGCAACAATGTTACTGCAACATGTTCCATCGTGAAATTGCGGCCTAAAGGCATTAGTTTGTTTTCATCGCCGGGCGGTGGAGACATTTTAACGATAAAAAAATATTTTTAAAACAAAAAAATTTTAAATCCGGTATTTTATACATGAAAACGGAGTCTAACCGCACCGAAACCGTGTCAAAATTTTTTGTTATGTTCAGAGATGCAGATACATGATTTTAAATGCATGAACAAGACTTAATTGTTCTTTATATTTCGTAATTTTTAATTGTTTTCGCAATAAAAAGAAATGTTTCTTTCCGAGAGACTAGTACAGCGCTCTAGCGGTGAAATTGGAAACTATTTCAACAACAAAAGATGGCTAAAAAATGGCTTATTTTTTATACCGAAAACATTTCAAAAAATTATCAAATTTAAAAACCATAAAGCCTTTTGCTCTGTCTCCGTTAAACAATTAATTGGAAGGTGCAATTAATTGTACCACCGGAAATGCTGTGTATTTTTGGACTTTTTTCTTCTGCTACAACTTTTTTTTTTTTTCGTTTACATTATTTTTAGTGTTCGAAAAAGTCAGGCTTTACCAATACTATATAATATTTTTCAGAAAACATCCGACAATAGACAAGAGACATAATTGCTAATTATTAGGGATGCACGACGAGACGAGAATGGGGTCATGTACATATTACGTAAGCATTTTTTTTTCCATTTTCAACCCCCTCCCCCCGTTGTAAGCATGAGTAAGATTTTGGCAACCCCCCCCCCTCCATATTACGTAAGTTTTTTTTTTTTTTAATGGAACCAACGGCATTCTACTCCGGTAATTTTCCCCATAATTCATGGAACTGAAATAAACCAATATAAACATCTATATTGAGAAAAATTAAAGAGAAGGTTACCTTTATTTAGAGGGTGGCAAAATAATGTAATATTAGCTCGCCGCAACATTTACAATATTTAAAAAAACATGAAATTAATTAATTAATTATTTATTTTATTTTCAAAAATTCCTGGTCAGAGTAGAATAAAGCTTATGTAAGAACGTGTGAAACCCCCCTCCCCTTTGTAAGGTGTCGTAAGCATTTACGAGCCCCCTCCCCCCCCTTAACATGCTTACGTAATATGTACATGACCCCAATCTCGTGAGAGAATGAGACGAGACATTTTTCGAGAAATGGCAAAAATTTGGTTTTAAACTGGTCAAGATGCAAGGTTTTAAAACAATGAACGAGAAATCCCGCTCTCATGAGATTTCTCGTGCGAGAAATAATACTAGAAATTTGAATTTTGAACTTTTTGGCGCAAAACTTGTCGGGAAACAAAATTTTAGGCCAATTTCTCGGACACTTCTCGAAAGTCTCATCGTGCATCCCTCTCAGTTATGGTGTATAATGAAAGTTCAAAGTTTTCTGGTCATCAAATGGCAAGTTTTACTGAAGGAATTTTCTTAGAAATTAAGAAAAAAAAATTATAAAGCCGTAAAATTGTTTTGTCTCGTGACTTCATTCCAAAACGTTTCTCATTGGTCTGACGTCATCGTTCACTTTTAAGAGCGCGGCTATTTAAGAAACGAAACCACGAGTCCACCTGGTCATCATCAAAGATTAACACGGATTTGTTCGTACGACAACTCTTCTTGCTCCGATGAGCATGCCGCCGATAACTTACCTAAGAACATACCTAAATAGTGAACTGTGACGTCACGGTCGCCAATTCAAACAGCCAAAATTTTTATTCTTTTTTATTCGGTAATTAAACATCGCATGACAGCAAAAATCACATTTACTATTTTTATATGCTTGCTTTATTTAAAAAATAAGCTCAGTACAAAATGTGTCTCTTGTCTATTAGAACGTTCAGAAACGTTCGCCATATTGCTGGAGACAATATATTTTTAGGCTGGTTTTGCGCAAAGCCCCTAAGAACCGACAACCTAAGAAACCGAAAGTCCGTAAATTTAAGAATTTTTGACTGCTTAAGTTGTCCGTTTTTAGGGACTTTGAGAAAAACCAGCCTAGAAAATATCTGGTCTCCAACAATATGGTGGACGTTCTAATTGTAGGACACTCCCGTTTATAGCATTGGTATAGTCTGGAAAAAATTTAACTAAAACAATAAAGCAAAGTGGTAGCAGGAGAAAAAAGTTCGGAAATATACAGCATTTCCAGTGGTACAATTAATTGTCCCAAGAAAAAGTGTGTTATGAAATTGAGTTATTAAAAACTTAAACTTCGTTAATAAAATTTTATAACCCGCCAAAAAAGACATCTATTTATAATTCGTTACAAAATTTTATAACAAAAATTATTTCTAGTTTTTTTCTAAGTTTTTTTATTTTTTTCTAACGCTTCCCGAATTTTTCTATTTCAGTTTTTCTTTGTTTTTGAGCCTTGTTTTTGAGCCTCAATTACAAATTAAAAATACAAGAAATAAACCGAAAATTCGGAAAAATCTGGAAAATATTATAAGTCAAAATAATTTAATAAAGAACCATATTGCCGCTTTTAAAAATCAGTTGAAAAGTAGTGTAGTGGATAAAGGCGGCTGGTAAGTCGATCACAAGGCTCGGGCGGGATGTATTCCAAAAAAATTGTAATTTGTTTTTTCCTTTTTTTTTTCTCATGAAAAATGTTTAAAAAAGAGTCTATAAAGTCCCCATAAGCTAAATATAATGCAATCCAAGCATAAAATTAATATATTGCTCAGTTAAAAATTTAAATTATAAAAATTTATAAATAGTTATAAAATTTTATAATCGGCCAAAACGTTATAGAGTTATAAAATTTTATAACGCTTTTTTTCTTGGGGTACCATTCGATTTATTGGCCAATGGAGACAGGACATTTTTCATGCATTTTAAATATTGAATCTTTGTCTCTGAAACATAACAAAACCTTTTGGCACGGTTTCGGTGCGGTCCGATCTCATTTTCATTTGTAAAAAACTAATTTCTTAATTACAAAATTAATTATATATACTTTTTTTGATATAATTTTCCACCGCCCTATAATTCGATATAATTTTCCACCGTCTAACCGGCCGGTGGTGTAAACGAACTAATACCTTAAGAAAAATAAAGTAAGAAATGAGGTACAGATAAGATAAAAAAAATGAATTGCAACGAAACAATCGAGTGCAATAACTCGAAGGATCCCGCGAAAACAAACAAAAGGGGAAAAAAATGTAGCCGGATCGTCTATTGCAGATGAGCCTTATAAGGACAAGCCTCGGGGTATCACTCAGAGATTCGGTTAAGACAGTTCAATGAATTTTTTTGTTTTCCTTGACATGAATTATGTGGATACCCCGAGATTATATCAACGCCTACTAGTCTAGGCCCCTTTTTGCTTCGGTTTTAATAATCTTTGTCAGATTTGTTTTTTTACCTGTTACGCTAGGGAGATGATGATAAGAACTTCTCCGGTCTAAAAAGGTATTAAGATTTCGGGAAGACCGAAAAAGCAGGGGAAGGGAAAAGGAAGTTTATTGATCCCATATAATGAGATGATGGGTGGAGCGAATGACTGAATTACCAGCAAGCTTGGCTGTAACTTTTCAAGTGTAATGACACGACATTCATCAGATTACTAACATGAGTCCCTATAATTACGATCAACACCGGCCTACAAATTGATACATTGGGGGAAAAAGGTGATTGCGCTGCCAAATAGTAGAGAGTAACACTTGCAACCATGTTAATTATTTCGATAAACAAAAGATTTGCATAATCAGATATCATCACGTATAATTACAGCTTTGAGAATACAATCAAATTAACTAATAAGACTGGTTTCGGTGAAAGATTTTGAATAATGACCACATGCTACTCGTTTTTTTTTCGTATTGTTGGTACCGCTCAGAGAGTATTGCTTTTCCTTAAATAAATATTTTTTTTTAAAAAAAACGTAAACTTTACATATCGATATTGCATATTATGCATTCATCATGCCTGATTTAGCCTGGAGCTGTTAAATGCACCAAGCTTTCCTCAAGAGTAGCTCATGAATGGGTAGTAATCGAATCTGCCATATTCACGCGCCAGTGAACGACCCATCACTATATCTTCCTACTTTTATTGCCTGATGCATTTTTCTCCCAAGCTTGAATGACCCCTATGCTTATTCTGACTTTTTATGGTTTCCTTCTCGATCAAATTTAATTGGGAGATTTCGCGTAGCAATCATTCTTGATTTTTTTTTGTTTTGAAGTGAAATCTCTTATGACCGGGCCTTGAGTGTGCCCGTAACGCGATAAAATTAAGAAAAAAATTTTAATGTTAATTTAAATAAAATTTTTAATTTCATAAAAAGCAAATATTCTTATTGAGTTTAAAAGCCACTGTAAAGGAAAAATTTCAAAAACAATAAAATTAAGAAAATCATTTTCATATTTCGCTGGGCCAGTGTTACAAGGTTGTATCTGCTGTGTTCAGCTTGACACTGGTTCCTTATGTTGCACGGGAAACTAGTGTCAACCTGAACAGTGCAGATGATACAACCTTGTAATACTGGCCCAGCGATTTCAAAATAAAAAATTTAAAAAATTTAAATTTCATTTCAAGAAAATTTCATAAAAAACTCACATAAAAATTAGTTTTTAAAAAAAGTCTGGGTCAAGTCCCCGAAACATTATTTCGGGGATTTGATTTTTGAGGATTTGAATTTCAGGTATTTGATTTTCGCATTTCAATATTAATTTAATTTTTAATGGCTTTTATTGCACTTGACCAGCGATATATATATATCAACAATGTCCACAAAATATAAGAAAACGTTGAAACCTATTCCTTTACGTTAACTTCCCCTTTCAACTAACGATAAAAAAAAAAGAAGTTTAAAAAGAATCCAAGCTCCATCCCATTATAGTAACTTCCGCGTTCAACTAACGATAATAACTGTTGAAAAAGCAGTCATGCGCAGTTTCATCATTTTCGTCATTTCTTTTATTGTTATCAGCGTTGACTTTTTTTTTTTTTTTGATTGATTTTTTTTTACTGTATGTAAAATAAAAGCCATTTTAAAAATTTTTAATTTTTATACGTTTACTTATTAAATAAATAAAATAATTTTTCTTTTTGGGTTCGAAACCCCGAAATTTTTCGGGGATTTGATTTTCTGATTTGAGTAAAAAAAATAACAACAAATAAACGAAACTGTCTTAAACGATGCCGAGAAAATCACATGATTTATCACAGCGAAGCGTGGCGATGATTTTATTTCATTAAATTTCATCTGATGACATTAAAATGAAAATGATTCATTGCAAATCCAGAAATCAAATCCCCGAAAAATTTCGGAGTTTTGAACCCAAAAAGTATAATTATTTTAATGATTTAAACATTCAATTAATATTTGAAATGCGATTTCAAATCTCCGAAAAATTATTTCGGGGATTTGACCTGGCCTCTTTTGAAGGAAATTTCATGAGAATCTAGATTCCATTTAAAGAAACGGGATAAAATGGGGCCAGGTCAAATCTCCGAAAAACAAATCCCGAAATAATTTTTCGGGGATTTGATTTTTGGGGATCTGATATCCGCATTTCAAATATTAATTTAATTTTTAAATAATTAAAATAATTCTTTTTTTTTTCGGGTTCCCCGAAATTTTTTGGGGATTTGATTTTCGCATATCAAATATTAATTTAAATGGAAATGGAAAAATATGGATTTTAAATGGAAATAATCTAAAAATCTAAAAATCAATTCTATTCAAAATTTTGTCTTTTATTTTAATTAAATTTAATTAAATTATATTAAATAAATAAATATAATTATATTAAATTAATTAAATTTATTAAATTAATTAAATTATATATTATTTTGTCTTTTATTTTAATTAATTTAATTAAATTACTTTATTTTAATTTAAATAATCGATCCAAAGTGAAGTTTCACTTCGGTGCTAACGCTATATATCACAGAGCGTGTTAACTTTTTTTTCATCTCATTTTTCCCCATCTTCTTTTTCAGATTCGGTGTTTTTTTGCTTTTTTGCTGGAGATTTAATCGATTACATTCAGAACCGAAAATCGACCGCAAATATTTCGGAACATCCACTTCGCTGGACCATGGAGAAGTCACGGAAGTATATTCCGGAATTGAAATAGTTTGTGTGCAGAAGGGTCATGTAAGTATAACCACAAATCTAATTTATATCTTTTTTTTATCTTTTTTGTTTTACAATCTTACGAAGGAAAATTTTAAGCGCAACTTTACGTTAAAATTTATTGAACCAGGGTCCTGTTTATTAAGACATAAAAACCCTCACAAAAACGTTTTTCAAATTTCAGAATTAAATTTAAAATCTTTTTTTTTTTTTTTTTTTTTTTTTTTAGTAGACAGTTCTAATTAGTAGATTAAATTATTACAATAACAATGTAAAAATTATGGTTTTTTGCTTCTGTTTCTTTTTTTTTTCCTTTAATTTTTTTGAATGGGATTTTAAACGGGTTTGCATTTCAAAAAAGAAGTCGAAAAAAAAAGCGATTAGATGGATGTATAATTGTGTCCTTGTTTTCAAATCTGCCCGCAGGAGAAATTTTTGTACTAATTAGTGGTAAATACGAAATAAGTAATAATAAGATGAGTGAACAGGTGCCAAAGGCGTAGGAATGTGGCCGATAGGCTTCGAAAAAAGTATGATGACCAGGTGTTTCGCAGAGAAATTATGGCGTTTAGACCGCCGTTTTTTCTGTTAGTTAGAGGTAATCTATAAGGATTATAGATGAAGAGTCTGAAATAGTAGAAATGGTTTAATTATTGAACTTTTTTCATTTATATTAATTCGTAAAATTTACATTTAAATTATCGTTATATTCAAAAAGAACCGATTTTTTTTTGCAGGACGAGGATTTTTACGGAGAAAAAAAAAATCCGCTGTGGGCTGCCGTCTTCCGGGAATAGCTTCATATTGGTTAAATACGATTCTTAAAATGAGGAAGGCATAAGTGATTTATTTTTTTAAGGTAAGAAAACTTTAATGTACTGTTAGTGTTAAGTTAATACCGGTAATGACTTTTTGGTGTAGTGGTGGGTAACGATTTTTGAAACTGACGGAATATGGTCTGATTTTAAAAATTCTATTGTGGGAAAAAACTCTGAAGCAGTACTTTCAGTACTGGCAAACCAAATCGAACCAAAAAAAACCAAACCGAATATGATTTTAGTTTAAAAAAAAACCGAATCGAACCGAACCTATCAGGGGTCCGAAGCCGGTGCCGGCGGCGATGGCAGCCGCGGCCAAATAAAAACTCAAGTTAGTACCGAAGCAGGTTTTTTTCAAGTAAAAAAAAAAAAAAAAAAAGTTGACAAAATTGATGGTGGTGCTGGCACTGATGCTGGAATCGGCTCCGGCACCAGCACCAGGGGCAAAATTTTTGCTATTCCGGCTCCAGCTCCAGCTCCAGCACTTTGGATATTTCGGTTGACTCCAACCAATTTTTATCTTCCTCGGACCCTAATTTAGAAACTTTTACCTTAAAAACCAAACCGAGACCTGAACTCATTAAAAATTGATATCGAACCGAACGGAACCGAATTCAGTCCGACAAAAAAGCCCGAACCGTTTGGAAAAAAAACCAAACCAAAACCAGTTTTTTTTTTTTTTTTTTTGTTTGTTTGTTTGTTTCAAAAAAATCCGAAAAGAACCGAACGGAACCAAACCTGATTTTTCCAAGAAATGGAATAAAAAAGAATCCGATTTTTAAAAAATCATTAAAAACCAGGGTTTTTTCAAAGAACCTTGCGGAGCGGAGCCTGGTATTTTTTATTTGAAAAAAACCTGAGTTTTTCTACTAAACGTTAAACCGGACCAAAGCTAAACATTTTTTTTTTAATATAAACGGACCGGAACATCAACCGAACCTGATTTCGGTTTTTGACTTTAAAAACCGAACCGAACCAGAAACCTGTCCTGTAAGGAAATGGTACAAAAAACCGAACCGAAATTTTGAAAAAGACCGAAACCGGACCCAACCGAAGTTTATAGGCAAATGCGAAACCGGAACCGAATCGAACCGTATTTTTTTGAGATGGGTTTGCTCGGACTGCTTGGAGTCATTTAAATAAAATGAATGAAATAAGATGACCCAATGAAAGCCGAAAAGTTATTTTTCATTTCACTTGAGTAATAAAGCTTGGGAGCATACTGTGCTTTCACTATTTCTGAGGAAATGTACTGATTTTGAGAATCGGCGTGCTCGTCCGCAAAAATCTGCAAATGATTCGTCCTCATTTGTAAATAGCGTAAGCCTACGCTAAAAGGAAAATCAAATCCGAGGCTTTTTTTTGTATGAAGTGTTCCATCCGTTTATGAAAAGAAATAAAGGCTCTTGAGTTACCTTTTTTATCTTTTCTCAGGAAAATCATTAGCAACTAGATATTGCTAAACTTCGATGCATAATAAAAAATGATACTTATAAGAAAAAGTCTTGATCAATAATAAAAAATGCAAACCTGACTTTCGGTCCATATTTTACACGTAGGCGTTTAAATGCACACACACACACAAAAAAAAAATCTAATGATCTTAATTACCCAGATTTAAGTAATTAATTAATTTTTTTTTAAATAGGAGGTTAGAGTTAATTAAGTCATGTCAACAAACTCATTAGGCCTAAGTTATTCAATTGATTTTTTTTAATAGCCTTAAAATCGATTAGGCTTTTGTTTGTATTGTCCGCAAATTATCGACGGCATTATAAGAAAAAAAAAAATTAATGCAGTTCTCTTTCATCGTGGTATTCCGTCAAAACATTAAACCAGTAAACGATTTGTTTGAATGTTGTCAAGTCCGTTACGCTTAAACGTTATCATTACTGCTTTTTTTTTTCTTTTTTGATCGACAAGGGTGTTGAAGTACGCTACCGAGGAATAATTACGTTTTTATTCGACTATTTTTCTTTGGAAAAATGTAAAGGCGTAGATTTTGCAAAAAAAAAAAAAAAAAAAAAAAAAAAGTTCGAAAATTACAAGCTTTCAATGAAAGGTCTGTAATTTAAAGTCGATGATTGTAAAAAATGACCAATCGTCCCACAAGTGTACCAGTTGGATCGGTAATAGATATTAAAAAAAATTGAATGAATTAATATAATTTATAGTCCATAGGGTGGGGGACATTAAATTTTATATTTACCTTATGCCGGATTGTGGGTGCCATTATTTTGTCTTATTTTTTTTCCTCTGTTTTGGTTAATTAATCTGTTGGAAGTAGTATGAAGTATATTATCGGCAAATTGTGGCCGTTTTTTTTTCTTCTTTTTTTCGCTCAAGGTGATTTAGGATGGGCACCTCGACTTCCTACTCACTCATTTTTTGTGATGTAAATCATTTTTTTTTATTATTAATTTATGTTCATATCTCCACCGTTTAATAAAAGCTAACGAATTAAAATGTCTAACATGTCAATAACTCGAGCATATTCGCTAAACATCAAAACATTCACGGGGTGTGGCATAATTTAAGTGAAAAATAGGAGATAATTGATGCAGTTGCCACTGATGTATAACCTTGTTTATTTAATCTATGAAAAGAACCTTAAAATCGGGTTAAGTTCGTCGATTGAAAAAAAAAAAAATATATATATATATATTACCCGAAACATCGGAAACTTATTTTTTTTACGTAAAAATTACGAGACTCGAAAATGATAAAGAAAGGACGGATAAACAATAGCGTGTTAGCCTTTGAACTAATTGCATCGTGATGTCTGCGTTAATTTAGAGAATACAGATATAACCTGAACTGGTCTATCAATTTAGTTAAAACCGTCTTAAATAACACAATCTTACAACTTTTGCTTTCTCGAGGGCGCCTCATTAAATTAAAACCTTAAAAGCTGCGGTGGTTTGGGTCTTAATTTATTTTCTTTAATCTTATTTGAAGAAATAAAAAATTTGTAGGGTTTGAAAAACAATATCTGCGAAGTTCGTCGGCGGTTTTTAAGTGATGCGTGGTTACGGGTATCGGTGATTTCGGGCTGAAAAATAATAATCCGAATTCGAGGAAAATTAACATGTTATGAAGTCGAAAGAATTGATTGAAGCTTAAATTATTTTTTCCAGGCGATAAGATTTCTCTGGTGAAACCAAAAGACGGAGCTTCAAGGAAAAGGGTGAGTTAATTTTTCTCGAATATCCTTTCACTTCCCTAGACCTATTCGGCTGCAATTTCACGATGAAACATGTCGCTAAACATTTTGCAACATTAGAAAAATGTTGCCAACATTTCGCAGCATAGAAACATGTTGGCTACATTCTTATTTTTCATTCTCCAATGTTGAGCAACATGTTTCTAAGCTACAACATATTGAACAACATTTTGGCAACATGTTTTCAATGCTGCAACATTTTGGCAACATGTTTTCAATGCTGCAACATGTTGAGTAACATGTTACCGAAACATGTTACTGCAACATTTTTCATCGTGAAATTGCAATGAATAAATTATCGAATAATATTGAATAAATTATCGCACCTGCATCGCGAAATCATTCCCGATTCGAAGCAAAATCTGCCAAGATTTTATTTTGGAGGATTTCCCCATTATACATTATTTTAATTACGTATTCATATAACGTGATTCGACACTGATTTTTAATTTTAAAAACTGTTAACTTCTCCTAGAGAATATCGAGATAAAATCAAAGTTCATTAAAAATAGAAGTATAATCCATCGTTGTTTTGCAGCTCCTGAATTTGAAATGTCGGGATCAAAAGACAGGAATAGCAACTGGTTTCCGCCTTGTATGCTTGCAGGTCTATTCTTCTATACAAAAGGAAGTCGTATCAATCATTTTTTTCATGTCAGTTCCCTTCTTTTTTTATTTCGCTTTAAATTAATTAATTTTCGGTCAGAAGATTGTAACACTGCCTCTTAAAAAAAAAAAAAAAGAAAAAAAGAATGTAAAAAATTTTTTCTCGTTTTTGGTAAAATATTGTTGAATCTTTAAGAACGTACCTTCGGGGTCAGGTGGATTTATTTTGGTCCAGAGGGAAACAAACGCTAACAGGAGATCATTTGTTACTGGAAATGTGGTTAATCATTTCTACAATTATCATTTCGGAGAGGTAAAGTTTCCAATTAAGCTTGAAAAGAGGAAATCTGATGAATTGTTTTACGAAAGACTTGCTGGTTGCTTTTTCGCGTTGGCGCGGTGTTTTAAAAAAAAGGATTAAATTTGAAAAATAAAAAGTGATTCTTTTTATGGTGGTACACCGGGGATCGAAAAGTGATTTCGATTTAACGGACCTAGTTACGATCCTTAAGCGTGGCTCGGTAGACGGGTTCGCATATCGCAGTTTCAGCGAATCCCTCGAAATCCCTCTATCGAGCCTGAGAACCGCTGACCAAGCAGTCCGAGCTGATATATTATCAGCGAAGACAGGCTTCACATGTCAGTCGTCAGTCAGTCGTAGCTAGTCTTTTGTCATTCGTTATTTAGGATTCGTTCTGTTAGTTGTTTTGTGTCTGCCAAAAGTTAGAAAATATGGGTTATTGTGAGGGAGGGACTTAGCCAATATAAGGGATTGATCGCAACTTAGGTCTTATTATTTCCTCGTCCGTTAATATTTCGTCGTCCTCGCATACCAAGGGCAAATGCGTCCATGTTTGAAGAAAATTAAATATGCGGCCACTGCCACGCTATGGTACTTTTATCGCTGAATTCCAAAACTTTAACACAGTCTTCCTCTTTTTCTTCTTCTAAGTGCCGGCTCCGCGACTGAGTTGGACTGTCATCACTTCGATCAGTACTTTGGTTGCCGGAGCTCTAAAAAGTGCCAAGAAAACGACTGCAAATCAGGGCCTGAGATTTTTGAGCCAGGAAGTTTTCCTATAACCTTGGTTGCTGCTTATCTTCGATTTTTACCTCCATCACAAGCTGAAGGAGGTGGTGGTACTTTTCATTTCGAACTACATGGCCGAAATATTCAAGCTCGTGACCTTGGAGCCCATTCGAAAAGGTGATGCAGAAAATGTATAAAATTTTTGCAAAATAAATGCAAAAAATTTATAAAAAATATGTGTTATTTTTGTATCATTTTATACAAAAATTTGGACATGCATAATTTTTACATTTTTGTATAATTTTTTTAAACATGAAAATCTGGTTATGCGTAACTCTTGTATAATTTGTACACACTTTATGCATGTAATTTTTTTAAATCATAAAGGAGATGCAAATCTTCCATTTTATGCATACTACTTTTATGCATAATTTATGGATCATTATATTGGATGATAAAAAAAAAAAATTTCGGTAAAATAAGTTAAGTTCTTTATACATAATTTATGCATTTTTATGCATGTTTAATTTTTTGTATTATTTACACACGATTTTTATATAATTTATGCATCCCTTTTTCGTACGGAATAGCACTTCTTTGACACAGTCTATAGAAGTGGCAACATTTCTATTTGCTTTGCTGAATTTTGTGTCATCTATGAAATACCTTTTACCGCTGCGGTAAAAGGTGCATTTAGAGACGACTCAAGTAATAGTTCAGCATAATTTTCGCGATCAATTAATTTAGTCCTTGTCATTTCGTTCACTGAAACGAATTCTCGAAAAAAGACTCGTCTTTCTAACTAAAACTAGCACTTCGTTTAGTTGGTTATGAGTGAACCTCATTAGCTCGGTGTGTTCCTTTCTTTTTTCCAATGTCTAGATTACTATTTTCCCGATCTTCCGCTGACTCATCGTCAGTGCTACCTTCTTTGTCTTCTTCAACCCGTATAGTTTCGCCTTTGATGGTTTTATTTCCTTCAAAAATCTCGTCCAGAGCTGCAATTTCCTTTTCATATTCAACTGGGACCTAAAATTACAAACGAAATTGTTACAAGTTTTAATATGACACCAATCGTGCAATATTTTCATATTCGGTCAACGGTTTCCGTAATAACGCTGTAAGAAGGTGCAATGTGGCTTGATACTTAGATAAGTTTACAGTACGCGTAAACAAAAAAAATCGTGATTTGGCAGGGAAATATTTCTATTTTAGTCTTAGTAAATATATTTTTCCAGGTTCAGAAAGGTTCAGAAAGCTACGGTCCAGGTTCCAGGTTTAGAAGCTACGGGACCCCTTACAATAGATATTTTAGGCATTCAGATTTGTTTCAAGGACTCTTTATGTCTTCCCGAAGGAATTTTTCTCTTTTTGCAAATATCCTTCCTCAGAATGTGCGACGAAGGCTTGTTTCAGTCGCTTAAGTTCATTCTATCACAGCTTCCTACATCTCCGGCTATACAACTCCTGCTTGGACTTGTACGAAATAATTGCTTCAGCAGAGGCTTTCTAATTGATGATTGGAACGGAGATTTAAAAAAAATTCATTTTGACGACATTTATTTCTGTAATTTATGATAAAAGCTACTGTGGCTACTCCTGAAAATGTGGTAAATTAATTATTTTTCATTTTATTATTCATATTAAGACAATAACCATTTCCGTAATTCTTTTTCTTTATCATCAACGATGACAGCGATCAATTACGTTTTAATCACGTCCTATGATCGTTTCGTGAATTATATTACCTCCATCAAAACGAAACAAATTAATTTAGATTATGGTATTATCAATAATCGAACTTACTTTCATTACCATTATTCATTCCCCCCTATAGAAGTAAAAAGAAGGGTGTGGTTTTTTTTTTTTTTTTTTTTTTTTTGAAGATCAAAAAATGAAAATGTGCCCCAAGGACCCCGAAACACGATCCCAACAGTTATTAAAAATAATGCGTGAAACAGTGCGGCTTTTGAGAGATGGTGTAAAATGTAGGAGCCGTGTTTAATCGTCACGGCATCCTCATCCGTTAATTTATGTTTGGCTTATGGGAAAGCGGAGTCAATCCCGGACGGTGTAATTAGTGTACCAGGTTTAATAACAAGGTAGTGGTCCATGTTCCTCGAGGCCGTGTTCCTGAGTTTCGTTTGTATTTCCATGAACGTAAGTGGTAGTCAAAGTCAGCAATGCTAGGGACCGATCCTTGATATTGAAAGCGATTGCCCATCGCTCGGAGTGGATTTTCGAAGAAGATCGTGTAGGTGACAATTGAATATTAATAGATGACTTGGGAGATCATTTTGTTAAACTTCATAGAGGGACTTGATTATAGTCATGCATATTGATTTTGTAATGAAAGAAAGCGTAAATACAATTTGGAAAGCCTTTAATGCATTTTTTTTTAAAAGTATAGATTACGGATTAGTGATTACATGAAATGGGACTAATTACCTATATGTTGGAAACCCCTAATTTGAATATTTTAATTGTCGGTCAAGACCTGGAGGCCTCACACCCACCTCAAATTACCAACTCCCGAACCCGGTTTCTTGCTACTGGAGAATCTATTCATTCAACATGAGTTTAATGAATGACCCTGGGGGTTTCGGGGGGTGTACTTTAATAAATCTTGTAATAAGAAAAAAAATTAAAAAAGAAAAAAAAAAAAGAGTTACCATCAAGGTCGCTCTATAACTTGTTCTTTTGCGCCTAAACATAAGACTCGAAAAAAAAAATCGTAGTGAAATGATGAATTGCTGAATGAGCGACGATTTATTCGAATTAAGGGCCGATATTGAAGCGTGACAAAGAAATATGTTCCGTTTTAAGTCTCTTCACACCCTTTCTTCGTGTTGGAAAGGGCGGCGTCGGAGTATCTATAATATATAGCCAGGTTAATAGTAGAATTCTTGGTTTGGAATACATGATCCTATGGTTATTGAGTGTTTGCCCTACCGAATTGTTCTCGTATTAAAACTTCGATGATTTAGGTCTTGATATTTTTTTTATTCGCGTTTAAAAATCCTGTCACGTAATGGATCGTCCATGCATATAAATATTTCCGATGGACGAAGAGAACAAGATACAACAGACTCCCACTATCTGAACAAACTGGTCCATGGGAACCATCGAGAACAATGCTATAAATATTCCAAAGGACATATTGTTATCAATTTTGAATCGACAAGAAAGTCACTGTCAACCACTTTGTCTATTTTCAACTTACTTTATATGACTATGGTTTTAGGCGCAATTATATCGCACTGTTGGTTGCTTGTGGTGGTGGTGGAGTTGTTGTTGTTGTGATTTCGTAGCTGTTATCGCCCAGTTTTCCCCTGGGTAAACGTTAAGGATTTCCCGTAGGCCTTGCATGCAAATGAAAAATGACTTTTGATTCAGTTTTAAATCAGATAAGAAGAAAAAATATTTTGATTTACAGTTGTGCAGCTGAGAAAAAAAAGACACCAAAAAAATGCCCACGAATTTGATGTTCTCCCAATAATAATAGTCGAAACTTTTGACGAACGTGTTTTGTCCATAAATCAATGAGATGCAAACACAGAAATTTTAAGGCATGGTCTGTTGGAATTGAAAAAATAAATTATGACAGTAATACGAAGCTAATAATTGTCCTCTCCGTGGCTAATAAAGATAGAGGAACAGGGTCAAATTAAGGATATCGAATGAAGAGGAAAATTCTTTTACGTTTTAAAAGGGCCACCGCTTTAAGACATTTCAAAGATCACACGAAAAGTTTAGTTGACATAGATTATTACGTTGGTTACGGTCCTGCAGTGTCATCAAATTAATAACACAAACTAAAATTTTTCTAATGATTTGGTAATAGTTGCTAACAGTTACTAAATTTAGAAGCTCGGATTGGGAGGTTACTACTTTTAGAAGAGTAGCCTTCGAATTCGCCGCAAGCCACGGATTTTCACGAAATTACTTTTCCTTTGAGCAACAACATCTTTGTCTAACATCTTTGTCATCGATATTCTTACTAGGTTGGCTACAGCATGATGCTGATAGTTAATTACTACACATCCAAAATTATGCCAATAAAGGATAGACATGTTAATGTTTGTAGATTTTTGCCACTGGTGGTGGCTCAAAAAAATCAGGCTTTCGTTAAAAAATTCATCTGTCGTTATTTCAAGCTTTGCCATTTTATAAGTTCTAGCAGGGCGATTATTGTAATTATTTATATAAATTATTTGAATTTGGGGGTCAAAGGTTGGTTTGGCATCGGGTTTGAGAGGTAATGCCTTTCGTCTCGCTATTCGTATGAGTCTTTACCGACAATCCCTACTTCCACGTCCATTTCGTGGTCCCCGGAAATGGGTATCATGCATTGTATAGCTAGTGGAAGAGGGCAATCAGGGAGGTGGGTTGGCTAGGATAGCCGTAAGGGGGCAGCCCACATCCTAGCTAGGGTTGCTGTGGGTTAACAACCGACACAGCGCGAAACTGCAACTCCTTACGATACACTGTAGTGCGGCGACAGGGCTCCAGGTCCTGTAAAAGCCAGGTGTGTGTTAATTAATTTTTTTTTTTGCTGGCTGCAGCTAACCTAACCTATCCTTAGTGACTATTGCAGCTTCCTTATCTTAAGCCAGCCGTATTCAACCAAGAAATATTGTATGTTTTTGCAGCCAAACAAAGGTTTTACATTTTGCTTAATCGGTTTTGAGATTTACTTACTTATTCACACCGTCAAATCGCTGTTGTCACAAAAACTTCTTCACCCCCTTAGCTTGTTTTAAACCTTCATTTTTTACATTTTGACATTAGCCTTTTCCTGGCGGCGTTATGTAATTGCAATGCCAATTTATTTTAACTTGCATAATCTCCCTATTTTAACAGCTCGGCAATCTAGTATTGACTAATTAAAATGTTGGGAAGTCGAATTTTTTTTTTTTAATTTTCCAAAAAATGTGATTCCTATGTTTAGCTTATAGGAATATTTTTTCAATGTATAATTACGTTTCCCTATTGATTAATTTAAAAGCCTATGTAACAGTAATCTGTATTAATAATGAAAAATTGTCAGGATTACTTAATACAACATCCTATGCTTACCTTATGAGCATTTCATCCGCCCATGCTTAGCTTATGGGGCTAATAAAAAATATTGGTTTTTAGTGTTTATTTTTGAAATTGTGTTTTTATTTGTAAAAAAAACTCTAGATTTTTATTTAGGTCCCGTGAAATGGCCCATGAAAAGTTTGATGAAATATTTCAAATAAGCGACCTCAAAACATATGAACCAAAATTTTTAAGAGGAGGCTTCACGGATACCGAAAGGAATGGCTTTTTTCTCTAATACTCGATTTACGATGAAAAAAATCCAAATTTTAGGTATCTAGCGAACTCCTCTGGTATATCCTGGAATTTTTAGTGTAAGTTTCAACTTGCCTGAAATTTATGGGCGACGGGAAAATAATTTTAAAAAAAATTGCGGTCGAATAACTTCGATTTTGTTTTTCTAAATTTGTTTGTTCGGAACAAGTTGAAACGTGTACCAAAAATACAAGAAAAAGTCAAAGGAGTTTGTTAGATACCTAAAATTGGACTTTTTTCCCCGCAAATCGCGTGTTAGACAAAATGGCTATTCCTTCCGGTTTTCCGCGAAGCCTCCTCTTATAAAGGAGCTGGTTTTTTAATAAATGCCTTGCGGGTTGCCTAGACTTCATAAATGTGGACGCTTGTAAATTCGGTTATAGTTTTTTGCTTTAGGACCCCAATTACTTGGTGACATTATGAAAAAAATTAAACTATAACCGGCTGTCGGGTAATACCTTTTTTTTATCATGGGGACCTCCAGCCGAAAAAGTTCGTATGTTGAAGACCGCGATCAACTGATCAAACACTTGATATTTTTGTTATTTTTTCTTCCCCCTCCTTGCTAAGTCGTGAGAAAATTGTTTGGCACCACATCTGTACTGACCTGCTAAAGTTTTCATTCACGATCGAAATATTCCTTCGTGACGTTGATAGGTAGCCTGAGACAGAATTCGAATTTGATATATTCGATCTTTTATTTACGACTAAACTGACATCCCTGCTGATGTGAATGCCCATTATCTCAATCTTTTCATTCCGTCTTTATATATACAATATGTATACAAAGCTTATAAATATAAAAAACCGCAAACGAATTTATATTTTTAGATTTCAATTGAAAAAAAATTATGGAGTATGCTCGAAAATTAAAATCTCTTCCCGAACGAAACATGCATATAAAAGATATAATAAATATGATTGAGGTTTTTAATAATTTAAATTAGTGAATCGGTGATCGGAATATATATTGAGCTAATAATGAAATGTCAAATTAATGGCCCTCTAAATATGGTACATTAGATTAATATCAAAGGTGTCGTGTAACATGTCAACTTTTCATCGTCCGTTTTTAATATCTACAATGTATGCAATACGATTATGATTTTAACTTTTTTTTTTTTATTTTCCTTCTTTTTACAAAAGAAATAAGAATGCTGCCACTTTTGCTTTTGTTCGAAATGTTTTTTCCTTAGTTCCGATCCTGTTGCTTTTTGTCGATTGTTTGGCTCAATCGTCAGATTCTTCCCTTTTTTTCCTGGCGAATCAAACCCATCAAACATTTAAAAGTGTGGGTGTGACTTTTTTTCTTGCACCTGTTATATTTTTATCCGATTCTAAGAAAATCTTTTAATTCTTTTAGAATTAAACTAATCATCATTTCATCTTAATTATCACATCGATTTGATAAAAGAATTTGAATGAATTCTTTTCCTAGGTAGAATTAAAATCGTAAAGAGAGCGGACGTCCCTTATAAGCTCATAAAGGCGAAACGTGGCTTTTACATCATACAAAGTTGATTCACAAAAGAGAAGCAATTTTTTCCACTGTTTGTTCCAGTCGTTTGTTAAGCATATGCTCGAGTTCATTTGTTGAATTGCTTCGTTTACGCCACGCTTCGGTTCTTAACATTTTGACGCATTGCCAGAAACAATAAGAACGATTTTTCTGAATTAATTCTTTTTTTCTTCTTTTTTTTTTATTTATTAATACCGTGGACGAGACACATGGACAATCGTAATGATGAAGTATATGCCGCGTATACTTTTTTTTTAATGTAATAAGGACGCGGTGCTTAAAATTAGAATTGGGATATTTCTCAATGAAACTACCTATTCCTAAACCCTTTTGACGTAATACTTTTTGGTAAGTTTGAATGGACCTCCCTATTCAGGATGATGAATTTGCTCTCATCAATTACCATTAGTAACGCTTTGCGTATAGATTTATATTTTCAATTAAATAACCGTTTTGTTTTTCATTTTAAAATTCTGCTTGCATTCAAGGCATTAGTTTCGAAACTACTGTTTCTGCGTTATGATGAATGATAAGCGTTTATTTCTCTAATGAGATATCACAGCAGATTCTTTTAAAGGACTTTTAGAACATTAAGATTTTTTGACCATTAAAAAAAAAATAATGGCATTCTCAAGGTATCTTTTATTTTATTTTTTTTGTGCTTCGTTATTTCTCCACCCGCTATTTCCTTCCATAAAAAAAAGTTCGGTCCAAATGACTTGGATTTTATTATTACTCTCATAAAGATTTCTTTTTTTTTTTTTTTATTTTTTTATTCGAGACGGTATTGGTTAAAACAACAAAGTAATGAAGCACACCGCATGTATCATAGATCAGTTAGTGGCTTCTTCGAAAGATATTTTGCTCCGAGGCTGATGGACGTCCGCACGCCAAGCAGACATTAGTATATCATCACATTCGTTTCTTTTATTGCTTTAATTCTTAAAATAAAATAAAAAAATAGGAGTAACAATTCAATTTTGTGTTAGCATTTACGTGTTTTGACCGGTATAATCTTGCATAAGTACGACGTTTTAACCCTTTCCGACCGACGCGACGGCCCATATGTGAGCCGTTATTTTGAAATTTAAGGGAAGTTAAGCGTTTTAGTAAGTGAGGCATATTTCGGTTTAAATGAGCTCTTTACTTCATAAGAATATTAGGCCTATTTTAATTAAAATCTGGAAGGACCAAGGAAACAAATTTGGAGAAAAAAATTCCGAAAATTCTAAAAAAACTTGACATTTTTAAAAAATAAAAAAAGCGGAAAATATAATTGTGACGTCATTGTGCTATATTTTAAATTTTAAAAGTTGGTATTCCTGCTAAAGCGTTTTTCGGTTTTTATTGGAAAAATTACAAATCAAAACCACGATCTTACATACAGGTCAGGCAACTATGCTATCTTAAAAAGTGCCCCCCGAGTTTGAAGCAGAAGAATAGTTCCAAATTTGCTCGATGATGGCTGGAACTGTAGTTGGGGAATCACGTGATATGCCCCCGATCCAATCAACACTTTCAAAACACTTTTTTTTATGATGGCTGCCTGGTCACGTGATTCCTTAACTTCAGCTTCACCCATCTATCGAGCAAATTTGGAGCTATTCTTCTGCTTCAAACTCGGGGGACACTTTTGTCCATATGAGAGATACCCGAATTGCCTGACCTGTATGTAAGATCGTGATCAAAACATAAACAGAAAAAGATTCAAAAATGACTTATTCAAGATCAGTGTTACCAAACTTAATTTTTTACCTTATACAGTACACCTCGGTTATAACGCGATCCAAGGGACCGGAGCCTAAACCACGTTATAACCGGGGTCGCGTTATAAACAAAGTTGGTTTTTTTCTTTTATTTTTATGTTTTTCAGGTTAAAAGACTTAATTATAACAAGAAAAAAATTATTTATTGCTTTTTGGTGTAAAGAACACCCGAAGACTGATTTTATGAATTGAAGACATCAGTGGAAAAAGGAGACCGTTGGACCTCTCGAAAAAAAATTCAGACAACAGGCTATTTTCTATTGTTTTTTTTTGGAAGCCATTTTGATTCCGATAAAATTTTCTATGTACTGTTTGTAAACAAGCAGTAGGAAAATGTTAGATCCTCTTTCGATTTTCATTTATTGACTACAGTTTTTCGTTGGAACCTGAACGGTCTCCTTTTTCCACTGATGTCTTCAATTATATTGCCATTTAGATACGCAATAAGGGTTACGTTTTTTGAGCTCAATACAAAATGTTGAGAAAGAAAGCCTTGAAGTACTAAAAATGAAGTTGGCTTTTTTTTTCATTCTTATTTTTCGGTACCTGACTTCCAAATAAAAGTTCTGCAGAAAAATTGAAACACCCCACAAAACTTTAATTAAAGAAACCCATAAGAAAAAGGTTTCCTGCTCCGTTGTCAATAAAAAATGTTTTAGACAAACAACCCGACTGACCTAAATCGGACCGCGCTAAAAGCGGGGGGCAAATACATATGACCATAAACATTGGATTTAACAAAACCATCCAAAAAAGCGCGCTATAACCGATGTGAAAGAACCATCATAACATGTGGGGAAGAAATAAGTCTTGAAAAAAAAAATGGTTCACGCTCTTAGATTGAAATATTTCAGAGAGAAGCCCGCGTTACTTCCGAGGTCTCATTGCGTTATAAACGAGGACAAATATATATAATCTTATGGGATTCCGCCGGGACCGACGTTATAACCGCGCTATAAGCGATTTTGCCTTATTTCCGAGGGCTTTATAACCGAGGTGTACTGTAATATTAATTCATTTTAACGCTTTTCTCGTCGTTTTAAACGCTTTTAAATTTTCCTCGCTAGAGTAGTAATATACTATTAATGTATGCAAGAATAAAAAATCTTAAAATGATTATAAATGTTTGTAAATTCATTTTTGATCTTAGCTATGATTATCGTAGTTCTTCCCTTTTCAGTCTGGTGTAATAACGCCAAAAAATTACCGCGACCTTGTCATTAAAAAAAAAAAAAATCAAAGAGAACTCCCAAAAAATCTCACGATAACGGTGTGGTCAGGACAAATGCTTAAATGCAACCGTCTCCCCCCCTATATCGGAAGTAGGCTTAGTTTAAAAACTCATAAAAAAAATGAGAATACTTAAGGCCGATTTCAGAGATAACTTTCGAGTTTCGACAGGTCGACGATGTGTGGGGTTACCGTAATGGTTTTACGGCCTCCTCCATCGGAAAGATGTCCCCTTAAGAATAAGGGAGTCAGAACGAGAAATAGATTATAATAACGAAGGATCTACTTACATTTTTATCATTGACGAAACTTGAGGTTTGCTGAGCCATATGGCTTTGCAGATTTTTCCGTAGGTAGTGGGATTTAAGGTCCCTTTTTTTTCTCTCGATTCGGAAACGGTCGTGGTCCAAACCTGCCCCCCAGGTCCCTCCTTCAGGTGCTGACTGTGCCCTGACTTGCTGTGAATTTGAGAAAACCCTAAATATTGCAATATCTGGCGCATTTTTTCCGGTTTTGGGATATCGGACATTCTTGATCTGGAAAAAAAGAATTGTTTTTAAAAGAGACGAGTGCCACAACTGAGGGACTTAAAAAACAAAAAAATTATGCAATTAGAAAGGCTGCAAATCGGCATCTCTCGAAATTATTTATGAACAAGTCGACGGTACTTCATATTGCAGAGAAACGGTACCACCATCAAAAAACGGTTTTCAGACATCAAAAAAAAAAAAAAAAAGAAGTGTACATCAATAGACCGTTGAGCGAGTTTGGAAATTCTAGGTTGACAGACGATCAAAACTAATTTTATCAGAGAATTCTAGTTGTTAGGCGTTTTAAATTTACCGGTTAAGTTTTGTACTTTTTCTAATTAAAAAGAAAAAAAAAAAAAAAAGAGAGAGATGCCGGAAAGAAAACCACCTAGAGACGAAGGGCGTCGACATGACTTTAGGTTGAAAGGGTTAGTAAGGAAAAAAAAGAGTACTCTTTTTTTCCCCAAATCTATCGATCTATCATATTGACTAGAATTTTTAGCTGCAAACCTTCAGTCTTGCAAATCCATCCTTTTCCAAAAAACCTAGGCAAAATGCAAAGCGCGGGCAAATTACCTAATAGATGCTTTTTTTGCAATTTGCCTAGGCACTACCTAGGCATCATGCAAAACGCCCAATTTTATTCGTCATTTTGCTAAAAACCCTTTAAAAATGTAAATTGACTGAATAATTCCTGTCATTTTGCACAGTGCCCAACCCTCTTGGTCATTTTGCATTATATATGAACATAACATGCAAAATGACTATTTTAATAGGCATTTTGCAATTTGCCTGACTTTCAAAACGCGTAAAAAAATTTCAATAAGGTATTGAATAAAAAAAAGTGATTTTATATATTGCAGAAAAACTCAAAGGGGAAATTAATCAAGAAATACTATGTAGTACTATGACGACAAAATCCTTTTTCCCCGCGCTTCAAACGACCTTTTTTTTTCATAAAAATTTAACAATTTTTTACAATTACTTTCAATATTTTTTTTTAATTTTTCATGCATTAACTTATATGTGTACCTCCACATGAAAAGGGCCCACCTGGGAGATGATAACATGGAAGGCTGTGGAAATTTAGCTTATAAGAAAACCCTTTGTTTACAAACAAAAAATTCTAAGCACCAAATGCCAAGTGAGCCCTTTTCATGTGGAGGTACACATATTGGCGGATTCCATAAATAATTCAAGATGGCGGACTTTTCCAGTTTGACTGCAGTCTTTTGCAGTTTCTATTGCGGTCTCTAAGAATTAAGATCCCTTTAATTGATTATTTTACCAAGAAAGCCCATTTCTGACGAAAATTTCCAAACTTCAAAACTTTTGACCAATTTTTTGTGAAATGTTAGATCTATGTTTAACTTAGGGTATGTTTAACTTTAACTGGGTAATAAGCCGCAAAAATAGGACTTTCCCTTTGCTAATACCAATTGGCTTTGCTTAATGCAGTCAGAAAAAGGAAATGTTTTTGAACAAGTTTTGTCTTGCAACAAAACCGGAACAAAACGTACTTTATGACAACGGACAAGTTGTTTCTTGACCAAATATTTTTATTGTTTTCGCATGATTTTTAAGAGGATCTTTTGTCATAAGGCATTTTTGTTTTCGCATTTATAGCCATTTTTTCCTGAGTTTGTCTTTAAAAAAAAGTTTTTTCGCCCGTGTTTAACTTATGGAGCGAAAATTAATCATAATATGAAAATTTTTATCCTACTTTTTTTCCAAAAAAAAAAAAAATAAATTGGACTAAATCTCTTTCTTTATGCAATATAAATTGTAAAAGAAAGAGGACAAGGCCATATTAGGGCACAAAACGTTTCATTTCAACGAAACCATTTCCGTGCGTCGGAGGTGAACTATAATGTATCTCCATCGTAAATATGATTGGAGATAGTCTGTTTCGAGTGTTTATGAAAATCACGTGATCATGCGACTGCAAGTTTACACGCTCATGATGCCGTAAACTTAAGGTCACGTGACACTTCCACGAAACATCGAAACAGACTAACTCCAATCATATTTACGATGGAGACACTTTAGTACACCTTCGACGCACGGATTTGGACCTCGGGTTTGAAAAAAACCCTTTCAGGAAGCCTTTTCGGCTTTCTTTCGACCAAGTTTACCGGTTTTATAACGGCTGGTTGCATAACCAAACTTATGTAAGGCTCTGCTGCACTATTTATTTAGCCAATGTGATTTATTTTACAATCTGTAAGCGAAGAAGGAAAAAAAAATTGTTCAGGAGGTGAAAATTCTTTTTACATACTCCGAGCTGAAAAAGGTTAATTAGCCGATCACCAAATTTCAGATTATCGGGGGAGCAAAATCAAAAAAAAAAAAAAAAAAGTCAACAAGTTGTAGTTTTTTTTTTGTATCGAAATTTTATCGTAAAAGATCTTGAACGTCCGAACGAAAAAAATTAAAGAAGAAAAATTCACCTGCTTCAATCACGAAATCAAAGTTAGAAGGTGGAACGTTTGTTTCCTTGTCTATAATTTCAAAATTTATAGATCCTATAATGGGTATCCACCTTTAACGTAATTTGTGATTTAGTTAAAAGAGTAAAGAGGTTTTTCAGGTACATCTGGGGCACCCCTGCTTTTTCTGCCCCTCGTATCTTTTACATCTGCGTAAGTGGCTTTTACTTAATCAAATCAAGATCGCAGACATCACCCTTATCAACGCAGGCCTCAAGGCAGGTGCTTTAAAAATCCTTTTACTCGTAAAATATAGCGTTGTATTAGGTTAACCGAAAACTAGGTTAGCCTATAGACGATTCAACTCGGTTTTTTGTTTTTTGTTTCTGCTGATCGCCGTCGAATAGATTCGATCTTTTTTTTTTTTTTAATATATATCAAGCGTGATTACTGCAAATAAAAGAAACGTGCGAAACGTTCTGTCCGCTACTAATATTTATTGAAGAATCGACACGAAACACAACGGTTTAATTGGCAGAGACATCCAGGAGTTGTCAGTTTCAAAGGCTAATCTCCTTATAGGATTACATTTCATCTCTTTATCTCTTTGTTCCCATGGTTCAGTCATAGGCAATCTAAGCGACTTTTTTTTTCGTATTATTTGTTATTGTGTGCGTGGTGTTTTTTTTTATGTAAGCGTCTTGATCGGTTATTAATTATTACTCGTTATCTGTAACGAGGGGGGTCGAAGTACATTAGTTAAACATACTAGAGGCCCTAATTGAACCTTGTAAAAGTAGGATTACTGCTGAAAATCTGCATGTTATTATCATTTTAAATATCTTATGAGAGGTTCTCGTTGAGCCCTTGACATTCGTTTCTCTTACTAATGATTATTTTTTTTTTTTTAAAGGCGAATTCCGATGTGGGTTTGATTGTACGGTTTGAATGTAAGGAGTTTAGATTTGACGAAAAAGACAAATTTTAAAGTCGATCTCTTGGAAACTCCATGAGTTATAATCTTCTCCGTTCCCCGTTAAGACAACGACCTTCCCAAGATTATTTGCTTCCGAATTCATTTTTATGCAACTTCCGAGTTCCTTCTATTTTTATTATCGTTAATAATCCTTTTCGTTTATTTACTGGGCCCATAACCTTTTAAATAATGTTTAAAAAAAAAATATATATATTTTAAAAAGCGTATAAAATAATAGAGTATCAACAATGGTTTTCATTTTAAAGATAAACAACAATCAGTTTTTTTTTTTTTTTTTTTTTTTTTTTTTTTTTTGTTATTCTTTTTTAAATATGAATTCTGAATTCTGGAATACCGAGCACGATCCTATTTTCATTTTAAAGCTCAGAAATCGTTTCATTTTTTTTTTTTTTTTTTTTTTTTTTTTTTAGCTGAAAATTATTTTTTGTCTCCATTGTCCAAATAAACTTGGCGTTATTTTGTTCCATTTTCCAGTCGATTACAGCCAATTGTAAGTGGTAAAGAAAATTCTGCTTTGGAATATGAACTTTGGCTCTACGGTTAATTGTTCGAAGTATTCAAAATCTTGTTAGGCTTTGCTGATTTGTTTACAATCAAGCCCATTCCCTCTGTTAAGGAGTCTCTGGGCAGCGACAAGCCTTTTTGTCTGAGAATTTCGAGTAAAATGCTGCAGTGTGGTACTTCCGACAATTGGAAAATTCCGTCTGGTCCAAGTCCAGGATTTCATTTTCTATTTCTAACTATGCTTAGAAAATTTTTTAAAAGTACTGAAAATGACGAAACTTGTGAGGCCCCATTTAGAGTGTCCCTTATTTTACGAATTTTTGAATTTCGGCCCTTTTTCTTTTATAATTCTCGAAAGAAGGTTCCCTGAATTTTTTCAAACGAACACTGTGCTAGAGGACAAAAGTTGTGGGTGTAGCATATTTTGCTAATTTTTTTACTAATTTGGCCTCTATCATCAAAACCGTATGAGATGTATAACTTTTAACTGTATTTTCGTGATATGCATAAAAACTCGAATAGGAAACAGCTATTTTTACATAAAAATAAAATGTTTGATTTTTCGGTCTTTGGGAGCGTTCAATTACGTAAGACTTGTTTTCGGGTTTACCGATTCCCTCCCCCCCCCCCTCTCGTAAGATAGGGCTGTTCGATATGACCACTTTTTGATACGATAAGCGATAAATTATCGATAAGTCACTTCTTATCGATAAGCTTCGTCTTATCGATAAAACTTCACGTTATATCGATAAGCCTTTTGCCTCTTATCGATAATTCATCGCTTATCGTATCGAAAAGTGGTCATATCGAACAGCCCTATCGTAAGATGTAGTAAGATTTTGTTGACCCCCCCCCCTTTTATTTTTCTTTACTGTCAATTTTAAAAATGTATTACAATTTTAAAAAAATCCTAAAATTAAAGTTTATAATTTTATTTCTTTTTTTTTGGAGGAGAAGGTGACAAATGGAGGGGTGTCCATTTTTTATATTAAATTGAAATTTTTTTGAACAATAAAAAATAATAAATATTCTTACGAAAGATTTTACGTTTCCCCCCTCCCCCATATAGGAAATCGTAATTTCTGGCACCCCTCCCCCCTTCCCCTTAATATTTGAACACTTCTTTTACGGAAATTTCGAAATTTTTAGGTCCCCAGGGACACGACTAAACGACTTGAGAAAAATCTAAAAAAAAATCAGAGAATCTTCTTTCGATTTTTATTAAAAAAAATTAGAAGGTGCGTTCACCGAAATTCGAAAATTCGTAAAATAAGGACCACCCTAGGCCCCATATTTTCGACTTAAATGTGTTGTAAATTTTCGCTCTTTTACTTCAAAATCGATCCACATAACATTTTTTTTTCTTTGCTTCTTATCTTTAATTATCAGTTTCATTTTCGATTGTAATTTTCTTTTTAAGTCATCTCTTGATTTAGTAACCTCTTCCTCTCCCACTTCGACCCATGTTAAGGTATTTAATAAAATAAAAAAAAAAGCCAGACATGCAGTAAATATCAAAAACCAATCGCTAAAATCTAACGGTCTCACATTAATTAATTCCCATACATCAAAGGGAGTTAACTCTTCACATGTATATAAATCCTTTTATCATTTGAAATCGCAGTAACAAAGCCGAGCAATGTTTAGCTTCGAAGGAAAACCCGCGCTTCTGCTTTTTTTTCTCTCCGTCTAATGATTAAAAAAAAAAATTTAATTAAGAAATCCTTATTTCTAATGCGAATTCAAATCGATTCAAGGCGAAAATGTTTCTTGCAGAGATGCCGAAATGAAATCGCCTTGATATCAAAATTAGGTGGGAGGATGGTTCCACATATTTTTATTTTTTATTTTTTTGTTTCCACGTATGTTTTTAATAATAATTAGATCTTATCTGTGGTAGGACGATCTAATAATAATAAGAATAACAATTGGAAGCGATTTAACCAGGAGAAAATGACGGTTTGTAGGAGTTAAAGGACATGTTTCAAATGGAAGCTGCTTTTATCTGTTTGAATGGTTGTGGTAAAGCAACGAGACGATTGTTTGCCGCGGGGGGACACGAGAAGATATGATAATGGTCGACGATTACATTTTATAATTTGCTGTACTTCTCAAATGTAAATAAGTAGAAATCTGATAATTCTTTTTCTTTTTAAGAAATTTTTTTTTTTTCTGTATGATGAACGTACATGTAATCAAATACGGTAATCGGTTTACTGCTTTTAATATATAATAATAAGGTTGGCGTAGAATTTAATGGGAAGATATCAGTTTCGATCAAAGTTCCGAAATTCTGGAATCAGAAGATGTCATCACTCTTAAGGTATAATTTATTTCGCGAGTGCTTTTTCTCTCGGTGTACAGCATCTTTTTTTGATAACATTCCAGCTTCCTTTTTTTTTTTTTTTTTAACTTCTGAATCGATCATTATGATTAAAAGCGCTTAAGGCTGTGGAAATTAAACCGAAAACTCACGCATGCAAATTAAACCTGAAACTTGCCTACCTGTTAATAAAAGAAAAATTATATAATAAAATATATTATTAATAGTAAATTGGTCAAGGGTAAAATGAGGGTTAAATATAAATGGTTGTGGGTTTTACGAAGGGTAGAATGTTTCCATTGATTTGAGATAATGGAGTTAAGCAGGTGTGGAATCGCTTCAGGCACGCGCCAGTATCTGACTTACAATAATTTATATATATGAATGCGTATTTACTTGCGTGTGCTCACTTATTCATGACCAAAAAAAAAAAAAAAAAAAAAAAAAGAGGAATACATTTACCTAAATGACTTTATGATCGGAAGCTTCATTAAATAATAAAATGGCGGCCTAGAGGTAACAGTGAAAATTACATTTTCGTTAAATCGAACGTCAAATGAGATATTAGGTAAAGTTAAACGGCGCGGTGGTTCCAACAATTTAATTAATTAAAATAAAACATTTTTTACGATAAATCGTTCGAATGTGCAAGTAGACGAGGTGTGACATCTTCATGGCTTGTTGAGCATTACCGTGCGTTTGTTTTCAACAAACAATCAAGATTTTAAAAAAACTTCCTTGGAAACTTTTCTTTCAGAATTAAACCGGCTTTAGAAAAAAAATGTTTATATGTTTCGGGAAAAGTCCCTAGCAGTTCTTTTTTTTAGCCTCCATTTTGTGCAACCGTGCAAAACGAAAATGTTAATGAATACTCCCAAACAAAAACAACGACCAACAATTTTCGGCGCATTATCATATAATATTATCTTTTACGTAATTTGTAAGTGTTTGTTGTTTGTGATTGGTCGAATGAGTTGTAGCAAAGGCAGCGTTAAGCCCTGTTGATTGTACCACTTTTCCGTATGTGGTGATATTTACATTTAAAACAGCAAATGAATTGCCGCGTCAAGCTTTCCATTAGAATCGGCATAAGTTTTTCTATGGATCATGAATGGATTGTGGTTAAGGTGGCTGGATTTCGGTAAACGCACCCGCTTTTTTTTTTTTTTTTTTTTTGTAGCAATCAAAATAAGACTACAATGAATTTTTCCAGAATTTTTCCAGGTCTTTTCGTCGTGTGCAAAGTGAAGCCAAAAAATTTACAAATTTCTATTAAGACCAAAGATTCGAAATTTTTATTTTTAATGAAAGTAATAGTCATTTCTTAATCGAATTTTTATGCTGATTACGGAAATTAAGTCAGAATTTATTTCTCTCAATCGGGGATGGCTGTAGTGGACTGAAATATGAAAAATGTTCATGAAGTAGGCTACAATTATTGAGTTTCCGCTGGTATTATTTTCTAGTTAAAATATTTTTCCGTTTTTTATTTTAATTTCCAATTTTTTCCGTATATTTTTCTTTTAAAAATCCATTTAATAACAACATTCAATTTTTTATTTTGATTTGTTTTTTAAACCTTTTAGAATTCCCGAACAACAATAGCTGGTATCGGGAAAACGGGCGCTCATAATCTAACACATATAGGCAACTTGTGTTACAAAAAAAAAAAAAAAAAACCGAGAATTGCTCGCCTGCTTTATACTGTGCTTATGACTCTAGCAGGCGAGCAATTCTCCCGTACTGCGGATTGCATAGCTACCCCCGTCAACCCGATACCAGCTATAGATGCTACATCATTTTTCGCTATTTATTTTGTTATTTCTCTGTCATCGAAACCGTAAGTTAATTACACTGAAAAAAATATGGCTTAATCAAATTTTGATTGAGTATTTTTGATTAGTAGCTCATAAAATTTGACTAGTCGTTAGTAAACTTTTATTGACCATTTCACAGTTTTTTACTAGACGCAAAATCTAGTTCATTTTGACTGGTTTCCAGTAAGCAATTTTTTGAGTGATAATTTATAACTGCATTTTCGTAATCTGCATAAAAATCCGAATTGGAAACGAAAAATTCTTAACGAAAAATAATATTTTTTGATTTTTTCAGTCTTTGCAGGAATTTGGAAATTTTTAGGTCCGCATGGACAAAACCAAACAAACTCGAAAAATTCTGAATAAACCCTAACAATCTTACTGCGGCCACTTTACAAAAATCAGGAGGTATAACACCAAAGCTCAAAAATTCGTGTAATTATTCAAAAGTAGTTTTGATATTTTTCACAACTACCGCGACTTTTTTGCAACCCTAATTTTTGATATCCTAATCCACCATCAATCGTTCCATTTATATATTTATTTAGTTAATGTGACGGTATCAGGTTTTTTCCGTCTTATCCTAAGTCTTTGTTAATGGTTTGCTTAGTAAATTCAATTATTCCTACACTCGAAAAAAGTGGTTACTAGTTGCCAGTACAATTTAAACTAGAATTCGCGCCTAGTTAAAATTTTACTTGTCGGCAGCCTAATTTACTCACTGCCAAGAAAAATCTACTGGCTGTGAGTAAAATTGACTGGTGACCAGTAAAATTTAAACTGGAATTTGCGCATAGTCAAATTTTTCTGGCCTATAGTTTCATCTCGATCTCGATCTTCGTTTATTTTTTTCCCTTTTCAAATGATGATTCTTATTCTAGAATTCTCAACTAATATTATCTTTAAAAGCTTCATTTTAATAGGAATATTATCATAAAAGTGATACATGCATTATCATCAAAAATGCCCTTTGATGAAAATTCTCTAGGTGCCTTTTCAGGCCCGTTGTATTGCCTTTCGTCATTTTTAATGTATCGCCTTTATCGCAATACAGCCGACATTTCCCCTCTCTATCGAACTCGATATATTTGATATCAAAATAAGCATTAAATTTACTTTTTGCTTCCTTCTCATTATTCCTAACCTCCGCAGCCTCTTCATTCCCTAACCTCGTTCTTTTCTCGGAAGGCGGTCCTGCCATTTTTGCATAAAACAAAAACAAACTTATTTTTCTCCCAACAGTTTTAAAAAAAGTTTTTGACTTATACATCGAGAAGGCTTTTCCAAAAATTAAAAAGAATCCTGCTTGAAAAAATGACAGTCAAAGTAAATATTTCAAATAATAAATAATAAATAATAAACAAATCGTTTTTTTAATATTTTAATACCAAATTTTTTGTCATAATAATTTTCGGTGTGTTTCAATCGATATATTTTATTTGTTATTAAAACAATAGTATGTAATATCTCCTTAATTTAAATTAAATTAAAGGTACTAAAAATCGTTCTGCTGATGAGAAACAAAGTTTTCTCATGAGAAGAATATCTCCAATTCGATTTTGAAAATCTCATTCCTCATCAGCATGAGTAGTCGGACGTTTTAGTCCGACATGAGTAGTCGTCATTTTTTTCGAGATGAGAAGAGAAAAAAAAACAGGAGATTCCTCGTCCCAGAGTGCATCCCTACATTTTTTTGAGTGTATAAGATTTGGAAAATTTCAGCCTAGTTAAATATTGGAGTGTATCAAAATTTGAAGATTTTCGAATTCGAACTTTTCCTCACTATGAGGAAAAGTTGTGTCTTAGGGTCAATAGTAACCTGGAATTTTTTTATTTTTAGATCAGCACTTTCGGCAGTCTCAATCGACTTTAAGTTTTACATGTTAAAGGATAAGGAGATTCTGGAAATTTTTAAAAATCTTGTTAAAAAATTGTCTAGATACCTCAATGACTGTAAAAGTATATCTGCCTGGCGTTTTTGAGGTCGATAAATCCGAATATGACCGAATTTTTTTTTCTAATGATTTGGCAAAATCGGCCAAACGCCATTTTAATTTTGGGGCTTAAAAAAATATTTTCCACTATATTCTACCGCCATTTGGATCTAAAACGTAATTTGAAGTCCCCAAATGAGGAAGAGATATCAATTAAGAGTTCACATGATTAAAGAGGAGTTTATAATTCAAACTCGACGTTTGAGACCAAAAAAATTTAAAATCATGTTATTTTATTTTGCCAAATCCTTAGAAAAAACGATTCGGTGATATTCGGACTTACCGACCTCAAAAACGCCAGACAGATATATTTTTACAGTAATCGAGGTTTCTAGACAATTTTTTTGCAAGATTTTTAAAAATTGCCAGGATCACCTATCCTTTAACATGTAAAACTTGAAGCCAATTGTGACGGCCGAAAGTGCTGACCTAAAAATTTGAAAAAATTCCAGGTTACTATTGACCCCAAGACACAACTTTTCCGCATAGTGCCATGTTCGAATTCGAAAATTTACAAACTTTGATACGCCCTATTGAATATAGCTGAAAGCTTGAGATCGGTAGGTTGTTATAGGTTAGTTGGTTTTTATATAGGTTTTTACTTTATATATAATTTTTTAGTTAACTTTTAACTTTTTTTTTAGTTTTCTTTAGTTAACTGAGTCCACCTTGGTTTTTTGGGAAACTTGATCTCAAAATGATCGTGTGTTATTCCGAGGCCCCACAAGTTTGTATGTGGCGGTGAAGAGCCAAAGTGCCTATTATTTATTTATTTTTATTTTTTCTGTTATTTATGACATAATATTTTTACGATCGTTAAGAAAACTCAAATATCCGATATCTTTGTGAAAATAAGTAAATGAGGACAGTTACAAAAATGCCAATCAAAATATTTTTGACATTTATGTCCTTACTTTTGAAATAAAAGCCGCGTAAAAAATTATGACCATACATGTAAATTAAGTTATTAGGAAGTTGTCCAATCAATTTTTTTTCAATTTTTTTTCTTGTTATCACATTCCATGATTCGTACATCAAACCTGATTTGTAAAACTGATGATCACATTTTAAAAAAAAAAAGGTATAAACGTTTTATTTTGATGTTTGCTCGTTGCTAAGAAAGTCTAAATTCGTAAAAAAACATTTGCTAGCAATGTTTGTTGCATTTCATGACAGGAGGCAATATATTTTGGACAGTAGGACAGTTTTTTTTCACCTTCAAAAATTGTAGTTAAAAAATTTCAGTATTTTTATTACTGAGGCAGTATTTTATTCGAATTCTTGCCAGTAAATTTCTGGTTTTAGGAAAAGTTACATACATTTAACTTAATTTATATTACATGTTTGAAATTTAATTTGAGCAGTAAAAAAAGGATACCTTGCCTTTTATTAATCAATAAGGAGAACTTATCGATTTTGAAGTGAAAAACGACTTGATCAAAAAATATGAAACGTTTTCGGGTAAATAGTTCAGTTGCTGACACCAAGGGAGATCTAAAGTGACCAAGATTTTTTATAGGGATGGATCACAAGACAAGAATTGCAAGACGAGGCAAGACAAGACATTTTTCAAGAAATCGGTCAAGTCTTGTTTTTCGACCTTTCAAAAGGTTAGGATTCGAAGTTTTGAAAACAAGCAATTCAAGGAATTCTCGAACGAGAATCTTGAACAAAAAATTTCGAATTTGGAACCCTTATTGGCTTATCGATCAAAAACCAAAATTTGAGCGGATTTGTTGGAAAATTTCTTGCTAAAATTCTTTGTTTTCTTGTTGCCCATCCCTAATTTCTTATGAGAAGATGTCTCTAAAAATTTGAACTTATTTTTGATCTAGATTTGTTATCATCCATCGATTTTTTTCTGTAAAAATTATCAAGAAACCAAAAAACCAACCAAGAAACCGAAATTATCAGAAAACAAAATTGCTAATGCCTTATGGCAAAATATTTTCTTAAAAATCATGCAAGACAATAAAAATATCTTGTCAAGAAACATGTCCGTTGTCTCGAAGAATATTTCCTCTGCTACGGAGGATTCCCAGTCTATAGCAAGGCAGAACTTGTTCAAAAAATTCGCTTTTTCTGTATGCGAAAATGACATCGGACCGATGCATTTCACTCAAAATTTTTTCCAAGGCTCGTAGTAAAAATATTTTCCTACACCTCATACGATTAAAAAAAAAATCGAATTTTGTTATTTTTCTGATTGTATTTAAAAATCTCATGTTTATTCTAATTGACTTTTTTTTATCATACATTATTTAAATTAGGTCTTTGTAATTATACACAAGTTCATAAATTTAATGAACTCATCTAGATGTTTATCTTTATAATTTTACGATTGCTCAATTTTTGCTCAATTTTCAATTCGTCCCACATACTAAAATGTCTTTCCAGTAAAATGTCGCCATATATCTTTTGTGTTTTTTTGTTTTCGATGTCGGAAATAGATAGAAGAGAAATAGATGGGCTCAGTATCAGAAATCAGAAAGAGTGGGATTGAATTTGTGACGCCGAATTTGCTTTCGGGATGAATGTTGATTTTTTTTTTTTTCTGGAAAATAAGGCGGTTGGAAGCTTGGAGGTTTTCTTGTTTGGCAGGAAATAACAATTCATTCACCTACATGAGTTTTTGAAGGCAATTTTTATTTTTTTTTTTTTTTAAATTTGAGTCGGTGAATAAAAGATAAGACGAAATAATAAAAGGATTCGAAATGGTTGATCAGTTCATGATAACTGGACAATACTTAATTTTTGAGCTTATGTTTATCATAGCCAGGAACAATTCGATGAGTGATATTACTCCGTACAATTATGTTATTGACGTGACAATGGTCTTTTTGTGTTTTCTTTGTGATACCATCACAGAACTACTTCTGCGGCTGATCCAACCGATTGTTTTTATAATAACTGAGAGTAAATCGACTTGAGGTAGCGGTTGTTTTCGTGACCCAAATCCACGACAGCCCTTCCGATTATGCGATTTTTTTCTCTCCGAAAAAAAAGGAAAAAAAAAATCGAGTTTTACGAGTGTGAGCTTGTCTTTCGCTCCCGTGCGTGTTATTCGTCTTCCGTATATATTTTTAGTATTAAAAACGCAATGGGCTTCCGTCAAGTGAAAGAAAGAAAACATTTAAACAGACTTATATTAATTAAAAATTGAGAACAAATAAATAATTTATAACTGAAAATGATTTAATTCACCGCAGTTTATAGGTTTGCCAGTCCAAGCCACGGGTCACAAATGATTGATGATTTTTTCAAGAATTGTGAGTTGGCGTTCTGCAGTATGTATTGCTGAAGGGGTTACGGTAATATTCAAAAAGAAAATATATCGCAATTTGACAGCTGTAAATTTGAAGCAACTATAAATTACCTCATAAGATTGCTTTATAGTTCCTACCTGATTTACGAGCCAACTCGGGTGCCGTGAAAAATGTCTGCTATCGTGTTATGGATATGGCCCTATTAATTATTTTGTTAATGTCATTGAGATTTTTTTTTTTTTTTTACCGAATCTATGATTTATTCCCATATTCCTTGTATTGTTTGAGAGAATCTCATTTTTTTCCGATAACGAAGATTAAACGGTTTATTTAAGTCGGACTTAATAATATCGTAAAAAAAAAAACTTTGTTGCTGCTTGCTGCAGATCGTTTTGCAGTTTCGTTTGACAGGAAAAAAAATTATCTTGAATATATTTTTCTGGTACAAACTTTCACGTGATTTTAAGGATATTCGGCGGCGTAGTCGGAATAATGGTGTTCTTATTAGTGTCAAAGTTTTGAGCAATGGAGACGTTTTCTATGGGTAATTGGTACACGAATAGCTGAAATATTATTTGATTTGAAAGTATAAGGTAATCCCTGCTACTGCCGGGGTGGAGGCGGCTGTTGCTGTCATTGGTGCTGCCAGTGGTTTGCAGTAAACAAAATTCAATTGATCAGTTTTTATTTGAATGCATTTTTTATAATTATTTATAATGAATATTCTTTTGCTAACGTTCACAAGCTTCTTACATTTGAAGAAGGATTAAAGAGAAAACTAGGTTCTTTTCTTTTCTTTTCAGCATAATCAGGACACAAAGCCCTATGACCCGGAGCCTACCAAGTTAGGTTTCTTGTGTAACGTTTAGGCGTTACTACGTCATATTCCTTAATGTATCGAGTGATGAGCTCGAAGACGGGGCACTCATATCGCTAAGATATTTTACGAATGAGCGGGACTTCCTTTATTTTGACAGGGAATCCGGACCCTGTGACACATCAGTCTTCTTCAAATGATACACATATGAGTATTAGAGGTGAATCTTCTTCTTTTAAGTGCCGTCTCCGCGACGAAGATTGGCTATCGTCTGGCAGATTTTTACTTTTGAGACCGCCGCTCTAAAAAGACTCGAGGAATCAACACCAAACCAGTCTCCAAGATTCTTAAGCCATGAGGTTTTCCTACGGCCTTGCTTGCGCTTACCCTCGATTTTTCCCTCCATTACAAGCTGAAGGAGACGGTACTTTTCATTTCGAATCACGTGGCCGAAATAATCGAGCTTCCGACGCTTGATCTCGTACAGCACTTCCAACTCCTTTCCCATACGAGCCAAGACTAGTGAGTGAGCCAAGACGTGAATGGTGAATGCTGGCGGGAAAAATCTTGACTGTGATAACAAGGATGTTCACTAAAGAAAGTATTCTGATTCGGGCGACACACGTTATATTTTTGCCTTAACTATATGCGATACAAAAACATTTCGCCGCGACCTACTTATGAGACTAGGCCCCTGACCAATCGCTCATTCAGCGTTTTCCGGTCAAGAACCTAGCTCGCGTTTTTCGTATGATTTTGTTTCCATACTATCGACTGTAAATCTGGTTCGAACCAAGACTCCACACGATCACACGTTTTGGAGTCGAGCACGCTCGCCACTCAGGCGATGCTGTGTCCGAAAAGAGAAAACTAATACAAAGGAAAATATATTCTAATTGGAAAGACCGAATCAAGTATTACACCAAGATTCCTATTTCTTCTTCTTTTTCTTCTTATTGTGCTGTAATTGTGTCCAGGTGTAAGCGACCATCAATGAGAGTCTTAAATCACTCTCTATCGGGAGCAATCCCGAAATGCTTCTCGACACTTAAAGCGGCCCAAGCTCTTAAATTACGCAACCGCGATAGGCTTCTCCAGCCTGTTCTCCTTTTCCCTTAGATATGCCCCTGATTCCTAATTAAATTTGTCAAATTCTGTTATCATGGCCTCGGTTGTAGTAGAAAATATCTTCAGAGATAGACGTTCTGTATTATCAAATATAAAACTACGACAATGTCTTACTGTAACCTAAAACCTAACTATAATCTCACTATAACCTAACTCAATGTCCTATTATAACCTTACTGCAACCTAACTATTTACATGACTAGTATATTATTAGTCTATGACAGGAGTCGAACCTTCGATCCTTTCCCCTTAGCTATAGCCCTTAACTATTTAACCCTTAACTAATGCTATATCGGAGCTGATTCTAAGGCTCTTTCTATAGTAAGAACATATTTACTATAGTGAATTAATCAGTTAAATGTTTACATTTAATTATGATTAGTTTTGCTGGAAAATCTTGATTGAGCTCAAACGTATTTCAACATTATACTTGCAAAGTATAACAATAATCATACTTTTTTGATTTGTTTTGGTCACTTATTCTCAATCTAATGTTAAAATTCTATTTTTTTTTAAATGAAAAATGCTATTAAATTATCGCTTTATATACAATATAAATTACATCTAATGAAGCTGTACCCATACACAGATTTTTATTAAATGACTATCAACATTAAAATGATCCGTTTTGATTTTTTTATCATCTAGTTACGTCTGTCTTAACGATTATGATATGGAGTATATCATTTAAATAATATCATTACTGTCCGTTAATAAAAAGCATTAAGCACCTCGCCTATTTTTTTTTTTTTTTTTTAATAATTTCTATTTTTATGTCGAAATAATTCTCTAAATTTTATTCCGTTATATTTCAAGAAAAGAAAAGAACAAATCAAACAATAAAAACTAAGCCGCAGCATGTGATGACGTCAAATTGATCGTCAGTGATACTAAAGAAGAAGGATAAACAGTCTATCCAACATGTTTTTTTTTTATTACAAGTTTATTTTTAATTAATATCGTGATCAAACAATACTCCTGTTTATTTGATACAAAAAGGTATTAATTGCCCTTCTTTCATGAAAAGTCATGGCCCATTTTCAAAGCGAATATTATTTTTTTTTTTTTTTGAAGGTATATTTAGTGATATATACGGGGTGGGATGATTTTTCATCTCTTTTTGTTGTTTAAACAGAAGCGGATACTCTTTGATGCGATTCATTTTGTGTCGTTCAAATTAAAGCGAAAAGCTTCCCTTTAAAAGCTTATTTAAAGGACAAAGGGAATGCATGCAACAGTCAAGCTTTTGACCAAAAATAGTGCTCAATAGCACTGAGGAGGAGAGATGTATGCAACCATTCAAAAAAAAGGTTTTGGAAAATGAATCTATATTTAGCTCATGAGCTTCGTTAAAAATGTTGCCGAATTTGATTTTATAAATTACCCTCATCCAGGTTTTTCATGTTTTTTTAATAGGTCTTATGGATTCAGCTTGTGCAATGTGCATTTGTGTATTTTTCTCTTCGTCGACTTACGGGAAACTTTTGAATTGAGACGTTTGTCGTTGTTCTACTGGGGCTTGTTGAATCTGATACGATGACGTCTGTGTGAGACCTATGTCTGAATGCTTTTTTCCCGCTATTGTTACGGCGGCATAAAGTGATCGGTACTAAGATTGTAATCTTGCTAATAAGTTATCGATACTTATCCGTAAGTTTACATCCGGATTTGAGATTTTATGTCCGTTTGTTTGATTAAAAACTCTCCTTCGTACTAGAGTTCTATCTAGACCGGCGAAACTCCGCATTTATAATGCCATAATCCGTCCTGTAGTCACGTACGGCTAGTACGTAGTACTAGAGGTTGCTGGTATTCGAACATAAAGTTTTACGCCGAATTCTAGGCCCTAGAAGAGATCCAACTATTGGCAAGGTGCGAATGCGTTCAAATGACGAGATCCGTAGGCTCACTGGGCAACCATTAATCACTAGTGTGATTAAGTCCCGAAGGCTCAAGGGAGCGGGACATGTTGATCGCTCACCTCCTTCAAGATATATCCGGCAGGTCCTGGAGGGTAGACCGACGAGTTCCGGACCTCAGTGAAGACCTCGGATCAGAAGGGAAGATAACGTCTCGGCTGATGCGAGAAGGTTGGGAGTGCGTGACTGGCGAGATGCCTGCCAGGAGAGGCCCGATTGAAAGAAGGTTTATAGCGCGGCGATAGGGCTCCAGGTCCTGTAAAAGCCAGGTGGTGGGTGTATTTTGATAAAGGAAAAGCGTCAATAAACACGACAACACGGTTTTTTGGAACCCGATGTGTAATCGTACAGTACGATTCGTGTGGTCCCATCACACGCTGTAATGGCATCACACGATTATTTTGTGTGATTTTATTACACTGATGTCAAAATTAAATGGCCATTTTGAAGATGGAGGCAGACTCGCACAGGGTTGAAATTTTACCAGAATAAAAACTATATGGGGACGTCCATGCGAAACCCTCCCACTTATTATATGGCCCTTAAAAGGCTGTGCAAATTAAAGTTATAAAGAAACTTTTAGTTTACAAACAAAATGTTCCAAATTCCATTTCCCAAGTAAGAGGTTTTCACATGGGCGTGCACACATTATCACCATATTTTGGTGTAGAGGAAGTTACCCGTCGCGAGCTGTGTGCGGATATAACAGGGGGGCCCAAAAACCTGGCGAATCGACCCTTTTCAAACAAGAGCAATTGATCTCCGTTCAGACAAGGAAAAAAAAATTAAATTACTATGGAATCGTAGAGAAAATTATTTTCAGCGCAGCTTGTCCATCCTGTATATAAAAATTTAACAAATTTCTCCCATTCTTTTAATTATTTCATTTCTCTTCTCTTGATGTTATTTTAGTGAAATAGTTGTAGGTGTTCGAAAAATTCGTAAAATCTTTCACAGGGGAGAAAAAAAAAAGAAAGAAAGATACAAAAAGAAAAACGATGTCGGCTTTCTTTTAAAATTCTTATTTTGATTGAATAAACACATGTTTTGCCAGTTCGTTTTTGTTTATTTATCTATTCGTTTTAATTGTTGATTAAGTATTTTATTTTTGGAGCCAGATCTGCGACACCAAATAATTTACACACTCCATCACCCTAATTCACAGCTTATTACGGTTTTTCATTGACGTGATAGCCAATCTCCGATGGAAATCAAAACGAACCGAAAAAAAAAAAAAACTTTTTGTTTAAGCCACTCCCTTTGCAAAGAAAAAACGAACCGCCTTCTTCGAACCAGGTTGCTTGTAATTTTTTTTTTTTTTTCATCGAAATTTTTATGAATGAAGTTGCTAAATATCTAAACTTGGGGATTTTATTTATAACCAAAAAGAAAATACATTATTCACGGTAATACAATCTGCACAGTGGGCCTCGTTATTAATATCAATTATAAATTCGAGTGATATATGATGTTTTAAATACTACCTCCGGAATTTTATTTCGAAATGATATGATACAGATTGTGGGCTGGTATAGTAGCAATTATGCGACTTGCCCCTGGCCCCGATCGGCTATAGAAGATTTCAAAATACGGCAGATAACACTTCTACCTCAAGGGCTTTACTTGCCTTCTTTTTTTCCGTAACTATATTTATTTATACTTTTTTTTTTTTTTTATTCCTGTTTTTCTTTAGCACCCGCAACCGCCTTTAGGATACTTTTTCAGGCTTTTAACTATTTAACAACTTCTGGTATTTAAGTCTTACGTACCTTGAACTACATTTGCGTAAATGCTGTGATAACTGGTTTGGGGGAAAAAAAAACTCTCCCCATAAAAGCTCCTTTATTCAAAAAATGGAAAAAGAAATGTCAAAGTCGTTTAAAAAAATCATTAAAAAAAATTCTTGCGTCATAAATAAAAGCTCGAGATAAACAGCTAATTGTGCCACGAGTTATGGAAAGCATTCATTTATTTTAATTTAAAGGTTGGCAATTGTGAAAACCTCAGTTTGTCATTCCACCGTGGGTGCTTTCAGGGAAATGAAAAGAATCTCTTGTCCTGTTTTTTTAATTAACAAATTTTTACGTTTTTTTTTTGTAATAAGAATTTTTTTTCTTTGATAGTGGATCCCACCCTCGAAGTTTAACCTGATTAATTTTTGTATTTCATCTCCAATTTTTTTTTTCGACAAAAGATTATTAAAAGCTTCTCCGTAATGAAGACGTCAAGTATGTTGGAGGTAAAATCAATTGAGATGCGATTATTGAATTAAGAATTGCAAATCATGGATCAGATAATGGAATCACATTTGAAAAAATCTTGTGCTGATCTTGATAAAGTGTGGGCGAATAATAGACTTGGATTAATTAAATTGGAATAATCGATTAATTTTTTTTTTTTTTTTCCTCTCTCAAGGGATCTGACATGTTAATTAAAGAAGATTCGACTTTCTCGTGATATTTTTTGGGTGATTCGGTTTTTTGTTGTCGCTAATCCATAGGAGGCTGGAAAGAAGTCCCTTTTTGTAAGAGAAAGGTATAAGAGCTAGTAATGAAAAAAAATTAGATTTTAATTCGTTTAATTTGATTAGATAAGGATCGGTTGATCGATTTTTTTTTTATTGTTTCAAAGTAAGAGACAATTTCAGACTTCGTGGGGCGTGCCTCACGATTTTGAAACTTGAAATCGGTGAGATGGATCTAAAATAAACGCTAGATTATAACGCTGCTTCGGTTTTTCCAATTGAGTCGTCCAATTACCGAAAAGCCAACAGACGATTAAATGGAAATGTTATAATTCGGGGTTGACGTAAAAGTTGCTATTTGCATTTGACAAAACGAATTCGTTAAAAATATTTACCCATAATTGCCTTTTGTAATAAACATCATTCGTAATGATGTTAGGCTGATTTAGGTCCTTCCTACATGTACCGTGCTATGAACCTTTTTCCCTTTTACCCGTGTACCTATTTTGTCAAAGTTACAGACTATACAGGAGGAACAAATTATAACATTGGAAAAGTAAACAAGCCGTAATATTTCACATGCGTATATTTAACATGGGAGTTCCGTTTCTCATGGAGGTAACTGGTGTTCCCAGGGCACTGGGAGCACCTAGAGCGTGGCGTCCCTACCCCTTAAGGTGAGCACCCATCCTCGGGGTATGAGGCTAGTGGAGGACAGCAGTAGCCACTAGTACAGGAGTGGGGCGTCCGGAACATATTTCCAGTAGTGGCCCACTTCCTGGTTTCTACTGGCGTTAGGAGTGTGTCTCGAACCGGCTGTAGTACTGCGATACAGGGAAATCTGGGCACCTTGTATTACCTTGTGACCTGGACCCCGGGTGAAGGCTGCTCCAGGAAGCCTCGAGGGGGCAGCCCCCACACTTGGATAGGGGTACGGAGGGCTAACAACCCTCTTGCCTCGAAAACACAATTGTTCCGATACATCAACAAAGACCCATTGTTGATGCGGCGTTAGGGCTTCGAGTCCTGTAGATGGTCTTGTGGCCTTGTTCCGTCTCTAAGTAGCTTTGTATGCTCTGTAATGGTGACCCATCCACTAACTGACCGTTCTCAATGCTGCTTAACTTCATTGATAACGATGCCATTAGATAAAATGAGTCACCTCAGAATTTTTTATTAGTTTTCAACTCTCATTTTCCATCACTTGTTTGAACACGATTTGTTTTCCTGCAGTAGTAGCATGTCCTTTCTTCATCATAAACATGTAAAGGTCGTCTGTTGGCAATAAAATTTAGTTTGACCTAGCTCTTCCTCTTTTTTCCAAAATTTTAATCCCTTGAATTTGCATATAAAAATCAAAATCATAAAATAAAAAAAACGCAGCCTTATCAACCGATTTATTGTGCAATATCGCATTCCGCAGAAGGTCAAATGATTATTAACAAATGAATCGACTCGTTCGACATCATCTGCTTTAAAATTCATCGCTACAAAAAAAAAGCGGCTTAAAAAAAACGCATGCGAGTACTTATATGCAAAAGGTTAATTTACAAAGAATAGTGCCAGGGTCACGTTTGAAAAAGTTTTTTTTTTTTTTTTTTTGAATAGTGCGGCTTCGGGACAATGGCTCAGTTCTAAACAGATTTAATTACCTCCGAATATTTTTACGGTCGTAAATGTTCTCGGTAAAAATTTGAATCGTGATTCTTCCTCTCCAAAGATGGATCTTTTACATCGATCTTTATGCTGCCTTCCGCATAAGGAGGGAAAAATTTAAAAGCAAAAAAAAATGATGATAATAATAATAATAATGAACATGAAATCAATTTGTAGTGGGAGGGAATAGAGGGTGGGTGGGTGCTATATATTCCGGAAGACTAAATTACAACTTCGCGATTAAAATCTGCGATGGGAAAAAAGAAACATGAAGTAGGTATGCACATACATTTAAAAAAAAAAAAAAACATGATATGATATATGGCTTCATTTAACGGGTACTGGCACAATTTTTCTTTGTAAAATATTTTTCATATATACTCTTTGACTTTATTAAAATAAAATACGCGGGGAAAGATAACGTATACATTTTTGTGCTTGTAATAGAGTCGGCCGCTGTTATAGATTAAGTCGCGATCTTGATCTTTTAGTTTTAATCGAGGTTAAAAAAGATGATCCTGACCAATAAAAAATAATAACAAAAGCGTAGCCTAATTAGTGAACCTCTCCGGTTCATTAACGGGAATAATTAGTAACTGTTAATTAAATGTAAAGCACTTATTATTGAGCAAAAATGTAGGAGCTGTGGGTTAACAACTGGCCCTCCATAGAGGTACATAGATCAGATGACAGCTCAATTAGCTTGGAGAAAACAAATCACAACTCAGCAGTTTGCACGGTACAATCAATCTCTTTCTCATGGTTCGGCCTTACTAAATATTCATAATTCCATGATTCATTCAGCTTAATTATTTTTCTGGGAATTGGAATTTGTTTTTTTAAAAACTTTTCCTAATTTGAGTGAATTATCAGATTTTGAATCTGGCTCAAAATTCTGTCAACTCTGATGTTTTATCGTTTTTATTGGCGCGATTTCAAATGGTGTCGATTGTTGAAAATTAAGACGCTTCGTGGGAAAATGTAAAAAAAAAAAAAAATTAAAAAGCAGGAGGACGCTTTGAAAATTTGGCTGATCGTTTGAAATTGAGGTTTCTATTCAACGATTGCATATGCCCTTTAAAGTCTATACTTTCTGCTTCGGACCGATAACGCATTCGTTAAAATCAAGTCGGCTTTTCTTATACTCTTTGAGGAAAAGTTTGGTCATTGAACCCGCTTCGATGACCAACAGCCAAGCCGCACAAGCTCATTATAAATTGGCCCGGCCTCCTCCGCCTACTTTGCTCCCTCATAAACCTTCAACCCAGACAACCTCAGAAACTGACAAATTAACTGAAGATGCTTAATAGATGTTACTATTAAGAAATAAAAGACAAGACGAGTATTTCTGTGTTAAGGTCACTTATTTATAATCAATCGGAGGTACTCATTTGCCTAATATGATGACAAGATTAATCACAATTTTCATTCTTAGTACACTGTAACATAAAAACAATGAGCGATTAACATCGTCCCGACTTGTAATTAGAAGTCTGCTCATATTTGTCCATTCTCTTTGATCGACTATTGTCTAATATAAGCTGCGGCAATTAATCAGTACTTCAATCATTTTATCATAGAGTTTAAATTAAAAATATAAACTTTAAAGCGTGACTAGCGCAACTACTTAAATTTTCTGCGACTTAGATGTTATCTTCCTTTTTTTTTTTTTTTTACAGTAACAAACCCATTTTGTAAGTATACAAGTTAATTTTCTTTCATTGTTTCGGATGAATTCCTTCGAGGGATTAATTTCATTTCCTCGCTAACTTTTGATTTTTTTTTTTTTTTTAAATGCAACTACCCACGATCCCGCATCACTTACTTCATGAAACTCGAATCACTACTCATTTTCTACGAACTTAGAAAAGATATAATATATTTCGTATACATAAATTAAAGTGATTTATCATTTTATAGCTTTCCATCGATTTGAAGATCACGCATTTAAAGTCCAAGTCAATAAAAATGTTATCACCATAGTTAATACTTTTTGCGCTCGTATATTTTCCCATCGAACAAAAAAAGAAAAAAATTATCTAACTGATAGATGATCTTTTACAATTAAAAGAAAACGACCGTCTGTCTGCAGTCAAGATTTAAAAAAAAAAAAATCGTGTCAACCAAGTTGGGTTATTATGTTTTTTTCTGACTAATCACGTAAAAACATTCTACTAGTTGTTCCATTATCGCAGATCGTTAATTATGATTCTTGTTTAAGTGTTTTAAAATATGTAGATTTAAGTGCAGAATGTTCGATAATTATGCTCTTCTGGGGAAACAATATATGTATATCAATTTTTTGTTCCAATTATGATCATACAACAAGAAAAAAAATCTGTTTTTTAACAGAATTAAAAAGCTATTTTTAACAGACGAAATTTTAACTAACGGGTTTGGATCTCACTTCCCGTGACAGATAAATCAGCCGTCCAAATAAAGAAAAGACAGACATGATTGATTACTTTATGACAAATTAAAATTCACTCCTTTAACTCATTATACAATTTATTAGCAATATTTAAGTACGAATTTATTGCAGTTGCAATTTTTACGCTATTGTTGATGGGAGGATATTATCTAATAATATATATTTCAGCAGCTTTTTGTATCGGGGATATAAATTGCTTGTTAAAGCTTATTGGGGATTCGAAAATCATTAATCTTAACATAAAATTATACCCGAGTTTAATAGATATCGTATACTATGCATGTGAGAAAAATTGAAAGAATTTAAATCCGGTCGGCTTCGTATACAGAAATGTGAAAGGAGATGTATGTGAAGTTCAACCGTGTATCATCATCCGTTTGCAAATTGCTACAGCTTAAAAAAAAATATTTTAATATCTGTCTGTTTACATGACACTTATACTGTGTTAATCCGCCGTAGTAATAAGGTAAAAAGACAAATGTTTATGCAGTACGTGATTATCTGTGAAAGTGGACTTTCGAAATTTATGATCATGAGCATAAAAGTACCAAATCACGCCAGCAGCGTGCATAAAATGTCTTTATATTGCAAATCAAGCACTGTTGAAAATTATTTCGTAAAGCTGGGAGTAAGGTGATGTCAAAACTTGTAAACCTTGAAAATGCTTCCTTACTGCTTTATTTCTTCTGATTCCGGGCAAAAAAATAAGTTTTCGGCCTATGAACCGCATATAGGGGATTCGTGATCTGACAAAACGTATTTGCAGCAGACCTATCTGTGAAGAAGTTTGTTACGATTATACTCCTACATGGATTTTTTTTTAACCGAAGCAGTTCATTATTTTATTCTTTTTCATTTTTTCGCTGAACTCTTCCGGTTTTTCTGGTCATTTCAGATTTCCAGTGTTATAGCATCACCGATTGTAGATATCAGTGATGCTAGAATTGTGATTGATGGCACCACATTGATTGGAGCTCCAACAAATACATTTTACTTATATAATGATAAAGCACATTCGAGATCGTTACGTGTTGGATCATACACATGATCCTTTACATTCGATTTGTCGTTTAATCCTTTTTTATCAGGAAATCAAATATTAGCCGTTGAAAAAGGCTGTTGTTTAAAGTCTTCATCTGACACAACATCCGAAACCGACAACAATGTTGTAACGTATGAGCACTATGAGTCTCTTCTTTCCTTGGTTAGGCAGCCCATAACTTTCCAATGATCTAGGGCAAAAAACGGCATTTACCATTCTGACGAATAAAATGTTGCTTGGTGTCTGCACCAAGCAACATTTTATTCTATGTTTTCATAGAAGGAGGCACCACTACATCTATATTCACGATCCCGTCTTCCTCGGAAACCGCGGCCAAATCGGCTCGAAATCGATCTATTGCATCTTAAATCTTACCTATGTCTACACGAAACGGATCATCCTCTTCCTTCTCCCCAGCGTCTGTCTGTGTCACATTCGGGGCATGTGATGTTCGGCCTCGTAGGCACCACTACATCTATATTCACGATCCCGTCTTCTCGGAAACCGCGGCCAAATCGCCTCGAAATCGATCTATTGCATCTTTGGAAAACCTTGACCAGCAGGCATTGCAGTATGTATGACCGCACGGATGGAGTGCGGTCATGATAATAACCTTGAGACATACTCACACCTATAATACTCATACCTTGAGACATACTCACACCATACATATCTTGATATGGCAAAGTGACAGGTAACAAATGGGCATATCCCTTTTCAACAGCAGCAGCAAGTGATCCGAGTGCTGAGTCCACTTGCTTCATTGTACTAGCAAAACCTAATGTCATCTCTCTGCCTGCACGTGCAAAAATCTTCATTGGAGCACATACCTCAGAACCCTCGCATGTCATTTTTTTCAACTAGAGGTATTTAATTGTAGTATATATTGTCTTTACATCGTCTATCTCAGCGCCTAAGCTTTACCAGGTAACACGAATCGTCCTGAAATGTTTGTCTGCTGCCCACTTTTTGTACTACCTGTGATCAAGTTCCGAAGGCTCAAGGGCGTGACATGCCGCTCACGCTCCTCCGTCAAGATATATCTGGCAGGTTTTAGAGGGCAGACCGGCGAGTCCCAGACCTCAGGGAAATCCTCGGATCAGATTAGAAGATAATGTCGAGGCTAATGCGGGAGTGCCCGACCGGCGGGATGCTTGTCAAGAGAGGCCCGAATGGAAAAAGGTTTATAATACGGCGATAAGGCTCCAGGTCGTGTAAAGGTCTGGTGTGTGTGTGTGTGTCTACTTCTTGTGCTCGATGTGTAAGTTGTGACCGAAAACCACAATGGCGACTTATTGTTTACTGATCAGCAGATCTCTCCTCTATTCTTCTTCTTCTTCTTCTTCTTCTTCTAAGTGCCGTCTCGTTTCGTTTTTAATTACCTTCGTTATTATTTAATTGCCGTCTCGTTTTTAATTAATTACTTACTCAGGAGACGATTCTGAAGCACATGTTGATGATACAGGGGAATGGTCCATGATATAAAACTCATCGTCATTCGTACACTTATCTGTAAAGACAAAAAAATTATTTATTAGAGGTAAACCACTTAAGAATTTAACTGATATTTTATACTTACCCAAGTCTTCCTTTAGAGGAAAGATAAATACACTGATAAAACGCTATTAGTAATTATTACTCATATTAAGGGTAGATGTATAATTACTAATAGGTTAGGGTCCATTTTTATACATATTATTAGTAATTTTTACCATAATAATATTGATTATGGTAAAAATTACTAATAATATATATAAAAATTAACCCTAACCTATTAGTAATTATACATCTACCCTTGATATGAGTGATAATTACTAATAGTGTTTTTAAATTTTTTAATTCGTGTTCCAATCGATTATATTATGAGTAAAAAATATTGGGAGTAAGGAACGATCCAATGAACATATGTTCATTTGATCGTTCCTTATATACTACTCCCAATATTTTTTACTCATAATAGTGTTTTATCCGTGTACATCTATTATAAGCTCATTGCTATGAATGTTGATCAACTCATCGTTTGGAGCATTATTCAAAACTGTATGGATAATTTTATTTTGACTGCTCGCTTTTCTCATGATGCACTTATATTCATCTCTCATAGATAGTTTACCTTTCAAATCACCGGCAGCGAACTTTGTTTTTTTATCATTCGGTTCGCATCTCACTTGTAAATAGTCTCTTCTGACTATTTTAGAATTAAGATGCTTCGTATATACTTGCACTGTCTAAAAAGAAAACCCAATATCATTAGAAATATATTTCAGTTTGTAAAGCTAGATGCTTTTTAAATACAAACCCTAATTGCTTTCGGAGACGAAGATTGGCAGATTTTTACTTGGAGACCACTGCTCGTAAAAGGCCCAAAGGAATCGACACCAAACCAGTCCCTGAGATATTTGAGCCTCGAGCTTTTCCTATTACCCTGACCGCGCTTACCCTCGATCTTTCCCTCCGTCACAAGCTAATTTTTATTTCGAATTGCGTGGTCAAAATTTTCGAGCTTCCGACGCTTGATCTTGTAGAGCAATTCCAACTCCTTTCCCATACGAACCAAGAGGCCAGTGTTTCTCACCCTCTCAGTCTACGAAATTTTAAGCATTCGACGGTATACCCACATCTCAAAAGCCTCCAACTTCTTTTCCAACGTCGCAGTTAACGTCCATCCCTCTTGTCCATATAAGAGCACGGGAAAAACGGAACATCGGAGGATACGGACCCTCGTTTATTAATTACATAAACACTCTAGTCTTACTATTCTAGCCAATACTGCTTGTTGCAGGTAATTTTAATTTTACAGTATTGTAAAATAAATAAACAAGCATTGCAAAGGAATTAAGATCGTTAGTTAGTAACGGCAACTTTTGTTTTAATTTTAAACAAACATCTCCATGCCAGGCTGTAACCACCAAACAAACAGAACAAACAATTAACATAAACCGATCTTTGTTTTGCTTTTATTCAAATCACATACTCCTAACGCAATGTAATGATGATGCTGTCACTTCTGTTAAAGTAGAACATGGTAATAACCTGACTGTTGATCCAACCTTCCAACCTCCATCTCCAGACTTCGATTCATCATCGTCGTTCGAAATAATAATAATAAAAAATAAAAAATAAAAAATAAAAATAAAAATAAGAATCAACCAATTCGGCGTCAAAGGTTAGTTTTCATCTCCATATCAGACGAAATTATGTTGACAGTGTAGTGTGAATTGGCCTATGCAATAATTATTTCACTTTGCTTTCGTGTTTATTGCATTTTCAATCTGCCCATGCAATTCATATAAATATTCGACGGACGTCCAAGCCGCGGCACGAAAAGTAAAATAACGATCATTGTCTTGATTTGTAAATATTGATTAAAAGGAATGCTATTAGGCTTAAAGGCAAATTCTAAACGGGTATTAACTTTTACGCGGTAGGAATATAATGAAAAAAAAAATAAAATAAAAATAAAAAACCAGATTAGAACGGCATACCGGTGTGATATACTCTTTAATTTGTTAACAACTGACATATTATCGGAGATATTTGATTATTCAATGAATTTTCAAATTGTAACAGTAAAAAGAGGCTCTTTTTTTTATCTGATATCGAAACTCACCCGACAAGACTTTGGCATTATTATCTCTCCGGAAATTTCGTCGGAGGAACGCGTATAAACCGGACGGTTTTGAAGGAATAATAATACGAAAAATGATTTTTAAATAAAGTAATCAATATAACTGGCTTTCCTCTAAAGTAAACGGATTTATTGCGAATAAACTCTCGTTGCCCATTCATAAAATGGTTAACAACTTCGACTATACAAACATAACCTATGAACTTCATTTAGTAGTTACCCATACCTGGAAAGAATTTATGAAAATTAATCTTATCGTTTTAAAATTTATGACATAATAGTACCTACAATACCGGTTTAAACGTATACTTCGCTCATCTTTTTCTCTGCCTAGACTTATCGGCGAACATTGCTGATACCTTTGTCGGTTAATTTAACCGAGTCATCCTCATATAAAAAAATCGGCACAGGAGAAAATAAGAGATGAGGGTCGTAAAAGAATTAATTGAATTATCAGAATCCGGAAAGAGTTTAAAAAAAAAAAAAAAAAAAACTCGAGTGGGTAGTTTTAAATTTATAGTACTCCTATATCGGTATCGATCTTTCAGTTCGGAATCAAACCGAGAGGGGCAAAGAAAAAATAGTGAAAGACAACCGAGTGGGCAGCGTTTACATGGAAAACCTTTGCTGACATCAAGCTGCACCTATTTTGAGCCGTTAATAATTAATTGAAGGGGCCATAAAAATGTTCCTAACAAGATTACGTTTCTCTACTTGTTTGATTATGTTATAAAAGAATTAATGAACAAAAAACTGACTTCCTTAGTGTTTTATCTACCTGGAATTGAAATCTTTCTCATGGTAACAAAAGCCCAATACAAACATAAACTTTTGTGAGTTGTTTGGTCGTTTATTTTTCTAGATCGGATTTTTCAGTGACGTGTGATGTGAATCATGCGAACTAAGGTTCAATTAGTGCAAGTTTCAATTTGTGTTTCACAAGTTGAAACTTGTTGAATTGTATATGCTGCCAGAAAATAATTTCAAATACATTTGCGGTATTAGTGCAAGTATCAGCCATAATAGTGCAAGTTTCAACTTGTGAAACACAAGTTGAAACTTGCACTTTGAAATTTGTACTGTTTCAACTTGTGCTTCACAAGTTGAAACTTGTTGAATTGTGTATGCTACCGGAAAATAATTTTGCAAAAAATTTGCATGGTCCGCGGTATGCCATGGTCCATGGCATTAAGAACCATTCTTATCTGTTGCGGCAATGCTAATTTTGTCACAACGCTGATGTCTATTAACCCTCTGATCTTCTCCATTTCGGTCATACTGAACTTTTCATAAGCTATAATCAAATCAGGAAACATAGCGGCGCACAGGAGAGGTTCTCTTAGTTTATGTGAGACGTCAAAAGCAGGGGTTCTCGTTTGCACTATTTTACGCTCCAGGTTAGGTGTACCAAAGTGTAATTTTGTGTGCTTCCAGTCTATCTTAAAGAAATTCTCCACGTCGAGTCTGTGTTGTTTGAATAATATGTCAACACCCAGAAAAAGGAATATACCTCGTTCGCAATAGAAGCGATGTTGCTTAGCGACAAAACAAATATGTTTTGCCGCAAAGCAACATGGCTCGACTTGTCGACATTATGCATTGCGGCAAAGCACTCACGAGTTTTGACACAAAACATTAGACCTAAGTTATGCAAAAATGCTTTGGGTCTAAGCAAAAATGCTTTGCTACAATCTTTTGCTTAGACCCAAAGCAGCATTTTTTTGGGTGAATGGCCTGTTGTATATCATTAGAAGGTACTTCAGCTTTCTCGACCCACCAGTCAAAGGATTCTTCCCCGGATTCTTCCTTTGTTCTTTGGAACAAAGGATTCTTCCGTGGGCATGCACATCAGACAGTTCTTTCTCAGGTAGAAATTCAGTTGGCAAGTGAAACTCTAACTACGGCTTTGCTTTTGTTGATCGCAAGCGGATATTTTTGAGTAAGTGGTGCCATGGTGGAAGACAGAGGATTGGGATCTCTTACACACTTCGATGACCTGTCTAACAAACGAATATTGCACATTTTCTGGTTTCTAATGATACCTATCGACTCCCTTTCCAGTTCTAAAATTTTATTTATGTGCTTCATGAGAAGCTCTTTCTTCAATTTACTTTCAGTTTCCTTATCCATCTTTTGGTTTGTAAAAGGGGGTGTTAATTAATAATTCCATAATTCCCAAAGACGAAGGTCTTTGGGAATTATGGAATTATGGAAAACGTTGAATATATTGTTGAATATATTGGTACAATATTGGATTTATATAATTCATTAATTGCTTCTTGCAACGCAATATATTATTTTATGTAGTCACAATACTGCTGTTACATTGAAATAATATAGGATTATATTGCTATTGCAGGATTCTGCAATGGGGGGAAAGGAAGAACGATATAAGTGCATTTTATAATTTATTTCATTTTTTTAATAAATTTAGAATCCTGGCTGAAACCAATCAGGAACTCCACACTTTGAAATCTGCCTTTTCTACACCAACCATTTTACTTTGTTTAAAGCAATTTATTGTTATTAAAAAGCAAACTATAAAATCTTCGTTAAGCTTCCCTTTGCTAATTTTTTGTAAAAATGTTTTTCGGTCTCTTTCTGGATTTTGAATTTCAGTTTATTAAATATAACGTCTTAATCATTTTTATAAAATGTCTTTATATACACCAGTTATTTAGGTTATTGCCAAAGTTTGACTTGAAACAGCCATGGCATGGTTTCAAATGAAAAAGCAGATTGGAAGAGCTCAAGAAAAAAAATTCACATATATTAATTTTACTTTTTCCCGATTTTTTCTCTTTATTGCACATAAATCATAAAAGTGTACTGTAACGTGTAAATACTTAAGCGGAAATTAATTAACCTCACAAATCTAACCTAACGGAAGATAAATTAACCTAGAACTCACCTAGCAACCTAACCTGGTCTCAACACAACACAACACAACGCAATGCCCTGAAACTCATCCTGACGAAACGCAACTAAACACAATAAAGACAACAATATAAGTATTTACACATACTGAAATATTTATCTATGCAATTCATGGGGAAAAAGTAAAAGTAAAATTAAAAGTAATAAACTTTCTTTCCTTTCGTAATATTCCACAATCACGCTTTTCCATAAAAATCCATGAAGGGGATAACCAAAGCAAATAATTTACTTTAATATTTTCTTCTTAAAATTGCTGTTTAATTCAACAAACTTAAAAATTCAAAATCTGTGAAATCAAGGTTCCAAAAATGGCAAATTAAGGTCCTTTCTGAACCTTTAGCATTATTCACAGCACTAGCACTCGCACTATTTAAAAAAAGACTACATTTTTACGAACTTTTTATAACTTCTTGGGCAATAACAATTTACAATTTTGGTGTAGAAAAGGCTGACTTGAATACTTGCTGAAAACTATGGCACTTTTCAACTAAATTTAAACATTTTCTTGTTTTAAGGATTGTAAAAATATAATGGCCGGAACTAACAAGAGACATTTGATATTTTATTAAAATAAAACGTGAAATCTCTTTCACATGTTACTCCACTGAATGCCTCTGCTTGAATGCATCCTAAACCCAAAATGACGGTTTATGGCATAAAAATACTTCTTCCATTTCTAAGAAATATTTTTATTATAAAATTATATAATCTTTTATTTGAGCTATGTTAGATGAAAATATTTTTATACAAAGGTTGAAACTATATAATTTTTAAAATAGCACCCCTATAAGAAAAATCCTTCTATTAGACGTCTAAAAGCCTTCTAAATTTCGGACGGCTAGAGCTATTAGCCTTCTATATTTGGGCTATATCATGTCTAAATAACAGCTATTTAGCAAAATGTCACAGCTAATAGAAAGCTAATAGACGTCTAGTTTTCACTTCTATTTGATGTCTATATCTAGACAGCTAATAGACGTCTAGTTTTCACTTCTATTTGATGTCTATATCTAGACAGCTAATAGACGTCTACTTCATACCCCTATAAAGCCGTTCATTAGGCATTCCTGGGGCTGTTTATTATTAGTAGTTGTACCTAGTGAAAGCAAAAGCAGACAAAAGTTGAAATAAAAAACATTCAAATTTATTAAATTTAATTTTATAAGTAAAAAAGAAAAGAATCAAAAAATCAATTCCACTCAGTCTTTCCTGTACTTAGCATTTTTCAAAAACTTTCTGCAGTGGACCTTAAAATCCTCTTCACTAAATTTTTTGTGAGTGGCAGTTTCTGAAAAAAAAATTAATAAAAGAAAATGAAATTATTTAATTAATTAAGTAATTAATGAAATGAAATTATAGTTACCTTTCATAAGGGAGCAAATAATGAGCTCCTTGAATTTCTCCTTGCCCTTCGCTCCGTCATATGAAAGAGACATGTTGACACTATCCTTAAGTAGAGCTTTAAACATGTTTCTCACTAAGTTCTTGATCGAGTTCCCGCCTAAACTTCTCAAATATATTCTCTAAAAATAAAAATTTATGATTAATACAGTATAAAAATTTCTCTTACTGTCACAAAATAACTTACCAATTTTGTTCTGCTCCTCTTTTTTGTTAACAATTCTTCAAAATCACTGAGTTGTTCCAACGTTTTTATCGGAAGCCATCTAAGCACTTCGTTCTTTCTTGGCGAATTGCTGGCTGACTCACTACTCTCCTTTAAATAAGATAAGATCAACTTTACACCTTTTTCCACTTCTGTTAACCTGGTGTTCATCCCAATAAAAAGTTGAACCATTTTATTTTTAGGATTTTTTGCTAAACAAAATTTGAATAAAATATTAAATATTGATTATGAGAGTACATAATTTTGTGGAGTATGAAAAAAAAAAGACTTACAAGAAATGCTGTTACGAGGAGAGTTTTTCGTTGGAGTTATAACATGCGAGTTAACTGGAGTTGATGTTTTTGGAGTTGATGTGACAGGTGTGACAGATGTGACAGGTGTGACAGGTCTAACAGGTGTGACCTGACTAACAGGTGTGACCTGTCTAACAGGTGTGACCTGTCTAACAGGTGTGACAGGTCTAACAGGTGTCAACGACACAGGAGAGCTTTGACGACGAGAATTTTTTTCTGCTGCCAACGGAGGAGTGCTTTTCGCACGAAAAGCACCGGATGCTGACGGGGAAGCATGAGGAGTACTCTGAGGAGAAAAACCTGAATAGTCTGAAAAAAGAAAAAAAAAAATTAGCGAAAAATAAATTAATAAAATAAAATTTTATTTTGTATTACTCGTTTCCTTCTCTAGGCAGTTTTTTTAAAACCTATTTTACGCCGCTTCCCTTAATAAAAAATAACTTACAGCGCCAGAAATTCTAACTATATTTGCGTTCAAATCAGGTCTTGAAGGGACTTTTGTCTCTTGCATCCCTTTGTGTAGTTATACTTTATAATTTTATTTAATAAGCAAGCTAAATCCCTTTCCAAATTCCTTCCGTCAATTTAAAAAATAAATTATTTTCACGAAAATTTATCATTTTCAAAAATTAATAAATTGTTAATATTTTACATACTGTATTATTACTATTGCGAAACAATGTTTTTATTGATTAATTAATTTCAAAAATGAAAAAACAATGAAAAAATTATTGAAAAAGAATCAGGAGTGAAAAGAGTAATAATGTTAATAATTAATTGAACACTTCGATAGGTCGATTAACTTAATTATGAAATAAGTTATGAAAAGGATTTCCGAGAAAAAAAAATTATAGACAGATTTCTTTTACCTGAACTTTCGTCGCTGGAAAGTCCTGATTTTCCAACACTGCCAACGTCTGAATCTGATGCCGCTTCCAAACGTGATCCTTGAGCGGATTTCCTTTCCGGCTTTCGTAACTTCTTTTCCATAGCTTTAGTCGTTTTAATGCCTAAAATATTTTTAAAAAATTTATTAGTACAGTATCTTAATTTTCGTTTCTTGCCCCGTTAAATATGTCCTGCATTAGTGAATAGGCAAATATATTTCATTGACCCTTATGGGTCAATCAAAGTGAAGGTTGAAGCTTTCCTTTCACTAACAATTTTTGGATCGAAAATAGTTTAAGGTTACGGACCGACCGCGGAAGAAGGGTCGTTTTTTTAAACAAATACTACAATATGAAAATACCTGATGTTGATGGTTTCTGCAACTCTCCGATTCTGCCATGTTCTGAATTTAAGGTTGTTTCCAGATGTGGTCTTTTAGAAGATGTTGATGGTTTATGCAACTCTCCGATTCCGCCATCTTCTGAATTTAAGGTCACTTCCACATGTGATCTTTTAGGAGATTTTTTAGGAGATTTTGATGACTTTTGAACCTCTTCTTCAGAAACATTACTGTTTTTATTACCTGAAAAATTTAAAAAGCAAATAAGATTTTTAAAAGCATTTCCTGGCTGAAAAAATGTTTTTAGTCTAGATTCTTCTTTCAAAATTTTGTGTCTAAAGGATTTTTAAACTAATTTTTTTCCCAAACTTTTTAACAAATCGATTGTTTAACTTTTTTTTCCTAGTGTTGGAAAGCCTTGCGCCCCCCCCCCCCCCCCCCCCAGCCACATTTACATCTGATATCACAACACTAATTTTAGTGGCTCCAGAAATAATTACAAGTTCAGTATAGTGTGTTTTTTTAACCAGCCAAGAAGTATGATCTGCATTAATATTGAAGAGGCAAATATCTTAATATTTGCAAAATTATATGATCCAAGCTTGTTCTCCCCAACGTCATTTTTGAGTGAGAAATAGTACAAGGTCACAGACCAGCCAGCAGCCATAAGACAAAGTATCGTGCTTTCAATAAATATTGCATAATATAAATACTCAAAATAAAAATGGTAAAAATGTAAAATGTTGAAGTGTAAAAGTAAAAATAATAATATAAATCCTATTTTTTTAAAATTTAGCAATATGAAAATACCTGCTGTTGATCCTCCATCATTGAAATAATTAGGCAACCCAGGCAATTTATCATTTTCTTTCACGGTTTTATTCTTTCCCGTATGTTTGTGATTTTCCTTTTCACTGTAATCGGTATCCTCATACTCATACTCGAAGCTATCACTTAAATTCTTTTTAGCTTTACTCGCTCTATTTTTACGAGAGTTCTTAGCAGTTTCTACGTCGGAGGTTGGCACATCAGACTGTTTTTCACAAACTGATATTTTGTTGACAGCATCTTGCAAAATATCTAAAAAAAAATGATAAGAGGATATTGGACAGATTAGTGCAAAAAAGAATAAAATTTCTTTGAAAGAGCTAGGTACTTTAACAATAACTATTGGCAAGAAGAGGTGATCCTGACAAAAATAAGTGTTACTAATTCACCCCGGGTAATTTGGTGGTAATAATTTCTACAAAACTCCCAAAAAATTTAAAAAAAATTGGAAAATAATGCTAACTTTTATTTCCAATTTAACAGTTTTCAAATCAATTAATTTTTCTCTTTTAAAATAAATTAATATAAAATTGAAAATAGGGTAAAGCATTTTAACATAAAGAAAATGTAATGGAATAATAAAAATAAAAAAATCTTGAAATGACCACTATGCTTTGGAAAAAGAAACAAAAGTTATGTTTATGATAAAAAATAAATAATTGGTATTTACCTGACTGATACATAATCCTCTTTATTTTATATTTTACCCAATCTTCCTGTATAGCATGTCTCTTTTGCATGGCATTATAATAGCTTAGTTTTGTTTTAAATTTATTTCGAGGCCAACAAGACGTACTATTTTTTTCGTCAATCCAACTAGAAGAAACCACATCGACAGAACCATCGTCAAATTCCACAATTACAAAGCTTTTCATTTTTAAAATTTTTCAAATCTAGAAAAAAAAAAAATTTTTTTTAAATTAAAATTAAAATTTCTTTAGGTGGTTAACATGAAGGGTACCGTGTAACAATGTGATATTATAAAAATGTTAAAAAGATTCATTTGAAACCTTTTTAGCTTTAATTTTCAGTATGTAGTAACGTTAAAGCAGCAAATTTATTTTCCAATGGGATAAGGAGACATTTTTTTTTCATCTGTCCTATTAGCCATGTTTTTTTAACAGAAGGATCTTCAACCAAAAATTCTCCTATTTTTTCTGAGGGAAAGTCTCCTAACATGAATAAACTTTTCACTGATTTAAAACTTCTTCCCACAATCTGATTTCCTAAAATTTCATCAACCAAAATCACTTCATTACTGTCTGTCAGCCAACAGTTATTCACATTATCACCCGGAATCATTTCACAATTGTTAATTATAATTTTTCCAGCACTAGGTTTATTTTCACTGGAATTTTTATTTTTAATTGTACAATGATCTTTTTCATAATATCTGTTGAATAGCTGCTGAAGAGGCTTGTCTCCTTTCCTAATAAGGTTTTTCATTTGGAATAAATAATTTTCAAATTTAAATGCCGAAAACTTATCCATATTTCCATGATTTCTAACATCCTCCGGTAAATGATACAAAGTATGAACATTGTGTGAGATGTGTTCTATCCTATAAAGTTGCCCAAAAGTTGGAACGAAATACTCAAATAATTTTTCTGCATAATTAATATCTTCATTGCTTGAATTTTCCATACTCAAAATCCTACAGCCAGTGTGCAAAACTAAAAAGTGTTCATAGATGTCATCTTTTAAAATGTTTTTGAAAATCACAGCTCCCGTATAAAACAAAATTTGCCTGAATTCAACACCTTTAAAATATTTCACATATTTTAGACTTCTACATTTCCTCTTAAATTCTTTTGGTAAGCTTTTTTTATCACATTCTCTAAATAATAAGAAATTTTTTCGATGTCTCTACATTGCAGCTTGCAACGAAATATTTTGCCTGCAATCCAAAGAAGTATTAGCTTTTTCATAATACCTAAACATAATGCATGCAAATAATCTATCACTGTATTTGTAACCAACTTAATATTTTTGATATTCACTAAATCAGTTTTTCCCATATGAAAGTAGTCATCTGAAACTCGTTAAAAGCTTCATAGTTCTTGGCTTTCCTTTCTCAGGAAAATAAGTCCTATGATCATTGTTATAACCAGCGACATCACATTTTGAACAGCTGTGGTATCCAGTGTGGCCTTTAATTTTCAAAGTAAAAGATTTAGCAGGTGCATCCAAAACAAAAGCTTTTATTTCAGGAACAAATTGTTTTCCTCCCATTAAAATTCCATCTTTTGTTAAAGATGCTACTTCATCTATAAAATCTTTCAGAAACTCGTTAGAATCCTTGGGCTTTTCTAATCCAGCATAAATACCTATCACAAAAACAGTATCGGTTCCACAAATATTACCCAAAATGGGCCACAAACATTTTGCAGATGAATTTGTAATCGGTAACCCATCAATGTTGATTTGCAGCTGAATATTATTATCAGGTAATTTCAATGTTGGTATATGCTTTTCCAATTGGTCCTTCAAACCAAAGTGTAAATATTCTCCTGGTTCAACCTTTCTAATTTTAGAGCTAAAAATTTTTGACCTGGGGGTTTTAAGCAATGTTTTCACACATTCAGGAAGATTTGCTATTTCGTAGTCTTCTTTTAAAATTTTAAGCAGCAGATTACCATCTCCCTGTGGCACTCGACAATTTACAAGCCAGTCTGCAAGCCTTTCATGGCTTTTTGAAGCATTCGAATCAGAACCCAGTAAATCATCAAAATCATCTATGTCTTCATATTCTTCCTCGTCATCAGAAAAATCTATTTCCTCTTGAGCATCAAACCAATAATTTTCATCTTTCTCTGCCTCCAGTTCCAAAAGTTCTTCCAATTCCTGGATATAATTTGTAAATTCTTCGTTATTTAGAAATTCATATAGACCTGTTCCAAGTTCTTCTAAGTCCTTGTTGGAGAAACATAAATTTTCATTTTCTTTTGGTTCTTGATTAGGTGCATCACCGTTATTATTTTGTTCCTTAGAATCCCTTGCAGTGAAAAAAGTTAAGTTTCCATTTATTTCAGGTTCTTGAACATGTGAGTCACCTTTTTGATTTGGTTCGGTAAAGTACCTGACATTTGCATTGCCATTTACATCCACATCAAGGATTTCGTCGTCTTCAAAAAGTGTCAATAAATAGGGTGCAAATTGGTTAGTAATTCGACGGACCTGCCGATTGGAAATATCTTTCGGCATTTTTTCATAACCAAACCACGTAAAGTAAATTGTTGCATAAGACACCTAAAAAAAACAATAATACGAAAACATTTAAAAAAATAATGTACTTGCCTTATTTTCTTACCGTTGAACATCAATATCGGCTTATTAATTTCAAATTCATAAACTAATATCCGAAATTTGTTAATAATTATAAACCCGTGCCTTCGCAATGACTCGCAAAAAATCATCACGGTCTACGTGGCAGGGAATGACGTAACGCACGCCGTTGGTTCTCTATCCTCATTGGACGAAATTTCTGTGACGTAGTTCCCGTTATTGGTTCTTGAAAGGACAATTTCTTAAATATTTACTTTTAGTCGAACATCATGGTGGATTAGAATATGGCATATGTTGGAATAATTTTCATTAATTATTAATTATAGAGGTTGTTAATTATAAAAGTGTAATGGCATTTCCGGTAAAAAATAGTTTTTTTCCCCTTCTTTATTTCAGATATATAAACATATAGCTCTAGACCTAGTGGATTATATTTATTTTCTATTATTGTTATTTTTTTTCCGGTCTTGTGTATCCATTTGGCTCAGATGAAGTGAAATAATTTTTTTGTTTAAATTCTAAAAATGATTTCAGCGGCGAGGTTGATTTCGGAGAAGATAAATTATTCCATTCTTTTTCTTAGAGAAAATAATGTATTTGGTGAGTTCGACATTGTAACCTTTTCTAGTGTTACTTATAAAACCGTGAAATAAAGATTAAGTCTTTTAAAAAAAATTTAGTTCAAATTTACTTGAAATTAAAATAAGTTTAGTAAAAAGTACATTTGAAAACCGCTTAGTAAAAATCTAGTTCAGTAAAAATTTCTTTAAAATTAAGTTAACTTTTTTAAAAAAACCGACTTTGAAAGCAAAAAAGATTTTTAAAAAATCATAAAAAAACTTTAAATAAAAATTTAAAACTGCCAAAAGTTAAGTGGTTGACCCAATTTAATTTTAAAATTGTAATTAATAAAAAATTAGCAATAAATAGAAACGAAAATAAATAAATAAATAAATAAATATACTAACCATTAAAATGTGATAAATTTGAAAAAATTTTGTATTCATAATATGTTATTATAATTCACCATTCATTCCGAAAATGAAATAAAAGAAAGAGTTACATAAGTTTGTTGTCTAGCTAAAACAGACTTTTTGGTTATTAAACGCTTGAGAAAAATATATTCCATAATAAAGCTAAAAAAAAAATATAATGGACAAGAATGGTGGGACCTTTTTTATAAATAACGATGATAACAGTACCACCTTTAGATCATAAATTGAACGTTGTATTTTTTATTTCATTCTTATGGCCATTTCGGATCACTTGCATCTATCATCAGAGAGGAGCAAAGATAAACAAATTACGGAATTGTGGATTACAGAATTTAATCGTTTATCCTTGCTGCTCTCTGATGATGGATACAAGTGAAATGGCCGTAAGAATGGAATAAAAAATACAATGTTTAATTTGATGTAAAGGTGGTGCTTTTATCATTATTTAATGGACATCTTGATTTTTAAATAATTACATCTGAGTTAGCTTTTATGACACTTCGGAAAAAATTTATACATTCAAAGCTAAAAAACATCTAATGGATGTCTTGATTTTGACAAAAATTAGACCTGAAATTAGCTGTTTATTAGACTTCTAATGGAAGTCTTGATTTTACTAAAATTAGACCTGAAATTAGCTGTTTATTAGACTTCTAATAGAAGTCTTGATTTTACTAAAATTAGACCTGAAATTAGCTGTTTATTAGACGTCTAATAGAAGTCTTCATTTTTACAAAAATTAGCCCTAAGGTTAGCTGTTTATTAGACATCTAATAGAAGTCTAATTTTACAGCTAAAAATTTAGCTGTAATTTAGACGGCTAAGGCTAATTTGTTCTGATAGGGACTAGTATAGGGATTATATAAAAATCCAATATTAAAATTCTTATATTTTTCAAGATTGAGATGTGCTGTACGGGTCCTTCCGGTATTCAACGAAGCCTACTTTTAACGACAATTGTGAGCTTTTGACAGTTTGTTGGCCCAAATTCATTAGAATGCTGCGAATCTCTATTTTTACTTTAATTGTTTTCATATTATTACTCCTAAATAAATAATATGAACGTGAGATGCAGACTATAATTCAAGTTACTCCCTCGTGTTCGCGCTAATAATGTCTGCTGGAATTAGCACAATAACAATGCAAACATCTTCAGTAACATGAACGAGTTTTTATGGCACAAAAATTGTGTCACTATGTTATCGTCTTTTAGCGTGGTTATATTACTTACCGACCTTCGTTTGAGATTGTTAACATTTCAATAAATAATTTTTGTCTTTCCTTTTCAAGTACGATTTCTTGTTTCTGAAACGTTGTTTCCTGCTAAAAAACAAATCTTGTTTTCTGCAAATGTTTACAAAATGTCTTTTTTTTTTTTACGAAACTTTTTCCCTTTTTATGGCCGATTATTAAAGAAAAGTGTCGAACCTAATTAAACACAAGTCAAGTAAAAATACAACTTCAAGGATAAAGCCATCGGCATTTCGGTTAAAAGATTCTTTTTAGAATATAAAAAAATCTTACCGTTTGACAAACACGGCGAATCGCGTATTTCTTTTTTTATGAATGAATTCTTTTTTTTATTACACCGGTATTTAAAATTTCAAATGATCCGTGCTGTGACAAAGATTATGCACCGGAGTCAGATGGGAACGTGGAGGCAAAGTTTCTGTGTGTAAATGTCACGCACCTTATGATTACAATCTACTTACACGCAGAGACGAGTTCAAATTTCTGATCTCGGAAAATTTCCAATGAAGATTTTAAAATTTAATTTTTTTTTGCTCAAATTTTGATCTCTCTGTATTGTCTCATATTTTGATCTTTATCTGATTCTAATTTTTCCGGCCATCTTCTTCTTCTTCTAAGTGCCGGATCCGCGTCGGAGATTGGCTATCATCTGGCAGATTTTTACTTTGGAGACCGCTGCACGAAAACGACTTAAGAAATCGACACCAATCAAGTTCCTGAGATCTTTGATCCACGAGGTTTCCTACGACCCTGACCACGCTTACCCTCGATCTTTCCCTCCGTCACCGGCCATCGCCTAACCCAAAAGAAACCAAAAGCATATCGATTTTGGCAATGCCGAAAAGAAGAAACTTCTTATTTCCATATTTCCATCTACATCCAGTCCATCATCATTAATACCCATCTCGCAAATGATGGTCCTTATAGTCAACTTGGCCGTAAGCGAATAAAAAGAAAGAAAAAAAATATCGTTACAAGTTTTTAAGAGGTAAATGCTCAGAGCAAAGGGCTGTCATGCATATTGCAATCATTCTCGCTCACACAGCATCCTTCAAAATGGTCGACGAAACAAATTAAATGGTTGAAGAGTCAATTTAATTATTTTGAAAAATAGTAGCAAGTCAGTCAAATATGATGGGCGCATTTTTATTCGTTCGCGCAGACCAACACGAAGCTGGTGTGATTGAAATTCATAACCTGTCCGCAGTGAATTATGAAACGTATATAAGATTTTTTTTTTTTTTTTAAACCAACATCGACTGTGGGTGATCTTTTTTTTCAAAGTTTCACAAGGAAGAGAGGCATTGGAAAGAGACATCTTTGCTGGTCAAACGGTATCATATTCTATCTGAAATACGAAAAACGAATGTGCGTATAAATTAATTAAAATTTTCGTTTGCAAGACGCGGTGCCAAAAAAAAGTCAAAATTAATGTTTATTCCATACGACGACGGAAGAAAAAAAAAATCTATAAGTCGTACCTTATATAGAAACTTAATGATGCCGCTTTGGAGATTCATTAAGCACTGGAAAGGCGTTATGATTCGGAAAAGAACCGATTAAATAAACATATCCTATTCACTTTGTGCGGCGATTATGGGTTTCATTAGTATGGACTTTTAATAATGCGAACTGAACGGTAATTAAAGATGTTTTTCTTTTCGAAAAAGGTGCATTTCGAGGGGTTTTGTACGAGTACGTGTAATAGGACAAGTTTCTCGTGCAAAGCCAAAAGTGGAACTAATCAATAGAGGTTGATTCGATTTGTTACGGCTATAATCACATGAACAAATGGAGCCGGAGCACAATTTTTACGTATATACTCAGAACGATATAACTTTGGTTTAGGAGACGCTATGAAGTACCGAATTTTATGATCACTATGTGAGGACATCTCTTGTCTAGTTGTTAATCCGTCCGATACGAATGCTCAACTTTATAATTTGTGCTTATGGTGGTTAATACCTTCTTTTTTTAAAAATCGATTTCACACATTTTCGTTTGTTTTAAAATGGCGTTGAGAAAAATCAGAGGAGTGTTTTCACAATATTAGTACGACAAGAAGGTAAAGCTTGAAACATTTTATTTCAGTTGTTCCTGCAAAAAAAATAATGCTAAATGATTTATTTGACGATTTTAACCAGATTAGGTTAATACTGCAACCAGTTTGACTGATATTGATAGGGGCTAACTTAATCTGGTCATAAGATTATGAAAAGTTGTACTGAATGATCAAACAACTTCATTTTCAGTGCGTAAAGCGTGTATGTTGATTTTCAAGTTCAGGCACGGTTAGTAGTGTCATTGAAAAATATTCGTCCTTCACTGGCTAACTTTTCTTCGGGGGTAAAGGGTATATAATGTTTTTTCTTCCAAAGAGTTCTTGCGTTTAAAATGATTAATGATAGGCTTTCCTCGATCCTCTTAACTCTGCTTTTATATCATGTTTAAAATTGATACGAAAACTAGTGATTATTTCGTCGACGTCATATAAACAACTTGCATCCAATATATTTTTTCACAAAAAATGGTCTACCTTGCCTTCGGAACTAAATGTCAGGTGCCCGAAGCCGGTGCCGGTGCCGGCGCCGATGCCAGCCTCAGCCGGCTAAAAACTCAGGTCGGTGCCGAAGTTGGTGCCAGTGCTAGATAATTTATTTTAAACTTAGTGCCAGCGCCGGTGCTACCACCGGTCTTGTAATTACGACCCGATGGCAATGCTAAATATAATTGAGAAAGGTTACGAGTTTTAATCCTATTAAGCGGCCGATTGTATTAACCGGCACTACAATAAGCGGCGGTAACTGTAACAACTTTTTTTTTCAAGTTAAAAAAAAAAAAAAAATAAAAAAAATGGACAAAATTGATGGTTGAATGAAGTTGGTGCAGGATTCTTGGGATTCTGGGACTTATCCCAAGAATCCTGCTCCAACTTCATTCAATGACTAGCTTTGGACGAGAAGAAATTGATTTAAAATTGATATTGGTGCTGGCACCGATGCTGGAATCGGCTTCTGCGGCATAAATTTTGCTATTCTGTGGTGCCTCAGCACTTTTGATATTTCGGCGCCGATGCCAAAGTCGGCTCCAATTAGCTTTTACCGGCTTCGGACAACTGTTAAATGTATCTAAGGGCTAAAGGCCGAATTCATCAGCAAAAAATACCCCTAATCAGCATGCCGAAACCACAAAGTTCGAAAATTCGACTGACAGAAAGTTTTCTGGCCTAGCTTCGATCTCTCTGGAACCAACTTTCTTTCAGCTAGTGTATGATTAAACCCAAAAAATAGAAAACGTCTGCTAATGGTTTGCCAGTGATTTAAAATTTAGTAGTGAAGTCCGCTTTTCGATGCATTTAGTCTGGGTGAGGTGTGGACAATTCTTTTTTTTCCACATAAAATAATCCGCCTTGCACTTAAATGTATCAAAAAAAGTGACTTTACCGCTGACCTAACCCTTTTTTTCTCGATTTTCTGCGGAAAAAATTCTATTTTCGGACTTATGCAAGCTTACAAGGGGCACGGATTCAGTGGTCAAGTCGTGCTCTTTCCCATTTGATTAAGTAGTTTCGGTTCTACGAGAAAAACGAACTCAAAAATATTGATGTTTTGAGGTTAAAAATCATCTCTGCTGAATTTTAAAATTTTTGACTTTTGCCTAGAAAGAAATAATTGAAATCAATCGGTTAATTGATTTACCAGCGATCGAAAAGGGCATTTTGGGTACACAGTAAAAAAGTTTTTGTATTCATGACATTTTTTTTTATGTTGAAACCGGTCCACTTACTTTTATTTTTAAATAATACTCCCACAATCAACAAATATTGACATTGCAACGTGTGTTTTTATGTTAATTTTTTAACATAAAAAGAGTAACATACAGATTGTCTGGACCGGGTTCGTTAAAAATACAAAAAAGTTTTTACTGTGTTCGGAATGCAGTAAGCAAGTCCCGTTTTCCGGTACATTTAGTCCCGGAGAAATGGAAGCTGATATGTTAAATTTCAATTTTTTCAGACCTTTCGGTCTCTGACCAAATGTTTTCAGGCCGAAATTTCGGTCTCTCAAGCGAAAATTTCTTTGGGCCAGATGAGTGATGTAATTGCTGAAGACTCATTTTTGATAAAAGGAACAATTACGGGGTTTGAAAAAATCGGCCAAAGCATCTTGCCGCATTCCCCTTGCCAAGTTCCTAACCCCTGACAGAAAATACATTGAGCTGATGGTACCGAAAATTTCTTTGGGACGCTTTCACTGCCAACACCTAGATACTCTACTAGGCTACTACTCTCTGGAGGTGGGAGAAAGCGTCTATTTCTTATAAATTTATTAATCGGAGCATGCGAGGTTCTGTCTTCCTATGAAGCCTTTGTATACCGATCTCATTTCAACACCAACGCAATCTCGTCGAAAATTATGGTTTTAAGAAAATATATTACATCACGCTGAGGATTGAATACCGCTGTTGTCATCAGAATAAAATCACGGAATTTCTATGTTAATTTTTTTTTTTTTTTTAATTTTCATTCTACTATTTCATAATATTCTTTTGTTTATTACATCGGAGTCCGAAATTAAGATGTCCGACAATCCGAGAGAACACCTACTGGTCATTCGCGTGATCCGAAATCCTTAACTAACGAATGATTGAGATGGAATCAGAAAATCATTAGACTTTTTTTTTTCTATTCCTTTTCAACTTGTTTTTCCTCTCTTGTCTCTCTCGTTCTTTACGGTCGTTATTCTAATTAATGATTTTTAACGTTGAATTGAGTGTTGCAAACGATGTAAGAAAAGTAAAATAAAAACCTCGCCGCTCGTATATCTCCAAATCAGAGAAATGGACCGCTTGCTCATGCTCAAAGGCCTTCAAAATATACACAAATATCCTCGAGTGGGATAAAAATGGTGTAAAAATGTGGTGAAACAATCAGGTAGTCATTTGACAAGATAGGATACAGTAGCTGGAGTTGCTATACGTAAAAGCATCGGGCTTCACGGTTAATTGATACCTGTACCTTGCGTTGAACCTGAAATCGATCACAAATTGTAATTAAATACTTTAACACGTCTAACTCTGTAAATAAACCACATATTTACATGGCCTCCATTCATACGAAAATGTCTAATCTCTTCCATCTAAGTTAATTATTTTAGGAAGGTTTTAATTATTCATTAATTTTATGATTGGTCTAAAAAAAAATCGGTTATTTAGTATTAATAATCCCGTTTACAAAACTCGGGAAGTATTTTTTTTTTTTTTAAGGATGAAAATAAAAATATGAGAAGTAAAAACTAGTCTAGGATAAGAAGTAAGTTTTATTTATTAGTTGAATTCTTATATTATGAGCTTGATTAATCGGTCTGTTCCAAATTACTAATATATATAATTTATCGTTTAATCGTCGATTCTGACACGTGACAGCTATCTGTCATAACATGACTTTACAAGCGGTTAAGCAACAACCAATTGTAACATTTTCGTACTTTTACTTCCTTTGTGAATTATAATAATCGTTCAGAGGAAAAAATATATATTAAAGCATTAATAAAAAGTTTGGCAGTTTCAAGGACAGATTCTTATCTTTGCTCCCATTTTTTTTTTTTTTTTTTTTTTTTTTTTTTGAAATTGTCAATTAAATGGCAGCATAATTATTTTATAGCCTTTTTTTGCGGCAAATTTTTTTTTTATTATGATTCGTGAAGTGGAGTCTTAGCCATTTTTTTTCTCTATAAAATAATATTAATCATGTGTGGATAAAAAAAAATCGTTAGCGGTACGATATCTTTATACTAATAGCGTCGTGCAGATTTTTTTTAAAAAAAATATTTTTATTTCTCAAGGGAAATGAAAATCAAGGTGCAAGGTTAAAATATACAATTCATCAGTAGTGATTGAAATTAAATGTGAACGAATTTTTTTTATAATTCACAGATATTATGGATACCCGGTAAGAGTCGAACCTACAAAGCTTTCCTAGAGACTAAGGATTTGGAGCTTTTGAGTATAGCCTCACTATCAGAACTGCAAAGTTAAGGTGAGCAGCAAGAAGTCTGTTGCTTGGGGCTTCTGGAACTCTTCCCTAGTGCTGTTTATTAATGGATTTCTCCCCGTATTGAATGTGTTCAAAGTGGCTGTGATTCCAAGTTGTAAAGCCGAGCGATCATTTTTCTCCGTAGGACAGTCTTTTCGATAGCGGACTCGAAATCTAACTCTATGCAGGTTTGTTGCATGTTTTAAAATAATTGGCACATGATTTACAATTCGAGCTTTATTATTGTTTTCCTAAATTGACCGAAAAAAAACGGACTTTCAAGTTTAAATGGAGACTTAGACTAGTTTCAAAATCCTACCTGGTATTTAACCCTATCTTTCATGGCCCCAAAAACCGCCTTAAGTTTTTGCAGTTATTGTTGCGAATCATATGAAAGACCGTTAGAAAACTTGCCAAATGAGTCCTTACCGAGATCTTTGTCTTTTAGCTATGTAAATATTATGCCGTTTAAATGACGCAAACTCCAGAGTCAAAAATATGCCCTTTTTTAACGGGTATATTTAAAAGAGATAGAGACCTGAGACCTCGGTTTAGCCGACGACATTTCCACCGCGATTTCATATATATGCCAGATCAACTACGAAGGGAGAAGAGGGGGAGCTTGGGGGAGGCCAAACATTTGAACAGGTTAGGTCAGGTTTGAATTAAATCTTTTACTTCAAAACTTTATGACTGGGAGTTGTCGCTATGAAGATCATATCCATGTCTCAAGCAACTGCTTAAATAAAGGGCCCAGTTTATGTTTACATGGGGTGGTCTCTCTCATAGACAGTTAAGTGGTACCGTATCCTGTGTTATAAGCACATTCGCAGAATATTCAAACGATGTCATTGATTTGCCTGTAGGAGCTGCTTAAGTACTAGAAATCTTGTAGAGGTTTATGCATGTAGTCAATTTTGCACAATTACATAATTTTTAACGTCGTAAATTGCCCCTACCTGCAATGCGCGAAAATAGACTTTATCGTATTATGATTTACCACCAGCTGAACGTTTCTGACATCTCCTCCGTAGCTAAAAGCTGGAATATAATATTTTCCATTCTTTTACGCCGTCATTTCTTTCTTTTTTTTTACAATTTTATATCTTCTACATTCTGCTTTCATAGCCATTAGTCATTGCATCAAATGTAGCCTCAGTTGTGGGGCTTTTGTTTATAAATCAATTAGCTAAAGAGGTTTATGCAAAAAGCGTGATTCTTGACCGGTCATGTAATACTATCGCACGATTCTTATGATATCATTACACACTGTGATGGTATCACACAAGACTTGTAATATTATTGCAAAGGAAATCTGTTATTTTTGTTTTTTTTTCGGTATTTTCTCCGCATCCGTACAGGATTTTAATGGTCATTATCGAACTCTACAGCTTCAATTACATACATGTTCTGCTCAACTTTGAATGATGTCGGTGCTAAGATGCGGTCAAAAAATGAGACTTTTTGCACGAGCCCCTTTATACTTATAATTATGAGTTATAATTATGAGTTTTATTACTTATATTACTTTATTACTTTATTACTTATGTATATAGCTATTATTACTTATATTATTGTGTTATAATTATGAGCTATGTTGAAATTAGGAGTTGAATTACTTTTCTTCATCTTTTAGAAAAAGCTCCAACTGGAAAAAGTAACTTAGAATGTTTTGTTTGTGAACAAAATAGTTTGGGGTGAATTCGAATTTCGCAGCCTTTTAGCACCCAGCACCCAGTTCCGACCTTTTCTAAAAGATGTGCACATTTATTTGAGTATAATTTAATATTTTTCGTCATAAAACTGAAAATTCAAGAACAGATTAGTTGGAATTGTTAGGACAAACATTTTACGCTTTTGATTTAGACGAATTCGTTGGTCAAATTTTAAACATTTTCTTGAAATATTTTTTATGAGAACACATTGTTAAAAAATGAGCTAAAAGCAAATGCGAATTAAAAACAGGTGACAATGTATATTTTGCGCAGGAAATGTTTTTTCTTCAACGAAATACCGTAGAATCTCATCAGGACTTCGACCCTACCGACCCTTCTGATAGAAAACACATTTAAGTCCGGCCAATACGTTATAACTCACTTTTTCTTGGGTTCTCAAGATTAACCAAAGCATTTTATTTTAAATTTTTACTTACAATGCTTCGCATGAGCCAAAGCCATTTCTCCACAAGTAATAACATCGGATAAACGTCGAAAATGAGACTTATAAAAAATTTTAAAGGCTGCAAAATCGATCTCATCAGAAAAACTTGCCGGCAAACGTCTCCAATGATTCGCGTGAAAAAGGAGAGAAAAAAAAAATATTGGAGTACATTAAGTTCATAAATTTTTATAGCACAACTTTAAATACAATACAACTTCTGAAGAGAATCGTTAAAAAAAAAAAAAAGCGGAACTTTTAGTGTCATAGAAAATGGCAGTACTCCCGATCATTATTATTACCTGTTAAAGAACATGAAGCTAATGGCAGCAAACATGTAGGAGAATAATGATCAACCTTGATGAATAAATCTTTAACGGTGTCTTTTTAAAGAAAGGAAAGCATCTAGATAATAAAATTGTCATCCAGTCACGTTTATAAAAAAAAAAATCTTAATTCCTGGATTTTTGCAAGATTAATTTTTTTTTTTTTTTTTTTTTTTTTTTTTTTTTTGCATTAACGGTTAAGTAAATTACTAATGAAATTGCTATTCATCATATATTTAAAACTGATAAGTATTACTTAAAGCTTGTGTGATATATTAACAAGGTACTTGAAGTTGTGCTCACGGGTTTAACTAGATCAGTTAGGATCCTATCTTCCTCACGACACACCTATAATGCGAGATTGCAGTTTAGCGGCAAGATTTATTATGTGGAATGATACGTCTTGAGATTCACGATGTTTTTGGTAAAAATAGCTCTTATTTCTTCTCCTTAAAAAAGATTGAAATTGCAGGATGTATCAATCGGAGAATGGTCATTTGATTAATTAGAGTGATAGTTAATTGAGAAGTATTCGCGGAAAAGTGTAATTCTGGGTGAGCTAACGTCCTTAACTTGATAATTTTCATTACGGACAAAGTAATTATACAAGGAATCGATTTTTTTTATTTTTCAATTTTAAGCAGAGACCGGTTGATTCGATATATTAAAAAATCCACGTTAAATGCGATGCCGATTATTTATCTCAACCGCTGTCCCACGTATCAAGATGGATCGCTTCCAAAATGTTCATCCAAATCATTTTTTAATCGGGACATTTTAAACGAAAATGTGTTAAAATCGAATTATCGATCTCGTACCGTATCAATCATTTCAAAACGGCAACACTTTTCGGGTGATGACATTAATTTTTTTTCTCTCTCTTTTCGTTTTTTCCGTTCCTCTTTTTAATAAGTCGGCAAAAATATTATTTGTCATAATTTTGTTAATGGGCATGTTTTCTCTTTTTGTAAACGCACGCAAGCCAACAAGTAGCAGTTTGTCATGTTATCTTTTTGGCCTATTTGATGGTATTAAATTTTCTTCGAATTGATTTCCTTCGCAGTTGGAATGTTGTTTATAATGAAAAAAAAAAAAAAAAAAAAGAATCAAGCTGATTATGATATTCGGAGAACTTATCAAAGCCACAATTTTTTTTTTTTTTTTTTTTTTAAATTTTTTGACTTACGCCTTAAAAACCAATTGCCAGATTTGAATTGAACTGGTCTTCATTTCACGCTGCGTTTCGTCACCGTAGTATTAAGTTACAGACTGCGCAGTGTGTCATAAACTCTTATAACCGGAATACCAGGTATTACATCCACACCTACATACGGATGATTTAGATCCAGAAAACTAGGGAGGAAAAGGAGAAAGAAAAAAGAGTAAATCAGGTTGACATTCCTGTCGGGATTTATATGACCACTTTATGTCATTATTCTCCAACGTAGTGTAGGACTAAATGGTTTCCGTATGTTCGAGAAGAGAGAGAGAGGGACTTAACATTGTGTACAAGTCCTCATGTGGTTTGCCTTTAAAAATGGGGGTCATACTCCGTTTAAATGTCCATTCGTCTTACGGGAAGGCACGCGAAAGTCATTATAAAAAGCTTCTTTTTTTTATCGCTGTCCAGACGGCGTGTAATAATTACAACCGATGCATATAAACAGGTGTCCTATATAAAACAATCGCATGATCTTTTCCTTTTGCAAAAATCATGATCTGAGGGAGTTTTGGTAATTAACAAAAAACAAAAAAAAAATATAAAAGATAATTAACAAAAAAATATAAGTCACGCTAGATTGGTTCAATATCTGAACTCATTAAACCAAAATGCACTTAAAAAAAAATAAAAAAAAAAAACTCCTGGTAATTATCTCATATTCGCCAAATTATACGGGGAATTAAGAGATTCAATTTTTGCACCATTGAGCAATAGTTGTTTACATTTTTTTTTCAAAAGAGTTATTTATCAAGGATTTAATTTTAATAAATTGTAGGATTGGGAGAATTTAGGTTGACAAAATTTTATTTTTTTCCCCCTCATCGTAACCACTAATCCGGTTATCTTCAAGTTCGAGATCTTTTTTTCAGATCGGTTTCTTTACGGTCAGGAGTGAAAATATAATGTTATAGACGTCGGTCGTTATAATATTCAGGTTTTCTATATTTCTTTTTTTTTGCATCCTTCGGAATTGGATCTATATAATGAATCGGAGGATACGTTTTTAAAAGCGTCTTTAACATCCTCAATCCGATCCAATCACCTCACTTATTTAACACAAACCACCTGATTTTAAACATTGTAATTCTAAAGCTACGACATTCAATCAACTGATGCTCACCAATATCTCGTTAAAAACAACTTTTTTTTTTCTCATCTCTAACATCGTGTACTGGGGAAATTTACAATTATTTATGGCTATTGATAAAGTTCTAAAGTAATCCTCATGCTCGCGCATCTTTACTACCGTAAATTGCTGTTTACAAAATTGTTAAAGTGAGAATATTAGCTTTGGATTGTTTTTTTAATTTTTTTTTTTTTTTTTTTGAAAATTTTTTTATTATTAAAAAAAATAGAAGTTTCGTGAGGAAAAACTTCCGAATTATCGATTTAATTTTCCCCAGAGGGACGTTTATTGTAATTTGAGATATATCTTCCGGTCTATGGACAATTTTTTTTTTCCTCTACTTTTGACGGATTCGATTTATCTTCGCACGATTCTGTATTTTTTTTTAAAGGAAAAAGATTCGATTATGCGTCTCCACCTGGTTCTTTTGTAGCTATTAAATTGCTCCTTTGGTATATGTCCGTCATTTCCATATTAACATAAATTTAAAGAAAAGAAAAAAAAAAGGATTATAATTTATAAAAATCGAACAGAGGAAATCAATTTAGGTTCAACAGGTGAACTTAAAAAAAAACGATGAAAGCGCTGAGATGTCAGGAAATCTGAATGAAGAGTCACGCTAACTATCATAATTTTTTTTTTTCGCTTTGCCAGCTGAGGTATTTCTTTTCCTTTTGATTCTTTTTTTTATTTTTTTTATTTTGTTTAAAATTACCTTATTTTTTAAGAAACGAAAAAAACGAGTCGCTACGTGAAGAGAGTCCGGTAGCAAGTAATTATCCATATCTTTCATCTAGTTCCCATAAACAACTCGAAGCAAATGCAGTACATTATCGACAATTTGCCGGCGTACGTTTGGCTAATTATTACGAGCGGTAGGCGTACATTTTAACGATATTCCTACTTTATGCCGTGAAGAGTAAGGCCCTTTTTCTTCTTCTTTTATTTTTATAATATAAAAATCTCTCCATTTCGGATACCTGCTTTATTTTAAATTCTTTATTAAAATCGTGATAATTATCGAGCCGCAGCTGCTGCTGTTGCTACATTTGAGATTATTTATAAAGCAATTCACGCTTTTTTTTTTCCTTCTTAATCTTTAACACTGAACTGTGTACCACACGATCGCACGGTTTTTTCATTTTCGTAATTACAACCACATAATTTAGAACTATTTTTCGTGGTTTTAGTATAAATATTTTAGCGAGATTTGCTTCTCCCATTACAAATAAATGGACGCCATTAGCAGCGTTGTACATGCAATACTTTTATCGGATCTTATGTTAGAATCTGCTCATCTATTTTGATCTGGTAATTAGGAATTTTTTTTTTTCGTTCGAATTCATCATCGTTATTTTACCACAACGAAGCCTTCATCAGTCCTGCAGCCAGGCCGACAGGCTAAGAAGGGAGCAAAGTTTTCCCGGGGGGGGGGGACTCTGATTGGCCCCATTTATTATGAAAGATGGAAAACTGAAGTCCAGACTTTAGCCATGGAAAGGGCGAAGTCCTTTAGCCCCTCAGAGCCCTCCCTGGCTAAAGTGTGAACTGCAAAAAGTTAAACCTGTCAGCTGACCCTCACACTCGATGAAACTGAATTTTCGATCAACCCGAAAAAAATTCACATAACGAAAATGCTATTAATTTCAGTAGTAAACTTATTTTTTCTTTAAGATCTTTTCAAATTGCAATTGAGTTTACGTGCTTTTTTTTTAATTTTTTTTTTTTAAGTACGACCGTTAACCTAATTTATTCTTTATCATGGACAGTTCAAGCATTAAGAATCTTAGGGAGGAGGGGGTGAGAATTAGCAATTTACGCCGTAAGCCAAGGATTGAAAAAGGGTAGGGAGGGGGTTAAAGATAAAGAGATTTTAAATGAAATGTCATTGGTCGAATGTCGTTTCTGGGTCAGAAAATCACTTACGGAACGTTATACCGATCGACTATATTTCAGTTCAGATTCTTATCGATACCCGAAATCGGCATCGAATCGATACGCATTCCGCTTTCCGGTGTCGGCCGATTTTTATCACGTCACTTAGTTTTACTATTTGACCATTTAGTTATTTACCCTCTGGCCGCCCGCGGTGATACTGGAAATGCAAAAGTGTACCCTCCCCCCTTTTTTGATTGCACGATGCTGGCCAGCTGTAAGAAAAACAGTCATTATTGGTAACAAACTGAAACAGTCAACAGACAACGACCTATAAAATAACAAGGGTAGTCGGACAAGTTTTGATTTACAAAACGTGATTTTAGACTTCAAGACAAAAATCATCCAAATTGATAGGACTTAAGTATCTTATGAATTATTATCTTTCACCCTCCAACCCTATTTTTTTTTTTTTGTGTTGTGCTTGAAAAAAATGTTTCAGGTTGACAAAAAAAAGAGGTAGTTTTCTTAAAAATCGTTTCGTATTACTCAGCGTCTAATTATGTGAAATTAGAAAACAAAGAAAACGTGTGGGTTCTTCGTAACGATGGCACCCAGACTTCCTTGTCCAAAAGAACTCACACAAACGCGCCGTTTTACTCCACTTCGATGAACCCCCAAGGGTACTCGTTAACTGTAATGAAAAATCATCAAATTTACATTTTTCAAATTTAAAAAATTGGAATGTTTCACTATTTGACGCATGGTAATGCGATTCTGCTGACTCCTACTCCTGAATTCACCGCCACTTAATATTTTATCTCCGTTCCGAACGGAAACGCCTCCATTCGCTTCGAAATTACACTTGCTGTAAGCTATTCTTTTTAGGAAATAATAAAGAAAAGAAAAAAGATTTTCGTTTTTTTTTTATATATCACGGGTACACGAACTGAATATATCGAGTCTGATAGCCCCACGAAATATAATTGAGGGGCAACCAGGCGGTCTTAAATTAATGTTTTCTTTTTTTCTTTCTTACTCGTAGGTGGCAGGCGAAATTGCGGATGATATTTTTGCCTTTTATGACAGTTAAAATAGCTGAAAGTACTATATTGGTTTCCCTTAATTGCAATTTACGGTTTTTTAATCATACATTACAATTACTTGTGTGTATAATTAATATCAATTAGGTTAAGTAAAAATATCCACCTTGGGGCTAAGGTCGTGACGGCAACGGCACATCAAAGACAGTAGATTTATATAAACTGATAACTATCGGACTAGAAAGCCCGTTGGAATGCTGGTTTCGGTCTTTAAGCTAAAGTGTGAAAAATAGACGAATGGACACTCCGCATAAAGAGTTTTTTAAGATGGTTTTCTGACGTCGTGACAGTTAGAACGTAAACCCTATTCATCTTTTTGTTGACATGTGTGGTTTTCGCCTCGTGCATATGTTTTTTTTTTTTTTTTTTTGATTAGATATCATACCTTGATATTGTTCCGTTTTTCTTATCTATCTTTTAATTTAAATTCGACAATAACGGTGAGAATAGGGACCACCATAACAGGCGAACAAATCTTATTTATAATAGCTTATTTATTGAATGTCTCATACACTACTTAAATATTGAACTTGGAGATCGGTAATCAATACTTTTCAATAATCTATTTTCGTTTTAGTTGATGATGTTCTATCTCCGGTCATTTATTTTCTACCTTTCAACGGGTTGTTGCCGGCTGCTATGGAAATATTGATGAAAACGTGATGATGTATACGAGAAGAAAAGGCACACAGTAAAAAATATTATGTAAATATGGGATTAGGAGTCCACATAAATTTTTTCTGTTGTTTTTCTCCAAAAGGTAAACATAAACAGAAACAACATAAAAAATTTATGTGGACTCCTAATCCCATATTTACATAATATTTTTTACTGTGCACACAAGGACTTGAACCAGGTATGTATGTATATTTGGTTTAGCTATTTTACATGTAAATCCTCGTGTAAGGTGTATTTACACAAACATTAAAATAACATCATTTTATTTAATCTCCGAATAATCGTAAAAAGATGACTTTGCCAACGACCAGTTAAATATTCAGCCGCGCTGATGAGTCGCGTATCCAGAGAGCTTATATTTAAACATAATGGCAATATCTAAATCTTCAAATATTGCCAGACTGTTGGGTTTTAACAATGAATGGTCTTAACGGCTTTTAAACGGCAAAGATTGATAGCTGATGGCTAATTCATTGTTAAACTATTTTCGATTATATTGTCAAAATGTATCGGATCAGGATTTTAGGTTTAAGACTTGTCACGAATTATTTCTTTTATAGCGTCGCGTGCTTTTTTGTAGATTTTTTTTTTTTTTATTATTACATGAAATTTGCTTTGAAGTGTAAAAAAATACTGTTTAGCCGACAGTTTATCTTCAAAATCAGACCCGAAACCAGGACAAGGAGCAAGGAGAGGGGGAGGGGGGCATGGTTGCCTTTTATCCGGAAGTTAACAAGACAGTTTCCCCCTCCCCCTCAGATTAGTTGGTCCATTAGCCAAGCATAAAAGCAAATACGTTAAGGGAAATCATAGACTTTCCCCTATAAAGGTTTCCCCTACAAAAAAAGGGACCAGATCAAAAGTTGTCAAATATGGACTCCTTAATAGGGTGGGCCGAAAAAAAATTTGAATTTGAAAACGCCTGATATGGGAATCAATGCCTTATAATACTATTAACCCTAATTTTTTTCAGATTTTTTGAAGGTCATCTCGAGGTCGCGCAATGACCTTAAAGTTTTTGAAAAACCCTTATAAAAGGGCAAAAAATAAGATTTTTTTTTTTTGCTGAAAAAAGTATCGCTTCCTATCGGAATTTTTGCGTAGATTACGAATATGAAGTCCAAAATTTATTTTTGTGTACAGTTTTTAAGCTAAAAGAAAAAGCAACCTAAAAAATTTCAGTGTTTAGAAAATAGGCGTAAAGCTCAAAAACCGAACACTTAAAACGATTTTGGACTTCATATTCGTAATCTACGCAAAATTTCCGGTAGGAAGGATACTTTTTTCAGCAAAAAAAATTCTTATATCTTGCCCTTTTATATGGGCTTTTTAAAAACTTCAAGGTCATTGCGCGACCTCAAGATGACCTTCAAAAAATCTGAAAAAAATGAGGGTTAATAGTATTATAATAAGGCATTGATTCCCATATCAGGTGTTTTCAAATTCAAAATTCGCTTTTTTCGGCCACGAACAGTAAAACTAGAAAAATTAAAAATGACGAAATATAATCATGCAGAAAAAAAAAAAAAATATATATATATATATTTTTTTTTTCCGTTTGATTAAAAATAACCTGAAATGATCACGAATGATTATTCTTAATATTATTCTTAATCATTTTTGGTCAAACGAAAAAAAGAATTTTTTTTGCATGATTATTTTCGGTAATTTTTAATTATTCCTAATTTTATTTAGTCGTATTTAATTATTAAGGGGTTCATATTTGACAACGTTTGTAGGGTCACTTTTTTGTAGGGTCGCGGTCGTTGAAATGGTTTTTCTGATTTTCTCAACTGGAAATTATTAAGTAGCTTATTAACTTTTAAACTCCGGGATTTTCCGGTAAATTCGGAAAAATCCTCCCTTGGAACCTTTCTTTCCTATTATTTCGGGCGACAAAGTTAACCTACAACCCCCAATGAACCCGCGCTACGCAGATGCCGATTTAGTGCAAAATATCCCATAAGATTTGTTTACTTCCTTAAAATAATCGGAGAAAAGTGTTTTTACGGTTTTCGACACCGTAGATTTTAAGTTTGGTGTCAAAATGATGAAATTTCATGCCGGAAATCCAACATGGCGCCATATGTTAATAGTCAAAATAGCTCCGCCATATTGGTTTGACCAAAATTCTAACTTCAAATCCGAAATCAGTGTCCAATTTTACCCCTTTGTGCACAATTGCGGGCAATTGTGCCGAAAAATGACGTTATTTTGATGATTCGAGTCAATGGCGTTCCTTGGATGACAATTGAACCTAACTAAACAGGGTCAACTAACAGGTAAACTAACAGTTCGAATGGTCTTATGTATAGGATTATTATAGCGAGATTTCCTTGTTCGGGACGGCTTTTTTCCCTCCTTTCGGACCTTTTAAGGTCCAAATTCCGGAACGTTTCCGGGAAATTCAGAAAATATTTTTCCAAATTTTTTATTTTTTAATAATTTCAAGCAAAAAAATTGTTTTTTGCGTAATACTCTTCCTGTGCGTAAAACCTATATTGAAAGCTTACCTATTTCGAGTATAGGCAACCCGCACTACATGCATGAAACACAATATATCGCATAATTTTCGGCCAGCATTAATTTGCCCCCCCCCCTTGTCAGCAATGGTTAGCATTTCGGAACCCCCCCTAAAATTACGTTATTTCTGTTACCCCCCACTTAAAAATTTTTTTTAAAATTAATATTAAACATTAAAAAATCTGAAATTCTTCGAAACTTAAATTTTGCGGAGTTTTTTTTTTTTTTTTTTTTTTTTTTTAAGTGAGTTAAATTACATAATTTAAAAATTTAAATAATTTTTATTTTTTCACCTTTATTACATGAAACAAATGCTAACGTTAGATATGTAAAACCCCTCCTTCCCTTTCCCCCCTTGTCAGCAAAAGTTAGCATTTTGAATACCCCCTTCTTCTTTAACGTGCTAACGTGGTTTATGGACGACCCCAAACACAAAAAGCAGTATGGTGCCAAAAGCAAAATTTTTCAAAATAAAATTCCTCCTCCATTTTGAATTTAATAAAATTCAAACTTCTGACTCCATATTCGGAATCAGTCGTCAAAAATACAAATGTAGGCCAAATTTCAGTCAATAATAACAAAATTAATAATTTTTATAACGACGTCTTATACGTATATGAGGCAATGGCCCTTAAAAGGGTTAGTAAGTATAAACTTTGTTTCAACTAATAGGATCGATTTTTCCGCCTAACATGTTGCCTAAAACCATTGACGCACATGCTTGCTTAATCCACATTTATAATTCTTTTTAAATAACGTTTCTAGCAGCCTTATTTTTTTTTTTTTTTTTTAATTTCCAGCATAATTTTTACAAACAGCTTATCGTTGAAATGTTTTATAAAGTGTTATTTCCATATGTGGAGCATTAAAAGCACTTGAAATACTTTTAAGCCGAACATTAGCTACTCGCCAGTCGCCACAGAAATATTTTATTATAACATATCGTATTGGTCTTGTTTGCTTATATATTTTATTTAATGCTGGAAAAAAATCACGTCTTATCACCTCAGCCACTTCATTTTCATTTGGCAAAGAATCGAAATTTAAAAATTATAAACGACTAGACCTTCGGAGTATCGAAATGAATGATTATCTGCGATTATCGAAATTATCGATTTATCAGGCTATTTTTTTTTTTTTTAAATAACGTGTTTTTAGTAGGAAAAAAAAAGATTCCCCGCATTCGTGCTTCTTTAAAAAAAAAAAAAAAAACTTGTCGATCTTAAGGGAATTAACGAGTTTAGCGATGGCCAAGAAGCTAGATTGAATGAATAGTGGTAGCTTGATTGCAACGGTGCTAGCTGGAACAACATTTAAATGAATAACGAACACACCCACTAAATTAAATAACATCTAGATAACACGAGAGCAGGGAAAAGATGCGTTCATATCATTAACGAATACCTAAATCCTGTCTTTGTAATCACTTTTTTTTTTTTTTTTTTTTCTGGTCCGGCAGGCCTTCGATGTACGGGAGCTGTTTTTCTTTCGATTTTTACCCTTGTTCAACATTATTGTCCCTAAGGCAAACCACGTATTTGTCCACATTTTTTTTTCTTACTTTAAAAAACAATATAATTTAACCTCCCTCTATTTCTTTTATGTTGGATCTTTATCAATTTCGGTGTTTTAAGACTCCGGATTCTGTTTAATGATCGCGGCGTCTCTAAAACCTATTATTCTTTTGTTATAAGTCGGTTGTTGTTTTTCGTAAAACAAAAAAGAATTGGCGCCTTTGCAACAATCGTTGAGTTTCTAGCCTTAGGGAATTTTAAAGCAATAACGTGCGATTTTGTGATAATGCGGCCGGCGATTCTTAGAAGAAAACAAAAATCAATAAAATTAGTCAGTATGAAAAATTATATTATTCAAATTTTATTTTTTTATCTTTCATTCATCGCGATGTAATTTTGTCCATTATTTTATTTTTTTTTTTTTTTTTGATGTTCGAATTGTAACCTTCCAAACTGAGAAAAGGATAACCCTAAAAAAATCTTTTATGCATGATTACTGATTATGTTCTCGGATAAGAGTTTGTTTGAACTTCTGGAAATGTGGGCGGCGGAAAATTAGGCGATGATTTAAGGGTTTCCGATTGGCAGCGGTAGCTGTGGCATGTCGGCTTGGCAAAAGTACATATTAAATTTGAGATTTTTTTTTTTTGTGAACGAAACAGAAGATTGTTTGCTTCCCGTGTTAATTTATGCGGAGAATATTTTAATGCGAATAATATGTTTTTTACATGTAAATGTGGGAGGTGGTTATTTTCTTTTTTAAGTTATTAGTTTATTCACATATATCATGGTAAACAATTTGAGGAAATCATTGCCAGAAGGAAAACTATAAGCTGCTACAATGGTTACCGTCTTTTATCTTTCATCTTTGATTGTTATCCACGATCTTTGTGGGTTTTAGGCCCTATCATTTGTGATTTAAGATTGAAAACTTTAGACTGCAAAAATTGATTGGTTTCGGGGAGAAAATATCTGATTTTTGATTTGCGGTGCACAGTGTAGATTTTTTTAAAAATTATTATTTTATCTGCAAAGTTCAGCCACGTATGGAACCGGACGAGTTAAGAACATAAAAAGAACTATCTCTAATGCTTAAAGGTCTTTAGAAATGATTGTGGTAGTCATTACTACCAAAATGTTGTTAAAGGCCATTTTTTTTAGGACCAAAAATCAACGCTTTGCAGTGGGCACTGCACTGAAATTTCGAACTCGGACATAACGTGCTTGCAAAATTGCAGATGTATAGATGACTCTGCATATGAAAACTTTTCTTAGAATGAAAATTTTCCAAATCGATTTTTTGACAGTTTTTTATTCTTAAATTGAAGCTAAGAGCACCCTTTTTTCAAAAAAAAAAAAAAAATTAGTAAAAATTTATGGAGGAATAGGCTCGTGAACTTGAACATTGAAAAATTTTGATTTTGAGAAAATGCCACTTAAAGATTTCATCTGCAAGTAATCACAGTTGTAATAGTAACAGTAATGGTAATAAGTAAAATTAGATTCATGAGCTAAATTTAGGAAACGAACCATCTGACCTCATTAATAAGATGATAAAGGCCGCAATTTCACGATGAAATTTTGCAGTAACATGTTGTGGCATCATGTTGCTTAACATATTTCCATGCTGCAACATGTTCAGCAACCAGGGTCCGAAGCCGGTAAAAATTGGTTGGAGCCGACGCCGGCATCGGCGCCGAAACATCAAAAGTGCTGGAGCACTTGCGCAGAGCCGGAGCACAGCCCCAGCACCGGAATAGCAAAATTTTTGCCGCTGGTGCTGATGCCGGAGCCAAATCCGGCATCGAATGGATCCCGGAGAAAAAAAAATTGATAAAATTGATGGTGGTGCTGGCACCGATGCTGGAATCGGAATCGACTCCGGCACTACTACCATCATCAATTTTGTCAATTTTTTTTTTTTACTTGAAAAAAAAAATTGTTAGGGTGCAAATTTACTATGGAATGTTATACCAATTAGTTGACCAACTTGTTGTACCAACATGTTTGACAGACGAACATGATGGTCAAACTTGTACAAATATGTTGATCCAACATTCCATAGTGAATTTGCACCCTAAATTATGCAATAGGGTGCAAATTCACTATGGAATGTTGGACCAACATGTAGCTATAACAAGTTGGACAAACATGTTACACCAACTTATTGGAATGTTGGACAAACTTGTTGTACCAACATGTTTGACAAGCGAACGAATTTCAGAATTTACCCTACGCCAAAATTAGTGTGGAATTTTGGTCCAACAAGTTCGTACAACAAGTTGATCCAACTTGTTGTATCAACATGGTCCAACATTTCATAGTGAATTCGCACCCTTACAGTAACCGCCGTTTATTGTAGTGCCGGTTAATACAACCGGCCGCTTAATATGATGAGAACTCGTGGCCTTTCTCTATTAAATTCAGCATTGCCATCGGGTGATAATTACAAGACTGGTGGCAGCCCCAGTGCTGGCTGAGTTTTTAGCCGGCCGCGGCTGGCATCGGCTTTGAACACTGTCAGCAACATGTTTCATTGTGGAATTGCGGCCTTAGACATTGATTTTTGCTAAAAACGGAAAATAGACATTTTTAAGCTCCAAATTTGTATTTTCCCTTCGTTCAATGTCAACTGACGTCTCCATCTCAAATATGATGGGAGATCGTCAGTTTCGACTGTTTGCAAAACGTCTTATAATTACGAGTTTACGCCAACGTGACTGTGTGAACTTGTGGTCACATGATTTTCACGAACAGTCGAAATGAACTACCTCCAAGTATATTTGCGATGAAATAACGTCAGTTGACCTCCTACACACTGTTTTGGCCTCCTGCAAAATGTTATCCTTTCTAAGATTGCTTTTCCTATGCACAGTCGCACACGTGTTGAACTTGATAACCATATACAAATTTAACTAAAATAATAATCATGTGTTTCGAAGCGAAGTAACCATTCCTTCTCGGGGGCATGGAAAACACTCTGCCCATCGGAATCTAGGAGTCCAAAGGGATAAAAATTAAATCTTTTTCTTTATTTTCTTCCTATCACTGCCTATACCGTTCTTTTTTTTATTTATTTTTTAACGCATTTCTCTGAATAGTGGAGCAATAAGCCGTTGGCCGGTTCTACTTAATTCAACTTAACTTATAATAGGATGAACACTTAAAAGTATTTAAATCGATTATATTATTGTGGCACTTTGTAAAAAAAAAAAAAAAAAAAAAATGGCCAACTCCTGCGGGGAGAATAAAAATAGAGATAAAGAGTAGGAGATCAGGCTCTTTTAATCCCCGAACAGGTCCCAAGCTTGAAAAATAATACTAATTAACGTTACGAAATTGTAAGAACAAATGCGAAGAGGAACTTCATGAATTAAAATTGAATATTATAAATAATTGATTAGGCGTAGCCATTATGTCAAACGGAGTTATTGCACATTGCGTACTACCATTTTAAACTTTTTTATCAAAGTCAGATTAAATTTTGAAGGAGGGACCGATTCATTTTTCTTCAACAAGGAATTTCTTTTTTAATATTTGTTGAACCCAATTTGAATGGAAAAAAAATAATAAAATAAAATGAAACAAAAACAAAATATATATAAATAAATAAAATAACGAAGCAGAAGGTGAGTGAATTAAAATTTTTGTGGGTGGGACCCGGGCATTATTCACGGTTTCTATGATCCGTCAATAATGCCGACTCAAAAAATGTAATTAGATGTACCTGCTACCAGTCTTTGGCAATTTATATTAATGTAAATAAAAATTAATTCCTTTCTTGTTTTAGTTAAAAAAAAAAAAAAAAAAAAAAAAAATCGAAGCCGCTCACGTTTAACTTTCATACACTTTTGCGTTAAGGTTACCATTTTCTCACGGAAAACCTGGCCGTTTCGGGAAAAAAAAGAGGGTGCTTGAGCATTGTCGCATTAATCATTTTATAACTGCTTCGTAATTATTTATAGCCGCATGGCTTAAGCTCCTAAAGAAAGACACTTTGCCAAAAAAACAAGAAATCGATTTAATCTCTTGCCGAAAAAAAATAAAACGAAAAAAATTCAAAGAGCGAGGAAAATCGATTTATCGATTATTGTTGACAATCCAAGAATCACGCTAAGAGGCAAAGTGACAGTTTTATAGCTGTTGATGACAGTTTGGTGCGATAAATCGATTTTTAATTAAAAACTCTTTATAAAATCGAAAACTCGTAAAAAGTGAAAATTCGATTATTTTTAATAACTTTTTATGTGATTAATCGGGCTGAGACATTAATTTTTAAGCCTACGAAATCTACTTATGAGATTAATTTCTATTCCTTATACAGCCAAAAATACACAAGTGCAAGGATTTTTAAAAAGTTGGATAGTGATACCTCTGTTAAAGAAGGTGATTGGTTTTTAACTAATTTTTTTTTTTTTTTCGTCGAAAAATGCGATTGGCGTAATTTATGTTTGAATTATTAAATCGGTGTTTAATTTTAATATTTTATATATTAGGATGATGGAGGAGGTGTTAACTCGGTGGAAAAAAATTAATTCCTGCATTATATATATTTAATCTTCGGCTTATGAAGTCAAAGAACCGAGTTTCGATTCAAAAATTTTGAGCGGTAGAATAATGGCAGGCAAAATACCGTTGTCGCCATTAAAATCAGATGTGGTTCTGTTAAAAAATGCTGGTAGTAATTAGTTAGAATAATGTCATTACGATTTAATCACCATACTTATATGATTTTTTTTTCAAGATGCAGTTATCCCATTCAGTTCTAATTTTAACAAATTAAAAAAAAAATCCTGGGGGAAGAAAACCCAGTATCCTTGACAAAAAAATTAACGTGGAATGCACGCGGATTTTAAGACTTTTTCCACCAGTTTTCCACCAATTATCCACTAGCTGGTGGAAATCTGGTGGAAAAAGTCTTAAAATCCACGTGTATTCCACCAGTTTTCATCCATGAGTTTTTTTGACTAAGATGTGGAAAACTTTTCTAGAAAATCCGGAATCGATATTCGATTTGGGCTCTCAAACAAAAGACACTTCAACTAGGTAGAATTTTTCGCATTTTTTAAAGAAAGGGTGTTTTACTCGCTATGAAAGTTTGAGGGAAAACAATCTAGCCAGTAAAAAAGCCCATTTGCACCTTCCCACCAAAAGTGTTGATCTATAAGTCAATCTAATGTTGTCTTTTGTAGTTTTAAAACGGAGACGGAATGACCAAAGAGGTAATAGTCTATATGGGCCGGATGCCCGTAGAAGTTAAGGGCCCCTTCCTTTTAAAAAAATTGAAATAAGATTTCAAAATATAGTCACTCTGGGACCGTTCAAATATTACGTAAGCATGATTTTGGCAATAATCGACCCACCACTCTTTCCACCCCCAACCCCCCACCAAATGATAAATACGTAATACTTAAATGACTTTTACTTCTATGGTATAAAATATCCTGAATTTAGTTCACAAATGTCCAGAGATAAAGATAAAAAGCAAGAAAAAAATAGGGGGGAAAAAAATTATATTTGATGGGCCAGTTTTAAAACTTCGTACTCAAATTCGTCGATTTTGCCAGTCTGCCGCTGGTTGTAACCATTACGGTCAATATAGGTAAGGAATATCTTACAGATATTTACTCAGTTTAGGCATAAATATTTTTTAAATTAACCCATTTTGCCCTGCAGAAAAGAAATCTCAACATTCTCTCCGTATTGCGTATTTTTTTTATTTACTCCCCGTTTATTGATAGACTCTTGATTTTGAACATATAAACATGCTGCAGTAACAGGTTTCATCATGAAATTGCGGCCCAAGAGTCTATTGATATTTGGTATGTTGATATTTTGCGACCTAAGGAAAAAAAAAGGTTTTAAATCAACCCCCGGGACGAAACTCACTCTTTTATTAAAATAATTTCTACTTCATGAGTACTTTCGACCCCTAAACTAAAAAATCTAAAATTCTTATTCTTTTTGGGTTTTTTTTTTTTTTTTTTTTTTTTTTTTTGAAAAAAAAAAGGTTTTAACTGTCAAATTATTAAAGTCGAGTAGATTTGGAAGCAAAAGGTTTTAACGTCATTTTTCATTATAAAATTCCCGAAATTGGGCGAAAATATATTAAAAGACTCCAGGAATGCTTAAAAATTACTCTAGACATACCCAGGACTGTTCCTGTATAATTTTTCGAAAAAATATTTGATATTTGAAAAATTAAGATTTAGTGATTTTTTCAATTCAGAAACAAAAGGTTATATCGTCTTTAACTTAGCTTATGGAGTTCACGGTCCTATAAACAGGCCCGGAAACTTCTTGTACCGTTCATGTCCCGCTTAACTACGCACATTTTAGTTCTAAATTGGGCCAATGGTGGCGCTGCGATCTTGAGTGCCGCAACATGTCTAATCGTATAAGTTGGGACCATGGCCATATAAACGTCTATATGGCCTTTGCCGCCATCGTTGTTTACAAATCTTAACGACCAATCAAAAAGCGTCTCGCATACTAGTAGCGCTTACAGTGGCAGAAAAGAAGAACTAATTTTTGCGTAGTTAAGTGGGACATGCTCTCCCATGCATAAGGGATGGGAGTTTCCGGACCTGTCTATACGACCGTGATGGAGTTGATAGAACCTTTTGTTTCTAAATTGGAAAAAGTCACTACACGGGCACAATTTTAGTGACTTTTTAAATAACTTTATAAACAATTATATGATCGAAATGAAACTTTTGGAATGTGTTCTTTATTAATGCGTTTATGTCTAGTAGCATTGCGATGTAAAAAAGTTGAACGGACATCAAGGTACAATAACATAAACTTTATAACATAGCTCTCCTGTAAAATTTTGATGTGCTGCATTTAAAATCTTTTGTTTCTGAGGTCTCGAATTTGGTTTATGGATAGACTTTTGGGCCTCAATTTCATAATTAAACATTTTGCAGAGTTAGGCGTTGGTTACATTAAACGAAAATTTTTGCTCGAAGAGTTTCAAAACTTTTTTCTCGATGAAAGTGTTTACACTTTTCGAACATGTCCGAAGAGTTTCGATGATGTTCGAAATGTTTGATGATGTTTGACGTTATTTTTGGGGTTGTATTATATTAATATGGGTACTCGGCCGATGATATATGTACTTTCCCATTACGTAAAAAATATAATACAACCCCAAAAATAACGTCAAGCATCATCAAACATTTCGAACGTCATCGAAACTTTTCGAACATGTTCGAAAAGTGTAAACACTTTCATCGAGAAAAAATTTTTGAAACTCTTCGAACAAAAATTTTCGTGTAATGTAACCAACGCCTTAGCAACGTGTTACGAACATGTGGTTCAACATTGGAAAATGAAAAATGAAAATATTGTTAACATGTTTCAATGCTGCAACATGTTAAAAATTTTTCTATGCTGCAACATGTTGAACATGCTTCTAACTCTGCGACATGTTACCGCAACGTGTTTCTATCGTAATATTGCGGTCTTTTTTGCCTTTTTCGTAATATTCTGCCTCCGAATTTTCTAATCTTCTTAAGAATTAAAAAAAAAAAGGATTACTTCATTCGCTTGTGTTGCAACAGGTAGGATATCAATTAAAAAGCTGAGAATCGGACACTGAATAGTGACCATCACTCTCTTTGCAATGGGAAAACCCAGAAAAAAATCAATTAATTTTTTTGCTAATCATTCCGGATAGCTATAATGCAACGATTATCATATCAAAAATAAGAGAGCCATAGTGTTTAATGAAATAAAATGTAAAGTTTAATGAAATGGAAGAGTTACAAACTAAAACAAGGGGGAAAAAATTATTTTGGAATTTTCGTTTCTTGTTTTTCGTTAGTTTCTTCCAAATATTCATACCAATATATGTAATCCCCCGAAACAAGGTAATTTAAACGTTGGGCCTAATAAATGACAAGAAAAATTTTCACCTCAGCCGAAAAGAAATACGCACTGCCTCCTCACTTTTAGTCAGGCCAATTATGTCAATCAGATTATTTCACAAAATTAACTTCAAACATAATGTACGTTTTATCAATTCATATTAGATTATGATATCCAGTGAAGATGTAAATCTGATCGTAATACTAAACGATTGTGACTTTTTAAAGGCCAAAGGCTGGATCCTTGTGATCTGATGCGTTATTAATCTCCCGCCTTTTTTTATCAAAATCCAAAAATTTTATTTTATCTTTTTTGATCTTTAAAGTTTTTAAGATACCGGTAGCTGAATTTTATCCTACCGAATTACCTGCCATCAGGTTCATGCATCCTTTTAAAAAAAAAAAGGAAGTTGATAATAGGGCGGAGGTAACCACGTGACACGGGCGACTGATAGTGGGTAGGTATAGGTAGAGAATAATAGATCGTGCGCAAGAACAAGAACAGAGCACGCGACCTCAAGCGTGACTGCTCAATTACTATTGAATACACAAACATGGTATTCAATTATTATATTTTTCATATATTTTTTTTTTCTCCCGTTTAAAATTTTCGCGTAATAAAAACGTTATCTGATGCGCTTAAACAGATTTATGTCTCCAGTTATGGAAAATTAGAAACGCCGTCATGAATTTTTTTTTTCCCCTTAAAATATCATCCAGTTTGGAAGAGGAATATGATAGAATCTTTGTGTGATTTTTCAATATTATTTATGGAAGAAAATGCGCAACAGGTGTGCGGCTTTCTTAACTGATCGCAGTTTTAAAATTTCCGAGGTCTTTCTTGCATTGAAGGAGGAAAAACTTATACGAAACCAATAAATACTTCTCTGAGTGGATTATTTTGACAGTCTGATTTATCTTCATTGGACAGGGAAAATTCTTTTTCTGTTTTATTTCCGAGGGATTTAAGATCGTCATTTCATTTTTTATTTGTGTGAAAATTTTTTTTATATATTATAATGGATTTGCAAAATAAAAAAGAAATTTCGAAACGTAATTGTCGCTAGCAAAGTATTTAATACTTTATTATACCGTTCGCGTGAGTTTGACATACCAGATTCGAGTGTATGACCAATTATAATACAAATGTTTTTTATCATGCAAATAGAGGGCGAACCAGTTCTTGTAAACAAAATCCCAAGATCGAGATGGATTGGCAACGTATGCTAAGGGATTTTAATTCGATTATAAGGAAAGTTGTCAATGCCACAACAGCTACAGGTTCATTTGGACTTAACTCCCACTATTTTTTTATTTTTTTATTTTCAAACTCGATGTATAAATTGAGAGCCTGGTGTTATACTCGTTGATTTAACTGCAAACTTGCTTGTATTACTTTGGTATCATGAACATTTCTTGTATCAACGTCCTTCCCTCCGGCAATGTTGTAAATTTTTATCTTAATCTATTACTCGTAGTTCGGTTGTTATATTTCGTTTCGCAAGTTTTTTTTTCCCTCCATAATTATTATTTAAAAAACATTCCTTTTCGTATTAAAATGACACTTTGGAAGTGTGGAACAGAATTGAAGGGTTTCCTTTAAGAAGCTTTAATTAAACATGATATTGCAAAGAAGTCGAAAATGATAAGTCCAGTTATGAGGAAAACGAACTCGATACAATTTAATTCATCCTTTTTTGCTTGTAGTATTAAATTGAAGTGAATGCCTTATATGCAGCGCTGATAGATTTTCTGTTCCATCATCTCAATCCTCAAAGCATCAACTGAGTCAACATGACTTAACAGATAAGAAGGAGAGATGGTAGTGGTCTTAGTAGCCCTTGAGCTTTTCTATGTCGGGAAGCAAAGTTGCATCCTGGGCCTTGAGTCCCTGAGACCTCGGACCAGCGGTCCGAAGACGGTAAAAATTGGTTGGAGTCGACGCCGGCATCGGTGCCGAAATACCCTAAGTGCTGGAACTGGGCGCTAGCGCCGGCACCGGAATAGCTAATTTTTGCCGCTGGTGCTGGTGCCTGAGCCGATTCCAGCATCGGTGCCAGCACCACCATCAATTTTGTCAATTTTTTTTTTTTTTTTTTTTTTTTTTTTTCGACATTTTTTTTAGGGTGCACTATGAAATGTTGGACCAACATGTTAGTACAACAAGTTGGACAAATATTTCTCCGACTTGTTGCAATGTTCGACGAACTTGTTGTACCAAGATGTTTGACAAGCGAAGGAAGCGACTATTGCAGATTTTACTCCACTAATTTACTTTAGTGTAAAATGTTGGCACAACATGTTGGTTCAACTTTGTTCTACCAACATGTTGGTCCAACATTCCATTGTGAATTTGCACCCTTGGAAAAAAATTTGTTATATTAACCTCCGTTTATTGTGGGGCCGGTTAATACAATCGGCCGCTTAATATGATCAAAACTCATGACCTTTCTTAATTATATTCAGCATTGCCATCGGGTCATAATTACAAGACCGGTGTCAGCACCGGCCCTAGCACCAGCTTATAACAAATTATCCAGCACTAGCACCAGCTTTGGCACCGACCATAGTTTTCAGAGGGCCGCGACCGGCATCGGCGTCGGATTTGGACCCCTGCCTTGGACTCTTGTGAAATGGGTAGCAAAATTGCATCCTGACCTTCAGCCCTTGAGGTTTTTAAATGAAACAACAAATTTGCACTTCAGACCATGAGCTTATCGAAATAGGGAATCGGAAAGGTGAACTATATAGATTTTGAATCTATCTTCTTCTTCTAAGTGTCGGCTCCGCGATAAAGATTGGCTATCATCTAGCAGATTCAGTCATGATGATTATACAGGGACAAAATAATGCAGTGACTTTCCCAGAATCTTTTGCATCAGCAGAACAAGAGCCATACCGCTGCCACAGCTCTGCCTCTTGATACCTGTACTCAAGCCTAGCCGATCTTACTAACTTCAGCCTGAGCCAGTACTAGTAACACTGCTGCCCACCACCAGTTCGCATAACAAGAGTTGAATCTTTGAGCTCGACTAAAGTGAGTAGGAAAGTTGCACCCAAGGAGCAACTCGAGCTTTTCTGTGCGGGCCCTTGGCCAAGAGGGCTGACTTGGTGCCCCCCGTGGAGTAAATGGGCTAAACATGACATCTATAGAGAGTGAAGGCCTATTACTTCCCTTAACAAGCCTAACTGCTCCCCCTACTCTTCGTTCAGGTTAGGGGCCCGTTTCTGTGCTTTGAACCTGAAACCATGGAAACTTTTCTTAATCCCAAAGTGTTTGACCAGCTTTGTTCCTGGGACGATTTGAATCAAAAGTACGGAATTAATTTGCATTTTTTCCTCAGATTGCTTTCTCTTGCGAAAACTCTTCTATTATTTCCTTCACCTAGGAGGAGTCAATGGGTGACCCTTATTTTACGAATTTTTGAATTTCGGTGAACGCTACCCCTAATTCTTTTAGGGTAACCGAGTGTTACTCTAATTTTTTTTTCCTATAAATATTTTTCATCAAATATTTTCTTGAATAGTTCAGAGAGCGATGCTATCTTGTCAAATATGTCCGTCACTAAACAAAACTATTCGATATCCTTATTATTTAGATTCCATTTTGGAATCCCAAAGGCCGCGAATGCAGCCTCTGGCTTGGTATCCAAATAATTATATTTAGGTATTATTATTCCGCAATAATTGTTTTTTGATTAAAAATATATTTTCAGTACTTTAATTTAGTGTCTTGAGATGAAGCCCGTGTAGCGAAATTACATGTTATTAGAGGAAGAGTTGAAAGATACCCGGCTACCAGATTTCACAACACTTGACGTTGAATTAATTTTACCGACCTTATCTATGTGTGCGTGGCGTTCATGAAGTCTCAAAAACTAGATTTCAAAAAAAAAGTATCTTAAAAATTGAATTCTGCGTATCTTTTTTCTCACGAAAAAATAAAAAGGTTGAAAGAAATTCTTTCAAAATTTTTCGTTACACCTTCGTGTAAACAATATACTCCTCCTTGCTCTAATATTTTTTTTTTTTATACGATAAATATTTCAAACAACTTTAATTAATCATAGAGATCGAAACGAAAGTGATTAATATACGTTAAAAGTAAAACGTCGAACTTGATGAATACAAAGTAAAGGTTATAGCCAAATATGGCAAAAGGATCGGACAAACTATATTTGTGAATTAACTTATTCGATTTAATGGAAGCACTTTCATAACATTCAGTAGCCCGTACAAGTGATCGTCGTACCGCTAATCAATAAATTACATAAAAAAAAAGTTTCAAATGAATCGGGGCCACACCCAATCACATAAATACTTTTTGATATTGTTATCACTGATCTAGACTGGCTATAGTTGGCAACAAGACGAATGAGCTGGACAGTTCACTTTTTTTTAAAATTATTTATTTTATATATATTCATTTAACTCAGGAAGCCATAGAAATTATTAGGCCACTTTTTGCAAAATAAAAAAATTTATTTTTTTATTATTATTAAACTGTTACAACTCTAGGGTAGCATAAATTCCTTTATCGGAAGTCATGAGGGACTTTGAAACTCTGATCATAAAAAAGTTATAAGATTACAAGACAAATCACTTTATATTTTTTCCTTCATATCTTTTTACTATTTCAATTTAGAAAAAGAGAAAAAAAAAAACATAATGGTAATGATGCCGTTTTATTTCAACATGAAAGAAGATTACGATATATCAAGTCTAACGCTCTATCTGCAAAGTAGCTAATTGAAAAGTAATAAAAATAATCGAATTCTTATAGTTTATACTGTATAGGCCGTGTTCGTTTTTATTTTATCGTGATAAATTATTTTTTTTTTTTACTTTTGTAGGTGTTTTCTATTATATGTTTGTTTATTTGTTTGTTAATTTGTTTTTCTTTCAGATGATTATTGAATTGAAGTGTGCTCAGGAGATTCATCATCTTCATACAAGGATCGTGACCATAAATTGAATGGATGTTTCCATATGAAGAAAATAACTTGCGGATTGAAGGGACCATGATGCATATGTGAGGAAGGGTACATGTTTCCGATACTTTTCACATCTCTGAAGTGGAAGAATCTGTTGGACATCAACTCGGGTTCTTCCGATAAGTAAGTACTGTATTCAGATTTTATCGCATGATTTAATACGTTAAGTTTAACAGTCGATGGTAAGTCATAAGTGGACAGTTTAGCTCATGAAAAAGCCAGCAAAAATAAATCCTTACGGTTTCCCAAAGAAGGAGGGAAAAAATTCCGGGTTTTTAAAGCCTCGTTTATGGTATAGTATGTGAGGGATAACCGCCCGGACACCAAAGTACCGGTAGAATATAGTCTTCATTCTTTAAAAGTTTCAACCCCACATGTGTGCCGCCACCTTTAAAATTACCCTTTTAGGTTAGGCATCACTGTAATGGAATCACACGAATCATGTAATAGAATTCTGTAGTTCAGTGCAGAACTAGACCAAGCCCTGTCACGAATTCCAACATCTTATTTCAAACGTGACTTTACAAAGCATATACAAGCGTTGCCAACTCAAATTAATGTCTTCTGCCAGTTAATTTTTCTACTTTGTTAGCAAAATAAACTTGCTAGCAGAAGGCATAAAATCAGCACTGCCAACCTTTGAGCCTGTATGCCTCACGACCGTATAGACAGGTCCAGAAACTTCCCATGCCGTTCATGTCCCACTTAACTAAACACATTTTAGTTCTAAAACGGGCCATTGATGGCGCTGCCATCTTCAGAGACGCAACATGTCTAATCGTTTAAGTTGGGACCATGGTCTTATACTAGAGAGTTTAGAAGGAGAGAGCCGCATTCTATATCAGAACTCTCTGATTGATTGTTTTCCGCTTTCCGCCAATTTCATTGGATTGCATTGTTCAAAGCTGGTATCTGATTGGTCGTTTTCCTATTTAGAGCACAAGACTTTGTTGGTGCGATACCTGGAGTTTGAGACTCTCCTTCTGGGCTCTCTACCTTATACACATCTGCACGGCTGTGTGCCGCGATCGTCGTCATCAAATCTCAACGACCAATCAAAAAGCGTCTCGCTTACAAGTAGCGCTTACGGTGGTAGAAACGAAGAACTAATTTTTGCGTAGTTAAGCGGAACAAGATCTCCCATGTATAAGAGATAGGAGTTTCGGGATCTGTCTATACGGCCGTGGTATACCTTTTTTTAAAGTCGGGTTTGAAATAAGAAGTTGCAATCCTTGAATGGACTTGGTCTAGTTCTGCACTGAAGTACAGAATTACGTACCGGGGCCCAAAAGCACGGGTTATAGGTTCTTTTCTTTTCAAATATTGGTTTCGTCACAGTTATATAAGTGGAGAGGTAAGCTGAACTCAGGTGCATTGTGACCCTAGCATGTGCTCCTAATACCAGATAGTTGCTTTTGCTCTGTTATTGTGAGTTATTCGATAAATTAATCTATATTACTGGTAGTAATATGAGTAATATATTGGTAGTATAACCCCCTTATGGGGGTTCAAAATTTTAATTTGAAGCCATGCAAATATTACGTCTTAGCACCTTACAGGCCGTTCAAGTATTACGTAAGGCGAATTTCGGCCTTCTTCAACCCGTTCACTTCCCCAGCCCCTTGTAAGATATAGTAAGATTTCGCGAACCCTCCCCCCTTCCGCCTTACGTGTAACACCTGAATGGCCCGTTCCGTTAGGGGAGAGAAAAGAGTCCAAATCAGCGATTTTCCCCATGAGTGAAGTGTTATATTAAAACTTTCCGATTTTGACATGATGCGAACCGTTTTCTAAAATGATTTAGAATTGGTTTATTTACTTACAGTGGAACCCACTTATAACGTACTCGCTTAAGACGAATGTCTGGATATAACGAACAAACATGAATCATTTGGTTGGTCCGCTATCTTTTAAATGTTAAAAAAACTCGCTTTTAACGAATCCGGTTATAACGAAAATTCGGATTAAACGAACAAAAATTTACCGGAACGACCCTTTTAAAACGAACAAAGTTGTATTTTAAGCAAATTTTTTCTTTAAAAAAGACTTTTTTTTCTTCGAAATGCCATTTTTCCGCGTCAAAATGATAAATAATGATTTTTTTTCCGTTAAAAGTGATTTTATTTCCTCATTTGAATTGCTTTTTGATAGATTCAGTCAAAGCTTCAACTTGTTCTTTTTTTGCGAAAAAACATTAATTAATTTTACGAAACAAGAAGTCGAGAGGACCCGGAGTTCGAGCAATACCTTTTCCAGCTTAGTAGAAAAATTAATTCAATCCAGGCTTTCAGTTTCAAACAGTGCACCATGGATCAATTTTTGTACGTCGGAAATTAAAAAATAACAAAGTAAGCCTAATTTAAAAAAAAACGAATTTTTTTTTGAAGTTCGGTTATAACAAACTCCGGTTATAACGAACAAATTTTCCCGGTCCCTTGAAATTCGTTATATCCGAGTTCCACTGTATTTATATAAATTTAAGTCAACTTTACAAATTACCATTAGACAATTCTACAATTCGAACTTCTTACTGCCTTTCACAGAAAAAAAGCATGTCTGTGCATGCTTATAATTGGATTAGTTGATTTATTGTTGCTTTACTGTTCAATGTTTGACTTCGGGTTTTTCTGTCTTATTCCAAACCGTAATCCATTCGGACCTGAAGTATAACTGCGATGTCGATCATTAACAACCGCAACAACAAAAAATAGCCTATGGTTTCATTTCAACCGGTCAAAGGCCAAATGGTAGAAAAACTCGAAACAGACATCTGTACGTACGGTTCCTTCGGATTTAAAAAAAAAAAAAATTACATGAAGGAGTATCAATAGGCATTGCTGGTGCTAAAGTCAAGCAAAGTGACCTCCCGCGAAAAGAAAAAAAAATACATATTTATATAAAGATTTAAAGAGAGAAAAAAAAAAACCTGGCCACGGTCACCTCATCAATACACGTCACGGAAACGTGTAAATCTCCTTTCAACATGATAACATTACGCTCGATTAAAATCCTAGCTCTAACTATCTGATCAGAGTGAAATTAATCGATGAAATGATTAAATTAAAACAAGACATATTTTTAGGTATCAAGATTTCATCAACTCATACCTGAGAATTAATGAATTGATCCGAGTATGACCTCTCATGGCATTATTTGGACAAGTTTGTTTGACCAACTCTACGGTAATTTTTGTCAAGAGATAGGGATCGGATTTCGAAGGAACTTGCATTACCGATGGCTATTCCAGCATTTTTAGCTGTTTTTTTTTTCGCCGAATTTTTGTCTTAGGAATTTGATGAGTTTATTAAGGAAAACATCGCAAAGAGGAGAAAAAAAAACAGCAAAAAAACCGCCTTCATACACTCCCACTTAGGTTAAGACCCATCGGTCAGATCGTGTCATACGCCTCCAAGAGCATGCTTGTCAGGAAACACCATCACCATCAATAACTTGTGCATGACCACTCTCGAAACAATAACTGCCTTTTTTTTTTTTTTTTTTTTTTTTTTTTTTTTTTTTTTTTTTTTTTTTTTTTTTTTTTTTTCAACTGCCTTGATGTATCTTTTAAAGTTACAAGATCGACCTTGTTCAAAAATTATGTAGGGAAAAAAAAAGAAAATCTTGCCAAGATCCCTCAGCGCTGGCAAATGATTTAAGAAAAATGAAAAAGGAAATGACATTTTTCTGAATTCCAGCGATAATCATCAACGACTGGGTTGATAATCTATATGGACATTGGTTATTATAAATAACACAAACCTTCATATTTTTTTTTTTTTTTTTAAAGATCAAATCTGCAAAATCGTATTACCCGCAGCAATTATTTTCCCATCGACTGCCTTTCTCAGATACTTAATTAGAGTCCTGACAGTATATAGATTTATAAGTTGGGAGAAAAAGAAAAAAGAAAAAAAAAATAGGTGGCGAAGGTGTTAGCGGCATCATAAATCAAGTTAGACGATAGCCAAATGAGAGTTACTGGTAATGTCCAGAAGCTAATCTGCACGTGAAATGACTTCGATTAAATTCGTTTTTTAACTAGAAAATAAGATAGATAGTCATCTCTTTTTTTTTTCGGATTCATGATAAATGTGGACTTACAGTGGGTGGTTTTTTTCGTTCATCGGTTGCCTCTTTTTAAAGTCTGCTACCGATCAAATGGCGTGGCGCTAACTTCTTTCCGGTTTAATGAACAGTCGACGTTAATAGAAAATCACCGCCCTTTGAGGCATGCCGCCTTTTGTCCGTAAAACAATAATCAAATGATATTAGTTAGATTCCTTTGGAGAAGAGTAAAATCGGATTAAAATTTGAAAAGGGGGGGAAAAAATTATTTGGGAAGAATAGACCTGTTACTTCGAATATAGGGCTTGATGGTTGGTTTCCGACAGTATGCCGTCTAGGTTTCGAAAAAGCACGGTTATGTAAAATAGGTCTGGACACTGTGATGCAAAACTTGTTCCTTTAAAGACGAAAAGCCGCTAAATGGCAGACCGATTTTCCCTGGAACTTCGTGGGTGTAGTACTGTAGTACTTCCATTGATGCAGATGAAATGTCCGTAGTGGCATCTCTTCTCCTCACACAGTTTATGGAGCTGTGGCTGCACCTTATCTCGTCAAAGAAGCTGAATTCTGATGATCAACTCCTGAGATCAACTTCTTTGATGGACAGGGATCTGTAAACCGTTTCTTGTACAATTTAAATTTTCGAATGGAACTTATCCATTCATGTCGTTTTTTGGAGGACTATAAACCATTTACTGAATTTTTTTTTTTTTTTTTTAATGATTGCTAGCATCTTTTCTAAAACCTTTCACTATGAAAGCTTAGATTTTATGATCGATAGCTTTTTTAATGGATTCCTTCACCTTGGCTATAAGAATTAAGGTGCTCGACAAGATTTTTTATAATATACTGTGCTGTCGATTTTTCTTACTCACATTGTACGGTCACATAATGCGTTGACATTTTTTTGAAAATTGCCAGGATATTATAATAGAGGGATATGGCGCTCCACTCAAATCAGATTTCAAACCAAGGGACAAGACGTGCAAAATTCTTCCAAAATTGGGTGGTGGAGAGGCTTGGTGCGAGGCCTCCTTTATCTAGAACCAAAATGAAGGGTGAAAAATATTTGTGCCAAAAAAAATTTGAACGACTAAAAATAACCTTTAAAGAAATTACCACACAGACCATCCCCAAAACAAGTGAAAAAAAAAGTGCACAAACGCAAAAAGGAAAGAATCATTGGCTATATTTCCCCAGAAACACCCAAAGAGATATTCAAAAAAATTATATAGAAATTTTGTACCCATTTTGTACCGAAATCTACCACAAAGGAAAAATTTTGTACCGGCCCGGTTTTCCGGGAAAATAGAATCATCGTGGGTGGTTCCAGGGACATGCTTTTCCACCCACATCGCCCAAACTGAATTTCAACAATTGTACCAGTTAGAGCTCATTTTGTACCGAAATGTACCACCGATAAAAAATTTTGTACCATAACGGTTTCCCGGAAAATTCGAATTCCTGTGGGTGGATCCAGAGACACAAAACAACCCACTACCGGCTACCAAATTTTAAATGATGTCATTCGAAAGTAAACATTTTGTACCGAATTGTACCGTCAAAAAAAAATTTTGTACCTTCACCTACGCCGGGGAAAATGAACCTCCGGAAAATGCGCGAAATCCACAATTTTGGGTTGTTCTGGGGACAAGCTTTAATGATTTTCGAAATATCAAAAATTTTTCGATGCAGTCGCCATCACCTCATTTTGTACCCAATCGTACATAATCAACATTTTTTTGTACCGGCCCGGAAAATCCGGAAAAAATCATTTTCCGATCCATAGAATGAGATTATACGAGTGCTTCCATATGTAAAAAATTAAAATTAAAATTTTTTACTTTTTTTCACGGAATCCTATTCTACTCATTTTGTACCGAATCGTACGTTATTTAACTTTTTTTGCACCGATCCGGAAAAGCCTGGAAAAATTATTTTCCGAATCGAGACTTGGAATTTTCGAACTACTCCGTACTGTAAAGCCCGAGCCTTCGGCTCGGCCTAGACGGGTAATTCTTTTGCAGTTCTTGTGTTGTAAGCTACTTTTCATCACAAAGCACAGCGCAATAAAGGTTTTTCTAAAACACACTAGTGCGGAAAAATAAGTTTTCTGCATTGAGTGATGAAAAAAGATTTTCGAGAAAGGATAGGTCATGACCGTATTAACCAGCTGTAGTGATAAGATTTTTACTTTAAATTTAATAAAGGCTATTTTTTGTTTTTTATGAAAAAAAAAATACTGAAATTTCTGACCTGTTATTCTTGATTTTTTCTTTAAAACATTTTATAGAAGTCATTTACAGTATGAAGCCTGCTTTTGTGATCAGGTCGTTTACTTACCTAGCGAAACGAAGAAACTTTCAGAAAATATGTAATTTATTTAAAAAGAAAAAAAAATGTGCAAAACCCCCATTTTTTGAATTTGCGCGAGGCCTGAGGCGACAGCTTCCCTCACCTAGTGGGCTTGCCGCCACTTCGAAAATTTCGCAGAAGTAAAATGTAAAGATTTCTGTCAAAACAACACGGAGAAAGCAGTATACTTCTTTCCTTTTCTTACAGCTACTCTACTACTACAGACTTTCTTTATTTTACAGCTACTCTATAATTTTAATTTTTATTTAAGGGTGCAAATTCACTATTGAATGTTGGACCAACATGTTGGTACAAAAAGTTGGATCAACAAGTTGTACCAACATGTTCGACAAACGAAGGAATCGACTATTGCAGAATTTACTCCTACACCAAAATAGCGTGGAATGTTGGTCCAACAAGTTGGCACAACATGTTGGTTTAACTTCTTGTACCAACATGTTGATCCAACATCCCATAGTGAATTTGCACCCTAAGTCACATTTTGCTGTTTTCGACAATTTTTTTTTTTTTAAGAAAAAAATTAGGAGAGGTTGAGGAAAACTGCTCGCACGTACGTACACAGTGGCCTCAATAGGGGAATTTTTCGGAGATGGGCGCACTTTTCCAGATTTTCGGAATCTTAGAGGGGGGGGGGGTACTTTTTATTTCGAATGTAATGTACAAATGAAAAGTACCGACTCCTTAAACTTGTGATGGAGGGAAAAATCGAGGGTAAGCGCAAGCAAGGCCGAAGGAAAACCTCATGGCTTCAGAATCTTAGGGACTGGTTCGGTGTTGATTCCTTGAGTCTTTTTAGAGCGGCTATCTCAAAAGTAAAAATCTGCCAGATGGTAGCCAATCTCCGTCGCGGACCGGCACTTGAAAGAAGAAGAGGAGGGGAGAATCCGAACCACTTAAAAGTTCGTACTCTCCTAAGGTCCATTCCCAACTAAGGTTCGTGAGTACTGCTCATGCACAGTTGTTTGCTTTATTTGTATACTCCTCGTGAGCCGCAGTAAAATTCTTTTTTGAAATCCGCCAGTAAATCAGCACAACTTGACGTAGCCGATTTTGGGAATTTTTAATTTTATAAATTCACTGTGACCAGGACTTGGAATCCATGATTTGGAAACGACCAATCAACGAGTTATGTCCGTATGCATGTATGTATGTATATATTCGATATCAAGCAAATAGTGTCTGGAACCGTCTGCAAAGCTCCTACTCACCATTCCAAGGAATTCCTATTTCTTTTTTCATTACAGGGTGGCTGTTATTATTAGGTAATTTCCTAGAATTGTTTAATCACTTTCGTTTGCTTCTAACCTTCAAGACCTTCCCGCCTTCATTTTAAGTTACTTTCTTTCCCCGCCGCTTTAAACCACGATGTGACCTTCACAGAAAGTGATGGGTAGTATAGGAAAAAAAAAATGAATTATAAAGGAAAAATAGATTTGCATTGAAAGAAAAATAGGTGTGACCTGGCGTTGACAACGACACCCTGGATGTCAGGTACCAGGGAGTAAATAGAGAGAGGTGTCACCCACCAAAAAAGCAACATTCCGGTATGTAGTGACACAAACCGCATACCAATGCCCCATGATATATTTCCTTTTTACACAAGTTGGGCTAATCATTGTCGCGCCCCTTTCAAGTGTAATTAAAATTTTGGTGTAGGTGTTGGGTGTCAAAAAAGTTTCGCGTGTTTCTTCGTGAGACATCTTTGTTTAATGAAAATGTAGGATTTATTGAGCAATTTTTTTTTCTCTTTCGGATCAGCCCTAGACCTATAACACGTCTGATATTAACATTCATTCATTTTAACTATATTAATAGGTCCAGTTTTTAGTACCATCACCCAAAAATTTTGTACAACATAAATGACTATAATCCAGTTTCCGCAAAGATTGCGCGTCGATGACTGTTGTAATAGACCGAAGGCGCTAAGACATAAGAAAAATATTAATGATCATTAATTTCTAGAGAAAAAAAAAAAAAAAAAAAACATACGGGGGTGGAGCAAAAAATAACGCAGGAATTGATATCATTTTTTTTTTTTTCTTTCTTTTCGCAGCGTCACTTCAACTAATAAAAATGTAATCCCGATTATGTTAATTTGAAGTGATAGAATGTCTCCATTTCTTTGAGGATTCTGACTAATCATCGGAGAATTTCGCATCGTTAATTGTAACTGGGCGAAGTTTTTATCGGGCTGATTTTTAGATTAAATTAATAAATAAGGCAATGTAAATGCAGGAATCAGTCACGACAGGCTCTTTTTTTTGTGGAGTGGGTCGATCTATTGTAGACTAAAGTATTGATACCACGGTGGGAGTAGATATGCGACTCTTAGCAGGTTCCATCAACTTATTTGACATCTGCTGGTTGCGATTTCCATATCGATTTAATACCAACAAATAATAATGTTTCTTTCGTCATCCTGCCCACATCCCGTTTACATATTTTTAGTTTTTTTTTTTTTTTATTGTTATGCGAATTCTTTTTCTTTTTTTTTTTTTTTTTTTTTTTTTTTTTTTTTTTTTTTTTTATTTCAAATTTATTCCTCCTTGAAAAACTACCGGGAAAATAATCGTAAAGTTGAAAAGGTTAATTAGGACATTCCCAAAACATTCCGTACGGTATTGGCATATTAATGAAAAGACATGTTAAACGATTTATGTGGAAAAATATTAATAATGAAGAAATAACCATAAATTAAACTCGAAAACATAAAATTTAAATGAGGATTTTTTTGCGAAACTCCCACACTAAGGAAAAAAAAAATTAACTTTTTAATACGGTTATGGTTGTTTTTATTTTCTTATTTGGATAGAATTCGTGACATATAAGAAAATACAGATGATTTTTTTTTTCAATTAATTGACTCTATAATTCCGGGAATTCGGTTTTTTTTTTTTTTGCTTTACTATTTGATATAAGATATTTTGAAATGGTATGTTAAATCGTGAAGTTTGACATTACATTTTCGAAAGAAAAAAAAAATCTCATCGAATTGGTATTAAAAAAAAAAAAAGCTGTCCAGCTGGCTTATTAACTTATATCGACTACTGACTTATTGAATATCCTTCATTAGTTTCCATATATTTCTTTGATATGGATTTAAATGGAATTCACAATGTGACTTATGGATTATAGCCATGAATTGAGATGTTTAGTGTGTAAAGCCCATGAGTTCAATGACAGTTACTATCTCTCATGACGTTTTATAACCTGAATTCGTGTATTGAAAATGTGTAATTTTGTATAGGGGTCTGTTTTTTTTTTTTTTTTGATTTTGTACAAGACGCGGGAGGACTGGTTGTTAGTGAGTGTGCATGTATGATTTGTATCTTTCAGAGTTGATCTGGAATGTTTTGATCGAAATGCAGGGGCACCTACTTATAAAAAGTCGAGGGGGTCAAGCCCATGTCAATTTTCGCATAAACAGTTATTTCCATACATAGCTTACGGTTTTTTCCAGGTTGGGGGAGGGGGGGACGGAGGAAATGAAACTTAATTTTTTTGCAGATTGGGGAGGCGGGAGGGAGTGCGAACGCCTGTTTTTCTAAGCTTTGGAATCTTAGAGTGAACAGGATGAGGCTAGTTCAAATAAAATAGGTAGTTGCTGTTTTTTTTTTTTTTTTTTTTTTTTAAAGGAATTTTTTTTAATGGTTGATGATGATTCAGAAAGTGAAAGATAATTCGGAGGAAATTGAAATAAGAACAAAATATGACTTCCAACCAACGTATGCAATAGATAAAGACGTAACAAGAACCAGGCTTTTGAGCATTTTTACGTGATCACTACGCAAACCGTAAAATAAGTTTCAAGTTGAAGCAATTTTGACTTCAAATGAAACCATTTTGATTTCGAATGAAACTTTTTGATCTCAAGTGAAAATTCCTGAACTCATTTGAAGTTTTTTGCCTTCTAGATGAAACCTACAAGGTTTAGATGTGTTACCGAAAGGTTACGTTAAGGTTCTAGGGAGCTTTCAAGTATTACGCAAGACTTTTTTTCTGGCTTTCAGACCCCCTCACCGCCCCCCCCCCCCGTTGTAATATATAGAAAGATTTCTTCGATCCCCCATTTAACTTACTTAAGATTTTCGCTGACCCCCCCCCCCCTTTTCTTTACCTCCAATTTTAAAAATGTCTTGCAGAATTTCAAAAAGTAAATAAATAAATAAATAAATAAACATTTTCGCAAAATTAAAGTGCAATTTTTATTCTTTATTTTTTTTTTTAGGGAGGGGGGATTATACAAGTATTACGTAAGCACTGAAGAGAGGAGGAGGGGGGGGGGTCTCCGAAATTCTTACGCTAAGAGGAAGCATCCATAGGAGGAAGGAGGAAGCAGAGGAAGCCTCCATAAGAGGAAGCCTATTTTTGCTTACTACCAGGGAGGGGGGGGGGTCTTTAAAGGCCAAAATAATGCTTACGTAATACTTGTATGATTCCGAAAGAGAGAAGGTGGCAAATGAAGGGGTATATATGTTTTATATAAAATTTGAATTTTTTCGATCATTTTTAAAAAAGGTGATCGTTTTTTTAGTCATTTTTGAATTTTAACTTAAATAATTAAAGTATTCCGTAGGCACTTTCTGAATTATCACGAAATTCTAGGAACTCAACAAAATTAAAAAATCTTGCATTTTCTCGTCAAGCCCAGTTTTAAGAAAAGATTTCAAAGAAAAAGTGAAATAGTTGTTATTTTATCGTGCCTTTTAAGTGATATTTTTCTTAACCTCTTTAAAAATGTCATACTTTTCTTAGTCACTTTTAAAATAACTTAAATAAATAAAATATTCGTTTGATGACTTCACGAACTTCATTTTATTAAATACCCTCTATAAGAAGTTTCATTTTAATAAAAATGTCGCAGCAGACAAAACATATTTTGACGAAAAAATAGTTAAAGAGTTTTAGTTGCTTAAGGGTATGCTAGCTATTTCAATACAATGTTAATTTTACATAAGAGAATTTTCTTCAATAGCTTCGCCCCATATGCACCTAGAGAGGTGAAATTTGCGTTAATGGCAAAAGGAGATCTTCTTCTTCAATAATCAGGGTTGTTTTGTCTATTTGCATTTCTGGGGGCCCAGGAAAATGAGCAAAGTCGAAGCTCTAAAATTTCTTTTTTTTTGTTCATTTTCAACTTTAATTTTCAAGTTGAAAAAAGCAAAATTTTAGACTTTGCTACCCTGATTTTTGTTCCTCATTTATTGCAGAATCCGAAAATCTTTCGAAATTTTAAAAAAGATCATAAACAAGGAAGCTATTGAGCTTTTCCGAAGAGTCCTTTTTGGCAGATTTTAGGCTTCCTTTTTTAAAATACAATTGTTTCATAGGACTTTGTTCCACTAAAAAAAAAAATGAAGTAGCGATTTTAAAAAACAGGTTTGAACGTTCGAAACCCGTAAGCGTCATATCTTTCTTATGTTTCGAGGAATTTAACCCTTATAAGTAAAGAAATGAGTGACATTTTTTTTACGCTTAATTGGTCAATTCCAAAAATGAATAGTGTCGGAATTTTTTTTGTCTATTTCAACCAGGCTTTTGCTATACAAACAAACTTGAAAAATCCAATATAGTATCTGAGTTCAAAAATAATGTAAAAAAAAAAAAAAAAAAAAAAAAAAAAAAAAAATGCATTTGATTTTAAAAGGTCGTTGAAGGGCCGAATAAATTAAATTAAATCAATATTAAAATTAAATAAATATATGCGGTTGATAATGTTCACCGTTATGATTGAATTTGATGATGGTTGTAGTAAAGAAAAATGTCGAATTTTAAAAATTAAAATATTTGGGACATAAGCCTTCATCTTAGCAATGGCGGATCCAGGGGGGATTCAAAAATAGGTGAACTAAAACCATTTTACAATATGTAAAATGCGGTTTCATTGGAAAATTTTACCCATGATAGAATTTCAAGTTTTGGGCTCATTTTAAATTTTCCGTAAAAAAATGTCTGGATCCGGCAGTGCATCTTAAACTAAAATAAAAATAAATCTGCCTATGGGGTCGTTTATAAAACACGTGAGCAGGTTAGGGAAGGGAGGGGTTTTACATATCTAACGTTAGAATTTGTCTCATGTAATAAACATGCCATAATGAAAATAATTTAAATTTTTTTAATTATGTAATCTAACTCACTTTTTTAAAAAAACGTTCAATTTTACCAGCCCATTTGCTCTAAGTTGAAAAAAAAAAAAAAAACCTGTTCTTTGCAAAATTTTAGTTCCGAAGAATTTCAGATTTTTTAAATGCGTTATATCTATGCGCGATTAGAGCGAAGAAAAAGATTCTCATTTTTCCAGTGACTTCTGAGGTAAGATATTTTTCTCACCCCCCAAAAATTTTCGTGGGGGAAATATGACCGAACGATTTTTTTTATCCCCCAGAACATTTCACGGGGGGGATATGACAGAACGACTTTTAATGAATAAAAAAAATCATTTTTGACCCCCCAAAGATGACGTTTGAGCGTTGCCGTAACAACCGGCCAAAAAAAAAGAAAAAAAAGAAATTGAAGCGAAATCAGCTAAAGCCTTTGCTACAAAAAAATTAAAAGCCGCAAAAAAAAAAAAAATAAATAAATAAATAATAAATAAATAAATAAAAAAAAAAAAAAAACGATGAAAAGCAAGTTAAGAAGAAAAAGCCGGGGAGGCAACCTGAAATGAAAACTCTGAAGAAACAAAAGGAAGAAACCCCGAGGAAACAGGCATCTCTAATAATAAAAAAAAAGAGGTAAAAGAGCCTCGGAGAGAAAGAGAATGGACGAGTACGAGGAAAAAGAAAACAGTACCTGCCACGTAAAATTCAAGTCCAAGAAAATATTGGAAAAAAAAAATTCAATTTGGATTTTAAAACATGGTACGGTTTCAATAGTATAATGGTTCTCACCCGGTCGTCAGAAAACCGATTGTCAACCACCAGTCCAGACAAATCGTGCCCAAAGGGCATCATAAATTTATATTTTTGCAAACCTTAATACCCCTAACGTAAAAAAAAAATATTTTGCTTTATTGTCAAATGGCAATTTAGTGTAAAATTTCATCATCTTATAATATTTCCTTCGGTTTATCGACGGAAAAGGATATCTCCTAAATACATGGTTGCCTACTTCAGAAATTGCAGTTTTTAAAAGTAGCTAGTACACCCTTAAGAAATTGAAATAAGAGTAAAAATTTTCCATTTTTTTGGTGAAAATTTGAAAAATGACTAAGAAAAGTATGACTTTTGTCATACTCTTAAAAGTGGTTAAGAAAAATAATTGAAATATTCGTTTGATGACGTCACGAAATGACATTGACATATTACGTCACGAAATATTTGACATAGCCGACAATTTTTCCTGCAAATTTTAATTTTCACCGGAAATTCGAACTTCACTTCATTACGCGGACCCGCCTCATAAGAAGTTTCACTTCAAAAATTCTTACGTAAGATTTTCCGGACCCCCGGCTCTCCCATGTAAGAAATTGTAAAAATTTCTTGCACCCTTTCCCCCGTTCCGGTCTTAGGCAATACTTGAACGCTCCCCTGTAGACGATAAGGTAACTTTGAAATTGCTCCTCTCAAAAATGATTTCTGTATTGTCATCCGAACCCTTTGGTTTTAATTGAGCCAAAATGAAGCGGTCTGATAAAGTATTACATCTTCTTGCAGATTTAATCTACGAGCTAGATCAAGTCTTCCTCATTCGAATTTTTATTCCTTCGGAATTCAAAGCGGACCGAATATGTTAAATCGCCTCAGTAAAGATATCACAAAATGTTTAAAAAATACCGGAACGATAAAAAGCTCTAAAACAAACCGAAAACCATTTCAGAGAGTAATTTACAGTCAAGTAAAGACGGCAGTAAATCCGGAATCAGAGAATAAAACTCTTAGCTTCCCCATAGATTACAAACAGCATTTAAATTATAATAGTTAAAACTTGTCCACTCTGTACCTAACGTTTTATGGCACATTTGCAAATGCGACTTCTTTCCCAGGCTTCGATATGATCTCGGAGTCATTTCACAAATTAAAACGCGACGTCGCCTTAAGGGGTTAGCAGGTTAGATTCAACTCCGATCGAAACAACCAATAAAGCGCGCAAAAAAAAAAAAAAAAAAAAAAAAAAGTCATTAAGATGACGTCAACGGAGTCCTTTAAATCTATTAACGCAATGGGTCTTTTGTTTTTGATTAATTATTGGCACGAAAATACTCGTTTAATTTTAAAATAGGAGCAAAAAGTGATCCTTCCTACATAATCGTAAGGACAGTGTTTTATGAATAAAGATATAATTCATTTGACATCGTGGGAAAGAACAATAAATATGAATCCGAAATAAAAATAAAAAAAACATGATTCGAAAAAAATTTGAAATCAAGGGTTCCAACATATTAAACTTGTATCATTTTCTTTTCTTTTTTAAATAATTAAATTTGGAAGCGTTAACCTACTATTTTTCTTTTGCGGGTGTTTGGCTAATCGCCATAATTGTGTCACCTATCTTTACCTGTTCATGTCATATTGTTTAAATCAAATTAATTTTGTTGATGCCAACCGAGTCTTTTCACCGCCTAGTTATTTTAATGGGGTTTTAACCGATGGACGTAAAAGTAACGTTCATCAGGGGATAAAATTGGCCTCGAAGATAAATCACCGGGAAACTGATACCCCTCCCCTCTCATCACGAATTTGGGTTATTAGAGTTTCGACATAAACATTGTACTTTTTTTTTTGAAAAGATGAGACGTGATTCGTGTAATCCACCGAATTTTTCAACAGCTTTCGAGATGGATTTAACTGAAATTGGTGTCGACAACGTGTCTCCGTAAGTAACCAAACAACTGTCCGGGAATCACGTGAAAATGTTTAAACCGACGCCAACTCACATGTCGTGAATATAATTTAATTTAAACAAAAACCGCTGTTGTTGCGGAGATATTATTATTACATTTTTACAATTTTCTTAATTTAATCCAAACTTACAATAATATACCGTGTTCCTTAGCATGTCTTCTTTCTTAAAAAACACGGGAAGAGAAATCATTTTCCAACGTGTAGTGGGCGATCGGGGTTGCAACTCATGCCAAAACTGACGCATTCACCAACTTCAATAATTGTTTCTATTTTTGATTCTCTGATCGATTTTTTCTGATAGAGGAGTATGCAGCTGTCTCGATCCTTCGCCAGCTTTTCCATTCTTCTTTTTTTTTTTGAACAGGGGAAAGGAATTAATCGTCTAGAAATAAAAAGCTGACGGTCGGTGATAATTTTCACGCTTAGAAAAAAAAAAAATTAAAAACAATCGTTCCAATTATCTTTTTCTTGCAATCAGGAAAGATGAAAAATGCTGCTGGTTAATCGAACTTGAATGACGTTTTTTTTTAAAATCCCATATCATTTAAAAAATTTCGAAATCTGGTTCGAATGATCACGGGGTTACGCCTGTTATTTAAATAAAATAAAAAAACGTTTTAATTATTCCAGTCGTGTCGTTTCGCTCTCGGTTCATTAATTTATTAGAAAAAGAGAGAAACAAAAAAAAATCGAGGCTGCCTTCCTTGCTTGAAAGTTATAATAGAAGTTTTGATGTATCAATCAAAGCCATCATTTCCACCCACGCGAGGAATTAAAGAGATATGGTTTTAAACTGAGACTTTGATGCTTTGAAGAATTCCTATACGTCTGATTAAAAATATTTGAAAGATATAAATCTTGGAGGTAATAGAGCATTGCGTTTGGTGCAAGTTTAAACCATTATTAAAACTCCTGTAGCAGTAATTTAAACGGATTCTTCAATATAATTGGCAATGTTCCTATTATATATATTTTTTTTTTTACAAAAAGAAATCGATCGAAGAGAAAATTTTCAAGAAAGATAAAATTCAATTGGGAACAATTTTATTTTGTTAATGGCGAAAATGGGGCGCCAGGCACAAAAGATCATTTATTGCCAATGAAGGAACTATCTACCAGGAAATTGAATCGTTTTTAGAATTTTACTTGAGCGTTTTGCAAATCCAAATGTTCGAAAGACATTTTTTTTGCGTTTTTTGATTAAGTTACTGTTTCGAAGAGTTTTTGATTGACATACGTACAGGATTACATCTGCATTTGATAATGTTGTAGATCAGGTTGTTCCTTGTTTTTGGAATATTCGAATGTTCGAATTTAAAGTCGTAATGAACGGAATTCCGTTCTCGATCGTGCTGAAATACACGCAAATTGAGAAGGGTCGATAATATATAAATACGAAATACGAAATTTTCAAAATTCCCGAAAAATTAATATTTTTAACACAAAGGATTAGAGATTGAGAACATAACATTTGATGATCTGGTAACCAAATTCAATATGTTTTTAAAAAATTATCAAGATTCATGTTGTATTGGTGAAAAAGTAAAAAAATTAAATTATGAAATTGAGGCCATTTGATGTGACTTTGGAATGGAATTGATGTGACTTAAGTTAAGTCTATTTTTTCTAACGGAAAAAAGTTTTTTTTTTCTTCATAGCAGATTATCCTAGATATTCCTACTCATTTAAAACCTTGAAAATGATAAAATTTAAAATGTGATCTTTTGATGCGACCTTCCTCAATTTTTTCCAAATTCGGAAAAGAATTTTTTTCTGAAAAATTGTGCCGACTTGATTTTAAAGATCGGGAAATACCAGGATCGCAAGTCGGCGGGGGGGGGGGGGGGGGGGGGCAAATGAGAGTGCCAGGAATGCAGTGCCTCCTTGGCTACTACTGGACTGGAAAATCCCCTTAAGAATAAGAAGTCCATAACTTTCCTTTGTTTATGAAAAAACAGTCATTTCTTATCAAACATTTGGCGTACATCACGAATCTAAAATCCGTTGATTCAAAAACGGATTGCTCTGGTTTTTGAGCCGGAAGTCAAAATGTGCTAAAAAAAGGCGTAAAGTGCCGGAACTTGCGAAGTCCTCAATTTTTGCTGAATTTTTCCTTCCTTTTCAAAAATCGGTGTAAATATCAAAAATAGGAAAATAGGTTTCTGATCTACGTAAATTTTCCGATACGGAGTGACTGTTATTTCGCAAAAATGTAATTACCGACTTTTTTGTTCTTGTAAGAACAAAAAAAAAAAACGCAATTTGTACGGCGGATTACCTTATTATAAGGAAAATCTCGTTACAAGTGCAAGATTAAAATTATGGCCAGTACTCCATTTGGAGTACAAATATCCAATGGTATGTCAAAGAAGGAAGGCAAAAGGAAAACCACCTTCTTGGGGAAATTCTTCCTCAAAAGTACTATTGCAGTTCCTTGAACCCCGCCTTATGGCCGGTGGCAAAACCTGTCTTTGGACAGAATGACCAACAACAACAACAAGAACAAAAAAGGTCGGTAAAATTTCCATATATGGCAATTTTCCGGTGATAGTACACCGTATGTCCAGGACACCGTATGTCTAGTTATCATACCACCTACATTAAAACTTTAAAATACTTTTATCAATTACGGAAAATTATAATTTCTACAGTTAGAATGATTTTTATGAGGATTCGGGGAAGGCCTGTATCCATCACGAGAGGCTGGTTGGGCTAAAATTCTGAAAGGAAATTCATATGGTCCTTTTTAATACGGTAGATTGGATAATTATATTGGTAAAAAAATAAAAGAAGCCTAACCAAACCTAAAGCTTAACCGAACCTAACCTAACCTAAAACCTAACCTAACCTAAAACCTAACCTAACCTAAAACCTAACCTAACCTAACCTAACAACTAACCTAACCTAACGTAAAACCTAACCTAACCTAAAACCTAACCTAACCTTAAACCTAACCTAACCTAACCTAACAACTAACCTAACCTAAAACCTAACCTAACCTAAAACCTAACCTAACAACTAACCTAACCTAACCTAAAACCTAACCTAACCTAACCTAACCTAAAACCAGCCTAACCTAAAACTTATCTTAAGTCTACCTATCTAACCTATAACTTAATCATCCCCTACCCGTGTGGCTACAGATCTGGATTAAGGCTAAACAATTATAAAACTCCCCGTCCAAAAAAAACCTAAGTGCTTATTTAAGCTTTCCCTACATGCTGGTGAAAATTCTGGGTGAAAACGTTTGCCACCATGTTGAGTGTATATGTTCTGTCACTTTTATCATACACAAACGTGTTCTGCGTGAATTTTTCCCCCTTCGATAAATTTCCCACAAGTTACAATAATTTAAAATGAGGTAACAGTTCAGAATCTAAAAGTTTTGCAAAAAATAAGTAGAAATACAATAATTTCGCCAGATTTTTATCATTTGCTTGGCTTTACATTTTTAAATTTCCCTTAATATGAAAAATACGATTCCGTTTTAATAATCTGGGGAAAATCGCCTTAAAAAAAATGTCCTTATTTTTTCAAAAATAATTTACTCCATTTTTTTAATACTTGCGAATGTGCCCACGAAATATGACTTTTTATTTTTGTAGATCCGCTTATTTTTCTTTTCGATATTTTTAATTAAATCCAGTTTCTCCCCTCCTTTTTTTTTACTACAGACGAACGTTTTTTTCTTGTTAAAAATCAAATTCTTGACGTAGAGGGCGATGTTTAGCGAGAAGTATGACATATCGTACACATCGGTATCCTCCCACATTAAAACGTCAGGTACATTCTTGACGGGTAGGTGTTAATGAAGGCTAATCAGAGGTGTGGGTGGCAAGGTCGCCGTCGGGCCACTCCTCAGCTTCTTGTTTATCAGATCGATGAAGCAATCCCTATCAGATTGATATACATCCATTTCTATACCACATTACTTGTTATAAATATTTATTGTGTATCAAATCAAGGTCGGTTTCTTTGACATCCATCAGCCTGTAGGAGAGAAAAAAAACAATTGAACAAAACCATTGGCTAACGGATTACACGATTTCCGATAAATTAAGTGAACGTAATAAACCTATTTCGTTTAAAAATCAATATCGATTAGTTATGTAGCAGAAAACGCTTGAGGTGGATCATTATCCTTCCCCGAAGGCAAAGTACATATACAATAAAAATTTCCCGAAAAAAAAAAAGTTACTTACAACGTTTCGTTTGTTTAATCGACGGAGGAGCAAAGCTAACGACCTATCTGATAGAGTTTTGTAACTGATACGATGTAATATATTTTAATTAAGGTTTTCGTGTTTCTTCTGCAACATTTTTTTTTATAGTTTTCGTTCTTTTTTTTACGCCGCTTCAACTTATCGCATTAGTTTTTTTTTCTCTTTTTATTTGGTGTACAGCATCTTATCCTGAAAAATTTTGTATTTTCTTTTTCCTCGTTGGTAACATGCATTGGCTTTGTCTTTGAGAAAAATAGAGGCTCTACCTGATTCCCGGACCGGATTTTTCCGGAGTCCGGACTTAAAATTGTAGAAAATATTTCCATCGGATTTTCTGTTAGGGATTATTTTAATTCAAAATTTCATTTTGAAAAAAAAAAAAACATTTTGATACAGTGTAATCGTTGTAAAATTTTTTGAAAGTCATTAAAACGTTTCACCTCTATTATCCCTTCTATTAAGACGACTTTACATATGCTGTAGGGTGTCCTTTATTTTGGCAATTTTTGAGGCTTAAATAGCTTTCCCCCAAAAATGGTTCTCCTTGGTGTACCGGTAAACTCGAATTTTTTTAAAACTTTTACTCGAGATCATTTTTGAGGTAATTTTAGTAAATTCTTACTAAAATATCGTCGCAACCCGGCAAAAAATATGACGTACTTTATACGTCAAAAGACGTCATCAAGCATGGTCACAATCTCGGACGATTTTACGAGTCAAAATGGCGTCAAAATGACGCATTTACTGCATTATCGCATGACCGATAATGCAGTTTGTCAGTAGATGACGTCAAAAAGACGTCTTTTTGACGTGTAAAAGAGATGAAATTAGCATTTTGAAATCTAGATGACGTCAATAAAACGACAATAAGACGTCATTCACGTCGTTTTGACCTCGAAAATCTGGTAAATACGTCCCGGAAAATGACCGTGTCTAATGACCAAAATGTTACGCATTACCATGGCGTAACCTTTTTCGTGGGGTTTATAGTCGATGTTCGTTATGACCGCTTCTCGAATTTAAAGTTGGAAAAAACGGTGAGGGGCCATTCAAATATTACTTCAGCACGTTTGGGGTCGTCCAAAATGCGTAGCGTGTCCTAAAAAAAATAGGACTTTTTCCGAAAAAATATAGGACTTTTATCAGAAATATAGGGCAAAAATCAAAAATTGAAAAATTCAGAGGCTCTTTATATTGCAGAATTGATTTTTTTTTTGAAGTAGAAAAACAGTTTAAAAAACAAAAAAATAAAAATTTATGATAACATTAGATTTTTCTTTTAATGCTTTTTCATAATAATAAATCATTTTAAAAAAGGGAGAAAAAAAACTAAAAGGATGCTGGAAGTTCTCAAACGGGATACATATGGTCCTTTCAAATACGGTAGATTGGATAATTATTCTGGCAAAAAAAGTTAAAAAAACATGATTTAACGGAACCTAACCTAAAACCTAACCTAACCTAACCTAAAACCTAACCTAACCTAAAACTTAACCTAACCTAACCTAAAACTTAACCTAACCTAAAACCTAACCTAACCTAAAACCTAACCTAACCTAAAACCTAACCTAACCTAAAACCTAACCTAACCTAAAACCTAACCTAACCTAAAACCTAACCTAACCTAAAACCTAACCTAACCTAACCTAACACCTAACCTAACCTAAAACTTAACCTAACCTAACCTAACACCTAACCTAACCTAACCTAAAACCTAACCTAACCTAAACCTAACCTAACCTAACCTAAAACGTAACCTAACCTAAAACAACCTAACCTAACCTAACCTAACCTAAAACCTAACCTAACCTCGCGTTGTAGCTTAAGAAAGCAATTAAAGCTTCCGACTTCACAATCAAAAATTAACCTCTTAAACAATTATTTCAAAAAATTATTTGCAGAGGAGTTGACTACGTCTACATAAAGAGACCGTAGAAAACAACTAAATAAAATCATCTCGAGTTACCTGGTTGGAACTTCTCTTCATGCCAAATAATCTCGGAGGCGGTATTTTGCAGCCGCATATACGATATGATAAAACTCTTACTCATCGAAAAGAGAAACTATAAACAAATACCTCAACATATTTTCCAGGGAAAAAGCAATCGTGAATCACGCGTCATTTATTCGAATTCGTATCACATTAATTTCAGGTTTAAATCTGCAAATTTGGATGCTCGCAAAAAAGTAATGGGACCATTTGAACCCACGATTTCGCCATATTCACCGTTAACTTCATGATTTAAAAATCAACCGGGCAACCATTTTCGCGCAAAGAGCGAGAGGGAGAAAGAGAGAGGGAGAGAGATAAAATAATATGTGTCTTCACCATTAATGTAGAAAACTCATCTCGCATCATTCGATCCAAGCTCTCTTATAAAACCCATAAAAATTCGTTTATTGTCGGAACGAAAAGTTTTTTTTTTTTTTTTTTTTTTTTTTTTAAACCCGTTGTTCCAGTTATACCGAAAAAAAAATTGGAATATATTTTTTAACATAAAGTTGTCTCGATGTCAATGATTGCTTGTGAAATAAACATGAAATTTGTCATAATGAAATTACGGAGTATATCACTAGGAAAACGGTTTTGGAACCGGTTGACATGAGCCGTGGGAACTCGGTACTAAAATACATAAACTTGACATTTTGTAACCGAATTAAAATGGTTCCCAACTTGATGATTTTCGGGTTAACTGGATTTTAGTCGCCGATCCTTCCTCATATGTATAGACGTATACATTTCGATCCCTTTCGCCAGAGACATGGCTAATTGATAAACAATGAGTAATTAACAGCGGGTCTCCTACGTACCTATTAATATTCCATTTTTTTTTTTTTTTTTTATTAGTGAAAAAGGAGACACTATGAAAGTTGTTATCGAGAGTTAAAATCATTATTGCTTGTGAGATAATTTACGACGAGGTCCCATTCGGTCGTGGATCTGGATCAGGTTTTTGTCCCGATTTAATGGCGTATCAAAGGTGGCAGCTATGTTTTTTTTCTATTTTATATTTAGACCGCGTGATCCGGTAATTAATTTGAAAAAAAGAAAAAGGAACGACAGCTTTGTCCAACTAAAGGATTATCTAAGTTGAAAATTAATCCGACTTTCCGAGTAATTTCCAAGCCCTGTTGGTGGCAATTTCATTTGGAGAACAGGGTTTATTAGCGCTTGGCCCGGTCAATATTCTGCCGTTGTTACCTTCAAAACCGCCAGTGTTGCATCAACAACGATTTTGAAAGTTCAGAAATACCAATTTTCAAATGATGAAGGAGAAAGGGGCAAAAATAGCGAAAAAAAAAAAAAAAAAAAAAGGTAAGAAGCTGCATGCTTAAAAAAATAATTCACTAGAAATAAGAAAATCCGAACATTATCTTAAACTTATGTTATCATAGAAGTCTGTTTGTTCAGGCATTGGCGCCACTAGATATTTTTTTTTGGGGGGGGGGGAGGGGAGGCGCAACCCTTTTAAGGTTTTGGTCCCTTCCCTCCCGAATAATTTCTCATTCTGCATTCCATTTTTCGTGCAAAAAGCCATAAAACTCATTTTAGTCTTGTTAGATTTTTTTCTTTTCCCACCCCCCCCCCTCCCCAATATTTTATAACTAACAGGTCAGTGCAAAGCTTCAGAGTATTTACCAAGAAATTAAATTCGAAATTTAGGTCATTTTTAGGTTTCTCAGGTCCAATTTACGTTTTTTCCGCGAAAAAATGTGGTTTCTTATGGGAAATTTCTTTAGATCACGAATCTGAAGTCCCCTTTTTTAATATCTGGTCCTGTTTTTGAGCTAAAACCCAAAATATGGCAAAAAAACGTGATAAAGTGACAAAACTTTAAGGTCTTAAGGTCTTGTTAAGGGTAGCAATAGGCCTTCATTCCCTATACCTGTCATGTTTAGCAAATTTACTCTACTGGCCCCCCCCCCCCCCTTGGCTATGGGCCCGATGTTGACACACGGTAAAAAATTTTATGTTAACAACCTAAAAAAGGGCTACACATTCAATATATAGCCTTTTTTTATGTTAAAAGTTGAATGTAAACATTTTTATGTTGACAAATGACGATTGTTTATTGGTTGATCAACAATCAGATTGATCAGATAAATTATGCATAAAATGGAAAAAAGTTGAATATGCTCAATCTTCGCCAATTTTCCTTTCCTATTATCCTTTTAAAAAATTATATGCATGAATGTTGCATAACACAATCGTTTTATGTAAAATTTACATAGAAAATATATGTAGCCTCTTTTTTTACTAGCGAAATATGTTACTTTTAACATAAAATTTTTTACCGTGAGGAAAGGACTCGTACAAAAAAGAGATGCCTAAATGATATAAAAATCTTGTAGAAATTATACAAAAAATTGGACATACGTAATAAATGCATAAATTGTGTAAAGATCTTAACTTTTTTTACCTGCAACCTTTTTTTCTTCATCAATATAATTAGGCATAAATTATGCATAAAATGGAAAAAAGTTGAATATGCTCAATCTTTGCCAATTTTCCTTTCCTATTATCCTTTTAAAAAATTATATGCATGAATGAGGCAAAAGTTATGCATATCCAGATTTTCAGACTAAAAAAATTATGCATAAATATTGTACAAATGATGCATACACTCAGAAAAGAAAATGACTAATGCGAACGCAAAAGTGCATTGAGACAAGACATTTTTCGTAAAAACCGTGCAAAAACAAAAATAATGTCTTGTGATAAGTCATTTCGGTTCGCCTTGAGATAAAATGTCTTGCCACAAAACAATAGGCGACACTAGCGGACATTTCTTATACTATGCTATTAGAATCAAAATGGCGGCTAGCGAAAACAATGATTATTATTTAATGAAATAAAAACTTAATGTCATTTTAATTTTTATTTTAAAAACGTGTAAGTGGACATCGGGATTAACCAAGATGGATATTCAGGATTTTTATATTCACGTAACTTAAATATTTTCTTTAAAAAAATTGAATTGAAATCTAAAATTGTCCAGTGCAGACGATACGTGTTATATTTAGGTTATGTTATTACTATTCATATAAAATTGTGAAAAGAAGATTTAAAAATCAAATGAAAAATCTTAAAAGTTATATTATGATGGTTTTGCATGCATATTTATTAATACGAGCATGAGCAGTATTATCATAACATAATGTATAAATTCTACGTAAGCCGCCATTTTGTTTGTTTACAATATATGACTTGCCGACAGCCGACTGAATGACTTGCGACAAGTCAGAAAATGTCTTCCCACAAAACAAAAGCGTTTAAAGCATAATAACTGCTTATGCTAAGTTATTTTGTTTTCTGAGTGTAGTTAAATTTTTGTGGTTAAAAAAATATGCATAAAATTATGTTTGTCCAAATTTTTGTATAAATTATACAAAAATAATACATTTTTTATATAAATGTTTTACATTTATTTCGCAAGAATTCTATACACTTTTTGCACCAATTTTTTGTACGGGGAGGGAGGGGTAAAAATTCGTAAAAGCAACCGAATTGACGTTATATTTGTGATCAAGTCGATACCAGTATCTGTTTTTAGCGAGCGTTTAAGAATTACGTAAGACCGAAACGGGGGGGGGGGGGGGGGAGGGGGTGCAAGAAATTGTTACGATTTCCTACACGGGGGAGCCGGTCATGTCCAGAAAATCTTACGTAAGAATTTTTATTATTATTTCTTGTTCAAAAGTTTACACATCTATATATATAAACGTCAGTTGTCCTCTGTCCATTTTCGAAAAACCGACTTCCACTTGAGCTAGAGAGTCGTGTAAAAACCCATTTTAAAGCTAATTTTGAGCTAGATTTTTTAAAAATATTTTCGTTTTCCGGATAATTTTTCCTTCTTCGGAAAATCAGAATACGTCACTTTTTTGGAGTAATTTTCTCTGTCCGCGTCCGGAAACCATCTTCCCATTGAGCTAGAAAGTCGAGTAAAAACAAATTTTGAAGCTAATTATTTGCTGCGTTCACTAAAAATACTTTCATGTTTCGGAAATTTTTTTTTGTCCGAAAAATCGGAAAAATCTTATTTTCCCATGAAATTTTCTCTGTCCGCGTCCGAAAATCAACTTCTTCATGAGCTAGAAGGTCGAGTAAAAACAAATTTTGAAGCTAATTTCGAGCTAGATGTTTTAAAAATATTTTCGTTTCTCTGAAAAATTTTCCTTCTTTGAAAAATCAGAATATGTCACATTTTTTTTTTTTTTTTTTTTTTTTGAGTAATTTTCTTTGTCCGCGTCCGGAAACCATCTTCCCGATGAGCTAGAAGGTCAAGTAAAAACAAATTTTGAAGCTAATTATATGCCGGGTTTATCAAAAATACTTTCAATTTTCGGAAAATTTGTTTTCGTTCGGAAAATGGGAAAAATTTTATTTTTTTCATAAAATTTTTTCTTTCCGCGTCCGAAAACCAATTTCTGGATGAGATAGAAGGTCGATTAAAAATACATTTTTGAAGCTAATTTTAGGCTGGATTTACTAGAAATACTTTCATGTATCAGAAAAAAATTTTCCGTACGGAAAATCGGAAAAATCGTAGTTTTTCTATTTCATTTTTATACATAGAAGAGTCTAAAAACAAATATAAATGACACAAAATGAAAAGCGAATAGTGTTTCTGATGTCTAAAATCGCGAAAAAAAAAAATCAAGGGAATAAATACAGCTTTCGGAAATGTCCCAGGTTTCCGGGAAATCAGAAAAACCGCGCATTTTTTACTTCTTTTTCTCTGTTCTGGCGTATTAACCTACTTCTAGGTCAGATAAAATATTAAGCGACCTATGATTCTGTCGTCGCAATTCGACTAGAAGATCAGAAAAATAAATTCAGGTTTCGGAAAAGTCCCGTTTTCCCGGAAAATCGGAAAATTTATATTTTTATATAAATTTTGGCCATGCCGGGATCCAACTTTTAGATGGGATAAAGAGTCATTGAGCGTTTTTCTCCTACTTCTAACATCAATGCAGGCTTCTGGAAAAACAAAAGAAAATTGAAAAGTTTAGGCTTATTGCCCTGGAAAATCAAAACAATACTTCCGCGGGTTCGAGTTCGAAAGTTTAGAGGTGGAGCTTACATAATTTGATAAAATTCTAGAAAGATATCCAGATCACACGGTTTGGGGTTTAGACTGAAGGCTCCATAAAATTCACTTAATTCCCAGAAAAATTCAAAATTCAAAGAATTTGGCGGCAAAATCGCAATATTGGTCAAAACAAATAATTCATGCAACTGAATGTAAAAAATTCTATTGTTTACCGTCGATTTATCGACGGGTGACCACTAGTTTTATATAGGAAATGGATACCCCTCCATTTGCCGCCTTCTCTCTCTCTCTCTCTCTCTCAAAAAAAAAAAAAAAAAAAAATTTACTTGAATTTTACGAAAAAAATTTTATTTTTATTTTTTTTAAAATTCTGTAGGATATTTTTAAAATTGACGGTAAAGAAAAAAAGGGGGGGTCAGCGAAAATCTTACGTAAGCTAAAGGGGGGGGGGAAGTCAAAGAAAATCTTACTAAATCTTCCGACAGGGGGTCAGAAAACCCGAAAAAAAGTTTTACGTACACAGTAAAAAATATTATGTAAATATGTTCTAAGAGGTCCACATAAATTTTTTATGTTGTTTCTCCCATAAGGCGAACATAAAACAAAAACAACATAAAAATTATGTGGACCTGCTTATGTTGATTTATGTTGATTTTGACATAAAAGTTTTTACTCTGTAATACTTGAACGCTCCTTTAGCTTTTGTGAATGATTTCAATTTCTTTCTTTTGCTCCTTGGAAACCAGATATATTAAGGATGGAGATTTAATGGAGAATACATTCAGCAAGGAAATATTCCAAATTTTTTTCTACGAATTTGAATTTTTCCAATTTTTTTTTAACGCTCTAATTACTTTTTAATTTCAACATCAGGGATAAATTTTAAAAAGATCCATGTTGACGTCTTTTACAGTTCTTTTTCGCTTCTGGTATCGTTTAAAAAAATTTTTTTTTCTTCTCCAAAAAAAACGAGTTCTGGTCTAATTATCTCAACCGAAAATTGTCGTGAACGTTTTTTAAATAAAGAGAGAAATAAATAAATTGGAAAGATAAAATAAAAAGCTACTTAAAAAAAAAAAAATGTACCGATAATATTCCTGCGTAGGTCGAGTAGTAAAGATATCATTTCCATCCCGTTCGAATTTCTAACCGTTTTAATAACCGAAAAGAGTGTTTAATTTCTTTTAAAAATTATTCCATTCATTTGGGTTGACGAAACCTACGCTCGATTTCGAAGACAATGGCTTTTAATGATAGATCATAAAAACTAAAAAAAAAAAAACTAAAGGAAAAGGAAAAAAAAAAAAAAAAAAAAAAAGGTTGGGTGAAGTTGTCACACGTTCAGGGTGGCGTGCAAGGCAAGGTCGACTCCCTCTTCACACTCGTCGCCGAAATTTTTCTGGAGATATCGTTCGATTATTTCGAAGGAATACGATTTTGGAGGACAAAAGAACGATGACGGTGACAATGAGCCCACACGTTTTTGATATAACAATATGAGACTGCCCTCTGTAATTCTGTTAATAGGCCTAAAGAAAAAAAAAAATCGAGAACGATAAATCAATGCGTCAGGTGTTAAAGGATCAGGTTTGCGAATCTTTTAGAACGTCATTTTTTTTTTTTTTAAATAATAGACGGTTTGGGTGAACTCATTATAGTTTGCGTGATACATTTTTAAAGACGAAAAAACAGGTGTAGGAGATTTGAGAAAAAAATTTTCCTACGTGATTTTTAATTTTTTCTTCGTTTCAGATCGATTGATCGCAGATCCCTCGGGTGTTGAATTGGTTTATATCTCCAAGATGGTATAGCATCGGCCCATAAAGTACCGTACAAGCCTACTTGGGTGGTGGATGATTGAGGAAGAAAAATTAAAAAGAACAGTACGTGATGGAAATGATTTACAAGTAAGTCTTTTTTTTTTTTTTTTTTTTTTTTTTTTTTTTTCAGGTTAAAAGATTGGACGGCCGCAAGCGCTTCCGTTTATAAAGTTAATGGCATTCGGTTTGTAAGGATTTCTAGTAGACAATGGGATGGAAAAGTGGAACGGAAAGTGAAAGAGTTGGTAATACCGATTCGAAGTCTGCCACTTCCGTTGCAGCCATCAGACAGTCTTAGATAAAAATAATTCAACACCGAAAAGATTTGCACCGAAAACGGAGCATGTTTTACCATGGAAAGTAGGCAAAATTTTTGCCGCTCAGTGGAAAAAATATATGATTGCTGGGCCCCATGGATGAGAGCCAAGAAACAAATTTTCTAACACTGGCGAATCCAGGGGGTAGGGGGAGGATGTTCATTTCGAGCTCTCCCCCATCCCGATAGAAATTTTTGGATTTGCCAGTGACAAAATTAATTCGTCAGTCTTCAGGAATTCATCAGAAAACGAAACCCTATGAAAGAGTGAGAAGACTTTTGGAATTAGGGAGTTGTCACAGTACTTAATATTTTTGCATTTAAAAAACTGTTCCCCAGTGAAAACTGGACGTTAAAAAATTTTCAAATTATGTATAAAAAACTTAATTTTCTTTACCGAATTTTTTTTTTTTTTTTAACTTTTGATAATTTTTTTTTTTTTTTTTTTTTTTTTTGTTTCAACTTAAAACTTTGATAAAAAAGGTCCAAAGTTAAAAAAAATTAGTCAAAAGGCTGCTACCGGGTTAGAATAAGGGTTGTGCCCCAAAATTAAATGTTTTTTAGACTTTCACCCACCGATGTGAGGGGGTAAATTAGGCCAAATATTAGGTTCGAAATGAAAGCCGTTTCTGAGGCGGGGATAGAAACGGCTTTCATTTCGAGTACTAACTCAGTTTTTATTTTTTTGCCAGAGAATGGGTTGTCCGATTTAAAAATCCAAGAAACAAAAAAAAAAAAAAAAAAAAACTCTTTCAAAGGGCTATTTAAAGGCATAATTATTAATTTTCTAATAAATGGCCCAGTGGCCAAAATGGCCATTCAAAGAGAAAAAAATTATTTTCTTCATGTTAGCCGGACCAAAATTTCGCTACGACAGCCAAAAAGCACGTCAAAAATTGGCCTAAGTACATGTGCTTCTAAATTTTTCTTTAAACAAGAAAGTGCCCAAAAAATTGGCCAAAAGTTAAAAAAAAATTTTTTCGCTGCGAAGATGACGCTGTACACAAATTTCGCTATCACCACGTGAGAGTACGCAAGAAAACTGGCCTAGTTACGAATTTTTCCGGTTTTTTTCCCCAACGGCCCAAGTGGCCATAAAATGGCCAAAATCTCAAAAAATTTGTTTCGCCACGAAGACCGCGCTGAACCCAAATTTCGTCTTCGCCATGTGAAAGTACGCAAAAAATTGCATTTCGCCTTGGGCGCCGAAGGTAGAAAGTTGCCAAATTTAATGGCCAAAATGATAAAAATCACAACAAATTTTTTTTCACTGACAAGACCCGGCTGGACCAAAATTTTGCTATCACCACGTGAAAGTACGCAAAAAAAAAAGTCTAGAAAAATATTTTTCCGTTGGAGAAAAGAAGGTAGAAATTGGCCCAAACTAATGGCCTAAAGTAACCAAAATGCATAAATTTGGGCCGATTTCTACCTTCTTTTCGTAAGTTAAAGGGGGATCAAAAAAATTTTACTAAATCTTACGACAGAGGGGGAGGGGGTCAGAAAAACCCGAAAAAAAGTCTTACGCAATACTTGAACGCTCTCTAAGATGATATTTACTTTTAATTACCGTAGATTGGGGTGAAGTTGAAAGGAAATTCAAAAAACAATTCTAGGTTTATTTTCTTTATACGTGAATGTTAGTCTTGTTGTAACAGTGTCGTCTGTCTCGGGGATATTTCGTTTATAACAGACCTAAATAACACCAAAATATCCTGCCCTAGGGAGTTATTTCACAAATAACATGCCTCTGACGTCACCACCAACTGTTTTTGATGCAAAGCAAGTATGCCAACCTAAGAATTAATGTTGGTACACTTGTTCAAACAAAACAAAAAAAAAACAACGTTACTTTGCATTAAATTCTCATTTTATTTGTTTTTGTTTACAAAAAATTCCTCTGCAGGTGTACCACTTATAAAGAAAAGTATCTATCGTCAATATAGAATTATGGGTAAAAAAACACCTCGACGATTGCCGCTCTCGCTTCGCTCGAGCGGCAAATTCGTCTCGGTGTTATTTTACCCATAACTCTCTAGTAACGATATATACTATTTAGGCACTAAAAGTAAAATTTTTTTATTTCATTAAGTGGATATTGTTTTTGGGATACTTAAGTAAAAAATTTTTATTTTTAGTGCCTAAAATGAACCTATAATTTTTTTTTGAATTTCCTTTCAACTTCACCCCACCTTTTCAACTTCACCCCAACCTACGGTAATTCAACAAATAATTGTATCTTAAAATTTTTATTTAATAATCTTTATTTTGCAATAATCGATCTTTTTTTCTTTTTCTTGAAAAAAGGCCTGGGGGGGTCACTTTTGGGTGCCAGAGGGGGCACTGCTCTTGCTGCCCCCCCCCCCTCCTTCGGCTGCATGGCTGCAAAACTGAGACTAAAAATGATTTAAAGAAAAGTTGTCGAATATTATTTTTTTTTGTTTTTTATTTTTATTATTTATTATTTTAATTTTTTCATCAAGAATGATCAAGAAAAAATAATGAAATACCAAAGTTGATCAAAAACGTCTAATCGAAATTCTTCGCGACTAAAAATGACTAAGACTGTTGTGAGATTTGATATCATTTTTACTCATATTTTCGGTAGGGATTACATTCCCAAATGCCATTTCATCTGTTTTTGCATTCACGCTTTAATACACCCCCCCTTCCCCCCAAAAAAACGCCAAATCAAAAAAAAGATCATCAACGAAAATTGACGACACACGAACAAAGGCAATTAAATGCGAAAGCGATACGGGTTATCATTACATAGGAATTTCAAAGAATGATTACCAAGATGAACAATCGTACCTGACAAAACCCGTAATTATACCACGTGTTGTGATATACCGCGGGATAACTCATTACGAGCCTCATTAAATGGAATGTCCACTGCTTATAATGACATCTTCGAGAAATTTTTAACGCCTACCTTTCAAAAAAAAAAAAAGAAAAAAAAAAGGAGCCCGGGCAAAAACAGAAGTGAGTATTTATAATTGGCCAAAGGGGAGCCATTATGCCATCCTCGATGCAGTTTTAAAAAAAAAGGCCAAAACTTGTTTTCATCCCACTTTTCCTCTGAGGCGATTTAGAAAAAAAAAAGATGTGTAGAGTAAAAAAAAAAAAACGGATATTATTATAAAGTTTTTGTCAAACATCAGCAGACGGGACCTTTGGCTAAATATTACGTTTTCCGAATCACGAACATTTTCACCAGAAGTCTCTCTCTTTTTTTTTTTTTATTTTGTAAATTTGCATTCTTCGCTTCCGGGATACCAGACTAATGTTATCCTTTTTTTTTTCTTTCCTTTAAATTATATCAAATTATTACTTTTTCATCCTGCCAATGGGGGTCAGTTGCCGGTGGAACGGTACATGACGTTCAGAAGCTTTTATTTAAAAAAAATAAAAATTCCACGGTGCAATTTGCTTCGTTTTTAACTTCAAAATAAATAATTACGTTTTTTAAAAAGAGAAAACCGCCCACGAACACCCATCTAATTTTCGCTTTTAAAAAAATTCGAATTTATTAGAAGATACAATTTCACGGAGAAGACAGGACCCCCGTGGATAAAAATCCTCGATACTAGAAACCTAATCGATTCTCTTTTATGTTGACAGAAATAAACGTCTACAATTAATTATAAATAAATTTTCATAAATGGCTAAGAAAAATTTGATCACGCCATATTTAAAAGAGTTTTTTTTTTTTTTTTTTTTTTTTTTTTTAAGAAAAAAAGAGAAGAAGCGTTTTTGTAGATGTTGAAAAAAGATTCCAGGTGGCAGTGAAGACGGTAACTCACCTAAACACGCAAATGAAGGAAAGGCCGAAGGGAATGCGTGCTGTCGAGTGCGTGATGCGGAGAGCAGAGGTTGCTCAAATGACAGGAAGGCCCTTGGGGTTACACTTTTGTATTCGGAAAATCATACATTCTCTATTTATTTTAACATAAATAATGATAATGGTCATCAGACATGGAAACATCCATCTGCATAATTATTTACAATCAAAGAATATTACGATTACTAATTTGTTTCTTCCTCAAGACAGTTTTTTTTTTTTTTTTTTTTTTGTGAAAAATATAATTTTTTATCTGAAAATTTTTTACGATACTCCCTCAAGGAAACGAGGAAAGGAAAAAAAAAATGAGAAAGGATTTGTCACCCCATCGGCTATGTCTGGTTATGAGGAAGTGAAGTCGAGGAATGTGAGAGGACCGATATTTTAAACATCTAATGGTAGTAAAAAATGGGTCGTTAGAAAAAATAGGATCGTTATAAAAAATAAGGGGGAAAAAAAAGGTTGAGGCTTTTAAGATTATCAAGCGCCTGGGAAAAGTTGATTATGTAAGCGCACTGCACAATGGGGTGGTGTGCGTACAGCGAATCTCATAGCATGTGATAGGGAGATGGTCTTTAACAGAACCCATTAAATTAGAGTCAAAACAGAGATGTAAGCACCGTTATATTTTCTGTATTGCAATCTTTTAACAAAAGTATCTGCAAAAGGTTTTTTGATGATTAAAGTATTTTCTGCCACTATACCTCTTAAGGTATAGTGGCCTTCTTCCTTTCTATAACTAATTTTTTAACATATTTTTTGTGCCCAACGAGCGGAAATTTTAAGCCGAAATGGGAGCGTTCAAGTATCACTTAAAACTTTATTTCGGGTTTTCCGACCCCCTCCCCCCCTGTCGTAAGATTTAGTAAGATTTCTTTGACCCCCCCCCCTTTAAGTTACGTAAGATTTTCTCTGACCCTCCCCCCCGTTTCTTTTTTCCTTTTATGGCCAATTTTAAAAATGTCTATCAGAATTTCAAAAAAAGAAATTCTTAAAATTGAAGTGCAATTTTTTTTTTAAGAGAAGTGGCAAATGGGGTGTCCATTTTTTATAATTAAATTTGAATTTTTTCTAACAATAAATAATAATAAAAAGTCTTATGTAAGATTTTCCGGACCCTTCCCCTCCTCCCTTCTGGTTCTTACGTAACACTTGAACGCTCCCAAACCCAAATCGCTGAAATTTACACCCAAAAAATCAAGAGTTGACTCAAAAAATACGATGCGTTGACAGTCAATTTGGCATTTTAATCTGAGCCTCGAACTAATTTCATTTTTAATTTCACTTACACTCTGCGTTTTAATCTAAAACTTGCGAATATTAAAAAGGAAAAAAAGTTGGAAAGAAAAATTCTAAAAAAAAAGAGATGGTAAAAGACCTAATTTTTATGAAACTTTTTTTTTTTTTTGAAATTGTAGGCGAAGGTTAAGGGGTACTATGATGTTGAGAGAAAAAATTGGGCAAAAAATTTAAAATAAGCGGATGATAAAATATAGGGGAGAAAATAACCTACCCAAGATAGAATAGAGGAGAGAAAATTAATTACCCTACATTAGTGGGGTTCTTATTTCGCGAAATTTGGATTTTTGCAGGTGCCACCCCCTATCTTTTTTTATTTGTATGAGGTTTCCCTGAATTTTTTTAGATTTTTTACTCGACGGGAAAGCGTGCCTCATCGAGCTTTTAGTTCGGAAAATCTCTAAAAAAAAAATCGATTTTTTTTTTTTTTTTTTGCGTGTAAACAAAACTTTGTATCCTATCGGAAATTTGGCGTAGATTTCGAATCAGAAAACATTTTTATTTGCGTCTGGTTCGGCTTATGAAATAGAAGCCAAAAAGGAATGAAAACTGCGAACTTAATGCGCTTTGTCACTTTTCTCGATTTTTTCGTCTTATTTTGGCCTCTTGCTCAAAAACCAAACCAGATACAAAAAAAACTATTTGAGATTCGAAATCTACGCAAAATTTCCGATAGGAAACTAAGGTTTTTTTATGAAAAAAAATTATCAATTTTTTGGTTCTTATGAAATTTTTCCGAACCAAAAACTCGATGAGGCGCTTTCCCGTCGAGTAAAATATTTGAAAAAATTCAGGGAAACTTATCTCATACAAATAAAAAAAGTTAGGGGGCGGCACCTCCGAAAATCCAAGCTTCGCAAAACAAGAACTACCCTGCTGTACATACATATGGAAGTCCTGAAGGGTCACATTTCTGTAATTGTTTTTTATTGTTTGTTCCGGAACAGACATTGTTTGTTCCGGAACAAGCAATGTCTGTTTCGGAACAATCAATGTCTGTTCCGGAACAGACAACGTTTAGTTAGAAAATTGTCTCTTCCGGAACTGACAATTTTAAAAATTGTCTGTTCCGGAACTGAAAATTTTAAATTAATTGTTTGTTCCGGAACAAGCAATGTCTGTTCCGGAACAGACAATGTCTGTTCGGGAACAGGCAACGTTTAGTTAGAAAATTGTCTGTTCCGGAACTGACAATTTTAAAAATTGTTTGTTCCGGAACTGACAATTTTAAGAATTGTTTGTTCCGGAACTGACAATTTTTAAAATTGTTTGTTCCGGAACTGGCAATTTTAAAAATTGTCTGTTGCGGAACTGACAATTTAAAATTAATTGTTTGTTCCGGAACAAACAATGTCTGTTCCGGAACAGACATTGCTTGTTCCGGAACAGACATTGATTGTTCCGAAACAGACATTGCTTGTTCCGGAACAAACAATAAAAAACAATTACAGAAATGTGACCCTTCAGGGCTTCCGTACATACATGTGGTGCTAACAAGTTTTTCTGACTACGAAAGGGAGGGGGTCAAAATTTTTCGGTTTCATGCTGACGTAATATTTGAATGGTGCCTATCTATTCTACAGGTGTTGGTTTGTTTGCCAAAAGACGAGCGCTTCACTTTCAAAAAACGATTTGTTGGCGTTAATTAGCCAATATGACTAATTAATAAGATTAAAACCGACTAAAATCTTAGAAAAAAAAAATGAAAGGCGAATCGTACCTTTTGTCAGGCGTTTTTGTTTAATATGAAATCCAATATTTAATCTTTCGCTAAGTTTCAAATAAAGTTAAAAAATAAATGGACAACTCACAGCCGAAGAATACTAACCTTAGGTCATAAGAAAACGTAGAACTAGACGATCAGTACTTAATTTTTTCAAGATGGTGGGTAATTCACTACTTCAAACGTCAAATACAAACACTTCGAGAAGGATTTTAATAGGGGGAAGGGAGGGGGGGGGGGATGTGAATTCAAAATTCACCGACTAGAAGAAAACTTCTGTCAACTAAAAGACTAAATGTTTTTTGGCGAACTATTGTTTTTTTTTTTTTTTTTACTTTGTCGACTGGCATTAAAATTTTTCCAACTGAGATTTTTGTTCAGCGGGGTAAGGGTCACAGTGGGCCAGAAAAATTTATTTGTGACAGAAAACTCGATTAAAACCTTTTAAAATTTTACATGATTGATCGGTCAACACAATTTTTAGGTTATATATATTTTAGGTTTCTTATATAATAGAAAAAATCATTAAAAACATTTCTTTTGGTTTTTTTATTCTGTTTTTAGCCCATTTTTTGTTAATTATGAAATAAAATGTCAATGCTGTAGGCATATGTACAGAAATCAAAAGTAATCGAATATGATTTACTCATAGTCACTGATCATGGAATCGCTCCAAAATTTTTTTTTCTGCCTTTTATTCGTTTTTAAAGTTAATTTAATAAAAAATTTTATAAAAATTATTTTTCAGCTAAGTTTTTAGTCGGTTTATTTGAAAGTTCCTTAAATGTCTATTATCTCATTTTAAAGCCTAAAGGTTCTAAATTCAAAAATGTACTTACAATTTTTGCGTCTCTTCGCGTCTTAGGTTTTGGCCAAAAATAAATTTTTCTGGCTTACTGTGCCCCACGCTATGGGCCAGACGAGTGATAAGAGACGTCTCCTGTCCCCCCGCTCGGGACTTCCCTGACCCTCGATTTTGAACCGCAATTAGTGTCGTGGCATACGGTCCATCTTCCTTTTATTGCAAAAAAAATTAAATTTGAGTTTGACTTAAAAAATTCAGAAACATTAGGAAGTAACGTTAATTCCTTGACTTTTCAAATGCTCGTAGAAGTATTTTTATAAGAAGCTTCCACGATTTTGAATGATTACAAGGATGATTGTTAAAATGTACAGGCAGGTTATTCATCTCATTTAAGAAATGTTCCCCGGCAATATGAAAGGTTTCATCTTTGTCTTGTATTAATTAAAACTATCGGTACCAACTCCAGTGTGAGTTATTGAACATTATTTTGTTAAAAGATTTATGATTACCTTTATTGAAGACGATATGACGGTCTTATGACTCAGCATGTTACTTTTTTTTTTTTTCTTATCCAATAATCATTCTCGTTTCTGAACTTGGCTCGATCAATGAAGAAAGTAAAGTTAATTCCTTGAGCCGCTCCTACCTTTCAAGAATTTTTGCGCTCAATTGAGCTTTTTTTCATTAAGCGTGGCAGTCAGTGTCAATATTCGTATTTAAAAAAAAAAAAAAAAAGCACGACCTAATAATAAAATGAATCATCAACAATTTAAAAAAAAAAAAAAAAAATTGGCAACATTGTCAAAAATTGAAACTCTTTTAAAAAATGGACTGATAGGCAATTACGAATGAATAATTAAGACATTTAAATTTAATCTGCCAGAAACGATTGCATTATTTTTTTTCCCCTTTTTATTCCAATAAAAACGGTAATTGGAGTTCAGTATCCGTTGAAAGATAAACAACAATGAAGGTGGATCGGTTGTCGACGCCAGTCACAAGACACCACATCACCTCATGACAATGACCCGGCTGCTCATGAGAAAGAAACCGCTGACGCCGCTTCTGAATGTAATTGATATAACATTAATCTTAGAACAGAATGCAATTACCTCATCATATTTGACAGAGGCCCCGATTTATAATACAGATAGAAACGGGTCCAAACCCCGCAGCAATTGGAATGTGTGAATGTCGTGACACAATCGGCCACTGGAATTAGTTCATACTTTTTTTTTTTTTTTTTTAAAGGAAAAATAATCGCAACAAAATGAAATTGAAATACAATAAAAAAATAAATTTATTATTTTAAAAAGCTCTTCTTACATTAGGAGTCTACAGAAGAGAAAAAAGGTTCTTTTTATTTCGGGTTTTGAAGTTGGAAAAATTTTATATTTTTTTTAAAAATGGCCCCGATTAAAAAAATTAAATTCTTGCACGCAGTGCATACAATTAAGTAATTTGAGCAACGAAACAATTAACAATTTTTTTATTATTTTTCTACATTTAAAAACAGATATTTAAAAAAAAAAAAAAAAAAAGTTCTGCTCACAAATTTGGAAAAAAAAAGGAAAACAAATATTAAATAAAAAAAAAATTAAAAAAATTTAAACTTTTTTAATAACTTGTATTATCATCAAAACCTTTTGTTATAAAAACAAAAAAAAAATTATAATTAATTTATGTTCATTGAACATATTTTTGTACTTTTTACTCTTCAACGAAACAAAAAAAATTTGTTTCTACATTTTTCTTCCATGTTTTTTTGACACGCTCAATCGTATAATAAAAAAAAATCAACTTATAATTTAGTATTTATTTACAAAAAAATCAATTCTTTTTAATTTAAATTAATTTATTTAATTTTTTTACATGAATAATAAATAAATAAAAAAAACAATGAGAGAGATAGAGAGAAAAAAAAATCATCATCGGACTCTTCCAAATTAAAAGAAAAAAAAATCTTACAAATTAACAAACAAATTTTTTCTGAAGTAATCCTAATCAGAATTCAAAAAAAAAAAAAATGCCACAAACTGAATGCCCTTTTCTTTATTATACAAAAATTGATTATCAGACTCAATATCAAAAAATCAAAGCACAGTTTTTTTTTTTTTTATTAACGGGACCTAATTTTTTTTTTTTTTAGTAAGAAAAAAAATATTTCGTCAGCATGGATAAAAAAACCACTTACTAAGATGGTAATAAAAAGTCTCGCCGACTTTTTTTTTTTTTTTAAATAATTAACCAGAAGATGGTCAACATTTTGACGTCGAGTCTGTGATCCATCAAGCAAGTAATTAAACACCTACGCAAGATGAACAAACAAGTCTTCATTTAAAAAAAAAAAAGAAAAACGCTTCGGGTTTTTTCCCCCTTTAACGCACCTTCCATCTGTTGAAAACAAACGGAATACTACCGGAGAAAAGGAAAACAGTTTTCCCGACCGTGCTGACATCTTTAAACGAGAAAGGGAAAAACGAACGCTTTTAACGTCCGTTCGACTCTTAGTAAGGATAAAAATGGAAAGGGAGGGAAGAAAAAAAAATACCCCGTCTTCGAAATCGGTTGCATGTTTTTAAAAAAATATTTTTTTAAAAATTTTTATCGACCAGCAGCCCTTAAAATAGGCTTTGTATGATTCTTTTTTTAACATCAGGTCAAAATGTCAACTGACATGAGGATCTGAACTTTGGTTTATTGATGCAAAACATGACTGTTATTCTTTATTTTAAACTTTTTTTTTTGTCCGTAATCGATTCAATTTGATTTAAAAAAACATGACAAACGCGTTATTTTTTTTTTTTTTTTTTTTTTTTTTTTTTGTTCATATTTTATTTTTTTGATTTCGTTTTTATTTTTTAGCGTGTCGAATTTGAAAGGTAACAAATCTGTCATTTTTATAAATTTATTGACAAGATTAGGTTAGGGTTTGAAAAAAGAAGTCAAACTCTGTAAGCATGACTTAATTCGTTTGAATTATACCAAATTCGGATATTTAAAAATATCGTTTATCAAAATTATCAATCAAAATGATGTCAAATGATCAGTTAAATATAATTAATCATTTTAAGAGATCATTATTTTGCATTTCAAAAATTCCCGCCAAAACAAATCCTAACCAAACCTAAACAGACTTAATTAAAATATCAAACTAAAAAAAAAAAATCTTTTAATAACAACTAACGTCCATTTGAAGAAATCCGATGAGATTATAAAATTTTTATGCACAAGATCGGAAAAACAATCGTTTTCTTACAAAGGACAGTAGTTAATTAATTAATTTCGGTTTTTTTACAATAGATAATTTTTTTTTTTTGAAATCGGATAAAATGATTCGTTCATTTTATTCAGTGAGCTTTTTAATTGCTTACGATAGAATTGTTTGTAGCCTGATTGCGGACGTCAAAGCATCAGAAAAAAAAAATATTAACGAACTTTCGTGAGCGATTAATGAACGCTTTTTTTCTTGGCAAGGAAAACTACGTAAAAATATAAAATAAATAATGAAAAAAAAAAAAAAAAAAAAAAAGAAAAAAATAAAAGAAAAATTCCGGTTCCGCTTCAGGCGCTTCCGATTCTTCCAGTATTTTTTTTTCCTTTTTTTTTATTGTTATTTCTCTTGCCTCGAAAAGCATTTTCTTTTTTTATAACAATTAATTTTTTTTTAATAACAAATGATGGGAATAACAAATATGGGATTCGTTTTTTTTTTTCTTAGACAATTAAAACATCAAAGCTAATAAACGAATAAGCGTTTTCTTTGACAATAATTTTTTTTTTTTGTTTGAAAAACGAATCGACGTACCGACCTGCGGTTTATGTTTATATTTAAATATTTAACAGTTACAAAAAAAAGATTCTTTTGGCCATGTATTACAAAACATTTAAAAAGCGGGAAAAAAAGAAAATTTTTAGTCCAAGAACTTTTTGAAAAGCTGAAATTTTTTATGCTGTATACAGTCGCAATCAAAGTTTTTAAAAATTAATATGGCACTAAAGAACAGGCAGCATTTTAATGTTAAGTAAGCATAATTTTAGAGCTTTTGAAGCCAACCCTTGTTATAAATAATACACTAAAATTTTACACAGAATCTGGATTTAGTTTTTAACTGATCAGTATCGGGCAAACATCTGCTTTAACACAAATGAAAAAACTTTTCTGCAACTAATAAATTAAAATTATTTATATGCATTTTGAGCTTAGAAATTACAAGAATACGTAGCTAAATTCAAGTAGGAACATTATAAATTTCTCTAGATTTTTTAAGATACAAGTATCCAAGCAACAGCGAGATTGAAAAAAAAAAATAATCATTTGCATGCGTCGGAGGTGAACTGACGTATATCCATCGTGAATATGATTGGAGATGGTCTGTTTCGACATTTCGTGGAAGAGTCACGTGACCACAAGTTTGCACCAACATGAGCGTGTAAACTTGTAGTCACATGATTTTCACAAACTATCTCCAATTACATATTACAATGGAGATACGTTGCTTCACCTACGCACGGATTTCAGAGTGTGAAAAATATGAGTGTGCTCACTATGTTTTCTGCATGTCACGGCAGGTTATCTAAGTAAGCAAACATGTTGCCAGTTCTCACAATAATGAAAACATGCAGCGCCGGGTCAAAGTGAGAAATCTTCCTCATTTCAAATTACAGCATTGGAAATGTATAAACAGTCCTTTAATAGTTTCCATAAGCGACATGTTACGTCTCGTTTATTTTTCAAATGCTTTGCAATGCAGGTTTCATCCTGCATAGCCATCTCCACAAGGTAATCAGGCAGAATATTTTTTTCAGAATAAGTTAAAGCATTTTAATTCTGTACTGTAGCAGAAGTCGACCAATTTGAATATTAAACCGTTGTACATCGAGAAAAAGGAAGTGTTTTGAGCAAGGTCTGACTTGTAAAAAACAGAAACGTTCCGTAACTAAGCAATTAGTTTAGTGAGACAAAATAAATGCACAAATTGTATTTCTTTACAGAATTTTTTGATCGTAATATTTTTGGTGCATTTGGTTGTCTGCTAAATTTCAAAAATTTCAGCCTTCAAAAATAAGACCAAAACTTTCCTGGACCAAGAAATTTCAAATTTAAATTTTAAAAAAACAAAAAGAAAAAGGCGAAGCCTGCTTAAAAATACCCTGTTGGTCACAATACCATACCATAAAGGCTTCGTTCGGAAGCTATGACGTCATGCGTCAGAAACGCTGCGCAGTTATCAATTTTTTTTTTTATTAAAAATTTTACAACCAAGAATTATTGAGCCATGACAACAATTTTTCTTTAATTATTAAATTTAAAATTAAATAAAACGATATATATTCCATATATCACAACCATGAAACGATATCACTTTTTTTTGACACTCATTAAAAAAAAAAAAAATATATGAATTTAGTCCTCCATCTTTATCGGCTGTTGAGCCTCCATTTTTATCGGCTGTTGAGGAAGAGTCGGGGATTCGCGAACATTTAACGAGCTAATAGCCTGAGATGGGGAAGCCGGAGGATCCGCAGCCGGTGAAATCCCCGTCGCTGCTTTTTCTTCTGAGTTGTCGGGAGTGACCGGAGTCACGGGTTCGTACCTAGCGTGAGTTCGCATGTGTCGCGTTATCATGTCCCTTCTACACGCGGCATACGGACACTGGGGACACTTATAGGGTTTTTCACCGGTGTGTGTTCTCTGGTGAGTCGACAAGTGATCGCTCCTCGAGAAAACTTGCCCGCACACGCGACAGGTATACGGTTTGACGCCCGTATGCAATCTCATGTGCCGCGTTAACATATCACTTCTAGCGAAAGAACGTTTACAAACCTCGCACAAATATGCTTTGGCAGTTGAATCATTCGAATTTTGACGGCTTTTATGCCTCGACGCCATGTGTTTGGCTAATCTATCGTGCAAGCTAAACATTTGTCCGCAAACGGGGCACACATACGCTACGTCCGCACCGGGCGGCATCTCTTCGACGACGGGATACACTTCTAAATTGTAACGGACTGCGACGGATTCTTTCGTCGTCGGAGACGCAACGTCACCCTTGACAACAGGTACCGAAACCGTACTCCTCGGGGGAAGGAATCCATGAGGGATAAATTGGAGATGAACCGGAGGCTCCGAATAATTTTGCAAGGATTCTTTGGGACTCGGGGAAAAATCCTTGGCGGACTGGAAGGAAAATTCTTTCGAATTGAAGATGATGTCCTTTGGAGTCGCGGGGATCGGTATGCTTAAATCCAAACCGGAATTCACCTCCATTTTTTCCTTGCTTCCTTTGACCGACAAATCGAGCGGCGAGTCCTGAGGGGTGGAGTTGTCGGATTCCAAGGAGCCCCCTTTCCCTTGGGGAGTGACGGCTTTTTGAAACGAGAGGGGGTGAGGTATCGTACGATTATGTTGTCTCAGTACAGTTCCCCTTTCCTGGGAATGGATTTGATCGGTCCTTTCAGTCTTTGCAGCTTCGAACCACATAGGTAGATCCGAGTCGGAATGACTTCGTCTGCGGAACAAATCCGGTAGGTATTTCGAATGGAGGTAATGCTCGAAACTGTAAGCGGGGGCCGGGATCGGAGAGACGGGGGTCAAAGGGGATATCGGAGAAGACGGGTAAAATTGTTCGTGGGGGAAGGACTGGAAACCTAAACCGGATGCGCAATGAGGGCAGGAACATCCCGGGTATTTAGGTTGAGGGGAACAATGTTGGGATAAAGGAGAGATCTCTTGCTCCCATTTGACGGGAAGTCTCGGAGGAGGCGGCGTCCTCGAATCGACTTCTTCTTCCTTTAACCTTAAAGGGCTAAAACTAATTTTAGGTGAGTCCGTCGTGGAACTGTGAGGAGACTTTGAAGACGAGGCGGGGCTGAAAACGTCTTCGACCTCTTCCTCCTCCGATATCGCGTAGTGATACCGCTCGCGGTCGGTACTGTCAAAACGGAAAACCTCACCGGGCGGCATATCGCGGAGCATGTGCCGCCGGGTATCTAAATCTTCTTGTTTGATGTTACACTTTTTTGTGTTTTCCGGTTCGTTGTTATTATGATGATGAACGTTATTATTGAACGGCGGACCAGTTGTCGTTACTTGTGTCGCCAGTTTGTCTAGAACTTGACTGAGTCTCTTCCTTTTACGTTTACCATGTTTATGATTATTATTAGTCGCGTACGGATGATTGTTATTGCTCACTTTAACAACTTTATGTGTCGCTGTGGCCTCGAGCTGAGCATCCATGGCCATCAGCAAGGCGTGGCGCATGAGCGCGGAGAGCATTGGCCTAGCACGCCGGCGTAGGCGGCCTTCCGCTCCGTTTTATCACCTCTTCTCATTTCCTAATCGTCACCTTTTGCAGAATTTTCCCTTTTCTCCTCCGCTTTTTTGATTAATAGACCTGAGGACAAGAAAAAAGAAAAAAAAAATTAGAAACGTTACATCCTTTAATATACATATCTTTTGATTATAGCATTAAAAAATGTTAATTTCGCGTAGTTAAACGACGGAAAGTGGCATAATAGCTTATAACGAATAACACAGTTGACGCCCTTTGTAAATAATTCACAATAAATACAGCAAATTTTTTTTTTTTTTTTTTTTTTTTTTTTCAGTTGAAAAAAAAAAGGGATATTATTAATAAAAGAAAAACAGTTTTGCGGATACCGGTATTCAAAACTCGCAGTTGATGTATGTAATGACATAATTAGCATCCTCCAATAAGACCGGATTCCATTAACTTTTTTGACACGCCTTGGTAATTATCCATAGGCAATATCGTGGCATCAAATTCACGGCATTTTCAAAAAAAATTGCCAGTTTTTAAAGGGAGGGAAAACAGCCGACTGTTTTCAAGGGAGAAAGAGAGAAAAAAAATCGATTACATAAAAATCCGCGTAGGACTGGTTAAGTGTGAAGAAATCGGTAGTCCAGTTTTAATTTTTGAATATGAATGTGATCGAAGAATGCCGGTGGTTATTAAATTAACGTGTCCTTCCACTTGCGTAGCGCTATCGGCGGTCGCAACCATAATTACATACTCACAATAACATAAGACGGATCACTTTCAGAGCCGTGCTTACCAATTTTCCAACCATTAGACGAAACAAAAATGGAGCATCTTCGTATTAATTTTTTTTTTTATGTTATGTTTTTAAAATTACTTTTTATAGACTTTTTTTTTTTTTTTACATGCAATTTTTTTTTCTTAATTTGATGGAAAAATTTATAACGCCGTTTATCGAGGAAAAAAGTACCGGGCGGCGTTGGGGGGAGGTGGTCCATTACCACAAGTTTTCTTTAAAAAAAAAAAAATGATTACCAGTCGATCTAGGAATTTTTTCAGGGGGAGGGGTGTGGTAAAAATTCTATCTAATGTGACATTAATTTTCCGAAAAATTGTATTCTATCTCCCCAACCCCTCCCCGCCAGTGAACAAGATTCATTTTTTTTTTTTTTGGGCCACAACTCATGATCGATCAATCAAACTTTCCACGAACCAAGAAGAGATTATTTTGTCATAATCTTCCTTGTTGATAGAGGTCACGGTCCAGAGGAGAGGATGAAAGCTTCCTGTGAAACTCAAGAATTTTTAATAATCTTTTATTCTTGGAATAGGCCAGCCAATACTCCCTTGGTAGGTAAATATAACCGCCACCCTATGAATTCTTCATTCAAACGACGGAGCAGGGAAACTTGAACTAAGTAAAAAAAAAAAAACCGTTTTGCGATCATTCGAATGAATGTGCCAAAAATATGCAAAGAGGAAAAAAACAATTACCGGTGAGTGAAATTTAAAAAAATTAAAAAATAATTTCAGTGACACACAACCAGTGTAATAACATAATAGATATTAGGGGCATTTATTAGACTCTTGATTTTTTTTCACTGTTTCAACAAACAGTGAACCATTAACACAATTATAGTGCAATTATTATGACTAAAATCTTTTTTTTTTTTTTTTTTTTTAGCCGAAATGGAATGGCGTAATGCAACATGATACCGCAGTCTTTTTATCAGCGGACCTAAAGTTCACGTGACCACTAAATATTATCAACTTTTTGCCAATGGCTATCGTATGCATTTGATTTGGGAAAGCCCCATCTATTCACAGCTATCGTGCACATACAATTCTTCAGTTGCGATTCCAAATCTAAAGTCAGAGCTTAAAAAAATTAAAATTCAAAGTGGTGGAGCAATTTTATTTTTGGGAATTTCCGATTTTATTTTTGGAAAAATTTTATTTCTGGGACAATTTTATTTCGGATTCCATTTTTGTAACAATTTTATTTCTGGGAAAATTTTATTTCTGATTTAATATTTGGGATAGGTAATTTTATTTCTGGGAAAATTTTATTTCTGATTTTATTTTTGCCAAAATTTTATTTCTGGGAAAATTTTATTCCTGATTTTATTTTTGGGACAATTTTATTTCTGATTTTATTTTTGAGAAAATTTTATTTCTGATTTTATTTTTGGGACAATTTTATTTCGGATTTTATTTTTGGAACAATTTCATTTCTGGGAAAATTTCATTTCTGATTTAATATTTGGGACAATTTTATTTTTGATTTTATTTTTGCCAAAATTTTATTTCTGGGAAAATTTTATTCCTAATTTTATTTCTGATTTTATTTTTGGGACAATTTTATATCTGTTCGGCATTGCATCATTCTGAGAACCAAATGTTTTGATCAGGCGTTACGAAATTTGATTTAATACATTTTACGACTCTTAATTTTGTATACAAAATGTTCGGTTTTTATTTAACTGAACCTTTCTCAACTTCAAACATTTGACAGCATCGCATTCCGCCGTCATTAAATTAGCTTCAGGAATATCGTGGTGTGATAATTATTCATTAGGTCACTAACCCCTTCGCGTTTCTGCGATTCCCGATCAAAAAAACTTCGCTTTTTTTTTCCTCCCAAAGGTAAAAAAAATATAGGATTATTGTTTTTTTATTTAATGAAGAATGAATGAACGAACGAACTAGTATGCGCAAAGGATGAAGAATAAAAAAAAAAAAAAAAAAAAAAAAAAAAATAGCGTGACATCGGTATTCGATCATTTTCATAATGGCGTGTAATTATCGTAAAAAAAAAAAAGAAGATTGACGTTCTAAGCTATTTACACACACGTTATAAACGATTTTAAAAAATATTTAAAAAATTGGATTCGTACGACGATGTCATTATTCTGCAAGCGATGTTATTATTTTTTTATTTTAATTAAACGAAAAAAAAATAATAAAAAAGGAAGAAAGCCGACCCGACACGCATACCAGCCTCATCAATCCAAAAGATTTTGTATTAGAATAAATCGCCTGTGAGCAATAAGTACCTATTTAAGAACTGATTGGTCTAATAAAAAAATATGGACCTATAAATTTTATTACGGGGAAATATCAATTAACTAATAAATAAAATCGGTTTGTGGTTTTCGGCCCCGTCACGCGAAAGTTCAAAAAAAAAAAAAAGTGGTTAACTTTTTTTTATTATCTTTTTTCAGCTTTCCGAATGATCTTTTATTATCATTATTTTAATTTTTTTATATTTTTATCCCGAGATCTTTTAGCAAAGGAAAAAAATAAATGACCAGGGTAACCGTAGCTGACGAAGTGTGATAGACCGTTAATTACAAGTTACCTGAAAAGGTTAAATAAAGTCGTAGTGGTCAGTCGGCTCCAGAGCAATAAAAGAAAGCCACGATCAACGCATTAACTTAGGATAAAAATAATTGTAGGCCCACATCAGCCCTAACTCTGTTATTACTTTCATAAAAACTAATGGTACTCCAGGAGAAAAGAAATTTTAATTTCGAAAAAGCAAAAAACAACAACAACGGTCGAGTGATAAGTTTATTTGGTCGATAATTTTTTTTTTTTTTTTTTTACCGGTCTTGAATTTACAAAACGGATTTTTTTTTTTCGGGAGTGATTTATGGGATTTAAGGAACCCTCTTTTTCTTTTCAAAATCATTTTTTTAATGTCTCTTCGAACCCCAAAAAAAAGTTATAGAAAAATTGAACTTTTAACCTCTTAATCTTGAAATGGCCGCGCGACCACGTGCCATATGAAAAGTCAAAAAGAAAAAAAAATTATGAATGAAAATAAAACACGTCAAAGACAAATAACGAAATATTGCAAGGAGGCCTAGACTTATGCTAAATAGTAGGGTCACGTTTCGGATACGTTTCGTTTTTTTTTTTTTTTTTTTTTTTTTATTGATTGTAAAACATTACAAACACATAATCATAAAACAAATTACATGTTTCTCTTAACATATAAAACAACAATACCATGTTACATCTTTGTTCATTATGTAGATGAATTTTCATCCTGAGCGCGACTGCGCAAACCGAATACAATATTAAAAAATTTTTATTATCACTCCTATTATTTTAGGGTTTGTATATGTTTTTGATTTTGACGATAAAAATGGCCACACACATCGCATAAGTCCGAAAAAAAAAAAAGAATTCGTGGAGGGTAAAAAGGAGAAGTGGGGGCAAAGGGATCGTTTTTTCAATTTTTTTTTTTTTTAAACAAAATTATTTTGCTAAAAAGAATCGAATCGTGACCCACCGCCCTACTAGCATAAGTTGATTCGTACTAAACGTTGCGAAGCGGTTTCTTATTGGCTCAGCACGTTGTGCCATAAGGCACACCTACACGGTCACGCTCTACGTTCACGGCTCAATTAAATCAATTGTTCAGGTGCAGAACTAACAAGAGGGAACAGTAGCCCCTTTTATCTTTTTTTTTTCTTTCCCGAAGACACACCTACGAGAATAAAAATGTTTTAGTAAGAGAGAATAAAGGAACGCGTGAAAAGAGAAAAGCGAGAGGGAAGGAAAAAAAAAAAAAAAAAAAAGGAAACTGACCCGAGCTGTATCGCCGATTTCGCTGGATCTCCTCGACCCGAAAATGAAATACAGCCGTACATGCATTAAACTTATACAGCATTGCAGTAGGTCATTCTTTCGGTTCTTTGCCGCAACAGCTTTTTCGCGCGAGCTTTCAAAACCCTTGAGCTTCAAAAAAAAAAAATTGTTATTTTTCTTTTAGTCTCTACAAGTGATTTTTTAAACTTCTTCGGCAGCAATTTTATACAGACTTAACTTTGTTCAATTATTTTTCTACCTGTAGAGAATATTTCCTACAAAGAGCTTTAATATTGTTCCTCGTTAATCTTCGGAAAAACAACACATTTGCAATAACATATTATTTATACTCAAATTATTTTCTAAATTTTTGTGAACCGAAAAAAAAGGGACATAATGGCCATAAGTTTTTGTTGCACAACAATTTTTTCATTTATCGTAAAAAGTAAACAGAAAAGCTTGGAAAACCAAGGACTGGCAATTTTTTAAATGGCGCCTAAATTTTTAAAAAACCAAATCGCTAAGCAAGCTTATCGTATAGAATTAAGGGCGATGAAGGTGTTGCAAGCCCGTAACCAGCCTAAGAAGCACAGGGGGGCGCAAAGTTTTTAAAGGGGGGCTTCAAACGGCCCCTAATAACATGGAAGATAGGGAAATTACATGGGCCAAACAAAATCTACAGGGGGGCTCAAGCTTGACCAAAGGGGGGCTGAGCCCCCCTTTGCCCCCCCCTGGTTACGGGCCTGAGGTGTTGGAACGCACCGGGATTTTCCAAATGGTAGCTCTCCGGTCCAGTCCGTGCTTGTAGCGCTACAGTAGGGACCATTCAAATGTTACGTCAGCACGTTAGGGAGAAAAGGTCCGAATCAGCCATTTTCCCCGCAAGGCAAGCACCCGTACAAAAAAAAATATGCATAAATTACATAAAAATTATTTATAAATTATGCATAAAAAATTAGTGGTGTGGCGGAGAATCCGGGGGCTCTGGTGCGAAAATTTTTAAATATAAAAAATATTTTTTGAAAGTTTTTTTTTTTGAGAATGTTGAATGCAACGTTTTAACATTATTTAGATTTTTTTTTAAATTTCATGATAATTAAACAGAAATTTTAAGGCCTCTTCAGGTCGGGGGCCCCGGCGCATTGCACCCTCTGCGTCCCCTCCTCTACGCCACTGTAAAAAATGCATAAATTATGTACAGTATAAACAACATAATTTTTTTGACCGGAAAATTTTTTTTTCATCTTCCAATATAATTATGCAAAAATTATGCATAAGTAAGTATGCATAAATAATGCATAAGTAAGTTTGAATAAATTATGCATAAGCAAATACGCATAAAAGGTGAATATGCATAATCTTTGCTAATTTTCTTGCTTTGTGATTTCAAAGAATCGTATGCATAAATTATGCAAGAATTATGCATATACAGATTTTTATGCTTCAAAACATTATGCATAACCTTTGTAAAAACTATGCATATTCAAATTTTGATGCTTTAAAAATATGCATAAATTTTTCAAAAAATTATGCACGTCCAAATTTTTGTATAAATTATACAAAAATAATACGTTTTTTGCATTTATTTTGAAAAATTTTTATACACTTTTTGCATCACTTTTTCTTGCGGGCAGTGCCGAAGGGGAGGGGGGGGGGAGAGGTGATCACAAAACAGTCAAAATGGTGCCGATGGAGTCCTATTTTAAAAACAAGCAAAAGCAAAAGCTTTAAGCTTTTGCTCGTCAAAATTATTTAAGTTGATTTGAATCGTTTATTGCAAAAAGGAGTCTTGTCCACCATTTTTAAAAAAGGAAATGGTTTGTTTTGATTTTTCCGAATGTAAACAAATATACGTTATCAAAGCAAAACAAATTTTTTCCATTTTCAAAAATGGTGGACAAGACTCCTTTTTGCAATAAACGATTAATTTGTACTTAATTAAGTTTAAATGAGTTTTGTAAAACTTAATTTACCTTATTTTAGCTAAATTAAATTTAAATAAACTTGTTTAGGTTGATTTAAAGAATCTAAAAATCATAAAATCACAAAAGACTCACAAAATGCCCTTTTTATAGCTTATAATAGTTTAGTTTAGTTTAATTAAATGATGAAGGCCACAGCTGCAATATTGGAGCCTCAGAAGAAAAATCGTCTGCTTGCAGCTATGGCAATACTGCAATCTGGGAAATCCATAACTTTCAACCACAATTTCTCAATCTACCTACTGCATAAGTGACTGGCAATTTCGCAAAGAAAATTGATTTCCTTGATGCTTCTTATGGTGAATGAAGTGCTCATTATAATGTCAATGGAAAAATAAAAAAGCAAATAGGAAGTCAATAGAACAGCATATTTGCTAAAAAAAAAAAAAAAAAAAAACCTACGCCAAGTTACGACGCGAAGCAATATCCTCCCATGAAAGCAGCCTTAAATTAAGTTCTAATCTCCAACTTGTCCAACGGTCAGTAATTGAATCCGTACAACAATGTTAGTTACAATCGTACGTTTAGTTTGGTTTAGAAATGATAAATTCTTCATTCGGCTTGAAACTCTCGGAAAAAAACCGGGACGGTCTAAATTCGCGAATTTAATCCTAAAAATCATACTTTTTTTTTTTTTTAAAGTCCTGCAAAATCCATGCGGTACCGGTTTTTAAGCATTTTAACGGTCCCATATAATATAAATATTTTTTTCGAACCCAACGGGCAAAATGAAGAATCACCCGGTACGGGAGGTAATTAAACCGAAAAACAAGTTCGAAATGCAAAACGGATTCGGAAACCTGTCATCACAATAACAGAATTCAAATTAACCTCGATGTTTTTACAAAACTATGGAACCAGTTCTTTTAATATGGTGCGACTACGATTATTCAGTCCGTGATGTAATTATATTTATAAAGAAAATGGGCGGATTTGAAAAACAAAATAAAAATGACATCAAAATTAATCGAAACAATTTTTTTTTTTTGCGCCTTTAAACGTGCAAGACGGTTAAATTATTAATTTCATAACAATTTTTTTTTATTATTGTTTTCCGTTGTTTCCATCGGGATATTATCAAGGTTGTTTTCTCCCGTGAGATGACATTTCACTTTTATCATCAAATGTCAGGATTATACAAACATGCATTAACCATCACATTTGGATTGATAAATGTAATTGCACGATGGTGCATCCGCTTTTGGTGCATTGCAGATTTATACATTTCGAACTCTAAATTTCACTGGCCCCGGTGTCGGGGGTTTTTGATTTTCATCGGTAAAGACAAGGAGCATTTTACTATAATAAATCATTTTTGCGTATTTCGAAAACGTGATGCTCATTTAGGATAAATTAATAAAAACAATTAATTCTATCTCAATTGAAGATCGTGCTTCGGATTGCTAATTAATCCATCATTTTTTTTTCCTATTGTACGTTTTTATTAGGATATTCAGTCCGTTTCCCTTTAGTGCGTTAATCCGATTTATTTTACGTCATTTCGCTAATTTGTATTTATAGCGATCAATTGAAAAGTTCCTTCTAAAAAAATTAAAATTGCTAAAAAAGAAAATTTCGTCCTTTTTGAAAATAAGCTAAAAACAAGGAAAAGCGTTTCCCTTACGTGGAAATGGGAATTCATCGACCGAGAGCGCGGAATGACGTCATCAGACGCTAAACTCCCACGCGTACCCATGTAAGGGTAGGGCAGGGTGAGGTGTAGTAGTAGTAATTTCGAGGTCAGCACTTTCGATCCTCAGCATCATTCGTTTAGAATTTTCGGTTTTTAGGTTAAGATGTTTTATTTTTAAGATAAGAGTTTTCCAAGTTTGGGAGATTGAAGAAAAAAATAAAAGGATAGTAAAAAGTAAAAAAAAAAAAAAAAAAAAAAAAAAAGATGATGGTACTTTTCTGCTTAACATAAAGGAGTAGTGAAGGATGTTTTTTTTTTATCTTGGTTTTAACATTTTTTTTTTTTGGTTTTGAAGGCTTGCCGTAACTTTTATTTTAAAAAGTAGTAAGCGATATTTCAAGTATTACGTAAGCAGCTTAAGGAGGGGGGGGAGGTGCGGGAGGTTTCTCCAAAATCTTACTTTAACGTTAAATCTCCATAAGCGGAAATCTATTAGCTTACTAAAATGGAGGACGGGGCCGAAAGTTAGCCAAATTGTGTTTCTGCAATACTTGAATGACCTTTAGCCAGGGTTTAAGCTTATGCTTAAGCCATCCCTTAAGCAGGGCCTTACCCATAAGTTAAGCCCTTAAACTAGGCCCTAAACCTTTAGGCCCTAAGCTCTTAAGCTAGGGCTTTTTAGACCCTATAGACGGGGAGAACGGCGACTGGTGTTATGGCGTTTCCCAAGTGCATGCAATATTAGGGTGGGTCGAAAAAAATTTTTTTTTTTATTTTAACTTGTAATACCGCACAAAATACTTCATTTGGCGTCAGAATAACGTATGTATGACCTCAGCCCGATCGGACAATATTTTGAGGTTCCCTAATGCATTTACATGCTAAAAACCGAAATTTTGGATATTTTCTCGGCCAAAAAATTTTTCCAACATGGAAAGTAACCGGAACAGGATTTAAATCGAAGCTTGACCTTCGTAACATACGGTGCGACTGCGAAAAGAAAAGTTCCTGATGTGTTCTTTTCTACAGGTTGGTCTAAGTGCTTAAATAGCTTTGATTTTTGTCTTGGGTCGCCTGCAAAATCCATGAAAATTTTTGTATCGAACTGAAAATCGTAGGGGAACTACCCATAGGGTTAATTTATCAGATTTAACACGATTTTTTTAAATCCGAATTTTTCCGGCAAAATGGCAGCATTAAAACATTGATTTTAAGAGCTAAAATTTTAAAAATTTAAGTTTTTTGATGAATAATTGTGCTAAAACGGAACCAGAATTTTTTTTTCTGTTTTTTCTACTTCCGGCAATCAAAACAAGTGTGTTTAAATGTTCTTCAAACCATTTTTTTAATCTCTCGAAATATTTTACAAATATCTAAAAAATGATTTGAAGAACATTTAAACACACTTTTTTTGATCGCCGGAAGTAGAAAAAACAGAAAAAAAAATTCTGGTTCCGTTTTAGCACAATTATTCATCAAAAAACTTAAATTTTTAAAATTTTAGCTCTTAAAATCAATGTTTTAATGCCGCCATTTTGCCGGAAAAATTCGGATTTAAAAAAATCGTGTTAAATCTGATAAATTAACCCTATGGGTAGTTCCCCTACGATTTTCAGTTCGATACAAAAATTTTCATGGATTTTGCAGGCGACCCAAGACAAAAATCAAAGCTATTTAAGCACTTAGACCAACCTGTAGAAAAGAACACATCAGGAACTTTTCTTTTCGCAGTCGCACCGTATGTTACGAAGGTCAAGCTTCGATTTAAATCCTGTTCCGGTTACTTTCCATGTTGGAAAAATTTTTTGGCCGAGAAAATATCCAAAATTTCGGTTTTTAGCATGTAAATGCATTAAGGAACCTCAAAATATTGTCCGATCGGGCTGAGGTCATACATACGTTATTCTGACGCCAAATGAAGTATTTTGTGCGGTATTACAAGTTAAAAAAAAAAAAAAAATATTTTTCGACCCACCCTAATGCAATATATCAATAAAGCTGTCTCTAAGACTAAAAGATGGCCGCTTGCTCGAGAGAGAGAGACTTCATGAGGAGCTGGAAAAACATCAAAAGTAGAGATGCAATAACCAGAGGCCACGTTTTATTGGTCGAACGTTGAGACCCTGTAAGGAGAGATGCGACGGTCGGCCCTTTTTAGGTCAACATGCCGCGACGTCAAAGTGCGGTAAGGGATGTAATTACGTACAACAAAGACAGAGAAATTGCGACGTTCTGTAACGTCACGAATTCGTCTTCTAGACGAAACAAATATTAGCTTAAACTCCGTTGACCTAAAAAATGACGGTCATCCAATAAAAGCTGACTTCGGGCTGTCGCGCATCTCTCCTTATGTGATTTCCAGTTAACCGCCGTTTCCAAGTCGATTGCATCAAAGCTGATCATTTCTCTTCTAGCAGATGGATTCGTGACATTGCAATACGCCACAAAATCTCGATGTCGTTACTTCATTTTATTTCTGTCTTTGTCGTATTCATGGGCGACGTCAATTTACGTTGACCTGAAAATGGCCGACTTCGCATCTCTCCTTGTAGTGTCTCTAGGGACGTGAAATGGAGGAGGTAAGATGAACATTGGTTTGTCAGTTGGTCAACTTGGCAAAAGACACTTGGAGACACTATAGTTGGCCAACTCTGTAGTATCTTTAGGGATACTACAGATATACACTTGGCACAGATACTACAGTTGGCCAACTAAAGTGTCTCTAGGAACGGTAAAATGGCGGAGGTAAGACGAACATTGGTTTGTCACGTCACAAATCAAACTCAAATCTTCGTTTGCCGTTCTCTCTGTATGTAGAGCTCTGTGATTTTTAAGCTAGCAGCTGGATCCTGAATGATCTCGGGATCGTTCCTATAAGAGAGTTACGGCTGATCGGCTGAGATTGACATAGCTCATGGCCCTATAAGAACATTAACCTCCCTAAAACCATCATCATATACCCGAATATAGCTGTGCTGTACTAAATTTGGAACGATCAAACATGTCCTACGTTTTTCATTTCGTCGTTGATGACTTCAGAACCGTAATATATTCCGATTCTTACAAGTCTCTCGAAAATAAAAACCATAAAAAGCGATCATTACCCATCGACATAACATCAAAACGAACTGACACATTTCCACAATACATAACATAATCCAACAGCCATAAAACACTTTCATACATGCTCAAGTCTTGTAGGGCTGTATCATTAAACTCACAAGGAATAAGATTTACAAGCTGCATAAGGGGAAAAAAAACTGCAAATCGTGTCAAATATGACCTCGTGTTACAAAAAAATTTAAGTTATGATCCGGTAAAAACGCTTTAAGATAAACACAGGGAAAAATAACGATATCAAAACTTTCAAAAAGGAATGACGCAATACTTCTGAAACCTCGTGCTGTAATTCGAGTAATTTGACGCCTGGAAACTTAGCGAGGGGGTCTGTTTTCTGGGAAATCCACCTATAGTTTTCCCAGGATAATATAATACCAGTGTAATAGAAAAAAAGAAACCTCATCCTCTGAAATAAATAAATAAACAAGACAAAACCAACCGTGGGCGTCATAAACATTTTAAAACATCAATTTAATTTTAATAGTGCAATAATTCGACAAAGGGCACAGTGTTTACGTATCTATGGTCATTAATTAAGGAGACGACAGTGTGTACTGTTGGCGTGAAAGAGAGATACTTATCAATCCAGAGATATATCCTGCAACTAAAAACTTACAGTAAGGAGATTTTTTTTTCTCGATTTTATTTTATTCATCTCCGTTTATTATGCAGTTGGGTGTCTTCGAACGGATGGAAAGGGCCGAAAGGCATTTCGTGGCTATCGGAAAAATATGTGCGGCAAAAGGAAATACTATTTCATGAAAACATATATTCCCATAAGAGTGTGAAGATAACGACCAACGTTTTTTTTTCGCGAAAAGAAAATGTTTTCAACGAGAAGATAACGATCAAATGGTTCAAACCAGGTAGGACAAGGTACGTAATATCGAAGCCACGAGGCACTATTAGAAGACGATTTCGCCAAAAAATTCAATCAAGGCGAGCACGGTCGTTTTATCTTTTTTTCAACTCTCTTTCAAAGAGCCCAACCCCTTAAATAAATAAATCAATTACCAGATTTTCAATATTGATTTTTGTAATACCTGTTCTTTTTTTTTTTTTTCAAGTCTATGAACGGTGTGTGTTTCTACATTTTACCGACTTTGTTCTATCATTTCTTTCGTCGGCGTGGGTTTTTAATTTATCCTAATGGTGATTACTTTAAAAAGATAGACACGGCGTTGACATCACCGTCTAGGGGGCAACATCCATGACCGAAGGAGAATGGAAGGAAGGGGGGAAAGGGTCAAGGAGGGATATCGATTCTTTCCGATAGTAAAGAATTAATGTCGTCTTAGCACATTTAAAAACCAGAAGACATGAAAACGACAAAGTTAAGCTGGTGAAAATTACGAGAGAGACAAACCAATGTTAAACGCATAAAAAAACTCTTGATGATAACATCTGACACCGACCGAAAATCCTAATAATTACTCCTAATGAAACCGACACTCAAATCAACCATGAAAGATTTACTTTTTCCTGTATAAAATACTAAAATTTATACCAAAAACGTTGCGTTATAAGAAAAAAAAAAAAAAAAAAAAAAACCAGAATTCATTATTTTAATAGAAGTGATAAAAAGAAGAGCATGCGTTTGAAAGGGCAGGACCGATAGATAATTGCTCCCACCAGGACTGGACTTAACGAAATAATTTAGTTTCACAAAAGTCGAATTCCAAGAAGATACGGTCCTTAATGAAGGCCATACCTCTTTCTTTGACAAGTGAGCCGTCTTATATAGCATTCCTGGGTCGTGGGAAGATATAAGAAAGTCCTGCTGCTATCATCGATGACAGAAATTATTTTATAAAATAAAATAAAAAAATATTCATTTAAGGTGACCAAACTGGTGGACGGTTAACAGAAGTTTAATGTCGTCTTCGTGTCGTCCGGCAACCGGCTCAGGTTTTATTGTTTAGTTAAATTCTTGTGACTCTCCCGAGTTCAATAGTACCTTGTGAATAGTGGTCGATTATTACTGATGAATCTAATTTGTACGTTCACTAATTTGAATGGACTGGTCTACTTTTTTTTTCCTCCTTTTTTTTTTTTTTTTTTTTTTCTTCTTCAATATACTGCACTCGTATATTCGGAACTAGATTTTTTGTCGGATGAAATCGATCTCCATTAATGAAATTTCATGTACGGGAGGAGCAACAGATGAGACGATATCGGGCGGTTTGATTCTCCATTCATCCATTTTCTTTACGGGCGCAATTTCATACCGATCATGTTCAAAAAAGCCTCATTGCTTATATAGATCGTCCTCGACAGATTAAGGAAAACTTGGGGTGAATATGTTTGTCCAACATGTTCGCAGAACATGTCCGGAATCTTCATCCAACACCAAATTGTTAGACGAATATGTTAGGTGAAATTGAGCGTGAAATGTTTCCAACATGTTGGGGCGCGATTTCATACTGAACATGTTGGTTTAATGCGTTCGGCGAACATGGCCGAGTTGGATGTAAGTGACGAACACGATCGGTGAACATGTTCACCCACGGGCGAAGTTTCATTCTGAACATGTTGTTTGAACATGTTCGAGTTGGATGTAACTGACGAACATGTTTGGATAACAGGTTCGAGTTAAATGTGAACATGTTCACGCCCTAGGTAGGGCGCAATTTCACGCCGAACATGCTCACCAAACATGTTCGACTAACAAGTTGGTGTAGGATAAAAATGGCGGGAATGTACACGGAACATGTTGGACAAACATTTTCAGCCAACATTTTTCATAATAAGTAGGGGCCGCTGTACATAAGCAATGAGGCTTTTTGAACAGGTACGGTAAAAACGTTTTCAACAAGTTGGTATCAAACTTGTTCGTCACTTTCATCCAAATCGAACATGTTCACCTAACATTTTAGGCGTGAAATTGCGACCAACATGTTGAAAACATTTTCACGGAACATGTTCAAAAAACCCTCGCTGCTCCTGTACAGCGTCCCCTACATATGAAGGAAAATGTTTGGTAAAAATGTTCACCGGACATGTCCACCAAATTGTGAGCCGAACATGTTTGGTGGGTATAATCGCGCGTGAAATTGAGCCCTTCGGTAAAAAGTTTCCAACATGTTGGAGCGCAATTACATACCGAACATGTTAGTTGAACATGTTCGGCGAACATGCCCGAGTTGGATGTAAGTGACGAACATGATTGTTGGACATGTTCACCCAAGGGCGCAATGTCACGCCGAACTTGTTCACCAAACATGTTCTGCCCACAAGTTGGTGTAGGATAAAAATGACGGTTCGATGAACATGTTGGACAAGCATTTTCACCCAACATTTTTCATAATATGTATACGGGACGCTGTACATAAGCAATGAGGCTTTTTGAACAGGTTCGGTGAAAATGTTTCCAACTTGTTGGTACCAAACTTGTTCGTCACTTTCATCCAACTCTAATATGTTCACCCAATATGTACGGCGAGAAATTGCGCCTTAACATGTTGAAAGCATTTTCCACGAACATGCTCGAAAAAGCCTCTCTGCTTCTGTAGAGCGTCCACTACATATTTAAGGAAAATGTTGGGTGAAAATGTTTGTCCAACATGTTCACCGAACATGTCTGCGTGTTCGCAGAACATGTTCGGCGAACAAGTTGGTGTTGGATAAAAACCGTACCTTCGATGAACATGTTCACCTCGCCCCTCGGTGATCTTGTTCACCGGGTAATACACATATTTTCATGTCGGGAGCATTTAGAATAAATAACAGATTTAAGAGACATGCGATTTAACGCCTTTTTTTTAAAAAAATATTTATAATAACACGTTATCCCTCGATAAAACGGTCTCTTGAATATTATATGTTTTAATAATTCGATTATGTGTGCAATGTTGTTTTAAATGGTAAAAGCTGATACGCGACGAGAGAATAAATTGATCTTTTTCAGCTAATATTTCTGCCATCAAAATTAAAATAATTTCACGCCAGGACCGAAGAGAGCAAGCAGCTCGTATCATACAGATTAGTCATAATTTTTTGAGAGGACCCTAATCTCGTTTAAATATTACACTATTTCACCCACACTAAATCGACGGGATACACCTCGTGGGTTCCAATCAAAAATCAACATAATCTTTACTAATGACATGCATTATTTCTAGACACTAATCGTGTGTCCTTTCGTTAATGTCCCGTCCGAAGATGGAACGGTAGTGGTATCAGCCCATAAAAGACTTTATAGGATCTGGTTTGTTTTTAATTTCGGATCTCCAAGTATGCCTTCCTTTCTCTTTTGGTTATTAGAAGCGGATGAAAAAAAAAAAAAAAAGGAAAATAGCGTGTACGAATCCATGTAAAAATTATAATTAACTAGTTTGTTTCACCATTACTCATCTTTTACTTTTTATATGATGAGAGATCGCGGGTCCACGGCGTATGTACTTTTTTTTTTCTTTAGTCTTTCCTTTTTTTTTTTTAGTCGTGATTTCTAATCAAAACAGGTGATTACCCGCCCACTCTTAATAAATTCGTTAATTAAAGTTCATATTGTATGGTACACGTTCATAGTTAACCTTATTACATTGAATTTTAATAGGGTTCCGGAGGTAATTTGGAGATCTGAAGTGGATTGCATGCTTTCAGACGTTTAATGTCTGTTAAGTATTTGCACTTTTTTTAAATAGGTTGGCTACCGGCTATTTCCCTTTATGATTACCGCGCTAAATATTTTCCATAAGAATCTTGCATAATACGGATGCAAGTAATAACATGATCTTACGGTCAAATCTGACAGAATAAATAAAGGGATCATTTTGAATGAAATGGAGCTTATGGCTGTTTTTTTTTTCTTTCTCTTCATTTTTCTGGTCGAATGGTTCCAAACCTTAAGAGGAGGCTTCACGGATATCGGAAGGAATGGCTGTTTAGTCTACAACTCGATCGCTGAAAAAAATCCGAATTTTAGGCATCTAACGAACTTCTCTGGTATACACTAAAACTTTTAGTGCAAGTTTCAACTTGTCTGAAATGTATGAGCGGCGGGAAAATAATTTCAAAAAAAAAAAAAAAAATTGCGTTCAAAAACATTGATTTTGTTTTCCTGGTTTATACTAAAGTTGAAACAAGTTGAAACCTGTACCAAAAATTTAAGAAAAAGTCAAAGGAGTTCGTTAGGGCGCAATTTCACATGTTGGCCAAACATGTTGGGCAATGTTGGACAAACATTTTCATCGAACATGTTCCCCGACACGTTGGGAAAGCTCTACATAAGCAGTGACGATTTTTTAAACATTTTATGTGAAAATGTTTGTCCAAAATGTTCGAAGAACATTTTCGCCACTTTTATCAAACTCAGAGCTTCCACAACAAATCGGGGAAAATGTTCGATGAAAATGTTTGTCCAACATGTTCGCCGAACATATTCACTACTTTTTACCAAAGACAAATATGTTCGCCGAACATGTTTGGCGTGAAATTTCGCCCTTAAATATCTAAAATTTAAAATTTAAAATTTTCCCCCGTAAATAGAATGTTAAGACAAAACAGCCGTTCCTTTCGGTATTCAGTGAAGCCTCCTCTTAATAAGGCAAATGACAAAAAATAACAAATTTCCCTGATTTGATCATGTATTCAAAAGACTTGTTCAGCTTGATCAATCTCATTCAACCAAAAAGACACAGGTCAACTGAGAAATAAAAGAAGAAACAATGACAACAAACCAGCAAAACATACGAACACGGGAAGGTTTTTTTTTTTATTTTTATTCTTTTTAATACACATGCTTTAATATTGACGTCCAGCTGTTTTCAGCTTCATATTTTAAACATTTGGATAATATATACGACAGGTATCTTTTCAACTTGTCGGTAATTACCCAGACGTGTTTTTTTTTTTTTTTTTTTTTATCCTACCTCCAAAATTATTCGGGATTATATTTCACATTTGGCTATTTATTTACCAAAAAAACATCGGCTCTGCTTTTGCGTAATGGATCGGACGGTGGACAACTCACCTGAAAAAATAAAATAAAAGAAAAAAATATTACACCTTTATTGCATAAAAAAAAAATAAAAGAAATAAGTAAATAAAAAGGGACAGTCATAAAAACTTTCTCACAATCGAAGCTAACAAAACTGACGACAACAACAATTTAATTTATTACTCGAAGTCCGATAGTCAGGTATAACAGAAAACACGAGATTTTCATTCCCATTTATAAAAGCGTCATTTGTAACCTCATTACGTGAAGGTCGTAAAATGGAAGGTAAGGAGGAGAAGAAGAAAAAAAAAAAAAAAGGTATTCCAAAAGGTAGGCAGTAAACATAACAAAAAATAGAGTGAGGGTGGACCGTGTAGTCGGAGTCTCTCTACATGACAAATATAGATTAAATGTATGGCAAGGTCGTTTAGTGACGTAATTGTTGTTTTCTAAGGGTGTCCATTGTTGAATGTTGTCAACACAATAGAAATTGTGACATCGGGGACAGGTTCATCCGTGTAAATTTCAATTCGCACTTTACGTAATTATTTATTGTCCATAAATCAGTTTCAATTTTTTTCCCCTTGAAAAGTAGATCCCTACGTCTTTCTTTTTTTTCCCATTCGGAAAAAAAAAGTTGGTATGTTAAAAATAACAGACAAATTTATTGCACTTCGTCTTTTTTTTTTTTTTTTTTCTCGTTTTCGAAAGTTTAATTCACGAGCTTCTCCGCGATATTACGAACCATGCAGAGCCACTCCTCTACTTTTTTTAAACCATTCATTTCCTAACGGATTCTTCGAACACTTAATTGATTATCATCCACGTGTCAGACAATATCGATACGGGCCTTGTTAAACGTATGTCAATGTTTGCTAATTTATTTCACTACAAGCGCCTCTGTTTAGCTTGTTTTCCAAATAATAAAAAAAAAAAAAGGATGACTGAATTGATTAGTTAATTTCCGAGAATCCAGCGGAAAGAATTTCTTTGCATTAAAAGGCGTTGAAACAGCCCGGATCCATTTTGCATTTTCAAGAAACAAAAACAAAAAAAATTCCGCAACATGGGGGCGTTAAAGCCATTTGCAAGACACTGGTTTACCTTCGAGGAAGTTTTTAAAAAGAAAAACAAAAATAATCTTGTCTTTCCCAAAAGCAAAGATGAATCAACAAGTGAGGATTAGACGGGCGTATGCGGGTGCATGAAATGTCGAAATAAAGAGATGTCAGGATAGTAGTCAGAATCGTGTTCGCCTTATTACAGGCTGCGACTTTTTGATTTCGTAGGTCGATATAAAGATTTAAAAGAAAAGATTAGCTGACTGGACTATTTCCTTTCGGTAAAGAAAATATTGGAAGAGTAGTTTTAAGCTTTTAAAGCAAAGCATAAGTCTCACTTTGATAACTACAGACTCAGAGATACACAGACCGAGAACTGGGGATATTTAAGGGTGCGAGCTGCTGCCCAAAAAGGGCTCATAAATTTTCTCGGATTCAAAAAATAGGGAACTTGCATTTTTTTTAAGTGCCTCCGAAATCAATAAAATATCTTTTGGATTTGTAAAAAGACCATTTCCATAAAAATTAAATATTAAAAAAATTTTTTCACCGCGAAATTCTGTTTTTAAAAAATTATAAATCACGTGATATGAAATAGTATATTGTTAACTTAGGGAGGAAAATGAATTTTCCGGTTGCGGTTTAAAAAAACCAAGACTCCAAGATATTTTCTAAATTTTACGCAGATTTTTGGATCGTCAATGACAATAAATAAAAAGTTTCAGAGGCATAAAGGATTTCGCAGTAAATATTCAATAGTAAAAGCATAAAAAATATCTAAACAACAAGAAAAAAAATATGAGATGATACATTTTTCGACCATTAATAAAATTAATGAATAGTAATTCAATTTATGATCTAATTTGTAATTATTGAGACACACGCCAAACGACATTTTCATTTTTCATTTGAAAAAATATTAAAAATCGTTCGAAACGATTATTTGAATTTTGTTGGAGAGAAGAGTCTCAAATACTTTTCATGCGTCGCTGCCATTTTTTTTTTTTTGTGGAAAATAGATATGTTCGAACACTTTATCAAAAAAATAGTTAACATTTTCGTGGCTCCAGCAAAAATTTTTCGAACTGGCGCTGTTACTTATGAAATTAATATCGTTTTAAAAATAAAGCAAAAATTTACTAAAACTCTCACAAACTTAATTTCGCTATATTTAACTATAGAATTACTAAAATTATTAAAATTAATCAGAAAATTAACTTCTGCAATTTGGCTTCGAGCAAGCTTATCGCTTATCAAACAGAATAAAGGGCGCGGGACTTCGCAACCAGGAGGGCGCACCGGGATTCCCGCGTTAGCTCGACGGACCGGTCTGTGCCTGTAAAGAGATCAAAAAGCGGGGGAGGGGGGGGGGTTGTTGGAGCGAAAGCAATATAAAACTTTGCTGTAGTAATATACGGTCCAGTATAAGAAAACTAGGTATTTACACAGGGCTTAAATGTCAAGACCCGATCTAAAATTGCTAATCTCATGAAATTTTGATTATCATTCTCCGGCTCCCTGTACAATTGTTTTCTTGTAAACGATATAGCATCTTGTATTTAGTTCTAGATAATTGAAATATACGTGTCAAATGTAAATAAAATCGTGACACACTCGATAAAAGTTAACTTGTCACTTTTTTTAACAACAATAACAAATCATTATTAGTAGTAAAAAAAAAAAAAAAATTACTTTTTCTGAAAAACTAAAGGTATTAGTTCGATTACATCACCGGGCGAAAAATTATATCGATAAAAAAAAAATTAATTTTGTTTTCGAAAATTCGATTTTTTACAATGAAAATCAGATCGGATCGTGCCAAAAAGGTTTTTTATGCTTTAGAGGCAAAGGTTCAATATTTAAAATAGTGATGGCGATAATTTTGAATATATCGATATTCCGATTATCAATGTTTTAAAAAGTTCGATAACGATGTATCGAATATCGAAAACTTGGAATATCGAAGAAAATATCGATATTTTTTTCCTCGATATATCGATAAATTATCTCCATCACTAGTAAGATATTCATCATGTATGTATCAAAACAAACCAAATATTTGGATTTTTTTGAAAATCGTAGTGAAAGCAGACAATATTCACAATGATTTTATGTCATTATTATTGGTCTTCATATGTCAGTTTGCCTGCAGAATCGGAGAGAAAAAAATTTCGATATTTACTTTATCGTCGAAAAAAATATCGATATATCGAGTATCGAAAACTTGGGATATCGAAAAAAATGTCGATATTTTTTTATCCGATATATCGATAAATTATCGCCATCACTAATTTAAAATGTATGAAAAAGAAAAGGGCTTTATGGTTCCTAAATTTGATAATTTTTTAAAATGTTTTCGAAAGATAAAAATAAAACGCCATTGTTTAGTTTTTGTTGCTGAAATAGCCCCCAATTTCACCGCTAGAGCGCTGTACTAGTCTCTCGGAAAGAAACATTTTTTTTAATAGTGAAAACAATCACAATTAAAAATTATGAAATATAAGAACAATTAAGTCTTGTTCATGCATTTAAAACCACGGATCTGTATCTCTGAAAACGTTTTGGCACGGTTTCGGTGCGGTTAGATCCCCTTTTCATGTATAAAATACCGGATTTAAAAAAAAATTTTTATCGTTACCCGGTGATGTAAACGAACTAATACCTTAACGTCATATTTATTCAAGAGGAATTCTAATTAGTTAAGGACATTTCTCGGTTCTTCCTGAACTCTTATAATCTTAAGCAACAGATCAGACAGACGGTTTTTGCGGAAATCTGTCATCTCAAGGACCCCCATCCCTTCCCCTTTACGCAATAAATCTACAGCTGTCAGCAATGCATTCTACTTGTTTTTAAGAGTAAAATAAAAAAAAAAATTACATTCATTTCCGCGTGAATATTAATCAGCTAACGTTAACTGCCGCAAAATAAAAACGATATCTTCCCTTCGATTGTTTTTATACATATCGGCACAATCTTGAAACATTTGTAACAATTTATTAATAATGAAGGCCGCTTTTTAAAAAAATTAAAATATTACGAAATTAACAAATAAATCAATGCCGCCGAAAGAAATATTTATTTTGAAATATCGAAATAATATCATTTACGAACGTACAAATAATATAAATTTGTACGTATCTATTGATAACATCAAGATCGCGATTTGTTATCGAAAAGAATATTAATTTTCTTCCCCCCCCCCCCCTGTTTCGTTTCTACATCTTTGATTTATACTATGCAGATAGATATTAGCAAGAATTTAAAAAAAAAAAAAACTGAACTGATTTTAATTAAAATGCTAATAATCTCTTTCCATTCCCGATACCGGAATACCAAACTTATTTAAATAATTTTTTTTTTAACGGCACAACTTTAAAAAAAAAATTCTCATTGATTCCGAGGAAAAAATAAAAGAAAAAAAAATTTTAAGAATCCGTTTCCTAGTTACCTCAGACAAATAATAATGATATCAAACGTCAAAGCATTGGTTTACTTGTAATGGCAGGTTGTAATTACATTCTTACGAAACGGGAGCAATGATTGCTAAGCTGAATATCAATTAGGGTTTCATTAAGTCTGAGTCGGTTGCTTTTCGCGCAAACGTGATTACCGATCTGGGAAAAAAATAGTAGGATTATCATGCCTTGATACATATTTTTTTCCTTAAAAAAAAAAAAAAAAATATATATATATATAGAGAAAAAAAAAATGTTTAATTCGAAAAATGCAAGTTAAGCTTAAATTTAGATCCATTCATCTTTCTGTATACTACTAATTTTCTGTATCTGTACGATTTCTGTATCATTTTAAAGAAATAATAAACTTAATGAATATATACATTTTTTTTTTTTTTTTTTTTTTTTACATTTTTGAGACCTGGCTCATAAAGGTAAATTAGTGCCATTCATTCATTCATTCATTATTTAAACAAGGTTTTTTTGCTGCATTTCGGGATTTTTTTCCCCTTCAAACTAAACTAAACTCAAGTTTCAAAATTCCAGAAAAAAAAAAATCGCCTGAATATTTGAAGGGAAAAAGCGCCGAGAATGTGGAAGAAGAAAAAAAAAAGTGATGTCAGTTTTGTAAATGGAAAACAGTTGTGGCTTTAGTTTGATGTATTCCAAGAAAAAAAAAAAAGCTTTGCTCTTGCTTTTTTCATGCATTTATTTATTTTTTTTTTTATTTTTTTTTTTTTTTTTAGCTTCAAGAAGAAGAAAAAAATGAAATTGCAGTTCTTTTTCGAATAACCTCCAGAGTAGGGTGGGTCGAAAATCAAAATTTTGGATTTTCAAAATGCCTGATAGCGCAATCGCTGTAGTTTATCTATTGCAAAAACGTTTTCCTTTTCGAAACGGCGTCTTGAGGGTGCGCAAGAGGGTCAAAGTTTAGGAAAACTTCATAAGAGCATAGATTTTGAAAATTAAGTCGGTTTATGTCTAGTTATTTCTCTTCCTGAGTTATTGTAAAAAAAAAAAAAAAAAAAAAAAAAAAAAAAAAAAAAAAGAGTAGTGAGTCTAGCTACGCAAACTCACTGAAGAAGGGAAGTGAAACTTCTATACACTACTCGAGGTGAATTTGACTACAAATTATTAAAACGATCCCAAAGAAGTTTCACTTCAAAAATGATTTGTTGCGCACATTTTGCACATTTTGTGTTGCTCAAAAAATTTACTCCCAACGATTCCTTTTTTTTTTCCTTTCTATGGAAGTTTACTAAAATTTTGACTATATTTTTCAACTTTTGACCTAAATTGTTGCGCACTTTTTGTACATTTTGTGTTGCGCACATTTAGCGTTGCTCAAATTATTTACTCCCAATGATTCTAGGGAAGTTTACTAAACTTTTGACTATTTTTTGCAACTTTTGACCTAAATTGTTGCGCACTTTTTGTACATTAAATATTTCGCAAAAAATTTACTCTCAACGATTCTAAAGAAGTTTCACTTCAATAATATGATAAAAATATTGAAATTTTGGAGTTTTGAAATTGTTATGGCGAGCTTGGTCTGTATCTCAAGAACAAAAAAAGCTGCACGCAAACAGATTTCATTTTCGAAATCTACGTTGAAAATCCGATAGTAAACGGTATTTTTTTCACAAAAATCCAAAAGTCGAATTTTCATCCCCTACGGGATTTTCCAAAGCTTTTGCCCTCTTGCGCCAAACCAAGACGCCGTTTAAAAAAAATTTCGAAAAGGAAAATTTTTTACAAATGATAAGCCACATCGATTGCGCTATCAGGCATTTTGAAATTCCAAAATTTTTGATTTTCGACCCACCCTACTCTAGAATTAATAGACGCTTTCCATAGAAAGATAGACAATGTAGATGTAAAGTTAGATTTTTTGATGTAGATAATTGGAGGAATGATAATTTTTTTTAAAGATAATTTTGAGATTTTTTGACGTAGATAATTGGAAGAATGATGATTTTTTTTTTTTTTAGATAATCTAGCGATTTTTTTATGCAGATAATTGCAGGAATGATACTTTGTTAAGTAAATAAACAATAGTAAATGTAGAAGATTAAAAAAATCTAATAAAAAAAATTTAAAAAAAAACCGGTAAGCTCTGTAAAGAAGCCAATCCAAAACCAGTGACTTCATAAATCGCATACCATACGTTCATTGTTTATGGAACTGGTCCTGTCATATTTATTGATATAGTAGCGATTCATATACAAATCAAAGAAAACTACATAATCGGTCGGAATTCAAATTTTACACCTTTATAATGGCTAATAAAAAATTCAGAATAAAAAAAAAAAAAATATTCTACAACTTGATTAACGATAAGTTTTTCTTCTCAATTTTTTTAAAAATAATTATGGCAGAATATCTTGACGAAGCAGCTTTGAACGCACAAAGGCGCGTTGGTAATCATCCAGCATTTTTTTTTTTTTTCTAAAGCCGTAAATAAGTGATAAATTTAAATGAGACATTAAAAGCCGGTATAATGAAGAAAAAGTCATAAGGCAATCGAGAAGTCATTATTGTCCAACGACAATAGGAGACATATACCTTTACATGCAATGAAAAATCCATTTAGCCACCCTCCGTTATAAATATCGACTCAAAACGGTTTTAGACAGGCCCAGTAAATTGTATACCTGTAAAATTTTTTTTTCTCTCTTCTTCCTTTTTATCCTAATAAGACAACTACCGTATTGTAAATCAATCCGAAATAAGATGTGAAAGTTTTTTTTTTTATTTTTTTGCGTCAATTTTTCAAGGTGAAGTCATAAAACAGAAATTTTTATTATTTCTTCAAAGAAGTTGAAATGCCGGAAGAGGAGCAATTATACGAAAAGAAATCAAAACAAATTCTCAGAGGGAAAAAGTGCGTGCATATCTGTGGTGAAACACTCCTACACAGGTGTCCGCAAATGTAATTACCCCATATTTGTGTCCCAATGTAATTACCCCGTTATTTTTTTTTTCATTCAAATATATATATGCTGATAATCGAGTATACGTTATTCCACATCCTTAGGTATCGAATCGATGACCACATAATTTACAACTTCTCAGAAGAACTCCAGTTTGTTGGGAGATATCATAAAACCATTTCCTTGAGTCCATTTACAAACACTACCTTTCGGGTTTTCTTATGGTTTTCTCTTTAGTTTCCAACGCATGAAATTAACAGTTATCACCTCAAGAAGCATTTTTGATCTCGAATAATTAAGATGCTTTTTTTGCGATGCGGTTTTTTTTTTTCGGAATCAACACGCAAAAGTCTTATTTGTGGTTCTGGTTTTTGAGGATCTATTCCAAGCAAATGGTGCATCCGACAATTAACGAATACCAAAGCGAGAATCTGCATCAACTTTTTTTTTTTTGCTCCATTTCAAAGAGATCGTGTTATGCCTTGGGAGTTTATATGGAACGATGTACACATGTTACTTCTAATTTCCGAAGTCAATCCTAGAAAATGATGACAGTAGTGATTTTTCTATAATAAACAATAAGAAAAACACTAACACCTTTAAAAATGCGTAGAGGCAATTGTAAAGATGACTCAGTTAATACCGACCCGTACGAAAAAGTAATGCAAAAAGTATATCAAATATTTGCAAAATAAATGCAAAAAAATTTATACAAAAACTGCAATATTTTCGTATAATTTTTATACAAAAATTTGGACACACATAATTTTTGCAAAGTTTATGCATATTTTTTTAAGCACCAAAATTTGAATATGCATAATTTTTACGAAAGTTATGCATAATCTTTTTTAAGCATAAAAATCTGGATATGCATAATTTATGCATAATTTTTTTTTTTGAATTCTAAAGCAAGAAAGTTTGCAAAGATTATGCATATTTAACTTTTTTCCATTTTATGAATACTTATTTATGCATAATTTATGCATACTAATTTATGAACGCTCATTTATGCACACTTATTTATGCATAATTTATAAACGCTCATTTATACACACTTATTTATGAACGCTCATTTATTAACTTGATTATTAACTTTAATTTATTATTATAATTATAATTATAATTATAAATTATATTGAACATCAACAGCCAGTTTAGCTGGCCTATTACAGATTCCAACAAAATGAAATAAAAAAAAAAAATAAATAAATAAATAATACACACTTATTTATGAACGCTCATTTATGCACACTTATTTATGCATGAAATTATAAACGCTCATTTATGCACACTTGTTTATGCATAATTTATGCATACTTATTTATGAACGCTTATTTACGCATATTTATATTGGAGGATGAAAATAATGTTTTCGGTAAAAAAAGTTAAGTTCTTTATACATAATTTATGCATTTTTTATGCATTTTAATTTTTTTGCATAATTTATACATGATTTTTATATCATTTATTCACCTCATTTTCGTTCGGAGACGACTAGACAATTTGCATTTTGCATCCCTGCCAACGATGACTGAGACCAACTGTAGTATTTCCCAGTTTTCGCCTTGGCTTTCCGCAAAATTTCTTGACTTTTAACGTCTCCAAAAAAAAAGTTCCAAAGAATCATTCCGAACGCGGCTAGTTTGTTTCTCGAAGCTCTTTTTTTTTGTCTGGGAATTTATTCCAGCCAACGGATAGAATTTAAGTAATTGTCAAACATAGCATCCAGTTGCGGCATAGTCGTGCCTGTTTTCTTCCCGACTACACTGCTTTGTGTTTGGAATACTGTGCAGAACTTTGTTATCCCTTAGTAAAGTTTTCCCCATGAGAATAAAACTAACTTTTCGAAGTTGATCAAGTAGTTTCGGGATAGAGATGATTACGTTGGATACGTTCGGGAGATCTTTTTCTGCGTATGTGATAGAGGTATAATAAAACTACTTTTTCGGTGGTACCTTTAATTGCGTTTCCTGATTTCGAGTTCGCTTCTTCTCTTTTACCCAAAACTGAGGAATTTCGACATTATTGTTTTTTTGCAATTTTACGGATGGTTAATGTGCCTCAGCATAGTTTTTCTTTCTTATGAAAATATTAACACGAGCCGAATAATTATGCTTTGATTTTGTTTGATAATTACGTTTTCGCAAAACAGAATACTGCAAAAATTGCATAAAAATTCCATATTTTGAAAAAAAAAAAAAAATTGTTCCAGGCACTGGAACTTTTACTGGTACATAATTTTGATGCTAAAAACTATAATGTATTTTTTTTTAAACTTTAAAAAACTTGAAAACAACGCTTAAAAGTGAAAAAAAAAAATTTAACTTTAATTTTATTGTAACGAGAAATTAAAATTCTTACGTAAGGTCAACTAAGACCCTCCCCCCTCGTAAGAAAAAATAAGAATTTTAAATACCCCCCTAAGATGATTATGTCATACTTTAATGGCCACTTAGGAGCAAAACATAAAAAAAATTGCACTTACGATGCCCCCTACTGTAATCTAATATGCATCTTCAGCAAAAAATTTCAAATTTATACATCAGCTACTTTTTCTTTCTGTCTGCGGTAAATCCCCGGGAATCGTGGGATTTATCATAGACCCAATTTTAAGAAAAAGTGATTGATAGGGAAATCTGAAATTTTCACGAATGTGCATATTGCCCAGTGCAAAGGTTTTTGATAACTAGAATTATTATATTTTGCTCCTAAAATAATAGGTAAAGACGATTTTCTAATTATAAAGTGTTACAAAAAAAAAAAAAAAAAGAACCTAGCTCTACGTCAAAGGAAAGTATTCACTCCAGCTACACTCGCTGGAGAAAAATACTATCGAAGACAGAATTTGAAAAATACATTTTCTTTTATCACTTGAAAATAATAATAAAAAAACGACGACAAGTGGACATATACGGTTATTAACCTAAACTACGTGCGGGAAGCACACGATATAATACCTCGACCAAACAGGGAAAATCAAAACATTTTTAGTGTGTTTTCGCCATTCGTAGGAAACGCATCCGTTATAAAAATTTTTGAAGTAATAATTTGAATTAAATATTTCAGTAACCCCCGCCCCCCCCCCCTTTCGAAAAAAAAAAGAAACCAACTTAAAATCTGCAAGATACACGCCGCCCTACTTTATATTTCAGGCTGGTTACGTGCCTGTGTTTAAACAAAACATTATTTTAAGACAATTACCTAAATTTCAAAAAAATTCGTCAAATATTTGTAAAAACAACAACATTGCGAATACATCGTAATTTTCAAAGAAAATTCCACGCGAAGACAGCGTAGCCTACTAATAAAATTTTTTTGTATTTTTTTTTTTTTTTTTTTTTTTTTTTTATTATTATTATTAATTAAATCAAGCATAAGCTTTTTACCAAGGGAAATCATTTTCATCGAAAAAACAAAATATCTCAAGTTGAAGAGTATATCCTCAAAAAAAAAAAAAAGAGGAAAAAAAATTTCCCCGGGTCTATCCCGTTCCCAGGGCGGTGGCTTTCCCCTTTTATACAGCCAGCTTTAAAAGCTTCTTTTCATCTTTTTTCCCCAGTAGATTTTCCGAGAAAACGAAAAAAAAAAAAAAAAAAAAAAAAACCTGAAATTTTACCGATAAGGATTTACGATGTGAAATCACACCCCTGCTTTGTCAAGGTCACCCCGTGACGCATACGCACGTTCGTCCGAGGGTGAAGGTCACGGATGACGCGAGTCGTGACCTCGGTTACACGCTTGCGCTCGCTTCCTTTCGCTTTTTACGTTTACCTTTCCTCTCCGAGAGTCCTTTTTTTGTTTCATTAGGGATGTTTTGCTTAACTGATCGAAAAATTCTTTTTTGAATTTAAAAAAATTTTTGTTTATCGTCCGGCTCGTCCCTTTCTGACGAGTTAAAGTTTCCCAAAAATTTCAATTTTTTTTTGTTTTTGTTTATCTCTTCCTAATGGAGATTTTATCGATTAGAGAGGCCGGTGTAAACGAAAACTGAGAGGAAAAAAAAAAAAAATGGGTGGGGACCGATTTCTCAACTTTTCGCACCTCGACGAAAAACAACTTAAAAAAAAAAAAAGTATAGGAACTTTACCGGGATGGAAACCAGGGGGAAAAACTGAAGTCAGAGGGAACGGGGATAGGTGCACGTGTTGCTTAAATGACCTTGTCCTTGACTCGGATCGAACAGCCCTGGCAACGAGCGTTCTACCCTCGCCGACGTTCGTTTCCCGATCTACCGCACAGCTTTGTTTATCAAGTTTCAAACATTGATCAGTCGCCTCCTAGGCTACGAATATCGAAGCCTCTTTCGCCCAGAGATTTTCTATACTCAACTTCCTTTTTTTTTTTTTTTGTCTCTTTTTTCCTGATCTCATTATTATCTCACCGTGTATAATCCGTACATAATGAAGTTTCGGACAAAATATATCTCTCCTCAACTTTTTTTTTTTTTTTTTTTTTTTAATTTAACAAAAAAATTTTAATTGAGACGTCAAAACATAAGAATAGTTTAATTTCTCATACTGAACCATAGATTTAATAATTCCTTATACAGAGTTGTTAAATGTAATGGAAACATCAATAGGATATTCATAACGTTTCTCATTTCATTTGAAATATCGATATGTAAACCGTTTGGGTATATAGCATCATCAGGCAGGAGAAGTAGTGTGGTAATGAGTATGTTGGTATTATTTAATTTTAAGATGATCGAATCTACGTTACGCCTGAAGGAATGTGCGGAGGCTAGTTGCGGTTATAATCAGGCGACGGATAATTTAGAGTAATGCACGGGGTGGTAAAATAACGATAAACGTTTCAAAAGGCTTTGGGGATTACACCCATAGGTGTCATGGAATTATGCAGATTAAATGCAATTTTTGTTCTGCTTGCAAAATCGCGATAGCTTTTTTTTTTTTTTTTTTTTTTTCAAACGGTTTGAATTAGTAAATTAGATGAAATGATTACAATTAAATTTTAGGCTTTTCAACAGGTCGGTTTTCCGTTTTCCAAAGTAATGATCTTGGTGGCTGTACACAATTTACATGATCTACTCCATTAAAATTTCACCTTACACTTGTCTTTTACTGATTCCATTTAAACATAGCGTTTATCATTTCCAGGGAACTACATTATCATTATCAACATTCTCATAATGTAATAACGTTTATTTTAGCAAAGCACCTATATAGTGTATCATAGCATTAAATGGGTCTTCGCTCAATTCTGCAACTATTTTTATTAATTATTATTCTTATTTTTTTTTTTTTTTTTTTTTTTTCCATCAGTTGAATTTTTAAGAAAACCATTAGCGCCCGACCGATAGCATTAACCCCTTCGCTGCCAAAAAGCAAAACTCCGAGAAAGCTTCCAAAATACAGTCGAACTCGCTTACAATGAAATTGACAAACGACCAGATTTGTGCTCGTTATAACCGGTCCTCGTAATAACCGAACTTAACTAGAGATATCCAACGTATATATATACGTATAAATATACCACTTTTGAAAATATACGGTATATTTTCACATATGAAATGTCATTTTTGTTTTTTAATTTTTTGTATTTTATTCAATTTTTTACTTCTGCACTAATTATTTTTACTATTTCCAATATGGCAAACAAAAAAAGTACGTAAAATAATTTCAACTCCAAAATTGTTAATTAAATTCGGAGAATGATTGAAAAACGAAAATATACCAAATCGGTATATTTATACGTATGTATATATATACACCAAGTATACATAAAAATAAATATACGGTATATTTCCTGTCTTTAACTTAACTATTTTAATGCGGTTTAATTAGGTTTTCTTATGTTTAGCTTTAATTTAATTTAATTTAATTTAATTTAATTTATTTATTGTTCTTTTCTTACAACAGCTACAAAACCAAAAGAAAAAATAATAAAAACAACAACAAAAATTATAGGAATAGCTTTCGAGGAAAGGAAAATAAAATTTCCTGGAATTTTCTTAACCATTTAGGAAAATAAAATTATTTTCTTTATAAGATTTTTAAAAAAAAAGGAAATGCAGTCGATTGCAGTGATGCAGTCGATGCGATTTATCAGTGATTTTTTTCCCCTCGTTAGAGCTGGGTTCTCGTTATACTCGAGCTCGTAAAAAAAGGACTCGACTGTACCAATTTTTTTTCGGAGATATTTTCAAAAAATTTCTGCCCCTTCAAAAATGAAGATATACCAACTGTCAAACCTTTAAAATGAAAGCCAAGGAAACGGGTTTTAATTATAACAACTAACCAAATTAGTTTTATTCCCGATTACATTTTTGCTGATTCAGTCATCGGTCCTTAGCAGGGAACGGGTTAAGTAATCTCCCTATAATTTGTGCAAAAACCTACTTCAGACGGACATATCTCGACGAGCGACGCTTTTCCCCCGGATTTTAGTTTCAGATTTGTTTCTCGTTGTTAACATGCCGTTCGCCATTAGTTTTTATGGCGCTACACGCATACAAATTCAAAAATCATGTTGAGGAATAACTTTATTATTAATCGCGAGCTCTCACCAGATAATAAAAGCGTTGCTGCAGCGCGTTATATTGGGTTTGACTGTTTATTTTTTTAACAAAATAGTTGGGTTTCCATGTTTACGTTTCAGACCCAAGTCAGTGTAATCAGGGATGACGGTTGAATGATTATTTGCTGACAGATTTGAATCGATCGGGGGCGGGGGGTTGGAACAATGTTCTAATTAAACATGAAGATGATTATAGCCCTTGTAGGGTTTTGCAAAAAGTAACGGTGACAATAAAAGTAAATGAAGCCTTTAAGGGTAAAGTTTCTGGTGGTGAAAAAAGCTCCTCATCGGAAAAGTTACGAATGGAAGGCGTAATATGGTATTAAAAACTGTTACTACAGACATTGTCTCAGTTGCTATCGCTGTCAGGTAGTTATCAATACCGGTATTAATATTATTACTATTACTATTACTATTACTATAAATAATAATTTTAACTCGTACCTCATTTTCGATTGCTGAAGCCGACATCCTATTTTTAACCCTTACATTACCAAAAGCCTTCAAAAAAAGCACTCAAAATACCAAATCGGCTTTTTTTTTAAAAAGTGCAGCCCCTTCAAAAATAAAGTTGTACAAACGAAGAGATTTTCAAAATGAAATTCAATGAAACGGATTTAAATTATAACAATCGTTATAATTAAAATTTCGCATTATATCTCTGCTAATATAGTAATTAAAAGTACCATGCGCATATGGGCATATGTAGCGTTCCCCACCATCTTTCCTCACCCCTTTTTCCTACAAAAATTAATTCCTAATCCATTTTTCCTACAAAAATAAATTCCTAATCCATTTTTCCTACAAAAATAAAGTCCTAATCCATTTTTCCTAAAAAAATAAATTCCTAATCCATTTTTCCTACAAAAATAAAGTCCTAATCCATTTTTTCTAAAAAAATAAATTCCTAATCCATTTTTTCTAAAAATTTTGGTTCCTAAAATTTTTTGATTCATAAAATAAATATTCCTGAAATGAATATTTTTCCTAATTATTAAACCCCTAAAGGGATTTTAGGAAATTTAATTTTAGGAATTTTAGAAAATTTTATTTTAGGAATCAAAAATTTTAGGAAAATTAAAAATTAGGAAGAAAAAATAGTTAGGAAAACAATTTTGAGAGCGAAAATTTTTTAAAAAAATGGATCAGGAGTTTTTTTTTGTTTTTTTTTAGGAAAAATGGTAGGAAATCCATATGCAAGCCCTTGGTACAATGAGTATTTTTTGGGCAATTTTTCGAGTACATTTTTTCCAGGGCAATATATAGAGGATTTTATTCATCCCACTGCAAACAACTCGTTTTTTTTTAAAATCAAAAACAATAAAACCCATATTTCTGCACTCATAACAATAATACCGCTCTTTTCCAGCGTTTATTCCTTCCTTTTTATTTTTAGTACAAGAAAAACCACTCCCGGTATTTCACTTCTAGGAAATAACGGTGACCTTGCAAAAACTACCTTGTTAAGCATATAAAATATCACTTACACTTTAACTAAGGGTATTAAAATTAAAACGTAAAATGAATTCATGCATTAACTCCCAATTAGCCGAATCTTGTAACACGAAAAGGTTCAACTTATTAATATACCAAACTGTATATTTATAAGGAAGATGCGAGATCAACGAGTGACAAGCCCTTTTAAAAACGTAAAATTTTTAAAAGGCAATTTTCCCAAAGATGTATCTTTAAAAAGGAGGATCGATAAATTTGAGAGCGAGAAAATTCTACGTATCGGGAAAAGGTAAAGCTTCACGAAAAGGTCGACGCGCTTTTTTTTTTTTTTTTTTTTTTTTTTTTTGCCTTTTTATTTTATTTTATTTTTCTCTCAATATTCAGTTTACCAAGCATCTTTCCCTTTATCCGGTCTCGTATTTTTTGCCCTAAAAAAAATTTTCGCTTGACTCAGTCATCTCTCGGTGACGTCAGTACAAACCAATAACCCTAGGGCAGTTAAATGGAAAGGCTTATTTTTTTCCACGTTTTCCCAGTTTCCGACCGTGGGGAATCATTTTTTCGGTACACAATAAAGAAGAAGGTTTTTTTTGATGCACGTCTAAAGAAAAAAAAAAAAAAAAAGGGGGGGGGGAGGAATTTTAAAAAAGGGCTACACCGTTCATAAGTTATTGCTAATTAACTAGAATAGAGAAAACCCGTTTGCCAGTCCCTTTTACCCCGAAAATCGTTATTTTTGCATACGTTTTTGGACTACAAGGCATGATTTTTTAATTAATGATAGTTCGTAAAGTATCTGACCAAATATGTATCTTTTTAATTACTTATACTCCTTCCGAAGCCAGACGTGAAAAGAATGATTTTTGTTTTAATTAAGATTTTAACACTCGAGCTACCTAGGTGGGCCCCATCGGGTCCGCATGTCCCAGTCCTCCTACACCGTGCCGATTAGTCATTACTCACTGACATTTTTGATGACTTCCAGTTTGGCCTTTTTTTCTTAGCTTACTTAATTAAATCTTAATGAATTCGCTTTTTTTTTTCTGCTTCGTTAATGCAACCTGAAAAGCGGTGCTAGTTTGACGTAAGAATTACCATACTTAAAAAAAAAAAAAAAAAAAAAAATATAGCAGTTTGGTATTCAAAACAGCCTGGTAAAAAATTATAATGAATCTTGTAAACTCTTCGCCATTTTATTTTTTTTAGCCCAATCATTTTTGTCACTAAAAAATATTTGCATCCTCAACAAAGATTTATTTGCAGAAAAAAAATTTATATATTTTTATTTATTTTCCCAACTTTCTTGGAAATAAAACTGGATTGTTATTTTTTCTCAAAAAGTCGCGTATGAAATTCAAACATAAATCTAAAAAAAAGGACAAAAAAAAAAAAAACCATAATAAATGAAGTGATGTATCGGAAAGAAAAAAAAAGCCAACGAAATTAATATAAGCTTATAAATAAAAGTTGATTTCATCCTCAATAAAAGAAACCAGAAAGCTATTATAAGAAACCAAAGATGACAAAACTGATTAGGAAAATAGTCTATTAACATGATAGAACGGGATTGAAACGTTTAAATTCGAGTAAAAATCTCAAACTTTTTGGCTAGCGGTCAATTTTTTATCTTCTTTTTTTCTCTTCGATTTTTTCGTCGTTGAAATGTCGCGATCAGAAATGACTTCGGAAAAAATATTTCTTCATTGATTTATGCATCAAAAGGAACACAAAAGGCCATTGTTCTTTCGAATGTACAACTTCATTATGAATAGCAAATAACACTAATTAATCTTTTTGTTATATTAAAAATAAGAAAACAAAAACCATTAAGTATCCGCGCATACTGAAAAACTTCGGTGTTCCCCTCCAGCTTATCAAAAAATTTAGAAAAAAAAATTGTCACGAATTAATTAAGTTGATTAATTAATTTAACTGCGACAATAATCTCCTGCAGTTTTCCAAAAAATCCATTGTATCATATAAATGGGAGAATTTCGAATGCGTGAATAATTAAATATTTTTCTTAGAAGAAAATACAAAAAAAAAAAAAAAAAAAAACTGGATGCTGATTAAGCGCGTAACGCGGAAGATTTTTTTATTTATAATTTTTTTTCAAGGTCCCGTTGATTCCTATTGTCATCCCCTTTTTTTTCTGTTGAAAAATAAAAATGACAATGGAGACTATCCGTGGAGAATTGGCTGCCGCTGGCTGCCAAGTTCGCTGACAAAATTTTAAGTGAGGGAGTAACTGACGTCAGTTTGATTCTTACATTTGCGTAATTTTTTGATTTGATCTTTTGATATCAGCCCAACTCCTCGGTAGATTGATTCGTCTTTGTCACAACAATTAGCTTTCTTTAAGGAACGTCTAAAACGTTTCTCGTTATTTTCACACAATCAAATTCGGTCAGGCCTTTTTTTTTTTCGGCGAAATAAATTTTCTAGCATTGTCGCAATTAATTAATTAATTAATCAATTTATTAATCATTTTTTCTACACCCAGAATTTTTGCTTTATGATTCACCGAATGAAAATTTAAAAGTGAGAAATTCTCGGAATCGAAAACTTGTATCGTCTAAATTGTGACTAAAGCTGAATGTATTTTTTTTTTTTTTTTTTTTTTTTTTTTTACTTTTTGCCGGTTAAATTTTCTTGTGGAATAAAGTTCGGCTTAGGGCGGGTGGCCCTTATTTTACGAATTTTTGAATTTCTGTGAAAGCACCCCCTGATTTTTTTATAGTAACCGAAAGAAGGTTGCCTGAATTTTTTTAGATTTTTTGGACGTCGTTTAGGGATTTAAAAAAATTCGAAATTACAGATCCAACTTTTTTCGAAATTCTTCATGTTTTTGTCCTCTAGCATAGTAATCGTTTGTCATAAATAAATTATAACTTCATTTTCGCAAACTTCATACAATTTCGAACAGGAAACAACCATTTTTACATAAAAATAAATTTTTTTTATTTTTTGGTCTTTATAAGAATTTTGAAATTTTTAGGTCCCTGGGGGCACGGCTAAGCGATGTCCAAAAAATCTGAAAAAATTCAGGAAATCTCCTTTCGGTTACTACAAAAGAATTACGGGGTGCGTTCGCCGAAATTCAAAGATCCGTAAAATAAGGGCCATCCTTCCTAGTCCGGCTACCATCTTTAATCGCAATACAAGTCTTTTGTCGCAGTCGCGGATCATAATTTCTTGGGCTCGACGCGTTACAACTTGAACACAAACACTCACGTTCCTTCTAAAAGCAGCTTTCTATTCGCTCAAAAAGTTACTCCTGGTCCGAAGTTTTAAAATAATACTTATACGGAATGCATTTTTTTGTTGTGAAAATTTCTGATTTTCTCATCAATTACTTTTTCTCGAAAATTTGGTCCACGCTAAATTTCCTAAATTCCCGGGAATTTACCGCAGACCCAATTTCGAAGAAGTAACTGATGCAGAAATCTGAAATTTTCGCTGAAGATGCCTATTAGATCATAGAAAAGCACTTCGTAAGTCGAATATTGATGTTTAGCTCCTAAAAGAAGTTATAAAACCATTTTCGAAGTATGGGGTGTTTAAAAAAAATAGACTGAAGCGTAGCCTTAGGGCAATTTTTTGATAAAAATATCCCCTTTCTTGCAACTAAAGATTAAGTTTTTTAAAAAAATTCGAAACTAATTCAGAGAGCTTTTAAGTTCTGACCTTATACGAAATCAGCAAACATGCTTATTATGACAAGTTTCGTACAAGTTCTGAAAAGTTCGTACAAGTCAAATAAACACCCTCCAGTATGCATGGTCTATACGAATTCTACGAATATCGAACAGATATTAAAATTTATAAAATTCTGAAAATCCGGATGAAAAGTTAAAAAATCAGACTTCATTTCCAGCAAAAATGTCTGGCATGTTTTAAGCTGATTATTGCAATATTTAAAAATCGCATTCGGTAATTTCCGTGAAAAATTTTTTAATAAAACGCTTCTTCAGCAAAACGAGGAGAAAAAAAAAATCTTGCCGAGGCTCGAAACAAGTTTCTGTTGAATATTTTCCAGAAATGAGAGATGTAATTTTTTTCAATGGAAAACAAAAAATTTTTACGTTTAAAAAATTATTGAAAAATTTCCAAAGCTACTTTTATAATAAAGAAGAAGAAGTTCTAAAAAGTCCAAGAATATTAAAGTTTTACTTTTTTATATTTGCAATATTTAAGGGGTAAAGTATTCCACGTACATTCTTTCATTTTTGCAGCAGAAAAAAGAATCGAATTAGAATGCTACTGTCGACTCGTAAATTTAGCTGCGATAAGTATATTCGTGTAAGTTTACCGGGAAACATCATTCCCGTGGGAAAAGGAGTTTGGGAAGGTTTTATTTGTAAACATTGTTACTTTGTTTAAGTTTCGATTTTGCAGCCTAAGTGTCGATTCCCAGAAGGGCTCTTTTCCGGTAGACATAAAAATTTATCTAGAGGTTTTGCTGATGATACCATACGAGATTTGACAGTATCTCCCTCAATAAATAAAACTAATCGGCCATAAATATTTAAAAATTTCCTCTTCAAAAAAAATACGAAATCGTTCCTGATTTTTCATTATGATCACAATCGTCAACTGCACAATTAAAAAAAAAAAAAACTTGACCAACCGTTAAAATGAAATAATCCTATATAATATAGGAAGCTTCGTCGTTCCGTCATTCTATGTCCCCTACCTAGTCTTTAAGACACATTTAAACAGCCGTAAAACTGTAACGCTCATGATAATTAATAATAGTCATCTAAAAGATATATAAAAAAAAAAAGGGGAAAAAATTAAAGAAGCAAAATTTCATAACCCTTTTTACGACCTTTATAAAAAAAAAAAAAATTCAGGATTTCAAAATCTCTTGTCAATATCTACTTTTTGAACATCCTTCCGGTGTTAACTTTTTTTTCATGGATTAGAAAAATAAAAATGTCTGAATGTCATTAACTCGTTTTTTTCTTAACTAATCTAAGATTTCAAAGAAATTTTAATCCGATTCGGATGACCGACTCCGAAAAAAAAAAACTCGAGAAATCCAAATCGGTCAACGATCTGCTAGATTAAATAATACATTTCGAGGAAGGGGGTGGATTATTTCCGATTCTAACCAAGTGCAGTGAACTTTCTGTTCAGAGGATTTCTCAGAATTTCTGAAGGTAAAAATATCATAAATATGAAATATGACTCAAGTTTTCTTCCCTTGCGAGGGTGAGGCACCCATTGTTACTCATAAAAGTCAATGACTCAATAAGAATAAAAAAAAAAAAATAAATAACTTGACAACTTTTAATACTTTGTAAAAATTAACTATAAACTAATCGCATTTTTTTTCCTTTTAATTAAACTTACAAGAAATCATACTCTTGTAATTAATAACAGAAAAAAAATGAAAGTAACATGTAGTAAAAGATTGATGTTCATCTACATTAAACCCTTTTTTTTCTAAATTAAAACATTAAGAGATGTGTAAAAGTAATAAAAGAAAATTAATAACCGTAAAAAAAGGTAACATTTTAGCAAAAAAAAAAAAAAAAAAAAAATGCATATCATTATTACATTTTAAAAAAAGATTTTATTCCTCTCCATTTCCGATCGTAATCAGTCAAAAATAATTAATTGATCGTGAGATACCGTTTCGTTATCAGTTTTATCTTATCAATAAGCGTGGGTTAGTGTCAAAAACCGCGACAGGTTTTTGACGTCGAGAAAAAAAAAAAAGAACGAAATCATTTCCTTTTGAAATCTTCCCTAAGATAATTCGAACCTGAGTACCGCTAGCAAAAGACGTTTTATTAACTATTATGGATCAAATTCTGAGGTCACATTCTTTGCCAATTACATCAAACTTACATTAATCACTGACCATTCCCTCCTTATGAGAACTGTGAAATTGTCTTATTGTTCTTCGCTCGTTACCTACATGAGTGCTTTTTAAAATATTAAAAAAAAAAAAGGAAGACTGCTATGATGTCGATAACAAATTAGGGTCGTCACACTTTACATGCGCGATCCCGTGAAAAAGGACCAGTGTTTACTTGTTCAAATACAGGAATCAGAAACCGAATCACGTTTTCTTGTTTTTTGTTTAATTATGCGGAACGTAAAAAAAAAAAAAAAGTTTGGAAGAGATCAGGTTCCAGAAGATTTTTCTTACCTTAAATTAATTATTAATTTCGATTTGATTATTAAGTCGGCATTTCATCCATTTTGCCAGATAAAACCATAATCCTTGTTAAAGTCAACTGAGCACATTGAACAATTTAACTCAAAATAAATGATCTTTTTTTTTTCGTAAAAAATTAATTATTAATTTTTTTTTTTTTTTTACTAAAAATCACAGATTTTTACGTTAATTCACTACATAACCAATAAATCTACATCGGGGAAACTTATAATTTTTAATCTCGTGATTAAAAATAATAGCGGAGAAATAAACGGAAACATTGCCGCGAAAAAAATGATACGATGTTAAAAAAAAAAAAAAAAAAACGAAAGAAAGCGTACTACTCTTACAAACGTTTAAACGTTACGCATTCGCGCAGTGAACTGAGCTCGCGACAAGTCGACATGATCAAGGCGCTTCAATTCACTTGTTACTCCATTGCTCCACCTGTTAGCTAAAACGTTTCGAATCAAAACGTGATATCTCAACTTTGCTTTTTATTTTTATTTGTTTTGATTCCTATTTCCTAATTTTCCTTCGACCGATATGATTGGTGGTTTCACAAATCTTTCGAGGGAATTTCTGCGCATCTGTTTAAGTGATTTTCATAAGCTTTTTTTTTTCTACAAAAGCTGTTTTTTTAAAAGGGTTTAAAAAAAAAAAAAAAAATCGGCTTCTTTAGTGCGACAAATATCAAACCTCGTACAATTTTCTTTTACGGGCGGACCTGACCGAAAAATCTGAAGGAAGTGGGGTGGGGGGTAAAGCCCCCAACACATATTGTTATAAAAAAATTGAAAATATTTTGATGCCAAACATCCTAGTATTTTTTTTTTAATTTAAAATATGACTTGTGAAATATTTTATAATTCGAAAGTCGGGTGGATTAAAATAGTAAAAAATCGAATCGAAAAATTCATTTGTTTACATTTTCCTATTATGGCAGTCTGCTTTTGTTTTGTTTTTGTTTTTTTCCAATTTTTCATTACCCTTTTTTTTTTATCCGACCCTTCCTTTAGGGCTTTATTTTATAAATAAACAGAAAATTAAAAATTCTTTATTTTTAAAATTAAATGGAACTTTCCAAAATTCTAGGGGGAGGGGGATTCTCCTACTTGGGGAACGGCTAATCCCCTAGGGGGGACCTTTTTCCTACCTAGAACGGCTAACCCTCCCCCAGCGCCCCCTAGATCCGCCTATTTTTTTTTTTTTTTTTTATAAAATTTAAATTTTTATAATTTTTTAAAATGAAATTTTTAATTAAATTAAATTAAATTAAATTGAATTAAATTAAATTTCTAATTAAAATTTGAATATCGATTAGACATCGAAAAAATTTCAAAACTTGAAAAAGATCGTGTTGTATTTGTCTCTAATTTTAATTATCTTTATTCCGCAAGGTTTTCGACAGGCTTTTGACGTGGAGAAAAAAAAAAAGAATTAAAACATCATTTTCTTTGAAAATCTTCCCTAAGATAATTTGAACCTGAGCACCGCTAGCAAAAGATGGATATAATACATTTCCAGCGCCGACTTTACAGGTTTTGGCACCCGGTTCAAAAAATGTTTTTGGAGCCCTGCTTCAATTTTTTTTGCAACCCCTCCCCCGCGGCAGAAAAAAAATTCCGCTTTTTTTCCTAATATTAGTCATCTTTTCTAATTGATTGTAAGTTTGGCGATCCATAATTTTATTATAAAGATTTTCGGCGGGATTGGATCTATATATTTCGAAAAAGTCACGATGTTTATCCTGTGCTAGGAAATATTATCAAAGAAAATAAGTTGAAAAGTTAAATCGAAGTGGCAAAAGATGGAATAGAGAGGTCGATGGTTCGATTCCATCTTTCGCCACTTCGATTTAACTTTTCAACTTATTTTCTTTGATAATATTTCCTAGCACAGGATAAACATCGTGACTTTTTCGAAATATATAGATCCAATCCCGCCAAAAATCTTTAAAACCTTTTCTAATCCTTTTTCCTTAATAATGAACCGTTAACTGGTATTTTCTCCTTTCATTTTTTTTCATATTTGCGCCCTAAAATGTTGACAGTACTGTTCATGTGCATGGGCACGGAAAGCATATGCCTAAAGCCGCCGCTGTGCATTTCTTCAAATCTCTTCCCAAAATTTCTTTATCAATACTTTTCGAAAGTAGTTTGTTTCCCAACAAATCTTTTATGTTTTTTAAAATTTCTTGCCCTTTAGTTAATTTTCTCAAATTCTTCTACATTATTCTCTACTTTTCAATCATTTTCTTTTCCTAGAAAGTAGCGCTTTTTCTCAAAATATTTTTTCCTTTTCAGTCTTTAATGGAAGCAAAAAAAAAAAAAAAAAAAAAAAAAAGAAAAAAGAAAGCAAGTTAGAACATTATGACAAATAAAAAGACGATTTTGTTCATAATTCTGAACCTGTTGAATTACCTGTCGTAATCCTGAAATTACTTTTAAGGTGCTAAAGTAGCCAAGTTTTTATACGATGAAACAGAAACATTTTATCACCTCACAAGCAACAAAAAAAAAAAGGTAACGACGGAGACTCACTTGTCATAATAATTGATATATTAATTCGGCACGGGTATCACTTTTCAAAATCTCTCAAAAGCATTTAGCAACTTTTAAGACGACACATGACAGGTGGACACTTCATCATTAAAGAAAATTATAATAATACGTCAAAAAAATTAACGATTTGCATATGTGTTTCCTGATTATCTATATACAGAAAAGAAAGACTCATCACTGAATTTCTTTTTTTTTCTCTCTAAACATTTTATAGACTCTTCGCAGCGTGCTATGTTGAATTCTGCCATGTTATGCATGAAAAAATAAATTTTCCATATTATTGTCGTTTTCATTGTTTTTTACGACGTGTTCTACTGTCCGAGTTATTTTTTTTCTTTCCTTCGTATTCTTTTTTTTTTTTTTATCTTTTTACGATAAAATGGAAAGACTTTCGTGTTGATTAGCACGCACTGCCTCTTTAATTATCCAATTTGGGTTTCACTCAGTACAGAAGTACAAGAGAGTATCGGGGCCAAAAAAAAAAATTTTCATCTTTTCAGATAACTTAAAGCGGATATGGCTCAAGATATAAAAAGCATGTTTTTTCGAGTCATTAACAGAATTTCAAACTGCAAATAGTTGAAGATGGGCGCGAATTCCAGCCGAACATGTTGGGAGAACATGTTGTACAAAAATTTTCTAAAACATGTAGGGAAACCTCTACATAAACAGAGGCTTTTTTCAACATTTTGGGTGGAAATTTTTCCAAAAATTTATGCACACCTTTCAAAACTTGTTCTGATTCACTTTCATCCAAAACTAACGTGTTCGGCTCAAATTCATAACATGTTAGATGAACTTGTGGGATGAGCATGTTCGGAATGAAATCGCGTCTATAAGCAATGAAGCGAGCATGTTCATGATCATTCCGACATGATGGAATGTCCAACATGTTCATTCCGAACATGTTCGTCAAACATTCGGAATGAACATGTTCACGGAACATGTAGGATAAACATTTTCACCCGAAAATTTCCCTAACATGTAGGGGAAGCTCTACATAAGCAGTGAGACTATTTTGTGCATGCACCAACATGTCCGCCGAAAATGTTCACCCAGCATGTTTGGCATGAACTTGCTTATGTTCAAGAGACAAAATATTAAACTGAAAAAAAATTACCATGTAAGCTTAGATAACATAAAAAATATTTCTTTGGGTGCAAATTGATTATGGAATGTTGGACCAACATGTTGGTGCAACAAGTTGAACCAACATGTTGTACCAATTTTTGTACCCACATGTTTGACAAACGAACAAATCGATAATTGCAGAATTTTCTCCTACGCAGAAATTCAATTCTTTGTCAACATGTTGGTACAACCTGTTGCACCAACATGTTGGTCAACAGGTTGTTGCAATATCTTAGTATAACTTGTTGTACCAACATGTTGGTTAAACATTCCGTAGTGAATTTGCACCCTTTGAAACATTGCAAAATATTTAAAAGCTCAAAATAAGCTACCTAAAGCTCGCATGAGTCTCTAATTTTTATGCTCTTATTTCCGCATTAAATTCGCTTAAATAAAAGAATACGAGACCCTACACGTACATAAAAAAAATCTCTCAGGAACCACGACTGCCACATGAAACAGATTTCCCATAATTTCGATAATTATTTTTAAAAAAAATTTTTTTTGCACACTGTAACAATTAAGAAGCGAACTCGTATGTCAAAACATCAAAATGTAATTTCACCGCCGTGAAAATTAGTCTGGCGGACTTAAAATGATGGGTCTTATGCTGAAAATTCATTACAGGAGGTACGTGATTTAAGGTAAAGGCCATGAAATGGAAGGGAAAGCATAATTTAATAACGACGTGCTAAGGGACTATAGCACCTTTAACTTGTATGCGACAAATGCAGAGATTTGCAACTAATTTAAATTAGCAGGGATTGTACTTGTTCAAAAGCATCGGCAATAACGTAATTAATGCATTTAGGAAGTCGACTACAGAATAATAAGAAAGCATATGTACGCACAGAATATACATAGCAAGTAGGCTTTAAAAAAAAAGTGGTTTTCGTTTATGACCGGGAGTAAAAAAGAAAAAAAAAAAGAAAGAAACCCGAAGGATATTAATCAACACCCGGGATGTGGTAGCCCGTGTGAATCTGATACTGATAATCCACTTAATTTTCATAAAACTCTGAAATATGTATAAAGGAGCACGTGTCAGTAAACAAAACATAAACAGGAAGCTCGGTATCATCAAGATCTTTCCTATAAGTACAAGAGCATGCTACATTCTTAGAAGAAGAATCGCCAAACGGAGACTAATTTTGTTTCTTCAATGGAGATAACAATCTTGTTTCTTGTCCATTTTTTTTTCCTCTTACCTGGGATGCTGTAAATGAGCCAAATAAAAATTTCAGTAATAACATGGCCTAATCCCCGTAAGGAATTTCTGTTTTTTTTTTTTTTTTTCATTTTTACACCTACCATATATAAAACGCCAGAGATTAGTCTAAAGGAACCCAATTACCTCCAGCTACTCCGGCTATCAATCCCGAAGAGTCAGAAAAAGCAGGAAGGCCATCTCTCTTATCCAACCCCACATACGTAACGATTCCTGCAATTAATTTAATAAGAAAACGTTCCCTCGGTACCAGTGTTGACGCCAACACTATACTCCATTCATATTTCATAACCCGACCGGAATCGTTTTTGTGTATGTGCCGCCCTGAACACGCAGAAGAATAACCAATTAAGTCTAAACTTGCTTTCGGTAAAGCCCGAATTTATTTTTTTCTATTTCGATTTCGACTGCTTTTGGAGTACGAAACCCATGCTCAAACAGATCGTTCTGTCCCATATGGTCAACATGTTGCTGAAAATGTTGCAGCGTTAGCAACATGTCGCCAACATGTTGCAGCGTAGAAACTAGTCGGTAAACCTTTCATTTTTCATTTTCTTATGTTGCGCAACATGTTTCTAAGACTGCAACATGTTGTCCAACATGTTGCCGCTCAATGTTTCATAGTGAAATTGCGGCCTAATATATTCGCGATCCTTTTCAGATAACGGTATTATCTTAAACGATAGCTCCAGATCTTTTGTAGTCCGAAGTGAAGCAACAACGCTAAAGCAAAGCCTCGTTTCACGAATTGATTGCTACTAAAAACTCTTATTTGAATAACCGGAGGCAAAACTGAAGCAATTGGAAATCTGTAGATTGCAATTCAACATCAACATCCGGCGTTTAAGTGCCGCAACACTACGAAAAAATCTTAAAGCGTGGAACAAAAAAAATTGGAAAAAAATAAAAATTACAGATTAGTAAAATGCACTGACACTAGTATATACCAATTAACAAATTATGATTTGAAACAAAAAGTAGAGAGTAAAGAGGCACCAACAATGGCCGGGAGGAAGAGTAATTGAGAATACAATCTGAACGAGTTTGTTTGTTTGATGATATCACAATTTAGCTTTATATCACGACTTTTCATTAGGTGGGCCATTTTAGGCACGAATCAAATTTTTCCAAAGAGAAAGGAACACTAGGCTTTTTCATCGCGAATATATCACAAAATCCGACATTCCTCTTTTTAATTTGGCCGCGTAAGGCCGGACAAATTGTTTCTGTACAATAATTATCTTAATTAGTTTTGTTTTTCCTTTATTTTTTTTTAAAAATATTCATAGGAGAATGAAAACCAGTTGAAAACGTCTATAAATAAAGGAGCTAATACATGAAAATGGTGTTTCCACATGTCAAAGAATTTAGTCTAGGAGCCAATTACTAAGTCCCCATTGACAAGGTAGTAGCTGGTAGCTATGGTTTGCTCATCTGGCGTGGGGAGATATATATAGAGAGAGAGAGGTAGCAGAGCTCCGTACTTGTGATTAATTTCTCATACATTAACCGCCAATTATTATAATAAATAATAATGTCGCATTGAAAATTTTCTTTTTCCTTAGAGGTCTTTTTTCATTTCACAAAACAGGTATTTTTTGATTTATATCCGTCAAATGATTCAAATTGAAAATTGACGCTATATGACGATATGAAGTGCGGTGGCGAGGTTATTTAATCGAAATCGTTTTCCCTTCGGGGCGATTATAAAAAAAAAATACATTTATAAAAATCAGAAGCCTACGCCTTTCAAACATATACATAGAAAATGTTTTGTCCTCTAAAGAAGAGTTCACCTTCTGTTTGAGCCTCACAGATTTTTTAAAACCAATCAAAAAAATTTAACGGAAATTTTTCCGATTTTCAGTCAAAGCTGATAAATGCAAATCAAATTGTAGGCTTAGTCTTATCTTTTGACACAATGTCTCACTAATTAGACGAATTTATTCTACGAAATCAGTTATGAATCAGGTTTCAGTGGATTTCAATACTTAAGGTAAATTATTAACGCCATTACGGTAAATAAAAAACTGAACGTATATACATATTAAATTGCAACAAATTATTAAAAAATTTATAACGCGTTTTACATAAAATATTATAAAAATTTTTTCAAAGTTTTCCTGAATTTAAAAAAAATATGTGACAAAGTACCAAGAATGATTATGATGTTCCTCGAAATTCTCTTTTCTTTCCGCAGTTGCTTGTTTCTGTCCATTTCGATAAAATAGCTTATATCTTTCCAAGCTGAACTGGATCTATTCCAAAAATTAAAAATGTCATAAATTCCGTTTACATAATAGGTACACCAACGCCATATACATAAGCATAAATGTATAACTACCTTAAATGTTGCTCATGATTTCTGTTCTGAGTTGACTTTAACTTACAATCTTTTTTTATTATTCTTAAGAAGTTACATTTTAAATATTGAGTAATTCCATTTAAAAGCGACCAAAAAAAAAGAAATTTGAACCGGACCCCTTCCGATTTTTTTCATTTTTGGTTTCTTATTTGTACCTACCTAGAGGTGTTCAGACCAATTTTCAAAAAAATTTTACCCCCCCGGGTTTCGGAGTTACGGGCTTTGAAAAATTTCGATAATGTGGGGACCCAACCTCCTTTGATTCGATGTAACTCCGGAACGGCTTGAGGTACAGAGTCGTACTATGGCTCATTTGAAAGCTCTTGAAATAGGCTTTCATATGATATGTATCACGCTTGAGTGATAACGAATGACCTTTTGAGGTCATTGACCTAACCCTTTTGACCTTGAAAAGTTCGATTCGGACACTTTTGAAAATTCTGAAAAAATTCATGTGCCTTCGCACCTTTTTGAGGTACCTCCACAAAAAATTTCAGAATGGCTCTGTAAAAGGTAAGGGAGTTATTAATTTTTTACTAAATTTAAAATTCGCTTTTATGGGCGATCTCTTATTAAACATAGTTTATATTACGGTTTTCTATCTTTTAAACGACATTTAATATTGAATGACGGTCGTGTAGATGTAGTAGCATTTGGATATAGAAGTTTCGTTTGGTATGTCACTTTAATTGGGGGACCAGGCGTGGGGGGGGGGGGGGAGCAACTTAAAAAAAATTAAAAATTAAAAAATTAATGAAATATATTAGACAAGTGATGTTATTTAAAAGGCTTTGGTAAAACTATAAACGTTTCTGTAACTTTTAGTTTCTACAGTTAAGTTTCTTAAGATGACGCGGGAGTTACTCATTTTTTTTGCACGCCTATACTTCAAAAAACGCTGATAATAACTTTTTGGAGCCAGATATCAAAATTCCGTTTTCGTGCAACAATTCTTATCGATCTTTTGCACCTTTATAAAAAATTCCATTCCTGACTGTACAGTACTTTTTTTAGAAAACTTAACTGCCCGTGTAAGCGAAAATAACGTATCTTCATTTCGGAATTGACATGTCCCTTTTATTTTTAACTTACGTAAACAAACAGTCAATTCCAGAATGGCTGATACGCTATATTTGCTTACATGGACAGCTAAGTTATCTACTGTAAACTCTCGGGAATTTATCCTGAATCAAGGTTTCCCAAAAAAGTACTGTATGGTCAGCTATGGAAATTTTTATGAAGGTGCGAAAGATTCATAAAAATTGCTGCTCGGAAGCGAAATTTTGATATCTAGCACCAAAAGGATAATATTAGCATATTCCGAAATATAGGGTGTTAAAAAAATGAATCACTCCTGCGTCATCTTAAGCAGGCGGTGATCAATCTTACATAGCATAATAGTTCATCACAAATACGGAAAGATACAGAAATAATTTTTTTTTTCTCTACAATCATAGATAATTTTGTGTTGAATTCAGTTGCAGAAACTTTTATAGTTTTACCAAAGCCTTTTAAATAACATCACTTGTCTAATATATTTCATTAATTTTTTAATTTTTAATTTTTTTTAAGTTGCTCCCCCCCCACGCCTGGTCCCCCAATTAAAGTGACATACCAAACGAAACTTCTATATCCAAATGCTACTACATCTACACGACCGTCATTCAATATTAAATGTCGTTTAAAAGATAGAAAACCGTAATAAACTATGTTTAATAAACATAAACTATGTTTAATTACCGTATAAACTATGTTTAATAAGAGATCGCCCATAAAAGCGAATTTTAAATTTAGTAAAAAATTAATAACTCCCTTACCTTTTACAGAGCCATTCTGAAATTTTTTGTGGAGGTACCTCAAAAAGGTGCGAAGGCACATGAATTTTTTCAGAATTTTCAAAAGTGTCCGAATCGAACTTTTCAAGGTCAAAAGGGTTAGGTCAATGACCTCAAAAGGTCATTCGTTATCACTCAAGCGTGATACATATCATATGAAAGCCTATTTCAAGAGCTTTCAAATGAGCCATAGTACGACTCTGTACCTCAAGCCGTTCCGGAGTTACATCGAATCAAAGGAGGTTGGGTCCCTACATTATCGAAATTTTTCAAAGCCCGTAACTCCGAAACCCGGGGGGGTAAAATTTTTTTGAAAATTGGTCTGAACACCTCTAGGTAGGTACAAATAAGAAACCAAAAATGAAAAAAATCGGAGGGGGTCCGGTCCAGGGCATGGTCGGTTTTAGATGGAATTACTCTATTAAGATAACAATCTCGATGACGTTGATTCAACATTTTAAATTTTTTACAAAAAAAAAAGAAAAAAAAATTCTTATCGAATTGATAATCCAAATTTCACAACAGGATGAACAGGATGAATATAACGTGCGAAAGATCGATCATTTTCTTTTCAAAACAAACTCGGCCATATGTGTCATCGAACAAAAATCATATATGTAAATAGGAAAAAACACTCGATAAAAAAGATCCTCAATGATAAAATTCTAATGCTAATGAATGGCGATTTTTATCCTAGATAAGAGATAACATTTCGGAATGTTCTATCCCCCGCAACCTTTTTTTTTTCCTTTCAACTTCTTAAAAAAAAAAAGAATATCCCCCACGTGCGATTTTCACTTAAAAACATGATTTATTAACATTATCAAATTAAAGGATGACCCCATATTAGAGTAGGGTTTTTAGCATTATGCCCGCGCGCGTGCCAGTTATTTGTTTTCAATGTAGAATGATCATGTTTGTATTGAGAAACCGTTGGAGACCTTTTCTTAATGCCTATTCAACCGCCCTCGCTAACCGTTTTTTTTTCTTCCTTCATCTTCAACAGGGGTTTCTCATTGTCTGTCACATCATAATGTGCCAGGTGTGTTTGGCATGTGGATGTGGAGACTTTCCTTACGACTATGTTGCTATTTATCAGCCTCCTTTTTACGTATTTTATTGGATTTTAGTCTTTTCATCATTTATAAACAATCTTTTCCTTTATATAACAACTGTCACGTAGGTTATGCCGCATACGTTATATGATTTTTATTTTTTAACCCTGGCGCGATAAAAAATAATCAAAACGATAAATCTTATCGCGGCTTTTGGTTTTGATTACCCGGAAAAGATTTTTGCCCGGTGAAAAAAAAAAAAAATATTAATAAAAAAGAAGCTTTGATTCTTTTCCCACAATCTATCGATATTCTCCAGACACTCGTGATCAATATGATCCATCTTATGACCTTAAAATAAGACGTAAGCTAACTATGAACAAATTAGTGCAAGATAGATAGTCCACGACCGACCTTCGACCCTCTTGGACCGCTGTATTATTGGCCACCTACTGACACTCTATACCCGAAATACTCTCATCTTTTAATTTATAGCGTTGGTGCATTTTATTTATTACATATTTGTTGACTGCCTTCCATTCTTATTAACATTCACAAATGCGTCCGGGTTTTCAACTCTTGCGCCCCTGCAGTGCATGACATAACCTCTCCCGAAAAAAACGTTATGACCACTTTATTCGAGATCTGCAAGTAATCTGATTGCGGGATTCTGTGGAAAACGGGGCAACGTGAGAAGGTAATCCGTTCAACAGACTCATACCCATCCAGTAAGCCCTTGTTTTGTTTCTGTTGACCACAGACTGGTTAGGCTGGCTGACTATGATTGATGAGTGAGGAGAGAACCTTTTACAAGCGAAAACATGTTACTTTCTGCTATCAGGATGCTTTGCCTTCAACAACCATATCTTGTAGAGCTGGAGCACTAGCACCCAAAATGTCTAGCAAGGAAGATTTCCGAACAATTCGCACCATTGGGAGTGCAGCAGATAAACCCCGATGGATGTCTATTGGACATCCTGTAAATTGTCCAAGGATATCCAAATCCATTAGATATCCATAGGTATCGTCCAAAGGACGTTTTTCGGATCAGTGCTGACACAGGTAAGTCCAATGGACGTCCAATAAATATCCTCATGACGTCATGAAGACGTTCTCGGGACTGGATAGACTTTGCTATCTGGGAAGAGATAATTACCCTTCTTGGTGCAATTGTCGTTGTCTGCTGAAACTACCGGAAGGTTGAATCTCTGATTTAGGGGGTCAGAGTGGTGACTCGTTGCGTCTTTAAGCAGTATTGAGAATGGCCAGTTAGTGGATGGGTGACCACCGACGCTCCTTCCCTCTAGCAGGGATTGTAGGAATTGCTAATACAATCATCTTAATCTCATTGTAAAAGTAATTTCTAAAAAAAACTGGGTATCTGACCGCAACGTCAAATAAACCACTAAATAATTAAGTCTCTGACAGAAAAGTCAATTAAACTGAAAAGTATAGCAGTTGGGTGTATGGTTTTGTAACGAAATCCAAATAAATTTGAAGGGAAAAAAAATTTGGAAAATCTTTGACTTTGTTCGTACTCTCACAGGACTATGAGACCTACCGTTTGACGCCGGTTCCGAACGACCTTTTGAGAATTTTACATAGCATAATAGCTCGGTGGTTTGACATTGTCTGCCAAGGGGTAGTAACTTTATTCATTTTCTGACTAACTCACTAGTCTCACCTCTAGTTGTAAACTAGGATAGAAGCAAAACGCATCCCGTAACGGAGAATCGAATGCGCTATGAACTATGCTAGTCCAAGCCATTGTCACCGAAAATATGTATGTGTTCCAATAATTTTCATACCCTCTAATTCTTAATTAACTGGTAGAGAAATCAGGAAAAAAAAATATCAAAAATCGAGAGCAACGCTCGATAATTTTTAAATACGTACGCTTTTTCCTCACCTCACTGCAAGTTTTCCCTAATTAAAGCCGATCTTAAACTTAAAAAAAAAAAAAAAAAAAAAAAAAAAAAAAGAAGATTCAGAATTACAGTGGAGATCCTAAATTGACAAATTATTGTATCGGATATTTCAAAACCACCATCATTAAAAAAAATAACTCAGTTTCAATAAAACTGTATGACTCTTTTAAAGTTCTTATATTTTCGAAACATACACACGTATTTACGCATCCGTTTGATCACGTTTTAATAAAGTATTATTATTTTATATCCCGTACATACAAAATCAGCAACTCCCTCTTTATTTCATCGTGTATTTCTAGGCTCCCTTCAACATTTAATGGATGGCCACCCGTCAACACATTCTCCTGGTAAGTATGAAAAGCAAATAGCCCGAGATGAATTCAGGTGGGTAATACGTGACGAAGGAAAGAAGAATTAAAATAAAAAAAAAAAAAAAAAAAAGGAAAGAAAAGAAGATAATGATTAAATGAGAAATGATAGACGCGCGTCAAGTAAAAATGCACGGGCAGCGAAAACAGATGATGTTTAATTCGTAGGTTCGAGTAGTACCGAAAACGAGGTTCGAAGTTGACATGCACGAAATCGTCATTAGCTTCTGAATTATTGCCAAGTTCTCGTAATGACCAGTGGCCGATGGCCGAAATGGCATTAAAATTACAGTGGGATCGCTCTTCGTTCAAATGGCTATATATAACAATATTTGACAGTTATTTTTCGACCTGATAATGATTAATAGAACCTTAGTTTAAAAAAAAAAAGTGCTTTAGAAAGAAGTGAAAAAAAAAAAAACTTCCTGCAAGTCGAGACGAGGAAGGAAAAGTATTCTGTTCGGCGTTGATAATGATAAGATATTATTTTTTGTGGGAGTTTTGTAACGTTAAAAAAAAAAGACCAGTTACCCCAAGATTTAAGTTATTGTCTAATTTCACTGTCCGAGCCATTACATTCATCAAACTTATATACAAATTTATTTGGTTAAATTAGGGGAATCAAAATTTCATAAATTTTAAATTGTGGATATAAAAATCATACGAATGATGATCATGGTAGCCACCCATCTATATACGAGTATATATCCTCGAAACCTCCGAGATGAATGTGAATTTTTTATTATCTGGGGCAAGCGGAGGTGAAGTTCTGAAATATCGTTTATAAATAAAATGAAGAAATTTTCGTGAAGCGATTTTTATCGTAACAGCGATGGTACGTGAGATAACTCAGTTTTCCTATTTTAATTTCGCACGTCTTATCGATTTTAAACTAGATATAAATATGGATAATTATCGGAATGATTACGAATTGTGTCTTTTGGGTCGTCCCGACTGATTATAACTGACTAATTTACTGACTTGTTGGAGTTCGATTTAAAAATATATAAGTTTGGTCGTTTTAGATTATGGGAAACGACTTGAATTAGCGAGTGATGGGGTAAACACTAAACAGAGGATTTGAACTTGGGACATAGAATGCCCCTTCTTAGGGGGCGTAAAAAATGTTTGCAGTGGCGCCCTGTCAACAATTAAAAAAAATAAAGCTCACACAAAGGCACAAAGTTCATCGAAATAATTATGATGAAGTTTGTCAAAACAGTGAAAGAACAAAATATCGTAAAATCAAAACAACACTCGACAAGAATTTGTGGGAGTAAAAAAAATAATCCCTCTGGGAAATTTTTTATACGGAAATCCAATGTGCGAATTAGCAAAATCCTCAGGCGAAACTTCAATAGACTTAAAAAAAAGATCTGAGCGAAAGACGTGCAGACTATGGCTATAAAAATTAACATCCATCCGACACAGGAATAAATCACATATATAATCTCTGTAAGGCTTCACCCCGTAAGTACTTACAAACTTCGACTTAATCTTCAATACTTTTATCGCTTCAACCATTATTTATAGTGTTCTTGAATGAATTACGATTTCTTAGTTACTACGAACTACTGGATCACTTATATTGTCGGCGAATAATTAAAAGAAAAAATTACGAGACAGTAATTTAATGCAGAAGCTTGCTACTTTTCTTATTGCGGGTTCCAAGAAAGGCGTCTTCAACAAAAACAAAAATATATTTCAAAAAAAAAAAAAAAAAAAAAAAAAAAAAAAAAAAAAAAACTTTTATTTGAAAATAAATTTCGGTAATTAACGAATTCTAGTGTCACTGACGATGTCCATGCGACGTCTTTCCCCCCTTCTTGGCTTCCAAATCAAAAGACATTGAACCTGATAAATTCCATCCACGTTTATAATCACGTTAACTATCCTTAAGCGAAATATGATTGAACGTTTTTTAAAAAGATGCTAATTTGAATGGTTTGAAAAAAAAAAAAAAAAAAAAAAAAAGATTTCAAATGTCGAAATGTATTCCCCTCCCTTTTCATTCAATCGCCAAATGAATCTAATTAACCTGATTATAATTTCGTTTCGCACTAATTATCATGTCGAAGATGCCTTCTGGCTTACTCCCGGGTGGTTGTTTAACACGTTACCCTTCTTAAATTTATAAATATGGCGTCAATGTGATTGAACTTTTCAATTCTCCTGAATCTGAATCCTTTTTTTTTTTTTTTTTTTTTTTTTGAAATCATATTCCGAGGACACCGCCATAGAACAGATGGGCTCCTTGATAAAAACAGACAGAATTCCATCCCAGCATGACTTCTGGTCAAACGACACGGGAAGTCCTCATCAAAATTAGTCTTTTCTAATGACCAGTTGCTTAGTATTTACATGATCAAGTCTTTTAAAATTAACAACAGTTGAATTTATGTCCAATATAAAAGTTAAACCGGTACCTTCCCCACATCGCTGGTACCGACTAAATCAATGAAAAATCGTAAAAGTCGGCTGAAATTTCACAACAACAGGTCCATCCGCGGGAGTTCCTTAAATACGGAATTGTTTTCTACGGCCCCATCCAAAAAAAAAAAAAAAAAAAAAAAAAAATTGTAGGTTACTCAAGACTTTGCTCCAAAGGCAAAACAAATCCCAACGATATTACCTCCCGCCAAATACCTTTCGTTTTCCCACTTCAACCGAATAACTTAATTTGCTTTGATTACTAGAGTATCCGTTACGCGTCACCAATATTAATACATTAATGCCACCCTGCCAAGATTATTATTGCTAGGATTGTCATGTAGGAGGCATCGAGTTTCATTAGGAGATATCGACATCAAAACGGTTAATTGATAGGTTAACGTCTTAAGGTAAAGTGACATGCCTTCTGCTCATTTCTAACCTCGCCGTACGACTTGGCAGATCCTAATAATTAAAGAAAATCGACGCAAAACTGCTACCCTCGGGGTCAAAAAACGAGTCGATCGCGAATTTTTTCTTTTTCTTTTTTAAATTGGTGTTAATGAATGGCCAAATAAACGCCGCAGGGTTCCAATACGTTTAGCATCAACAAACTCCGTATCCCTCATTGTTGAAAACCATTTAAAATTTGTAAAAAGCATTGTACAATCCTGATCTTGTTTGTGCCAATTGTTGCAGTAAATGTTCCAAATGGAATAATGTAACAATCTCCTTACAAACACGCAACGAGGAAAAGTTTCGCTTTAAAAGATGAGAGGCGTGATGGAAAAATCAAAGTGTCGGAACTTCAACATAAAAGGATACAATATACGAACCAAAGGAAGGAATGTAAAAAAAGAGACGTGTCATTTGTTGTGGGAATGTAAGATTGTAGTCATTTAATGGTTTTGTTCAGTTCCTCTTTTTAAAATTTTGCGCAAGATTTGCACCCCTCTTGTTGAGAGTAAGCAGATGAAATCTTAGCCGTTTTTTTTTCCTTCCTTCTTTTACCTTTTAAAAACTGGTGGGTGGCTTATAAACTATATGAAATCCAGGTGATCGATAATATTGGAAAAAAATCACTCGAATTAAAATCCCGATTTATTGTATTATCCGGGATACAGAGGATTGTCCCGAGTAGGGTATTTTCGAATATAAAATTTTTAAATTTACTGGAATAAGTGTAAGAATTAACATTATGAATACAAAATATTTATTGCGCGTTTTTTTCCCCCAGCTTTTTTCTAATCCCGAAAAATGAGTCAAGAAGTCATTAGACAAAAAATATTTTCAATCAAAATGATTTCAAGTGCTTCATTTGGAAATGTTGATCAAAAACGGGAAAAAAGGCCCTTTTTCTTATCTCTAGTAGAAATGATCAACGTATTTCCGGTGCCTGATATCGGTTTCGGTACCGGATATTGGAGTAGGAAGTGTAATGCCAATCTTTGACGAATCGGCATTAAATTTTCATACCGATGTCGCATCGACATCGGATCGGTTCGAATCCGATGGTAGATTTACGGGTTCGGATTTATGAGAATTTGCCCTTTTAAAAAAAAGGAATTTCGGTTCCGGTCCGATGCTGCATTGACAGAGGATTTACGAAATATGTTAATTCGGAGTTAATACGTCAAAGACTCGTATTACGATTCGGTCTTGAATCCAGTAAAAGGGTCACGAATTTACAATATTAATTTAAATCCAAAAGTAAAAAAAAAAAATTACCGAAAGAGCTGTAAGTACCCCTACTAGTAAGTACCCCTACTAGTAAGTACCCCTACTAGTAAGTACTGGTAAAGTTGCAGTACTGTAAGATTTTTTTTTTTTTAATGTGATTTAACTTTAGCCGAAGAGCAACTTTGCAAATTTTTTAAATTAGAAAAAAGAATGAGAAGAATCATTATAAAGGAAATAAAATAATTCGTTTTAAAAAGTAGTAAATGATTCATGCATTTCAAATCGTTTACCGGAGCACTGGTTGAGTAGAAAGATCGAAAAAAGAAAGAAAAGTTTTAAGCGCCAAAACAATTTTTTTTTTAAGCCAAATTTTTTTAAAAATTTTAATCACTCAATTTTTTTTTTTTTTAATTGAAAATGTTTTTAAAAATTTTGCAATTCGTCTCAATTGATAACACCTCTTACACTCAGAAATGTAAAATTGGTTCCTTTTAACATTGTCAACGCTATGTCTTTATTGAAAATTATTTTTTTGTTTTTTCTAAACTTTGATCAAAGACATAACTATAAAGTCCTTGCATTTCATTTTTCCTATGTCATCCAAATATCCAACATCAAATCACAGCAACCGGTCACAGTGGCTTCAGTAAAAACAAAACAAAAAAAAATGAATTAAGATTTACCTTCATTCTGGAAAATTAAAAAAACAAATCCGAAAAACGAAGTAAAAGAATTTGCCACTAAAAAGCGGCAAAATCGCACCAAAAATCCGCAGGTAAAGCAGACAAAAAAATTTTTAAAATAATTTAAAAAAGTCGAAACTTAATCGATTAAAACCGAGCACAAACTCAATAAATAAATAAAAAAAAGAAAGCACGGGAATTTAATACAAAGCCCGAAGAACCGTGTGTTCCCGAAACGGAATCCGGAGAGTAATTGAAGTGCAATAAACCTAAGCAACAGGCTGTTGAATTTACCTGTCTGGATGTAGGGAACGGGGCGGGGTTAAAATGGGATAAGGGACGACAAATGCATATACTATGTCCTGAACAGTGCAACAATGGTCGACAATGATGACGCAATGCATCCCCTAACGTAAAACCCGTTTTATTTATTTTCTTTTTCTTTTTTTTTTTTATTCTATTTATTTTCGCATTTCACAACTAATTACAGATTGTGACCTCATTTAGCAACGAATGAGAAGAAAGAAAGAAAAAAGAAACGAGTTTTCGGTATATATCGCTCTAGATTTATGGTTTGCTTACCAGCCCTGACAAATGATCAGATAAAAATCATGTAAATCGTATCACTATATCCTAACATTGATTTAAAATGCTGCTACCCGTTTTGCCCGATCTGCAGAAGAAAAAAAAAAAAATTCCTGACTGTCAGCCCTCCCGAAGAAGAAACCAAGTTTATTAACTCGCAGTAAGCATTATATCATTTTTTTTTTATATTTGGTTCAACACTTCCCGTGATCTTTAAAAACCTAGACTTACCTGTTTTCGTGATACCGATGTCCCTGTTTGAGCAGACGACTCCCTCAACAATCCGGTTCGACGGTTAAACGGGGCGATTATACACGGTGAATAAAATTAATTCCCGAGGCGTTGGCGTTTCGATCGACTGACGCCTGATGTACTATGTCCCAAGGATATACTCTAAAAAAAGTAAAAAAAAATTCCTTTTTAAAAAGTTTGAAAAAATAATAATACATTGTATGTTGCACAGATTTTTGTTAATTATCCGTTAGTCGCCTTTTTCCTTTAATCTATAACTTTGCAACCTATGTTTTAATTGCTCGTAATTTTAATTAGGGTCGTTTTTACCTCAAGTAATATTTTTTTCTTCTTCTAAATGTCTTGAAGTGAAATAAATCCCTAGACATGATGTCAAAATTTTTTTTTTTTTTTTTTTTTTTTTTTGTTTTTCAAAAACTCGATAAAAAAACATGCCTGAAAATTTCGTAATAAACGACTTTTCTAAAGTAAATTGAAAATTTTATAATAATAATAACAATAATAATTTGACATTTTTTTGGAATTCATTTTCAATTTGACATTTCAAAATTATTTAGTGGAATTTAAAAATTAATTTTAAATAACTGACAATGGCGAAAAACAATTTATGTATCAAGAATTAAAGTAGTTTCGATTTTTCTTTTCTGAAATCGATTTTTTTTTAAAGGTAAAAATTTTGCATAAGAATTGAATGGCCTTTACTCATGCTGTGCAGAAACCAAATAATAAGAAAATAACCCACCGGTCAAAATTTGAACGATTCAAAACGGGTAAAACATCAAATAGCTATAAATAATAAATGTGGCGGTATTTTTATTAGAATACAAATTAATTTATTTTCCGTTTAACGCCAACAGGACGGGTCATATTTTAATCTTTTTAGTTTGTGATTTAAAAGGAAATTAAGATTTTGATCGGACTCGTACCAATTTTTCGGACTCTTAGAAAAAAAAATCCGGGTTTGAAAAAATTAAAGTGTACAGAATAATAAGCACAATATTTCTAATTTTTTTTCGAATAGAGTAAAATTAGCATTTTTTATTTAAATTCAAATATTCCATATTAAAACGGTTGTATCGGGGAATCCCTCTTTTAAACCTCCGAACAACTATAACAAAAGAGTTAATTCTTTTTAAACTTCCAGGATTGATTCTTAGAATTTCGTATATAGCTTAGGCCTGTAGCCATTCTGGGGCAATGGGGGGCTAAACCACGCTTTGCCCCTGAATGTTTTGAGTCCCTTCTGCAAATTTTTTCCCTAATGCTACTTCCCTACCTCTAATGCACCTATAGCCCCTAATGGCCACTTAGAAATCTTTCCGCTCCTTTTGGCCATCCGGGCTGACCATGGGCATGAAAAATAGGTATCATACCAACGCCAGACGTAGGATATACCCATGACATACCACCTGAAAAAATTGAAAATTCATATAAAATATCTACTACCGCTTGTTCAGTCATGTTCATAGGACATCCGCTGATTATTGATAATAATCTAGCTGAACCAAATTTCAGCCATATTCTAATAAGGGAGCGTTCAAGTATCACGTAAGACCCCCCCCCCCCACGTGCATCCCCCCCTGGGAGGGGGTGCAAGAGATTCTTAAGGTTTCTTACACTTGGGAGGGGGATGGGGTTCCGAAAAATTTTACGTAAGAATTTTTATTATTATTTATTGTTCAAAAAAATTCCAATTTAATGTAAAAAATTTACACCCCTCCATTTGCCACCTTCTCTTTAAAAAAAAATTGTACTCTGATTCTAAGGGAAAAAAAACGTTTCTTTTTTAATTCTGTAAGAATTTTTTAAAATTGGCGGTAAAAAAGGGGGGAAGGGTCAAAGAAATCTTACTAAATCTTACGACGAAGGGGGGGGGGTCGGAAAACCCGAAAAAAAATCTTCCGTAATACTTGAACGCTCCCTAAGCAATATTTTACTAATTCTTGAATTTTGGCGAACATGCCCCCTAATTATTTTATAGTAACCGAAAGAAGATTGCCTGAATTTTTTCCAGATTTTTTGGACATCGTTTAGCCGTGTCTCCTAGGACCTAAAATTTCGAAATTCCCATAAAGACCGAAAAATGAAAAATTTTATTTTTATGTAAAAATTCTTGTTTCCTGTTCGAAATTGCACGCAGATTGCGAAAATCAAGTTCTAATTTATTTATGAAAAACGATTACTGTGCTAGAGGACAAAACCATGAAGAATTTCGCAAAAAGTTGCGGCTATAGCATATTTTGTTTTTTTTAAATTCATTTTGGCCTCTATCATCAAAACCGTATGAGATATCGAACTTTTATTTAACTATATTTTTATAATCTGCTTTTTTTTGGTATTTCACTGAAAAAAAAAAAATAAATAAATAAATAAATAAATTACTGACACTTTTGATTTTTTTACTTGCATTTCAATTTTTTTAGTTCTCAAAATTTACCACCCTCTCATTATTTTCCGTTTAAATTAAAAACTTTCCGTAAATTTTTATACTGCCCAAACAATTTAAAATACTAGCCAAACGCAGAAAAAAGATACTGCCCGATTAATTTGTCGCCAATTTTTAGGGTCCGCTAGAAAGGGCTAAACGCCGCCCAAAAAATCTAAAAAAATTCATACAGTCTCCTTACGGCTACCATTAAAGAATTAGGGGAAGCGTTCATCAAAATTCAAAAATTCGTAAAATAAGGGCCACCCTAAGCAATTTCAGTTTAAATGGATGAGTGCCCTGGGATCGAAATCAGAATGAGAATTAAGAATTGAGATCAGAGATAGCTTAGCAACTAGAGATTCTCCCGAGAATTCCCTGGACGAAATTTCCCAGGGTCCCGAGTTTTTTTTTTCCCCGAAAAATTTCCCGGGAGCATTTTTTTTAACCAGTCGGGAATCCCGTTTCCTGGGAATGGAATTTTTTTCATTTTCGAGAATTCCCAATTCCCGGAACGAGAGTAATATTAATTTTATCAACTTTTTGACCATTTATCACCTAAAATGATCAATTTTTTAGAAAAAAGTTATAAAAATCAAATTTCTTTTTTTCATAATTTGCCTAAAGCGTGCCGCCCTTTAAACGACATAGAAAAATTTTCTTCGACATGGTTCCGATTATTTCCGAACATACTTCCCAAAATACGGAAATCCGGGTTATTTTCTTTTCTTTTTGCCTTCTAAATAAATTCTCGGCTTTCCTGGGATTCCCGGGAATTTCAGTGTGTCAATTTCTCGATCCCCCAGAAATGAAAAGCTAACCAAAACGGGAATTTTCGTTCCTGGGATTGATATTTCCAGGGGTCCGAAGCTGGTGCCGGTGCCGGTGCCGGTGCTAGCATATATTTAAGTTTCGCTTTGGTCGGTGCCGGTGCTGGTGCCGGTGCCGATACATTTATTTCGAATCTCGATTCCGATTCCGATGCCAATGTAATTATTTACGGACATCTGGTGCCGGTGCCAGTGCCGATTTCAATCCGGCAGTGAAATAATTTTTAAAACGTCATTTCGTTATTGTTATTGTTATTATTATTATTATTATTATTATTTTTTTTTTTTCATTTTTCTTCTCCTATAGTAAGCAAAAATAAAAATATGCTTCCTCTTATGGAGATTTAACATTAGCGTAAGATTTTCGAAGAGCCCGCCCCCATCCCTTAGGTACTTACGAAATACTTGAACGACCCCCAATGTTTATGATTGTTTTTTTTTTAAATTTTTCTGTTTTAACTACATATATTTTCAAAATAAAACAATTGAAGTAACTTTCTATTTAAGACACAATTACGTATATAAAACTTTTTATTTCTCACAATTAGTAAATACCCATTTTTTTCGAATATTTGTTTTTGGGGGAAAATATGTCGAAGCTGATGCCAGCCTCCATGCTAGCACCAAAGATTTTTCGAAACCCGTTCTGGTGCCAGCACCAAAGATATTACAATGCTGGTGCCGGTGCCGGTGCCGGTGCCGGCACCAAAGATTTTACGAATCCAGTGCCGGTGCCGGTGCCAGCACCAACGAAAAAAAAAATAAAATTAAAAAAAATTCCGGTGCCGATGCCGATTTTATTTTAAAAAAATTTCTGGTGCTGGTGCTAGCACCGGCACCACCGAAAATCGTAAGCTTCGGACCCCTGGGAATTTCCGATTCCCGGGAATCTCTATTAGCAGCCCTTCAATCGATTAAAAAAAAGAAAAAAAAAATCTTAATCGAATTAAATCATCTGATTTTAAACTGCAGCACTTCTAACCTAATTCTTAGAAACGGAAAAAAAAAATTACAACGATTTGTTAATATGACCAGAGGGTGTAAAAATTGGTCAAAAAATCAAACAAAATATAAACGATGTTAACGGTATAATCTATAATGATAACTCAGCTGAATTGACGCAACCCCCTCTAATAATGTTTCTACTTTTCAAAATATTTGAAGAATGTTTCCTTTAATGACGATCAAACTCTTCAGAATTGGGATTTTAATGATAAGGAAGGCTCGTGCCGAATTATACTAATTTCAAAACGAAACCGAACCTTGGTTACCCATCAAAAAATTATCCCTTTCTTCGAATTGAGCCTTTATTGAATCCGATGGATAACCAAGTGATATCCCCCGAAAGTTCGCAATTACTGTTACTGCGTTTCGTCTATTTATTAACACCGAAATCCCCACCCTATTGTTTTTTAAAGGTACAATTCTAAGGATATTGATGTGATTCCGAGATTTTTTTTTGGCTTTTAAACACTATCATTATAAACCCATCTGATTATCGGTTTTAAGGAATAATTTTCCAATACGGCTCAGACTTGTGTCTCCTGATTCTTACTCGACTGTTTCCTAAGGGGTGCATCGGTTCCGGAGAAGTTTGCGTGGTCGGTTTTTTTTTTTTTTTCTAAACGTTTGATTACCTTTTGATGAATTTTTAAACGTCCTTTCGATAAAAATGCCATCATATAGTTTCCGAATTCCTCGATTAATTTTAAAGGGCTTTTTTTGAATTTAAAAAAAATACGCACTTTTAATGAAAACATCTGCGGGAATCTCCCACGGGACCCTCCGCAACCCTCCTACATCTACATAAATTTCTTGCCCCGCATAGGAATTCCTCATACCACCACTCGAATCTTAGACAATTGAAAACTTTTAACACCCTTTTTACCGTGTTTTCGTATCCCACGATGGTCGAGATTAATTTCTCCCCGGTCATTATTTCCTCCTAAAAATGGCGCAATCTCTCTCTCAATAAAAGAATCAGGTAATCGGGATAGGAAAAAAAAAGACGCTACCGAAAAATCATCCGACTTGAAGGACGGGATAATAAATGATAAACCAGAAGAAGCAACACCTGGCGAGTAGGAATATGGCATTTTATAGTTGCGTAACGATCACTTAAGAAATATTCCCAGACGGGACCCTTCCCGTTCCAAAAAAAAAGGAGAAAACTTACCTCATCCCACCACACCCTTGCTTATCTACCTCCGCACCACACCCTTACATGCACCTCTTCGGGTTTTTGGTTTTTATCTTTTTAAATGGCCAGAAATAAAATTTCGTGAAAAGGAACCCTCCTGCGTATTTACACCCTGGGAAAGTTTGGATTTCGCATTCTTCTTTAATTAAAAATTCAACGCTTGGTATAGTAACATCCCCAAAATTTTTTTTTCTTTCAAAGGATTCTTCAGTGGGACGTGATTATTTGAAAGACAAGTTCATGAAGTCCTTTTTATACGGACCGGGATATTCTTTTGTTGGCGGGGACAGGGAATTTTCGAAAATTTCGAAGGGGATATTGTTTCACGTATTGTGACGTGATTTAAAAGATTTGATACGTCCCGGTAAAAATCTATTCTTAAAATGAAAAATTAAGACTCCGTTAATGCGGGGAAGAGAAGAAAAGAGAAAAGCGGTGTGGGATAATTCGGAATAACGCAATATGAAGAGGAATTTTGGGATCCATTAATTTTTTTGAAAGCGTCTCTAATTAAAGGGGTTTCAGTTTGATATGTGAAATTTTGACACATGGTGAGATTCAAAACGATTGCGGCAGAAGATAACAATAATCCAAAATTGTTCGAAGAGGAGTGCCCAAAGATTAGAGTTCCTTAAAACAAGAACAGAAGGGGTTAGACTGTCGTGGAAACTGCCCTAAAAACTTGAATTTTTAATATATATTTTAATATTATCACAGATTCGGATTAAAATAATAGCTGGCCAAAGTCCCCAGACACGAAACTAATTACAAATCAGTTTAGTGGTTGCTTTGGCTCATTAAAGAAGCGACTGATCTTCTACGAAAAAATGGCTAGTGAAAGGCATGGGGTAGTCATTTTTCTTTATGAAAGAGGAATTCTTTCAAAAATTCTTCTCCTTCTTGTAAAAAAAAAAAAAAAAAAAAAAAAATTAGCATGATTCGCGACGACGACATATGGCTTGCATTGAGATCAAGGCGGATTCATTTTTCTGAGTGAACATTTGAAAAAGCCAAAACATTCAACTTCGGTGCATTTTCATAATATCTTCTCAAAATTCTAAGAGTTCATTAATTTCTTTAGAATTTTTGAAACTATGTTTACCTAGAAAGTAAGCACGCATCTTACATGTCGTTAACAGATGAGAGCTTTGCTTGGTGATAAGTTTAATTATGCTCGCATCATAAAAACATCGATATATGTGACTTATGTCCCAGTACCTCCCGGGAGTATGCTTTGACAGTTTTGACACCAGGCTTGTAAAAAAAAAATTAATACATGAAAATGCGGGACCCTGACAAACTCTCGGAATTCAGAGCAAATTCTGGGTTCAGTAAATCGAGATCTTCTTCTTTCAAGAACCGGCTCCACGACGGAGATTGGCTATCATCTGGCAAATTTTTACTTTTGAGACCGCAGCTCTAAAAAGACTCAAGGAATCAACACCGAACCAGTCCCTTAGATTCTTAAGCTATGAGGTTTTCCTTCGGCCTTGCTTGCGCTTACCCTCGATTTTTCCCTCCATCGCAAGCTGAAGGAGTCGGTACTTTTCATTCGGAATAAAAGAGTGGAAAAGTAGGCCTATTTTATTTTATTTTATTTTATTTTATTTTATTTTAGTTTGAATTATTTTATATATTTTTTTTTTTTTTATATTAAAATGGACACGTATGCCTTTAGGGTGGTTCAAATTTACCATACTTTTCGCGATTTTGCTCTCATGCGATTTTCACTATATTTTCTTATGGTCTAAAAACAAACAGTAATTTTTTTTAGGTTTTTTCGGTCACATTTAGGGGTGGCTCACCGCTAGTTTGTGTTTTAATTTTTTTTTTTTTTTTTTTTGGCATTTTTTTAAACGAATTTTTTCAAAACTTTAGGAGTAATTCTTTAGGGCAGTCTCCACTTAATAACGTTCACCGCATTCGCGTTATCCGCCTTCTCGATGAACGTATTCGCACCGGAAGTTTTATGGATCTTTTACCACGATTTTTTTGATCATCTTCTGCTTTTTTTTATTTACAAACATTAAAAATGGCGGTTTTGAAAGATGTTTTTACGGATTTAAAAAGAAAAATTTTAATGCGGGCATGGGGAAGACAATAAATCTGTTACAAAACAAATTCTAGGTAAGCCAATTTTGTATACTTAATGAAATATACGGTACTCTTTGTATGTCACAAACGTTTACGGAAGCAAAACCTGCGAAGTACTTCCGGTGCGATCACGTTAATCGCGATGACGGACAACGCGAATGCCGTGAACGTCATCAAGTGGAGACTGCCCTTTTGGGACCGAAACTAATTTTTTATGTTTTTGACGTAAGCTTAGTAGAATCCGAAAATGACCATCCTGTTTCGATTAGAATCGCCCCTAACTAGCCGAACCCCTTTTTTCGGCCAAAAATAGCAATTCTTTGGTAAAACATCAAATTTTAAGTCGATTTTCACCTCTCTGACAATTTTTTTTTGGGAATTAAATCATGTCAAAATACGTTTTCGACGTAGTAGAATCCAAATATAACCACCGCGTTTTGATCAAAATCACTCCTAACTAGCCAAACACTCTTTTTTAGCTAAAAATAGCCATTTTTTGTAAAAAATCGATTAAGAGCCAGTCCCACCAACGCTGGTTAAGGAGATAACCGTCGAAAAAAAAACCATGGTTTTCTTTGCCCATAAGTTAACCGACCAAAATCGGCCGGTTATCTTTTTTAATCATAGTTTTCTAGAAAAACAGTGGTGGTGGGATCGGCCCTTAAAGTCAATTATTGTCCCCATAAACTGTGCCAAAGTATGTTTTCGACACCGCAGAGTTCGAATTTGACCACTCCGATTCAATTAAAGCCACCCCTTAATTTAATTAAAATTACAAAAAAAAAAAAAAAGTCGGGAAAGCAAACATGCAAAACCCGGAATTTGCAGAAGTTCGAATTAGCAGAACCTCGAAGAGAATTCATGGAAAATTATAGTACTTTCAGAACCCAGAATTTGCAAAACCCCGATTCTGGGTTCTGCAAATTTCGGGGTTCAGCGTTTCGGGGGTTTGTCATAGGCTCGAAAATGCGGTTAGAACATTACCTTTTACCCTTACTTCTTAAACCACCTCAATACGGCCATGATTTTTTTAAAATTATAAGCAATAAGTTTTTTTATTTAATTCAATCACAATTGTGCATGGACATATACTCTTTTGAACCGTTGCAGCTCAAAACTGGCCAGGCAGCGATTCAAAAGAGGATATCTCCATGCACGATTGTGATGGACATAGCTCAGTTGACCTGCCTAGTACAGATTTTTTAAACATTTTCCAATATTTTTTAAACGTTTTCCAATAACTTTTAAATATTTTTAAATATTTTTCAATGTTTTAAAAATATTATGCAAATATTTTTTGAAACAAGAAACAATAAAAGCATTTTAAAAATGTTGACAAAGATTTTAAAAATATCTCTGTTTTTTGTTTCCAAAAATATTAGCTCAAAATTTTTTAAATATTGAAAAACTAATATTTTTTGAATTAATATCGAAAAATTAATATTTTATTAAAGAAATATTAATATTTCTTTGCTAGTCTAAAATCCGCCAGCCGGATGTTTAAAATAGCACTAAGACACTTTATGGAAACGAGCATGGGGTTTAAAGCTCAGCCGAATGTATCACGCTAAACTTAAACTTTTTTATTTTTTTAAAATCTTGAAAACACATACAAACTGCGATCAATCAGGGATTTCGTCTTCAAAAGTCTAATGAATAATTATTGTTTTTAAGAAAATGTTTGCTCTTAGTCACCTATAATTGCTTGATAAGCAAAGCCGAAAAAAAAAATTAATTAGCAAATCGATGACTTAACAACATGATGACATGTTACTTCCATCGAACATTTCCCCCCCAATCTCTGTTGCAATGGCAACTTTAAAGGCATATAAACTTCTGTGCAATCAGTTGTACGATTTATTATCAATTACTAATACAAAAAAAAAAGAGAAAGATGAATGGAAACGAAATGCATAAAGAAACGGCTAATATTCAGAGGGGGTCCTCATCTCCACATTTTCTTTATTTTTTATTTTATAAATCGGTCGTCGGGTCAAGGCCTAAAGTTCTTCATGATTGAAAAGAAATGTATAATTCATTAATTTCGATGGTGTGTGTGTGTGTGTGCCCTAACTCCAAAGAAAACGCCGATTCAAAATAATGTCCTTGTTGCAATTAGGCTCGGAATCCGCAGAGAACTTATCTCTTGAAACTTTGCGTCTGGGGTTTTCGCAGGGATGTGGTCAATTAAATCAACTTCAAACACAACACCTAGTTTTCAAAAAGTTTTCTCTGCGGTTGAAACAGTCCCCCGGCATCACCTCGATATCCTACTTATGTAATGCTTGGGTTATAATATTCGCGTTACGTAAAATATTTTGTTTTCGAATAGTTCAAGTTCATCAGTATAGATCATCTCGGTTCATCGGGAAAAAAATAGGCTTGGTTTTTCGTTTTCTTTCACTTATCTCCATTTTTTTTTCTTATTCCTATTTTTATTTTTAAATATTCAAGCGGGTGGAAAAAGATATATGTACATGGCAAAGGCAATATATTTGCCGCTTAATTAGTTACAATAAAATATTAATAAGTATCAGAAAAATCGCGGCATGATTTTAAGGCCTTCATTTTCCATATTTGTCTATGTTAATTGTTTATTGAATGATGATTTGATCGCTTACGTCACATAGATGTGACCCCAAGGTCCTTTGATTAGCCAATTAACATCATGAAGCACTCCCCCGAACTGTTATTATTAAGTACAGTACACATCTTACAACAGATAAAAAATATATATAAAAATAAAATAGTAAAATGATAAACAAGTTTGGTGATAATAATTCGGATATATTATCGATCAACAAGTTCACGAGTTCGTTGATGTACGTCTCATTTATGTGCCTCATTTATCAGCATCTTTTTTTTAATTTTATTATCTTGAATAATAGCTTTTGATTTTTTTTTTTTTTAAAGGAGGGTTTTAAGCCAGAAAATTTTTTTTTTTTTTTTGGTTAACCTAATCGTGTTATATGATTTACGATTATGATGTTGGCAGATAATATCTTTTAAAAATTTGGAATTTAGTTTTCGATTTTGTAAATTTTATTTGTGGGCTATGTGCGTATTTAGTAAAAGAGATAGAAAAATGGAAGGACAAAAATCAAACTGGGGGATATATAAATCGGTATCGCATACATATCGATTCTATGAGAGCAAAATAAAAAAAAATCCATCAAAAGGTACTTCAGACGTTTGGTTGAAGTAAAATATCGCAGGTAACAGCTGTATTTACAGAAAAGAAATATGGACCAATTGAAATTGATTTAATAATTGCTATTGGATTTCGAAAATTTTGCAGAAAGTGTCCTGGGTAAGTTCAGCTTTTTATACAAACATGACAACAGTAGAACAGTCTGCACGCAGATTGACTGCTGAAAAAAATTCCGCAAGGGTCTGGGGAAATCACTGGTCAAGGTCTGCACGGGTCCATTTTTTCAAGACTAGAACAAAACACGTAGACATTGCAGATTACTCATATACATATTTTACTGTTGTCCATATACAAAAAGAATATTATCAATTCATAGTCATTTAATCCTACTGAGTAAATGCTGAAACATTTCTTATTGTATAGTTGGTCTTTTTTTAATTTATTTAACTGCATTGTCCAAAACTTAAGCAAGCAGGCATAGAGTCAAAAAATTTAACTTTTATTCTGCCTCAAAGAAAAAAAAAGTGCTCAAAAAGAAAAAAGAAAATCAATAGCATTTTAATTTTTTGGCAAAATTTTGAGATTGAAATAAAACAAAAGGTCACAGCTAACCCTCTTTTTTAAAATTTAGATTTTAAATTACATAGCAATAATTTAAGACTTTAGATGCATTTACTTTTTAGACATTTCGCTAACTAATTTTCCTGGTATCAAATTTTTGGGTTAACAGAAATTGAGCAAGAAATTTTACGCACAAAAATCTGTGGGAATTATTCTATATGCGAAATTACGTGGAAATTCTAGTGTTGCCGATAAATCGGAAAAAGTTATCGACCTACCGATATATCGATTGAAAAGCTATTAATAAGTGATTTACAGATAAACTAAACCGATTTTTTCAGAAAAACAAAAAAAAAAAAAAGTTGGCCAAAAAAATTAATAAGTTTGTTAATAGTACTTCTTTTTCCTTTCGGGCTTCTTCCTCATCCGTGGATACACCACTGCTGATGAGAAACAGACAGGCAGACTTTTTTTCTTATGTTCTAAAAATTTTGTGTTGCGAAATTCCCGAAAAGTACAGTTTTTTCCCGAAAATATCGTTCAAATTATCCACCAAAAAAATATCGATAGTTTTTGGGTTGATTTATCGATATATCAAAGTTATCGATAAAATATCGTCAACACTAGGAAATTTCTGAAGTGAAAAAATTATCTGTATGCTTCTATGGTAGGGTGGATGAAAAACACTAATTTTTAAATTTGAAAATGCCAAAGCGCGGAAAAGTTGCATTTTAGCCTGCATGTTAACCCTAATTTTTTTCAGATATTTTGGAGACCGATTTCTGCTGCCCCCGGAGGCCTAAATGTTTTAAAGTCTCGTAAGGGCCGAAAAAATTAGAGCCATATTTTGGTGCAAAGGTGTTTATTAGAGTTTATTAGTTATTGGAGTCATTTTTTATATGAGCCGAAAGAGGTATAAGGAGTATAATAACAGCCGTTTTTAGCTCATAAATAAATAATGCCTTCAATTTGTGTAAAACCGTCTTCATTTTTGAAAATTTCCGATAGGAAATAAACTCTTTCGCGCCAATAAAAAACGGCTCTAATTTTTTCGGCCCTTATGAGACTTTGAAACACTTTAGGTCTCTGGTTAAGCAGAAATCGGCCTCAAAAAAATCTGAAAAAAATTAGGGTTAATATGGAGGCTAAAATGCAACTTTTCCGAACTGTGGCGCTATAAGAAAAATCCTGCTATTAGACGTCTAAAAGCCTTCTAAATTTCGGGCAGCTAGAGCTATTAGCCTTCTATATTTGGGCTATATGTGGACGTCCGCATGAAAACCTGCCTTCTGGGGAATGGTACTTAGAAGGCTGTGGAAGTTTAACTTATAAAGAAACACATTGTTTACAAACAAAACGTTTTATCCGCCATTCCCCAGAAGGCAGGTTTTCATGTGGACCTCCACATATCATGTCTAAATTACAGCTATTAAGCAAAATGCCACAGCAAATAGAAAGCTAATAGACGTCTAGTTTTCACTTTTATTAGATGTCTATATCTAGAAAGCTGATAGACGTGACCTGATAGACGTCTAGGTTTCACTTCTAAATATTTAATGGACAAGGATGGTGGGGACCTATGACCTTTTTCAATAATGATAAAAGTACCAACTTTAGATCATAAATTGAACGTTGCGTTGTATTTTTTATTTCATTCTTATGGCCATTTCGGATCACTTGTATCCATTATCAGAGAGCAGCAAAGACAAAAAAAATTATGGAATTATGGATTACAGAATTTAATTGTTTATTTTTGCTGCTCTCTAATGATGGATACCAGTGATCTGAAATGGCATAAGAATGAAAGAAAAAATACGACGTTTAATTTATGATCTAAAGGTGGTACTTTATCATTATTTAATGGACGTTTTGATTTTTAAAAAATTAGACCTGAGTTAGCTTTTTTGAGTTAGCTTTAGAAAAAAATTTATACATTCAAAGCTAGAAAATATCTAATGGATGTCTTGATTTTGACAAAAATTAGACCTAAGGTTAGCTTTTTATCAGACATGTAATAGAAGTCTTGATTTTTACGAAAACTAGGCCTAAGGTTAGCTGTTTATTAGACATCTAATATAGAAGTTTAATTTTACAGCTAAAAATTTAGCTGCAATTTAGACGGCTAAGGCTAATTTGTTCTGATAGGGTGGCTTTTACAAATTCTAAAATTTGTGTTTTTTGATCCATCCTATTCTATGTACTCTCAACTGTAGGACGGTATTCCAATTTTTCGACAAAATATCAGCGGAATCAAAATTACCCCTGCCCTGTATAAACAGCATGTTCAAGTGAAATCGTCGAACCGCCCTTTTTTGATCCATACTGTATTCCTATTATTTTTATATATTTTTTTTTTTTAAAATTTGAAAAACCTTATCTTGACTCTTAACTTACTTTTTTCCGTACCAAGAAGTTCCAGCCGTTTTATGGCCGTTATCCACCTTCAAATTCGTTTACGTTTTCGACGCTTTCTTTTAAAATTCATTCTGAAGCTTTCGACAACATGCGGCTTCGATTTCATTACTTCCGTTGCTTGGTTTCTTCGAAACTTATTACTCCCTCAAATTGCTGCCTCCAAAGTCAAACCTAAAAATAAAAATAAAAATTAGTCAGTTAATATTAACACTAATAATCGAAAAATTCATTTTATGAAAAGGTAAGTCAAAGCGCTCTTTTAATTTTGCTTTAAAAAGTGCACCCCTCTAAAAAGAAAAAAAGGATTGTTTTCAAAAAATCAACCCTTCAAAAAAAAAATTAAATAGTTTCAACATATATCATTAATTGCGGTTTTCTATCTTTTTAATTAATTGACCTAACTATATGGATAATCAGCGCTGATTGTGACCAACTGTTTGCTTCGCATTGTAACTGCTTTAACTTCATCACATAACAGTTTATTTTTTTTTTTTATTTATCAGCGGCGTAACCAATTTTTTTTTTTCTTTCTTTTCAAAAAAACAACTATTTTTAACAAAGTGGACTCGTGTAATAAATGACTCTAGAATTAAGATACAAATATCAAAATTTTCCTGACGAGATTAAACGGAATGATATCATAATTAAAAATGTTTAAATTAAACAAGGTGGTAAAATGTTTACTACATCGTCATTATCGTCGGGACTAATAAAAAAAAAATAACAATCGGATTTCTTTTTACATCCAGAACTAATGATACATCTGCCAAATATAAGTGGAACGTATCACCCAAAAACAAGATAAACAAAAATAACCGGGTAAGATTTTTTAGAAGTTATAAAATTGAATTACATTGTACATAAAAAAAAAAGAATGAAACAGATTTAGAAGGAACCTGTAGAGGTGTAAAATGTGTAAAATGTTTCCTAGTTAAAACAAATCACTTAAGGACTCGGCTTATTTTCCTTAAAGAGGTCAATTAAATCATTATGACCTCTTTCAAATGATAAAAAAAAAAAAATTATATAAAAAAAGAGCAATTGTAATCTAAAAATAACAAGTAAACAACATATCAATCCATGATATCTGGGTTAGAAACTCCCGATCGAAAGAAAATTGTGCGGAGAAAAAAAAAAAAAAATGTCATTAACGCTTTTTAGATTATTACGAGTTACTTAATAGCTGTACCCAGACGATTCAAAACATAACCATGGAATCCGTTTGAGAAAACGGTATAATGAGTAATAAAATATTCATGAATATTGTCGAGCGTCGGTCACAGCAGCGCGCCGAGTATTGAACACTATTGACATTAACTCCAAGGTATGTAAGCCAAGCCTTGGTAATTATTCCTTTAATATACATTAAAATAAATAGCATTTAAATGGATAATTAAATTAAGTAATTAACTACTGGTTGACCCTAAATATTATATTTTTCTTCGAACCCGCGATTTTTTTCAAAAATAAAAATAAAAAAATTATTTAGCATGTCATTCATTGCGACGACAAGCCTATATAGATTAGAGAAGATGTTAATTTAAAGACAATAGGCCTGTTTGAACAAAATGTAGGTGGCGCCCAAGACATGTGTCACCGTGCCGCCAACAAAAGACATATCTACTCCCCCGTGTCGGATAATTACACGACCCCGCGACCATTGTTACTTGGGCTCACGCTTCGTTCAAAAAATGAAAACAAGATCGAAATGCAAAATCTAATAAATATTCCCCTTATCGTAATTATACGATTCATCTCCTATTAAACCATCGTCGTATCGTGTTCCGAATCTTGAATAACATTTTCCCTTCCCTTCCCGATTTCTTAAAAATCCCATTTAGAAACCCTTAGTTCCTTGCCCGTACGAAATTTGCGATACACGATCCTATCCCTATCAACCGCTTTTAAAAAAAAATGATTCGAATGATTACAAATTAATCATTGTTTGTAAATGACGTCTACCTTTGTTATGTTGAGATGTGTTACTAGGACTACACCCAATATTTACATTTCAAAGTTGTCTTCATTCCTCCTCCGAAAGCATTTTCTTAATATTTGACATAATTCTGAAAAGAAAAAGTAAATATTTAGTGATTAACCATCCGACTAATGATTTTTTTTTCTTTTCAAAAGTATCTTTTTTTTTTTTTCTGCGAAGTATTGCACATGTTGCATAGGTGAATCAAAGGGAGGAATCGACATACTATTAACATGTTCCTGAGGGAGTCTGTTTCCGAAACTAATTTCAGAAGAGCGGAAACTAATTTAATTTGTAACTCTATGATCAGAAACGTGTTCTACCGCTGATTGAACTTTATCATTTGGTCCCTGTGTAAACATGTTTGATCATTTCGATATACATCCAAAATGAAGTAGTGCCGTTTTACAATCGAAAACAAACCAAAGGCATGTTTAGGGATAAACCTTTTCTGAGATGAACTTGAAAGTTTATCCCGTTCGCAAGTACAACAATCTATTTTTTTTTTTTTTTTTGTTATCTTTGGTGATTCTTTAACTGGCGTCAGCAGCTTCTTCAGCGTTTTCGTAAGGCAAAGGAATTAAAAGTAGGCTTCAGTAAACACAGGAAGGAATGGCTGTTCTGTCTAATATACTCGATTTACGGGGAAAAAATAAAAAATTTAGGTATCTGACGAACTTCTTTGGTTTATCCTGGAATTTTTGAAGTGAAACTTCTTATGGGGCGGGTCCGCGTAAGGAAGTGAAGTTCAAATTTCCGGTGAATATTAAAATTTGCAGGAAAAATTTTCGGCTATGCCAAATACTCCCTCTGTCCGGAAATAATGTGTGTGTTTCTAACTTTTAATTCCCATTTCGTAGGCTTTTGATTTTTGACGGAAGTGATGGTACCACATAACTCACCCACCCGAACACTTTTTCATACCACCCCCCCATCCCCCCCCGGGGTCCCCCCCTTAGAAAAAAAAATTCATGAAAAAATGAAAAAAATCGACAATTTGGATTAATTTCGCCACGCTTCTGAAGCGAAGGCAAAAAATTTGAATGTGACCGGGAATGAGAGAGTACATGACCCTAAACAAGAATCCACCATGAAAAAATTTTTTGCATTACTCGAAACCCCCAAAAAAATTTTGGGGTCTCGACTACCCGGCCAAGGGGGGAAATTTTTTAAAACCTATTAAACGGCCACCAAAACTTGGTCACGGGGGTTTTCGGGGTCGCTAATTTCAAATCTGGGGTCGGTTTTCAAAAATTCAAGATGGCGGATCCAATATGGCGGACTTATGTTAAAAACATTGACTTTTTGGCACGAAAATTCGTGTTCGGGGGTATATCAGGGTCGCTGATTTCAAATTTTAGGTTCAAATTAACTGCTTTCTTTACAAAATGTTCTTAAAAAATTATGGTTCAGCGGCATAACGCGAAACCACATTGTTTCGTAGAAGATTCGATTTTTGATGACGGAAAGAAAAAGAATGGTTGGAACTGGAAGAAAACAGTTAATTTGAACCTAAAATTTGAAATCAGCGACCCTGATATACCCCCGAACACGAATTTTCGTGCCAAAAAGTCAATGTTTTTAACATAAGTCCGCCATATTGGATCCGCCATCTTGAATTTGTGAAAACCGATCCCAGATTTGAAATCAGCGACCCCGATATCCCCCCGAACACGAATTTTCGTGGGAAAAGGTCAAGGTTTTTAACATAAGTCCGCCATATTGGATCCGCCATCTTGAATTTTTGAAAACCGACCTCAGATTTGAAATTAGCGACCCCGAAAACCCCCGTGACCAAGTTTTGGTGGCCGTTTAATAGGTTTTAAAAAATTTCCCCCCTTGGCCGGGTAGTCGAGACCCCAAAATTTTTTTGGGGGTTTCGAGTAATGCAAAAAATTTTTTCATGGTGGATTCTTGTTTAGGGTCATGTACTCTCTCATTCCCGGTCACATTCAAATTTTTTGCCTTCGCTTCAGAAGCGTGGCGAAATTAATCCAAATTGTCGATTTTTTTCATTTTTTCATGAATTTTTTTTTCTGAGGGGGGGACCCCGGGGGGGGATGGGGGGGGTGGTGTGAAAAAGTGTTCGGGTGGGTGAGTTATGTGGTACCATCACTTCCGTCAAAAATCAAAAGCCTACGAAATGGGAATTAAAAGTTAGAAACACACACATTATTTCCGGACAGAGGGAGTAATTTGAAAAAAAGATCTGTTTAAATTTAACTTAAATAATTAAAATATTCATTAGGCACTTTTTGAATTTTCACAAAATTCTAGGAACCCAACAAAATTAAAAAATCTTGCATTTTTTAAATGTCAAAAAAAAAGTGATTTTGTGGTGCTTTTCAAGTGATATTTTTCTTAGCCATTTTTTAAAAAGTTTTTTAAAACTTTTGATTAAAGTTAATTAATTAAAAAAACTATTAATAAAATTTTGTGAAAATTCAAAAATTCTTATTTAACTCTGTAAGAAGTTTCACGTCTTCTTTACGCTATGTAGACATGTATTCTTTTTTTTTAATACAAGTTTCAACTGGTTTCAAGTAAATATGGACTTGGAGAACAAAACCTGAGCTTTTCGACTACAAATTTTTTTGAAATTATTTTCCGGTTGCATTTACAATTCAGACAAGTTGAAACTTGCCCTAAAATTTCCAGGGTACACCAAAGGAGTTCGTCAGATCTCAGATATTTAAAATTTCGATTTTTTCTTCCGTAAATCAAGTATTAGACAAAACAGCCACATTCCTTCCTGTATTCACTCAAGCCTGCTCTGAAACTGAAAATAAACCTTTCTTTGTTTTATGCTGATGTAAAACCGAAGCTCGATGAAATACTTACAGGCCCTGTGATTTCTGGCACACAGGACATCTGAATTCATTTTTAACAGCTTTACGGATCAGAAGCTACATATAAGTCCATCAATTTGTAGATCTCTACGATGTCTCTTCTGCAAAAAATAAATAAATAAATAAATAAATAAAAATAAATAAAAATAAATAAGTAAATAAATAAATAAAAATTAACAATCAATCGAATCTGAATAATTTTAAAAAAGCATTTTATTTAAGAAAAGAAATCAAAATTACGTTTGGAAAGCATGAGTTCCTTTAATCACTCATCTAATTAAAGCTCGTTCAATTTTTAGTCTTTACCATGACGCTGACACACTTTTAAAATCTTTCATTTAAAAAAAAAAGATCGCCTACAGCTGGAAATCTTCGGTCTATTAGATTTTATTCGTAAGCCAATGGGAACTTTTCACCACAATTTTAAAGCTTATGAAGATTATCAAAAATGTGACCCATTCCATCATTACCGGTGTCGAATTTTTTTGAATTTTTTTGATTAGTTTAAAAAAAAAAATTGCTGCTTTTTTAAAAATGAAGTCATTTTTTTTGGCGAACTTTTAAACTGAAAGTAAAGGACATGGGAGGAATACATTTTTTTAATTTTAAATAATTGTCCGACTACAAAAGTTTAATTGGAAGGGAATAAATTTTTAAAAAATATAGGAATATTCCTTTCAACATTCTCCACAACTTTTGTTTCATGACATTTTTACCCTTCGTCGTTTATGGTGTTTTTTTGTGATGTTTTCTTTTTTAAAAAAAGCAGGGCTGCAATTCCGATTCCGATTCCGATTGCGAAAAGTGGAAAAAAAATTCACATTCCGATTCCAACTAACAAATATTTTAGCTATGCCGATTCCGATTCTGCTTCCGATTTAAACCAAATTTGATTAACTGCAATAACGGCATTTTCGTGCTTCTTAAGTCAATCTGAATCGAAAATATTTTTTTTGGGTGCCGATGCCGATTCAGAAATGTTTTCAGACGAGATTCCGATTCCGATTCCGATTCCGATTTCTATTTCTTCAAAAAAAAGCACGGATTCCGACTCCGATTCCAATTACTTTTAAAGTAGCAGATCCCTATTCTAATTTCGATTCCGATTCCGATTCCGAATAAGAATTAACCGGAATTGCAGCCCTAAAAAAAAGTCTGATGTTTAAAAAAAAAAAAAAAAAAAAAAAAAAAAAAAAAAAAAAACGCCAGCATGTTTAGGCTACAATTTTTTCAATTTATTTTTATAAAGAGTTTAAATTCACATTTTAATTCATAATAAAAGCTAATTTCCTTGCAACAAAAGTTGTGGAAAATGTTAAGAAGAATATCCCCATAATTTTTAAAAAAATCACTCGATTACAATCAAATTTTTGTATGCCGAAAAACCTTTCTTCAAAAATAAACAAAGTTTCGCCTATGTTTAAGTTGCAGGAGAACGATCAACTAAGAATCTTAAATTCATCGGTAGAACATCCTTAAGGTTATGCGAATAGACATATATTTATTTTTTACAGAATTCTACAATATATCTAAATCAAATCGAGAAGGCAAGACTTTTTGTTGATCCTTCAAACGAAGCCATTCTAACAAAATAATTAGAGCGAAATCAAACGGAGTATGAAAAAAGTAAATAAATAAATAAAAATCATTAAAAGTTCTTTCCTTCATTAGCTTAAATCGGTTATAATTATTTTTTTTTAAAAAAAGTTATTTCTTAGACCGTGACGTCATCTTTGTAGGAGTAAGAAAAGAATTCACCGAAACCAATTGATCTCAATTGAAGTAAATTGATCTAACATCATGGGTAATTAATAAAAAGATAATCCAGGGTCAAATATTTGCGTTTCTTAACGGATTATTAGTTTTTTATTATTATTTTGCAAAAAGGAAAAAAAAAAAAAAAAAAAAAAAAAAAAATTCTTTCTCTCCTTGGTCATTTGTAATCTGGTCTGTTTTACAATGGAAAACAAGTTTTTCAGTATAGGAGTTGCCGGAAACGTAAATTATTTTTCAACGGTTTTAACCAATCACTTAAGGTGACAATATGCGACCGCGTGTTGTCGCATAATTTTGCCAACACCTAACCTCTCTCTCTCTCTCTTTTAGAAAAAAAAAATTATGATGTATATGCCTTCAAGAACAAGCCTCTATTCATAAAGCTGAAAAGCGTTATTGTTTTTACATAAAATTATTTAACATATTTCTGTCGTAAATAATGCCCACGGGTGGGCAAATTAAAACCGATCTCTTAAAAATCTGCATGATTTCCTTATCGCCATAAATCCAAAATGGACGATCGTAAATGGGGACAGTTCAAACGTTGATTACAAACCAAACTTTTTTTTTAAGGTATTTCGAAATGGATATGTTCTGTTAGTCGAAAAGTTCGAAGAAAATCTCAAGAAAAATTGGTAATCCCTGAAAGTAATAAAACTTTTCCCTGCGGGTAATTAATAATAATATTTATGAAGGGTTGACTGATACACCGAGGTGTCGTTAACGTGATCGTTTTAAAGTCGAAAACACCTAGATAGCACCGTTCCTAACCTGGTAAACCGCAAAACTCCTTAAAAACTTTAATACTTTTTTTTATCCGTTTTTTTACAATCGTTAGTTTTTTTTTCGCGACTCAACCCACTTCCGGTTTTTGGGCAACAGCAAATTTTTTTTAACAAGAAAAAAAAAAAAAAAAAAAAAAAAAAGCCTTCCCACATCCTTCAGCACAGGGAAAAGTGAGGCAAAAGTGTTACAAAAATAGAACAATGGTAACCTGCTAAGGTTATCCTTAATTTACTATACACAATAGGCGAATTCTCGACCGGGATATCCCCCCCCTGCTAAGGGAAAATGCATTCCCACGGTCTTTCCGGCCCACCCTATAGCACCACCAGAGTTATAACGTATTTTCATACTTACACAACAAACAAAACTTATGGTTTTGATATGTATGCTATTAATCAACAACTTAAAAACGAAACAATGCCGTGATTTTTTTTTGTTTTCTTTATCCGTAACCCCTCTTTCTTTTTTACTTCCTCATATTAAGGGTACAAAATTTTTCATCTCCTTTCAGAGACAATTGACGTGTCATTTTGGACCGTAATTGTTCTGACCAGGAAATGGGCGAATGTTCCCTCTATTTTTTATTTTTTTTTATTAATATAATAATCGTTGCTTGATTTTAATTTTTTATTTCCTTCCTAGCAGAATAATAATAATAGTAAAAAAAATTGCACTGAAACATGATCAGGTGTCAAGTTTATTGTGACACCCCCTACTAAGCGTATGTTGGAAAAATGCATAAATGAGAAAAGAAATTAGAATTCATGAATCTCCCTCGCAGTTGTTAAACCGGGTTGCAAATATTGTATATGCAGAAATCAGTTAAAGGGTTAGACAGGAAATGCATACAAATAATAAACGTTCGTGGGAGATTTATGAACCCTACTGCTTTTGGTTATGAACCTGATTATACGCCTAACGTCAATTGTTTGGAATGATCCATTTCTTAAGAGAAATTTCCGGATTAGTTTAAAAAAAAAAAAAAAAAAAAAAAAAAAAAAACGTATGTACAATAATTTCAATGCTCAAGAAAATCATTTTTAAAAATTGAACCCTGGAACATGATTTTGCTGTAGAGTTTTAACGTTATTTCAATCCAGGATTTCAATTCCGAAAAAAAGCTTCAGCTTTCAAAATGAATTTCATGTCTCCGTTGGCCAATTAATCGAAGAGTACAATTAATTGCACCACCCGTAACGCTGTATATTTTTTAATTTTTTTCTTCTGCTACCACTTTTTTTCATTTTTTTCATCCTCATTATTTTTAGAATCCGAAAAAATAATCAAAACAGCAATAAAAAAAGTGGTAGCAGAAGACAAAATTTTAAAAATATACAGCGTTTCCGGTGGCACAATTAATTGTACCCTTAGATTAATTGGCTAATGGAGACAGGACTGAAGTTTTAAATTATTATTGAAAAATTCCCATAAAGTTTCAAAGAAGGAATGTAAACAAAAAATTACAAAACAGCAAAAACATTTCCACTATTTACACTACAGCATTCAATTATGAATCAAAATACAAGATCCGACTGTAATGGTCAATTACTTATTTCATTCAGCGACATTTTAGTAAAACTTTTGTTCAAATTAATTTTCGCATAAGTGCATTTTTAGTCAACTCCTTTTTTTTTTTCAACGGACCTTATAAAATCCATCAGGAGTTAAAGTGTTAAAAGTATAAAAATTAGGGACTGTAAATAGGGAATAAGATTTTTTAATTTAAAAATGCAAGGAAGATTTTTTGACTGGATATTTTGATACATGAGCGAGATCTAACGGAAGCATGTGGAAGTTTTAACAGTTTCAAAAGCAGTTCAGACACCTAGCGGATGTTTTACGAACCACTTCGCTTTTTTAGTTGGATAAATCAAATGTAAAAGAGCTGCAATAATTATAAAAAAAAGTGAAAAGTAAAAGAAAAGTATTTAAATTTTTAAACAAGAATCGAATTCCAAGATTTGTTTGAAACATAGACCTATTCATTTAAGCCTACAAAAAAAAAAAAAAAAAAAAAAAAAAAAAAAATTAAAATATTTCATTAGGAATGAAGTAGCGTTCTAGTCAGAATATAGAATATTGGGAAATGTTCCAAATCCCACTAATTTCCCAATATTTAATATTTTATTATTACAATATTTAACTCCCTAAATAAGATTAAAGGATGTAACAGGAGAAGGAATTAACAAGTTTTCCTCCTAATAGCATCCAAGTATAACAAGTTGCCTAGTTCTTTAAAATAAGGAGATAACTTTTATGCTACTTGGGACTTTACTGACCAAAATTGTTGACATTTTCTTACTGAAGAAAAACATTCCGTAAGGAAAAAGTTTGAAACCTGCTTTAGCTAAAAGTGAGAAATACAACCACAGTCTGGGCCATTTTTAAATGGTGGCAAAAATTACCTGCAGATTTCCATTGTTTATTCTTTTTTTCTCCCCGTATACAAATTAAATTTTTATTTCTAAGGATCCTAATCAGTGCAAAGAAAGATCAAATGCATGCTTACGATTTTCACATCTGGTGGTCATTTATCTAAAAATAAAAATAAAACAAGTGGAAAAAAATTAATTAAAAATAAGAAAACCTAACTAAATAATTTTTTTACAAAGAATAAAGTTTCAAAAGCTAAATATCAACAATAAATATTTCCTGGATCAAAAATATAGCCATATTATGCAAGTCGTTTCTGTATCTCTTGTGGGCCTTTCCTCTCCTTGCAGCATTAATGTGTACGAAGACAAAAAACCCAAGGCACTTATAAAGATACACATGGTTTATTCGAGTACTTATTGTGAGTAACTTTGTCTTTGACAGCCATAAGTTGAACATAGTACAACTTTTAAACTACAACTTATTTACTTACTCCAGAAATCAATATTAATTAACTCTCATTATTTTTATCAAAACAAAAATGATCTCAAAAAACGTAATTAATAACCTATTTTCATTAAAAACAATAAAGCATGGCATGAAAACATACGGATGGGTTAAACGATTTTTATCATTCATATCATAAGACGAATTTTTATCGTTTCAAATGCAGACAAAATGAATGGTGAAATCCTGTCAACAATTATTGACTCTTTTTGACGATCAAAATTGCGAAAAACGATATTCAGTCCAAGTTACAAGCTTGATTCATTGAAATTTACTGATGTTACTTACCATAAAAACTGAGAATGAACTATGTTCAAAAGAATCATGAAAATAAAAATGCTTATTAAAATTTATTAGCAATAAACAGTGCTTCTCCGCATTTAGGACGATCTAGGGATGATAAATTCTCCATCTTTGTTTTGTTTTCTTTAGCCTATTGACACGATGTTTTATCGTCCGCTGGTTCAAGTTTTGAAAGTTTTTTGTTATTTGTTTATCTTTTTATTTTTGCGAATAAAAATCCTCCTAAAACAATTTGCATTTTCTCCAATGTGAAGATGTTAAATTAAACTTAATTTTTTAATTTTTTTTTTTTTTAGAGAAGCGCTTCTCCTTGCACAAATGACACATCAGTCACATCGTTTTTGTACTTGGAGTGGTTAATGGAAGTAGAAAGCGCCTACGAAGGTAATGAATATGAAACACTTTACCTTCTTCTTCTTAGTCCTTTACTCGATTACGAGCGTGATGATCTCTCACATACACCTGTGCATGCGCTCACAGGCATATGGGACCTACAGTTTAACGCCGGTTCCGAACGGCTATTTTTTGAGAGATTTACGAGGCAATTACCGCTCGGAGGTTTGCCATTGCCTTCCGAGGGGTGGTGACCGTTGATTTTCTGACTAGCGCACTAGTTTTTGACATGAGAAAAGATCATAGCTGTGAACTAGAATAGAAGCACGACGCGTCGCATCTCATGATAGAGAGTCGCGCGCGCTATGAACTAGGCTACGGGCCACCACAAGATGTTAAATAATTCATTTTAATCAATTGATTTTAATACAGTAGCATGCAGAGACAGGTATGTTTTTTAAAATCATTTTCCCGCCCTTTCTAATACTACAATGGTAATTGTATACTTTATTATACCAGTTACTTGTTTTGGTTTTTTTTAATTATTGTAACTGTTCATTATCAATTCAAATTCATTAAGTTCCATGCTACTACATGATGATACTTTTTTTTATTAACTTATATTGTTTTAACTATATGGTTGTTTAAACAATATTTATTATTTCCTGCATTTTGCTACTTTCTATTAAATAAGAAACAACATAAACCTATGATTTCCATTTTTCCAAAAACAGTTTTGCTCCATGTGAAATTATTTTATTTTAGTTAAATTTTAATAATAGAGATGCTTTTGGTGAAGTCTTAATATTTTCACATGACCTAGAATTGGAAATAAAACAAAAACAAATAAAGGTTACCAGAAAATTACTCCAAATGATAACTTTTTACAAATACACATTATATTATTCTTTTCTCACATTTAACTAACAATTCTTAAAACACTCTTTGAACACTTTTACTTTTTTAATGTGCATCTATCTTTATCAAGATCTAACACATTTTTTTGTTTAAAAGACAAAAAGAGCCTTCAACTATGATATTTTAATTTCGAGGCTTTGTCTTTTACGTGCACATAATAAAAAATCATAATTTGAAAATGACAGTCAACTCTCTATAAATTTCCAGCTATTTTTTTAAAGTTGAACAGAAGTTTTAAGCGGAAACTTAAAGAGAGTCACTTGAAATTGTCTTCTAATAATTTATTAATGTACTAAAAAGCTCATTTTATTCAGATTTACAAAAAAAAATATATATATGTAACTGAAACTTAATTGAACATCTGATGATCCTTAAACTATAAATAAAAATCTTTGCTGTTAAGAGGAGTGACAGTCTTTCAGTTTTCGTAACATTGATATTTTTTTAGGCAGTTTTGTAGTCAAATTATCGGTTAACTAAAGGTCTTGACTAATTATAAAAATAAATAATGAGGGGAACTACAATGTACCTAAATAAACGAAATTTCTTTCTCGATCAAAGTTACAAAAAAAAGCAAAAAAATGAGCATAAATAATTCAGGCGGCACTGATCAACGTGTTTTAATTTTGATTTAATATAAATTTTAAATATTTACAAGAATCGCTACTACCGTGAAGTCGTACGTTGTTCAGTGCTGCCAAAAAGAAAAAAATATTAAGTCGGATTTAAGATCAATATCGTTTATGTTGACCTGATGAGCGATGATGTCCATGCCGCCAGTCTTCCTTAGGACCGTGATGATGATGGTGGTGGTGATGCCTTTTTTTATCAGCGACAGCTGACGGTTTAACAGTTACATCGCTTACAACGAGTTCACTTCCGTCTCTCATACCCTCGCCCATCCTGTGGCCTTTTCCATTGTAACCCATAGGTTCATCCATCGTCTCTTTCCTTCGGAGGGGAGGCTTCACGCCGGCCTTACCCCCCGCGGATCGATGCAAATTTTCCCATGCTTGACGATAATAGCGATTCAATCCTCCTCGACTCTCCGAACTGGACGAATCGTAGGAGGCGACTGTATTACAGTCCGGTGACGCTCGGTGGCGATAATGGGTAGTGGCACGTCGATTTCTGCGAAAAGAAAAAGTATCCGGTCAATGTTTTTATTCGGTCAATAATGCTGACTAGATACTCACTCTTAATTAAATTAATGAACATATAGCATGCAAAATACGTATCACAATTATTAGACTACACAGAGTTTAGAAGATTTTAAAATATTATAACATAAATCCCAAATTAATTCTACGTTTTGTTAAAAACACATAATTATTAATAAAACATAAAAAGTTAATATACCTTTTTTTTTCTATATTATTTAACTAGCTAGCTCAAAGTGGATTGGAGAAATACCCCGCATGGTTACGGTAACCACGTGAGAACTCCCTCCGTCCTACTTGCTGATCAGGGAACGGCAATGCAAGGAGGGTGTACCATCTCGACGGCATACTTTGAGCGGGAGGGAGCTTGCGCTTCCGGGCTCTTCTGCCGCTGGAAAAATAATTCCGAATCGAATCGGTTTTATAAACATATATCGTGCTTTATGTGTGCGCGGTGCAGAAAAAACCGGAAGGAAAACCAAAAATGAGTAAAGGGGTCGTCCATAAATTAAATTAGCATTATTTTGGTTAATTTTGACCCCCCCCCCCCTTGTTAGCAAAAGTTAGCATTCTGGGACTCCCTCCCCTAAAATTACGTTCGACTTCGGTTACCCCCACCCCTTAAAAAATTAAAAAAAAATTAATATTAAATATTTAAAAAATCTGAAATTCTTCTGAACTGAAATTTTGCAAAAGAAAAGGTTTTTTTTAAGTCAGTTATGTTGCATAATTTAAAAAATTTTCTCATTAAATAAAAATTAAATTTTAATTTAAAATTTTATCATTTAAAAAATTTTATAATTTAAAATTTATATTTAAATTAAAAAAATTTTATATTTTAAAATTTATATTTTTAAAATTTTATAATTTAAAATTTTAAAATTACATATAACTTAAAAAATTTAAAATTTTAATTACCTATTTAATCAAGGTGCACGGAGTGCGTCCAGCCAAGTTTTAAGTTTTTTTTTACACGGTAGTGTTTTCGTTTAGTTAAATTTTAATTAAATAATAAAAAATAAAAAATTTTCATTTTCGCACGTTTATTACATGAGACAAATGCTAACGTTAGATGTGTTATACCCCCCCCCCCCCTCCCCCTCTTGTTAACAAAAGTTAGCATTTTGAACACCCCCTTTCCCTTCCCCCAACGTGCTATCGTGGTTTATGGACGACCCCAAAGAAAGGAACATAAATGACAAATGATATGTAAAACAAAAAAACGAAAAAAAATTAGGATACTGTGCTGTACGAGATGAGTGAATTCAAATGTGCTCCCTTCTTTTAGATGACATTTAAAGACACATAAAAACAAGGGATTATTTTTAATTAGAAAATAAAAAGTCATTAAAGTTACACGTAAAGGAAAAAACATCCCCTGCACCGTTTTTGTTCGTCAGTAATTAGTCAAAATTTTTGTAAATAAAAAGTAAAACAAAAATAGGCATGCTTTTTAAAAACTTACCTTCGTATTAGAAGGACAGCCGTCGTTCCAACCGCCATTAAGAAAGCAAAGCATCCCAAAACTCCTAAACCTATGATGGCACCTGGGAAAAAAAAAATTCATTTTAATTCCGACTGATGAATTTGTAAATTCAAGTAAAGAACCTAAGTCTTACTTAAATTAAGTCTTGCTCCCACAGTCTCTTTTCTATCTTCTTCCACTGAAGATGGTATATTAGCATTTGGTTGTACGTCATTTCTAATATTAACACTGTCTGGTATTTCATTTTCTTGCGGATGTCCCGCTGTCACATGTGGGATATTTGATGTACTACTATGCTTGGTATCAGTTGGTCTAGGCTGTGGAACATGAACTGCAGGAGTGACGAAATTCGGTCTTTCTGATGCTTTTTCATGTTCGATCGGATAACCGGGCCGGACCGGTCGCCGAATAACATCGTCATAGTCATCCTCTATTAGCGTAGGGCTTTGAGGTCCCGGTCTTGCGGGTGAAAACGGCGGTCGGGTCGATTGAATTATACTTGGCCTAATAGGTCTGCTTGTGGAAGGTCTGGTCGTGCTTGGCTTGTTCATAATCCCTAACAACCCTCCTAACGGTCGATTTGTGTCTTCCTTGCAAACCGGCGGTGGTTTGTCATATTGTCCGATCGGTAAGCAAACGATTTTTTTCTGTCCGATCAGTTTGAATTTTCGGGAGTCGCAGAAATATTCAACTACGGTTCCCGCTATGGTTATGTTGTTGCTTTGCGTATAGCGTCCGTTGGATATGATCGGTGGGTCATGACATAAAATCGGTTCGCAACGAGGTGGTGGACCGTTCCATCTTTCGTCGATGTCGCATGTGAGTCTCGCTCTTCCTACCATATCGTATCCTTCGTTACATGAGTAGACAACCTGGCTGAGGTAGGTAACGGTACCGTTTACTAATTGGTATTGGCCGTGGTTGATGTCAGCTGGGAATCCGCACGTTATTCCTGGCAATTAAAAATAAAAAAAATTATTATGGTTTACAGCAAAATTAGAAAGTAGATTTATTATTTTCGTAGCTCCTACTTTTGCAAACTGGTGGAAATTCGTTATAGAAGCCGGTTGGAAGGCAAAGCCTTGACGCCGGACCAACCAATAAATGTCCGTCGTCACATTCGTAATCGATTGTGGCACCGACATTGAAGTTTTTAGCGATCATAGTTGAATTCGGGGGTTGTTCTGGTTTCCCGCAAGACTTCGGTTCTATAAAAAAAAAAGGCGAATTGAAACGATATGCTTATTTTTGTTACAGGATATGGAGGCGATTGAAGGTAGACTTACGATGCTGGCAGATGAAGTTGAGATTAGCATTGCAATTCGTATCGGACCACAGCCAACCCTTTGATCCGTCATATCTAGCGCAGTCTTCGTTTCCTCCGGGTAAGTTCCAAAATGAAACTGTAACATCTTCTCCGTCAAGCCACTTCCAGTTTGTCCTGTCTTGTGGGTCTCTTACTGCTCCCATCCAGTACTGACTGTTTGTATCGCTCCTGCAAAAAATAACGGCAAGTGGCGATAAGGCTTCAGGTCCTAAAAGCTTCTAGTGGAATGAATGATTGCGGTCAGTAATAGCTTATGTCCAATTCTCTACCTCAGAGCCGAAACGTCGAATTTGAAAAATCAAGATGGCTGCTATTTATTTATTTATCGTATAAAAAACGATTGCAACAAACAGTATGCACGGAGGGGAAATAACGGGAGTGTGAGATTGACCATGTGATAGACCACCTGATTAACTGAAGGGTCGCCGGGTCGCCATATTGTGGAATAGTTTAAATATAATCACGGCCGTATAGACAAGTCCGGGAACTTCGCATGTCGTTCATGTCCCGCTTAGCTACGCACAATTTAGTTCTTAAACTGGCCATTGATGGCGCTCCGATCCTGTGACACACAACATATGTAATCCCTAGAGAGCCTAGAAGGAGAGAGCCGACTAGAGAGCCTAGAAGGAGAGAGCCGACAACATAATGAGAGCTCTCTGATTGGTCGGGACGGAACGTGGTACTAGAAATTCAATTAACCTCAACCTGCAGTCGGTTGGTTTTGTTTACATACAGTTTGTTTATTTTTTTAAAAATGAAACTGGTTGTTAAAAGGTGGAAAGGATTTCAATCTTATGTTAGAAATACATTTTGACGTACATTAACGCCGTTAACGGACATAAAGAACAATTGACATGAGGTCATAAAAGCTTCTAGGACCACGTACCGTCCCGACCAATCAAAAGACAGCAGAAAATTCGTATAGGTTGTCGGCTCTCTCCTTTTAGGCTCTCTAGAGCCGACAACATAATGAGAGCTCTCTGATTGGTCGGGACGGAACGTGGTACTAGAAATTCAATTAACCTCAACCTGCAGTCGGTTGGTTTTGTTTACATACAGTTTGTTTATTTTTTTAAAAATGAAACTGGTTGTTAAAAGGTGGAAAGGATTTCAATCTTATGTTAGAAATACATTTTGACGTACATTAACGCCGTTAACGGACATAAACAAACAATTGACATGAGGTCATAAAAGCTTCTAGGACCACGTACCGTCCCGACCAATCAAAAGACAGCAGAAAATTCGTATAGGTTGTCGGCTCTCTCCTTTTAGGCTCTCTAGTAATCCCGGGTCATGTACATATTACGTAAGCATTTTTTTCGCCATTTTCAATCCCCTCCCCCCGTTGTAAGCATGCGTAAGATTTTGGCAACCCCCCCCCCCCCTCCATATTACGTAAGTTCTTTTTTTTTTAATGAACCAACGGCACTCGACTTCGGTAATTTTCCCCATAATTCATGGAACTGAAATAAACCAATATAACCACCTATATTGAGAAAAATTAAAGAGAAGGTTACCTTTATTTAGACGGTAACAAAATAATGTAATATTAGCTCGCCGCAACATTTACAATATTTTAAAAAAACATGAAATTAATTAATTAATTATTTATTTTATTTTTAAAAATTCTTGGTCAGAGTAGAAAAAAGCTTACGTAAGAACGTGTGAGACCCCCCCCCTCCCCTTGGTAAGGCGTCGTAAGCATTTACGAGACCCCCTCCCCCCACTTAACATGCTTACGTAATATGTACATGACCCCTAGATATATTGACATAACATTACATGTGTTTTATCAAATTAAACCACATGGGTCTATGGTTATAGTCTTTCGTTTCTTTCTTTAAAACTGATTTTTAGGAATTTCGCCATTTTGATAAGCTGCTCGTGGTCTTCTTTTATTGTTGTGTTTTCATTCTGTGGCATAATCCAGGTCCTTCTTGTGTACAGTCACGGAACCAGTGTAGGGCGCTTTCAATTCCACTGCACATTACACACCTCCTTTCCCCATATTGATCTTCTGGAGCTTCGTATATATATATATGTTCACAATCTGTAGTTCGCCCAGGCTGCTTGGAGCGATTTTTCATTTATCCTGCAATATTCCTCGCCCCTTTCACTTTTTCCTAAGAACTTTATTGTATCTCCCACGTAAAAGAGTTAAGATTTTCCAGACTTGTCTATACGACCTGAATACAATGGATCACTCCACAATATGGCGGATGGTACTGTTGAACTCGATTGACGGGATCTCGTTAACAAGGGGCTCTCCTACCTCCGGGCGTACTATCTATTCTACCTTTTGGCTCTGACGCACAGACTTAAAAATTATCGGTGTCGATGAAGCCTAAATCGATTGCAAAAAACATAAGGTACCTATAGACGGTATAATGCAATTGGACTCAATCTTGTGCTGATGAAACAAACAGTGATTCTTTACGACGGAGCGAAATAACCTTTTATTGGAAAGATATTCTAAAAAAATATACCATATACTTTTTTTTTGTGATTATTATAGTGTGAGCATGAGAAACATCAAAAAAATCATGGATAATTATCTTAAATGAGTTTTCGGTTAGGGGATATATACTACACACTATTTATAAATTCCGACATCATGCCAATGGGCTGGGTAAAATTAAATTAATCATTTAAAGCCCACGAACCTGTGCCGCCGCCATAATTCCCAGCTTATAAAACCCTGCAACGCAGGATTGCTTTCATCGACGAGAGTACCGCCTCTACTCCTACAGAAATTCAAGGAGTCCCTGAAATTGAGCGGTTGCCTGTTGTAAAAGATGTAGCATTTTCCGTTGTAGGTCGCCGTGCTTCCTGGTGGTTGGTCTCTGAATTGCGGGCACCTCTCGATCGGCAATGCCTGAAATTACCGAAATAATAAATAATAAGGAAAAAAATATAATCGGAAAAAAAGAAGATCCTCATGTAACACTCTGTATAGAGCATGATAACGAGCATCTTGATGCGGTAATTAACCTACTTTATCGAGATCATCAAGTGTATGACCATTATAATCTTGGAAGTGAAAACAAAACAAAAAAAAATAGGATAAAAAAAATGTACGTGTAAAAGAAAAAACATGCCTGATCTGTGTAAACGAAAGCTTCACATATTGAAAGTTGACTTGAAGAAGGACCCTCTAAATGGACGCTGACGAACGCTCCAGGCATCGGTGGATTACAAGGAAGGAATAACGGTTTCCCTTCGTCTAAATGTCCCGTAAATCGGTTACATATTGGATTTGTTCCTAAATCCGGTCGATTGTTTCCGACCCTTACAACGATCGTGGCTGGTTGATTTTTGCCTTTGGAAAAATTAAAAAAAAAAAAAAAAAAAGAAAATATAAAATCTCCGTAACGAATTCGTCGCTCATATATGGTCGCGATCGTTATGGAAATAATAATGTAAGGTACATATTTACGGTCTATTTATCTTTTTTTTCATCTCGTGACTGAAGATGAGTATGTGAAAAGGAAAAGATTTTAAAAAATTATTGTGGAAAAAAAAGATTAAAATTAGGCGTCTAGGAGCTACCTTACGTAAGTTAAAAAACACTTAAACGGTCAAAAGCCCTTCAAGAATCAAACAATTAATTAAAGTACTGATTAATCACTGAACCGGAAATTCTTATAACAAAAACAAATCGGATGTCTAATTTTTTTTTTTTTTTTTGCGATGAAATCCTCTCCTACTTAAATCAAACACCATAACTAAATAGTGTAGACAGATAGATTGGAGTTAGTCACGAATTAAAATATTTTTAACATTGTCCATTTTGAAGAGGAGTAGATCGAGATTGCGTTCGATTTTCACTTTCTTGAAATTTCGTAGAACGGGCAATGCTAATCAACTGAGAAGAGAAGAAAAAAGAAGTGACAAAGAGTCTTTGATATTTTTCGCGGATAAATGTCGCATACAAAATGGGCCTACAAACTTAGTGAACCAGATTAATGAAACACTTAAAAGGTATGAATTGTCATTACGTGAAGTGCCTTTAATTTTATTGTTTCAGGTGTAAAAATCATCTTTTATTTTCGTTTTCTTTTAAAGTAAATAAGCTTCGTTTAAAAGAAAAGGAAAAAAAAAAAAATGATCATCCTGTACTACTTCCTTTTTGTACCACACACGTAAATAGAACGATTTAAAAGAAAAATTATACTTGAAGAGAGCTAACAGTAAATAGAAAGTGTTGTTGAATAACTTTGAAGGTTTTAAGATACGTTTGCTTGTTTAAATTTTTATTATGAAAAAGAAAAAGATTCATTGAGTCCAGAGAATCACGCCTAATATTAATTCTACCGTAACTGACTTCCGTTTATCGTTTACGTAATTTATTAATGATTGCTTTTTTTTTTTTGTTAATTAATTATAATTCAATTGAGCACAGCAGAAGCGTGAAATATGGCCACGTTTGAAAAAAAAAAAAAAAAAAAAAAAGTGAAAGATATAAGAATGGAATTAGGACTGTTTTTGAAAATTGCGTAATGATTTGTTTTTTGTTTTTATTTTTTCAATAGCTTCCGGTGATATAAGGTATTGGGAAGTGTCCCATCTTCGATAAAGATATAGTTTAAGAACAATATGATCAATTAATACTAAGTAACGGAAGTTTATTTTTAAAAATTATTTGACATATTGTTTTTTTTTTTAAGTGAAGCAATCGGGAAATTATTGGAAGTAAATAAGAAATGAAAGACAGTTACAGTAAAATAAATTAATTACTTTCCAATGTAAAAAAAATAGGGAAGTTTTTTTAGTTAACTGTAACAGCTGAAATGGGATCAGTTACACTTAATGCAAGAAACAGGAAAAAAGAAGTGGCTTTAAAAAAAATATCATAATGACTTTCATTAAAAACTTGCTGTGCAGAAAAATATTTTCCTCGATTCAAATACTCCGATATTTTTTATACCAAAAACTTATCAGTGGATTATTAATTTGATTCTAATCCGGTTGAGTTCTGAGTTTTCATCACAGGTTTTTACGTTTCAAAAACGGTTTTATTGTTTCTGTGAAACATTAAAACCTATGGCATATGATTTTTTAACTAATTCTGAGGGACGTAGCAAAATTTCACTTTTTTCTCTTTCTGTTTTAGAGGACGCCGCAAGCAGACTAAATATTTTTATTTTAGAACTATTAGGTCAAAGGTCATTTCAGGATTTTACAATAAAATTTTTTCCGTTTTTTTTAAATTAGGGGGTGAAATCACCCCCGAAAATTTTGCAATACATATCATTAGCTCGTTAACGACCATTTTCCCTAATCCGTTTTTCCTAAAAAAAATGGATTCCTAATCCATTTTCCCTAAATATTTTGGTCCCTAAAATTTTTTTCCTGATTTTCAATTTTCCTAAAAATTTTTGATCCCAAATCCGTTTTTCCTAAAAAAATTAATTCCTAATCCATTTTTCCTAAAAATGTTGGTTCCTAAAATTTTTTTCCTAACCATCTTTTTCCTGATTTTCAATTTTCCTAAAACTTTTTGATTCCTAAAAATAATCCTAAAATAAAATTTCCTACAATGAATATTTTTCTTAATTTTTGAAATCCCTAAGGGGATTTTAGGAAATTTAATGTTAGGGATTTTAAGAGATTTTGTTTTAGGGATCAAAAAATTTTAGGAAAATTAAAAATTTTAGGAAAATTAAAAATTAGGAAAAAAAATAGTTAGGAAAGCAACTTTAGGAACCAAAATTTTTAGAAAAAATAAATAAGGAATTAATTTTTTTAAGGAAAAATGGGTTAGGAATTTTTTTTTTTATTAGGAAAAATGGATTAGGAGTTTACTTTTTTTTAGGAAAAATGGATTAGGAATTTTTTTTTTAGGAAAAATGTATTAGGAGTTTATTAGGGGGAAATGGATTAAGAATTAATTTTTTTAGGAAAAATGGGTTAGAATTTTTTTTTTTTTTTTTTTTTTTTTTTTTTTTTTTTTTTTTAGGAAAAATGGATTAGGAGTTTCTTTTTTTTAAGAAAAATAGATTGGGAATTCGTTTTTTTTAGGAAAAATGGTAAGGAATCCATTAGTTACTATAATAAATTTTCTAGGTCACCATCAAACCAGGATTTCAGTTTTCTATTTGTTTCCCAATACAGGGTATCTTTGTGGAATAAAGGGCATATCTGCTTGTGACGTCATCTTCACATAGGCCGAAATCTTCATTGCTCCAATTGTGTTTCACTAAATAACTAAATAATACTTCCGAATTACTAAGTTATGTCGGACGATGCACAACTTCCATTGTCAAATTCGAATTTTTTGAGCACACTTACCACAACATCCTTTTCCAAAATCTAGCCTAACCAATTGTACCATATACGGCTCCAGAAGATTAACATACCACCACGGAGATCTTTCTGGTCTCGTTAATGTACAGGTATCTAGATTAAAAAAGGAACTAGTGCTGCCATCTATCGCTTTTTGAGGAATTCCTCCCTGTTCTGTGCTAATTTGCATGGGCGCTTTTCCCGCAGCCACATTTAAAACTGAAAAGAAAGAAAAAAAAAATTAAAAATTAAAATTTTAATCTCCTCGTCCTTACTTGTCACGTAGGTTCCAAAAAATTTTTCCCGCATCTCAAGAAGAAAATACTACGGAACCAGAAATAGGGCGTCACTTCCTTTATTAATTGGGAATATATAATAACCTTGAAATACCTTTTATGCAATCTTCAACAATAGGAGAAAATCAAAGTGTGTGACCGGGACTGATCCGGTGCATTATACACAAGACTGAGTAACAAATGAGATACCTTTAAATAGCGGATATGTTGAAAATGGACTAACAAGATTTATCTCCAGTTAAGGTATATTTTTGACAATGAATTATTGGATCATTTTCACTTTCGCGAGGTTTTCCTCTTTCGCATGCACTTTAGCTTGTCTTACACATTTTTTTTGTCTTATACGGAACCGAGAAAAAGTGATTTCCCTTTCTCTTGTTTTTTTTTTTTTTTTTTTTTTTTTTTAGAGGGCAAAGTCAGTGTGAGTTTCTTATCATCATTCCAGAGTGGTCATTTACATGGAATCGAGATGAAAAAAAAAAAAAAATCCCCAAATTGACAGGTCATTTGTTCATCAGAATGACACGAAAATGCTTTCAGGAATTATCGTCGTATCCAGCACTCAATATCAAGCACGCATTTATTAAATTTCTGTCGCTTTAAAAAACTTTCACCTCCTTCCTTTTCTTACAGAGAACACATGTGTAAACAATCCTTTTAAAAATGATTCAAATGTAAATGAACGTTTACACCTTTTTTAATTGTGCAGTTTTCTTTTGTTATTCAAAGTCAAAATATTCATCAAAGCGGACTCTCCGTAAGGGAAAACCCATACATGAGAAAAAGAAAAGAAACGTGCAACTTGAAACAGAAGATACCACCTCAACGGTTTTGCTTTGCTTTTTTTAGTGCATAATGAAGAAATAAAGTCGTCATAAGTCGGACACGAAGCTACTTTACCCACGATTTAAACAATTTCGATTTCGTATACATTGTGAGATACTAAAAAACTAACTTTCCTCTTGAATTTGCAATGAAGAATCTGACTTCTTCAATGGGAAATTGTATATTTTTGCTGCGCCACCTTTGCAAACAAAAGATTTTTCTTTTTTTAATAATATTATGCTTTTTATATATATTTTTTTTGAATAAATTCTGGTAGCACCATTGCGTAGTTTACTCAGCAATAACGTGAAATCTCTATTGTCTTAGGATGAATAGGCAAGAAGAGTAGCCTCTTCGTTTCTACAAAAGTTCTTAATCGCCTCGATTTGTTTCATTTTACAATCAGTGATTGACATGTCGTTCAGTCGATTAGTTCTTTGTTAGTTTTTTTTTTTTTGAAATAGGAATGGTCTTTATCTGTCTTGAGTCAACTATACATGTCAGGATAGGTCATGTTTAAGATACTTTTGTGTGGAAAATTAATTGAAGAGGAAAAAGTGGATAAAAATAAAGGATGAGGGTCAAGAAGGTTGATTTTTGGCCAAAATTTAAATAATTTTTATCCAAAAAAAAAAAAAAAAAAAAAAAAAAAAAAAAAAAAAAAAACTGCGAATATTTATGATAGAGCAGCAGCAGCAGAAAATAATTGAGCTCATTTGTAGCAGAAAAGACTCTAGCAAACAACTTTTTTTTTGCAAAAATGAGTAATACGTTGGTTTTGCATATTCACTTCTTTAAATGGTAACAGAATTTAATCAGCATTAGAAGCAAAGTTACGGACAGAATGCAGTGAGTGTATGTATGAGTAGAGTACCAAACTAAACCTGCCATGCAGGTTTTGGAACCTTTCTGGCCGGTCGATATTCAGAAGCACCGAATGGCCAATATAACATCTGAACTGGACAAGAAATGATGGTGAGCGCTTTAGAAATAGAGAGAATAATTCCATAAGGAGCTAGGGAGGAAACCCATTAGCAGGTTTGAAAAAAGGAAATTTTTATGAAGATTTGAGGGATCAAGATTAAGGTTTCTTAAAATTCAAAAAGTCTCCATTTTAGGTCTGAAGATTCAGTGAATGCATGACTCCCTTCTGGTAATCTATCTGAAGTCAGGCCCACCACTGGCCTCGAAGTGGGTTAATGGGACTACAATGGTACCTTTGAAAAGAGATTTTCCAAGAAGATAGTTTCCAGTTCCCTTCGTTCTATACAGTAAAAAATATTATGTAAATATGTTCTAAGAGGTCCACATAAATTTTTTATGTTGCTTCTCCCATAAGGCAAACATAAAACAAAAACAACATAAAAATTATGTGGACCTGCTTATGTTGATTTATGTTGATTTTGACATAAAATTTTTTACTGTGTATGACGTACCATTGGAATATTTATATTCCATATTGAGTAAAGGCCATAATTTTAATTGAGCACTTGCAACAAGAGTTTTTCTTATAATAAGGTAATCACCCGTTCGATTTCCATAAAGAAATATTACACCCTCTCTTTTCAACAATTTCAGCGGGCCCGTAACCAGAACGAAGAGCCGGGGAGTTGGGCTTGTTAAGAGGCGTCACAGATTTTCATCCCCTACATCTGTCATGTTTAGCCAATTTACTCCAGGGGGTGCACCAAGTCAGGCGGGGGGGGGGGGGGGGGCAACTTCCCCCTGGCCCCCTTTGACTACGGGCCCGAATTTCAGATCTGCCGAGTCCAGCAGAGTGCCTACCAGGCATACATGCTAAATTACTTCAAAAATCAGAGGTCCGAAAAAGATACAAAATTGGTCGGAGGCGGTACCGGCACCAACATCTATTTAGCCTTTTTTTAAAGAAAAAACACAATGTACAGTAACCGCCGCTTATTCTAGTAGAGCTTGCCACTTTGATATGGCCGAAATTCGTGGTCTTTCTCAGCAATATTCAGTGAACCATACATGGCTCTGGCACCAAGATTACCCTACCAAATTTTGACTAAAAATTACTTAAAAGAAAAGTAGTCGATGTGACACTTTTTTTTACCAATAATGATCAAGAATAATAATGAAAAACCAAAATTGATCAGAAATGACCCGTCACGACTAAAAGTGACTAAGACTGTTGTCTGATCAATTTTAGTCGTATTTTTATTGGGCAAAATAAATTATTTGGCACTGGCATGGCATCGGCGTCGGCTCCGAGCTGAGTTTTTAGCCAGCCGCAACTGGCATCGGCACCGACTTCGGACCCCTAAAAACAAATTTAGGATGTATTTCAGGGACCAATTTTCATGTTAAGGTAGAAAATTTAATGCCCTTAAAAGTCTGAAACCATAAAAACGCAACCTGCCCTAATACTTTACAGTGCATAATAAAATATCACAAACGGAGAACCTGTTCACCGCAAAATGGGATGAACTTAGGTCATTTTTTTAGTATCACTAGTTAATTTTTCAAAAATTTTCTTTGCTTAGGGTGCTAATATATTATGCAAACTTCCCGAAACATGTTGCACGGGTTAAGAACAGAGTTCTCTTCTATAAACATTTTTGCACGATCTTCTTCCTTGTAATTAATGATCCTAGAGCGAGCCTAATTAAAGTTGGTAGACTTAATTTACAACCTTTTTCTATTTTATTTTCCTCCTTCTGCCCTTCTTGGAATTACATCGGCCGATTGCAAAGGTTAAGTATCATCGCCCCCTCGAAATCATATTATAATTCCTTTGGCTCAAGAACCGAAAGTAAATTAAAGTACTTACACCGAATAGCTTTGAAATTTTTTTGATAGCTAGTCAATAACTATTTATAATCAAAGGCACATGATATCATTTTTTAGCAACAATACGTTTTTGAATCCTTTCATCTGCTTTATATAAACATTTCAAAGGTATTATGCGATAGATTTTTGATTTACGTTTTAATTACATTTTATAATAATCCATCAATATTATGTTTACGTCTTTGAATTAGATTATTCAAGATATTTTTTCTCTTTTTCTTTCTTTTGTCCTCTTCGTGACTTCTTTTTTCCCGGTTTGATTACTTCATTCGATTTTTAGAAATAACTTCTAGTAATTTACTTTCATAATTTTGTTTTTTCAGAAGTGATGATGCGAAGGAAATGGATATGCGAGCGTTTATTCAAGCCGAAAGTTATGATTCCGAATTAAAATAAGCCAACGTCCTGGAGGGGGGGGGGGAAGTAAGTACTCGATAATGATTTCATTAGATGGTGTAAAAAACTTCATAAAAAACCAGCAGGTTTTCGATAAAGCAAGAAACCGGCTCAATTTTATTATGAGTTTTATCATAAATTCCCATAACTCAAGCAGAAAATAATTACCGGCATTTTAATAATTTAAAAGTCATATACTACGTGTAACATTCAATAAAAAAAATGAAAGCATGAAAACAGTCACATCAAAAATGCAGAAGCTGTTTTAGAAATTATAAAAAAAAAAGAAGAGAGAAAAAAAAGGCCATGGAACAAAGAATGAAATGAAACAAGTATAGTATGTGAATATAGTTAATTACTAAATAAAAAAAAAAAAGATAGGTTTTCACATGAGATTGTATTGTAATAACGTTATAAGGCAATGACGATCTAAATACTACACAAAAACACCACACATTTTGAATTAATTCAAGTTCATTACATTTACATTAAACTTTCTTTGAAATTAGGCTCGATTTGGTGAATAATGAAAAAAAAAAAAAATTGATAGAGGGTACTGAGAATTGCCATTTTTTTTTTTTTTTTTTTTTTTTCCTCCACGTATAACTTTCAATTTTAAGAAAATGATTAAAGTTTCTGATAGATACGCTAAAATGTCAATTGTGGGGTCTGGCTGGTTTTTCTATTTAGATAATTGACACAACTGATTAGCTTGAGGATATACTATGAAAGTGTGTCGATGTACTGACTAAAATGTCGTGAAGATGTATTTAATGCGATAAATTTTTTTTGAACAAGAGGCGCCTATTTACCCGGGGGCTGACAAAGGCGGCTGTCTCACCCCCTCCCTTCGCCCCTTAGATTAATTTTTTTTCCTTTTTACAATTATACAAGTATGAAATTACTTTTAAAAAATGCTTGCTACATCTACACGTTGTTTTTGACGTAACTGAACGTGTTTTCTTTCTTTCTCTCAGAGGCTTTACAGGGTCTAAAGTCATATTGCCGCATTGCAGATCTTCCGCCTGTCGTCTCTGTTCTGACAGGGTTTCTTCCAACGCGGAACATCTAGTCAATCCGTATGCATTGATACGTTGTCTTCCCATCGACGTCCTGGTCTCCCTTGAAGCCTAAGGCTTCAAAGATTTTTTAAAATATTTTACAGATGAAATGAAAGGTATATTTCGTAATTAAAACGTATAGATCATAAGTGGAGGACGCTTTTTCGGAGCTACTTTATGTAACAACACCGAAGAAAATTTTTTTCCTTCCACCCCTAAGTTTTTATTAATTTAACTACAGATTGATTGGTTATCTAGTTATTCAGATACCTATTTAGCCCATAAATCAATCATTTGGATCATAACGCCACAAGTGGTCAATCAGTTATTACATAATCAACCAGCTGATCTCCGGTCAGAATTTGAACTTGGGAAAACAGGAGAAAAGGGAAAACCTCTCTTGATCCAACATTAACTCACTCTTGACAAAATGCCCAATACTTTTCAATATTTGGGGGCGGTAAATTGGTCAAAAGTTTAACCTTGGTCATCTTCATCCTCATCATCTTCATCTTCATCCTCATCTTCATCTTCATCATCGTCATCTTCATCTCCATCATCATCATCATCATCATCATCATCATCTCATCATCATCATCATCATCATCATCATCATCATCATCATCTTCATCATCACCATCTTCATCATCATAAAGGCATAGAACGTGACTGCCACAGCTGAAGCCGCCCAGACAGGAAAGTCTATCCAGTCCCGAGGACGTCCCCAGGACATCATGAGGATATTTATTGGGCGTCCATTGGATTTACTAATGTCCACACTGATCCAAAAAGCGTCCTTTGGACATCCTATGGATATCCCATGGATTTGGATATCCTGTAGATATCTAATGGACAATGCACAGGATGTCCAAGGGATTGAAAATGCTACCTGGGCGTATACTTCTTTCCTTACAATTTGCGGTATAGAAGTTAGGGTGTACAATGTGAGGATATTTCCTGGGTCTTAAACCTATGAGTATGTCTAATGGCCAGTCTGACGACAGGTTCACTCATGCCAGCTTTTGCTTGCACTGAGCGGGACCTTCTTACTCAGACGTAGAACCAGAACCGTGTGGGGACTTACGTCTAATACTGACAATCTGACATGTATACTTGTCATTTGCAGTGGTGATTGGCATTGAAAAAATCCGAGCCATATCCCAGACATACTCCTCGATCATTCGGTTCGAAGTCGGAGACTCTATGACTGCACTAGAGGCGCCCCGTAATCTTGATAGGCGTTACAAATAATCCAATCTGTTTCCTCAAAACTGATCCGAACCTGATCCAATTTAATATTTCCACTGGGGACAATCAGTCAGGTAAGCAATAAGTTATGCGATTAGTGAAAATTCGAAACCGGTCGGACAGTGTGTCAAAGAGCATAAGGAAAACGACTGCATCCAGAAATGAGTTGGACATCCGGGAAACCAGTAGTACAGTTCATGAAAACATTAGTAAACTAGTTACACATTGCGGAAAGTGATGTCGATTACACTGTCAAAAGACATGAAAACATTGATCCACTAATAAATTGGAAAATAATAAAGGCAGCCTGTTTAATTATCTGGCGATTGTCAGTCAGCCCTGCTGGGACAGCATGCTCTAACTGATACGAAAAAAAAAATCCTAACGAAAAAAAAAGGAAGGCCTGCTAGAAAAGAAAATTAGCTACACAGCTAAAGATGCAAAGAGAGACAAGCAGAGATAGCTGTCATTTATACTTGCAGTGTTACAAGAAAATGTTTAAAATTTTTCTTGTAATGTACCAGACAAAAGTATCAGAGTTCTTTATAAAACAGCATTTTAACTTTCTTCCAACTAAGACATGTTTGCTTGGCTGTTCGCCAAATTGTTGAACAAATTGCTGTACACTTAAATTCATAAAACTATTAAATCTATCTATACTTAAAAGAGATCAATGATACATCCTCTCATCGTGATGTGGTCTTTTATAACAAGAACCTTAACCTCGAGCAGTAGCAAAACATGCGACAGTCAACCGATGTCGGAATTTGCTTCCAATTATTTCTCAGCTCAAATAACCCGTCATCTTCTGCAATTTAATGAGTAATTACTCCGTATGAATTTTTTTTTTTTTTTTTTTTTTACGGGACAAGAAAAGCATCAACCTTTCTTACATCATATAGATGACTCTCACGCAGCATAAAGAAAAAGTTTTTTTCTTCTTCGTTCTCATCAAGACACGAAACAAGAGCAGAAAGATATTTTAGTCGTGTCCACCTCATTGAGCCTTGTAAACAATTCCGAATCAGATATCCATTTCTTCAAATGACAATGTCACTTTCTAAAAGCAAAATTCGTAAATTAACCTTGTCAGGACACGGGTTGATGCCTGTTTCCGGCAACTGGAACCTGCACGAAACCAACAATTATTATTATTCATCCTACCCCTTGACTTCTTTTTAATGTCATTCCTCTTGAAATTGGATCATTTTCTTTAATAATGCTCCGCATGGGAAACAATTTGATACTTTCAATAGAATAATTTAATACGTGCGAAAAGAAAAAGAAACTTTCACATAAGGATCGCATGGAGAGTATCTTCTTATTGTGCGCCCGCCCAATAAACAAAAATCGGCACCACACCGAGTAATTAATAAGTTGATTCATTCCTCATTTTTTTTTTTTTAAAAAAAGGAAGAAGTCACGAAATTTGAGCAAGTAGACCATAGGTCTAGATTATAATCAAGGCTGAAGATCAAAGTTGACAGACCAGGTGAAAGAGAAAATTGCTGCTATGTGCCCGGGCGGCGGGGTCATCTCAGGAATAAGATAGCCTGAAAAAACTAGCTACAAGGATAATTATCAATTACATACTGTTTTGTAGTATCAACACCTTCTTCATCGAAAACCCGTTCATTATTTCGGTGAATTTTCACGCAAATTATTGACTCTTTTATGTTTTTTCGTGTACACTGAATAATTGAAAAATTTTAGGTCTCATGAATTTTTTTTATTTTATTATTATCATCATTATTATTATTTAAATAGTCATATGTCCACACACCATATCGATCATCATCCCAAATGTGGTTGAAAAATAAGGAAGCAAGTCTAAATAACTCGAGCATAAAACGTTAAAACATGTACTCAAGTGGATCGGGAAATAAATAAATACAAAACAAATAAAAAAAAATTTCACTTGAACCAAAATGCACAATCTTCTGATTTGAGATATCGATTATAAACGCATGACTGAATTAAACTGCAACGATCTTATTTTTTTTTAGTAAATAATATGTATTTAGCGAAAATGAAACAAAAATAATAAAAAAAAGACAATCGTAGGAACGACAATTTCTGGATGATGGTGAAAAGAAAAATATGGCGAGAGTGAAAGAACCGTTAAATTAAATGTAATTCCTATATATTAAAACATGGGAAATTCTAAAAGAATAAGAAAAGATCCGTCGGTGGTGAGTCAAACTGGTTTATGAGAATCCGGTGTTAAAAAAAAAAAAAACAAAAGCGGATGCCAACTTTTCAATGAAGAAATCTTTTTTTTAACTGAAAATGATTCATAAAACAGTATAATGCAATTTATATGCCTAGGCCGCATGATTACGCACACAACGAACCGCAATTTTAATGGGTTCCATTTTTTTTTTTTTTTTTTCTGGAGTGTTTTTTGAACTCTTGAAAAGTTCATTTTTTTTTTAACTTCCTGGATTTCGGGGAACGATGGAAAGCAGAGCAGAAACGATGGACATAATTAATCGATTTCGGATTGTTGCGAAATTAGATGAAGCATTCAATCTCTGGCGTTAATAATTAACGGCTTAAATAAAGTGTGTCCGGTTGGATTCACATTGAAAGAAAATGACAACGTAATGGAGACTTGGAGGTATAAATCGTCGGGAGTGTTGGATACCTTAAAAAAGAAGCACGCGAATAACGAAAGTGTTTCGCCAAGTCAGACACGGAACTACTGAGAATCATCAAAAGAAGCAGAAAATATGGAATACTTCGGGTTGGTCACATAAAAAAAAAAAAAACGGTTACAAATATAATTCGTTTTTATGTGCTACATGATGTTGTTGGCTTGATATCTTACGTAAAAACTAGCATCATATTGTTGTTGTTGTTGTTATCACTGTGTCGAATTCGTATTGGGTAAATTTTTGCCCTGCGATTGACCGTCTCCGAAGCCGGAGATCGCAGTTTACGTAACAGGTTCTTCAACCTCTAAATAAGACAGCCGTATCAAAAAGAATCGTGATTTAATTTTAGCGAGATAAAATCGGAAGATTTATGAGTGCAATAATGCTTAGGCGTGGTATAATCAATTTAGAGCCATTGAAATGTCTCGCTTATCAACTTCATCCCTGGCCTGCATCACCGTAAGATCTGTAGAGGGAAAAAAAAAAAATTGCGCGAGCGGGCACGTTTTTTATAATCTTTTCTTCCGTACTAATTCCCTGCATAAACTCAGGACTTCGAATCAACATCGTTAATTGACCTTGAAATATTATACCGGTATCTCGTACGTAAAAAATGCATCTCTCATCGTTTATTTGACTATTTACCCCGCCAAATTAGGAAATTTTATTTTAAATAATTTCATTTTTTTTCACGTTTTTCCACCCCAATTATCGGAAATTCAATATGGCGCGGAAGTTATCTATGTCACTAGTGTCATTGTTTTCGATAGCAACATCTGCTACGATAAATCGTTTCGCAATTACCGTGCAATTTCCAGCCGAACAGATGAATTCTCCATTGTTTTACTACCCTCACGTCACCTTTTGATTTTAGAATAAAATATCACCGTTCGGGTTTAAAAGGGCTTTGATGTATAATAACGAGTTCCTCGTCGGGCACGTAGGATAACCCCAAACGTGTCGAATCTTTTCGTCCGCATTTTTATACCATTTCCTAATTTATCGGATGAAAAATCTCGTTAAAACAAAATTCGATTTTTTTTTTTTTTGTATGTTTGGAGGTCGTGGCGCGGTACTGATTCTTCGCGAAAACCCAGCGTATTCGATAAAGACCTTTGACTTCGACCACTTTCACGTCCAGTCGTGACCTAACAGACAATACTTGATTTATTTTGTTGCTTTTTTCCCATTGTCAAGGTCATCCTCTAAAAATAAAAAAAAAAATAAAAAGTAAAGATGCTGTCACTAGGTGAGTCTTTAAGTGTTTTGTCACGCATTTTTGAGGTATTCGCTTTTTTTTTATTTTATTTTAGAAAAGTCGTAGCCTTGCCCAAGGGACTTCAGGAGAAATGGGTTCATGATTTTTAGCGTTCTAATCCGTTAATCGTGGTTTTAGTTTTTTATTGGAACTCAATTTTTTTTCCCCTCCCGATTTTGCCGAAGGACGCGTGAATCGTCCGTAGCTTTATTTGGGTTTTGGTTGGTGAACAGCCTTGCCCTTAAAATATGAAAGTTTACTTGTTTGAACAATGAATCGAATTCATGGAAGAATGAACAGTTTCTTTGGATGTGTGAAGTGGTCAATTTTTTTTCTTTTCTTCTTTTTCCTCTTCTTCTTCTTCTTCTTCGCTTCTTCATTTGGAGAAATGTTGAACTGCTTAACCTTCAAAATGAGCCCTTTGTTCTGGTACCAGTTTTATATTGACATTACAAAAATTTGTATGTACCTAATCTTTTCAATATGACTTTTAATTCATGAAATATCTTTTAAAATGCAGTTCAGAAGAGAACTTCTAGTAAAAAAGAATGCGGAACATGTACAAAGAATTCTCAGCCCTAATCGGCGTTTTTGCAGAGCCCTTTTTAAAAATATTTTTGGCATTCGAAATAAAAAACTCCACATCAAAATGACAAAGGAACACTTTACTAACGCATCCGAAACACGTCGAAAAGATTCTTTGGCAATCACATCAATGTTTACGACGGATCTTCTTTTTTTCTTGGGCATAGAGAGGTTGCGACACTTGGCAGTGAAACTGAAATTGTGTTACTCTAATCCCAGAGAGCAAAGTCTATCCAGTCCCGAGGATGTCTTTAGAACGTCATGAGGATATTTATTGGACGTCCACTGGATTAACCTACGTCCGCACTGATCCTTAAAGCGTCCTTTGGACGTTTTATAGATATCCCTTGGATTTGGATATCCACTGGATATGTAATGGACAATGCACAGGATGTCCAATGGATTGAAAATTCTACCTGGGAACCCTCAAGTGTGGGGTTCATCAAGGAGAAAGCATCTTCGGAATATTCAAATATTACATCATCATTTTAGGGGGGAGAGGGGATTTTTTCTTTGATGAGAAATAATGACAGAGGAAAGGGGACCGTTTTCAGAATGCTGACGTCATTATAGTTACATGGTTGCAACTTCCAGAGTTGCATAAGTCGCAAGGACTAGTGTGAAACAGTTTTTAAATAAAAATTAAAAAAAAAAAAAAAAAAACAGGAATTTTGATAAATTTTTTAATTTGAGAAAAAAAAATTGCTTTGATGACTTATCTTCTATCTATCTATCTATATATATATCTATATATATATATATATAAAAGGCCCTTGGGGTTTGTGCGTGGAGAAAATTTTTGAAACGCTTAATTTTTTTTTTCTGTTAAAATTCTTTGCGTGAAGAAAATGAGTCGCTATATCCGAAAAAAATATTTTCTCTATCGTTTTTTATAATTTTAGCTCAGTTTTTTTTTATTAATTTTAGCTCAAGCCTAAAAAATTTCTTTAAAAAATCCACATTTTCCACATCAGAATTTTTTTTTTTTTTTTTTTTTTTTGTGAAAAAAATATTTAAATTTTTTCTTCTACAAAATTTTTTTTTCCGGAAACTTTAAAAAAAAATCCACATTTCCCGCATCCGAAATATTTTTTTCTGTCGGACATTTAGTCCAACCCCACTTTCTCGGACATTTAGCCCGAGGAATTTGGTAAAGAAAATTTTCTGCCCTGAAAATTTTTCAAAGAAAGCTTCTGAATCTAGGAAAAATCTCCCAGATTTTATATGAATCTCAGATATGACCAGTGGGGTCGAAAATCAAAGCAAAAATTATGGCACAATATTAATTTTATTTATTTATTTATTTTTTTTTTTTTTCAGACCATAAAACCTTTGTGCAGCTAAATGGAAGCACTGCATTACCTAAATGACACTAATTAATGGTTGAAGACGGTACCAATGTAAATTTTTGTTAAGAGTTGTTGCTTCAGATAATACCGGAAGCAATGGCTGCTTTATTTAATGCTCGATTTAAGGGAAGAAAATCCAAATTTTAGCTAAATGACGAACTCCTTTGGTGTATCCTAGAATTTCTAATACAAGTTTCAACTTGTTTCAAGTAAATGCCAACCCGAAAAACAAAATCAAAACTTTTGAACCGCAATTTTTTTTAAAATTTCATTTTTCGGCTGCAAATACAATTTACTAAGTTGAAACTTGCACTAAAAAATTCTAGGAGACACCAAAAAGAGTTCGTCGACACCTCACACTTGGATTTTCCTTCGTAAATCGAGTATCGCGCAAAACATCCCATTCCTTCCGGTATTCACTAAAACCGGCTCTTAAATTTCGAAGCCAGCACTTTGTTGTTGTTGGATAGAAAAGGGAGCGGAGAAGTCAAACCAAAAAAGCGGTGCTATTCTGCAAATGGATCCATCACTTTACCTAATAAAACATCAAAAGGAGTATAGTTGCTAACAGTTATCACATTGGGCGTAATGTACATTGCACACGAGCGTATATAATTTCCTTGTCGACACTTCTTGCAGAACGTTCCTGGCCGTGCAAAAGCACATTTGCAATGCAAATAAGTATCCGAAAACCGCCTGACCTTTATTTTGGCGAAGATTTTTGCAAAATAATTTCTACTGTAAGTACGCATATTTTCTACGTTGAATTAGGGATAAGAAGTGATCGCTTATATTGCTGATCAACTAAAATGTATTCTATCGATCCCATAAGATACCTTCTCAATTTTAAGGTATGGAAACCCTGGTAATGATCGATTACTGTTAACTCTCAAGCTATATAGCCACCCACTTTGACATTTATCCATCCTTTACTTTGCCTGTAATACGTCTCTACTCTTTATGCTAATGATCGCCATTGAAAAAAAAAAAAAGGAAGAGCCTAGCGTACCAGCCTTTGTTTCTCATTTTCTGCCTGGAAAATAGCGACTCAGTCCCACGACATTATTCCCCATGTTTACAGGGTACAAATGCTATTGTACTTTACATCGTTATGGTTGAGTAGCTGACAAAACAAAGAAAACGAGATTTTATTTTCATATTAACCATATTAATTATAAAAAATAAAAAAAAACAACGGTTAGCTGCGATTATGTTCTCTTAATGATTCGAAAAGACTCTTCAATAAAATGTACAATGCCAAAACGTCTTATTATTCATCCGAAAACGATGTTCGCGTTAAATACTCGAGAGGAAGAAAGAAAGAAAAAAAAAAATCCTTTTAATTAACTTTTGCGAAATATAAGTTTCTCCAAATGTCAATACTCGAAAAGAATTCGCCTTGACATTGCGCGAATCAAATACCTAACAACATTAGTCAAACGAGTTGAACAATTTAGACGAATCTCTTATTATGCGCCATTTGAACAGCATAAGCAAACTGCGTTTCGTCCATGGTTCTAATTCATGTATATTAGAAGTTGTGTGTAACGGTACATCTACACCTGTGGTATCAACCTGATATTCAAGGTAAGGCAAGGTCTTCGTTTTTTTGAAGATACTTTCGTTTGACCAATAAGATCTTTTTTTTATTTTAAAGCTAAAAAAAAAAAATCGAAGGGGTAATTTTTTTTTTTTATTTTTGCATAATCGAACGATTTGTAGGGAAGAATGGAATCGACACGGTGTATCATTTAATTTCACAACAAATAACGGAAATTTCTACCATCAAAGATGTTTAAGTCATGTTACACTGAATGATTATTATAATTCCGAAGAAACGTGCGTGATTGTTCATTAAATATTATGTGCACGATCATTCGATATTGTACTCATCGGTTTTTTTTTTTAAAAAAAAAAAGAAAAATACAGGAGAAATTTTCAAAGGACAAATATAAAAAAGTTATTAACTTTTCATCGCTTAATTCTCTTTCCTCCTACAGGTGCAAGGTTACAAAGGGACAAATATCCTTCCGGCGGGACAGCTCGTGCTAGGAGAAAACTTTAAAAGGTCAAAAGATCAGACAACCGTGTTCGCAGCTTTCACGATCGGCTTTTTTTCGTAAAAAACTTTTCATTTAGAACTGGGTCAGGGAAATAGTAAAAGACGTTAAAGGGGAAGTTATGACCGTGACGTTTACCACATTTTCCGAAAAACAAAAAAAAGAAGAAACAGTTAAAAAGTCATGTCGGGTCGTCGGAGGGTTCGGTAGCAATCTGTCAAATATGCAAACGGTGCATTATGCTGCTTTTTTTTGTTTTTGTTTCATGTTTGCAGGAAAGAAAAAAAAAAAAAAAAAAGTGTTCAGTTATTTCCTATTATGCTCGGTTGAATCTTTCTTTTTTTTATATTTTAAAAAAATCCGCTCTGAATTATATAAAACATTCTTCCAATTTCGTCAAAGTCATCTCGTGACAAATCGGTCTTTTCTTAATGTTCCGTCAAGTATTGACTTGTCATTGCTGACTGATCCGTGATGGTGATAATTATACAATTATAAGAAGGTGCAATAGGAATTCATCAAACTACACGGTTTTAAATACTGTTAATTCGTTTGTAACGAGATTGATGGGACAAAATGTTGCACATTTTCTTATAAACGGTTTTTGTCCCTTGCAAAAACAGCTGGTTTGCATCTGTTGACTTTTACGCGAAAAAAAAAAAAAAGAATCGGTTATAAAAACGCCACAGCACATAAGCGCCGTTCCTAAAATCTTAATAAAAGATTACAACAACAATCCGGTTTACTGTTAAGAATTTTTTTTTTTTTTTTATCTACAACTATTTGGAATGAGGTATCCAGTTTATCATCATTTAAAAAGTAAAACATGTTCAATCTGGTATAAAAACCATGCTTCATTTGCTATTGGCAACCGACGTATAAATCAACCGCAAAAAAAAAGAGAATCGTAACAATGACTGGTATTGCTACTCATGATATGAATTAATTGATAGATCCCCCAAATCCTGTCTAGACGTGAAAAAATAAATTAATCAACACCTTATAAAAGATGTTTTAATTTTTTCTGATTCCCTAACACTTTTCCTAACGATTTTTTTCTAAAAGAAAAAATACCGCGAAATTTCCTAAAAAAGGTTGTTTTTTTAAAATTTTGTTATTAGGACAGAAAATAATTGGGAAAAATGTTATTAGGAAAAAAATGATGAGGAATAAATAATTTAGGAAAATTTCAATTGGAAAAGTAAATTTTATGAAATGAATTATTGAGAAAAATTATTATTATTATTATTATTAGGAAAAATGTTTTTAGGAAAAAAATGATGAGGAATAATTAATTATTTAGGAAAATTTCGATTTGGAAAAATAAATTTTAGGAAATGAATTATTGAGAAAAATTATTATTATTATTATTAGGGTGCAAATTTACTATAGAAAGTTGGACCAACATGTTGGTACAACAAGTTGGACCAACATGTTGTATCAACTTGTTGTACCAACATGTTGGATAAACGAACGAATCGACTATGGGTACAAATTCACTATGGAATGTTGGATCAACAAGTTGGACAAAAATGTTGTACCAACTTGTACCACGTTGTTGTACCAACCTGTTGAAGCAAAATGTTGGACAAACGAACGAATCGACTGTTGTAGAATTGTTTGTCCAACAAGTACGCACATGTTGGTCCAACAAGTACGCACATATTGGTCCAACAAGTTCGAACAACATGTTGGTATAACATTCCAGAGTAAATCTGCAACCCTAGGGTGCAAATAGGGTTGAGTAAATCCTGCAACAATCGATTCGTTCGTTTCTCAAACTTGTTGGTACAACATGTTGGTAAAACAAGTTGGACCAACATGTTGTACCAACTTGTTGGACCAACATTCCACAATAATTTCGGCGTAGGAGTAAATTCTGCAATAGTCGATTTGTTCGTTTGTCAAACATGTTGGCACAACATGTTGGTCCAACTTTTGTACCAACATGTTGGTCCAACATTCCGTAGTGAATTTGCACCCTTAGAAAAAATGTCATTAGGAAAAAAATGATGAGGAATAATTATTTAGGAAATTTCGATTTGGAAAAATAAATAGGAAATTAATTCTTAAGAAAAATTAGTATTATTAGGATACATTATTAATAATTTTTCCTAATAATTATCTACATTTGTTGAGCTATATTAATAAATTAATTATTAGGAAAAATTATTTAGGAAAATAAATTATGAAAATGACGGGAAATGTATTTTTCCCTCAGATATATACTTTTTTAAGTTCAAGGTACGGGTGCCGGGTTTGTTTGTTAACCACATCCGCACATGCCATAAACGTGCAATTTAAATTCGCTTTGTATTCCGTTAGCCAAAACGTAAAGATAGTTTTTCGGCATAAGGAACCAAAAAAAAAAAAAAAAAAAAAAAAAACCATTACTCACCACCCGCCTTAAAAAGTCTTAAATTAGGAAATGACTTTCGCTAGTCCAAAAAAGAACAATTAAGTATAGAGGTAGAGGAAAAAGAAAAACAAAGACGAAACAATACATCCTCAAAACGTAACTTTTCCTTTCTTTAAAAAAATTTTCGATGTCACGTTGAAAAAAAAAAAAAAAAAAAAATTTTTTTTTTGTTGAGAGTTAGAACGTTTTGATGAATTAATATGCAAATTATTTTTTTCGACAATAGCCATAACGGAGTGTTGAATTGTCACGGATACATTCCAGTAAAGTCTATCGGGTTAATTATAGATTCAAATCATACAAATAACGGATAAGACTACGAACAGGGGCCAACCGCAATAACACCTACTCCTCGTTATGCGGTTTTTACCATTTTAAGCAATTTCCAGCTTTTTTGGACTCATATACCTTTTCGGATTTTCCTTTCCCGATAAAAATAAAAATTTAATAGGGATGGATGACGCATTCAAAATTAGTCGGTAGTTACGACTGCATTTTAGAAACGGTCACGTTTTGATAGCCCCAAGCTTCGATTTATAAGCTAAAGGAGGCCACCAACCGACATTGTTCTAGATTCATCCACTTGCCTCACGCATTTTCATTCATATATTCGAAATAATCTCATCGGGTGGGTGAAAGTCATAATTTCGGATCCGAAAAAAAAAATTTACTTTTGTTTTGGTAATTGAACTCCGAAAATTCTCACAATTAAGATGACGAGAGGAAAATTATGTAAAAAGATTAAAGAAGAAGAAGAAAAAAATTAAATAAAAAAAGAAATCGGAGACGATCTTAGAATATCGATGAAATTTGTCACGTTCTACACTGCAAGAATACCATGAATGATCAAATTGTTGCATCGTCACAAACCGCTGGACGGAAAAAAAAGGGTGAAAAAAAGAATCCAATTTGGCTGGCATTCCATTTTTTTTTTGGTCCAGAACCGGCATGCTTGTATATTAATGAGCTGAATTGTCTCTCTATTTTTTGTTTCCGTTATGTTATAAGAACTGTAATCTCGGACCATTTTTTTAAATTTCGGGGTTTTGGGATTCAAAAATTCTCAATACCCAGCAAGTCCTATGACCAACCACTATAATACCAGAAAATCGTACGTGGTCAGTTAATAAAAAAATTTTTTCATCTTAATTTCAATTTCATTATTATTTTTCGGCATTTTAACGACAACAAAGCAGGTGACCGCTTTTCATTTTATTAAAATTAACAAAATTTTGGATATGTGAGGGGAAAAGCGTAGTTTGTTGCATGTTGCTGAAAATGTTGCCATGTTACAAACATGTTAGAATTTTGTTACAGCAGACACTTATTGGCAGTTTTGTATTTTTCATTTTATTATGTTGGCAACATGTTTGTAAGCTGCAAACTTGTTCAGAAACATGTGTATAAGCTGCAACATGTTCACCAACAGGTGTGTAAGCTATAACTTGTTCAGCAACATTGGTGTAAGCTGCAACATGTTCAGCAATATGTGCGTAAGCGGCAACATGTTTTGCAATATAGGTGTAAGCTGCAACATGTTCAGCAACATGTGTGTAAGCTGCAACATGTTCAGCAACGTGTGTGTAAGCTGCAACATGTTCAGCAACGTGTGTGTAAGCTGCAACATGTTCAGCAACGTGTGTGTAAGCTGCAACATGTTCAGCAACGTGTGTGTAAGCTGTAACTTGTTCAGCAACATTGGTGTAAGCTGCAACATCTTCAGCAACGTGTGTGTAAGCTGCAACATGTTCAGCAACGTGTGTGTAAGCTGCAACATGTTCAGCAACGTGTGTGTAAGCTGTAACTTGTTCAGCACATTGGTGTAAGCTGCACATGTTCAGCAATATGTGCGTAAGCGGCAACATGTTTTGCAATATAGGTGTAAGCTGCAACATGTTCAGCAACGTGTGTGTAAGCTGCAACATGTTCAGCAACGTGTGTGTAAGCTGCAACACGTTCAGCAACATATGTGTAAGCTGTAACTTGTTCAGCAACATGTGTATAAGCTGCAACACGTTCAGCAACATGTTGTTCAACATATTGCTTCAACAAATTTCATCATGAAATTGCAGCCCTAAGACAAAAAAATTTTGGGGGATGTGCGAAATTTTCGGGATCAAAAATCTCGTGATTATACTGTTAAAGTCCTGGGATTAATCCAGCCCGAAAATAGTCCGAGATTCCGAAATCCCGGAATCCCAGGGTTGCAGTCTCTAAAATTTAGCAAAAAAAAAAAAAAAAAAAAAAAAAAAAAAAAAAAACTTACCACAAAATGGGATTCCTTCTGGTACCCAGTTACCATTTGTACATGTTCTTCTAGCTGGGCCCAATAATTCGAATCCCCTTTCGCAAGTATACGTTGCGACGGATCCTGGGCCCAGTGATTCATCTGAGAAAAATACTTCCGAATGAGCTGGAGATCCTGGAAACCTACAGTTTCTACTCCTCCCTGCAACGAAAAAGAGATAATGATAATTCGATAAATCAAAAGGATAATAACCATGCATTTTAAGAAAGAAAGAATGAAAGAAGTAGGCGTTTGATTAAATTGGTCAAAATATCAAAAGGTTAAAGACCTATTTTTTTCCCCGCCCTTTGTCCATATCAGTTTATATAAATATATATGTGTATGGATTTCTCTAATTATGACCCCCAAACGCTTGACAAGTGTCGTCGTCTAAAAATAGGTGAGACTATCATAATCAGGTATACAGTTATTATACCGAAGATTTGCACATCACGATTTCAACAAATCATTCGTTTAAATTATCCCGAAAAAAAATTAATCGCACGCGACATCTGCTTTTTTCTTTTTTTCGAAGACTTTTTGCCAAAACATTTTTTTTTTTTTTCAAGATCAAGGTACCGACCTTGAATGTCATCGAATGCCGTGAACTGATCTCCATATAATATGGTTAATGACATAGGAAGGGTGATACCACATGACACGAAGGAATTCATGTCCCGCACTGATGCCTCTAGCGTCGTGGCACTACTGCATATGACCCCATTACACTCACACTTTTGTTATTGTCTCAAAATTCAAATTCGCCAACGGTTGGGCGGTTTCGCCAGGAATTCCTTTCTTCTTTATACATTTTTTATGATCCCATTCAAAGGATCGGATCTTCGACGTAGGAAGGCGCATATTTCAACGAAATCTCCATTAATCAAAGATATCGTTTTTTTTTTTCAATTAGCCCGTGAAACGAGTTCATACACAAACGAATCCTATCCCAGTCTATCATTACAGAAAAATATGATTGGTGTTGATAAATAAATACTTATTTCCTTCTGTAGTTTTGCTTCGAGCTGTTATAAAAAGTCGGAGGCTGAGGCGAAATTTCGATTTTTTTTAATCTTGTTATTCACACAACGTGAAGATACGATGACTAATGGGGATTAAATCGTATGTTCGGTTTGATGTAACGGCCCACTATTCCTAAGACATTAGATGCATTTATTAATATTATTACGTTCTGTTTTCTTTAAAAAGTGCCGTATTGTAATCGTTAGAAAAGAAAAAAAATTCGTGTTCATTTTTCATGATACCCAGCGCACATACACACACACAAAAAAAAAAAAAAAAAAAAACTGTTATTAGAAGAACTATTTCATTTTGTGGTTCCATTTCATGTGTATGAAGTAGTGTCTTTATATCGCTTCAAGTCAGGAGATGAGAATGTAACATTTTCATGACGTTTGGTCTTTTCTTCTTCTCTTTGGCTGATATTTAAAATTGATATTGCACTTCCGTAATGTCAGTGCGGCGCTATGCGCAATGAAAATGTAAGGAGACCAAATAAATTTGAATACGTCACGACTCGAACCATGCTTGCTCGAACTTGCTACGACTGGTACTTCACATTTCCCCCCGAAAAAAAAAAAAAAAAAAAAACATGCTTCAACCTGATTCTCACTGGGTTAGACTAATTATGTTTAAAGAATTTATTTAGCGATCGTCTAATATCCAAATTAGTTCACGTTCTTGCATTTTTTTTTTCAGGTATGCAACGATTTGAAGATTTTTTTTATTAAGAAAGGTCGCAGAGGAATGCGTCCAGTCTGTGCTATAACTTTTGTTTGATGATACTCCGACAACTTCACACGTTCCTAATGACCCCCAGGTGAGTTTATAATTTGCAGAGCATAAGCTTCACGTGGTTCACGTGCAGTTTTATTTACTTCTGCAAAGTGAGGTCGAAAGCTGAACGGATAGATATTGAGCGGAATTCTTCGGGAAACATTTTATTTCGTCCCTTGTTTTTTTCGGATGAATATTAGAAATTTAACTTCTCATAAAACCTATAAAATTTTTTTTTTAGAGTTGAAGGAACGTTTTAGAAAATAAACTGGAAATTATTGCCATGAGAAGGAAGTTTTTTGACTGTTTTAACAATTGACTGTTGACAGTTTTTTGGGGGGCCGTTCAAGTATTACGTTGTCATCTTAAGAAGAAGGAGAGGCTATTTATTGGACGTGTATTGGATTTATCAATGTCCGCACTATGATCCAAAATGCGTCCTTCGGATATCCCGTGGATTTGGATACGTTGTAGATATCTAATGGGCAATCCACAGGATGTCCAATGGATTGAAAATGCTACGGGTTTATTAAATTTTGAATTTTTTTTAGTAAAATTATCCATCTTAAAAATTTTGGAACAAGAGAATTCTTATAAAGGATTGGTGCGACGAAAAACGAATGGCAGCGCATTTTTAATTACAAGACAGGCATTCAGACACCGGTACTAGTAGGGCCCTTACTTTACGACATTTCGAAATCAAAATCACAGAGGGAACGTTCAAGTATTACGTATGACTTTTTTTTTCGGGTTTTTAGACCCCCTCCCCCCTTTCGTAAGAATTAGTAAGATTTTTTTGACCCCCCCTTTTTTTGTAGCGTCAATTTTAAATTGGAGTAAAATTTTTCTCAAACATAGATTGAGTTCATTTCTTTATTTCTATAAGAAAATTGTAACAGGAAATTTAGTGTTATACCTATTGTAGAGAATGCTGAATGCATCAAAAAATCTATCTTTATTTTTCAAAAATTAGTGTAAAAAAAATTTCAATTTTTTGAAATATTCAAAAAAAAAAAAAAAAAAAAAAGAAACTAAAATTAATTTTTTTACATTACTCATCGACGGAAAGAAGTACTTTCCGCTATAGAAAAACGGGAGGAAAATACGTTTTCCCGTTCAAGGTGGTATTTCCGGTATTGTTGCGGCAAATTTCCCTCACACCAGAAAACCAGATTGTTTTTAAACATAACCAAAAAAAAAAAAAAAAAAAAAAAAATTAATAAATAAATAAATCCACCTTTGACTACTTTTGAAAAGTAAATTCCTAAATTCATAAAAATTTGGCAAAAAAGAAGAAAAAAATAATTCTACAACAATAGAAATAGAAACTGTTCGTACACCACGAGTCTAATACCACGAGTCTAACAGGGTTAATACCCTTGCAACGTTGCCATCTCGATAAAAAAAAATGGAATCCATTTGCCGCACGTCATTCATACCGGAAACGATGTTTCAAATCGATTTTTTTTTGTTTTAAAACGCGATTTTTACAACAAAATGACGCCGTAGATTCGTAATGTAAAATATCTTGCTATTCTAGGGAGTCAAATGAATTTTCCCGTCGTTTTAAACGCGAGCGAAGCGAGCGTTTAAAACATCGACGGGAAAATTCATTTTCCTCCCTAGAGTAGTAATATACTATGAAATTAAAAAAAAAAATTCTGAACAAGAAATTATAATAGAAATTCTTACGTAAGATTTGTCAAACTCCCCCCCCCCCCTCCTCCATGTAAGAAATCGTAAAAATTTCGAGTACTCTCTCCCTCCCTTCCGGTCTTACGTAATACTTGAACGTTTCCAGAAACCAAAACGATGATCTTTGATGCTTCGATAAACTCTATTATTTTTTGAAGATTTAAAAAAAAAAAAAAATTGCTGCAAAAAAAAAAGGAACCCCTTTTTTGCACAAGGCGGCAATTTTGTTGCACGAGACTGGATCGGTGGGGGAACGTCGGTTGGGAAACAACTGAGGGTTCGAATTGAGGACTTTTGAAATTAACGTCGATGAAAAATAATTCAACCTGTAGAACTCCAAAAAGGCCTTGAAAGTGAGGTACGGTTATGGGAAGAAGCTGGCATCTCCCAAGAAAAAAACGAAAAATGCTGTTTAAAGATGATCATTTTTTGATACATCGGCATGTTCCCGCAACCGTACCAAATTTTCGAGGTCGTTTTGGGATTCTACGAGGTCGAATTACTCAACTTGTTTAACTTACATACTCCTCAGGTTTACCATTTGGGTCCCTAAAATCCAATCAAATGCATAAATTGTTTCGTAATTAGGGACTATGCACACGTAAGTAAACTTTTTACAGTTCCGGACCCCTTCTCCTCCCCCTAAAAGCTTAAAATAGAGTAAAATAAGACTTTTCTTACGGAGATTTAACATTTAATTATTTAAAATTTTCTTGAACCCCCTCCCCCCCCCCCTTAATATGCTTACATAATATCAAATAACATAGCGGAATTAAAAAATCAAACATTTCGATTTTGAAAAAAAAAAGTTCTATTGTGTTAGGCGTTGGTTACATTGCACAAACATTTTTGTTCGAAGCGTTTCAAAAATTTTTTCGAAAGGAAAGTGTTTACAGTTTTCGAACATGTTCGATGATATTCGAAATGTTTGATGACTGTTTGACGTTATTTTTCGGGTTTTTATATTTTTTACGTAATGGGGGGGATACATATATCATCGGCCGAGTACCCATATCAATTTAAGTCATTTTTTCCTACGTAAAAAATATAATACAACCCGAAAAATAACGTCAAACATCATCAAACATTTCGAACATCATCGAACATGTTCGAAAACTAAACACTTTTTTTGCGAAAAAATTTTGGAAACGCTTCGAAAAAAAATTTTCGTGCAATGTAACCAACGCCTTAGAGTTTTGGGCAGATCACAAATCTGAAGTTCGATTTTCGAGATATTAGTACAGTTCGAAAGCCAGAGGCCGAAATATGCCAAAAAATTAACGAACCGTAATACTGCATGTTCACACTTTTCTTGGATTTCGCCCATTCTTGGCCTTCCATGACATAAATTATATCAAGAAATGGAACTTCTTAGATTCGGAATGTGCATAAAATTTCAAATACGAATTCACTATTATTTACGGGACTTAAAGCTTTAAGCTAATGGCGACACGATTTCCCGGCAGATAAAAAAATCCGAAAAAAAGTGAGGATTAATCCGTGAAGCATAACATTATGCGACTTAAAAGAGTTCGAAAATTCGAATAATAAAGGATCTACTCGCTCAACATATCCGCAGTTAATTCGCATCCTAACACATTTTTCCCTGAACCTTAATTTCCTTCTGAAGTGGCTGATTCCAACAGTGAACGAATGGCTGACGCTTTCTTTATACGTCGGTGGCTGTTCGAACTTGCAGATCTGCAGCAATTCACTGACTCATATTTACTAAATTTGAGCACATTTTTTCCCCCGTCCTACAAAGTTAAACCTTCATCAAAAAAATGTTAACAAGATCAAGAAAAATGTAAACACACTTCGTATCTAGTCCAGTTTTTTCCCCCCCAAATTAATAACAGTCTGTCATGGATTTTTCGAAACAAAAAAGCCATCAACAAACAAAATATATATACAACCTGTCAACTGATAACACGATTAAGGGTGGCCCGAAGGTAAGGCTCACCGTTCAAATTATTAGGTACCTTGTTTTTATCAGGTCCGATCGGGTTCGGTCCTTCTTTGTCATATCAAGAAACCAGAGGTTGGAGAGGAAAAAAAAAAAAAAAAAAAAAAAAAAGAGAGCAACACCTTCCAGGCAAACAACATATATTTTATGGTTTTCACGTTAAACCATTTCTTATGTTCTTCAAACTTAATGATACCGGGGTGTGTTCCTCCTTATACGTATTGTCCTTACCCTCACGTAATCGTTAAATCGAAACCGTTTATCTCCAGCCCAAAAGCTTACCGGCATAACCACCCACTACCTTTGAATGACATTGTTACCCTCAAGCTAACCGGATTTAGCACGAAAAGCAAAAAAATAAAAAGTACCTTAATTTTTTTTTTTTTATTGTGTAAAGAAAAAAAAGAATCGAGAAAGAAAACAACACGACACAAAGCCTTAACACACGAAGAAGCCCAAGAGGTATAATTTATTCTCTGTAAAAATGTCAGATCAGTCTTTGATTGTATACACATGAGAAACGAAAAACGTTCCGTTCCATCAGAAGTTAAATGAACTTTGTAAAATTATTTCCAACAATTAACGCGCCCTTTTCGCAAAATTTTGCGTTTAGCGTTTTCCCCGAGAGCCATATGGTCGACGTCGCGGGTTGCGAGGGTGAAGGAGAAGATGGGAGACGGAAGAATCAATCAAAAAGAAAAAAAAAAAGGTAAACTCTTCTTTTTTTTCCCCCATTAATTGAAACAAACTTTTGACATTTACGAAATCGCAGTCGGATCGATAACCAATATATGTATAAAGTAGCCAAAATGTGTAATTAACACGCCAAAACGAAATTTTTATCTCATTTATTAAATCTATCTACAAATTCCGAGGCGTTTTTAAACGCATCAGGTCTAATTATGACTGGATTTTGAAGAGAATCATGAAAAATTTGACAGCTATAACTGGTCAAGATAACGGTTGGGATATGTATTTTTTTTTCTTTTAACTGGCTGAAGAGTTTTTATTTTGATTTGAGTATTTATTTATTTATTTACTTATTATTATTTTTTTTTTTTTACGGGAAAAAGATTAAGTTTAAAGAAAAACCTTTGATGTATTAATAATTGCTTTTCGGTACATTGAGTCCGCGTTGAAGATATTTAATAGCAATTTAAAATGATACCCATCGGTTTAATAAAAAAAAAAAAAAAAGGAAAAAGTTGCAAAGAAAAAAAATGGAGGAGTCAATTGGACAGGTTTTTCGGGAGTTTGACCTTTCGTTTTTGTTGGGTTGTGTCAAAGAAATTGAGATTGTTAATGAGGGTAAATTAATTCGGACTGATTGGAGTAATCATTTCGTAGCCCTAATGATGGAAGAAATAGAGAAAACAGGTAAGGAAGTCAGAGAGAGCAAGAAAAGGTAGAGTGAGAAGCAATCGACAAAAAAGGATGAAATGATTAAGGAAGTTGGAAAGGAAATGAAGCCGTTCAGGTTCACAAGGGCCGGGAAAAACGAACTAAAAAAACCTGCATAAGAAAGAAAGGCACTCATAAAAAACTGATCGATAAGAAAATAAAAATGTTTGTTGAGTCAAAACATTTCCCAAAAATAACTGCGAAAAAATCAAAAAACTTTGTCGAGAAAACGCTTGTCCGTTCTTACTAAAGCTATTCGAGACCAGCTCTTTTCGAGTCTATACCGCGCTCAAAACGACCCAGATAGCACTTCCGATCCATTGGACACCCTGCGGATTGTCCATTAGATATCCACAGGATATCCAGATCCCTGGGATATCCATAGGATGTCCAAAGGGTGCTCTTTTGGAACAGTGCGGACATATGTAAATCCAATGGACGTCCAATAAATATCCTCATGACGACCTGAAGACGATCTCGGGATCGGATATACTTTGCTATCTGGCGATACTTGGTGATACCGAGAATCGAGACGAGACTTCGAAACTGAAGTTTCGGTATCGGAATGATTTCCAGTCTCTAAATCGCAAACACAGGTCTCTGCATATTTAATGAAAGTAAATGATGATGAGGAGTTCTGGATGAAGCTCTTATCTCAAATACTTTTACAAAGCAAAGCAACTTTTTTTTCATGTAGTAAAAGAAGGGACATACGAAATTTAAGCCAATAAAAGCCAGAATGATGTCTAATGTGACCGATATCTTCAAGAGCAAAAAATAGAATAATAATATATCCCGGGATCCCGGATATATCGATATATGAAAAAAATACATATCAAATGCGCCAAAAGACAAAAAGGTAAATAAATATATTTCTTTCTTCTTAACCAAAAAAGCTAAAAATTATGCAAAAAAATATGTAAATCATTAAATAAAATGTTAGGTTTATCTTGTAGTTCTACCAGGCCATATTACTTAATTAGCCAAGAATAAATCGGTAACGTGGAAAAAAAAACTGTACATGGAAAACTTTTTTTTTGATTACTGCTTGAAAATGTACGGATTGTGTTGTAATTTCAACTACTGAATGAATTTTAAAAAACAGTTAGCTAGGATTTAAAAGTAGAGTTAATATTTCCTCTTCGTCATTTACTTTTATTAAATATTCCGAGATCACTTTATGCTATTTCCCATATCATAAATCCAGGGATATGTAATTATATTTTCAGCTCTTCGAAGATATTGGTCGCATTAGACATCATTCTGGCATTTGACATAAATGTCAAATGTTCCTTCTTTTACTACAGGAAAAAAAAGTTTTTTGTCTCATAAAAATATTTGCGATATGAGAGCTTCGTCCAGAACTCCTCATCGTCATTTACTTTCATTAAATACGCCGAGACCTGTGTTCGCGATTTCGAGACAGAAAACCATTCGGATATCGAGACCGGCTTTCGATATCGAGACTATTCCGAGACCGATACGATACGATACGGTCTCGTCTCGGTATCGTTTCTCATATCGAAAAAGAGTCTCAGTCTCGAAAGTCTCATCTTGATCCTCGGTATCACTAAGTATCGTTTTGAGCGCGTTATAGTCTCGTAAAGGGCTTGCCTCGAATAGCTCTAGTTCTCAAATAAATTATCGCTGGCCTACGAAACATGACAGTTTTGTTGCAAGACAAAACCTGCTCTTTCTGAGTAAAGATAACATCAAAATTAAGAAACATTCAGACAAAATTTTGAAGATTTTCTTAATTTTTTATATTTCTAAATTTGTCTTCGTTTGTTTGTAAAAAATTTGTTTGTGGATTTTTAAATTGGATCAAGTTTGGATCAGTGTTGGGAAAACCTGACTCTAATGCAGCGCCTACCAAGTTTGGATTTATGGCTGATTTGTTGCCGTCCAATATGGGACAGGTTTGGACATTTCACAAAGATTGGATCAATATTGGATGAAGGAAGAATTTCCCTGATTTTGTTTTTCCAATAAAAACTTCCGGGTTTCCAGGATATAATAATAGCAAAAATATTTCTTGAAGTCGAGTGAAAACCGCATAAGAAAAAATTTAATCTCAGGTCAAAACTTGCACTAATTAGTAAGCCTATGATGTTATTGTCCCTTAGCACCCCATCGCTTCATAAGACCTTACAGGAAAGGAGATCCAATTTTTGTTATTTTCCGTAATGTTATTTTTAAGATTGTAATTTCTCCAAGAATTGGCTGAAATGTGATTGCAGAGTAGTTTATTCAGAATTTCAGAAAGAAAAAAAAAGGAAAAAAAATGAATGAAGTAATGAAGCAGCAAACTTCCACATTATTATTCCGTTGACAAAAAATGGGTGCCTTGATTGGAAACCATATAACACCACTGCAGTTTAGAGTTACGATTTGTTGTATCCTGTAAAGGAAGATTGCATTGAGTATCGCATTGCTGTTAGTGTATGGGGCATGGCTGAGGTAAATGTATATTAAAGTTTGGCTCTGACGAAGAATCCTTTTCACTGTTATATCGCAGAGCTTTTAGCTACATCCCGAACATTATCTCTGGTTGTGGGATGTGAATTAATGATTACATGTAGACAGTTGTAGCCAACGGTATTTAAAAAATTTAGATACCCAGTAGCTCAGTGCCAACAGACTTGAAATAAAAGGAATAAAAAGCTCGTCCAAAACTTTGAAAGACATGGCTGTTTTAATTTTTTCGCACTAGTCCCAGAAAAAATAAGGCCAGTAAACATAGATACCATAAATAAGTTATCTACAAACGAGCTGTCATAAATTATATGACTTGATAGCGATATAAACGGACAAAACCAACATACAGGCAGGAAAGAACGAAAAAAAAAAATGGCAATTAAAACAATGTAGAAAACCGGAGGCTAAAGAAAAAGACGAAATGAACGTTTCCGCGAAATTGCAGGAGAAACCTTTTTTGTTTGTTCAGTTATGCCAATTACACGAAATTCATATTATTTACTGTTAGAATAATAATTGATAAGAGTTAATTTTAGCCTTTAACCGCATAGGAAACTATGAACATGCACACACTCGCAAATTGTCACTGCAAAGTGAATACCAATAAAAATCGAACCGAACCACCAGGTATGACCTTTACTAATTTTTTCGCACAACGACTAACGTTAAAAAATGCGTGCTCGAATCTAAAACAAACACCGGTGCCAATCAAATGTTTCTCAGTTGGAAATGTCCCATTATTCCGGAAGACACTTTGGAATTCCTCATCAGATCCAAGATCTCCGATTATTAATTTAGCTGTGCCACGTGTTTAAATTATGAATTTAAAAAAAAAAAAAAAAAAAATCGTGCTCTTAAGCCGTAAGCGGGTCAGTTCCTTCATTAAAAATCCAAAAGAGTTTTCTGACCTTTTTTGAAAACTACATGTTCTTTTCGCATTTCCTATCGCATGCATTGACCTCTACCGTGGTGGTTTAAAGCTGGGAGCAACTCTAAATACCGTCTTTCCCGTATTCGCGGCATGTCAGCTAATTTTCTTTCATTATACACATTTTCTTATAGAAAAACAAGGGTTAGAGCCTGGTCAGGTTCTTCTGTCAAAAAACCGGCTCGAACAATTTTTTGAAATTTTCATGAGGTGCACCACCTACGAGGTTCGCCGACGAAAAAAAAAAAAAAAAAAAAAAAGTGCGTTATAAAATAAAATAATCAACAGTTCCCGAATCGGCTATTCATACCCGTTTTACAGAATGATAGTCATCTGAATAATCCTAAAAATGAAAATGACTATACTTAGGACGTTTATGGTCATACTTTTATGGATGGATGAAAATTCCTCATTTGGTCGGAAATATAATGCATACGTTATTACGCGGCATTATCTTTCATATGAATATGCAAACGGGAAGTTCAGATGAAGGCAAAATATTAAAATAATTTTTATAAAATAATAATAATAAAACAAAGGAGCAAAAATTTTAAAACGGACATCAAAATCGAAGAAAATTATTCATTCCTCGTAAAGATAATTTCTTTTTGTCATCGTGCTCTTGAATTATTGATAAACGAGCGAAAATTCATCATTCGGGAAATATTTAAAAAAAAGATGCGACGAAGACGACGACGACTGAGCGTGAATCTTGCTCGGTTGCATGTAGAGCGGAACTCCTATGTATTTTATAATCACGATCTATACTCAGGAAAAAAAAAAAAAAATGGTGCATTTCTACCTGTTGAAGATGATTGTCTTAGCGTGATGAGAACCTATCTTTAAATCGAGGTTCAGGTGCAGAAAAGGGGAGTAACGTTAATGACAACGAAAAGACAACATGGAGAGAAAGTAAACCGCAAAAATAAATTCCGGTTAAATTCCTGAAGGGTCCCTAAAATTTTGAATAGGTCCCTAGCCCTAGCCCAAAATGTCCCAAAAGGGCATCCCTTTGGTAGAAGAAAAAAAATGTTCATAGCTAAAGTTTATAATATCGTCTTAAATTCCTAGTTGCCCCAACCCCATTTTCCAAGCAAGTCCGCTCCTGTAAGATCCCCCCGAAATTTTCGAAATATTTTGAAAAAAATTAAAATACCAACCGTGACATAAAGTTATCCATAAAAAAGAAAAAACACATAACGTAAGCCAATGCGTAAAAGTCCGATTAACACTCATTTTAAAATTTAAAAAAAAATCTATATAAATAAATAATTTTTAAAAAAAATATCCAGAAAAATGCGCACGTTAACTTTAACTAAAGGACCGCCATTTGTATTTGAGTTCCGCACCTGCCAACTTTCACGCAACACTTGCAACTGCTACAAGAAATGATTCCTAGGCACGGTCAAAAGGAGAACAGTGTTAGGGGGGAATTAAAAAAAAAAACCTAAACAGAAATCGGAAAGATTCCTTAGTTGACGGAACTCCTCGTTGAGCAAGATCCTGAGTGATTCGTCTTTTAAAAGGAGACCGAGGTACCTCCTAAAGATACCTCGGTGTCTTCATTGGACAAGTTAACTGTATCTTCTTACATTTTTGACGTCATTCATTTGCTAAACAAGTTCCTTTCTAGCATAGTCCTAGATATCTTTTCACTGAAATAGTAACGAAATCGAAACTGCTAATTCAAAAATTAAAATAAATAAATAAGAATATCACAAGCGCGTTGACTTGGGAGGATTTGATATCAGGAAGGAAATACCGATTATGAGTCAGTGATGACGATTATGTATGTCTTCGATATATCCGGCAGACTTTTTTTTTTTTTTTTTTCTCTTCTAATAATTGAAACTGGCTAGACAGGTATTCCATTTATTCACCCCCAACCATTATTAATTTCGTTTTTTTGTAAGAACCCGGATCTTTCCTTTTAGGTAAAAGAATTTCATCCCTTGAATAAAAAACCAGGCATGTTAATAAGTCATGGTATTTATTTATTTTTTTCTTTTATTTATTTTTATATGACTTTATCGAAGAGGATCTCCGGTTGGATTTTTTTTTTTTTTATATTTACTCAAATTTCCACCTCATAAAGTTTTGGTTTTAAAAATTCCTTTGTCGATCTTTTTAAAAAAAACTAATAATAATAATGATGATGATGAAAAATGAAATTTCAGTAATCATGGACCTGGAACAAGGCACCCTATCGAGCCGAAGAAAAAGAAAAAAAAAGTTAAATCACCGAGTAACAACCATGGAAATGGAAATAATATGGGAGAATATTTAGTCTTCTTATTGTTAAATCAAGTATCTTCTTTTTTTAACTGCTACTTATCATGCATTGTTAACCGGAATAACTTATTGCGCCATAATATGAAAATTTTGTTTCGGATTTATTCTTCTTTAAATCTTCTAAAATCGATCTGGATAGGTACAGATTTTTTTCCTGTTTAGGATTGGAACGTTCTATGAGATGAATGGAGGCAAACGATATGGCAGCAGTTTACTATTTGAAGACATCCGTGGATGAAGGAGATTGTCAGAAGTGTAACAACAGGTGGGGGGGGGGGAGGGGGGGGCATTGGATCAGACTCGGACTGGGAATTTTTTAGGGCGCGAGCTACGGACTGGAAGGAGCGCCAAATTTTTCAAAAATTTAAATGCTGAACAAGCTGATCGAACAGAAGATTCCCTACTATTTTTCCCGAAAAAATAAATTCCTAATCCATTTTTCCAAAAAAAAAGAAAAATAAATTCCTAATCCATTGTTCCTAAAAAAATAAATTCCTAATTTATTTTTTCTGAAAATTTTGGTTCCTAAAATTGTTGCCCTAACTATTTTTTTTCTAATTTATAATTTTCCTAAAATTTTTGATTCCTAAAATAAAATTTCTTAAAATCCCTAAAAATAAAATTTCCTAAAATCCCCTTAGGGATTTAAAAAATATTTTCATTTTAGGAAATTTTACTTCAGGAATCCAAAAATTTTAGGAAAATTAAAAATCAGGAAAAAGATGGTTAGGAAAAAAATTTTAGGAACCGAAATTTCTAGGAAAAGCGGATTAGGAAAAATGGTCGGGAACGGAACAGAATTAAGGGCGACAGAGTGCTACATCCAAGAAGGCGTACCGGGATTTCCCCGGTAGCTCAGCGCCCCAGTCCGTGCCTGCATTGGATCAGCAATGACCCCTGGAAAATATTTTTCCTTACAAGCTTATGGTGGACAAAGTACTTAGCCTTTTTTTTTTTATCTAAACGGGAACAATAAATTAGTGATACATGTATCACTATCAATTATTTTTCCGATTGAAAAAATAGGAAATCTAAAAATAGCTAACATTATCCTAGTTGCATCTGCAAAAAGTATTCTATAAATGCAATTCAGCAAAAATGGAAGGCGGCTGATATTTTTTTTAAAAATCATAATCACTGCGTTAATTGAAGTTGTCTCTTGACCGAAATGGGGGGCTTAGAATTTGTCCTGTTTTTTATATCGGTTTCTGTCCCATTTAGCTCAAAAATATTGTTACCGTAGATTGGGGTGAAGTTGAAAGGTTTTAGAGTTTACCTGCTCATAAAATCTTTATTAATAATTTTTTTCTTCAAATTTTTTTTGAAATTTGGGTCACCACAAGAAGTTTTAATCCCGAGAATTTCAATTTTTTGACCTTTTTGAAAGCTCGGAAAAAATTGAAAACCCCTTCTTTTCAACTTTATCCCACGGTGGGGTGAAGTTGAGAGCTATTTCATTTTTTTCCATTTGAGCCCTTCGAAACGCCATATTTTACGTAAAATAGTTTTTAAAACAATTATAATGACGAATCGTAATATATTTCACGTGCAATTAATCCTTGTTGGTCCTCGAAGGATAAACAATGTCACCTTTCAGCTTCACTCCATGTTTGAAATCAAATTGCACAGGAATTAATGCTAATTTTCTCAAAGCGTTTAAAAAGAAAGAAAAAATCGAAATTTCGGCATTGTTTATTTGCTCTATTGCCTTAATTTTCAAAACAGTATCCAGGAAATGTTTTCCAGAAGCAAAATTTGGCAAAAGCTTCAAGTCTACGACCTTTCAACTTCACCCCACGTTTCTCTTAAAATTTGAAATCATTTAACAAAGCTCTGATTATCAAAGGCCGAAAGCAAATATACTGATTTTTTATAACGAAATATAAAGTGAAGAATATACCAGGTCGAATAAAGAAGCTTTAAAATTTTTAAAAAAATTAAAAAGCACTAGCAGAAGTAAACGTTCTTAAGCTTCCAGAAAGTTGCCATTTTTGGCATCCGTACAAAAGGGAAACAAAAACAGATGCTAAAATCGATACAAATTCGCAGCTTTCATATTTACACTACTTAAGTATCAAAAAAAAACAATATCCACTGAATAAAATAAAAATATTTTATTTTTAGTGCCAAAAAAAAAAAAACTTTAAATTGTTTTTGGAATTTCCTTTTAACTTCACCCCATTCTACGGTACACCCCTTGAGGTTATTTAGGTCCCAACAAGATAGTTAACTCAATAAATAAAAATGGGTTCGACTTATTTTTTTAATTTTTATTCCTTAAAATTACAAAAATAAAAGCTTATAACTTGTCTATTTTAAACTCAAAAATCAAAATCTTTTTCCTTCTTTTCATTGATTTCCGGTTTTTAAATTTTCGAGTCAACACAGTTATATCCCTATTTCGACAATTTCTTACTATTTGTTTTATTATGTTTTGCTATTGGAACCAAAATGGCGTCCAAACTTAATTGAATTTTTTTTCCGAGACGCTAAACGACCCATAGTCATCTTCAGTTCTCAGACCTGGGGGATAAATGTAACAACGGTGTGCAAATCTAATATGTAGCTTATTGGCTGGCCCCCTGAGCAAAAATTACTAAAACAAAACACTTTTCCTTCTATGGCGTTTATTTCGGGTCCGTTCCAACGTCACTGAAGAAGTATTGAAAACAATAGGATTCGCGGTTAACCGAGAATAATACACCGCTTCTCCGTAAGTTAAACATAGGCCTACTATGACTTAAGCCCCCGGTACACAGCTCCCATGCTGTATCCCCAGGACTAAGAACTGAAGATGGCAGTGAGCAACCTCCTTCATCCACTGATGTCTTTACTTATTTACTAAAATCAGGGACCATTCCAGAATGAAAGCTATAAATTGAAATAAAATAAAATAAAGTAAAATTTTCTCCTAATGAAATTAATAATGCATAACTTATTATTTGTCAGCAAGCTTTAACATGAATGGACCTCCTATATAATTAGGAATCCAAATTGTGTGCAGAACCTCTTTTTAAAGCAGGCTATGTAAAAGGTTTCGGATAGCCAAAGGGATATTTTTTTTTTTTTTTCAATTTGCAATGCAAAATTTCTTTATCTCGGATTTCACAAAATTAAACCTATATATAACCATTTAAATGGACTGATTAAAATCATGGATATGGAATTGTCTACCTAAATCAATGTTTTTAAACTGACTAGTTTTAAGCAGAAGTTAATGTTTTTCAAAGGCATGAAAAATAACTTACCCAAAAAATTCCATATAGCATATTGTTCATATAATAGTTCATTTTTTACGAAATTGGATCATAAATATTTTCTGCCCATGCAACTATTTCTTATCACTTAAAACCAAATTTTCTAAATTAATTCTGAATATACACCTCTGAATGGCAATGTTATGCATAATGTTTTCGTCAATAAATACATACTTTAATGTGTATCTTCTTCGCTAGTATTATCAAACAGGCTTTCTTTCTTAATTAAAAGCTGAAATACAGGGAAATCATTGTCAGTTACTACTTGCTTATTCTTCATTGTATCGTCTACTATTAAATTTTCTTTTGCATCATCATGTTCATTCATTTTACAATAATGGATAATTTCATCCAAATCTGTAAGACTTGACATTAACAAATGTTCCCTTAGTTCAGAATTATTTATTCCTCCAATAATTCTACCTCTAATCATTCAGTTTCCTAGACTTGCAAATGCACATAATTTTGATAGTTTTGTAATGGCTGCCAGATAATCCTCAAACGATTCATTTTCACCCTGAGCTCTTTTAAAAAATTCATAAGAATGCCTGACTACAACATCCCCTTCATATAATTTACAATATTTTTGCAACAGATTCATGACCTTTTCCAGAGTAACTGATTTACAAAAATAACTCTCAATCGTTTTAAACTATCTGTGGGCATCATGTCCTAAGAGATTTATAAATAAGGGTATTTTTGATTCTCCTGTGTGATTCTACATTAAACTACCTTCACTTTATCATTATCAGTACATCCTAAACAGAGCTATGTTGCTTCAGCAATTTTGATTTTTATAAACCATACCCTGTTCTTTATTTATGAAAATAGACACACGTGGTGAAAAGCATAAAAGGGATTTAAAGATCCTGATTCCCTTCTAACCCCTTTGATTGCTCCAAAACCGTTTGGAAAAATCGCAATCTGCTTTTTCCTCTTTTCTAAGGAGTTAAATACGGTATTTTGATACATACCTCTGTTTTTTTAGTAGCCATTTAGTTTCACTAAAAATAACTGGAATTTTTGTAGTAAAAAAAAAAAAAAATGAACTTTTAACACCATCAAAAAGAAACCCGTGTTAGCCATATTAAAAAGTTTATTTACAAATAGCAGTGACCAATCAGAAACGCCCGGAGTACAACTAGCGCTGTAAGTGTCGAAATAGTTGAACTAAAATCGGCGTACTTATGCTGCAGGACAACAGCTCCATTGTAAGAAACCTGGAAAAATAATGAATTATTCGGCGGTCGCTATAAAGCTCCTGTCACAAAATTTTTACCGAATGGAAACGGTCATTAATGAAGAAACTATCATTATCACATAGCTATCATTATTGTTTCAATTAACTCATAAATTTTTAATTTTTTACATGGAAACTCACAAGGAAACCGTTTACCATCATAATTTCGCTTGTAACCATATTTTTTTAAAACGGTTTAAGGGGTCTCAACAATTTACATTTATGAAAATTGAAATATACATTTTTAAAAATGAAGTTTAAAATTTACTTGTTATTACACGACTCCATTTTTTCCCCATATATTTTCCAAATACTCCATTGTATAAGAGCCCATTTAGTTAGTTTTATAAGCCCCAGTTTCTCAGCCAGTTTTTCAATTTCATGTTTAAAAAAAAAATTAACCTAACCTAACCGATATTGATTGCGCCTAAAATCTCCTTCTCAGAACTACTTCTGACATTCATTGTTTTTTTTTTCTTTAAAAAAATCCTACCCCCAGCGTGTAATACTCATCTTGCATAACCGAAACGATCGTAAAAAAAAAAATCAAATAAAAGAATCTACAAACAAGTCATAAATCGAAAATACCGATTCATTAAACAATTGCCAGGAAAAAATAATGACTCTTCGCCTAATTGTAAAATCCGTTGTTTTTGTTTTTTTTAGCTGACCTACATTATTAAAAAAGGTGTGGTGGTAGTTTCCTTTTGACAAAAATACCTTATTAAGCCTAAACTTTAAAGAAAGAAAAAAAATTAACAACGAAAAATTATTTCAACGCCGACAAAGCTGATTTTTTAAAACAAAAAAATTAGCATAAAGTTTATTCATGTATTAATATTATACGAAAAGAATTTATGATGACAACCGTATTTGTAACTTTGTGTGGCCGAGTTACATTTGATCGCTCATATATGACGCATCTTATTTTTTATAAAAACTTTTTTTTTGTAGATGTTTTTCTTACTTGCGTAAGTTTCTAGGTGTCTGAGAATTAATTTAGCGACATTTTTTGAAAAAAAATATTAATTAGAAAACCTGGAAGCGTGACTGTAGAATTTTAGTAAAGTTTCCTTCCATATGATGGTTATGCAAATTGCAATACGTTTGCGTCGAGCAAAAAAGAACTTGTAAAATGAAGTAATAAACGATTAGTATATTTAAAAAGCAGAAATATATTGAACCAATAAGAGGGTGATTTTACAGATGCACAAATAAAAAGGTTTATTAACTTAAATTCGAGGAAAAGCCAAAAAATAGCCTTCACGAAATTTTGGTATCAAAAGAATGTGAACATTTTTTTTTTTCAAATTTTGTTTTTTTTTTTAGATCACAAAATGGTCAGGAATGGAAGGCACTTTTATATCTTTTTTTTGAATATAGAAAGCTGGTTTTATATTTTTGTTTTGTGTGAAAAAATCGAAATCAAACGAGTTTTACATTTCATAGTACTTTGGTTTTTTTTTTTTTTTAAAAAAAAAAACGATTTTCAAATTATGTAAAACTTTTCTAACTAAAAAATAAAAGATTTCAAAATAAAGAAGGGGACAATAGTAAATTTTTTTTTATACTTAATTTACACAAAAAAGATTATCCTTTTATAATATGTACATGAATCAATGACAAGGCCACTTTTCTATAATTTAGATCTATCACTCAGGTATTTTTTTTATACTAACTCAAATATACAAATTTTGATTAAATTATTCTAATTTTTTTTTTCTTGATTTTTTTTTATAAGTAGAAATTACAATTTCGCCTCAAATATATTTTCTATATATAAATTTATTTTCAAATAAACTAGCCCTGAATTTTGTTCGTTCGCCATTTTTGAAGAAACAATTGGTTTGGGCTATTTTTCGTGGCAGTCGAAATTTTGTTTGTTTAAATTCTTCAATCGGATTGAAAAATTAATTCTTTTTTTTACTCCCTTCTGGTTAATTAAATAAAAGAAAATAAATTTATATATACAAATGCATTAAAAATTTTTTTAAAAAATCGTTCAAAAGTTTTGGCCAAAAAAGTCCTAAATCTATTTTTTTTTTCTCTTTTGCCGATTGAATTTTCCAAAAAAAAAATCAATCCGTCCAAATAAATTAACTACAATTCAAATAACCGGAATTTCAAAATAAAACCCTAGTGATATTAATTGTAACTCCGAACTGGGCCTGACAGTTGGATAAGTTATGTACAAATCTATTACGATAAACAATATTTTCTTGTGACTAGACTATAAAAGGGACTATTGGGTAATTCAACTGACAAACAAAATCCAAAGATTTTTTTTTTCTTTTTTTTCTTTTTTTTTTTTGCTTTTTGGTTTTTCAGAAGTGGTAAAAAAAAGCGCCAGCTGAAATATGAGGAGACAAAAGTGAAATATTTTAAGGAAATCGTTAACATTATTTTTTTTCGTATTCGTTTTTTAAATAATTATTTACCAACAATGAAAAACCAAAATAATAACTGTACATCAATAATTAATAAATATAATATTGGAAATAATATGCTTATTTTTTTCTATCCTTTGATTTTTTTAAAATTTTTTATTCCAACTGCTTTTAAGAAACGTAAAACATAGTTTTTATTTATTTATTTATTTATTTATTTTTTAAGTGAGTGGCTATTTTACAATATCAAAAACTTAAATTCGGGGTTTTCATTTTTTTTTAACTTGTCAGCTCAACAGAAATCACTACAAAAACTTAAAAAAAAAATTAAACATGCATTCATTTTTTTATCTTATTTACATTTCGATTTTCCTTCGTTCCTTAAAAAAAGAAAAAGGAAAAAAAATGTTCTGACAAGTTAAATGCAAACACCCGAAATCTTGACAAAAAAAAGTCCCATTAATTTTGCTGAGAAACATTCCGATCTTTCAAGAAAAAAATTTTCCCTTCTTAAAATCTTTAAAACTGAGGTATTGTAAGAAGATTGACCGAAAAACGAACAAGAATTGCGTCTCAGCAAAACATGACCGGAAGGTTTTGATTTTTTTTTTTTTTAATGTAATAATTAATTAACAAATGAGTAAAATTGAACATTGACATCACTATTGAACTAGTACACAGAATATCAGGTTCCCGTTTAATAAAATAATGAAATTCGAAAATTATTTTGCAACTTACCGCGACTCGACATAGGACCTTTTCTTTTCATTCATTATGTTATTTTTCTTTGTTGCTAATAAAGGAAATATAAATTAATATATTTTTTTTAAAGGTTTTTTTTTGTACTTTACCACGGAAGCCACAAAAATTTTTTTTTTTTTTTACAAAACCATCGTTTCTAATACAATAACATTTAAAACCTAATACTATAGTGTGTTTTTTTCCGGAGAAAATTTAACTTTTTTTTTAAATACATTTTTCTTTTAAAATGAATTGTCTTCGGCTTCATGAGCTTTTGAATCTTTTTTTTTTTTTTTTTTTTTTTTTTTATTTTTAATTTTATTTTTTTTTTTTTGAAATTTTTTTTCAGTATTTTTTTTTTTTAAATAACTAAATATTATTTGGTAAAATAGATTTGTTAATTCTATTACATTTCTAAATGTTTAAGTATGAGGAATGTCACTTCACTTTTAAAAAAAAAAGCACGATTTTTTAAAAAATAATTTAATATAAATATTCTTACAGCATTTAGAAATGTAAATTTAACAACGAAAATATCACGACTTTTTTTTTTTTTTTGAAATATATTTAAAAGTCTCAATCTGAGTTCATTTGTGGTTTTTTTTATTTTAAAAATCTTTTTACATTTAAATAAAAATAACAAGAAAAATAATTTATAAGTAAGTTTTCTTCAATTTTTAATCCTGCATTGAGAAAAGTAGTAAAATCGTTTTCCGTTTTGCTTCATTTTAATTTTTTTTATGAATATGTACACGATTAAAAGCAATGATTACATGAAATTTTATTAACGATCGTTGTTTTTTTCATTTAAAAATAATAGTTAGGTTATTGAATTAAATAACTTTGGTAACATTGAGATTAAAAAAAAAAAAATAGCGTGAACGATTGCAATATTTTTAGCAGCGGCAATAAAATTTTTAAGGAAGTACTATTTATAACCGATTAAATTATTTTCCTTGTGAGATTGTAAGAATCGGGTGATTTTTTTAAAAAAATTCATTCAAATTTTTTTTGCCAACTCGGGAAAGGGACCCTAGCAAAACCCCGACATTAGATATCGGGGTTTTGAATGTCGGGGTTTTGATTTTTGCCTTTTATTATATTTTATTTTTTGTTTATTTTAATTTATTTTTAATTTTTTTAAATTTTTGAAATGTCGGGGTTTTGAAATTTAATAGCACTTATATAGAAGGTAATAGAACTAGTAAGAATTAAAACATAGAAAATTTTCTGAGCAACAAATTGCAATAGAAATTCTTACAGAGATTTTCCAAACTCCTCCCTCACATATAAAAAATCGTAAGAATTTCGAGAACCCCCTCCTCCTTCCGGTCTTACGATGTGCTAAAATACCTCCTATGGGGAGCTTAGTCCTGTACTGCACTCGGTCTGTGGAATTTCCGTCGGTCTCTGCCGGTCTGTGTGGTATCTTGACTTTCTTCTGAAAGTTCCCTAGAACTTCTCAGTTCTCTAGAACTTTCAGGGAAATTTTCATTTCATAAAAGCTCATAGACTCTGAAGTCAGAAGGACCTATTGTCCCCTGAAAATTTCATCAAAATTGGTCGGGAAGGGGCTCCGTACGTGTCGGGCATCGCTTATTTTCCTTAGCGTTTTAATATATAGGCATGGGCGGATCTAGAGGGGGGGGGGGCTGGGGGATGCTAGCCTTCCCTAGAATTTTGAAAATTATATGGCCTGAATGGTATCAGCCCCCCCCCCCCCCAGAAAATATGTTTCCCTATTCTGAGCCCCCTCTAGGAAAAAATCGTAGATCCGCCCATGTATATAGGACTTAACTGCTGATTTCAAAACCCCGTCATTTAAAAATATTTTTAAAATAAAAAATAAATTAAATTAAATTAAAAATAAAATATAATAAAAGTCAAAAATCAAAACCCCGTCATTCAAAACCCCGATTTCCAATGTCGGGGTTTTGAATGTCGGGGTTTTGACTCGGTCTCTCGGGAAAATCAACATTTTTTTTTACAGTTTTTTTTTTTGGAAAATTGGATTTTCCTCAAGTTTGGAATGAATTGGCTAATTACCATTGGAAAAAAGAAAATGGATTCCTGCTCAGCGATTTTATTTTCGTCGACAAAAAAAATTTATTTCCTTGAAAAAATATAAAAAAATTAATCATTTTTAAGCGTCGTTATTATTTTTTTATTATGCTTTTTTTTTCGCAGCGAATGGTGCTGCCACCTGTAGGAAAACATTTTAAATAAATTGAATTTTCCCACCTTGCATTCTATTTCTGCATTAAAAATTTAACAATTCTTACGAGGTTTTTTTTGAGTTGCTAGAAATATCAAAGCGTTCGGTTGGCTACTTCTTTTTTTTTTTTTTTAATTAATTTATTTTTTTATTTATTTTATTTTATTTTTTTTAATTAAAAAAAAAATTAACATTAAAACCGAAACTTTGGCTTGTCTAAAAAAAGATCAGACTTTAAAAAGAAAAATAAACTAAGAAATATAATAAAATATACAGTAAGAAAAAAAAAAAAAAGCTTCAAAAATTCTTATTACAGAAACAGGAAATCCTTTCCATATGATTTTGACTTTGGTAAATAAATAAATTATTCGTTATGCAGATAACATTAAAATGGCTGACAGCAAAAGAAAGAATAAACCCTCCTTTTTTTTTTTTAATCTTTAGAGAAAAGAGGAGAAAAAAAAATTAATAATAATAAAATTAAATATAAAACACCTAAAAACCACAATTTCACTCGGTTATTTCTACTTTTAACGGCATAGGGGTATCCCTAACCATTCCTTCTGTCGTTTCCAACGCTCGAGGACTTCGAACTAAATCATCGATGTCGTCATACTCGTCAGACGGTGATTTGGACAAATGGCGAGTTGATAGGTTGACTTCGTAATCCTCAGTCGGGGGAGACTTTGAATCGGGCCGAGTAACAACCGGTTTCCCGCTGTCCGTTTTACCGTTGACGCTGGTTGATAAATTAACGGCGCAACCGTCCAGAGGATTACAGGGTGATGATGCAGGCGATAAGTCTATTTCTCTCGAGCCTGAAAAAAATATTCGGCATTGAAAAAAAAAAAAAAAGGAGGGAGTTTTAGAGAAAATGATTCAGAAAAAAGAACAAACCTGGACTGTTAACTCGTAAATCATGAGCGGAATCTAAAGGACTGTTGAGCCTCATACCGTTTGTGGGGAGACCCAAACTGTTGCAATGGCTGAGTAGATTTAAACTGTTTACGAGACCGGTATCTCCGTGATGATGCGCTGCTGCTACCATATTGCACATTTGCTGCCGCAGACCGTGGGCCACTGCTGCGATTGCTGCCGTTGGATCTGGGCTATTCGCACATGCATTTCCTAAATATGGCGATTCCTGGAAAAATGAATAATAAATCAGTGGAAAGTGTAATGCTAATGGGTCTCACGGTCACCATTGATTTACTTGGACTTGGAGTTTTAAAGATTATTTTAGAACCTAATTTAGTTCATTTTTTTTTCAGTCAAACGACTGAAACGGGCCTTTCATAAATTACATCAGAATTTTCTAGCCCCCCCCCCCCCCTTCCCTCTAGAGATCCTACAAGAGATTAGCTGTACGTGTAATTCCGGTTCTTCGATATTCTTCTCCTGAAAATTATTCGTCCACTAAAAATTTTTTTGAAAAATCAAAACCGTAAATGCCTATGTAAACAATTAAGAACCATTTTGTAAACTTTAAAAATTTAATATTTCAGACGGGGATTTATTTTTCTAATTTATCGAAAAACTGGAAATGGCTGAATGGCTGATCTCTAATCTATTTTAGGATTTCTACGCCCCCCGCCCATAATTATGTAAGATTTTTTTTTCTATACCAGACTCTCTTAACTGAATGAAATTTGTCCCAAAAGCGTTTTGGGGTCAATAAATTCGATTTTTATGTCAAAACGTAATTAAAATGTGAGCCTGATACTTGAAAATACAATTTTTCTTTATCCTATTGCTAACTTAAAGTTAAAAAAAAAAAAATTTCTTTGACTGTAATACTTATGTAAGAATTTTCGATTTATGGGCAACCCCAAACTTGTTTTTTGGAAAATTTAACCGCCGTGGCATGGCTCCGCGGCAAAAAGAGATGGTTCCCTACTAGCAATTCTTCCGGAAAACCTTGGAAAATTCTTATGGTCCCAATTTTCAACTGTATATTCCGGAATAATTTTTCTAGGAGACTCCTTTTTTTTTTCATTTCCAAAATCTTAAGGAGGATGCTTACACCTTTTTTTTGTTTTTATTTTGATTGTTTATTTCGAATGTTATTTATAGGCGCAACATTTGTTTATTTTGCGAAAACTTTTCGAATCAGTAAAATTTTTAAAAAATGGTTTTATACAGCGAAAATCACTATGGTCCACCTAAACTATATTTTCTATCGACTGACAGGAAGGAAAGTTAGGATGTATCGTGGAATAATGAACATTTTTTAAATAAAGCTCAAGATCTCATGTTTTTGTTTACTGAATCGGTTGATTAATTTAAAAAATGTTCATTATTCCACGATATATCCTAACTTTCCTTCCTGTCAGTCGATAGAAAATATAGTTTAGGTAGACCATAGTGATTTTCGCTGTATAAAACCATTTTTTAAAAATTTTACTGATTCGAAAAGTTTTCGCAAAATAAACAAATGTTGCGCCTATAAATAACATTCGAAATAAACAATCAAAATAAAAACAAAAAAAAGGTGTAAGCATCCTCCTTAATTGTTAAAAATCTGTTTTTTTTTTTTCTTTTTTTTTTTGTTATTTTGTTACTTATTCCGGTTTTGGGAATTTTTTTCAATTTTTTTTTGAAAATTCGGTGGAAAATGAAAGTTTTTAACGAGCTAAGGCCAAACCAAGTTTTATCTAGGGAACAGAAATTCTCTATAGTCAAAGATCTTCAAAAATTGGGCACTAGCCGTCAGTCATTTTAATTGGCAACGGCAACGGCAACGGACATCAAGCGATTTGCCTAAAGGGAATGCCAGCAAATTTTGACTGAGGTTCTTAAATTTAAGTGAAAAATCATCGATATCTTTGAATGGGCAGATCTAGAGGGGGAGAAGGCTTATGGACGGAAGTAGAATTTTTTCTGAGGGGTGGGGGGCTAAGAATAGAGAAAACAATTTCTGGGAGGAGGGCTGCTGAACCTATTCAGGCCATATTATTTTCAACATTTTGAGGGAGGGGGGGTGACTATTCTGCTTTCTGGAGGGGTTTATGCGCTAGCTTTATGCGCGATCTATCCGGAGAGTAATTAAATGAAATTTTATGCAAAAAATTCAAGAAGTAAAATTAAAATTAACGGATACTTTTTAAGAGAAGTTTGTTTTTACAGATATCGCGTATTTAGAAAATAAAAAAATGACATTAAAATTTTTCATTCTTCTTGTAAACTTTATGCAAAGTGGGTTTAGACCCCCCCCCCACCCAGATTTTTCGGGTAGGTCCGTCCGTCTATCTTTGAAGGCTTACGAATTTTCAGTAGCGCTTTAAGATGTTCATTTCGAATTTTTTTTTTTTGAAAAAATATTTTTCTTATGATTTTAGCCAAAAAACTTTTTTTTTAAATTTGAAGCGCCCGTATAGACGCGCGGATTTTGGCCAGCGAACCAAAAATAAAAAAAATAAAAAAATGCGAACCAAAAAAACCAAAAAAGCTTAGTGGTAGAGCAATCGTCATGAAAACGAGAAGTCGATGGTTCGATTCCATCTTTCGCCACTTCGATTTAACTTTTCAACTGATTTTCTATGTTTATCTTATGTAGTTCACGAACTTATAATCGTGATTTTCTTAATAAAATGATCCATATCCCGTTAAAAATAAAATAAAATAAACAAAAAAAAAGTTTTTTTCGTTTTTTTAAAAAATAAGTCTTTAATTTTAAAAATTAGTTATTATTAGTGGTGGCCCATAGCCTAGTTCATAGCGCGCTCGACTCTCAATCATGAGATGTGACGCGTCGTGCTTCTATCCTAGTTCACAGCTAGGAATTTTTCTCAGGTCAAAACTAGTGCGCTAGTCAGAAAATCAACGGTCACCACCCCTCGGAAGGCAATGGCAAACCACCGAGCGGTAACTGCCTAGTAAAATCTCTCAAAAATAGCCGTTCGGAACCGGCGTTAAACTGTAGGTCCCATATGCCTGTGAGCGCACGCACAGGTGTATGTGAGAGATCACCACGTAATCGAGTAAAGGACTAAGAAAAAAAGTCTTTAATTATTTCCTCAAACTTACTGGTAATCTTGGAAAACCTAAATGCTGTTCTTCCTTCATATGCTGTGGATCTCGGAAAACCACAGCACGAATAACACCTCGGATATGTTCATCTGGCCAAACCCCCAAGAGAATCCTTTGAGGTCGTCCTCTTCCTTTTGGTCGTAGATCTGTAAAATACAAGTCGAATCAATTAGCATATACTTACATCAATTTTAATTTTTTTTCTTTTTTTTTTCCAGCGAACTCACCTGCTCCTCCATCTGCACTGGGTCCCAACATATTATGAACTCGATTAGCATAAAGCACGAAAGTCGGGTAAGGAATGTCGAATTTCCTCGCCGCCTGCGACAAGCTCAGTCCTTCTTTGAGTACGGAAAATATCGCCTCCGCCATCGTTTCCGGCCGCCAAGATTTTAACGGGCCCCTCTCTCTGAACCGCAAATTATGAACCAGACTTTGGTTTGTGTTCCAACATTTCTGCCACATGGACTGCAGTTGGTATTGGTAACTGTCTGCTGAAAAATAAAATTACAAAAAAACATATTAATCACATTTGATTTTTCTTTTTTTCAATCTCATAGAAAATAAAAATTCATAACCATAACCATCTACACTATTTTTTTTTTTTTTTTTTTTTTTTTGTAATTCCAAGATGGCTTCCTTTACGGAATATTTATTATTTAACGATCAAATCGATCAGCACGTACGATTTTTTATTTTTTTAATTATTGAGGGGGTGTCCAATAATTTCTTTTTTTAAATTTTAATAATGAATTACAATTTCTTATTGGCGTAAGTAAAATTGAAAAAAAAAAAAAATATCGATAAAAAGTCATTAAATTAAAATGCGTAGCAACTGATAACATTTTATTATTATTTTTTTTCCTCTTTTATTTTTTAAAAAAAAAAACACCCTGTAAACGAATAATAAATCAATTTATTTTCTGACCTGGGCGATTTTATGCAATCAGAGAACGATAAATGCAATATTACAAAGCTGCAGATATAAACTGCTTCCAACTTTTCTCTTTTGCTTCCCTCTTTGCGTGGTCCCCCCTCCGGTCCCCCCGCCCCCCCTTCCGCCGCTCCTCTTTCAATTTTCCCCCTTCCCCTTGTTCCTTTACTATTAATCCGCATAAATCAAAGATTCGAAGAGCTATGAGCCCCAGGTTGGACATCAAAAACAAAGAGGTTCTGACTGGAAGCTCGAGTTCAACGATTGACTCAATGACAGTTGGTTTGAAATGAACCATTTTGAAACATCGAAACATTTCCCCGGTTTTGCAATTTAATTAAAATATGTAATAATATATGTTACACTATTATCTAGAATATTTGACGGATCATAATAACGTGTACCAAATATTTTAATTAGTTTAAAATGAGTTTCCACTGTTTTACACTAATTATTATCTTCTAGTCTGGAATTTAATGAAGCTTTATTAGCTTTTTTTTTTCTGCTTTTCTTCGATACCTTCTAATTTTTTTTTCCTTGTCTTCGATACGGTTTGTTTGTTTTTATGTCTTTTGCATTTATTTTTATTTTTCCAAATCCGTGCAATTTTCCTATTGGTTGCTGTACAGGATTTCGAATATATATATTTTTTCCTTTTAACCCGTTCCCTATCAAGGCTCCATATATGGGCCCAAAAAAAGTGTCCCGCTTAACTACGCGAAAATTAGTTCCTCCTATCTACCACCGTAAGCGCTACTTGTACGCGAGACGCTTCTTGATTGCTCGTTGAGATTTGTAAACAACGATGGCGGCGCACGGTCATATAGATGTCTGTACGGCCGTGCCAAGGTATTTAGACGTAGAGTAATTATTCTACGCGTAGAGTATTTTTGACAAAAAAAGACCGTAATGACCTTTTACTAAAAAAAAGGTTTTTTAACAATACGTAGAATTATTTATTAGAGACTCTTAATTAGAAGAGACCCGACAGAAAAAAATGAGCGCGAAATTTTGGAGGCATAAGACCATTCGCAAATTAAAATGTAAAAAATATGAGTTTGAGAACTGACATTAAAAAAAAAAAAAAAATGCAGAAAGCGAATATGAGAAAAAAAGTCACTAATTTTTTTTTTTTTTTTTTTTTTTTTGCGAAGATTAGCACTTGAACCTCAGGATATCTTAAGACTTTCTACGGAACAATTTTGTTTTATCATCTTTTTAACTTATCTACACAGCAGTCCACGTGTAGGTAGTAAATTAAGTAACATTTTCGTACAAAACAAATTAGGACGCCACTTTTTTATTGAAAAAAAAATATATGTCTTGTTGCAATATATTATCATGGTTATTGCGGCACTATTTAGAACGGTTTAAATAATTATGCAAAAATAAATTTTTATTGTTGACTAATAATGACAAAGATACTAAACGATTTTAATTACGCATGAAAAGGCAATGAAAAAGTCGCAATTTCCGTCAAAATAATGTAATGTCTTGTCACTTTATACTTTTTAAATTCTCATGCAGTGGAAGTCGGGCAGGAGACAGGCATTTCTTACGGTAACTGAAGAAGTGCTTGCTATAAAAAAAAAAAATGTCTGCGGAAACATTTACAAAAAGAATCGAGTAAATATCAAACCCTCTTGAAATTAAACAGTAAAATTAACGATTACGAGTAGAAAATGCTTTCTTTGAGAAATAAAAGCAAAAATATGCAAGCATGTTCTTCACAGAAAAAAAAAATTGTTTTTAACTCTAATTTGGAGTGAAACATTTCTTTTACTGTATAAAAGGTAGAGCGTCTCATTTATTCCATTTTTTTTTTTTTTTTAGTATAAGAAAAATATTTGGCCTGCCTCAAACCATTTACTGGCAGATATTAAAATGATCATCTTTAAGTATTTATTATTTTTTCTTCCCATTAATTTTATTTTCCTCATTAAAATCATTAGCACGATAGAAATATACGTTCAAAACGAGCTTCTCTAGTTTTACGGAAAAGAGATACGAGAATTCGAAGAAGGAAAGAGGGAAACACACCTCCCCCGGGCTTCCGATTTTAACTGGAAGTAACAAATATCGGGGAGGCTGTGAAGTCCGAAAATCGGTAAATTCATGAGATCAATCCGGCGGATTTCGAATTCAATACAAAACCTTATTTAGCCGACTTTATATTAACGCTTATAACCTAAAGGAAGATCTTTTGCTGTTGCGTTTTAACGGTTCATCAATATACGGATAAAATATATCACGGACACTGACGTAAATTATGACAAAGCGAATAAATAGGAGGACTCAAAAAAGAAAAGCGGAGATGATTATGCGATCTGTTTAACATTAGTATGTTCAATCAATAATTTTTTTTTTTTTTTTTTTTTTGGTTCGAAAATTAAACATGAGTTCTGTCTGATTGCATATTTTGTTGTTTTTGGTTGTTCAATATGCCCGGTGTCCCTTTTTCCAGGGGTCCAAAGCTTGAAAATTTTGGCCGATGCCGATGCATTGGATTTTTTTTAATATCCGAAATCGACATCGGTATCGGCATCGGCACTGCGAAATTGTTAGTGATGGCATCGGCATCGGAATCGGACTCCTGATTTTAAAAATCGTCTAGAATGGCTCTATGATTTTTTTTTTTTTTTTTTCACCAAAATCGGAATTAGAGGCGGCATCGGATATAATCGATGCTTGGTGCCGTCGGCGTCGGCATCGGGTGTCGGTGCCGGAATCGGAATCGGATAAATAAATCGATAAATAATATGGAATCGGCATCGGCATGGACCCGAGATTTCAGCCGGCACCGGCATCTGACCGGCATCGGATTCGACCCCGATACGATTTTGTGCTGAATTCGAATACAACAATTAATAAAAATGTGGAACCTGGTACCTACTGTATACAGATTGGAGAATAAAAAATCGCTTTCCTTTAAATTATACAAAGTTCATTAATTTCTTTTTTAATTTTTAGAGGAAACATCAGTGAATACCGAAAAGAATAGCTATTTTGTCTATTCTCCATTTATGAAAGAAAGAAAAAAAAAAAAAAAATTCAGGCTTCAAATTTGACTTATTTTTGTGTTTTTCTTACAAGTTACAACTTGTTTCAAGTAAATATGAACCTGGAAAAGAAATAATCAAAGATTTTCGACCGCACATTTTTTTGAAATTATTTTCCGGCCTTATATACATTTAGACAAGTTGAAACTTGCACTAAAAATTCCAACAGTTAAATTTGTATATTTCTTTTTTTTTTCTTTTTACCGAAAAACAAGTAGGCCTATTAGACAAAAATTTTCCAGTTGCTTCCAGTGTTTACTAAAGCTTTCTCTTAAAAACATAATTTTCATAGAAATTAAAATACAATTTTTTTTCCGTATCTGGTACGCCATCTTGGATTTGAAAATTTAAAACCGTATGCGGTGTATGCAATTGATCCATTTTTTAAACAACTCTTCGTCATATTTTTGTATTAATCGTCATTCAAAAAAAAGAATACAAACCAAAACAAAATTTTTTTGAATATATAAGGAAATACTTTTTGAACGGTAAAACACTCTGAAAATCAATCGGTTTTAGCGCTCTAACGGGCACTAATTCAATACCGAATATGTCGGGCGAACAAAACGAAACATGTTAAATAAAAATGGGCGAACATTTTCAGCCAAAATAGTCGGGAAAGCTGCACCAGAGCTTTCCCAAGCATGTTGGGACATGTTCCTGTTGTTCACCCAACATGATCGTTAGTGACTTTTCACCCAATCTCACCAACCATTTTTTTTTTAAACAATTACCTTAAGACTCCGTTTTCCTCCGAGTTATAACTACGAAAAAAAAAAAAAACTAAAAAAAACACCTTTAGGAATTTTTTTAAAGTAAACTTTTTGGAAAATATTAAAATACTTTTCCAAGAAGTTTCAAAACAAAAATTACAAACTTTAAATCAATTTCAATCAGGAAAAAGATAAAAAATAACCTTCTTTTATTTTTTCGAAAATATTTTTTTTTATTTCAACTTTTTGATTATAACAAAATCTCGTTAGTAAAAATCAAAAATTACTACAAAAAAAGATTCATTTTGAGCGTATGTAGAAAAAAAAGAACGACAAAATATTTTTTAACGAAAAAAAAATCGAATTACACACTACTATAAATTATTTTTTGGACGCGATGAGGCACAAAAGTTTACGATTAAAAAAAATCGCGCCATTTATTGCTTTTAAAGTGATGTTTTTTTTAAAAAAAGATTGTACAAATACTAGGAACTAATTGGATGATTTCGAAAGAAAAAAAAAAACGAGCAAAAAGAAGCGCTTGAAATAATGTTTTTATAACAAATTTTTTCCGCTTCCTCTTGTAACAAAAATATTCCAAAAAAAAAAAAAAAGAAAAATAAAAAATAAGAATTGTTTAAACCAGTCTCATACAAAAAATGAACGTTTCATTTTTTTATTGGCGTTAATTTTTTTTTTTTTTTTTTTCTAAAAATTAGGTTAATCTAATGACAACACGAAAGAGAATAAATCGAATTAAGAGAGCTCCGTACAGGTTAAATAAGTTTTAAAAAAAACAACGTCGTATACACACACAAAACTTAAAAAAAAATTAAGACCAGTACACAACCTTCTTAACTTTGAAGAATCAAAAAAAAAAAAAAAAAAAAAAAAAAATGTTGCGCCTCTAATTTGCTATTGTAACAAAAAAAGGAGTATAAATAATATTTAAAGCGTTCATTTCATTGTCTCGACCTTGTTTTTTTTTTATTCTTTTTTTTTTCTTCGAGTCAAAAGAAAATTAACACTAATTATTATATTTACAATTTTCGAAATACAAATTTTACATTTAAATAAGAAAAAAAAAAAGTAGAGTAAATAAAATTATTAATGTGAATGGTTAAATAAATTTAAAAGTCATGCTTCTCACTCACACACTAAAAAACAATGCACTAAAAAACGATTAACATTTTATTTGGCAACGTACTGTACCTTGTAAAAGCCCTGTTTTCGAAAAAAAAGGCATTAAAAAAAGGCACAAGTTTTCTGATCCGGGAAGATTAACGACGACGCCGCCGACTTGGTAAAAAATTAGTTTAAAAAAAAAAAAAAAAAAAGCAAACGATTTTTTTTAAGATTTTTGCTTGATTTTTAGACTGAATGATGTTTTATAAGTACAAATAAATAAATTAAAAAACTATTCTATACTATGCTAATTATCCAAATTTTTGGTGTTTAGCTTTTAATGAGTAGAGAGGAGGATGAATAATGAAAATTCGTGTTACCGGTACCTTAAAACAGATCAATGATGTATTTGTCAATTTTTTCAAATTTTAATTTTTTTGTTCATTTTCTTATTCATCGGGCCTTGTTTCGTAATACAAAGACACTATGCTATGCTTTTTACAGAAAGCCCACCACCACCTAAACCCTGCCAAATCTGAAAATTTAAAATTCGGATCTCTCTTCTGTTTCATTCTCTCCACGAATTTCAATATGGAAGACAAAGGTTTTTGAGTCCGTCTGTTAAATGGGGACGTGGATATTTGACAACAATATTCCAGTATCATGTTTTCTTCGTTGGGCGTAAGGCCTGCCTCTTCCAAAACGAGCATTCTTTTAGTTTTCCCTAATATATTGTCATAAAGTGTTCCTTTGGGTATTCCGTAGCGCGACGCCGCTTGCGTGAACCGCATTCTTTGCGTCACGACCGCCTGAATCGCTTCTTTGAGTTGGGCTTGCGTCCAGTTAGGAGTTCGCAGGCGCATATAATACAGTGGTTGATCTACAAAATACAACAACTATAAACAAAAAAGAAACAAAAAAAAGGCGGGGAAAAAAATGTGACTTTTGGCTAAATCCTTCAGTCGAGAGGAATTCAAAAAAAAGGGGTTTCCCTGAAAATAGGAGCAGAAAGATTAGCGTCTTTTAAGGACTTGATTCAGCGGAGTGAAGGGAAGATGTATTTTAAGGAAATCGAATCCTTGTCTTGTTCTGGAGGAAAACGGTTACAAGAACTGAAATTAAATACAAGTGGTGAGTTAACAATGGCCAAAACTTCAAAACCTCAATTTTAAAGGGAAGGAAATCTTGCCACGCAGGTTCCTGCATGCTCTGAAATGTCTGTTAGCGGAGTCGTAAAAGAAATTATTTGCAAATGTCAAGTTTTTCATAAAGCAGTAAATGTTCTGCCTAATTGCAAATGATCCAAAAATTTGAAACATTTGCAATATGTATATCCAAATTATTTAAAAATATTTTTGTGCGTCGGAGGCGGACTTACTTACCTCCATCGTAAATATGATTGGGAGTTGGTCTCTTTCGACGTTTCGTGGAAGTGTCACGTGACCACAAGTTTGCAACAACATGAGCGTGTAAACTTGCACTCTCATGATCACGTGATTTTCATAAAAATTCGAAACAGACTATCTCCAATCATATTAACGATGGAGGTACGTAAGTCCGCCTCCGACGCACGGATTTGGCCCAAATTTTTTTGCAATTTAGATCATTTGCAAATTCACTGAATTGCAAATAATCCAAATTTGTTTCGGAACATTTGCAATTTGGACCTTTTGCAAAAATGGCGTTTGATCTATCTGGGAGGGTAGTAGTAAGTAATTTTTATGGCCATTTTCGGGTTCTTCAAGTCAAAAAACATAAAAACAGTTTCTCAGGTTTGAAAAGGGCCGACTTTTATTTTGCGCTCAAAAAATCTCGCTTTTTCCATAAACCTCTTTTCCGAGAAAAAATTATAAAGGCTGGTAGCGACCCCTATACATTTTTTTAAAAATCTGAAAAAAACTTGGAGAAGATAACTGGTGGAGAATCAAAACTTGGAATCGATTTTGAGGTGGAGAATCAAAATCGGGACACCGTAAAATAATAATATAATTCTTAAAATTTTGAAAAATATTATTCTTTAACCTGAAACCCTCCCTACTCACACAAAATAAATTTTCTCCAAAAATTGGATCAAAAGCGATGAATCTACATTATTTTGAGTCATTTTGGCCATCTTGAAATCTTTTCAACTTTTGGGGCTGGCAAGATATAAAAAAACCCGTTTTCGCCGAAATAAGCCATGTAACACCCATAAGGACTCATTTTTCGGCAAAATAAAATTTCTTCCAGGTACAATAACACATAAGTATTATACCATAAAAAGATCAATTTTTTATTTCATCAAATTTTTTTCCTGCGAATTTTTGAAATTCGATCAAATAAAAGTGCGATAAGTAAAAAAAATAAATAAAAAATTCGGTCGCTACCTCTGAAACATTTTTTTTTAATCTGAAAAAAATTCACAGGTGTTCCAAGACCGTACAGAACCCATTTTTTGAAAAACAGAGACGGTCAATTTTTTTTGGGCCACCCTATTTAACACGTTCGCCACGGAACGAATTTTGTTTTTGTGCTTTCAACATTCCATCAAGTTGTAACACGCTTTATAGATAAAGTAAACGAAAATGTTCGACGTGCATGAACAAGTTACCACTTTGCACGCCACGAAAAAGGAAATGTTTTAAACAAGTTCTGTCTTGCAACAAAACCGGAACGTCTCACAGCAAATCAAAAAATTCTTCGCGACAACGAACGTGGTATTTCTTAACAAGATATTTTTATTGTTTTCGCATGTTTTTAACAAAATGTTTTTGTCTCGAGGCATTTTTACTTTCGCATTAGCCATTTTTTTTTCTGAGTGTGCCCTCAATAAAGCCTTTGGCGTTCTTAAAAATCAAGAATAAAAGTTTCCATTTGCCTTTGGATAAACCTAAAGAGATTAGTTGAAGATAAGGAATCTCTAACGCTGGATAAAAAATATGAGGAGGTAATAGGAACGCTCGTTCAACTGAAAGCAGTTTCGCCAAAAGTAACAAAAAGCTTAAACGAAAATTAAAAAAAAGCTAGTGAATTAAAATTCAAAACAATAATATAAAAAAAATAATCTACGGGTAAGTGCAAAAGGCAACATCAAAAAAACAAAGACAATGTTATCAAAAAAATAAATAAAACACGCATTTCATAATAAAAAGACGTTCAAGAAAAAAAAAAAAAAATAAATAATAATTGCTGCGAATTTTTCAAAATTAAGTTAATTAAAAAAAAAAAAGAAACAACAAGGCAACGGAAATACATAGTTTATCTATATATAGTCAGAAAGCAACAACAAAAAACGCTAAGAAACAAGTGAGTATTTTTGTTTTCGACGGCTGGCACTCCTGCCATGGGAGGCTCTACTGCTGACCATCCCTAAAGCTTTCGTCCTTCTCCATAAGGTCATGACAGGAATGGCGCAACGTTCCGCGGCGGGTTTTATAGGGGTACCGCCGCGGACGAGCTCGATAGCCGTTACCAAATCGTCTTGGGTCCATTTCGAATTCAAACTCTTGGATTCTTGAAGTGCTTTCGTCCAAACCCTTTCCTCGATGTTATTAATTAAATCGAGATTGTTCGAGTTCGTTAAAGAATATTCTGAAAAATTTAATAAGTAAACCCCGTCACCAAAAAACAAGAAGAAATGAAGAAGAAAAATAGTGAGAATATTGATTTTAAAAAAAAGGCCAATAACAGCGTTATTTCTTTTTTGTTCCCGATGTCAACAGCTATTTTTTTTTTTTTTAAATTAAAAAAAAAAAAAAAAAAAAGATAAAAACTAAATTGCTGAAAGAAAAAATTGAATAATCGTTTTTTTCCCTCGATTTTCTGAATAAGGGAGGTAACTTACCGGCTAAAGTTGAAGTGGAAGCACCGAGCCAACCATGTGAGCTTTCTAAAAGCTTGGCCTGGAACGAAAAGAGAAAATTTATATTAAAAAAAAATTCTCACGTTTTTTTTTGGCGTAGGACTATGTCTTAGGGCACACCATGATGGTTTTGTCGTGTCCGGTTGTCTTGGTGTTTTGTACACCAAACATAAAAAAAAGGAATACCTACCGTATTTAAGAAATTTTAGATCAATTTTATTGAAAAAGGGGGCCACGTGGACTAATATTAGAGCTTGGAGGATTTACGGGGATCATTAACATTTTTGAAACGAACATTTCGATGATTTTTGATTATTGAAAAAATTTATTTTTCAAAAAACATTTTTTGAATTTTATTGAAAAAACTTTTTTTTTTCAAAAACATTTTTTCAATGCCATTGAAAAAACATTTTTTTAAAAACATTTTTTCGATGTTATTGAAACAACATTTTTTGAATTTGATTGAAAAAAAATTTTTTTGGATTTTATTGAAAAAACATTTTTTTAAAAACATTTTTTCGATGTTATTGAAACAACATTTTTTGAATTTGATTGAAAAAAAATTTTTTTGGATTTTATTGAAAAAACATTTTTTTTAAAAAACAGTTTTTTGATGTTAATGGGCGCAATTTCACGCCAAACATGTTCGCCGAACATGTTAGGCAAACATGTTTGTGTTTGATAAAAAGTGGCGAACATGTTTGGCAAACATGTTGAACAAACATTTTCACCAAACATTTTCCCCAGCATGCAGGGGAAGCTCCACATAAGTAGTGACGCTTTTTTAAGCATGTTTGGTGACAATGTTTGTCCGAAATGTTCGACGAACATGTTCGGCACTTTTGTCAAACGCAAACATTTTTACCAAACATGCTTAAAAAAGCGTCACTGCTTATGTGGAGCTTCTCTTGAATGTTGGGGAAAATGTTTGGTGAAAATGTTTGTACAACATGTTTGCCGAACATGTTCGGCGAACATGTTTGGCGTGAAATTGCGCCCATTGAAAAAACATTTTTTCGATGTTATTGGAAAAACATTTTTTCGATGTTATTGGAAAAACATTTTTTTTAAAAACATTTTTTTCAATTTTATTGAAAAAACATTTTTTGAATTTGATAGAAAAAACATTTTTTGAATTTTATTGAAAAAACATTTTTTTGAATTTTATTGAAAAAAAACATTTTTTTTAAAAACATTTTTTTTAAAAACATTTTTTTTAAAAACATTTTTTTGAATTTTATTGAAAAACCATTTTTTGAATTTTATTGAAAAAACATTTTTTTGAATTTTATTGAAAAAACATTTTTTGAATTTTTTTAAAAATTTTCGGTAAAAATTCTTAAAATTTTAATTTTTTATTAAAAATTTTGGTAGTGTTTTGTGAAAAAGGTCATCAACATGTTTTGAAACGAAGATGTTAACGAAAATTTCATCGACGAAGATTCCATTCCCAGCTCGGAAATTCGACCACAACCAAAAATTCTATAGGTAGTCCTAGGTAGGGACATGCCTCATACCCCCTGACTGTTTTTTTTTTTTTTTTAATAATTTCTTTTTGCTAATCATAAATGTCAATTTTTTTTATCGTTTCTCTAATTGATAATTTATAAAAAAAAGAAAAGAAAAGAAAAAATAATAATCATCCTTTTGAACAATAAGACCGTTGGTTATACTTTTTTTTTAAAGCTTTATTTTATATCAATCAAAATGAGTCATGACTCATTCTCTCCTATAGGTTTGGGGTGATGTAATAAAATAGTTTGATTCATTTATTTCAAGACCTTTGTAAATAATATATAGTATATTTGCATTTTAACTGAAATGACGGATGTTCCAATAAGTGAAACATGATTTCGCTTCGGCCATTTTAAATATTTATTCGATGTAAGTATAAAGTTAAATAATGGAGGGCGAACGAGGTCGCATTTAGTTTTCAAAGGAATCAAGGTTTTCCAAGACGGTCGAAAATACATCGAAGCCGGCTTTTCCATCCATTTTCTCCCCTCCCCTACCCGCTCCTTTACCTCCACTTCTTCACCCCTCCCGAAAAAATATACTCTCTGGTATAAGGAACCGGGAAGGAGAGTAAATGAAAGGGAAAAGGGTTCGTTGGCATTTGGCTTTGGCTTTTCCGCACACACCCTTTTGTTTCAATTTCGGAGTAAATGGATTTTGGTCACCCCTTAATTTTTTTTTTTAACAGATTAAAATAATCGCCGAGCTTAATTTTTTATAGATCGTTATTAAAAAAAAAAAAAAAAAAAAAAAATCGTTCGATTCCTCGCGCCTGAAAATTTAATTTAATTTTTTTTTCTGAATGTAAGATATTATATTTCGTTTGGAATTGGGTCATTAATCATTTATCGAGTTGTCCCCGTTAGAAAATGTTAAATCGTTTGATTCGGAAACGGGGTCCCCTCTCATTTAACGTGAAAGCACCGGTTTGCATATGAACACACCGTGTTTGTAAAGCTCTTTGATTGAGCCAGCTTTCGAGAGTCCTGTTCGCTTTTAATATTTTATTCATAGTTGAAAGTTGAGTTGGGGAAATCTTCCCTTGTGTCGTGCTCTCCCCCTTTTGCTTTGTACATTCTACAACCTGCATTTTCTCTCTCTTCCCCTCTCGTTCTTTCCGCCAATGTCCCAAAATTTTACTCTCTCTTTCCCGCTTTGGTCCCCCTCCCCGGCCTTTCTTCCCCCCCATCTTTCCTTCGCCCACCTTTATGCGCCTTTCCTACAATGGCTTCTAGCTTTTCCAAATTAAATAACACACAACATTGTGCACCGTCGCCGCTTCTCGTTCCGTACGGCCACTTTTCACGTAATTACTTATTCGTTAAAATTGAAGAGGTAATTTCGACACTTTTTTTTTTTTCGCCGTCGAGAAAAAAAAAAAAAAATGCGTTTATATTTATTTGGGTGATATAGGTCGGGGATTTTTCAGACCTTGGATATTTGATACTTTTAGACTAAACGTTTTTAATGGCCGATAGATAGGAGCAAACTCGGGAAGGAATTCCATGATAGAAGCCAGGCCGAAGGCCGAGCCTTGTCAATTATTTTGACGGAGTGTTACAATTCGTACGCACTAGACTTGACTTATCGAGTCTGGCGAGACGTGGGTGACGTCTGTTTATGAAATATCATCTAAGATAATTTCTGCACGTTGTTAAATTTCTATGAGCGGCATCGCAATTGCGCGGGAAGAAAATGAAGTTGGTGCAATAATAATAATATTAATTTTTTTTTTCCTTTTTTTTTTTTTTCCATTTTTGAATTGGGGTTACTTATGGATAGTGCTGCCAGTCACTTCCGTCGAAGATTTGCCAATTTTATACGGCAGAGCTCCTTACTGTCAAAATAAAAGAAGTGCCTTGGCGGTACCTTGAATTGAGGATCCTTGGCAGGGGGTTCCTTAGCCAAAACAGGGCGATGTCAAGGTTGCTTTCATGGCAAGGGGCTGTCAACATTATATTAGCAAGACATTTTTTCGTGAAATTTCACTCCCTCCCCAACGTAAGGCATAATACTATAAGACATTGTTATAAATATAAGTCAATAAGGTCCTGACTCTGATGTTAAATATCGAAGAGAGAAGGCCCATTTTTGCAGACTAAGGGGGAGAGATCAGAAATAATTCTGACTTTTAAACAACCCCAGACGCAAGAATAATGAAATCATCGACGTAATAATCTTACGCAAAATTGCCCAGTTGCATATGACGTCACTCTTAAAATTCTACTTGACGTCTAACCTAACCTGGTTACAAACTCAAATCTTGATTCTTCACCAGCGAGATTTCACATAATACTTAGCATATGGGACAATTTTTTTCAGGTATATCCTGGAATTCTTAGTGCAAGTTTTAACATGTCTGAAATGTATGGGCGGCGGGAAAATAATTTCAAAAATAATTCCGGTAGAAAAACTTTGATTTTGTTTTCCTGGTTTTTGTTTGCTTGGAGCAAGTCGAAACTTGTAGCAAAATACAAGAAAAAGTCAAAGGAATTCGTTAGATACCTAAAATTTGATTTTTCCCCCGTAAATCGAGGTGTTAGACAAAACAAACATTCCTTTCGGTATTCCCTGAAGCCTCCTCTTAAGTTAAAACAAAACTGAAACGAACATACTGGATTTTGTCAATTATTTGGCAGTGCAACTCGAATGCAGATTAGGCATTCCAAATTTCCGACTTTTGCCGCTTCTCCATTATGGCTCAAAATTAATTTTCTAAAATTAATTTTCAAAATTTCCGGAAGTACTGTGCTTTAGTTGTTCTATGGGTTTTTGAACCAAGCTTTAAAATGAAGTAGGCCAGTTTTACTACATTGTAATCCATGTTTGAATAAATAGAGCACAGTAATTCCGGAAATTTTGAAAATTAATTTCAGAAAATTAATTTTGAGACACAGTGGAGAAGCAGCATTTCTTCATTACCAAGAATCGGGAATTCCCCTATTTAAAAAAATACAAATCCTGGGAAACGGGACTTCCCATTTTGTTTACCTTTTCGATTTTCTGGGATTTGAAAAATCGTCTTTTTGATTCCAGGGGATTCCAGGAGTAGGAAATTCCTTTACCATAACAAAAAATTGGATTGAAGTTGGCCAATAAGCAGAACCATGCCGAAGAACATGCATGCATTTCCGCTTAGCATAAATCGTCATATTTAACCCCCCCCCCCCCCTCCAAAAAAAAAAAAAAATCATAAGAAAAACGCCTCTTGTTTTTTTTTTTTTTTTTTTAAGTTTATACGAACATGTAAGGTGTCCCCTAAGGATCGGTAGTCACCCTATGCTTCCCCCCCCCCTCTCCCACATTAAATGACAGTAATGGGAAAAAATTTCCGCTGTCAGTTAACTTAGGGCACCAACATGTACAGAAATAAGATCAAGTTTAAAATTAGGACATTAAAATGTTAAAAAGTTAACATGTACAATTCCTTGAAAAGAAAAAAAAAACTCTTCGTTTCTGAAATTAAAATTCTCGAAAATGAGAACAATTAATTTCAAGGAAAACGGGACTCCTAAAAATATTGAAAAAACTGCCCGGGAAATCTTCTCGGGAAAAGTAAGTCGGCATTTTAGGAATTCCGAGAAAGAATCTCTAGTCCATCTACAGTTACTGCCCTTACGAATATAATTCCGCCGAACTTCGCTCACAATCTAACAATGGCAGTTTCGAAGAAACCATCGTATCAACCTAGATTTAACGTTAAATTTCCCTACCTTACATAAATTGGAATTTGATATTTAAAACAAGGATTCCAAGCGTATCGATATTTCATTCCGTAAAAACAATCTGATAATTTTCATCACAAAAAAAAAAAAAAAAAAAAAGAATAAATATCTATACGAATAGGCCTACGCCTTATATCATTCAAATGTGAAATATAAAAAAAAAAAAAAAAAAAAAAAAAAAAAAAAAATAATAAATATCTATACGAATAGGCCTACGCCTTATATCATTCAAATGTGAAATATAAAAAAAAAAAAAAAAAAAAAAAAAAAACAGAAATAACAATCGATCCTTCAAGAACACATTTTTCCATTGTCTTAAATTTTTACATTGGAAATGATAATATATCACGTGATTCGTTTCTACAAATATGTAATTAAAAAATGACGGTTTGCATATCTGTATCAAAACGGTTCATAAACAGCAATTTGAAATAACCGAACAGATCCTTATTACTCTCAATCATTAATTTATGTTAATATTACTATTTTTTTCAATTGTTTTTTTTTTTTTTAGGGGAAATTAAACGCTTTAATTTCCTTTTTGTTTTCATTAATTTTAGTTTCAGTTCTCGTTTTTTTCCTTCTTCTTAAACGCTTCATTGTTCCATTTTTTTTTCTTTTTTAAGAAAAACTTTTACACCTTTCCATCAGAAAAATATTTTTTTTTTTTTTAAATGACAGTAATTTTTCCGATACGAAAGAGCGTAAAATAAAAGAGAAATGGTTATTTGGATGTTGCTTCTCAGGCACCCTGTGCGGTTAAAACGTCGGTTTGAAAGGAACAGTTAAAAGGAAACTAAAGTTGAATTTATTTATTTTTTGTCAAAATAAACTGTGTAAACTATACAAGCCAACTAAGCACCCATAAACGTCCGATATTGTATTCTATAGTTCTTGTATTTCGGATTCCATTTCTTTTTTTTTTTTTTTTTTTAATATCCAAATATTAAAATATTTCGGGAAAAATATATCTATTAAACTTGAGGAGGATACAAAAAATTTAACGAGGAAGGAGCGCAAAATGCAAAATGATTTTGAAGTAGCATTCGAACCAAGAAAGAAAATTATGAAATAAAAAAAAATAAATAAAAATAAAAATAAAAACGAAATTCAGTTACGAATGTTACGAACATGCACGAACTTCGAAACCGGATGCAATGTTTAGTGGGCCCCATTCTGTTGAAATGAACCTCTCTTCTTTCATTTTCTGTTGCCGTAAATAATTAAACATATTTCATAACGTAAATAATGTAATATGTACCATATTTATTTCCCCTCGATCTTAATTTTAATTTCTTTCTTTCTCTCTCGTCATTTGAAAAATTTTAAGCTTGACAATGAAAAAAAAAAAAACAAGAAAGTGTACTGTATAGAAACTGTGCTTGGCCTACTAACATTTTGATGAATTTCATATCGGTATTTTCTGCAGTCCCGGGATCTCGAACCCCGGGATACCGGACCTATTTCTATCCCATGACTACCGGGATTAAAATAATGAAAATCCCGGAATTCAATCCGGAAAAAATAGATAATATTTAATTATATATAGATTTGCCATAGAAAAAACCCAAGTGCTTTACCTTAACCTTTTTACGAGTTATCAAGGTGTTAGGGTCAAAAAAAAATTTTTAACAGCAGTAAAAAATGTTCCAACATGGAACGGAAACAAAATTAGGCGGAAAAATAAATAAATAAATCTGTACTAGGCAGGTCAACTGAGCTATGTACATCACAATCGTGCATGGAGATATACTCTTTTGAACCGCTGCCTGAACCGGTTTTGAGCTGCAACAGTTTTCACCCCTTCACTCAGAAAAAGGTAATGTTTTGAGCAAGTTCTGACTTGCAACAAAACCGGAATGTTCAGTATCAAAGCAAAAATTCTTCTCGACAACGAACAGGTTGTTTCTTGACAAGATATTTTTATTGTCTTCGCACGATTTTTAAGAAAATGCTTTGTCAAAACATTTTTGTTTTCGCATTAACCATTTTTTTTTGAGTGTTCCCCTCCTCTCCTTTCCAAGAGTTACAACAATTTGACACTCAGCAAAACAGATTTTTTTTCCCCGGAAAATCGGCGGCTATGAGCATGGGCTCTGCACTGCAATCTGCATAGGCCCTAGGCACATTTTAGTCTTCCGGTTTTCTCTCCCCCCCCCCCCAGTAGGAAAGAAGGGGGGGGTTGGAAATAAAAGTTCTGGATTTCCCCGCTAGATGGCGCTAGTGTCGCTTCGCCATGGCCGTTAGATGGCGTTAGTGTCGCTCCACCATGGCCGCTAGATGGCGTTAGTGTCGCCTTATTGTGCAATGGCCGTTAGATGGCGTTAATGTCGCCTCGCCATGGTCGCTAGTGAAGGATCGAGCTCGGCTTATTGATCGAGGGTATTTTTTGGGGGGGGGGGGGGTTCGGAACGGTTTTACCTAACCTAACCTAACCTAACCTAAGTTTTTGTTATTAATTGAGGGTTATTATTGACTTGGGGGGGGGGGGCATTTCCGGAACGCTTTTTAGGCTAACCTAACCCAACCTAAGTTCTGGACTTGTTTTTTTTCCCGCTGAATGACCTTGAACTTCCCTTGGGAACCCTTTTTTTTTCTCCCGGAAATTATCCCAATCTTTTCCCAAGGGGGACCCTTGCCTTACCTTACCTAACCTAACCTAACCTAACCTAAGTTTTCAACGGCTTTTTGGAAACCTAACCTAACCTAAGTTCCGAACTTGTGTTTTTTTCCCGCTGAATGACCTTGAACTTCCCCCTTTTTTTCTCCCGGAAATTATCCCAGTCTTTTCCCAAGGGGGAAACCTTTTTTTTCCCGGCAACGCTCATCTTGTGGTGAAACCTTTTCCTGGTTCAAGGTTTCTCCGTTAGGTGGCAACATTCATCTCGTGGTGACGTTTGTGCAAAACGAATAGTGCATGGACGCATACCAGCAAAAGATTGTTATATTTTTCGATAAGGCAGTCTTTGCGTGCATTCGTGCATTACTCATCTCCGAACCGGATGGGATTCGAACCCACTCCTTCCGAGTCTTTTCTCGGGGATGCTACCGATCACACCACAGATCCGTTAAAAATTTGAATCATGAAGTTAATACTTTAATCTTTTAAATTTTACAATGCAAGGTAAAATGAACAACAGAGGAATGTCTGTCATTGCACCTCCCTACGACTCTTGTAGGGTCTTGCAGTGACCAATATTCCTCTGTTGGTCATTTAGAATCCGATGGGATTCGAACCCATTCCTCCCGAGTTTTAATCGGTGATGCTACCATTACACCACAGATCCCATTTAAAAATTACCCGATGGCTTTAAATAATAAAATACTTCAATTTTTTAAATTCATAGTTTTAGCATTTGGTTTATTATATTTTTTTTGAAATTTCCTCTACAAGATAATGTCCATACATGATTATCAATTCCTGCTCCAAGATTCCGTTTTGAAAGCTTTTGAGCCCTTCCCAGATCGCTTCTTCCGTATGATTTGGAGGTTTCGGGATCATCAAATCCAGGTCTATGCACGTCTGGAAAAGATGAAGCGAAAGACTTGACTGATCGTTCAGTTTTTCGACTATTCGATCGATGATGTCTCTTATCCGGTAATTCCCATACTCTGCCTTTCTTCGGATTTTTTCAAAGTGACGTTCGATGCAAACGTTTAACACTAGTAAAGTCTTATATTCCGATGCGTTCATTTGGCACGAATTCCACGTTGTTCGGCTTCTCACTAATATTCCCTTCGGTCCATCGGTCCTAAAAAGGATTTCGTGGTTTTTTCCCATTTGATTAAATATACCGCTTGATGTATCGTTATTCTCGGGTTGAAAATACGCCTGAATCGGTCCATTTCTTTCCGTGAAAGCCGTCCATTCTTCCATCGTGAAAATGACGGTTTCCCCGTGGGATTTTAGTGAAATTCTCGGTTCCAAATGATCATCCTCGATTCGAAGTCCCACGATGCAAAAGAGATTTTCCGCGACCTCGAAGCACCGACTCAAAATCGACCTCATTCTTCACTTCACTACACTACAGTGAAAATTAAAAATCCCGAGCTATACGTAAAACGCCCGCGTTTACCGACTGCTTATTGCTTGCGAATTCTAACAAGTTTCGACAAGTTTCGACAAGTTGAATCTTGCTCGAAAGACCGTTGTATTTTTTTTTTTCCTGTTTAGCTTATGCTGTTTCCTAAAAAACCGTTTGATTTTGAGAACACCTGCCTTTCTCGGAAAAAAAAAAAAAAGCAGGTGTTTACAAATTTTAACGGACTCAAATGACCGTTTTTTATTTTGCCTATGCTTAGCTTATGTCTTTTTCTTAAAAAAACCGTTAGATTTTGAGAACACTTGCCTTTCCGGGAAAAAAGACAGGTGATTACAAATTTTAACGGTTTTTTAACTTTTTTTTCCCATGGAGACTTTTCGACGAGATGACCCTTAAGTTAAACATACGCCGATCCTCTCATTTTACTAATTTTACATCATATTGCACAACTGTTGCGCAATATGATGTAATCTTCGTAAGCTAAACATGTATTTTCGATCGTGGCGGAGGGGGAAACGGTTACCCAATCAGGATTTCGGATATTGGTTGACATTAGTTTAACATACGATTTTCATCTATTTTGGAGTGGGGGAAGCTCATGCCTATATATTGCGCGTCTTTCAGTTCGGAGCACAGTTTTTCGGTATTTTTTGAGTGAAAAACGTTGTGCTGTGAAAAATATTTTTAATTTATGGTTAGTAAAGTAGAGCTGTTTGTGTAAATTGTGGGAGAGTTCAGTGATCAATTTGTTTTATGCTTTCAGATGGCTTTTATTGAAAATTTAATGAAATAACTTTACTTAAAAAACATACTGACTTAAAAGAAGACTTTAAATACACAGTCATTAAGTGCGAGTTTGTTGAAACGACTTGGGGGAAAACTGTTATGCTTACCTTGAAAGACGACGAAGTAAAGTTTAAATTATTCTTAAGCAAACTTTATTTGGAAGTGTTCGATTCTCAAGTTGTGGATGACATTAACAGTGGGAAAGTGACATATCATTTAATCTACAAAGGAGTGACCGGAAAAACTCCGGTATATCGTATGGAGTGATGTGCAGGCCTAAAATTAAAGAACCTGATTTTTCCGAGTCGGATAGTGAGAATTTTTCCGGGAATGAATTAAATAATGACAATTTTTCTGGGGTTGATTCGGAAAACGAAATTTTTTTCGCCGAAGTTAAAATAAACGTTACGCTAGGTGATTACGGGGAGGTTTTATGTATTTCATGTTATGAATATATTTTCGGGACGGGTCCACCGCATCAGTTTAACAATATCTACAGTCTTCCGGAAGCGGATTTCGAAGACTTTCTCGAAAAAGAATCTTTAAAATCAGCAGAAGAAACTATTTTAAAAAAGTGTACCTGTTGTAATCAAAAATGTTTTAAAATTGTTGAACTATACGTGCGAATTTAATTTTGCAATATGTCTTTGTTTTAAATTGAATGCGACAGACCATACGTTATTGATTCAATAATAGTTCATGCATCTCTTCGATTTTTGCGGTAAAAATATTCAAAGTGAAAATGGTTCGGAATCAATCTGCGAAAACCAAGGATGAAACCGAGAACGGGAAGAAAGTGATTCTTAATTGGCTCGACATACATTCTCCGTCACACGTCAGCTTTTTGCTAACTGGATTTTTACCGGAACTGGAACACGAGTTTGTGCCTCCTTTGGATTTAAAAAATGGACATTGGAGGATCGCTCTTGTCGGCTGCCGAGAAGACATTCTCCTTTTCGGAGGCGAAAAGCCGAAACTGAAGGTTCCCGTCAAAATCGAAGTCTCGATAAATGGCGGTCCGGCAAGAGTTATGGATGAAATTTCTCCGCCATCACCCTTTACTTATCCTTTTCGGGGATTTACTCCTTGCGGCGGTCCCGAAAAACCAAAGTTTTATAATATAGTGATCGAGGAACCCATCGAAAGAATCAAAATCAAAGCGGTGATCATTTCGGAAAACGGTGGAAAGAAAATGAAAATTTCTGATCTGGATTGCCCACCTCCGAGTGAAGAAACCATCAGCCAGCCGGACTTCAGCTTGAAAAAGCGTCGGAAAAGGAAAGCCGTTCCAGAGTCGAACCCGAATCTGGCCCAATTGTCAGAGGTGAAAATGGAGTTTCGATTTATATTGAAAACCGCGGAGCAGTTGGAAATCGAAAACATTGACAGACAGGTGAAATCTTTGCTGGATCGAAAAGAGAGGCTGGAGGTAATTGCCAAACAGATTTCCGAGAGGTGTCAAAAGTGTAAACAAGAGCTTAAAAAGAATAGCTATCTCTGCGCTTGAAAGAAGTCGACAAGTCACGTGGTGAGGGTTTTTATATGATTGGATGAGATAAATTTTAAGTGCTAATTAAATGCGTTCTTGTTTCAGAATTTTCGAGAAAAGGAAGAATTTCTTGATATTGTGCATGGAAAAGAAATATTTCTGATAAGAGCTTTAATTGTGAAAGGATTTTTTTAATTTTTTTTTTCGTTTCTTTATCGATAAATAAATATGTTCATAAGCAATTATTCGATTTTTATTTTTTTTTTGTTTTTGAACCCTTTAAAATCTCCATTGTCAAATTTTCTTAGAGGGATTCGTTCACCCTTGCTGTCGCAGGCGAAAAAAAAGGGGCGTGGTCGAAAAAGAATCTTTTCGAACGGAAAATTTAAAAATCAAACAGTTGCGTCGTGGCTTTGATCGTGAGCGTTTGAAAATGGAAGCATCGCAAAAAGAAGTCGAAGAGAAGCTGAAAACCGGAAGACTGGAAGGAATCGCGAGAGATTCGCCGATGAGCGTAACTCTTTGGTTATCGGGTTTTGCTCCCGAGTTTAAGCACGAATTTAGTCCGCCTTTAGAATTACAAAATGGTGACTGGAACATCGGTCTTGGATGCTGCACGGAATCCGATGATTTTGTCGAGGACATAATCAATTTTCCTTATGAAATAGAGGTAACGGTTGAGAAGGCTCGTTTCGGGTCAATCGGATCTTCGAAAGTTCTGAAGGAAATAATTCCAAAAAAGACGTCCAGATTAACGGAACGAGTGACGTGCGGATTGAAATACAGTTCGAAAAATTGGCAAAATATCAGTTATCATCCCATATCGGTTGACGGAGCAATTGAAGAAATAAAGATAAAAATTGCGAAAATTCCCGAAAAGAAACGAGAGAAGAAGAAGAGAAAAAATCCTTTTGGGGAAGAAAACGAATCGGCGACTAAAAAAACCTGCAACAAGAAAAAAGGTCCAAGACCATTTCCCGAAGTTAGAATGGAGTTCGAGTTATCGCTGAAAACGGATGAGCAGCTGAAAATTAATAGAATCGATGACGCAATGGAAGAAATGAAAGGAAAAATCATGGGCTTGGAAGACAAAATCGACAATTTAGAGCGCAGAAAGAAAGAGTTGGTGATAATTGCAAAACGCAAATCTGAGAAATGTCCGACTTGTAAGCAAGAGAGAAGCATAGATTCCGTCTTGGAGAAATAATAACTTTAATAGACGACAGTTTGGATTTTTGTCAATAAAAGACGCAAAAATAACAGAAGAATCTGCGAGGAACTTTTTTGTTCAAATGAGAACGACACCTGTTCACCTCAGAGCGGCTTCTTTAGATTCTTTGCATTGTCCGAGTTACCGAATGATCGCTTTGGTTCTTTATAAATGTCTTTATATCCAGTATTATATAAATGTATTTATATAATTAAATTACTGATTTGGTGAGTCATATGGTGGCTGTTTAATTTTTTTTTCGATGAATTTGGTACTGATCAGATGCGATCTGATGTTTGATTTCAGAAGTCAGGCGATCGTTCCGAGCCTCATTCTCAAGAGATGGAAGGCGATGTTTGATTTTCGGAAGAGGATTGTTACTAAAGAAAGAAATAGGGCGAGGATCGAAGCTTTTGGTGGTGGTGTGCATCGTCGATAATTGTTGCTGATGATTGTTAAAGTGTTTTCACGTTCTTTTTATCTTCTTATGAGTAATAAATTGATATTTACAATGCGATTTTCATTTTTTGTTTCGTCAAGTCCTGAAAAGCCGGTTTCGGAAAACCTGATCCGTTCATTTTTTGAGTCTTGAAAAGATTCTTGACCTGGACTCGGGTCAGACGATCGATTCTCAGCTTAGCATTAATTGATTTTTCCTTCCAAAAATCTATCCAATCAGAAGCAAATGCGACTTCCGTCATGTTGTGCAAGCGAAGGCAAACATAGCCTATCTTCGAGTGCGAAATGGTTCTTTATCTTTGACTTAAGAGTTTTTTTTTTCGAGATAATAATTGTGAAAATAAGAACCTAAACGTATTCGAAAAGCCACTCGGAAAAAATATGGTAAAAGTTCTTCTGAATAATTTTATTCGATTGAATAATAATGTTCGAAAATACCATATTCGTACGTCATACAAATTTAAATAATGAACTATTTTGAGTAATGTTTATTTGGCTCAAACAAATTTATTCGGATAATCGTTAAGATGTTTAGCTTATAAAAAAGCAATATTCCCGCTAGCTAATTGCGTGATAGAAATATATATATACGGAAAAAGAAAAGAAAAAAACGACTAAATATCGCGACCTTAGTCAATACCTTTCTATCTGAGGTTTGGCTTTTGGACTCCTTTCCATATACTAAACATTGTATTAAGTACAAATAAAAAAATCTCAGACAGAAAGGGGTTCGACTAATGTCGCGATATGTAAAAGCTTTTCCGAATTATACTATTCGATCGAATAGATCGATTGATACTATTCGATCGAATGATATTCAAAAATGTCATATTCTTACGGGATACAAGTTTAAATTTACCCTGACATGGACTTTTTGAATAATATAGGCTGCGAGCGACTTTGACTGCAGCGCCACCATTAAAATCATGTTTAGCTTATAAAAAAGCAATATTTTCCGCGAACTAATTGCGTGATGGAAATATATATACGCTTGTATAAGGTAAACAGGTATATTTAAGTGTATATTTATTTTAAAAAAATTCGCTCGGAGCCTATACATTCATCTCAATCAAAGTAATTCGAATAACCATTACGATCCCTTTTAAAGAATGTCTCTAAACAATTTTTCAAAAAAAAAATGTTTAATGGTCGAATATTTTTTAAAAGGAGAATATCGAAGAACCGGAATAACAATTATGGCTAATCTCTTTTAGCATCTCCAGACTAAATATGTAAAAGGTCTTCTGAATAATATTATTCGCTCGAATAATATTCGAAAATGTCTTATTTTTTTACGTCAGACAATTTTAAATAAATCCCTGACATGGGCTATTTCGAATAATTTCCAGTCATCTCACTGGAAGGTAAGTCAATGAAGAAGACCGAATTTCGAAACGCTTATCGTATGGATTATTTCAACCCAGTGTATAATTAAATTTCAACGAATTAAAAAAATACTTTAAGGTTTATGGTTTTGATCTCCTTACCCCCATCGATCCATCGGCAGAATAGACAATTTCCCCGGTTACGTTAACTGTCACCTCGTCCGTACGGTGACGACCGCGACCATTATTCGAATAACTTTATTTCGACCGCGACCAATGGAATAATGGTCGCGGTCGTCACCGTACGGACGAGGTGACAGTTAACGTAACCGGGGAAATTGTCTATTCTGCCGATGGATCGAGGGGGTAAGGAGATCAAAACCATAAACCTTAAAGTATTTTTTTAATTCGTTGAAATTTAATTATACACTGGGTTGAAATAATCCATACGATAAGCGTTTCGAAATTCGGTCTTCTTCATTGACTTACCTTCCAGTGAGATGACTGGAAATTATTCGAAATAGCCCATGTCAGGGATTTATTTAAAATTGTCTGACGTAAAAAAATAAGACATTTTCGAATATTATTCGAGCGAATAATATTATTCAGAAGACCTTTTACATATTAGTCTGGAGATGCTAAAAGAGATTAGCCATAATTGTTATTCCGGTTCTTCGATATTCTCCTTTTAAAAAATATTCGACCATTAAACATTTTTTTTTTGAAAAATTGTTTAGAGACATTCTTTAAAAGGGATCGTAATGGTTATTCGAATTACTTTGATTGAGATGAATGTATAGGCTCCGAGCGAATTTTTTTAAAATAAATATACACTTAAATATACCTGTTTACCTTATACAAGCGTATATATATTTCCATCACGCAATTAGTTCGCGGAAAATATTGCTTTTTTATAAGCTAAACATGATTTTAATGGTGGCGCTGCAGTCAAAGTCGCTCGCAGCCTATATTATTCAAAAAGTCCATGTCAGGGTAAATTTAAACTTGTATCCCGTAAGAATATGACATTTTTGAATATCATTCGATCGAATAGTATCAATCGATCTATTCGATCGAATAGTATAATTCGGAAAAGCTTTTACATATCGCGACATTAGTCGAACCCCTTTCTGTCTGAGATTTTTTTATTTGTACTTAATACAATGTTTAGTATATGGAAAGGAGTCCAAAAGCCAAACCTCAGATAGAAAGGTATTTGACTAAGGTCGCGATATTTAGTCGTTTTTTTCTTTTCTTTTTCCGTATATATATATTTCTATCACGCAATTAGCTAGCGGGAATATTGCTTTTTTATAAGCTAAACATCTTAACGATTATCCGAATAAATTTGTTTGAGCCAAATAAACATTACTCAAAATAGTTCATTATTTAAATTTGTATGACGTACGAATATGGTATTTTCGAACATTATTATTCAATCGAATAAAATTATTCAGAAGAACTTTTACCATATTTTTTCCGAGTGGCTTTTCGAATACGTTTAGGTTCTTATTTTCACAATTATTATCTCGAAAAAAAAAACTCTTAAGTCAAAGATAAAGAACCATTTCGCACTCGAAGATAGGCTATGTTTGCCTTCGCTTGCACAACATGACGGAAGTCGCATTTGCTTCTGATTGGATAGATTTTTGGAAGGAAAAATCAATTAATGCTAAGCTGAGAATCGATCGTCTGACCCGAGTCCAGGTCAAGAATCTTTTCAAGACTCAAAAAATGAACGGATCAGGTTTTCCGAAACCGGCTTTTCAGGACTTGACGAAACAAAAAAATGAAAATCGCATTGTAAATATCAATTTATTACTCATAAGAAGATAAAAAGAACGTGAAAACACTTTAACAATCATCAGCAACAATTATCGACGATGCACACCACCACCAAAAGCTTCGATCCTCGCCCTATTTCTTTCTTTAGTAACAATCCTCTTCCGAAAATCAAACATCGCCTTCCATCTCTTGAGAATGAGGCTCGGAACGATCGCCTGACTTCTGAAATCAAACATCAGATCGCATCTGATCAGTACCAAATTCATCGAAAAAAAAATTAAACAGCCACCATATGACTCACCAAATCAGTAATTTAATTATATAAATACATTTATATAATACTGGATATAAAGACATTTATAAAGAACCAAAGCGATCATTCGGTAACTCGGACAATGCAAAGAATCTAAAGAAGCCGCTCTGAGGTGAACAGGTGTCGTTCTCATTTGAACAAAAAAGTTCCTCGCAGATTCTTCTGTTATTTTTGCGTTTTATTGACAAAAATCCAAACTGTCGTCTATTAAAGTTATTATTTCTCCAAGACGGAATCTATGCTTCTCTCTTGCTTACAAGTCGGACATTTCTCAGATTTGCGTTTTGCAATTATCACCAACTCTTTCTTTCTGCGCTCTAAATTGTCGATTTTGTCTTCCAAGCCCATGATTTTTCCTTTCATTTCTTCCATTGCGTCATCGATTCTATTAATTTTCAGCTGCTCATCCGTTTTCAGCGATAACTCGAACTCCATTCTAACTTCGGGAAATGGTCTTGGACCTTTTTTCTTGTTGCAGGTTTTTTTAGTCGCCGATTCGTTTTCTTCCCCAAAAGGATTTTTTCTCTTCTTCTTCTCTCGTTTCTTTTCGGGAATTTTCGCAATTTTTATCTTTATTTCTTCAATTGCTCCGTCAACCGATATGGGATGATAACTGATATTTTGCCAATTTTTCGAACTGTATTTCAATCCGCACGTCACTCGTTCCGTTAATCTGGACGTCTTTTTTGGAATTATTTCCTTCAGAACTTTCGAAGATCCGATTGACCCGAAACGAGCCTTCTCAACCGTTACCTCTATTTCATAAGGAAAATTGATTATGTCCTCGACAAAATCATCGGATTCCGTGCAGCATCCAAGACCGATGTTCCAGTCACCATTTTGTAATTCTAAAGGCGGACTAAATTCGTGCTTAAACTCGGGAGCAAAACCCGATAACCAAAGAGTTACGCTCATCGGCGAATCTCTCGCGATTCCTTCCAGTCTTCCGGTTTTCAGCTTCTCTTCGACTTCTTTTTGCGATGCTTCCATTTTCAAACGCTCACGATCAAAGCCACGACGCAACTGTTTGATTTTTAAATTTTCCGTTCGAAAAGATTCTTTTTCGACCACGCCCCTTTTTTTTCGCCTGCGACAGCAAGGGTGAACGAATCCCTCTAAGAAAATTTGACAATGGAGATTTTAAAGGGTTCAAAAACAAAAAAAAAATAAAAATCGAATAATTGCTTATGAACATATTTATTTATCGATAAAGAAACGAAAAAAAAAATTAAAAAAATCCTTTCACAATTAAAGCTCTTATCAGAAATATTCTCTTTGTTTCCTTGCACAATATCAAGAAATTCTTCCTTTTCTCGAAAATTCTGAAACAAGGACGCATTTAATTAGCACTTAAAATTTGTCTCATCCAATCATATAAAAACGCTCACCACGTGACTTGTCGACTTCTTTCAAGCGCAGAGAAAGCTATTCTTTTTTAAGCTCTTGTTTACACTTTTGACACCTCTCGGAAATCTGTTTGGCAATTACCTCCAGCCTCTCTTTTCGATCCAGCAAAGATTTCACCTGTCTGTCAATGTTTTCGATCTCCAACTGCTCCGCGGTTTTCAATATAAATCGAAACTCCATTTTCACCTCCGACAATTGGACCAGACTCGGGTTCGACTCTGGAACGGCTTTCCTTTTCCGACGCTTTTTCAAGCTGAAGTCCGGCTGGTTGATGGTTTCTTCACTCGGAGGTGGGCAATCCAGATCAGAAATTTTCATTTTCTTTCCACCGTTTTCCGAAATGATCACCGCTTTGATTTTGATTCTTTCGATGGGTTCCTCGATCACTATATTATAAAACTTTGGTTTTTCGGGACCGCCGCAAGGAGTAAATCCCCGAAAAGGATAAGTAAAGGGTGATGGCGGAGAAATTTCATCCATAACTCTTGCCGGACCGCCATTTATCGAGACTTCGATTTTGACGGGAACCTTCAGTTTCGGCTTTTCGCCTCCGAAAAGGAGAATGTCTTCTCGGCAGCCGACAAGAGCGATCCTCCAATGTCCATTTTTTAAATCCAAAGGAGGCACAAACTCGTGTTCCAGTTCCGGTAAAAATCCAGTTAGCAAAAAGCTGACGTGTGACGGAGAATGTATGTCGAGCCAATTAAGAATCACTTTCTTCCCGTTCTCGGTTTCATCCTTGGTTTTCGCAGATTGATTCCGAACCATTTTCACTTTGAATATTTTTACCGCAAAAATCGAAGAGATGCATGAACTATTATTGAATCAATAACGTATGGTCTGTCGCATTCAATTTAAAACAAAGACATATTGCAAAATTAAATTCGCACGTATAGTTCAACATTTTAAAACATTTTTGATTACAACAGGTACACTTTTTTAAAATTGTTTCTTCTGCTGATTTTAAAGATTCTTTTTCGAGAAAGTCTTCGAAATCCGCTTCCGGAAGACTGTAGATATTGTTAAACTGATGCGGTGGACCCGTCCCGAAAATATATTCATAACATGAAATACATAAAACCTCCCCGTAATCACCTAGCGTAACGTTTATTTTAACTTCGGCGAAAAAAATTTCGTTTTCCGAATCAACCCCAGAAAAATTGTCATTATTTAATTCATTCCCGGAAAAATTCTCACTATCCGACTCGGAAAAATCAGGTTCTTTAATTTTAGGCCTGCACATCACTCCATACGATATACCGGAGTTTTTCCGGTCACTCCTTTGTAGATTAAATGATATGTCACTTTCCCACTGTTAATGTCATCCACAACTTGAGAATCGAACACTTCCAAATAAAGTTTGCTTAAGAATAATTTAAACTTTACTTCGTCGTCTTTCAAGGTAAGCATAACAGTTTTCCCCCAAGTCGTTTCAACAAACTCGCACTTAATGACTGTGTATTTAAAGTCTTCTTTTAAGTCAGTATGTTTTTTAAGTAAAGTTATTTCATTAAATTTTTCAATAAAAGCCATCTGAAAGCATAAAACAAAATTTGATCACTGAACTCTCCCACAATTTACACAAACAGCTCTACTTTACTAACCATAAATTAAAAATATTTTTCACAGCACAACGTTTTTCACTCAAAAAATACCGAAAAACTGTGCTCCGAACTGAAAGACGCGCAAATATATAGGCATGAGCTTCCCCCACTCCAAAATAGATGAAAATCGTATGTTAAACTAATGTCAACCAATATCCGAAATCCTGATTGGGTAACCGTTTCCCCCTCTCCGCCACGATCGAAAATACATGTTTAGCTTACGAAGATTACATCATATTGCGCAACAGTTGTGCAATATGATGTAAAATTAGTAAAATGAGAGGATCGGCGTATGTTTAACTTAAGGGTCATCTCGTCGAAAAGTCTCCATGGGAAAAAAAAGTTAAAAAACCGTTAAAATTTGTAATCACCTGTCTTTTTTCCCGGAAAGGCAAGTGTTCTCAAAATCTAACGGTTTTTTTAAGAAAAAGACATAAGCTAAGCATAGGCAAAATAAAAAACGGTCATTTGAGTCCGTTAAAATTTGTAAACACCTGCTTTTTTTTTTTTTCCGAGAAAGGCAGGTGTTCTCAAAATCAAACGGTTTTTTAGGAAACAGCATAAGCTAAACAGGAAAAAAAAAAAATACAACGGTCTTTCGAGCAAGATTCAACTTGTCGAAACTTGTCGAAACTTGTTAGAATTCGCAAGCAATAAGCAGTCGGTAAACGCGGGCGTTTTACGTATAGCTCGGGATTTTTAATTTTCACTGTAGTGTAGTGAAGTGAAGAATGAGGTCGATTTTGAGTCGGTGCTTCGAGGTCGCGGAAAATCTCTTTTGCATCGTGGGACTTCGAATCGAGGATGATCATTTGGAACCGAGAATTTCACTAAAATCCCACGGGGAAACCGTCATTTTCACGATGGAAGAATGGACGGCTTTCACGGAAAGAAATGGACCGATTCAGGCGTATTTTCAACCCGAGAATAACGATACATCAAGCGGTATATTAATCAAATGGGAAAAAACCACGAAATCCTTTTTAGGACCGATGGACCGAAGGGAATATTAGTGAGAAGCCGAACAACGTGGAATTCGTGCCAAATGAACGCATCGGAATATAAGACTTTACTAGTGTTAAACGTTTGCATCGAACGTCACTTTGAAAAAATCCGAAGAAAGGCAGAGTAGGAATTACCGGATAAGAGACATCATCGATCGAATAGTCGAAAAACTGAACGATCAGTCAAGTCTTTCGCTTCATCTTTTCCAGACGTGCATAGACCTGGATTTGATGATCCCGAAACCTCCAATCATACGGAAGAAGCGATCTGGGAAGGGCTCAAAAGCTTTCAAAACGGAATCTTGGAGCAGGAATTGATAATCATGTATGGACATTATCTTGTAGAGGAAATTTCAAAAAAAATATAATAAACCAAATGCTAAAACTATGAATTTAAAAAATTGAAGTATTTTATTATTTAAAGCCATCGGGTAATTTTAAATGGATCTGTGGTGTAATGGTAGCATCACCGATTAAAACTCGGGAGGAATGGGTTCGAATCCCATCGGATTCTAAATGACCAACAGAGGAATATTGGTCACTGCAAGACCCTACAAGAGTCGTAGGGAGGTGCAATGACAGACATTCCTCTGTTGTTCATTTTACCTTGCATTGTAAAATTTAAAAGATTAAAGTATTAACTTCATGATTCAAATTTTTAACGGATCTGTGGTGTGATCGGTAGCATCCCCGAGAAAAGACTCGGAAGGAGTGGGTTCGAATCCCATCCGGTTCGGAGATGAGTAATGCACGAATGCACGCAAAGACTGCCTTATCGAAAAATATAACAATCTTTTGCTGGTATGCGTCCATGCACTATTCGTTTTGCACAAACGTCACCACGAGATGAATGTTGCCACCTAACGGAGAAACCTTGAACCAGGAAAAGGTTTCACCACAAGATGAGCGTTGCCGGGAAAAAAAAGGTTTCCCCCTTGGGAAAAGACTGGGATAATTTCCGGAGAAAAAAAGGGGAAGTTCAAGGTCATTCAGCGGGAAAAAAACACAAGTTCGGAACTTAGGTTAGGTTAGGTTTCCAAAAAGCCGTTGAAAACTTAGGTTGTTAGGTTAGGTTAGGTAAGGTAAGGCAAGGGTCCCCCTTGGGAAAAGATTGGGATAATTTCCGGGAGAAAAAAAAAGGGTTCCCAAGGGAAGTTCAAGGTCATTCAGCGGGAAAAAAAACAAGTCCAGAACTTAGGTTGGGTTAGGTTAGCCTAAAAAGCGTTCCGGAAATGCCCCCCCCCCCCCAAGTCAATAATAACCCTCAATTAATAACAAAAACTTAGGTTAGGTTAGGTTAGGTTAGGTAAAACCGTTCCGAACCCCCCCCCCCCCCCCAAAAAATACCCTCGATCAATAAGCCGAGCTCGATCCTTCACTAGCGACCATGGCGAGGCGACATTAACGCCATCTAACGGCCATTGCACAATAAGGCGACACTAACGCCATCTAGCGGCCATGGTGGAGCGACACTAACGCCATCTAACGGCCATGGCGAAGCGACACTAGCGCCATCTAGCGGGGAAATCCAGAACTTTTATTTCCAACCCCCCCCTTCTTCCTACTCCCCCCCCCTAAAACAATTATAAATCCTCTCTTGTAAGATTCTAAGCGTATCCGTTTTTCCAGATCGTTTACTCAGAAAAAAAAAATGGCTAATGCGAAAACAAAAATTTCTTGTGACAAGACATTTTCTTAAAAATCATGGGAAAACAATATAAATATCTTGCCGAGAAACCACCTGTCCGTTGTCATGAAGCATTTTTGTTTTGCTATGAAACACTCCGGTTTTGCTGCAAGACAAAACTGGGTGCGTGAAGTTGGCAGTACAATGTAAAGCTCAAATTCTAAAAACTATACCATGATTTTGAGCTTTTTTTGAGCTTTCAGAAAAACCAAATTTCAGAATTTGAGCTTTCAAAACAAAAAAGTTATTTACATTATCAACTTTGCCTGCCAAGTTCACGAGCCGTACAATGAAAAGCTCAAATTTTAAAATTGGCGCCATTCTATGCCCCTAAATTTGAGCTTTCAAAAAATCATGTTCCCAAATTGTAGCTGCATAACAAAAAAAGTTGTGCTTTATAATACCAAAAGTTATATCCGACACAAAAATTGAGCACTGCCAGCTTCACACCTAATATTTTTCAAACTAGTAAATGGAAACGGATTTTATTTTGTTCCACAGAATTTGAGCTTTTAGAAAACACGACTCTCAGAATTTGAGCTTTCTCCTGTGAAATTTGAAAAAATATGAAAATACTGTAAATATGCAGCACTGCCAAATTCACGATCGTTTCTTTTCAACTTAGGAATTTAAAACATACCTCAAATTCTTCTGCGAAATTTGAGCTTTCAGAAGATATAACGCTCAAAATTTGAGCTTTTCCCGTTTAATGAAAAAAAAAACGAATTATTGAATTATTATTTAACCGAGTACTGCCAAATTCACATACGACTCTTTCGGACCTCGAGATTTAAAATTGATTCCGCCTTATTCTCTGGAATTTGAGCTTTCTGAAGATATAACGCTCAAAATTTGAGCTTTTCTCGTCTAATTAGAAAAAAAAAAAAAAAAAAAAAAAAAAGAATTATGAATTACGATTTTATGAGTACTGCCAAATTCACATACGATTCTTTTGGAGCTTGAAATTTAAAACTGATTCTGCCTTATTCTCTGGAATTTGAGCTTTCTGAAGATATAACGTTCAAAATTTGAGCTTGAAAAGAAAAAAAGTTATTCCCATTATCAACTTGGCACTGCTGACTTCACGGGAAATTTTTTTAGCACTCGAAAGGCATAAACGATCCTATTTTATTCTCTCAAATTTGAGCTTTCAAAAGACACACGTTCAAAATTTGAGCTTTTCCCGTTTAAAAAAAAAAAATTATTGATTTACCATTTTGCCGAGTACTGCCAAATTCACATACGATTCTTTCGGAGCTCGAAATTTAAAATTGATTCTACCTTATTCTCTGGAATTTGAGCTTTCTGAAAATATAACGCTCAAAATTGAGCTTGAAAAGAAAAAAAGTTATTCCCAATATCAATCGTATATGAATTCGCAGTACTCGATAAAATCGTAAATAAATAATTAATAATTCTTTTTTTTTTTTTTTTTTTTTTTTTTTTTTTTTTTTTTTATAATTAGACGAGAAAAGCTCAAATTTTGAGCGTTATATCTTCAGAAAGCTCAAATTCCAGAGAATAAGGCAGAATCAATTTTAAATTTCGAGCTCCGAAAGAGTCGTATGTGAATTTGGCAGTACTCAATAAAATCGTAATTCAATAATTCTTTTTTTTTTTTAAACGGGAAAAGCTCAAATTTTGAACGTTGTGTCTTTTGAAAGCTCAAATTTGAGAGAATAAAATAGGATCGTTTACGCCTTTCGAGTGCTAAAAAAATTTCCCGTGAAGTCAGCAGTGCCAAGTTGATAATGGGAATAACTTTTTTTCTTTTCAAGCTCAAATTTTGAACGTTATATCTTCAGAAAGCTCAAATTCCAGAGAAAAAGGCAGAATCAGTTTTAAATTTCAAGCTCCAAAAGAATCGTATGTGAATTTGGCAGTACTCAATAAAATCGTAATTCAATAATTCTTTTTTTTTTTTTTTTTTTTTTTTAATTAGACGAGAAAAGCTCAAATTTTGAGCGTTATATCTTCAGAAAGCTCAAATTCCAGAGAATAAGGCAGAATCAGTTTTAAATTTCAAGCTCCAAAAGAATCGTATGTGAATTTGGCAGTACTCAATAAAATCGTAATTCAATAATTCTTTTTTTTTTTTTTTTTATTAGACGAGAAAAGCTCAAATTTTGAGCGTTATATCTTCAGAAAGCTCAAATTCCAGAGAATAAGGCAGAATCAGTTTTAAATTTCAAGCTCCAAAAGAATCGTATGTGAATTTGGCAGTACTCAATAAAATCGTAATTCAATAATTCTTTTTTTTTTTTTTTTTTTTTAATTAGACGAGAAAAGCTCAAATTTTGAGCGTTATATCTTCAGAAAGCTCAAATTCCAGAGAATAAGGCAGAATCAGTTTTAAATTTCAAGCTCCAAAAGAATCGTATGTGAATTTGGCAGTACTCAATAAAATCGTAATTCAATAATTTTTTTTTTTTTTTTTTTTTAATTAGACGAGAAAAGCTCAATTTTGAGCGTTATATCTTCAGAAAGCTCAAATTCCAGAGAATAAGGCAGAATCAGTTTTAAATTTCAAGCTCCAAAAGAATCGTATGTGAATTTGGCAGTACTCAATAAAATCGTAATTCAATAATTCTTTTTTTTTTTTTTTTTTTAATTAGACGAGAAAAGCTCAAATTTTGAGCGTTATATCTTCAGAAAGCTCAAATTCCAGAGAATAAGGCAGAATCAGTTTTAAATTTCAAGCTCCAAAAGAATCGTATGTGAATTTGGCAGTACTCAATAAAATCGTAATTCAATAATTTTTTTTTTTTTTTTTTTTTTTTTTTTCTTAATTAGACGAGAAAAGCTCAAATTTTGAGCGTTATATCTTCAGAAAGCTCAAATTCCAGAGAATAAGGCGGAATCAATTTTAAATCTCGAGGTCCGAAAGAGTCGTATGTGAATTTGGCAGTACTCGGTTAAATAATAATTCAATAATTCGTTTTTTTTTTCATTAAACGGGAAAAGCTCAAATTTTGAGCGTTATATCTTCTGAAAGCTCAAATTTCGCAGAAGAATTTGAGGTATGTTTTAAATTCCTAAGTTGAAAAGAAACGATCGTGAATTTGGCAGTGCTGCATATTTACAGTATTTTCATATTTTTTCAAATTTCACAGGAGAAAGCTCAAATTCTGAGAGTCGTGTTTTCTAAAAGCTCAAATTCTGTGGAACAAAATAAAATCCGTTTCCATTTACTAGTTTGAAAAATATTAGGTGTGAAGCTGGCAGTGCTCAATTTTTGTGTCGGATATATAACTTTTGGTATTATAAAGCACAACTTTTTTTGTTATGCAGCTACAAATTTGGGAACATGATTTTTTGAAAGCTCAAATTTAGGGGCATAGAATGGCGCCCATTTTAAAATTTGAGCTTTTCATTGTACGGCTCGTGAACTTGGCAGGCAAAGTTGATAATGTAAATAACTTTTTTGTTTTGAAAGCTCAAATTCTGAAATTTGGTTTTTCTGAAAGCTCAAAAAAAGCTCAAAATCATGGTATAGTTTTTAGAATTTGAGCTTTACATTGTACTGCCAACTTCACGCACCCGACAAAACTTGTTCAAAACATTTGCTTTTTCCGAGTGCATGCAGTGTTTTTCTTATGCGTTGCTATGGCAACCACAACATTGAAAATGCGGAGACGCCTGGTATAAGTACTCCGTCAGAATATCAGGATACCATTAGAGCAGTTTCCATACATCAATAAAAAAAATATCGAAAGAGTTCAATGCTTTTATAATGTTTGAAGCAAATCATGATTTTTGGTATAGGCCAAAAATCGCGTACACACTTCACTTAGTCATTGTAACTCGTGTTGTTTATTATTATAATATTAGGCAATGAAGATGAGTCTTTATATTTTATTTAAAACAAGCTGATTATTTTTCAAGAACCGTTTTTATATTTGCCAAATCATAAGAATAATAACGCAGAAGATGATTTTTTTTTCTTCAAAAGATTAAAAAAAAAAAATGTACATGAAAACTATTTTAAAACTAAAATAAATAATTTATATTTTAAAAGAAAAAAAAATGTGTAAACCAAAACGGATATGACGATGATGACGGAGATTTCACAAGTTTTTCAAAAGAATTAAACATAAGCAGTGGCGTCTTCGAATCCTCCTTTTTTTTTGTACAAATGAAATTTATTTTATTAAAAGAAAAAAAGGAAAAAAAAAAAAAAAAAAAAAAACATAGTTTTCAACAATGTGTGATTCGTGAAACTTAAACCTCGGAAGTTTTATAGTTGGAAAGTCTGTGGGCGAAGCATTATTCATAATAAACACGGCCCCCTTTTCCTACTTTTAATTAATCTTTTATTTACATAATCGAAGCATGTTTTGTTCCGTCAATTTATTTTATAACACTCTGTAATTCATTTTTATTTATATTTGGAATTATTTTCAGATTTATTTATTATTTTTTCTTTTTCCTCGCGCTGTAAACTTCTCTTTTTTATTTTAATATGTTTGTAACTAATGAAGAATTTATGTTGTTTATTTCAGACATGTGGAATAAACACTTTAGAATGTGTTTTTTTCGGAAAATTGATTAATATGTAATAAAATATATTAAAATGTGATTGCTTTTTTGGGATGTCTCCGTTGGGGACTTTCCGTTTTCCCCATGTGACACCTAAACAGACTCTTCCAACAACACGGGCGTTCAAAATTATATTCCCCGACTTTAAATATTTTATATTAAAATCATAGTTCTGTGTTCTATATTTAGGTATAGTCTGAGAAGTAGAGTATATTGTAAACAGGGGTAGCTCGTAGCTTTTAGATATTAATTAATTAATTAACTTATTTATTTATTTATTTATTTATTAATAAGGGTGCAAATTCACTATGGAATGTTGGACCAACATGTTGGTACCACATTCCATAGTGAATTTGCATCCTAAGAGTAATTAATATTTAGTATTAATAACTTGCTTATTTATTTGTTAATAAGAGTTCAGTAAACCAGAAAACGAACTTAAATTAGACGGACTCAAAAAAAATCAGTGACATAAAATTCATAAAGCTCAAAAATGGCAGATAACAATGATAGTAAAATAACGAAAAAGACGGAAGAATAAACGGAGAGTGAAGATCGAGAAGAAGATTACGATACAGAAATACAAATCTGTACCTCAGTGAAAGAACTAAAGCAAGCCCATTCAAGGATTGCAACTTCTTATTTCAAACCCGGCTTTACAAAATGTATACAGGCTCAACGGTTGGCAGTGCTGATTTTATGCCTTCTGCTAGCAAGTTTATTTTGTTAACAAAGCAGAAAAGTTAACTCGCAGAAGACATTAATTTGTGTTGGCAAAGCTTTTATATGTTTTGTAAAGTCACGTTTGAAATAAGAAGTTGCAATCCTTGAATGGACTTGGTCTGGTTCTGCACTGAGGTACAGAAATAAGCGATCCAGTATGCGGAAAGTGTAATGACTAAATGAATATCTGAACAGGACTTGTGCAAAGTGCAGTAAAAGCATTCCATTACAACGGAAAATATGGATGCAAGTATACTCCTCATGGAAATTGATGAAAAAAGAACTAAGAAAGCATGGAAGCGTGCTAACTGCAGAGACAGAGTAGGGCCGGGCCGACCAGCTAAAAATGAATTAGCAAAAACAGTTTAAAAAAAAACGAATAAAAAAGGAGAGACTGAATGCAGACAATGCAGAGAATCTTTTGATACAAGGAGAAAAAAGTTCGGCTCCTGCTGCTCAATGTTGAGTTGGGACCTGTAACGTCTAAACGTTTGAGTTGATAATACCGAAAATTTAGTAATGATTAATAACGCTTAGTAATAATTACTTCATTTTTATTATTATCAACTCGAATGTTTAGACATCACAAGACCCAACTTAACATTCAGTAACAGGAACCGAGCTTTTTTTTTCGTGTTACGAAGAAGGTATTAGATGGAGTAAGTGCAAAAATGCATTCCATCACAAATGTTCAATCTCGAAATCAAAATAGGAAACTAAATCGGAAGAAAAAAAGAACGCCTGGAAGAAGGCGTCATGTTGCATCTTTAAATAAAAGCAACATGCCGGTATTTGATTCAGCATATAAAAAAAAAAGAAAACCTTTCTCGCTTTCACCGGATTCTTAATTTCGGGGAAACCCCTTTTAAATATTAATCAACACATAACAATTATTACTTTGTCACGATCCAAGAAATGATAATACATTTTTAATAATTTAATTTTAAATAAATAATCTTTTAAATCGACTAGAACATCTGTTCTCTTTGAGAGCGACTGGGCGACTCTTTTGATTCGTTTTTACGTTTTTCATACAAGTTTCAACTTGTTCCAATTTCAAGTTGAAACTTGCATGAAGAACGCAAGAACGAATCAAAAGAGTCGTACCTACCCAGAAAACGAAATCAAAAGTATTTGGACCGAAAATTTTTTTTCAAATTATTTTCCCGCCACACATACATTTCAGACAAGTTGAAACTTGCATCAAATATCCCAGGACCAAAGGAATTTATTAGGTGCCTAAAATTTGGATTTTTGCACCGTGAATCGAGCGAATAGGCGTTACATATTCAATGAAGCTTCCTCTTAAATAAGATAATTTTTTTTAGGAAAAATATCTACGTCCACATGAAAATCTATCACCAGCATAAGGTGGAAATTAAAAAAAAAAAAAAAACACTTGGTTGACAAACAAAACGTTGTGGGTAGCCTTTGTGTGGAGGTGCAAATACATCTAATTTGCCCCCCCCCCCCCGAATTAAAGGATTTTTACGGCCAGTTAAATTCGCTTGCGGGCTGTCGGTTACTATTCTGGTAAATAAATAATTTTTTGGTTAATAAAAGAGTAAAGATCAGAAGGGAATATTAACCACCAATCCGAAATTACCAGGATTGCAGTCGACAGCCCTATAGTGAATTAGTTTGTTGTAAAAATTCTTAATAAAAAATCCAGAGATCGGTTCAAGAAAAAAAAAAAAGAAAACCTTTCTCGCTTTCACCGGATTCTTAATTTCGGAGAAACCCCTTGTAAATATTAATCAACACATAACAATTATTACTTTGCCACGATCCAAGAAATTATAATACATTTTTAATAATTTAATTTTAAATAAATAATCTTTTAAATCGACTAGAACATCTGTTCTCTTTGAGAGCGACTGGGCGACTCTTTTGATTCGTTTTTACGTTTTTCATACAAGTTTCAACTTGTTCCAATTTCAAGTTGAAACTTGCATGAAGAACGCAAGAACGAATCAAAAGATTCGTACCTACCCAGAAAACGAAATCAAAAGTACCGAAAATTTTTTTTCAAATTATTTTCCCGCCGCACATACATTTCAGACAAGTCAAATAGGCCCAGGACCAAAGGAATTTATTAGGTGCCTAAAATTTGGATTTTTGCACCGCGAATCGAGCGAATAGGCGTTACATATTCAATGAAGCTTCCTCTTAAATAAGATAATTTTTTTTAGGAAAAATATCTACCTCTACATGAAAATCTATCACCAGCATAAGGTGGAAATTAAAAAAAAAAAAAAAAAAAAAACACTTGGTTGACAAACAAAACGTTGTGGGTAGCCTTTGTGTGGAGGTGCAAATACATCTAATTTGCCCCCCCCCCCCCCCGAATTAAAGGATTTTTACGACCAGTTAAATTCGCTTGCGGGCTGTCGGTTACTATTCTGGTAAATAAATAATTTTTTGGTTAATAAAAGAGTAAAGATCAGAAGGGAATATTTAACCACCAATCCGAAATTACCAGGATTGCAGTCGACAGCCCTATAGTGAATTTAGTTTGTTGTAAAAATTCTTAATAAAAAATCCAGAGATCGGTTCAAGAAAAAAAAGAAAAGAAAATTCCACTACACTTCTAGTTAGGACAACCATTTAAATTTTCTCCCAACATCTTTAAAAATAAGAAGCTTCACCTACTCGGCTCCCTAAACTACACCTACAAAATATGAAATGTATCATCGAGTTGGATACACAACCCGAGAACCCTTTTCCTCCCGTTCGAAATCCTAAAAGCCGAATAAAAAAAAAAAAAAAAGCGCGAGGAGGAACGATTTCGCAAAACTTATGACACACAAGCAGGAAAGACCGCAGAGTTTTTTCCAACGTGAATCTGAATAATGAATTTAATAGTTTGAAAGTTGAATATTAAAATCAAACCCAACTATTAAAACGTAATCCCCGAGCAGCAGGGTGTTGATTGTGTTTGGGAATAATCCTAGCCGTGATTCGGATGGCTTAGTGACGGCTTTCCTCGACGCTCGGCTATCCTGACAAACCTAATGCCTCTCCTCTATTCCCGATTAAATTGAATATCATTTTATAGTTCGTCATTCACCTGGACTCCTTTATTGGGTTTTCATTACGGCTGCGGCTTCCGGAAATCTCTTTTCCCCTCTTCGCCCTTCCGAAACTTTCCCTCATCCCGCAGTTTTCCCCATTCAAAATCGAATCGTCTTTTCCGCGTCAGTTTTGGGAAGGGAAAGGGGGGGTGGGGTGGGGGTGGGGAATCCGCCTAATTTCGACAATGACGTTTTCATTCACTCGCATAATTTCTTACGTAACATATAAAAATATTTCGTTTTTATTATTATTTTTTTTTTTAATGCGGGTGAGTAATTATGAATCCGCGCCTTGATTCGATGACAATGTCGATGCAAAATGAAAAGGAAGTTCGCCTCTGAAACACAATATTAATATAAACAATAACATTAATTTGAAATGGGGTACGCTGTCGCCAGACTGGGCTCCACTGATTTATCGTTTGAAAATCCGACTCCAATGGAACAAGGCTCATTCATCATCCCATAATCCTGTATTATGCTAGATCCAATTACACATTTATCTATATTACGGATTTCTATTCTCTATTTACTATTAATTAATAATATACATTCCCTCTGTAACGATCCGCACCGGCCAGTGCAAATAACGATCGCCAAGTATCCATCAGTAACACATTGCTCCCATCCCTTTCCACCGCAACAGCACTAGTTTTGGGCGTTTCGGTGGGGGGTGGGGGGGACGATTCTATTACTGCAAATTTATGAGTTTTTAGCTATTATACAAGGGTTTTTTAGATTTCGGGGAGCAAAGGGGAGAGGGGAGGTGGGAAGGGCCTTTTCCGTTTCCTATTCCAAATTTTTTGACAAGGGTCTCTTTTCCAGATGTTACTCTCTAAGATTTCCTCAAAGCGACTTACAACTTAAACCATAAATTTTCCTGCGAACATTTGCTAAACTAATTTTCCTCGTATTTAAAAAAAAAAAGGAAAATAAAGTAATAAAAATTAACAAACACGACAATTGAAAATCACAGCCGATACGGATAATCGATTAGTATCTTATTAATCGATAATTCCCTTATTAATTCATATTTACTTAACACGGAAAATAGCTAACAGCAAATCTATTGTTTCAAAAACCGAAAGGGGGGAAAAACTATTTTTCCTCAAGGGTTTTTCAATACGAAAATTACGCATTATTATTAAATGAAAAAAAAAAAAAAAAAAAAAAAAACGAAACAGAAATTACAGTGCTATTAAATCAATTTTCAAAACTTCCAATGAGCATTCAACAATCCTTTTCGACCGCAATAAAGCATATCTTTCCAATAATCGCCACCCTTCCCAAAAAAAAAAAAAAAAAAAAAAAAGAACCCGAATGATTTCGTAAGAGTCGCTATGAAAGAAAGGGGTTCATATCGAAACGAAACAAAAAAAAAAGGGAGGCAGATTACGTCAATTCGATTTGGGTACAATATTTGAATGCCGGTGTAATAAAATTCTGAAAAATAATGGGCATGTCATTTCTCATTGCCATTGGTATCATCATTATCATCATCAACCAAACATCAATGCTATATATAAAATTTTTCATTTTCCAATTTAATTAGCAATTTTATTATTCCCTATAATCAAATTCGAGTCAATACTACGATATTAAAAATACACTCCTCGCTTTACTCCTCCCCTCCTTCCTCTTTTCCTCTACCGCCTCTACTTTCCTCCTCGTATTTTTTTTTTCTGTCCCGACTTTAATTCATTTTAATTTTTTTTTTCTGTCCGTCACGGCTATTTCCCTTTCATTTTTCATGTGTCCAACCCGCAATATACGTGCAGATTTTTTTTTTTTTTTTTTTTTTTGTTCGTTCTATTTTTGAAAAGAAAATAAACGAAATCCATCTCAGGTTTTCGTACCTCTCTCCCTCACTCTAGGCTGCCTGTTCCTCCCTACTCCTCCTTCCCCCCCTACGTTTTTCAGTTATGATAATGAGTCAGCGTTTCAATAAATAAATATTTAAATATTTTTTATATTTAAATAAATATTTCCATAGTTTTCATGCATAAGTAAACGTTTTTCATCGCTTTCATGCATAATTAAATATTTTAAAAAGATGTACAATTGCTTCGAAAACATTCCAGAAAGGACAAAGATCGCCATTTGTTGGAGCTTTTGTAAACAGCAAAAACAAAAAACTGAAGCAGCCAGGTTTTCTATCAATATAGTCAAGAATTGGGAGCAAAATTCAGAAAAAAAATGCCTAATGCGAAAACAAAAATTCATCAAGTGGCAAGAGGTTTTCTTAAAAATCATTCGAAAACAATAACAGTAACAATATCTTCACAAGAAACAACCTGTTCGTTGCACGGCCGTACAGACAGCTGCGGAAACGCCTATTCCTTATACATGGGAATCTTATCTCGTTTAACTACGCGAAAATTAGTTCTTCTTTTCTACCACCGTAAGCGCTACTTGTACAGAAGACGCTTTTTGATTGGTCGTTGAGATTTGTAAACAAATATGGCGGAGCACGGCCGTATAGACTTCTATACGGGCTTCGTTGTCATGAAGCATCTTTGTTTTGCTGTGAAGCATCCGGTTTTGCTGCAAGACAAAACTTGTTCAAAACATTTCCTTTTTATGTTCATTTTAAAAAACGGAGCTTTGTTTACTAAAATACAATTTTAAGATTTCATTTTATTTTTTTAATACACTCAGAAAAAGGAAAATGTCTTGAACAAGTTTCGTCTTGCAGCAAAACAAAAATGCTTCATGACCAAAGACAGGTTGTGTCTTGACGAGGTATTTTTTATTATTTTCGCATGATTTTTAAAAAATGTATCGTCACAAGACATTTTTGTTTTCGGATTAGCCATTTTTTGACCCACAAAAAATGTGTCAAAACACAAAAAAATTTTTACTTTGTCACTAAACATTTACATGCCATTTTTATTGCTCTTCCTATACCTCCACGTTGCTTAGTTCTAAAGCAAAACTCTAATGGATTTCTTTGGTAACCTTAAGCCAAAAAGGCCTAAGATCCTCACCGAAAGCTCCTAACAAAAGGTTCAAAACAATAGTCATGACCTAAAAGCATCTCTAAGTGATTTTTATGCAATTCTTCCTTAATTTCTCGCTCACAAACAAAAAAAGCAATTTAAACCAATTTAAGGTGAAAAAAGAAAAAAATATCCTTTCTTATAAGATTAGTACTCTACAACTCGATTTCATTTTCTGCAATACCCCAGCATCTGCAGGCACACGAAAGTCATTTTATAACTCATAAAATATAACTGACTTGATAACTATTTTATTTCACTTTCCTACGCAATATCTACGGTCCCTGATTAAAACTTCATAATGGGAATATAATTAATTAACGAAAAGCCGTTTTATTATTTGTAATGTACAGCACTAGTATTAGATTATTATTTAACATTATATATACAACAGGCGTCATATTAGAGATGCACCATTAATACGGCGTCACCTTATCAGAAAAAAAAAATAAATAAAAGAGAAACAAATTAAAAAACTAGAGAAAAAAAATATCGTACATAATTTTTAATTATTATTTGTTTAGATTTATTAAAAATGTTTTTTCTGGTCCGTTAAAGAAGGTAATAGGATTTTGATAAATGGTAGAGAACAAAGAAGGCAGCAAGGTCTGGATTAAATAAATTATCCGTTTGCAATTCATTGCAAAAATTAACCCGATCTTCATGAATATATTATCAGGTAAAATTGGTTTTCGCTTTTTTTTTTTTTTTTTTTTTTTTTTTTTGTAAACTCTTTTGAGGTTTCATTTCCTGATCCGTCATGTTGACTTTTTTTTCCCCCTTCGGTAGGAAGGGTTTACAAAAATTCGAGAATATTTAATAAGTGCCAGAAAAAAAATTTTTTTTTTGTGATTTTTTCATGAAATGGAGGTTGATTAATCAAGCGAAAAAAAAAATACTTTAAAAAAAAAAAAAAAGCTTTTACTCCCCAAACAAATAATGCATTGGCTATAAATAAAATAAAAGCCTTACAGGCGAAATACCGATTCGTTACCCAAAAATCCGCACCTTTCCATATACTAATCGCGTAAACGTAATTTATGAGACCTCGTGCAAAAAAAAATAAAAAATAATAAAAAAAAATGCGGAGACTGATCATTTCTATCGTCACAGCCATACGAGATATTAAAAACAGTTACATGATAAATGGATCCAATTATAAAGAGAATCAAGGATTTTTTAAGCCGACCCTAAAATGAAATTTGTTTTATATAAAAACGAGAAATCCTACCAAAAAAAAAAAAAAAAAAAAAAAAAAAAAATGCCCCCGTTAGTTTTATATTATTCGGAAGGCGCATCCGTTAGGATGTCTACTCCTCTTTTCCTTTATTTCCCCCTTTTCCCCGTTCTTCTCTTTCAGTTTTCCTCCGCGACGCTTTTTCGAAGCAGAAACGAGGCAAGTTTTATTATAATTATTATTAGCACCATTACATTTGAGGATCCCAGCTAGCGCGGTATTTATTACTGTTAATACTGTTGTATAAATATAAATGACACGAATACTAGTAGAAAACCGTTTTAATGGTTTCTTCGTGGTATAGATTTCCGATTAGTTTTCCTTTTTTTTTTTTTGTTATTTAAAAAAATGATAACGATGACGATAATAATAAAATATAATAACGTTAGAGATATGGATTATGTAGATCAGATTTTGAAATAATTGGGAATATAAATTACTTTTAATTTTTAATAATGTTCAGTTAAACGCCGAGAACAAAAATATTTTGATACACTTGCATATGGTAATTCAGCATTCCCTCTCCCCGAAATAAAAGTAAATATAAATTAACAAAATTTAATTAGAGGAAGTATTATTCGGGAGGTTTGGTATAAAAATATTGGGAGGAAATAATTTATAAAAAAATATCTGTTAGGCACACGGTACGTTGTTCATTTAAGTGTTCGAAGAGTGCAATTGAATTACCATGGGACAGAACAGGGACACACTTCAAATGCCATTTGTTAGAATGAGATGCGAAGTAGGAGATGTTACCAAATTACTTTTGGAAAACAACACATTGTATTTATCTCGTATGAAGTATTAAAAAGTATTATATCCCAGGTGCTATTAGTGTACTTAATGTGGATACGAGAGTTGCGGGTGTTTTAGAGGGAAAAAGACTGCCTCCATCAGGAACTTGAGATTTGGAGATTTAGAACGCGGAGTCTCATGCAGGAGATGCAGTACATGCTTTTGCAGAATTTCTTTTTTTTTAATAGACTGTAGCTAATGATTTATATTTTCAAATTAATTTACAAACCATCTGCGCCCGAATGACACAAGCGCGCTTCGAAAAAAGCACTGGAGCACAATATAATGTGAGTTAATCTGCTTTCGAATAACATAAGGAAGCACTGAAGGGCACGAGTAAGCAATTACTCGTGAATTACGGTGCACACTTGCCATTGAATGATTTTGAGTTACTTTGAATTACTTTGATTTTTTTTCAGGCGTGCACTACCGTGAATTAGCATGTATTAATTTGAATTACTTATGAATCACTTGTGAATTACCTAGGACTTACTTTGAGTGAGTACAGGGTAATTCGAAGTAGTTCAATTAATTCATAAGTAATTCATAAGCAATTCATAGATAATTCATAGTCATTCACAGTAATTTATTCCCAAATAAATCCGAGTATTTTAATGTAATTGATGGTAATTCACGAGTAATTCATAGTAATTAAATAGCAAGTGTGCATGGTAATTCAAAGTAATTCACAAGTAATTCATGGGGCCAATCAAGGTAGTTCACGAATAATTCAAGTAATTCATAAGTAATTCTTAAGTAATTCATCAATAATTCATAAATACTTCATAAGTAATTCATAAATAATTCATAGAAATTCATAACTAATTCATAGATAATTCATAGTCATTCACAGTAATTTATGCCCAAATAAATCTGAGTATTTTAAAGTAATTCATGGTCATTCATGGTAATTCACGAGTAATTCATGGTAGACTCAAAAAAATGCTGCTTTGGGTCTAAGCAAAAATGCTTTGCGACAAAGCATTTTTGCATAACTTAGGTCTAAGCAGTAAAAATGTTTTGTGTCAAGACTCGCGAGTGCTTTGTCGCAATGCATAATGTCTCGAGTCGAGCGATGTTGCTTTGCCGCAAAGCATATTTGCTTTGTCGCTAAGCAACATCGCTTGTATTGCGAACGAGGCATATTCATTTTTTTGGGTGTAATTAAATAGCAAGTGTACGCGGTAAATTCAAACTAATTCACAAGTTATTCATGGGGCCATTCAAGGTAGTTCCCAAATAATTCATAAGTAATTCAAGTGATTCAAAAGTATTCATGGTAATTTACGGTAGTTCTTGCCAAAATAAATTGAAGCAAGTCAAAATAATTCAAGATAATTCATGAGTAATTCAAAGTAATTCAATGAAATTCATGAGTAATTCAAAGTAATCCAAGAGCAAGTGTGCACGGCATTTCAAGAGTGAGCAACCCCTCAGGTTTGGATTAGTTTAGTTATTTCTCGCTAAATACATTTAGTTCACGTTTTTATTTCCTCTTCTTTCCGTCTTAAATCTTCTTATTTCGATTCCCATTTCGTTCGACTGCCAGCTTAATGCAGTATAATGCAATTTAATTTTATTCTGTTGGGTTTTGATGGAATTTTTACGTCCCACGCCCCAATTTAACCATTTTCCAGCGGCGGCCTTTTGGTGAAAAGCGAATTCCGTTCCGGCTGGTTTTGAAAGTATTTTCTGAAAAATTGCAGAGCCCCTTCAAAAAATAGTTATGCAAGCCATCATAATCTCACGTCTTGGTTTAGGAGTGGAGCTTTTAAGACTGGGTTTGGTCCTTTTCCTTCAGTTTTCAGGGATTTCCCGAAAATTTTCCAGAATATACTGTATACATACGACAGCCGTAGGGAAATGGTTAACGCCAAAACTTATCAAAACCTTACAACAAAAAAGACCTCAAATAACAAATCGAAAATCAAAATGTTAATGCCGATACACTAATCACAGTCGACTAAAAAAACAAATCCTCATCCTCATTTAACTCTCTTCCTCCTATTCTTTATAATTTCACGATAACAAAAGCGAATTTACTCCTGATCTATTCCAAGCACGTTTAATAACACCATTTAAATGTGAAGGCATTTATTTCACAAGATGTCAACATACTTGCCGAATCATATCATCTAAAAAAATAAATACGAAAAAAAAAAAAAAAAAAGAACCGAAAAAAATAATTCTATATGCTCATAACGGTGTTTAACTTTAATTTATTTCAATTACACCGTAATGGGTCAGTGAACTGAATATGTATCCGTACTTTAAAAAAAAAAAAAAAAAAAGTCTCCTAAGAACTCTTATGACAAATGACGTGCTCTGCGATATGTATTGCACAAAATTATATTCCTTTTAAACCCTCAAGTTTTTCCCATTCGAAAATTGGAAAACGCAAAAGCCGTGCCTAGCGAGGGAATTTCAAAGACGAAATATTATAATAAAATATAATTATGATAATAAAAATAAACATTAGCTGGAGTGGAAATGAAAAGGAAGAAACGGAATGTGAGGAGAAAATAACAATAAGGATAATAATAACTATAATCGTTGAGACTGGAGCCAGCGTGGAAGTAGAAAATGCTTTTCCCTCCTTCGCCGCCCCCCCCTTTCCCCTCCCCCCTTTTTTCTACCCCCTTCCTTTTAAAGCCTCCTACCCGATATTACAATTCATAATATTATTAAACAAAGTTATAGGGAACTTTTAACCGCTTTTCACGGACTACCTGACGGATGAAATTGGGATGGATGGACCGCACACCGGAGGAGGGAAAAGGGAGCAGGGAAAAGGAGGGGAATCGATGCAACCTATATAACGGAAAGAGAGGAACATCGGTGCACGGATATCCTGGCTGCAGTAATTACGGAGAGCAAGAGCCTTTACTCGATATACATATACTTGATTTGTATATCGAACGAAATATTCCAAAATTGCACAGAACCGAGTTTGATTTATTTAAAAAGCAAGCAATTAAGTTAGGAAGGAAGAGTAAAACAAATAACAAAACCTATCGATTCTGGAAACCAAATTAGAACATCAAAATTCATTCCCATTTTAATGAAAAAAAAAAAAAAAAAAAATCCAATATAAATTTTATTAAATTGTATCTGTCATTTTGCTTCAAATAATTAATATTTTGGAGCCGTCTACAAGCTGTAACGTTGTCTCGTACATTTTTTTTTTTTTTTTTTTTTTTTTTTTATTTGTTTCACGGTAGAAAATTTTCTATCGAGTAGTAAATCAGCCCTTAAAAAATAAAAATAAAAATAATAATATCATTTCGAATCTATTCCCCTTGTCATTTCACGCCCGCCGTTTTTTTTTAAATAATTTTTTTTTCCCTTTTTGTCTGTTTCAAGTTCAACTTCACCCATCCACTTAAAAGCTTCATATTATTCAAACAAAAAATGTACTCTCCGGGAACAAAAAATAATAAATATGGAGATGACCGGAGTTATTTTAATTTTTTCGAATTAAAAAGCATCGAGAGTTAGGTTAACATTTTTTTTTTCCCCAACCCTTCCTTTCACCGAGATATAGGGACTTAATGGATTCTATCCATTGACTTTTTTTTTTTTTTTTGTACATTGGGATATATGCAAAAATTTTGACCATATTAACCGGGAATGAACAACTGCATTTTTATTAAGTGGAAAAGTATTTTAAAATTATATATGTTTTTTTTAAATGCATACGCCGGACAACGACTTATTTTTAGAATCCTCAAGTGTTAAATAAATGGTTTTTTTCCTCCCGAATATAGGGGAAATCCATCGTAATGCTTAGAGATGCATTATATACCGTATATTTTTGGATCAGTATATATTTAATATATATGTACCAATTATCTTCATATATATATACCAATTTGGAATATTTTTATATGGAAGTTTTTTTATTTGGCGGCCAAATTGGCCAAAAATGTCATTTTGTGTACTTGCATCCATTTATTTTTATTGATTCATAAATTATTTAACTATTTGAGTTATTTTTACTACACTCAAAAAAAAAGTAGGGTAATATATTTTTGACTGGACGCTTTGACTGGTCCGAAAACAAAATTGACTGGAGACTAATACAATTGTAATGGCTTCTAATCAATTTTTAATTAGGCGCAAAATCCAGTTTAAATTGTATTGGCGACCAGTATTCATTTTTTTGAGTGTAGTTATTTAACTAATTAACTATTTTATTTTATTAAACTAGTTAAGTATTTAACTAGTTTTTTAACTATTTTTATAACTATTACTAGTTATAAAAATAACTCACTACTATTAATAGTTATAAAATAACTATTAATAGTTATTTATAAGTTATAAGTTATAACTTATGAGTTATAACATGTAACTTATGAATCGATAAAAATAACTATAATAGTTATAACTCCTCCTGAGTTATAACTCATAAGATATAAATCTCATAAGTCATATAAGAGTTTTATAACTATTACTATTATATAAGAGTTATATAGCTATATATTATTAAGAGTTATTACTATTATATATTTTTATTGGCTCATAAGTTATAACTCTTATAAGTTATATAAGAGTTTTATAACTATTAACTATTATAATTATTTTCATTGATTCATAAGTTATAAGTTATAACTCATAAGTTATAACTTACTAATAACTATTGAGTTATTTTTATAATTAGTAATAGTTATAAAAATAGTTAAAAAAACTAGCTAAATAAATAGTTTAATAAAATAAAATAGTTAAATAGTTAAATAACTAGTTAAAAAACTAGTTATTTTTATAACTAGTAATAGTTATAAAAATAAATATTACCGAGTTATAAAAGTAACTCTTACTGAGTTATACAAAAGGTATAAAGTTAAAAACATTTTAAGAAAATAAAAATATAAAATTTTTTTTTGAAAGCATTGAAATTCAACGGAAACAAAAATAAATATATGAACGACCTTTTCAGAGTCGCAAATTTATACGGTATATATTTACCGTATAACTATAGTACATAAATACAAGCAGCATCTTTAGTAATTCTGGAGTTTTCTAACCGAAACATTTCTTCAAATATTTAAAAAAAAAAAATAATTCGTCCAGTTACACCGCGAAAATAAATTGTCCAATTGTTCAATTACGGAAAATTAAATTTTTCACATGGGGTTGTATGATATTTACGGTAAAAACAACATAAAATTTTCGGGCAATTAAAGAACGTGTGAAAATAGCGAAAAAGAGTTAAAAATCATGTCGACAGTGGCATGTTACGTGTGTAATAAGGTAATGTATGTGTAATAAGGGAATAACGGTTTCGAGATAAAATGTAAAGCCGTGTAAAAATAAGGCCAGAGGTTATTATTTATGGGGTGAAAAGCTACAATCAGAAAGCTAAACATGGCGCTATTGTCGGGACCATGCTGTTAAAAAGTGTTAAATTTCAATGCACCCAGCACTCTGAAATTATTTCCTGAACCGCATTTGTTTTCATCAATATTTTAATATCGAAATACTCTTTGAATGCTGCTCATATTTACCATTGACACTTAGTCAGGGTGGGGAGGAGGTGTTTATCGCTTTTCATTTTTAACCTTTTATATACAATAGCGGTTTTCCCATTCGCGAAACGGCAATCCGTTTTTTGTTGTCAGATTCAATGCAGTCGCTGCTGTTACCTTTTCACCATTTTAACCATCCTTTTTTTTTTTTTTTTTTTTTCCTTCAATTTTTTTTTCTCGTTTTGTCCCGTAATGTAAACAAAAACACTGGATGGGATTGTTTTTAGAAATTATTAAAACACAAGTTTAAATAAAAGGCGCAGTTTTTTTTTTTTTTGGGAGGAATGCAAATGTATGAATTGTATGACAGGATATAGGAAAACAAAACTGAAAAAATAAAAAATAAAAGCGAAAATAAAAAATCATTTTTGTTCAAGTATGACGAAATGGCAAAAAAAAGAGAGAAAAGAGTAAATATGTGACAAGGTGGATGATGGTAGTCATCGCGAAAAAGACTTGAAAGGGAACATTTTTATAGCATATTCATAGAGTTTCTTGTGACCCACCGAAGTCACAAAATCAGGGAAATTAAAAGAAAACTCCACGGGAAAAACCGACCAAGGACCAATATTTTTGTTTACATTCCTATGTCAAAGGTTAAACATAGAGCAAAGTATAAATAAAAACATTAAACCTCGATTAATCCAGCCAAATATTTTAAGCTTCATCCAAGGCTGCAAATTCACGATAAAACATGTTGCAACATGTTGATCAATCAATATGTTGCATCTTAGAAACATGTTCCCAACACTGGAAAATGAAAAATAAAAATTTTGCCAAAATTTTTCCATGCTGCAACATTGTTGGCAACATGTTTCTAACATATCAAAATGTTGCTGCAACATTTACTGCAACCGGTTTCATCGTGAAATTGCGTTCCAACGGTTGAAACAAGTTGAATGAACGTCTTGCTAATTTGAAATAAGCCACGTATATTAAATTTAAGTTTCTTGATTAAAACATTAAAAGTTTTTTTTTTTTTTTTTTTTTTTCCAAACGTAACGAAGGAAATGGATCGGAAGTGATATTAGGGACAAAGTTATGAATATTATTTCCACGCTCGTAATAATTTTAATTTTATATGTTTTAGTAAAACTCATTCAAAGGTTGAACTCTGCTTAAGAACTTTGGCAACTGTTTAGCGAAATGCGATACTTAGTGAGAAAAATGAGAAATCAGTACTTCACTACTTAAATGAGGAGGGCCGATAATCCCGAAAATACAAAGACTTAGTATCTTCTCGACGTTAAAAATGATCAAAATTCAAGATTCTAGAAAATTAAAAAAAAAAATCAGACTAGGATATGGGGGATATCCCTACGTAGGACTACGTCTTTGGGGTACTGTCCTAATATTGCTAAATTGAAACAATGAAACGATTAAAAAATTTTAAGGCATTTTTTTTTGCTCTTTTTCGGTCAAAAAATTCGAATTTTTCGATAAAAAATATAATTTTTTCTTTCCTGGCACGAAAAAAAAACTTAAAATTTTTGATAAAAAAGGTCAAAAGTTAAAAAAAATTAGTCAACATTTTAATTAAAGTCTTCAAAGTTAAAATTTTAATATTAAAACATTGCTTTAGCTCATATTCTTGGCTGAAGGAAAAAGGACAAAATTAAAAGTCCATTTGATTCCATAAATAAAATGTAGTGAACATTTTATTTAAAATTTTTAAGTTCTTGTTTTTGTTCATGTAGTCTAATTTTTATAATTTTATTTTTTAAAAAAATATTTCAAAAAAAAAAAAAAAAAAAAATTTGTCTAATTTTCCTATTAAAAAAGGCCAAAAGTTAAAAAAAATAGTCAAAATATTACTTAAAATTTTCAAAGCTAAAATTTTAATATTAAAATAATTAAATATTAATTTTTGGTGCCAACACAACGACATCCAGACAGACAGAATTCCCCAGGACCGAGCCCTAAGTCGTAGTACTACGTCAAAAAAAAAAAAAATAAATAAATAAATAAATAAATAAAGAAAAAAATTGGAGAATTTTTTTTTGACAACTTTTTAATCACAATCCAAATAATTTTAAGACATAAACCGATGACATGAATCAGTTCGTCGCGACATCAAATCTTAAGGTTTTATTTTCATCAACTTTTTGTTCTTACAATTTTGAAAAAAATCAGTCTTACGGGCTACCCAATCCAACTCAATGTTTTATCAAAGGGCGAAGATGCGAGTACCTGCTGCATGCACAAAATCAGACATGCTGCAGTCAGGGATTACCGTCATATAAGTCATTACCGTCTTAAAATTTTTTCAGAATAGTTCTACATCCAGATACCTGGTCGAAGAGACCAATTACACGAGGACATCTTTCAAACTACACCATCGACAACGATGAGAATAATTAGGGATGGTTCCCATACAGAAAATTAAAAAACAATTTTCAGGGAGGAAAAAAAAATCGAATTGAATCGTTATCAAACATCAACCAAACAAGGACGCCCCCCGGTCACAATGAACACCCCCCCCCCCTTCCTTCCCGGCCATTTATAATGTTATGTTAATAACCTAAATAGGCTCTTTAATAATACTTACCGGGAACTTTGAAAAATAAATACTTTTTCAATCACTGCTTTACATCGTCAGCATTAGTCCAAATGATAATAAGTCCGGATTCATTATCAGTTTATATAAATATGGAAATGCGGACAAAACAATCAACCGGAGAGTGGAGCGACGAGATTGGGTTATAATTATCAGATAGGCTTCTGTGCATGGCCGTTGGTGCATAATGACCATTGTAGTATTGATGCATTCATATATATTCAACCAACTCTTATTAAAACCTCTATGAAGCCCCCCCGATCCCCTTGCCCCCCCCCCCCCCGCCGTCGTCTCTGCCAACCCTCGTATTATATAAATAAATATAACAGAGAATAAAACTAAAATCCTTTTGTTTATATTCAGTCTTCGGTTTTCATTAACATAAGGATTAAGTATTAAATATTAAACAGAGGAGGATTTAGTTCGCTTCAAATTTTCGCGAATTGAAAAAACATTTCTTTTCCTTTTTCATAAAAATTATTATAAATTTTTTTTTTAGTTAATAAAAAGGAAAACAAACCGCAGGTAATGCCTTTGTCGATTCGAAAATTGAGATTTTCCAATATTAAAACGTTGACAGATGAATCACAATCTGGACCTGAGTGGTTAATAAAGCCCTTAGCAGGGTTTGAATTGTTGTGAGCGGAATGAGGCAGGGAGGAGTAGATCGGGGGAATAAGGGAAAGGGGGGGAAATGCAATAATAATGCATAGGAAGTTTGATTGGGGTGGAGGAGAACCCAACAGGGAGGTGGGTACGGTAGGGAGGGAAGGGTATATCGGTGTTTGATATATCACTCGATGACTATGGATTGCATATTAACTATCTGCAGGTGGTGGTCGGTAGGAGGTTCGGGGAGGGGATACACAGGGAGTATAAAACGACGGGGGCGAAGGTTGGGAGAAGGGATGGGGGGAAGGGTAGGAAAGAGGCCCACACTACCTTTAATTAGTCATGTTATTTATTGCACATAGTTGTGGATCACTTGTCCAGCGATCTAAATTCAGCACAAAATCCTCTTATCGCCTATCACCTCATTATTTTTATCTCAATTTTCATTTTTATCCGGTTATTTTATAATCTCTTTGTTCCTCCTGGTATTTTTATTTTGCGATGTTGTAATCGTTCATTTAAAAAAAAATTCAAACAAATTCCTTTTTTTTTTTTTTTTTTTTTTTTTTTCGTCCATTAATTTTTAATTAGTCGGGTAAAAATAAAAAAGAAAAACAACGAACGCGAAAAAAAAAAATCAAAGACAATTAAGGGGAAAAAAAGGCGAAAAGAATTTTCAAAAAAAAAAAAAAGTTAAAATAACAAAAACAAACCGATAAGTTAAATATAGTAATTGTAAAATTTCACACCCCTCAAACCACATCATCAGGAAAATCCCTCACTGGAAAATCAGAATCTGATAATGCAAACACTTTTCCCGATGCAATGCATTTTATTCTCTTGTAAACCCCGTTTTGATACGTTGCATGGTTGAAATTCCCAGGGCAACACATACGAGTCCGCGATTCTTTCAACGTTTCGTTTATTCAAAATGAAAGATGAACCCGGACCTTGTTTTAATCTACACCGCGTTTCGTTATTTTCTAAAGGTTCCCCGGTCTCAGGTGGCAAAGTGCAAGTTATTTACAACTAAATTTTCAAATTATTTAACACCATTGATTCCTCTTTCCCAGTTATGATCCCGGCTTTTTAGATTTATAGTATTTTTTTTTTTTTTAATTGTTTTGTCCCGCGCTTCCGGGTAAAGAAAATCTCTTTCAACCGGGTTCTTGGACGTTAAATTGAAAACTGATATCAAAACAAGCCCAATGATCGTGGAACATACATCGCAAATGTTTACTCAAGTCAAAGTCGTTCTATGTAAACTTCACCCGAGGAAATAATAATCGCGGGAGGGGAGAGAGCCGGTAAGGAGGAAAGCGGGGGGAGGGAAGGAAAGAGGGGAAAATAAAGCAAGCAGGGAAAGCTCTTTCGTATATTTAGGTAGCAGTAGAGATATTGTATAGGAACGATAGAATAGAGGACGAAAGTGCATTGAGACAGTTATGCGTGTTGTTATATCGGAAAACAAAACATGTCTTTAAACCACCGCTGCCACCATCACCGTGATGCGAGGGTGAGCGACGGGATGAAAAGGAAAGGGGGAAAGAGAACCTAACAATAGAGCAAAGAGAGGAGTCTATTTCACAATGCCTGGGGATGCGAGAGGGCTGTCCTATACACATGTGCATCTATAATGCAGTTGATTGCATTATTATTCTGTTATATTGTATTTTGCATAAATCTTTTCTGCCTTTATTTAGTTCTTGTTAAAATGCGAAAAGTATATCTTTTCGGATTGAGAGCGTTTAATTATTAAGTCCGCGAAAATCTTACGTAATATAATGGGGGGGACAAAGAAATCTTAACGTTAAAAAAAATTAGCGTTAAAAAAAAGGGGGGTCCGCGAAAATCTTACGTAATATAATATAAGGGGTCAAAGAAAGCTTAATGTTAAAAAAAAAATTGGCATTAAAAAAAGGGTGGTAATTGGCATTAAAAAAAGGGGGGTCAAAGAAATCTTGGAGTTGAAAAAATTGGTGTTAAAAAAAAGGGTGGTCTGCGAAAATCTTACGTAAGGACTTCCATTATAACTTATTGTGCAGAATTTTTTTTTAATTTCAAAAAATTAAGTTGTTTTAATCTTTTTTCGAATGTCTAAATTATAAAAATTGAAAATATTTTTCAAAAAATTTTAAAAAATAAAAATTTATTTTTTGATGAGATTTTGTGCCAATTGTAGCCATCTTCAGGGATATGAGTATGAACTATAAATCTAGATTTAAGAAAGATATTACTCCAATTTAAAATTGGCGTTAAAAAAAAGGGGAGGGTCCGAGAAAATCTTACGTAATATAATAGGGAGGGGGTCAAAGAAATCTTAACGTTAAAAAAATCGGCGCGAAAATCTTACGTAATATAATAGGGGGGTCAAAGAAATCTTACTTAATATAATAGGGGGGTGAAAGAAATCTTGGCGTTAAAAAAGGGAGTCCGCGAAAATCTTACGTAATATAAATGGGGGGGTCAAAGAAATCTTACTATAATTTTGAGCGAAACAATTTTTTATTATTTTACGAAGGAAGGGAAGGTGGGGGTTCAAAAACCCGAAAAAAAGTCTTACGTAATACTTGAACGTTCCCATTGAGCTTTAAGAATCTTAATGCGAAATTCTAAACGTTTTATTCCGGACCGGACCCGTACGGTTTAATATTGGGAGCATTCCCGTTTTAATCGAATTCCGGTTTTTCGGTAAATTATATTAACATGGAGAGTTTCAATAATCTACCTTATCCGATTTGTATTTGTTACCGAATATTATCCACCTGGGCATTTTGGTCTATGCAACAATTAAAACACATGGACAAGAAAATGTCTAAATAGAAAATCCCACTTGGGGGATGAAATCGTTATAATTAATCTAATGCATTTTCATTAGGAAAAGCCGATTCGAAAGTAAAGCGGTTTTTTCGTCTGAATGCATACAATACAACCCCCGGAAGAAAAAAAGACATCAAATCAGAAAATGTGTTGATTCAATGAACCAAAATGTCAAACGGACAAACTCCCTCGCAACCGCAGCGAGAAAACAAGTGAAAGGCACTTGATACTTTCCAGAGGAAAATTCTGCAGTTCCAAAAAACAAATAAACCGTCCATTGTTTTCGTAAGGTACGCGCGGATGTAAGGAAAATGTTTTACCTTAAGGGTTGGCGTTATATATGAGTAGGATGCTGGTGATCTTACCGCAATTGAAAAACAATTCATTCAAAGTGATAGTATATGGTGGCTGCGGGCGGACGGACAAAATGCACACCAGAACTAAAATAAATACGAAAGTGCACTTTGGATTGCTTAATGAACATCAATCCTTCCGTGAGTAAAATCGGTTTTCGAGATGAAAATTAAATTCTAAGAATTCTCGCTTCTCTTTACCCACGCAAAAAAAAAACATGTTTTTCATGCTTCCAAAACTCAAAATCAAATGTATGCAACAGGTAAAAAAAAAAGAAAAAAATTTTAAAAAAGCAGCCAATTATGAACTTTCATATTTTTAGAATTTTAACAAAAATAATGAATTTTTAATTGAGAAACTTTCAGTAGCATTTAGGCGGAAAATCATTCTGGAAAATAAAAATCCAAACCCAAATCTGACTGTCTTTCCCGGAAGGCAAAGCGATAATGATCCCAATTACCAAATAAAAAAAATTAAAATTAAAAACGATGAAAAACGAGGGAACAAAATACCGAGGTGGAATGGGAAGATGATGACACGGATGTCAGCGGCACGCGGTGCATCCGGCTGCATTCAAGTGCATAATTTCACAAACACTTCTATCACCACTCCAGATAAAACTAATTCAAAAATTAAAATTCCGGAATTCCCGGGTGTTTTACCTCTCGGACCTTTCACCCGTTTCCAATTCGCCACTCAAATATAAAATCCGATGCCTTCTATTTTTCTCTCCCTCTAAAGTGCACGAAGGGGGAAGGTAAAAAAAAATATATATATACAGTATATAAATAAATAAATAAATAGATAAATAAATAAAAAATACGAAATACAAAAGGCAAGAATAAATTTACGAAAAGAATAAATAACACAGAAAGGAGAAAATAAGGTTGCGTTCCGTTTCCAAGAGAGAACAAGGGGGGAAGCAAGACAAGTAGAAAAGTGGGTTGGTCAGGGAAAAACAAGAAAATGAGGAGGGGAAAGTGTTACGGAGCGACATAAATTTTTATAAGCATTAAATTCTTCGCATTACTTCTTTTTTTTACGAATTGTTCAAGTTGAAACATGAACCATATCGCCCCCCTTCGGAATTCGAACGATCAAAGAGTTGGAAGTCAGATGGACGTTCGGTTTTCAGAGACAACGAGTCTAACGGTTCCTGCACGCAATACAACATGCGTCCAAAAGGGTCAATTATGAAAAGTTTTCCGAGAATTAAAAGGAAGAAAAATTGCAAAGACGCGGGGGCTTTAGGGGAAAAAAAATATAAATAAAAAGGGAAAACAGGGGCGTTTGCCAATAACAGAGACTGAAAAAATTTTACAAATTAGTTTTTTTTTCTTCTTCATATTTTAGCATAAAAATATAAATTAAAGAAACAAAAAAAAAAAAAAAAAAAAAGGTCACAAACCAATCTCTGATATTAAAAATCTAAATTTAGCTGAAAAAAAAAATCAGCAATGTTTACGAGTTTTGAGTTCCCGTTAAACAAATTATTAATATTCGCCGGGTGTATTTAACGAGTGAACATTTTCTCCATGTTACGTGGAACCGTGGATGGTTGATTCCCCAACCCCCCCCTCCCCCCTTCCCTTTGCTCCTTCACCTTTTCTCTTCCGAACTTTTCTTTCTATTAAAAAATTTATTCTGTATATATATTTTGGGGGCAAATTACCTTGGTGCGAAATGAAAGAAAAGAAAATGTTGGAAAAGCAATTCGTCGTTAATTTTCCCCCCTTCTTTTTCTCTCCGATCTGAATTTTCAATTTCCCGAAGCAAAGGAATAAAACGAATACACGTCGATGAGACGAGAGAAAAGAATCGTTCGGCTTTAAAACGAGGAAGGGTAGCCGAAGAATCTGTGAAAAAAAAAAAAAAGTGTGTCAATGTCAAGTCGAGGAAGTAAAAACCTGGTGAGAACGGAGCGAGAGAGAAAAAGAAAAAAAAAAGGAAAAAGAAAAGTTCAGACCGGAAGATGAGGATCAAAGTAAACTAGACGACACGCGTCTTTTCCCTATTTTTCCCACCCCCGTCACTTGTTTGTTCTCTTCAACCGAAACTTTTCTCTTCTGGAAATGTTATTATGCTCGTCATTTTAAACGTTCATCGAACCATTTGGGATGGAATAATGCATTCTTTCTTTTTTCTCCTTCTTCTTTTACCGAATTGTAAAAAGTTTATTTTGTTTGTTTCGGTTTGTGATTTTCGTTTTTTTTTTCCGCAGTGGAAAATTGTGTCGTTTCGGTTTTATTTTTTTCCCCTAATTTGGGAAAGCTAGTGGTATTTAAAGAATGGTTATGGTACATTGATGAAAATAAAGTGCAGTAGGAAGGAGGATAGATTATTAATTAATAAAATAATTAGGAGCACCCAGAAAGTATTTGCTAATCTTTTCTGGAATCTAAGAAATTTTCCTGGTTTGTTTTCCTGGATTTATATCCGGGAGTAGAATGAAGGTTTCCCAACTACTGATGTAGAATTTGAAATAATTTACAGCTTCTAATAGTATATGAAAAATTTATAGAAAATTTCTAACGCAAGGCAACGTGTCCCAAGAAAAAGTGAGTTATAAGTCCGACCAATAGGTTATAAGTAACAAGTACTTATAACAAGATTATAAGTTTTGTCATCTTGTTATAAGTTTTTAAAACGTATTGGCAAGACTTATAACTCACTTTTTCTAGGGCTACCTACTTCAACTATACTGTACCGCAAAGAAAAAAAAGTCAGAAAAGTCGTCACCTACAACTTACTTACTTTTAAGAAGCATTTCAGTTAAGAGCAAAAGGTCTTACACCATTTCTCATAAAAATTTTAGACACAAATTTTTTGGCAGGCCATGGCCAGTCAGTGCCAAAGGGTGACTTTACTCCACCCCGTCTCCGGTTGGAGCGCCTCTTAGTAATTTTTTTGACGTAGGACTACGTCTTAGGGCGCACCATGATGGTTTTGTGGTGTCCGGTTGCTGTTTTGGACGCAGAACATAAAAAAAAGAACGAGTTTTACAATAAAATTTTAGATAAATTTTTCAATAAAATTTTAGATAAATTTTTCAATAAAATTTTAGATAAATTTTTCAATAAAATTTTAGATAAATTTTTCAATAAAATTTTAGATAAATTTTTCAATAAAATTTTAGATAAATTTTTCAATAAAATTTTAGATACATTCAATAAAATTTTAGATAAATTTTTCAATAAATTTTTCAATAAAATTCAGATAAATTTTTCAATAAAATTTAGATAAATTTTTCAATAAAATTTAGATAAATTTTTCAATAAAATTTTAGATACATTCAATAAAATTTTAGATAAAAAAATTTTTTTAAACATATTTTTTGAAGCGAACACTTGATAAAATTTTCAGGATTTCAAAAAAATTTTCCCATTTTTCCCGACTCGAGATTTAAAAGTTCTATAACGGAATAACCGAATTTCCGAAAAACCCTAACCTTTACAAAGCCTCCCCGGACTTACTGGCTGGCTACCGGCCGGTTTTCAAGTCTAAAAAAACGCTGAAAATCCGAACAGCACCCAAGAAAAAGTGAGTTATAAGTTCGGCCAATACGTTATAAAAACTTATAACAACATTATAAGTTCTTATAATGTAACTTTCAACAACGTGATAAGATTTTATAACGTATGTAAAAACTTATAACGTTGTTATAAATTATAGGTTACTTACATTATAAGAAATCTTGTTATAAGTTTTTATAGCGTATGTAAAAAGTGAGTTATAAGTACGGACAATACGTTATAAAAACTTATAACAAGATAATAAACTTATAAAGTTGTTATAAGTTTTTATAAAGTATTGGCCTTTCTTATAACTCACTTTTTCTTGGGCATTACCAAAACCGCACGTTTTTTTTAGTCTTCAGCCTAACCCATAGAAATATTCGAAATCTGTAAAAAATCGGAAAATCTTTTTCAGCCTCCTCCCCCCGGAAAATAAACCCAAGAGTTTTTCGAGACATAACAAAAGCAAATTTCCGAAAAACCCTAACCTTTACAAAGCCTCCCCGGACTTACTGGCTGGCTACCGGCCGGTTTTCAAGTCTAAAAAAACGCTGAAAATCCGAACAGCACCCAAGAAAAAGTGAGTTATAAGTTCGGCCAATACGTTATAAAAACTTATAACAACATTATAAGTTCTTATAATGTAACTTTCAACAACGTGATAAGATTTTATAACGTATGTAAAAACTTATAACGTTGTTATAAATTATAGGTTACTTACATTATAAGAAATCTTGTTATAAGTTTTTATAGCGTATGTAAAAAGTGAGTTATAAGTACGGACAATACGTTATAAAAACTTATAACAAGATAATAAACTTATAAAGTTGTTATAAGTTTTTATAAAGTATTGGCCTTTCTTATAACTCACTTTTTCTTGGGCATTACCAAAACCGCACGTTTTTTTTAGTCTTCAGCCTAACCCATAAAAATATTCGAAATCTGTAAAAAATCGGAAAATCTTTTTCAGCCTCCTCCCCCCCGGAAAATAAACCCAAGAGTTTTTCGAGACATAACAAAAGCAAATTTCCGAGAAAACCCATTTCATATTTTCATAAATGTCCTCTCTGGATTTTCGCTATCAGACAATACACAAATGAACCATTGCAATTTCAAATTTTCCAAGCCGACCCGCTTTCCAGGGAACCGAAGCGGAAGATCGTTAATTGTTTCCCTGTAACCTGTACTAACGTCAGCAAAGTATGTACTTTGCTCACATCTCTCTCATCTTAAACCCTGCAACGACAAAACGGATGAACGAACAGCGTATGTAATGTAATGAACAATAGTTCTACTAGACGTGCTTGAGCATTAAGACAGGAAAACTAAACACGGGATAGCCGGTTTTAAGGGGGGGGGGAGAGGGGTGAGAAGGGAGGGGGCAGGAACGTTGGGGGTGGGAGGTGGTGATAGTATAGGGTAGGATGCAAAGTATAGGCGACCGAGGAAAGGGAGTTTATGGGAAGTAGCGGCATCGGAAGGGGGGTGGGATAAAGCAAATAAGACTAACGCAAACATATATGCAGCACATTCTCCGATGTATAGGGACCTTTGTTCCAAATGATTTGTTTCTACCGAGGAACATCTGTAAACTCACGTTCTAGTCAGGCCATTCGTTTTGCAAAAAAAAAAAAAAAAAAAAAAGATCGCGATATATAACCCATACCGAGATGTATAATATTTTCATCTAGATTAATAGTCTGGATACTATATTTAAAAAAAAAAAGCAAATGAGTTCTCTTCGATAAGAGTTGATAAGGTAACCCCCTTGACAAGCGGGAAGATTACTAACAGCGGGGAGCCTCGCTCAGTAGCAACCCTATTCACTCCCGACCTAATTGCGACTATCACGACAGCTACACCAGAATAAATTTCAATATTTTTAAAAAGAAAGAAAAAAAAAAAAAAAATTAAGTTGTATACAAAATAATTTGTTGAAGTCGGGTCGAAAAATTTGATGGATAACAAAGAGTCACGATACTGGCCGGTAGTCCCTTCAAAAATATATACAATTTATTATTTTATATTACTTTTTCTTTTAATGGCTCGTTTGTTATGCAAATTCACCCACTTCCACAGAGTTTGAACTTATTTATCAATTCGTGGATTCGTCTTGTGAAAATTTTTTCGTCTACAGGGTGTAGCATTTAAAACGAAAAAAAAAAATGTATATATATATTTTATTTTTTTTACAATAAAATAAAAGCCAGATGGTATCGCCGCTTTCCAGATGTAAAAACTTTTTATAAAAAAAAAAAAAAAAAAAAAAAAAAAAAAAAAAAAAAAAAAAAAAAAGAATCCTATACATTTTTATATTTATATAATTTATACTTCAAAATAATCATGCATATTTATTTAGGACGAGAATTTATCCCCGTAAACATATTCCGGAAAATAAAAAAAAAAGGGAAATAAATTGTTATAAGAGTTTTATAAGGGATAACATCTTTTTGAGAAATGTTTGAATGCAACAACAATTTTTTTTTTTTTTTTTCTGACGTAGGACTACGTTTTGGGGCTAGGTCTTGGGGAAATCTGTCTGTCCGGGTGTTTGTCGATCTGTTCGCACCAAAAATTAATATTTAATTATTTTTATATTAAAATTAGAGCTTTGAAAATTTTAAATAATATTTTGACTATTTTTTTTTTTTTTACTTTTGACCTTTTTTAATAGTAAAATTAGATGACATGAATGAAAGTCCGAACTTAAAATTTTCTTGTAAATTTTATTAAACTTTTTTTTAAGTTTTCGCTGCTTTTTTAAGGTAAAATTTACAAGGAATTTTAAGGTAAAATTTACAAGAAATTAAAGGTAAAACTTACAAGAAATTTAAAAGTAAAACCTACAAGAAATTTAAAGGTAAAATTCACAAGAATTTAAAAGTAAAATTTACAAGAAATTTAAAGGTAAAATATTATTTCAAAATTAGACGACATGAACGAAAGCCTAAATTTTCAAGAAACTCAACTTTTACAAGAAACTTAAAGTTGCTTTTCTTGAAAAATTCTTGAAAAAAATTCTTAAAATTTTAATTTTAACTATTTTTTTTTTTAATATTAAAATAAATGTCGTGTCTCCATTAGCGATTTATCCGATGATCGGATTATCCGACCACCGGAAGTACTGTACTTTCGAACACTAGAAAAAAACTCGAACTTTAAAATAAAAATGGCGTATTCGTTATTTTGTTTTTATTTTTTGCGTGCGGGATATTAAAGAAAGAGATTTATTGTTCCAAATCCGAAGATTCTACGCAAAAAATATCCCGCACGCAAAAAACATAAACAAAATACCGAATGCGCCATTGTTATTTTCAAGTTCGAGTTTTTTCCTAGTGTTCGAAAGTACAGTACTTCCGGTGGTCGGATAATCCGATCATCGGATAAATCGCTAATGGAGACACGACTATACATAGACTACATGAACAAAAACAAAAACTTAGAAATTTTAAATAAAATGTTCACTACATTTTTTAATTTTGCCCTTTTCCTTTAGCCAAGAATATAGCTAAAGCAATGTTTTAATATTAAAATGTTAACTCAAATTCTGACTAAGTTTTTTCAACTTTTGACTTTTTTTAAAAAAAATTTTAAGTTTTTTTCGTGTTGGGAAAAAAATGATATTTTTATTTAAAAATTCGGATTTTTTGACCAAAAACGAGCAAAAAAAATGCCTTAAAATTTTTAAATTGTTTCATTGTTTAAACTTAGCAATATTAAAACAGTACCCCAAAGACGTAGTCCTACGTAGATATATGCCCCCATATCCCAGTCGGATTTTTTTTAAAACTATTAAATAATTATAATAAAGATAAAAATAAAGAAAAAAGAAGAAGCGTGGGGAATACATCGTTCCTCGTTCGTCGTAAGCAATATCAGAATATATACATGAAACACAGAATATATTATATATATTTTTTTTAATATATATATTTTTCGGAATTTAAATAATACGACTATGTCGAACCAGTGAAGCGTGCGTAAGTTAAACGTTTGCGCGCCAGACGGAAATGATTTCGAGACATCGTAAATAAACACAATAAATAAATAAATAAATGCAAATTACGGTGTTTCCGTCTCGGACCTTATGAAAATATTCAAGAGAAACACGGTTTTGTGTCAACAACGAAGAAAGAATACAGCTTTTGTGAATTATCCTTTTACGGGAACAAGGGATAAAATTATCAAATGCTTATCTTTTCCCCCGGCGGAAAATAGCGGAAAAGAATTTCTAACCGGAAAAAAAATTACAAAAAAAAAAAAATAATAATTTTTTTTACAAAAGTGAGCGCTTTCCGTGGTTTGGCAAAAGTTAAAGAAAGCACGTGATCGATTTCCAATTTTTTTTTTTTTTGGTTTTGGGAGAAATAGAACAGGATCGTTGAAGGAATGCCGTAAGGCGTATCAGACCGGTCGCGGTAAAATATAGGAATTAAATTGAAGGTAATAATTAAAGCAGAAAAATACTAGCTGTGTCACTTGGCGAATTATTAGGCAGCGAGCAAACTGGTGAAAAATATGAGGGCAATTATAAAATTACGTCCGTAATAAAAAAAAAAAAAAATGTCGACGATATCGATGGGATTGGGAGGAAAAACGGATCCTTGATTTTTTAATTCTAGGTTTGCGAAATGGGATATTTGGATGAAGTAGCTTCTGTTTGGTCAGGTTTTGGGCTCTAGCGTGTGAATGGAATGGATTAGTAAATGAAAGAATGAACATATGTAGGTTGGAATCTTAATTTAAAAATAAAAGGCCGACTAGTCGGGTTTTTGCCTCCTTCCCCTTGCTATCTCCGCGTCTAGTTTGAGGCGGAAAATTTTCTGTATACCAAAATATCGCTTAGGGCGGTCCTTGTTTTGGGGTTGGAGGCTCCCAACCCCCCCAAAAAACTTCCATTTATATCAAAAAGACACTGCGGAAGCTCAGCTATTTATCTGGCAAAAAACGCGAGTCAATCTCGATTTGAAGTTTGAAAAAGTAAGTGGAATTTTTCAGTTTTCATACTTCATTCTTTTTATTTCTTCCTAGTTAAAACTTGAAAAATCCTTTGTAGGCTCAAGTTATAGCTTAGATGTAGGTTTGGAAAAAAAAAATGTTCATCACTCCGGGCGGAAAATGGACTTTTCCCCCCGCTTGAAAAACAAAAAAACTCATTTTCCCCCATCGTGATGAAAAATATCTTAAAAATCAGGCACGTAGGTGGCTTGCAGGCCTCGACTGGTTACGCCCTGCAATACGCCACCTCCATACCCGATATGTAATATACTATTGTTCAGGTCCCCCAACCCTTTTTCGAAGTCATGCTGGCCTTCGAAAAAACTGCCAAATATGAAAACAACGTTTATTTGGCAGTTTTTTCGAAGGCCCCCCATGGGATTCATCGGGCCCCACAATCCGGATATGGATTGGGGAGCTGAAAAAAATGTTTTCCCAAATCTATTTTATTTCAACTATAATTTGGATCCTATGAAGAATTTTTAAAGTCGTAAGCTAGGAAAAAAAATAAATAAATAAATAAAGTGGGAAAAATGAAACATCCTTTTCATTTAGCGACACTCAAAAAAAAAAAAAAAATGGCTAATGAGGAAAGAAAAAGTTTTGTGACAAAACATTTTCTTAAAAATCATGCGAAAACAATAAAAATATCCTGTCAAGAAACAACGTGTCCGCTGTCGCGAAGAATTTTTGCTTTACCACGAAACATTCCGGTTTTGTTGCAAGACAGAACTTGTTCAAAACATTTCCTTTTTCTGAGTGCATAGCAAAATTCAAGTCGAAACTGGCACATGTTTTTTTTTTTTTTTTTTTTTTTTTTTAAGATAGAGAGATGAACTTTTACTAGCGTTACGATGGTAACGCTATTGGCGACACCGAAGCTTTTTGATAGAGATAAAATTAATACACACACTACAAACAGGTTTCAGCAGGATTCAGAATTTCTCGTTTAATGACCGAAATTTTAGTAGCGGGCGAAATACAGCGATCAACCATCGCCTGAGTTACTCCAACACATCACCGACGCGATATAAAATATCCTAGCCGGAAAATTTCTACAAATCAATCTGGTTTAAAACTATATTTTCCAACAACCGAAATCCTTAAAAACCACATTACCACATATCACCACTCCAAATAATTACGGGACGTGACCTCTCTTTAGTAATTAGTGCAATATAATCAGTTTAATAAAACTAATGCGGACGGAAAACAGAGGCATTAATATATTTTTCGGGAAAATAGTTTTCCTCGAGGCAAAAAGGAAAAAATCCTTCCCATGAAAAATTTTCCCCCGGTATAAACAAATCAAAATGGTATAAAATCCCGAATAACCAAGTGACAGAAAAAAAAAGAGAAAGAGACGAGGCGTAAGCGGTGTGGGGAGGAGGAGGAGGAGGAGATGGGGGGGGGGGGTTATAGAGGGCTGTGAGATTTCCGTGAAAATGGTTTTATAGGGGTCAGTAGAAATAGAACAGAAAGGCAGTGTCGTTATTGGCTGTTTTGAGAATTACATGATGGGACGGATGAATAATTATTTGCCGTGCATTATGAATGCACATCTAACAAATGGTTTAATAGTTAAATTTGATTTTGTTTAGTAATTAGCTTCGAGTGTTAATATTGCAGGTACCGGTCGTTGAATATTGATTCGCAATAATTATAAATTCTTATTTGTTTATTAAAATCTCCTTCCATCCGGAAGGAATAGGAATAGGCCCCTCTTTTTGCCTTCGCATTAATTACGATTCGTGTCATTCCGAGAGTTGAACGGATAATAAAAAAAAAGGAACGAAAAGCAATAAAAAAAGCGTAATGAAATAGCAAAAGTAATGAGATCTCACTTTAGAAAAAAAAAAAATTAATTAAAAAATTAACGTAGATATTCGTGTTCACGTATACAGCTAGAAATAGATTTTAAAGGTCCAAAATTGAGATCAGGAAAAGCAGCGAATTTGATTTCATTACAGAACGAAACGGGGTCTGTGGCTTTTGCAATGATACTTATCGGAGTTGGTTTCTCGGTATTCACTAATCCGCATTTCCAAAACCTCACCATTGAAATAAACACCTGATCCTGCCTTCCTTTTTACCCCTAACCAAATGACTTTTCCGCTTACCGCAAGAGCTTCGTAACTTTGCTTTAGGTTCGTTTTTAGTTTTTAAAAAAAAAAAAAGATTAAAAAATAAATAAAACGAAAATCGTACGCTGCTGCATAAAATGCCGAAACCCAAAGTTTATATCCGCCGTTTCGTTTTTCACTCTTGTGAATAACTAAAAACCTGGGTTATGTTGCCAAAAACCCCAGGAATTATCGGGGCGGTGAGTTTTCGTTCAGGATAAATTTGCATGCATGCATTTTTAGTAAAATAGGAAAATGGAAAATAGTGACGGGGAAAGAGAGATTATTAATGCTAATGCGGGAGCATGTGGAATGTGGTTGTGGCCGGTCCCGCTGTGGGCGCTGCGGTTGTCCACTCAGACACCTATATCGCGGTCACATTCATCTGATTTGATAAAAACCTTGCCTTTGGGATCCCTAATTGGCTCACCAAGTCCAAACAAAAATTTTAAATACCTCGATTTTGTTTTACCTCCGCACCCGAAGTCGTTGTAATCCGTTTTATCCGGTCTCGTTTAGTTTTTTTTTTTTTTGCAAATCGTGTAACTTTTTTTTTTTCTCGTGCCTACCCCCCTATCCTTCCTTCTCCCCTCTTTCATTTTTTTCCGCGACTCTTTTTCTCCGAGCTTGAAAACTTATAAAGCAATTATCGCCTCTTTTTTTTTTATAATTCTGAACGTAAACCTAGAGATTTGATGCCTAAAAAGAGAATCAACAAGGTTTATGAGTTTTATTGTGAAGTTCATTACGAGTTGATGTGATTTACTGTTTCGCGCGTTACCTGGCAAGTGTAAATTTATTTCGGAAGGAATATTAAAAGTCATAAAGATTTCCAAACGTAGATTTTAGGAAAAATGGAGCGAAAGGAAAATTTTTGGGCGAGAAAATCAGGTGTGCAGCCAAATGGAAAATTATTTTTAATACTCGAATTGCAAAAGCTTCAAGGCTAAATCTCACTGCTTAATTCTTTTCAAAGAAATCAAACTGGGAAACTGGGATATGGGGACATATCACTACGCAGGACTACGTGTTTGGGGTACTGCCTTAATATTGCTAAATTTAAACAAGGAAAACGATTTTAAAATTTTAAGGCATTTTTTTTGCTCAATTTTTTTTTTTCTGGTACGAAAAAAAATTTACAAAAATTTTTTAAGTCCATGCTTTTAAAAGCGACAGTTGCTTTATAGTTTTTTAGAAAATTTCTTGTAAATCTGGAATGTAAGATAAGGTAAGTAAGATGAAAAATTTCTATTCGTTGTGAATAAAAAGATCACTGAAGTTACGGTAAGTGACATCTATAAAGCATTAGAATTCGATAACTTCTACGGAGACAGCGTAATGAACGGAAGAGCTTTTGTGACGAACGATTCAGAGTAATTATAATAATAATAATAATTTTATAATTAAAAATTGTTTAAGGTTCACCTTTTTTTAATTAATTTTAAGATATAGGGTGATAACCATTACCGAAGATAACAATGATACCTTAAGTTTAGCTCCAGATTACAAGTGTACAACATGTATAACATTTCCTCTGACATTCCCTTGTTGTAGCAACATGTTGGTCCAACATTCCATAGTGAATTTGCACCCTAGGGGTGCAAATTCACGCTGAAATTAGTGTGGAATGTTGGTACAACAAGTTCGTACAATATGTTGGTTGGAATTGTTGGACCAACTTGTTCTACCAACAAGTCTGACAAACTAAAAATTTAATTTAGGGTGCAAATTCACTATGGAATGTTGGATTAACATCTTAGTACGACAAAGGACTGTCAAAGGGAACGTTGTACCAACATGTTGGTACAACATTGTTGCACAAGTGTGGCCAACATGTTGTACCAACTTGTTGGTGAAGAATTCAATTTGCACCCTTAGGGTGCAAATTCACTATGAAATGTTGGATCAACATGTTGGTACAACAAATTGGGCGAACATGTTGTACCAACTTGTACCAACATGTTTGGCAAGCGAAGGAATCGACTATTAAAAAATTTACTCCTACGCCGAAATTCAATTTTTGGCCAACAAGTTGGACCAACATTCCACACTAATTTCGGCGTAGGAGTAATTCTGCCATAGTCGATTCGTTCGTTTGTCAAACATGTCAGCACAACAAATTTGTACATGTTTGTCCAACTTGTGGTACCAACATGTTAGTCCAACATTCCATTAGTGAATTTGCACCCTTAGAAAATTTCTTGTAAATTTTTACACAGTTTCTTGTAAAATTTACTTTTAAAAAAAACAGCGAAAATTTTAAAAATAGTTAAATAAAATTTACAAGAAATTTTTTAAGTCCTGGCCAAAAGTTAAAAAAAAAATAGTTAAAATATTATTTAAAAAAGTTAAAATTTTAATATTAAAATAATTATATAATAACTTTTGGTGCGAAAAGACTGAAACCCGGACAGACAGTTTTCCCCAGGACCAAACTCCAAAACGTAGTCCTACGTCAAAAAAAAAAAAAAAAAAGTTATAAATCGTTTAGTAATTTTCAAAAATTATTATGGCTAAACGTTCATAAATAAACACTTCCGTCTAATTAAGCCATAATGAAGAGCACATGTCCGTCCATTCTGCCTTAAGGACGGTACTTTAAGTTATAACACCTTATAGTATCAGACAAAAAAAAGAGGAATAGCACCAATCATGTTATAATTTATAATTTTTTAACATTCCGCTCTTATAAAATAATAAAGCCTTAAGCGATACCAGGAGTTCCTTGACGATCATTACCTGATATTACCCCACAAAAATTTCATAATTTTAGCATTCATTCATTCATCCTTTCATTCCTTTTTTTTTTTTTTTTTAACTGTGAAGTTGGATTAAAATCGTATCCTTGACATCAAGTAGTAGGGTGAACCGACCAATAAATGAACAGTTAAGAAGAAATCGAACTTTAGATTTTATTTTAATAAAACGTATGGGTGCCTTTAAGCTAAAATTTTACCATAATGTCAAAAATTTATTAAAAAGCAAGAAAAAGTCTTAAAAATGCAATAAAACAAGCTGAAAAAGGAAATATTTAAGAAAATAGCGAAAAAATCAGAAAAACCCAATAAATGAACACCGCAACCAAATAATGAACACTGAAAACCCAGTAAATGAACACTTGAATAGTCTTGATAAATTCTATTAGTTCTATAAAAAATGGCTTCTTTGTTTATTTTTTGATGTTTTTATTAAAATCCAGCAAAATAAAAATGAAAACACGTTTAAAAACAATAATTTCGGTGTTTTTCAAATAAAATACACGCGGTAGTGCTAGTGATTTGTCTGGAGTGCCATGGTGTTCATTTATTGGTTTTTTCAAGTTTCGCCAGTCCCATTTGTGAACATTAAAAATAGATGCATTTTACATTATCATTTTCAAATGGGACGAGTTTTTTTAGGTAAATATAACCTTTTTCTTTCTGAAAATAGTTCAAACATGCCGGAAAAACTAATTTTTGCTTTATAAAACCCTATTTTATAAAATGGGAAAAAGCGCCATCCTTAAACTTCCGTCAATTTTTACAAGCCAGTTATTACCTCAACTTTTAAAACTTTTTATTTTAACAGAATGTTTGTGCGTTTTGCCATGATTTTATATTCCAAAGAAAGCTGAAAAACAATAGTTTAGTTTTTAATTTGTTTTCCTTCAATTATAAAATTCGTTTAGCTAATATTCGAATAAGAAAACAGATTTGTTCATCTATTGGTCGTGTTCATTTATTGGTCGGTTCACCCTAATTATCGAAAAAAATAAAAGAGGATCTTTTTTTTTTTCCTTTCTTTTTTTTTCGCAACAACGACAATAACGATGGGCTTTTTTTCGCATTATTTTACGGGAAAGAATCTGAAAAGTAAGAAGAAAAAAAAAAAGTCGGTTAATACAACTCACGCATTATTTCCCAGTTTTATTTTTCCCCCATCGAAAAACCCTTTCTTCTGCTTTAAGGGGGGAGGGAAAAAGAAAAAAAGCTTTTAGTCAAACAAGCGAATGGTAGGGCTCCTAAGGTTTAAATTTAACTCACCAGGTTCCCCGTTGGTGGTAAATTCCAAATCGGAAGTTGTCATGTCGAGATTAAAATTGAAATTAAATTTTTTATGACGTTTATTAATTGATTTTAATCAAAGTCCGGAAAATTTATTTTGATTTTTTAAAATATTTTCCAACCCTTTTTGTAGTAATTGTGATTTCCATTTCGACTTTTTTTTTCCGAATTCCAACGTACCATGCGGAGACAGATGTGTCAGTTTATTTTTTTTATTTTTTTTACCGCCGTCACCCACACCCCCCCTCTACCCCCTTCCCCCTTTCATTTTTCGGTTAGTTAAAAAAATCAGTGTCGGGTTGGGATAAGTTTGGGGGGTAATTATGAACCGTCCACGGCGACGAATCAATATAGGAAAATCTAAAACCTCGACAAGACCCCGAGGACAACCCCCATTGTCTTTTCGCCCCAATGCCAACCTTTCAACTCGCATTTTAAATACAATGAATTTAGACTCTTGTAAAATTTCTTTCTTTTCCCTCATCCTCCTCGTTCTTCACTTTTTTGAAACTCATAACCGTTAATGCGATCATCATCTTTTATTATTTTCCCTGAGCACTTCAGAATTCTTGATTGTAAAATGTTATACGGGGGTTAAAAAAAAAAAAAAGGAAAATGAAAACATCTTTTACTGCGTTTGTCAATGTCTGGGAATAACAATAAGAAAATATTTTTAAAAAAAATAGTTTTTAACGTAGCCATTTGTATCGATTTAAACGCGGGAAAGTTCAAGATTTCAAAATGGCAGCCCTCCCCCCGATTATCAAACAATAAAACATTTCTAGGACGCATTCCACGCCGACGTTCGTAACCATCCATAGAGTTTCTATTAATGACGACAGATGACAACCACTGCCTCTAATTAAATTTCAACCCTCATATTGCGAATTTGATGTATATTCTGTGTCATTTTTTTATTTTTCAAAATAAATTTTAATTATTCACAAAAATAATTACGACATATTTTTCATTTTTACAACCCTCAAAACTCGAAGCCTTTTCCTGACGCCCTTCGCCGCTGCTTCCCCCCCCCCCTCCACACTTCCGTCGTCCCGTCCTCCCTCCCTGCTCCGCTTTTCCGTTTTCATTTCAGGGATTTACACTAGGCACTTCTAAAACGGGGATCGACTTGTCTTATTACCGAGATAGGCCTGGATGATCCTCCTGGAGTTCGGTAAACGGAAACGATTCCCGGTGATTAGAAATCAGCAATCTTGAAGGGGTTTTGCACAGAAATCCGACGAGTTCGATCAGGCCCGGATGGGATTCGAATTACGAATACGGAGACCGCGAGAGAGAAACGAATCAAAAAAAAAAAAGAAAACGAGAGAAGGAAAAAAAAATGTTTAAAAAAAAAAAAAAAGTAGGAAAGTAGCACGAGAAAAACCATAATTTGTAATAAAGTGTAAAAATAATGCTGTCAACACCTAGAGTATGATGTCTGGCTCTTAACAAATGAATATCTTACTCAAAGTTCATTTGTTTTCGACGAGATTAATGTTTCGCTTATGGGAGGGAGCGGGACTTGTTTGATGACACGTTCCGCGCTGGGACGGCGAATGTGGCAAAGCCGTCTTGTAACAGCGCACCTGGGGTTCGTGTGTGCTCTGACGTAGAAATATTACCGAAAGGGATGAGTCCTATCACGCGATATCCCACTACACCATTTTCTTTAATAAATAAAAAGAAATAATCTGAATATGAATTAAGATTTCAAATTTTAATGATAATAATCAAGACACGAACGGGTAGACTCTTCAAACAGCGATGCAGAGGAATTGAAAAGACTGAATCGGTCAGATTGTTTTAAGAGCCAATGTAATGCGGAGAAAAGATTTCCTCATACGCGAAAAAAATTTTTGCACTCAGAAAAAAAAAAAAAAAAAAAAAAAAGGCTAACGCGAAAGCAAAAATGTCTTGTGACAAAACATTTTTTTTAAAAATTATCCCAAAACAATAGAAAATAATCTTGTCAAGAAACAGTTTGTCCGTTATCGTTGTTTTGCTACAAAACATTCCGCTTTTGTCGTTCCTAAAAAAATGAATTCCTAATGCATTTTCACTTTAAAAAAAAAAAAAAAAAAAAAAAAAAAAAAAATCCTAATTCGTTTTTTAAAAAAAAAAAATTAAAATAAATTCCTATGTGTTTTTCCTATAAAAAAAATTCCAAATGCATTTTTCCCAAAAAAATTAATTCCAAATTCGTTTCTCCTTAAAAAAAATAATAAATTCCTAATGCGTTTTTCCTATAAAAAAAATTCCTAATGCATTTTTCCTAAAAAAAAAATAAATTCCTAATGCATTTTTCCTTTAAAAAAAAAAAATTCCTAATGCATTTACCCTAAAAATATAAATTCCTAATGCACTTTTCCTAAAAAAACTTAATTCCTAATGCATTTTTTCTTTAAACAAATAAATTCCTAATGCACTTTTCCTAAAAAACTAAATTCCTAATGCACTTTTCCTAAAAAACTAAATTCCTAACGCATTTTTCCTTTAAAAAAAATAAATTCCTAATCCATTTTTCCTAAAAAAATAATATCCTAATTCGTTTTTCCTTAAAAAAAAAAAATAATAAATTCCTAATGCGTTTTTCCTATAAAAAAAAATTCCTAATGCATTTTTTCTAAAAAAAATAAAAGAAAAATTCCTAATGCATTTTTCCTTAAAAAAAATAAATTCCTAATGCATTTACCCTAAAAATATAAATTCCTAATGCACTTTTCCTAAAAAAAACTTAATTCCTAATGTATTTTTCCTTTTCCTAAAAAAATTAATTCCTAATGCACTTTTCCTAAAAAACTAAATTCCTAATGCACTTTTCCTAAAAAACTAAATTCCTAACGCATTTTTCCTTTAAAAAAAATAAATTCCTAATCCATTTTTCCTAAAAAAATAATATCCTAATTCGTTTTTCCTTAAAAAAAAAAAATAATAATAATAAATTCCTAATGCGTTTTCCTATAAAAAAAATTCCTAATGCATTTTTTCTAAAAAAAATAAATTTCTAATGCACTTTTCCTTTAAAAAAATTAATTCCTAATGCTTTTTTCCTAAAAAACTTAATTCCTAACGCATTTCTCCTTAAAAAAAAAACTAAATTCCTAATGCATGTTTCCTAAAAAACTAAATTCCTAATGCATTTTTCCTAAAACTTTTGGTTCCTAAAACATTTTTCCTAACCTTTTTTTTCCTAATTTTAATTTTCCTAAAATTATTTCATTCCTGAAATAGAATTTCCAAAAATGAATATTTCTCCTAATTTTTTTAATCCCTAAAGGGATTTTAGGAAATTATAGTTTAGGAAAATTAAAATTTAGGAAAAAAAAAGTTAGGAAAAAAATTTTAGGAACCAAAATTTTTAGAAAAAATCTTACATCAGAATTTTTTTTTTTTTTTTTTTTTTTTTTTTGGAAAAATGGATTAGGAATTTATTTCTTTTAGGGAAAATGAATTAAGAATTTATTTTTTTAGGAAAATGGATTAAGAAAAATGGTAGGGAATCCAGTTTTGTTGCAAGACAGAACTTGTTCAAAACATTTTCTTTTTCTGAGATTGAAGGGACCGAGAAAAAGAGAGAAATTTGCTGGCAGCGGGAGTTCTGGTACCACAAAATAAATTTTATTAAATTAGAACATGGTTTTTTTTGTATAAAACCTACGAACCTACGAAACTAATTTGAAAGTCAAAACCGAAACCAACTGTCGACAGATACCAGAATATATTTTTCAGTCAAAACCATATCATTTTTTTTTTCTCACTGAGACAAACAATCATTCAGGCATAATCTTTCACAAAAGATCAGAGGCAATCGGCGGATGTCAATCATCGAGGATGGCCATCAAATATTTCGGCCAGAATTTTACACCGGACTCCTTCCTTTTCGTGAAATATACTCCCATTATTTTTTTCCCTCGCTTTTTCATAAAATGATGAAAATCTGACACAATAAACCCACGTGTGTGTGACATAAAACACACGATTTTATCGCACAAATCGTGTAATTTCATCGCGTGGAATAATTTAATTAACATAGTCTAATACTTAAATTAGTTAGATCAAAAATTTTTAATCTTTTTTATAGAAGGGGGCAGTCCCAGGGTTGTTTGCTGAAAACCTAAGCCGTTTGTTAAAAACGCTTAGGTAATTACGGGTCGTAAACTCATTGTTCACGGTCACAGCTGACTAACGTGGTTGCTTGGGGTATGCTAACTCAATTCTTAACAAGATTCTTGATTGCGCCATTTAAGCATCGGCATTTCTTTCTTTAATTTTTTTAAATTGCAGGCAAATCTCTTGGATGAATCTTCCTATTTTTTATATTTTTTTTAAAATATGTTTTGTGACAAAAAAATGTTGTAATAATCATGCGGAAAACATAAAAATATTTTGTCAAGAAACAACTTGTCCGCTGTCGCGAAGAATTTTTGCTTTGCGACGAAACATTCCGGTTTTGTTGCAAGATAGAACTTGTTCAAAACATTTCCGGACAAGTTGTATCTTGTCAAGACAAATTTCATTGTTTTCGCATGATTTTTCAGATAATGTTTTGCCACAAGGTATTTTCACTTTCGCATTAGCCACTTCCGGGACAACGAAAAAGGTCGCCGACATTCTTGCAAAGTTTCCTTTATCCTCGGCTGAACAAAAAAAAAAAAAAAAAACGCGACAAAGGGAATTTTAGTACCAAAATAACAATCAGAGATCGTCAAAGATCATATACAGGTTTAATCTCATCTTCAATTCAAACAAACGGTGCATTTACTGTATTAACACGTTTATTACTGCAATCGGATTATTTTACTTGATTCTAAACTATATCCCATCCTGAACAATCCCTAAGCTCCTTGAGAGCATCGTTTTTACCCTGAGGTATCTCTCAGCGAGCTTATTATATACGTCTCTACTACATTACGGCTAAGACGCTTCATCCTCCTTCCCCCTTTTCTTTGATGTTAATCGTACGTTAGGAAAATTCTCTTCTCATCTTGGAACGATAACTTCTCTCATTTCGATTTTCCTCTTGTTAAAAAAAAAAAAAAAAAATAGGAGAAAAAAGAAATCAAACTCCACAAGGGATTTGCATGATTAATTAAAACGAGAATAAAAACCTATAAAAATCACACAATTATACGATCAATGATATGACAAAGAAGTCGCTAATTAAAGATGGGCCACTGGTATAACCGCTCTTGTCCTGTAATAGAACTGCAATATTAACGTAAAAATAATGTAATTAGCAACGGAGCTGAAGACCGAGGAACATATTGTCTTGTTTACCCAAGTAATTTAACGGACCTCATAGTAAACAGCTTGTGTAAATATCATTATTTCCAAATGTCCACTATGACAATTTATTATTTCCCAAGTTTACTTTTCTTTGATTGATGGCTCTTTTTTTTTATTTTTTCTTATTTTATTTATTTATTATATGCTTATTATTATTTTCTCGGAATTAACGTTGTGTGTCGGGGCGTCACATCGCGGTGAGAATTCCATTTTTTTTTTTTTTTTTTTTTCTGATCTGGGAAAAGGGCGCAGCTCCTCGGGAATTGTTTCAGTTAATGAAATATTGAAGCGCGTAAGCAGGAGCAGGAGCAGGAGCAACAGCGAAAAGGATAATCAATAAAGATAATGATTCTCGATCATCCAGAAGTCCAGCGATGACAATAAAGGGTGGTTTTGGAAAGGAGTACACCGGTTGAAAGAGGAAAGTGGGATGAGGAAGGCATTGTAGTCATCTAATTACACATTCTGATTAGCATTTCCCGGGTATTGCAACCGGTTGTAAGCGATACAAACTTAATAATGACTATACCTACATATTAAATGCATTCTACTGCTGGTGTTCTATTTCCCAGTCTATTCACTTATTAACTCTCCGAACGGTCTGCCAAGGAGGAAATTTCTAGCTAATTTACCAAATGGACAAGAACATGATGGGGTTTTCTTCGAAGGTGACGTTCGTCTTTAATTAAAACGAAGATGTCCATCGGCGGGAGAAAGGAGGAGAAGGAGAGGGGGAAGAGGAGGGGAGGATGACAGATTTTTTTTTTTTTTTTTCTTTTTTTTTTCAAAGATAAAAAACCAAATATGAACCGAAATGGTTTTACCGGTTGGTTTTTCAATTATTTTTGTTTCAAAAACCAGAAGCATAGCTCATCACCCTTAGCTACAAATTATTTAACTAAACCCTAGAGGAACATTGCAACCAAAATACCAGAACCAGAACCGAAGCCGTAACAAATACGGAGGATGAAACCGAAACCGAACCAAAACCATCATCCGTTAGCCAAAAAAACTGGTTTTTGTCATAAGAACCATGGTTTTTCAATTTAGAGATAAAAAAATTGGTTTTTAGCCAAAAAACCACGGTTAAAACCAAACCAGAGAATCCGAGTCTTATTACTCCTTTAAAAAAAATTAAAAACCAGAACCCTAAACCAGTAATTTTCCCTTTGCAGAACAGGAGCCTCAAAAAATCATGGTTTTTTAAGTCTATGTCTTCAACTAAAGACCAGAACCAAACCGAACCAAAAACCATCATCTGTCAGTCCAAAAAATTGGTATTTGTCACAAAATCAGGTTTTTCGGGCTTGAATTTTCTGATTTGATTTTTTATTTTTTACATTTGGTTTTAAAACTGGTATTTTCGAAGCCAAAATTGAAAAGTCATTTTTGTGAGAAAGACCATGGTTTTTCAATTTAGAGGTCGAAAAAACATGGTTTTTAACGGAAAAATCCACGGTTAAAGCCAGGCAGAAAAAATACAAAACCGAACCAGAGAATCCGAACCATGTTATCCGTTAAAAACCAAAACCAAAACCCAAACCAGTAACCTTCCCCTTGCCTCAAAAAATCATGGCTTTTTTCAAGTCTATGTCTTCAACTAAAAACCAAAACCGAACCAAAAACCATCATCTATTAGACCAAAGAAATGGTCTTTGTCATAACAACCAGGTTTTGGGCTCGGATTCTCTAATTTGGTTTTTTATTTTTTCCATCTGGTTTTAACCATGGTTTTTGTGACAAAAGCCATCGTTTTTCAATTTAGAGGTCAAAAAAATCTGGTTCTTAGCCAAAAAAAACCCCATGGTTAAAACCTGGTGGAAAAAATAAAAAGCCAACCTGAGAATCCGAACCTTATTACTCGTTCAAAAAAACCAAAACCAGAACCCAAACCAGGACGTTTCCCCTTGCAGAACCGGAGCCTCAAAAAACCACGGTTTTTTAACCCTATGTCTTCAACTAAAAACCAGAACCGAACCGAACCCATGCTTACATTAATATGGTTTTCCATCCCTGTCCCTCAGTTTACATAAGCGCCATTCTGCGGGGAGAAACATTTAATTTCCAATAAAAAGCGAGAAATAAGGAAGCAGGATATCGAAAAATATAAAAAGACTCGATCCGAAAAGGGAAATGAAACAAGAGGCAGAAAACCTAAAACAGATGCGAACCCCAAGGGTCGAGACCGCGCGTCGAAGGAAAACGACGGTAAAGTGTAATTTCCAAGAGAAGTTAAGGTTGGTACCATGTTAATCAATATGAGGACTTCCAAGGCGGCAGTCTATTCTGACATAATTACCTTTAATTAGATTGATATTCCATTATCACGATCTAAATAATGAAACATTAAAAATTCATAGCCTCCAACACGATTGGTAAAGGTGGGAGTATCCTCCAATCCTCGCACTAAATCCCTTTCCCTTTCCCCCTTCAATTCCCATAACGCCTGGTTACGGCTAAAAAAAAATGGGGAGAGGGGCAGAAGCAACAAAAAAAAAAAAAATTATCCTTGTTTGAGGTTAAGATTTTTCGCAAGAAAAAAAAAAAAGAAAAATTAAAAGAAAAAAAAAAAAAGAAAAAGAAAAAGAACTCGATCGCCGATTTTAATTATCAAAGTTGGAAACCGTTAAAACGAAATGTCCGTAATTATTAATGGACGGTAGTTGTTGAAAAGTAAAGGAAAGAGGACGAGTGAGGCTCCCTCTCGGAGGCAGCCAATTTGCGAGACATAATCGAGTTAGCGAAAACACGGTGATGAAAGCTGGGGGGCGCGGGTGACGAAGCAGGGTTGAGGGGGTTGGTGGAGAGGGGGCGGGGGGCAATGGAACTGGCAGCATAATGTTAGAAAATGATATTTGGAAAACTGTACTTTGTTACTTTTACTCAAATCCTAGCGCATTCATTTATTTTTTTATAGAAAAGAAAAAAAATAACAACAATAAAGATGCACCTCCTTTTCCAGTTGAATGTGTGCTCTTAAAAAAAAAGAAATTTATCGGCGCAATTTTTTCTCCCCATTACATATTTTTTTTTGTTTTCCTCAAACAATGGATCGTTCTAATGTAATTTGCTTCAGAATCCTAAATAATATATGATGCAATACTTACGGTTATGTTACGGCTATTATTATAATTCTCTCTTATTTCTATTGATTTCGATTATTATAGGTTCGGTTTCAGGTATGTGATGAATGCATTTCCATTTAGAAATGTAAAAGTTTAAAAAAAAATAGGAATAATAAAAAAAAAATATTTTTTAAATAAGATACAAAATTCTTCAAGCGATTATGTATACTCAGGAGATGAAGATGTTTCGTCTAGAAAGTGAAAACCCTTGCAGGAGTAAGGGTAGGAACAAATTAACCAGGAAATTGATGGGAGGTGCAAAATTAACGCATGCGTTCACAATTGCGGTTTCACGGTGTTTAGGATAAGGAAAGCGTCTTCCAGTACAAACCGAACTGGATGATGACAATTTGTTTATTTCGATTTCATTACTCCAGCTAATGCTTTCCTCTAATTTTATTTCCCACTCCGGGTGCCTTCCTTCTTCGCCCGAGTTTTCTTTCCCTCAGCGTATATGTCAATATTTATTTTGTAAAATTTTAAAGCATAAAGAGATAAATTACAAAATATTATTACGTTAGTGTAGGCTGGAGAAAAAAAAATCAAATAAAATCCCGGAGATGATGATGAAAACGTGTGGGAAGTCAAAACTCGCAATTTTTTTTTTTTTTTTTTTTTTTTTGAAAATCGTAATAAGAAAAAAAACCGCAAAATTGAATGTAAATGGCGGTAAAGAATTTATGCTTAGATCGAGTTTTCTAAATGGAATCTAACTGAAAGGCCAACCTAAAAATATTCCTCGCGCATGCGCTAAGAAAAAAGCTTTTCACCATATTTTTTCTTTTTTTTTTTCATTTTACTGCAATAACGGACTTGCTTTTAAAAGAAATAATCAAAGCAATCGTTTATGGCTTTCAAATATTTTTTTCCTTATCAGTTCCGTTCAACCGAAAATAATAATTGACTTTACGTGCTTTTTTTCGAACTGCAAATATTTACATCAAATCTTTCGTTATTATAAATGATTTTCAGATGAGATCGCTAATCGTTTCTTACGAAAATCGAACGTTAAGACTCCGTTATTCGATCCAGTCAATTTGCACTCAGAAAAAAAAAATGGCTAGTGCGAAAGTAAAAATATCTTGTGACAAAACATTTCTGGAAATCATGCGAAAACAATGAAAAATGTGTTGTCAAGAAACAGCGTGTGCGGAAATGTTTTGAACAAGTTCTGTCTTGCAACAAAACCGGAATGTTTCGTTGCAAAGCAAAAATTCTTCGCGACAACGGACACGTTCTTTCTTACCAAGATATTTTTATTGATTTTGCATATTTTATTTTTTAAGAAAATGTTTTGTCACAAGACTTTTTTTTTTTTTTTTTCACATATAGTTATTTTTATCAGAGCTGCGATTCCGATTTATTTTTATTCGGAATCGGAATCGAAATCGGAATCTGCTATTTAAAAAGTAATTGGAATCGGAATCGGAATCTCGTTTGAAAACAGTTCAGAATCTTCAGAATCGGAATTGGCATCGGCATCCAAAAAAATATTCTCGTTTCAGATTGACTTAAAAAGCACCGTTATTGCAGCTCGCGACCTTAGAAACAAAAGATGATATCAGATTTTGACTTTTCGTAAGTTAAACATAAAAATGTTTTTTTAGATATCACCTTTTGTTTCTGAGGTCGCGAGTTTATCAATTTTGAAATCGAAATCAGAATCGGAATCGTCATCGCTTAAATATTTGTTAGTTGGAATCGGAATCGGAATCTGAAATTTTTTTCCACCTTTCAAAATCGGAATCGGAATCGGAATGACTCATAAGTAGTCACGATTCAGCGGAATTGAAATCGGAATTACAGCCCTGACGAAAATCGAAAATTAGGCTTCGTTATTCGATCCAGCCATTCACACTCAGAAAAAAAAAACGGCTAATGCGAAAGTGAAAATATCTTGTAACGAAACATTTTCTTAAAAATCATGCGAAAACAATGAAAAATGTCTTGTCAAGAAACAAAATGTCCGGAAATGTTTTGAACAAGTTCTATCTTGCAACAAAACCGTAATGTTTCGTAGCAAAAGCAAAAATTATTCGCGACGACGGACACGTTGTTTCTTACCAAAATATTTTTATTGATTTCGCATGATTTTTAAGAAAATGTTTTGTCACAATGCATTTCCTTTTTCGTATTAGCCATTTTTATTTCTTATTGGCGGAATACTCGCTCTTAACGTTTAATTTTTTAATTTTAATTTTTTTTTATTTGAAGCTGGGATAAGATTAACCTTTAATTGATGTTTATGAAAATGATTTATTTTGATTTGTACTATTTTTTAGCTGTGATATTTTATTTCGTTTTATGTTTTTTTTTTTTTTTTTTTTTTTTTTTTTTTTTTTTAATAAATTTGTGATAGGCCGCATAGGCTGTAGATATCAATAAAATTAAAATTAAACAAAAATTCGAACGATTCAAAAGTTCATCTCTTTAAAAAAAATTGTCGTAATTACCAACCACAAAGCCATTTCAAACGTGAAAATCGAACAGGAACTCCCCCCCAATCTTTTTTTCCCCCCTTTTTCCGAAGACTTCCAAATCACCCCGAATCTGTCAAAACATGTAACATTTTGTGCCGCCAAGTGTGGGAGTCACAAAGTTATTCACTGTGCGAATAATATATATATATATACGTCGATCGAATCAAAAAGGGACAAGGTGGGAAAGGGGAAAAGGGAGCGAAAAATGGAGAGATGGGCGAGGGAGTTTAAAAGGGATTACGTATGGGAGAGAAGAAGGTGATTGAACCGATTTTCTTTCCTGCCAGCAACGCATACCCTAAACTTGTAGGAGTGTGAATTTAGTTTAGGTAATTTCAAGGTTGAGATCCTTGACAAGAGTCAAGTCCTTGTGTCGGCCATTTTGCATTTCCTATCCTCGGGATTGGTTTCTTCCTTCCGATGGGATAAATTAATTTCGATTCCATCAATAAATCATCCCCTTTTTGCCATCAACGACCGGGTTAAAAATTTTCCCGAAGATGCCTTTGGATTTAAAAAAAAAAAAAAAAAAAAAAAAAATTTCCTACCCTCTCTCACTTCGTTTTCTTTTTATCAGTTTAACAAATCAACCGTTAATCGTCGAATCACATCCTTGATATTGGCTTAAAGAAAAATTTTCGGAAAATTCAATAAACGTTAGAGAAAATTCGTTCCGTCAGGGCATAAATTAATTTTGTTACTTTTTTCGTATATCTTTTTTTTCTTTTTTTTTTCCTTTTTCCAAATCGATTTTATGCGAAAACCTAACTTTAGACCTTTTCTCGTCCAGTCATCAAAAACTTTCCAGACTAAGAATTGATCACGACGGGGCGTAGAGAACAATCTTGAATCTGGAGGACTTGAATTTGACAGACCGCCGTGGGAATACTTGGAATAAACTTGTAACAGATAGGGATTTTCAAAGGATATCTCAGGAAAATTTTGTTTCCGGGTCGGGTATTATTCCTACCTAGCATTTGTTTTCTCCCCCCCCCCCCTCTTCCCGACTTTCCCCGAATCACCCCTCGGGGTGATTAACCCCATTTTCCAAGAAAACCGTAGGTGATATACGTATACGGAAAAAGAGAATCATTTTTAAATTGCGGAAAAAGGATGGAGAATATAAAAAGAAAAAAAGGTGGAAAAGAGACGAGGAAGGTGGCGAGGGAGACATTGGTACTCGTATAATAATTAAACAAGCACTAGTTTCATGTCCGAATGCAATTTTCAGGGAGTGATTAGGAGAAGGGGATTGGCAAATTTATCGAAGTAATCAAATGCAGAATGTACGAAACAACATGTTTAATTAACGACATTCACTATTCACGTGTTCAACTATCATATATGCAGCCCGATGCTGCCGCTGCCGCGGCTGCTGCTCCTGACTACCGCTGTTAAAATTATTTAAACTACACTGATTTCACAGTCACTTGACCGGCATAAAACGAATTTCGATTGTCAAACTGGAAATGTTTCTGAACTATTCGCAATTTTCTCTATTTTTAATCCTTTTGTGCAAGGGGAGAAAGGAAAAAAAAAAATATTTATATCGGATTTAGGGTTGGCAAAATTTCAATGAATTTCATTAACCTGTTAACGGTTATTTTTTTTTTTCGGATTAATCGAATTAATTTTCCCGCGCTTTGTGATTCGTGTTGCAATTTAAGTCCCTCATTGAGAGAGAGTTCGTCGAGTGCGGGTCGGTAGCTTAATGGTAGAGCACCCGTCCGGCAAACGGTAGATGTGGGTTCGATTCCCATTCGGCTCAAGTACCCGACGAAATTTTTTCTCTCAATGTTGTTTGTTTGTCCATAAAAGTTTAGGACTTTAGAGATTTCGGCTTTTATAATATTATAAAAGGCGATAGTTTTCCTCTTAAATTTAAAAGTAATTTCAATTTTGTTATATCCATATTTATTTACAAACTGCTTTTAGCCGATAATCAATAGACATTATTAGAAAGGCCACCGTTTAATGATAAGTTTTAAATGGTTGTTTTAAGTTTAAAAAAGAAAAACAAATCTTTTCCTTGAAAAAAAAAAAAAAAAAAGAAAAGAAAAGCTTTATAAATAATTATTGTGCTTCAAACTTTACATAGAATTAGAATTTTAAAAAAAATTAAAGTATATTTTTTTACGGTTCAATTTTTGCCAAGTATTTTTAATTTTAACTATTTTTTTAATTTTTTTTAACTATTTTGGCACTATGGCAAAACCCTGACCTTTCAAAACCCCGACCGGGGTTTTGCAAGGTCAGGTTTCTGAAATGCGGTGTATTAATAATTATTTTAATTTTTTGAATTGTCGTGGTTTTGAAAAATTAATTAAAAATTATTTTGAAAGATTTTCAAACCTCGAAAAAATCGGGGATTTGCAAACGATTTACAATTTTTTTTAAAAAAAATTTAAAAATAAATAAAAAAGCTATGAACATTGAAAATACCCGAAAACTTCAAAATTTAGAAAGCAAGACTATTGCGGGATTATTGCAAAATTAAATGATCAAAAACATCAAAAACCGGCGTTTTTTGAAAGTAAAATGAAGAGCAAGCGGAAAAAAAGATCAGAGTCCATGTTTTTGTTTTGAATGCGTTGACAAAAGCTAAACATAAGACTGCCCTATAAGCGACTTCAGCATATAACTCCATTTTCAAAACAACTCGAATAGAACCGTTGTTGACAAAAGCTAACAGCAGAGAGAAGCTATTGTTTACAAAATGGAGATACACTAAAATAGCTTTCAGGGGCAGAAGAGCTAAGTGTAAACAAAACAATGGACTCTGATCCATTTTCCCGCTTTCTCTTCAAATTTGTTATGTTTTAAAAGCATCACTTTCTAATCAACTTGAAGAACACTCAATAAATAAAAAAATGTATATTCTGGCCAGGTTGCCTATCAGCTCTTGGCACCGGCCACATTTAAAGGGGATGAGCCTCCAGTCGTCGTATCTCCTCCGTACAGAGATAAGACGCTCCGCACATTCCCCACTGCAAAGAATGTGGCCGCAAGGATGCGCCATCCTCTTTGGTTAAAAGATCAAACAAAAACGACAAACGCTAATTGAGTTTTTTGGCGCAGGCTTTGAGGCTCAAGGTCAAAGAAGGCTGCCCTCAGAGCCGTTTGCTGAGCTGTAATTTCTTTTGCGGGGATTCGTTATTCTCCGTGTACGAACTGCACAGGGCGGAGGTGCACAAGATGTACCTATTTTTCGCGCGATAGACGATTGCACTACGCATAATGCGCATCTCAAGTATTTTAAGTGTTCAATTTGAATTTCCAGCTTTTGAACAATTTCGTAGTTTTCGGGGATTTTCAATGTCCTTAACTTTTTTATTTAATTTTAAAATTTTTTTCAAAACAAATCGTAAATCGTTTGCAAATCCCCGATTTTTTCGAGGTTTTGAAAATCCTTCAAAAATAAATTTTAATTAATTTTTCAAAACCACGACAATTTTAAAAATTAAAATAATTATTAAAACACTGCATTTCAGAAACCTGACCTTGCAAAACCCCGGTCGGGGTTTTGAAAGGTCAGGGTTTTGCCAGGGCCCCACTATTTTAACTATTTAACTATTTTACCTTTTTATTTTTGACTATTTTAACTATTTTTTTTAACTATTTTTTAATTTTTTTAACTATTTTAACTATTTAACTATTTTACCTTTTTATTTTTAACTATTTTTAATTTTCGGTTAATTTTTACTCCGGTTAACCGGGTAAACGGCTAATCGGCTAATCGATTAACCAGTTTGCCAACCCTAATCGGATTCTGCGAGGGCGATTTTTTTTTTCAGATCTCAAAACAAAAACAAAACACAAAAAAAAATTATTTCGACCTAAATCTTTTTAACTCAACCATCTCACGATTTCGTAATTTAAAATATAATTTTTTTTTTTTTTTTACTAAATAAAAAAAAATGAATGAAATTTCTTTACTTATCTACGTAAATGAGTGGTGATGAGAGAAAATGAGATACAAATTTTACAGTTTTCATTTAACTTGTTCTGTTTGCTTGAATAAATATTTCCCATTAAAGAAAATAAGAAAAGGCGAAAGGGAAAAAACGAGGAGAGGAAAAGAGAGCGAAGGAGAGGTTGAATTCAATGAGAACCGAATTAATATTTTTAAATAAGTCAAAAATTATTATCCTACAATTTTTTTTTATAAATAGGGAGAAGGGGGGGGGGGAATGGATTTTTTTTTTTTTTTTTAAATTAAAAACAACCAGCGGAACGGTTTGAGATTATTCGCGGAGTATATACAGGGTAGACGGGAAACTGGTGATATCGGAGGAACGGAAGGGGGGAAGGAGGGGGGAATTAGATGAAATGGAGGATAATCAATCAGAAAGCTGGGAATGACATAATGAATTCACAATCCATACGAACTGACGAGAAGAACTTGATATTGACTAATAGTGAAACATTAGTCTCACTTTACGAAGTCTGAGGCCTGTTGTTTAAAGCCAAACAAAAACCGAGAGAGAGGGATGAAAAATGACCGATGTCCAGATCATCATCATCATCATCGCTCTTAGTAATGACACGCGAACCCGCTCCTTGCACGCCATTCTCTTCATATTTGATATTTATAAATCACTTTCGGAAAAAAAAAAAAAAAAAGTTTTCATTCCGCATTTTTTTCCTTTTCGTTCCGGGAAAACGTTGCATTTTTAGAAATTGAAAAAAATAGTAAATAGTGTAAGGAAAAAAAAAAAAGAAAAGGGAAGGACGGGGAATGCATTTTCATAAAAGATCGATAAAGTCGTGGCTAGTCCAAGTTGATGATACGTTCCACCCCTATTTAAATTTAGTCTACCCTTTCAGCGAGAAAGGGGTTGCTGATAAATCGAATTAGGCCGGGCAGTTATTAGAATATGACTAATAGTCAGCGACTGTTTCGTTAAGAAGAGTTCGGTTATTCAAAAGCAAAACGCTTCGTACTTTGATATATCGGACGGGTTCTTACTCACCAAATACAATTTCATTTCCTTCCCATTATTTCGAGATTTTTCATAAGAGTTGAATCACGTGATATATTATTTTCCGAATACCTTCGTTTAACACGTACAAAATTGTTGACGTTTGAAACTTACCTAGAAAAAAAAATAAATAAAAATATATTAATTAGGAGAAAAAAAACAAAAAAAAAAAATATTTTGTTCGTTTAAATAAGGAGCTAAATTAGGGCTGTAATATGTATATGTATAGTTTTAATTTTGTTCCTAAGTGTTATAAATGCTACACTGAGTTAATAGAAAAATTAATGGGGAATTTAAAATTTGTATCTAATAATAGCTTGTCAGCTAGTTTATAAAGGTTTAAAGATAATTAAGAAATTGTGAACTGCATAAATAAACGATTTTTAATAATAATATATAAAATAGGAGGTTGTTTAGTATTCTTTTCACTAGCTAATTAAAAAAATATATTATGTATAATAAAAAGAAGCCGAGTGCAAAGTAATTTTGATGTACCGTCTTTTTTTTTCGGGAGAAAATTAATTTTAAATGGCGTGTAAAATCGTGTGCTTAGTTCAACGGGGGAAAAAAATCAAACTTCCGTAATGATTCTGATTATCTCTTTAACGGGTTATTTAATAGAAATTATCAAGCAATCGGGTCCTTTGATCTTCCGTGTTAAAAGGTACTCTTATGAAGGATTCATTTTGTAAATTTTCTTTCATAAGCGCCTTCCTTACAACAATTATACATTTGATGAATGGATTAAAAACCCAGAGAGGAAACCGAACCTGAAACTTGTAAAACCTGCCCGTTCGCTTGCCTGCACTCAAAAAAAAAAAAAAAAAAAAAAAAAGCTTTGTGACAAAACATTTCCTTAAAAATCATGCGAAATCAATAAAAATATCTTGTTAAGAAACAACGTGTCCGTTGTCGCGAAGAATTTTTGCTTTGCTACGAAACATTCCGGTTTTTTTGAAAGACAAAACTTGTTCAAGACATTTCCTTTTTCTAACTTTGCACAATGTGTAAGCAAGCAAACGGGCACATTGATTTATTTTTTTCCAAACGGTAATGATGCTATTTTTAGGAATTGCAATTTTACTGGATGTTGTCGTTACCGGTAATACGGTAAATTCTTCGTTTCGTTACCGGTAATAAATTTAAATATGGTACTCGATTCCGTAGTTTTCGGGATCCAACATTTTAAATATGTTGTCATTTTAAGATTACCATGATTACAATGTTAGAATTCAAATTTGCTTGATTAAAATAGGCTAAAATTTATAGTGATAAGCAATTACGAAAATTTAAACCGTTGAGTCAGATTTTAATAAAAACTGCTTATTTTTCTATCTGATACTAATTTAAATTTTGCTTACAATAATAATAGCCCATACAATAATATACATATAATAATATACAATAAATATACAATATAATAATATACAATAATTTTCCTTACAATAATTATTGCATCAAATAGCCAAATCTACGACAAGTTTATCTAACTTTTTATAATTTAATTTAATCCGATTAGGGAAATAGACCTGCATTTGTGTTGCTGGTTGCATAAAAACAAAAAATATTTTTAAAGTTAAAGCAGATAAAATTTTCTAAACCTAATCGTTTTTGAGAGTCCCTAATGAACATAGCGTAAAAATTATCATAAAAATATTTATAATTTTTTAATAAGTTCTGGTCTATTTTTTTTTAAATTTTTGTTTAAAAAATTACCGGTAATACCGACTGTTTTTTTTACGGCAATACCGGTACCAAAACTTAGCATAATTACCGGTAATACTGGTACCGTTATTAGTGTTACCGGCAATTCTGCTAAGTTTCGGTACCGGTATTACCGTAAAAAAATAGTCGGTATTACCGGTAATTTTTTAAGAAGAAATTTAAAAAAATGGACTAGAATTAATTAAAAAATTATAATGTAAATATTTTTATGATAATATTGGAAATACTGATTATTACCGATAATACTGGTAACGGTACCAGTATTACCAGTATAACCGGTTACTGGTAACGGGACCAGTAATGCAATCCCTATGATGTATGCAGATGGAATATTTTTAATGCGAGAAGAGAAATTACAAATTTTTCAATGTTTGATTCCAATTTTAAAGTAATGAGTTCTAAGCCCATACTACGACTGCAGAATAAGCCATGAAATCGGTGACGTTTCTTAGAGAAAGAATAAAGAAAAAAGAAGGGAGAATGATAAAAGCAAGGGATCATCCCTAAAACCGAAGAAATGCATGGAGACCCTGAACGGCATGAGATCAGGAAGACAAGTGGAAATCACTTGATCGAGCGGCACTCATATAAAGCGTGTGTTTACCGTGTTCTTTATTCATTTTTTTTAGTTATCTCTTTGGCAAGTAAAATCTTTACATAACCAATAGGTCGTCTTAATCCCTTGCGCACTTGATGCAAATGCAGCAGAACAAAAGATTAAATTCTACAACTACCTTTTTTTAATATCAACGAAAAGCCCAGTGAAGTGTCAAAAACAAAAAAAAAAGCAAAAGTTGTCCCCGTGCTAACACATGTTTATCCATCTCCACCCTATCATACACAAAGTGCCGCCCTTTAATTTTCATAACTCACTGGATTTATTTTATTTGAATTTATTGTTGTCATTGTTATGATATCTAACAATCGTGCAACATATCTCCTCCAAAAAAAAAAAAAAAACCAAAGTGTCCTACAGAGAATTTAAAAAACTATGCCTTCAAGAGCATTTCTTTTTCTCTCTCTTCTATTCAACCCTCGAAAAAAATTTGAATTAAAAAAATCGCCATATGACGGGTTTTAAATTCGTATATAGAAAATAATAATTCAATCGTCATTTTATTTATTATTAATGATAACTAGTTAAGTAAAGACAAAAAGCTAACATTCGAAGGACATGCATCGACAGACGGACGGACGGACGAACTAAACGATATCAATTTAATTAAATTTTCAGTAGGACGCTAATCATAGACAAAGGTCAAACGCTTTAATATTTTTCCCTTCGTTTATTATATTTAAATCCGCTAATAATTTACGACTCGGCTGTTTGTATGCGGGTTCTTGACGGGGTTGAGCGATCGTTACGAGGCGTGGTCCTTACATGCAGAAGATTCACAAGAAGAAAAAAAAAATGCCGAAGCATTTTTTTTTTAAATTTTTAATTTGGACTTGTTGACAAGGGGGAGACGTGAGGTTTTAACCAAGTGAAACTGAGACAAGGTGTGAGCTGTGAAATAAACATCGATAACAACAATTAATAAAAACAATGACTCAAACAATAAACAACGAAGCGAATGTGACACATATTCGTGCATTGTAATTATGGTATGTATCGGTGACGTCATAGGTTGGATCGCATTCCATTCCAGGGATTCTTTTCTTTTTTTTTTTTCTTCTTTTGGGTTCGGCATCTTTAATTACTTAAAATATATATAATAATAGGGTCGGACGGGGCAAAAAGAATCATTTCGGCCGATTTCCTTCCTAGACTTTTCGCCCCCTTTAAAGAGCACTCAGATAAAAAATTGACTAATGCGGAAGCGAAAATTCCTTGTGACAAAACATTTTTGAAAAAAAAATCATGCGAAAACAATACAAATATTTCGTCAAGAAACAACCTGTGCGTTGTCGCCAAGTATTTTTGCTAATCCGTTTTTCCTAAAAAAATAAATTCCTAATCCATTTTTCTCAAAAAGTTTGGTTTCCAAATATTTTTTCCTAATCCGTTTTTCCTAAAAATGTTGATTCTAAAATTTTTTTCCTAATCCAATTTTCCTAAAAAAATGAATTCCTAATCCATTTTTCCTAGTAATTTTGGTTTCTAAAATTTTTCTCCTAAAAAAATAAATTCCTAATCCGTTTTTTCTAAAAATTTTGGTTCCTAAATTTTTTTCCCTGAAAAAAATGAATTCCTAATCCGTTTTTCCTAAAAAAATAAATTCCTAATCCATTTTTCCTAAAAATGTTGGTTCCTAAATTTTTTTCCTAAAAAAATTAATTCCTAATCGATTTTTCCTAAAAATGTTGGTTCCTACGTTTTTTTCCTAAAAAAATTAATTCCTAACCCATTTTTACTAAAAATTTTGGTTTTTAAAATTTTTTTCTTAACCCGTTTTTCCTAAAAATGTTGGTTCCTAAATTTTTTCCCTAAAAAAATAAATTCCTAATCCACTTTTCCTAAAAATTTTGGTTTTTAAAATTTTTTTTTCTGAAAAAATAAATTCTTAATCCCTTTTTCCTAAAAATTTTAGTTTCTAAATTTTTTTTCCTAATCCGTTTTTTCTAAATAAATAAATTCCTGATCCATTTTTCCCAAAAAATTTTTATCCTAATCCGCTTTTTCTAAAAAAATAAATACCCAATCCATTTTTCCTAAAAATGTTGGTTCCTAATTTTTTTTTCTAAAAAAATAAATTCCTAATCCGTTTTTCCTAAAAAAAATAAATTCCTAATCCTTTTTTCCTAAAAAAATAAACTTCTAATCCGTTTATCCTAAAAAAATAAATTCCTAATCCATTTTTCCTAAAAATTTTGGTTTTTAAAATTTTTTTTCCTGATCCGTTTTTCCTAAAAATTTTGGTTCCTAAATTTTTTTTCCTGAACAAATTAAATTCCTAATCCGTTTTTCCTAAAAATGTTGGTTCCTAAATTTTTTCCTAAAAAAATAAACTCCTAATCCATTTTTCCTAAAAATTTTCGTTTCTAAATTTTTTTTCCTAATCCGTTTTTCCTAAATAAATAAATTCCTGATCCAATTTTCCTAAAAATTTTTATCCTCCGCCTTTTCTAAAATAATAAATACCTAATCCATTTTTCCTAAAAATTTTACTATATTAAATTCATAAAATAAAATTTCCTAAAATGAATATTTTTCCTAGTTTTTTAAATCCCTAAAGGGATTTTAAGAAATTTTATTTTAGTAAGAAAATTAAAAATTATAAAAAAAAAAAAAAAAAATAGTTAGGAAAACAATTTTAGGCGCTAAAAGTTTTAGAAAAAATGGATTAGGAATTTATTTTTTTAGGAAAAAGAGATTAGGAAAAATGATACAGAATCTTTGTGAAGAAACTCAATTATTTTGCTGCAAGACAGAACTTGTTCAAGACATTTTCTTTCTCAGTCAGATAAAATAAATGTTCTGAACAAGTTTTGCCTTGCCGGAAAGTTTCATAGCAAAACAAAAATGTTTCACGACAACGAACAGGTTGTTTCTTGACAAGATATTTTTAGTGCTTACGCATGATTTTTAAGAAAACGTTTCGTCATAAGGCATTTTTGTCTTCTTATTGGCCATTTTATTTTCTGAGTGCTAAAGGGGAAAAAAAATAGTATGGTCAGAATACTGCTGACAGCTCGGTTTACAGTTTTCCCTTCCCGGAATTGATTAACAGTATGGAAGAGATGATAAACCCGGATCCATATCTTTAGCTTAGGGAATCCTGATTACATATGCAAAATAAACGAAGCCCTCTTTCAAAGGTCTTGATGAAGACATTTTCACCGGCGACAAGTTTTTAGGAAATTGCATCGTGATAATTGCCTCGAAACACGGGTAGATTTGTTTTCTCCCTTGACCGGCTTAGGCTTATTACTTGATACTTCCATTATTTGGATGGGGCCAATCCCATATCGTTTTGGAAAATACCTTCAGAGGAATCGAATTCCCTTTTCGAAACATGATCCGGGCTAGTCATTGATTTCGCTGCCGGTATAATGATGTGATGTCTTTGTATGGAAATGCATCAGTGGGAGGTGAAAAGGGAAGGTTTGATGATTAGAAAGATAATTGAAAATGGACAAGGAGCAAGTTGGGAGTTACACTCTGATTCTATTTGTTGTAATTGAAACCAGTGGCATGTTAATTAATATTAGGTGGTAATCGATCTTTAATTATTCCTCGCTTTTGTTCTATCCTCCTCTTCGGCGAAACTATGTTTCTCGTCGGGATTATTCTACCCTGTTTGTATATTTTACCTTCGAATTATATCCTCCAGACTTTCAATCCCGTTTTCTTTCTCATAAAAAAAAAAAAAAAAAAATTAAAAAAAAATTCGGGTTGTTTTGCGGGGTGTGAGGTGTGTGTAATCGCATGAAACGATATGCGTTTTGAATTTTCCCTTCTATTTTGCAGATTGGAGGATCCCTGCCCCTGTTAATTGCTTCTGTTTTTCGCATGCAATATGAGAATAAAGTTAAATGAAATTTATGCAATTGTACAACATCAATTGCTTTACTGTTTTTTGTATTTATGTTTTATTGCGTTTTATTTGGCGGTTGTTGCGTTTTTATACTTTGGAATATCGCTGAAAAGTCAAATTGATCAAGGTTTAGCCGTTCCCATCCTTCCTACCTCCCCGTCTAATTAAAATCGGTATTTATTGTTCGAGTTTGCGGGATTAAGTATTGCAGTGATATAAAACCGGTTAATGCGAAATATACTTTCCTAATAAGTTATTCCGATTTTGAATTTGAATATTTGTTTTCATTCCGCTTTCTACCGGCTATTTCGATTTTACCGATAGTTCACCGGGGGTATTTATTTGCTGAATAAAACATTCAGTTTTGCGGGTGAGAGATTCATGGAGAGACCGTGTATGGAAGGACACAAAAGAGGATGAAAAAAAGGGATGAATTCTCTAAAAACTAAAGTTAGATGGCAAAAACACTTTGAAAAATTGTCTTAGAAAAAAAGAATTTTCGAGCAAGTTTTGTCCTGGGACAGAACGGGGGGCGTTTCATTGGCGTTTCATGGGCGTTAGGTGTTTCGAGCAAGTTTTATCCTGCGACAAAAACAACAATGTTTTGAACAAGTTTTGTTCAGGGACAAAAGCAGCCATGTTTCGAGCAAGTTTTATCCTGCGAAAAACGCAGCAATCAGGGTGTCTGCCAGCTTTCGGAAATGAAAATGTAGGCTTTTTATAGGTTTTTGTAGGTCGATTTTGAAAAAGTATAGATTCTTAAAAGCATCTATTTTACGCTTTATCCCACCCAAAATCACGAGTCCGAAGCTTGAAAATTTTGGCCGATGCTAGCATCGGCATCGGATTTTTTTTTAATGTCCAAAAATCGGCATCGACATCGGTATCAGTACTGCAAAATAGTTAGTGCTGGCTTCGGCATCGCCATCTACCCGAGATATTTAACCGGCCGCGGCATCGGAATCGGACCCATGATTTTAAAAATCCTCTAAAATGGCTCTATGATTTTTTTTTTTTTTTTTTCACTAAAATCGGAATTAGAGGCGGCATTGGATATAATCGATGCTTGGTAGCGTTGGCATCGGCATCGGCATCGGCATCGGCATCGGCATCGGCATCGGCATCGGCATCGATTGTCGGTACCGGAATCGGGATCGGGAGTTAAATAAATAATATGGAATCGCCATCGGCATCGGATTCGGACCCTTAAATTTTCGAGCAAGTTGTCCTGGGACTAAACGGGGGGCCATTCACAGGCGTTAGGTGTTTCGAGCAAGTTTTATCCTGCGACAAAAGCAGCAATGTTTCGAACAAGTTTTGTCCTGGGATAAATTCAAGCACGTTTTATCCTGTGACAAAAACAACAATCAGGGTGTCCGCCAGCTTTCGGAAATGAAAATATAGGCTTTTTATAGGTTTTTATTGGTCGATTTTGACAAAATATAGGTTTTTAAAAGCATCTATTTTACGCTTTATCCCAACCAAAATAGGTCTGTATAATATCGGACTTCATCAAAACTATGAAATTAAGTCAGGTACACAAATTAATTAGTTTTATCTTTTCAACAAAAATAAAGAAATTGAAATAATGAATATAGTTAAAAGTAAACTCAATACATGATATAAAATAAAATAAAACAAAATTAAATTAAATTAAATTGAAAAAAAAAAAAAAAAAAAAAAGGACTAATACCGTATGTTTTTAAAAAATTCATCATTGTAAAATTCTTCAAAAAATGAAGGCCAAATATAGGTTTTATAGGTCAATTTTCCAAATATAGGCTAAATATAGGTTTTAAAGGTTTTTTAGGTCGGTAGACACCCTGAAATGCTTTGTAACAAAGCAAAAACTGTTTTATTCCGCCTCACAAGTTGTTTCTTGACAAGATATTGTCTTCGCATGATTTTTCAGAAAATGTTTTGTCACAACATATTTTTGAGTACGGACTATTTTATATTTTTATATTTTATATTTCACAAAATTAACAGGCCAGAAAACAGCCCTTTTACAAATTTTGTTCAAAAAAATAAAAATAAAAATAAATAAATAAATAAATAAAATTAGGAGAAAAGCTCTGTGGTGGATTTCTTAAAGCGACTAAAGGACATGCAAAAGGGATCAAGGATCATGATTGTCCTAAGTTAAATTACTGTACTAATCATTTTTCTAATTATTGTACTAGTAATTTTTTTTCTACATGAAATATTACAATGACGAAATTTGCCAGATTTTTAGAATAAATCCATATGCTCCGTATGTTTAGAACGTACCGGAAAAAAATTCTTTAATCGGGTTCTGTCTTGTTACAAAATTGTAGCGGAAACAAAGCAAAAATACTTTGCGACAAAGCACAGATTGATAAACATATTTATATATAGTTAAATTAGCAATCGAACAAACAAACCCGTAACTAAAAAGTATGCGATTACTCTCTCCAATGTTCAAAAAATTGGAAAACCTCTCGACCAAGATCACTTCCTCCAATCCATTATTTACAGTGTACTGGTCTCGCAATAGCCCTACTAACTACGTGTTGATCGGAGGATTCAATTAACTCTTTTTAACTTTATCGCTTGGAAATGGAGTCGCATCTGATTCATTCGATGCTTGCGTTACATAAAGAGGAGAGAAAAAAAAAAAAAAAAAAAGAAAACATTCATCCTACCTGTATTTGCAAAACTCGCGCCTACAAAACGAACGGACAATAGCAACGAAGGCAATATATTAACGTGTATTCAGAATTACACAACAGCTGGGCCCCTAAATGCCCCGGACCGATAAAGTCAACACAGGTAAGATAAACATCGTTACATCTCCTCAATCAAGGATCCCTCATGAACAATTCAAACGCCATATGTAATTTTTATTTCGAGTCTGCTTTTTTGCATATTTTTCAATTTTTTTTAATATTTTATTGTGGAGTGAATATGACAGAGAACACGAGTCTCTGTCCTCCTCTCCACCCCCCTTCACTTTTTTTTTTTTTTTTTTTTACCACCCACTCACCTCCCCCCCGCTGGTTAATAATACATTATAATAAAGATGTAACTGTTACTGTCGGTGGCAGCGTAATTTTTTTTTTTTTTCGGAGGGAGGGAAAGAGGGTCAAAAAAATAAATATTTAAAAAAAAAAAATCTGGATCGAAAGGTGAAAAAGCGGAACCAAGAAAAAAAAATGAGTAAAAATAAAAGAGCAGCAAGCACTCGTTTTGGGATGCGTGATGAGAATTTCTCAATACTCGGAGTAAATAATTAAAAATGAATGAAAAAGGAAGCCTCGCACGGTTGCAACTCGCAATAGACATGTAGGCAATGGAGGAGATTATATAAAATTTATATTAGAACAAGGGCTGTAGGGTGGAAGGTGGGAGTGGTGGGTCGGATTTCATTCCGCCCCCTAATAACAAATTCAACTTTAATTTTTACTTTTAATTTATTATTTATATCAGAAAAGCATTTATTTCTTGAATGAAATCAATGTGCATGCAGCACGATTTGCGATGGACAAAAGAAAAAAAGAAAAAGAAAAAGAACGAAAAAGGGAAGAAAAAGGGAAACAAAAAAAAAAAAAAAGAGGAAGTTTGTTTTTAGAATATTTGAATTTGCGCGGGAAACATTATACGATTTTCAAGGGGAGACCGAAAAAGGGAAAAGCGAACGAAGCACATCTAGAACGAGACAGAGATATAGGCAATATATTAGCATTAAATTTGAGATGATGAATGCCTGTGTTGAAACCCCCTCCCTGATATAAATCCAGCCATTATCCCACATGTGACACCATGATTCATCATTACAGCCGCTCTTTAATTACGCATCGTTCTTCTCGAGGAAGGTGACATTTTAATAAGTTATTTGAATCACTTTAATTAAAACCTGGATAAAGAAGTCACCACGGGTGATTTTCGATTGATAAACGTTCAGGAAAATTTTTCCTTCCCGTGTCGAAAAAAAAAGGGCGATACCATCAGCGTTTGACATCGCAACATTCGTCACAAAATTATTTTATATAAAATCTTTTTTTTTTTTTTTTTTTCGAATGTCATGTTTTAATGAGTGAAACAAAGCGTTAAATAACAAAAACATGGAGAAAAAACAAGTCGTCGATGATAGAGAGAGTATATCAACAGCGATGCAATTGGGTTTGACATGCATTTTTGTACTGCATTCATGAAGAGCTTGCGGGAACCGTCAACAATCAGCTCAAGTGTGAAATCCGCTATTTTACAATTTGTTGACGCGACTCAATTACAGGGATTCCGTGAAATTATGATTTCAAATACAGTATCATAAAACCGAAAAACTGTTTAAAAAATTATGTATTTTTATCCCTTTTTTCCTCCCTCCCCTCCCTTTTATTTACGTTTTTAGGTGACAAAATCCTGTTCGTATCCCGTTTTTTTTTTAAATATGTGAGCCTACCGCAATAATCGATTTTTATCGTCACGTACGATTTGAGAAATGTTCAAGACCAATCCTTAATTCATGACTGTCATCGATAAATAACTTAAGAAAAAAAAAAAATATTATAAATCCAATATCGGGAAGTCGCTCGACGGGAAAACTAGACTCGTCACTGAATTTATGTAATACATTATGTGGAAAAGCAAATAAAAGGCATAACATTTTTAATAAACCGTCCGAGCAGGTCGAAAAGAGGGTGAGTTTGGGAGGTGGCAGCAACTTAGCCGCACCCTTAAGTAAACATACATTTTTTTTTTTTTTTTAACTGAAAAAATAAATTTCTTCATTTTTTTATTTTTTTGAATTATTGAATAAACAAATAAAGACATTTAGAAAATGTATGCTCGGGATATTTATTTTATGCCGCTCTATTCGGCTGCCGTTCGTTTACAAATACAGCGGCTCATTTTTTTTTTTTTTTTTTATACTCTTCAGTTCAATGAAAAGATACGGAATGTATCGATTCCGTAAGTTGAATTTTGATTGCGAAAAAAAAAACAAAAGGACCGAGATTTTAAAGTGGTAGACGGTATATGTTTTTTCGATAAGGAATGACTATGACTGAAAGAGAAGTTTTTTTACTATTTTCTTGGTGTTGCTGAATAAATAGGAATCAATTTTTTTTTCCCCTTATGGTTTTCTTGGAAATTTTGTCCAATTTTTGATTAATAACTCCTGAAAAATATATTTGCGGAATTAAAAATCCCGCGATTTTCTCCTTTTTAATCCTACGACTCATGAGATTAAAATAAGTCCAAGATCCCTGAATCTCAAAACTACAGTTCATTTGATCCACAGTCTAATTAAAATAACCTATTATCTAATTTATAGAAAACAGGCAGAACTTAATGGCGAGTTTTTACACAAAATACAGCAACGGCAATGAATTTTGTTGATTTAGAAAACAATGAGAAATATTATATAACTTAAGGAAAATTTGTAAATAAAATTCCTTATTTACTTTAGGCAGGGATATTTCCGATGACTATACTTTTTAAACCTAATAAAAACCGCTATCTTCAAGTAGATGGTCCAGTTATGTCAACTGAAATTAAAATCGCACGTACTTGCAGGATTATCAGGAATCCTTCAATATATATAGAAGATGCAAAACCAATATTATACTCTTCGGGGAAATTAAAAGCTCAAAATGCTACATGATTGCAAAAAGAGGGTTCCTTAACTCAGCACGCGGTAATTTTTTTTTTTTTTCGTAATCCCTTGCAACATGCAATCGACGAACTCCCTGTCGCTAATCTCTATGCATTTTAGTCCGCAAAATTAAAAAGTTGGCTCAGGGACAGGGACAGGGACAGGGACAGTTTAACCAGACGCAGAAACTCGAAGCATAAGGATTAGTCGAATAGACAGTATATGCAATATGCATTAGTCGAACAGACAGTAGTTTTCCATGAAATGAAGAATAGGTAGAGTCAACTAGTTATGATGCAGTTCTGAGACTATGGTTTATGAGACGCATGAAAGAAAATCATGAAGGTATTTTTTTTTTTCTAGAAATGCTCTTGGGCAACCATAGGCGGTAATAGTGTTAAGATGGTCTAGTTTTCACTGAGTTCGAAATTCCATATGCCCCGGGAAACCCTAACCGGATACCAGAAACAAAAAAGTTTTTGTACAACCAGTAAAAAAATAATTACCATGAGGACAAAAATAGCGACTGCAAGCAATTTATACCACCAATTTTCTTGCTGCAATTTGCTGGTTGTCTAAAAACATGTTGGTCCAACATTCATAGTGAGTTTGCAGCCTTACCATATGCACCTTCTTAAAATTTTAATTTGAACAACATAAATATTACTGCGGTATGTGATTTATGTTACCATTCCTTGTTAGCATCCGACATTTGGGAATACTATCCCATACACATACAGTAGGCTTTTTCAGGGCCTGGAGCCCTATCGCCGAATTATAATACCTCATAAATGCCCCAAATATCAGAAATATGCATACAATATTCATAAAACATTGCAGTAATATTTTTTACCAATTTTAAAAACCGGAATATTCCTTAAATATTTATACAATATTTCTGATTATTTACGGGAAGACCAGTACATCACAAAATGTCGCCCTAATGTATTTTGATATTTTACAATGTCCTACTGATGAACCAGCAATATTTTTTTGCAATATTGGAATACGCAAAAATTACCTTAATGTTATAAATATTACAGTGAGGGTGCTAATTCACTATGGAATGTTGGACCAACATGTTGTATCAACATTCCCCAATAATTACGGCATAGGAGTAAATTCTGCTACAGTCGATTCGTTCGTTTGTCAAACATGTTGGTCCAATTTGTTGTACCAACTTGTTGGTCTGAAATTCACTATGGAATTTTTACTAGGACCAACATGTTGGTACAGCATTTTACAGTCACTACGGAATGTTGTACCAACATGTTGGTCCAACATTCCTTAGTGAATTTGCACCTATACTTATTTTAAAATTTTATTATTCAGACTAGCGAAACGGATGGCGCAAGAATGACTGGCCGCCGTGAGGCCGAATATTACGGAGGTACAGCTAAACGGTCGTAAGGACCGCAACTCGACCTTCGGCCTCGCTCTAGAATCTTGATTACGGGTAGTAAGCTAAATGATTGTTAGAACCGCAGCTTGGTCTTCGGCCTCGCTCCAGAATCTTGTTTACGATTAGTTAGCTAAAGGGTCTTAAGGACAGTAGCTCGGCCTTCGGCATCGTCCTACAATCTTGTTAACGGGTAGTAAGCTAAATGATATTGAGAACCGCAACTCGGTCTTCGGCCTCGCTCCAGAATCTTGGTTACGGATAGTAAGTTAATTGATCGTAAGGTCAGTAACTCGGCCTTCGGCCTAGCTCTAGAACCTTAATAACAGGTAGTATGCTATTTTATTATTTAGACAGTATCTTTTCGTGTGACATTTAAAGAAAAACACTGAAATGTTTTCGTGCTGCACAAGAAAATAAGGACTTTTCCAATCATTACAGGGATATAAATGGGCCATTTTACGGTATCCATAGAATATTATAGTGATACAAAATGCTGTTTGGGTTATGACACCGAATATCAGCAGTAAAATCACTAGAAAAAGTTAGTTATAAGTACGGCCAATACGTTATAAAAACTTATAACAACATTATAAGTTTTATTATCTTGTTATAAGTTTTTATAACGTATTTGCCGTACTTACAACTCACTTTTTCTAGGGAAGTTCAAAATCCAACCTAAAACGACAGTGGATGTTTAGTGTCCGCGCACTAGGTTAGTCACCTCACTCAAAGGTACAAATCACAATTATAAAATATCATTTCGTTCTAAAATGAAATTCCAAACTTGATATGAAAATTGAAATTCATACCAAAAGTCGAATCTTCGCATATTTCGAAACGAAAATTACTTTTAATAAAATCATTTTTAAAAAATGATATCATTAAAAAAAATATACGATGATTTTCAGTAAAATAACCGAAAAAAAAAAAAAATACAAAATATTCAGCAAATTGTCCTTCTCATTGATTGTACATCCAACTGTATTATTGATATTTCAACAAAATGGTAAGCAGAGTTGATATTTTTGAAATATTTATATTATGTTCCTATCTGCGTTCAACTTTTATTTATATTTGCAAGTATGATCCTCGCTTCCCGTTCCCTCGACTGCTCCGTATTATAAAATTCATTTCGGCCGCTAGCAAATATCCTTGAGTTCTTTCATTTTTCATCTTGTTACTTGTTCCACTCCCGGGCGTTCGTTTCACTTTTTTTTTTTTTTTTTTTTTGCTTCTTCTCATTTTAAGGTATCAAATCGAACTAAACCTTTTTTTTTTTTTTCAAAAGAAAACATTATCCAAAAAAAGAAAGAGAGGGAAAATATTTAATGAATTTTTGAATGGAAAAAAAAAAAGGCGAGAGTACGAAGTTTTTTTTTTTTTTTATTCATCAGGGGAATGGGAAAGAGGGGGGGGGGGGTGCAGGAACGCGCGGAAAAATAAAAAAAATATATATATAAAAAAAAGAAAAAAAAGAAATCATGGATTTTGTCATGAAATGTCAGTCTCCATCAGCAAAAATAAATTGAAAAAACAAATTCTGGTGTCGCAAGTTGAAATAACGTTGTGCCAAAATGTGGCCTGGTCCCACCGGGTCCGGCCGACGGGGTCGGGGTTTGGGGTGGCTGCTAAGGCACACTCTCTCTAATAAATGGAATGCGTCCTCTTCATTTATTCATATTATACACAAGCAGCAAAAAAAAAAAAAAAAAAAAAAAAAAAAAACACTCCCGTTTTATAAGTTAAATAAATAACGTGTGTATCTTTTTTAACTTGCGTTCCGTTCCTCGTGTTTAGATTCCGTTAAAAGCGATTTTCTTCACTTTTTATATATCATATATTTTGCATGGGAAAAAAAAGGGAAAAAAAAATTACAAAAAAAAAAAAAAGAAAAATATAAAGTTGATACCGTAATTTAAAATGCATTGTTTTAGCAACATTTAACTTGCCTCCTATTTGATCAAGTTAAGATTTTTTTTTTTTTTTTTTAGTACAAATAATTTTTGTCGATATGCTTCATATGCTAGGCATCGTTCATTACAGTAGGGAAGGGGGATGGAAAAAAAAAAAAAAAAAAAAGTAAAAATGGTAAAAATCATAAAATCATTCCTGATTATTTATGAAATTATTTGGTATGTTCGTATATTTTTTCCAGAATGGCTGAAATGGATTTTGGGGTTGAGGGTGGGAAGGGGTAAGGGAAAAAAATGGATGGGAAAATAACGAAAAAAGCTGATAGTTGAAAACAAAAATCCGAATGAGTTTTTTTTTGGCGGGAAATCTTCAGTTCCATAATAATAATAATAATAATAAATTTATATTTACGAAAGACAAAACAATTAGACATATTGCCTATTGAGCTAATTAAAGTAAGGACGCCGGGAAAAAAAATTCTGACGGAATTTATTTGTTCATTATTTCGATATACTAAGTCAAACATTAAGATCGCATCTCGCAAAATTAAAAATTAAAAAAAAAAAAATTAAAAACCACCCTTTGGGGATATATTGAATTTTGATTTAAACAAACGATCAGCGTATGGACGACGACTTCGTTTCATATCTTTTTCCTTTTCCTTTTTTTTTCCAGAAATAAAAAAGTTAAAAAAAAAAAAACAATCGATTGATTGTGAATACTAAATGAAGGGACATTGAATTGCTCGATAAACTAACCCCGTTGTTCAATGGAAACAGTAAGTTGAAGAAACTAATTCAATTATTATATAACCGATATCGGGGCCCTATTCAAAATACAAAAATACATATTATTTCAACCCCCATGGGCCTTTGTTTTGAGCCAAAGTCAATTTTTTTTTCTCCGCTTTTTTTCAATTTAGTAATAAATCTGGGATTGTAGGTAATAAAATTTCATTATATTCTTTTTTTTTTTTTTTTTTTTTTTTTTTTTTTTTTTTTTTAAAAAAAAAAAAAAAAAAAAAAAAAACGAAGCATTTTTGATTGCTGCATGGAAAATCAAAAATTAAAAACCCCTCGCATTCCAAATTAAATTTGGCTGAATTCAACTGTATTCCGGGACTTGGGACTGTCAAAACTCGGAATATTCTTGTTCGAATGGCGACGTCTATTTTTTTTATCGTGCTTTGTTTCTTTTTTTTTTTTTTTTCGAGTTGTTCCGATTTAATTCAGGTATGATTTTATATTCTATATTGCTTTCCCCTGGGAGGAAAACAAATTTTTATTTTTCGGTAACCATTTTACTCTTAAATTAAGAGGTAAACAAACCTCCTCCTCCACCCCCCCTTCATTTCCCGCTGGGATGACGTCACAAAATTCAGACGATTTACAACATGAGAACGAGGATCGAAGGAAGAGATTGTCTAGGTCTCTGGAGGCTTCCAGAACTTGTTACGAGACGAGAGATGAAGGGTGTATTTAATATCTCCCCCTTACAAACTATTACCCTTTTGTTGTCTTGCCGTCCTAATTCTATTGTTTTATATCGCCTGTTATTTTCTCCCTGGACTCTCCTTAATATCTCAAGACAATCAAATTCGTTGTTCGGCGAAAGGAAAAAAAAAAAAAAAAAAAAAAAAATCGCGCCTAAAAAACAAGTTGGTTAATTATTGCTTACGCATATCTCATTTAGGAACGATTAGTGGAGAATATTCTGAATGTGTTGATTGCATTTTTTATATCCTTTTTTTTGTTATTTTAAGTTTTTTTCTTTTATGTTGGCTGGACAGTATGAAATATTAATAGACATATTAATTATCGATTTACTTTGCCTAGTGAGTTTGAGTTATCACAAGAAATAACCATTATTTATTCATTCCCTTAGTTGCTTCCTAATTATTACCCCTTATCCTCCTCTCCTCCCTCTCCCGCCTCTCGTCTCCTTTCCTCTTCTTCCAAACCTCTCTCTTTCTCTCCTCTTGTCACCTCGTATTCCTTGCCTCGGTACCCTCTTACTTTCTCTCTCTTGGCTATTGATTTCCCGTTTGTTTCAACTCCGATCAACAAATAAATGGTCACTAATTTAAATTTATCTTTATCTTTCTCTCTTTATGGATATTTTCCTTCCTTTATTACCTCAAGACAAAAAATATGAGCAACACGAAACATTTACCAGGAAAACTGATCAAGGGAAAAAGAAAAGTTTACACCGAGGAAAATTAATTAAAATCGACTTATAACTTGGAAAAGGCAGAAAAGGGAGCGTTTTTAAGGGTGCAGATCGGACGAGGTAAACAATGCAAAAAATAAATAAATAAATAAATAAATAAAATAAAAAATGGCACCCGTCATCAGTCATCACATTGCAGCAGCTACAAGATTCAGGAAGTGGAAAAAAAAACCTCTTACATTTTTTTCTGCAAGAAAAATTTTCACCTTCCCAATGAAAAACAAAAAAATAATATTTATAAAATAGTTTTGAAATCTTTTTAAATGTCTTAAAAATATTTTTAAAATCTTTTTCAATGTTTTAAAAGTATTTTTGAAATCTTTTTCAATGTTTTAAAAAATGTTTTAGAAATGTTTTTCAATGTTTTAAAAATATTTTTGAAATCTTTTTCAGTGATTTAAAAATGTTTTTCAAATCTTTTTCAATGATTTAAAAATGTTTTTGAAATCTTTTTCAATGATTTAAAAATGTTTTTGAAATTGTTTTCAATGTTTTAGAAATGTTTTTCAATGTTTTAAAAATATTTTTGAAATCTTTTTCAATGATTTATAAATGTTTTTGAAATTTTTTCAATGCTTTAAAAATGTTTTTGAAATTTTTTTCAATGCTTTAAAAATGTTTTTGAAAACTTTTTCAATGTTTTAAAAATGATTTTGAAATTTTTTCAATGTTTCAAAAATATTTTGGAAATCTTTTTCAATGTTTCAAAAAAATTTTTGAAATCTTTTTCAATGTTTCAAAAATATTTTAAAAATATTTTGCAAATATTTTTAATAGATTAGGCTAAACAAAATATTATAATAGCGCCTAAATAAAGTTTGGTTATGCAACCAGTTTTATTTTAGTGAGAAAGACTCTATATTGGCTAAAATCAGTTAACGTTGCTAAAATGGAGCAGATCCTGCACCAAGGGGTTTTTGGGGTCGCTGATTTCAAATCCGAGGTCTAAATGATAAAATTAAATATGAAAAATCCAATATGGCGGCTTGAATCTTTCGTAATTACTTTTTTTAAATTTTTGAATGCTTTCTCCATAAGCTAAACATAGGACAAACATTTTTTTAAAGAAATTGGTCGAAAATCTTCAACTTTTCGAAATTGTTAATAAATTTTCGTCAGAAATACATTTTGTTTGTAAAACAAAACCAATTAAAGAGATTCTTATTTCCTAATCAGAGACTTTAATTAAGATAAATTGAAAAAGAAACCGTCCGCCATCTTGAATTTTGCTTTGTAGCAAAATTTTGACTTCTCTTCTGAAATCAGCAACTCTAATTCCCCTAGTAGGACAATTAATTATCTTTATTATTTGCAGAAGTATGGAAATTTTAAACTAACGGTTCTTTCAAGAGCCGTCCTTTCGGGAAAGAGTTAAAACTTAAAAAATTTAGTCTAAAAGTCGACAGCACAGGCATCCGCTAAAAATGGATAAAATCGCATCCTGGCATCAAATTTTCCCATCGTCCCTGACCATGAAAAACCGATTGGAATTTATTTTCTTGAGGAAAAAAGAAAACCCACGTCATTGCGTATAAAAAAAAAGAAAAAAGGAAGGAAGGAAAAAAAAAAAAAAACCTCTTTTACCCTAAAACCATCTTCCGCTGCCCCAACTTTTATTTATATAAATAAATATATAAAATACGCAACTAGGATAGCATAAGAGGTTTTAAAAGTTTCATGAAGTAAACCCGAGAAACTAGGACTGGATTTTTTCACATGGAGATGTACCGTGGTGTGGGGCATCTGAAATAATTATGTTCCGACTCAACGTAGAGGTCAATATTTCACATGTTTTCATTAATTTTTCACTACTAACTCTTTTTCACTCTCGCCCTATTCTTTATTTCTTTTTATATTTTCATGACTTTTTCCTTCAATATATGTATATTCTCCTCTTCCCTTTTTAATGCTCAATCTCTCGTGTTTTTTTTCTCTCTCTCTCTCCCCATCCACATAGCTTTTCCTTTTTTTTTTTTTTTTTTGTTCGTTTGCAATTATGGCGCGTGGTTTTTAAATTTTTTAATACTTACATCGGGGAGAGAAAAAAAAATATTTTTTTTTTCGTTGCTGCATCGGAAAACTTACCTACAAAAAAAAAAGGGAGAGGGAGAAAAAAAAAGTTGCAAAAACGGGGAGCTCGGGGGAGGGGACGCAAATAATATCGAAAAACAAAATGCATAGATGGACAATGAAATCGGTTCCATATTGTACTGAAACAAATTACACTTTCAATAAAACGAAGAACGAAGGACGAAGTGCTGCATCTGATAAGTTATTAGCCATCGAGCATGGACAAAGCCATGAAATGCTATTTAAATACTGCCACTGCCATATCTCTCTATACAATAACACTACATATATACATACGTACATCCAGTCAGCTAAAATGTTTACAGATACGCAGTGGCGGCTTTTCATATTTTTTTTTCCAGGAAAATAAAAAAAGGGCTCGTCGTAAAACCTTTAAACGCGAAGCGAAAAGGAGATTTTCCCCGGAATTTTCGATTCCCCCTTTTTTTCCCAGAGAATCACGTGAAAGGATCGTGGAAAAAGTTGGGAAGCGAAAAAAAAGCAGTTTGACGCTACTGCTGAAGTCACATCGCCGATCGAAAGCAATCAAATGTTATTTTTATATTGGGGACTGGTGTATTACCTTGTATTTAAACATTACTTTTAATGTTTTTACACAATATCACGTCAAATTTATTGCTCCAAATAACAAACAAAAAATCAAGATTGGATTTAAAAAAAAAAAAAAAAAAAAAAAAAAAATCCACGATTTGTGACTTTTTATATTGTTAGGTCGTGGGTGGGAGTTTTCAAATAATTTAATTTTATTTTGAAATGGGGCTTCATGCATGTATTAAAGTAAAGAAAGAATTTATGATGTTAAGTAAATCCACAACAGCATTTAATATTTATAACATTTATATGTACGGATTTGAAATGACTCTAAAAATTAAAAAAAAAAATTAATAGTTAAGTTTTTTAAAAACAGGAGAAATATCCAAATTGGACGAGCATGTTCAGCAATTACGACCAATGAGCATTAGGGGGTGTAAAATATTTTCGTGGGGCCCCCCTTACCAAAACCCCGTAGAGCAAAAGAGCTCAGGTTTTTCACACAATATTTTTATTTTTTATTTATTTATTTATTTATTTATTTATTTATTTATTTATTTTTTTTTTTTTTTGAGACTTTTGAAAGGGGGGCCCCACAAAAATATTTTACACCCTCTCATAACGGGCACCCTAATGAACATGATTTTGGGTAAACATGCTGGACGAATGAGTTTCGAGAATTATTGAGTCATTCCTCGAAATAAAATCTCTAGAAATTTCATTTTCAAGAATCTCGAGAATTTATGAGGTTTCGGAAAAATTCAGAAAATACCGCAAAAAAAAATTAATTAAGGTTTTTTTTGCTGAAATGAATCGCTTTTTTTTATAATGTTTAATTGTTTTAAAACTCTCGCAATATCTTTAAAATTTAAACCGTTCTTTTTTTTTTCCAACTCTCGAGGAGAAAATGACTGCCTAAAGTCGAGAATTTTGAAATTTTGAAACCTGAGTGGATGAAAATTTTTAATTCTGGAAATCTCGAAAAGTCCAAATTCTTGAGAAAAATAAGAAACCCTAGTCATCGTAGAAAAATTCGGCCTCAGCTACACCAGAAATTTGCTTTGAATTGTAATTTTTAGTGAATTCGGATCGATATGGGTGAATGCTCAAAGTCTTAAAAACGGTGATCAACTCTCGAGAAAAAGAAGAAATAATAATAATAATAATAATATTATTATTAATGGTTGCCATTAAAACTCTATTATCCTCACTTTTTTTAAAATTAGAGATCGCGAAAGGTTTTTCGGAAAACATGTCTTCAAAGTAAAATAATTTTAATATAAAGTCCAATCTGCAATTTGGATATTTTTTTATACCTTAAGGTGAGATAAAGCGTTCTTATTTATGAAGGACTCCAGAAAGATGACGATTTTTATTCTATTTTATGTAAAATGCAAGTTGACAAGGGTATAACAGACCCAGTTCCGAAGAGGTCAACAATTTTTCGGTCATTTTCAAAAAAACTTAAAATCAGCCAACCACAAGGGGCATTATGTTAGCGCTTGTCGTAAATAACTCTTTTAGCAGCTAATTTTCGAATAATTCAAACATGGCCAAAACTAGTGCCATGGTCGTAACTAGGTTTGCCACCTTACTGTATTATGTATTTAACAACTATAATGATACCGGTACCTAGTACTGACAGGTAATAATCATGACATTTTCTGTGAAAAAAAAAAAAAAAAAATTGAGGAAAAGTGATGTCATTTTTCAAATTACATTATATTCGGGGGTCGTCCATAAGTTCACGAAGCATTATTTCTATTAATTTTGACCCCTTAAGGGTCTTAGTCTAGGTATTAGGGTCTTAGTATTAGGGTCATAGTCTCATAGTCTCAGGGTCTTAGTTAGGGAACTAGTCACTTTTTATTTCTAAAAGTCACTTTTTCTGATAAATTGGTGGATTTTTTACTCCTTTTAAAGTTAAAACTTCAATTTTTTTTTTATTTTTAAAATTCTTTAATCATTTTCAATTTCATTTCTGTTAGACGTCAACTATATGGTCTTAATATGGTCTTAATAATACTATATCAAACGAGCTAGCGAATTATGTTACCTTCTTTAGTTAATTCTTTAAAAATAATTTTATGAAAAGCGGTTGTGGAACTTTTGATATCAAATGTAGAGTGATAAATAATTAATGTTTAATTAATAATTAAATTTTTGACTTCATATTTTATAAATTAAATTAAATCACAAATAAAATAATTAAAAATATTAACGAATGTAATCATTCATACGTTAAAAAAAATATTTGGATATACACATTTTAAGTCACTAAATTCCTACCGTCAGGTCACCAAAAGTCACTATTTTAGCCATTTTTGGTTCCTAAAGTCACTAATTTTGAGGGGTTAAATTGAGTTCGATGCCTGTATCCTTCCAATTATTTTTGCTTCCGATAAGCAAAAATATGGTTTGTCTTAAGAAGATTTAACATTAGCCCCACGCCCCAAATATCTTTGATGAATCACCTCGTTTTCTTATTAATTTCACTTAATTATTTTTATTTTCCTCTCTTCTTTTCCTCATCTTTCAAACCCAAATACCAAACCAAGAAAAATTTTCTTTCCATATGATAAGACCGAAAAATATATCGAATCAAATAGTAATCCCACACTCAGTCAATACAAAATCAATCAAAAAAAAAATATCCCTCATATTTATGTAATTCTCCAAAACAGCCATTAAAAATCCCCAAGTGCTTTATATTATAAAACATTTTTGTTTTTGAAATTGTTTTTATTCGATTTAAAGTATACAATAATTGGTGTACAAATGTTTATGTCAATGAATTTAAAGCATTTGGCAAAAACCATTGTATAAATAACACGCTGCATCCTAATACAAACAAAACTGTTTTTAATTTCAATATACGAATTTTTAGGTCACCAAACGCGCGGGAAAAGGAGATGAAAAAAAAAAAAAAAAATAGAAATAAAAAGGACGACTTATTTAAAAGAAAAACCAAAGCCGACGAAAAGAGGAAAAAGCGTATTAGAGAAAGAGACGGATAGAAAAATAAAAAGGGTCGGAGAAACAACGACGCGACAAAATTCCCCGCGGGGATAAAAAGAAAGCCGTTAACCGTTTGAAGTCTACGGATTCTGTTTTGTTGCTTGAACTGTTACCTTTTTACCCCCCTCCCCCTTCGATCCGCTTGTTTTGTAATTTAGCCTAACCTAACCTTGATGGTCGAAAAGTTAAAAAGAAAAAAGCGTTCGGCGTACACATACAAAAAAAAAAAAAAAAAAAAAAAGAATAGAAACCGAATCACGATGATGTTAAAGTTATGTAAATGGAAAAATGGTTTCCGCCGAATTAAAAAATAATAAAAATAAATAATAACGAGTCGAAACCACAAATGTTAAAATAATGACGATTGAAGAATGTTAGAATGGAATAGTTAATGAAAGAATGGAGCACAATAAAGTCACGTAGACTTGGCTATTACAACATGGCTCTCTGCCTTAAATATAATAGAAATAACAATAATAATAAAAAAAAAAATAATAATAATCATATAATATGGTGAATAGGTACAGACAATCGAAGAACGTGACGAAGTAAAAGGCGACACGTTCAAGAAAAGATTTTTCCGACGAAAAAAAAAAATCAACCGGAAATGGAATATTAAAAAATATTTATATATGAAATAAAAAAAAATTCGAAGATGTGAAAAAAAAATAAACCTTAAAAGCAGGTTATTGACTTGACATAGTCGAAATACAAGAAAACCAGAGCTCATTTCCAGTAATTATTAAAATATATTATTATTGGCCACATTAAAACAAAAAAAAAAAGACGGCTAAGTATAGTGTTTACAAAGAGACAGCAACGAATTTCTTATGAAAAATATTCCAATAAATTATAATAATAAAAAATAATAAATATATAAGCATACTGAGATAATGATTGTTATTATCGGCATGGCTCCGTACCTGACATGGTACTCGACACGTCTATATAGGTACCCACCATTCATCTGTCTTTTTTTTCTCTCATTTTTATTTGTCATTAAAAAAAAAAAAAAACTGAATTTTTCGGATTTAAAAAAAAAAAAACTTATTTAAACCATCCGACTAAATCTGATTTTATAATATCGACGTTGAATATGTGTGGTGCCAAAAAAGTCGTTCCCAATTCTCATTTGGATGTTTGTTTATTTATTTTTTAAATGTATTTATTTATTTATTTTATTTATTCATTTTTCCGTTAAGGTAAGTTTTGAACCTATATACTTGAATACGGATTAAAAACATTTTCGTACGAGGAAGACTGTTTGTTCAGCGAGCCAAGGCTTTTTTTTTCCAAGTCAAAAAATTTTAAATTACAAGGAAGAAAAAAAAATATAAAAGAGGAAGAGTTAAGTTTTTTTTTTTTTCTTTAAACAGAAATTACAGGGTATTATATGGTATGTATTTATTAAAATAAAGTTATATCCATGTTACGAATAAAAAAAAATAAAAAAAGACCGTATTTTGCCTTTTTCTTTTTGGTTTTTTGATTTCTAGAATTGGTTAGCTTTTCTTGAAATGGCAACGCACTTTTTTCCTGGATGCGAAAGGAAAACAAAAAGTTCGTTTTAAAGATCGAAGTCGTACGTCATATCGACTTTTGTTAAAGTCGATATTTTTTTTTTTTATTTCTTTGGATCGAGGAACGAAAAAATTTACATTATGGAAAGTCTGTTGCACAATCGGAAAAAAAATGGCTAACACAGAAGCAAAAATGCGTTGTGACAAAACATTATCTTAAAAATCATGCAAAAACAATAAAAATATCTTGTTAAGAAACAACATGTCCGTCGTCGCGAATCATTTTTGCTTTGCTTTGGAACATTTCGGTTTTGTTGCAAGACAAAACTTGTTCAAAACATTCCTTTATATCACAATTCGATACCGACGGTGGTCTAAAAGGACCTGAAACAATTTCAACATTAACTTTTTTCTCAATTTTACCGTTCACCATTTTTCCCGCGCAAATTTAAAAAAAAATAAAAAAACCTTTTTGTTTTAATCTCTGATTCAAAGGGAAAGCTGTAATCCTTAATTTTCCTTAAGAAATTTTTCGCTTTGATCAGATACAGGTAGTAAAACACTTTCACGGGATATCCACAGGTTATTCAGGATGTTGTTTGCTGAGATTTGCTGTTTTATTATTATTATTAAGTGATTATATTGATCAACAGAATTCGGTTCCAGAGAGATCAAATAAAGATACAATAAAATTAAAAGTAAAATAAATAAGTAAAATAAAGTAAAACAACAGTAAAAATAGTTTAAAGTTAGAGTGCAAATTCACTATGGAATGTTGGACCAACATTTTGGTACAACAAGTTGGACTAACATGTTGTACCAACTTGTTGGACCAACATTCCACACTAATTTTAGCGTAGGAATAAATTCTGCAACAGTCGATTTGTTCGTTTGTCCAACAAGTTGGTACAACATGTTGGTCCAACATCCCATAGTGAATTTGCAGCCTTAAAAAAAAAAAAAAGATAAATGAATAAATAAATCTGCAACTCAGTGCAGAACTACACCAAGTCCCTCCAAGGACTGCAACTTCTTATTTCAAACCTGACTTTACAAAAGGTATATAGGCTCAACGGTTGGCAGTGCTGATTTTATGCCTTCTGGTAGCAAATTTAGTTTAGCAGAAAAGTTAACTTGCAGAAGACATTAATTTGAGTTGGCAACGCTTGTATATGCTTTGTAAAGTCAGGTTTGAAATAAGAAATTGCAATTCTTGAATGGACTTGGTGTAGTTCTGCACTGACGTACAGAAATAAAAAGAGCAACTAACCCTCGACTAGTAGATTTAATACAGCATTTTTAAATGCATTAAGACTGAGGACGAAGGGATCTATATCTTCGAGCTTTGTGTTAAAATTGCGTGGAATCCCGTCGATTACTGTACAACTGGAGTAATGAAAGAGATTCTGTTGACGAGTAAAACGAATAGGAACCCGAAATCTAACAAGACCAAGCAAAAAAGGTGAATCAATTAAGTTATTAAGCAGTTTAAATCAAAGAATGTAAGCCGATATATCCATTCTATCCAACAGCCTTAAACAATCAAATTCAGCTCGTACACAGTAAAAAATATTATGTAACTATGTTAAAATCGGTCTACATAAATTTTTTTATATTGTTTTTTCCATAACGTAAACATAACAAAAAAAAAAAAAACATAAAAATTATGTAGACCGATTTTAACATAATTATGTTAGTTTTTACATAAAATTTTTTACTGTGTAGTTCGAAGCTTCTGACCAGATGATTTCTGTAGTGGGGGTATATCGCCGTTATATCGCCGATTATATCGCCGTTTTTAAATTAGCCTTTGAAAATGACCATAAGTGTCGAAACAGCTGTCAGGATGATATTTTAATATAAATAATTTGAACGTATCTTTCGGCGTGTGGGATTATTTTATTATATAAAAAATTTAACGCCGAAGCTCCTTCTACAAGGATATTATATATTATGAGTTTAAAATAGAGGAAACGGAGACTTTTATTTTTTGGGATACACTCTAATCTTTCTGATTGCAATGAGGATTTTTACGGCAAACTAAATCCGCTAGGGGGGCTCTGGCTGCTATCATGGTAAAATGGCGGCCGGCTTCGGATTGGTCAATAAATATTCCCTTCTCATATTAATGTTATTTATTAACCAATCCAAAGCTGGCCGCCATTTTACCATGATAGCAGCCAGAGCCCCCCTAGCGGATTTAGTTTGCCGTAAAAATCTCCTCATTGATTAATATCTCGCCATATTACTGGTTGGCCTAATATTCTCTTAATTTATAAATTTTAGGAATGCTGCAAGAAACGTACGACCATCTTCTTTCCGGCGAAAGTACGCCCAAGTCTTCATCCCCTGAAAATACTCAAGACGAAACAAATGACTACTAGACCATTTTCCCGAGAAAGTAGAAAATTCGGGAAATTTCTAGCCAGTTAACCGATCCCGACCCTAGGACTGAAAAGGTTCAAGTCGATCCCGAATTCTGTAAAAAAGTTGATTTTGGTCTTGACCAAAATCGGAATTTGGGCACCGGATGAAATTTCATTTGTTTTTGTTTTGTTTGTTTTTAAATGTAAACTTCATCCGGTGCCCAAATTCTTATTATTCTGTGCGGGGTTCTTTGGGATTTTAGTGGTGCTTTTTAGTAGTTTTCCAAAAATTTGAACCACTTAGAACATTCCAGCTCAAAGCTCAAATCAAGTTCGGAGAGTTAAAACCTTAATCGCAGTCTAACCCTTTACTTAGCTTACGAGAAATGTTAGAACCTTATGGTTCTACAATCAGAAAAAAAAACGCTAACACAAAATCAAAAACTCTTCGTGACAAAACATTTTCTTAAAAATCATGCGAAAACAATAAAAATATAAAAATATTTTGTCAAGAAACAACACGTCCGTTAAGTCGCGAAGAATTTTTGCTTTGCTCGGAAACATTCCGGTTTCGTTGCAAGTCAGAACTTGTTCAAAACATTTCCTTTTTCTGAGTGTGTGTCACAGTTCGATACCGACCCCGGCCAAAAACACCTAAAAGTAATTCAACATTAACTTTTTTCTCAATTTTACCGTTCATTATTTTTTCCGCGGAAATTCCTTTAAAAAAAAAATCTTTTTGTTTCTACCTCTGATCCAAAGCAACGATAAAAAAAATTCTCGTTTCCAACCAACAGGCCAAATTTACAAAAAAAGAGAGCATAAAAGAAACAGGGAGAGTTTAAGATCGGTGGAGGGCATCGTAAAACAGTCCGAAGGACAAAAGCCGAGTAACATTGATTAAATAATTCAAATTATCGAAGAAAGCAATATCAATAATGCAACAAAAGGGTTTCTCAGTGAAGCCAGGTAAGTTAACTATTACAGTTCGAAGAACGGTTTAATTGAGTCGAAGGTTTGCGTTTTGGGTGTGGTCGAACCAAACCGATTATTTTAAGAAAAATGGTTATTTGCTTTTATACTAAAAACAATGGAAATATTAATATTAGTCCCCCCCCGTCCGGTACTCGTTGGGGTCACCCCCGCTGTTACTTTCCATTTCATCATTTACTTATTTTATTTCAAAGCGGGGAAAAAAAATCTAAAAAAAATGGAAAAAATAAAATAAAGAAAGAAAGAAAGAAAAATAAAAAATAAAAAGGTCCGAAAATCCACGATCGGAAAAATTCCCATCAGAGTATAAAGCTTCATTTTTTTTCCCCAGTAAATATAATGGCATAAATTACCTCCGCCATTTTATCAATTACCGGACACGCTTTTTATTTTTTCCAAGCCTGTTGCTTAAAAAAAAAAAAAAAAAAAAAAAAAAAAATTCCCCTCGATCTAACGAAAATAAAGCGACGACACCCTTTTCCCTCCTTTAAAAGTCCCGTCCATCCTGAAAAAGAGGATTCGCCGGACAGGAAATTGCACGTGGAAACAGGACACGCGGAACCGAAAGCAAATAAAAACGGGACGAAAAGGGAAGGACAAGTAAAAACTGACAAGGGGGAAGGGGGGGGATATGGAGGGGAAGAAAGAAAAACGCCATTTTCGTTCTTGAGTAGATCGGAAAACATTTATTAATTTCGGAAGTGAGGCAGAAAATCTATTACCGGTGGAAAGCGCGAATATCGAATCAAATTTGAAATATATTTTTATATTAGAAACCCCACAAGGGTCCTGGAGTCCCCTACCCTCCCCTTTCCTCCCTCTGGTTGAAAACATCCTCTTTCCTCCCTTTTCTCTTACGATTCGTTTTCTCTATCTCTTTCTCTTTTTACGTTTGACATGCCGAGGGAATCACTACGGCGTTCAGCGGAATCAACAGATTTTTTTTTTTTTTTTTTTTTTTTTTTAACCTTTATTCCCCACTTCCTAGCACCCCACAATTAATCCAGCGACGGAGAGCATCGTAGGTATAATTTTTTTCCTCGTCTTCTCCTTATCCTCCTCCCTTCTTCCGAAAAAAAAAGAATAAAAGTTTCTGACCAAAGTTTACCTGGAAAAAACTATTCAACTAAATCTAACGTGATGTTTACATTCGATATCGGAAACTTTGACTAACAGCCAGAAATAAACGTATCAAATTTCATTATTCCAGTCAGTTAAACTTGTCAGTGGTTTGACTATTTTTATTAGGTCATTTTTTTTTTTTTATTCTTCTCCTTCCATTTTCCCGAAACGCGCGGGGGAAAGAAGGAGAGAAATTAAAGGGCGGAGTACGCAATATTTCATCGGAAAAGGTAAACAAGAATATAACTTAATAAGAATAAAAAATAATAATAAAATAATATAAAAACTGAATTTCTTTCTCCATTTATGTAGCAATAAAAAAAAGAAAAAAAAGTCCGCCTAATTTTAATTTTTCCGCTATTCGAATCGATTTTACGAACAAAATCATTTCTTTTTCTTCTGAAAAAAAAAGGTGAAACGGAAAAAGAGAAAAATCTTGTAGATTCCATTACATTTTTCTTCATTATCACCGACGATAATGATTAAAAGGAAAATCAAACAAAACAATCAAGTGAAGCTCTGGCCCAAGTGCTCATTCAATTTTTTTTTTTTTTAATAAGTAAATACATTATGTCAATAATCGCGTTTTAGAAAAATTATTTAGTCATCCTCTAAACTGATGAATTATCAGATGAATAGTTCATTTACATAATAATAATAATAATCATTATTATTTAACGTTATAAAATTATTTAAAAAAATAATACATAAAAAAAATTCATAGCTGTCGTTAACATAAATTTTCCTAACAATAAGTAAAAATAATGGTATTTGATCGAGAGGAAGATCGTCTTCAGCCTAATTTAGTCTTTTTATGATTTCATTTCGTAATTATATTTTTAGAATTCTGGGAATCTGAAGATTTGATTCCATTACTTATATCCAAAGACAGAAAGGTCGAAATTTCAGATTTTACGGCCGACTGCTGTAAAATCGCACTTAGAAAAAGAAAATGTTTTGAACAAGTTCTTTCTTGCAACAAAACCGGAATGTTTTGCAGCAAAGCAAAAGTTAATCGCGACAACGGACATGAGAAATGTTTTGAACAAGTTCTGTCTTGCAACAAAACCGGAATATTTTGCAATAAAGCAAAAATTAATAGCGACAACGGACACGAGAAACAGGAAATGTTTCGAACAAGTTCTGTCTTGCAACAAAACCCGAATGTTTTTGTAGCAAAAGCAAAAATTAATCGTGACAACGGACACGTTGTTTCTTGATAAGATATTTTTATTGTTTTCGCATGATTTTTAAGGAACTGTTTTGCCACAAGGTATTTTTACTTTCGCATTAGTCATTTTTTTCTAAGTGAGCAAAAACATCGAGATTAGATATTCGGAAGCAACACAGTAAGCTCCCCATAAAAATTTCCAAAAAAATTTTGCATAAAACAAATATCGGTTATTCTGCACTTCATCCAAATCGCTTTTTATAGAAAAAAAACTTGGATAAAGAGCAAATAAGCAATTCTTGAATTTCCTCGCAAAATTTCTTTTTATCCAAATAAAAATTTGGATGAAAAATCATTCAAAATGCATTTTATTAAAAATTTATTTTGATTAAATTGTCTTATCCAAATAGTCAAAATGTTTGGCCAAATGCAGTCAATATTCGTTTCATCCAAAAAAAAAAAAAAAAATGGATTAAATGGATATTGACTACTTTGCGTTTGATCCATTTTTTTTTTTTTTTTTCAGATAAAACGCAAAATAACCAATGTTCGTTTCATCCAAAACTTTTTGGATAAAATTCAATTTATATGAAACGCATTTTATCCAAAAAATTTTGGATGAAACAAATATTGGCTATTTTGCACTTCATCCAAATTGCTTTTTATCCTAAAAATTTGGATAAAGTGCATTTTGGAAGAACTGCTGAATAAATTTTTTGCTTCTCATCCAAATTTTTCTTTGATAAAAACCAATTTGGATAAAGTGCAAAATAACCGATATTTGGTTTATCCAAAAAATTTTGGATGAAATGCCATTTGGAAGGATGAACCGCAATGTGCCCTCAGATTGGGAACTTTGCGTTTCATATAAATTGCATTTCATCCAAAAAATTTTGGATGAAACGAATATTGGTTATTTTGCACTTCATCCAAATTGCTTTTTATCCAAAAAATTTGGGTGAAGAGCAAAATAAGCCGTTCTTCCATTTCCTATAAATTGCTTATTCTCCAAATAAAAATTGGGATGAAAAATCATCCAAAATTTATTTTGATGAAATGTCTTATCCAAATAATCAAAACGTTTGGCCAAATGCAGTCAATATTTGTTTCATCCAAAAGAAATTTGGATTAAACGAATATTGACTGCTTTGAGTTTGATCCAATTTTTTTTTTTTTTTAGATAAAACGCAAAATAACCAATATTCGTTTTATCCACCATTTTTTGGATAAAATGCATTTTGGATGAACTGCTGAATAACTTTCTTGCTTTTCGTCCAAAATGTTTTTGGATAAAATGCAATTCGGGTATTATCCAAATAAAACTTATCTTAACTTATTTGGATTTATCCAAATAAAACTTTGGATGAAAAGCAAGAAAGTTATTCAGCAGTTCATCCAAAATTTATTTTGATTAAGACCGGCTTGAGGGAATTTCTCAAGTTTTCGGTGATTTTCCGTAAAATTTTTCAGAATCATATAAAACAGGGTCTCTTAAAAGGTCCTTTCCATCCAAAACCCTAATGGATCAAACCAAAATCCAATTCCACGGAAAAATTTTTGTTTTCCAAAAGTATCAAGTATAGTAATGCTTCCTTCTCATTTATTTATTAAATTTTTACTGTGCCGTACAAGAATAAAAGGAAAAAAAAATAAAGAAAAAGGAAAGAAAAAACCCGTTTCGAAGGGAAAAACAAAAAAGGAAAATTAAGAAAGGCAAAATATTTCATATACCGTTTTACATCGAAAGCGACATCCAATAAAATAATAGGGTAGTATAACGAGTCTAACATTAAGAAAAATATAGAAATACAATAAGAACGAATCGTTATTTTTTATGAAAACGGCTCGTCGTTATTCGTTAAAATGTCTCTACCTCATCAGCGTTTCCATCCATTTTCATGCTTTTGATACAGTAATTTCTACATTACTATACTGCAACTAGTTTCATGGTGCTTTATACGATGGCATCACGCTGAGTTAGACGGGTCTAACCGACGGGATTAAGGAAAAATAAGACTTCGTTTTTTTTTCTACCCTCGAAAAAAAAAGTAAATAAGAGAAAAAAATAATAATAAAATAAATATGGAAAGAGAACAAAGGACGGGGAATGGAAATATTAATACGTATACGGGACTGACACACAAATTAATACATATCATATTAAAAGTCATTTAGCAAACGGCTAGTGTCATTGTCCTCGCTCTATTGCATCACCTACCTCGCTCTATGCGCAATATTAGAACTTCCTTTTTTTTAAAAAAAAATAATAACGAAGAAAAATTTTTTGGCTTTTTTTTAAATTAAAAAAAAAAAACCTAACTAAATAAATTCTTGAGAAATACAACCGTAAAATGTCAGTTTTGATTATCTTTTTAGTTTAAATATGTAATTTGTTTATTTAAATTTTTGTCACCTTGCAACGGAACAATGGGTAGTGATAATTAACAACAATAGATTATTATTTTTTCTCTTCAATGTTGGCTCTATTTTTTTTAGCATTAAAAAATAATTAAATTCTTTTTTTTTTTTTTCTAAAAGAAAAATTTTTAAACACATGATTTTTAATGTCATTCGCGCAATGAAAAAATATAATGCAACAAAGAAAAAAAAATTTTTTTTTTCTTTTTTTTTTTTCAACAAAAGAAAAACCATTTTTTATTTCTTCTGCTATACTGTAAATTTTTCATTGACCTAACCTTGAAATAAAGAATTATTTTAGACAAAATAAGACCATAAAATCATACCACCCGCTCTTTTTTTGTTTTCGCATTTCCTATTTTTTCCTCATTTTCTTTTCTGTTAATCAATTTTTAAGGCGTTTAAGGTAAAAAAAAAAAAAAAAAAAAAACTAAAGGAGAGTTTCTCTTTCAGATCTTCAGGTATCCCGCGTATGTTATTCCGTCTGTCCAAACATATTATTTACCGAATGCGCCTAATGCTAATGTCGGACCAATAGGTCGATTGACCCAGGGCTGAAACGGAACATACAAATTAATGTTGATAAGCTAGTGGGAGGGGCTACCGAGTAATACGGTAGTCCGATCAGATACAAAAAAAAAAAAAAAAAAAAAAAAAAAAAAAAACATTAAAAAAATTTGAAATGTATACTTTCATGTAATTTGAATGTAATTGAACAGGTACCTCAAGGGATCGCGTCTGTATGACTGATGCAGTCGTAACGTAAGCGAAGCATATTATTCTCATTTTTTTTCTTTTATTTCAATATGGAAATGACGTATATTTAATTAAAGGTATTCATTGCTCGCCATCTTTGCTTCTTTATTATGCTTTATTTCTTTTTATTTATTTACTCCAAATGTTTTTTATATGTTTTCGATTTCGAAAACAAGTGAGGGAAACGAAGAAAAAATATAAAGAAAAGTTTATAAGCGATTTTAACGATAGCTGAAAAAAAAAGGAAGATGAAGTGTCCATCAATTTTCTTGTTGAAATACTCCGGTGTTCGTGCTGTCTACACTGTACCTCGTAAATTATTATACATTGGAATTATTATAGTTATGACTCTGCTACATAAGGCAACTTTATTATTAACGTTTTATTTTAGCCTTTCCTTTTTTTTTTTTTTTTCTTTATTATTATTTTTATTACTGTTTTCAATTACAAATTATTAGTTTCGACCATTTTCGTTCCTTGTTTTTTTTTTCTCGTTCTGTTTTTCATGAAAGATGGGAAATATGGTTCCACGTCGATTTACTTTTTTTTTACAAAAATTAAATGGAGAAAATTAATCAATTAAAAATGACAAAAATCGTGCGGACATATCGAACACGCAATTCTTTCAAAAAAGAAATTTCAGGCGAATTTTAATTTTTATTTAAAAAAGCGATTTAATTTTTTGACTTAAAACTAGTAGTTTTAAGTCAAAAAATTAAATATTTTAATTGTAGATTAATTGTAGACAGATTGTATACATGGAGAAAAACTTACGATGCTTCAAAGATTCAAAAGAGGTACGTGAAAACTACGCCTTAGGCCTCGGTCCTGGGAAAACCTGTCTGTCCGGGTGTCGGGTCTGTTCGCGCCAAAAATTAATATTTAAGGTGACGCAGGAGCGATCCATTTTTTTGAACACCCTATACTTCGAAATGGTAAATATTATCCTTTTACTGCTAGATATCAAAATTCCGCTTCCGAACAATTCTTATCAATCCTAGGCATCTTCATAAAAAATCCCATACCTGACCAGACAGTACTTTTTTGGGAAACCTTCATCTACTATAAATTCCCGGAAATTTATCGAGGATCAAGGTTTCCTAAAAAAGTACTGTATGGTCAGGTATGGTCAGGTATGGAGTTTTTCATGAAGCTGCATCAGTCTGATAAGAATTGTTGCTCGGAAGCGGAATTTTGATATCTGTCTCCAAAAAGTTAATATTAACGTTTTTCGAAGTACAGGGTGTTTAAAAAAATAAATCACTCCTGCGTCACCTTAATTATTTTATTGTTACTAAAATTTTAACTTTGAAAATTTTAAATATTTTTTTTAAACTTTTGGCCTTTTTTAATAATAAAATTAGACGACATAAACGAATGAATTTCTTGAAATTTTATTTAACTTTTCTTTTCTTCATTTTCGCCGTTTTTTTTCTTTTCTTTTTAATATCTTTTTTTTTTTAAATATTTAAATTACATTACATGACCAAAAACATGAACTTAGAAATTTTAAATAAAATGTTCACTACATTTTTTAATTTTTGTCCTTTTTCCTTTAGTCAAGATGTGAGCTAAAACAATGTTTTAATATTAAAATTTTAATTTTGAAGACTTTAATTAAAATTTTGACTAATTTTTTTCGACTTTTGACCTTTTTTATCAAAAATTTTAAGTTTTTTTTCGTGCCAGGGGAAAAAAAATTATATTTTTATCGAAAAATTCAAATCTTTTGACCAAAAATGAGCAAAAAAAAAGTGCCTCCTTTAATTCTCGGAGTCCCGAGATAAAAAACGAAAAAATTCCAGGGATTTAAAATCCCGAAAATATAAGCATTTTTAAGAGTTACTAGTCCAAAATTTGACAAAATTTACAAGAAAACCCAGAGCAAAAAAAAATATTTGATCCCCATTTTTCCGGGCAATGCCAAGAGAGTAGTTCAAACTGATGTTAGTTGAGCTTGAACAAATGTGGACGTCCACATGAAAACCTGCCTTCTGGGAAACGGTACTTAGAAGGCTGTGGAAGTTTAACTTATAAAGAAACACATTGTTTACAAACAAAACGTTTTATCCGCCATTCCCCAGAAGGCGGGTTTTCATGTGGACGTCCACAAATTCATTTTAAATCGTTTTTGCTTAAATCCCGTTTTGATTAAATCCCGGGATTAGAAATTTGATAATCCCGAAATACCGAATTGAAAAAAAATCCGGTATTGCGATCTTTTAAACTTATTCCAGACTGCAAAATAATTAAAAAGTTCTAAATATAGGACTTTATAGATCCATTTTTTATAAAAAAATACAAAACACAAAGTAAAAAATTTCCTTCAAAGTAAGAGGATTTTTCAGTAACTACAGCAACTTCTATGTCAATATGTCATTCGAAGCCCGAAAATAGTTGAAACTCCACTTTTGGCCTGTTTCATTGCAAAAATCGAAAAAGAGAAAAAATTTGATAAAAAAATGTATGAAAAAATGAGAAATTTGACCATTTTGATCTTCTTAAATAAAAAAATATAGGAGGAAGATAGGATTTTGTAGGGTTATGGGACCAAAAATTAAAATGTAGGAAGATTTTGGGATTTAATAGGAGTTTCAGGACAGCCTCAATTAGTAAATCATTTCCGAGTATAGAATACAGCAAAATATAAAATGTTGCCACAAAAATGATACCGGAAAATCACAGGCCGACAAATATTTCTGATAATTGTGGCTGTGGTACGACTTTCGAAAAAGAATTCTTACAGGACCGACGGAAATGTTAAATTGGATCAAGTTTGGACCAGTCTTGGGAAATATGACCGGATTGTAGGGCTTATCAAGACTGGCCGATTTTCTGGCATCCAATATTGTACAGTATTGGGAAATTCACCAAGACTAGATCGATTTTGGATCAAAAAAGATGTTTCCAATTCGAATTTCCACCAGGGTAAATCAAATCGTTCTAAATAAAAAAAAAACTGCTGGGGATTTGAAAAAATAGAAAAAGAAATTCCCACTCCAAAATTTAAACGAGTTATTAAAAGCGATCACCGGGAATGAAAAACCTCCTCCTCTTCAAATAATTGTAGGCCAATATATAAAGGTGTGATGATCCATAACCACATTGGGCCCCGCTGCCACCGCCGGTTGGAAACTGCGGCAACGGTTTCGTTTTGCCGCAAATCCAAATTTACTGCATTCATTATAAATTACATAATAAAAAAAACCATGAATTTTTAATTTATAGGAATAAAATGTAGCTTTTTAAACGACCATCATCGAATTTTCTATTTTTGTAAAAAACCGATCCCAAATCAACGAGGGAAAAAAATCAAAAAAAAATCAAGGAATCAAATTTAAAATTTAAAAAGAAAAATATTTGTTTTATGCGGTTAATAAATTATTAAGCAAAACTTATCCTTGAAACCTGACTACAAATTCATTTTTGTTTTTACATGTAAGTTAAAAAAAAAAAAAAAAAAAAAAAAATTGTTACATTAATATTTTTATACACCGCGCCTTAAAAACCATTAGAAATCTTTACGTCCCGTTAACCCACTCCCGCCTTTCCCATAGAAAGTTTCCATTTCTTTAATCTGGGTAATTCAAGTTTATTCGTAATAAGGGTTGAAACTTTTAGTAAAACTTTTTTTTTTTTCTGTTTCTTTAGGTTTTCGTGCTATTAAATATTGACTTGTCGATGATAACTAGATTGCGGGGCAATGCAACCGAGCAATTTTTATAACACAAAAAAAAAGACAGTGATATCCTCTCGAGAACTTTAAAACGAAAAGGAAAACAATCTTTCAATCATATTTCATAGCATCATTAAATCATTTATTTATTTAATAATTTAACACAATCATCTTCCAGTCACGTCCAATAAATTTAATTAAATAAATAATATTTATATTGTATTCAGATGAATTTTTTTTTCCTTATCCTCTTCTATCATGATTTTTTTTTTTCGTCTGCCTGGATTAATAATTAATCTTTATTATATATTTAAGGGTTATTGAACGATTTTATGCTTAGCTTATGAATTATTAATTAAAAAGGGATCAAGGGCGAAACCTTTTAATTTTTTCATGAAAAAAAAAAATAAGTTTAGAAAAAAAACTAACGGGCAATTTTAAAAAATTTAATGATACTAGCCGGTTGACCGGAGATGTACTGTATATAGAGAATGTTATAGTTAACAATAATAATTTATGAATAACAAATACCAGATATGGACGGACAATTCACATCCTACAATTAGGTAATTATATCATTAAAAATTATTCATATATTCAGTTTTTTTTTTTTTTTTTCGTAAAATAATGCTTTTCTGCATTACAATACCCTTTCTGGAAATCGGGAATAGAGTCCTTGTATTAGACATATTTATTGAATAGAGCATTCAAAAATATTTTTCTAATTTTTTTTTTTTTTTTTTTTAAATAATAAAAAATTATTACAGGAACAATTTTTTTTTTCAGTTTAAATGCACGCACGCTTTGTCGAATTGGCTAAACATACCTACTTTAACTAAACGTTATTCGAAATAACAAAATTACATGCGTGTGATAAATTGTTTTTCATGTGCCTGCATTTTCGGTCCCGTAGCACGTGGTTTTCATGTGCAAATAACGTTTATAATTTCTCCGTACCATCATTTTCTCCGAAAAAAAAGTAAAGAGGCGTGGCATCAGAAAGAAAAATAAAAAACAATAAAAGAATAAAAAAAAAATGATACACACACGGAAACGGCCAGTGTCGAAAATAGGAACGCAACTTTTAGGCCAAACTGTGATTATTTACAATTAAATCACATCCTACTGATTGTATTCAAATCCGATGTCCGCTTAACAGGCTATTTAATATTATTACTATTATTGATTTTTTTTCCTTCAAAAAAAAAAAAAAAAGAGTATTTATATTGTTCCATTGTTTTTACAAATAAGTCCGCGACGATTTAATTTTTTTTTAAAACAAAACAAATCTTCACCGTAGAAGATAAAAATCAATGTAGACCAATAATTAAAATAATTGCTTTTTTTTTTTTTTTTTTTTTTCTTAATAAAAAAAATTCGTTTGACTTCCGTTTCCGATTAATCATTCGTTTTAACTATACAGTTCACAAGTTGGTGTTAAAATAATTATTTTTCGTACAATTGCATAAGCTAAATCTATAAAAAAAAAAAAATTAACGACGAAAGATATTTTCTGATTTTCTAATTGATTTATTAGCGAGTAGGGAATTAATGCATTCGGATTTTGATACTTGAATTCAATCGACCGGATTTGTAAAATGATTAAAGATTATATATTTGATCAAATGGATCATTAAAATATTTTTTAAAATCGTAAATAAATCTTTATGAATATCTGGTAAATTATATGACGGTTTTAAGAGCAATGAAGAATATTTACTGAACAACGGTCTTATCGAGGTTACCCATTCAAATGGCATTCAATAATGCTAGATTAACGTTCAAGGAAAATTATTCGGAAGAAAAACGAAAGAATTTTTTTTTGTTTTCCTAAAGTCAGAACGTCACCGCGCCAAATCTCGCCAGTTGTGATTAAAGACAGGCATTATTTTTTTTTTAGTCGGTAATCAAAACTGATAAAGGGTAGGTTATGGGAAATATGATTAGTAATTTGTTTAAGTGCAAACGTAACGAAAATAAAATCTGATATGCAGTTGAATTATACGAAATCTTCGGGGAATTCTATCAAGTTTATAAAATCTTTTGCTGAAACGATTTTAGCTTTTATTTTCGGTTGTCCAAAAAACCTGTTGATTGTGTCGCCGACAGGGATGGTATGCCGAATAGATTTTAATCGGAATGGGAATCGGAATCGGATTCGATCGATGGAAAACTCAGAGCTGCAATTCCGTTTAATTTTTATTCGGAATCGGAATCGAAATCGGAAACTGGTACTTCAAAAATAATTGGAATCGGAATCGGAAAATCGGAATCGGAATCCGTGCTTTATTTGAAAAAATAGGAATCGGAAGCGGCATCGGCATCGGCATCCAAAAAAAATATTTTCGATTCAGATTAAATTAAAAAGCACGAAAATACCATTATTACACTTAATCAATTTTGGCTTAAATCGAAATCAGAATCGTAATCGGCATCGATAAAATATTTGTTAGTTGGAATCGGAATAGGAATCTGAAATTTTTCCCACCTTTCGCAATCGGAATAGGAATCGGATTGGAATCTTACTCACAAATAGTCAAGATTCTGCGGAATCGGAACCGAAATCGGAATCGGAATCGGAATCGGAATCGGCATCGGCATCGCTAAAATATTTGTTAGTTGGAATCGGAATTGGAATCTGAAATTTTTTTTCCACCATTCGGAATCGGAATCGGAATCGGAATCGGCATCGCTAAAATATTTGTTGGTTGGAATCGGAATCAGAATCTGAAAATTTTTTCCACCTTTCGAAATAAAAATCGGAATTGGAATCGGAATCTTACTCATAAATAGTCAAGATTATCCGGAATCGGAATCAGAATTGCAGCCCTGTGGAATAGATTTTAATCGGAATCGGAATCAGATTCGATCGATGGAAAAACTATCGGCATCGGAACAGCGAAAAGTTTTCGCGTAATTTAGAATCGGAATCGGAATAAGACTCGAATGATAAGAAACTTAACGGAATAGGAATCGGAATCGCAAAATATTTTTACCATTTAGAATCGGAATCGGAATCAGACTCGACGTTTCAAGGAAATCCTGGGATTCGTATCGAAAATAAAACTAAGATCGCTTCGGCAATAAAAAGATTTTATAAACGGGTTAACTCCGAATTCCAGGATTCAAATTTTTCGGGATTTTTCAAGCATTCCCGGAAGAATATCCGAGAATTTAGAGGAAAGCCCGGGTATTACTTTAGATTCCACCAGATTTTTTATTATTGCCTGAATCCCGGAATATTGTTTTCCGAAAAACGGAAAATCCCGATCTCGGACCTTGAAATCCCCAATTCCAGGATTCCAAAATTTCACGATGAACCAGAATCCCTAACTTCCAGTATTGTCATCGAAAAAAGAATACTGTCTGCCGGTAGTACCAAAAACTCTCTTATCTTCAATTCTGCATTATCCTTTAATTGCCGAATTTTGGGAAATTTTCCCGGAAAATCGAAGAAAATTTTCCAAATGTTTTTATTTTCATGATTTCGCACCTAAAGTTAACCTACAACACATTAGGGTCTCGCACTGTGCGTTAAACCCCATATTAGACGCCTATCAATTTTCAGTATATGCAACCCGCAACACATACATGCAATACAAAATGTCGCACAAAATTTGTGTCCTTCGTAAAATGATCGGGAAAATGACTTTCTATACGTTTTCGACGCCGCTGATTTCAAATCTGAAGTCAGAATGATCCAATTCAACTCGGAAAATCCAATATGGCGCAAAAAAAGAAATAATTAAAAATAAAACGGCTCCATTATATTGGATTTTAGTTTTTTCAGAATTTTGACTTCAGATTCGGAATCGGCGGCTCAAATTACCCCTAAAATCATGTCTTTCATCATTTTTTACTGAAAAATAAGTTCATCCGGCGAGAAATACCCAATGGCCCTCCACGAGGACCGTCGGTAATTAAAGGGTTAAACTTTAATCAGAATAATTACGTACCCAAAACGTTGCCGGAGATGTAACGATTCAGTCATCAAGATTAAAAATATTTTTAAACTTACCTAAAAAAAGATAAAAAGAAATAAAATTAGCATCGTTATAAGGAAAAAAAAAAAAAAAATTCATAAAAAATATAAGACACAGGAAAATTCAGGAAAAATTGCATCGAGCGAAGTCGAGTCGAGGACTTGATCCCCGGACCTTTCGATTGCCGGGGGATTGCTCTACCTACTGAGCTAACTCGATATTTTTGCAATCACAAAAAATAAAATTCAGTTTATCAAACAGCAACATGAACATGCCTTAAAAAGTTCATTATCTAGAAAATTCGTTTGCTTGAAGCAATAATGTTTCCCAAGAAATAAAAATTTTAAAAGCCGATTAAAAATCAACCGATTCCAAACGTAATTAATTTTTTTTTTTAACTTAACATTTTATTCCCTCATATTCATTTTCATTTTATCATAAAGCAGAAGCATTTTGGATAATCAGCGATGCACAAACTTGCAAGAGCGATGACAATCAGCAACAGAGGTGGAATAAATAACATCATTAATACCAAACGATAATCCTATCAAGGAATTAAAATATTACCCCGTATAATTTGATTGGACTTCTCCTCATATCAGTTTTATATTAATTCTGTATCGCGGATTTAATAACTCCCCCTCTCCCTGCACATGAATTTTCCCTTCCCCCTCAAACCCTTAGCTTAAAAAACTGTACGTGACCAAAAAAAAAAAAAAAAAAAGTAATTGGAATGCAGTAAATCGAAACTATTGTTTTCGCGTGCCTTCACAATCCTTTTTTTTTTTGCTTTCCACATTATTAAAAAAAATATTCGGAGAAGAAATCTCAGACGACAGGAGATGGGACATTTAATTTCTGAAAAATTAATTCGTCTCGTTTTTGAAATGCCAGCAATTAAAAATTCAAACTCAAAAAAAAAAAAAATAAAAAATATAAAAATTACCCGAAATCATTACGGAACAAATACAAGAGTAATAATTAAAATATTTCATGGCATAGAACAATAACATGTTACGTTCCATTCTCTTCGCATTGAACCACTTATTGTTTATGGTGTATTTTTCTATTTATACCCCCTTCCCCCTTAATTGCAATACTTAGCTGATCTATTGTCCGTAGGAATTTTTCCGGATCATGCGTACGATTCTTCATTTCGACAAGATAACACTTCACAAAAAAAAAAAAAAAAAAAAAAAAGGAACGCTCATATATGATTCATTTTAAAAGGCGCCATTATTAAAATAAATCGCTTTTAAGTTTATATTTTAAATATGCATGGCACATGGGAGAGTTCGGTCATTGCTTTACGACTATATAAACTATTAAAAACGGAACACAATCGTCGTCATTATTAATATTATAAAATCGAACTTCGGAAATTATTCTTATTAAAAATGTATGGTTATTTGATTAAAATATGCGTGATTTCGTGTTTTAGATTTTAGCTCAAGATTCGAAAGTTTTAAAATATAGCGCAGGCGTTGATTGAAATTAAAACAAAAAGCTTTTTTGGAAAAAAAAAAAAAAATTAGATAAGGTTTTCAATAAATTATTTAAAAAATTTTACGCTTGACAGCGTTCGTTGCAGGCTTATATTTTTCAGAATATAAAAATCTTTTTATTTAAAAAAAAAGTTAAATGCTTGAATTCTAAATTTTCTTAAAATTGCTATAAAACGATTGATCAAAAATACTACACAGTTTATTTTGCGAATGACATAAACGATTGAACATCCGAGAGATAGCAGTCCTTTTTCTTGGACTATTATAAGTTGCATTTGTCCCTAGGATTATTTACTTCGACTACATACTGACTGTTTTTATTCAGCTTTAAAGCTTTTGAAAATAACAAAATTTAATAACGGCGCAAAAATTTTGTTTTCAGAGAAATTTTGTTATGCTGCTTCTCCATTATGGCTCAAAATTAATTTTCTAGAATTAATTTTCAAAATTTCCGGAAGTACTGTGCTTTAGTTATTCTATGAATTTTCGACCATGGATTAAGAATACAAAAAATGCAATGTAGTAAAAATGGCCGACTCCATTTTTAAATCTTGGGTTAGAAATCCATAGAATAACAAAAGCACAGTACTTCCGGAAATTTTGAAAATTAATTCTAGAAAATTAATTTTGAGCCATAATGGAGAAGCGGCATTATTTTTGACCTTAAAAGTTTTCGAAACACGATTTAAGATGGTTTTGACAAATTTTATCGCTTTTTTTTTTGAGCGCAAAAGAAGCGCGCTGGGCCCATAACCTCTTAATTATAAAGCAGAGTTAAAAGCTTTATAGAATATTTATAATAATATAAAAATAAAATCAGACGATCTAAACAAAACATTACAAACAAAACGTTACCTAAGCTTGAATTTTGCCAGATTTTTATGCTTGAAAAAGTTATGCATAACTTTTGTAAAGATTATTACATATTCAAATTTTGGTGCTTAAAAAATATATGCATAACTTTGCAAAAATTATGCACGTTAGATTTTTGTAGAAATGATACAAAAATAATACATTTTTTGTAGACATTTTTGCATTCATTTTGCAAAAATGTTATACAATTTTTGGATCAATTTTTCGTACATACGGAACATAGCATACCGAATGGACATGGGATCGACATCGATATGCGTTACGTTCCATTCTAATTTTCCGCTATCAGCCATTTTTTACCAGGGATACAACCAGTAAGATTCCCTAACATTTTTCCTAATCCACATTTTTCCAAAAATAAATAAATAAATAAATTCCTAACCCATTTTTCAAAAAAAAAAAAAAAAAAAAAAAAAATGAATTCCTAACCCATTAAAAAAAAAATTAAATCTGAGAGAATTCTAAATGAACTTTAATAGCTCTGTAATAACTTTGTATAATTTTTTTTTTTTTTTTTGATTAACATTATAGGAACAAATCTGTAAAAGGGCACATCGCCTGTTGATTTTGTCTCTTTTAAAATTAAAATAAAAATAAAATAAAATAAAATTCCTAACCCATTTTTCCAAAAAAAATAAATAAATAAATACCTAAATAAACAAATAAATTCCTAATCCATTTTTCTTAAAAAAAAAAATAAATTCCTAACCCATTTTTCATAAAAAAATAAATTCCTAACCCATTTTTTCTAAAAATTGTGGTTGCTAAAATTGTTTTCCTAACAATTTTTTTTCTTTAATTTTTGATTTTTCATTTTTTTATTTCTAAAATTTTTTGATTCCTAAAATAAAAGTTCTTAAAATCCCTTTAGGGTTTTAAAAGAATTAGGAAAAATATTCATTTTAGGAAATTTTATTTTGGAAATCAAAAAATTTTGGGAAAATTGAAAATTAGGAAAAAAATAATTAGAAAAAAAATTTTAAGAATCAAAATTTTTAGGAAAAATGGATTAGAAGTGTACTTTTTTAGGAAAAACGGATTAGGAAAAATGGTCCGGAATTTACCAGTAATAACCCTCCCTAGGTTCTCTATAAACTTGGTGACAATTTTTTAGTAAAATAAAAATTTGGTACGAAATTTACTAGAATCGACTTCCAGTTTCAAGGAGAAAAACCTTTAAGACAATGATCATTCTTTCTCGTTTAACCCACGCTTTCATCAGCGCTGTCCCATTTCGAAAAAAAAAAAAAAAAATTGTATTTACCGTATTATTTCAGAAAAAAATTTCCAAGACAAAAAAAAATGATTCAGTTTTACATTAAATTTACTTGGTATGCAAAAAAGGTAAACAAATTTAAATTCATCAAAACTGGCATCATTTTCCATTTCGAAAAAAAAAAGAATGCAATAAAACCGTATTCCCGGAAAATGATTATAACTTATTTTTCTTTTAAAATTAAAATTAAAACTGATATCATGAGAAAATTTCCCGGAACCTTTACGACAAGAAATTTTCCACACATCGAACTAATAACATAATCATAAAAAAAAAAAAAAAAAAATTAAACAAAAAAAAAATATATATATATATTAAGTTTCTCAGTTTTTGGCGCAAAAAAAAAACTTTTTTTCGTCTCTTCGCAACCCGATCTTAATCCTGACCTAATGCTTTAACCTTGACAAAAGCGTAACTAGATGATTAAAAAAGAAAAAAAAAACTTTATTGTATGTTTATCATATATACTATATAATAATTGACAATAACAATATAATTAAACATAAGAAAAAAAAAATCCAGCTCTTTTTTTTTTTTTTTTTTTTTTTTTGTTAAAAGGAATGGCATTGAAAATTTTTATATTAATAAATGTTAGTAACACAACATAAATATTTTACTAATGAACCCAATTCAATTAGGCGAAGCGTTTTCTTAGGCCATTTGTAAATGACCTTGAAAGAAATTAGATTTTTGCGTTTTCGTCAACCCGCGGCTTAGTTTTTTTTTTTTCTTTTTTTATTATTATTATTATTATTATTTTTATTATAAGAATGGGATCCCAAACTTCCCTGGCATTCTCTTTATTAACCCGTAAAAAAATTCTTAATGGACATTAATTAATTATTATAATGGTTTTAAATCGACTTATGTTATTAAAGAATCTTTTTTTTTTTTTTTTTTTTTTTCTTTTAAAATTATAAAGAATTTCGTCAGATATTAAATATAAACATTGCGCGCGCATTCTTCGCATGCATTAGATACAAGTATTTGGCTTTATGACAAACGGGTCGTTTGTCTTTTTCTTCTTTTTTATCAGCAGGGACGTGCAAAAAAGAAAATCCATAAAAATATATAAAACAAAATAAAAATGGGAAATGAGACGAAAAAGAAAAAAAAAAAAAATTTGTCTCATTTAACTTTTTGAAGACATCCAATGAAACGAGTTCCTACACAACCATAAACATAGTGATGAGGCAATTTTAAAATTTAGTTTAAATAAATAAATTATCTGTGTATCCGTTGAACTGTGTTTCTGATTCAGTCAGAGCCATTCTCGATTGCGTTCCACATACTTTTTAGGTCGTTTTTGTTGTTATTGTTGCTTTTTTTTTTTTTTTTTTTTTTTTTTTACAAAAATAATAAAAGACCTGACATTTTAAATCTGCATGACGGCGCAAAACAAGGCGGAAGCAAAATATTAAAAAATAAATAAATAAATAAATAACCCCTGAGAATTAAAAAAAAAAAAAATTTTGGTAAAGAAACTTTCAGACAAGAAAAACTTCTTTCTTTTTTCCAGGGTTGCAATTCCGATTCATTTTTATTCGGAATCGGAATCGGCATCGGTATCCAAAAAAATATTTTCGATTCAGATTGACTTAAAAAGCACGAAAATACCGCTATTGCAGTTACCAATTTTGGTTGAAATCGGAATCAGAATCGGAATCGGCATCGCTAAAATATTTGTTAGTTGGAATCAGAATCAGGATATTACGCATACATAGTCAAGATTCTGCGGAATCGGAATCGGAATATTACTCATAAATAGTCAAGGTTTTGCGGAATCGGAATCGGAATCAAAATCGGAATCAGAATCAGAATCGGAATCGGAATCGGCATTACTAAAATATTTGTTAGTTGGAATCGGAATTGGATTCTAAAATTTTTTCCAGCTATCGGATTCGGAATCGGAATCGGAATCGGAATCGGAATCGGAATGTTGCTCATAAATAATCAAGATTCTGCGGAATTGGAATCGGAGTCAGAATCGGAATCGGTATCGTTAAAATGTTTGTTAGTTGGAATCGGAATCAGAATCGGAATCGCAATCGTTAAAATATTTGTTACTTGTGGAATCGGAATCGGAATCTGAAATTTTTTTCACCTTTCGGAATGGAATCGGAATCGGAATCTTACTTACAAATAGTCAAGGTTCTGCGGAATCGGAATCAGGATCGGAATCGTCATCGCTAAAATATTTGTTAATTGGAATCGGAATCAAAATCTTACTCATAAATAGTCAAGGTTTTGCGGAATCGGAATCAAAATCGGAATCGGCATCGCTAAAATATTTTGTTAGTTGGAATCGGAATTGGAATCTGAAATTTTTTTCCACCAATTGGAATCGGAATCAGAGTCGGAATTGCCATCGCTAAAATATTTGTTAGTAAGAATCGGGATCGGAATCTGAAATTTTTTTCCACCTTTAGGAATCGAAATCGGAATCGCAATCTTACTCATAAATAGTTAAGGTTCTGCGGAATCGGAATCAGAATCGGAATCGCCATCGCTAAAATATTTGTTAGTTGAAATCGGAATCGGAATCTTCCTCATAGTGAAGATTCTGCGGAATCGGAATCCCATCGCTAAAATATTTGTTAGTAAGAATCGGAATCGGAATCTGAATTTTTTTTCCACCTTTCGGAATCGAAATCTGAATCGGGATCTTACTCATAAATAGTCAATATTCTGCGGAACAGGAATCGGAATCTTACTCATAAATAGTCAAGGTTCTGCAGAATCGGAATCGGAATTACAATTGGAATCGCCATCGCTAAAATATTTGTTTGTTGGAATTGGAATCGGAATCTGAAATTTTTTTCTACCTTTCGGAATCAGAATCGGAATTGAAATCTTACTCATAAATACTCCAGATTCTGCGGAATCGGAATCGCAGCCCTCCTTTTTTCTTCTCTCAAAACTGAATTTCCTGACCTCAATGAAAAGAAAATTCCGTGTAAACTAAACGGCGAAAAATACTATGGGACTAATCTGATAATTAGCGGAACGTTCATTATTCTGATTAATCCGTATTTCATTGCAAGTCTATTATTTTTTGTTGTATATGCGTATTATGCGCTACATCATTATTTATATATGCACGTATGAAAATTTATCATATATAAAAGGGGCTTTTATCTCTCCAGTTTTTTTTCTCTTGCACTCTAAACCACCGTTATCAGGAATTGGGAGATGTTTTCATGTTTTGGTGGACGTCGCACCCGATTAAATTTTTAGGATTGATTAATTTAATGTGAGGAATGCATGAATTATTGATTTAATTTTTCAGTAAATAATTAGTTTTAATAATTTAATAGATTAATAATTACACCGTGTGAGCAATATTTCTAATGAACGAACCCGCGCCGGTGAGGTTTTTTTTTTTTATCAGTGTTTTTAATCTGGCAATGTAAAACTTTTAATTTTTTATTGAATTGATTTTTTTTTTCCTCTCTCTCTCCCCCAGGAAAATTCGATAAGAAAATAAAAGTTAAAAACCTCCCGCCCCCCTCCCCCTCCTTTGTCGGAAACTTTTTTAAGAAGGTAAATCGGTGAAAAGAAGAGCAAATACCGAACGCCCCATCCCTCCATTCCCCTTTTTCAAAATCAAGGTCATCCGCAAATCTGTCTGATGTCAAAAAAGGGGGAAAAACATCCACAAAAGAAAAACTCTTTGAATAAGATTTATAAAACAGGATAAAATGCCATTGCCCGACCTTGCTCCTGACCTTATTTTTCCCGATCTAAATTCATTCCTGTTACGTCACCACTTTTGAGATTCTTATCCTTTTCTCTCCCCCCCCCCCCCCTCCCATCCCTCTTCTCAGGAGCCGGTGACACTTTTTAACTTTCCTTCCCCATTACGTCTTGTGTCTCTGCGGAATTTTCAAATGCGCGGGTTTAACGTTTATCCCCCCCTTTTCTCTCTCACTTTCTCTCACTCTCTCTCTCCTTTCCATAAACATGATTATTATCCCTTTTTGCCCCGGCGTGATTTTTGAAAATAAAACGAAAATCCTCCTCCCCGTTATTATTCCGTAATTTATTAAAATATCACCTGAAGGTTATCTTTTGTGAGGAGATTGACGAGAGAGGGATAAATGATGAAACTTTAAAAAGGAACTTTATTAAATCCGCCGCTGAGGATGGCATCGATTCCAGTCTATTGAGAAAATCTCTCTAAAGCTCGACATTGTGTACTACATCGAGTCTCGTGATTCCGGAAACTTTTTTTTACCTTTTTTAAAACAGTTACTTTTTTTTTCCTTTGATTCCCAACTCTTTTATAATCTTTTTCTTCTCACTTTATTTATTTCTTCCCCCCTTTTTCTTTCTTTAACCTCTCAATGGTTTTTCCGATGCTTGTATATCTGCTTTTTATTCGTTGTATCTTTTTCTCCTTCACCCCTCATTTTATTCCTCGCGCGCGTCTTTTTATTATTATTTTCACGTTTCGAAAGGATTGTTTTACAAGAATCCGATTTTCGTATTAAGCGAAGTTTTGGGGATTGACAACGCCTTTGGTGACAAGATGAACGTGCATAGGCAAGCAACAAGAAAGCAAGAGGTGCATGGAAAACTACGAAGATGAGTGTGACGAAGGCAGAAAGAAAAGCAAGAGTTGTGAGAAAAATCAGACAAAGGAAATGATTTGAACAAGTTCCGTCTTGCAACAGAACCGGAATGTTTCATGGCAAAGCAAAAATCAATCGCGACAACGGACATGTTGCTTCTTGACAAGATATTTTCATTGTTTTCGCATGATTTTTAAGAAAATTTTTTGTCACAAGGCATTTTTTGCTTTTGGATTCGCAATTTTTTTTTTCTGAGCGAGGCTGTGGGAGAAAAAAGAGATAAAGACAAACACATAGGGAAATAACCACAAGGCTTATTAGCATAAGCAAAATACTATTAGCAAAATATTTTTTTCCCGACGACTTTTCCTAATCCGTTTTTTCTAAAAAGAAAAAAAAATTCCTAATTCATTTTTCCTAGAAGTTTTGGTTCCTAAAATTTTTTTCCTAACTATTTTTTTTTTCCTAATTTTAAATTTTCCTAAAATAAGATAACGACCCTTTTTTCCTAAAATAAGATTTCCTAAAACGAATATTTTTCCTAATTTTTTAAATCTCTAAAAGAATTTTAGGAAATATTTTAGGAATTTCAGGAAATTTTAATTAAGGCATCAAAAAATTTTAGAAAATTAAAAATTAAAAATTAAAAAAAAATAGTTAGGAAAACAAGTTTAGGAACCAAAATTTTTAGGAATTTATTTATTTATTTTTTTTTTTTAGGAAAAATGGATGGGAATTTATATTTTTAGGAAAAATGGGTTAGAAATTTATTTTTTTTAGGAAAAATGGATTAGGAATTTATTTTTTAGAAAAAAAAAAAAAAAAAAACGGAATTATGAAAAATGGTAGGGAATCGAAGTAATTTAAGCATAAGCAGAATTTAAGTAAAGCTTACGATGCTGACAGAAGCTAATAAGCAGAGAAATCGAGAGGCAAGGTAATGACATAGGGGCCATTTTAAGATTCCATGAGCATCCAGTAACAAAAATTGATGCATAAATGATATAAAAAGCATGTCTAAATTATACAAAAACTATGCATAACTTTGGTGAAAATTATGCATATTCAAATTTTGATGCTTAAAAAAAAATATGCATAAACGTTGCAAATTTTATGCATGTCCAAATTTTTGTATAAATGAAACAAAAACCATGCATTTTTTACATTGATTTTTTGCATTAATTTCGCAAAAATTTTATACACTTTTTCCATCACTTTTCCGTATAAAGTAAAATACTGAACTTCTTCAGAGAAATGCCGACCCAACTTGGGTTGGTTGGTATTGGGAGGCAAGAAAAAAGGGAGACAAAATAAAAATTCGTACAGGTTTCAGATTTTACAGAAAACTTACGATAACGAAACTTAATTCAGTCGAAAACTAACGCACAGTCAGTTCATCAGCTTTTGGTCAAAATTATTTTTATCGGTAATCACAGCAGAGAATTCTAAAAAACTAATTTCGCAATATGAATCGCAATCTTGGAAAAACATAACGCCAATAAAAATTTGCCAAAACAATCGATTTAAACAAGCCTCCAATATCATTTTAAAATGGCACTAAAACGCTTTAGTTTAATGACGTTTTTAAAATTCCAATTTTGCAACAGCAATTTAATAATAACTCTTATGACACTCTTAAAACAAAAATAGGTACTATAAGACAGCAGCAAATCAGCAAATAAGAATTAAAGTGCTATTTTCATAAAAAATTTCGCACGTTTTTGTCGTTTTTTTTTTGAATCATCCGATTTTATTTTTGAACAATTTAAACAATAAACATGTACACTTTTTTTGCATTATTGCCCAAACTGCGTAAATTTTATTGCCATCACTTAAAAACATTTTTCGGTTTTGCCAGTGAATGAATCGTCGGGTATTTTCCATTTTTTCTTTACTTGGCCCTTTCCCAGCAGAGATTTGAACCCTCTTCTGACAGTTAACTAAAAAAGGGTTAATACTCCCTAACTACTTCTTCAAAAAATTTTAAACCCCCTACTTCAGTATTTTTTTCTAATTTTTTATTGTGTGATAATAAAACAGATATCGATGCAAAAGTCATAAAAATTGAGTAAATGAAAAGATGTTGGGGCAAAATTATGTATAAATTATACATAAATTATATGTATCTTATACAATTTTTATATATAATTTATATATAATTTTGTCCAACATCTTTACCTTTACCAAAAAGTTTTGTTTATCTGTTTAAAGCATATTAAAATAAAATCGTCGAAAGACATTTCCCGACCAGACTTTAAATTTTTTTTCAGCCTCTATCCGTAAAAATCATTTCCCGAGCAAAAATTTAGATTCAGGTTTCCGGGTGGTGAATCCTTTAAAAAAAATTACGATTTCAAAAAGGCGCATTTTAAATAACCCAACACCGTAAACGCTGCTGTACGCGATCAACAATTTTTATTGTACTGCTTTTCTAGTTTTTTTTTCTCCTCCCTTAATACAATCCGTATACGATATTTATATTTCATTTTCAAAGAAAATTACTTCCTCCTTGCTCCCATTAATTATACTATTTTTTTCCTGCGTAATTTATCGACCTACTAAAAAGATTTTTAAAAAATTCTTTAAAAAATTTTAAAAAATTAAAAAAAAATTATCCTTTATTTGTTTAGGCCTCGAAACACTTTCGGAAGGTCTGCCCGGCAAAAATGATTTATATTCATCATGATTTTCCAGGCATCTTAAATTACAGAATCGACGGAATTTTCCGCGGATTCCTAAAACGATTCCTATGTAGTAAACTCATATGCTTTTCCTGGACCATCACTCATAACATTATCTAAAACATTGCAATATTCGTTTCCCCTGGGTGAGGAGAGGATAAAATATAACCGTGGCAGCAGAACATAGAGGCGCGATCCGTTTTCATTTTAAACAAAGATTTTTTTTTTTTTTTTTTTTTTTTTGCAAAAAACCGAAATGCATATTCACGTTGCAAAAATCATACTCGTGATTTATAGCCGATTTTCCGCCATCTTGGATATAGCGCTTTGGTTTTTTATACGTTTTCAGCTGTCGATTTCCGTCGTTAACATAATTATGAGTCTTGAAAATTTTCAGTCGATGATTAGGCACGGTACGTCAATCCCCTCCGCCCACGTCCATTATTTAATGAGACAAACATTTTTGTGCTATAAAGAGTGAAATATAACTTAGAAAAAATACAAGGCACAGCCACGTTGCGTGTAACATAGAGCGCGATACTTGTCGAGACGCCTCAAAACATAATTGCTATATATTTGTCATGATATTAGAGCAATTGAAAATAATTTACTAATTACCACACTCTTCTTGTGACGTACAATGAAACAGGCTCAAGGTCAGGCCGTTTTAATTTATATTAATAATAATATTTAAATACGCCTGTCTTCTTGTGCAATAAACCTAATTTAGCGTATGTGTGTGTGTGTATATATATGTTTTTTTCTTTTTTTTTTTCAGTCGTCACTTATCAGGAGCGTCATTGTTTTAATATTCGCGTGGTACACTCTCTTTATTATTATTATAATAATAAACGATGATGATAATCATCATCAGCTTTTTAGATATAAAAAAAAATTGCTAGAAGGGTGGGAGGGTAAATTTGGGTCTATAAAAGAATTCCGAATCGGGTTACGGGTTTTATAAAATGCGACATCGCAGAAAAACAATAATTGTGTTTTCTAAACCCAAAATATATATATATTTTTTTGTTCAAACCACGATTTGTTTGGGTTGCATGTTCGTTTTAAAAAATGGTCATAATAACTTGTTTCCTGCGCATGCGCGCTTAAAACAAATCGGCGCGAAATTAATCATTTCATCGAGTCAGGAAAAAAAAAAGATGTTTATATAAATTTACGGGCCCTTAAAAAATCCCGAATTTTCCAAACCCCGAATCGGGTTTCGGGTTTTATAAAATGCGACATCGCAGAAAAACGATATCGCGTTTTCTGAACTCCGAAATTAAAAATCGCCGACTTCATTTTCAGGATTTCGTAAATTTCGGGGTTTGAAAAACGAAATGACTTTTTTTTTTTTTTTTTCGGCAATTTTATATTTTCGGGTTTTTAAATTCGGCGATATTATAATTGGGGGTTTTTAAAATCGGCGATTTTAAATTTTGGGGTTTATTTAAATATAGATTAATTCTGGAATTTTAAAATACTCCATATAAATCTGGAATTTTCACACCGCGGAATTTAAAAATCCCGTAATATGAAGTTGGCGAATTTAACAAACCCCGAATTTTAATGTCGCCGATTTTAAAACCCCAATAATTTAAAATGACCGATTTGAAAAACCCCGAAATTTAATATGGCCAATTTTAAAAACCCCGAATTATAATATCGCCCATTTTAAAAACCCTTAAAATTTAAAATGTCGGATTTAACAAACCCAGAATTTTAATATCGCCGATTTTAAAACCCCCAAAAATTAAAAATGGCCGATTTTCAAAAACCCGAAATTTAATATCGTCGATTTTAAAAATCCCGAATTATAATATTGCTGAATTTAAAAACTCCCAAATTTTAAAATGGCCGATTTAACAAACTCCGAAATTTAAAATGACCGACTTTGAAAACCCCGAAATTAATATCGCCGATTTTAAAAACCCCAAAAATTAAAAATGGCCGATTTTCAAAACCCCGAAATTTAATATCCCGATTTTAAAAATCCCGAATTATAATATCGCTGAATTTAAAAACTCCCAAATTTTAAAATGGCCGATTTAACAAACTCCGAAATTTAAAATGACCGACTTTGAAAACCCCGAAATTTAATATCGCCGATTTTAAAAACCCCAATTTATAATATCGTCGAATTTAAAAACCCCAGAAATATAAAATTGCCGAAAGAAAAAAGTCATTATTGCGTTTTTCCAAACCCCGAAATTTATGAAACCCGAAAACCAATTCGGCGATTTTTAATTTCGGGGTTCAGAAAACGCGATATCGTTTTTCTGCGATGTCGCATTTTATAAAACCCGAAACCCGATTCGGGGTTCCTTTAGGGGTCCGTAAATTTATATAAACATATAGTCGATGAAATGATTAATTTCGCGCCGATTCGTTTTAAACGCGCATGCGTAGGAAACAAATTATTATGACCATTTTTCAAAACGAACATGAAACCCAAACAAATCGTGGTTTGAACACAAAAAAAAATAAAAAAATAGGGGGAACGGGTTTGGTCGAGAATATGAAACAATAACGAGACAGAGAGCAATACAACAACAATAATAACAGTAATAATATTTTTAAATTAAACATAATTATAATAATCATGTTATCGTTAATAATGTTTCCAAGGCGACGTTGTGTTGTGAGCCCTATCGCTGGTGCTTCTCTCGAAGGTTCCCGCTCTACTTTATAATATATATCATTGCTTTTTATTTTTTTCATTATTATATTGGGTCTGTGTTTTTCAACTTAGAAATAATAATAAAAAAAAACACGAGATATTACAATGTAAATAGCAGATGTAGGCGCAAATGTCCCTTTATTTACAGAAAAAAAAATAAAAAAATAAATATTTCCATTTTTTAAGTTATTACGATGGTTTCCTTTATAATTAATAATTAATCAAAACCGTTTAAATCACGAAGACGTCACATAAGCCCGTCAATAAATTATTTAATCGATTAACTAATCATCCAATAATCGCATTAACGTATGATTAGTTTGATTACGTTAAGCTTCTTGATTAATCTGAAATAATCGACGGGGTTTAAAATAAGGATGGCCCGTGAGAACAGGAAGCGGAAATCAGATTTAATGTAAATACGTATATACAAAATCGAGTACCGACATAAAGAACACTTCAAAATTTAATCAACTTAATGGTCTTCGAAAATTTTTGCAAGGAAAAAAAAAGGCGGGAAAATAGATTTTTATGTCGTAAAAATCAACGCATGCTCGCTGAACCTTATCGCTTGATTAAATAATTAACGAATCATATTCGTGACAATTATAAAAAAAAAAGAAATTGAAAATCCTTTTCGGTTCGGAATTTTAGCCGAATTAAGAATTTAATGCAACTGGTTCGTCGTAATCGTATGTGATTATTATGATGTTAGCAGAAAGAATTTTTATTGGTCTAATATTGATCACCCCGAGGACTTTTTTCAGGCAGTCAAGTTTAAAGAAGCATTTACCGATTTCCTTAACCTTGATTGCGCCAAAAAATTTTTAAATCTTTTATTCCTTTATAAAAATAAATTTGCTTTTGTTAGGGCGATTTCTGGTTATAAGAGGTTTTATCTTTTTTAAAGTCTTCGCCATTGGTTATTGGTTAAAAGTCGCGCCTTGAATTTTTGTAGAGAATCATAAGAGAGCTAATATTTCCACAACTGAGGGTTTAGTATCTCACGACATTCGATTTTTATTGCTCTGATTTTCTTAATAAACATTTAGAAAAAAAGAAAAATGGCTAATGCGAAAGTGAAAATGCTATAGCAAAAACTTTAGCTGCAAGTTCTGACTTGCAACAAAAACGGGATATGTTTCGAAGCAAACAAAAATTCATCGCGACGACGGACATGTTAGTTCTTGACAAGATGTTTTTATTGTTTTCGCAGAATTTTTAAGGATATGTTTTGTCACAAGGCATTTTTGTTTTCGCAATAGCAATTTTTTTTTCTGAGTGCAGGTTAACAGGCATCTTCAATTAATTGGCAAATTGAGACAAGGCATCGTGAAAGCAAAAAATTTATTAATATAAAAAGTAAAAAAAAAAAAAAAAACAGTCAGGGGATACGAGGCATATCCCTACGCCTAGAATTTTTGGTTCGGGAAATGCTTTTAATTTAATTTAAGTCATCGAATAATTTTAATCGTCGAAATCTTCGTTTCAAAAAATATTAGTGAGGCCCCTAAATCCTCCAAGCCCTGATATTAGTCCACGTGGCCCCATTTTTCAAAAACATTTTATCAAAAATCATCCAAATCTTCGTTTAAAATAATGTTGATGCATTTCAAAGCACCGGATGCCTTGTTTCAATTTGCAAATTATTTGGAGATGTCTGTTAACCTGCATTCAGAAAAAAAAGATGGCTAATGCGAAAACAAAAATCCCTTGTGACAAAACATTTTCTTAAAAATTCTGCGAAAACAATAAAAATATCTTGTCAGGAAGCATATTGTCCGTCGTCGCGAAGAATTTTTGCTTTGCTGCGAAACACTCCGGTTTTGTTGCAAGTTCTGACTTGCAACAAAAGTTTTTGCTACAGCATTTTTGCCATCGCATTAGCCATTATTCTTTTTTTTCGCAAAGCATTATCAAAATTTTTAATAATAAAATTAAAATTTTAAGAATTTTTATCAGAAATTTGTATATAAAATTCAAAAAATGTTTTTTCACTAAAATTTTTAATATATTTTTTCAATAATCAAAAATCATCGAAATGTTCGTTTAAAAAAATGATAATGATCCCCCTAAATCCTCCAAGTCCTGATATTAGTCCACTTGGCTCCCTTTTTCAATAAAATTTTATCAAAAATTATCAAAATCTAAAAAATTTTCCTTTTTTTCTTAAAATTAGCCAAAAATTTACAATATTTTGTAAAAAATTTTATTATAAATTTCATTGAAAATTTTTCAAAATTTTTAAGGATCATAGAGGATTTTTGATAAAATTTTAGATATATTTTTACTTTCGAGCGCCGCGAAGCGAGCGCGAAGAAAGTATTGCCGTGGTCGGAAAACCGAAAATAAACCGTACTAATTTTTCGAAATTCGGATTTTGTAAGTCCGTATAACGGCTTTTGTGGATCACTTATCGAAAAACTAACCATATTTTTGAAAATATTTTTGGGGTCGAGGATTCCGAATCCAAAATCAGTTTTTCAAAATTCAGATTCGGAATGTCAGATTAGCTACTTTTGTGGTTGACCGATCGCAAAAAATCAATCAAACGAATCCCGCGAATCCCAAACACATAAATTTCCTGTTTTCTTGTAAAAAAATTCGTTTAATTAGTACCCTTTCACTGATTTTTTACATTTTTACTTTATTTCAATTTCTTTTTTCCACCAATAAACCCGCGAGAAAGTATAATAAGGTGCGCATGCACCCCCATTATCGTTCTCCTTGTTTAAAAAACGAATTCGTTTTTTATTTTTATGTTCGGTGTCCAAAACACCAAGACAACCAAACAACCGGACACGTCAAAACCATCATGGTGCGCCCTAAGATGTAGTCCTACGTCAAAACCGAAATGAGACAGTTTGGGTAAGCAAACAAAATTTTGTAAATCATAACCAGAAAAGAAGAATAAGTATAACTTAATTCAGCAAATAGTTACATCAAGAAACATTTAAATTGTCGAAGCTATGACATAAACTTTTGGGAAATCCAAAAAATATATAATTCTTAAAGTTAATTGCTGACGGAAATGTTTTTCTTTCTTTTAGCCTCAATAATAATTGCTTGGTCACCGAAAAATCGAACAGTTTTTACTTTCTGATAAGTTCGGGTTCCTCGACGTAGCGTGTTTTTTCAGGAACTTTAAAACGTCACGTCTGAAAGCGATCAGCAAATGATAATTTTTATAAAAAAAATCGACGAGAATATTACCACCGACGTCGCGTCGGTTGGTATTTTCAAAGAAACACTCTTCAAGAAAATGTAAATTTTTTTTTTTTTTTGTCCGTTTCAAAAATTTCTGTTCGTAATTTTTTAAAATACCGTTTTAAATATAAAACAATGAAAAAAATTCTTTCCTCCTCATAATATTTCGAGAAAAAAAAATACGGTATTTATACAATTTTAATGACTCGGTTCCAATTTCTCTAACCCGGCGACTTTTAACCCTTTCCGATGTAATTATCTTGACTACGTGCCTGTCTATTTAATCAAATAACAAAAATCCGGACTTCATATTTCAACATCTACATGTACATTCTCATAGGTTTTTTTTTATTTTTAAATTGATCCGGGGATGATTTTACCGCGTTTAAACTAATTTATCCGACTTTATTCTTCCGAATTTTTTTTAATTTAAAAGGAAAACAAACATGCAAAGCTTTTACTGTAACTATTAAAAAAAAAAGAACTACACAGACTTCGTTTGCGAAATCGATTAGTTAATTTTTCGTCCGCCAGGATGTTTTTTTTTCATCGATGTTTTATGGCTGTTATAAATGGTTAAACTATCTTTCTTATCACTTTTCCTGCATTCCGTCAATCAAAAAAGTAAAACTCTATTTACATTTTATTATACACTAATATTTGAATTTTGTAAATCACAAAAAAAAAAAAAAAAAAAAAATTGATTATAAGCAGGAAATGAGACCAATTTTTTTTAAAATAATCATCGCATTATTTACCTGTTATTAAATAAATAAGTTTAAGAAAAAAAAACAAGTTGATAATGACAAAAATTACTGGACAGGCTCGTAATTAAAGGAAAATAAAAGATGATAGCATTAAAAAAAAAAAAAAAAAAAAAAATATATATAATAAATATACAGATACTGTATATATATAATAAATATACAGATATGTGGAAGTATCTTTTCACGATATTTTTTTATTATTACGTCGATTATATTTTTTTTTATTTTTTCCCCCCTTTTTCTTTTAATTTCGTTCAATTTTTTTTTGTTTATCAATACTGCATTTTTTTAATGGCTTTAGAGAAATCGAATTGAAATTCACTAAGCAGAAATCATTTGTTTATTGCAAACAGCAAGCACTAGAGACCTTCAAACAACGTTGTAAATGTAATCCAAGATCGAATTGCAATATTATATTATTCATTCTTTTTTAAGTGACCTTTACTCAGAACTGCACATTCCTATTTATTAATCTTTAAAATTTTAATATATGTTGCTTTCAGCCATTATGATATTAAAAATTTCTTATTTTGACATAGGACTACGTCTTAGTGCGCACCATGATGGTTTTGTAGTGTCCGGTTGGTGTTTTGGGCACCAAACATAAAAAAAAAAAAAAAAAAAAACGAATATTGCAAAAAGTTTTAGATAAATTTTAAGATAAATTTTAGATAGATTTTAGATAAATTTTAGATAAATTTTTCAATAAGATTTCAGATAAATTTTAGATAAATTTTGGGTTGACCTAAAGATCTCGGGTTTTTTTTATATATAAATTATATATAAATTATATATAAATTATATATAATTATATATAATTATATAAAATTTATATATAAATTATATATAAAAATATATAAATTATATATATTATATATAACTTATATATAACTTATATATAATTTATATATAATTTTTAATTCAAATAATAATTGCATTATATATAAATTATATATAAATTATATATAATTTTACAAATTGCACAACTTAAATACTATATATAAATTATATATAAATTATATATAAATTATATATAATTTATATATAAATTTTGAGTTTAAAATTTATTTCCATATTTATTCTATGCCATTCAGAGAAAACGTGTGCCGCGACCATTAATAGGGGTGTCAAAGGGTATCTCCCTGTTACCATGCCTATCGGGAGGCCTATCGGCCCCCACCGGAAAGTCAAGTCGCGGGTTTGGCATTTTATTGGGACTTATAAGATATGTTATCCCCCAACGTTTTAGTCCGATAAGTTAAACATGGGAGCAACGCTGCACGGGATCTATTTTTTTCATTTATCGTGCATTTCTTTTTTATTATGAATTTGGAGATCCGGCAAAATCATGAAGGTACCCTACTTTAAGACCAATATTGTGGGTAGGCTGGACCCCTCCTAAGTTCAATGACCCCGGAGAAAAAAAATTTTTAAAATGAAAATTTGTCAATTTCCTACAGTTCCGACAGAGGTGGCACTTTTTAATGCCTTTATATATGATGGTCTTAGGGTACCCTAACATATATCATTGAGCCGTTTTCGCCCGCTTGGTGCGTCAGGTCGAAAAATTCAGAAACCTTAATAGGGTATACCCGAGTAAGCATCTGAAATCTGCCCTTGGCGGAAAATCCGGGGGGAATGCCTTTAGTATGTAGGTACCCTATAGGGATATCATGACATATAGGTCTTAAGGCCACCCTGTGCAGAAATGGGGGTGGGGGGTCGAAAATCGAATTTTTGGTCTTTTTTTTTCGCCCATGGTAAATTCTGGAGGGGGGAGGGGGAAGAAAATCATGAAGATGCCTTTGACGAAGGGCAACACAATGATGAGGGAGGGACCCGAAAAGCCAATGATCTCGGAAGGAGGGCCTTTCGAATCCTTTTTTTAAAGATTTCGCTTGCATCCAAAAGAGGGATGACTTTCAAATCCGTTCGTTCGGCTCGTCTTATGTCTGTTTTAAAACATTTTTTGAGATTGATCCAGGAATGATTTTTAAAAATGCTTAGAGAAACCAATTTTTTTTTCAGCCCCCCCCCCTCCCTTTCCCCCGGTCTCCTTGTAAAGGAACAATACCGTTAAGCATTTTCATTAAAAATGATATACAAGAGCAGTCTTCATTAAAGGTTTCACATAGAAATAATCTTTACGAATGTAAAGGGGGTACGGGAAAAATGAGCAAAATTCAAAAACCTCCACTTTTCATGTTGACCCATCTGGAAAATGGTATCAAACCATTGATATTATATTACTAGGCCATAAGACGCGCTGAACGAACGGATTTTGAAAGTCATCCCTCTTTTGGATGCAAGCGAAATCTTTAAAAAAAGGATTCGAAAGGCCCTCCTTCCGAGATCATTGGCTTTTCGGGTCCCTCCCTCATCATTGTGTTGCCCTTCGTCAAAGGCATCTTCATGATTTTCTTCCCCCTCCCCCCTCCAGAATTTACCATGGGCGAAAAAAAAAGACCAAAAATTCGATTTTCGACCCCCCACCCCCATTTCTGCACAGGGTGGCCTTAAGACCTATATGTCATGATATCCCTATAGGGTACCTACATACTAAAGGCATTCCCCCCCGGATTTTCCGCCAAGGGCAGATTTCAGATGCTTACTCGGGTATACCCTATTAAGGTTTCTGAATTTTTCGACCTGACGCACCAAGCGGGCGAAAACGGCTCAATGATATATGTTAGGGTACCCTAAGACCATCATATATAAAGGCATTAAAAAGTGCCACCTCTGTCGGAACTGTAGGAAATTGACAAATTTTCATTTTAAAAATTTTTTTTCTCCGGGGTCATTGAACTTAGGAGGGGTCCAGCCTACCCACAATATTGGTCTTAAAGTAGGGTACCTTCATGATTTTGCCGGATCTCCAAATTTCATAATAAAAAAGAAATGCACGATAAATGAAAAAAATAGATCCCGTGCAGCGTTGCTCCCATGTTTAACTTATCGGACTAAAACGTTGGGGGATAACATATCTTATAAGTCCCAATAAAATGCCAAACCCGCGACTTGACTTTCCGGTGGGGGCCGATAGGCCTCCCGATAGGCATGGTAACAGGGAGATACCCTTTGACACCCCTATTAATGGTCGCGGCACACGTTTTCTCTGAATGGCATAGAATAATATGGAAATAAATTTTAAACTCAAAATTTATATATAATTTATATAATTTATATATAATTTATATATAATTTATATATAGTATTTAAGTTGTGCAATTTGTAAAATTATATATAATTTATATAAAATTTATATATAATTTATATATAATTTTTATATAATTATATATAAATTATATATAATTTATATATAATTTATATATAAATTATATATAATTTATATATAATTTATATATAAAAAAAACCCGAGATCTTTAGGTCAACCAAATTTTGAGATAAATTTTAGATAAATTTTTAGATAAATTTTTAGATAAATTTTTCAATAAAATTTCAAATAAATTTAAGATAAATTTAAGATAAATTTTTAGATAAATTTAAGATAAATTTTTAGATAAAGAACACCGCACACCAGAATAGGGAAAAAGGTTTCGGTTAAGTATGGTTTTTATATGGAACCTATTGTCATATTCTTATGCAGGTTTTTACCTGATGTGCGGTGTACTTTTTCAATAAAATTTTAGATAAATTTTTCAATAAAATTTCAGATCAATTTTTCAATGAAATTTATGATAACATTTTTTACAAAATATTGTAAGTTGTGACTAATTTTAAGAAAAAAGGGTTTAGAAAATTTTTTATATTTTGATGTTTTGATAAAATTTTATTGAAGAAGGGGGCCACGTGGACTAATAATTATAATCATAGGGACTAATAATTTATATAATCATTAGGGCTTGGAGGATTTAGGGGGATCACTAACATTTTTTGAAACGAAAATTTCGATGATTTTTGAATAATGAAAAAATGTATTTAAAATTTTATTGAAAAACCATTTGTTTTAAAAACATTCTAGACTTTTTTTTTTTAAAAAATTTTCTTACAAAAATTTTAGACATAGTCCTACGTAGGAATGACTCATATCGCCTGACTTTTTAAAAAATTAAAAACGAAAAAAAAAAAAAAAATTCGAATCGAACCGAAATTTAAACAGTACAAAAAAATTATAAATTATAATATATTTCCAATATATAAAGAACGGAAGTGATGAAATCCATTTCTTTTTGTTTGTAACGTGCATTCATTATCCGGTAAAAAATATATGTATCGGTTTCTTTCTTTTTTTGTTTAAAGCCGCGGGTTATTTAATATTAAAAAAAAAAAAAAAAATTAACTATTCTAAAAAAAATAGAAGCTAAAGGGCGGGGGAAAGGGTCACATTAGGCATAATATACGACAGTCGAAAGTTAAATATTTTATAATTGAATATTAAATACTTGAATATAATGTACATTGACGTGTCGGCTTCGATTTATAATTCCCATAGAATTAACATGTAATAAAAAGTAATGAAGAGGTCGAGAAAAGGTGGCCAAAATTCATTAAAAAATGCTATCATTAATAATTCAATAGTCGTATATATAGCAAAATCGGTTTAATGTTATTCGATTCGGAAAAAAAAAAAATTATTTAAAAAATAAAAACGCTCTAATTTTTATCCTTGGCAGAATATAGACAAAAGGAAAAAAAAAAAAAAGTTAAACGTTTTGAATTATTATTAACGTAATGGTAATAAATAACAAAAGGGAAAAAAAACAACAGAAATATTGTTTTGATGTCTTTTATGAATTAATCGATGATCTTGGGAAGGAACAATTGAGTTTGAAAATTTTGGCACTTAATGTTTGACGAACTTTCGTAACCCCGCGGAACGTCCCAGATATATTATTTTTATTATCTCGGCTAATTAATTTTTATCGATTATGAAAACAATAGCGGGAGAGTTGGGAACGTTAATGATGATAATAATAATCATAATAGAAGAAAGAAAAGAAAAAAAAATTAATAATAATAACAAATGAAAAAGAATGACATTTTTTTGTTAATTTGTTTATTTGAATAAAACGTAAACAGTAAAATGATTTCTACGAAAGGCGAGTAGACGAAACAGGCTCGTTTCGACTTCCTGTCTTTTATATTTTTTTTTAATACGATTTTTTTTTCCTTTTTTTTATTTTTTTAAATCGAATCGCTCCCGCCATTTTTGAAAATATTTTCTCCCTCTTAAACTTTCCACTTATATTCTTAAATTAAATTAAAATTAATGAAGTCTCCACGAATCGGTGGTCTTTGGGTGTCCCTTGCTCAAGCGCAGTAAAAAATTTTTACCTTAGGAAAAAAAAAAAAAAAAAAAAAAAAGGGAATGCAGCCCAACGCCAGAGACTCGTTTTTTTCTTTCCTTTTCCACATATTTATATATATATATATATATCGCTTAATCTTTTATATTAAAAATTATGATCGGTGTCATAAGAGTAATAAGCAATAATAATGCCACGAACGAAAAAGGAACTAAATGTTTAAATATGTTGTGACGTCATAATCGCTCTAATTCCGTCTAATCAATGGAATGGATTTTTAAAAGGTTAATTTAATTTAGAACAATAATGTAAAACTTTACTCTCCGGAGATTATGCCAGGGTGACGTTTTTATTTTTTTTATTTTTCATTTTTTTTTTTATTCGCTGCCATCTTTTCAGCTTCTTAGAAGCTTCGATGTATATAAAAAAAAAAAAAAAGTAAAACAATTTTCCGGGTTGATTTTAATAAAAAGGTAGTTTGATTAGGCATCAAGTATCGTTAAACGTTACGTGCGTAGAATTGCTCATTTTTAGTCTTTTAGACACGAATTAAAAGGTTTTTAGTTTTAATCAAATCTCGTGATTTACAGAAGTTTTTAAATGAAATAAACGAAATAAGAAACCGGAATTTTTTTTTTAAAACCGTAGTCTATTGTTATTGCCATTCTTTTCTTTAATATATTAATCGTTCTTTTTAATTTTAATTTTGATCTTTAAAAAGGTTTAATTGAATTTAATTAAATTTACTAAACGAGGCAGACGGACGTTGAAGTCGTTTAAAAATAAATTCCGTTTCGACGTTTCCTCAAAAAAAAAAAAAAAAAAAAAAGTTAAAAATTGTTAATAAAATTCTGTTAAAATTTGAAAAATATAAAATTTTTGCACTTATTTGGGAAAATTTGACAGTCCCGCAATTCGTAGGTCAAATTTTTCATTTGACAATAAATAGTTTTATTTTTTATTTGCTTGCTTATCTACTTATTTATTTATTTATTTATTTATTTATTTATTTGCTTTTTCCTGATGAATAACCCCGATTTTTAAACAGATTATAATGTTTGTGGGTTTTGAATTGCATTTTTGCATTAATATTTGCAACCAATCTGATTCGTTCGTTCGCTTCTTTATTTATTTTCATTTTTAAAGCAATCATTTCTGATGCTTTTTGACGTAGGACTACGTCATAGGGCTCGGTCCTGGGGAAATCTGCCTGTCTGTGGGTCAAAAAAATGAATATGCCTCGTTCGCAAACAAGCGATGTTGCTTAGCGACAAAGCAAATTGGCTTTGCCGCAAAGCAACATAGCTCGACTTGTCGACATTACGCATTGCGACAAAGCACTCACGAGTCTTGACACAAAACATTTTTACTGCCTAGACCTAAGTTATGCAAAAATGCTTTGTCGCAAAGCATTTTTGCTTAGATCCAAAGCAGCATTTTTTTTGAGTGTGTGTCGGTCAGTTCGCACCAAAAATGAATATTTAATTATTTTAATATTCAAATTTTAACTTTGAAGATTTTAATTAAAATTTTGAGTAATTTTTTTTTCAACTTTTGACCTTTTTTATCAAAAATTTTAAGTTTTTTTCGTACCAGGAAAAAAAATGATATTTTTATCAAAAAATTCGAATTTTTTGACCAAAAACGAGCAAAAAAAAAAAAAAAAAAAAAAAGCCTTAATCGTTTCACTGTTTAAATTTAGTAATGTTAGGACAGTACCCCCCAGTCTGATTTTTTATCTTGCATTGATATAATGGGTCAGTGGCGCTTTTGCGGTGGGCCTGCTCTTTTCCTACAAAAATACTAAGTAGTAAGACAAAAAAAAAAAAAAAAAAAATCTGCTTATGAATTAAAATACAGAAGCGCTCCGACACTTTTTCTTTGGCATAAAGCTAATGGGTACTTTTCCGGAATTTAAATTTTAATATACGCGTCATATTAATTTTCTGAAATTATTATAATTCTTTTTTAATTTTATAACAGTAAACAATTTTTTAATTACTATGGCCAAAAAATGAACAGAAAATCGGTTTAGTCGTGGTGAAAAATCATTGCATGCCGAGAAATCGCAGGTAAATATTTCAATACTCAACCAGTTAAGTCCCGAGTGTCAAGGAAGCTCAGTTCTTAGGAATATATTCCCCCCCCCCCCAAAATTCAGCTAGGATTTACTTAATTGATTGGTGACCCTTAAGAGCAGCTTTGGACTTGAAAAATAAATAAATAAATAAACTATAATAAACTTTCCGAAATTGTTTTTCATAAATTTTGATTGTTTAAAAACCAAATTCGCAAACTAAAATTTAGTCTTCGGCTGATAATTAAAATAAATAAAATCGTTAAGCAAAAAATAAAACTTAATCGAGATTAAGTCCCGGATATCGTCTGACTATAATATAATTGCGAATGCGCTATTCGTAATCGGGAGTGGCGCAATTTAGCGTTAGTGATTAAAAACGCGCCTTTAAAAAAAATATTACCCATATTAAATTTTCAAAAGCATTTCCAAAATATTTAAATGTTTTTAAACCCAAAAGTGTTTTGGTTTCAAGTCATGCTATTTTTTGTTTTGTTCGTTTTCGGCCTTAGCAAAAAAAAAAAAAAAAAAAAAAAAAAGTGTTTAAAGAAAAAAGGGCCATTTTTTTAAATTTCTAATATTAACTTTAAATCTTTGGGGTCGAGAGCTTTGATTCAAGGAATTGCTGTTCGAAAGCAAATTACATATAAAGAAATTCGAAAATCAAATTAAACGATCTGAAGTTTTCTGGGAAACGAAAATCATCCGTTTTCAATTTTTACTTAAATAATTATTTTATTACTATGTTACATCAACTTCTGCTATTTCATTTATTATCATTTTGCGGTAGATTTTCCGTTCTACACTAACAATGTAACAAAGGGTTTATTTTCGATATAAAAAAACAAAAGCTCATGAGTTATGACTATGACTCAGATGTCTCGCTTGATTTACCATGAAATTGAGTGTCTTTTTGGCTGTTTCTAAAAAATTATGCGAATCGCACTTTCGACTGTAATTAATTATTTAGCAATTAAAAAAAAAAAAAAAAAAAAAAAACAAGGGAGACAAAAATTGAGAGTAGCAAAAGGAAGTTGCAATTTATCTACTTTAAAGAAAAATATTGGTTTAATATTTTTTTTACAGAAAAAAATTCTACAGCTCCGCGTTTTTTGCGAAATAGTGCAATTTTAAAAAAACAGATAATATAACCAATCTGGTTAAGGCAAAACACTTGGGTTTTCGTATGACAAATTTATACATATATAAATTAAAAATTATATATAAATCGTATATAAATTATATATAAGTGATATATAGATAATATATAAATTATATATAAATTGTATATAAAAAATATATAAATTACATATAAATTATATATAAATTATATATGTTATATATAAATTACATATAAATTACATATAAATTATATATAAGTTATATATAGATTATATATAAATATAAATTATATATAAATCTACCAAACGAAAACCCCTTAACCAAAAAATTAGTCTTTTTTGTTTTTTTGTTTTTTTACAGGAAAATGGACAGTTATTTGTTACATTGGTGCTACACAGCAGTTATTTTCTGAGTAATCATAAATAAAAATAAATACTGGAATGAATTATTAATTCATAAATAAATAAATAAAATACCTAAACAACGCTCATGCTTGTGAATGTTTTAAGAGTACTCGCCGTTTCGCTTTTGAATATTTAAGATTCAAAAATCTTTTCTCTTCTAATATTTTCCTTAATTTTCATTAGTTACCAAACGAGAAAGAATGGCTACTGTTACGAATCATTTAACAACAGCTCCAAAAAACTAACATCCGAATTTTCTAGACGAAGAACTTGATGGAAGATTTACCATCTTTTTTTTCTTTAGACTCTTAATAACTTACTACCGTCCCCACTTAAAATTAGAATAAAGGAAAACAAAAATAGATCACTTACCCTTTCTTCCTCTCTTATCATTTCAGCAATACCAGGTTTGATTTCCATATCGTCAACCGGAAGAGGAGGCGGTACCGTTGGCGGCAATGGTAACGGAAGGCTAGGCGGCTCAGCAGCGAGATGCGGCGGCGCAGAGTGAGGTTGCCCTCGACTTTGAGGTCTTGCAGGACTGTGTTGATTATGGGTATGGGAATTGACGTGATTGGAAAGATTGATGCCGATGGGAGGCTGAGGTGGAGGCGACATGTCAATGGCGACGGCTTCTAAAGAGTCTGGAGCTCCCGGGGAAATTTCGGGACTGCTAATGCTGTCCCTACTTAAAACAGAATTTCTTCCTATCGAACTCCTTTCTGGAGAACATTTCCGTCTTCGTTTCTTATTTGCGTGAAGCGTCATCGGGGACGACGGCCGATCCTCATCCAAGTTTTCGTCATTGTGAAGAGTCGAGGTTTTCGGGTCCCAACCGCTGCCGATTTTTTTAGCCGGCTGAGATTTCGCTTCCACTTGGTCCTCCCCGTTGACATCCGCTAATCCTCTTATTTTTAAGTTTTCGGCGACTTTCAAAAGCGGTCCTATTTGATCCTGCGAAACGTTGATTTCTCCTTTGTACATGAATTCCACCGTCGCTTTTAATTCCGGCCAGTTGATGTCCTTTAATATGATGATCGGATGCTGACAGGGGTTCTCGAAGAAAAGCTGCCGAAAGTAGGGGCTGCACGCCGACAACACCATTTTATGAGCTTTGATCGAATGTCCGTCGCATGCCAAAGTGACATCGACGAACGATTCGCTTTGTAAAAGTTGATCGAAGACGTTGGTCAAATTCGACTGATAATTATTCCATCTCAGGCAGAACTGTTGCGGAGGCTGCGGGGAATCTCCGCATTGTTGCATCGTGAACGGCCTGTTGTTGTTGTTGTTGTTATTGTTGTTGTTATTGCTGCTGCTGATGTTTAGGCCGCTGCCGCTGCTGCTGTTGGAATTAGCAGAGCCTTTCAGCTTGATAATATCAAGACACTTTGCTATTACCCCCTCCAGACCGATGCCGTTTTGATAAACCTCCACTTATTTCAACAACCTGCACTCGGCATCAATTTGTAAATCCAGTTGATAATCTTCCAACCTGTCGGGAAGAAAAACAACCGTCACATATTTGAAAAACTATATCAGGAACGGGCCAAAAAAAAAAAAAACTGGAAAAAAAATTAACAAGGAAGTCGTGAAAAGGTTTAAAAAAAAAAAAAACGTCCGACCGCAAACCGCTGAGCCCCCCCGCGAAATTTTTAAATATTTCAATTTTTGTTTTTTTTTTTTAATTTAACGGAAAAAGAAAACCGGGCACATTTTTTTCTGTCTTGACACTAATGTAACAGGTGTACACGCGAGTTTAGCGAGAACCGGGTGTTCAATCGCGGTGCCGAATAGCACACACTCGAACGATCGAGACGTTGGCGAGCGACTGGCGTTTCGAGATCTCGTTCACTCCGCCCGCGCCCCACTCCTTTTACATTAGCGCAGACGCATTAACGCCCCTGCACGCGTGGTTCAGCAATACTCACATTTTTCCGAGCGTCGGGTTTGTTTCACTATGTAAACAAAGGGTTGTTTTTTCTTCACGTCCATTTCATATATTTCTTTTTTACTTCTTTTTCTTTTTTATTTTATTTTTTTATTTTATTTTATATTTTCTCCTTTTTTTTTTTCTTTTTCTCTTACGTCAGACCCCGGCTCCTTCGGTTTTTAAGTGTTAGGCGCGGCTTTTTCTTCGCCCGTATTTTCATCATCATTATCATCGTATCTTTTTTTTCATCAATGAAATATTCCCCTAGCGGTCTTCTTTTCCCCTTTTTCACGACTCGCTTGTTAAGCTTTGTTACATTCTCCGGGCATATTTGGAGGATTTTAATTGTGCCTTCTTATTGCATTTGCATAGATCGCGTTCTATTTCCCTTGAGTGATTCTTTTTTATAGCTATTGGCTTTTTTTATATGTAAGATTTTATCATCTTTTTCTTTAAAGAAAGAAACTGCCTGTATTTAAATGTATATATATATATAAAAAAGAAGTTTATCACTTATCAGTTACTTTAGCCGGAATTAATGAAATTTTTGTCCTTTTGTAAAAAGAGATGAGAAAAAAAAATCGAGAAGAGACACATTCGCTCAAAAAATTCGAATTTTCATTTCGAACCAGAATCACATTCCGGAAACAAACAAAATTAGTTCATAAAAACGAATCTGACTGAGATTTTCGTAAGACGAAGGTTAGAATTTTGAGCTGAAGAGAAAGTGGAAAGGCAGGAACAAGTCAAAGAAAGCCGAATTCATCCTTACAAGCTAAATGACATGCAACATTCCCCACAAATCTGAAGATTTTTCAGGCAAAAATTTAGAGATTTCCGATTTTTCGAGCAACCAATTTTTAAAGGCTTGTATTTAAAGGGGCAGTATTTTTCTGGGCAGTAAAAAAAAATCCAGTTTTGCAGGTAAATTAAAGCATTTGGGTCAGTATAAATATATATAAGGGCAGCATTTTTACCTGGCAGTGTGCAACAGTTAAATAAAAATAAGTAAACAAATAAATAAATTTAAAAAAATAATCAAAAAAGAAAAAAGAAATCAATGTATTTAGATCTTGTTTCATCGGCAAATACACTATCCTCTACAACGTGCCCTGAATTATTTTTTCAATTTTTCAAAAAATATTTCGAGGTCGCTCAAGATTTTTAGGAGGTAAAATTTTTTTTTTGGGCACGAAACATTCTTTTTTCTCTGTTATTTTTGAAGATAAATAACTGCTCATTTTAAATCAATCATATTTTATAAAATAACCTTAACTGCTCATTTTTATTATTATACTGACTAAACCAGTAAAATACTGCCACAAAAAAGTTTATACTGCTAAAATTTTACCACCCCGGAATACTGCCCTTGTGAATTAAATACTGCTCATTTAAATGTTAGTCATTTTTAAAATTCTTGAAAGCCCCAAACTTTTTATCTCGTTTATTACGACAAAATTATGACATTTTGAAGATTTGTAAGTTGTAGGAGGCCTTAATTAGTAGCAAAAATGTCACTCTCCTCACTGTCAAGGTTATATTTTCTGTACTTTAGGTTTAGATATAAAATGAGTGCTTTCAAACGACAAATTTTAAACCAAAATTGCATTTAGGCATTATTTCTCCTAAAGCCCAAATGCTCGAGGATTCGCAATCTCGAAATTCCCGAGGGATCTCGAGATTTTTCCCGAAAAAAAAAAACACGGGACTTTTTTGGGCAGAAATTTCGGGACTTCCAAATCACGAGAAATCCCTACTTAAAAAATTGAGGATTCCCAAATTTTTCAAATTTTTGGAGAAAATACCAACTCTATACGGCATCCAGCCAGACAAATACAATATTAATTTGCTAACTGGAATACGTTCAGGAAAAGAATTTTCTAGTTTTTAATTTTAAATTTAAATTTGCGGTTCAACTTTTTAAAGTTAGGTATGCGGGAATCCATCAATTTTTTTTTTTTTTCCTCAGCTAGGGGAGAGAAGTAATAAACGAGGGGCATAAGAAAAAGCACATGAATTATCATATACTATAACAGGAACTAAAAGGATTTTGCTTTGTAGTTAATCAAAAAATAAACAAATAAATAAATAAAATAAAAATCATTAATTTTTTTAAATGTGACCAAAAACTACGCAAAAAATACAGAATACGCCTTTGGGGCCATTCAAGTTAGTTCTTATTTTGCGAAGTTTAAATTTTTAGGAGGTGCCACCCCCTAACTTTTTTTATTTGTATGAGATAAGCCTCCCTGAATTTTTTCAAATTTTTTACTCGAGTGGAAAGCGTGCCTCATCGAGCTTCTAGTTCGAAAAAATCCCATAAAATCAAATTTTTTTTTTTTTTTTTTTTTTGTTCAAAAAAACCCTTATTTTCTATCGGAAATTTTACGTAGATTTTGAATCTGAAAACAGTATCTGGTCCGGTTTTCGTGCAAGAGGCCAAATTAAGACGAGAAAATCGAGGAAAGTGACAAAACGCGTTAAGTCCACAGTTTTCATTAATTTTTGGCTTGGCTCATCAACCGGACCAGATACGAAAAAAAACATGTTTTCAGATTCGAAATCTACGCAAAATTTTCGAAAGAAAACAACAATTTAAAAAAAATTAATTTTTTGATTTTTATGGGATTTTTTCGAACTAAAAGCTCGATGAGGAACGCTTTTCCGTCGAGTAAAAAATTTGAAAAAATTCAGGGAAACTTATCTCATACAAAAAAAAAAAAAAAAAAGTTAGGGGATGGCACCTCCGAAAATCCAAACTTCGCAAATTACGAACCACCTTAATTCAAGTATCACCTAAGCATCTTACAGCTGTGCTTTCCATTGTGCGTATTTTAAAATCCTCAAAAGCGTTATCCGGTTTCAAAATATGGACAATTTTATTCAATTTTATGCGTGCAGTAAAATTGGCTAAGTTTTGGAACTAGATAACGCTTTAATACGCCCAAGCGATAGCACAGCTTTACTGGGAAGGGGGTCAAAAATAATTTTTTTTAAAAATGGCTATGTAATAATTGAACGGTCCCTTTCCAATAAAAAGTAACAAGATCTCACATCGAGATTTTGTACAATGGCCCAGCTTCTCATAGAAACACTTCTCAGCTAAAAGAATTTGAACTTAAATTTTACCTTTCCATTCATTAAAAATCTCATTCACATAAAAACTTTATTTTTCAGATCCGTCTTCCCTTTTTCCTAAAAACAATTTTCCCTTACAACTTCCTACACTACCTGCTCTAACATACGATTCTACAATTCCTTAGGAACTTACTCACGAAACTTTTCCTTGATCGGCAAATAAAAATTAATCATCAATGATTCAATAAGTCGATTTCTATAATAGGTTTCGTCAATTGGTAAACAGTCATGATTAATTCGAGTATCATTCTTTTTTTATTCCAATAAATAAATTAACAAAAAATAAATTTAGTCCAATGGTATCGTTAAAGAAAAAGGAAAAAAAAAAAAGAAAAGTCCGGGAAAAAATTTATATTTTTAACCGAATATATTTCCCTTTATTCGACCTTGAATCATGAAAAGTCGGGGGGGAAACCTCGATTAAAAACCAACTGACAAAATCAAGGGAAAACTTTGATTTGAAGTAAATAAGGAAAGAGTTTAGGACCAAGTGCACGTACAACAAACGGAAAACAGTACGGAAAACATAAAACATGTATTGTACAGAAGTATAGATATCATAAATAATTGACTCGGCTCCTACTCCGAGCGAGCACTATATAAACTTTACCATAAAATAATAAATAAACCTTATATAAATAATGTATAACGAACTGTGAGAGAAGGTCTATTCAGTTCAACGGAAGAACACTCAGGGAATTGAAAACGGAATATAACATACACTTCGCAACAGCGAAAGGTTTCGCAACCGCCTTTTCCCGAACCTTTATTTATATATATATTTTTTTTTTGTTCCCTTTCCTTTTTCCCTCATTCAACCCCCTTCGCCACTGTAAGCCTAAAAACAGACATAAGAATATTGCTTGTGTAACATCCATTTCCATACATAATTCATCGTTTTACAAGATTATGTATTTTTCTTCATAATAATTCAATAATTTTCAGTTCGGCTTTCTAAAGCGCAGGCGCGAATGTTCAAATTAGACCTCTCATTTTTTTTTTTCCTTTTAGTTTAAAAAAAATTATTTTCGGAAATTAAAAACTCAGACGCTTATCATATTTCAGTATTAAATATGGAAACTAAACTTTTGTAAATAACATATGATTCAGAATTGTTTAAAAAATTAATCACGTTATTATTTATTTTTTTTTTTTTCGTTTTACAGTTTTACAAGACTCCACAAAGGATGGAAAGGAGTATGATTCATGTTTTATAAAACGCACCGGTACAGCTGTCATTTGATAATCAACAAAACATTAAAACTAATAATAAATTAAAACAATATAATATAGGGGAGAGGCATTAAGGGTGAAGCAAGCAAACAATCAAACAATACAGTTTTTCACGTAAATGTCGCAAAAGGATCTTATCTCTGCTAAAAAATCTAATTTTTTAAAGTAAAAAAAAAAAAATCAAGAGTAAGCGGCGATAATGATCGGAAAGATAGACGTGACTAAATGTTTTTTTTTTTTTTTTTTTTTTTTTATAAATAAAAAAAACGCTTTTTGAAAATACGCATTGAATCATTATATGTTGCAATCGATTTTAATGTACGAATGCCATAAACATATAGGACAATATGAAAAAGTTATCGAGCTATTTGTTTTTATTGTTTTTTCTACAGAGTCGGCCATTACGCAAAATCATTTTTTTTTTTCCTAAACGGAGGAAATGTTACTGTTGAGTTTTTATTTTACAGCAGGAATGAGGTGCAGAGAGCTAAATACAAGCGAAGAAAAAAATTTCATCAAAAAGGTTCCATATTATTTTTTTTTCTTTTTCTTAACTTGGTTTTTTGCAATGTTCTTCTAACATTTCCAACTAAAAAATCGTTCTTAAGCTTCCGTCAATCAGAAAGTTTAGAGAGTCTTGGAGGGTGCTAAATAGAAACTTAGCCGCATCCTCCCCCCCCTGTCAGATGCGCTTGGACAACTATGCAATGAGAATATTTTATACACCCTCACCCTCAAAAGTAACTCTGTGAAACCGATTCCAAATCAGCGGCTTAATAAAGTGAAAGCTAAAAGGAAAACTTATAAAGAAGTGCTGGGAAAAAAAGAAAAGAAAATTATTAGCCCAAAGGATCGGGCGCGAAAAAATCGGCCCGGTATATTTTTTAAAAAACTAAGAGAAAAAAGTAGCTTCCTAATTTTTTGCTAAATTATTCTGCCTTCAATTTGGAATTTAAACGAGGCTAGTACGACTTTTAAAAAATAAACAAATTCTGACAGACTGTAGGTTTTTGCAAAGTCGTTTGCTGCCAATAGAAAGAAGTTACAATGACTGAAGTTGTCGCCTTAAAATCGTTGCTTAAATTTAATTTTTTGCTATTCTAGCCTATTTTTGGTTACCTTTCCGGTTAGGATACAATCCTTTTATAACCCTATATTTTGCCCGCCACAAATTAAGAGGAGGCTTCACGGAATTCAAGAAGGAAAGGCTGTTTTGTTTAACACTCGATTTACAAGGGAAAAAATCGAATTTTAGGTATCTAACGAACTCCTTTGACTTCTTCTTGTATTTTTGTTACAAGTTTCAACTTGTTCCAAGCAAACAAAAACCAGGAAAACAAAATTAAAGATTTTCGACCGCAATTTTTTTTGAAATTATTTTCCCGCCTCCCATACATTTTAGACAAGTTGAAACTTGCACTAAAATTTCCGGGATATACCAGAGTAGTTCGTTAGATACCTAAAATTTGGATTTTTTCATCGTAAATCGAGTATTCGACAAAACAGCCATTCCTTCTCGTATTCCGTGAAGCCTCCTCTTAAAGCCTCAAACCTTATACTAACCTTTGTCGGTTAGTATAGCCCCATTTTTGAAGAGGCGGCAATTTTTTGTAAAAAAAAAAAAATCGAACTGGGATATGGGGGCATATCCCTACGTAGGACTACGTCTTTGGGGTACTGTCCTAATATTGCTGAATTTAAGCAATGAAATGATTTAAAAATTTTAAGGCATTTTTTTTGCTCGTTTTTCGGCCAAAAAACTCGAATTTTTTGGTGAAAATATCATTTTTTTTCCTGGCACGAAAAAAACTCAAAAGTTTTGATAAAAAAGGTCGAAAGTTGAAAACAATTACAGTGTAGTCAAAATTTTAATTAAAGTCTTTAAAAGCCAAAATTTCAATGTTAAAACATTGCTTTAGCTCATATTCTTGGCTAAAGGAAAATGGAAAAAATTTAAAAATGTAGTGAACATTTTGCTTAAAATTTTTAAGTCCTTGTTTTTGTTCATGTGGTCTAATTTTAATATTTAAAAAAAAAAGTTAAATAAAATTTCAATAGGTTAGGTTAGGTTAGGTTAGGTTAGGTTAGGTTAGGTTAGGTTAGGTTAGGTTAGGTTAGGTTAACAGATGCTAGGAATAGGAAGTCTTCTGGTTTTGATGAAAAACGAATTTCTGAGAACATGGACTGGGGAAACGAATTTTCTAAAATAAAGAGGGAATTCGGTCTAATAAGGAGTGAATTCTGCCGTGAAAAGGGGAATCGACCTATCGCACATGTCTGGGTTGGCCATGTTTGTTTATGTTTAGCTTATAAACAAACATGGCCAACCCAGAGATGTGCGATAGGTCGATTCCCCTTTTCACGGCAGAATTTTCAGACATTAAAATCAAGCTGGATAATTTTTTTAAAGAGAGGTAAGTTTTTATGTAATTATATAAATGGTTTTCTGGGTTTTGTTTTTTTGACTGCATTCGCTTGGGGGAAATGGTTGCTTGGGGCAAATGGTTCTTCTTTCTTTTTCGGCATAATCAGGACATGAAGCCCTATGACCCGGCGCCTACCTTTACCAAGTTCGGTTTCTGGTGTAAGGTTTAGGCGTTACTACGTCATACCCCTTAATGTATCGAGTGACGAGCTCGAAGACGGGGCACTCATATCGCAAAGGTATTTTACGAATGAGCGGGACCTACTTTATTTAGACAGGGAATCCGAACCCTGTGACACATCGGTCTTTTTCACATGATACACACATGAGTATCAGAGGTGAATGCTGGCGGAAAAAAATTCTGACTGAAATCAGGTTCGAACCAAGACTCCACACGATCACTCGTTTCGGAGTCGAGCACGCTCGCCACTCAGCCGACGTCGTGTCGTTAAAATTTCAATAAATTTTTAAGTCCTTGCTTTAGCAACTTTAAATTTCTTGTAAAAAGTTAAGTTTCTTGAAAATTTACAAGAAATTTTTTAAGTCCTTACTTCGTTTATGTCGTCTAATTTTATTATTAAAAAAGGCCAAAAGTTAAAAAAAAAAAATATATATATATATATATATATTCAAACTATTATTTAAAATTTAACTGAGGTTAAATTATTTAAAATTTAACTAAAGTTTAATTTAAAATTTTTGGAGGGAAAATTCGGAATAGAGTGGAAAGATAGAAACAAAGCCCGGGCCAAACGGGAAGACGGGGGTTCGAGTCCTTTATGGGTACGAGTTGTTAATTTTTCTCGAAAATTTGTTTCTATCTTTCCACTCTATTCTGAATTTTCCCTCCAAAAAATGTAAAATTCCCTAAGCCGGGTAATGGCAGTTACGAGATGTAAAATTAAAATTTCGATTCAAGTTTAATTATTTAAAATTTAACTAAAAGTTAATTTGAAATAATATAATATTTCTTGTAAATTTTACTTTTAAAAAATTTTAAAAGTAAAATTTACAGGAAATTTTTTAAGTCCATGCTTACGTTCATGTCGTCTAATTTTAAAATAAAATTTTAACTTTAAATTTATTTTTTACTTTTAAAAACAAAATAGAGAAAATTAAAAAAAATTAAATAAAATTTTTGGCGCGAACAGAATGACACCCGTACAGGAGGACACACCCACAAACGGACTTAGGACTTATTTCCCCAGGACCGAGCCCTAAGACGTAGTCCTACGTCAAAAAAAAAAAAAACGGAAAAAATTTGGCACTCTGAGTGGTTTTTAACGACGGTATTTTGGTAATGAACGGATTACAAGGGGCAGCGGTTTAAAAAATTAATTTCAAACTACGAATCGTTCCTCTGCATCATTTCCCCTACATTTACAGGCAAAAACTTGAAGAAGTCTTACACCGATCTTATCTTTACTTATATAAAAGGAAAAAAAAATGAAAAAACAAATCCCTTCTCAACGAGTACTTGTCACACCATTTATCACATTGGAATATTACATATCCTTTATAAATATTATATATGACCTTTCTTAAAAATAACCTATTTCCTGTTATAATTGTTACAGCATCATTAACATTAATATGCTTCATTTACATGATAAGTAATTTCAAACCATTGTATTTTCAACTACTTCTTTTGTTTTCTTACAAATGAATGACGTTAACTTTCGTTTATATTAAAAAGAAAAAAAAACGTTCAGGTTTGTAACTTATTCCCGATATAATAATACACCACAACCGATCTTCATCGTGAAAAATGCATTAAATCATTTGTTTCTTAACCCTTTTTAATGTAAACCCCATTTTTTTCTTATGACGTCATACGGTGGCATTGCTATTTAATTTTTTTAATAGCATATTGATACGCCAAAGCTCCTGGCAGCCATTGACATTGCTAAAAATTTTCAATCGCCCATGTTTAGCTTATGAGAAATTTTTATTTCCTGTCAAAGGACTATGGTCCCTGAGGCCGATTTTCGGGCTTGGATTTTGTTCATTTTTACAGGGTATGTTTCTAATGACTAATCAAATAACTCCCTTAAAAAGTTTTGAGTGTCGCTCATTATTTCTCTAGTTATAGCCTAAAATTAATTTCGTGAATTTTTTAGAACGTGCGAGTTTTGTTTTAAATTAATGTTATGTCGGTTGTGGGCCTTGAGTGAAAATTTTATACTCTCTAAAGTCGACATAAGTCAAATTCGCTATGAGCACTCATAGCCGGCTATGTTCAATTGGCCTAAGAAGATTTAAAAAATTGTTTTTCCCCAGATTCTGTACGGGCATTTCGTGAAATCGCGTTTCGTTTTCAGCGAAATATATTGTTTTATGTTGAAACACGTCGTTCGTACCGGTTTTGGGTTTTCTCCGTCGATGGCAAGTAATTAAAAAAATTAAGAATTAAATTTCGATTTTAAAAAGTGAAAACACTTGGGGAGGTTTTTTTAAATCCGTTCGAAATTTTAAGTTTGAATTAGTGCGAGAATAATTTTCGCAAACACTAAATATTTTTTTCGCACTAATTCAAATCGCACACCTTAAAAATAAAAGTTCGTAATGCATTCAAAAAAAAAAAAAAAGAAAAGTTTTGAACAAGTCTCGTCTTGCAACAAAACCGAGATTTTAACAGCAGATGGAAACAGAGCAAACAGCTGTACGAGCGGTTTGCCCAATTGTTGAAGGAATGTTTTATGAGAAAACAAAAAAAGCTTCATGACAACGGACAGGTTGTATCTTGACAAGATATATTTTTATTGTTTTTGCATGATTTTTAAGAAAATATTTTGTCACAAGGGAATACCGGTACTGCTTTTGCATTAGACATTTTGTTTTCTGAGTGTGCCTGATTTTCGATTCAGCTTTTTTCGAGACCTTACAATACAAAGGTTCCAAGTCGATCCGCCCAAAAATTTTCGTTTTTTTGTACCGATCGCCTTTATTTTTTAAGACCTTTCACTTCGTGCTTTTTCTAAATTTTGCTATATTTGATAGTTTTCCCAAACTTCGCAAGGCATAAGGCCGTAAATATAATTTGTTAATTCAAAAGTTGGAATGCTTATAAAAGAGCATTTCTGACCTTAAAAGTTCAATTTCTTTTTAACGAGAATATTTTTGGTTTGTAAATATTGTGCCTTCTTGGTCTATTCAAATTGGCCAAAGTTAGCAAAACTGTAAAAATGAAAAAAGTCGATTTACGCTCTTTGTGTTCCAGCTTTTTATGGAGAGATTTTGATTTGGAATTTTTTTTATTTTGTGTATGGCCAAATTGGCCCAATTTGGCAAAATTCTTAAAAATATGGATAGGAAAACGCAAATGGCGACTTCTATTTAAAAAAATCAGACTGGGATATGGGGGCATATCCCTACGTAGGACTACGCCTTTGGGGTACTGCCTTAATATTGCTAAATTTAAACAATGAAAAGATTTAAAAATTTTAAGGCAATTTTAAGGTAAAAAAATTACAATTTTTTGATAAAATTATATTTTTTTTTCCTGACACGAAAAAAAACCTAAAATTTTTGATAAAAAAGGTCAAAAGTTTAAAAAAATTAGTCAAATTAAAGTCTAAAAAAATTTAAGGCATTTTTTTTGCTCGTTTTTGGTCAAAAAATTCGAATTTTTCGACGAAAAAAACTTGAATTTTGATAAAAAAGTCAAAAGTTGAAAAAAATTACTCAAAATTTTAATTACTCTTAAAAAATTTTTTAATTCAAAATTTTTGGTGCGAACAGTGCGTCACCGAACACCTGGACATCTGGACGGACAGATTTCCCCAGGACCGAGCCCCGACACGTAGTCCTACGTCAAAAAAAAAAAAAAAAAAAAAAAAAAAATCTTCGGTTATTTTCGCTTTAAAGTTTGTAAATCGGATGATCTTTTTTGCATCTTGGAAGTCAAGAAAGTGACTGAAAAGAGTCCTTTTTAGCGACTTTTTCTACAACTTCAAAAATTACACTGTTTTACTTTTTTTAAATTATTATCTTAATCCTTAATAAATTTCCTACAGAATCACGATTGTGCGTCAGAAAAAGAAGAATACACAAAGAGTAATTAAGTATCAAACTTTCAAATTGCTGTTTTGTAAAATTTCGAAGTGGCCGATTTGGGACCTTTGCATTCTAAGCCCACGTTTTGAATTTCGGGTGCAACAAAACCCGGTTCGAGCAAAAGCCGCGATCACACAGAGAGACCGATAAGCATATGAATAAGACATTATAAGGTTCCCGCCCAGACCAAATCAGAAATAAAGAGTTTGAAATATTCATAAATGGAAAAAGTCGAACTTTGCTGCAAATACAAAGCTTTAGGTCTACGTTACAGAGAGAGAGAGAGAGAGAGAGTAAAAAGCAAAAAAAAAAAAAAAAAAAAAAAAAGTTTATTACAAAGTGATTGCAGATTTGAATGCATACATCGTAAAAATAAAATGAAATATTAACACCTATCAACTTTTATCGAAACCATTCACCGGAATCTTACTGATAATCCCTACAACCTCGATTTTGTTATTGTGCAGTTCTTGATAAACATCTTTTTAAAAATAAAAACTTTTTTTTTAATGCTTTTTTTTTCGGTTAAATTATCGATTCATTTTTTTTTTCTCTTTTTCGCATTCTAAAATGTAATCTTCAAGATGGCAGATGAAAAATCAGCCGGATAGAAAACGCAACAGGAAAGCTGAGAGTAATATCTTGAGAGAGAAGTTTACACCCTTGTAAAATCCATATTATATAGGGCTGTATTTTATATAAATAAATAAGTAGGGTAGATGGGGTGAAACAAAGGAGCGAGGGTGCAGCTCGAGGGTTGTTTTATGTGGAACACTAAACAATATCGATCATAATAATTATTATCATTATTTTCTACGTATTCTGCATATAGAAAGCTCGAAGACGTCTCTCTCCTTTTTTTTGTCATTATTATCCGAAAAAAAAAAGAAGGGAAACTTATATATATATTCAGTGGCGGGCGAGGGATCTCTCTCTCTCTCTCTCTCGCCCCCCGTAAATATTATCAGAAGAACAAACAACTCAAAAGGAATAACGAAGGAATATCGATTATCATCTTGGAATTCTCGAGAGAAGTGAACAATGCATGCTAGAATAATCGCAGAGCGAGAGATGGAAGAGAGTAGCAAACATCCTAACTGAAAACAAAGATCCCAGTAAGAAATAATTTAATTATTAAAGCGAGAAACCTATATATTAACTGCCGAAACGTTAGAATGAACAATGAGCCATGTGTATAACATATCTAATAATTAATCAAGTAATATTAAATCCAGTTTACCTTCGTCTATCAGAGAGCAAATAAACCAAACTGAAAACTTAATTTATATAAGCCTAATGCATATAGAAATATTCATGAAGGCTCCGACTAAAGCAACCAGGGTTACCAACCGGTTACTAAGGGTGTGCGTTATCTTTTTCCTATTGTTACTTCGAAAAAAAAATAAGGATTTTATCTCAAGATATTTTCCCGAAATATATTTTTTTTCCTTTCGATTTCCTTGCGGCCGTTTCCGACGGGACATAAACCCACCCCCACCCCCCACGTCTATTATACAAAATCTTATCTCCCAATCTAATTTTCACGACCATCCTATTTTCATTCGAATATTTATTTATTTATTTTTTACAGCATAGTAAAAATAAAAAAAAGGAAAAAAAAAAGCGGAATCAAGAAAAGGTTGCGAAATAGGAACCCCTAGACTAGGAGATGTAATATATAGTTTGAAAGCATTACTGAAAATTACATGAAGCGAGTTAGTGAATAATATATTAGATACAACTATACGAGACTGTTTCAATCAATAAAAGGACCCCGCACCACTCCCTCTTCTTCAACCCCCCCCCCTTCCTCTTTTCTCCCCCTTGCACCCCCCACAACTACGACCAAGTCGAAATTAATTCTGTTACCATGTCTTCAACTCATACTACGATCTCTCTTCTATTGTTATTAGGCCCCTCACTCATATACGTACATTCTCAATACCTGATAGTGATAATTAGATACCGGATAAGGGGAAGGGGGGAGAGGAGGGAGGGGGAAGGGGAACGAAGTCCATATTAAAAATGCGTCAGGAATTCAATGCGGAAAAAAAGAAAAAAGTTCGAAGAAAGGAGGGGGCGATAAACGGATTCTTAAAAAATTATGCGTACATTTCGAAAATAAAAAAAAAAAAAACATGCAATTGATATCTTTATATAATTATAGATTTTGTTAAATTGAACTAAAATAATTAGACGTATTAAACATAAATTTTAAAATAAAATCATTATAAATTCTTGGGAAATACTAATTATCTGCAGACGATATTCCGTTCTTTCAAAAAAAAAAGGTAGGAAACAAATTCCGACAGAAAATAAAATTATATGTTTTATTTTTTCTTCTTTTTTTTTTTTACAGCTCTTGACTGTATTTCAATCAATATAGTTACTAATTCTGAATAAAAAATCTAAAATTAATGAATGACATTAAAAATTCATAACATAAATGCTCGATGTGCCCTCTGTTAGGGCTCAAAACAATTTCCAACGAATTTTTTTTTCTTAGATTCAATTTTAAATGAAATTTTATGGGTTAAGTCACATAATGATGAATAATCATAAAATATTAAAAATCCGTTATTTGGTTAATAAGGGTATTTAACAAAGGGAACGATTTTTTTTTGTTTTAAATTTTTATATTATTCTTAGGGTAAACCCCTACGCAGTTCTTCGAAGAAAAATCCCTTTGAAATTAGTCTGGTCAATAAATAAAAATTAATGATTTAATTGGAGACATTTTCTTCTTTAACTTTTTTTTTTTTTTTTTTTTTTTGTTAAAAAAATTAAATGTGAACAAAAGCTTTTGTGAAAAAATTAATTTAATGCACTTATTGGCGTTCTTTCACCAGAACGGTTTCCTTTTCCTTCTTTTTTTTTTTCCTCCTAGAAAGATGGGTAATCGCAGTCGCCCAATTATTTTTTTATTTTTTAATCCCCACTTATTTTCCGATGTTCCGTCACATAATTTTTTACAAATCGACTGAACTGAAGGTATTTGAGCTAGTAATATTTTTTAAGACTAGCCCCAAATGCCGATAGAATTTTCTTGGGCGGGGAGAAGATTGCTTACATTTCGCGGTGGCGTGTCGTCGGCGTAGATTAAAAACGGATTTCAAGCTATTTTAAAGCGTCATAAGAATCAAATAACAATTTTACATTTTCTAGAAATGAAGCGTCATTTAGTGAAATATCAGAAAAACTGACACTAGCTTGAAAAAAAAAAAACGTCAGCGGAGTCGACCTGCCGCGACAGATGTAGAACTAGTTGAGACATGCCGTACCGATAGTGCGGTCAACACTACCGACGCACACCACAAAAAAAGGCTATGATTTTGCATGGAATGTTGTTGTAAAATTGAGCTACTGGAAAAGTTAAAGATTATGAAGCTATTCTTTTCAAGAATTTCTCTGGCGAAAGAAGTAAGAAAAACAGATTTTGTCTCTAAGGAGCAAATTTACTATCAAATGTTGTACCAACATGTTGTACCAACTTGTCGGACCAACATTCCACATTAATTTCGGCGTAGTAGCCAAGTTGGCACAACATGTTGGTCGAACTTCTTGCACTAACATGTTGGTCACACTTATTGTACTAAAATGTTGGTCAACATTCCATAGTGAATTTGCACCCTTAAGACTAAATTTAAATTTAAAAAAAAAAAAAAAAAAAGAGCTTTTTTTAGTTGGAAAAGAATTGAATTTCGGCGGAGGAGCAAATTCTGCAATATTCGATTAGTTCGTCCAACAAGTTGGTGGTACAACATTTCATAGTGAATTTGCACCCTAGAAGTGTCTTTAAAAAAATTAAAAAAAGGGTCTTCAAAAAAATTTAAAACCCCAACCTCAAACCAAATGCTCAACATAACAAAAGCCAACACAACTTCACTCAGAAAAAAAAATGGCTAATGCCTTGTGACAAAACATTTTTGAGAAAAACAACCTGTCCGTTGTCATAAAAAATTTTTCTTTCGCTATGAAACGATATTTTGTTACAAGACAAACCTTGTTCAAAACATTTCTTTTTTCTAAATGCTCACTTTGATTAAAACCGGAACCATGCCAGGTTTTTCAGAATCAAAGCTTTTTTCTTCAGATTCTTGATTCAATTTTTTAAAGTCTTAAGACAAGTCCTAAAGAAAAGAAAGCCTCAAAAATATACCATCAAAAAAAAATTAAATAAAACGGTTGCATTCGAAATACTTGATAACCTTTTTGATCCGGACATTTATTTTTTATTGGCGGTGATGATTCTTTCATATAAGTCCAACCTTTTTAGCATCTCGATAGCCTATCAAGTAATTTGTTTTCTTCAAAATAATTTACAAAAAAAAAAAAAAAAAAAAAAAAAAAAAAAAAAATATTGAGTCCTATTGGATGATTTTCCAAGCTTCAATAAGGCTAAAAGTTGATTCAATATCCAGTGCTAAGACAACATAATCATAAAAAATGTTTTAATTTACTTTTGATATTGGATTTCTAGAAGTTGAAAGAGTTATTGCGATATGAAAATAATTTGATACAATAAAAACTCCATAATTTACCTTTCAGTTGCACGTAAGTTAAATATGGGTTATCAATAAAAAAAAAATTATAATTAGACTAAATATCACCGGAAGCTCGACTATTTTGGCCACGTGCATTGCGCAACGAAAAACACTGGCTATTGCAATTTGTGATGAAGGGAAAAATTAAAGCGCATGGAAGTTAGAAAAGACGAAATCGTATTTTGGTTGAAAAATTTCGGAGGAAGATTTTGAGCTTGACAGCAATATTTCTAAGCTTTGACAGCAAAGACTCCCAAGTAAATAATTACGATGAACGCCATCTATAAAGCCGAAGGGTTAATAGGGGAAAACATGGACAATCACTCAGAAAAAAAAAACGGCTAATGCGAAAGCAATAATGCCTTGTGACAAAACATTTTCTTAAAAATCATGTATGAACACAATAAAGAAATCTTGTCAAGAAACAACATGTCCGTTAATTCGCGAAGAATTTTTGCATTCCTAAGAAACATTCCGGTTTTGTTGCAAGTCAGAACTTGTTCAAAACATTTCCTTTTTCCAACTGCGACGCTATGGGTTCAGTCGATAAAAACAGTTGCCCAATCAAGTAGCTTTTTTCGAAAACTGTTGAAATTACAGGGCTATTTTCACTATTTTTTTAAATGATATTTAATCACATTTTTTCTTAATTTTCGATTTTCCTAATTTTTAAAATCCCTAAAATTTCTGTAATAATTTACTAGGCAAAGCTGCGAATTTCCGTTTTTCTTTTTATTCTTCTTTTTAATAAACTATTGTAAAAATTCAACTACAAAATTTTCCTAGGGATTCATAAAATTAGGGATAAAAGTAGTTAGGAAAAAAAATTTTAGGAACCAAAATTTTGAAGAAAAATGGATTAGGAATTTATTTTCTTTTTTTTTTTTAATGGATTAGCAATTTATTTTTTTATTTATTTTCTTTTTTTGGAAAAATGGATTAGGAATTTATTTTTATAAGGAAAAATGGATTAAGAATTTATTTTTTTAGGGTGCAAATTAACTATGGAATGTCGGAGCAACATGTTTGTACAACAAGTTTGACCAACGTGTTGTACCAATTTGTTGGGCCAACACTCTACACTAATTCCGGTGTAGGAGTAAATTCTGCAATAGTCGATTTGTTCGTATGTCAAACATCTCGGTATAACAACTTGGTACAACATGTTGGTCGAACTTGTTGTACCAACCTGTTGGTCTAACATTCCATAGTGAATTTGCACCGTAGGAGTAAATTCTGCAATGGCCGTCGATTCGTTCGTTTGTCAAACATGTTGGTACAACATGTTGGTCAAATTTGTTGTACCAACATGTTGGTCTAAGGGTGCAAACTCACTATAAAATGTTTGACCAACATGTTGTTACAGGTTTGAGCTTCTGCAATAGTCGACTCTTCGTTTGTGAAACATGTTGGTCGAATTTGTTGTACCAACATGTTGGTTGAAATTGTTGTGCCAACATGTTGGTCTAAGGGTGCAAATTCACTATGAAATGTTTGACCAACATTTTATACCAACTTGTTGGCCAAAAACTGAATTTCGGCGTAGGATTAAATTCTGCAATAGTCGATTCGTTCGATTGCCAAATATGTTGGTACAAGTTGGTACAACATGATCTTCCAAGTTGTCGTAGCAACATGTTGATCCAACATTTCATAGTGAATTTGCACCCTTAAGGAAAAATGGATTAGGAATTTATTTTTTTAGGAAAAATGGTAGGCACTCATTTTGACTCATAAAACTTGTCTTCAAATATATCGCAAGTTAATTCGATAATATTTTTGGCCTTTGGATCAACTTTTCCTCTTTATTAAATGAAAATTTGGAAATAATTGCAAAAAATGAAGAAAACAGTTTGAAATAGTCCGAAGTGAATGAAATAAACTGGAATCATTGGAACTGTTTAAAAATAGTTGGAATTAGTGGAAAACCACTCTTGTTGGTAGCACCAAATAAAAGTACTTTGCATGAAAAGCTAAGACACAAAGCCACATACAAACAGAACTTTACCGAAAAAATTGGTAAATGATAAGAGGTTATAAAAAAAGCGCAAAATTAATCGGAAATATCAATAGGCAGAATCCAGAATCCCATCACAATATCGTGTGCTTTAAACAAATTTAATTTTACGAGGAGGAAAAAAAAAGCGAATCATTCGCTGCGTTATACCATAAAAATAATATATTCGGAAAACCACTTTTCATTTTCATAAGTCACCGCACACACATACGCCATATATTTGTACATATATACGTATGATGGTGACGGTAATTAAATTTAGTATCTGATCTCAAGAGGAGGGTAAAATCCCGGTCCGGGAAAGCCAGAGTCCTTCAACCCTCTAATACTTACACTCCATGGTTTTCTCTTATTTAGCCTGATAATCTTCGAGAAATATGCAAAACGCCGCCCTTGCGTAAGACTCAGCTCAACACATACTCATTCTGTTAAAGTAATATTTTACCCGCCGACTATTTTCCTCGTGATATAAAGGATACGACGCTCATTAGCATCAGGTTCATTTGCGCTCTTCTCGGATTAAAATACAGCGAAATTTTCCTCGTTCGCTTCGTAAAAATTTCATCGATGCAATCCAAAATAAAAAAATAAAAAAAAAAAATTCACGCGAGAAAATAAATATTATTTATATAAAAAAAAAAAAAAAAAAAAAAATTTGACCGCATTATGCTAAATATTATTTTTGAATTTAAAATTACGTTTTTGAAAAATGACCATTATATAAGAATACGTAACACGATCAATTGATATCGGATTTATTAACTTATTCCATAACATTCTCGAATTCCATTTGCAAACACACGCTTTACATACGTGAAAACTAAAAGCGTTCTTATTTAATTCAAACGGAAAAAAAAAATAAAAAAAAATAAAATAAAAACAGTCAGGGGATATGAGGAAATCGGCATATATCCCTACGTAGGACTACGTCCAGAATTTTTGGTTGGGGCCGAATTTCCGAGCTGGAAATGGAAATGCTTTCAATTTTTATTTAGTCCGTTTGCTTCTTTTACTTGTCAGACTTCATTTTTCAATAAATAAATAAATAAATAAATAAGTAAATAATTATGGTTTTAATTATTTAAAAATGTTTTTTTGATAAAATTTTAAATTAATGTTTTTAATAATCAAAAATCATCGAAATGTTTGTTTTAAAAAATGCTAATGATCCCCCTAAATCCTCCAAACCCTGATATTAGTCCACGTGGCCCCCTTTTCCAATAAAATTTTATCAAAAATCATCAAAATCTAAAAATTTTCAAAAAATTCCCCTTTTTTCTTATAGGCCTATTAGTTAAAAATTTACAATAATTTGTAAAAAATTTTATTATAAACATTAAAAATTTTTTTTAAATTTTTAAGGATCATCAAGAATTTTTAATAAAATTTTATTAAAAAATTTATCTAAAATTTTTGAAATAATAGTTTTTTTTCATGTTTGGTGTCCAAAACACCAAGACACGACAAAACCATCATGGTGCACCCTAAGACATAGTCCTACGTCAAAAAAAAAAAAAAAAAAAAAAAAAAAAAAAAAAAAAAAGGAAAATCGTTTTCTAGAAAAAAGAACAAGAAAAAGAAATGAAAAAAAACTATTGTTGGGATTAGAGTTATAGGACCTTTCTAAAATTAGAAAGGGAAAATCAAAGGGTCTTAAAATATTTTTGAAAACAAGGAAACAAGATATGCAAATGTTGTCAAAATAAAAGATGTGTAATGAAAATGTGAAGGGAAAAAAAAAAAAAAAAAAAAAAAAAAAAAAAAGGTATCCGGTCAAAGGAAACAGATAGGAGACATGGTGGAAGGTGGAAAGCTGGATAGGTAAGGTTGGGAGCGGGGGCATCTTGCGGGAAAGGAAAAGGAAACGTTATGATCAAAGGAGTTGTACAAGAGAACATCTTGAATGTCTTTGTTCGCATCACCTCTAATGCCTCAAATGGATAATTTCCATTCAAATTTGTTCAACTGGATTGAAAAAACACTGCCCGTTCCACTGTCGCCGAGCAATCGGGATTTTCGCAGTGGCGGCTCCAAGGGAAAAAGCAACGGGGAAAAATAAATATCGCAATTCATTCTTTTTTTTTTTTTTCTTTTTTTTTTTTTTTTTTTTTAATGCGATATTAAAAGGAAGAAGATAATTTTTCTTCGCTAGGGTGTGTTTAATGCTGTGCTTAGAAAATTAGTACAGGCACGTCAAAATGTATGCCTATGAAGAAAATAAAGCATCTGAAAAGCTCTTTAATGGGATTTTGACGCCATCTAATACCTAAATATCTTGGAACATCATGTACAAATGCGTTGGGAAACTTTAATGAAATTGGAATCTGGAAAGAATGATAGCGATTTTATTCAAGAATTCGTTTTTCACCCTTTCTGCGATTTTCGAATTTGGATTTAGATATATTCCAAAAGCAAATGCCAGCGTACGTTAGGGTGGCTGGTAGTTTTTCTGTGGAATTGAAATATCAAAATGTCGTCGTTTTGATTTCACAAATATATCTTTCGAAAGTAGCAAGAAAATTAAAATTGTTCTGTGAGTATTACGGCAACATTCAAAGTTTTTCCGAAAAGCGATGATTCCTTTGAAGGATGCCGGTTTTTTAAAAATTAGGGGCTCAGAACTCAAAGAACTCCAAGTTCCAATCTCAGGAAAAACTTAAGGGCCATTTAGATATTACGTAAGTTAGCACCTTAGGGGAGGAGGAGGAGGGGGTATTTAAAATCCTTATTTTTTTTTAAAAGGGGGGAGGGGGGTTTTAATTTCTTATAACAATAAAATTGTAGTTCATTTTTTTTTTTTTTTTTTTTCCACTTTTTAACTTTTTCAAAGTTTAAAAAAAATCATGTCTTGCTAGCATTGCTAGCATTAATGTGACAACGCTCTGTTTCTGTTATTAAATCGGCGATCAAAAAAAAAAGAATTTCGGGGTCTACTTTTTTGCCTGTAAATCATCCGTATTGTATATTTTTATGAATTTAAAAACGTTTTCCAGATATTGAATACATATGGAGCATCGGTGACGGTTCCCTACCGGCAAAACTAGTATTGCCTGAAAATAATTTCAGTCAAAACTAGTTTTGCCTAAAAAAAAAAAAAAAAAATAAAAATAAAAATAAAAAATTTAGGCAAAAGTAGTTTCATCGGAAAGGTTGTTGGATATTAGGGTGGTTCAAAGAAAACTTTTTGCTGAAAAGTTTGGGGGCTGAGGCAAAAATGCGTTCCTTACGATGTCAAAAACCTTAAAATTTTTTTAAAATTTTAGGTTAGGCCGAAATTAAACGATTAGGGTTGCCTGTAAGAGTCAAAAGGGTCTAAATCGACAAAAAGTGAAGCTGGTCGTAAAAATATGTTTCTTTTCTCATTTAAAAGGCCAATAATTTTGCCTCAATATTTTTTTCCCATGTTATCAAACCTGTAGAATCCGAAAATGACAACAGTTTCTTCCAAAAAAAATTCTGGGGCCCGTAAATGGAACATCTTTAGGCATTTCTCAATTTTTTTCGGCCTAATTTTTCGCATTTCACTCTGCCCGATCCTTTTACGTGCACCAATTTGGTCGAAAACATGGCAGCTTATGTTTTTGAACCCGTAGAATCCAAAAATCACAACGGCGATTTTGTGAAAAATTCTTGGAGCCCAGAAAGGGCTCCAGTTATGGCAACTCGGCTCTTCTTAAATTCGTAAAGATTGTTTTTTGTAATTTGAAAAGTTTTAACACAAATCCATATTTTTATTCCAACATATATAAGATATATAATATATAATATAAAATAAATAAATAAATAAATAATATTAAGAAGTTTTAAAAAATAAGAGACTCAAAAAACAAATTTATAAAGTAATACTGTGGCCTATAGTTCGTAAATAATCTAGACTTCTTCCATCAGCTTTATGTACTGTTTGTACTAGAGGGTAGTAAGTTTTATTCTTTTTTGTAATTCTAGTCATTTCTTTTTCGATTTCGCCCTTACAGCTTTGCCTAAAGCAATTTCCGCGAGCATGCTTTCCGCGTCCGACTGTTCCTTAATTGTTATGTTGATGGCGGAACATAACCCCGGATGGTGCTTCCCAACTACTGCGAAAATTTTTTATCTATTATAAAATTGCTACTGACCCCCGATCAGGAGATTGAACCGTGCTTTGTATCAATTTCGAAACCGAACCCTAAACAAATTCAGAAAATCTTCGCGCTAAAAGGCATTGGGAAAATTTAATTAGGAAAATCAGTTTTAGTGACTTTAATCTATAGGAAAAATAGATTATGAAAAATGGACAACGGACATCAATTGGACAGGATTGAAAATGCTATATGGGTTCAAAAACCCATTTAAAAATCGCCTTAATTCTGTCGTAACGGATTAGATCACAGCCCTTGAGACATGCCTTTCGCCTAGTTTATTCGTTTACTGAATGCATTCATATCTTATACGCTTGATAATACCGGTTATCCCGCGACTGACAGAAATGTTAAGTGAAGTTCATAATTTAAATATCTTTTCCTAGAATTTTCCATATAAGGAAATTTTTTAGTAAAAAAAAAAAAAATCGATTTTTCTTTTTTTTTATGTCACTAAAATATATGAATTAAACTGATACAAAAAAATGTTAATAGAAAACGAAAATTCAATCGGTTGAACGTCCGGCAAGGTCTACCAAAATTTGATGAACAGATTCCGTTTGTTTAAAAGCAACTTAATTCTACTACCTTAACATTTTCTTGATATAAACGGCCGTTCGGATTATTTTTACTAAATCTAAAGAAAAAAAAGCATACTTTATCAAACTATTTTTTTTCTCCGAAATTTATGAACGCTTCCAGACGATAAAAAAAAATAACAAAAAATTATTTTTTAATCGCTAACCGAACGACATTTCATTAATTTCGGGGAAAATAAGGCGAAAATCAAATTATAAATTAAAAATGCAGTCATTAAAAACGGCTCAGCAAAAGGAAAAGGTCATGCAACCGGCACGATATAAGAGCATTATTGAGCTAATCACGACATTCTCATACTCATAATAAATTAATTGATTAAATCGGCACCGATATATTAAAAAATATTAACCTAATTTTTATATCGGACAGTATTCCTTAATCCACTCAAAAACAAAAAAATAAACGGATTTTCCTCGTGTCATATCCTTCCGTCTGAAGATGTAAAATGTATTGGTCAACGAAACGTAAATTAATTGTGTAACTGTCAAGATGGGGGATCAAAGCCATTTCTGAAAAAGACTCTTTAGGTTTATTCCTCATGATTACGTTTCTTCCGCCTGAACAATAAATCCGGTACAAATTTGAGAATTTATATTTTAAGAACTATGAGAGCGTCTCCGTCAGGGGAGAAACAAAAGGAGGAAAAAATACAAAAATATCGGGCCTAATTTTTTTTTTTTTTTTTTTTTTTTCCCTCGGTGATATTCCAAACAATGGCGGCTGTAATCGAACATCCAAATACGTAAAATTGAATTATTAATTAGTAGACAACAAAACATTTTATCAAACAATTAATTTAATTTGATTTTAATTGAAGGAATTATATATATCCGAATTGTCAGGAAATAATTTACAGAGGTGATTTAATTTTATTAATGCGGGGTTTACGGTTAACATGACCGTGATCCGTTTAAAAAATAATATTAACTAATTTATAAAAACTTGAAAATTAATGCCTGCATCGATAATTGCTCTGTGTTTCCTCGGAGATGATTCATGACAGTCAAAAATGGAAGAAAAAAAAAAGAAGAAAAATGTTTCGAATGATTTTTTTTTTAGAAAATTTATTTTCCTCCTTAATTTTTTATTACACTTTTCGCATGAAGCCATGTAACATCGCTTCCGATTAATGCCAATAAATCCCGATATCGAAAATAAGATTAGATTCAACGGAAGTACAAGATAATCATATTAAGAGCATTTGATTGAAACCCTCCTTGCCTCTTATACCCCTTTAGGTTTTACACGTATATCTCCGCCTCTTTGAATAAGCTCAAAACTACACGTGCTCGGGAACCATACATGCGATTTAAATTCGTAATTTAAAAAAAAAAAAAGGAAAAAGAAAGGGATATTCGCATCATTTCTCTTATTTTAAAAAAGAAAACTGGGAGATTTAAAATCCCGGAAAATACAAATGGAGCCAAATCGTCCTCAAAGGAACGAGGATATTTCAATGTATAAGGTAATTTCGTTAGGAAAGACAAAGATTTCGCTTGAAATTGAATAATATTTTCGAATCTTGGTCAAAAGGATATCTAAATAAAGCCTTAAGGTACCGAGAATGGAAATGTCCAGTAAACTTAATTCCGACTTGATAAAAAAGGAAACAAAGGACGGGGGAAATTATAACCTTTTGACGGGAAATCGAATTCTCTTTAAACAATTTTGCCACAAGATGGAATCTTGTCCAAGGCGGAAAATAATACATGTCGATTTCGTTAGTTTAGAATTCCCCCTTTTGGAATTTCCTCTCCCCCTTGTTTCCCCCTTCTCCTCCGCGGCACACATAAATATTAAAGCAGGTAAAAGTAAATAAATAAACATTTATATTACAAATATAAATATTACATTTTAAAATTATAATAAATGTTTCCCTTTCGAATAAAAACAAGAATGTGAATGTCACTTGGATTCTGGTTTATTTCAAATCCGTATGTGAATCATAAATATTATATGATATTAATTTCATAATCAAAAAGCGGATACGGAAAATGTAGCAAATCATCGCAGGCAAAAAGCATTCATCATCCGATACCTGTCATCGTATACGAACTTTATTTCGAATCATTTTAAAAAAAAAAACTGCCGGTTGCTGAGTATCGTTTTTTATACTTGCCGTAAAATCTTTTTCTTAATTTCGAATCATAGCTTATTTGGTTAGATATGGAATTAATTACTGCAGTTGATAAGACAGCAAGCAACTAAGCATGATGAGCAATCTCGAAATGCAATATTAATATTATTGGTATGTTTTGCTCGGGATAAGAAATAATAGAGGATATAGAGATAGTAATTTGATATTATCATATTTACATTTATAAGAATGAAAATATCCAAATGAAAGAGGTGGTGAAAATAAAGTTTCATTACGTAACTGAGAAATTGGAGGCCGCACAGCCAAGACGCAGGAAGTGACAAGCTAGGGAAACTGAAAAATTCAGTCAGCTCACTATTACGCCAATTTTCTCGCAAAATGCCCCATTAAAATTTTTAAAAGAATTGCAAAGTATTAATTTTTTACAAAAGAGGTGTGAAAAATCAATGGCAGAAACTTACGAATAGGTTCGCTCAATTTCGTAGGATTAAGGAAAACCAGCCGTGCGGTTGACTACCTAAACCGAGAGGTTGCTCATTCTTAAATTACCATGAACACTTTTAAATTACTTTGACTTACTTCGATTTTTTTCGGCATGAATTATTGTGAATTACTATGAATGATCTTTGAATTACCTGAATTGCTTATGAATTATTTATAAATTATCATGAACTGCTTATGAATTACCTGGAATTGCTTATGAATTACTAATGAATTATCTTGAATTGCTTACAAATTACCTTGAATTGCTTATGAATTACTTGAATTATCTATGAATTACTTATGAATTACCTTGAATTACCTTGGATTGCTTATGAATTATCTTGAATTGCTTATGAATTACTTGAATTATCTATGAATTGCTTAATAATTACTTTGAATTGCTTATAAATTATTGGAATTATCTATGAATTACTTAATAATTACCTAGATTTGCTTATGAATTACTTATGAATTATCTTGAATTGCTTATTAATCACCTTGAATTGCTTACAAATGACCTTGAATTGCTTATAAATTACTTGAATTACCTATGAATTACTTAATAATTACCTAGAATTGCTGATGAATTACTTGAATTATCTATGAATTACTTATAAATTACCTCGAATTCTATGAATGACTAATAATTGTATGAATTACTACGGGTTATCTTTGAATAACCTCTATCTATGAATTATTTATGAATTACTTATGAATTACCTGGAATTGCTTATGAATTACTTGTACTGTCTATGAATTACTTATGAATTACCTTGAACTGCTAATGAATTACTTAAAAGTATCTATGAATTACTTATGTATTAATTGAATTATTTCTAAATTATATAGTGAATTACCTTGAATTACTGTGGATTACCGTGTAGGTACACTTACGTTTGAATTACTTCGTTTTTTTGGGCATGAATTACCGCAAATTATTATTAATTATTGAATTACTTGAATTATGTTTGAACTACTTGAATCGCTTATGTATTACTTATGAACTACCTTGAATTATTTCTAAATTACATAGTGAATTACCTTGAATTACTTTGGATTGCCGTGTGCATTTTTTTTGCCGTGTGAGGAACCCTCCGATATATTTGCTCTTGAATTACTCGTGAATTACGTTCAATTACTTGTGAATTACGTTCAATTACTTCTAACTGCTTCGAATTATCAGGGCATAAAGTACCGTGAATTACCATAAATCACCTTTGAATTACTTTAATTACTTATGGTTAACTTATGAATTACTTATGAATTACTATAATTCCCTATAAATTGCTAGAACTACCTATTAATTATTAGAATTACCTATGAATTACTTAATTGTGAATTAATTAATTTTCCGACAGACACCGATTTTATCTTTTTTAGTCGGGGAGGTTGGTGATACTGTATCAAAGAGGGAAATGTGTAGTGTTCAGTAAAGGAATACACCAGAGGCACTCGAAGACTGGACTCGAACACCAACCATCCGCCTTCGCTACGGCTGCTCTAACACTAAGCTACATCGGGCTCTGATGCATCTTCACTTAACTAAGTTACATAAGGTGAAATGTATGAACTATTTGTAGATTTCTTGGAATTATTGATACACTTTTTCGGCGAAAGAGTAGTCCCTCGATCTAAACCTAGTTCCTTTCCATTTCCAAAATTCCCGATAGGGAACGAGGGTTTTTTTTTTTTAACAAAAAAAATTATTAATTTTTTGGTTCTGATGGGATTTTTCCGGACTAAAAGCTCGATGAGGCACGCTTTCCCGTCGAGTAAAAAATTTAGGAGAACTTATATCATACAAATAAAAAAAGTTAGGGGGTGACACGACACATATGAAAATGCAAACTTCGCAAAATAAAAACCACCTAATAAGTAAAAAATTATTCGGCTCTGAGTTCTGATGCTTTGTAAAAGCAAAGGGCCAAAAAATTTAAATATTAAAAAAATAAATAAAATCCCACATATGTATACATGTTGGCAAAAAAAAAAAAAAAAAAAACCGATTTCAAAAAAGAAAAAAAAAATTCAAGGTTACAAAATCATATTCGTGAAAAGATTTAATTCCAAGCACAGGTAACAGCAAACAACTCCATTATGTAAAAAGTGCAATGTTAAAAAGAAGAATGTAAATATTAAATGATAAGACAGATCGTCAATAATAAATTAGTGTGACCTTAATTTATAAATAACTCAGCTTTAAGTTTCTAAGAAGAAATTACTATTGCATGGCTTCGGATAGGGATGAAGAATTAATAATGAATGGACTTGCTTTTCCGTTCCTTTCCCTTTGCTCTCCCCGTCCTGCGTTTTAACTTCCAGGGTTGTACACAAAAACAATGACTGTTTTACTGTTGCAACCTCCTAGGCGGCACGTTTGAGAGAGTGGGAGGAGAGGGGGGGGAGGAGGGAAAAGAAGGCATTATCCTGATATTAAACATTTTCCTTAAATGTTTAATTATTCATTCCTCTTTCTCGCTCTAATTTTCATCTCCGGATAGGTCAAAACTGACTTTAGACTATAGAATTCCCTTATGGTATTTGAGTTAAGGCATGTAAGTAGCTTCGAAAAAGGAAGATTTTTTTCTTTTTAAGGGGGAAAAAAAAAAAGTTGGGCACCCCTGATTCAGTTGTACAGCTAGGTCTCCAGTAATATTTGATGAACTTTACTTTCAAATGCTATATTATATAGTTTTTATTAAAGTTTGATTTGGAAGGAACGCGCTCGACTCGCTCGCGCTATGAAATTCAATTTTACATGATAATAGAATAACTAAGCAGTTACAAAAATCATTTTTACTCCGTACCTCCGAGCCCTTTTTCCTTTATACATGTATATTGTGTTTTCACTCTTTAGCTTTTTCACATCCATTGAGCTTCTTTCAATTATTTACGTTTTCTTTTGCGAATATGAAACTAACTAAAAAATTGCTTTTAACTTCCCTTAAATCCTTGGATCGTAACAAAAGTGGAAAGGGGAAAGGAGAGAAAAAAAAATAATAAAAATAAAGAAACCAGCAGAAACAGCAGCTCAAAATGCGTATAGCTCGTAAGATGAAAGTTTTGAGTAGCTACGCTGCAGGTGGTTTTTCGAAACCCTCTCCCTCCCGCCCCTATTTTCTTCCTGCCCTGCTACCCTCGCCCACTTTCTATTTTATTTTAAATGAAAGGATGGACAACGAAGACTGCCCGGGGGTCTACATGCGATGTTTCAAAACTAAGTTAAAGAGTCAAGTCAAAGCAGTTTTCAATCACTTTCCCAAGTCGTCCTTCTCCGTTTACCTCTTCTACCGATTTTGATGTTATTTCATGCGGATTCTCGGAATCGATCTTCATAATTTTCTTTTCTTTTTATTTTTCCGACGGAAATTCGCCATTAAAGTAAAAGAACCGGTCAGGTTTGGAAGAAGAAGACGAAGAGTAGATTGTTAAAAAGTAAATTATAAACAACTTGGTGTTTAACTTGATTTCCTGCAGCAGTTGTGAATGTTCCACCAGTCAATAGAATTACAATGACAATCTAATTACCAATCTGATTGCTGTTGCTGCGCTGTTGTTCTTCCTCCTCCACCACCGTCATTGTCTCCTCTATTTCCCTCAAACCTCTACCGCGCGTTTCCACCTCCCGCAATTGCCCTTATTTAATTGATTCCTATTATTTTTCGAAAGACGAAAATAATTTTTTATTAGTCAGGTTTTCAGCGAAACAAAAAGAATAAAAAATTGAATTTTTCTCTCGAGTTATTAATAAAAGAGTTGGAAAATATAAAGTTAATAAAGATCGCCTTTTGCGTAATTCTTGAATTTCAGTAGCCTAAATGAAAGTTTTAAAAATATTATTACGGGGAAAATAAGAATTATATAAAGATGTAACTGTCCAGTCTCGAAATGCCTGAACAAGTGTGAACAAGTTGGAACAAGTCTGAACAAGTTAGAGCAAGTCTGTACAAGTTGGAACAAGTCTGAACAAGTGTGAACAAGTTCGAACAAGTCTGAACAAGTGTGAACAAGTTGTAACAAGTTTGAACAAGTTGGAAAAAGTCTGAACAAGTTGGAACAAGTCTGAACAAATTGTAACAAGTCTGAACAAGTTGGAGCAAGTCAGAACAAGGGCTATCGTTCGGCCAGTAGGGTGGGTCGAAACTGAAGAATTTTGGAATCTAAAAACTCCTGACAGCGGAATGGGTGCCTTTTGGCCTCACTGTTAATCCTAATTTTCCCAGACTTTCTGAAGGTCATCTTGAGATCACCCAATGACCTTGAAGTTTTCAAAAAGCCCACTTAAGGGCAAAAATAAGAATTTTTTTTGTTGATGAAAGTATCAATTCCCATTGGAAATTTTGCGTAGATTACAAATATGAAGCCAAATATTTATTTTTGTGTAAGGTATTTAAGCAGAGGCGCCCCGAGCTACCGGGATTATCCCGCTGCGCCTTTTTGAAAAGCAAAAAAAGCGCCTTCACTGTTTACAATATTTTTTTAAATAAGCAAAAAAATAAAAATATTTTTATAAATCGGTTTTTTTAAAATTCAAAAGTCTTTGTCATTGGAACCTCTGGTAATGAACGGAAAAGGAAAAAATAAGATTTTTTACTATCAAAATGGCTTGAATTTTTAAAAAATTTACGTTTTTTCACAAATTTTTCCTGGTACGTTAGTCATCGATTAAAAAACCGAGTTCTTAGAAAACCCCAAAAATGATAAAAAATTAATTTCAGCTCAAAAGCCCAAAGTGTTTAGAAAAATAAAATGCCCGCCCCCTTCGCTTCTAGATTTTCGGGATGGTAAGAAAACCAAGTGAGTTCAATCCAAATAATTTTTTATGCTTCTGAATGCCTCTTTTTATTTTGCCTACATCGAATTCGAATGATTTTCGGACCTAAATTTCCTAACAAATGAAACCAAAAAAACCTAAAAATGACCTAGGTAAATTTTTAATTCATTTTTTGGTGAAAATTCTAAACAAAATTAATGCTGGGCCCAGAAAAACAGCAGGCGCCCTCAAAAAATGTTGCAGCTCGAGGCCTCGAAAGTTCCCAGTCCGTGTTTGTTTTTAAGCCAAGGGGGGAAAAAAGTCTAAAGAATTTCAGCGTTTAAAAGAAAAGGCCCAAAAGCTCAAACGCCATACACTCAAAGCTTTTCAATAGCTTCAAGGTCATTGCTCGACCCAGTTTGTTGGCCAGCTGCGCAAACTTTCCCAAAAATTAGAACAGGAAAAAAAGGACCGAAAAATTATCCCTTGCCCCTCCCCGAAATGAAAAAAAAAATTACGTTAAGCTTATAGGAATCGCACTTTAAAATTTCTTCAGGCTTTTGATCTCACCCCACCAAAAAATTCCACATTCACCTTCATAACCCCCAACACCTCCTTTTCCTAGATCCGCCAATGATCGCTTAAAGAAAGAATAAAGTCGGAAAACGCGAAACTTTTAAGCTGCATTACCAGTGGCGGCACCTAATTTCAAAAAGTCGAAGTCAAACTAAATAAAATTCGAAAGGAAAACACAACCACTCCTTCATCTTCAACATCATCAATATCCATTTCGTTCAAGTTCAATCAACCTTTTCCTTTATCATCTTTCACGTCACGAAAAAGAGGGGATAATTTAAAATTTCTTATACTTTTACATCTCAAACCCCTACTATAAACTACATGTTTTTTCGGAAACAGAGCACATATCGAGATATTTTAAGATATTAATTTTTTTAAATGTTTAACCGCCACTGATCTGGAAATTTAATTCACGTAAAAAAAGTTTTTGCGGACAAATGTTTTTTTTTTTTTTTAGTCTTTTAGTTTTCTTTTTTTTTCCCCGATGAAACGGGATTGGAAAAGGATTAGCGGATAATTTATTAGTAATTATTTTAGTGGAAACCCATTTGATTGAGGACACTAATTGAGATTGATCTCATTGAAGTGCATCGCACAGGGCGTCATTTCCCAGGCTACTGCAAGAGAGATGCGTCTTCATAGAAATGTCATATGACTGGCCATGCGAGAAAAGTTTTAATTACGGGAATTACACGTTTCATCAATTTCGACTCGTCGCATAATACGATAAAGAGAAATATGATAAGTGAAAGGCATCGATATATCTCAATCTCCTCTAAAATTGAAAACCGCCAGCCCCTCTTTCCACCGATTTTGAATCATGGCTTTTCTAACTCAAATAACTGTCAACGGGACTATGCAGTGAGATGAACTAAATCTCCTGTGATAAAGCAAAAGATGATATAGCGGTCGAATGTTTATAGGTGGAAAGGATTTTCCTTGTTCTAAACTCAAAAATTATTACGTTCCTTACTTCAACTTTTTTTTGCCGTTTAAAACCTGAGCAATGCATTCCATAAAAATGTGAAACTTATACTGAAAATCGTGGAACTCTAAATGAAAAATTGCGTTCAATCATTCATAATGGTTATTATGACCTAAGTTTCGACAGAATATTAAGAGGCCAAATAAGCTATAAAAACAGAAAAATGAAACACTTTGGTGCAAAAAAAAAAAAAAAAAAAAAAAAAAAACATCTTTGAGAAAAAATATTCGTCGGGTAAATGAGCCAAGTGAGAATCGAACCCACGTCTTTCGCTTGTCGGGCGGGTGCTCTACCACTAAGCCACCGACCCGCACTCGATGAATAAACAGAATACAACAGGCCTGTAAACAAGATCTTCATATTGACAACACTTAGAAAACAAAAATGTTTTGAGCAAGTTCTGACTTGCGAAAAAACCGCAATGTTTCGTAACAAACCAAAAATACTTTGCCACAGTGGTCCTGAACAAAAATATTATTCGACTAAAATGTCAAAAAAAACTGCTAATGAGGCTTTGTTAGGAAACATATTAACTACCAAAATCCACTAAAATCAAAATCGTACCTGATTGTCTTCCCCTATTCCCGACAACCCCCCCGGTCCCTCAATTTTTTTTTCAAGGCTTGTTGCATATCAAGGCTTGTTACATATTATATGAAAACCCATTGGAAATGCTTTAAAATGAGACCTCGCCGAGGTTTATATCTTTTACAGGGACGGAGATATCGTCGTTTCAATAGCCCAAAATTAAGTGTTTAATTTTCGATCTCTCAAACGATGATATCTGATATCTCCGTCCCGGCAAAAGATACAAACCTCGGCAAAGTCTCATTTGAAAGCATTTCCAATGGGCTTTCATATGATACGCAACAAGCCTTGAAAAAAAATTGAGGGGCCGGGGGGGTTGTGGGGGGTAGGGGAAGACAATCAGGTAAGATTTTGATTTTAGTGGATTTTGGTAGTTAACATGTTTCCTAACAAAGCCTCATTAGCAGTTTTTTTTGACATTTTAGTCGAATAATATTTTTCTTCAGGAGCACTGTGTTGCAGCAACTCACAGGCTGTATCTTGACACGATATTTTCATTGTTTTCGTATGACTTATAATGAAAATGTTTTGTCATAACACATGTTTGAGTTGGCATTAGCAATTTTCTTTTCTGAGTGAATTGTACATTCTTCGATAAGAAGATAATTTACCGAACTTCGCCTCAATTCCTTTTATCCTACTAGGAACAGAATTTTTAGCTGAATTTTTAAAAAAATAATTTCCGTGATATTTTTTTCCATAAATATTTCATGTTTCTATTTTCTCCGAAATACTCCGTGACATTTTTTCCTTAAAAAAACGCACTTTACTATTTCTTTTAAATACTATCCTTTAATGAATGTCTCCTAAAAAAATATTCAGATTCTCGTCATTGCGCCTTGAAAAGAAGCAATAAAAAAAGAAAGTTAAGGAGGAAAAAACGTATCGCCTTTTATAATATTATAAAAGCCGAAATTCCTTTTAATTTTAAGGGAATAACAATATCATTGAGAGAAAAAATTTTCGTCGGGTGCATAACCCGAGTGGGAATCGAACCCACGTCTTCCGCTTACCGCGGGCGAGTGCTTTACCACTAAGCTACCGACCCGCACTCGAAGCAAGAATCTTCATGTTTACCTTTCAAAGAAAAAGTTTTTTACTCTTTTTTAAGGCCCAATGACGTTTTAAAGCACGTGGACAAACGCTTCTCCTACCTCCTGTTCAAAAATAAGAAATGTGCTTTTCTAAAAGTTTAGAAGACTGGAGTTGAAGTCCATTGAGATAAAGAAATGTTTTGTTGCAACAAACCAGCGAAGTTTTGAACCGAGCGTGACAACGCACAAGTTGTTTCTTGGCAAAATCGTTTTTGATTTGATGATTGACATCTATCGGAGGTTTTATGTACTAGTGAATTTTCGCATAAAAATTTTCGACTTAATACCTAACAGTCTAAATTACAAGGAGTTTCATAGGCAGATTCGTTAGCTCAGGTGGAAAGAGCAATCGGGGCTATACCGAAAGAACCCGAGGTTCGACTCCTCCGACGGGTTACGGTCTGTGAAATTGTAATTTCCCATCTTTTCCAAATAGAAATCTCCCTTCTAAAAAGTAGATTTAGTCTTTGCCGTTTGGAAAAAATTTAATTATTCCTATTCATATTTTATTATTTATTTAATAAATAATTTAAAGTACTTCAGATTTGAAAATTGGTTTAGAAATAAACGGAAATTTGTTTAGATATTATACGGGTGTTTTGGTGAATTCGGCTCGATTGAAAAATAGGGGCGATATCATTTCAAAAATAAATTCATTTACTAAAAATTTCCCCCTTTATGCCCGGAAAATATTTATACCATTTTTAATAAAAAGTGTAAAAGAATATAACTCACCTGACATCGTGAAGAATTATTTTATGAATAAATACTGTAGTGAGTTCGATAGGAGTTGCTCGATGAGATTCTTGCAATTGAGTTCGCCTGAAAAAATAAGAAAGTAATACTTCATTAACTGATTTTCAGCAAATTATTAATAAGATAATGTAAAATTTCGGGTAGAATGGCGCTTAAAAAGTCAACTTTTGATTTTCGGTCGTGCCACCCTCTAATTCCGTGCGTCGGAGCTGGACTAACATATCTCCATCGTAAATATAATTGGAGGTACTGTGTTTCGACTGTTTGTGAAAATCATGTGACTACAAGTTTACACGCTCATGTATGTGTAAACTTGTGGTCACGTGACACTCACGAAATGTCGAAACAGACTATCTCCAATCATTTTTACGATAGTTCACCTCCGACAGATTTAATGAACTAAAATTTCAGCTTAATCGGCCATGTTTAAGGGGTCGCTCAAGTACCGTAGATTGGGGTGAAGTTGAAAAGGTGGGGTGAAGTTGAAAGGAAACTCAAAAAAAAATTCTAGGTTTATTTTAGGCACTAAAAATTGTATTTTTTACTTAAGTATCCCAAAAACAATATCCACTTAATGAAATAAAAAAAATTTTATTTTTAATGCCTAAAATAAACCTAGAATTTTTTTTGAATTTCCTTTCAATTTCACCCCAATCTACGGTACCCTCCATTTTCGCCATGTAATTTAAATTTGGTCCAGCACCGCTAAACAAGATCACGCTTTTTCCGTTTTCCAAAATAAACCAACACATTATATTTTAAATATTTTGACCCGCTGAATTCAGATCTGCAATTAAAATTTCTATAGCCTGTAATGTTTTCGATTTATTTAGTGGCTATAATGAAGTTGAACCGAACTTTTAGTTTTAGCCCAAACTGGCTATTGAATAGGCCGAAAACGGTAAAATATAGAAACTTTTAGGTTGCAAATTTGAATTCAGCGGGTTGAAATGCGTAAAATAAAATGTGCTGGTTTATTTTCAAGAACGGGAAAAGCATTTGTTGGTGCTTGGCCCAATGTAAATTATATGGCGAAAATAGGGGGCCTTGAACGACCTCTTCAACATGACCGACCGAGCTGAAGTTTTAGTTCGTTAAATCTGTCATATTTTGGAACAAAATTAGAGGGTGGCACGACCAAAAATCAAAAGTTGACTTTTCTAGCGCCACCCTGTCGGGTACAAAACAGTACGCGCGATATTTTATAAAAAGACAGGGTGCGATGCGGTACCGCCAAATCTTACAAAACTTTTTTCATCCTTTTTTTTTTTTTTTTTTTTTTTTTTTTTTCTTTTTGTTTTTTTTACAATTTCGAAAAAACAATACTGCTTTCATCAAACAGTTTGAATGTCCACAAAAATAATAGCAATTTCATTGAAAATTTTTATTGAAATGAATTTCGATCTTGCAATTTTTAATTCCGACCATTCATTATTTACACATAATCTGATTTTTTTCAAAAAAAAAAAAAAAAAAAAAAAAAAAAATACTTTTTAATAACAAGGCTTGGTCAAAAAAAAAAAGGCTTATTTTTTCATTTTTTTTCTCTTTCACGTTTATAACTTGGTCAGTTGTGCAGGTGACATATAATTGAGTTACATGATCAATGTTTTCAAATAAACTTCAAAATAATCCACTATGTTACTCTTCCATATTGGAAAAAAAAATATAATTAGCCTACTTAATTAATGCGAATATACGATAAAAATTTATTCCTTGTCCTGTCCATCCCACGATATACCCCAAAGGATGGCTGAGTGTTTTTTTTTTTTTTTTTTTCAACCTTTTTTTTTTTTTTGTTTATTTAATTTCGGTTCAACTTCTTACGCTTAGTGGGGGGTTGCTTTTTTAAAAATGGAAAATTCATAAACATGGCAAAAAATAAAAATTAAGTCACGACAGGGAAAAGAAATCTGAATTACCTCGAGAGAGAGAGGTTTTAGTCAGGATGGTGAGAATGTTACCGTGAACATGAATTATTGCGTGACTTATTAATAAATTTGGGTTCATCCTAGTGCGATTTGGTCTATATAATGCTTTTCTAACTAGGTTACCACAATGATTTAACATTTCTAATGTTTTAAAAAAAAAAATTCGCATGTTTCCCTTTTAGCTTATAAATAATTTCTACTCCTTTAAAAAGACAGGGCTATACCATTTTATACAAAACAAAAAAAAATGTATATAAAAAGTCAGAGTGAATAAGGAAATTAATTAAAAAATTTATTAAAATAAAAAAGAAAAACGCAAAAAAAAGGTGCATTTTGATAAGTGCTTTATCCTTTTAAATAAAAAGGTGTAAACGAAGACGAGCCCCGTAAAAACCAAAGAATACAAGTCAAAGCACATTGAAATAATAATAATCATCATAATAATATTGGATATTGCACGATGGTAATTATATAGCATCCCTTATTTTATAATTAGTATAGCGAAACCAACAAATCACAAATGAAATGTTATTTCACACGCACAGTTACCTGTCTTGCTTTTTCCCAATATTTTCAAACCGCTCCCTTAATTACATTTTTTACTTTAATTTTATTATTTGCAACTGCTATTGATTTTTCGCGATGGGGAGAATAAATATGAAGGGTGGTACAGTGCAAGGAATTAAATCAAATGAAGGGTAAAAAAAAAAAAAACCGAATGAAGGCTTTTGCACGAAAATAATTGTTCGTGTATCAGTTAAATAAATAGCAAGAGCGAAAGGAAAAATTACATTTTACAAAATGAACACGACAGAAAGGAGTAATTTTTACATAATTCCCCTTCTCCTTACTTTCAGACCGAGAAAAAGAAAATATGAAATGGCATTATGAGCCATACTGATTAAACTCCTCTCAAGATGAGATCGTATCTTGCGGAAACCAGCAGAAAGAAGGGAGCTCTTTGGTTGGAAAAGAATTCGAAGTCAGTTTTTTGGAAAAAAGAAGAACTTTAACCAAGAGGCACAAGGGGTCTGGGAACATTAAAATAAGCGGTATGAACTCGGAATGTAATCAAAAAGCAAAAATTTCATCAAATTAAAAGTTTTTGAGGTCGCTGATTTCAAATCTGAAGTTAAATTTTAAAAATTCAAAATGGTGGATCCAATATGGCAGACTATTTTCCACACTGTCCGCCATGTTGGATCTGCTATTATGAAAATCGCCTTGAAAATTTGGTTTAGGGGTTTTCGAGGTCACTGAATTTGACGTTAAGTTTTAAAAATTCATAATGACAGATCCAATATGGCGGAAAATGTGGAAGATAGTCTGCCTTATTGGAGCCACCATTTTGAATTTTTAAAATTTAACGTCAAACTCGAAATCAGCGACCTCGAAAACCCCTATATCCAAATTTTCAAGACTATATTCGGATTTCAAAAAAATGTCCGCCATTTTGGATCCGCCATTTTTAAATTTTCAATTTTTAACGTCAAATTTGAAATTAGTGGCCTTAAGGACTTCTAATTAGTTCAAATTTTGGCTTTTGAATAGGAGCTTGAATTTATATCGCGCGTTTTGTTATTCTAGGATATTATAACAGAAATCTTCAATATAGTGCAGCACTCTTAAATCTGCAAATTTGCGCAATTTCCCCCCCCCCCCCCATTTTTTTTTTTAGTTCATACTATGGGCATTCAATTTTGGTTGCATCGGGGAAGATATTATGCGAAAAATTTTTGTAAAACACTAGCAAAAAATGTTTACTCCCAAAAAAATTTTGTATTTTTTAATGGGCAGTCAAGCCCTTTTAATTTTGGATTTCATAATCAAAAATTGCGATTTTGGATTAATCTAGTTGGGAAACATTCATGATTACAATTTTTTTTTTTACCTTGATCTATGGAAAAGAAAATCGCCCGATTTGAAAGAGCTCTTAAAAAACACTAATTTTTTGGCTGACTTGAATCCTATCTTTCAGATCATAATACCACAAAGGATGCCATGTTTAATTTGATTCAATAGTCAAACATGGCTTATTGTTATCCATAATCGTATTTACATAAAAATATCTCACACAAAAAAAAAAGGAAAAAAAAGATTGCTTCGGAGGATTTTACCGCTTTTTTGGTGTTTTTAGACCACTGAAAGGCTGTATTTCAATTCCGATTCCGAAAAATCTCAAATAAAATTTGTGATTCCGATTCCGATTCCAACAAAAAAGATTTCAACGTTGCCGATTCTGACTCCGCAGTCAGAAAACAAAATAACGTAGCAAAAACGGTTATTATGCTTTGAACGCTTTTGTTTTGCGCCAAGACATTTGGCAAATTACTCAGTCCGTTGTCGGCAAGTCATATATTGTAAACAAACCAAATGGCGACTTATGTAGAATTTATACATTATGTTATGATAATACTGTTCATGCTTGGTTTTTTTTTAATTGAGGACTTTTCCGTAGACAATCCGAATAGCATTCTGGGAATGAAAAGGGACAAACAAGCAGACGACGCGTCTTCGTATTTGATAAGTTAAGAATAGACGGAATAGTGATTTAAGCTATTAAAAGAAATTGTATTTTCGAAATTCTCATAATTGATGCCTATTCTGTCTCTAAAAATAATTACGGAGTCAAACCTACAATTTTTTTTCCTAAAACGGAAATAAACTAGATTTTTAACCACTGTGCAATGCTTAGCTTATGGGAGACTTCCTTTGTTTGTCTCCTCCAAGCAGACGAAAAAAATGATACCCATAGTTCTTAGCGCGAGAGCGAAAGTCCTCTATAGAAAAATTCGTATGAATAAATATGCATGCAAAACAAACAAGTGATATAACTTTTAAGATTTTTCATTTGATTTTTAAATCTTTGTTTTATGTCTTACATGAATAGTAATAACATAACCTAAACATAACCCCTATTCTCTGCATTGGACAATGTTAGATTTCAGTTCGATTTTTCAAAGAAAATACTTAATTTAAGTTATTCGAATATAAAAATCCTGGATGTCCATCATGGTTAAACCACGATGTGGATTACACGTTTAAAATAAAAATTAAAAATTAAAAAATAAAAAATTAAAAATTAAAAATAAAAAATTAAAAATTAAAATGAAAAAATTAAAAATTAAACTTACACGTTTTTAAAATAAAAATTAAAACGATATTACGTTTTTATTTCATTAAATAATAATTATCGTTTTCGCGAGCCGCCATATTGATTCCGATAGCATAGTATAAGAAATGCCCGCTAGTGTCGCCTATTGTTTTGTGGCAAGGCATTTTATCCCAAGCCGAACCTAAATGACTTTATCACAAGACATTTTTTTGTTTTTGCACGGATTTTAGAAAAAAATGTCTTGTCTGAATGCATTTTTGCGTCCGCATTAGTCGTTTTCTTTTCTGAATGCGATACCGATTCCCCGGTATCGCACTCGGTTATCCGCTAAACTGAAATTGACGAACTGTAATAAGGCAATTTTGCATGCATTTTAAATTACTCTGAATCGAAAAAATTTTTTTAGAATCGGCACTGCCGATTCCGATTCCCAAGGCTTCAAACGTCCAGATGGATTTCGATTTCGAAGAGCATTTTCTTTTTTTAGGCAGAACTAATCACTATATTTCTCACTTTCTAGCACGGAAATAACTACAGCCAGATCTGAAATTAAATCTGGATCTTGAGGAAATCTTTTTTCTACATTCTGAAAAAATTAAGGAAAGCAATCGGAATAAGTCATTTTAAGGTGAAACCGAGATGTTCTGACATTTAAAAAAAGACTTTGGCAATGTTAAGAAATTAGTACCTTACAAATGCATTTCATAAAAATTAAATTTTTCTCTTAGAACCACAACAGCAAAAAAATCACACGAATGTCATTTTCATATTTTCAGTAAAAAAATATTTTCAACTTATAGTTTTTTAAACAAAAAAAAAAAAAAAAAAAAAAAAAAAAAAAATGAGAAAAAAAAATTAATAAAAAAGAAAAAAAAATGGGCAACCACTAATTTTCAGAAATACCATTCGGGGCGTATTATTTCATGGGTGTAGCTGGAGACGATATTCCTCACGGACAAAGGATTAAATCAGATTGGGATATAATTTGTACAAATAAAATCATTTTTTAAATTAGATGGGGGGGAAATACTTTTGTGAAATTAAACATGACTATTAATTTACTTTTCCAAGAATAACGTTTAGCTTATCGAATCAATATTCGAGACGTTAATCAAAACTGTATAATAATCACGAATTTGAATTTTATATTTCTATACTGTTTAATGTGTACCTTAAATACCTCCTTGAACCTGGTTATTTAACAGAAGCAGTCTTCATAATATATCCTATAGCAGTGCTACTTGTCTTTATTTTGACCTTTTCTTTATGGGTTTTTTTTTATGTATATGATTTAACTATTATATTTGCTTGGAAATTGTACGCGCATGATTTTAATTAATTGATAATTAATGATGGCGGTTCGGAAAAATATTTCGAATTTATATTTTTTTATTAAAAGCTTTAATTTTGGGAACGAAGGGGGGGAGGAAATAAAAGTAAAGTAACGATTTATCTGGTAATTTTTTCCTCAAAGTGGCGAAGCTATAGAACCGATAATATTAAAATAATAAAGAATATTTTTGTTAATAATAATGGATTTGTTTTGTGAGAAACTTGAGCCGACGGTGGTCACGAAAAACCCGACCTAAACAGAAACACCCCTCCCTACATGCATAATAGGAAATGTTACCAATGATTCATAACTGATTCGCATGCAATGCTGCATAGCTGAACAACGTCGATTATCTCCTACAGAATTCAAAATAATAAATAAAAAAACGGGAGATCTAATCCCGATCCGAAGAATTTTTTTTTCTTCGTTAAGGGAAACTTACGGGTGATTCACTCGGTGTCAACCTGACGACACATTTTTTTTTTTTTCCTCACGCACTACCCAAGGCTGCCAATAACAATTTACCACATGGAGCTAAACACAATTTTATTAATACATCAAATTGAATTCAATTTAATTCTCTTCTACTTTTACCTCATTCGGGGGACTAAAGGCATCGACTGGTTCAATAATCGAAAATTCAAAAGTTACATAGCATAGATCGAAGTTTTCTCTAAAAACCTCCAGCATTTTTTTTTTTTTTCGACCAGAAAAAAATGAACGCAATCGTAATTTAATGACGCACGGCACGGAGTTAGAGTAGAACCCAGAAACCAAACGAGTTTCCCGTTCCGTTCGTCAGCACATCATCCCCCTGTATTTTTTCATTACTCAATACAAATACAAAATTTCATTTTCGCTTTTTTTTTAATTTTTCATTCCGTGGTAATTCCAAAATAATAAAAAATTTTTCGTCATGTGTCATATTTTCTGCATTCTCTTTACTCAGCACAAGTCCGTACAATTTCGATTTTAATTCGGTTCCTCCGGAACTTTCATCTCTAAACCTCCCAGCGAAAAGAGTTAAAACTCTAACAAATAAAAATTGTTTGGGTGACAGGGTGTGAGATGTGTTAGTTGTGGACTCTTCTCCCTCTGGGAAAAAAAAAAAAAATTCAGCATTTGTCTGTTTTTCTTTTCCGCAATAACCATGTACACTATCATTATGGATGAAAAGTTGTGTTCGGTCGTCATCACTATCAGATCGGTTATTTTCATTTCGGCTGCGAGTGTTTAACACTCAGAAAAAGGACATGTTTTGAACAAGTTCTGTCTTGCAACAACACGGGAACGTTTCGCAGCAAAGTAAAAATTCTTCGCTACGACGGACATATCTTAGATAGCATTTTCAATCCATTGGACATCCTGTGGATTGTCCATCAGATATCCACTGGATATCCAAATCCATGGGATACCCATAGCATATCCCAAGGACGCTTTTTGGATCAGTGGGGACATAAATAAATCCAATGAGCGTCCAATAAATATCCTCATGACGTTCTGAAGACGTCCTCGGGACTGGATAGACTTGCTATCTGGCATTGTTTTTAGACAAAATACACTTGGCTGGGCCCACTTGGCCCTCCAAGACAGTTTTTCTTGACTTTTTCCTTATTTATTTATTAACTTTCAGGTATAGAGCACCGAGATTTTGTGGGGGGGTAACCTGTGGGGTTGCTGAAAAACCAGATATCTCCACACCAATTGATAATTGATGACAATAGTTAAAATTGATGTGGAGATATCAGGTTTTTCCCGCAACCGTACGTAATTTTTATGGTCATTTTCGGATTCTACGGGTCAAAGAACACAAAGTAGTTTCTCAGATTTGAAAAGGGCCGACTTTTACTTTGTGGTAAAAAAAAGTCACGCTTTTAGCATAAGCCCCTTTTCGAGAAAAACCTATAAAGGCTGGTAGCGACCCCTATAAAACTTTTTAAAAATCTGAAAAAAATTGGAGAAGGTACCTGGAGGTAGTAGAATCGATTTTGAGGTGTAGAATAAAAATTGGGACACCATAAAATAATAAATAAATTTTTTAAATTTTGAAAAATATTATTCTTTATCCTGAAACCCTCCCTACTCACGCAAAATAAATTTTCTCCAAGAAATTGGATCAAAGGCGATGATTTTACATTATTTTGGGTCGTTTTGGCTATCTTGAAGTGTTTTTAACTTTTGGGGATGGTCAGATAAAAAAAAAGCCGTTTTCGCCGAAATAAGTCATATATAACACCCATAAGGTCTCGTTTTTCGGCAAAATGAATTTTTTTCTGGATACATACGTACGTGAGTATTATACCCTAAAAAGATCCATTTTTTATGTCATCAAATTTTTTTCCTGCGAATTTTTGAAATTTGATCAAATAAAAGTGCAAAAAGTAAAAAAAAAAAAAAACACAAAAAATTCGGGCGCCACCTCTAAAAAATTTTTTAAAAGTCTGAAAAAAATTCACAAGTGTTCCAAGACCCTAAAGAACCCATTTTTTGCTAGGGAACGAAAATCAGAGATGGAAGATTTTTTTTGGGCCACCCTAGTCCTGATGGGGACTGGTCTGGTCTGGTCTGCATAGGGTCTGACCGACTCGGGTCTAGACTCGACCAATTACGGTCCTCGGCTTCGCCTCGGGTCGTAAACTTGGTCTCGTACTTGAAATATTTACCTTCGACACCTGTAAAGAAAAACACTATTTCCTAAAAAAAAAAAAAAAAAAAAAAAAAAAAAAAAATACTCCTAATACATTTTTTTCAATCCATTTTTCCTAAATTTTTTTTTCCTAAAAATATACCTAATCTATTTTTTCTAAAATTAAATATTCCAAAAAATTAATATTCGTAATTAATTTTTAAAATAGGTAGGTACGTGTAATAAAATTTTTTTAAAAAGGGTGCAAATTCACTATGGAATGTTGGATTAACATGTTGGATTAACCAAATAAATTAGGAATATTTTTTCAGGAAAAATGGCGCGGGAACCGGCTCAAAGAAAAAAAAATTAAATAGATTTTCCATTCCTCTAAGTAGGTATTCCATAGTTCTTTTCCCCATCAAAACGAACTGTCAAGGAGCGACTTGCCTGCTCAACCAAAAGCTTACAATAAATAAAATAAAACATTTACCGATAGCACCCGCGATTCCTAAAAACACTGTTAAAGGGGCTTAAGAAAATGAGCGAAAGGAATTCGTTATTTAGCTTAACTATAAGCATTTTACGAATGACGTCATTTATGAGTTCCTCATTCTGTGGAAAAGCGTACAGTCCCGGGTTTTGAAAACTTTCCTTTTAACCTCTGCTGGTGGTCACTTTCCAAGTAACAACGTCTTCGTTTTAACGTGTAGTTATATATTACTTTTCCTCGGGTTTTGAGAGATCTCGGTGAGCACACAACACGAAATCGTAAAATCTGGAAATGCTTTTTGATGAAATTTCCCACGAAAACATCCGCGAGGATTTAATAGGCTCCCCATCTAAGAAAATTGAAAATCTCATTGTAAATAAGACCGATTTTCGGATACAAACCCAATGTTAGTCTGGTTTAATCTTTACCTGAAACCGTGGTATTTAACACAGGATGAGGGTAATTTAGATTCAAACTTTGTTTGGCTATCAGATTAAGACGGGGAGAAGATATTCCACGTCTTGGATCCAATGCAGCCAGGTTTAAACCGGTACAAAATATAAATATTATGACGTTATATCTTCTTTTTTTTTTCAATCCACGGATTTCGCTTAATGCAGTATTTTTTTTTCCGTCGATTTTTTCAATTAAATGGCATTAAATAAAAAGGGGAGTGTGAAGGGCTTGATTTTGAGCGTATCATGTTTGCCTTATGGCATAAATGTTATCCGCGCCAGATGGCTGATTTTCTAAGTGGTTCGATTCCCCCTTCTCTTTCCTATTTTGTAATTTTGTATTTCATTGTATGTCCGCCTACTTGTTTCTCTGTTGGTTTTTGAGTGTCTCTTCGCCCTTGTGGCTAACCCCATGGTTTACTGCATTTTCCAGCCCATTTATTTTCTCTCTTTCGCATCGTCATCGCTTTTTAATTTTTTATTATGGGAAAAATTGGAATCTTCATTTCAATTTCATTTTCAGCGCGGTCTCTAAAAATATACCAAGAAAAAATCTTATTTTATTCATGGATTTCATTATTTCGTGATGTCAAAAATTAAAAAGCCTTCGGTTCCGAAGTTTTTTTTGACGTAGGGGTAGGATTACGTCTTGGAGCTCGGTCCTGGAAAAATTTGCCTGTCCGGGTGTTGTCGGTCTGTTCGAACCAAAAATAATATTTAATTATTTTAATATTAAAATTTTATTTTAAATAATATTTTGACTATTTTTTTTTAACTTTTGGCTATTGCTAATAGGAAAATTAGACGACATAGAAAATTTCTTGTAAATTTTCAAGAAACTTAAAGTTGCTAAAGCAAGGTCTTAAAAATTTTTTAAAATTTTATTTAACTTTTTTTTTTTAATTTTCGCCGTTTTTTTAAATATTAAAATTATACTGCAAGAACAAAGACAAGAACTTAGAAATTTTAAATAAAATGTTCACTACATTTTTTAATACTGTCCTTTTTCCTTTACCCGAGAATATGAGCTAAAGCAACGCTTTCATATTAAAATTTTAACTTTGAAGACTTTAATTTAAATGCTGACTAATTTTATTCAACTTTTAACTTCTTTTAACAAAAATTTTTAACTGAAATTTTAATTTTTTGCTATTTCAAATTTCGTAACTCCTTCAACCCCGGCAAGGACTAATTTTTTGGCGAGAAAAAAACCGGGGCAGGGTAGAAAGATTGAAAGAAATTTTCGAGGAGAATTAACAACTCGTACCCATGGAGGTCTCGAACCCCCATCTTCCCGTTTGGCCCGGGCTGTTTTAAACCTCTAAACTGATGAGCTGGAAGTGAATCTCTCGAAATAAAGCCCTTATAAGAATCACGGAATTTACCCAGAGTCGTTTCTTAAAAACACGGGCACCAAAAAAAAAAAAAAATTCGAGTTTTTTTGCCAGGAAAAAAAAGTTATATTTTTATCAAAACATTATATTTTTATCAAAAAATTAAGCTTGTATTTTTATCAAAAAATTAAGCTTATATTTTTATCACAAAATTAAGCTTATATTTTTATCAAAAAATTAAGCTTATATTTTTATCAAAATAAAAAGCTTACGTATTTTCATTAAAAATTTAAACTTATATTTTTATCAAAAAATTAAGCTTATATTTTTATCAAAAAGTTAAGCTTACATTTTTATCAAAAAATTAAGCTTATATTTTTATCAAAATAAAAAGCTTACGTATTTTCATTAAAAATTTAAACTTATATTTTTATCAAAAAATTAAGCTTATAGTTTCATCAAAAAATTGATCTTATATTTTTATCAAAAAATTCGAATTTTTGACCAAAACCTAATTTAAAAAAATGCCTTAAAATTTTTAAATCGTTTCATTGTTTAAATTTAGCAATATTAGGACAGTCCTCCAAAGACGTAGTCCTACGTAGGGACATGCCCCCATATCCCAGTCTAATTTTTTGTAAAATATTTTTTTTTTTTTCCTCTTTAAGAAAAAAAAAAAAAATCAGGCAATCAATTCAAGAGCGGTAAATAAGGTAGTCAAATCGCATATTTCGCATTTACAACCGGTAACTGATAGCTCCAGGGTCGTGGCTAAGAAATAATTGATAAGTGTTCAAATATGCACAAAGACGGACGCAATCACTCTCCTTCTAATATTCATATCTTTCGTATTACATTTAACATAATACCATAGTATAATACAAACTGCACAGTTGTTCCATTCACTCCCTAGAACGTTTAATGTCCATGAATAAACAAGTTTCGTCCGACCCGAAAGCACGTAAACGTTCATCGTATACATTGTTCCGTTACATTTCCCCCCGTATATTCGAATCATTTAGGGAAGCGGGGGAAGGGGGGGGGTGAGGGAGAGAGGGGATTTAAAGAGTAATCTTAAAACTAATTGCGCCCCAATCAGTGAAAACAAGAAGGCCCCGTGAAAAATTATAAATTAGTCATTCTTAAAAAGTGATGCGATATCATTTTCGAAGCGAGGACAATTTAAACGCAAAACAATGAAAATAATAATTTTGTGATATGTATTCTTTAAATATTTTTGTGGGATGAGTTGCTTCTTGTAATAATACTCATTAAAGTTGGAAGCGGAATAGTCAGTCGAAATCATTTTTCTATAATAATAAGCTTTAATGTCTAATTCGATCTTAAACGTTAATAATCTTTTGCAAAATCCGTTTGTTATTCGTTATGCGAGAGACTTGAATTTTTGTTTTTGTATGGTGGTTTTTTTTTAGACATTCGGAGGCTTATTTTGTTTTAACCTTTTACGAATAGGAATTGGAATCTTATTTATAATAAATATCAGACTAAAAAAAGTGGTAAAAATTAGGGACTAAAAATCAGTGCTGGCAAACCGAAAATTTCACAGTATTTCACGGTTTTGAACCAAACCGGATTGAACAGCACGGACAAATTAAATACGAAAAACCTAACCCAGAACTTGAACCGAACCGAACCGAGCTGATACCGAACCTCAAATATTACAGGAGCAGAATCAGACCGAACCTTAAGTGAGATTGGTTGGTTAGGATAGGGCCCAGAACCAGAAAATGGTTTTTTCAAGAAATCAAACCAAGAGATGAACCAAAACGTTTTTCGCAAAAATGCAAAAAATAGTATATTACAACACAAGGACTGCAAAAGAAAAAATTGACCGTCGAGACTCTTCAGAATCGGCCTCGACGGTCAATTTTTTCGGGTCTATGGAAAATGTCCTAATGGCAATAGGTCATAATCCGCAATTTAATACCACTAAAATAGGAAAATGACCTAATTTATTAATAGGTCGTATTCCGGATGTATTTACACAAACATAAAATATTAATCCTGAATATGACCTAATCATAATATAGGGAGACACAATCCTGAATATGACCTAATCAAAAAAAATCGAAATTAAAATAAAAATTTTTTTCTAATTTTACGAAGTAAGGCCCATCTATATAGGGATTGCAAAATACCGCGTTTTTTCAATACCGGTATTACGGTAGAAAATTTTTCCAATACCGGTTTTCCCGGTAAATACCCGTATTTCAAAACAGTATGGGACTCAGTTTCATAGTTTTTAATGAGTAGTTTTCAAATCTGACCCTATTTTTGGGCTTAACCCTTTTAAATTTTTCTCCCATCAACTATGCAAGTTTCTGTTCCCTCGTTTATATTTAATTAATTGCAATGTGAATCTTTTTTGTCTTATCCATGTTTTAACATGTTATGAAATAACTCATAACAACATAAAGAAAAGGACGACAGTTTATTTCTTTTTCTACAGCAAAATAATTATCAAATTTATATTTGTACTTTTATTTTGAAAAAAATCCATTTTTCTTCCTTCCGATTAAAAACGGTATTACAGATCTTTTTCCCCGGTAGTACCGCTATCACTGTTTTGCCCTTTTAGACCAGTGTAAGTTGAAAACGATTTAAAGATTGACTACTGGAAAACATTTCCAGCAATTGTTGTGATATTTGTAACACTTGTGATATTTTACGTAAAATTATAAAGAAAATTTTATTTTAATTTCGATTTTTTTTGATTAGGTCATATTCAGGATTGTGTCTCCCTATATTATGATTAGGTCATATTCAGGATAAATATTTTATTTTTGTATAAATACATCCGGATTACGACCTATTAATAAATTAGGTCACTTTCCTATTTTAGTGGTATTAAATTGCGGATTATGACCTATTGCCATTAGCACATTTTCCATAGACCCAATTTTTTCTTTTGCAGTTCTTGTGTTGTAAGCTACTTTTCATCACAAAGCACAGCTTTAAAAAAATGTTTTTGAAACAAACTAGTGCTGAAAATAAGTTTTCCGCACTAGTTCCAAACTATTTTCCAAAATTTTTATTTAGCTTTTTTTAAAATATTCTCTAAATTTTTAACGTAAAATTTACAAGAAAATTTCTAAAAAAATTACAAGAAATTTAAAGTTAAAATTTTATTTTAAAATTAGACGACATGAACGAAAGCATGGATTTAGAAAATTTCTTGTAAATTTTACCTTTAAAAAAGTTACATTTTAAATGTTTTGACTAATTTTTTTTTTATTTTAGCCTTTTTTAATAGTAAAATTAGACGACATGAACGAAAGTAAGGACTTAGAAAATTTCTTGCAAATTTTCAATTTCTTGCAAATTTTCAACAAACTTAAAGTTGCTAAAGCAAAGACTTAAAAATTTCTTGAAATTTTATTTAACTTTTTTTTAAGTTTTCGCTCTTTTTTTAAATATATATATATATATTTTTTTTAAATATTAAAATTAGACTATATGAACAAAAACAAGAACTTAAAAATTTTTAATAAAATGCTCACTACATTTTTTTATTTTGTCCTTTTTACTTTAGCCAATAATATGACCCAAAGCAATGTTTTAATATTAAAATTTTAACTTTGAAGACTTTTAATTAAAATTTTGACTAATTTTTTTTAGCTTTTGACATTTTCTTATCAAAAATTTTAAGCTTTTTCGTGCCAGGAAAAAAAATTATATTTTATATCAAAATATTCTAATTTTTCGACCAAAAACGAGCAAAAAAATGCCTTAAAATTTTTAAATCGTTTCATTGTTTAAATTTAGGAGTATTAGGACAGTACCCCAAAGACGTAGTTCTACGTAGAGGTATGCCCTCATATTCCAGTCTGATTTTTTTTCTTTTTTTGGAATTCCTAAACTTAATTTGCCACCCAACGGAACGAAAACAAAAATGAAACCGAATTTCTTGCGAAAAATGGAAAACTATACTAAAACCGCAAAACTAAAGCAATCCATTGTTTCTTAATTAGCTAAAAATATACTTTCCCTATTGATGAGTGCTCTTCCCATTTCCTATTCCAATACGTAAAACAACATTTCCCATCTTCGACGCATTATCTCCTACCATATATCATTTTAATATTTAAAGGTTAACTTTACCGAGCGAGAGAACTGCCTTATTTCATTAATATATCACGTGAGTTAAAACATAAGAAAATGGAGGCAACAGATGTGTAACCTCGTTACAGAATTGAAAACTCCGAACGCATAATGAAATTTACGTTCAGTTATTGAAAAAAGTCAAAAAAAAAATCAAAAAAAAAAAAAAAAAATTACCTGTATAAAAAAAAAAAAAATCCTGTATGTTTAAAATGGAATGAACTTTTATTCCCTAACGATAAAAAAAAAATAATAATGTTCATTTCGGTTTTGTTAATTTATTAAGGGAAAAAAAGCAAATAAAAATTTAAGGGAGGAAAAAAAATTAATGTCCTTAATATCGAAAAGTGGGTTGTTGAACCCGATTGATAATTATTATTCATTAGAAATGAAGGAAGATTACAATCAATGATCGGAGAAGAGAATGGGATTTTATTAATATTGGATTAAAATTAAAGTAATATCGGGTAACGAATTACGAATTCCCTCATTTATTAAGTTTCACACTGTCACGTACCATATCGTATACCGTAATTATTGCTTTCAGATATCTTTTCCAAAATTATTTCCAACGTTAAGCTAAACGCGGTATCTTTTTCATACCGGTGGTCCAAAAACGCGGGAGATATTATTCGTATAATCGAATTCATCCGTAAAAGTAAAAAAAAAATAATTTAAATAATTCTAAAATTCTAAAAAAAAAAAAAAGACGCCGTTCCTTAATCAAATTATAAAAACTTCAAGGAATTCTAATATAATTGTATCAAATAATTTTTTTTTTCTTAAAAAAAAAAATAATAATATTAATATCCCTGTTTCGCAGATCAATAGGAATAAAAAAAAAATTAAAATATACACCGAAGTATATTCACTTTACCTCAAGGTAGACAATCATAAACTGTAATTATGGTTCAGTCATGATTTCTATTTCTATAATTTCTATATATTTATGGAATACGTACATTATCTACTGTGTTATTTTACCAATTGCATTTAGTATTATTCATTTTGGCCATAAACTAATGCGAACCAACCCAGTTTTTTCTTCTTTATTCATCTTTCTTAAAAAAAAATACCAAATTATAAACATTTATAAGCTTAGTTTGAATAATTAATATGAGTTTTCGAGACAAAGAAAAACTCCTAACCCCAGTTAATTGTTTAGCCATTGGCTAATGTTTCCTAAAAAAAAAATAATAAACCTTAGCTTCCAGTTTTTTTTTTCTTTTACGTCGGTCAGAAAACTGTTAACATGAAATTGAATCAAGTTCCTCTTTTCCAATCAATTAACTCTTTAATTTCACACCAGACACAAAGGCAGGAAATGTTTAATTAAATAATACTGATAACACAAAACTCATAATGAAGGAATTTTAACAATCCTATTATTATGAATAAACAATTTGTTTCTTTATTAATAATTCTAGATTTTTTTTAAAATTTTATATTTGTTTTGCAGACTGTAATTAGACTTTTTAATAATTAATCGCATGAATGCTTCAAAGGCTTAGTACTAATGATGAGGTTGTAAAACTGAGCCCCGTCTTGAAATATTTATATACTTCCTTTATAGGAATGCTTTGGCCATTTTTTTTTATTTTTTATTTCTCCGAAGAAAGTTTGGTGTTCGGTCTAAAAAATATTTCTACCTTAACACGGGCAATCAGTAGATTTTATTATTATTATTATTATTATGGAGATTTCGCTCATATAGTTCCTTAAGGGACTAATATGGTTTAGAATATGTAGGCATGAATTGCAAACACATATTCGTTCGACGATTTTAGTAAAATTTCGGACTATATGGTTTAAAAATTTTAAAGCAATTTTTTTTCTCATTTTTGGTCAAAAAATTCGAATTTTTCAATAAAGAATATAATCTTTTTTCCTGGCACGAAAAAAATTTAAAATTTTTGATAAAAAAGGTCAAAAGTTGAAAAAATTAGTCAAAATTTTAATTAAAGCCTCAATTTATTTAAAATTTAAAAAAAAGTTAAATAAAATTTCAAGAAATTTTTAAGGTGGAATATCAGCCACTTGTGAGTCAAATCAGGTCCTTGGAAAATAAAAATTAAATTCACCCGTTAAGTAAATTTATCTTAGTTAAAAATCAATTTAAGACTTTTCCTTTTTTTTAATAACTAGTATAATTTATTTATTTATATATACGTTTACAATTTTTCTATATAAGATGCTTTGTTTGTAAACTTTTTGCCATTTTCTCATTTTCCGTTTTGTTACCAACCTAAAAAATGTTTTTAAAAGGATGCTCAGTTAAACATCTTATGTCGAAAAATTGTAAACGTACATATAAATAAATAAATTATACTAGTTATTAAAAAAAAGGAAAAGTCTTAAATTAATTTTTAACTAAGATAAATTTACTTAGCGGGTGAATTTAATTTTTATTTTCCAAGGACCTGATTTGACTCACAAGTGGCTGATATTCCACCTTTTAAGTCCTTGCTTTACCAACTTTCAAGGTTTATGTAAAAGTTAAATTTCTTGAAAATTTGCAAGAAATTTTTTAAGTCCTTATGCTTTCGTTCATGTCGTCTAATTTTACTATTAAAAAAAATAGTCAAAATATTATTTAAAATTGATGCTATGTCTCCACGAAAATAATTAATTATTCCATAACTAATTATACTATAATTAATGATGGAATAATTATAGTTTGAATTCGAAATACTGTTCACTTATCTGTTTGTTTGTTAGAATAACAATAGAATAACGCGATTTTCTGCGGACTTTTATATTTTATTTTTTTCCCCCCCTTGATTTTGGAAAATTAATATTTATTTTTATTTTCTCTTACGAAAAAATTTTCAAGTACACAAATTGAAGACAAAAGATTGAGCTAGTGTGTTTGAATCAGGAAAAAAGTACAGTACTTAATGCTATAGCATTAAATTTTTTAAAAGTAAAATTTACAAGAAATTTTCTAAGTCCCTGCTTTCGTTCATGTCTACTTTTAAAATAAAAATTTTAACTTTAAATTTCTCGTTAATTTTTTAGCAAATTTCTTGTGAATTTTACTTTAAAAAAACTGAGAAAATTTAAAACAAAGTTAAATAAAGTTTACAAAAAATTTTCAAAGTCCTTGCTTTCGTTCATGCCGTCTAATTTTACTGTTAAAAAAGACCAAAAGTGAAAAAAAAATTGTCAAAATATTATTTAAAATTTTAATATTAAAATAGGACTAATTAAATAATTTTTGGTGCGAACAGACCGACACCCTTACAGACAGATTTCCCCAGGACCGAACCCGAAGACATGGTCCTACTAGCACGTAAAAAAAAAAAAAAAAAAAAAAAAAATCTTGCGGTGGTATTTTAATACAGAACATGGTGGGTGCCAAAATGAACATGACGAACATTTTTCCCAACATCCTCGGGAAAGCTCTGGGTAAGTAGTGCGGCATGTTACGTAAAAGTCTTCGTCCAACATGTTGACCAAACATGACAATCATGTTCGGCCAATGTTTTCGGTTGGTATTTCAATCTGCGTTTTTAAAGAAAAGCTGAAGCAGAATATAGGAAAAGCGTTGCATTTTATGTTTTGTATGTTGTCAGCATTGCAGTTCCTGTACCAAATTGTAACTTCAATTTTTTTTTTGTAGGCTACATCGAAAAAAAAAATTGCAATCTGACATACAAAAATGGATTTTTACTGAGTCTCTTATGAAAATTATTTAAGAAAAGCCATGAAGAAAGTAAAATCGCCAATGGAGGTAATGATTCTGATTGGTCAAATATGCACATCTAAGGGACCCTTATATTTAGTCCTGCATTTTTTCTACTTTGTGTTTTAGCCTCGTTGGAATAATTAAAAAAGTTTAAATATAAGGTTTTGTTTCATAAATTATTCTTTAATTTTTACTCCGATTTTTGGGCTTAAATGGTTGCAAACAAAATACATAAAAAAAAGTACTTTTCACGTAACTATCGTCCAGTTATTCGACCAAAGTATCAGACAGCCAAATCTCACAGCTACACCAAAGACCAACGCCTAGAAACGTTTTTCCGCCAACGTCTTTTCTTTTCATTCCCTCTAAATGAGGAAAAAAAAAAAAAAAAAAAAAAAAAAAAAATTAAAAAGTACTGCCTGTTCTAAACACTCAAAACAAACCTGGAGTAATACAAAAAAAAAAAAAAAATGTAAATAGAATTAAAAAGTAAAATTAAAAAAAACTATCATTGCCAGACTTATTCTTAAATTCAAAATTATTAAATCATTACTATGTCATTACGATTACATTTATTTAGGAAAAGATAACTCATTAATCCTGGTTAATAAACAAGATCCTCACTGAGTAATATTCTAAAAATAAAAAAATTCATATTGTTTAGGTAAATAAAAAATTAATTATGTAATTCATTAATTAACTTCAGTCATTTTTTTTTATCAAGTTTCATGCTCAGCTATACTTCCAGTGCTTTGTCTAAATATATTTAAGTCCCAAATTAATGTAAAAAATGACTGGCTACTTAACTGACCCCAAAGGATTATCAATTTGCATGTTATTTCAATAAAGAATGTATCAAACCTCCAAACTATGCAGCACAGCAAAACAATAAAGTAATAATTAATATAAGATTTGCAAATAGTTTTCATTAGGTCTGAACATTTAAAGTTAATTAAACAAGTGCTAACTGAAACTTCTAAAACCAACTGAAGTTACGTTTGTCCAAATCAAATTATTTAAAAACAAAGTAATCATTATATAGATTGTCTTTCATCACTAACCAGAGATGTCAAAATAAAATATTTCCCATTCGATACTGAAAATTTTACTTCAACGCTTAACTATCACCAAATTTTCAACTTCATTTACATACTCTAATTCATAATCTTGATAATAAATGATAATGGCCCATGATAAATATCATATTGCCAAATTAAAACAATACTCTCAGCCTATCATTGCATGAAGATAATTAAGAAAATATCTTCAAATTTAAATATTAATAAAAACATTTCTCATAACTTTCCAGAAAATACTTCAGTCATTTTACCATTCCAAGAGACAATACAAAATCACTTGTTTACCTGTTGAATAGGGGGTTTTCAATAGACATGTGAGAGCGACCAATTGCCATCAACATAACCTCAACTCATAACAAAAATGAATGAATTAAAAAAAGCCGGTAATGAAAAGGATGCCGAATTATAATTATTTGTAATAATTAAGGCACATATGTAAAAATGGCGTCATTATATGAATTTGTTATTTAGACGGCACCATCTTCAATCGGCGTCGGGTCGTGGAAAAGAAAAAAAATAAAGAAAACTTTTAAGACGTCGAGGGTTTTGAGTTTTGTTTATATATCCGTTCAACTCACCTGATCCTTTGATACTTGCATCCAAGGTTATGATTATCTCCTCTTTTAACTACGAAATGAGGTAATTAAACAAATTATATTTTTGTTTTGTTTTAATTTTATTTAACAATAACTATTTTCACAACGATAGCGGACGACAATGTTGTCAAATCTGTCGACGCTTTACCGACGGCGTCGTTATTAATTTTCCGCCATTTTTAAAGTTGAGAAGGACTTTTATTTATTTGTAATGCAAAATAAATGGCTAGGATTTTTATTTATTTCCATTAACAATTAATAGATTTTTATTAATATTAGGTAAATTAAAGGCATTGATTTGATCGGTGGAGGACCACAGACGTCGTTTTAAACAATATACAAGTTGGCAACGTAGCGATTTGTGATGTCAACACACAAAATGGTGGAAAAATATAGAAACCAATTTTCAGATGTATGATTAACTTTTCTTGTTGTGCAGGTAATGATTTAGTTTATCATTTAAATTCTTGCTCTTTATCTTTAGGTAAATAATAATAAATTAAGTTAAGTTTGCAAATGGGGGATTCTGCAGCTGTCTTTGTATTCCAACAACGACCTACTATTTTTTTTTTTTTTTTATATCCCCTGACTAAGTCATAAATTTAATGACATTTAACTGTAAGCCCCGATAAGAAGCTGATAAATAATTTTTTTTTTTTTTTTTAGAATGCCCATTCAGGCACCACAATGGACAGAATTTCTTTCTTGCCCAGTGTGTTGCAATGAATTTGATGCAGAAGCAAGGGGACCAGTAAGTTTAAGATGTGGGCACAGCATTTGCAGAGGATGCTTGACAAGTTTACATCGGAAGCAGTGTCCATTTGATCAATCTCAGTTTCGAGTAGATGTTTCTAAAATACCTTTAAATGCTGCTTTAGTTCGTTTGGTTGGAGGAGTTTTACACGATGAAGAAATTGACAAAAGTTTATTACCCCCTTACAATGTTCAGTACTATCTCAGAGCTAGTCGTTGTATACAGGATCTCGCACTGTATCTTAAACCATTCTCCTCTGGAACAGTCAGTGTTCTTTCTAGGCCTATGCAAAGGAAGCTTGTGACACTAGCAAACTGTCAACTATTAGAAGCAGAAGGACGAGCTAGAGCTTTACGAGCTGCTAGGTCATTAGGAGAAAGAACAGTTACGGAATTATTATTACAACATCAAAATCCACAGCAACTTTCTGCAAATCTATGGGCGGCTGTTCGAGCAAGAGGATGTCAGTTTCTTGGTCCTGCAATGCAGGAAGAAGTTTTAAAGCTTGTTTTATTAGCTCTTGAAGATGGTTCAGCTCTTAGTCGTAAGGTATTAGTCATGTTTGTAGTTCAGAGGCTTGAGCCGCATTATTCACAAGCTTCAAAAACATCAATTGGACATGTTGTTCAATTACTATACAGAGCATCTTGTTTTAAAGTATCCAAGCGAGAAGGAGATTCTTCTTTAATGCAGTTAAAAGAAGAGTTTAGAAGTTATGAAGCTTTAAGAAGAGAGCATGATGCTCAAATTGTTCAAATAGCAACTGAAGCAGGGCTGAGAATCGCCCCGGATCAATGGTCTGCTTTGCTCTATGGAGATACAGCGCATAAGTCACATATGCAAAGTATAATGGACAAATTACAAACTCCTCAATCATTTTCTCAAAGCGTTCAAGAATTAGTCATGGCTTTGCAGAGATCTGGTGATCCTGGTAATCTGTCCCCTTTGAGATTGCATTTAGAATTATTAGCAAGTATTGATCCTAGTCCAGAGTCTTCTCCTCCTTCGTGGGAAGAAACAGCTAATGCCTTAGAAGCTGCAAGGGTCGTTGTGGCAGGTTTAGCTGAATTCATTTCTCAGCACGGAAATCGTCGGCAGCAGGAATCGGTTCATTCGTCAGCGAAATATAAAGTCAGCATGTGTAGGGATTTGACCTTACGAGGATCTTGCCCTCGTGGAGCCAATTGTACTTTTGCACATTCTGAATCGGAGTTGGATAAATTTCGAGGGCGAAATAGAAAGCAGCAGACACCGGACTCAAATGTTACAGTCGAATCGAATCCTTTAACAAATGTTTTGCCATCTTCACCGGCTCCGACTGTCTACGATACAGAATTATATGCACCAACTGCTTCCCCAAGTGTTTTAGTCGCACCGCCGGTTTACTCGCCTGGAACTAATGGGGTTTCAACTGATTCGAATTGGCTAGCAGTAGGTAAGTGGATGGAGGTTTTTGAGTTGATTCCATTGAGGGTTGTTGATTTGATTCTATTTTTAAATAAAATACGTATATTTTTTTAGATAAGTTAATGTGCCGACCGAGAAACATTACAACATTAAGACCAAGAAAATTCGATTTAGTTCTTCTACCTGGAGGAGCGCAGCCTGGAGAACACGAAGATTTTGTTTCATATGAACCTCCAACTGTAAGTTTTTTTTTTTGTACTTTTATTATGTAATGCAATAAAAATACTTGACAACATATTATTCTTCAATGTTTTGGAGGGTGACTTCACGATAGTTCTGGTTTTTGTGATAAATTTTCATTTTAATTTTATGACAGGATTTTTTCGAAGTGAATGCACAACATGGAAAAAAATACTTTGCCTTGGTAGAATAGAAAATGGATTCTTCATAAATCTTTACATCTTTATTTTTTTTATTATTTTTTTTATTTTTTTTATTATTTTATTTTTTTTATTTATTTTTCTTTTTGTTAGGTAAATAAATATGGTCCAATATCTAGGCAATTACGTGATGTCCACAACATGGCTTACGAAGATACGATCCCTTACGTCGATAGTGTAAGAAAAATGAATCCTTCGGCCCCTCTTTGGCTTGCAAGGACTCCTGCTCCTATGATGTCCGTTAATGAAGCTGATCCTCATTTTTACGGCCAGGCACCGCAAAAGTAAGGATATTAATTTTTAAACTTCACGTTCATTTTTTTTTTTTTTTTTTTTTTTTTTTTCCTGCGAAAACGAACATTTTATTTTTTTTTTTTCTCTTTTTCAGTTTGGTTGCCGAATCCCAAAGAGTTAAACAACAACTTCGGAGTTTGGAGAAAAAAATTATGGATCTCAAATTAGCGAATTTAGAGGAAACCCAACAAAATCATTTGGTTAATGAATTAAAAAGAATTCAAGAAGGATTAAGAGAGGTATGTTTCACTGTTGAAAATACCGTAGATTGGGGTGAAGTTGAAAGGAAATTCAAAAAAAAATTTAGGTTCATTTTAGGCACGAAAAATAAAATTTTTTTATTTCATTAAGTGGATATTGTTTTTGGGATATTTAAATAAAAAATTTTACTTTTAGTGCCTAAAATAAATTTAGAATTTTTTTTTGAATTTCCTTTCAACTTCACCCCATCTTTCAACTTCACCTCAATCTACGGTAATGCTCCTTTTCTGGGTTTGGTGATTAATTCATTTCTTTTCGATCTTTCAGGAAGAAATTTACGAAGCAGGTATTGCAGAAGATATGAAAGAATTAGAACAGCGTTGGGAGTCTGAACTTGCTGAACAAGAAAGGCGTTGGAGTGAATCAGATCAAAGGCCTCTTAATTAAATAAAAAAGAAGGTAAAACCATTGAGAGGATCGTAATTTGTTGTAAAAATGCTTTGGGTCGCAGTAATTTTTAATTCACAGCACGGAGTACCTTAGGACCGTAGAGTTCCAATTTATGTAGTCCGAATGACACTGACCGATCACGAATTAAAAAAGTGTGGAACATGTGTCTTTGGAACTACAGGTTTGGCGTTCTGCGATCTTAATGCAGCAGATTAAAAAAAAACTTAGAAGAATTTTATTTGTCAGTTAAAAAAATTATTGGGCCCTGTAATTTGCTAAAGCCCCTAATTCTCGACTGTTAACTTGAAACTTATGGTTTTTTTTGCTTTTCAAAAATTGATTTATATATAAAATGAAAAACACTGTACTTCCAAAGTAAAATAAATTTTTCTAATTAAAATTATTATTTTTACTAATAACAATATTTATTATTTATTTTCAGAAAATAAGTCAACTCAAAATGCGGACCATTTGGTACTCAAGATGCTCAAGTCAACTCGCGTTTTAATTTTTGATAAGAAAATTTATTTATTATTAATTATTCTTTTCCTTCGAAGAAACGTTGGTTCATGGTACACTTCAATCGAAAGAAGAAAAAAAAAATTATTCATTTTCGGAAAATCAGCTTACAGTTTCTTTTTTAATCACGTAAGATGGTACGGTTACTTGAGCCTCTGACAAGAACCCCTCGTTACAATACTGGTACTGTATTTTAATCCCGTAACATTTTTGTTTTCATTTTTTTTTTTTTTTTTTTTCAAAAAAGAAAGAAAATCATAGTTAACAAAATTTTAAAACTTTATTTTAGCAATTTAGAAATGAAAAAAAAAGAAGTGAGATTTATTTTTTAGCTGAATTAAAGGATTATCCGTTTTAATTTTGGAATCTTATTTATTTACCAAAAAATTAAAAAAAAAAAATATTTTTAAAAAAATTTAAGAAAATATAAAAAAAAAGACTATTAGATGTGTGCTGCTGGAACGATAAGTGTGCATTTCTATCGCATACTTTTTAGCTTCTCTTTTCACTTGTAGATGCCCTTGTTATAGTCGTTTCAGTTGATCGTACGTGTTTTATTACTCTAAGAAACTATTTTGTATATTTTTATAAATGTGATAATTATACCTGACTAACTGTTGCAGAAAAATCTGTGAAATTTTCGATCTTGAAGAGATCTGGATTTAAAAATATATATATATTTGTAAAGAAATATTTTTGCAACTGTTAGGACATGGTTATATTTTAGAAAAAAAATTATGTTACAAAAAAAAAAAAAAAGATATAGTTTTGTATGTTCCCTTTAGCCTTCTTTAATCTGAAATTGGGACTGTTTTGCACATGGATGAAACATCACAGCTTTGCAATTTATTTTTAAATCTTATAAAGCATTCCAAAAATGTTCACTCAGTATTTTTTTTTTTACTGAGTAGTATGTTGTTATTTATTTTGTCTTAAACAATATTGGTACAGCAGTCTCATTTCAGAGTAGGAGTGTTAGATTGTTGAAATACTTACACTGGGTGTAATAATGTCTAGACTAATTGATATACTGTCTGCCACTTTGTTGGTTAGCAGGTGTGTTATAAGGAGCTAGGATTATCATGTTGGACATGAGTTTATTATTGGATTACATTAATCACATATTTTAAATATTATTAGTTGTTTTTTTTTTCTTTTTACATTTTTTTCTACCTTTCCCCAATCCTATTTTAAATCACGGATAAATTAACTTCTACTTTCCTAAAAAATTGAAACGTTTGAATGATTTTTAAAATCAAATAATAGTTTGTATTTTTTGAAAAGTTATTAAGGGACAAGAGGCCTAGTCGAACAAGGATTCGCCATCGAAACAGTAAATGCGATGTTCTACAAATTGAAATAACGAAGTAAAGACTTTACTTTTAACCTGAGAAATCAACAGAAACATAATGTAACTAAATTTATTAAAATTTAAACAGTATTTGATTTCATGAAACAAAGGTGAAGGTTAAATTATAAATTTTTTTGGTTTTAAATTTGCTTCATTGCCATTTGTTATTATATATATTATGCTAAAAAGGATGGGTATGTTTAGCATTCACGTGGATTCGATTATATAAAAAATGTAATAAAAATAATTGAAATTCAACTATTGAATTCACGTGCGAAGAATTTTTATTTTAAAAAAAAGCAAACGTGGCGGTAGAATGAATTGCGCATGCGCAAAGAAAAAATCGAGCGGGAAAATCGTAATATAATCGATACCAATCGATATATCGATCGAAAAAAAATCAATTTTACCGAGTGTTATTCAAGTTTTTTTTAACGTTTCAAAATATTCATAGATAAATACTTCCGTATGTTATGTTATCTTGAATTGCATTTTCATGCTGATAGGCTTAATTACACGTCTCACTTCTAAAGTTCAACAGCGCTTAGTCGTTCTCAAAACGTCTCTTCACACTAACCTGAAAATGTCCGGTGATTGTAAACCTTCCGTGCTTTTCGTCCTGGGAGCCCCAGGATCCGGAAAAGGTACACAATGTTCGAATATCGTCCAAAAATTTAAGTTCGCTCATTTGTCAGCGGGAGATTTGCTTCGAGCGGAACGAAACACACCTGGATCACCCTACGGTAACTTAATTGAGGAACATATACGAAATGGCACCATAGTGCCTGTAGAAATTACTTGCAGCTTGATTGACAGAGCAATGCATGCTCATACAGAAAACTTTTTTCTGATTGATGGTTTTCCTCGAAATAAAGATAATCTAGATGGATGGGAGAGAGAAATGAAGGATAAAGTTGTTGTACTAGGAGTTTTATTTTTTAATTGTTCAGATGATGTATGCATGACAAGATGTTTAACAAGGGGAGCTGCTGGCTCTGGCAGATCAGATGACAATGAAGAAAGTCTTCGTAAAAGATTTGTGACCTATAAAAATGATACTATGCCGATTATTGATTATTATAAGCAACAGGAATTAGTTTACACAGTTGATGCAAACAGGCCTGCTGATGAAGTTTTCAAAGATGTTGAAAAAGTGTTGAACCGAGTTGCTTCTTCTACAGTAAAATGTTAAACACTATTATCTTGAATCTTTCAACATTCCTTTTTTTTTTTCAAAAGAAAAAAACTTGCTTTTAATTTATGACAGTCTGCAAAAAATAAAATGGCTATAAGCCATTAAAAATTCTAGAGTTCAATTAAAATAATTCCGCGTCAGTTAAATTAGAAATATGTTCAGTATAAGTAAATGCATCCTCTTTTTGTATTTTGTGTGATGTATTTGGAAATAATTTTAATTATGTTTGTATTGTATACAAAATGAGAATATTGTATGTACTGTGTACTGCAAAGATGTAAGTTATAAAAATTTAATTTACTGGATAAAAAAATATTTTTTTTATTTACATTTTTAATAAAATCATTGCCAAATAAGTTTTTACGACTAAAATAATTTCCAGAGCTGCAACAATTGTATTTTTTTATTGAGTGCATTATTGGCACTGTTTTTCCATTTTATCCACAGTAATAAAGTTAGATGGTTAATTATGCTTGTTTTTTGAGATAAAAAAAAAAAAAAAATCAAGTTTTCCATTTCTTATTTTTATTCTTGAAATTTAAAATCTAGGGAGTGGAAAATTTTTTAAGTAAAGTATGAAAATACAAAAATTGTATTTAAATGAAATAAAAATATTTAGTTTATTGTGATATGTAGTGTAGTAAGTTAGATATGGAAAGGTTTTGTTAATTTTAATAAAGCTGTCAAACATAATCTCTTTTGGCTGTTTGATCTTGTTTTTTTTTCCCTTGATCTTTTACAAATTATCTACATGTTTTTCTTTTAACGAAATTGAAACAAATAGAATGTTCTTTGTAAAACATTTATACCTCTAAATGCTGCAAAGTGTTTTATTTTTATTTTTCAGAAAAACCAAATAAAATGAGGAAAGAATTTTAGTGAAAGAAGTGAAAGAGAAGTTATTTTAGTTTTTAGTGAAAGAAAAGTAATTATGAGTCATTTTCAAAGATAAACTTAAAAATTGAGGAATATTTACCCCCTCAATGTAATTCCTCTTATCAATCTTTTCATTTTGCGAATGAGCTCCGTCATCAGCAGCATTTATCGGCAGTAACAAGACATTTTTTCCAGCCGCTTCTTCAAAGGTCAATGTTACAGGTATTGGAACATACGTTAGCATAAGTTATTTCTTCTAATTGAATTTACTCGCTCTAATTATTTTTAAAGACGTCTATTATTTAAATTCTCATACAATATTTTAATATATTTTTCTCGCTTTTTCGTAAAAAATAACATCTTAAAGTACAGTATTGTAATTTTCGGTATTTTGCTGTACTCCCAAAAGGAAAAAGAAAAGTCAAAATAAACCCAAAAAACATTAATAATGTTATACCTTAGCGCCATTTTAAATTTAATTTTGTTTGCCCCCAATCGCAAAGCATTGTGGGAATAATCCACGATGCTGAAGCGTCTTGCACACCCTTCTTTATATATTTACACCGATGAGTCAGCCTTGTATAATAACGGGAGCTACGGTTCGGGCATATTCCTTTCGGTTTAATCAATTGGGGTAAAAATTGTATTTGAAAGCTTTAGTGACGACGTTATTCCCTTAAATGGCAGAATTTGATTTTAAATTGGTGTTCAGTTTGAAAAGAGCGGCAATAATTAGGATTGCCGAAATATTTTGGAAATCGCCTGACATTACAATCAAAATAAACGAATTGATAACACAAAACTTACTGCAACCTCGAAACGGAAGATTTCGGTATGCTGCTCTCGGTCGTATGTGGTCAAGTTGTTTATCTGACAATTTTCACGTTTGGGAAAAAAAATTAATAGACTGCGTTTTAGAAAAAGTCGGTTCGTTATGTTTATCAACGGATGTGGAAAGACATTTACGGAAAGAGATCGTTTCGATGGGTGAAAAAGTATTTTACTTCTACAACGAGTTTTCGGAGATGCAACCGGACGGTTTCACTTTCTTGAAGTATGCTCGTTGCGATAAATGCATTGCAGCGGCTGGAAAAAATTTCTTTTCTTTTTCTCCACTCGGAACAATGATGTTTATGTGCTCGTCCTTGCACCTGAAGCACGTTTTACAAAACGACCCCGAAAAACGGCAGGAATTTCTCCAGGAAGCTCTTAATTTTTGCAACGAAGAATTAGTTAACGAATTTCGGAACGAAATCCTTGTGCTTTTGCAAAGTTTACAACCTGGGCTGACTTTCAGACATGTAAAGGACATCGAATTTAATATATCTGCGTTTGGCATTTTATGAAATCGAGATCTTTACGGAGAGGAAGGCCTAACGAAATCGGATACTATCAAATACCACAAGAATATTTAATAAATAATAAAGACTTTATTATACCTTTACAGGTAGTGGCTCAAATGTGTGAATATTTACACTTACCGGGAGTGAAATATTTCTCTAGTAAATTATATTCCTTGGATAAGTTAAATTTTTATAAAATGGCCAAAGTAGTAGTTGTTTCTACTCGCACTATCGAAATTAACGATCGCTTGCATCATTATCCTGCACCAGACAGACATCCAGATAAAGTTTTGTACATCCTGAACTTGATGTCGATGGATGAAAAATCCGATTTCGTTCGAGATAATTTAATCGATTTAGTCACGAACTTTCTACCCGTATATCCGTTTCAAGAAAAGGTCCCTGTGATTTAAAATTTGTGCCTGCAAAGAAATTTCGATATCCAAAATAAACTTCTACAATTACTGGATCTGATAGTGTTCTGTATCGAGAGTCAAAATAAACGCAGATACAAATTTCTGAAAAGTCTGCACTTGAAAATCTTTGAAAGAGTATATTTTTTAACGCCGAAAAAAATAAAATTAGGTTTCTTCGTGGCGAAAACCAAGAGTTTGATATTCCAAAATCCAAACTTTGAGGTTTTAAAATTAATATTAAAGGAGAAACATCTGAAAAAGGAAGGTCGTAAATTAACTATCTTGCTCGTTCGAAAATGGGGGAAATTGTTAAAAAAAAAGAACTTTGAGGTAGTGAAAGAGTTTGTAAGTGGACTGCCTCTTTTACGCAGTTCTAAACTGGGAGAAAACAACTATCACAGTTTTGATAGGTATTTACGTCGTAATTTCTATCGCTTATGGAAGGGAGACCAATTTTAATTTTATGTAGAACAAGGTTTTCTCTTCGTTTTATATAATCCCCCAGATATCCCTATCAATTTTTGTTTTAAACGACTTCCGAATTAAACGATAAGTCGTTAAAAAAAATGCTGCTCCTAAGAGGCTCTGCACTAGTAAAATTAATCTTATTTTGAATCATTTTTTAAGGCACAAAAATCCAATACATTTTAAATATCTGACCATTATTTTTTACGATAAAAGGGGGGAAAAATAATAATGTCGAAGATAACACTGAAAATTACGAAAAATTATTACATGTAGCCTAATCACGTAAAAGAATTCAGTTTAATTAATTTTTTTATACTCCTTTCTTTTTCCTTTTCTCCACTATCCCCCTTCCCATACTAGGGAAGGATTGGAGGTGTGCCTTATCTTTACTTGATGATAATCATCGTTTGCATTAGGTATGACTCGGTTTTTTTTCCTTGCAAAATTTGAATGAAATTTGAAAATATTTCGAAGGCCATTTTGCAAAGAACAGGATGAGGATTATACAAAAGTACAAGTGGGTCGGAGTCCGATTCAAGGCAGTATCATCGCGATCAATGAAGTTAAGCAGCATTGAGAGCAGATAACTGCTGGATGGGTGACCATGAAGCCTCCTCCCCTCTAGCGGGGATAATGGAAACTACAAATGCAATCATCTTAACCTCATTGTACAAGTAGTTTTCAGTAAAGCTAGAACCGGTGGTGGGAAATACTTAGTCCATGGCCAATGGATACGCTCCGAAAGCCAAATAAAGAATAAAAAAAAAAATACAAAAGTACGACCCTTTGACTGGTCATGCAGTACTATCACCCGGAACCTGTAATATTATTACACTGAAATTGGTATTCAGAGAAACCAAATACATGAGAATAGAATTTCAGTAAATAATATATTTCATATCAAAATGTAGAATAGATATACCGCTATCATTTTTTTAAAATTTTATCTCTAAAGGCAAGGCCTGTAGTTTGTATAACGTATTACTGCGTCTTTCCGCATTATTAAAAAAATCAGTTTACCCTTGCAATTTCATATAAATATGCTCCCAACAGCTTAGTCTGCAAGAAAGAAAAGTAATTAGTGTCATTTTTAAAGATTAACTTTTTAAGAATATTTACCCCCTCAATGTAATTCCTCTTATCAATCTTTTCATTTTGCGAATGAGCTCCGTCATCAGCAGCACCCATTGGAAGTAACAAGACATTTTTTCCGGTCGCTTCTTCAAAAGTCAAAGTCACCGGTATTGATCCTCCTTCCCTTGTTAAATCAGGTTTAACTTTATAAACATGTTTGGTCGCCAATTCCCCAGCTCTATAATTAGCATGATTTGGATCAGACACCCAAGGTCTTCCTCCGTGAGACATGCTCACTTTCATGGTATTGTGAGACCCTCTTTCTGACCATTTTTTGTTCAGATATTTAACCACAAGCTCTTCGACCTTTTGAGGAGTTTGATTTGGAACGATGCGAATGGAAAATTTTCCGATAACTTTTGCGGGAATAACTGTTTTTGATCCAGGCTCGCTAAAGGCACCTTCGATACCGTGAATTGACAAACTCGGATTTCTCCATCTGTGCATCAGAATTTGCGTTTTATCTTCATTATGTCTTAGTCTTTTGGCACCAACGTCGGCTCTTAATTCTGCGACGTCGAACTCGATATCCTTGTAGATTTCGTGTTCGTTAGGTGTCACCGGTGCTACATCGTCTAATAATCCTTCTACTAAAATCTCTCCTTTTTCATTCACCAATGTATTCAATAAATAAATCAAATCTGGCATTCCTTCATGACTGAAAAAAAAATATATATATGTATAAGAATAAAAGTTTAGGCCAACAACTTTTTTTCTTCTTTTTTATACTCACACACAACCCCCGAAGACCCCACTATGCAAATCCTTTTTGGCACATTCGATTTCCAGGAAGAAATAACAAACACCCCTTAAACCGTAAGTCAAGCAAGGTTTTCCTTTACCCAACCAATAATTATCTGATATAACAACATAATCAACATTTTTCAAAAAATTGTCTTTTAATGTACCAATTAATTCATCCAACCCTTCACTTCCTGATTCTTCCATTCCTTCAAATACAAATTTGAGATTAACTGGGACTTCTGCATTAATTCCTTTGTAAGCTTCTAATGCATGAATCCAGCCCAAAACTGGGGCTTTATCATCAGTGGCACCCCTTCCAAAAAGTTTCCCATCTTTCTCTGTAAGTTCAAAAGGTTCTGTATCCCAACCATCAGTTTTTAACGCTGGCTGGACATCCAGGTGACCATATATTAAAACTGTTTTTTTCTTCGTATCATTTCCTAAAGTTCCAAGGAGCACAGGAGGTAATGGAATTGATTCGCCAGAAGGTAACACCTGTAAAATTTGTTCGAAAATGTTTTACTACCAATTCTTATAAAATTTTGAATGGATGAATCAGCAAAAATTTACAGCTATTTAACTGTAATTGTATTTGCCTAAAACTTTAAATAAAAAATGCAAAATGCAATTTGTAATTAAACAAACCTGACTTCCAATATCTCTAAGTTCACAAGTGGTTCCCAATGCCTTTAATTTTTTTTCCGCCCATTGCATCATCCGTTTAATTTCACCTCTTGTTTCAGGCCATGCTGAGACTGACTTAATTGCAACTGCCTCTCTTAAATTATTTATATATTCTGCTGAATGTGAATCTATATAACTATAAAAACAAAAATCATAATTAAAAAAGTTTGAAATCTAACGAAAACATTGCTTTATTTAAACACCAAGCTTACCTGAACAGAGATGTTAAAGTTTCTGGTATTTGTTGAGACATTATACTATTTTTTTTAAAATTCTGTATAACTCTGTAACAAACTGCAGCTACTAAGTGAAAAGAAAAAATGAACTTAAATTAGTTTACTTAATGATAACAGCTCTTCTGATAAGGAGGCCGCAGAAGATTATTTCCAATTAATGAAGGGAAATGTTTAACCACAAACATTATTAAAGAGTATATTCATTTCAAAACACATGAGTAATCAATCAAGATTAAATTTCATCATACAACTGGCATCAGCTAAATACTCCTACAATATTTAAATGGCCTTGAAAAAAAAAAATGCTAATCTATCAAATTATTATATAATTTTTGTTGATTTGATAATTTTGTCCAAAGAAAAGTTTGCTATTATAGCTTCTAAGCATTAAAATTCAAGACAACGATGGTAGTTTGGGAAATAGATTTACGGTTAGGTAATTATATATTTTTTTAAGTATTGGATATTTTGTAATTCCAACTGTGTTACTTTAGCCCAGGTTAAGTTAAAAGTTAACTTATGTAAGAAAATCAGTTGCACAAAATGCAGATATAACTGTTAAAAATAAATAAGTTGTTCTATGGATATCTCAACCGACTTAGGTTATGTACATTAACTAAAGAAATTAAACAAACTACGGCTTTAACATAAATTTTTTGAATAAACATCGATTGCAGGTCTTATAAAAAACTTGTCAGTTACGTAGAAAATTGAAATATTCTCTTAAACAATAAGATAAACGGTTTTAATAAATGCTCACCAACTTCACTATCCTTTACACGTTTATAACTTTACTATTTATTTATTTTTTTTTATTATTTTTCCTATGACAATTTAAAAAACATGCACAAAGGAATTGGAAAAGGAATGAAGATAAATGCAGTAAAATGCCCTGTGCTGATTGGTCATCTGGTCATCTTTTCGCATATTAATGTCGTACACAATAACTCTATATTCACCATTCAAAATATTAATTAATAACTTGTTAAAAAAAAGGTAATATGGACGATAAACAGATTAGAGATCAGTCGGATAAGAAGATGATCCTTTTTTTAGCCGTTTGTCTGACATGTAGGAGGAGTCGGCGGAAGCTGCGCAAAGCAGTTAAAAGACAGATTTTCTGAGTTGATTCACTTGTTTTCTACTCAGTTACTTCCGGTGAATCGAAAACAAGCAACACAAGAAATGCTTGGTTTAATTTTCGTCGTATAATTCGTGCTATTTGTAAAAATACTTACATAAAACCTGAACATCCATGGATGGTAATTAACATTTTTTATAAAATTATTTAGTTTTGATATTAAATATGCTATGTGACCATTGTCTTTGTTATTTTCAAGATGTTTCCATTTGTAAATATGGCTTTTTAGTAGGCCTAACGTTTTGCCCTTGGGCCTACTCGAAGATATTCGATATAACCTTATCTGAACACTTATTTTATTTTTTATACGCGCCTTACAAATTTTTTTAGGATTTGGATCGTTTTACCGTAATCTTTTTTGTGTATTCTTTTGCAGATATACAATCGTGGTCGGAAGTGCCAAGCATCGCCCATTTTTGTTCATTATTCAGGGCAGCGTTTAACTTACTAGATTTTGATATAGAGGTAAGTCATCTGTTATAGTGTCAGATTACGTGTTTTAACGTTTATTTACAATAAAATATCGAATTTTGATTGTGATTATTATACTATTTTTAGGAATTGGAAGAAGCTCTATTAACTGATGGAGCCGAAGACTCTGGTAGTTCATTACTACAGGAGCTCATTGTCCGTTTGCTCTGTGGATGTATTCAAAATAATGAGATCTCAACATTCAATTACCAAATGTTTTTACGTCGATTATTCAGACAGAAATGTCAAGAATATGGACGGGAAAATCCATTTAACACTGACATAGATTTCCAGTTCCTACCTTTACGAACAAAAGTCGAAATTTTGCATGCACTCTGTGATTTTCGTTTGGATGCTGATGATGTTCAGGATTTACTTAAGGTACAGTATACATTTCATGCTTATTTATTTATGCAAGTTGAATAATTATCTCAATACATAATTTTTTCTTTGTTTATTTTAGAATTTAGAGTCAGATAGTTTACGAGTTGAGCCACTAGGTCATGATGAAAATAAATCAGCATATTGGTATTTTTATGGAACTAGACTTTATAGGGAAGATTTCCCAAAAAATGTAAGTATAAACTTTATAGTGGGTCTTAACAAAACTTTAGAAATTTGAGTCGAAATGGGGTCATCATCTGTTGTTTATGCTCAAAAAAAATAAGTTAAATGTATGTTGCACATCTTAATGCCTAGTATTTAAAGTTTCAAAAAAGGATGTTGTGCAGATTCTTGTTTAAATGATAACAAAATAGTTGTTAAAATAATTAACTAAAATCCATTAAAATGTTTAAAATAATGAAACAGGTTTTTCAAAACAATTTTCATGAGCATTTTTTTATTCAATATTCTTAAATTGAAGAAATCCAGAAGTTTTTTAAGTTACAGCATAACTGTTGTGTTTTTTTCTCTTTTATTACATTATTTTTTCTTTGCCATTATTTTCAAATTCAATCATTTATTTCAGAAAAAGAAAGTTCGTGATAAAAGAAGAAAAAGTAAAGAAGACAAAAAGAAGAAGAAAAAGAGTAAAACATCATATGAATCTGACATCGAAGATGATCTTGCCCCCGGTGTTTGGCAAGTAGTTTGCTACACAGAAGAAGATTGGGAAAAACTGGCGCAAAAATTCAAAGGTTCTACATGTAAAGACGAAAAGGAATTACATAGGACATTGACTGAAGACTTCTTGCCTGAAATTCCAAGATTGTTTGCTGAAAAGGAAAGATTACAAAGGAAACGAATGATGGAATACCAACCAAGAAGGCAGTCAAGTCGACTAGAAAAATTGAAGCAGAAGGAAGAAGAAGAAAAGGTTCTAGCTAGGGAGGAAGAAGAAAAATTAAGGTTAGAAAAAGAAGAAAGAGAACGTAGGGAAAGGTAATTTTCGTTTGTTTTCGAAGATTGAATTTTTTTTTGTAATTCTGTAATTGGCAATAAACTTTTTTTTTTTTTTTTTTTCAAAGGCTAATGGCTCGGGTAGCACGTGCATATAATCGAGGATCCTCGAGATCAGGTTCAGAATGCGGTAGCTACAGAAGTGAAAGGGGCAAGGAACCGGATGAACCGGGAGGTCCTACCAGCGAAGAAAAAAAAGGATCAGGAGTTGGACGGCAAACTAATAATTCTTTAGCGTCAGCTACGGGTCAAATTATTATACAACCTCCTCGACGAAAAAAATTAAGAAGCAAACAAGTGTAAGTTGTTTCCTAATTTGTTTTTTTTAAAAATGGTTTTCTTGCGATTTATTTTAATCTTGTACTCTTTTTTTTTTGCCGTCTTTTATGCCCAATTAAGAATTTGAATTTTGGTTTTTTAAATTTTTAAATGTACTACGAAATTAATTTTTTTTTTCTCTATAGATTTAAAACTAGCGCTGAAGATCTCAGAACTGGAATGTACAAAATATTAGTAGTTATAAAAAACCACGACGAAGCTTGGCCGTTCGTAGACCCAGTCGATGAAAATTACGCCCCGAGATATTATTCCGTAATAAGAAAGCCAATGGATTTACAACGGATGGAAGAAAAATTAGATAATGGAGAGTATTTAACGTTTAACGATTTTAAGAACGATTTTCAATTGATTGTTGATAATTGTCGGCAGTATAATGGATCTGAAAACGGTGAGTTAAAGGATTGGAAATAATTTTTAAAGAAGGATTTTAATTTTTGTTTTATATTCCAGAATACACGGAAATGGTTCGAAATTTACAAGATGCTTTCCAGGATGCTGCCGATCGATATTTAGAATCAGACCCATCGTCTGATGAAGAAGTTGCCGTGGAATTCCCTCCTGCCTTCGAAGGTCAAAAAGTAAGGGAGCCTGGGAAGAAAAAGAGGAAGCTGAAAAGGAGGGATAAAGACCAGATTAAGGATAAAGAAAATAAGAAGAAGAGATATGAAAGTGACGATTCAGATTCAAAACCGCCGTCTTTGAAGCCTCAGAGAATTCGGTTAGTGAGATTTTAGATTAATTTAATTTTTTTTTTCCTTATTAATGTATTTTAAGTCTGCTGGCAAGCATTTTCTGTTGTGAAAGTAAGAAATATATCACGAGAAAAAAATTTGCATTTAATATCACTGCAAATTGAACCCTAGGCCTTCTTATTTATTCTCTGGTACTTTTACCAACTAAGCCACTTAGTTGTGTTAAAGTTTTCTTGTAACATTAGCTTGTTTAAATTCCATAAGACGCTGCTGAGTTTTTTTTTATTTGTGTTCCTCTAAATACGAGTTTTAATTAAATTTTTTTTTAAAGTGGTACTCATATAAGGGCCAATGTTTAGCTTATGGGTGTTGTTTTGTTCAATTTCGATTCTGTATCAAATTAAATATGAATTATCCATTTTGCATTGAAAATTTTTGACGAAAAGTCCATTTTTAAAATTTTGCTTGATTAACATCTTTTTTTCATTTAATTTCAGGTCGCCTCTTAGCGAAAAGTCAGGTTCAATACCAGGAAGCGATTTCGATGATCGGGAACCGGATTTTCTTCGTGAACATTCTCCTCCTCAGCTTGTTAAAGCGACAGACTACGACATAGCAGAAGACAGCGGTAGTGATTCACGATCAAAACTAAATTTGAAAGTGAAAAACGATAAACCCAAAAAAGGTACTGGAGTTATAAAAAACGTGGCCGCTATCGAAGCCCTTTCGCTGGCTACGGAACAAACACTCAAGGATATAAACAAATGGTTGGATGACACGCCTAGATTTTCGGAATTTTCGTCGGCGAGCAATTCCCCTTCGCATTTCCTTAGTTCGGAAGAATTCGAAAATGTCGGGAATAAATTGGAAAATGAAGTGAATAAAAAATCGGCAAAAACGGAAAAACCTTTTAGGACGAAAGAGAAAGACGGTACTAAGAAAAGGAAAAACGTTGATGCAAATAAGCAACCGAAAAGGAAAGAAGTGCAAAGGACAATTGAAAGATTGCAGCCGGGGAAGAGCAAAGGGAATTTAATTACGAATTTACCAAAGGCTAAAGAAAATGTGGAAGAAAGTGGGGTGACTATCGGTTTGGGTTTGGGGAAATTAGTTAAAGAATCGAGGAACGCTTTGTTAGTGAAAACGGATGAAACTGCACCGAAATTAAGTTTAGGAACTGTTTTAAAAAGTGATATTATCGGTTTCGGGAAGAGCAAACATAATTTTGACGATAAAGACGGCGTTAAAAAATCGACGATGGACGAGGTCGAAAACGAAAAGGAGGAAAAAGTTAAAGAGGATACAAAACCAAAGGTTAACACTCTTTCGTTTGATTATAAACCTAAAGATTCCCCTGAAAAACCGGATTTGAAAAATGACGAAAAAGATAAAGAAAACGATTATACGGAGAAAAATAAAGAAGAAGAGGTAAAATCGGATGTTTATGAAGATAAGAAAAGAGTAGCTGTTAAAGAAATAACGAATAAAAACAAACCTACTCCGAATTTAAGTGCGTGGTTTAAAGCGTTTGGAGCTCCCAAAGCTCCGTCGACACCGAGAAGGAAACCGGAACTAAACGACCCACCTCCGACGCCTGGGAGAGCCATAAGCCCGTCCCAAGAATCCAAATCGGAATTATCATTTAAAGATAAGGACGCAGATAAATCGTGGTACCATGACACTTTCAGGCACAGCCCTAACAATAGGAACGAGGCGCCACCGAGCGTTGAATCGGAAGATCCGAGAAGCGTCTCGGTGGCGTCTCCAATGCCGTCTCCAGATATTCGCCCCGGATCCGCTTCGTCGTTGGGTCAACCGTTATCGAATTTACCTCCGGCGCCGAGACAGAGAAAAGCAAGCACTTCTAGCAGCATGTCCGAACGATCTTCGTTTAGTCAGGATCCTTTGGATGGATCATCACCTCACTTGAGCATGGACGAAAGGTTGGGAGGTTACCCGGGACCTTATCCGTCGCCTCTTCACCGTTCTCCAGTGGCCGCATCTCCTGTATTAGCCTCTCCGAAAGGAGAAGACTTAAATAAAAACGCATACGCTTCAATTAACGGAACCATACGGGTCGGTTTTTATCAAGATACGTCATCGAACCTTCAAAAATCAAGTCCGGAGAAACAATCCCCTAATTCGAACAGCCCGAGGGACCAAAGCAATTCATCACCTTTTCAAAGTTATTCTTCCCATGTTTATCCACCTTCCGTATCACAAGGGCAAATGCCGAACGTTTACGGTCAAGCCACACATTCCACGACAAATCCTTATTCGAATTATCCGACGGCCACGTCAGCCGCTTCCATGAGCTACGAAAATTTAACCCAGTATCCGTTGAATTATCAAGAACAAGCGTATAGGACGGCGAAACCGCAAGAGAATTACAACTACACAAGGCCTGTGTCTTATAATCAAGAGGGGGCTGCCAAGCCCCCTTCGAACATTTTTCCCGTTAAAAAACGAGTGTACGCGGAAATCGAATCCGGGAGATTGCAAATACCAAACGAAACACCGAAAATTTCTTCGCCCTCTTCTCAGAACGATCCAAACGCAAATAGGAACGTTTATACGGAATCTAGAGATAACTCACTGTCGTTTTCTAGAGACGTGCATTTACAACAGCCTCCTCAACAGTACGATAGATATCAGCAGCAACCGCCTAGGGTTCATCCCAATTATCAAGACAACACGAATCAAGAAACTAAAGAAACGAACATACCTAGTCAGCCGTTATCGTTTTCTATGGATCAAACCAAATCTCAATCGGATTTCCGACACGCGGAAATTTCCCGGCTACAATTCCCTGCGGATTATTCCAAACTGCAGAACGATCCGAACGAAATGAACAAACCCAAATACGCGATACCGAGCCCCACAAACCTCATGGACAACATTAACCGACTTCAGCAGCAGAGCATGATACCAAATCCGACGAATCGGAACCCGGGGACGTATCCGAATCCGATGGAAGCTCCCAGTTTAGGAAGATTAATACAGCCTCCCGTTAGTAATCCGACCATCACGGAGGATAACGACGGGGTGTTTCGAAATAAATTCGAGAACGTCGGGAAGTTACCGCCGACTCAGGGGAATTATCCGGTTCAGGAAGATGCCAAAAGGAATTACGGATCTCCGCCGTCCGTGAATTTAGGGCGGTTACAGTCCAACGTGAGCAGTGCGGATTCTCGAACTCCTTGTTCGGTGTCATATCAAACCCCCATGGACGCGTCCATACGGCAAAATTTATCCAATCTCTCTCACATAGTTGATAGGTACCAAGCCGAAGAAAGACTAATGCAACAATCTCCGTATTATAGCGATAAGAATTTAGCGAATATTTACAGTAAAAATGTGTCGACATGCGCGGGGATGTATCCCCAGCCGAAGGTTACAAATCCGGTGACGGTTCACTCTCAGGTCGGTTACAATCGGGACGGATCCGAATTAAACATTCCAAAGCCGAGCGGTTTCGCCGATCCGAAGAAAAGCCGAAAGAAACAGAAAGGGAACGAAGTACCAGCGAGCGCGAACGGGAGCGGAAGCACTGCCTTCCAGCAATACGTCGGTTTGAAGTCCACAGAGCCGTCTGCCATTTCGTTGAAAACGGCAAGTGTTGTACCTGGTAGTGCCTTTAATTTCGGACCAGCCCCCACTGGCTTGGGACTATCAAATTCTTTGTACAGTGAAAAGGATGCGTACAGCGGATTCCTCGAGGATTTCCGTTCCCAACCTTCCAGCTATTACAGCATGGTGGCAGCTGCTGCTCATCACAGGTCGACCCCGGATTCCTCCAACGAAAAAACACCGCACACATCCGGATCCGGGAACACTTTCCCGTTTTTAGGACATCCCCAAGCCCACACTTCGAGTTACCCGACGTTACCCCAATTCGTGAATCCTCATCAGGCCGGTTTGATGGATCCGGCGACCGCTTCTTCCCCCCTCTATCAACAATATATCCAACGATTGCAAGAGGAGCAGTTACGTCATTCTGGCGTTTTGCATCAAGGACTTCTTGGACCATCGTCGGGATACCCTCCGGGGTATCATCCGGCTCTTGGGATACCGAGACAGTCCTACGACAGGCCGTCCTGGCTGTAATAAGTACAAAATAAATTTTTAACATCTTTTTATTAAGATCGTGTCTTATAATTTTTTTTAAGTGTCAAGCTTTTATTTTTTTTTTTTTTTAAATTTTTTTTTTTAATGTCGTTTTGACGCGGCGAAAATTTTATTGTTTTTGTTTTTTTGATGTTTTTCTGGGATAGTTTATATACGCTTTTTTTTTTTTTAAAACTTGACGGGTTGGTGATATTCGTAGTAGCCGAATCTCTGGTTTTCGAAAAATTTATTAATTATTATTTCAGAAATGTTGTTACTAGTAATCAATTACCGGTTTTAATTATTTTATTTTTAATTAAGTAATTATTTATGAAGTATTAATTTGAAGTGGTCATCATTGATTATAATTATTTCCGAATTTAAAAATAACATTTACGGAATGTAATTGAAATTTTAAAGAAAAAAGTGTAACCAGTTTTAATTTTTTTTGAAATGTATTTTCATTTTCGAATGAATCTAGGATCGGAATGAGAAAAAAATAAGTTTTAATTTGTAATGTAAATAGTTTTAAATGAGGAACATAATTTCCAAGTTTGTTTTGCTTTTTAAAAGAAGGATGTAGTAATTTAATTGAACTTTAGTGTCGAACAAGAAAAAATGAATGAATCAGATACGTACTTTAACTAAGATTTTTACATAAAGTATTTTTTCAAAATTTGTAAGGGAAAAAGTAAGGCAATTATGATTTCAAGTGAAAAATTACTCCACCAAAGGCGCTGCGTGCTAAAAGTAATCTGGCTTAAAATTTCATGTAATTAGCTTAAAATTGATGAGATCTGCGATTCTGTTTAACCGAGAAACCGGTGACGACATGCTGCGCTCTTGTCGATGAATTTTTTGCTTCGAAATTTTCGTAGCACAGTGGTGCCTCTTAAGAGATCCAGATCTTAGAATATGCTGTAAAAGGTTTTTCGTCCCTTACTACAGACACATTTAACAGCAGTAACTTCATGATACTTTGATTTTGTCATTCCTAAAATTATTGCCAGATTCGTTTTAGAAGCAATAGAACTCGTTTTCCTTATACGACCCTTACATTAGCCTTAAAAATAAGTACCGTAGATTGGAATGAAGTTGAAATAGTGGGGTGAAGTTGAAAGGAACTTCAAAGGGGAATTTAGGTTTATTTTAGGCAATAAAAATAAAATTTTTTCATTTCATTAAGTGGATATTGTTTATGGGATACTTTAATAAAAAATTTTATTTTTAGTGCCTAAAATAAACCTAGAATTCCCCTTTGAATTTCCATTCAACTTCACCCCAATCTAAGGTAATTAAGTCCGGCCACTCTCAGCTATGATATATTTTTATCAGGGATCAGATGAGATTTTCGAACCTTATTTGTCGAATTTTCGAATTTCATGTCTAACCCCCTCAAAGTTTTCTTTTTGGAGTGTTAATAAACGCTGAATTTTTTCAAATTTTTAAAATGACGGGAAAGTGTGCCTCACGGGCCTTTAATTTTGAAAAACTACCAAAAAAACCAAAAAATCTCTATTTTTTTTTTTTTTTTTTTGTGAAAAATCACTTGTTTTTATCGGAAATTTTGCGACTTTGTAGATCACGAATCTGTAGTCAAATTTTTTATATCTGTCGAAGTTTTTGAACTAGAGGTGAAAATACTAGCAAAATTAAGAACTTAACATGTTTTGTCATTTTACTCTATTTTTTTGCCCTATTTTTATTCCTAACACAATAACTTAGGCAGATATAAAAAATTTGACTTCAGATTAGTGATCTACGCAAAATTTCTGAAAAAACCAAGTTTTTTTTTTACAAAAAAAAAAATAGATTTTTTGGTTTTGAGAATTTTTCAAAATTGAAGGCCCATGGCCCATGACGCACCCTTTCCCGTCATTTTAAAAATAAAAAAAAATTCAGCGTTTATTAACACTCCAAAAAGAAAACTTTGAGGGGGTCAGACATGCAATTCGAAAATTGAAAAAATAAAGGACACCCTACTGTATATGCAAAAATTTGGTGCCAGGAGTTTTCTAAATTTCTAATTTTGAATTCGGTAATAGGCCTATGTTGGGAACAAATTCTAGATTGCACACCACTAAATCGAATCATCAAAATTCCGACTTAAAATATGAAATTCAAGTCAAAATTCAACGATTTTAGATCTTATACCACTTGGAAAAGTCGAAAACGGCGGATAAGGACTTAAGTCAGCCGTTTTAAAGTCGCCATCTTGGATTTTTTCAAACTAGAATCACATCTTACGGTTCACTGATGTGCGTCAGATGCTACAAATGTACTGTGACGTCGTAACTGCAGAACGTTTTCAGTATTTGGAGCCTTTGGACTTCATTAGTGAGCCCTTTAGGGAAGTGAGAATTCTTCAAATTTGACCTAGTGTACGCCATCTTGAATTTTTCCGAATTTATATCGAATTCTGAAAGAGCAGAGTGAGCCAGGCGAATGATTGAACCAAAAAACCTTGTAGTATTATTGTTGTTACGGATATTTTCCGAGCTTATGAGGATCATTATGAAAAAGGATTTATTCTGTCACATTATAATGCGCTCGTAAAAAAAAAAAAAAAAAAAACGGATCTGATACCGAAGAAAATAAGCCGATATTTTCCGTGCGTGGGAGGCGAGCTAACGTACCTCCATCGCAAATGTAATTTGAAATTGTCTGTTGCGAGTGTTTATGAAGATCACGTGATCATGCGACTGCAAGTTTACACACTCATGTTGGCGTAAGCTTGTGGTCACGTGACACTTACAGATTAACTCCAATCATATTTACGATGGAAATACGTAAGTTTACAATTCATTTGTACACATTCAGTTACAAAATTACCGTAATATTAAATTAAGCGGCTTGTAGGAATTATTCAAGAAAATTATTCCGGTATTAGTAACAACTAGTATTAGTAATTTAATTTCTGGAATAATGAATTGTTTTGTAAGTAACCTTGAAGTATTTACCAATTTAAGAAATTTTCGTACTCGATTATTATACGACAAAATGTGTGTTGCAATCATTTTTGCAAAATGTCGTTACCGTAAATGAGGTAAATAAAAGAAATGCTCTGATTTCGATTGATGATAAATTGGAAATTTTATTGCAGCATGTAATAAATCAAAATTAATTATCGACTGGAGTCATAGCAAATGCACCATTTTTTTTCACAATTGTGGTAATGTCTGAATAAATCCAGACCAGTAATTCCGTGCGTCGGAGGTGAACTAACGTGTCACGTGACCACACCCTTACAGCAACATAAACTTGTTGTGACAAGATTTTCATAATCAGTCAACGAACTATCTTCAATTATATTTACGATGGAGATACGTTAGTTTACTTCGGACGCACGGAATAATTGAAATATTTGGTGTAATTATTCCCTAATTTTATTACTTATTAACAATATTAATAATAATATTACGGAAGTCGTAAATATTACACATTGTCTCATTTTATTAAGGCATGTGACGTCAGCAAATATCAGTAAATTCGGCGAAGGGAACTTTTTAATTTTTTCCGCGACCCTGAACTATTTTAGAGGGCTTAAAGTGTAAGATTGCAAGAATTAAATCCGTCCCATACTGAGTTCATACATATTTATATAGCATAGTTATTGTAAGTTTTCGTATAGTTTTAATATTGGACTCAGTCTACAGCAACACGCGTCGCAGGATTCGAATTTTTTTTTTTTTTTTCTGAGGACAAGAAAATTTTTAATACATTTTTTAGGACAAAAACTGCGTTTTTAAATTGTAAAATAGAGGCAGCTTTGATCAATTTTTTAAAATCGATTTTAATCATTTTTATATATCATTTTCTTTTAGAGCTAAAAGCTCTGATGATTTTTTTGTTGTAAATACTAAAATTTGTATATGCGACGCGTGGGGGAAAAAAATGGCGGCCGATTTAGTTCTCTTTTTTTACACGAATAAGATAAAAATGATCTCTTTACTGTATGTTTTTTTTTTTTTTTTTTTTTTAATTACAAAATTTGCCTTCTGAACGTTAAAAAGACTTGATCAATCAAAACGACATTAAAATGAAGAAAAAGAGCTTGTCAATTATTGACTTTTTTTTTTTCTTTTTTTTTTAGAATTTATTCTAGTCTATTTCTTGTAAGTAGTACTGTAAATCTCGTCTTCGTTTTACACTGAATAAAAAAAAGAAAATATTTTAAAAAAATAAAAATAAAAATTAATAATAATAAGAATAATAATGCAATGTGGAACAATACTGTAGTGCCCGAAAATCTACCAATTTTTTTTATAACCAAAGAAATTAAATGAAAAAAAAAAAAAACGTTTTTCAGATTTAAAAGAAAAAAAAATCATTATTATTTTTTTTTGTCTGTTTCTTAAATTGTTTTTTGTTATTATATAACAAGGAAAATTTATTCGCTGAACAGCGGCTCTGCTGGGACCTTTTCAAGCAAATTAATCAGATCTGACTTTTTTTCAACCAATCGGAAGCGAATAGGTTAGCTGGTTGATGTATATAATTAACGGTGAATATTATATTTTGCTGCTTGAGAAGGTAGTGCAAAAGCTGCGCAGCGAGTTTCCTTAGAATCGGCTTAATTAATTAATTTTTTTTTGTAATTCGGAATCTAAATTAGGCGCTTAATTTATATACAGTTTTTAAAATTATTAATTGGATTAAGGGATTAAGAAAGAATTAGGCTTAAGTTAATTTTTAAGTGCGCTAATTTTGATTTTTGAATCTCTGGTTTCCACTAGGCGAAGGGGAAAAAAAAGACGAGTGCAATCAAATTTTTATTTTAAACTTCAAGGAATTATAAAATTGCTTGAATCTTTTCTATTGGAAACCGATTTAAAATGCTTTCCGTGAGATGCTTGCACGGTTTTTTAAAAAAAATTTTTTTTGTACTCATTTTTTTAAAAAATGAAAAAAATCGGAAGTATTTCTTTTTTAATTAAGGAAAAAAAGGGAAGAGCACCTCCTTGGTTTTAAATATAGGAAATTTTTAAAACAAAAGAACAAATTGTTAAAATGCGTGAAGTTTTTTATCTTTCTGTTTTAATTGAAATTTGCAGTTAATTCCGTTTGAGGAAATGAGGGTGTGACTGCTTTTTCAGCCAGGGGCCCTCGTATGCCTTTTTAAGGATCCAATTTTAATTATTGGGACGTTTTGAACAGTAAAAATAAGTCGTTGTTGTTATTGGTTGATATTGTCTGCTAAAAAGAACGGATTGAACGACATGCAGAGAGCCTCTTGCGAAATAATTTTGCATGCCCCGTAGTTTTGCAATTTTTTTTTTTTTTAAATGAAGTTTTGTAAATAATTTTTTTTCTTTCCGAAAAAAAAACTTTTTGTAATTTTTTTTTCTCGTTAGCGATGAATTACTCTGTTTCGTTTTTTTCTAATTTTGTTTACTTTTTTATATATTATGCAAAAAAGATTTTTTTTATTAATGATTGTTTTATTTATAATAATTTAAAAAAAAAAAAGAGAGAATGTGAAAATAAAAAAAATGAAATAAAGCAAGATATCAATTTAAATATTATTTAAGAAAAAAAAATGAAAATAAAAAACTTTTAAAAAGTAAAAAAAAAAAAAAAAAATCAAAATTAAATCTCACATGTAGATATAATGTAAATTTTAATCCAAATTTTGAATTTTGATATAAATTATTCAAGGTTGACATAATATCACGAAAATTTAAGTTGTTTATCGTAAAAGCAAAAAAAAAAATGTATTTGTTTCAGAGTAAATAAGCTTTAAGTCTGTAAAGAAGAATAAAGTGAAACGACTCGTTTGTAAAAAAAATTAATATTGGTCCATTTTATTTTTTATTTTATTTCCATATTTCATTATTTAGGTGGGGGGGGGGGGGGGCTACGTATGCGCTTATTTGGAACAAATTAAAGCGCGTATCGAAAAATCCAAAATAAACCAAAGAAATTCCATAAAGCTTTCTTTTTTCTGTACATACAGTATAGCGGATAGGAAGGAATAAAAAACTATTCAAAATTACGGTCAAGAACAGCTTTTATTTCGAACGTTTTTACATTTTTTTTTCTTTTTTGTAAAATACATTTCTTCAAGAATCGTTCAGTTTTCAATATATTTATATATAAAAAAAGATTAGAAAAAAAACACCCCATTCTCAAAATTCAACAATCCTAAATAGTATCTTATGGCACTACCGTTAACCTACTGTCCGAATTGAAAAAAAAAAAAAAGAATTGTGGAATGAATCGTTTAATAAAAAATCCGAACTTATTTTTTGTAAAAACAAAAACATTTCCAAGGTTCGCTGCCGTAAAAAAAAAAAAACCAAAAAAAAAAAATTAATCAAAAAAAACAACCTACAGCTAAAAAAAAACCATCAGACAGATTACATTAAGCAATTTGGCATGAAGTTAACATGAGGAAAAAGAAAATTATTGCATGCTGAATGGAGCTTTTTCCTTGGAATGAAATGACTGAAAATTATACGTCTTTTCAAAATCGGATATAAAATGCAAAATGTTTTTTTTAATTTAAAAAAAAAAAATACATAAGCAATGATTGTACTGATTTCATAATAAACTACCGAAATATTAAAAAAAGACCTATCAATTAAAGGAAATTATAAAATTTTTCGATAAAAGTCTTTCGTGAATATTTCCGACTAGAAATTAGCGACAAAAAAACGGATCTTTTGCGTCCATCTGATTTAGTCTAATTAGTTTCGGCGGATCTTTTAAATAATAATTCGGCTACCAGTGCTAAGTGGGTCTTTAGTCTCGCACGAGATCCGTTTTTTTTTTTTTTTTTTTCATCAGAGGAATTTTACCTAGAAAATATAGTATTAATTACACGATTTTGAAAATAACTCGCAATGCAGGAAATTCAATGCCTCGGCAAGAGCTCAAGTTGGATATAAATTTGCATTACATCCATAACGCTACAAACCGAAGCAATCACCCATTTTATTCCTGCATAGTAGAAATTAGTAATTACAAAATTCTACTGCAGTTTAATCTAAAGTAATTTCTTTTTTTTTTTCTTTCTATTTTTTTAAAGAACCGCAACGTGATGTACATAGAAAAAAAATTTTTTTAAGGAAAAGGGCATTTAGAAAAAGATTGGCATGATTCAAAATATTGCACAGAACGGTCAAAATAAAAATCAAAAAGCTACAAAGAAAAGGCATCTATTATAAATATCTAAGGTTAAAATTACCTTAACAATTAAAAAAAAAAAAAAGAAAATTTGATTGACTGATTACAAAAAAACGTAAAATTTTCACTTAGTAAAAACTCCCTCATAAGTAATTTAATGCAACAAATCACAATTTTCATTTGGTAAAAGGAACCTGAGAACTCACCCACGTAACTGCCGAAATTAAAATTCTTAAAAAAGGCAGCAAGCAGGAAACAATTATTTATTTAATTATTTATTTAATGCAAAAATTAAAAGCCGAAAAAAAAATAAAAAATAATAAGGCTCATGTATTTTATATTCATAAACTTTTTTGACCATTTCCTTTTAACAAAAAAAATCAGACGAACCCTGATAATTTAAATACATTTTTACATCTACCGAGAAGTTTTTTTTTTTCCGTCAATTTAAAATTATATTAAGTTCATTAAACCAAAAAAAAAAAAAGGTATATGGCAATAGTCAAGGCCTCTTCTCTAGTTTTTTTTAAAGCACCATCATTCGAACCAGACGTGCACACAATTTGTTTATACATTTATTTAAAACGAAGATATCACAATGTTTGGTTTTAAAAAATTAAAATTAAAAAAAAAATTGATTTTGAAACGCCAGTCTTTAAAAAACCGTTATAATTTGGGAAAACAAAAACAGTAGCAATGTTATCAAACACAGAAAATTTTTCCCTTAATTTGTTTATGTTTAAATAACGGGGTGGATAAAGTTTTATTTTTTTTGTTAATTCTTTTTGATATGTAAAGTAAAAAAAAAAAAAAAAAAGCAGGTTGATTTCAAGAAAACCCAAGAGAATGAGCAAAATCTGAATGATTAAAATGAGCATGATCATTTAATTTTTTTTTTTTTTAACGAGGATAAAAAGGCGCTTCCGGAAAAGCTCTTTCAAGGTCAGTTTCAGATTACGTATTTTCATAATCGGTTAAACCAGCCTCCTTTGGAGCCATGCGATAATTTTATTTACCCGATTACCAAACCAAGTGATACTATTTTTTTTGTCGAATAAATATTAAGGATAAATTTCTACAATTAACAAATTTCATTCTTTAAACCACCCGTACAAGGAACAAGTACACATAGGATCTTTTTTGTAATCGAAGCGTTTAAAAAAATAAACCCTATGCGTTCTTAAGGTTCTAGTTCCATTATATAACCGGCCGATCAGCCGGGCGGTAAAAATTTTTTAACAAAAAAAGTTTAATTTTTTTTTTTTTTTTGATTCGGTATTTCACACATAAAAATGAGATTGGATCGCACCAAAACCGCGCCAAAACATTTTTTTATGTTTAAAAGGTAAAGATTCGTTATTAAAAATGTATGAAAAAAGCTTTACGGTGCCTAAATTTGACAATTTTTTAAAATGATCTCGAAAAAAAAATATGACGCCATTTTTCTTTCTGTTGTTGAAATAGTTCGCGGTTTCACAGCTAGAGCGCTTTACTAGTCTCTCGGAAATTTTTTTTTTTTTTTTGCAAAAACAATTAAATATTATCAAATATAAGAACTATTAACTGTTTTTCATGCAATTAATATCATGGAAATTTACCTCTGAACATAAAAAAACGTTTTGAAAACGTTTCGGTGCAGTTAGACCCCGTTTTCATGTACAAAATATTGGATTTAAAAAAACTTTTTAACATATTTTTTTAATCGTTAAAATGTGTACACCGCTCGGCTAACCAGCCGGTTACGTAAACGAACTAGAACCTTTAATACTGACTTAATTTTAAAAAATTAAAAAAAAAAAACAGTAATGTTGATGACGATGATATAAATAATAGTAGTAACTAAAAAACGGTGTATTAAAAATATACAACTGATATTCCTTTTTTTTTTTTTTTTTTTTTTAAATAAAAAATTAATCGCGGATTGGAAGTTACTTAAAATCATCTATATAAAATAACGTTATCCCATTCACTCGGTAATAGGTCACAAAAAATAATACAAAAGGCAACTGGCTATTTCAAACTGGACCGTTGGCTGTTGTGAAGGTTGGACTATGGCTCCTTATAATATCCACGCTTTTGTTACTGAAAGAAAAATTGAACACATCCGTACATTAATTAAAGTTTCTGCTATGAAGCTAAGGAAATTTTGGAAGGTATCAGTTAACCTTAAAACTCCGAAATTCCGGAAAGTTCGGAAAAATTTCCCTCCAAAATTTTATTTTCATTACTTCGGGGGTCAAGTTAACCAACAACCCGTGTCACTCGTTAAAACCTATAAAAACAGCATACAGAATTCAAATACAGGCAACCCGCATCACATGTATGCATTACAAAATATCGCGCAAAATTTAATTGCTTCGGTGAAAGTAATGGGAAAGAAAATATGTTTGCGGTTTTTGTTCAAAAAATAAATAAAAAAATATTATCGGTTAAAATTTAAGTCTGCAATTAAAAATAGTATTACCTATTTTGAGTTGTTTCATTTGGCACTGCTTGGACGTTTTCTTTATTAAATTGATAACCATCCCCACCGCTTTCAGGCTCTACTTCACTATTTTCCTCACATTTAGTAATAAGGCCTTGATTAGAAAGAAATCTATAAGAAAAAAAAATTGGAATAACAAAATCGAAAATATTTAAAAAAACAATCGATATATTACCTGAAATTATCAATTAATTCTTCTTGATCATTTGCATTCGCTAAACTATTTACATCACCAACTGCTTCAGGCTTTTCGACATTATTAACTTGACTATCATTAGCAATCTCAGATTTGGCCTCGGCTTTCGTGTTCGGATCCTCTTTATCTGCGATTTCAACTTTCTCCATCGCATTCGAGATGGCATCAACGTCGGTAATGACGACCGTCTGAGGAACGTTTTCCACGACCTGAGGGGCTTCCATTTGTTCGCTATCTTTCGAGAACATCTCGTTAACGTTAACGGTGCTATCATTAGGAGTCAAATCTAACGGTATCGTATCGATTTCGCAAGATCCGGAACTTGCTATTGTGGTGTTTATGTCCGATGATAAATTCAGACCGAAATTCGCTACGAACGGGGCGGATTCGAAATTGGCCCAATCTTGATCCGGGCTCGTTACAGAGTTTACTTGGGATGATGATGCTTGTGAGGCTGTGCCCCATGGATTGGTGTCTTGCAATGGAGCTACAGCATTTTCGTTTTCTCCAGGCCAAGCTGAAAAAAAAAAAAAAGGAATGATGGGTAAATCACAAACTCGAAATTTACAGCCATTAAATAATAAAAAAGAACAAAAAAAAAAAAAAAAAAATGGAAAAAAAAAATCAATTACAGGCTACGGCGTCTGATTCGACGCGGACGTCTTCTCTTCCCTCAGGTCCGCTTCTCTCAGGTGGTTCTTCCTCCTCCTCATCGGAACTCCTATCTTCAAATATCCAATCATCACTGCGAAAAAATTTTAAATCAGTTAAAAATGCTTAAAAAAAAAAAAAATTTAACGAAAGTAACTAACTTTTTAGCATTTTCATCGGATTTCGATGAAGCTACTCGCTTCGACCAAATATCCCCGTCATCATCGTCTAAAGTTTGGAATTTTTGAGCGCACACTTGCTCGAATAAAACAGCCTGTTGATCGAGATCTTCCTCGTTTATATTAAACGATAATTTTTGCAAATTTGGCTCCGCAGAAGAACTATGGAAAAAAAAAGTGGTCAATTTAACATATCTTATATAAACTTTTGTTTAAAAAAAAAAAAAACGATTAAGATCACTTACTTCAAAACATCTTCATTATCGTTAAACTGCTCTTCGTGATAAGATCCAAACTGCTCGTTGAACTGAGGAGCCAGGGCCTGTAATGTGTAGTAGTTCGTATACAACTAAAAACAACGAATTCGAACGAAATATAAAACGAATTATTATTTTTTTACCCAGGGATACTTACGTCTTGCAAATTGTTATCTAAATTAAATAATACATCCTTACAGTCTACGTTGCTATCATCATTGGATGACTGAGCAGGATGGGTGCCGCCCTAAGAATTTCAAAAAAAAAAAAATTCATCACTTAAATTTAAAAAGTTTTTTCGAATTTTAAAACAAAAAAAAAACAAAAATTCTCAAAACATCTTTAATGGGGAAGTTGTAATATGAAATGAAATAATAAAATGTTACTCACGATCCGCCCCCTAAGAAATTCCCCTTCAATTTTTAAAACTAGTCTTACCAGGCATGTGTTGTAAATATTATTAATTTCAGCCAATTTGGTATTAACGAACTCTTCCCAATTTTTTAAAGTTTCGCTATCGACAGTTTCTTTAATAAAGGCACCAAGAGGACCCTTTTCCGTCATCTGCTGTACTATGTTATTGGAAATTTTTACCAAGTGACCCATGTACCCTCTTCTAGGAAGGTGGTTCACATTCCTAAAAATGAGAACATACATTAAATGATGTATGCTTGAAAACTTAAAAAAAAATTCAAACTGTAACACTTGATATTACTTATTTTAAATAAGACCTTAAGTACTTACTGTTGAACGTCATTGTCCTGCCATGCATCTAATATTCTTTGAAGTAGTCGACATTTAACTAAAATCTGAAAATAAAAAGTACAACCCGAAAATCAATTTTCTTTTTCTTTTTAAACATGTAAACCTGACACAAATTTTAAGAGCTGCTTTGCTTTACTTTTCTTTGAATCAAGCAATATTTAACAGATTAAAATTATTGGACCTTTCAAATTTTTTTCCAACTTACATGAGCAATCAAGCAATTTTTCTGGCCTTCACTCTCTTCCAACGTCGAAAAATCGGCATTCAAAGCGAAAGCCAAACATTGCTCGACTTGAGTATGAAGAAAATTGTTCCAAGTATATTTGAAAAACAAATCCAAAAGAATATTAATGGTGTCCAATTCTGCCAGTTTAGCATTTATTTCCAAATTGTTGTTAGCAACTAGGACGGACAGCAATTTGGCCACTTCAACTCTTGTGTTGCCTAATGGTGGATCTAACAAACCTATGGTAGTCATCACCGAGGGCTTCTGCAAAATACCGAAAAAGAAAAAAAAATATTGGTACTTCTGATTTTAATCCTTTAAATAATTTAAGCTGCTAATTACCACTGGAGGATTGATTAAGACATCATGAAAGTCTTTAAGTCGAGGCAATATGGCTTGAATTGTATTTGTCACCACTTTTGAAGGCTCAGTTGCTTCTGGAGTGGGGGTTTCTTCTGCAGGTGCTAGAGATCCATAAGGATTGCACAGAATTTCGTTGGTTTCTTTATTATCGCACTCTAATAGAGTTAGGAGGACGGTTATGCCGCCGACAATACTAGTTTCACATTTTGGTTCCTTTAAGATGTGATCCAATAATTGACCCACAGTATCTGGTCTATTTAGGAAAATAAAATTAGTATGCATTAAAAGAGAAATGATCTTTAAAAAAACCTACGATTCAAGTCTATCCAAAATGCAATCTGTTTCAGAAGACTGTTTTTTATTCTCTCTAGCAGTTCTTATAACATCACATAACAGATGAGCTGCATTACCATGCACACTTGAATCTACTGATGGGTCTAGTAAAGCCACTATATTTTGAACCAATTTTTGATCATCCAACCACTGTAAACATTTCATATTGTTAATTTCCTTTAATTTTTAAAAAAAAGCCTGTAAAAAAAAAAAACTTACATTTAAGATATTCTGCTTCATTTCACCGCCCTCAACTTTAGTAATGAGCTTGAATAAGAGATCCATAATAGCAGAGGTTCCTAAATGTTTGAGCAACAAGCTAACACAGTTCTCTTTGGATTTAAGGAATTCCAGAACCTGGAGACATGTGAACTGGTAAGAATACCAATTCTGGAAAAAAAAAAAAAAAAATTATTGCACTTTTAAATATACAATTTGCTAATTTTCTAAATGCAAAATACCTGCTCGCTGGTCCTGGCAATCAGTACACTGAAAGTCTTACTAAAAAATGATGCTAACAAAGGATTAAGAGGTGGATCAGCTTCAAGGAAAGAATAAAGTTTTCCCAAGAGAGCCTCATCATTAGCTAGTCTTTGATTGAGCTGAGGAACTTCACAGGTAAGCAGTTCACATGCTATATTTGGATACTTGTATTTCATACTTTCATTCCCTTCTTCATCTGTTGGTTCTACTGTAGTCAGCCTTACTAGTTCTTCCAGTACATCTGACCGGATTAAACTGTCAATGGAAAATAAAATTATTTTAATAAAACTTCCTGCATTTAAAACCAATTGCGCAAAAATAAACTTACAAATCTATTAATTTTTTATTCTGAGACTTGCATTCTTGCAAAACCTCTTCCTCATCCATAAGTTCTTTTAATGTCACATCCTATTAAAAAAAAAAAAAAAAATATTCCATTAATTTACTAGTTGCAAGAAAAATATAGGCAACTTTTTTGAAAAATAATTACTTCTTTGCTGAGAAGAGTTTCCAAGTGTGTTGATGAAACAGAATTAGTACTCCAAAACATGGTGAACTGACATTAATTTAAACACTGAGAATTGAAGGACTACCTGCAGAAAACAGAAAGCATTAAGGCATAAATAATTAACATAGAACATGATGAAACAATATTGATACACTGTCAAGCATTTAACAGTTTGGGGGAAAAAAAAAGAAAATGAGATTTTTGCTGAATCCTTGCATCATACGATTTTATCTCAAATAACTAGATGAAGAGGCCTAAAAACTAGGGCTAAAAGTTTAACACACGATCTCATCCCATGACTAGCACCCAGGATACAAAATGACCTTGAAATTTCCTTCAATATTTCTCAAACATGAACGAAAACATGGCACGATTTTTCAGAAAATTGATATCGATCTATTTAATAACGGATGCAATCGTTTCATTAAGGTTAAATGCATAAGGAAAAAATGTATAACATTTAAAATGATAAAGTACCGTCTGTATATGTGGAAGATTGACGGAAGATCAAAACAGGTTATTGTTATTTCAGCTATCCCCAGTAATACCGTTGAGGTCAAACTGTGATATTCACACATAAGTGAAATTCGATTTTTAATACATAAGATTCATTCCAAAACAATTGTGTATTATCAAATTTTTGACCGATAATTTCACAATTAAACTATAAAAAAAACGCGTTAAATGGCGTTGTGCTACAAAATGGTGGAAGAAAAATAAATTCCCTGCCATCAAGGAAATTTTCCCTGTTATCTCGTTAAACCTTTTCAGATTCTATGCTTACCTTATGGTGGCACCATCTTTATTACAGAGAAGAAAAATGTCGCAGGTTCGACGGCCTATAGATAAATGACAGTTTTTTTTACCACCGGCTGATACGATTGAAAAAAAATCATCGTTTGTAAAACGAAGACGAAAATGTCTCAAAGCACTTTAAAAGATAAAGATTCGAGATGGCCATGGTTCGGTTTCCGACTTGTTATAAGTACGGTAACCCATCCAATAGAATACGCAAAACTTTTGATTCAGGTACGTTGGATTATGTTCGGTAATTAGATTGTTTCGTAACCCCACTCGAACTTTGCCCTGTTATTTTTTTCAGATCGGACATGAACCCATACCTCCTAGACCTACTACTACACTTTTTGGAAAACCGGCATTATCGTTACCTAACATATTTCAGTATAGTAAGGAATACATTGCTAATAATTTGTTTTTTCTTGAGAATGACTAAGTTTTTTCTGCATTTTTTTAGTTGCTTATATAAGGAGTGTTGATGGTACTATTGGGTGTTTTAAGGGGCTTAGTGCTAAACTGTGTGCAAATATTGTAAGCGGAGCTTCATTTGAACTTGTTAAAGAAGGGATACATTTTGAAAGTGATATCAGATCACTTACAGATGAGGATGAACCAGACAGTTTTGCTGAAAGGTAATGTTTATGATTTATTTTAAAATTTTTATTACAGACTCATGAGAAATAACCAGTGGAAAAAAAAAGAAAAATTATTTATAGGACTATGATTAGGCTCAGGGAAGTTTCTCCGTAGTCAACTTAAAAAATTTTAAAATTCACTTTTTTTTCCTTGTTCGGACAATGTGACATTAACAAAATTTTTTAGACAGTAAGCCCATCTTTAGGTCAAAAGCCCGGTTTTTAGTGTTCATTGAAAAGTAATATCCATATATTGAAATCAGTTCCTTTTTTTTCCTTTTACTTATCATGCATTACTTCTTTTGTCTGTACTTCTGGAATATTAGTTTCTTTGGATTATATTTTCCTAGACAGTACACATTTATTTCCAGAATGAAGTTGATTGTATCACAAAGTAAAGTTTGGCATATTTGTCAGATTCATGACTTACTTTAATTATCTGTAGTAACATATTAATTTGGAGACTGCTTTTTTCAGGCGGGAAAAATTTGCAAAGGAATTCATCAGGGACATTGCTGGTCACACTGTAGCAGTAATTACAAGTCATCCTTTTCAAGTAATTGCAGTAAGAATGATGGCTGAATTCATCGGGAGAGAAGCTAAGTACAGGTAAAATTAAGCAAATATATTAATCAACCTGGTATATAAATTTTAAATTCTATCTGTATTTTAAATTTCAGCTCTTTCATTGATTCAGTTAAAGAAATTTACTTTCAAAATGGTCTCAGTGGTTTTTTCTCTGGAATCATTCCCAGATTAATTGGAGATTTATTGACTGTTTGTATAACTACTTCATGTACATATTTAATTCATATTTATGCATCGGATGATAAAGAAATCAGGAATTATCTAAGTGCCATTGCGGGGGTAAGTAATGTATGTACCCTTTCCCTGTTCCTTAATCCTAAAAATAAAAGTAAACAATTGAGTAGTAAGCATTTTAATTTTATTAATAAAAATTTGGTTTTTCCCTTTTTTTTTTTTTTTTTTTTCTCAGTTTTTAGCCACTGCATTTACTTACCCGTTCCATGTAGTATCAAATTGTATGATAGTCTCTACATCAGGGTAAGTTAAAATTTTTTTTTTTTTTAAACATTATTGAATTAGAAATTTTTACGGTAATAATAATAATATTATTTTAATTTTTTCGTTTTCTTAGATTAAAAGCGGGAACTTATCCGCACATGCCGGAATACAAGCATTGGCTTCACTGCTGGAGACACCTCAAAAGTACGAATCAAATCAAACGTGGATCCACTCTGCTTTGGAGATATTACACTGGTCCTTATGTTGTCATTAACGGTAAACCCGTTATAGTTAGCAAGGATGATTTTATGTCGTCCTCTAAATTACAAAAGTGAGAAATGCTTTTATTTTCATTTATAGATTGGTGAATGTTTTACATATTGTTGCATGTTCAATGTAAAATGCTGGGGAATTATATGAGTTCTTTTTTTTTTTTTTCTTTTTCAAATATCAAAGTAGGAAAACAAGCCTAGTCAATTGAATGAATTTTTTTTTCTAATTTTTCGGCGTCCCAGTAAGGCTATAGGGGTATTAATTGTAAGTTCTAGTTAAGAAATAAATATTAAAAAAGAAAAAACCAGATGCAACTGCCATGAAGAGTTAGTGGAAGGAAGGTGTTATAAAGTATTTGATTAGATTAAGGTTTCCTGTATTGTAGGCAAGTGTTTTTTTTTTCTTATATTAGAGATGTTAAAGGTGATGTAGTTTTGTTATGCGTCACAAATTAATTCCTCACTTTTTCAATTTTTTTTTTTCGTTCTTGTTGAATCGTAGCTATTTATGAAAGGCATTACATCCTTTTTAATAGAGAATTTTTTTTAAGCAAGTCTTTGTAACTGATTTTATATTGACTAAGTAATAAAGTTTAATATGTTTCTGTTTTTAAAAATTTTTATATATTACTCATAGAATCTTGTGGAAATGTACGTTTCATGCCGAATTCGTATGACATTAATTTTATTGCAGGACGTTTTTTATAGTAATAATTTGAAAATTAAGTTTTGTATGGCTTCATCACTCTAAAAATATTAAATAAGAAGAGATAAATATAAATGCTTAAAATTAAACTTCAGTAAGGTATAATTTTTTTAGCATTACTTATTCATTTCATGTTGTCTTAGCATGTCTACCCTGTCTGTATAAGCCATGCTGTTTGGCTGTTCTTCCTCTGATTCAATTTCCCCCTCAGCTTTTAGCGATTCTTTCTCTGCAATTTTTTTAATATGTATTAGGGTCGTTATAATTTGCTGGCCCGAGCGAGTAATTACAGGCCACTTATTTCCGATCGGAAATCAATACAGGCCAGACCGGATTCGGAACCTGCCAACCTTCCTCACCAATCCTTGCGCGTGAGATCTCGCATATGAGCTTTTCACAGACACCCTTACAAGCCGACGAGAAGAAAGCGAATTTTTGCGCGAGTGACGACGGAATTCGATTCCTCAAAAAAAGAGTCCAAATGAATAATTTTACACCGAGCTTTTACACCGAAAAGCTCGAAGCTAAAACTGGTGACTTTTCCGGACGAGTTCGTGAACTGATCGCTTTTCCTGACCAGTTCGTGAACTGGTCCCACTTTCTGACCAGTTCGTGAACTGATCGCTCTTTCTGACCAGTTCGTGAACTGGTCGCTTTTCTTGACCAGTTCGTGAACTGGTCGTTTTTGCTGACTAGTTCGTGAACTGACCCTTTCTCGAACTTCCTTTTGAGAAAATATACAGTATTTCAAGCACCCAGGCCGAGTGTTCCGTATGATTTTTTTGTACAGGCCAACCCGGATTCGGATTTCTCGTAAAAAAAAGAGCCTAAAAAAACTAATTTTCAACCGAGCTTTACCACCGGAAAGCTAGAGCTTTTGGGAAAAAATATTTCAACCGCCCAGGCCGAGTATTCCACTTGTGTTTTCTTTACAGGCCAACCCGGATTTGGCCTGTAGAGAAAAACCGAGTGTAATACTCGGCCTGTGCACAAAATTCCAGGACGACTAAATATAGCAGGACTTTTCAAATTTTTCCTGGAAACTTCTCTGTGATATTTTTTCTGTAGTTTGATCATAATAATGATCCTGCAAGTTGAGGTTTATCCACCCAAAATTCTTCAATTTTTTCAAGTTTTTTCTGGAATGCATAACTACTGTTTTGGTTTTAAAAATGCATCACTATAAACGTTATTTCTAAGGTAAAGGAAATTATTAGTTTAAAATGTTTTTTCAATCCACACACTGCCATCATCGCCTTTGTACCTTTATTTAAATATCCGACGGTTTTTTTGAGTTATTCGTGGTTTCGAATGCAAATCGAAAACCGGGTCGCCTGGATCGACTTCGGCGAGCTCATAACTATATGGGGCATTTCTCGTACTTCTTAATTTTGTGGCACATTTCAAGAACAATCGATTGTAAATAGGTAAGCCCAAACGTTAAAATCGGAAACGGGTCGGTTTTTAAAAATGCGACAATTCCCCTGCGATGTATTCGTCGCCAAAATGTAAATTTCCCAAAATACAGTAGAATGTCTGCATCAGCAGGCTTTAGCGTTCAAAATTAACGGTTTTAGTGCTCATCGAAACTATCGGTCGTGGATGGTCGTGGAAAATTGTTCTTTAACATGCATCCAGGATTTAAAAAAACTGTTCTTTAAAAATTAATTTCTCCCTAAAAATAATGCAACACAAAGTGTTTTTAACAAAATTAAATGACCAATAAAGTGCAAAAAATGGAGGAGGTTGTTCATATATTATGATGGAACAAGGAGTTCAGAAAATTCTAACGAATGGGGGAAGGAAGAGATTTAAATTTTTGTAAGCATTAAACGTTTTTTTTGTGCGTCACGCATTTCTGTACGTCAGAGCCAAAAGGTTCAATATGCAAATTAAAGATGTCCGCTAAACGTTGTTCACCCGAATAACAAACGGCCATCTTGAATTTGCATATTGAACCTTTTGGCTCTGACGTACAGATTTACCCCTAATATTTTAAAAATATGTGTCACGAAAAATTCGAAAAAGAAGAAATTAAATGGTGTTTCTCATTAACACACTTTTTTTGGTTCATCTTAAGCAAGCATAGATTTTTCTTTTTTCCAATTTGTATTTCATATATTTTTTATGAAAGCAAAAATAGGCTATATTAGTTATTTTTTGAAAATCTTCCGTAAATTCAGGTGTCGAAGATTAAAAAAATTCTTACGATATGGATGGGGGAGAGGAGGTCTAAAATTGGCAAGATGTTTTGACACAAGCTACAGATATCCCGGTGATCATTTTGTGGATCTTACTTTTCGTACAGTACATCTCTTATTAATTTATGAGTTGAAAATGATATTGCGTCATCCTTCTGTGAATTTTGATTTTTATAATAGAAACTGAGGAAAAAATAAAAAATGTTTGCAATGTCCTTGCTGTGTAGGCTAATTTTACAATCATCCTTTTATATGTAGTGAGCGCTCATTAACATTGATAAGAAGAAAGCCAGTGCCTTGATACAGTACTGGCTCAATTCGGATAGTCGGATACAGGTCTTACGTATCCTTGTGCCTTTATGAGCTTCTAGGCTCGACAAAGGCATCACAGACTATTCAAGTTACCACTGTTCTTGATTACTGTCGGCAACTCATAAAAAAAGGTGATTCGTAATTTACCATGTCAAAAAAAGAAAAAAAATACATCATTATTAAAGAAGTATGAACCATTTTATTGCTATCATCATTCATAATCAAAACTTCGGCACCGAATAATTCAATCAAAGTCGGTTATAATGGAATCGAGAGGACCGACCAAACGCAGTCTACACTAACCGAGGCCACTATAGCCGAGGTTGATTGTAATTAGAAATCTACATTTTTTATTTATTTTCAAAACGCTGCATTATTATCCGGCCACACATATTTTATAAGTTCCAAATCAAATCCGTTTTTCAAACAATAAAGTTGAGACAAATTCGAACACAAAACAATTGAACCAATCTGAAGCTTTTGGCAATAACATTAATAATTAAGACCATCTTTCTTCTGCCTCAACAAGTACAAAGTACCTTGGTACAAGGTACAAGTTACAAGTACAAGTTACAAAGTGCAAGGTACTTTGTAAGAAATTTCAAATATAAGAAGAATATTTAAAATCTGTACTAGCGTGGCCCTTATTTTCCGAATTTTTGAATTTCGAATTTCGGACCCTAATCTATACTAATTTTTTTATAGTACCCAAAAGAAGATTGCCTGAATATTTTCAGATTTTTCGGACGCCGTTCGCATAAAAATTCGAATAGAAAACCGCCATTTTTACATAAAAATAAAATTTTTGATTTTTCGGTCTTTATGAAAATTTTGAAATTTTTAGGTCTTAGGTGTTCGCTAAACGACGTCCAAAAAATCTGAAAAAAATTCACGCAATATTCTTTCGGGTATTAAAAAAAAAAAAATTAAGGGGTGCGATCGCCGAAATTTTAAAATTCGGAAAATAAGGGCCACTCTAATCTATACTTCTTTTTTATACAATCATCATGTACATATTATTCTGAAAATGACATAAATTACTATCATATACTCCTATACATGAACTACACACTTATTATTTATGTACAATGTCATGAAAAGAAGAATACTAAAATACTGTAATATTTTTTCATCTTTAAAATTTTACTATTCGAACAATTTCTTTTCCTTAAATTTTTTTTTAAAGGGAAAAATACATTTTTTTTTATTTGTAAGAATCTATCATTTTTTTAAAAATAACACAGTCAATCAATATCTTCCATGAAGAATACATGAGAAAAAAAAATTATCACTATTTCTATTTATTATTATCCTCGATTCTAACTCATTTTCCCCTTGTACTGTTCAATTTACCAAACCCTGTCTTTTCGTTGTTTTCCCCCAAAAAACCAATGGAAAAAAATAAATAGATATGTAAAATGTAATTATATCATAATAATTGATCAGTTCAATAACTTTAATAACTCGAAGAAAAAAATAATAAATAGCTATCAGCAGAATAAAACGAGATTTCTTTTGAGGTTATATCAGTAGGCCATTTTATTTATCCTAGGAATTCAAAAAACCAAGCTATTATATAAATCTCTTTTTTTTTTTTAAATTTAAATTGATCATTTTTGTATTAATTCAGTTTTTATTGCTTTAGTAGAATTGATATCAGAGTGTTCGTTAAATAAAACTAACATAGTGAACAATAGGTGCCTGTAAAAAAATTAACAAAAAAAAAAAAAAAAAAAAACAGTTTTCGTGCAGTTCTGGTTATTACAAGCAAATTGTTTTCTTATATATACCACTCTGACAATAATCGCTTTTACTGGAAATATATGAATAAATATATTACATTAGCCAGGAGCTTGACAAGCACCCTTTAAACGTCCTTGCTATAATTTACGATTTTCTGAAAATAAAATTTCGAGTAACTTTGTTGCAATAAAATCATTTTTCTCTCAAAATTTTAAAAATGCAAGAAAGAGAAAAATTCAGTCATAAGAAAAGTGAACGATTTTTTAAAAAAAATCGAAACATTCAACGGTTGGAAAGTAACGCCAAGCAGAAAAAAAAAAAAAAATTAACTTCAACTGCAAGGAATGTGTTAATAAGAGGTAGAGTATTAATTTTAATTAATTTTAATATTAAAAGCCTATTACGACGAATTAACCTCAGGACTAAGCGGTTGAACAACAAAATGACCGTATTCAACGACAGGAGTTTTAATATCATCTTGAGTCGTGTCCACTTTAATTCTAATTTTATTTTCATCCTGTCGAATGAGCGGTTTTGGTAAAGACTTCGGGATTTCCGGCCCGGGAAACCTTTCAATAATGGATTCGTTATCCTCCCGGAAATTTTTCGACAAATCCCCGTTTTGAGGGGAGGACGTAGGAGTCGGAGAAGGAGTGGAATATGGGACGTAAATTCTAACGACGTCTGGACTAGGAGCATGAGGAGTAGCCCTAGGGGTCGAGTGAGCGGATGAGACCATTAACGTATCTCCACGTCCGGCTATTCCGCTTCCCCCCGAACTGACCCCTCCTCCACTTCCGTCTGAAACGTTGCTGTGAGTATCCAAACTGTTGTCGAGAAGTTGGGATCTTGTAGCTGTTGAGAATACGGACAGATCAGCGGTTGACGTGACGCTTGTGTCGGCCAATGAACGTTTCGATCCTCTGTGGTTGCATTCGAGAAGTGAGCTTGCATCATCTATGCTTGGATCGAATGAAAATTTGGAACCTAAAAATAAAATTTTAAAAATATTTTAAAATTTTGTTTTAGTTTTACGTTCAATATTAATGTTAGGAACTTACCTAAAACTTATAAAAAAGTTTCAGAACTATTCTAAACAAATTCTCACGGTTAAGAAAAAAGCTCAAGCTTAGTTATTACATTTTTTTGATAGATTTAGAAGATTTTTCTTTTTTCAAAAAATTAATTTTACTTTTAAACCAAAGACGTATAAAATGTCTTGGCTTTATCATCGAAACGGTGAACATTTAAACTGCTTTCAAAAAATCAAATTTTAGTAACAGTCAAAGAGAAGCTTCAATGCAAAAACATCCATGCAATTCCATTACTCTAACATACCATCATTTTCTGTTTTCATCCTACCGAGAAATCACACCATCGACACACGGAATCCATACCGAACCGGGTCTAAACAAGAATATATAAAAATTAAAAAAAAAAAAAAAATTCTCTTAAAAAAAACAAAAAAAAGATTGTGCTTCTTTTTTCTTTCTTTCTTTTTTTTTTTTTTAACTTTAATTCCGTGCAATGCTTCACACCCATAACCAAATGTTAAAAAAGTTAAAAGCAAGGCAGCTTTATTTAACAAATTTTAAAATGACAATCAGTGCAAACAGGAAAAAGATTCTTAATAAATAAAATTTTTACATTGATAATTAATTAGCTTTTTTTTTTTTTTTTTTTTTTTTTTTTATATAAGCAATCGGTTAACTGTTTTGAGTACTTAATTAAAATAAATATATTGAGTATCTATTTTTCAAAGTAAAAACAATTAATACGTAGTATCGCAGGTACATTTCAGGCGAAAAAAAAAAAACATTTATTTTGTTCTCTAAGAAAAAAAAACATGCAAAACATGCGTAATAAAAGAAAAAAAAAAAAATTTACTGGAAAATTTAGAAAACGAAGCATGATAAATATTTTTTTTTTAGAACTTTACGTTCCACCATGCTTCATCCTTTAACAAAACATTTTTTGAAAAATGAAAATTCACAGACGCGTTATCATAATATCACCGTTTTCATAAAACTTACCCCCTAAACCTATAGTTTCCCCGACTGACATTCTGGAATGCCTATTGTTAACCTCTTCGGTCGAGTCTGTCATTGCTGATTCAACAGCGGTATCTCTTCTCATTATAACGGTGTCTTTCGTTTCTTTTTCCTCGTCCGTGAATTCGATTTTTCTTAACCCAATTTTAAGATCGATTGTTGGCTCGACGAAAACTCCGAAAGGCCTTTTTGGTAATTCATGTGCTGTCGGCGGTCCGGCGAAATCCATTTTCACTTTTCTTAATGCTTCGGTAGCGTTTTGAAGGCTTTCCATAGTTGTATCGTCGTCAAATTGAAAGTCTTTTTCTAATCGAATCTAAAAATAGTATTAGGTTTTAGATTTTAATATTACTTCAACATACAAATATTTACTGAAGTCAATTAAAAAGATTAAGTAAGCACTTCAGTTGTAACACTACTGGCCAGTCAGCTTTTCGTGTTGTTTTCATAAAAAGAAACAAAAAAAAAAAAAAAATACTTTCCAGACTTAAATTGCTATTTCCAAACACTAGCTTCACCTTTATTTTTATTTTAAAATTTTTACCTGTAAATATTGCAGTATTTCGTCCATTCCTAATCTCATTAAAGTTTTCCTATGCATCTTCAATAAATTATAAGCCATACAAGTCAATGTCCTCTCCCCTTCTAATAAATACACATCCCATACTCGGAGGGTTAATGGAAACGGTATCTAAATTGGAAGAATAAAAAATATGATTATGTGCTGTAAAAACAAAATTCAAAATTTTAAAACCTACCCTATCAAGAAAACACTGGAAAAACCATTTCAGGGTATAAATTCCAGTATCAACTCCATTTTTGTCCAAATGCTTCTTAAGTTTTGGCAGGAACTTATTCATGATTTTGTCATGATGTTCTTGATATCTCAAAAGTTTAGGAAATCCAGGGATGAAAAATCCATGCATGTTATATCTGTTATCAGCGAATAAAATGGCAAGAGCCCAAAAAGCATCTTCTTCATCAAAATACATTAAAAGTAGTGCTGCTATCTGTGACATTCCCTGACAGTAACCAATATCTGAATTATAAATACTGTATGCACCTAACACATTAAATAAAGCTTGCTGTTTTAAACCGTATCTCTCGCGAAAGATAATATGATTTCGATAAGTTCTGTTTACATCTAAATCTATTTGTCTAATATCAGTAGACCATTTTAAAGCTAAATCTCTCATTTCTTCATATTTCCCTTTTTGTTCTTCTTTGACTTTATCTACATTCAACAGCAATCCCCATATTGCTGTCCTCATTTTATCAGGTATCCCTTTAAATATCCTACGTTTTAATTTCTCTGAACCTAAAACTAATCTCCATTGACTCTTCATCTTAAGCCATTTTTTAACTCTTTCGATTTCCACTTGCTTCTGTTTAATTTCTTGCGGATCTGCCTTTTGTGGTAGCCGTTTATCACTGTAAGGAAAAAAAAAGTAAGTAAAATGATGTGCTACTTACATTAAATGTCACTTATATTAACCATGAATTATGCACAGAGCATATATTCACAGGGGATTAGGGAATTTGGGAATTTGAGAACTTACTGAATGAAGCCATATCTGTCTGTGACATGATAGATTTCAAAAGCAGGATCTTCCCAAGGGTCGATTTGTGCGCCTTCTTCGCGACCTTTTTTGTAACGAGCAACGATGATTTCCCGTTCTTCCGCCGCTCTCCGTACCAAATCATCCTCATTCATCGTTCATTTAAGGCTAGATCTGAATTATTAATCATCCCGCTAAGAGATAACGCCCCCTATTTAGAAACTGTTAACTGAGCAAGATGTCACAACGGTACCATATACCATTTTTAAAAGTGTGACATGTTTCTAAAAAATCCAAGGGGCTGTACTTATAAATAAAACGATTCGCTTCTATAGTCTTTTAATTACTAAATTAGCAATCAGGTGCCCTACTTTTATATTAAAAAATATAAACTGTAAACACTTAACACGATTTGACTGTTATTATTATACCATTTTGACAGTAGTGAATATGCAGAAGACTATAGTACTCCCTCTAAATAAAATAACAGGACAACGAAGCGCCATTTTTGTTTAATCACATAAGCTAAGTATATAAATAACAAATGCACTGAACAAAAAGCATTCAACTTGACTTATATGTCAACGACACACAAGCGACAACCAATGACGGCAAAATTTTAAACGACGAATTTCCCATCAAAACAAGTCAATTGTATACCGGTACTTACGCATATAACTCTTTTTTCATATTTATTAATTAGTGTTAGAACCTATTCTTTCACGATGTTAAAGAAAACGTTATTCAAAGTTGGAAAACTACAAGGGTGTGTTTGTAAAAAAATCATTTTACAAAATTTCATCAATAAAGTAAGTTATAATTACTAATGATTTTCAATTAAAAACAAGTAGGTATTTCTATTTCGTACATTAAAGAATTTTTTTTTTTTTTTTTTGGCAGAGTTTGAAGGATGGTATACCGGTATTTAAGATGTTTTTACCAACTACCACAGAAAAAGTCATCAATAAAGAAAATGGTATGTTATATTAATTTCAATAATTAGTTTTAGTATCTACGCTCGTTAAAATTTGTAAATAAATATTGTTTTGTTCTTTGGTTAATTTGTGTTCGTTGTTAACGACATATTGTTTTAGTTCATTAATGTCGTAATTCGTTTCCCTTAAGTCTCGGGATTGTATTATTATATCCCTCTTTTCAAAATCTTGTCCTGCTATTAATATTGCTACTTCGTTGGTTTGTGGCAAATTATATCTACCTTTATGACCTTTCTGCTTTTCTTTTTTTTCTCGGATTATCACACTATAATCACTATTGCCTTTTTTCTCGAGTGCCATTTTAAACCCTTTTACGTATGAATTGTTTGAAGTTAATTCCTTTTGAATAGCAACAATTAATGCTGAATCTACTTTGAGAAAATTTTTACATCTTTCGGCAGTTTGAATGTTTTCGTTTCCTAAGAAAAATATTTGCAAAAATTTGAATTCATTTTTATCTGGTGGAGGAAGAAGAGACCCAATCAAGTGATAAATTTGACCTTGAATTTTAAACATTGGCATAAAGTTTCCTTCTTGAACTATTTTAGCTCCAAAAGATGTCATCTGGAAAGCGCTATTGTCATTCTTGCCAATGAGAAAAAATGGCTAGATTTTGTGTGTGTTCCGTCTAAAAGATTTTTTATTAGGTCTGGTATGGTATGTCTGCAAGTTCCTCTAACTTCACTTTTCCGTTACAACAGCACATCCTTGACGGCTCAGAGCTCCATTTTATATGCTTTGCAAAAAATGCAAATATTTTCCATTTTTCCTATCGAGACCTCTTTATCAGATTCATAATCGATGTTCGGGTTATAATTAAATGCCGAATTATGTTTATTTGCCCAACGTAGATGTGACCATGCTCTAAAAGACGATTATGCTATGCACGAACACAGACATACACTTATTTTCCCGCAGAATTTTCAAATTCGGAATTATATACGGAATTCGGAAATAATAAATAATAATTAATTATTATCGGATTTCGGATTTATTTTTATCGGTATTATAGAGACTGACGTTTTTTTATTTTTATTTTTTTATTTTTTATTTATTATTTTTCATGTATTTAATTTTGCAGCTACATACTTCGATAAGTATGCCCGTTGTTCGAGGTTTTATTACTTTGTGTATAACTGTTTACCACATCTAAAAAAATTATGCAGTGAAGGAAAAATTGGTTGTATTGGTAGAGAGCAAAGATCAGTTGGATAAACATCGAAAAAAATCAAAATCAACATCGAATTGGAAAGGTCCTTCGATCATATTGAGAGAGGATTGGATGAGCTACGATTTTAACAAGACGGTGAGAACACTGTCGCGGCATCGAGACTTTGAATGTTATTCCGAAAAGCTTTTAAATTTATGTAGTACGAGACACTTTATAGTGCATATATGGCACGAAACAATACCGTCAGATCAGGCTTTGAATTCGATCTTGAACCATTTGTTTCGGAAGAAATATTTTTTTTTTTTTTACTTTATTTGGACGGACTAGATTGCCATGTCCATGCACTAATGGTAGTTTAATCGACTTTTCGGTCAGTCTTATTTCTTTCGTAGTTTATTTGACGTTGCGGTCTGAAACTCGGTTTTTGTTTTTGTCTAGGAACTAGGCCTACTTGTACAATGAGGTTAAATGACTGTATAAATAATTCCTACAATCCCTGCTAGAGGGAGGGAGTGTCGGTGGTCACCCATCCACTAACTGGCCGTTCACAATGCTGCTTAACTTCATTGATCACGATGCCGCTAGATGAATCGAGTCACCACTCCGACCCCTATGAAGAAATATTTGAAAAGATCATAAACGACCTCTGTAGAGTGGAATTAAAATACCACTAAACGCACGTTGTTTGCCTTTTTTTTTTTATTATTATTATTATTATTATTGTTTTTAATATAATTATAAAAACATAGCCTAATTAATATTCTTTTTTATTTCAGACATAGTGTTCTTAAAAAGAACCAACGCTTCTAGTACATACTGGGTGAACCTTCATCAATCTGTCAATCAAGGTCAATCGATTACGACATCACAACATAAAATTCCCGATCCAGAAACTATCTATTACTCAAACATGAGTAAATTATGGGCTTGTTTTCGGAAAGCCAATAAAATTTTATTACTTACTTTTATCCGTGAATGGAATCTTAGGAGCGAAAGAAAATGGAAAAACGACTTGGCTACTCGTTTTAAATTTTGGTGCGGACCGGGCCGAAAATTATTTCGACTTAAAGAAGAAAATAAATATAATTTACTTGGTCTTAAAATAAAAATGACCGAATGGAGTACTCCTGCTTTACGCAAAAGCCTTCAATGTTTGGGTGCTGATGCACCTTATCATATTTTTGAGAAACTTGAAGCACTTCAACATAAACTGGTAAGACTTAGCCACTTCCGACTCCCTCCCGTGCCTGATGAATTGTTTGCCGATTTTTACAAACGAACGGCTACTTTGCTGCTTGAAATTGATGTACCGCTTGAAGAAATCGATAGGTTTAAGCCTGTATTTGCAAAGCCGATCAACATTAAAACTGTAATTCTTCCTCCCGAAATCGAAAACTTGAAATGTTTGGGAGATGCAGCTCTTAAAATAGGAAATTTTCAAGACGCAATAAAATTTTATACAGATGCACTTTGCGATTATGCAGTATCGGGTTTGCGCATCAGAAGAATTCCAGCACCTCTGCTTGAACTTCCTCTGCTTTATATTAAACGGTAAGATTGTATCTTTTAATGCTAATTTAGCTTGTACCTGGAAAACTTTCTCTATTTTTGCAGATCTGACGCTTACCGGGAGCTTAACAATATTGCATCTGCCGAAAAAGATGCCAAACATGCAAATTATTTTTCCAATTTGGAGTTTAGGATATGTGAAAATATAGAAGAACTAGAAGCTGACAAATGGGATGATAAATGGGAGTTCGAATTTGAATAGGATGAGGACGAGAAAAAGGATTTTCGTTTTGTCTGATAACAGAAGAAACATTGACGATTTTAAGTTTGACTGATATGTGTCCATCCTTTCTATCCTATCACAAATTGTCAAATTAATTATGAAAGAATATAATAAAATGTAATGACAATTGTAAAAAATAAAAAAAATGCAAGCAGGCAGTTTTAATACTAAGTACTTTTCCATCAATCCCACAATATACAGTATAAGGTAACTTTTCGCTTACAATTTTAACAGAATCTACCCGTAATTAATGTACTAAGTTTAAACGAAACACAGAACAAATTTTCGAATTATGTCATGGATAATTAACCAATTTTAAGAAAGTACGCGGCGGAGCAAACTTTGGGAACCAAAGGGAACCCGGTTTCAATTTCGCGCTGTAAACAAATAATATGCGCATGCGTCAAACGGCAAACCATAGCCATCTTTAGTTCTGAACTGAAGATGGCTGAAAATGAGAACTGAAGATGGCTATGACTCAATGATTGCTATTGCTGAGGTTTTTTTTAATGGCGACTAATCTTTGTTGATTTGTTAAGAGACTTTTTTTTTTTAAAATAATAAAAAGGTAAAATGTTTTAATCCGCTGGTTGTAATATGTCATGATTTTTGGCGAAATGGAGAAAGTTTATAATAAATATTTAGCAAAGGTTCGTATATGAATAATTTTAATAGAAAGTTTGTAAAATATGCCTTGAATTTTGAATTTCTGTAATAATGCAATTGAGTGTAAATGAGTCATTGTCAGTAAGTGATTGTTGATTAATCAATATTTTAATTTACAGTACCAAAACCCTGAGGTAACGAAAAGGGAACTCCTGGAAGTTACTAAAATGTACAGAGGATTAGAAGTTAAACAGGAGCCGTTTGGTAAGTTGATTTTTACTCACTCAGTATTTTTTTAAAGACCTATGGTGTCAAAATTTATGTTGTCAATATTTTTTTTTTTTTTTTTTTTTTTTTTTTCAACTTTTTTTATTTCATAAAGTTTACTCAGTGTTCTTAATTTTTTTGCCCAGTATTTAGCGATGGAACAAAAATGGATCTGGTTAATCTACAAGGGACTATTCCAATTAATTACAAAGGATCATACTATAATATACCAATATGCATATGGGTAATGGACACTCATCCCAATAATGCTCCTATGTGCTATTTAAAGCCAACATCCAACATGAAAATTAAAATATCAATGCACGTTGATCATAATGGCAAAATTTATATGCCATATTTGCATGATTGGAGTCCTGTAAGTATAGTTAACATTTATTTGATTGAACCCTTGAAAATATGTAGTTGAAGGGGTTTACATGAGGATACTTTAATTTTAATTTAAAAATAATGTTTGGTATTTTTAATTTTATTTAAAGTTTAAAAGGCTGCTCATCATTTTTTACTGAAACAGCATAATAAGTAGTGATAAAATTAAACATTATAAATTTCTGATTTTTTAAGAAATTTTCTTAAGACTATAAAATATATTTTATTTTTACCTAAATTAAACCAAATTAAATTATATTGAGCTAATAGTATTTGTTTATTATTATTTTCTGTTTTAGAGCTCCTCAGATTTGTTGTCTCTGATCCAAGTTTTAATCATGCACTTTAGTGAGGAACCTCCATTGTTTCAAGTAAGGAGTGATCAACAAGTTGCAGCACCTGCAACCTCAACACCATACCCCACACAGTCGTATATGCCAATGCCAGGTACTGCAAATGCCACTCCTTATCCCAGGTATCCTGCACAACAGACTCCGTACCCTGTGCAACCTCAAAACATGGGCTATCAACAAACACCATACCCTGCCTACCCTTCTTATCCAAAACCAGGGAATGCTTACCCTCCTTATCCAGCCTATCCTACAACCTCTGCTTCAACTGTAGATAACACAGGTACAGGGACAATCACAGAACAGCATATACATGCCTCACTGTTATCAGCTGTAGAAGATAAAGTAAAACGACGCCTTAGGGAACAACTTTCTCAGACACAAGCTGAGTTGGAAACACTTGATCGTATTCAGCAGGAATTAATGCAAGGGAAAAATCGACTGGATCATTTAATTTCCAAATTGGAATCAGAACAAATTGAGTGGGAGAAAAATTTATCGATATTAAGAGATAAGGAGCATGAATTAGATGCGGCTTTAAATAAATTATCAGATCAAGGTGCTATTGATGTTGATGAAGCTGTTACAACAACAGCTCCTCTTTATAAGCAATTGTTAAATGCCTTTGCTGAAGAGCAAGCAACTGAGGATGTAATTTACTATTTAGGTGAAGCTCTCCGGCGAGGCGTTATTGATTTAGATGTTTTTTTGAAACATGTTCGAAGTTTATCTCATAAACAATTTATGTTACGAGCTTTGATGCAGAAATGTAGAGCCAAGGCAGGGCTCGCTGGCTAAGAGTGTTTTTTACTTTGAAGGTAAAATATGTTAAATGGCTTAATCTTGCCATTGTATATAAGTCTTTATGATATGTTTTTTGAAATAATAATAGCCCTTTTTCAACTATTGAAAATTGAATAGTGTTGTTGCCATCCAATTGGATTAAATGAATGTATGATATTTAAAAGATTCCAGTTTTCATATGATGACTTTTAAAGAAGAAATACTATCAAGGGAAAAAAAAAAAAATAATAAAACTATTTTAAATAATTGTTAATAAAATGCTGGTTTTATGTCTGCAGACCTTAAGTGAAGCTAGTCAACATCATTATTACCAGTATTTTGAAGTAATGCGATGAAAAGGAGTGGTGATATTCTTCAAATAAATAAAAAAAAAAAAAAGATTTTTAATATAACAATTATATTTCAATTATCTTTCTTTTTTAACCTATCTCGAACTTTAAAAAAAAAATGCACAAATAACACTCAAATGGCATTGGCAAAATGACTTCACCATCTTGTGTGATACAATTATAGTTGACGGAAGGAAGGAATATGCACTGAACAGTCTTTTCATAATATTGGTAATAAAGCTAATTTCTCATTAAACATAAATGCCAACCCATAACAACAGAAATAATAATCCAAATCCTGAAAAGAATGCAGCAACCAATGCAACTAACAGTTCTTTGAACAAAGATCTTGTGTCTTTCGTGCTTGTGACTTCATAGACAAAAAACCAAGCAGTAAAAAATATTCCAATTCCTAGAAGAACTACTGTTAAATGTGGAAATACTGCCGGGTTGACCGGAGATACATATCTAACCATGGATTCAATCCCAACCTATAAAAATAAACGGAAAAGCTTATTATATGACCGGCTTCTTAATCAAACACGCCTTAATAATTGTAAAGCCGGACATATAAGATATTTGCCTAATAGCCAACACCTACCATTTTATAAATTTAATTAATGCTCTGGTATTTGATTAATTACAAATATTATTTTCAATTAATAAGAAAATTTTATTTAAATTTTTTCGATTTAAATGATTATGATGGTACGTAACAAAACATTATACGTGTTGTTATTTGTGACGACATCCAAGGGACGCCATTTTGTTGCTTTTCGACGACATTTGACGGCAAATTTCATGTTTTTAAAATGGACTTTTTTTTTTTTAAAAACTACGGCGCGAATACGTAAGTTACGCTACTTTCACAATGTTTTTTTTTAAAATGACATCTTCTACCTTAAAGTTTTCGTTTAATGTTTGGTCAATAAAATAATTCCAAAAGAGCAATAAAATCACCTAAGAAAAAACCATACATCAAAAAGTTACTTTAACTCATTGAACAAAATTAAACCAATAACCACGAGTATTAGGAGAGCAAAATCAAATGATTTAAAAACATCTACTTTGACAATGACTGCTACCTATCCTTTCTTTCAAATTATTAACGGAATTTTTTTTTCTATAATGAAATCGAAATTAATTTTAAAAAGAAACTCTTAAAGATTATTTTCACATACCTGTACAGGAACAATATACGCAAAGTGAACAAAAATTTATATGAATATAAAGTTTATTAACAAAGTTTTGTCAGAAACAAAATAATTCCAAAGAATACAAAAACAAAAATATCTTCTTAATTTAAATTCAGACTTAACATTTTAATATCCTGAGTTAACTGAGTAAAGTACTTTTTCCTAAAATTAAATTTTTTAACTGAGTACAGTTTAAGTCTACATCTCATATAAAACGAAATCGTTCTTTCCGTATTGATTAATTTTAAGCTAACACTTGAAAACTACAAATTTACAAAATTTAGCTGATACAAATGGCTTAATAGCTTAATATCACAACATTTTCGTGAAAAGATGAAAGAGATATCATCATTAAAATTTATTTTGTAATCACTCACAGTTGGTAACCACATAAAAAAGTAACAAACGAAAATTACTAAAAACATTTTGTTCTAAAGTCTTAATCATATTAGAAATAGGAATATAAAACCTGACGTGATTCATGTTAATAATACTGTAAAACAATATTTCAACTGATTTTAACGAGGCAAAGGATGTTCGAGAGGATTGTAGCTCTTACATTTGGGACACTGCTTGATGTCCATTAAAAAAATGACCTAAAAAGAACAAATAAATAAATAAATACATGTTTTACAATAACATGAAGATTTATACAATTGTATCAAAGTCCATTGTTTATCTTGATCACATTTCGCCCCTGCTTAGCATTTGCCAAAGCACTCCAAAACAAGATCATGGACTCTAATCGCTTTTTCCGATTACTTACGTTGGGATGGACTGAACACTTTTTTTGGATTCTGCCCTTCGTGTTATAACCGCAATATCTGCAAAATACTAAGCTTATATCCCTTAAGCAAACGCAGTTCTTTATTATTGTTTCTTTATCAGTCTCAGTTTTCGATGAACCGTTATTTTTAAGTACTTCAAGCGATTTTTCTGCCTGCAAAAATGAACGGTTGTTAATTAATCTTTATAAGATAGTTTGAGGCTTGCTTAATAGGGAAGAAAGGTCAAACATCCACCAAATTTTGCTTAAAATTTATATGCAGTCAAAACTAGGCAATTACTAAAAACAGCCTAAATGTTGTTGTTCCTCTAAGCAAGTCTTATAGCCCATAAAGGGCTAGTAATAAAAACTAAGTGTTTCCAAACGACGGTTGGTTCTAAAAAACTAACTCAAAAAAAGTTCTTGTCTTTTGCAACTTAATTCTTAAGAGGTGAAATAGCAACGAATGAATTAACACTGTAGCAATCTACGAACCGCTTTGTTATCACCAGTATGTAACTTCTCATCTTTGAGAATATTTGAATTCTGATCCACTTCTGGGCGTCTGATCAACCTCAACTGCATCCGAGTGGGCGGCGGAAACATTCCAGGCTGCATCTATTTAATACACACAACAAAAGTACAAAGAAGAATTTATTAAAAATAAGCGAATGAATTTTAACACTGTAGAAATCAACGAACCGCTTTGTTATCACCAGTATGTCTCTGTATATTCTCATCTTTGAGAATATTTGAATTCTGATCCACTTCTGGGCGTCTAACCAACCTCAACTGCATCCGAGTGGGCGGCGGAAAAATTCCATTCTGCATCTATTTAATACACATAGCGAGAAAACAAAGAAAAATTTATTAATAATAATTACAATATTTACAAAAAAATAATTAAAGAGAAGGAAAACCAAACAAAAAAGTCTGAAGTGTATAATAATAGTACAAGTAAAAAGCATAAAAAAACTTCTTTTGAAATGATTTCTGGGCACTTGTAGTGACTTTAGTTGTATTCCTCATAAGTACTGAATGTAATCGTCTAATAAAATTACAATTTTACAAATTACCTCATTGACAATTCAAAACATATTTCATGGCATAAGACATTAATTGCATAAGGTAAGCTGCAGCATAAGGTAAGCAAAAGCACTTTGCTCTTACTGAAGTTACACTGCCATACATTTTGGCATTCATCATACGAAAATATTTACTTAAATACATAACACAATATTTCTTTGAAAAATGTCTTATGGTATTTTAACTGTTACCATTGATGTCCCAAAAGAAAGTGTAACAAGTGATTCGCATGCAGAAATAGAGTGTATTGAAAAAAATAAAAATGAAACCCAAACCTGCTGTACATATGCTCTAATCCCTTTAAGCAATAAATGTGATTTCTGATCTGGACAAACATCCATGACTTTAGACTGGAAAAGTGAAAAATGAAATGAATGATTATTGATGAGAATATAAACAACTAGCTGTATAATGCATCATTCATAACACGTTTAAAATATTGGAAAGATCATGATGAGTAAAAGCTTTTAAATCAGTATGAAACATGCTGCCAATGTTTTTTTTCTTTCTCCTCTGTTATTATAAAATCCACAAAGTACGAAAACATGCGGTTATGTTATAATTTAGTGAGTATTTATACAGTTAATACCGGCTTAATAGGCAATCAGAAGAAGGAAAACATAAACTTGATTCAACATGTAAACAGCATAAGCATGATCGCAATGGCTGTCTTTTAATAGTTCAATCGTTTTCATTTCCATTACCTTTCTGTTGAAAACTGGTAAATATATCCTGAAGTTATCTGCTATATCTATAATATCCTAAGATCCTAAGCAAAGTTGTGTTTTTATTCAAAACAGCACCATTCACATAACAGAGAGAGCGACAAAATTCGTTAAAAAAAAACATGGCAGCATGCATTATTGGCGGAATCCGGAAGCAGTAAAGTAAATTTTACCGCCCTTTTTCAGGGGGGGGGGGGGGGAAGAGGATTGAAAGCTCTTAAAAATAATTACGAAATTGATAAACTTTTTTTTATTGATTTTATTCAATTTTTTTTTTTAAAAGTTCCGCAGCTCAAACATCATAGATACCGTTCAAGTTTTATATTGATCGAAAACGGGACAGTTTTACGAGCAAGTTTACTTTCTTTACTTTTACTACTTACTTCTGATAAATCCATGCATTGAATAATATCATCGAATCTTATTATTCCCATGATGAAATATTAATTTAATCCGTAGAAATTTTAAAAAAAAAAACGTAAAGATATCTGAAAAGACACGAAAAAAGAAAAAAATTATCATCCCGCCAAATTTTTGAAAAGAGAACAAGTTGGCAGCATCGTTTGGTCCGGGGGAGTTTGGCTCCGAGTGTAGTGTAGGCTGAAAAATTAATAATGATGTAAATATTAAAGAAAAATCTTTTTTCTTGCCTTAAATCACGATGACACGTTTTCTCCTGCTTCTGGCGGATGCTTTAAGCATTATTACGATCACTTTATGCTTCATTTTAAAAGTACCTCAAATAATACGACTCGTGAAAGCCGGCCAAGCAACTGGCATTAGTTTAAATGCATTGTTATTGGAACTTTCTTCGTAAGTATCTCCTATTTAATATTTGTAGAACAAGAATAAGACATCAATCGTTTATAGCTGTTGTCGTAGAAAGCTAACAGCATAATTTCTTTTTAGTTACACAGTGACTATGCTGTATAACTACACTAATCGACATGCAATACTCTCATATTTGGAATATCCAATAATAATTATCCAAGAATATATAATTATTGCTTTAGTCCTTCGCTATAAAAAATACTCTCCAATGGCTTTTCTGTCAATTCTGGCATTATTCAGCTTAATTTCACTAGCATTTGCTTCTCAAGTTTTTGATAAATTCATTTTAACACTTTTAGTGGTAAGTTTATTATTTTAAAGTTTTTTGAACGATTGCCTTTTTTTAAAAATTTCTTAACTGTCATTTTAAATCATTTGTGATACTTTAAATTCTTTTTAGCCTTTTACAACTCCAATGGGAGCATTAAGCAAAACAATGCAATTGTTGGAAATTATTCGAAAAAAAAATGCAGACTCAGTCAGTGTTTTAACTTGGTTTCTCTCAGTTTTTACAAATGCAACTCGTATATACACAATACTGATGGATTCAGCTGATATTAATCTGCTCTTAAATTTTTCGATATCTTCTGTTTTGAGTGCATCTGTCATGATCAGTGCTATTTACTATCAGAAGTTTTACAAACCAAAAGTGGAAAAAGCAGATTAATTTTTTTTTTTTATTTATATTTCTTTAGTAGGATTTTATTCCATTAGATTCCAAATGGATTGAAAATGCATTCCTTTTCTCTCCTCATATTAGACAAGTAGAAATCAATTAATTTATTAACTTATTTATTTATATTTTATTCATAATTTTTTGAATTTATCAGTGACATAAGACACTAGTCAATTTATTTTATAGGTTTGTTAATCTTGCCCAACGAAGCTGTTAATACTCTACATGTATTATAGGGACGTAATAGGTTTAGTAGAAAATCTTAATTTATTGTTTTTAATTTAGATGTAATGATACAACGTATATTTGTTAATTTATTATAACTTATTCATCAAGATTGGCTCAAACTTTTTTTTTTTTTTAAATTTTAACAAATAAAGTGTTTTGTTTTAAAGCAAAATAAAAAAAATATTTTGATCAAAATGTTTTTTTCCTATCTGTTTTATGATAACATAGTTTCCAGAATTTACGATTTTAATTTTAATTTTTTTAGGCCATTCATGATTATGATAAACTATGTAAAGGCCAGAAAGGGATCTTGAAGATGAAAATAGACTTTTTTTTTGATGAAATGAATTTTTTGTCTAGAAAATGAAATGTTAAATGAGAAATTATGGGGGGGAGGGTTTTATATTCTGTACCACATAGTTCATTCAAAATGTTTTTTAGAAAAAAGTGCTTATGCACTGCATGCTCAAAAAAATATCTAAGATTACTCTGAAGTGTTTCCTTAATAAATTATTAAAAATTTGAATTATGAATTTCAATTATTATTGAAATTTGAAATATGAAATATGAATTTGGCAGCGAAATAAGTCTATGAATGTCTCAAATAAGAACTTTGTTTTTGAAATACTTATTGTCAAGTTTATAAAACTCATTTTTTTCTATTGCTTTTCCTCTCAGTATAACTTTAAAGAAGGAATAAAAATGTGAAAGAAAACTAAGTACCGGATTGATTGAACATTTCCCTAACTATGCTACCCTTGAAAGTTTCGCGGTTCATCAAATTTTTTTCCTGTAAAATAAAAAATAAAAAAAAAAACGGGAGTCCAATGTGCTAAAGCACATATACAGGTCAGGCAACTGCTATCTTAAAAAGTGTCCCCCGAATTTGAAGCAGAAGAATAGTTTTAACTTTGCTCGATAGATGGCTGGAGCTGTAGATAGGGAATCACGTGATATGCCCTCCATCCATCCAATCAACACTTTCAAAACAATTTTTTTTATGATGGCTGCCAGAACACCTGATTCCCTAACTACAGCTCCAGCCATCTATCGAGCAATATGTAACTATTCTTTCTCTTCAATTTCGGGGGACTTTTTGTCCATATGAGGGATACCCGAGTTGCCGACCTGTATGTAGATCGTGACATAACTGGCCGTTAGCCGGGCGTTCCTTAGATAATAGAATCCATAGATCGGACATCCTATAGACCTTACCCACCTTTGAGAGGGGATAAGGGGGTAGGGGAGGTCCGTAAGCTAAGTAGCCCGAATCTTTCTTACCTGTGTAAGAAAGATGCCTGCTAATACATAGGGCTTACGGGTTTTAGTGACGTCACTTTTAGGCCACTGCTAACATCTATTCTATTTCATTGTTTTGTTTGTCCGAAAAAAATGAGCCCAACCTCATGTTTATCTTATGGATGCCCATATGCAAATTTCTGCGCTTATTTCCTATCTGGGATTTTATTATCTAAGTGCGGTGCACCATTTTAACGGTTACAAAAATTTTTTTTTAATCCAAAATTTTATACTACAAACGGATGTACTAGCTAACCCATGCTTTTCTCTGAAAAATTAAGAAAACTGAAAGCTCTTCCAGATTCACATGCTGTTCTGATGTGGCTAGTTTTGGTCCGCCTGAGGAATTAATCCTCATACTCTCTGATTTTCGAGAGCGTTCCCCTATCCGCCACCTGGGGAGGCGCCCGATGGGGGACTAGCAAAAAACCCCACACGGGTTGGTGGGACAACCTGTCCCCAGCCACCGAAAAAGATGCCATCCTCCCAACGGCACAAAGTCACCCACCTCGTACGGGTCGACATAAAAATGACGTCCTTTTCATATCGATCCGCACGAGATGGGTGCCGTATGACGTAAGGAGGATTTTATCCCTCTAGATGGCTGACTTAAAACTAATTTAAAACTACCCTAAAAACTAACTTAACTAAATCTAGACTTAAAACTACTTAAAATACTTAACTTATTTATACTAGTTACTAAGCTTAGCTTAAACTTAAATTAAGGTTGTACAAATGTACAATGTACGGCATTGGACATTCATACAATTTACAATATTAGATATTAGAGACAAGATTGTCTGTACTTTTCGACATCTTTTGCGCGAAAAATGAAACTCGATTCTGTTTTTTTTTTTTTTTTTATGTCGTTTAACCGCTTTAAAAAAGTGCTAATCGACAGCTTTTAAAAATTATAGGCTGTCTTTTAAAATCCCGTTTTATTTTATTATTTTTTTTTTATTAATAAAAAGATGTGAGGGAGAAATAGAAATAAGAAAAAATGAAAGTAAAAACTCCATAACCAATACCGAGTATACCCATGCCCCCCATGACCATACCCATACCATACCATGCCTGTACCAAACTCAAACCTCCTTGATGAAGCTTTTGGACTGCGTTGGCGGCTGCGACGATCCTTGGCTGCTCCTGTAAAAACAAAAACAAAAAAAAAAGACAATTAAAAAAGGGGGGGGCTTGGAGACCCTCACAATGGAGTTTATCTCCCGCGGTATGATTGTAATAAAAAAATTAATTATTTTAAACTGTAATTATTATTATTATTATATTACTATTTTTTTTTAAATTATATTTTGAGATTATAAAAAAAAAAAAAAAAAAAAAAAAAAAAAAAAAAATGCAAAAAAAAATTTCGGATTTCCAGGCGTAAAAGGTTAAGACCTTCCGCATTGGACCGGCCGTCAGGGGAACCATGCCATTAGAGCGAGCCGGGAGCCTATCGGCTTAACTGTGCATATATGTACAGCTAAGGCTTGCGGTGCGCCAATAACCTCGGACACCCAGTCATCCGAAATGAAACCCTGGAGACTCTCACTATGGAGCTTATCTCCCGCGTAATCCATGATCGAATCGAATAGAATACACAGCCTAATAAAACTCTGCAGCTCCAAGAGAGGGGCTGACTCCTAACTTAACGTTTCGGGGGAACTTAACACTAAAACTTAAAACTAATACCACAAGGCCAGTCGCTGGGTCGATACCTAGGCCTTCTACGATGGGAGACTAAACCTCCTGGTTTATCTCCAAGCCGGGCCGAAAATAATTATTTAAAAAAAAAAAAAAAATTAAATCCCGTGATTTAAAAAAAAAATAAAATAAAGCCCGCACTAAAAATATTTATAAATAAAAAAAAAATAAAAAATTACGATGCGACTTCTCCGAGAGTCAAAACCCGAATGACGCTAGGAACCTGAATCAAGATGGCGCTTGGATACGTCATGCGCAGACAGGCACGCCCTCTGTAATCCAATATGGCGCCTCAAACATTTTAACTGTAAATATCTGTGAATCCAAAACTTATTTATTTATTTATTTATTTATTTATTTTTTTACATATTTATTTAGTTCGAAAGGCCCTTCTGTCGTTATACAAATCTTGTTTTTTAAAAAAAAAGTTGTAATACATTTCTTGAAAAACTTCTGCGATTCGCCGCTAGAGTGCTCTTTTGTTAAGTCTTCGGCTAAACGCACACTTAATTTATTTTGATAATTTTCGTGTTTTTTATGCATTATTCGGCTGTTTAAATTCAATAAACGTCGATTTTACGTATTTTATTACAAAAACGCGTCATTTTTTTAAAATGGTTTTTCTAAAGGAAAATGTGGTTTGAAAAAAAAAGTTATAAATTCAGGTTTTTCAACTTTTTTTTAAAAAAACAAGATTTGTACTTAACGACAGAAGGCCTTTCGAACTAAATAAATATGTAAATAAATAAATAAATATAAATAAATAAGTTTTGGATTCACAGATATTTACAGTTAAAATGTTTGAGGCGCCATATTGGATTACAGAGGGCGTGCCTGTCTGCGCATGACGTATCCAAGCGCCATCTTGATTCAGGTTCCTAGCGTCATTCGGGTTTTGACTCTCGGAGAAGTCGCATCGTATTTTTTTATTTTTTTTTTATTTATAAATATTTTTAGTGCGGGCTTTATTTTATTTTTTTTAAATCACGGGATTTAATTTTTTTTTTTTTTTAAATAATTATTTTCGGCCCGGCTTGGAGATAAACCAGGAGGTTTAGTCTCCCATCGTAGAAGGCCTAGGTATCGACCCAGCGACTGGCCTTGTGGTATTAGTTTTAAGTGTTAGTGTTAAGTTCCCCCGAAACGTTAAGTTAGGAGTCAGCCCCTCTCTTGGAGCTGCAGAGTTTTATTAGGCTGTGTATTCTATTCGATTCGATCATGGATTACGCGGGAGATAAGCTCCATAGTGAGAGTCTCCAGGGTTTCATTTCGATGACTGGGTGTCCGAGGTTATTGGCGCACCGCAAGCCTTAGCTGTACATATATGCACAGTTAAAGCCGATAGGCTCCCGGCTCGCTCTAATGGCATGGTTCCCCTGACGGCCGGTCCAATGCGGAAGGTCTTAACCTTTTACGCCTGGAATACGAAATTTTTTGCATTTTTGCATTTTTTTTTTTTTTTTTTTTTTTTTTTTTTTATAATCTCAAAATATTAATTAAAAAAAAATAGTAATAATAATAAAAATAACATTACAGTTTAAAATAATTAATTTTTTATTACAATCATACCGCGGGAGATAAACTCCATTGTGAGGGTCTCCAAGCCCCCCTTTTTTAATTGTCTTTTTTTTTTGTTTTTGTTTTACAGGAGCAGCCAAGGAATCGTCGCAGCCAGAGGAGTCGTCGCAGCCGCCAACGCAGTCCAAAAGCTTCATCAAGGAGGTTTGAGTTTGGTACAGGCATGGTATGGTATGGGTATGGTCATGGGCATGGGCATAGGTGTTTTATACTCGGTATTGGGTTATGGAGTTTTTACCTTTTCATCTTTTCTTATTTCTATTTCTCCCTCACATCTTTTTATTAATAAAAAAAAAATAATAAAATAAAACGGGATTTAAAAGACAGCCTATAATTTTTAAAAGCTGTCGATTAGCACATTTTTTTAAAGCGGTTAAACGACATTAAAAAAAAAAAAAAAAAAAAAAAAAAAAAACGAATCGAGTTAATTTTTCGCGCAAAAGATTGTCGAAAAGTACAGACAATCTTGTCTCTAATATCTAATATTGTAAATTGTATGAATGTCCAATGCCGTACATTGTACATTTGTACAACCTTAATTAAGTTTAAGCTAAGCTTAGTAACTAGTATAAATAAGTTAAGTATTTTAAGTAGTTTTAGTCTAGATTTAAGTTAAGTTAGTTTTTAGGGTAGTTTTAAATTAGTTTTAAGTCAGCCATCTAGAGGGATAAAATCCTCCTTACGTCGTACGGCACCCATCTCGTGCGGATCGATATGAAAAGGACGTCATTTTTATGTCGACCCGTACGAGGTGGGTGACTTTGTGCCGTTGGGAGGATGGCATCTTTTTCGGTGGCTGGGGACAGGGTTGTCCCACCAACCCGTGTGGGTTTTTTGGCTAGTCCCCCATCGGGCGCCTCCCCAGGTGGCGGATAGGGGAACGCTCTCGAAAATCAGAGAGTATGAGGATTATTCCTCAGGCGGACCAAAACTAGCCCACAGAACAGCATGTGAATCTGGAAGAGCTTTCAGTTTTCTTAATTTTTCAGAGAAAAGCATGGGTTAGGGGCCCTAACCAAGGCTGTTAATCAAATCATAATCATAATCATAATCATAATCATAAATAGCGATTAATCGAATATTTCTGACTCCAAAAAACAAAAACTGAAACCAATCAAAAAGAAGAGAAATCATTGAATATCCGTAACTGAAATTAGAGGTTAAGAAACGGAATTGAAATCAAAATCATAACCGAAATTGAATTCGAAATAAAAAAATCGAAAATCGAAATTGAAATAAGAATTTGCTAAAAACCGTAATTAAAAATAATTTTTTAAAATACTTTTAATAAAAATCATAATCAAAAACAACTGTAAAAAAAATAATAAACCGAAAATAATTTAAAAATTCTAGGAGTGCGAGGTCTCAAATTTGATCTCAAGTAAAATTGATCTTTGTACTGGGCTTTTAGTTCAGTCAAGTTTTATTATTTCATTGGCAATTTCAATTTTCATATATTTTTACGCCTTTTTTTAAAGTTTTATTTCGGGCCGACAAGTCATTTACTGCCAGTTGTGAATTTTTTATTTTCCTAAATTTTTTATTCTGAATTAAAAAGAATTAAACAATTTGAATTTTTTCCCATTTTTTCCCTATCGGTATGCTTCTTCTGGTACTGGCTGTAAAAAGGGATAATTTTCTCAAAATTTAGAACAAAGAATGAAAAGAAAACAAGAATTATAACTAAAAATCGTAATCATAACGTAATTGAAATTACAAAAGAGTCAATGGAAATGGTAACTGAAACTAAAATTAAATTTTTAATGCAACCGAAAAACTGAAATCAAGATCGAAAATTTACAAACTGAAAAGCCAATAAACGTAACTGAAATCAAAATCGAATCAATAAACGTAACGAAAATCTGATATGAAAAACCGAAATTAATCGTATATTGAGCAAAGTTAATAATTATAAAATCAAAATCGTAATCAGCTGTCAAGATTTTGAGTTCAGTAACCATAATCAAAATTAAAATTCTTATTAAAAAAAATCATAACTGAAATTAATCAAAATTCAAGCGAATTTCGATTAGCAGCCCTGGTAACTACACCGAAACCGTACCCAAAATGTTTTGTTATGTTCAAAAATGTTTGGTAAATTTCCATGATATTAATTGCATGAACAAAGGTCAATAGTTCTTATATTTAATAATATTTAATTGTTTTCAAAAAAAAAAAAAAAAAAAAAAAAAATTATTTCCGAGAGACTAGTACAGCGCTCTTAGCGGTGAAACCGCGAACTATTTCAACAACAAAAAGAAAGATGGCGTCATATTTTTTTATTTCGAAAACATTAAAAAAAATTATGAAATTTAGGCACCGTAAAGCCTTTTCATACATTTTCGATAACGAATCTTTACCTTTTAAACATAACAAAACGTTTTGGCACGGTTTCGGTGCGATCCGATCTCATTTTTATGTGTAAAATACCGAATCAAAAAAAAATTAACAATTTTCACCGCCCAGCTGACCGGCCGGTTATGTAAAGGAACTATAGAACCTTAAAATAATATTTTAAATATAGAACAAATTTTTTTAAAAAAAATAGAATGGTGTTAATAAACTTAATATCCCAAGAAAAAACCGAAATGATCTGACAAAGAAGGAATACAATAAAAACTTTTTACAAAGGCGATGAATGTTTTAAAATAAACATCGTTAAACGCGCCTCCGACTTTAAATCACCCTAATCTGAAATCTTCGAGTCTTGAAACCATTCATATTACGATCAGTGTACAGCAAGATGTGGGAGCGCGGAGGGCTCACATATCTTAGATTTAGTGTAATATTTTCGGTAGTTTTATTTTCATCAAATGGGGAGGTACTTACGCCTCCCTATTTTAATTTGGCCGCTGAGAGGCACATCACCGCGTCCGCGACATGCGGCGAAGGAGTTTCCGAACCTGAACTCTATTGCAAACTTGTGGGAGCTAACGCCGATCGGGATGTAAACATAAATCTTATTCAAGGGCAGGTTCGTAAATTTAATTTTTTATAAAAATATTATGAATTAAATTTTAAATATTAGCTATATTAAATTTAAAAATATTTCAAAATTTTGAGAGAGGATAAAAATTTTCTCTGAGGATTTTAGGATAAATTGTTAATAACCTTTGACCTAAATGCCCTATTTTTACTGAATGATAAGAGAAAAGCCTAAATCTTTTTCATAATAATGAAGTTTATGGTTTTATTTTTGTTGAAGAATTTTTTTTTTGTAAGTTTTTTGACCTTAATAAAAAAGTCTACGGTATTTTATTTCCCCGCCAATTCAGCGGTTTTTGCTTTCAACATAAACATACCGTATCATATTCCTTGTTAGTTTTTTTTCCCCCGGAACAAAATGCTGGGAAAAAATAAACACAGGATTTTTGCTTACATCTAAAAAAATCGAGCATGTTCGTATGTACCGTACCACTCAAAATTTTGTAAAAATGATAAATAAAACATTGTTACTATTTAATAACATGAATGGATAGAAAACGGTAGGAGGCTTTGCATTATTGTCCATCATTTCAGGTATAAAAAAAAAAAAAAGGTGGCGCATTTAAAGATTGAAAAATATTTTTTTATTTTAGGTTTGCGATGTTTGCGATCCATCGCGACCGGATAAGATGCATCCGGCTTCGTTTGCTGTCGATGGAGCCGAAACCTGGTGGCAAAGCCCTCCGTTATCGAGGAGTATGAAACTAAACGAAGTTAATCTCACGATTGATTTCGGGCAGGTAAATAAAACCATTAAAAAATAAAAAATAAATTTTAAATAAATTTAATGGATTGCTTCAGCAAAATTAGCTTGAAAAATTGAGACAAATCTTTTGACTAGTGGATAATGACCACCCACGACCTTTTTGATAACATTTCCGGTTTTTTCATAGAAATGAATGCGTGTTTGCTTGGTTATTTGATAAGGTTTGAAGGCGAGATTAAAAAGCGAGAAATGTTTTAATGCATTTAATGTAGGCTAATAATATCCTTGGAACGCGTTCGTCTGGAGTCGTAAAATATAACGTAATGATATACTATTTGTAGACCAACTTATTCCTTTCCGACTGCCGGTGTACTCTTATTTTTATTTTCTTGTACTTTTTTTTTTTCTTTAAAAAGTTGAACTGTACTGAGAAATAATGAAAGGGCCGAAGAACCTGATCTATCAATTAACGACCAAATTCATGATTTTTATTTATTAATTTTAATTATCACGTTAGTTAAAATGTTTGGTTACGACTTGAAGTATTTTTTTTTATTTTTTTAGTTGTTCAGAACATGTGCAAAGCAGATGCGAGTTTTAAACCTTTGCCACCCATGACTTTTTTTTTTTTTTTGTTTTGTTGAAAAAACTGCTTTTAACAATTTTTTTTTATTTTTTATGTAGGAATTTCACGTGGCCTACGTTTTTATTAAAATGGCTAATTCTCCCCGACCAGGAGTTTGGGTTTTGGAAAGATCGAAGGATAACGGAAAGACTTACACCCCGTGGCAGTACTTTGCAGATACACCAGGGTGAGTACCCCCAAAACAAAAATTATACAGGAAGGCTCCTTACAATATAAGATCCTGTCCCCAGTCCCACAGTCCCGTTCTAACTAAAACTAACAGGTCCTGGCCCCCATAGTGCCGTTTAAATTAAAATTTTCCCCAGCGAATCGTAAAAGGTCTTTTTTTAAAAGCAATTGAATACCGTGAACTGGGGTGAGCTTGACCGTTTTAAAAAAAAAGTACTTCAGCCAGGGGCCTGAAGCTTGAAAATTTTCATCGGCCGATGTCGGTGTCGATGCCGATTTTGGCCGATGCCGATGCCACTGCGATATCGTTAGTGCTGGCATCGGCATCGGGGCCGGATCGGAATCTGACCCCTGATTTTAAAAATAGTCTAGATTGGCTTTTTATGATTTTTTTTTTTTTTTTTTTTTCACTAAAATCGGAATCTGAATTGGCATCGGATATAATCGATGCTTGGTGGCGTCCGCATCGGTATCGCCTGTCGGTACCGGAATCGAAATCTGCAGTAAATTAATATGGAATCGGCATCGACCCTAGCTTTCAGCTGGCCGCGGCCGGCACCGGCATCGGCATCGGATTCGGATTCGGACCCCTGGCTTCAGCTGAATTTTTTGAAATCTGATTCGAGTAACGGATAAAAAGGGAAATCCTGTAGTAATTTCATTAAATGAAAACCTGAATTAACTGTGGTTCCAGGGCCTAAAATTGTGTGTAGTAGCACACACTTTGTGTAGTTGGAAATCCAAAGTGTGTAGTATGAATTTTGAAAGTGTGTAGTGACTTAGTTCACTATTTTTCAATGTAAGATTTTTGAAAAATGACTTTTTTTTCCTTTTCTTTCTAAACCGCCTTTTTGTTCCCAAGGTCAACGCGCCGCGATTGCTTTTAAAAATATGAGTCAGGTAGTGGTACTTTTAATCTTTCAAAAAAACATTTTCTCTTGGAAATTTTATTTTTATAATGTAATGAATGGATGGTCGGAATACTCTTTTGTTAACATTTCTGCATATTTTTTAATCCTTAAAAATTTGAACTCATTTTCTATAGCCCCAATAAATTTTCGATAATCTTTACTATCTTTTTTTTCCTTAAAAAAAAAAAAAAAAAAAAAAAAAAAAAAAAATTTAAAATTAGCATTAAATTTTTAATTTTTTGAAAAAATCTTAACCTTAAAAAAATTTCTTCGGGGCGGTGGATCCTTCAAATGCTGCTCAACCTTTGAGTGTGTAGTAGCTTTTTCAATTAATTTTAGGCCCTGGTGGTTACGAATTAAATTAAGTATTTGTTCTTTTTTGTTTTTGTTTCAGTGATTGTGAAACATATTTTGGAAGGGAAAGCTTGCAACAAATTACAAGAGACGATTCCGTTGTATGTGATACTCAATTTTCGAAAGTTGTACCTTTAGAAAACGGAGAGGTAAGATGTAAAAAAAAAGCTTATCAATCTAAAAAACATGGAATTCTATAATGTGACATGTATAGGCTTGTCTACGCGATACACGCTATACTCATGCTAAGTTAAAGGGATATTTCGTGCAATCCGAATCATACGATTTTTTTTTTTTTTTGTAATATTTCTTACCTTATAAAAGTAAAACATAAGTTATTACACACAAAAATTGTACACAAAAAAATTTTCTCAAAAAAACACAGCCATTAAATTCTTTGAAAGACCATAACGAACAACATAAACACTCTGAATCAAAAATATACATTCATCACTAGTCCTCTTTATGCTACTGTATGTTTGTAAACAAAACTCATGCGGTAACTAGCCTACTGATCTCAGATTTTTTTCTGAGAACGAAAAAATGATTTGAAAAAATTTACAAAGAGGAGAAGGAGAGGGGTAATTCATAACGGGAATTGGGGGTGGGGTACCGTGTCAACACGGATCTATGGTTTTGTTAAGTTTGTTTTTGTATAACTTGCATCCATTTGACGTGACTTTGAGGGGAAATCGAGGGGGAGGCAAAAGTTAAGTATTGAGAAAAAATGGCTGCTATTCATGGGCTTGTGGGAGCATGGATACGGTATATTTAAATAAGCCGTATTCGAATTTTATTATACCCATGGTTATAGCATTTTTAAAAAAGAATGAAATTAAAATTTTAAAAAAAGTTTAAATCTTGCAGAATAATACTACGCGGAAATTTAATCAGAGGTATTAACCTCAAATTCCATTTTTTCTTATGACGTCATAAGGCGACATTTGCTATTTAATTTTTTAAAATAATGTTTTGATACGCCATCGTGATTTTTAGCATATAAAATTTCTTAAAAAATGGAATGAGGATTTTTAGGGCAAACTAAATCCTCTAGGGGCTGTCGGCTGCTTTCATGGTAAAATGGCGGCCGGCTTCGGATTGGTTAATAATGACTTTAATATGAGAAGGGAATATTTATTAACCAATCCGAAGCCGGCCGCCATTTTACCATGATAGCAGCCGGCAGCCCCCTAACGGATTTAGTTTGCCGTAAAAATTCTCATTTACCATATCCCCTTAAGGTAAACATGGGTGGAAAAATCTTCGTAATCCAGATCTGTATGTCAGAGCCAAAAGGTTCTGGCAAGCAAATTAAAGATGTCCGCTAAACGTTGTTTACCCATAACCAACGGTCATCTTTAATTTTCATATTGAGCTTTTTGGCTCTGACGTACAGAGATATATAGCTATTTATAATAATTCATTTGAACCGTGTTACATTACCGGTATATTTTTAAGTTTTTATTAATATTTACATTGTAGTATTGCAATTTTAATGCTATTAATTAATTTAATTAACAAAATTGCTCCATAAGCTAAACATAGGAACCATGTTTCTTCCTAAATTGATTATTTTATTTTTTGAGCCCATTATCTGCTATTTAGTCCCCATAAGATATTTAATTCAGCAGAAACCAAATATATAATTCGGGTAAATGAATTAGATTTTTTTTTTTTTTTTTTTAAGAATGTCATCTCAGGAAATATTTTTAAGACGTACGGCCCATAGTATCTATTGTGGCAAAACGACTATATTTTTTCTCCTTTTTTTTCAGATTGTCGTTTCTCTATTAAACAACCGACCATCTGCCCAAGATTTTTTTAATTCGACGGTTCTTCAAGAATGGACGAAAGCAACGAACGTTCGATTAAGATTTCTTCGTACCAAAACACTTTTGGGTCATTTAATGTCAGTCGCTCGTCAGGATCCAACAGTAACTCGACGTGTAAGTATCAATATTAAAAAAAAAAAATTTTCATTTATAATATTTGAAATTTTATTAAATTTTTTTCCCCCGCGGCAGTATTTTTATTCGATTAAAGACATCAGCATCGGTGGGCGATGCATGTGTAACGGTCACGCAGACACTTGCGATAACAATCCAGATCCAAAAGACCTCCACAAATTAGTATGCCGATGTCAGCACAACACCTGCGGCGATCAGTGCCAAACTTGCTGCAGAGGATTTCAGCAGAAAAAATGGAAGCAGTCGAAAGCCAATGCTCTTTTTGTTTGCGAACGTAAGCAGAAGATTTGTTGATTTTTTCAAAGTTTAAAATCTCTTTTTTTATTTTTGTTTACATATTGTATTTTCGCGTGATTTTGTAATAATGTTGGGAAACGAGAACGTTGAGATGAGTTCCAGTCAGGATAACATATCCGACTCTGAATATGCGGACGCTGAATCAGATCGGGAGGGAACATTAGGGTCTATTTTAGCTTTTACTACGTTTTTTGCGGTTGTCATACCTGTTATGTATGCTATAAGTCCGGCGACTTTATATATCATTCCCGTTTTTACCACTTTGACATTTGTATCTATGCATGTTCCACATTATTTAAGCATTGCTTTTTTCGATATTCGAATATATTGCGTGGCAATTATTTTCCTCTGTGATCAGGAATGATTTTCTTTTCGTAGCTTGTAATTGCTTCGGTCATTCGGATGAATGCGAATATTCCGAAGAAGTGGATGATCAACGTTTATCGATCGATTTAAATGGTCGATATGAAGGAGGTGGAGTTTGCCAGAATTGCAGACATAACACGGAAGGTATTAATTGCAATCGGTGCCGGAAAGGGTATTACAGACCTTTTGGAAAGCCTCTTAATGCGACGGATGTTTGCGAAAGTATGTATATATTTTTTTAAAGAAAATTTAGATCATTTTTAAATTATTTTATTTTATTTTAGGATGTAATTGTGATGTATTTTACTCAACCGGCAATTGCGCTGAAGGAACGGGCAAATGCGAATGCAGGGAAGAATTTCAAGAACCGAATTGTGATTCTTGCAGTTTTGGATACTTCGATTATCCTAATTGCAAACCCTGTGAATGCTTTTTAAATGGAACAAGGGGATATCATTGCGAAGCTCATGGAGGAGCGTGCCCATGCAAACCGAACTACTCCGGAAAATTTTGCAAGGAATGCGCCGACGGTTATTACGACTTTCCCAATTGTTTAGGTAAATGCATAATTTATATTTTGAAGAAAACCTTCAAATGCCAATCAAAATTTGAAAGATTTTAGTAGGATTCTAGCAGAGCTGCAGAAAAAGTCATACGTATTTTTACAATTTTTTAAATGTTTTTCACAGGTTGCGATTGCAATCTAGTGGGTTCCCAATCCGACGTTTGCGATATTACGAGCGGTAACTGCACTTGCAGAAGTAATTTTGGAGGACGTTCTTGTGATCGATGCAAGCATGGATATTACAATTTTCCGGATTGTATTTGTAAGCATGAGTGGATAGATTAATTTCTTTAGCTTTGGCGTAAGTTGTGTAATGTTTTTTTCTTTTTTTTTTCATTTTAGATTGTAGTTGCGATAATCGTGGCACTGTAGAAGAAGTCTGCGAAAAAAACACTGGAAAATGCATATGCAAAGAAGGTTTTGGAGGTGATCGTTGCGACCAGTGCGTTCCCGGCTATTACGGCTATCCCGACTGCAGACCTTGCAACTGCAGCGAAACTGGAAGTTCAACGACTGTTTGCGATTCGACAGGAAAATGCCCGTGTTTGTATAATTTTGCAGGCAGGATTTGCGATAAGTGCAGCCCTGGCTACTATAATTATCCAGAATGTTTATGTGAGTTTTTATATTAAAATTTTTTAAATGAATTCCAAAAAACTAACCTTTTTATTTATTTTAATTATTTGTTTTATAGCTTGCGATTGTAATCAGTTTGGGTCTGTTGGTTTATCTTGCGATAATGACGGAAAATGTCGCTGCAAGGATAATTTCGGAGGAGATAAATGCAGTGTTTGCCGAGAAGGGTTTTACAATTTTCCAGCGTGCGAAGGTAAGGAATAGCCATTGTCCTTGTGATCATCCATGTATTTAATTTCCAAATTTTATACGAAACGAAATATTTTTATTTATTATTTATATTTATCAATAATAAACTTTTTTTAACAATAGTTAACTTTTTTTTTTTTTTTTTTTCTTTTTTTTTTTTTTTTTTTACGTACAAGACTGTAACTGTGATCCGGCTGGAGTGGTCACATCGTTTGCAGGCTGTGGCTCAGTTCCTCCTGGTGAATTATGCGAATGTAAACCGAGGGTTCAAGGAAGAATATGTAACGAATGCCGCCCTCTATATTGGAATTTAAGGGCAAGCAATCCAAATGGATGCGAAGGTTCTTAAACAAATTACCTATTACTTTTTTGTATTTTTGCTATATTTAATTTCTTTTTTTAATTTCTTTTACTTGCTTTCAGACTGTGATTGCCATATACCTGGTGTCCTAGGTGGAATTGGAGAATGTAACCTTCAAAACGGACAGTGTATTTGTAAACCTGGAGTTGAATCTCGAAGATGCGATGCCTGCAAAGAAGGATTTTACGGATTAAACGGGGATGATCTATTTGGCTGCACTGGTATACTTTGATGTTTTTTTAAAAACTTGAATTTAAATTTATTTAGGATTTTTTTTTTATCTTAGATTGTGGCTGCGATATTGGAGGTGCGGTTGATAAATTTTGCGATAAAGATACTGGGCAATGCATCTGTCAACCAAGAGTGACAGGTCGAGATTGTAAACAACCTCTCCAGGCTCATTTTTTCCCGACACTTTTTTCTGAGTTACAATTCGAAGCTGAAGAAGCTATGACTCCATCTAAAGGCCAAGTGCGTTATGGATTTGACGAAGAGCGTTTCCCAGGCTATTCGTGGAAAGGTTATGCGGTCTTTTCACAGCTTCAGGTGGGTGACTTAAAAATTTAATGCCGAGTTTAGGCAGTCTGATGTGTTTATTTGTTTTGCTTCGATTGCTCCCAAGTGTAACGGATTCCTAAAATAAACATAAAATTTTATTTATTTTTGGCAGAACGAAATCGTCCAAGAAATTTTTATCAACAAACCATCGTTATACCGTATGGTACTTCGATACGTTAATCCAACGAACGAATCGATAACCGGCACGATTAAAATAGTTCCAGAAAATGTGAATGAAGTCACTCAAACATTTTACGTGCAATTAAAACCTTCCCCGACTCCGTCATTGGTAACCGTTTCTGGACCTGCTGGAGGCATTCCATCACCGTTAGTAATGAACCCAGGGCCTTGGCTGATACATATTGCGATTAGCAAAAACGTATTTTTGGTAAGACTGCAAAACCATTTTTCTTCGATTTTCGTTATTATATTCTTCTGATATTGTTTTTTTAGGATTACTTCGTTTTATTACCAGCTGCTTTTTACGAAGCCACAATTCTCGAAGAACGAGTCGAAACTCCTTGCTCAGTCGGTCGTAACAATCTTTGCCGTCATTATAGTTATCCAGAATTAAATTACGATAAAGTTCACGCTGAAAGGGGAGGATATTTACCTGACGCTGAACTTCGGGAACCTCTTGTTGAATTTTATACAAATCCAGAAGTATGTTTTTTTTTTTTTTTTTTTTTTTTTTTTTTGGAAGTTACAGAACGTTTTTAAAATTTTTCATTTTTACAGCATTTGAAAGTTGTTAAAGAACAAGCCTTACCTATCATAGCAGCCAATCAAAGTGGGATTGGATTGGACCTCACCGTTTCAAAACCCGGTCGACACGTGCTGTTAGTTAATTACATAACGCCGTTGGAAGAAAGGAAAACGACTACTCTTAACATCGAAACGAGCACGAGCATACTAAAAAATAAAGGAGTCGTTGAGTTAGCGCCTTGTCCTTACGACGAAATTTGCAGACAAGTTTCGACGGATAAATTGGGAAGAATTCAAGTTTATAACTTTGATACAAATTACATTGGACTTGTTCTTAAGGTAATTAGTACTTAAAGAAAATTTCAGAAAAAGAAAAGTGTTTCGACTTGGTCCTAATTATTTAAACTGTTTTTTTTTTTTTTTTTTTTTTTAGGGAAATTTTGATGATAACACCACTGTTGCAATTCAGTCAGTGACGGCTGTTCCCGTTGAAGAATGGTCCCTTGATTTTATAAGACCGAAGCCAGTCTGTGTTAAAAAGATGGGCAATGTGTACCGTCAATGTATCCTAATGCACCGGACTCTAAAAAAGTAATTTTTTTTTTTTTTTTTTTGGTTTTGGAAATAAAAAGTTTTAATTTATTTTTCAGATCGAATTCGAACAAGAAGTTCCAGATTTAGTAGCTGCTCAGTTACCGAATGAAATTTATGATAATAAAACAGGGCTTATTTATTTAACGGGACCAGATGTGAATCTAAATATTAGAGGAACTGTACCTTTTCCGGGATCGTATGTTTTCCTTGTCCATTATTTCCAACCCACTTACCCGGAATTTACTACTCAAGTTCTGATACAAAATGGTCAATTTTATGAAACTAAACTTCCGACACCTCATTGTCCTTCAAACGCTGGATGCAGATCTGTGATAACACAGCCCGACGGAAATTACAAATTTTCTTTGATCGAAAATTTCGTTCTAACTTTCAAGGTACAATTTTTTTTAAATCAAAATTTGGAATTAGAATAATGTCAATTTTTTAATTTTCTTTTTAAATTTTGTTTGAAGAAACCCGACGATAAATCTTTATGGCTGGACTACGTGCTTGTCATTCCTGCCGATCAGTTTTCCGAGGCAATTCTGGAAGAAGAAGCCTTAGATCAAACCAGCGTTTTCATTTCTCAATGTGGTAGCAATCATTTCGACATTCCTACAAACACCACAGGTTTCTGTCGTGATGCCGTTTTCTCCTTAACGACACAATATTACGACGGAGCTTTGAGGTGCGAGTGCAACTACGCTGGATCTTTAAGCTTTGAATGCGAGCAATTCGGTGGCCAGTGCCAATGTAAGGATAACGTTATCGGTCGACGTTGCGATCTTTGCAAAACCGGTTATTACGGTTTCCCGAATTGTAGACCTTGCAGTTGTCCTGCTACTTCACTCTGTCAAGATGAAACAGGTGAATTTTTAATTTTTTTTTTTTTTTTTTTTAATTTCAAAATAATTTTTTAATTTATTTTAACAGGCGAATGTATCTGTCCGCCGAGAGTTACGGGAGAAAAATGCGACCAATGTGAAAATCAAACCTACGGTTATGACCCTATAATCGGCTGCGAAGAATGTAACTGCCATCAGGACGGCGTCGAAAATTATAACTTACAATGCGATTTATATACTGGTATTTGTCAGTGCAAGGAAAATATTGAAGGAAGAACTTGCGACCATTGCAGAGCAGGGCACTACGCTTTTCCGAATTGTCTCGAATGCGCGTGCGATATCCGCGGTACGACCGAAGAAATTTGCGATCAGGAAACGTCTGCTTGTCATTGTAAATCGAATGTCGAGGGTCAGGCTTGCGATATTTGCAAGGACGGGACCTTTCACATCAGTTCCAAAAATCCAGACGGATGTACGAAATGTTTTTGTTTTGGGAAAACTACCAGATGCTCCAGTTCGAATTTATACAGAGCTGTAATCGACGATTTACCAACTTTTGATTACGCATCCATCGAAGCAACGGCAAGCTCCGTTGAATTTTTCTCGGTGGACCCAACCGATTTCGAGGCGAACATCGAAGATCAAGTTATTTATTTTTCTTTGCCGAAAAGTTATCTGGGAAATAAATTAACATCATACGGAGGATATTTAAATTATACGATATCGTTCGAGACCCCTCCTTACGGAGATTCCGTACCGGGATCGAACATAATTTTTTACGGGGCGGATATTTACCTTCTTCATTATTCGCTGGATAGACCGTCAGGGGGCTCGTATACTTTCGAATCTTATGTGGAAATAATAGAAAACAGCTTCCAGTTAGGAACGGGATTCCCTGCGACCAGAGAACAAATCATGCAGGTTTTGGAAGACTTGCAAGGGATTTTCATTCGGGGTACATATGGAAGTATGCGTACTACGCCGTCATTGCAGTCTGTCGCGCTGCAAATCGCAACTCCGAATTTCCATCCGGACGCAATCCACGCTTTGGCAGTCGAACAATGTCAATGTCCACCGAATTACCAAGGTTTATCGTGCGAAGAGTGCGCCCCTGGGTTTTATAGAGCGCAAACTGGGCCTTTTGGTGGTTACTGCGTCCCGTGCCAGTGTAACGGACATACTGATAGCTGCGATTCCGTTACTGGAAAATGCATTGTAAGATCTGGTTTTTTTTTTTTCTAAATATGTATTTTTATTTTGTGTTTTTCATTTTGATAGGATTGTAAACATAATACTTACGGCGATCACTGCGAATCTTGTAATGTTGGATATCACGGAAATGCGACTATTGGTACACCTTTTGATTGCTTGATTTGTGCTTGCCCGTTGCCTATCCCTTCGAATAAGTAAGCTTCAAAATTTTGAAAAATTTACTTTTAAGAATAAAATATTTATTTTATGTGCTTTTGTTTTTAGTTTTGCATTGTCTTGCGATGTAAGCGATGATGGTGAACGTATCAGCTGCAATTGCAAAGAGGGATATTACGGAGCGAGATGCGAAGCTTGTTCTGCTGGTTTTTTTGGAAGACCCGAAATTCAAGGTTTTTTTTTATTAACTCTTCAATCGGAATATGATTTTTAATTTCTTTCCTGAACTTGATTTATTTTGACAAGCGGTTAATTTTTTAACGTAGGACTACTTCTTGGGGCTCGGTCCTGGGGAAATCTGTCTGTCCGGGCACTGTTCGCACCAAAAATTAAAAATTTCAACTTCGAAAATTTTAAAAAATATTTGGACTATTTTTTATTTCACTCTTGGCCCTTTTTACCGACTTCTATTTAATAGTAAAATTAGACGGCCTGAACAAAAGCAAGGACTTAAAAAATTTCTTGTAAATTTTTTGAAACTTTTTTTTAATTTTTGCTGTTTTTTATAAAGTAAAATTTACAAGAAAGTTTCTAAAAAATTTACAAGAAATTTAATGTTTATAAAATTAGTCGACATAAACGAAAGCAAGGACTTAAAAAATTTCTTTTAATTTTCATAAAATTTATGACTTTTACAAGAAACTTAAAGTTGCTAAAGCAGGGACTTAAAGATTTTTTAAAATTTTATTTAACTTTTTTTTAAATTTTCGCCGTTTTTATAAATATCTTTTTTTTTAAATATTAAAATTGGACTTCATGATCAAAAACAAGAACTTAGAAATTTTAAATAAAAACCACATACCGATAGCCCCAACAAGAGAGAATTACACCCCCCCCCCCCCCCTGTCTTAAAAGCAGTTTTTAGGTTAAAAGTTGGAAAATTAAAAAATTTAAATAAAATGTTCACTACATTTTTTAATTTTGTCCTTTTTCTTTTAGCCGAGAATAAGAGCTAAGGCAGTGTTTTAATTTTAAAATTTTAACTTTGATGGTTTTAATTAATATTTTGACTAATTTTTTTTTTTAACTTTTGACCTCTTTTATAAAAAATTTTAAGTTTTTTTCGTGCCAGGAAAAAAAATTATATTTTTATCAAAAAATTCGAATTTTTTTACTAAAAACGAGCAAAAAAAATGTCTTAAAATTTTTAAATCATTTCATTGTTTAAATCTAGCAATATTAGGACAGTACCCCAAAGACGTAGTCCTACGTAGGGATATGCCCCCATATCCCAGTATGATTTTTTATTTAAAAAACAATACAAATCACTCGAAAGTTCAAAATTTCTCTTTCCGAGTTGGAAAGAAATACTTAAAAATCATTTCACATAATTCAAACTTATTCAGTACGGTTCAAATATTTCAATCCTTCTCTTCTGACTAAATCATTTTCTGTTCTGATTATAGGAGATCATTGCAAAAGATGTAATTGTTCCGGTAACATCAATCCGAACGATCCAGAGGCTTGCGATTCCATATCCGGTGAATGTTTGCGTTGCCTCAACAATACATTCGGCGCGGCTTGTAATCTCTGTGCTCCTGGATACTACGGTGATGCTGTGGTTCTGAAAGACTGTAAGACTTGCGATTGCAACAAATGCGGAACTCACAGTTGCGAAAGCTATACCGGACAGTGCGTTTGCCATGATAACGTTATCGGTGAGCAATGCGATCGCTGCGCACCTGATCACTTCGGTTTTAAAAGATGCCAAGGCTGCATATCGTGCGGTTGCGCTCCGGCTGCCGTATCTACCTCCTGCGACGATGACACTGGTCAATGCAAATGTCGACCTGGTGTTGCTGGAAGGACTTGCGATCGTTGCGCTCCAGGATTTTGGAATTATACACCGAGCGGTTGCGTTACGTGCGGCTGCAACACGGAATATTCTGTCGGAGTCGGGTGCAGTGCAGAAACGGGACAATGCGAGTGTTTACCTGGGGTCATCGGAGATCGATGCGATCATTGTCCTCATCGCTGGGTCCTTATTCCCGACAGCGGTTGCTTCGAATGTAATACTTGCACTCACGACTTGTTGGACACGACCGATCACTTAAAAAATCTTATCGATCCTGTCATGAGTGAATTTAAAACCGTCGCCGACAGTTATTTTACGACGCAACGTTTGAAATACATCAACGAAACCGCTGTCAATTTAATAGAGGAAGTAAGAAAACTGGACCCGTCCACATTCGACGTGAAACCTTTAATCAGGGTTTTGGATGGTTTAGAACTCGAAGTTAAAGACGTTTACCGAAAAGCCGAATTCGCAATGGAAAGGGGAGAAAAATCCGCTATAGACAGCGATCGAGTTCGAGGACAATCCGTCGAAATCGAAGATTTAATCCAAACCGCTTCCCGGCAGTCAGCAAACGCAGTGTTCGAAGTGGCTAATTTAGCCAAAAGTCTAAATAGGGGGGCTGGTCCTCAGATCGATTCCGCCGTTGCAGAAGCTCAAAGAATATTAAAAGACATTCAAGACCGGAGCTTAGCCCTGTACATCGAAAAAGCGAGATACGAAGAAGGGAACGGTACGAATATCAGAGAGAAAATGCAAAATTTTACGGTCCCCATCAATGCGCAAGCATTTAATTTAGAAAAATTACGAGACACGATAAATGCTTTCAATGATAAGCTAGACGATTTAATAAATAACACTGCAGAGGCTATAGCCACTTCTTATAGCGCGACCGAGTTAAATAATAAGAACCGAAACGCTAAATTATCGAGTAAGGTTTACACGATTTTAAACATGACGAGGGATGCAAATAATACGTTGACTGATGCTAAAATGTTTTTGAAAAATGCTACGGTGGCTTTGAATGATGCTAGGAGCGCCACTGCGGAATTAGGTTAGGAAAATGTTTTGAGTAAAAAAATTAGATTAGCCTTAGATATTGATTGTTGTATAATTTAATTTTTTTTTTTAAGTGAGAGAACGTAATCGTGGAAATGAAGCCAAGAATAGTTTAAATGCAACTTTGTTAAGAGAGGCAGCTGAATTAAAAGAATTAACAGATCCTGTGGGCAGAGCCCGGGCCCATTCTGAAGACCTAACCGAGCGGGTAAAATTATTTTTCAAAGAATATATTTTTTTTTCCTATTAATTTTGTTGAATTATATTTTTTTAGGCTAGACAACTGAATGAATCATTAGCAGAATCACGGAAAACGTCTGGACTTGGTGTAGAAGCAGCTCGAGCGTATGCCAATATAGCTGATGATATCGAAGAAGCGAAAAAATCGGCGGAAACTGCCATAAGTTTATCGGAAAATGCCATTGACCAGGTACGTTTTCCTTTCAGAAAATGGCTAAATAGCAGGAAATTTTTGTATTGACATTCAATTTTTTTTTTTTTTTTTTTTTTTTTTTTAGAGTAAAGGACTAAGTGAAAAAACCAATAATTCAGAAGTCAAATCAAGCGATTTATTAAACAGCGCAAGAGACGCTTTACTTCGAGTAAATAAAAATGTGGCACCTCAGCTAAACGATGCAAAGAGAGAAGTTCAAAGTATTGAAAACATGTATTCCGAAGCTTCGACACAGGAGGGCAACATTGACAAGTATGTACAGTTTATTTTCCGCTATCTAACACATCCATTTTTTAATTACAGTTAATTACATTTTTTATATAAATGTTTCAGACAATTAAAATCGATTCCAAATCCATCCGATTTGGAGACTACGTCAAACAGAGCGCTAGCAGAATCCGCTCAAGCAGACGCAACGGCTCAAAGTACTCTTTCGAGTATAAAATCGATTATCGACAAGGTTCCTGAAGAAGTTAAGCAAGCGAAACAATTACCGAAAGACATTGGAACTATTAATCATCAAATTTCTCAAGCAAAAAGTCAATGTAGGTTTAATTTAAAAAAAAAAAATTATATCGGGATATGGGGGCATATCCCTACTAGGAATACGTCTTTGGGTACTGTCCTAATATTGCTAAATTTAAACAATGAACTGATTAAAAAATTTTAAGGCATTTTTTTTTTTGCTCGTTTTCGGTCAAAAAATTCGAATTTTTTAATAAGAATAATTTTTTTTTTCCTGAGACGAAAAAAACTTGAAATTTTTGATGAAAAAGGTCAAAAGTTAAAAAAAATTAGTCAGAATTTTAATTAAAGTCTCCAGAGTTAAAATTTCAAATTGTCAAAATATTATTTAAAATTTTCGAAGTTAAAATTTTAATATTAAAATGATTAAATATTAATTTTTGGTGCGAACAGTGCGACACCCGGACAGATCCCGGATAGACAGATTTCCCCAGTACCGAGCCCCAGCCCCAGCCCCCCGAGCCCCAGCCCCAAGACGTACTCCTACGTTAAAAAAAAAAAAAATCTTAAATCGTTTATTATAAATTTTAATTTCAGTGTCAAAAGTAAACGAGATTCTACCGGACATCAACACTTTAATGTCAGATTTAAAAACTGGGGAAAACAATTTAAAACAAAGAGGAATCGAAGTAAGCGAGCAAATCGCTAGATTAAAAAGACAAGTGGCAGAAGCTCGAGATCTCGTCAGCCGCGTTAAAGTTGGAGTAACATTCGAACCGAACACTTTCGTCGAGATTAAAAATCCCGAAGATTTAGCTCAACAAAGTACCACAACCAAAGTTTCGGCTTATTTCAAAACGGAAAAACCAAACGGAGTTTTATTGTACTTAGGAAACGAAGTGGGAACCAGCAGGAAATTGAAACGAACGGTTTCGGTACAGTATACACATTCTTTTCATTCAAATTTTTTTTTTTTTGTCTTTTTTTTAGTAGTTCGTTTTGCCTGAGCATGCCTTTTTTTAAATCGAATTCGCGGTCTCGACAAGGTCGGACAGGGTGTACACATTCTACTTTCAGATTCCGTTGGTCGCTCATGCAAAATGGATTAATCCAAAATTAATCATTTACAAAACTTCTCCGGTTTTCCAGGACGACTTTTTATCGGTCGAAATCGAAAACGGACATCCGGTTGTTGCTGTCGACCTTGGATCCGGTCATCATAGGATTAACAGCGACATGAACGTTACCTTGGGGACTTGGTATCAATTTATTGTCGAGAGGACGGGAAAGCATGTCAAATTGACAATCAGAGAGGAATTGGAAGGCGGCAGAGAAGCTAAATACGTTAAAGAAGAAGTTATTCCAGGTAATTTGACACTTCAGCCCGGGTGACCGGTCTGTGAACTGAATTTTCTTCAAAGCACTAAATAAATGAACTTTTCGTGAAAAAAAAAAAAAAAAAAAAAAAAATTGGGAGGGTTTTAAATTTGGGCTTGTTATTTCAGGTTCGGCTTCTATTTTGAATTTGGATCCTGAAGAATCCAAGATTTACGTCGGCGGCATTCCAGCCAGCGCCAAAATGCAACCGGCTATTAAATACACTTCTTTCGACGGTCAAATCGAAGATCTAATCATCGGCGAAACGCCGATTTCACTCTGGAATTTTAAGGATGCCGAAAATAACCGCGGTGCTCTTGGACGAGATAGATTAGTCAATCGTATCCCCATCACCGGTTATCGATTTAACGGAAATGGATATGCGATCCTCAGCACTCGAACTTACAGGATGGAACAACGCGGCTCAGTTTCTTTGAGGTTCAAAACAACCGCAAGCGACGGTTTATTATTTTTAATAGGAAAAGGTCGTCATTTCTTGTCTCTCGAGTTGAAAGACGGAAAAGTCGTTTATCAATATAATTTGGGATACGATACGGCAACGGTAACTTCGGATAATACTTATAACGATAATAGATGGCATGTCGTTGAGGCCTCACGTAAAGATCAAGACGGAGTCTTGAAAGTTGACGATGAAGAACAACATAAATTATCGACTCAAGGTAAATGGATTCTGATGTAATTTATACTCTTCATTTTAATCATATTTTAAATCGATATTACTTTCAGGTCCTGGGAGACAATTGGACGTTTCGGAGTACATGTATTTAGGAGGTTACCCTGGTCAGCATCCCTTTAAATCAGTTTCGCAAGTTGGTCTCGACGGATGCATCGATTCCGTCCAAGTTGACTCGACTGCGGTGGATTTGAACAAACATGTTAACGCTTTCGGCATTAGTCCAGGATGCCCGCCTAAGGTTTAAATCCCTTATTTCGTTTATGCTTTTTTTTCTGTAAAAACGAATGATATTTTATTTCCATTTTTTTTTTTCAGTTTGCAAGTATAGTCTCGTTTAAAGAAGATCAAGGTGGATTCATACGTTATCCAAATACATCTGCAGACCATGCGGTTGATCTTAGTTTAAGATTTAAAACAAATGCTCCTAATGGAATAATTTTGTTAGCAGCGACGAGGGATCGATCGGATCCTTTTTCATTGTCGTTACTTGACGGAAAATTGGTGAGTCAGAAGAACAAAATAACATAAGAGTAAAGAATAGTTTTAAATTTTTGACAAATTGGAACAATTTTTTTATTTTTTTTATGTCAATTATTTATTTAAGAATTAATTATTTATTTTAGAGCTTTTTAACGGGCTGAATTTTTACTCTCTGAGCAAACGCCCATAACGTCCAAAAATTTAGTACCGACTTTTTCTGCATTTGAAGTCCAATGACAACTAAACAGTAATTTTAATTTTGCGTTAAATGAAGTGATTAAACGCCTGCTAAAATTCAGGATATGCTGCTTGCGTTATATCTGTTTCCAAAAACTTTTCTTTTTTTTATAAAAAATATATAGTATGGAATAGTATTTTTTATACCAAGGACAAGAAGGGGCACTTTTCTGAACTGGAGACAGCGGGGTTGCCAAGCCGAGCCGAAGGCGAGGCTTGGCTGCTGTCTCTAATTCAGATAAGGGCCCCTTCTTGTCCTTGGTATAAAACATATTTTTTATTACGAATGAAAATAGGGAAATGTTTTAAAAATGTATTTTTACCGCTTGAAAGAAGAAAAAAGATTGGAAATTAAACAAATATAATTTTTTTTAATGGAAAAAACGGCTTGGGTTGGCAACGCTGTTTCAAATATAGATAAGAGCACCTTGTTGTTGGTGTAATTTTTTTTTTTTTTTTTTTTTTCTGCGATTTTCTTATTCTATGGTACTGAAAAGTGAACTTTCTAGTCCTAGGATTAAAAAGTAATGACGTTTCCGTTGTTTCAAAAAGTTATACTTTTTGGTCCTCCAAGCAGCACCTAAAAAGGGACTTTCTAACGCATGAGTAATGGAAAAAGTTTTTCCAAAGGATTTTCGCATTAAATGGTCGATTCGTTTGTCAAAGACTCGCGTCAGACGTTTTAAAACTTTTTTCGTTTTTTGGCTTCACTTTCAACCAACTGAACTCGTAAGAAAAATATTTTTTGGAAAAAAAATTCGAAGGGCGTTTGTTTGCAGGCGAACAGTCAATTTAGTTCGTTTCAAACTAGGAGTTCAAATGATGAAAATCTCATCATCCCATTTTAATTTGAAGCAGTAGATGCAATATGCATTCAAAAACGATAAAAAAAAATTAAAACAGCTAGGGTATATCTAGCTAAAGGAGGCGCGAGAAAATATTTTAGAAATTGGAATGGATTACTTCATGACGGCAGGAATTGTTAAGGTATTAGTTTGTTTACACCAACGGCCGGTTAGCCGGGCGGTGGAAAATTATATCGATAAAAAAAATTAGTTTTTGTTTTCGAAAATTCGGTTTTTTACAAATGAAAATGAGATCGGATCGAACCGAAACCGAGCCTAAAAATTTTGTTATGTTTCAGAAGCAAATATTCAATTTTTAAAATGTAGGAAAAAGGTTTCATGGTTCCTAAATGAAAATTTTTTCAAATGTTTTCGCAATAAAAAAATAAAACGTCATTGTTTATTTTTTATTGTTGAAATAGTTCCCAATTTCTCCGCTAGAGCGCTGCACTAGTCTCTCGGAAAGAAACATTTTTTTTATTGTGAAAACAATTAAAGTTGGTGAAATATAAGAGCAATTAAGTCTTGTTTATGCATTTAAAATCATGGATCTGTATCTCTGAAGATAACAAAACGTTTTGGCCCGGTTTCGGTGCGTTTTCATGTATAAAATACAGCATTAAAAAATTCTTTTTTACATATTTTTTTTATCGTTAAAATGTCTCCACCGCCTTCTAACCGGCCGGTGATGTAAACAAACTAGAACCTTTACAAGTTCATGACAAAATAAAATAAAATATTTTTACCATGACAACGCCGCCGCAGCTGTAGCAACCCAAATAAACAACCCTAGTTTGATCGTTTATTTTCCCACCGTTATGGATTTTAACGCTTTTGACATTCAAAAACTAGCCGAATTATTAAAGCCGGAAGAATCATCATCGGACAGCGATGACGGATTACCGAAAGCCGGAGTTTCGAGGTTCGGTCCCGGTGATATCGGTTCTAAAGTAAAATTAACCGGAAAAGGAGACGGAATAAAAGAAGGTGAAGGTGACTTGAGCGAAAAAACGGAAAACATTAAAAAATCCGATAAAGATATTTGGGACGAAAGTGAAATTCCCGACGGGATACAGTACGACGAATCGGACGATCCGAGAGAAAAACCGGAATATGAAATCAAGTACAAACAATCCGTGTCGGCCGAGGAAATGTTTTTGCAGATGGGGAATAAAACTCCTGGGACGGCTAGCTGCGAAGATATGATCGTTGAAATCAAATTACCGGGGGAAAATCGGTCTCAAGTCGATTTAAATATCGTGAAACAATGCTTAGACCTTAGGTCACCTAAATTTAGGCTTCGTTGCCGTTGCCTCATCCTGTCGATCCGGATTCAACGAAAGCAGTTTGGGATTCCGATTCTTATTTGTTAACCGTTACCTTGAGATTAAAAAGAGAATTTGATTTCGTTAATTTTTAAATAGTCAGTACTTGAACGGAAAATTAAGATGTGAACCGATCTTTAAAAAAATTTTGTTTTCCAGGTTGTCATGAGCCAAGGTTCAACTCTAGTCTCCGAGACACCTTTATATAACGACAATCAATGGCACGCTATCACTGCTACACACGATAGAGACGGACTAAAATTATCAGTGGACGATTTTGAAACTTTCAACAACGAAAGAGTTCCAACACCTCCATCTTTTAAATTTGGAAGTATTTTTGTCGGAGGAGTTCCCGAAGGCTATCCTGTGGGATTAGGGAAATTAGGAAGCACTGCACCATTTTCGGGATGCATCGGGGACGTTACCTTTAACGGGGTTTTAGTTAATTTTGCAAATGCCACCGAACGTGACAATGTCATCGTCGGAAAATGTTCCGAAACGGAAACGCCGTCGGCCGTAATTCCGCACGGAGGTTAGTATTTTTTTGATTTTATATACAGTTCACCTCACCTGTAACTCTGTGTTATTTAAATCGTCAGACCTCTGACGTTTGTTATAAGCGAGGTGGACCGTAGTTTTTTTTTTAATTTTTTTTTTTGAAATTAATGGTGGAACAGAGATTAATTTTTAATAATTTTTTTTTGTTTTTTTAGCTCCTACAATACCAGGCGAAGAAGATGGGGAAACATTACCGGAACCAGCCAAAAAAATTACTCCTGGTCCAATACCGGGCCCGGAAACGGCAATTCGTAAACCTAGCGAAGGCCCAACCACTCCGGTTCCTACTCCGGCGAATTTGTGTGCTTTACCGCCGGATCCAGCTCCTGATCCTACGGACGATTTTGCTCATGGATACCGATTCGGTAAGGAGATTCTGCCTAGGAGCTTCCGTTCCGAGAATTTCCGAAATCGAAAAATATTTTCTGAATTCGAATTTTTAGAACGTGTTGTTAGTAAGAAATGAAAGAAATCGGTTGCAAATTTTTCTAAGACCGAAAGAAAGTGTACTATTTTATGAAAAAGTAAATGCACACTTCCAAAAATTTTAAATTCTCGAAAAGTCTCGGGAATCCGGAGTAATTTAAAAAATCGTAATTTTAAAATTTCACGGGAAAATAGAAACTGTTATTTCAATTGTTTACCTCACCTAGATGACGCTTGCAGCGGAGCTTTGGGAGCTTTTACAAACAAAAATGAATGATTCCCTACCATTTTTCCTAAGAAAATAAATTCCTAATCCATTTTCCCTAAAAAAATAAATTCCTAATCCATTTTTCCTAAAAAATAAATTCCAAATTCATTTTTTCTAAAAAATAAAAATAAATTCCTAATCCATTTTTCGTAAAAAAATAAATTCCTAATCCATTTTTCCTACAAAATAAATTCCTAATCCATTTTTTCTAAAAATTTTGGTTCCTAAAATTTATATCTTAACTATTTTTTTTCTAATTTTTAATTTTCCTAAAATTTTTTGATTCCTAAAATAAAATTTCTTAAAATCCCTTAAAAATCCCTTTAGGAATTTAAAAAATTAGGAAAAATATTCATTTTAGGAAATTTTATTTTAAGAATCAAAAAATTTTAAGAAAATTGAAAATTAGGAAAAACATTTTTAGGAGCCAAAATTTTTAGGAAAAATGGATTTGGAATTTATTTTTTCAGGAAAAGCGGATTAGGAAAAATCGTCAGGAACGAAAATGAATAAACTAGATTAATTTTAATAATTAAAAATTTTGCTTCCAGGTACCCAAAATGGAAGTCGTTTAGAATACAGAAATCCTACATTAGGAGAATCCGATAGAAAGAAATTGAAGCAAATAAACAATTTCATTTATACTCTTGATTTCAAAACGAATTACGCCGACGGAATTCTATTTTACTCGACAGGAAAAAGACATATTGATTTTGTCGGTTTATATATAAAAGGGGGAAGGGTAAGTATTTCGAATTACCTCATGCTTTACATATTGAAAAATAAAAATTTTCATTATTTTATCAGATCCATTTTGGGTTTAACTCCGGTTCCGGGTCGGCTCTAATCGTCGGCGAGGAAAGGTTCGACGACGGTCAGTGGCATACTGTGATGATAACGAAAGAAAACACTACCGGCAATTTGACGATAGACGGAATTCATGCAGGAAGTGGAGTATCCGCTGGGACTACTAAAACGTTGAATTTAATTCCTACATTCTATATAGGAGGCATAGATCCTTCGATTGCCGAAAGTGCCAAAACAAATTTAAAAGGTTTAAATCAAAGTTTTGAAGGTTGCATACGGAAAATCCAATTAAATGGAAAACCCGTGGATACTTTCACGAGGATTGGAGTGGTTCCTTGTGCGCAAAATGTGGAACCTGGTGTGTTTTTCGCGTCCGGCGGAGGGTTCGTGAGGGCGAGTAAGTATGGCTTTTAAGTTGAAATGCAATAAATTTTCTTTTCTTATAATAATTCAATCATTTTCATTTTTTTTTCTTTTTAGTTGATTCATTCCGAGTCGGTTCTAATATCGACATTAAAATGGACATTAAACCCAGATCTACGTCTGGTGTGTTATTAGCCGTCCACGGAAAGAGAGATTATCTGTTGTTGCAGATGGTAGATGGAGTTATCAAATTTACGGTCGATAATGGGAAAGGTCCTATTACTTCGTCCTTCAAACCTCCTAAAGATGAATTTTTATTCTGCGACGGAAACTGGCACCAAATCCACGGTAATGATTTCTTCAAACTTTTTTTCCAAATGTTTTGAAGGTGAAAAATTGACAATTTTTTTTTTTTTTTATTATCAGCTGTTCAAGCTAAGAATGTTGTAGTTTTGTCGGTTGATTCCGAAAATTCAGACCCGGGTATAGGGGTCCCCGGATCAACAAGCACGGACACAAAGAGCCCACTTTTCGTCGGTAGTGCCGGACCTAAAGGCCTCGCCAGAGAGGAACCATCACTCCGCATCAGTATATCGGCTGCATAAGAGATATATTAATTAACGATAACCCGATAAAACTTCCACCTCATAGAGCTTTTGGAAATGTAACAGTTTCTGCTTGTCCAACAATTTAATTTCATATTTTTAATAAATAAATAACAATACCTGAATTTTAATTTTGTCTGTCTCATTTCTATTAATATGTTTGTGATATTACTAAACAATAATGTCCAGAGCAGCTAAAAAAAATATACTTAATTCTCATGGAAATTGTTTGATTGTATTCATTTCTAGAAATAATATATCCCCTTATTGCCTGTAGGGCTTTTGAACCAGTTTAAATTGTAAGGTTTATATTTTTAATCCCCCTCCCCACTCGTTATTTATTATCATTTTTGATTTTACCCTTTTTTTTCAAAATTGAAGGAGTAAGTAATCAGACAACGCTATACACTCTTTAATGGTGACGTCATAAGGTTCAAAACCCACAATATCGTTTTTAAGTTTTGAAGAATCTCGGTTCATAGTGTGAAAAAAAGATAGTGGGCTCACTTCTTGAATCTGAATGAAAACGAACAGAATTGGCTAGGACGTCATCTGAATGAAAAATCTTGCATAGCTGATTAAAGTAAAAATCACAGTCATACAGATCCGGCAGCTTGGGTATTACTCACATGAACGAAAAAGTCTCCGGAGTTGAAGCAGAAAAATAGTTTCAATTTTGCTCAATAGATGGCTGGAGCTGTATTTAGGGAATCACGTGTTCTGACAGCAGTCCTCTAAAATGTTAAGAGGAATCATCAATGGAGATAGCCGGTTTTGGTTCTATAACAGCGCCTATGTTTAACTTGCGCAACCGTCACAGGGTCCAATTTTACTAATTACTAATCCAGGAAAAGGTTTTAAAATTCGGGAAAAGGTTTAAAATCATCTATTAAGATTCCCGATTTGGCCTTAATATTTTTTTCCCGCATTAGTGAAATAATATCGGAAATAAAAATTTTAACTTTTTACCAAAGCACTTTTAACAAAAACTGAATATTAAGGCAAAACCCTACCGGTTATTACAACTCATCGACAGCAATATCGGCGATAATTAACGAATATTAATTTCAAAAACAGTAAAATGAAAATTAATTATGTTCCTCGATCTCGGTACGTTGTGGAATCCATTTTGGATTGGCAACGTTGCATTCATGTGTTGTAAACATTCAAACCATTTGTAAAAGAATTAAAAAAAAAAAAAAAAGAAAGAAATAGTTTATTACTATTCTAGGGCGGAAAGTGACGTTTTTGCCAAACGAGTCCGAAACATTGCTCCGCGAGCCGTAGGCGAGCGTAGCAATCGGACGAGTTTGGCAGAAAAAGTCACGCTTCCGCCCTAGTATTGTAAGAAATTTTTCATTATATACGACGAAACGTACACATACATTCCGAAAAAAAAATGTGGGTCATTTGTATGTTGGTATTTGGTAGCATTGATTTGTTATACACACTGGTATAAGTTGTCATGTCGTCTGCTCTATCGGTTAAAATAAAATGGCCGTTCATTCAAAAATTGAAGAATCCGTTCAGAAATCTTTCGAAATCGATCGACCGGAAACCGGAAGGAGGAGGTAAAAGCGGAAGGAGTAAGTAAAAGTACAGGAAATAGTTGGTAAAAAACTCAAGATTTTTCATTTTAATATTGAGATGAAAAATGAAGCTTTCTTGTTGCTAAACTAGTGTGGTAAGTTGTACTTTCGTCGTATGTATAATGAAAAAATTAATGATTCGACTATTAATTGCAAATGAAGTGACTTCTTAATAAAGGTGTTGTTTGTGTGGATACCTAATTTTGCTGTTTTAGGTTACCTTAAAAAATCCTTTACATGCTATTTATTTCTGGAAAGATAAAAGTAAATCAATTAAAAAATTGAACGATTGGGCTATTTATTGAAAAGAATGCTATTCCTTACTGAAGGAAGAAGGATAATTGTTAGATTTAGGTTAGGTTAAAAAATTTCATGCATGTTATCTTTTTGAAAAGGTAAAGGCTGTAAACAAATAAGAACGGTCAGATGATTGCATGTGACAATGCTTATAGAAGAAACATTGCAAATATTAAGTAGCGTTATTATGGTAACAATTGTAATTGCATTCTTATAGCCTAACCATATTTCTTATTAATATTGAAATTAATTTTCTCGATTATTGTTCCCCTCAGTATCTTGCTCTTAAACTCTCTTCTTCAGACTTATCGTTAGAAGGGTTGAGGACTTCTGTGCTGAAACATTCCCTTATGCCAGAGTGTTCTGTTCGGTCAGATTCAGAAATTCCATAAATATTTTTATTTTTGAAAGATAGAAGGTAAAATGAATGAAAAATTAGATGATTTTCAGATGAAAATTGATAACAGCTCAGCAAAATCTGAAAAACCTTTTCAAGATTTCATGCTCTATATATGATAAGGCTGCAATTCCGGTTTGGATTCCAAAAGGTGAAGAAAATTCTCAGATTTGATTTCGATATCAACTATCAAATATTTTAGCAATATCGATTCTGATTCTGATTCCGATTTAAAACAAAGCTGATTAACTGTAATAACGGTATTTTCTTGCTTTTTAAGTCAATCTGAATCGAAAATATTTTTTTTGGATGCTGATTCCGATTCCCAAGATTCCGAACTGTTTTCAAACGAGATTCCGATTCCTATTATTCAAAAAAAGTAACATGTTAGGTTACAGTTAAGCTTTCGTTACACTAAGTAAGGTTACTAATATTAATGTAAGGTTACTGGTAAGGTTACGTAATATTAATGTAAGGTTACCTGTAAGGTAAAGTTATGTAACATTACTGAAAGGCTAGCTGTAAGGTTACGTAACCTTACTGGAAGGTTACCTGTAAGGTTACGTAACCTTACAGTAAGGTCACCGGTAAGGTTACGTAACATTACAGTAAGGTTACTGGTAAGGATATCGGTAAGGTTGCGTGTGATAATCCAAATCACTTGTCCTTACGGATAACCTTACCGTAATGTTACGTAACCTTACCGGGAACCTTACCTTATTGTTATGTAACCTTACCGGTAACCTTACTGTAATGTTTTGTAACCTTACTGATTCGGTCATTTCCAGCGAACAAGATCAAATTTTTCTGCCTTGCATAATTTTTTACAACAGGAAAAAAAAAAGGCAGACAAGAAATTGGAGGTATATTCCTAAGTCTTAGGAATATAAAAAATAGGGTTTTTTAAAAATAATTTTAAAAAAATTAATTGGACACTGAAATAGGGATTTAAGTTTTAGTGAATTTTTGTTATGGGAAAATTGAAAAAAAGCCTCAATTTGGTACTAAAAAAGTAAATCTATGACAGGAAATTTGCTGCAACCGAAATCTCTATTCTAGTCCTGGTTTTTTTCGAATTATTAAATTTGTTTAGGCCTATTTACTTATTTTATTTTATTTTTTTAAATTTAGAGTCGGGTCACCTAATTTCGGAATTGGCAATATCAATTTTTTTTTCCCTCAGGGTTATTAATACACGAACCTGGGGGAAAAAAAGCAAAATTATTCATTTTGTTCAGCATATACTGTCCCCTGATATCCACGAGGGCGTTTAAAAATTTGAGAATTTTAAGGTAGTGGTTTAAATCCCCTATTTTTTCTTTCTCCTTTTTGAATGTTTTCAACACTTTCAAATGTATCGAAATGTCCTAATTGTTTGGGGGTCGATTCTCAACCAAAAATCTGTCTTTCTTCGAACTTTCACCAGTCAGAAGATTTTCACCTAATTTTGATAAAAAATTTTTTTGTTTCTCTTCTGCGTTTTTCTCCCATTCGTCGCTGTAGTTAAATATCTCTTTATTTAACACTTTAAATAAATCTTCCGCTTAGGGGTCGGAGTGGTGACCGATTCAAGGCAGTATCATCGCGATCAATGAAGTTAAGCAGCATTGAGAGCGGATAACTGCTGGATGGGTGACCATGAAGCCTCCTCCCCTCTAGCGGGGATAATGGAAACTACAAATGCAATCATCTTAACCTCATTGTACAAGTAGTTTTCCGTACAGCTAGAACCGGTGGTGGGAAATACTTAGTGCATGGCCAATGGATACGCTCCGAAAGCCAAATAAAGAATAAATCTTCCGCTAAGAAGCACCCTAATTGGATCGCACATTTTAGGTGAAGCCTCTCCTTCCACCAAAATTCACCTCCGTCCGATCTTTTTATATTAAAATGCCTCGGAGTTCTGAAAAAAAGGTATACTTAAGTAATAAAGCTTCCAGAAATAATCAGGAAGATTCTCGGCCTACCTCAATTTATCTGCGAATTCTTTCAATTCCTTGATATATTTCGGCTTAATTTGTAATTTTAATAAGCCTTCAGTTAATAATTTTTCACATTTTTGATAATTTTCCTCTGTTATCAACAAGCTCGGGCCGTGGTAGGCTATATTTCGTGCCGAAACCAATTTTTCCATACCATCCTTCATTTGCCGTGACAGTTCAACTCGAGTTTCTGAACGCAGAAATTCTTGAAAAAAATCGTGAACCGTAACAACGTCCCACGAGTCAATCTGTTTTAGGACTTTAATTTTAAATTTATTTCCCTCGCGTATTTTTTGGGCAATTTTAGAATAAATTTCTGATGTTTCTGCAATGTAATCCTTAATTAAGGTCCCCAGGCATTGATCTTCAGTGCCGGTTTTCCATAAAATTCTTTTTATAAAGTCTGTTATACAATTCTTTTATTTTCTCCTGCCCATTTATGCTTCCCTCTTCTAAGAGGATCTCTAATTTAATGCACCTTCGCCACTCTATTTCATTCCACTGCACCTTTTTCATTTTTAAATTTAAAAAATAGCTGTATTAAAAATAACCTTTTTTTTTTTTTTTTTTACTTTGAGGGAAGGTGAGGAGAAAGGGAGAAGGAGGAGAGGTTAATTGGTCGGCTTGATGCCATAGACCATCTACTTGCTTTTAGAATGAATTCGTTTTTTATGAGTGTCCAATGTCGTTATAAAGAGATCCAATTTTATGTGTATATCCAATTTATGTATGTATCCATCTTAGCGTTTGTGGGATCTACGTATTACAACGAGGTTAAGATGGCTGTAACTGTAGATCCTACAATGCCTGCTAGAGGGCGGGAGTGTCGGCGGTCACCCATCCAGTAGCTGGCCGTCATCAATGCTGCTTAACTTCACTGATCACGAGCCGCTATTCTGAATGAATCACCACTCCGACCCCCCATAAAAATAACCTCTTTTTATCACTATAATCGTGGAATACGAAGCTACTGCCACGATATTTAAGATTATGACGTCACTACGTGGTGTTCCTAACGCTACTTGTTCCGCTCAATTTAAAAGACTTATATGTATATATATTATAAAAATTAAGTTTTCATTCCTAGGACTGTAATATGCATTAGAAAATTCGTTTTTCTAGGAATAAAAATATCTTACATGGCAGGAATCGAAGGTAAATTTCAAGACTCGACCAATTACAGCTCTCGGCTTCGCCACGAGCCGTAAACTTGGTCTCATATGGAAATCTTTACCTTCGATTCCTGTGATGTAATATACTATTAAATAATCCAATTTTAACTGGTGAAGACCAAAATTGGCTGGCGAATTTTGTACGCGCCAAATAAGCAGGGGTGGAAACAAGTCCGAAAATTACGAAAAAGTCCGAAATTTACATTTGGACCGAAAAAGGTCCCAATTTTTGAAAATGGTCCGAAAAGTCTGAAATTATGCCCGGATGGTCCGAAAAGCCCGAAAAAATGAAAAGATTTCCCATATAAAAAGAGGGAAATTTAGCATTTTGGTTACAAGATCTATGTTTCTTAAACTTTTTTTTAAATTAAAAAAATTTTTAAATTTAATTGATTCTAGCGTTTATAAAAAGGTTAAATTAGTAATTTTATTTTTGATTCTTTTTTTTTCGATCAGTTTCTTTTGACTGATTTTTTTTAAAATTGAAAGTGATAAGCTGAAAGTCCGAAAAAGTCTCTCAGGTAGTCCGAAAAAGGTCCGAAAAACGAGGCAGATTAGTCCGAAAAGTCTCCAAAAAAAATCTCGAAAGTTGTTTCCACCCCTGCAAATAAGTGTAGTGTAGTAAACGAAGATTTAACAGCGTTTTTCAAGCCTTTCTTGCCCTTGCTGTGTTAAAATAAATAAAACTTCAACCAAAATTAATGTACAAAAATTTTTTTATTTTTTTTTTATAGATCAGAAGATCGATCCAGATGTAAGATGGCAAAGGACGACCCAATTTCTATACTATTTATTTACTTATATGCATTCAAACTACGCGGTGTACTGTACATGTGACCATTTCTAACAGGAACTGTAACTTCAAGAAGGCCATGACCAAATGCATTTGGCAACAACGCCAAGTGGATTTATCGGATAAAATTTACAATTTATATTTACGGTATGATATTACTTATCAAAAAACTGAAAACATAGGTAAAATCGGTAGCCTCTACCGATTATTTTAAGTCCTATATCGATTTTGAAAGCCTTCTTTTTATCAAGTAATTAATAAAAGACGCTTACATAAGTTACAGATAGGCGGTACATCCGGCAGCTTAGAATCAAAACGGGCTATCTCCACTGATGTTTCCTCTTAAGTCAAACATTTCTGTATGAATTATTGTGGTTAAATAAAATTTAAGCAAACCTTTTAAAGAGAAAAGGAACATGGAAAAATAATTAATTAATTATTTATTTATAAGACATTTTATCCGAGTATTTTATGATGGAATGTATATCACGTGATTCTCTAAATACAGCTCCAGCCATCTAACGATTTCGACGATCCAATTTTGCAAGGGATTGTGGGACTAAATGGGACAAACAAGCAAACAACGCAACGTGTCTATATGTGATTCGTAAGTTAAGAATAGGCGGTACTGTGATTTTTAGCTATACCAAGGCATTTAATTTTTAAAATTCTTATAATTTATGCCAGCTATTTCTATAAAATTAATTCCGAAGTCAAACCTACATAATTTTTTCCTGGAACCGAGCAAAATGGAATTTTTAACTTTCATGTCTATACTTAGTTTATGGGAAACATTATTAGAATGTACCCAGTCAGACGACACGATTTGCAATGCAATATGGGATGAAACGTCACTGTCGAAATCGTCTATTGAGCAGAATTGAAAAGATTTGTTCAGCTTCGATTTTGGACATATTTTTAGATAGCAGTTGTCCGACTTAAATGTATGGTCGTGGTAAAATTTTGTCTTCCTACTGCTGAGGATTTTTAGGGCAAACTAAATCCGCTAGAGGCTGTCGGCTGCTATCATGGTAAAATGGCGGCCGACTTTAAATCAAATTGGTTAATGACTTTAATATGAGAAGGGAATATTTATTAACCAATCCGAAGCCGACCGCCATTTTACCATGATAGCAGCCGACAGCCCCCTAGCGGATTTAGCACGATCTTACATACAGGTCAGGCAACTGCTATCTTAAAAAGTGTCCCCCGAATTTGAAGCAGAAGAATAGTTCCAAATTTGCTCGATAGATGGCTGGAGCTGTAGTTAGGGAATCACGTGATATGCCCTCCATCCAATCAACACATTCAAAACACTTTTTTTATGATGGCTGCCAGAACACCTGATTCCCTAACTACAGTTCCAGCCATCTATCGAGCAATATGTGAACTATTCTTGTGCTTCAATTTCGGGGGACATTTTTGTCCATATGAGGGATACCCGAGTTGCCTGACCTGTATGTAAGATCGTGGGATTTAGTTTGCCATAAAAATCCTCGTTGGTGCTCAAGCGACCAGCAGACGATTCGCTCCGCACTTGACGTCACATTTTTCAATGTTTACAAAGGTCTTATTTTCAAACATGTAAAATTTGGTTGAAAAAAATTAATTTAATCGGCTAATAGTGTTCGTATCATTTAAAACCATGCTAGTGAAATAAAATCAACTCTAAATGGCGTAGCATCGGTAAGTTATGAATTAATAAACAAAAACTTGTTATTTCAAACATTCTCTAAGCTAAAGAATTATAATTGTTATAAGGCTGATTTTAAAAAGCGGTTGATACAGCGTGGTTTTCTTCAAATATTAATTCCGACTTTTTTAATTTTTATTTTAAAATTTTTGACCAAAAAAAAAAAAAAAAAAAAAATGTCTTAAAGAGTTTTTCGGTCGTATGAGAAATTCGCCCTAGATAAAGGGGACATTCATCCGCGGGAAGAGGTTGATGTAATTATAATTTAATGAATCACGTTGGATTTGCTAAATCAAGAAAATCCGATGGCAAGGAGGTGTGGCAGCCGTCAGAAATTTCAAAAATTTGACTTCCGTTGCTTTCCGTTATTAATCATATCGTTAGTGCGTCTTATAATGCTTCTTCGCTCTATAATTTTAATTATACCCGCGACTGCCGTTTTTTCAAGGGAAAACCACCTTACCAAATTTATAATTTCCCAAGCCTTATCCTGGTGTGATTATCATCCGTTCGGAGTTATTTATTCCGATAATAAATCTTATAATTGTTTTGTGTACCGCGGTAAATCAGAGAAGTTAAAAAATACTTTGGAAAATGTTAAGTTACGAGTCGGGATAATACCTGTAAGTATTTTTCAAGTACGCCATAATTTTTTAGTGCGGAAATCCTGGACTTTAAACTGTGAATTTAATTGAGCTTTAATTTCAGAATAAAGTCGATTACGATTATGACTGCCACGGAGTTTACACAAACGATGGACTCCAATCAACAGGAAGCTACAGTCATCACGTACTTCGATCACTTCAAAATTATTTAAAATTTGATGTGCAGTTCGTAGCGGCGGAAACTTGGGGGAGTAAAGATCCCACAACCAAAAATTGGACAGGGCTGATTCGATTAATAAAAGATGATTTAGTTGATTTAACCATCTGTCATACGACCATTACAAAAGATAGATCAGAAGTGGTTGATTTTTTGTTTTCCACGTTGTATTCAAGGTCAGCTATAATTTTTTTTTTTTTTTTTTTTTTAACAAAACAAAAAAAAAAAAAAAAAAAAATTTTGGTTTGGAATTTTCAGTCGATCTCTTATTTATCAACCATCGCATCTTCCTCTAACTCAAGATGTTTTCGTTTTAACATTTTCCCAAACTCTATGGCTTTGCTTTTCCGTTGCTCTTATATTACTCGTGATATGTTTCCGATTTTCGACTTGGACCCACTCTCGCATAAGACCGGATCACGAACCTTGGTCGTGGGTGGAAGTTATTCTGTGGGCTGATGCAGCCGTTTGTCAGCAGAGCTACAGCCGACATCCGAAAGGATCGTCTTGCAGAACCATGTTCCTCATCGGTTATTTGATAACTTATCTTCTGTATACCGGATTTGCGGCTGGAGTAACGTCATTATTAGCAGTACAGGGTTATGGAACTCATTTGAAATTTTCCGATGTTGTGATTATGAAACTGAAATTAATTTTACAATCGGATGGTACTCATTTTGAATTTTTAAAGGTTGGTGCGGAACTACTTATATTCGAGAAGACTGTCCATGAGTTACGTCATCGTTTAAGGGGGAGGTGGGATCGTCAGATGACAATGCTAATTGAAATGTAATGAAACCTAATCTTGTAATGACTCTAAGATAGGTGTTGGGGGGGGGGGGGAGGTCAAAGTTCAGTGAAAAAAAAAACATGATCCAAATACATCCTCTAGATTGAAATATAGTAAAATGCAAGTTTTAGGTATTCTGGCGAACTTCTTTGGTGAATCCTGGGATTTTTAGTTAAAGTTTCAACTTGTCTAAATTGTTCAGTCGGAAAAAAAATTCAAAAAAATTTTCGGTCGAAAAGCTTTGATTTTTTTCTCCGGCATCGTGCTTACTTGGAACTAGTTGAAACTTGTACTAAAAACATAAGCATGGGGCCGTCTATCAACGTTAGCACGTTAGAAAGGGAGGGGGTATTCAAAATGCTAACTTTTGCTAACAAGGGGGGGGGAGGATGGGTTTTACATATCTAACGTTAGGATTTGTCTCATGTAATTAACGAGCTGGGTGATTCTAAAAAAAACGTACCATCAGAAAGTCCGTGGCGGAATGTTTGTTTACAAAACAAACATCGAACAAATGCATTTATCCGCCATTTTAGTGGCGGAGAAATTCGTGGCGGAGAAATGCTGTGACAAAGTTCAATAGCGTAATATTCAATGATAACGCAAATTTGAAAATTTGAAAACATTTGTATGAAATCCTCCTTTAACTGTGTTTTGGTATTTGGTTTTTAAATTTTTTAAAATTTCATTAAATATCAAAAAACCCCGTGTCGGTAAAAAAAAAATGAAGTTCTGACCGTGACGGAGCCGTGATTTAGACAGATACTCGGTACAATTTTTCAGGATAAAACGACATAAAATGGTTTTTTTTAATTTTTGCGAAGGGATACCGTTTTGTAAGAAGTCAAACTTTGATTTAATAAAAAAAATAATCGATAACATTTTCATTTTTGTAACATAATGTGGATAATTTATCTGTGACTCGAAAGGTACTTTTTTTTTAGAACCACCCAGCTAAAATTAAAATAATTTAAATCTTTTAGATTATGCAACCTAAACTCGCTAAAAAAAAAAAAAAAAAAAAAAAAAAAAAAAAAAAATACCGGCATTTAAATTTTACCCGCGCATTTGCTCTAAGTTAAAAAATAAAACCATTTCTTAAAATATTTTTATTTTCGATCCTAATTGATCATCTTTATTTTTTTCTTTAATTGATAATCTTAATTTTTGTCATGAAAACGAGACGTCGATGGTTCGATTCCATCTTTCGCCACTTTGATTTTACTTTTCAACTGATTTTCTATGTTTATCTTATATAGTTCACGAACTTATAATCGTGATTTTCTTAATAAAAAAGATCCATATCCCGTTAAAAAATAAAAAATAAAACCATTTCTTTGCAAAATTTAAATTCCGAAGAATTTCACATTTTTTTAATGTTTAATGTAACACGACGGTTCAGCTAAGCTAAAAATGAATAGGCAAGGGTTGAAGTTTTAAGGAAAAATAGTTTTATATTTTTAGGATTCAACAACAACAACACAAATGCTCAAATCCGTTTAGTTTTCTTCTTAGCCGGTCCCTTTATTTGTACTCGTCGGTCCAAGTTTGAATCTCCTCTAATCTTCGCAGATTAGAGTACGTTCAAAGTTTCGGCAGTACTCGTACTTCGATCCGTTAAGATCTTTTCCTTTCCACGCTTACTAGTTTTACTAGTACTCCTCTTACGGCTCGGTGGTAACCGGGATCACCGTAAGGTCCTCTTCTTCGACGGTTTCCTTCCGTCAAAAACTTACTTTTACGTAAGTTTTTCCTCCTTAACAATATTGCCGGCGTGGCGTGTAATATTGTTTTCTCCGATGATATAACTTTTCCCGATGGGCGTTAAGTTATTTTGAAGAAGTTAATCCTTCCGAAGTTCGATGAATAATAAGTTGACTTTCCAAATTTCGGCTGTTTTTTATACCCGCGTTTTGATTGAGTGCGAACCAATCAAAACGATTTCCATTATTTCATTTGTTTTCTTTTGTTTTTAAAGTTTATTTTCTTTTCTGGATAAAAAATGGCTGCTGGACTTTAGAGAGCCTAAAAGGAGAGAGCCGACAACCTATACGAATTTTCTGCTGTCTTTTGATTGGTCGGGACGGTACGTGGTCCTAGAAGCTTTTATGACCTCATGTCAATTGTTCTTTATGTCCGTTAACGGCGTTAATGTACGTCAAAATGTATTTCTAACATAAGATTGAAATCCTTTCCACCTTTTAACAACCAGTTTCATTTTTAAAAAAATAAACAAACTGTATGTAAACAAAACCAACCGACTGCAGGTTGAGGTTAATTGAATTTCTAGTACCACGTTCCGTCCCGACCAATCAGAGAGCTCTCATTATGTTGTCGGCTCTCTCCTTCTAGGCTCTCTACTGGACTTGTCTTATTTTTACTAATATGGAACTCATTGCCAACTTAAGGTTTGTTTATGTTTACAATAAACAATGTTATCCAATTTTGGTTAGGTTAGAAAATGAAACTAAACCGTTTCATTACATTAATATTAATTTTTCTTTTTTAAATTTAAAGGGGGGGAGGGTCAAAAATGGCCAAAATAACTCTAACTTAATTTATGGACCGCCCAATAATTAGAGTCAATGGAGTTCTCTGGATACCTAAAATTTGGATTTTATTCCTGAAAATCGAATATTAGACCAAACAGTCATTCCTGCCGGTGTTCACTAAAGCCTACTTTTAAATCGAGGAGTCGTATTTACAAGGTTTTACAGCGTTTTTAAAGCGAGTATTTTCAAAATATTTAAAAATAATAAATGGTTTAATGTAGCAAATTAATATAGAAAGAGTTACGATAGCGAATGTTTTAAATATTTTGAAAATGCTGCACTAAATATTGAGTGTCACAAAGTCAAAATAATCTTGAAATATTTCCAGCTGGGGGTCGTCCATAAATTACGTAAGAATTTTTGTGGCCCATTTTGACCCCCCCCCCCGGGTGTAAGCAAAAATAGGCTTCCTCTTATGGAGATTTAACATCGACGTAAGATTCTCGAAGACCCCCTCCTCCCCTTAAACATGTTTACGTCATTTATGGACGACCCCCAGGGGGTGAAATTAGCAAAACTGACCGTTTCCGTTTCTGAGCTTACATAAGCTAAATATAGGAGCTCAAAAACCGTTTCTACCCCCCGATTTCCAGGACTGCTTTAAAAAAATTAATAGGTATAATAACAATGCTTTGAAATACTGAACGGATATTTGACCTGTGACGATTTTACTTACAAAAAACTCCTTTGGAAGAACTGTTAAAACGATTTATTTGAATTGTATTCTTTTATTCAGAATTCACCGGATCCATTTGCAAAATCCCTTTATGAAAATTTAATGCATTTACTTCAAAAGCATAAAGTCGAAAATTTAGAAGAAATGTTTGCCAAATTGGAGGAGGAAAATTTCGTCGGTCTGGGTAAGGTTCATTAGAAATTAATTTAAAAATATTTAAAAATCATTTAAAATATAATTTTTAAATAATGTATTAAGCAGGGGTCATTCAAGTATTACGTCACTACCTCCATAAGCCCAATATCAAAGGGAGGGAGACGGGGTCAAAAATTGTCAAAATTATGTTGACGTGATACCTGAACGGCCCCTTTATAGGTATTGTAAAAAAACAGCGGGAACAACAAAAATAAAATAAATTACAATATTTTATATTTTAGGTTCAACCGTTACAATTATAAATTACATAAGAAGAAAAATTCATCCGAGAAAAGCGATGGACTTTACGATATCCAGAATACCTTATACTGCCAAGTATAAAGCATTTTTAATTCAAAAAAATTCACCGTATAAAGAAATTTTAAATTACTGGCTGCTTCGCTTGAAAGAAGCGGGGCTGTTAGATGTTGGGAAGAAAAGGTTCGTGCACATAGAAGAAAGAAGCTGTTGCGAATTACCGGGTTGGTCAAGCGCTGCTTGGGAAACGTTTTAAGTTCAATAATTATATTAACCGGAGGATGGTTTTTTTCTGTCCTCATACTATTTTTTGAAATGGCATGGAAGAGAAAGTCAAGCAGCAACGAATGGTAAATACAAAGAATGAAAATATAAATCGCTAAGGGCGCAATGTTCACCGAACATGTCCGCCATTTTTATCCAACACCAACTTCTTCGGTCGTGAAATCGCGCCCTAAGTGTGCAATGGAATATTTTAACTTGCAATTCGTTTTTGTTTTTTTTAGGGAAATTCAAAGTAAACGTGAAGTCTTTAAAGAAGTAAAGAAAAGACATGATAAATCGAAAGCAAATAAAATGCCGGAATATAGACTTCTGAGATAAATTTAAGAAGCAATGGCGAACTGGACGAGGATGACTAAATAAGAAGTGACAGCAGCCGTAATCTGAAAATTAGAATAAAAAAAATAAAAAATAAAATGCAACATCTTATTTTATGTGATAGAGGTGTAGTTTTGGTGCCAAAAAGACGCGCGTGTCTCGACGGGCGCTTGTTTGCTTTAACTTGCTAATTCGGATTAAGATCGTTAAAACCGAATAAATGTCTATGGAAAAAAATTTTTGAAAAAAAAATTTGAAGCGAGTGTCCTGACTCGCGTCTTTCTGGTAGCTGAACCGACGATTTAGGCCCTTTCATTATAAGAGATTCTTCTATAAGAGTTTTTCATCTGAATAAAACTTCGGTCGTATGATTTTTACTCAATGAGGGTCAAATGGAAATAATTTATAAGCTAAACAAAGATGAATCAAAAACTCATAAAAGAAATCACACAGGTTTTTTTTTTTCTGTCCTAAAAAATTACGGAAACCCTGAAGGGTCAACTGCCCATGTGGAATCGCATGCTGTAAAACACTATGAATATACTTTAATATGAGTGTAATATGGTGTAGTATGCTATCATAACTCCATATTATAGTGTAAATCAATAGAAACGCCAAAATACACTAAGAAACTCTAAATTATGCCATAAAGTTATTCAGTTACAGCATAGTACGCTAAAAGTATGCTATCATAACTCCATATTATAGTGTAAATCAATAGAAACGCCAAAATACACTAAGACACTCTAAATTATGCCATAAAGTTATTCAGTTACAGCATAGTACGCTAAAAATATGCTATAATTATTTATTCAGACATTATAGTACAGTATTGCAAACACTCGGATACTTAATTACGTTATAAACAGACTGAATTACACCATACATTGTCAAATAAAATTTATAGAATAAAAACTCGTGCCTTTTTGAGTAGGAAGTAAATAAGATCGTATTAAATACGCGATTTATTCTTTGGAGGGAGAGGGGGGTTGGTAGTGTTGTCTAAAATTTTGTCTTCAAGCCAGGACCCTTGCTCACACGAAATTCAGAAGTGGTAGGTGTCGCTTACATTATATTAATCTGTTCCCTGTCCCCTTGGTCTCCACAGTTTTCACTTTACGTAAGTTTTATTGTTAACTTTTTATGGTGTACTTTTTTCATATCGTACTTTTTTAGAAAGTTGTTCCAAAAGGAAGTGCATTGGACCTTAAAATTAAAACCTGCACTAAGGTTACTGTACTAAGTGTACCTGTACTAGGTTTTAATTTTAGAGTCCGAAGCGCTTCCTTCGCGAATAACTCTCTAAAGAAGTACGATATAAAAAAAAGTACACCAATAAGTATGCCATAAATGATAGTTTTTACGCCATTTTACACCATAAGAATCATGTATCGACCATAGCATACCAATAAGCATGCCATAAATTATTCTTTTACACCATAAGAATGTGTACATACTAAAATACACCATTAAATATGGCATATCTATTTTTTACACCGTAAGAATTTTCAATCAATTCCTTTGGATGCCATAAGCTCGCCGTAAAAAACAACAGGATCTTTAATAGACCATATCGCAATAAACGATATTTCACGGTGTAGCGACAAAAATCCAAAAATAGCGTACACTTTAAATTAAACCTAAAATGGCTTTTATGTAAGCTTTTTTTTTTTTTTTTTTTTTTTTTTTTTTTTTTTTTTTAAATTAAAAATAAATAAAAATAGAAAGTACTTAAACCGGGAATACAACTAGGTACCGGTATTTGGCTAACCATTAAATATTGCCGGAATATTGAAAAGTTTGGAGAAAAAGGTTCGTATACCTTAATTAATTCTAAAGCTGATTTTTTTTTGCTCATCACTGCTTTAATTTCGTTTAAAGCAATATTGAACAAAAAATTCAGCTTTAAAAAAATTAAGGTCTGCGCACTTTTTTCCGTGAGTATGGGCTATCGCTTCCGTTTAAATGCGAGACAACCTTTCGTGATTAGGAGATTCAGATTTTTTTCAATTTTGTAATGGCCGAGAAAGTACAAAACGGTGTCTTGTATTTGAAAACAAACACAAATTCGGAAAACAAAAAATTACGTACCAAAAACACCATGCTTTTGAAATATCGCCCCGAAATAAATTTGAACCGAATTTTACTAAGCGTGAATTTTATATTTAAATTTAAATTTAAATTTAAATTTAAATTTAAATTTAAATATTAACGTGTTTTGATATAAAAATTAGTTTAAAAATACCATGGTTTAGGTTTCTTCAAGCCTTTACAGACTAAAGCTCAAACCCTAGATTAAAACAGATTTCGAATTTGAATTCAGCGAAGTCGAAAACTCTTAAGTACCAAATTTTTTTTTCATCGGATAATAAATAAAAAAGATACAAAGTGAAACGGATAAAACGTGAACTTTAAGTATAAGTTTGTTGACTGGATTTCTCAGAAGCTCTATAGTGTAGTTGGTATAGCGTTGGAATTTCACTCGGAAGGACCGCGATCGATCCCACCGGAGGCAGAATGAGAAGTGTTTTTTCTGACATGAGCATGGAAGAGTGAGATGTAATGTTAGGCGATATGAGGTCAAAAGTCGATTAGTGGCAGAATTGGGTTACTTTTTTAATTTTTTTGGGCCCCCGTTTTTTTAAAATGCGATTTACGGTGTATTATGGTATAAGGTATTTATGGTGTAATTTGGGTGTATTATGGCATCCAAATTATATGGTGTAAATTTTATTACACCATAACACACCCAAAGTATACCATTAAAAAAAGTACACTATACTTTATAATATGGTGTAAAATTTAGTCCAAATTTACTAGTGTACTTGAGTATACGTTTCCACATGGGTGCTGAGTCTCGACTGTCGAGTGTCAAGTTTAAACTTGACAATGCCAAATTTGAACTTGACACGTGTTAGTTTCGAACCTGAGATATATCAAGTTTAAACTTGACACATACTAATGCGGGCTCGAACTTAACACGCGGCAAGTTCGAACTTGACACTCGACAGTCGACACTCAGAAATTGACCCTTCTACTTACTGAAACGATTAGACTCATATTTAAAGTAAAAAATCCAGCCGCAGTGAAAGTTATATTATGATGTAAAAGCTGCAATGAAAATATCGACAACTGGAATTAAAAAACAAAAAAAAAAAAAATCATTTAGATTTTCTTAAATAAAAACTAGAAAAAAAAAAAATAAATAAAAAAAAAAAAATTACCTGATTTTGTAACGCAGCATTATTTGTCCTTAAAATTAATTTGTGGATTAATTCGGGCGTATCACTCCCCTAGAATGGAAAAAATAGTACTTTAAATTTAGGAAACCTTTTCTGGATTTTGTATGGAAAGGCTCGTCCATAAATTACGTAACCATGTTTAGGGGGGGTCTTGAATTCTTACGTAAGCTTAAACTTCAATTTCACCCAAAATACATTTACTGCAACATTCAGCCAAATTCCAATTTTTAAATTAATTTCACTTAAGTAAAAAAATTTTTTATGATAAATTATAACGTGTCAACAGTTTAAAAAAAAAATTGAAAAAATCCTATTTTGACAAGTCTTAATTAATAAACGATTTAAGGTATTTTCTTTTAACAAATAATTTTTTTTATGTGCGCAAAAAATATTTAATGTTTCTCATTTTTATTTGTTGCTTGGTCAAACAAATGCAATATTAAGTTTGTAAAGCCAAAGCGGCTTTGTTTCTTCTTTAATGCTTGCAGTTCAAAATATTTAATGTTAAATGTTCCTAATTTTTATTCTTCATTATCTGGTAAAAGTAAATACAATATTTAATTTTTTTTTTTTTACATTTATTGATACATTAAGATATAATTTTGAGTGTAAAAATTCTGATTTGTACCTGATCTTGAAAACCCTTGGTAATTAAAAAAAAAAAATCTTACGTAATTTAAGGGGGGGTCAAAAACGCTAAAAAAAATTTTTTTTAAAATGCTTACGTAATTCATGGACTACCCCTTATATCAAAGGGTATTAACCATCAGGGGTCGTGCAAATATTATGTCAGAACGTTAGGGTGGGGGAGTGGGTACAAAATCGTTAATTTCAAACCGAAATAATATTTGAAGGACCCATAATGGACTATCCCTTAACATCGTTTCAAGGGCAGTTTGCCTCGGTGATCATCCAAATGATGACGTTAATGTTAAATTTCCATAAGAAAAGTCAGTTTTTTGATGACCGAGGGGGGGTTACAGAATGTATAAAAAAATTATGACGTCATATTTCAATGACCCCCTACACCATTCATCGTACTTACTTTTGACACGGCCGAAACGCAAGGTAAAACAAAGCTAAACGTGAGCAAAACGTTAAAAATAAACCAAATTATCGGTCTTTGCAAGTCATACGTTGGACCCTCATTTTTGTCAGCATTCAAAGAGTATATAATCAAATTGTACAAGTTCACCGTCAATTCAATTAACGTCAATACGGACGTGATTAAAATTTGGGCGGAGAAAATCGAATTTATCAACCTGTTAATTTCGATCAATTTAAAATGAATCCCCTGAATTACTTGAACGATTTCACACGTTGCCGACTCAGATTTCCCTGACAAGTCAAAAGTCCAAAGTCCACCCTTAGAAATGGATTGGATTTTTTTAATTCTTCCGATTTGCCTTTTCAAAATCTCATTTATAACTTGTATCCGTTGACTTAAAATAAAAACGAAGCAATTGAACTCCAACAAATTGATAAAAGCGTAAATGTAAGTAATGTATAAAAAAACGTTGAACGGTATTAGATTTTTCCCTTTGTGCTCGTTTGAAGTCGAGTCGCAACTCACGACCGTTATTGACATAAGCAAACAAAACCCCATATTTATTACGTAATATTTAAACGATTTTCGATGATCCGGTTTTCCTTGTACGATCCTCAACGAAAAATCGACTTCCTTGAATTTCAGAATCATATTCACGATCGAATCCGTTTGGATAATCGGGAAACCGATCGCGGATAACAACAACAAATACCCGCAAATGATTAAGAAAAAATCGTTGAAATAATACAATTTTTTCCTTTCCTCGACTTGGTACCGGTTGTAAATGGAGTATCCGAATAAGATGGTTATTAAAATTATTATCAGGATGCTGTAAAATTTTAAAATGTTCGACCGCTTAGGTTCCGTTTTCAAACGAATCGGCATGAGCCCCATTATATTTGTGAACACGACGAGAGGCTTCAAAGGGGATATAAAATTCAGCGAATCCGAATCGTCCATCCTTAAGCCCGATTTAACTTAAACGGAAATAGGAAAAAATAAAAATAATACAAAACGGGGGAAAAAAAAAAAAAATTAAAAGCTTTGAAAAAGCCTACACCCACAATTTTTATCTACTCTGTGAAAAATGATTATTTTTTTCAACCATTTGAAAGGGTTTTCCTAAATGATGAGAACGTGATAAAAACAATTAATTTTGTCCTAAATGAGTTTTTTTTTTTTTTTTTTTTTTTTTCATAAATTTATTGTATATCACACCTTTTGTTCAATATTTACAAACACGGTTTTTTTTTCGTTCTATTAAATATGATGATGTTGATTTAATGTCGATCTTGTGGTGTTCAGATTAGGATCGTTTAAATTTTCTGTCTTATAGGCGGATTTTCAACATGACTCCCGAGGAAGAAATTTATATTTCGGGATCGGAGCGAATTTTCAAGATGACTCCCGAGGAAGAAATTTACATTTCGGGACCGGAGCCAAGTTTCACGGTGGAAAATAAATCTTTGGCTGAGTATTTGTGGACCAAGATAAGAGCACTTCCTCAAGATCAAATCACTCACGTAAGTCGAAATAAAGAAAAAAATTCCTAAATTTCGGTCAGTATTAACCAAACGGAACGACCCGGATTTCCGGATTAGGGAAAATTAAATTTTCCTGATGTTCCGGAATTCATATCGGGTGTTTGCTTGGATGCCTCTTATTGGGCAATTTTCGAATTCAAAATTGCGCTCAGAAACAGGAAATGTCTTGAACAAGTTTTATCATGCGACAAAACCGGAATGTTTCATAGCAAAACAAAAATGCTTTATGACAACGGACAGGTTGTTTCTTGACAAAATATTTTTATTGTTTTCGCATGATTTTTAAGAAAATGCCTTATCACAAGACATTTTTGTTTCCGAATCGGCCATTTTCTTTTCTGAGTGTTATCTATGGCTTTTTTTATTGTTTGTTCCGGAACAGGCAAACCGACACGTTTTGCTTCATTGCTTGTCAAGCAATGTCTGTTCTGGAACTAGCAATGTCTGTACCGAAAAAATAAACAACGTTTAGTAAGTAAATTGCCTTTTCCGGAACGAACATTGCTTGTTCCGGAACAGACAATTTTAAATTCAATGTTTTTTCTGGCACCGACAAAAAATAAAAAACTTGTCTGTTCCGAATCAAGCAATGATTGTTCTGGAGCAGGCAATTTACTTATTAAACGTTGTCTGTTCCGGAACTGACAAGTTTTGGTTCATTGCTTGTCAAGCAATGTCTATTCTGGAACAAGCAATGTCTGTTCCGAAAAAAAAACAACGTTTAATAAGTGAATTGCTTCTTCCCGGAAGAACATTGCTTGTTCCGGAACGGACAATTTTTTATCGATTGTCTATGTTCCGGAACTGACAATTTAAATTCATTGTTTGTCCTGGAACAGACAATAAATAAAAAAATTGTGTGTCCCGGATCAAGCAATGTTTGTTCTGGAACAGGCAATTTACTTATTAAATGTTGTTTGTTCTGGAACAGACAATTTGTTATTGATTGTCTGTTCCGGCACAAGCACTGTTTGTTTCGGAACAAGCAATGTCCTTATTAAACAATACGGAGTTTGTTGCGGAACAGACATTGCTTGTTCTGGAACAGACAATTTTTTATCGATTGTCTGTTCCGGAACTGACAATTTTAAATTCATTGTTGTTCTGGAACAGACAACAAATAAAAAAATTGTCTGTTCCGGATCAAGCAATGTTTATTCCGGAACAGACGATTTACTTATTAAACGTTGTTCGGTCCGGAACAAACAATTTGTTATTGATTGCCTGTTCCGGAACAAGAAAGGATGAGGGTCAATAAGGCCGTTTTTTGGGCTAAATTTTTTTTTTCGTGAAAATTGATCCTTGAGTCCTGGTAAATGATTCCCCAAAAGAATTTTCGATTTCGGTCGTCGGAACCCTTAATATTCGCCTAAAACCATGATATTTTATTAAAGCAAATTTTAAGGATCAGCATAGGAATTAAAAAATTTTATTGCGGCAGGGAAGTACTCCTACCTAAGACCTTTTAAGGGTATTTTTTCATGTTCCGAAAAATGTGTAGAACCCCCTTAAAAGCGGCAATTTTAGGTGTTTTTATTTTTTAAACACCGTTTTCCAAGGATTTCTGAAAACTGCATACAATATATTATAGCTTGCCCTAAGATAAACCTCACGTAATTTTTCCCGTTTGCGAATGGAATGGAATCCATTAGAAAAATGCATAAGACGCGGTTTTTACGGCCTATTTGAGCTCCCTGGTAGTCAGATCTGAATTTTTTTTTAAAAACATCATTTAGGAGTGACAATTAATCGATTCCAGCCATTATCCCGTTCCATCCATGATCATGCTATCTTAAAAAAAACTTTAAAAAATTATTAAAAAATCACTTTGCATTGATGTGTTCCATAACAAGTTTTTGAAAATGAAATGTGAAAAATATAAACAATATATGTATTTTCTATTTTTGTATTAAATTGTTATTTTAGATGCAAGACATCATTTCTGAAGGGTAAATTAAAAATCCAACTAACTTAATACGAAAAAGAAAAAAAAGAAAATACAGATTATTTATAATTTTAATATTCCATTTTCGAAAACTGTTATGGAACACATCAAATGCAAAGTGATTTTTTAATAATTTTTAAAGTTTTTTTTAAGATAACATGATCATGGATGGAACGGGATAATGGCTGGAATCGATTAATGTCACTCCTAAATGATGTTTTTAAAAAAAAATTCAGATGACTACCAGGGAGCTCAAATAGGCCGTAAAAACCGCGTCTTATGCATTTTTCTAATGGATTCCATTCCATTTCGCAAACGGGAAAAATTACGTGAGGTTTATCTTAGGGCAAGCTATAATATATTGTATGCAGTTTTCAGAAATCCTTGGAAGAACGGTGTTTAAAAAAATAAAAACACCTAAAATTGCCGCTTTTAAGGGGGTTCTACACATTTTTCGGAACATGAAAAAATACCCTTAAAAGGTCTTAGGTAGGAGTACTTCCCTGCCGCAATAAAATTTTTTAATTCCTATGCTGATCCTTAAAATTTGCTTTAATAAAATATCATGGTTTTAGGCGAATATTAAGGGTTCCGACGACCGAAATCGAAAATTCTTTTGGGGAATCATTTACCAGGACTCAAGGATCAATTTTCACGAAAAAAAAAATTTAGCCCAAAAAACGGCCTTATTGACCCTCATCCTTTCCTTATTAAACGTAGTTTGTTCCGGAACAGACAACCTTTGTTCCTGAACAAACAGTATAAAAAACCATAGATACTTGACCCGTCAGGGCTTCCGTAAGATCCAAAATTTTTTTGTGCCCTGGTTCCAAGCTTCTCAGCTGCAACAGATTAAAAAAAAAAATTCTCAAAGTCGTGGTATAAGCAAAATTCCTGATGTAAAACCAAAATTTTTTCATACAAAAAAAAAAAAAAAAAAAAAAAAAATGGTTTTGTGAAATTTTTGTAAAACTTGGACCCTTGGACTCAAAGCTGACGTGTAAAAAAAAATTATGTACGTAACTGAAAATCGGTTTGAAGGCCAAGTCAATTTTCAGCTCCAAAAAGAATGGAAAAAAAAAAAAAAAAAAAAAAGCAACTTTAAGCAAAACTACAAATTTTTTGCTCTAGGCCTAGGCTACATGCTCAAATCATAAAATATTCTGTAACATCCAACTGAATTTTCCCTTCAGATCAATGCTGACACCGGAGAAGAACTTACATTTGGCGAAATGATTTCCTTCAGCCTTGAAATAGGTCAAGGGTTAAAAAATCTTAACATGAAGCAAGGTGACGTCGTCGCTTTAATCGGAGAAAACGGACACAGAATCCATGCAGCTGCATTAGGGACGGTATGGCAGGGAGGAGTCTTTGCTCCATTAGATCCGAGGCTTAAAGTTTGTAAGAAAACATCAAAGAAAAAAACAATGAACTATACTCGTAGAATAATAATAATAATAATAATTAAAATAACAATGACAATGAAAATCGTATGCATTACGTTCGGAATCTAATTACGCCAAACATTTTACAGATGAATTACTCCACATGTTCCGTCTATACAATCCGAAATTCGTGTTTTGCGATGCCTGTTCGAGCAATGAAGTAATCAAGGCCGTGCGTCAATACGAACATGCAGTGACAATTATTTCTTTGAATCCTCGAGGCACTTTGGAAAATGGGATTTTGAAGTTTGAAGATATTCTGGAGGAAGTCCAAGTAAATCATTATCGGCCAATTGGGGTAAATGATCCCGCAAACGAACTCGCTGTGATATTATGCTCCAGTGGATCCACCGGGCTGCCGAAAGGATGTGGTCTTACGCATTCCAATATTATTTATCAGTTACATTCTCTTGAGTACGTTCAATAACGAATACACAGTGTGCTTCAACAAAAAGTTTTCCACTCTCAGAAAAAAAAAAAAAAAAATGGCTGACGCGAAAACGAAAATGCCTTTGCGACAAAACGTTTTATTAAAAATCATGCAGAAACAATAAAAAAATAATTTGTCAAGAAACAACCTGTCCGATGTTATGAAGCATTTTTGTTTAGCTCACATCTGTATAGATAAGTCCGGAAACTCGTATCTTTTGTACATGGAAGATCTTGTCCTGCTTAACTACTCGAAAATTAGTGCTTCCTCTCTACCACCGTAGGCGCTACTGATACGCGAGACGCTTTTTGATTGGCCGTTAAGATTTGTAAACAAAAATGGCGGCAACTTTCTCTTGTTGTAATTTTTGTGATTTTTTTTTCCTGGTGAAAATTAATAAAAAAAAAATACCGAATGGAAAAATGGTGCATAATTTATCATAAACTTTTTTGTAAACGGGTAAAAAAGTAAGGTAGTAACGAACAAATAAATATGACCGCCACGAGAGACCCAGTGGGAGACCCAGTGGGAGTTGAACGATTAGACATGTTGCGCCTCTCAAGTTCGCAGCGCCATCAATGGCCCGTTTTACAACTAAAATGTGCACAGCTAAGCGGGACATGAACGGAATGGGAAGTTTCCGGGCCTGTCTATACGACCGTGGTTTTGCTGCGAAAACATTCCGGTTTAGTTGCAAGACAAAACTTGTTTAAAACATTTCCGTTTTCTGAGTGAACAAAAACATTCTGAGAAAAACAGACTTCCGGTTTTTATTGAGTTATAAGGGGTCGTCCACATATTACGTAAGTACTTTAAGGGAGGGAGGGGGGTGTGTGTGCTTGGGAAAATCTTACTGCTTTTTACAAGGGGGGTGCTAAAATCGTACGTAAAACAAAATAATAGATTTTGATAGGGGGGGGTATGGGACTGAAAAGTTACGTAATAAATTGGGAAGGGATTTTCAGGAAACTTACTTTAGCTTACAAAGGGGACGGGGACGGGGGGGGGGGGGGGTTAAAAAGACCAAAATTATGCTTACGTAATACATGGACAACCCCTAAAATGGAGATTTATAAATGACTGGTTTTAAAATCTTATCTGAGCTTTTCTCAGTATTTTAGTTCATTCAAGCACACCGTGAGAATTTTAAAATTAAAAAAATAAATAAATAAATAAAAATAAAATGGTTTCAGGGAAAGTACTCGAAACCTTCCGAACGTAACTTCGGACGATAAATATTTACAAGCATCTCATTTCGTCTGGGTAACAGCAGTAGGTGCTCTTTTGTTGTCTTGCTGCAACGGCCTAAAAAGAGTTTTCATGGCTAAAATCAGCGCAGAGAACATTTTACGAGTTATACACCGTTACAAGGTAAGTTAATTTTTTTTTTTTTTTTTTTTTTTTTTTAACTTTCATAGCCACTTTTTGTATTAAACGGTGTAAATAGTTAGTTTTGGCGATAGGCCGCATAAAAATAATTTATTACCGAGGCCTGGGCATTTCCTCGAATTATGATCGCAAGGCACAAATGAAGATGTCAAAGCGTATCCAGGCCTGTGGCCTGGAATGGGGCGAAGCAGGAAGTATGAATTCCCGGAGAATTATTTTGGGGTAGAATTATATTGGGGTGGCTCTCTAGCATGATTTTTATGGACTTGGTCGAATTCTACCAAGACTTACAAATTATAAACTTAAAAACATAAATTCTTTCAGCCTTCCTGGGCCCTTTTGCCTCCTGTTGAAATTCTTGCCATGTTAAATCATCCGGATTTCAAAAGCTATGATGTGTCTTCCATGAAGTTCGTAATTGGAGCTGGTGCGGCGATTTCACCAACTTTGTACAGGAGATTCAAAGTAAGTGGACTATAGCACCTGTAATTCTGACATAATGAAATACTAAATGAAAAACGTATCTACTAACTTATTCATTCAGTAATTTTTAATTCGTTCATTTCAGACTGATTGGAGCCCGAAATCCATTTTATATCAAACCTACGGCCTCACAGAATTTTTCGGAGCACTAACAACATTCACCTTTGATACAAATTCTTCTTCGGTTGGTAAATTAATGCCGGGGGTGCGGATGAAAATAATAGACGAAAATGGGAAATCCTTAGGCCCCAATCAACTCGGTCAATTATGCTTTACGTCTCCTAGTCTCATGAAAAGCTACGTAGGGAACGAGGAAGTAACGCAAGAAGTCATCGACGAAAATAGGTGGTATACGACAGGGGACGTGGGTTATTACGATGAAAGCGAGCTGATTTACATCGTCGACAGGAAAATGGAAATTATAAAATTCAGAAATCATCAGGTAAATTACGATATCGATTCAATTCAACCTTGATTCCATTTTTAATTATCAAATAAAACTTCAAGGGAAGAAGTAGCTAACACGCCTACTTTTTCATTTTAGATTTCTCCTGCTGAAATTGAAAATTTAATAATGACGATTCCCACTGTGAAAAGGGTGGGGGTTGTCGGGATACCAGACGAAAAAGATTCGTACCATCCGATGGCCTTTGTTGTAAAGGAAGATGGCTCTAAATTGACAGAGAAAGATATTATTAATTACGTTAGAGGTAATTAAATCTGCATAAGAAAAAAATCTTAACTTGAGTTAAAATCTGAGTAGACTGAACAGATACTAGCAAAAATAATATGCGCAACTGGATCTCACTCAAAAAAAGGAAATGTCTTGAACAAGTTTTGTCTTGCAGCTTCACGACAAGGACAGGTTGTTTCCTGTCAAGATATTTTTTTATTGTTTTCGCAGGATTTTTAAGAAAATGCCTTGTCATAAGACAGTTTTGTTTTCGCATTAGTCATTTTTTTTTCTGAGTGAACAATTATTTAACCCCTTCCAAACGGATGCCCCATATATGGGACAAGGTCAAATAAATTAATAAAAATGGTTTTAATGTATCCTATCTTTATCTTGCACTTGCACATATAAGCCCAAATAAATGTTACCTTCGAATTTTGATAAAAATATGATTCCTATGTTTAGCTTATGGAAGAATGTTAGTAGCAAAAAAGCTTCAAAAAATTACTAATTAGCTTTCTTTCCGCTTTAATGTGTTATGAAAAGTACTTAATTATAAAACCAAAGCCCATCTCTAGTACGTATTTCAAAAATTATAAATTGAAAATAATTGTTTTATAAAAAAAATCAATTAAAAAAATAATTCTCTTCTTATTTTTTATAATTTTTTGCGTCGTGTAAAAGCCGCCATTTTGGATATTAAAATTTCAATGTCAGTTTTGAATTCAGCACCCCTTAAAACCCCAATGTACAGAATTTAATCAGGTTCTGAAGAAAAATAAAATAATTAGAAGGATTTTCTAATTCTGCCAAAAATCGACTTTCAAATTTTCGTTATTGACTATTGAATTTTGTTATTTTTATTATTTTAGGCCTACCTTGACTTAAAGCTACAAAATATTTTTAAAAAAATTAAAATTAAAATTCCACCCCAGAGGGTAAATTTGAAGAATTCGTCGCTAGAGGGTTAAGATCTTAGCTATGATAAGAAGCAGGCTGAGAGGCCTGAAGGAGGTCTTAAGAAGGCTGAGAAGAAGCCTGCTGTCCCTCTCATTTGCACGTTTTATTTCTCTAATTTTTTTAAAATAAATAATACCCTATCAAAACGAGTTTACATACGTATAAATTATACATAAATCATTTACAAAATGTTTTATTTATATTATACAAAATTATTTTATACAAGTCATAAGTCTTTATCAATGATAGTTAATTAATTTCTTTCTGATACTTTCAGATAATCTATCGGAATATAAACAACTCAGGAAAGGAGTGAAATTCGTCAGGGAGTTACCTTTAACACCTACTCAAAAGATCAAACGAAACTTGTTGAAAGAAATGGCTATGAAGCTAGCATCGGAAGGGGAGAGTGCATCGGATTTATAAAACAACATTAGACAACGGGAAAACAATAATCATAAAAAGATATACGACATGCAATACATTCATTACTAAAAATAAAGCCGACAAGAAAATTTATTAGGCCTAAGACTAGATAAATATTATTTTGCCGTATTTCGCAAATGGACAAAAATGATATGGAGCACAAAAAAGAAAAATTAAATATTAAGTGCTATACTTTCAAACTAAAATCGACCTTGTATAAACGTTAAAAACAATTAAGTCGATTTTTTAATAAACGTAAAAATAAAAAAAAAGCCAGATCCCAGTTTTCACGAAAACCCACCTCCTTTTTTCTTTCTTTTGTAAAGTATTGATGAACGACACCACCGTCGTCGTCACGTTATCATTTCATAAAACTTTCAATAGGCTGAAACGGACGATCGAAGAAAAAGTAACGAACCTATTAATTTCCAAAGTTTTCATTTTTTATTGAAAAAAGAATTAAGCTCTCGACGAAAAAAAGAAGGGTTAATGTTTAGTATTTTCCTATTTCCCGGGCTGGTTATCACGTGGTAACTTTAGATCGCAATTATAAAGATTTTTATCGGGGCGCGAGTACATATACAGGGAGACTTTTCCATTCGGGAATGAGATTTACAACTGTCGAGGCATTTTTTTTAAAATATTAAAAATTAAAATATACTTCATAGTGAAAATAAGAAAATGGAGGAAGATCCAAATATTCTTGTAGGACCGCCGGCCACATTTCAAGTACCGAATTGCACGTTAGGGCAGTTATTTTTAATGAAACTTAAAAGTTTTCCGCAAAACAAAGTGATTCAGGTAAATATTCGATTTAAAAAAAAAAAATTATTGCACAAATCGATAAAGAGCTTTTTTATATCCTCCTATCATGGAAATGTGTGACAGGCTATAATTTCCGACATTAACAAAAATGACAAATTGCTTACGGTTTTAAATCCTGATACGCACGATACGAGGTGTACAATGGAGAAAATTTAATTGCCAACCATGAAAAATTAAAACTCTAAATGCTTAGAAACGAATTCCAATGCCAGAAATCGTATTTGACCTAAATTAGAGTAAGGAGATCCTAACATTTAAAAAAACATGCTGAAAGTATTCCGATTCGAAAATTTCATGTTAGTCAAAAAATGAAAAAATGTTTTGGACAAGCTCTGTCTTGCAACAAAACTGGAATGTTTCGTAAGACCGATCAGACAAGTGATAGCCAGTGCCCGATCGTGATTTTAAATATTTTGATCTAGATACTTCCATTAATTTTAATTATATATAATTTATATATAAGCCTATAATGAATTATATATTATTTACATATAAACTTGTCGTAAGAAAACCCAAGTGCTTTACTTGAACCTTAATTTGATAGGGAACCATCAGTCGGTAACCCTGAAAATTGAATTCTGATTATCACTCATTTAATTGATATTTTTGGCCATGGATGAAATTATTAAAAAAATTTTCCCTTACAATTTGCATTCCCAATTTTAGACGGAAGCAGAAACAGGAAGACAAACGACAGCTGCGGAATTTTTGATTCTCACCCTCAGAGCAGCGGAAGGTCTAAAAGAATTAGGAATCCAACCTGGAGATGTAGTGTCTCTAGCTGGTAAAAATGGGATTGACTTATTTGCTGCAACTGCTGGGGTTTTATATCACAGGGGGATAGCATCACCAATTGATCCCACGATGAAATCATGTAAGACGGAGGTTTGCCAGTCCGGTAATTAATTACAAAACTAAAAATGGGGCATATCATTTCAGTTGAATTTCAACACATATTTAAAACCACAGATCCAAAGTTTGTGTTCTGTGATTTCGAAGTGGCTGAAGAGATAGCTGACGCGTTGTCTCAGTTAGGAAATGAAGCTCCAATTATAGTCTTAAATACAAGTTCGGTAAGTCCTACAACTGGCCACCGCGACTTTAGTTAACTCCGGTGAACAGGGAGTCGGAGTGGTGACTCCTTTCATCTAGCGGAGCGGCATCGTGATCATTGAAGTTAAGCAGCATTGAGAACGGCCAGTTAGTGGATGGGTGACCACCGACACTCCGTCCCTCTAGCCAGGCACTGTATAAGAACTACCAATACAGTCATCTTAACCTCACTGTTAACGTAGTTCCACTACTTACATACATGGCAACCACTATTCACATGGCCAATAGATTCGCTCCGATAGCCAAATTAAAAAAAACTCCAATGATTTATCCCTAACTTTTCTTTTTTAAAGGACGATGACAGTCCATTCCTCCGATTTGAAGAATTCCTCAAAATGCCGGATTTAACTTCTTTCCAACCGGTACCAACAGCCGACAACAGCGAAAGTATAGCATTCATAGTCTGTTCAAGTGGTTCTACAGGATTACCCAAAGGTGTTTTGCTATCGGACAAAACTTTGATCTATCAGATTTTAATGTTTGCGTAAGTCTTAATCACGAAAACAATCCGCCCAATTAATAAATACCTAAAAAGAAATGTTATAGTCAAGTAGGTGAACACTCAGGGCTCTCCAGACTGCCATTTCTCCATACGTCACATTTCTTTTGGATATCCGGAGTCATGATGTATTCGGGAGGAATTGCCGCAGGTCTTAAAAGAATAATCGTGCGAAACATCAAGGAAGAGAAAATCTTTCAAGCCATACAAGATTATAAACCGATGTGGTGCCTGCTTGCTCCTGCTCATCTTTCCAACTTGCTTTCTCATCCGAGTTTCAAAGATTATGATCTCACTTCTATGATAGCAATACTTACAGGGGGATCTGCTTTACAAAAAACGACTGCGTTAAAAGTAAAAGTAAGTGCGTCTTCTTTTTAAAGAGATTGTCCTACAGGCATTTTGCACTCAACAGATCAACCAACGAAAAATTCAGCACTATAAAAAATATTTTGTTTTGTGTTTTAGCAAGAATGGGGTCCTCATATAAACGTCACTCAAGCGTATGGCTGTACTGAATTAGGAGGTCTCGCTACTTTTTTAAGACCAGGCGACGATATCGCATCTGTCGGCAATTTAGGACCAGGATTTAAATTAAAAGTGGTAGACTCGAATGATGGGAGGACGTTGGGGCCGGGAGAAAGTGGGGAGCTTCATATATTTTCACCGACGGTTATGAAAGGCTATGTAAATAATGAAGAGGCTACTCTCGAAGCATTAGACGAGGAAGGGTGGATCCATACGGGTGATATTGGATATTACGACCAACAAGGAAGGATTTATATTAATGGAAGGATCAAAGAATTTATTAAATATCAAAATCTGCAGGTAAGCATCCTACCGATTGATAAAACGGTCAATTAAGATATTGGAAAAGGCAGACGAACTGGTAGAATTTAAAACTAACACAACGATACTGGACCAAGTGTAGCAATTTATGAGGCTGAACATGTAAATAACCTATTCAACCATTTTGAGAACCTATGGTGAGGTTGTTTTACTTTCCAAGCGATAAAAATTGGGGAGATGGTACCTGGCTGATCCGGGTTTAGTAGACACTGTTTTAATGGGATTACTATTTCTGTACTAGGCAGGTCAACTGAGCTACGTCCATCACAATCGTGCATGGAGATATACTCTCTTGAACCGCTGCCTGATCCGGTTTTGAGCTACAACGGTTCAAAAGAGTATATCTCCATGTACGATTGTGATGGACATAGCTCAGTTGACCTGCCTAGTACAGATTTAATGAGGCAAAACAGGTAGGTAAGTTGGAGTGGTTGAAGATGGCCTATGATGTTAGCAAGGGCAATGCCTTTCCGGTAAATTAATGTTACATTTATGTACTAAGGAAAAATGAATTTTTCGATTTCTTAGGGTTGGTAGCGACTAGCGTTAATTATGCAATAATTCAATTTTCGGGGAAAAAAAAACTAATTGGCCTAAAGTTTCAGCGTTATTAGCAATTAGCAAACAATAGATAGTACACTTTTGAATTTTTGCACTGGTTAACACACTACTTGCAATAATTATAACACTGGCTAATTGTCTAATTACTGGTAAGAAGATTGCCAAAATCACTAATCAATTGCCGAAAGGTAATTGATATTTCAGACAGTGAGAGTTAGTGTGATATGACCCCATTGTACCCACTAGGGGGTCTTACATAAATTACGTAAGCGCATTTAGGGGGGGAGGGGGTCTAAATTTGACATATTACTCATAAGCTAAGCATAGGCGAAATGGGATAAAGCGTGCAAAAAGCGCCTAACCAATGCTTACGCAATTTATGCACGACCCCTAGTCACTTCTAGTCTAGAAGTGACTAGTGGTCAGTGTCAGGTCTTTTGACTAATGGTCAGTGTCAGGTCTAGTCTTTTGACTAATAGTCAGTCACTTCTAGTCTAGAAAAAACTAGCGGTCAGTGGTAGAATGAAGTCATATCCAAGTCTCTTGGTGTCTATCCAAGTGACAGGCTATCCAAGTAGACTATCCAAGTCACAGTCAAGTGATAGACTATCCAAGTGAATAGAAGTGACTAGTAGTCAGTGGTACAATGGGGTCATATCACACCAATTAGACTAAAGACATGACCTAAGCATTGCCATTGCACAGAGGTGGTACAAGCAGGCGCGTGCAGCCAGCGCGAAAGGCCAGGTAGGGCTACTATCTTCTATGTTAAAAGGGAAATTACTTCTTAGAAATATATCGGTAAAAAACATTTACGGAAGGCTTCAAACCTCTTAAGATTGCTCAGCTCCATTGATACTCATCCCCCTCTTCTCCCTCAGCTACGGCCTGATTACGAAAAATACAATTGTCTTATGCAAGACTTTGCATAAGACCAGAAATATTGCCTTTCTTACAATTTTCTGTTCCTTTTTTAGATTGCTCCTGCAGAACTGGAACAACTAATCGACTCAATCCCGGGGGTAGCCGATGTCGGAGTAGCTGGAATTGGAATCAATCCAGACACTTATTACCCTATGGCTTTGGTCGTGAAAGCAGAGGGCTCAGAAGTAACAGAAGAAGATATCATGAAATGTGTCAATGGTAAGAATAAAAAAGGCCAAAAAAGATTTGAGAACTATTCGAACAACCAAAAGAAATAAGTTCATTAAAACGATACTTTTTTTTTCTTTTTAAGAAAACATGTCGGAATATAAACAGCTTCGAGGTGGAGTTGTTTTCGTCGAGGAAATCCCGAGAACTCCAACCGGAAAAATCAAAAGACCTGAACTTCAGCGACTTGCCAAGACCCTGTATATGGATGATTGATAGAAATCAAAGTCCGACTCCAGGGTGTCCAAAAAACAATCGAAAGTTTGCGTTTTAATTTAAAGCGTTTTTACTATTTACTTTCAAAAAGTGGTTTACAACCTGGAGAAGGATTCGTCACAAATTTGAAAAAATTAAAGGGACTCGTTAGTTGCGAAGTTATCGAGGTTAAATATAAAATGTTACAATGCCTTCAAAATTTTGTGGGCCTAAAAATGGTTTGCCAAATTAATATATTTATTAGGTCAATATTGGATCTAAGAAAGTTTGGACGGACTGTAGGGGGCCGTTCAAGTATTTCGTAAGCATTGACCGGGGGAAGGGGGTCACGAATTGCATACTAAATCTTACGAGGGGGAGGGGGGTTTGAATTAACCTTACGTAAGAATTTCAATTTTTATTTTTCACTTAGGAACCAGCTTACTCAAATTTTTAATTATTAAAAAGAAAATTGTTTTAGTTTTTAAATACGTAAAAAGGAAGAAAAAAACTTATAATGCCAAAAATATTCACATTAGGAAATAAATAAAAAGAAAAAAAACGATCTTTTAAATTATAAAAGATGAGAGAATTATAAAAAGAGAGAATTTTATGAAAACAATTTTTTAGCCTGTTGGTTCCTAAAAAAAGTTTTTTCGGGCATTGAAAACCAAGTAAAAAGTTTTAGTGGGAGGGGGGGGGGGATTGACGAAAATCACACATAATAATTTGGGGGGAAAAGTCTAGAAAATTATTACTAAATCTCACTACGGAGAAGGGGGTCTAAAAACATTTTTTTTTTTTTTTGCTTATGTAATACTTGAACGGCACCTAGGGTTATACAAGGAAAAGTGTATAATACAGTAACATTATTCGCTTTGTCGTGAAAATATATTTTTCTATACCAAAAAAAAAAAAAATAAATAAATAAATAAATAAAAAAATAAATAAAAATAAATTTAAAAAAAAATAAAAAAATTATTTTTTAAAATATTGAACTATTATCAGGAATACCATAACGCAGATCGGCATGAAAAATTTTCGCACTAATTTAAATTGGCACAATGATTCCGATAATAAATTGATGGTATTCAATTTGTTACCTTCATGACATATTCGTGTAAAAAGTATCAAGCAACTGCCTTATTGATATGTGATACTTTTTCTTTTTCATTTAAATATTTATAATCATAAATTTTAATAATGTTAAGTTTCTATCCGTTGTAGATGTAGAGTTTACCAAAGGGGTTCGTCTTGTAATGAATTTTAATCGACTTTCAATCAGAATTCAAAAAATTTTAAAATTTTAAAAAATAATTGAAACATTTCAGCTTTTAGAATTCTGATCAGAAAGTCGATTGCCGATATCGAGGTTCATTACCTGTCGGATTAACCAATGATCTCGTTACTTTTTTTGTTTATTGTGTTTTATATAACAAACAAAATAATACATATTATTAATTCAAAAGCTAAAACATGTTTAGATTTTTAAATTAAAAATTTTGTAGCCGGCATGATCTATTTTTTACAATTTTCAAAAAATTCGTGTATTAAGTTCGAAAAGTTTTGAGTTTCGTAAAGTTTAGTAATACTCAAATGGGCAGCCACCTGGCAAGATCATAGGGCAAAGATCAAAGATCAACTAGACGAAGTCGAGGGCGCCATATGAATCAAATGCTCCCGGAAAATTTAGTACTTTAATCCTATTCCGATGCTTGGCACTATAAAATTGCTATTCTCAAATTGCGTGACATTTATTCTTTAATAAAATAAATTAACTGAGAAAAAGATTTCAAAAACTAACGATAGCATTCACTTAATTAGAGCGGTACAACTTAAAAATTTTCAATAAAACAATTTTGATCCTCACCTTTCCTAGAACTTCAAGAGCTCCCTTATGGGGTTTCATCTGGCAACAATGAGGCTTTTTTGCATGACCGTCCAGTTTTGCTAAAGGAGATCGGTTAGGGAGGTTTTGCGGCAACTTATTGATCAAAATAATTATTTAATTAATCAAGGTGCTCAAGTCTTTATTCTTATGTCAGAAGCCCAGCGATTGACTAGGTATTTACTGCATCAATAATTTACTGTTCAACTTCAAACAACCCCACAATAAATAATAGTAGTTTTTCTGCCAAAAAAATTAAATTCATTAAAATTTTTAAATTTTTTTTTTTTTTTAACTCACGACTTGTCAGAATATTAACAATTGCGTACTTTGAAAATTCCTAGAAAACTGAGAAAATTAAAAAATTAGGAATTCAGCGACCAAGACCTTGCATATTGAGTGGTTGATAAATCAAAGTCTAACTCCAGACCAGCGACTTCAAAAATGGGTTACTAGACATTTCAACTCGGAATAGTATATATATATATTTTTTACATTTAAGATTATTGTCAAAAACTAATAATTTCCATACGCCAATTTACTACGGATTCACAAAACTTTATCAAGTATACCAAATTTTAAAACCTGAGGGGAAATCGCAACTAATCATAAAATTACAGTCGACTCGTAAAAATAAAAACAAAAATAATATTCAAGGGACTTTTAATTTTTTATATCCCCTAAAAAGTTTATTATAATTATTACGGACATGCAAACAGGAGTGTCTAATGGCATTGAGTGATATGTCATGAAATATATATATATTTTACTTGTATAAAAAGCATTTAACTTGTTAGGATAAGTTGAGATTATTAGTTAAATTAATAATCTAGATTTGCACAAAAATCATGAGCATTGACATAAAAATTGGCACATTTAATTGACGGGGGGAAAAAAATCAAAATATTCCGATTAATTACAGCTATTTGATTTTTCATCTTTGAACTCTTACTCGTATAGGATGGATAATAACTAACTGCCTTCATATCCGGTATTTTTCTTTTTCATTCAGGTATTCGCAATTATATCCACGCAAAACTTAAATAAAAATTAGTTCTTTTTCTACCATAGGTCAGTACCTATCGGCACATTGTTTATTTTATTTTCAACAAAATAGCAAAAGCAATCAGGAATCAGGTTAGGCATCAAAACATTCTTGTAACAAAAAAAGAAAAGTAAATAAAGTTTACTTTAAAATTTCTTCTCGGCGATTTTGCAAAAAATCGAGAAATGGGCATCGAGGATGATAAGGTCATTTCTGGTCCGGAATTTAACCGGTCAATACCACAATGCTCCCTAGGAGAATTTCTGATACCGAAAATGAGGTCTCAACCCAGAGACAATATCATTCAGGTGAGAATGAATATTTTAAAGTAAAATTTTCAAAGAAAAAATTTCACATTTTTACCATAGGTCGATTCGGAAACTGGGATTTCTCAAACGAGTAGAGAACTTTTAAAACTAAGCTTGGGAGTAGCTGAAGGGTTAGTAAAACTCGGTTTAGAAGAAAACGACGTTGTTGCGTTGGTTAGTAAAAATCGAAGTGAATTATATGCTGCTGCACTGGGGGCGATATGGGCCGGGGGAGCAGCTGCACCGATTGATCCAACCATGAAAATTTGTAAGTATTGTAAAAATTTAAAAGTATGTAAGTGTTGTGAAAAAAAAAACGAGTGATTATTAAAGGAAAAAAAAATATTGTGTTTGGTTTAACCGAAAACAAATGATTATCATGCTGGCCCGGACAATTAATGAAGTGGTTTTTTTTTTTTCTTTTTTCTCCTCAGATGAGCTCAAACATATGTTTGGATTAATTCAGCCAGGGTATGTGTTTAGTGAATTTGAGAGTGTGGAAAACGTTGAAAAAGCTTTGAATTTACTTGGAATTAATGCGCAAATAATTTTATTTGATTCGAAAAAGGTAGGCTTGAGTAACAACGCTACATAATCTATATACATAAAAGTCAGTTGTCCTCTGTCCATTTTCGAAAAACTGACTTCCAGTTGAGCTAGAGAGTTGAGTAAAAACACATTTTGGAGCTAATTTCGAGCTAGATATTTTAAGAACATTTTCGTTTTTCGGAAAAATTTTCCTTCTTTGGAAAATTAGAATGTCATTTTTTTTTTTTTTTTTTTTTTTGAGTAATTTTCTCTGTCCGCGTCCGGAAACCATCTTTCCAATGAACTAGAAAGTTAACATTTTTAGGAAAGAAGCAAAGGGCAAACAGTATTAGTTCATTCTCATGTGTAAAACTAACAATGCAATTAAAAAATGATATTAAAAGTTTTAAAAAACTATTCTTGTTATTTAATCACATAAGCTTGACTCTAATATTTGAGTTCGGCTTTTGCAAAGGCAATGATTTCAAAAATTTAAATAGTTCAGGCCGTTTATAAATAAGACAAAACCATATTACGAACGACGCATTTACCTTTGAAATGAATTCCGTAACAAACAAAAATTTTATCAGTGCTAATCAGACACGAAAAAATTCCTGAAGAAATTATTTAAATTGTATTTAGGTCGGAGAGATTATTTTATTGAGGCCTACTCGGATTATTTGAAATTGTATAAATATTTTCAGGAGCACGAGTTGTCTCACACAACATTTGAAAAATTGACAGAGACCAAAATCGATGTTGATACTTATAAGCCTCGACCAGTTAAATCCCCATCTACACAAATTGCCTTAATGATGCCTTCCAGTGGTACCACAGGATTACCGAAAGAGGTCGGACTAACACATCAAAATATCATGTTTCAATTAGCTACATGGGAGTAAGTCTGGGAAAAATATTTAAGTAGAACGAAGGATCAGATCCGAATCATTTTTACAGATACAACCCTAAACCGTATGTTAAGATGGCATGTTTGCAGTTGTCCCACTTCTTTTGGATATCTGGAACCTTGACTTTAATTCTATCAGTTGCAACAGGAATGAAACGCATTTTCGTAAAAAATATAAACGACGAAAATGTATTAAAAGCCATCCACAACTATAAACCAATGTGGGGTATAATTGCTCCATCAGCTGTCACAGCTTTAATGAATCATCCAGATTTTAAAAAATATGATCTCAGTAGTATGAAGATAATTGCGTCTGGAGGGTCTCCAGTAACCAAATACCTAGTGGATAGAGTAAAAGTAAGACTGGATATGGTTTTATATGCTATACAAGCTTATAAAACGATTAATAAAATAATATTTTACAGGAAGAATGGGGCAGAGAAATCGCGGTCGTGCAAGTATTCGGAATGACAGAATTAGCGGGAGTTGTAACAGAAGCTGATCCATCCTGCGACATCCTCTCTGTTGGAAAGCTGGGACCCGGTATTAAGTTAAAAGTAGTGAGCTTGGAAACAAAGCAATCTTTGGGTCCGAATAAAATCGGGGAACTGTATTTAAAGTCAAACGGTATAATGAAATGCTACGTCGGAAATCCAGAAGCGACGAAAGACGTCGTAGATAATGACGGTTGGTATCATACCGGCGATCTTGGCTATTACGATGATAACGGATATTTATACATCGTGGACCGAATTAAAGAGATGATCAAAGTCCAAAACATGCAAGTAAGTTTAAACCGTTCTTGGAAATACATCGTCATCGACTTACGATAGACATATTATTTTTAATCGGGAAGTGCTCGAGACTGCACTACAATTAAAAATATGAATCACGTTTTGCTTTAGGTAGCTCCTGGAGAAGTGGAAAGTTTAATAGAATCGTTACCTGGAGTATTAGAGGCCGGAGTGGTTGGGATACCGAATGAAAAAGATATGTACCATCCGATGGCTCTTGTTGTCAAACAAAACGGATCTAATATAACCGAAATTGATATTATGCGCTTTGTAAAAGGTACGTCAAACTTTATAATCGACTTACCCATTTTCAGGATTTTAGTTCAGTATTGATTCGCTTTTATTTTCAGAAAATCTTTCGGAATACAAGCATCTAAAAGCCGGGGTGAAATTCGTTCATTCGATTCCTCGGACGCCAACTGGAAAAATAAAAAGAACAGAATTAAAAGAATTAGCTAAATCATTATATTACAAAAACTAAATTTATTTTAAAAAGAAATTTTAATTGCCGTCACGCAGTCTAGCTGTTTAATACATGAAAACAGCAGTTTTTAGTAAAGGCAGATTTTATCCATCAACTTGGGTGCTAAAAGCCCCTGATTCTGCCCAATCAATATATTTCCATTTTACAGAAAAATACTGGCCCATTTTTTTAAAACAAATTATCCTAACGTGCGTGCCGTATTAGAAATTGTGTTCTGCTTTGCGTGACGTTGGTTTTTTGTTTGAAAGCCATGCCTTGGTGCTACACGGGAAAAAAAGTTCGGTTCCTGTTACCCAATGTTGAGTTGGGTTCTGTGACGTTTAAGCACTTGAGTTGATAATACTGAAAATTTATTAATTATTACTAAACGTTAGTAATGATTAATAACGCTTAGTAATAATTACCTAATCGCTAGGGTGGGCCAAAAAAAGCGAATTTTTGAATTTGAAAACGCCTGATACGAAAAATGTATGCCTTTTTATAATACTATTAACCCTAATTTTTTTTCAGATTTTTTGAAGGTCATCTTGAGGTCGCGGAATGACCTTGAAGTTTTTGAAAAGCCCATATAAGGGCAAAAAATAAGAATTTTTTTTTGCAGAAAAAAGTATCGCTTCCTATCGGAAATTTTGCGTCGATTACGAATATGATGTCCAAAATTATTTTTGTGTACAGTTTTTAAGGTAAAAGAAGAAGCAACCTAAAGTATTTCAGTGTTTAGAAAATAGGCTTAAAGCTCAAAAACCGAACACTTATAATGACTTTGGATTTCGTATTCGTAATCTACGCATAATTTCTGATAGGAAGCGATACTTCTTTTCCCGTGTAGTCCGATTTTCGGTTTGGCTTGACACCAATAAGAGTTCGGTTCACGACACAAAATTGTGGGCTTTCGGTTTCCCATGCCAAAGAAAAACATATTTTCAGTATTGCGTGCTGGGGCTTTCTACAGGAAAATGGAGCGTGCTATCACAAGTTTCTATTCCAGTCGATAAGAACTGCCAGTTTTGAGATATAAACTAAGAATCGTTTTCTGTTCGAGACAAGTACCAGAAGTTCTCACCGACCAATCGAAATCGTAGCCGGCACAATCGTACTTTTTGCTTTTTTTGGGAGGGTGGGAGTTAAGGGAACGTTCAAGTATTACATAAGACTTTTTTTGGGGTTTTGGACCCCCTTCCCCCCAAAAAATCTTACGTAATACTTGAATGTTCCCTAACTGTGTCGCAAAAGCCGGAAACTGCGCTAACTCGCATCCGGTAGTTCTCATCCATCCTCACAAGCGAAATCAGGGTCGGCACGCTTTCTAGAAAAGACCCAGCGCGCCAGAAAGAAATAAGTTAATTTCCGTAGAGACCGAGGATCCCCAATTTAATATCGCAATCCAGTATTTCTTATCAATCAAAGAGGTACCCGGTCCTCCATACAAAATACGCCCAGCAAGCAATTTTTAATCCGGCACGTGGTTTCGAATCCAACCGGCAAATTATTAAGCGCCCAATACCATCTTCTAATTGTACGCGATAATTAAGATTGATATTAATAATAGATATACAGTGAAACCTCTCTATAACGACCCCCCCCAAGGGACCAGAAAAAAAGTATCCGATAAATTAGAAAAAAAGTATCCGATAAGGCCTAGAAAATCGCTGTATCCGATAAATTATGGGCTTATTTTTGGTCAAGGGACCAAAAAAGAAGAATCGTATTACCTAGAAAATCGTAATATCCGGGACTGTTATAGAGAGGTTTCACTGTATATTGACATAACAATAACATGTTTTATCAAATCAAATATCAGGTTTTTACAGCTATAGTCTTTCACTTCTTTCTTTGAAACTGTATTTTAAGAATTTCGCCATTTTGGTTAACTGCTCGTGGTCTTCTTTTGCTGTTGTGTTTTCATTCTGTGGCATAATCCAGGTCTTTCTTATTCTTAGTTCTTCTAAATGAGTGCAGTCACGGAACCAGTGATAATTAAGATTAAGCAACAAAAAGAATCAGATACTTTTTTTTTTTTTTGCTTAAGACACTTCTCTCTTATTTTAGCTCCTGTCAAAACATTAAAACAAAAATCTGAATCCCGATCCTTTTTCCCGCTTAATTTTCAATTCGCAGATTTAATTCGTTTTTAACATCATGACAAGCACTTTTGCATAAATGTAGATCAATAACATTTAATGACTTGTAAATAAAATCGTTTAGTTGTAGCATGATACCATAATCATTCAAGAAAAAAAAAAACTTTGTTATTTCTTGACACTTGCGTAAAATATAGTAAAATCCTTCGTAAACATATGTTTCATAAAGAGGTTGCCCCAGTTGGTTCGTCAGATGACTTCGCGTTTTTGGTAAGGTTCAAAGTCTATGCGCTCTACATGATATAAGACAATGAAGTTTGTACGTTCTAGTGCTTTATTTCATAATTGATCTGTTCTTCGGTCGGTTAGGATAATTATATAGTATAGCACATCAGGTGAAAAAAAAAAAATGGTGCAGCAAGAAGATATAATCGTTAAAGGACCGGAATTTCCGGTTCCATTATTTGAAGGTTCATTTTCGGAATTTATATTTCAGAAAATGAAATCTTATCCGGAAGATCAGATTTTCCAGGTAATATTTTTTTTTTTTTTCCTTTTATAACCAGAAATAAAATTCTTTATCGTTATGTTTTTTTAATCAGATAAATGCAGATACCGAAGAAGAATTAACATTTGGAGAGATGTTAAATCTAAGTATACAAATAGGAGAGGGTTTGATTAAAGAAGGGCTTAAAACGGGAGATGTGGTGGTTTTGGCGGGAAAAAACAGCACCCAGCTTCATGCTGCTTCTTTTGGAACGCTTTTCTCAGGAGGTGTTTATGCTACCGTTGAACCCGAAATGAAAGTTTGTAAGTAGATTTAGACATGTGATAACGTCTTTTTAATAGCTTGTTTTTATTGTCATAATGATACTAAAAGGTCAAGTAGGTTCATGTCTTATTTTAAAAAAAAGACTGTCTAGTCATTACTAGCAGAGATACAAAAATAGGAGAAATTTTACAATGTTATGCAATGCAGAGTAGGGAATTAATTTACTTTTGAAAAGGGAGAGAATGCACCTTTTCGGACCTTTAATGATTTTCCGGCATCTTACTTCTGCTAATAGGACTATTGCTATCCAATTAGAAGCATTTTTCATTTTTGATTGCTGTTTATTTATTTATTTATTTATTTATTTATTTATTTTTAGTTGAAATGCAACTGCTCTTTCAACAACTTCAACCAAAATATGTTTTTTGTGAACATTATGCCGAAAATGATGTGGCTACATGCTTAAAAAATATCAAAAACAATGCAAAAATTATAGTCATAGATGCTCCTCCTGTAAGTATGTAATCCAGTAGAATTTCTATACAACGAAGTCGAAAAGAATTGCGGTAAAAAAATCCGCTATAACACTCGGAAAAAGAAAAAAAAATGACTAACGCGAAAGCAAAAATGCTTTGCAACAAGATTTCTTGGTAAAAATCATGCGAAAACTGTAAAAATATCTTGTCATGAAACAACTTGTACAATGCATTTTTGCTTTGCAATAAAACGTTCTTTTGTCGCAAGACAGAACTTGTTCAGATCATTTCCTCTTTCTGAGTGAAGAAAAACTTCGTAAAAATGTGCACATGCATTGCGAATTTTTTTCGAAAAATTCGTTATAGGGAAATTAGGAGTGACTAATGACCGAATGACTGATGAAAACCCGGTAAATGGACTTTAAAAAAAATACAACAGGCATGTTACGATTTGTCATTCTTGCAACTCTGTAGCAGTTTTTGTAAAGTACAGTCTAACCTCAATAACTTTTCACGTATTTTCCATAAGTGAAACATGGGCGTAAGCGAAGAGTTTTTGAGATTAAACTGTAATATTACAATGGCGCAAGATCCCGGAAAATACTTCGTTGTATAGAGAAATTCGTTATAGCGACATTCTACTGTATTTCAAAACAAAAAAGAAGTAGCAACAAAATAGCCTCGTAATTTTTCTACATAATATTCGTCTTTGCAGGATTACCAGTCAAAAAATACTCAATTTAAAGATTTGATTGCTACTGAAACAGATTTAAAATCATATATTCCAAGACGAATTCAAAACCCTGCTCAGGAAACTGCTTTGATCGTTTGTTCAAGTGGATCCACAGGGATACCCAAAGGCGTTAAATTAACTCATCGTGGGATGGTTTTCCAAATGCAATGTTGGGAGTAAGTGTAAAAATTGATGTGGAATTCAACGGTATAAACAAAATTTATTCACACTCGATATTTCCAGAAACCATAAACTTGTGGATTATTCAGCTCCCTTTTTGCAAACTTCGCATTTCTTTTGGATATCCGGAATACTATACACGTATCTAACTTGCCTATTTGGAGGAAAACGAATCTATATCAAAACCGTTAATGAAAAAAGTATTTTGAACGCTATTCATAAGTACAAAGTGAGTATAAAAATATACATATATTTGACAAATTCACTTATTGCATAAAACAATTTTAGCCACAATCTACATTTCTACCGCCGACTGAGATATTATCGCTCCTTAATTACCCAGATTTTAAAAAATATGATGTCAGCAGCTTGCGATGGTTATTTACCGGTGGTTCAAGTCTTCCACAAGTTGTTATAGACAGAATAAAGGTAGGTCCCGTATTTATTTTTGGTTTTTTTTTCTGGCTCGTTTCTAATGATTAAAAATTTTTAATTTTTGCAAAGGAACTCAGTCAGCACGTTCAACTAATACATGGTTACGGCATGACTGAAATGTCTGGACTCGTTGCAATGTCCGATCTGAAAGGGGATATACGTTCTCCCGGAACGCCATACTCTGGTATCAGTATGAAAGTAAGTTATAATTTGATTTCAAACTATTAAATTCATCAATTAAAACAATAAAGTAAAAAATATTAATTGTCTACATCAGGTTGTAGATATCTCAACTGGCAGAAGCCTTGGTCCAAATCAAATCGGAGAACTTCTCTTTAAATCGGCAGGAATCATGTCGGGATATATTGGAAACGAAGAAGCTACCCAAAACGCAATCGATAAGGATGGATGGTATCATTCTGGAGACCTAGGATATTATGATGAAAATAAATACATTTATATAGTAGACAGAATTAAAGAAGTTATTAAATTTAGAAATATGCAGGTCTGTTGCCGTTACGGAAGATGAAATAATTATTTAGGCCTGATAGTTACATAATCTAAAAGAACTTGTTTACTTTTTTTTCGGTACAGATATCTCCAGCAGAAGTAGAAGCTTTCTTATATTCTCTACCGGAAGTGAAAGAAGCAGCTGTTTTGGGGATTCCAAATGATAAAGATACGAATCATCCTATGGCTTTAATAGTCAAGAAGAAAGGAAGTAACGTGACTGCTGAAGAAATAAAAGAAAAAGTTAAAAGTAGGTATATTAAAAGATTTATTTTAAAAAAATCTAAACGGGCAACATTTGTATACATTTTTAATCGCTTTATTCGCAGATAATTTGAGTTCCTACAAGCAATTAAAAGCAGGAGTAGTTTTTGTTGATGAACTTCCTCGCACTTCAACAGGGAAAATTAAAAGGCCAGCTCTGAAAGAACTTGGACTAAAATTATATCAGACATCAATAACTATTTAATCTCTTTCTGAATATACACTGTACATAAAAAAAATTGTAAATTCAACTAAAAAAAGAAAAAAAATTACTTTCCCCAAAACTTTTTTAAATCACCCAAACTTCCATTAAATTTGTCTCTATCGCACGCACCGATCCCCTTAACAGAACGAGGCACTGGTCCAATTTTCCCGTCGGTATATTGCCATATTTTCCACGTAATCCATCCTTTAGGCAGCTGTACCTGAGATCCATATCTGGCGATCCACAAAGGACACATAGTTAGAGTCGGTGTCGCATAACCATTTAAAAAATAAGCACTGCCATAAATAACTGGACACCTTCCAGTTTTTTCTTTAACAGTTTTAACAAAATCATCTGCTTGTTTAGGAGTTATGTTTCCTCCCTTCGGATTTTCTTCGATATCAAGAGCCAGAAGAACATTGCTTGTGTTGCCTACCACTTTAAGAAAATGATTAGCCTGAGCTTTACCGTCAGCCGCAATTCCAAAATGATATGCACCCCATAATAAGTTTTTTTTCTCAGCTGAAGTTCGTCTTTCCGAATACTTGGAATCGACGTAACTTGTGCCTTGAGTGGCTTTATGTATAACCCCTTTTATCCCATCGTTTTTTGCTAGCTGAAAATCTACCTGAGAATTCCAGTGAGACAGGTCGATTAAAACATTTAACAGCACTAACTTTCCCAACATTTTTAAACCAAATGACTAAAGTAGGCTTTAAAAAATTATGATTCACATATTTCCATTTTTTTAAAATCACGAACTAGAAGTCAGACTTAATAAAGATAACAATATACGATGATCTCATGCAAAAAAAAAAAAAAGAACTGCCAACGTTAAATTAAAGCAGTTGCTTATAAATAAATGAGCGACAGTTGATTAAAAACAAGAAAAACAAAAAAAAAGTGGTATTTTTTATTGATTTTCAATTGATTGATTGATGTAATATTAAGCTCTTACTTAGAAAAGAGTAATATTATAATGCCTGAAAAAGAAAAAAAAATTTGGGGAAAAGTTTTTTTGCCTGAAAAATATATACTAATCCTCTCAGAAAGGACCATTCAAACATGATTTCATAATTTTTTCGAAAAATTTTGACCCTCCCTCCTTTGCATTTGTCAGCATTTGTAATCTATGGCCAAATAATTAATTACATCATCTTTTGTGAATTTCTAAATGATTAGGCCCCTCCAGTATAAAAAAAATTTTGCTTCATTTTTCAATTGTAAATTAATGTTCTGTCAAAGGACCTGTTTGCCCTCCTTCATATTTTGTTCATGGATTTTACTTTAAAATTTTTGCATATTTCACTTTTGGAGTGATAAGTCTAATAATAAAATATTCTCTGCTTCAAAATGAACACTTTGGCTGTTTTAAATTCTAATTTTAATTTAAATAAGCTTATTTTAAAATTTTTCACTTGTAAATATTTACTATTAAACCAAACAGTAAACACTTTTTTAAAGTTCCATTTCCCCCTCACTTATTCCCTTTCATCTCACTCTCATTATTAAATACACTATATTAGTGTTGACCCTTGGAAAAGAGCAATCAAAATATGTACCTTAAATAGATAACCATCAACTGACTTTTTCATTTAATGCTCCTTTTCAAGTACAACATCGATATGGCGCTATACCCTCCAGGTATTTTCAGTTTGCCTCAAAAAGTTCTAATGATGAAATCTTTGTTAAGGAAATTATATTTTGCAATACACTGTGGTGCAAAATTAAAGGAACTTTTTTTTTTTTTTTAAATAATTTTTTAAAAAGTCGTCGGATCGGGGTGAAACTTGGTGGCATGGTAGCCTATGGGATTTGATTTTAGTGAAAGTCACGGTACGGGGGTTTTTTGGGCCGCTAATTTCGAATATCGAATCAGATTTTTGAAATTCAAAATGGCCGAAAAGTTGGGTTTCCGAAAATGGTGAAAACGGATTCTGGTGCAGCTAATTTTCCTTCAGGGGGGTTTTTTGGGTCGAAAATAACGAATCCGCAATCATTTCACCCCTATTCCAAACGCAGCGTAAGCTAAACACGAAAAAAAAGATTTTTTTTGCTATTTTTTCAATGTTTATTCGGTCGATTTTAACGGAATTTCTTTTAAAACATTTGTTTATCATCCCTTGAGCCACCCCCACCCCTAACACCCGTCAAAAATTCTTCATTAGCCCGAAAGCAGCCAAATAGAACGAGTTCGGACGATTCCGCCTCTTATTCCCGCACTTTGCAAAGTTTCGAACGTTGGAACGCCAAAGTCGTTTCGACTTTAATGGAAAAAGGGTCATATTTGCAATTTTAACGAAGTTAGAAAAAAAAAATGTAAAAAATGGACTTTTTAAGGAACGAAGCGACTTTTAGCGACGAAGTGAAGATTCCGAATGTTAAATTGGGCTATTCTACGGCAGGCAAAGTGCCGAAGTAATTCTAAAAATAATAAAAACCCAAAAATCGTGGAAAATGTTCGACCTAAAATTAAAAACAGATTGAAACTTGCAATTTTTCGGGATAACTAAATAAATTGGTCCGTAATCCTGATAGGAAATTCATTTTTTTTCTATTTTCTTGAGCTCAGGAGGAATTTCGACGACTGAAAATAAATCTGAGCAAATAATTTCCACCGAAAAATCTAGTTTTTTTCCCCCTTTTTAAAATGCTTCCTAACTTTTTCGGAGATAAGGCCATAACGATATCTCTAAGATATATCTATAAACCGAGTAACCATGCAAAAATCCAGTTCATAAAATAAAATAAAATAAAATAAAATAAAAATTAAATAAAAAAAAATTAATTATTTCAAAATAATTATCAATAAATGCTAGTTAATTGTTCAACATGGAAATTCGGGTTTAAAAGAGCTTAATTATATTGCACAAGACATTGACGATCCGCTTTTTCATGTTGAACAATTACCAGTACCTGTGGAAACTGGGACTGGAAGCTAATGGAAGTGCTTTGGTTGGTAAATTATTCAATAGGAAAAATCGGTTTCTCGAGGTCATTTGAGATCCCATCAAGCACTTTGGAACCCGATTTTTCATGTTGAACCATATACCAGTACCTGTGGAAACTTGGACTGGAAGCTGATGGAAGTGCTCGCCTTGGTAAATTATTCAACAGGAAAAATAGGTTTCTCGAGGTCATGTGGGATCCGATCAAGCACTTTGGAACCCGAGTTTTCATGTTGAACCATATACCAGTACCTGTGGAAACTTAGACTGGAAGCTGATGGAAGTGCTTTGGTTGGTAAATTATTCAACAGGAAAAATCGGTTTCTCGAGGTCATGTGGGATCCGATCAAGTACTTTGGAATCCAAATTTTCATGTTGAACCATATACCAGTACCTGTGGAAACTTAGACTGGAAGCTGATCGAAGTGCTCGCGTTGTAAATTATTCAACAGGAAAAATCGGTTTCTCGAGGTCATTTGAAATCCCATCAAGCACTTTGGAACCCGATTTTTCATGTTGAACCATTTACCAGTACCTGTGGAAACTTAGACTGAAAGCTGATGAAAGGGCTTTGGTTGGTAAATGGTACAACATGAAAAATCGGGTTCCAAAGTACTTGATCGGATCCCACATGACCTCGAGAAACCGATTTTTCCTGTTGAATAATTTACCAACGCGAGCACTTCCATCAGCTTCCAGTCTAAGTTTCCACAGGCACTGGTATATGGTTCAACATGAAAAATCAGGTTCCAAAGTACTTGATCGGATCCCACATGACCTCGAGAAACCGATTTTTCCTGTTGAATAATTTACCAACCAAAGCACTTCCATCAGCTTTCAGTCTCAGTTTCCACAGGTACTGCTAAATGGTTCAACATGAAAAATCGGGTTCCAAAGTGCTTGATGGGATCTCAAATGACCTCGAGAAACCGATTTTTCCTGTTGAATAATTTACCAACGCGAGCACTTCCATCAGCTTCCAGTCCAAGTTTCCACAGGTACTGGTATATGGTTCAACATGAAAAATCGGGTTCCAAAGTGCTTGATGGTATCTCAAATGACCTCGAGAAACCGATTTTTCTTGTTGAATGATTTACCAACCAAAGCTTACTTCCATCAGCTTCCAGTCTAAGTTTCCACAGGTACTGGTATATGGTTCAACATGAAAAATCGGGTTCCAAAGTACTTGATCGGATCTCAAATGACCTCGAGAAACCGATTTTTCCTGTTGAATAATTTACCAACCAAAGCACTTCCATTAGCTTCCAGTCCCAGTTTCCACAGGTACTGGTAAATTGTTCAACATGAAAAAGCGGATCGTCAATGTCTTGTGCAATATAATTAAGCTCTTTTAAACCCGAATTTCCATGTTGAACAATTAACTAGTATTTATTTGATAATTATTTTGAAATAATTAATTTTTTTTTTATTTAATTTTTTTTTTATTTTATTTTATTTTATGAACTGGATTTTTGCATGGTTACTCGGTTTATAGATATATCTTAGAGATATCGTTATGGCCTTATCTCCGGAAAAAGTTAGGAAGCATTTTAAAAAGGGGGAAAAAAACTAGAATTTTTCGGTGGAAATTATTTGCTCAGATTTATTTTCAGTCGTCGAAATTCCTCCTGAGCTCAAGAAAATAGAAAAAAAATGAATTTCCTATCAGGATTACGGACCAATTTATTTAGTTATCCCGAAAAATTGCAAGTTTCAATCTGTTTTTAATTTTAGGTCGAACATTTTCCACGATTTTTGGGTTTTTATTATTTTTAGAATTACTTTCGGCACTTTGCCTGCCGTAGAATAGCCCAATTTAACATTCGGAATCTTCACTTCGTCGCTAAAAGTCGCTTCGTTCCTTAAAAAGTCCATTTTTTACATTTTTTTTTCTAACTTCGTTAAAATTGCAAATATGACCCTTTTTCCATTAAAGTCGAAACGACTTTGGCGTTCCAACGTTCGAAACTTTGCAAAGTGCGGGAATAAGAGGCGGAATCGTCCGAACTCGTTCTATTTGGCTGCTTTCGGGCTAATGAAGAATTTTTGACGGGTGTTAGGGGTGGGGGTGGCTCAAGGGATGATAAACAAATGTTTTAAAAGAAATTCCGTTAAAATCGACCGAATAAACATTGAAAAAATGGCAAAAAAAATCTTTTTTTCGTGTTTAGCTTACGCTGCGTTTGGAATAGGGGTGAAATGATTGCGGATTCGTTATTTTCGACCCAAAAAACCCCCCTGAAGGAAAATTAGCTGCACCAGAATCCGTTTTCACCATTTTCGGAAACCCAACTTTTCGGCCATTTTGAATTTCAAAAATCTGATTCGATATTCGAAATTAGCGGCCCAAAAAACCCCCGTACCGTGACTTTCACTAAAATCAAAAAACTTTTTGGGGTACGGCCAAAATACCCCATTTCGAAAAAATTTTTTTTCTCCGGTTTAAATAGGCCGATTTAAATTCCCTTTGGGGTGCATGATGGGGACCCCATAGGCTACCATGCCACCAAGTTTCACCCCGATCCGACGACTTTTTAAAAAATTATTTAAAAAAAAAAAAAGTTCCTTTAATTTTGCACCACAGTGTATAAGAAAAATTATTTAAAGATTAGCATTAGAGGGTTTAAGATTTGCAGTAGAGGCTTTGCCTTTACCTACCAAATACATCATCAAATGCTCCAAAACAAACCCTAAAGATCTGGAGGCCACACACTACAATTAAAGATTTTCTTGTTAGTTGTTGACTTTATTCTCTAGGGGCAAATATCAGTATGTCATGATTTTAACAGAACCTAAAGCTTTCTAATATCACCTAAAGCTTTTTCTTCCCTACCTATGAATTATTTATATCCATTATTGTTTGAATTAGAAACGAAATGAATTTGTGTCAGTTCATCTTACTTTTTCTTCAAGGGGAATCCCATTAAACGATGTTCCCTTTCCATTGCTAAATTTTTTAAAAAAAGGTAGCACTCTGTAATGTACATCAAAATAAAATTAGCAGAGCTATTTAAACACAAACATAAACATACTGTCAAAATGGCCGCCATGACGTTCCCCCACCAAAAAAGGAATTGAAGCAAAGGAAACGGAATTTTTTAAAAAACCTTAAAAAAACTGTGTTCTCTTTTTCTTTTTCTTTTCAATTTTACGTAAAGATTTTAATAGTGAAAGATCAATAACGATCGTAAATGTAACGTATGTATTTTATTTCAAAAACAGATCAGTTGAATTTATATGATATTTTATTTTGTCAAAGGAAAAAAAGGCGAAAGCGCGTTCAGTATTTACCAAGCTTTTCTAAACCTTTAAAGAAAACTCAAAGAAGTCAAAATATTGTTTATTATATTTGTCATAGATCATTTTATTTTACTACTTTATAGTAATAATTAATTAATTTATTTGCTTATTAAATAGTGCAGATTTTAACGTAATCAAAATATTGTATTTCTATGTTTTGTACCAATACTAAAAAGCGGACGGATTCATATCCACATGGATATTCATTTTTTTGTTTTAGATGGAATCAACATATGAAGAAATTAATCAACCATCTAATAATATTGAGCCAGTTGAATCAGTTGTTGATAAAATGGATTGCACAGAGGATGATAGCGAGAATGAAATTGAAAATATAGAGATCAAGGAAAATTTTCGAGAAGAACTAAATAGTGAAGGAGAGAATGATGATTATCAGGACGATGATTTGAATGAATCTGGTGAAATGTCAGATACTTGCAGTGAAGATGAATTCTCGGAATGTAATGAAGCTGATCATGAAAAAGGAAAAGTAGGGAATTGCTGTCAAAAGGTATAGTTTTAGGCAATCATGAATTTATGGTGTTTGCAAAAAATTGCTGTATTTTAAAGCAAATTTTGTTTCAGAAGAAAGTAGCAGCCTTAAAAATGAGATTACTGAAATTAGTGAAAGGTTAAGTACTTTCTTTACCACAAAAATTGTGAAAGAATACTCAATTTAAATTTCTTTTCAGAATGTGAACGAGTTAAGAAACTTATGTTGGAAAAGTTGTTAGAGTTAAGTAGGATATTAGTTGATTATGAACATTCAAAGAGTACTAGGTAACTATGAATTTGCTGAGGTGAAGTCAAAATGATATATCACCTAACAAATCTGTTTATAGGTACTTGTATATTGGTGACAATAAACCGGATCTAAAGACAATTGAAAGGGTTGCTGGTAATGTTTTTCCTGAATTCCGTAGACTTGAAACAAATCTTCAAAGTGCATCTAAACTGATTTCAGATTGCAATACATTTGTCAATTTAGGAAACTGAATAAGTTTTATCTGGAATGCATAAATTAGTTTATACTGTTCATTTAATATGGTCAATGTAACCTGTAATGTACTTTGTAATTTTCATTGAAATTTGGTATTTTTTTTAGTATTGACATATGTCTGAAAACTTTATTTTTTCTTTGTGTTTAGCAATTATGATTTTGTTTTCAAAATTATTCAGAATATTTGTAATGTTTGTTCAAGGTTTTTCATCATATAATTAAAAATATTTGTTTACTATACAAAAATATTACAAAAGTTATTTGTGGAAATCTTTTTTTAAAGAAATATAATTGTAAAGCCTCAAATTAAACTTTAGTACACACTAAAATTGTAAATCCAGTTTTGATTTAACTCATTTTATTTTTCAGGCATAGAATTTAGTTGGCTACTAAGAAATTATTTTCTGAAGTACTGAATTGGATTAGAATTTCATTAGGAAAATAGATTTTTTTTTTTAAGGTTACACCAGATGGATCAATTTTGGTCGCTGTATTTTCCCGTTTGGAGTTCTTGGAATCGAGTCGACAAATTTTACTCCTCCATGTAGTTGTTTATCCTTACTTAAACTATCTGAAGAATGAGACAAAATTGAAAATCATAATTTGTTCTGAGATCAAGAACTACAGTTTGGAGTTTTACTTGCCTGCTACAAACTTGATAATGAATTCTGCGGTGATTTCAGCGTTTTTCTTTTTTACCACTAATGCTAATGGACGATACTGATCCGTTTCGTGGGGCACGCCAACGACAGCTGCGTCTTGGACACCGGGTAAGTTTAATATTACGTCCTCCAGCTCAACAGGAGATACCTGATTTAATAATAAAAAAGATTTAATTTTTTTTAAAAATCTAGACATCGCTAAGACTTATTACCCTTTCATTTTTGTAAAATATTAAATCCTTAATTCTGTTTGTCAGGTATATCAAGTTATCTTCTGTGAAATATCCAAGATCGCCAGATTTGTAATATCCAGTTTCATCGAGTGCTTCTTTAGTCGCCTCTTCATTTCCCAAGTAGCACTTCATCATGCCGTGATCGGATCGAAATCTGAGCTCACCAATTTGATTGGGCCCAAGAGATTTTCCTGTGTCTACGTCTACAACTTTTACATTGATACCGATTACCATTTCACCGACAGTTGCGATATCTTTTGTCGTGGGAATTGTAACTGCGCCAGTTAACTCAGTCATACCATACAATTGTGTAAATTTGACAGGTACGGGCCATTTTTCCTTAAAGAAAAAAAAATAAATCTCCGTTGACTTTAATAATCCTGAATGATGGTTGAGTGTCATTTAATTTTTTTACCCTCATTTGGTTGATTGTTACTGTCTGTAGAACTGACCCTCCCGTGCAAACATGTTTCATGCTTGTAACATCGAATTTACAAAAATCTGGATGGTTTAACATCCAAGATAAATGGAGAGGTGACATGAACGACCATTCTGGCTGTTGAAATTTTAAAAGAAAATTGTAAAATTAAATAGAATTATGTTTTTTTTTTTTTTTTTTAGATTTCCCAGTTTAAAGTTTGACGTACTTTATATTTGTGGATCGCATTCAAAATAGTTGAACCAGTAACATTCCCAACGTAAACTCTTCTTATTCCACCGTTCAAGCAAGTCCAGAACAGCGCGTAGATTCCTGTAATCCAAAATATGTGAGTCACTTGAAGGTAAGGTGTTTTCTGAATAACTTCTTGGTACGTCCTGTAATAAAATGGGGCCCTTATAAATAAAAACAAAAGGATTCTAATGAAGTTAACGTAAACATACTCATATATTTGAAGTTGATAAATAAGACTTCTATGTGTAATAGCCACTGCTTTTGGAAATCCAGTTGTACCGCTAGATCCCACAATAAGAGCGATTTGCTCTTTAGGATTTTTAGCACTTACTGGTCTGTAATTTTCCACATTAGCCTCTTTCAAAATGCTATCAAAGTTTCGAAGTCTTCGGTCGCTATTTTCATTTTCTCCGTATAAAAGGACAACGTCCGCTTTGTTTTTTAATAAATCAAGGGCTTCGATCACGTATGGAGTGCATTGTTTTTCGCAAAAGACCACTCTCGGTTTACAGAGATTAAAAAGATGCTTTAGTTCCACTGAAATCCGTAAATGCATAATTTTTATGATTTTTCTTTTAACTATTTTCGATTAACTTACATGTTTTAAACGACGGGTCGATCGGAAAAAATGGTGCTCCCAAAGCTACCGATCCTAAGGCAGCAGCAAATATTCTGGAACTGTAGTTTCCTACCAAAGCAATTACCTCGTCTTGCTTTACTCCTAAATTCTTCAAACCCTCCGCCACTTGAAGACCTGCTTCTAAAAATTCTTGGGATGTTTGACTTTCTCCTGTTTCTCCGTTGACTTGAAGCACGGTACCTTCTGGATGAGACTTTATTTTTGGTATTAGATATTCTGCGAGAGATCCTTCGAAAACTTCGAAAGGAACATCTGGCCCCTTAGCAATGATTTCTGCACTCATTTTATTTTTTTAAAAATTACACGATTGGATGCAGTAAACCCAAAAAAAGAACTGTTTCTTTTCAATTGACAGCTTGAGCACCTCAAAGCCCTAGATGGTTTTTCTTAGCGATAACAGAAATGCAACATCATGTTGGTTTTTCCTACAAGGTAATAAACTGACAGAAGCGGTTTTTTCAAATTAAAAATGATGTTTGAATGTTAAAAAGACATAATCGATCCCTTTAATGTTAGTAAAAATCAATTTTTTATTACATTTGTTCCTCGACAGCGGTAATCACGGTCGCATGTTATGATTAATTTTAACTGACTATTCGTGATGGTTTCTAGTTTGATATGTCTTGTTAATACGATCTTCATAAAACTAGACTTTGGTCAAAATGTTTGAATTTTTGATTGGGTCATCGAGTAAACTTCGAAAGTAGTTTCGTGTGCAGTATTGAAGTCGTATGGTGGATTGGTTTAGTCTACCTTTAATAGGTACCCATTTTATAAGCATAAAAACACCATTTCAATTGTTTTGATTGTAAAAAGTACCCCATGTCGTGATATTTAAAAAAAATGAACGTTGAAGTTTTGAAATAATTCTTTTGAATATTTATTTAAGAGACACTGAGTTTCTCAATTTTTTTTTCATGTTATTTTACAATAGTTCTTTCAATTTCGGTCTCATGATCTTGCCACTCGCATTTCGAGGTATCGATTCAACAAACTTCACTCCTCCGTACAACTGTTTTTCCTCGCTCATTTTCTCTGAAATTAAAAAAAAAAATTTTTTTTCTTTTCACGCTTTACATTTACAAATTATAAAAATTTACCTGCGACATAATCGATAATAGCTTTTTCTGTTATTTTTGCATTTGCCTTTTTCACTACCAAAGCCAACGGACGATATTGGTCAACTTCGTGCGGGACTCCCAAAACTGCCACGTCTTCCACTTCTGGTAATGACAAAATTACGTCCTCTAATTCAATCGGAGAAATCTTTAAAAAGAAATTAAGAGTTCACATTTTTTTTTTTTTTTCTAAATGACAATTTCCACATTAAATTTTTTTTCTCATTCAAGCTAACCTGATGATTTTTACACTTAATCAAGTCTTTGATTCTACTTTTAATGTAAAGGTGTTGATCTTCGGAGTAATATCCCAAATCCCCAGATTTGTAAAATCCAGATTCATCAAATGCTTCTCTTGTAGCTTCCTCATTTTTCAAATATCCCTTCATCAAACCGTGTTCGTGTTTAAAACGAAGTTCTCCAATTTGATTTGGTCCTAAAGTTTTCCCTGTATTCGGATCAACTACTTTCATTTTTATTCCTTTTTGTCCTATAATTCCGACTGATGTGATATCTTTATCAGATGGCACTACTATATGCATGCAGAGTTCAGACATTCCGAAACTTTGATTAAATGTCACCGGCACCGGCCATTTTTTCTTAAAAAGAACAAAATGAAATGATCGTTTATACAGCATGCCATACGTAAGTTAGTTTAACTGACATCTGGTTACCTTCATAAGATCCACGATTGCTAGAGGCAGTGATGAACCCCCGACGCTTATGTTCTTTAAACTCGTAACGTCATGTTTCTCAAAGTCTGGATGATTTAAAATCCAGGATAAAAATATTGGAGGCATAAATACCCAACCAGGCTAAATTTTGCGATAAAAAATTTTCTATTTCCATAAGTTACGTTAGCATTATTTTGGAAATTTTTGACCCCCTCCCCCCTTGTTGGCAAACGTTAGTATTTCGGGATTTCCCCCCCCTTAAATTTAAAAAAAAAAAATTAATACTAATCATTAAAAAAATATGAAATTCTTCGGAATTTAAATTTTGCAGAGAAAAGGTTTGAAGGGCATCTAGTGACGCATCTGACCGCAGAATCACTTGACATACTTTCGTTTAAAAATATTTGTAACAATCAGGATAACATTATTTATTTTTTGCAAGTGTGCGGGTAAAATTGTAATGGTTTTTTTTGACGTAGGACTACGTCTTGAAGCTCGGCCCTGGGGAAATCTGCCAGTCCGGGTTGTGTCCAGGTGTCGTACTGTCCGCACCAAAAATTAATATTTTATCATTTTAATATTAAAATTTTGAACTTCGATAAATAATATTTTGAAAATTTTTTCTTTCACTTTTGGGCCTTTTTTAATAGTAAAATTAGACTATCCGTACGGAGAGATTTTTTTTCTATATATTTTTTTTCTATATATTTTTTTTCTATTTTTTTTTTTTTTTTTTTTTTTTTTTTTTGTAATTTTCCAAAAATAAAGTTGGTAAAATTCCAAAAATTATTTGGTAATAGTATTTTGAAAAAAATAATTGGTAAAATTCCAAAAAATTAATTGGTAAAATTCCAAAAAAATAATTGGTGAAATTCCAAAAAATTAATTGGTAAAATTCCAAAAAATTAATTGGTAAAATTCCAAAAAAATAATTGGTAAAATTCCAAAAAATAATTGGTAAAATTCCAAAAAATTAATTGGTAAAATTCCAAAAAATTAATTGGTAAAATTCCAAAAAAATAATTGGTGAAATTCCAAAAAATTAATTGGTAAAATTCCAAAAAATAATTGGTAAAATTCCAGAAAATAATTGGTAAAATTCCAAAAAATTAATTGGTAAAATTCCAAAAAATTAATTGGTAAAATTCCAAAAAATAATTGGTGAAATTCCAAAAAATAATTGGTAAAATTCCAAAAATTATTGGTAAAATTCCAAAAAATTAATTGGTAAAATTCCAAAAAATAATTGGTAAAATTCCAAAAAATTAATTGGTAAAATTCCAAAAAAATAATTGGTAAAATTCCAAAAAATTAATTGGTAAAATTCCAAAAAATTAATTGGTAAAATTCCAAAAAAATAATTGGTAATATTCCAAAAAAATAATTGGTGAAATTGCTAAAAAATATTACAAAGGGCCTACGTGAAAAAGGGTCGACATAGAAAGGGGCTGGAAAAGTCTCTCGACCCTTTTCCATTTCGGCCCTTTTCATAAACCCCGAGACAAAACGCAAACACTGAATAACTTTTGACATTGGGTGATCCAAACGGGGTGCATATCTATCTAAGTTTCGAGTAACTCCTCTAACTTTTTAAAATGTTTTTCGAAATGAACCACCCTAATGGTGTACACAGTCATGTGTACACAGTCACATATATTCAAATACAAAAGAAATAGAAAGGCAGAATCTAATAAACAGACGGTAAAAGTTTTAAAAAACTTTAAGGGTTTTTTTAGGGCGGAAAAAAATAAAGTATTTAACGCTATTGCGTTTTTCTACATTACTTTAGGCTAGACGCGAAAATCTGATATACTAAAGTTTGATCGTCCCTCTGTTTGTATGTCCGTCGACAGAAAACTTGTAAAATCCGGCTAAATTCGAAAAAAGGTCCTAAAAATTTGAAATTTGCACCAAAAAATCGCATTTTTTTTTCTCTTTTTTTCCCCCTTTTTCCCGATTTTTTTCCGCCGTTCCCGAATCCGGGATAATTAAAAAACCGGGAAAAAAAACGATTAAAAAAAAAAGTCGCAGCGGGGAAACGGTACTCGCTGGTTCCGACTCGTCCGCGCGTCCCGTCTTTTCGCGTTTTTCCCGGGTCCCGGTTTTAAATTTTGACGATCCGTTTTTAAAAAAACATTCCTCAGGTCTTTCCGATCGTATTAAAAAAAATCCCGACCTTTTCCGACAATTTTTTACCTTCCAAATCAACATTGAAAAATGAACACGGAAAAAAAAAAAAGTGTCAAAATGGCGTTTTGTTTTCAGACGTTTTCGAGGTCTAAAAATCGTCCGAAAAAAAAAAACCAAAAACGAAAAATAATCTACAAAAAAAGAGGAATCGAACGAACCCGCTCCCGAATTTTTCCGATATCGGGAAAGGTTCGAAATCGCGATTCGAAAAAAGGGAAATTCCATGCAAAATCGTGCAAGATTTTACAAATTATTTACATGACTAAAAATATGATGCGTAAACTCGGTTTACCGTTCTGAATGATTAAAACATTTAAAAGTAGCAAGAGGTTCCATTTAATGACTCTTATGTGCAACACATGTAGATGTCTAGAATTTTTTTTGTTAAAATACTCAGTTTTGCCAATATTTTTTTTCTCCATAAGCTAAGCATAGGAATCGTATTTTTGGAATTTTTTTTGTTTTAATTTTTATGTTCTAAACCACTTCAAATATTTTAACACTAAGTTTCCTAGGTTTCCAATTAATTGTCTAAGTTACTAATTAACAGTTAATATAACCACCAAAAATATTCCCATAAGCTAAACATAGGAATCGAATTTTTGTGAAAAAAAATTTTTTTGGATTTTGGGACCCTAAACCACTCCAAATATCTGATATACTAAAGTTTGATCGTCCCTCTGTTTGTATGTCCGTCGACAGAAAACTTGTAAAATCCGGCTAAATTCGAAAAAAGGTCCTAAAAATTTGAAATTTGCACCAAAAAATCGCATTTTTTTTTCTCTTTTTTTCCCCCTTTTTCCCGATTTTTTTCCGCCGTTCCCGAATCCGGGATAATTAAAAAACCGGGAAAAAAAACGATTAAAAAAAAAAGTCGCAGCGGGGAAACGGTACTCGCTGGTTCCGACTCGTCCGCGCGTCCCGTCTTTTCGCGTTTTTCCCGGGTCCCGGTTTTAAATTTTGACGATCCGTTTTTAAAAAAACATTCCTCAGGTCTTTCCGATCGTATTAAAAAAAATCCCGACCTTTTCCGACAATTTTTTACCTTCCAAATCAAACATTGAAAAATGAACACGGAAAAAAAAAAAAGTGTCAAAATGGCGTTTTGTTTTCAGACGTTTTCGAGGTCTAAAAATCGTCCGAAAAAAAAAAACCAAAAACGAAAAATAATCTACAAAAAAAGAGGAATCGAACGAACCCGCTCCCGAATTTTTCCGATATCGGGAAAGGTTCGAAATCGCGATTCGAAAAAAGGGAAATTCCATGCAAAATCGTGCAAGATTTTACAAATTATTTACATGACTAAAAATATGATGCGTAAACTCGGTTTACCGTTCTGAATGATTAAAACATTTAAAAGTAGCAAGAGGTTCCATTTAATGACTCTTATGTGCAACACATGTAGATGTCTAGAATTTTTTTTGTTAAAATACTCAGTTTTGCCAATATTTTTTTTCTCCATAAGCTAAGCATAGGAATCGTATTTTTGGAATTTTTTTTGTTTTAATTTTTATGTTCTAAACCACTTCAAATATTTTAACACTAAGTTTCCTAGGTTTCCAATTAATTGTCTAAGTTACTAATTAACAGTTAATATAACCACCAAAAATATTCCCATAAGCTAAACATAGGAATCGAATTTTTGTGAAAAAAAATTTTTTTGGATTTTGGGACCCTAAACCACTCCAAATATCTTATATACTAAAAGTTGTCCATCCCCCTGTTTATCTGTCTGTCTGTCTGTTTGTTTGTTTGTATGTCCGTCGACGGAAAAGTTGTAAAATCTACAACTCTTGAAAAAAAAATCGGAAAAATTTGAAATTTGCACCGAAAAATCGCATTTTTAATTCTCTAAATTTTTATTCCGTTCCCGATTTTTTTCCGCCCTTCCCGAATCCGGGATAATTAAAAAACCGGGAAAAAAAACGATTAATAAATAAAGTCGCAGCGGGGAAACGGTACTCGCTGGTAAAAAACTCGTGCGCGCGTCCCGTCTTTTCGCCTTTTTCCCGGTCCCGGTTTTAAATTTCGACGATCCGTTTTAAAAAAACATTCCTCAGGTCTTTCCGATCCTTTTAAAAAAAATCCCGACCTTTTCCGACAATTTTTTACCTTCCAAATCAAACATTGAAAAACGAACACGGAAAAAAAAAAAAGGTGTCAAAATGGCGTTCCGTTTTCAGACGTTTTCGAGGTCTAAAAATCGTCCGAAAAAAAAAAACCAAAAACGAAAAACAATCTACGAAAAAAGAGGAATCGAACGAACCCGCTCCCGAATTTTTCCGATTCCGGGAAAGCTTCGAAATCGCGATTCGAAAAAAGGGAAATTCCATGCAAAATCGTGCAAGATTTTACAAACTCGGGATAGGAAATCAACGTAGGGTGATGAGGACGCATTTCATAGGTAACCTTCGATACGGCAGCGTAGTCTGGTCGGTAGAAGCGTCGCTTCGCTGCCCTCGGTAACCGTGTTCGGTTCCCGCATTGAATCATTTTTTTTTTCTTTTTTTTTTTCCAATATTTTAATCACAATTTGACTTTAATTATTTTGCAGCCGTTTATAAAAATGGACCTTTATTATTTAAAGATGTTTTAAAATTTAAAATTAAAAAAAAAAAAAAAAAAAAATAGAAATGGGGGGGTTTCTTTTTCTCTTCTTTTTTTTTTTCGCACTATTTTATTCACCCTTTCATTAACTTTAATAATTTTCTTGCATTTTAAGTCGAATTTAATAATTTTCTTGAATTTTAAGTTGAGTTTAAAAATTATTTTGGATTCCAACTGACCGGGGCGAGGCCGAAGGCCGAGCTGCGTTTCTTGCTTCGGGCGGTGGTTTAGCTTATCCCCCATCATAATCATTCTGGTGCGAGGCCGAAGGCCGAGCTGCGTTTCTTGCTTTGGGCGGTGGTTAAGCTAACGCCCCATCATAATCATTCTGGTGCGAGGCCGAAGGCCGAGCTGCGTTTCATACGGGCCTCTTGCTTACATTCCCTATCAAGATTCCTGGGCGAGGCCGAAGGCCGAGCTGCGTTTCTTGCTTCGGGCGGTGGTTCAGCTCATCCCCCATCATAATCATTCTGGTGCGAGGCCGAAGGCCGAGCTGCGTTTCTTGCTTTGGGCGGTGGTTAAGCTAACCCCCCATCATAATCATTCTGGTGCGAGGCCGAAGGCCGAGCTGCGTTTCATACGGGCCTCTTGCTTACATTCCCTATCAAGATTCCTGGGCGAGGCCGAAGGCCGAGCTGCGTTTCTTGCTTCGGGCGGTGGTTCAGCTTATCCCCCATCATAATCATTCTGGTGCGAGGCCGAAGGCCGAGCTGCGTTTCATACGGGCGTCTTGCTTACATTCCTTATCAAGATTCCTGGGCGAGGCCGAAGGCCGAGCTGCGTTTCTTGCTTCGGGCGGTGGTTAAGCTAACCCCCCATCATAATCATTCTGGTGCGAGGCCGAATGCCGAGCTGCGTTTCATACGGGCCTCGTGCTTACATTCCTTATCAAGATTCCTGGGCGAGGCCGAAGGCCGAGCTGCTTTTCTTGCTTTGGGCGGTGGTTAAGCTAAGCCCCCATCATAATCATTCTGGTGCGAGGCCGAAGGCCGAGCTGCGTTTCTTGCTTCGGGCGGTGGTTCAGCTTATCCCCCATCATAATCATTCTGGTGCGAGGCCGAAGGCCGAGCTGCGTTTCATACGGGCGTCTTGCTTACATTCCTTATTAAGATTCCTGGGCGAGGCCGAAGGCCGAGCTGCGTTTCTTGCTTCGGGTGGTGGTATAGCTTATCCCCCATCATAATCATTCTCGTGCGAGGCCGAAGGCCGAGCTGCGTTTCACACAGGCGTCTTGCTTACATTCCTTATCAAGATTCCTGGGCGAGGCCGAAGGCCGAGCTGCGTTTCTTGCTTCGGGTGGTGGTATAGCTTATCCCCCATCATAATCATTCTCGTGCGAGGCCGAAGGCCGAGCTGCGTTTCTTGCTTTGGGCGGTGGTTCAGCTTACCACCCATCATCATCATTCTCGTGCGAGGCCGAAGGCCGAGCTGCGTTTCATACGGGCCTCTTGCTTACTCTCCCTATCAAGATTCATGGGCGAGGCCGAAGGCCGAGCTGCGTTTCTTGCTTTGTGCGGTGGTGTAGCTTACCACCCATCATCATCATTCTCGTGCGAGGCCGAAGGCCGAGCTGCGTTTCTTGCTTTGTTTGATAGTTCAGCTGTATTTCCCCATTCCGGCCGCCCGGCGGCCGGTCATTCTGGCGCGCGAAGCGCGCGGGGGAGGACCCAAAATCGCGAAGCGATTTTGGGGGGGGCGAAGCCCCCCTCTAGCGAAAAAGGCGCGCGTAGCGCGCCGTTGCGCTATCTTATATACTAAAAGTTGTCCATCCCCCTGTTTATCTGTCTGTCTGTCTGTTTGTTTGTTTGTATGTCCGTCGACGGAAAAGTTGTAAAATCTACAACTCTTTAAAAAAAAATCGTAAAAATTTGAAATTTGCACCGAAAAATCGCATTTTTAATTCTCTACATTTTTATTCCGCTCCCGATTTTTTTTACCTCTTCCCGAATCCGGGATAATTAAAAAACCGGGAAAAAAGCGATTAAAAAAAAAAGTCGCAGCGGGGAAACGGTACTCGCTGGTAAAAAACTCGTGCGCGCGTCCCGTATTTTCGCGTTTTTCCCGGGTCCCGGTTTTAAATTTCGACGATCCGTTTTAAAAAAACATTCCTCAGGTCTTTCCGATCCTTTTAAAAAAAATCCCGACCTTTTCCGACAATTTTTTACCTTCCAAATCAAACATTGAAAAACGAACACGGAAAAAAAAAAGGTGTCAAAATGGCGTTCCGTTTTCAGACGTTTTCGAGGTCTAAAAATCGTCCGAAAAAAAAAAACCGAAAACGAAAAACAATCTACGAAAAAAGAGGAATCGAACGAACCCGCTCCCGAATTTTTCTGATTCCGGGAAAGGTTCGAAATCGCGATTCGAAAAAAGGAAATTCCATGCAAAATCGTGCAAGATTTTACAAACTCGGGATAGGGAAATCAACGTAGGGTGATGAGGACGCATTTCATAGGTAACCTTCGATACGACAGCGTAGTCTGGTCGGTAGAAGCGTCGCTTCGCTGCCCTCGGGAACCGTGTTCGGTTCCCGTATTGAATCATTTTTTTTTTCTTTTTTTTTTTTCCCAATATTTTAATCACAATTTGACTTTAATTATTTTGCAGCCGTTTATAAAAATGGACCTTTATTATTTAAAAATGTTTTAAAATTTAAAATTAAAAAAAAAAAAAAAATAGAAATGGGGGGGTTCTTTTTCTCTTCTTTTTTTTTTTTTCGCACTATTTTATTAACCCTTTCATTAACTTTAATAATTTTCTTGCATTTTAAGCCGAATTTAATAATTTTCATGAATTTTAAGTTGAGTTTAAAAATTATTTTGGATTCCAACTGACCGGGGCGAGGCCGAAGGCCGAGCTGCGTTTCATACGGGCCTCTTGCCTACATTCCTTATCAAGATCCCTGGGCGAGGCCGAAGGCCGAGCTGCGTTTCTTGCATCGGGCGGTGGTTTAGCTTATCCCATATCATGATCATTCTCGTGCGAGGCCGAAGGCCGAGCTGCGTTTCATACGGGCCTCTTGCCTACATTCCTTATCAAGATCCCTGGGCGAGGCCGAAGGCCGAGCTGCGTTTCTTGCATCGGGCGGTGGTTTAGCTTATCCCATATCATGATCATTCTCGTGCGAGGCCGAAGGCCGAGCTGCGTTTCATACGGGCCTCTTGCCTACATTCCTTATCAATTCCTGGGCGAGGCCGAAGGCCGAGCTGCGTTTCTTGCATCGGGCGGTGGTTTAGCTTTTCCCCATCATGATCATTCTCGTGCGAGGCCGAAGGCCGAGCTGCGTTTCATACGGGCCTCTTGCCTACATTCTTATCAAGATCCCTGGGCGAGGCCGAAGGCCGAGCTGCGTTTCTTGCATCGGGCGGTGGTTTAGCTTATCCCCCATCATGATCATTCTCGTGCGAGGCCGAAGGCCGAGCTGCGTTTCTTGCATCGGGCGGTGGTTTAGCTTATCCCCCATCATGATCATTCTCGTGCGAGGCCGAAGGCCGAGCTGCGTTTCATACGGGCCTCTTGCCTTCATTCCTTATCAAGATCCCTGGGCGAGGCCGAAGGCCGAGCTGCGTTTCTTGCATCGGGCGGTGGTTTAGCTTATGCCCCATCATGATCATTCTCGTGCGAGGCCGAAGGCCGAGCTGCGTTTCTTGCATCGGGCGGTGGTTTAGCTTTTCCCCATCATGATCATTCGTTTCTTGCATCGGGCGGTGGTTTAGCTTATCTCCCATCATGATCATTCTCGTGCGAGGCCGAAGGCCGAGCTGCGTTTCATACGGGCCTCTTGCCTACATTCCTTATCAAGATTCCTGGGAGGCCGAAGGCCGAGCTGCGTTTCTTGCATCGGGCGGTGGTTTAGCTTATTGCCCATCATGATCATTCTCGTGCGAGGCCGAAGGCCGAGCTGCGTTTCTTGCATCGGGCGGTGGTTTAGCTTATTCCCCATCATGATCATTCTCGTGCGAGGCCGAAGGCCGAGCTGCGTTTCATACGGGCCTCTTGCCTACATTCCTTATCAAGATTCCTGGGCGAGGCCGAAGGCCGAGCTGCGTTTCTTGCTTTGTTTGATAGTGCAGCTGCACTTCCCCATTCCGGCCGCCCGGCGGCCGGTCATTCTGGCGCGCGAAGCGCGCGGGGGGGGACCCGAAATCGCGAAGCGATTTCGGGGGGGGCGCAGCCCCCCTCTAGCGAAAAAGGGGCGCGTAGCGCCCCGTTGCGCTAGTATTATTATAATTTATTACAAGAAACTTAAAGTTGCTAAAGCAAGAGCTTAAAAATTTCTTGAAATATTTAACTTTTTTTTAAATTTCCGCCGTTTTTTTAAATATCTTTTGTTTGAATATTAAAATTAGACTACGTGAACAAAAACAAGAACTTAGAAATTTTAAATAAAATGTTCGCTACATTTTTTAATTGTGTTTTTTTTTCTTTAGCCAAGGATATGAGCTAAAGCAATGTTTTAAAATTTAAATTTTAACTTTAAAGACCCTAATTAAAATTTTGACTAATTTTTTTTCAACGTTTGACCTTTTTTATCAAAATTTTTAAATTTTTTTCTTGCCAGGAAGAAAATTATATTTTTATCAAAAAATTCGAATTTTTTGACCAAAAACAAGCAAAAAAAAAAAAAAAAAAAAAAAGCCTTAAATTTTTTAAATCGTTTCATTGTTTAAATTTAGCAATATTAGGACAGCACCCGAAAGACGTAGTCCTACGTGGGGATATGCCCCCATATCCCAGTAAGATTTTTTTTTTTAAAGTGAGTTAGGTTACATAATTTAAAAGATTTAAATTATTTTCATTTTTACTCGATCATTACATGAGACAAAATGCTGACGTTAGATATGTAACCCCCCTCTTGTTAGCAAAAGAGAGCATTTTAAATACCCCCTCTCCCATAAGGTGCGAACTTAATTTATGGACGGCCCCTTAATATGTGGTATTATAATTAGAGAATAAGGACTTTACCTTATAATTATGAATTGCGTGAAGAAGATTAGTGCCGTTTACATTGGAAACGTATATTCGTTTAGTTCCCAAATAACAGGAAGAAAAGAATGCTATCAACCCCGTGGCCCAAAAAAGATGAGTCACCTGAAGATATGGTAATTTTGCACAAAAATCAGGCATATCTCTGCAAAACAAAAAGCAAAAAAAAAAAAAATACCACCAAATATTTAAAAAAAAAAAAAATCGTAAATAAATTTAAAATTAAGTGAAACAAACTCGTAAATGCCAAGTCCAAAGCTTAACGCCCAGTGGCTTATAGCACATGCTTTAGGCAATCCAGTTGTACCGCTTGAACATATTATAAGAGCTAATTCTTCCTTCAGATTTTCAACTTCCGTCACTTCGAATGAATCTATGTCAACATCTTTTAGAATTTCCGAGAATTTTTTCGCTTTCGGATTTGGGCTTTCGTCACTTAACACAACCACAATCGCTTTGCTTTGCAGCAGATCGAGAGCTTCGATTACATATTGAGTGCATTGCTTTTCGCATAGCACAATCTTGGGTTCGCTAGCGTAAAATAAATTTTTGAGCTCCCCTGAAATAAGTTAAAAATGGTTTGTTTCGTTGTTTTAATTTAATTTACCGTGTTCACCTTACAAGTTTTGAATGACGGATTAATCGGAAAAACTGGAGCGGCAATAGCGAATCCTCCCAATAGCGATGCAAATGCTTTTGAACTGTAGTTCGCCACCAAAGCGATAACATCTCCTTTTTTAATTCCTAATGATCGTAAGCCTGCTCCGACTTGAAATCCGGATTTTAATAATTCTTCAACTGTTTGTTGCTCTCCGGTTTCTCCGTTGACCTAAAGCATGTTTTTAATCCCTCAGTTTTTTGTTTTTATTTTCTTCATAATTTTAATTACTTACTTGAATAACATTATTTTTTGGATGAGATTTTAATCTTTGAATGAGCTGCTTTCCAAAAGACTCTTTCTTAACTTCAAAATCGATTTCAGGACCTGATACAATTATTTCCTCACTCATCTTTGTGATATCGGATGAACCGGCGAACGTGAAGTTGAGCACGATTTCACTTAAAAATTGTCGATGAATCAATCTATCGTATTTTTTTTTTTTTTTTTTATCTCGATTGTAAATATTGTTGTTTTTGCTAATATTTAACAGTTCAGGACGATGTGAACTGAGTGTTTAAAATTTTTTTAAAAAATGATTGTCATTGCCGGTTCATCCACTCAGATATCTTACTTTATTCACATAAGATCGTTATAATAATTCATTCTTAAAACTGAATCATATACGTTCCTTACGATAACTACACTGTTTTTAAAAACTTTGATTCTTGCCAAATGTTAAATATAGGTCAGAAGCTTTTCATGACGTATTTCCCTATAATTGGCGTTATTAAGTATAGGCATTGCTGTAAAAAATTCGACGGCAAACGCTATCATGTTTCGAACGAATAATCTTCATTCACAAAATCATCATAAATATCGGAAATGAAAATCTCAAAGATTGTAGGAGTTTTCAGAGTTTAATTTTTGACAAATGGGGAGTCAATGTTCAGAAGGAATGAATGTGTCCAGCATTTAAAAAATTATGGGATTATTTAAACCTTTGCATGAAATTCGTTCACCTTTTTTTTTTTTTTTAAATAAATTTGGAATTTGAATGTTTGCAAAGACGTAAACAGAACTTTGAACAGTTTTATGTACCTCTCATTCTCTTATCTCGAATGAAATTTTGGACGTTTAACAAGGAGCTTTATCATTGTCAATATTAGTTGGGTTTCTCAACCGATGGGTTATTCTGTAATTTAAAGACTACACGATAAAAATACAATGTTCTATAAAATTAATTGATCAAATATCTTACCCTTTTACTCTATTTGGATGATTCCAGTGATGGAATTAAAAATCACTTAGTAATAAATTCGAACAGCTTCCAAAAAAATAATTTTAATTTATATTATTAATATGTTATTTATTGTTAATATATTTGGTAATTAAGGTGATTCGCCGTTAATTAGTAATTTTAAATTCAAATTAACAGTTTTAACGTTCATTTTTATTTTCTCAATTATTTTTAAAAATATAAAACGAAAAAACCGTATTTTTAGAACGCCGTAGTTTGGTCCAAAACAGATTGATTTATCCTAAATAAATTCATTTGCTTTTTTTTTCGTCTGTAAGTTCATCCAAGTTCATATTATTTTTCATTGTTAACTTTTTTTACAACAGTTCTTTTAATTTCGGCCTGATAATTTTGCCACTTGCCGTACGAGGTAGAGAGTCGACGAACTTGACTGCCTGAAGATGCTTTTCTTTGCTCATTTTGTCTGGAATGTGAAAAAAAGTATAATTTTGTTGTGGCTTGTTGCGAAACATATCTAGAATTATGATTTTCCAACAAAACCGTATTAACTAATTTTTAATATGGAGGGGGGGGGGTGTATACAAGATGTGGGGGGTGGTACAAGGTAAACCGGAAGGCAAAAGAGAAAGGGGAAGTTCGTCAACAAGGTGGAAAGAACTAATTTTTAAATTGACAGAGTCAACCCTCGAGAAGGCGTGCAGACAGGCCAAAGACGGGGACAAATGGAGGGATATTGTTAAGCGAGTGACTCGCAATATCCCAGATACTTGTGAAATCGATCACCACACATCGGTCACGATGTTGGATAGAGTGAGAGAAGAAGGGAGGGAGAGAGAGAGAAAGAAAGAGAAAGAGAGAATAATTTCCTCAGTTGGAGGATTTCCGGTATATTTGATCAATGAGGGAGCCGGGAAATGTTCAGTGACAGAAAAAACCAGATTCACCCGAAGAGTGGGCTCCAGAAGAATGGACTCGGATATCTAGAATTATTGAATCTTACCAGCTACATAATCCATTACAGCTTGTTCTGTTAGTTCTGCCGTTTTCTTTTTCACTATCAACGCCGTTAATTGATACTGATCAACTTCATGCGGTACCCCTAGAACTCCCACATCCTCTACTTCTGGTAGAGATGAAATTACCTCCTCTAATTCAAGTGGCGAGATCTGAAAATTTCGGAACGGTTAAGGATTTGTTCATCTTACCCTTAATTCAGTTTTGCACAAACTCACCTGATGATTGTTACATTTAATCAAGTCTTTAATTCTATTTACAACAAACAGATGTTTATCTTCGGTATAATATCCCAGATCGCCAGATTTGAAGAATCCAGATTCATCGAATGCTGATTTGGTTGCTTTTTCATTTTTCAGATATTCCTTCATCACAGCATATTCGTGTTTGGCACGAATTTCTCCTATTTGGTTCGGTCCTAACGACTTTCCTGTATTTACATCTACGATTTTCACTTTGATTCCTTTCGTCTTGATTACTCCAACTGACGTTATATGTTTTTCCGATGGCTGGGCTACACGTGTATGAAGTTCCGTCATTCCGTATATTTGTCTCAGAAATATTGGAGCAGGCCATTTTTTCTTTAAAAAATATTTCAGTGCTGATTTTTTTATACTCTTTTAAATTTCTCTTTTACATACCTTCATCAAATCCACTATCGCTTGAGGTAGGGACGCACCGCCCGTGGTTATAAATTTGAAACTTGTAACATCATATTTGTGAAATTCTGGATCATTTGACATCCAGGACAAATATATAGGAGCTATGAATCCCCAGCCAGGCTAAGTTTTTGAGTGCAAAAGTCGTTGATAATTTATTGGTAATAATATTCGGACAAAAAAAAACCGTTGTTAATTCTTTTAATTGCCAGAACCATAACGTCGAATTCGAAATGCAATTCTTTGCATAACGTCAATTGGTTGCAATTCTTTGTTTTCCTTAGCAAACAACTGGTCTTTAGCTTTCAAATTGGACGTTTTAACCCTGAGTACAGTATAAAAGTTCCTGATTTTTCATGTTCAGTAGAACCTACAAGATTTTAGTTATCATTGCTAAACTTGTTAATAATACTTGCTAAAGTGGTTCGACGCTTCCTAAAGCTTGTTAACGCTTGCTAAGGCTTGCTGAGGCTTCCCGTGGCTAAGACTCTGTAGTTAATTGACTAAACGCCCGTAAAACACCCTTCGTTCCAGAAGAGTTTCGAAGCTTTTCTTAGACCTTCGATACGTTTCTGAAGCCTTTTGAAACGTTTCTGGAACAGAGTGTGCTTTACGGGAGTTGTATGTACAGTACTTGACTTCTTCCGCAAACGGCTACAAATTTCGAATCTTACCTTATAATTATGAATAGCGTGAAGAAGATTAGTCACGTTTAAGTTAGGAATGTATACTCGTTTTGTCCCTAAACAACAGCAAAAGAAAAAAGCACTTATTCCGGACATCCAGAAAAGATGAGTTGCCTGAAGATACGATTCTTTTTGGCAAAATTCTGGCACCTCCCTGAAAAATCAAAAAACGAAAGTAGAAAAATTCAATTTCGTGAGAGTTAGCGTCAAAGATGTGACAAACTTGTAAGTTTCCTGTGCATAACATAATGTCCTATGCGTTAATGCAACCGCTTTAGGAAATCCAGTGGTACCGCTTGAACATACTATGAGAGCTACATCTTCTTTCGGATTTTGAACTTCGGCAAGTTCGAAAGAATCGACATCAACTTCTTTGAGAATATCCGAAAATTTTTTTATTCTTGAATTGGGGCTTTCGCTGCTTAACACGATTACGTGAGCTTTGTTTTGCAGAAAATCGAGAGCTTCAATTACGTATCGAGCACATTGCTTTTCACAAAATACGACACTTGGTTCGCTGGCAAAAAACAAATTTTTTAGTTCCCCTGAAACAAATAGCAATAATTCTACCGTATTTTCTCGCTTAACTTACAACAATGACACACTTACATGTTTTAAATGATGGATTAATGGGGAAAATCGGTGCCGCTAAGGCTAAAGCTCCTAAAATCGCTTCAAATGCTTTTGAGCTGTAGTTCGCGACCAAAGCTATAACGTTTCCTTGTTTTACTCTTAATGCTCGCAGGCCTTGGCCTACTTGCAATCCCGATTTCAAAAATTCTTCAATCGTTTGTTCTTCTCCAGTTTCTCCATTGACCTACGATATTTTGAAGTTCCATTCCTTTTACAGAGACAAAATAAATAAATAGGACGCACTTACGTGAATAATATTATTTTTCGGATGAGATTTAAGTTTTTGAATAAGTTGTTTTCCAAATGAATCTTCTGCGACTTCAAAATCAATTTCCGGACCCGAGACAATTATTTCTTCACTCATTTTTTTTTTCCTCTAATAATCTGTAGGCTAGTGTATGTAGGCTAGTTAGTTATCACAATGACTGGCCTTAATAAAGTAATGTTTTTTTTTATTTATTTTTTTTAAGTGATTTATCTTGATCGTGACAGTTAGACACCCATCGGTAAAAAATAATAGGACGCACTTACGTGAATAACATTATTTTTCGGATGAGATTTAAGTTTTTGAATTAGTTGTTTTCCAAATGAATCTTCTGCGATTTCAAAATCGATTTCCGGACCCGAGACAATTATTTCTCCACTCATTTTTTTTTTTTTTTCGTCTATAAACTGTAGACTAGTGTATGTAGGCTAGTTAGTTATCACAGAGACTGGCATTAATGAAATAATATATATATATATATTTTTTTTAAATGAATTATCTTGATCGTTGCAGTTAAGAGGAGGCTTCACGGAATGTCGGAAGATTTGGTTTTTTTGTTTAACACTCGATTTACGGGGGAAAAAATCAAATTTTAGTTATCTAACGAACTCATTTGACTTTTTCTTGTATTTCTGGTGCAAGTTTCAACTTGTTCCAAGCAAATAATAACCAGGAAAACAAAATCAAAGTTTTTCGACCGCATTTTTTTTGAAATTATTTTCCCGCTTGCCATACATTTCAGACAAGTTGAAACTTGCACTAAAAATTCCGGGACACACCAAAGGAGTTCGTTAGATACCTAAAACTTGGATTTTTCATCCTAAATCGTGTATTAGACAAAACAGCCATTCCTTCCGGCATCCGTGAAACCTCCTCTTAAACATCCGAAATACTAGGGCCAAATGTAAAATCCCAAGAATGATGTCATTGTGGATTTAACTGTTTGAATCTTACATACTTGAGTTTTTGTAGTCATTGTGATAACTTATCGTTCAAATTTTACTCCTATTAGATTTCCCCGTATGATAACCGCAACCAGTAAACAAAACCAGAATTATATTACCAATATAACCTAAAACCTCCCTTTTACCTTTGTTTACTTAAGGAGCTTCTACAGGTGAATTTAAGATTCTTAGCCGATCGTTCTCCTGCAACTTAAACATAGGCGAAACTTTGTTTATTTTAGAATAAAGGTTTTTCCGCCTACAAAAATTTAATTGGAATCGAATAATTTTTTTTAAATTATGGGGATATTCCTTTTAACATTCTCCAAAACCTTTGTCACATGAAATTTTGATCATTAATTAACCGCTACCTAATGCGCAATGCCTGTACTGCCCCTGTAAGCGACTTCAGCGTAACTCCATTTTTGAAAACAGCTCGAATAGAACCGTTGTTGACAAAAGCTAAACATCAGAAAGAAGTTATTGTTTACAAAATGGAGATGCGCTGAAATCGCTTACACGGGCAGTGTAGTACTCTGAAATTTGTCATTCGTCTGAACGCGCATCATATTATTAGAAAAAATCAGCTGCCAAAAATTTTTTTTGAAGTTGCAAATTTTTTATTACCTGAAGTTTTTTAAAAATTATAATCGTTTTAAACGTGTAATTGAGTCTTTAATAAAGAGTCAATTAATTTAATTGCACGGAAATTTGATACTCAGGCATTGACTGAAAAAGAAGACGAATTTGCGTTGAAATACACGGTTTTTCGGATTTTTCCGAAAAACGCGAATTTTCCAAAACTTGGAATTATTTTTCTCGTTTTCATCCTAATTTAGATAAAAGAAAAAGGGATCACTTATAACTTTATCTCATTTAGAAGTAAGTTTTTTAAGCACGACACAAAAATGTATTGATTTTTTTTGTCTTCCGGCTTTTCCCAGATTTCCGTAAAAACGCGACATTTCCGAAAAGTGGCTACATTTTTAAAAAATATATCGTAAAATTTCCTATCAGAAAAAGTGTTAACTTCAATGTCTATCTAACCAGGGGAATTTTTTTTTGGACTGAGTTAGGACAATTATAATATAGATATATTTCGTAATTAATTTGATTCATTATAATTACGAATTTTAAATTCAAATTAACATTTATAAACACTCATTTTTATTTCCCCAATTATTTTTAAGACATCAGTGGAAGAAGGAGGCTGTTTAGGTTCCAACGAAAAACCGTAGTCAATAAATGAAAATCGAAAGAGGATCTAACATTTTCCTACTGCTTGTTTACAAATAGTACATAGAAAATTCTGTCGGAATCAAAATGACTTCCAAATTAACAATAGAAAATAGCCTGTTGTCTGAATTTTTTTTCGAGAGGTCCAATGGCCTTCTTCTTCCCCTGATGTCTTCCAATAAAACGAAAAAAACCGTATTTTTAGGACACAGTAGTTTGGTCCAAAACAGATTAATTTATTCTAAATAAATCCATTTACTTATTTTTTTTCGTCTGTAAGTTCATCTTGTTTTACATTGTTAACGTTTTTTACGACAGTTCCTTTAATTTCGTCCTGATAATTTTGCCACTTGCCGTACGAGGTATTGATTCGACGAACTTGACTTTCTGAATATGTTTTTCTTTGCTCATTTTGTCTGGAATTTTAAAAAAAGTATAATTTTGTTGTGACTTTGTTGAGTAACATATCTAAAATCACTATTTTCCAACAAAACCGTATTAACGACTTTTTAATAACGACAAGGGGGAAATTGTGATTCTCTCAGTTGGAGGATTTGCGGTATATTTGATCAAAGACGGAACCGCTGTATGTTCATTGTTCGGTAAAAGAATAAACCAGAGACACCCGAAAAGTAAACTCGAGAGGAATGGACTCGGATATCTAGAATTATTGAATCTCACCAGCTACATAATCCATTACAGCTTCTTCTGTTAGTTCTGCCGTTTTCTTTTTCACTATCAACGCCATTAATTGATACTGACCAACATCATGCGGTACCCCTAGAACTCCCACATCCTCTACTTCTGGTAGAGATAAAATTACCTCCTCTAATTCAAGTGGCGAGATCTGAAAATTTCGAACGGTTAAGGATTTGTACATCTTACCCTTAATTCAGTTTGCACAAACTCACCTGATGGTTGTTACATTTAATCAAGTCTTTAATTCGATTTACAACAAACAGATGTTTATCTTCGGTATAATATCCCAGATCGCCAGATTTGTAGAATCCAGATTCATCGAATGCTGATTTGGTTGCTTCTTCATTTTTCAGATATTCCTTCATCACAGCATATTCGTGTTTGGCACGAATTTCTCCTATTTGGTTCGGTCCTAACGACTTTCCTGTATTTACATCTACGATTTTCACTTTGATTCCTTTCGTCTTGATTACTCCAACTGACGTTATATGTTTTTCCGATGGCTGGGCTATACCTGTATGAAGTTCCGTCATTCCGTATGCTTGACTCAGAAATATTGGAGCAGGCCATTTTTTCTTAAAAAAATATTTCAGTACTGATTTTTTTTATACTCTTTTAAATTCTGCTTTTACATACCTTCATCAAATCCACTATCGCTTGAGGTAGGGACGCACCGCCCGTGGTTATAAATTTGAAACTTGTAACGTCATATTTGTGAAATTCTGGATCATTTAACATCCAGGACAAATGTATAGGAGCTATGAATCCCCAGGCAGGCTAAATTTTTGAGTACAAAAGTTGTTGATAATTATTTATTGGTAACATTATTCGGACAAAAAAAAAACAATGTTCTGTCTTTGTTAATTCTTTTAATTCTCAGAACCATCCCAGATAGCAAAGTCTATCCAGTCCCGAGGACGTCTTCAGGACCTCATGAGGATACTTATTGGACGTCCATTGGATTTACCTATGTTCGCACTGATCCAAAGGACGCTCTATGGATATGCCATGGATTTGGATATCCTGTGGATATCTGTTGGACAATCCACAGGATGCCCAGTGGATTGAAAGTGCTATCTGGGATCACATCGAATTTGAAAATTCCAGGAATGCTTGAGTCTTTTTTTTCCTTAACAAACAACTGGTCTTCAACTTTCAAATTGGACATTTTGACATTAATACAGATTTAAAAGTTTCGTATTTTTTAATGCAACCTACAAGATTCTAGTGATCGTTCCTATACTTGTTAAAACTTGCTAAGTGGTTCGATGCATGCTAAAGCTTGCTAACGCTTGCTAAGGCTTGCCGTTACTGAGACTCTGTAGTTAACTGACTAAACGTTGCATGTACTTGATATTTTCTTCCTCAAATGGCTACAGAATTCGAATCTTACCTTATAATTATGAATAGCGTGAAGAAGATTAGTCACGTGTAAGTTAGGAATGTATACTCGTTTTGTTCCTAAACAACAGCAAAAGAAAAAAGCACTTATTCCGGACACCCAGAAAAGATGAGTTGCCTGAAGATACGATTCTTTTTGGCAAAATTCTGGCACCTCTCTGAAAAATCAAAAAACGAAAGTAGAAAAATTCAATTTCGTGAGAGTTAGCGTCAAAGATGTGACAAACTTGTAAGTTTCCTGTGCATAACATAATGTCCTATGCGTTAATGCAACCGCTTTAGGAAATCCAGTGGTACCGCTTGAACATACTATGAGAGCTACATCTTCTTTCGGATTTTGAACTTCGGCAAGTTCGAAAGAATCTACATCAACTTCTTTGAGAATATCCGAAAATTTTTTTATCCTTGAATTTGGGCTTTCGTTGCTTAACGCAATTACGTGAGCTTTGTTTTGCAGCAAATCGAGAGCTTCAATTACGTATCGAGCACATTGCTTTTCACAAAATACGACACTTGGTTCGCTGGCAAAAAACAAATTTTTTAGTTCCCCTGAAACAAATAGCAATAATTCTACCGTATTTTCTCGCTTAAATTACAACAATGACACACTTACATGTTTTAAATGATGGATTAATGGGGAAAATCGGTGCCGCTAAGGCTAAAGCTCCTAAAATCGCTTCAAATGCTTTTGAGCTGTAATTCGCGACCAAAGCGATAACGTTTCCTTGTTTTACTCCTAATGCTCGCAGGCCTTGCCCGACTTGCAATCCCGATTTCAAAAATTCTTCAATCGTTTGTTCTTCTCCAGTTTCTCCATTGACCTACGATATTTAAAGTTCCATTCCTTTTACAGAGAAAAAATAAATAAATAGGACGCACTTACGCGAATAATATTATTTTTCGGATGAGATTTAAGTTTTTGAATAAGTGTTTTTCCAAATGAATCTTCTGCGACTTCAAAATCAATTTCCGGACCCGAGACAATGATTTCTTCACTCATTTTTTTTTTCCTCTATGCACTAATAATCTGTAGGCTAGTGTATGTAGGCTAGTTAGTTACCACAATGACTGGCCTTAATAAAGTAATGTTTTTTTTTATTTATTTTTTTTAAGTGAATTATCTTGATCGTGACAGTTAGACACCCGAAACACGAAATATTAGGATCATACGTAAAATAGTAGGAATGATGTCATTGTGGATTGACCCATTTAAATCTTACATACTTGTTTTCTTCTAGTCATTGTGATAACGTATTGTTCAAACTTTATTAGATTTGGCTGTATGATAACCGCAACCAGTGAACACCACCAGTATTATATTAGCAATATAACCTAAAATCCTCTATTTACCTTCTGTTTTCTTAAGGCGATATTCTAAGGCAGTTGAATCTAGAAATAAATCATTTTTAAAATTTTAATTGTGATCCAACCCTCGGAAAAATGTTGAATTGCGAACTGGTGAATAATGATTAGTATAATTCAGTGTTGCTCTGGTTTTTTCTTTAAAGATTGTTATATTTCTAAATACTTTCGAACGACAGAGATGAATAAATGAATTAAAATTTTCAGTCAATTGGCAATTATAATTGCAATGTATTGAGAAAAGGATAAAAATTTATTTCACATCCTTAAAGAGGATGCTTCACGGAATACCGGAAAGAATGTCTGTTTTGTCTAACACTAGATTTACGGGGGATAAAATTTAATTTTATGTATCTAACAAACTCCTTTGACTTTTTCTTGTGTTTTCGGTACAAGTTTCAACTTGTTTCAAGCAAACAAAAAGCAGGAAAACAAAATCAAAGTTTTTCGGCTGCAATCCTTTTTGAAATTATTTTCCCGCCTCCCATACATTTGAGACAAGTCGAAACTTGCACTAAAAATTCTAGGATACATCAGAGGAGTTCGTTAGGTACCTAATATTTGGATTTTTTCATCGTAAATCGAGTATTGGAGAAAGTTTCACCCGTGAAGCCTCCTGTTAATGAGAAAGTTTGATTTTTCTTCTATTAACTTTTATATTAAATTTTCTAATAAATGCCGTTTGATTTTCCCATTTGTTGTCCTTGGGATCGAGTTAACAAATTTCACACCTCCGTACAGTTGCTTTGCTTCACTGAGATTTTCTGAAAGAAAAAAAAATTGCTTTATTTTTTATTATTATTATTCTCCTTTAGTTATAATTTGGAAAAATACCACCATTACCTGCTACGTAATTAATTATATCTTCTTCTTTGATTTCAGAGTTCGGCTTTTTGACTACTAATGCCGTTGTGTGATAGAAGTCAACTTCATGAGGGACTCCCACCACTCCTACATCTGCTACTCCAGGTAATTTTAAAATAACATTTTCTATTTCCGACGGTGAAACCTAAAGCATTTTAATATGGCCTTTGATTATTTCTTCTTTTTCATCTCCTTTTCTGTTATTTTATATTTTAAAGCTCACCCTTGAGTTTTTGCAATATATAAATTCTCGTATCCTGTCAATCATGTAAATCCTCCCGTCCTCTAAATAGTAACCTAAATCACTTGTTTTGTAAAATCCATCTTCGTCGAAAGCTTGCCGAGTTGCTTCTTCGTTATTTAAATACCCCTTCATTACCAAATATTTGCTTTTCAGTCGCAATTCTCCTGTTTGTTTTGGCCCTAGTGTTTTCCCGCTTGTCAAGTCAACTACTTTTAATTGCACATCTGCTTTAAGCTTTCCCACCGAGTATATATCATCCATGGTCGGGAAAGTAACTCCTCCCGTTAATTCGGTCATTCCATAAACTTGATACAAAAATGTTCTTACCGGCCATTGTTTCTAAAAAAATTTTAAACGCATTTTATTTAATACTATCGTGTTGTTTTAAAAGTTGGTCCTGAAAAGAGATTTTATTGTTTGAACCGATTTTGACAACCTGAAAACGTTCAACTGTGCTTTTTGGCAGCATAGATCCTCCAACGCATATCGTTTTGAAACTGGACACGTCGTAATTTAAAAAATCCGGATGCGAAAGCATTTGCCTTACAGCTGTGGGAGTAGTGAAAGTCCATTCGGGTATATATTTATCGGATGCTTTTAAAATGGTAGTCGCCGTTACTTTTTTTAGAAAAATATTCTTTATCCCAAAGCAAGTTGCGTAAAGAGCTGTTATTCCCGATACCCAGTAAATATAAACAATTAGTAAGTATGGTCTTTTTTTCAAGGTGCTTGGAAGCCTTCTGAAAAAAAAAACAAGTTTTTTTTATTTTTTATAAGGTTATTTGCTAGTCATGCTTTCGAACGTACTCGTAGCACTGTAGCTGAAAAGTCATATTCCTGTGAGTTATCATGACTGGTTTTGGTAATCCTGTAGACCCGCTTGATGTCGCTATCAGAATCGGAGTCTCAGCTGGAGAAGCGATATTTGGCGGCAAAAATTCATCTATAGACTTTTCTTTTAGAATATCCCTAAATTTTAAAAACAAAGGATCGACATTCTGTGAGCAGAAAATTAGCGATAAGTCGCCCGCATTTGAAAGAAAATGATTCATTTTACCTTTTCGTCATCTAAAAGATAAATTTTCGCAGATCGCCGTAAAAAATTTAAAGCATCTAACACATTTCCAGTTGACCTTTTTTCGCAAACTATGATTTTCGGCTTGCACGGTTCAAAAAGGTGTTGGAATTCGGCTGGGAATGAGAAAAACATTTTCCAAGCAAAGACGTTATCTACTTTTTGTTACCTACAAAACAGACTTACACGCCGTTAACGAGGGATCTATTGGATAAATTGGAATGCCTGATAACGCTCCACCTATTGCCACGGCCATGGATTCCCAGCTGTAGTTTGCTATTAACGGCACTATATCCACCCCCGGCTTCAGTCCTAAGTTTATAAAACCGTTTGCAACTCCTATTCCAAGTCGAAGAAAATCTTCCACTGTTTGCTCTTCACCTGTTTCGCCATCAATCTAAGAAAAAACAAGAGGCCGAATCATCATTGTCATGTTTAACAGAAAAAAAAACTTATTTTTCGATAGGTACCTGAATTATTTCATTTTTACATAACAATTTAAATTTTTGCAGCAAAAATTCTCCCAGCGATCCTTCGAACACTTCAAAATTAAATCCCGGTCCGGAAATAATTAGTTCTGACTCAGCCATTTTCCCAGTAGATTTTCGGATGTTTAACTTTTAAGAGTTACTTAATTTTTTTTTTTTTAAAGTTGTGAATAGGTAGTTTGATTTTTTTTCAGGTACTACCGTGCGTAATTTTTCTCATCAACAATGTTATAACATGATAACGATAACAATGCTATCGCTCATTTTTATGTAATTAAGGTTTTGCTTTATTTTTTTTATTTGTAGAAGGTATTTTAGGATCATTCAAGTTAGTCCGGTAGGTTAAAAATTTTTATTTTATTTTATTTTATTTTATTTTATTTTTTTCTTTTCACCAATCGATAGTAAAAACCTTTGCAATTGTCGTAATCTTGTGCAGTTGTCACAATTATCACAAAACTTTTGCGATTGCAGGGTGTCTACTGATTAATGAAAACGAAAATATAGGACCCAAAACCAACAGCTTTCTTCAAGACTTTCTCCAGAGGAAGAGGATTTCTTACATAACTTCTATGTCATTATGTCATTTGTAGCCCAAAATTAGTTGATTCTGGTTTTATCGAAACATATAAATCCAAAATCGTTTCGATTGGCAAAGGTCGAGCGAGGAAAATTTTGTAAAAAAATGTATGAAAGTATGAAAAATTAATCTGTTCTGACTTCTTGTAGTAAAATAATAGGAGGATTATAGGATTTTATAGGAATTATAGGACAGTAGATACCTTGGATTGTCACAATCTTTTGCAACTGTCACAACACTTTTGCGATTGTCACAATCTTTGGCGATTGCTAAACATTTTTAACCTATTGGGCTGACTTGAATGATCCTGCATTTTAAAAAAATTAAACGAATACTGAAATAACAGAAACTGATAACATAATTATTCATCTTAGATTTTTGACACGTTTTAAGAGACATGACAGAATCATTTTTTCCAAACAATTTTAATTTGTATTTCCCTTACAAATACTCAGTACAAAAGTCTACCAAATTTTAATAAAATATTTTATAATTTTAATACCTGAGAGACATTTTTAACAAATGATTTTAATTTATTTGCACAATACAATCTTAGATGTTTCACAATTCATCTTTCAGTGCAGAGTCCTTTGAAAATATCTTCCTTAGCTCGTTGACTCTACCTATTGGTTCGTTATTCATTGCAACTTTGTCCGGCCCGGAAATTTCTAGATATTGAATTGAACCCGACGAGGAAACAGGTGACCATGATAATGTCTTAGGCATTTCTCCCGTCCTTGTAAAAGTTAACAAAATATCTTCTAATATTTTTGCTATTTTTTTATCAGATTCTGACATTCTGCTTTCGAAGTCTATTACTCGTATGACGTATGAAACGTCATCTGCATGACAAACTCCGAATACTTTCTTTGAACCTGATACGTAGACAGATATACTTTTATCGGATAAATAACTAAATTTGTAGAAGTACACCGGCTGGGTGTTATGTTGTGCGTGAAGCAGAGCAGTTTCTACCGCTGGTGCCACAAACAAGCGGTCACTTATCATTTCAACTAATTCTTTTGTAGTTTCGGAAGAGATGTCTTTATCGTTTAGATATGCTTTTTTAATTTTTTTAGATATTTCAGAGTTAGAACTTTGAGGGAATGTGTCGTTGAAAAATAAGAGACTTGGCGCAATCGACTCCCAGTGGTTGTTTAGATGAGTCACTGATAATTCTTCGACTATGAAATCTGTTAATATAAATGATTTGGCGTAAAATTCTGATCAGTAGTACATTGAAATTTCATATTTTACCTGCAGCCGGGTATAACCCTTCTTCTGAAGTTACTGTGGTAATCCAAGGTAAATCCTTCGCTTTTCCTTGCTTTATGATTTCAACAGGATGCTGATCGATAAACGGTTTCGTTGCTCCCTTTTCCACCACCGGTCCGAAAACAGTAAACGGATTATACAACCAAACTTGAAAATTTTTCATTTGCTTTACAATTTGTCTCGCTGGTCGTCTTTTTAAGCATTTAAAAATACTTTTAGAATTGGTCGTTGGGCAACCAAGCAAACCTGCTAATGTCTTTGTTTTTTGAGGAACATCGTTTATGAGAGCCCAAGGGCAAAGCGCGGTGCCGCTGTAGGAGTATCCTCGATTAAATAAACCTTAAAAGTGAAAAACTGACTATTTATAATGCTTTAATTTTTTTCTGCAGATAACTTACCATCTGATAATGGAGACAGATACATATAATGAACGCTAGCTCCACCAGCTGATAATCCAGTGATAGTGACTTTACTTGGATCTCCTCCGAATGCAACGATATTTCTCTGAACCCACGAGAGAGCAGCTACTTGGTCTTTTAACCCGTTGTTACCAGGAACTACAGAGTCACCAGTTGAAAGGAAACCGAGAGGTCCGAGGCGATAATTAAAGGTAACGTAAACTATATCATCGTTATCCATAAGATAGTAAGGGCCGTAAGCGTCTCCAGAACCGAACATGAAAGCTCCACCATGGATGTGGACGATTACGTCTTTTTTATCTTTCCCTGCAAGAAATGCGTTGGAAGAAATTCGTGAAGTAAAGCATAGGCAAACAAGTTTTTTTAAATTATTTTAAAAGATGACTGTGGATCAGACCCATTGCTCATGCAGGGTGTGTATTGAAAATCATTTTTGAAATTCAAGGTTTTTTCAAGGTTTTCAAGGCTCATTTTCAGAAAAAATAATAGTTTTTTAAGGCCATGCTCTACCTTAGTAAGGTAGAACTAAGGTAAAAAGTAACAGCATTTTAAACTAAAATTAAAAAATAACGATTTTTAAATAAGAAAGAAATTCCAGAATAGGTCTGGTTTTAATGAGAAGAAAAAAGGCGGCGAAAAAAAAAAAAAAAAAAAAATGATAGTTGTGGCTTCCAGGAAAACGATAAGTTGTAAATTCAGGAGTATTTACTGAGAATTATGTTTGAAATACAAGGTTTTTCAAGGTTTTCGAGGTTTTCAAGGTTCAATTTCAAATTCAAGGTTTTAAAGGTTTTCAAAGTCGGTAGACTCCCTGTAATGGTGAGGCAGGACAGCTTTTGACTCCTCTGTAAGTCCTCCCTTTTAGAATTTTGAAAATGTTCCCTGATTTTCTGTATTTCTAGTATAAAAGGTTTTCGGGCAAAAAAATTATTTATTTTATAAAAAAATGAAAAAAAAAAAAAATTCTTTTTACTGAGGTAAAAGCCTATTTTAAATTTTGAAAAATAGGATCCAAACGCATTTATAAATTTTTGTTAGGTAATTGCTAAAATTAGTTTCGCTTCCTAAACTTTGCTTGAAAGTCGAACTACGATCTTTATTTCTATTGCAAGGGCTAAAGTCGTATGAATCGATCAACTTCGTCTGGGTGTTTTTGTTTACAATTAGTTGTTCAAAATTAGCTTAAATTTACCCGTATCTCTCGTATAAACATTGATGAACAAGCAATCTTCATCCCCTTGCACTTCGTACTCAACAGAACCATCCTCCTTCTTTATTTTCGCGAAGTGATTGAATTGCAAACAAGGACTTCCAGGAGCAGTTGCATTCCATTCTCCGGCCCATTTTTTTTCTAACGGTTGGGGTTCCTTCAAAAACCAGTTTATAGTTTTGACTTAAAAAAATTTTTAATGATTATTACTAAACAAATCACATACCTTAAAACGGTTGTCATTAACTGGTGGTTTCGCATAGGGTATCCCTTCGAATGCTTTGTAGTTAAATCCACTAAATGATGATTTGTACGTGCCTACGACTATACCGTTTTCGGTTGTTGCTTTTGGTTGATTTGATTTGACTAGAGTAAAACTATACAAAATCGTAGTAATAATTAAAAATGATCGCTGAAATGCCATTTTCCCTAAGTCGAGTTACATGCTTTTTTCACGGCTAGACTACGATTACTTAAGTCATTATTTTAGTTGAATTTGCCCGATAAGATTTGTTTACGGATGAATTAATATGAATCGTTATCAAAGTATATGTCAATACTGACAATCGCGACTTTATTGAAGTATTCCCGGTTTTTTTAATGTAGTACAAGAAAATGCCATTCGATTACATGTCTAGGAAAAATGCAAAAAAAAGTGGAATCGTATGATTAGAGAGAATTATTCTTTTCTGTTATTTATTTTTATTTTTTCGGTTCTAATCATTCCGAGAAATTTTCATGAATTTATTGGCATGCTGATAATTTCGATTAAAGATTAATAGTTAACGGTAAGAAATTATTAACTTCACTAAAGACTCTATACTTGGAATTGAGTTACATAAATCTTTTTGAAGATGAAGTGTTCGCCAAATTAGGCCTTTGACTATTTGAGAAAAAAAAAAGTATAATGCAGTAAACCTTGTCTTACTCGGTAGTGTTCCGATTCCACTAAATTGAAGTGCTTTATGAATAAGTACCGGCTCAGTTCAAAACTAGATTGTTCTGCACCTGCTCACAGATGAATTAGACTCAATGATTCTATTAAACATCTTTTTCTTATAAAAAAATTGTCATGTAAACTACACTGATTATTTTATTGAAATAATTTTTACTGCTCATTTTTGGCTTTCATTTAAGCGGTCAGTATTTTATTAAGTTTTTGGTCAGTAAATTATTCAATTTTGGCCAGTATTTTAATTAATTGGAAGGTAAAATAAATGCTAACGGTAGGTAAAGAAATGAATTTTGATCGGTAAAAAAATGAATTTAGGTCGGTAAAAAGCAAATATTTGGCAAGTAAAAATAATTTTTTGGGCAGTACAGCATATTGAAAAACAATTGTCTAATTAGACTTATAATAAACTTATATTTATAAATATAAATATTTATTAATATATATGTAATAATTATATTTATAAATATAAATATAAATATAAATATAAATATAAATTAGACTTTTAAAAAAATTTAATAAAATAGTAGGAACGTTTACATTTTAAAATTTAAATTTTAAAATGATATCAATCGAAATCGAAAGGCAAAAATTTAAACTTTTTTCAAAGCAATCATTGTGTGAACATCAGCGCGAGATGTACCGGCAGACTGACTTTTAAAACTCAGGTATCAATTCACTCATTTTAACAATAAAAATCCTCCTGTCGAAACAAGAAAACCAAAATCTTACACAGAGTGTGATGCTAAATGATTCATATTACTTATTATTATTATTAATTTTTTTTCTTTTGTTTAGTTTGTATTGAATTTTTTTATTTCTTTTACTGACCAAAATAATGATTATTGGTCTATTTTGCAATAAATTACCGGCCAAGTAACTTTTTTACTGGCCGTTTAATTTTTATACTGACCATTTAATTATTTCACTGCCCAACGTTTTACTGCCCATCAAAATACTGGCCATTTAGTTTTATTACCTACCATTTATTTGTTTTACTGGCCAAATAATTAAAATACTGCCCAAAAACCATAATTAAATACTGACCATATAAATTGTACCCCTCATTTTTTAATGCTGAATCCTTTGGAAATATCTTGTTAAGTTCTTTGAGGTTTCCAAGCGGTTGCTTTTTCAACGTAATTTTTTCCGGTGATGAAATTTCTAGATATTCGAGTGGCCCCGACGAGGAAACTGGTGACCAGGACAGGGATTTAGGTACTTGGCCAGTTTTTGAAAATGTTAAGAGGATATCTTCTAATATTTTTGCGATTTTTTTATCCGATTCTGACACTCTGCTTTCGAAGTTTATTACTCGTATGACGTAGGCAACATCGTCTGCGTGAGAGACGCCGAAAACCTTTTTCGAACCTGATAAATAAACCGACATACTTTTTTCAGATTCGTAACTAAATCTGTACATGTACACCGGTTGAGTGTTTTGTCGAGCGTGAAGTAGTGCGGTTTCCACGGCCGGTGCCACAAACAAACGGTCACTTATCATCTGTACTAATTCCTTGGTTGTTTCGGAGGAGACGGGCTTTCCTTTCAGATATGCGTCTTTAATTTTTTGAGATAACTGAGAGTGAGACCTTTGAGGATAAGTGTCGTTAAAAAACAAGAGGCTCGATGCGATGGATTCCCAGTTGTTGTTGAGATGTGTCAGGAATAAATCATCGTTGACGAACTCTGTCAAGGAAAAGTTATGAAGTTATCAAAGCTTTTTTCCTTATTTCTTTTTAATTTTTCAAATAATTACCCCCTGCTGGATATAATCCTTCTTCTGATGTAACGCCCGTTATCCAAGGCAAATCCTTGGCTTTTCCTTGTTGAATTATATCGATAGGATGCTGGTCGATGAAAGAATTCGCTGATCCTACTTCCACGACCGGGCCAAAAACGGTAAACGGATTGTACAACCAAACTTGGAAATGTTTCATTTGTTTTACGATTTGTCTCGCTGGTCTTCTTTTCAAGCATTTTAAAATGCTTCTGGAATCTGTCGTAGGACAGCCAAGCATCCCCGCCAGATGTCTCGTTTTTTGAGGAAGGTCTTTCACTAAAGCCCATGGACAAAGCGCGGTGCCGCTATAGGAGTATCCTCGATTAAATAAACCTTGAAAGTGAAAAATGAACTATTCAAAATTCTTTAATTTTTTTTTTCTGCAGATAACTTACCATTTGATAATGGAGACAGATACATATAATGAACGCTAGCTCCACCAGATGATAATCCAGTGATGGTGACTTTACTTGGATCTCCTCCGAATGCAGCGATATTTCTCTGAACCCACAAGAGAGCGGCTACTTGGTCTTTTAACCCGTTGTTACCAGGAACTACAGAGTCACCAGTTGCAAGGAAACCGAGAGGTCCGAGGCGATAATTAAAGGTAACGTAAACTATATCATCGTTATTCATAAGATAGTAAGGGCCGCAAGCGTCTCCGGAACCGAACATGAAAGCTCCACCATGAATGTGGACAATTATGTCTTTTTTAGCTTTCCCTGCAAGAAATGCGTTAAAGGAGAAATTCGTGAAGTAAAATATATAGGCAAACCAGTTTTTGTAACTTAAAAGATGAACTATAGGTCAGACCTATTGCTAATGGTGAGGCAGTGAAGCTTTTGAATCCTCTGTAAGCCCTCCTCTTTAAAATTTTGAAAATGTTTCCCTAAGTTTTTGTATATCTCGTAAAAAGGTTTTCAGGGAAAATAATTATTTATTTTATTGAGGTAAAAGTCGATTTTAAATTTTCAAAAATAGGATCCAAGCACATTTGTAAATTTGCGTTAAGCAATTGTTAAAATTAGTTTCCCGTCCTAAACTTTGCATAAAAGTTAAACTACAATCTTTATTTTTATTGCAAAGGCTAAAGTCGTATGAATTGATGAACTTTCTCTGGGTTTCCTTACAATTAGCTGTTTAAAATGAGCTTAAATTTACCTGTATCTCTCGTATAAACATTGATGAACAAGCAATCTTCATCCCCTTGTACTTCGTACTCAACAGAACCATCCTCCTTTTTTATTTTCGCTAAATGATTGAATTGCAAACAAGGACTTCCAGGAGCAGTTGCATTCCATTCTCCAGCCCATTCTATATCTAACGGTTGGGGTTCCTTCAAAAACCGGTTTAAGGTTTTGACTTAATGAAATTTTTAATTATTATTATTACTAAACAAACCACACACCTTAAAACGGTTATCGTTAACTGGCGGTTTCGCATAGGGTATCCCTTCGAATGCTTTGTACTTAAATCCACTAAATGACGATTTGTACGTACCTACGACTATACCATTTTCGGTTGTTGCTTTTGGTCGATTTGATTTGACTACAGTAAAACTATACAATATTATAGTAATAATTAAAAATAATCGCTGAAACGGCATTTTCCCTAAGCTGAGTTACATGCTTTTTTCACGGCTAGACTACGATTACTTAAGTCATTATTTTAGTTCAATTTGCTCCATAAGAATTATTCTTTTCTTTTATTTTTATTTATTTTTTCGATTGTAATCGTTCCGAGAAGTTTTCATATACCGTATTGACATTTTGATAGTCATAAATATTCATAACATTTTAATAGTCATAAATAGTCATAAATATTAATAGGTAATTGTAAGAAACTATTAACTTTTTTAAAGGCTATACTTGGAATTGAGTTACATAAATGTTTTTGAAAATAAAGAGTTCGCCGTAGGCTTGTGACTGTTTAAGAAAAAAAAAAAAGCATTATGCAGTAAGGCTTGTTTTACTCGGTACTGTTCCGATTCCACTAAATTGAAGTGCTTTATGGATAAGTACCTGTAATCAACTTCTGCACCTGCTCACAAATGAATTAGTCTCAATGATTCTATTAAACACCTTTTTTCTTTTTATAAAAGAATTTTCATAGAAGCCACACTGATTATTTTATTGAGGTAATCTTTACAGCTCATCTTTTAATGCAGAATCCTTCGGAAATATCTTATTAAGTTCTTTGAGGTTTCCAAGCGGTTCCTTTTTCATCATAATTTTTTCTGGAGAAGCAATTTCTAGATATTCAAGTGGACCCGACGAGGAAACTGGTGACCAGGACAGACTTTTAGGTACTTGGCCAGTTTTTGAAAAAGTTAAGAGGATATCTTCTAATATTTTGGCGATTTTTTTATCCGATTCCGACACCCTGGATTCCAACCGCATTTTTATGACGTAGGCAATATCGTCTGCGTGAGAGACGCCGAAAACTTTCTTCGAACCTGATATATAAACAGAAATGCTTTTTTCAGATTCGTAACTAAATCTGTACATGTACACCGGTTGAGTGTTTTGTCGAGCGTGAAGTAGTGCGGTTTCCACGGCCGGTGCCACAAACAATCGGTCACTTATCATCTGTACTAATTCCTTGGTTGTTTCGGAGGAGATGGGCTTTCCTTTCAGATATGCATCTTTAATTTTTTGAGATAACTGAGAGTGAGACCTTTGAGGATAAGTGTCGTTAAAAAACAAGAGGCTCGATGCGATCGATTCCCAGTTATTGTTGAGATGCGTCAGGAATGAATCATCGTTGACGAATTCTGTACAAGGAAAAGTTATGTAGATATCGAAGCTTTTTCCTTATTTTTTTAATTTTTCAAATAATTACCCCCTGCTGGATATAATCCTTCTTCTGATGTAACTCCCGTTATCCAAGGCAAATCCTTGGCTTTTCCTTGTTGAATTATATCGATAGGATGCTGGTCGATGAAAGGATTCGCTGATCCTACTTCCACGACCGGACCAAAAACGGTAAACGGGTTGTACAACCAAACTTGGAAATGTTTCATTTGTTTTACGATTTGTCTCGCTGGTCTTCTTTTTAAACATTTTAAAATACTTCTGGAATCTGTCGTAGGACAGCCAAGCATCCCCGCCAGATGTCTAGTTTTTTGAGGAACGTCTTTCACTAAAGCCCATGGGCAAAGCGCGGTGCCGCTATAAGAGTATCCTCGATTAAAAAGACCTTAAAAAGTCAAAAAAATAAATCTTTATGCATTTGGATGTATTTATATTATTATTTGCATTGATTTTGCCTTGGCCAACTAAAATCACGTATGATTTATTATTTAGGTTACATGGAAGCTATAATACAGTGCGATAAAGTGACAACAATAAAGTGTGTCATTTCTTGTAATATTCGAGCTTGTTCGTGCTTTTATTGGCAATATGTAGGCAAAGAAGTCATCATAAATGTAAGGCGAGTGTGCATATGTCCTGCCTTCTATTAAAACCTAGTGCATTTAGTATACGGAAAATGGGAAGATTCGTACGTCTGTCCTGTCACTAAGCTAAGCCGATAGTAAAGGACGTGCCATACCCGTGGACTGGCTCAGTGTCACTGAAACATAAATCTATGAATTGGTAAATTCCTTACCATTTGATAATGGAGACAGATACATATAATGAACGCTAGCTCCTCCAGCTGATAATCCATTGATTGCGACTTTACTGGGATCTCCTCCGAAAGCGACGATATTTCTTTGAATCCACGAGAGAGCAGCCACTTGATCTTTTAACCCATTGTTCCCAGGAATGATAGAGTCCCCAGTCGAAAGGAAACCGAGAGGACCGAGGCGGTAATTGAAAGTAACGTAAACTATGTCATCATGATCGATAATATAATCGGGACCGTAATTGTGCCCAAAACCGAACATAAAAGCTCCACCGTGGATGTGTACAATTACGTCTTTATTCACTTTCACTAGGAAAAAATATTTGAAATATGTAAAAATTTTCAATTGGATTCTGTGTTGGTTTGTTATGTAGGTTCATCTGTTACGTCTAGGAAATTGGCGACACTACATCTGAGTACGACTAGGTGCTACGCTTGCGCTTGAAGAAAAATCGTTTGTGCTTGTATGGGAAATGATTTTTTTTTTTTTTAATTTGCTTTGTACCGCCAACTTCAGATATGTGGATAACGGATTTAAAGACTATACGTATATATATTAAAGTGATCACATTTGACTGTGCTATTTGCTGCAAACCGTAAATTGTGGATAGTTCGATTTTTCAAAATTGGCATCAACAGCTTATTCCATATCTGAGAACTTCTTCAATGGCACAAAACCAGAAAAAACGTAGCTTAATTTACCCCATTAGGTCCCTAGTTCTATCACTCTGATGTGATCATTTCCTGGACCGACTGTATGTGTTGGTATTATTGAATGCCAGATGACATGAAATTTCAGGAGTTTGTACTTTTAGTCATTTAGTTCATGGGGCGCAAGTCCACGCCAAACATGCTCGGCGAACGTGTTGGACAAGCATTTTCACAAAACGTGCAGGGGAAGCTCCACATAAGCAGTCATTCTTTTTTAAGCATGTTGGATGAAAATGTTTGTGTTTAATAAAAGTGGCGAACATTTTGGACAAATATTTTCACACAACATGCTTAAAAAACCGTTACTGATTTTTGAGATGATTGAGAGCAGCTCCAACATGTCGGGGAAAATGTCGCCGATGAAAATATTTGCCCAACTTGTTCGCCGAACGTGTTCACCACTTTTTTTCAAACACAAACATTTTCGTCCAACATGTTTGGTGTGAAATTGCACCCATGGTCATTTTTCTGCTTGTAAAAATCTTATTACCTGTATCTCTCGTATAAACATTGATAAATAAACAGTCTTCATCCCCAATCACTTCATATTCAAAGTAACCATCATCTTTCTTTGTCTTGGTAAAATGAGTCCACTGCAAACAAGGGGCCCCTGGTGCAGTTGCATTCCACTCCCCTAGCCATTTTTTTTCTAACGGTTGCGGCTCCTTAAAAACCCATTTAAAGATTTGTTTCACAGCACTTTTTACTTTCATTGTTAAGCAAACTACATACCTTAAAACGGTAGTCATTAACTGGCGGCTTTGCATAGGGTATTCCTTCGAATGACTTATAGACGAGTCCGCTATGGGAGGATTTGTACGTCCCTACGACTACACCATTTTCGGTTGTCACTTTCGGTTGATCCGATTGGACTAAAACAAAACTATTTAGAATTGTTGCAGTAATAAAAAGCAGCTGATGAAGAGCCATTTGTCGTTTGTTACATGCTTTTTTCACAGCGAAACTGCGATTGATCGTGTTGTTTTCGTTGAATTTCCAAAAATAAAGTCTGTTTGCTTATGGGTTAAAATGAATCCTTATCAACGTATACGAAGGTATTAGTGAAAAAATTTTGCTTTTTCATGCTCTGGCTTATTTAGCATTAAAAACTGGGTTACTAGGGGGAAAAAATAAAATATATGTACAAAATATTTTGTAAAATGCAATGAGGGTAAATGAAAGACTTAGATACGATACCGAGTAGTTTTAGATTAAACAGTTGGAGTAGTGGAGTAATTGTAGCTATAAATTGATGAGATATTCGAATTGATTTGAGATCATCCGTTATTGGGATTTTGGTATTAATAAGCAGTTTTTCGTTTGCACCCAAAAATTCAAGGCCCAATTACATTTTGGTATTTAAGACTTCTTTAAATTGGCACAACTGAAGCCTGATTTGACTACCGTAAACTGGGGTATAGTCGAAAGACCTAGGAAAGGCACTTCCAGTGAGAAGGGAAAAATAGGCCGAAAATTTAGTTTATTTGATATATTTTTAACTCAATCGGACACTAGGACACTATTTAATAGGGGGTTTAAAAAAGAGCGAATTTTCGAATTCAAATTTGGTCACTCCCGGAGTTGGTTCCTTTTGGTGCACCTAAACACCCTGAGTTTTTTCAGATTTTTACGATGACGGGAAAGTGTGCCGCCGTGGGTCGAAAAATCTCCATAAAAACAAAAAAGTCTAATCACTTTTTTTTTTTTTTTTTTTTTTTTTTTTTTTTTGTCCAAAAATGGTCTATTTTTGTCGGAAATTTTGCGTAGATCACGAATCCGAAGTTCGTTTTCTTATTTTCTCTTCCGTTTTCGGGCTAGAAACCAAAATGTAGCAGAAAAAAAGGCGTTAGGTAGCGAAATATAAAAGTCCATAGTTGGGTGCTTATTTTCTGGATCTAAAGCGAAAACTAGCAGATACAATAAGGGATCGAGGATTTCAGATTCTTGATCTACGCAAAATGTCCGATGGGAATAGACTGTATTCCGACGAAAAGAAAAAAATCGACTTTTTTGTCCTCATGGGAATTTCCCGATTTTTGAGCTCACGTTGGCACGATTTTCCACCGTTTTAAAAATCTGAAAAATTCAGGGTGTTTTGGTGCACCAAAAGGAACAAATTCTGTTGGTGGCCAAATTTGAATTCGAAAATTCGCTTTTATTGGAACACCTTACTATTTAAGAGTAACTTTTTTTTAACCCTTTTAACTTCATCCTAGTTTACGATAATTGTTATCAATCTCTTCTTATTGTTATGATAGCGCGCACGACTCCTGTCCCATCAGATAGTTTTGTAAACAAATTAAGAAGAGTCAACATTTTCTGGGAATTTCACGTTACAGTGGTAACATAAAAAAATATTCACAGTAAAATTTTCACAAAAATTTATTTTATAATAAAATAATTTTTAAATCGAAACTACACTAATTGGTTTCATATGTGACATTTATTTCATTGATGAATATAGAAATGAAATAAATTTTTCACCACAGCTGAAAAAATAAGCAAGCCCTAATTGAGACTGGTTTAATTTTTAAGTCTCATAGTTTTACCTGCTACGTGTATATTTTTTTAAAGTTTGGCACATAAAAAGTCCAAAAAAAATGTACATTTAATAACATAGATCGCTAATACTGCAAACAAGTATTCATTTTCTTATTACCTTCGCTTTATCAATATGGCCAGTCGTATAAATATTTTAAAAACTACAATTGAATATGAAATATGAAAACATGTGAATAATGACTTGATAATGAAAAAAAAACGGGCAGTTTGTTCCTTTTTATTAAAGATCTCTACCGTCATTTTGTTTATTAATTTCATCTCTTCTCGGTGTAAAAGCTACCCAAATTCCACCCGACGCACGCAAGGTTATCCTGTACCTAAGGTCCAATTTTTCCTTCCCTGGAACTGGAGCAAGACGATATTTTCTTAAAATATTAGTAACTATCGCTTTCATTTCGATTATAGCAAATTTATTGCCTGAAAAAAAAAAGGTTGAGTTTTGTAGGATTTCGTTTCGTCAGATGAAATTATGTACGCTTACCTATACAATTTCTCGGACCTATGCTGAATGGTATATATGCGTACGGGTGCCTCTTCTCATTTTTATCCGGCTCAAAACGATCCGGATCAAAAACTTCGGGGTTCGGAAACTCTTCCGGTATTCGATGGGTGGCAAACGGAGTAATAAGGACATCACAGCCTTCTGGTAGTGTGTATTTTCCGAGTTTTACATCTTCTCCCAAAGTCCTTGCTATAATAGGGACACTTGGATAAAGTCTCAGTGTTTCTTTAATGCACTGTTCTAGGTATCTCATTTCTCTCAAATCATAAGGACTTATAGGTCTTTGAGAAGTTCCAAAAATAGACTCGAGCTCTTCCATAATTTTTTCCTAAAAAAAAGGTCAATAAATAAAAATTCTCCCCTTAAAAATTGGTTACGAGAATTGTTGTGTGAAAATCATACCTGAACGTCGGCGTTACTGGCAATTTCATATAGGCAGAAAGCTAAAGCTGCTCCAACTGAGTCTTGACCCTGTAATGAGTAATGGTATTATCAGACTCGATAGAAATTGATTTATGATTCGAATGTAGCAAAAAGCTGTGCATGTAAAGTTGACTTACGGCTAGCATTAAAGTAGAAGCTTCCTGAACGCAATCCTCTTGCGTAAAATTATCGTTAGTTCTCGATATTTGTATAAGGGAATCTAAGAAACATCTGTTTTGAAGGGAGCCAGTATCATGCATAGTTTTTCTTTCTTCAACCACCTGAAATGATTATATAATGAAAATAGAGTTCGTTTAATAATTTTATTTTTCGAAGGAAGATTTTCATATTTTTAAAGGAATTTTTACAGGGTTTATTGAGGAGTTCTTCACTTTTGTATTCTGGAGTGTACTTGAATTGGTATTTCGACTGTATTCTAAGCGGTATTCCTTGTGATGTGCATTTTTTTGACAAGTGAAGATCCAATCGGTATTCACGGAGAAAGATAACCAGCACCAAAACCTGACCATTAGAGTGCCCCTTATTTTTGAATTGCTAATAATTCTCATGTACAACTTCATTTTTTTTTCAGATCATTTATTCGCCGGAAAAGCGCGTCTACTCGACTTGAGCTTAAAAATCGGAAAATTCCCAAAAAAACGAAAAAATCGATCTTTTTTTTTTTTCGTGATTAAACAATAAATTTCTATCGGAAATTTTGCGCAGATCACAAATTTAAAATTTACTTTGTAATATCTGCTCCGGTTTTTGAGCTGGAAGCCAAAATACGGTGAAAAAAGGCCGTTAAGTTACAATACAGTCCTCAGTTTTTTCTGATATTTTTGACTTCCTCAAAAACCGAAGCAGATATTAAGAAAGCGGACTTTAGATTCGGGATTTACGTAAAATTCCCAACAAGAAATAACTGATTTTTCACAAAAAAAAAGAATGGAAGAAAATATCGATTTTTGTGTTCTTATGGGAATTTTCCGATCTTTAAGCTCAAGTTGGCACTTTTTCGCGGCGAGTAAAAAATCTGGAAAAAACAATAGTGTGTACAAGAGCACCATAGAGAACGGATTTTTTTCCTGTACGACTTCAAATTCTAAAATTTGTAAAATGAATGGATACCCTACTGACCATGTGCCCAATCCTGACCATCTCATAAACTAAACATTTTATCCATATATATGATACGTTTAGTAGGATTTCCAATCCCGGGATCCGGGATCCCTGTCGATTTTACAATCCCAAAATCCCGCCAATCCCGATACCTAAATCCCTGGATTTCGGGATTCAGGTATTTATTGGATTTTACAATTTATTATTAAAGTTAGGAACCAATTTTGTTATAAAACATATTTCGAGCCAAATTTTGAAATTGACTTTAAAATTCTAATTTTTTTTGGTCTTTTCGGTCTCTTTTCTTAAGAATAGTTCTGGTTTGGTAAATTGGATTTTACAATTTATTATTAAAGCTAGGAACCAATTTTGTTTCCCATAACAATTCTAGGGAGTTAAAAGTTGCTTTTTATTTAATTTTCCCTTTTTCTTCGCAGCTTAACACTCAGCTTATTAATTTTTTTTTGCTTTTTATTTAATTGGTTCTTGTACATTTAGGTACCATTTACCATTTTGGATTAGCTTACTGATCCTGAGATAGCAGCTCAATGATAGTAATTTAGTGAACCCGAAATATATACACTCAGTCCCAAATCCCGGAATTTTTTACCATTTTGGAATTTCCCCTGATCTTCTTAGATACTAATAACGTCAGCGGCACAAGAAAAAAAAAGTTATGATTTTTTTTTTGCTTATTCTTCCAGAAAAAGAATATTTATAAAGCGTTAAAATTAATGCTCTTAATTGCTTTTCTAAGGAAAAAAAAGTTGGCTGAAATTAGAAATTACTAATCTATAAGTTAAACATTGCCTTTAAGCAATCCCGGGACTGAAAAATGATCAATCCCGAAATCCCGGGATTTAAAAAACCGACCGGGATTGGAAACCCTAGTGTTTAGCATATGACATGGTCCAGGGTAGGTACATGGTCAGGTTTCGGTACACTTACCATAAAGTATCTTTACTTCATCCTTTTTAATTGGCTACCGCATTTAAAAAGCGAATATTTAATAATGGCGTCTTAATTTTTTTTGAAAATCGAAATTTGGTCTTTTTTAAAACCGTTTTATAACTTACTTTTCTTATAAACTCCATAAATGAATTTTTTTGACGAATTTCCTTTTTTGCCAATTCGGTCAATTCGTAAATAGAGTTGAAAAGTAGCCAAGGTCTAAGAACGCGGTACTGGAACTTGATGGTACCCCTATGAAAAAAAAAATCATAAGTTAGCTCTTAAAAAGCGTGTAAATACGTTGCAGCATAAATCGAAAAAAAAAAAATTGCTTTTTAATAAGCGTATAAAATTATTTTACTATTCGTTTATTTAAGCTTACTCGTTTACATAATTTATTTATTTTTATCAAACTTACTGCCTAAACGGTGCAGATTCGATGTCTTTGAAAGCTGTTTTAGAATCGACAGGCAGGCCTAAAATCACTTCTGCAATAACAATGATAACAAATAAAAAAATTAAAAACATTTTGAAAGCAAACAATCGTTACATAAAATCAGAAAAATGTTCATAATTTTTTTTTTAAAGTAGTCGTTTTTTATTTTATTTACAAACCTTTTAAAATATTGACGACACATTTGTTAACAAAAGGTGTGACATTGACATAAATGGAGTTCCTCTGTATGTGATCATCGAGAGCATCGATTAAAATTTGAGATCCTTTACTGAATATCGGAATATATTCTTCTAGACCGCTAATGTGGAACGATGGCTGAATATATTTTCGATGATGTCTCCATTTTGAAGCTGAAAAAAAAAAGATCGCGGGAAAAATTAAATACGAATTTCGATGTGTACTGTAGCCGCTTTACCTCGTTTTCGTTTATTTTGCTAAAATTTAATTATTGAATTTCAGACAGATTTAATTAATCTTGGATTTTCAAGTGAGAAAGGAAAATTTAAAACATAAAGTACAGTGAACTTGTCCTAAGTGTTAGTACATTTGCGCACCTTCGAGTGTGACAAGGCCTTCGCCGAGGAAATTGTGAAGATATTTGTAAAAATAAATTTTTTCCACGTGTTTCGAGCTCGCTAAAATTTTCTGTAAGGAAAAAGAAAAAAGAAAAGCGTTAGGTTTGTAATCTTTGGCTTATAAAAAAAATTAAAAATTAAAAAATCCAATTTTTTTTTTTTTTTTTTTTTTTTTTGCTTATTTATCATTGCGTTTTTATTATTGAGAGATTTTGGCGGAAGGGGGGGGGGGTAATATACAATTAATTAAGGGTATTTTACATAATGTTTTCTTTTTTTTTTATCTCACCAAGATCAGACTTAAATAGATTTACAAATACGTAGGTAAATGAGTATGCATTAGGGTGTTTCATTTAAAAAAATTTTGAAATGTTGGGGGGCATGTTGAAAATCTGCTTCCTTCAAGTGTAAAACCACTAAAAAATTTTTTTTTTAACCGCTTAGTGGCCTTGAGGCCTCCATCCATTTTTTTATCCACTTTAAGGGCCTACAAAATATTTTGAAAAAATGTTTTTTATGTTTTCGAGGCAGGCCCGTAGCCAGACCGGCATATACAGGGGGGCTGGAATTTTTTTTATGTCTTACACAATGTAGGGAATTGGATGATAATTAATTTTTTTCCTGTTAAAATTTAGAATTTGATTTGGAATTGGGATGTAAATTTAAATCCACAGGGGGGCTCAAGCATTTTCACAGGGGGCTGAGCCACCCTATGCCCCCCCTGGCTACGAGGCTGTTTCGAGGTCGTAGAACACGAATTTCACTATCCCGAATTTTTCCGATTATCCCCTGTGACGTCATTAGCATTTTTATCGAGCTTATACCTGATTTTTCAGACTGAAATTCGGCTTGATCTCGATTTTGGAGCCCTTTAAATTTTTTTATTTTATTGGTATCACTCATACTTATGCAAAAATACCCGTAGAACACGAATTTCACCATCCCAAATTTTTCCCGACCAACGCCTGAGTAGGGGTATAAGTGTAGATTTGGTTTTTTGGGGCAGAAATGTTTTTTTTTTTTTTTTTTTTTTGACAAAAAAGTGACAAATAGTTTTCGCCAGTTCCATTTAGAGGTCATGTTCAATGACGTATTTTATTCAGGACACTCTAATTAATAAGGATCTTTTATTTTTCGAATCACCTTTCCAAAATGTTTTTACGGCCGGAAAAAATTTGGAACTTCAAAAAAATTACTGGTAGAATTTTCCGACCGTAAAAAAATTTTGGAAATTGATTCGAAACACAATTTTTAAAATCGTAAAGTGCCCTTGCGGGGCCACTAAGCGGTTAAAAAATAAATTTAAAAAAAACTTTTGTAGTGGTTTTACACTCGAAGGAAGCAGATTTTCAACATGTACCCCAACATTTGAAAAAAAGTTTTAAAATTAAACACCCTATGCATCTAAAAAATCAACAAGTTCAAACGTCCAATTTTTCTTCCTTTTGAATTAAAAAAAAAAAAGTAAAACCTTTTACAACGCTCCCGTATCCCCACAGTTAAAATTCCGTTTTTTTTGTAGAAATACGATTTGTAAAAAATTTAAAATTCGTCAAAGTCCATGCATGCTTTGCATGCCTTTAATTTCTCAAACGACTTTTAAGCCATAATGCAGCTCTATTATCTGTTATTATGATTTTTCAGGTTCAAGGAAAGTCAAACTTAAAATAAAAAAAAAATAAAAGCATTTGTTTTACCTGAATATCATCCGGCTCGATGATGACAATCATCGGGAAAACAGTGATCCATGTTCTTATGAGCGGCCCATATAGTTTTCTACAGTTTCTTGATGCTTCCACTAATCCTGAAAAATTAATAAACTCTCATTAAACCGAAACCGATGTTTAGTCATACTTCAGTTATAATTACAATGATGCAAACAAAAGAAAGAAAAAGATAAATTTAACTTACGTTTGTGATCGACTCCCCAGTGCGCGTTTCCGATAATGGGATAAGGGAACGGTCCTGGAAGGCGAAGCATAAGCCATAATATCCTTAGTTGTCTTCTGAACAAATGAAAAACGGCGTAAGACAAAATCACTATCGAAATTATCCATTTAACACTGGTGACATCTATTACATTTATCATCTGGAAAGGAGGAAAAAATTTTTAAAATCTTGCACTTCCGCAGTGGTCCCAAAAAAATTTTGAATGGCCGAAATTCAGTTTCGATAGCTAAAGGCTGAAAACTGGTATCTGGGAGTTTTCGGGGTGTCTAATTTCGGATATTTATAAGTATTTTATAAAATTCAAGATAGCGGATCCTATATGGCAGGCATAATTTTGAAAAATGAGAATTTCCGACGCAAAACGTTTCCGCTAGAGGCGCTGGATGTCTTTAACAGTTTTTCGGCTTTGTTCGTTTTCCATAAAACAAACTGCTCTTTTGCCCCTTGTTTTTTCTGCTGGGAGTATTTTGAGTTTGATAAGAAAACAAACTTGTCCTGCACTGCTGTTTACAAACAAATGTTGATATTACTGAATATAAGTTTATTTATAAGTTTTAAGAAAAAAAAACTTCCGAAACGGATGATAACAAATAATATTTTTAAACAGAAATGGCGGACAGGTTTGTTTTTTTTTACAAAACTCAAAATACCCCTAGCAGAAAAAACAACGCCCAAAGAGCAGTTTCTTTTAAGTAAAACGAACAAAGCCGAAAAACCGCTAAAAACATCCAGCGCCTCTAGCGGAAAAATTTGGCGTCGGAAATTCTCATTGATTTTGAGTGCACAAAAGTATGTATTAGAGGGTTTTTGAGGTCGCTGATTTCGAATCCGATAACGGTTTTTTAAAATTCAATATGGCAAATCCAATATGGCGGACATAATTTTGAAAGATTGGTCCAGAGTGCACAAAAGTATGTGTTAAAAGGTTTATGTGGTCGCTAATTTCGAATCCGATAACGGATTTTTAAAATTCAAGATGGTGGATCCAATATGGCGGACATAATTTTGAAAGATTGATCCGGAGAGCACAAAAGTACGTATTAAAGGGTTTTCGTGGTCGCTGATTTCTAATCCGATAACAGTTTTTTTGTAATTCAAGATGGCGGATCCAATATGGCGGACATATTTCTAAATATTCAAATTAACGTTATATTCTCGCTAATTTAATTTAATTTACTTAATTTTCAATTTAATTGTTTTAAGAATCTAGTCAATTTTCAATTGTTATTATGTTCTTATTTTTATCTCTTTTTTTTTTTATTTATTTATTTAATCTAATCTTGTTACTTCTTTTAATCGTTTGCACCATAAATTTTAAAATGTAAGGGTTAGGCAGGCCCATCACTGCAACTTGCCAAGGGTACTTAGTTATCAATAAAGTATTTTTCTCATTGCTCCTGAGTGCTCAATGGATGGGTCAAAAGTAACGAATTTCGAAATTTGAAAGCGCCTGATGGTGGAATGGGTGCCTTTGAGCAATAATAATATTAACCCTAATGTTTTCATATTTTTTTGAAGGTCATCTTGAGGTCGCGCTATGACTGTGAAGTTTTGGAAAACCCTACGTTAAAGCAAAATATTTTTTTTCTTTCTACTGAAAAATGTGCCCATTTCTATCGGAAATTTTGCGTAGATTACGAATATAATATCCAAAATTACTTTCAGTACACAATTTTTAAGTTATAGACCGGTTTCTGAGAAAACAAATTCTTTAACCGTTTTTTTCCCCTATAACTGAAAAAAAAAAAAAACATTTTGACCACCTAAAATTTGATTCTGGACCACTGTGCCTTACAGTATTTTCCAAAGAAAAAGCACTTGTTTATTTTATTTTATTTTTTTATTTATTTACTTTATATTTATTTATTTATTTATTTATTTATTTATTTATTTTTTTTTTTTTTTTTTTTTTGTAAATAAAATTATACAATTTTGAATTTTGTCTAGCTCGAATAAGTATGAGTCTAGGGAATCTGTCATTATAAAAAATTAAACATTTACTAAATAAATCCCGGTTTGCTAATACAAATCGATAAACTACCTTGAGGATGAGTACTTTTAATTCACAAATGAATTTTATTTCATTTTATTTTTCATCATTAAATATTTAATATTCAAATGTTGATAAAAAAAATAATTTGTACATCGAAAAAATCTTAATCTGAAAGTTTATATGCCATTAGGATTAGGCCTATGTATTTCTCTTTGCAATATTTACACTTGCAGGCACTTCAATATATTCGGTAAATTGAGTATTCTTCGTATGTTTCAATCTATCTTTTTTTGTGCCATGTGGTTATGAAAATCTCAATCAAAACGTTAGGAACAAGTTAAGAACAAGTTTTTTTCACTGGAAAACCAGTGAAAAAAATGTACGATAGTATGCATGCATTTGTGCACCTCCATATGAAAAGCGTCCAATCGGTACATGGCGGCTAGTTTGTTTTGGTTTTTATAAACATAAAACATCCTCTCTTTTATCGAAACAAAACGAACTATGCGACAGATGTTAATCGGGCATTTTTCATATATGGAGGTACACATTTTTATTGAATCGTAGCCCACATAGGTGTAACCGATGTGCTTGAAAAAACGAATTGTTTTTTGTTTCCTTGGGTTTAAAATGATTTTAAGTAATCATTTCCAGTTTCATCGTTAATTATTTTCCCATCAGTTCTCGATGTAAAATTATTATTATTAAATGGTTTTAAATAAAGGCCATCTCGATACTGCAGATTCTTAAGACTCCCGATTTACAAAAAATAAAATTCACATTTAGTTTAATCCTTTAAAAGGTTATTTTGGAAATTTTGAGTGGGAAAGAGGAAAAAAAAAAAAGAAAACATTTGCAGTAATTGCGTAAAATAAGAACTCTTTTATGACACCGTTTTGAAAAATAAAAATGAGCTTTTCTTCATTTTTTTTTCCGAAAAAGTATAAATTGTTTTGCGGTAGGCAAGATAAGAGCAATATTGATTTTTCGCAAATATTTGTTAAAGTTACATGTGGATAGTGCATACAACGCTTTTGTTTACTCACGTAAATTTTTTTATTTAACCGTTTAGAAATCAATTCCTAGTGTTTGCAAAAGGGTTACTTTTTATAATTTTATATTGCAAAAAATAAGGTTGACTAATATGTTAATAATATTTCACAAACTTGCAAAGTCGATATTAATGGGAGGTGTAATGCAAAAGTTGTAGAGAAATCGAGTTCAATGGGATAGAGAATTAAGCTGGGATAAATTTTGGGCATTTTTCATTTGTATTAAGCTGATACTTAACACTGAAATCAGAAAATTTAGAGATTATGAAATTTTCTTGGAGACTCGAAAATGTATGCAAGGTTTTCCTTTATTAACGGAAATTTTTTATATTAAAAATTGTTGATGGGGCGAATCTGTGAGATTTCATGAAATAAAAGGACGAATTACCTTGAAAAACTTTAGACCCTTGGCTTTGGACCAAAAACCTTTTTTTTCGGCCTAAAAAAATATAGAGTTTTTTTTTACATATGTTACGCTTCGTTTGTGAAATTGCTCAGTTCATGAACTGTGCAATTTTTTTGGTCAGTTCATGAGCTGTGCAATTTTATTTGTCCGGTTCATAAACTGTGCAATTTTATTGGCCAGTTCATGAACTGTGCAATTTTTTTCCAGTTCATGAACTGTGCAATTTTATTTGCCAGCTCATGAACTGTGCAATTTTACAAACGGAACGTAACACATATAAAGGACTGAATTTTTGTTTAGAAAGCGAAAATTAAAAGATGTCGATTATTTTTTCGATCACCCTCCTACTCTCTAAGTAGGGAAAACAAAATAATTGTTGAATATTGGAAAGGGTGAAAGCACCATAAGCCCTCCTGTTTACTGTACTCTCATTACCAAGAGAAACCAATTTTTGATTAAGAGGCTTTTCCTCATAAGGGCTGAGAAATTGTATTTTTTACTCTCTTTAAACGTAGAACTTTGAGCCTAGTTCAGTTTCGTATAAAGGGGCCTGCCAAAGTGGGCCTAATTGACCTCTTTCAAAAATTTTGCCCCCCCCCCCCCCTTTTAAAATCCTTCACGATGTCCCTATTGAGGCTCTAAACTTCTTACCATCTTTTTAAAAAACTAAAATTCGCTGTATCCATATACGCTAAAGTTCATTTAAAAAAATGTAACACCTCCCCAGTCTGTTAACCGAGTCCTGAATTTTATAAATTTTTTTTCCTCATCCCACCGAAGAAAACTAGTTTTTGTATCCTTAATACTCACAATTTAATAATAGGCCGCAAAAAAACAGCGCATTTTTTTTTTTTTTTTTTTTTTTTTTTTTTTTTTTTACAAATTTTTATTACATAGAAGTTCGACTCAACTTATACCTGCTGGCGCGCGTCCTATTTATTTCACTCGCTTTTCCTCAAAATATAAATGTATAAAAAAGAGTAAAATAGTCCATATTGTGGACAGCTTGTCTTTAAAAAAAACAGGTCCCGCAAGTAAAATTCTTCTCGATGTATTGTAGGCTATGATTTCATCAATTAATGCATCACGAACAAAAAATTTAAAATTTATAACATCAATAAGCTTATTATGTTTAAAAATAAAGAGCAAAAAAAAAAAATGCCTGAATACAAACAGATGGTTGAATCTCGCAACGAAAAAAAAATCTGGTAAAAAAAGGCTATACATTCGAAACAAAAACATTTAGGGGAAAACTACTTGAATTAGAAAAATGAAGAAGAATTATAATTAGAAAATAATTACGTTTGCATACCCATACGGCGGCCATAATCCTTTTTTAAAAAAATTTTAACCTACAGTTTTACACTTTTTTTCTTCACCAACTGCGTACTATATTTGTTCGTTACATTGTTAAACAATTTTCACCTTTGAAATTTTACAACTGTCAAAAAACTAATAACAGAAGGAAGTCACGAATTAGAAAGAAATGAAAAAGGCGAAATCTCATTATTTTCATGTAAATTTTCACTCGACGAAAAAAGTAAAGATGGAATCAATCCAAAACCATTCCATTTTTGAGAATTTTCATGGGCATTTAAAAATATCGATACGAGTAAGTTGACATAAAAATACTTTTCCAAACACACGTGATGTGAATCTTTAATGCATTTCTAAAATTATAAACTCCTTTTTTTTTTCTTACCTTCCACATTTTTCTTTTATCCGAAAAAAAAAACGAATAAAAATTAAAATAAGTAAACTTGTATCACGAAATCACATAATCCCCTAAGAACTTTTCCCGAATGTACTTGAAAGCAAAGCGAAGACGACTTTTCTTATACGAATGAGTATAATCGTTAATTAGCACTTAGGTGATGGTATCTTTCTTCTTTCTTCAACGCGAAACTAATAGGAGATGGTCTCATCCATAATATTTGTCAACTCCATTGTGTCAAACGACCTTCCTTATTCCAAACTTTTAGAGATTATTATCGTTTTGTAAACTGTAATTTAATGAAGGCCATCATTAGTTTTTAACTGCCGCTGTCAATTCCAAAAAAAAAAAAAAAAAAAACTAATAAGATGGTTTGTGATTATTGGTTTTTTTTCTTGTTCAGTATGCAGTGTTTTAACTCAGAAAGTGAAACATTCCATGAAGAGCACATGTTCCGTTAATTTATTTACCGGTCAGCGATTTCGATACCGTGAAACTTACCATTAAAACAGACTTACCTTTCGTTTCAATACGAATTTTTAACTGTTTATATTTAATTTAACGTTTAAAACGAAAATTCTTGTCTGATGAAAATCAGAATGAAATATTGGAAAACAATCTGATTTGGCCAAAAAAGGAAGGAAACAAAAAAGAGCCAGATTTTCGTTTTCGGATCTTTGCGTCCCTCAAGTCAAAACAAGCAAAAGTCACAAAACTTTCAGTTTTTGTTCCGTACTCTTATTTTCTTTCCTTAAGATCCTAACATAGGATTTTTTAAATCCGTCGTTTGCGACGTTTGTGGTAATATAGCAAAATACCACTGACCCTCAAACCTGCAAATACCTTACTGAAGGAAAAAAAATCCGCCGCTTTTTCCGGTGCATCCATATTGCATTATCTGTGGAAAAACCACACGCTGAGAGAAAAGTGCGAATAAAAAAAAAATAATAAAAATAGAGGGGGGAATTCAAGGTGAAGAATAAATGATTAGAAGCAAATCCGTAGTATAAATCTCGATGTACTCCCTGCTAACAAGGCTCTGACAGTATCATCAAAAAATGGCAATTATTCAGCCATCCAGGTACCTGAGTCATTCTTTATTTCTCTCGAGACACTTGTACTAGGGACAAATTTTTACACTGCAAACAAATAGACAAATTGTCAGCAGTATTTCATACTGCTGACAAATAGTCAGCAGTATTTTCATTAAGGTTGTCGTAAAAGTATTACATAAGCCGTTCCCGACCATTTTTGCTAATCCGTTTTTTCCAAAAAAAATAAATTCCTAATCCATTTTTCCCAAAACATTAAAATTCCTGATTCATTTTTCCCAAAAAATAAATTCCTAATGCATTTTTCCCAATAAAAAAATTCCTAATCCATTTTTCCCAAAAAAATAAATTCCTAATCCATTTTTCCCAAAAAAATAAATTCCTAATCCATTTTTCCCAAAAAATTAATTCTTAGTCCATTTCTCCCCCCCCCCCCCCAAAAAAAAAATAATAAATTTCTAGTCCATTTTTTTCCAATAAAAAAAATTCCTAATCCATTTTTCCCAAACAAATAAATTCCTAATCCGATTTCCCGAAAAAAATTAATTCCTAATCCATTTTTCCCAAAAAATAAATTCCTGATCCATTTTTCCCCCATAAAAAAATAAATTCCTAATCCATTTTTCCCAAAAAAATAAATTCCTAATCCGATTTTCCCAAAAAAATAAATTCCTAATCCGATTTTTCGAAAAAAATTAATTCCTAATCCATTTTTCCTAAAAATTTTGGGTCCTAAAATTTTTTTCCTATTTTTTCCACTAATTTTTAACTTTCCTAAAAAATTCAAAAAATAAAGAGAAATATTCATTTTAGAAAATTTTATTTTAGGAATCAAAAAATTTTAGGAAAATAAAAAATTTGGGGAAAAATAGGTAGTTAGGAAAAACTTTTTTTTAGGAAAAATGGATTAGGAATTCATTTTTTTTGAAAAAATGGTAAGGAATCTACATAAACCCTTGGGAAGGGGTTTAAAATCGACAAAAAAAAAAATGCTTACATAATGTAAGTGCAACCCTTTTAATCAGTTAATCCGAGGGTTGAGTGAGACTAAACCGTCAAACTCATAAAAATCTTCGTGAGAAGAGACAATGATGAAGCAGAAAAAAAATCCAGGTTGAAATAATTGTCAAGTTAATTAGCGATTAATTTTTTTTTTTTTTTTTTTTTTTTTCATTTAAGATGTGTAAAAAGTGTTTTACAAATACTTTAATTAAACTCTAACAGGACACGTTTAAAAACATACGAGATAAGACGAATAAAATGATTTTTTTATTATACGGTTTGTTAATTTCCTCTTATAAAGGCGTTAATTAAGATAATTGACCGAGCATATTCCCGTTGCTGGGAAGAAAATTGGCCACTTTGTGGCTTGATTTATACATAAGCACAGCTTTTCAGTTATAAAGGAAACTTAAAAAGATGAAATATAAGCACAACAGTTTTTAAAAAGAAACTTAGCAGTCAGGTTATAATTCTGTTGCAAATTCAGCTGATCTATCAGCTTTGAAAATTTTCCCTAGTTTAAGGCGATTTCCCAGTGTGGGATTAACTTTCATTTTAATATCTTTAGGCGATCTAAAATCTAAATAAGTGAATTGTGCTGATTTAGTTGGCACGGCAGTCCATGATAATTTCTTTGGAACTTCCCTGAAAATTCAAAAAATTTTTTAAATGATAACTATTAATTAATTGGAGTTTAACTTCGTGCGTCGGAGGTGAACCAACGTATCTTCATTGTAAATATAATCGGAGATAGTGTGTTTCGACTTTTTGTGAAAATCATGTGTCTACAAGTTTGCACGCTCATGTTGGTGTAAACTTGTGGTCACATGACACTTTTGCGAAATGTCGAAACAGATTATCTCCAATCATATTTACGATGGAGATACGTTAGTTCACCTCCGAGTAGTTTTTTTTAAATTCTATTTACCCTGTTTCGGCAAATGTGGCGACCATGTCCAATAAAGTCTCGCTCATCTCTTTGTCTTCTTCTGTGGCTTTGGTATTTACTCCTTGCAATTTTAAAATTAATGAATAGTCATCCCCGTGGCCGACACCAATCACAGTTTTGTCTTTAGACAACGCGTAAGACGCAAGTGATAGGGAATTATTGTGACTGTACATGTAAAAGTGTACCGGTTTTTTATTGAGCTTTGCTACGGCAATGGCAGCATTAACGGCCGGCGCTATGAATAATCGATCACTCAGCATTTGGATTAATTTTTTTCTTGAATTTATAGAAATTTTGTCGGTTTTCAAATATTCTTGCCTTACTTCTTCGTTTATTTCGACGTGCTGTTCTTGTGGAATCCAATCGTCAAACAAGAGATCTTGAGCTATCTTCGCCCAGTTTTCATTTAAGTGAGACATTAATTTCTCATTGAACACAAATTCTAAAAAATAAGAGTTCTGCATAAGTAGTCTTGATCGTTAGAGGAAACTTCAGGGAATCACGTTCCCAAGAGAAAAGAAATCTGACAACCGCCTGATCTCCTTCGGACATCAATCATAGTTTGTTGCTATGGTAACTGCTGATATCAAACTGATATCCGAATAAGATCAGATGGATATTAGATTTGTTTTCTCTTGGAGGAATGGCGGTTTCGTCCAGTACAGTAATCTACGGTGAAAGGAGTCGAATTTTAGGGGTTTAACGAACTCCTTTGGTGTATCCTGGAATTTTTAGTGCAAATTTCAACTTGTCTGAAATTTTTGCAGCAAGTTGAAACTTGTACCGAAAATACAAGAATGAGTCAAAGGATTTTGTATGTACCTAAAATTTGAATTTTTTCCCTGTAAGTCGAGTATCAGACAATACAGCCATTTCTTCCGGTATTCACTGTGGGCCCGTAGCCAGAACTGCCCCCCTAGGGAGGAGGGGGGGAAGCAGTTGGGTTTGTTAAGGAGGCAACAGGCCTGAAACGGAAACCAATAACAAGCATTATTACCTTCAAAACTCTTCTTGCCGGTTGCGGTTTTGTAAAATATAAATATGAGGACTATAAAAAGTCAATGCGTCTCTCGTAAGATTGACTTTCGTTTCCGGGCTTAGTTCAAAAACAGAGTTCAAATGTATTTGTAAAGAATTTACAATATAGGTCATTTTAGGAAAGTCCAAGATCATCTGGAAGCCTCCTGCCTTTTCTATCTCTCAAGCAGTATTACCGCACTTACATATGAGGATTCACCTCATAACAGGCCTTCTTTCCCTATACCTGTCATATTTAGCCAATTTACTCCGTTAGTGGTAAGTCACGCCCCTGGGGGTAAGTCATGTCCCTGGGGTACCTCCCGGGCGACGCTACCCCACCTTCCTGCCCCCCTTTGGCTACGGGCTTGATTCACTGAAGCCTGCTCTTAATGTCCTATTATATACACAAATTACCTGCTGCGGGGTATAACCCTTCATCGGAAGTAACTGACACAATCCATGGGATATCAATCGGATAATACCATGGCCACCAAGAGTGTGATGTCATCAAATTAACTGGGTGTTCACTTATAAAGCCAAAAGTGGTATTTTTTTCTACAACTGGCCCAAATACTGTAAATGGGTTATATAGCCAGCTTTCAAAATATTTCAGTTGCTTCACTATGACATGCGCTGGTCTCTGCCTTAAACATTCGACCAATAATGCCGAAGGTCTTGTCGGGCAACCCAATAGACCTGCTAATTTTTGGGTTTTTTGAGGTACGTCATGAATCAAAGCCCAAGGGCAAAGTGCTGTGCCGCTAAAAGATATTGCTCTCTGAAACTCGCCTGAAATACGGCAAAAAGGACTCCATTAGCCATTTTCTCCTACTTTTATTGAAAATTTTTTTAAATGTCACCTTTGCTCATCGGTGATAAGATGTGATAGTGGACGCTAGCGCCTCCTGCTGAAAGTCCCATAAGAGTGATTTTTTTCGCAGATCCGCCGAAAGCTTGTATGTTTTCTTTGACCCATCTGATCAAAACAACTTGGTCCTTTAGACCGTTGTTGCCGGGCACTACTGCATCTCCAGTGGAAAGGAATCCGAAAATGTTGAGTCGGTAATTAAAAGTAACCAAAATAATGCCTTCCCTGTCCATTAAAAATTCCGGACTGAGGTCTTCCGAACTGGTTTGGCCGAAACCGCCAGGATGTATATTTATGATAACGGCTTTGTTTTCTTGTTTCAATAAAAATGTTTATTTTATTAAAATTGCTTTCGTGCATGCTGGCGGATAGGTGAATGCTTACTTTTGTCGTCTTCTCGGGTGTAAATATTTAAATATAGGCAGTCTTCCTCTCCTTTAATAGCGTAATCACCATTGTCATCTTTGTGAAATTGATTTTGATGCAAACATGGAGCAGCTTGAGTACTGGCATTCCAAATTTTATTCGCATATTTTTTATGATAAAGAACTGCTGGCTAAAAAAAAAAATATATCATATTTTCACGCAAGCTTAAAGCTATACGTAATATACCTTTTCCTAGGTAAGCAAAAGCAGCTACTTCCGCCATTTTCAATTTTTTAAAAATTTTTCATCTTCGTCAAAACTCGTACTCAACGGGAAACGAAAGTAAGTTTCAATACTCGACCCAAGCCGAGACTTAGTCTCGTATTGAAGTATCTTACCTTCGATCCTCGTTGGGTAATATACTATTACCTTAAAGCGATTTTCACTATTTATCGGCAAGGCATAAGGGATCCCTTCGAACGATTTGTAAGTGAAACCTCCGAAAGATTTTTTATGTACACCTATAATTTTCCCTAATTTTGTTACTACTTCCGGTAATTTTTCTCTTTCTGTTTCTTTTTCCGGTACTTTTTCTGGCAATGTTCCTGGTAAACTGTTTCGTGCAAAGGAAAGGACTTTAACTTCCGATAAAAGGAAAAGAAACCAGACAGTGAAAACAAGCGCCATGTCATCTACCACCTATCACAATCACATGCGACTATTAATAAAAATTTTCAATATTGAAACGAAATACATTAAATTTTTTATCGTAGATTAAATGTGATTTACGCAAAAAAAAGGAAACTTTAAGAATTATTGCTCTATTAACATTTAGCATTGTAGGCTGTGTCATTAATAATTTCTTTTTATGTCGAGCCAAGATAAGTGCTTCAAACTGAAATTGGAATTTCTATCCCCGGGCCCGTAGCCAACAAGGAGGGGCCAGGGGGGGGGCAGAATAAATTGGCTAAACATGATAGGTATCGGGAATGAAGGCAAACACCCCTCTTAACAAGCCCAACTGCCCCCTAACCCTGGCTCTTCGTTCTGGCTACCCCCGAATAAATTCTAAATTCTAAATTTGTCTACCGCCCCCGAAAAAAAGAAATAAGATTTATACAATCGAAATCTGTAGTGTTATAGTCGTAATCTGAAGTTAGCCTATTTAATTTTTGATTTTGCATTTTGGCGATAATACAAGCTTGTACCGAAACGTTTATTAGTTTATGCCTCTCCAATTTAATGAAGTACAAAATACTCTGATAGCGCTAGGGATCAAAGAGATTGTTTGAAATGTAGTTAATAAGCTTAATTCTCTCAGTTGGAGAGTTGCGCCCTGCTCTCCTGGTTCCCTCTTTGATTCAGATACCGATAAAGTACGACTGAGAAAATTACACCCCCCCCTCCCTCCCCGCCTTAAAGCAGTTATTAGGTTTTTTGAAATATATAAGTTTAATTCTTTTTTATTTTTTATTTTTTAGATGATCTCCTCTATTCATCATCACCTCTATGTCACCTTTTTTGCTGGGATGAAAATGAAGGTTTTGGTTGGGATCGGCCCTTCTTATGTTGACTTCAACTTACCGAAGAAGTGACGTGATTCTTGAATCCTTAGTTTTTGGAGCGAAGATACAAAAGAAACTGAAAGCGGGACGAGCCAATTATTAAAGGTAATTAAATAACATCTTTCTTACCCATCAAATAAGCAGTCCCTGCCCCCTTCGGTTGAAATACTTAAAAGTTTGTTGTGCCTTATTGTCTTCATCGTTTCTTATCATCGTTTTAAACGATGATTGTCATCCTGGACAATTGTACCGATCTATATTAGATCGATTATTCTTTCTTTCTTTTTCGGCATAATCAGGACATGAAGCCCTATGACCCGGCGCCTACCTTTACCAAGTTCGGTTTCTGGTGTAAGGTTTAGGCGTTACTTTGTCATACCCCTTAATGTATCGAGTGACGAGCTCGAAGACGGGGCACTCATATCGCAAAGGTATTTTACGAATGAGCGGGACCTACTTTATTTAGGCTGAATTTATTAATCCGAACCCTGTGACACATTGGTCTTCTTCACATGATACACACGAGTATCAGAGGTGAATGCTGGCGGAAAAAAATCCTGACTGAAATCAGGTTCGAACCAAGACTCCACACGATCATTCGAGTCATCATCGGTCGAGCACGCTCGCCACTCAGCCGACGTCATGTCTAGATCGATTATATCGATTAAAAATCCGTTAATACCTCCTGGGATAATTATGGCCTTTTTTGAGTTCTTATTGCGCAAAATCGATTGGAATCTTTTGCTTCTATGTTGTCTTTTTCTTGCTTAGCACCTTTTAGCTTTTTCGGAAAATCCCGGAAAGAGTAGGGATTTCAATGGAGAATCGTAGGGAATCAAAAGAGTTTACTCTTTACCACTGATGCATATAACTTTGCAATTTTATTCTCCCAAATTTCATACGGCTGATATAAAATAACAAAAGGAATAAGTAAAATGAGCTATAAAATTGTTATAAAAACAAAACTGTTGCTCGTATCAAAAATAAAAAGTAGGTTACATTAGTCGATTCATAGTTCGTCTCTGAACAAAGAATCGTGGCCGAAAATTTCAGTCATAAGTCTTAAATTTCCAAGCTCTGCATCTGTTCTCATTTCTACCTGGCGTGGATTTATGATGTTGAGATACGTTGCTTTGTCGGTAGGATGTCTAGGTACCGGTTCCCATCCCAAAGACAGAGGTGGTCTCCTGGAAAAGGAAAACTTTATTAAAGAACATTTTGGAGACGTTTTACTCCTTTCATGGAAATAAGAGGTTGCGGACTCTGAAATTTTTCTTATAATTTCCTTTTCAGAAAATTTAATTTGTGCCGTTTGAAAATTCCAGACTATTTTCATCAAAGAATTTTTTCAAAAAACTCACCCAGTTTTAGCGTAGGTGATTAAAATATTCGTCATAAAATCAGCCATTTCTTTATCTCTTATGTTAATATGAGTGTTGAAACCGAAAAATTTAATGACGTATGCCGCATCATCACCGTGGCTAGCTCCGAAAGTAGAATTAGACATCGTAAGCAACTGGGAAAGACTTCGCCCACCCTCCTGATGATGGAAGTTGTACATGAAAACGGGCGAGTTGGTTCTTTGGGCTTGCAAGTTGGCCGCTTCGACTATCGGGGCCACAAATAATCGATCTCCCAACATCTTTACTATTTGCCTGGCGGTTGCTCTTGATATGTCTTGGTTGTGTAAATAATAATGTTTCATTTTCTGAGCTATATTGCTCTGGAATCGATCTGGATAAAATAAAAGACTTGGCGCTAATTCAAGCCATCTTTCGTTTAATTGCTCTAAATAACGGTCGTTTTCAATAAACTCTGAAAAAGAAATTCAAAATGTTATGTGGCAAAGATAATCAAGTCCGTGCTGCCAGGAACGTTTTTTGACCTGCTGCTGGATATAATCCTTCTTCGTTTACCATCCCTGCGACCCAAGGAAGGTCTTTTATTCTACCAGCACGTAAAATTTCTCTAGGATGGTGATCTAAAAACGGGCGATTTGATCCCCTTTCAACGACCGGGCCAAAAACGACGAACGGATTGAACATCCAAGTCTAAAACGGATTTTAGATTTTGAAATCATCACAAAGGAGGGAAAAGTTGCGATGAGATGCTTACGTGAAAGTTTTTGACTTGTTCCACAATTTTTCGAGCTGGCCTTCGTCTTAAACATTTAACGATTGTTCGAGAATCAGACGTTGGGCATCCAAGGAACGAAGCTAGTTGTCTTGTTTTTTGGGGTCCATCACGTACTAGTGCCCACGGACATAATGCTGACCCACTGTATGAATAGCCCTTTGAAAAGAGACCTAGAAGAAAAATTAGTGATGTCTTAAAGAAACAGAATGGAATTTCCGGAGGCGAGGTCAATGTTTTTTTTATGCAAAACTGCTGACGTCGAAGAATAACAAAGACTTTTGGTCGCCCCTTCTTAAAGGGGACCTTAACATGTTCTGCGTTTAAAGCAACTTTGATTTTAAGCCTGGCTGAATCAGGCCCGTAGCCAGATCGGCAATTACAGGGGGGCCGGAGGTTTTTAAAGGGGGGCTGGAATTTTTTTCGTCTTACACAGTAAAAAGTTTTATGCAAAAACGAACATAATTATGTTAAAAAATTAAACAATAAACTGAAATTGGATGATCATTAATTTTTTCCTGTTAAAATGCGAATTTGATTTTGAATTTGGATATAAATTTCAAATCCACAGGGGGGCTGAGCCACCCTATGCCCCCCTCCCCTGGCTACGAGGCTGGGCTGAATGACTGAGGGACTGAGCTAGACAATCTCAAGACTTCCATCATCCTAAACAAGAGCTAAGAGTGATGGAGAAAAGTAAAATGTAGAGCTTACTGATCTCGCCTATGATATAGTTTTATTGGAAACCAATATTTTCCAAAATGTGATAGTTCTATGAAGATTATAAAATTTAAAGATAGAAACATTTATTCAAGAAAGAAAAGAAATAGAAACTAGCTAGACGCCAAGAGATTGCAATATTGATAAAGCGGACGAACATTTCTGCCTAAGATGTTAAATGCACAATTTCCCTAGAATCGTATGGGACTCAGTCATTTTTTCATCATAGACTTACCATATGACATAGGGGATAGAAAGTGGTAATGGACACTTGCTCCCCCAGCAGACACTCCAGCGAGCGTAACCTTGTTGGGATCACCACCAAATGTGGCAATATTTCGTTGGACCCACTCCAAAGCTGCTACTTGATCTTTAAGTCCGTTATTTCCAGGTACGAAGTAATCGCCCGTTGTTAGAAAGCCTAACGGCCCTAATCTATAGTTAAATGTTACAAGTACGATGTCGTCCCTTTCCATAATGTATTCTGGACCATATCCGTTCCCAGTTCCGGACGAGAAAGCTCCGGAATGAATCATAACGATGACTTCTTTATTGGCTGGACCTGAACGAGAATTGACAGTTTTAAAAGTGAATCATTTTTGGTAACAACACAGTCATGCATTTCTACCTCCTTCCTGTGTGTAAACATTCAAAAACAAACAGTCTTCATCTCCGATGATATGATAAATCAGGTCACCATTATGATCTCTATGTCGAGTAAACTGATCATATTGGAGACATGGGCTCCCCGGTGTTGTGGCATTCCACTCGCCGATCCATATGTTATCCAAACGTTCCGGTTCCTAAATCGGTTTAACTTTTTTCGTTTAAAAATGTTTTCGAAACGCGGAAAAAAAAAATTTTCCTCACCTTGAATCGATTATCATCTACGGGAGGCTTAGCGTACGGAATACCCTGAAAAGACTGATAAACTTTTCCATAGTGAGAAGTCGAATATTTTCCTATCACTACACCATTTTCGGTTACTGCTCTGGGTTGATTTCTCAAAAGACAATTAGAATAATTCAAACATAATAACAGTGTACTTATTATAAAACAAACACCTCGCATAATGACCGTGTCTTATCAACTGATGGCAGCTTTTTTTTTTCAATTTATTAGAGAGAATCCCTGTTATCTAAATATAAACTCAAGACAATGAACTTGACTCTTCTTGCTGTGTTCGTTTTCAAAAATTGTTTTCCGTCTTTGTTAGAGGTAAGCCAAACTGATTTGGCAGTCATATGGTTGCTCTTACTTTTTATTTTCCTGTGTAATCTTTGGCTATGATTCCTATTAGAACGGTTAAATAACGCTCAGATTTTTGATGTGAATTTCAAAGAAGCGTTGCATAAATTTTTGGCATTGTTTTCGGAGATTACTAAGTTGATAAGACTTTTCATTTTATTTCATTAAAAAGGCAAAACAAGCATGGTTTTCACGTAAAAATAAAATCAGCTTTAGAAATTTTTTGATTTCTTAAGCCGAAAACCCTCAGCGGTCTTGACGAATGTTTAGGTTTTAAATAGAATTTTCAAAGCCGAGATTTGGGATTGCATAATTTTTTGCACATATTACCTGCCTATGTAAGCAAAAATAACGTATCTCCATTTCAGAGTTGGCGCGTTTCTTCTATTTTTAACTTATGTAAACAAACAGTCAATTCCAGAATGGAGATACGTTATTTTTGCTAACATGGGCATTTATGCTTATTCAATTTTTTAAGGAAGGTTGTGCATATTTTTTTAAGCACCAAAATTTGAATATAAATAATTTTTACAAAATTAATGCATAATTTGTTTAAGCGTGAAAATCTGGAAATGCATAATCTATGCATATAATTTTTTGAAATCATAAAGCAGAAAAATTTGCAAATATTATCTTATTCAATTTTTTTTTTTGCACTTTATACATACTTATTTATGCATAATTATATTGGAGGAAAAAAAAATTCCGGTAAAAAAAAGTTAGATTTTTTATACATAATTTGTGCACTTTTTATGTATGTCCAATTTTTTACATAATTGATACATGATTTTTATATAATTTATACATTTATTTCTATTTTTCGTACAGGATCCTAATTTTTAATCCTCCCCTTTTTCAATTCTTACCTTATGGCAAACATAGCTAATTGAGACCTCCTTCCCCTTCCCTGTAAGTTGCGTGCTTGATTCTTGACCCCTTGGCAATAGGCACATTATAAGGGAACGCTCAAGTATTTCGTAAGACTTTTTTTCGGGTTTTTGGACCCCCTCCCCCCCTTCGTAAGAATTAGTAACATTTCTTTTATCCCCCCTATTATATTAAGCAAGTTTTTAGCGGACTTCCTCCCCCCCTTTTATTTAACGCCAATTTTAAATTGGAGTAATATTTTTCTTAAATCTAGATTTACAGTTCATACTCATATCTCTAAAGATGGCTACAACTGGCACAAAATCTCATCAAAAAATAAATTTTTATTTCTTAAAATTTTTTGAAAAAAATTTTCAATTTTTCTACTTCTGAGATTCGAAAAAAAAAAAATTCTGAACAATAACTTATAATGGAAATTCTTACGTCAGATTTTTCCAAATTCTCCAAGTCTCCCCCCCCCCCCCCCCCCTTCGGTCTTACGTACTGCTTGAACGGTCCCTAAGAAACAAAATACTGCACATATCAAAAATAAAAAGTATACTGCTCCAGTTTACAATTCGTCTCTGAATACAGAATCTTGGCCGAAAAGCTCCTTTAGAAATCGTACATTTCCAAACTCTTCGTCTGATCTCATCTCGAATTGATGAGGAGTTATTATGTCAAGATACCTCGCTTTGTCCGTAGGATGTTTTGGTACTGGTTCCCATCCCAAAGATGAGGGTGGTTTCCTGCAATCAAAAACAGCATCACCAGTCATTTTTATTTTATTTTATTTTTTTTTTTTTTTTTTTGTTTTACGGAACTCACCCAGTTTTAGCGTAGGTGAATAAAATGTTTGCCAAAAATTCACCGACTTCTTTTTCTTTTTCATTACTATGAAAGTCGAATCCGGGAGATTTGATGATATACAACATATCGTCACCGTGGCAAGCTCCATAAGTGTTGTTGGACGACGTAAGGATCTGAGAAAAACTCCTTCCTCCTTCCTGATAATGAAAGTTGTACATGAATACGGGAGAATTGCTTTTTTGTGCTTGCAGATGTGCAGTTTCGATTATCGGAGCCACAAATAATCGATCTCCTACCATCTTTACTGTTTGCATAACAGTTTTTCTTGATATATCTTCGTTATCTAAATAATGATCTTTTATTTTCTGAGCAATATTGGTCTGGTCGTGATCTGGATAAAATAGAACACTTGGCGCCAATTCATGCCATCGTTCATTTAATTGCTTTAAATGGCGGTCGTTTTCAATGACCTCTGAAAATTAAGTTCATTTTTATTTTTTGGCGATGGCAAAAAAGAAAGGGCTCTTGGAAACGTTTACTGACCTGCTACTGGGTACAGTCCTTCTTCATTTACTATCCCTGAAATCCAAGGAACGTCATTTATCTTTCCAGCACGTAAAATGTCTCTTGGATGTTGATCTATAAACGGATGGTTCGAACCTGTTTCAATCACAGGCCCAAACACGACGAACGGATTGTACATCCAATTCTGCGACAGATTTTATGTATGAAATGATTATGAAAGAGGAAAATAATTAGTGTTATTTACATGGAAATTCCGGACTTGTTCTACAATTTTCCGAGCTGGTCTTCGTCTTAAACATTTAACCATTGTTGAAGAGTCAGATGCTGGGCATCCAAGGTATGAAGCAAGTTGTCTTGTCCTTTGGGGTCCGTCAAGAACTAACGCCCACGGGCAAAGAGCTGTTCCGCTGTAGGTATAGGCTTTTGTAAAAAGACCTAGAAAAAATTAAGTTGGTTGCATAACGGTTTAAGTTTGAATTTATACGTTTTGTGATCTCGTGGATTCGTGTTGGATTTCGTGGTAATCCAAGTTCGTGGATGGATTTATTTCATGAATAAAAAAAAATCAATAAATATGATCAATCAGTTAGTACTCACGTACCAGAGGACAGGGGGGATAAAAGGTGGTAATGGACGCTTGCAGCTCCAGCAGATGCTCCTGTGAGTGTAACTTTTTTAGGGTCACCACCAAAAGCGGCAATATTACGTTGCACCCATTCCAAAGCCGCTACCTGATCCTTAAGACCATTATTTCCCGGTACGACATGATCGCCTGTTGTTATAAATCCTAATGGCCCTACTCTATAGTCAAATGTTACAAATACGATATCATCCCTTTCCATGATATAATCCGGACCATATCCGTTACCTGACCCCCACATAAAAGATCCATGATGTACCATAACGATGACATCTTTATTAGCTGGACCTGTACGAAAGATCACACATTTAAAAATGAATCATAAGCCAATAGCTATATGATCTGTGTATACCTCCTTCCTGGGTGTAAACGTTCACAAACAAACAGTCTTCATCTCCGTTGATGTGATAGACAAAGTCACCGTTCTGATCCCTGTGGCGTGCAAATTGCTCGTATTGCAGGCATGGACTCCCCGGTGTTGTGGCATTCCATTCACCGATCCATTCCTTATTCAAACGTTGGGGTTCCTAAATTAATTCACATTTTTCGTTTAAAATTTGCCGCAATTTGGGAAAAAAAAAGTTTTCCTCACCTTGAATCGATTGTCATCTACGGGAGGCTTAGCGTACGGAATACCTTGAAAAGACTGATAAACTTTTCCATACTGAGAGATGGAATATTTTCCTACCACTACCCCATTTTCCGTTACTGCTCTAGGTTGAGTTTTCACAAATGAATTGGAGAAATGCACACATAACAGCAGCACACTTATTGAAAAATAAATATCTCTCATGGTGAACGTTTCTTATCAACTGGCGACAGCTCCTTGCAATTGATTATATAATCCTCGCTATCTAAACATTAACTTGGCTCTTCTTGCTGCGTTCTGTTGAAAAAGCTTACTTACACATGGTTGTTGCTAACAACATGAGTGGAGGTTTTCATATAACCATACATTTTTTTCTGCAGTCAAAAATTTATTGTATTGTAACGTGCCACTTCACTTCAGACGATCATGCGCATTTTTTGCTTATTTCCGGCGCGAATTACGAATTGAATTCCTTTGGCTATTGATTTTCCAATGAGAATGTTTCGCACATGATAAATCATTCACAGGACGTTAGTGTATTGTAAAAAATGTTGAACTGTCGATTTTTTTTTTAAAGCGCGGATCATAATGTTTAATTAAGAATGATGAAATAATAATCAGAAAATGTCACTGCATATTCTCTTTAATGAGCAAGAATAAATTATTCACTTGTAAACTGGCAATAGGTCTACCGGTAATTATTTGATCATGACTTCACAGTTTTCGGTCTATAGACGATGGTTCTGTTCACACTTTCAGTCGTAATACTCGGTAGCCAACTTGAAAACTTCTGAAATTTTAAAGAAAGTTATAATACTATCTTCAATTGTAATGCTTTCCCTAATCGAGATAGTTGTAATGCCTCACTAATTTTAAATCTGTCTTCTTTCCTGTGGTCTGGTCCCAGAAGAGTTCGGCCGAATTCTCCCGATCAATCATTATTGTGGAGCTGTGTATTCGCTTCGATTTCATTTTGTTCTTTTTTTTCGTTTAATAAAGCTCGTAACTTAATCATCATTATCATTATCATCATCATCATCATCATTATCATCATCATCTTCTTCATCATCATCATCATCATCATCTTCTTCTTCTTCATCATCATCATCATCATCTTCTTCTTCTTTTTCATCATCATCATCGTCATCATTATCAAGGGGCGTACCGGTAATACGGGATCACCATAGCTGAAGCCGTATAACCGATTTCCTTACAATGTGCGTTATAGAAGTGATGATGTACAATATGAGGATATTTCCTAGGCCTGAAACCTATAACTGTGTCAAATGGCCGGTTTGACGACAGGTTCACTCATGCTGGCTTTTGCTTTTACCGAATGGGACCTCCTTATTTAAACACAGCATCCGAACCGTGTGGGGACTTACGTCTCTTAATTACTTGTATCGGGAGCGTTCAAGTATTACGTAAGACCGAAAGGCGGGGAGGGAGTACTTAAAATTCTTATGATTTCTTACTTGGAAGAGTTTGGCAAATCTTACGTTAGAATTTCCATTATAACTTATTGTTCAGAATCGTTTCTTTTAATTTCAAAAAATTATTGTTGATTTAATTTTTTTTTTTTTTTTTTTTTTTGAATGTCTAAAGTAGAAAAATCGAAAATTATTTTCAAAAAAGTTTTAGAAATAAAAATTTATTTTTTGATGAGATTTTGTGCCGATTGTAGCCATCTACAGGGATATGAGTATGAACTATAAATCTAAATTTCTGAAAAACATTATTCCAATTTAAAATTTGCATTAAAAAGAAGGGGGGATCAAAGAAATCTTACAAATTTTTACAAAGGGGGAGGGGAAGAGGGGGTCGAAAAGCCCGAAAAAAGTCTTACGTAATACTTGAACGTTCCCTACTTTTATTCTCCCTCGCTTAAATCCGCTTTTGTAAATAGAAATATTGCACAGACTTACAAAAATTTAATGTCGTTGCCTGTGGATTTATATGAGGCCCCAATTTAAGGGAACTAATTTAAAAAATATTTATAGAGGTCCCCTTAACCCTGTAAAAAAATGATTTTTATTCCACGTGCATATAAAGTAGCACTTTTCACATCCGTTTTCTGCTCCTAAAGTTGAAATTTTTGGGTCATTGAAAAAGACTCCTAAAAGTAAACATTTATAGCCTGGCGCTGGAAAAATGACGTCAAAAATCGATATGGCCGTTGCCAAATCAACACAAGCAATTTTAAATAATTATTTTGTTTTTGAAATAAAAACTGTGTTTCACAGCTTCGAGTCTAAATCTCGACATTTTTAGTCCTCGACTGTTTACCGCATCTCGCTTCGCTCGGCACGGCAAAATCGGTCTTGGACTGAAAAAGCCTCGCTTTAGATTCTAGGAGTAAGATTTACTATTTTCATTTTTTTTTTTTTAAATTAATTAATTTTTTTATTTTTCATTTTTTTTTATTTTTATTATTTATTTTATTTACTTATTTATTTATTTATTTTTTGTTTCTCCATGGCAAAGGTCAGTTTGTAGTCTTTTAAAATTTCGAGCTTAAAGCGCTCTAATACCATAATATTCGGGACGAATTATTTGGTTGAAGCCCAGGTTGGAGTTTGACCGTCGCGAACTCGTAAACGCAGAAAGCAGGGAAGGCCAAATACATGGACTACCACTCTTCCTCCTTGAAAAAAGAGATAAAATCAAAGAATCAGTCGCCGAAAATATGCGTGTAAAAGAGTATGCAGTGTATTCTACACGTCGATATGTGTGGATGCATAATCAATGTTTTACACAAAGTAATTAGTTCATTAATTTAGATACTTTTTACTTTTTAGTTTTTTTCAAGGTTCTTTTCTTTTACCGGAAAATCAGGTTATTTCCTTTTGTTATTACTGTCACCTTAATTAAAACGAAGACACGCGATGATTTTAACACGAGAAAAAAAAAAAAAAGAACTCATCTCGTTGACAGTTTTTTTTTCCTCAATCAAACCTAAAGGAAGTAACGCTGCTTGACCATAATCGTACCTTGAAAATCACCAAATACTATGAATTATTGTTTCCCTCAAACCGTCACCATTGTCATCACAAGGTATCTGCATTCGTTCAAGGTCCCCCGCATTCGAAAAACGTGAGATTTTTCGAAAAGGGAAAAAAAAAAAAAAAAAAAAAAAATTGGAGTGCCCTTGAACTTGTAAGCGACCTTTCAGAGTTTTACAAGTCTTCCAACTATGTTTGTTTATTTACTTATTTATTTATTTTCAGTCAAGGAATATGCTGGAAACATCTTTGCAGAAAAAAAGGAGAGTTCAACCAATTAAAAAAAAAACACCGCGTTTTCCAGTTATGCTCCATAAAACGACTACCAGCTATAATGTTGAAACAGGATTCTCAATTTTTTCTACGATATTTGTATTGCCCACCAAGATTTTGTTCCTGAAAGTTGAAGTTGAAACCGTCTGGTCAGTTGTCCAGTTTTAGGGACTAACGAATTAGATCATGGTTGATTAAAGGTATGTACTTCAGTTTCACAATTTTTCAGGTAGCTAAAATTTGAAAAAAAAAATTTCTTCGTCTTTTGTTTTTTCTAAGCTTTTCTTTATCTTAAATTTTATAAATTTTTTTTATTTTTAAACAATTTTTATAATTATATGTGATAAACTTTCAAAAAAAAATTTGTAAAATTTACTTTTTGAGAACACAAAATGGGACTTTCTACTTTTTTCTTTCTTTTCACTGGTAAAAATTTAATTTACTTTAAGGAAAATTATTGCTGTTTATGAATGGAAATGAGTTTTTTTACTCTAAAAATGCAATGGGCCCGACATGAGCTCTCAAAAGGGACTGTACAAGTATTACGTAAGCACCTTAGGGGGGGAGGGGGTCCTTCAGATGCTTACGCCAATATTAAACCTTCATAAGAGGAAGCCTATTTTTGCTTATTAGGGGGGGGGGGGAGGGGGTCAAAAATCACCGAAATCATGCTTACGTAATACTTGTACAGCCCCAAGTAGATTTTAGTTCATTTTTTTTAACAGTGCATGCGGTGCGTTGAGGAAACAGTTTTACTTCAAAATATTTTTTGACGTAGGACTATTTCTTAGGGCGCACCGTAATGGTTTTCCCGTGTCCGGTTGTCCGGTTGGTATTTTGAACACTGAACATTAAAAAAAAAAAAAAAATATATATATATATATATATATATATTTCAAAAAAGGTAAATTTTTCAATAAAATTTTATCAAAAATTCTTGATGATCCTTAATAATTTTTAAAGGTTTTCAATGAAATTTGTATAATTTTTTTAGATTTTCATGATTTTTGAGAAAATTTTATTGAAATAGGAGGCCACGTGGACTAATATCAGGGCTTGGTGGATTTAGGGGAGATCATGAAAATTTTTTGAAACAAACATTTCGATGATTTTTTGTTACTGAAAAAATTTATTTAATATTTGATTGAAAAAACATTTTTTGAAACGAACATTTGATAAAACTTTACATAAATTTTTCCAAGATGTTTGAAGGATTTCAAAAAGACGTCAGTTTTTGTGGGGGAGCAATACCTTCCCTCGATTTTTTTTTTTAATTTTTGAAGTGTAAGTTAAGAGCAAATAAGAAAGCGAAAAAGGAAGATATTTATCTTCCTAAATTAATAAAACCAAGATTTTATTAATTCTGGACGTAGTCCTTCCTACGTAGTGATATGCCTCATATCCCGTGACTGTTTTTAAATTCTTTTTTTTTTTTTTTTTTTTTTTTTTGCGATTTAATTTGACTTTTTATCAAGTTTTACACAGGTGAATGAATCTTTCTATTCATCGTTTTATGTGCTAAGTTCTAGTCATACGACTGAGAATAGGGTTATTCAGAGTCTATTCCGACATAATATTACAAATCTTAATTCATAATAAGAAAGTAAAGGAAAGATTTAAAAAAAAAAAAAATGGAAAGAAAGATAGAAAAACTTTCAGAAAATTGTTTACTGTCCAAAAGCAAAGGCCTTCAGGGTATTTTCAACTTAAGATTAAAACGTGCGATTAAGCGAGGTATAATTTTTTTATGGCTGTGCTTTTTATGAGATAGTGTGCGGAAGTGGGGGGGGGGGGGTCTCAAGCTCAGACTTTATTGAATGATCTACTACAAGTTTTTCATAATGTTTTTACCCATAATTTCGTTTTATTTATAAGCTATGAAAAAACGGAGATAAAACATGCTTTTAGATTAAACTGTATGGCTTCCGACTTGAACAGCCAATTTTTTTATTTTTTCACTTAATTTTTTTATGGGGAAATTGGTAATACCTCGTTTTGACCCAAAACTGAGATTCGGAGGTTATTACCACACATCTAAAATGAGTTTTGGCTATTTTCAAAGTTTCCGAACCTTCGGGGAAAGCCCTGAACAAGGAATCAAATTTTTGGTCAAGGAACCTCCTTATTCCGCATCGGACCGTATTTTTTCGACCAACAATTTTTTTTTCTTTTTTTTAATTTCACTTTTTTTTTGTATATCAGACTAACAATTTTCTTTGTGAAAATAAAATTTTGATCTCATTATTTGGTGTCAGTGCAAATTTTTCAAATTTTAGCCAATTTTAACGCATTTTGCCCAAAAACTTTAAAAAGCCGTGCGCTACCTCCAAATTTTTTTTTTTTTTTTTATTTGAAAAAATCCAGCCGGTGTTCAAAGAGAAAAAAATTGAGATAATTAATTTTTTTTTGGATTACCTCTTAGCTTATCTTAGGGGCAAGATCCCAGGGTAATTACCTAAGGCCTTTCAAATCCTTAATAGATTTGCTAGGTCAGAGTAAGATTAGTTTCTGGATGCTTCCATAGTAGCAAAATAAAGTCACAAAATATTTAGACAACAAAAATAAGAAAAAAGTGCCTTGGCAAATATTTTCAGATAAATCCACAGAGTTTGTTTTACACTTTTTTTTTTTTTTTTTTTTTTTTAGTAGTTTCTTAGTTAGTTTTTTTTTAGAAGCAAACGAATAATGCGGCAGATATTAATTCACTTAGTAGTTGTGATGTGGAGCATATCAGGATTTCCGTTTTTTGAATTTTCTTGCTCTTTCAACCATCATCTCGCAGTCCAGTGCTATCATCATAACTGGACGAAAAAAAAAATCCTGGTTGTCCTTGATTTTAGGTAACAACCGTTTTTTTAAAAAAATTAAAATAATTGGAAATTGATGCCCGCCTTCGTATCTTTAAAATTTTTTTTTCTAAAATTTGTGCCTCTCCATTTTCTTTATTATACGATAATATTTTGCCACATCGCATTTCCCTGGAAAATTCTTAGCGAGTGCAATATGCATTATGAGCTTACTTGAAATTAAACTTGCGAAACTAAAAAAAGAAAGATTAGTTTCTGGATGTAACAAAAGACTAGGATTTGAAAATGAATTCAGAACCTTGAAAAGAGCCTGGAATTTATCGATTTTGCCTTGAATCGTCGTGAGCAGTATAGCCGCGGATAATATTGATTTTGCCTTGCACAATGTGCATTGTATTAATTGATCCTGCATGTATTTTTTCCTTAAACCACACAGATTTTGCGTGATTTCCGATCAAAGTCTCTTTTTTTTTTATTCAGTCATTTCTTGGAAGTTTGTTTGTTTATTATTATTATTTATTTTTTTTAATGAAAAATTTTGCAAGTCAGATTCATCCCTATAATTATACAATCGATTTTGACATCAGGAAAGTTCGAGTAGAATACAAAAACTTTTTTCTTTTTTTTCAATTATATTTTCTGCATTTGATTTGTAGGAAAATATTTTAATCAGATTAGATTGAGGTTTTGATAAAAATTATTGAAAAGACTAACATTCACCCTTTCTTCCTCAAATAAGATCTATAACGACCTCAGTAAAAGTGCTCCTTTATTGTACAGAAAACATTTTTTTCTTTTTTTTAACAGTTGCTTTCGGCAACTTGATCTGCGGCGCACGTTGCGAGGGCTTTTATACTGTTGGAGCGCTCAAGTATTACGTAAGACTTTTTTTTATGTTTTCCAACCCCCTCCCGCGCTGCCGTAAGATTTAGTAAGATTTCTTTGACACCCCCCTCCCCCCCCCCCCCCCCGCCAATTTTTAAAATGTCTTTTCAAAAAAAAAAAACTAAATTAGAGTAATTTTTTTTTTCGTGTGTGTGTGTGTGTTAGAGAAGGTGGCTAATCGAGGGGTGTCTATTTTTTGAACAATAAATAATAATAATAATAATAATAAAAGCGGGCATCGTAGTCTAGTACGTAGCATGCTCGACTCTCACACTCGAGACCTGTGCTCGTGCTTGATCCGGTGCTCGCTTATGACATAGGAGTGAAACCATATTTTCTAATAATTGGATTTATGGTGTTTAACCTATGCAAGAATAAAAAATTATTTAGGGAGAGATGCTATGATTATCGTAGTCATCTTCTTCTTCCCTTTTCAGTCTGGTGTAATAACGCCAAAAAAAAAAACCACCGCGACCTTGTCTTGCACAAAAGCAAAAACCAAAAAGAACTCCAAAAATCTCACGATAACGGTGTGGTCAGGACAAACGCTTAAATGCAACCGTCTTCCCCCTCTATCGGAAGTAGGCTTAATTAAAAATCTCTTTAAAAATAAATGAGAATATTTCAGGTCTATTTCAGAGATAAAATCTTTCGAGTTCCGACAGGTCGACGATGTCTGGAATTGTCGTAATGGTTTTACGACCTCCACCATCGGAAAGGTGTCCCCCTAAGAAGGGAGTCAAAAAGCGAAAAATAATAATAATAATAATAATAATTGAAGCCTGCCCGCTTATTATGCCAGGTCGCATAATAAGCGGGCATCGTAGTCTAGTACGTAGCATGCTCGACTCTCACACTCGAGACCCGTGCTCGTGCTTGATCCGATGCTCGCTTAAGACATAGGAGTGAAACCATACTTTCTAATTATTGGATTTATGGTACTTAACCTATGCAAGAATAAAATATCTTACAGAGAGAGATTTTATGATAATCGTAAAATCGTCTTCTTCTCTGGCCGACCTGGTGGCAGTGAATGCCAGGCCTACCCCTCACGCACTCGTTCCGAAGGGTTTGGACTTAGTTTCCCCCCTATCTCGGAGGAGCATATCATTAAAAATGGCGCTGTGTACTTCGTATGCACAGGTCTCGGGTATGTTCTAGAGTGCTGACGACACGGGATGGCATGCGCAAAAACAGTCATCTGGCTGTTAACTCACCGCTGACCGCCAACATCTGAGTCATGTGAGCATAATCCCAGGGAAAATTACCGCCGTGACTTGCATTTAATATAAAAAATAAGCTCAAGATTAGGTGTAGTTTGGGTTAGCAACATAATAAAAATGATTGCTTCCCCCCTCCCAAAATCCATATCAACGTGTAAATTTCGTGCAAAAATCCGAATAAGTTCAATCCCGTTGAGTTAGTCGAGCTAAAATCATAATCATGCAAGTCCGTAAATGTTGTGTTTGCCAAAAAGCCCACACATTTATATGGCGACCCCTGTACGAGGGAGCGAAAAAACCGAGATAATAATAATAATAAAAATTCTTACGTAAAATTTTCTGGACACTCCCCCCCTCCCCCCCCCCCCCCATGTAAGAAATCGTAAGAATTTATTGCACCCTCTCCTCCCCCTTCCGGTCCTACTTTTTTTTTTTATTACTGTTATTTTTTTATTTTTTTTTTTTTATGGAGGCGGCAGGCCTACTTTTGATCTTTGTCATATTGCAGAAAAGTAACCGGCGCTGTAAATAATACATTTTTAAATGTTTCTGGCACGTACCGATAATTATTAATTTTTTTTCTCGTCAATGCCATGAAATTATATATTACTATACGCAAAGATATCTGCGTAAATGATGTTGTAATGATAAAAATCGACAGTTACATTTTTGGCTTTAGCTTATGGGTATCTTCGTACATTTATGGCTTTAGCCCATCCCGATGTTTTCGTACTTTGAATTATTGTTTAATTGTAGGAAAATGCATAGCACTTTTTTCAAAGTTTCATTTAGCCGCAATTTTGATTACAATTTTTTTTTTTTGTCTGTTCTATCTTCAGTTTATTCGACACATAAAGTAAAAACTTTTTTTACTTTTAAAGTAAGTCTGAATTTGTGAATAAATTTCTGTATTATCTACGGCATAGCTGATTGCAACTTGTTTAATCACTTAAACAAGTTCTGGACTTATTTGTATTGTCGTCTGTTAAAAAATTTAAAAACATAAGCAAGTTTTTTAAGTGATTCTTGATGCATAGATTGTTAAGCATGAACTTTGTTGGAACTGCGCCCATTAATTTTATTCTTTAAGCGTTGTAAGGCTTACTTGTATAAATAAAATTATAACCGCTATTTGAGAGAAACCTTGGAATGAGGGAGAAGCAATAAGTATTTATTCGTAGGAGTGATGAATTAATTATTCGGTTTATAACTAATAAAACTTTATGTTTATGCCCTACTTCTATATTGGTTGTTGATGAATAGACAACAGACACATTTTGTACTGAACATATTTTTTAAATAAACCTAGCATATAAAAATAGTAAATGTGATTTTTGTTGTTATGCGATGTTTAATTACCGAATAAAAAAGAATAAAAATTTAGGCTGTTTGAATTGGCGCCGAAACGACGATGACGTCACAATTCACTATTTAGGTATGCTTCTAGGTGAGCTATCGGCGGCATGCCGCTGCAGGCCTATTGGAGCAAGAAGGGTTGTCGTACGAACGAATCCGTGTTAATCTTAGGTGCAATCGTGGTTTTGTTTTTCAAATAACCGCGCGCTTAAAATTGAACACTGACGTCACACCAATGAGAAACGTTTTGGAGTCGGGTCACGTGACAAAAAGTTTTTACGACTTCATAATTTTTTTTTCTTAATTTCTAAGAAAATTCCTTCTGTAAAAATTGCCATTAGATGATCAGAAAACTTTGAACTTTCATTATTCACCATAATTAGCAATCATGTCTGTTGTCTATTGGATTATTCGGTTCACCCATAAATTACTTAAGCATGACCTTGATAATTGTAGACCCCCCTCCCCCGCCTCTTCGTAAGCCAAAAATAGGAATGTTTGATATACAGTATACTTTGGTCGGTATATATATACTACATAAGTTAAACATGGGCGGAACGGTATATATATACGTATATTTATGATTCGTCTGATAATCAGACATCCCTAGCCAAAAAGGGCTTCCTTTTATGGAAATTTAACTTGAGCGTAAGATTTTAAACGACCCCCTCCCCCCCTAAGCTGTTTACGTAATTTATGGACGACCCCTTGTTATGGAAAATATATACGTACATTTTTCTCTAGAGTAATAGTCTTGGATCGTTTTCGTTTGGGACGTTTTTGCTCAATTTCGGAACTTTTACGATCAAAGACTGAATTAGCACTTTTTGATTTTAAATTCATTATCAAATTTTAGTAGTTAAAACCTTTTAATTTTTCAAAAAAAAAAGCAATTATTTGAATTTTGAATTTTGAACACAGGACAAAAGCTCTTGGTAGTTAGAGATGGTTTTCATTAAAAAAGTAATTTTGGCAAGGGAGTTTGATGTGGAAGCTTTTGATTTTAACTTCACTACATCCTGTTCTTGATTCAAGTATTATGTCAGCACAATTTTTACTATTTTCAACCCCGTCCTCCTTTGTCGGCAAATGTCAGACCCTAAGATTTATATCTTTGCTGCACAGGGTGATAAAAAAAAAATTGGCATCCAGAAATATTTAAGTTTTTTTTTTTTTTTTTTTCTTTACAGATGATAAATATACTCGGCATTGTCAGTTTCAAATGGATAATCTCGACAGCCATTTTATTTTATGCCATTTTTTATTTCTTTAGACGGCAATTAAGAATATTATGGCTTATGCTTCGCCTTCCAGGACCTTTCGCTTATCCCATTATCGGAAATGCTCACTGGGCAGTTGATCACGAACGTAAGTTTAATTTACTTGGTATTTTTTTTTATTCATTTTTGTAATTTTTTTTTAAAGTAACAAAAAAACTTTTTAGCTTCCTTTTAGCCAAAAATTTCATTTCATTTTCAGGATTAAAGGAAGCAGCAAGACTTGGTAAACGATTGTATGGACCGCTAGTAAGAGCATGGATCACTGTTTTTCCTGTGGTTTTTCTTATGGAACCTGAAGGTGTTCAGGTAAGTTTTTTTTAGGTATTTTTTTTTTCGTTTCTTTCACTTTTAGACTGTGGATGAGATCTTCCATATTTTTTGCTGGTAAACAATCCTACAGTTTCCCATCCTAAACTTTAAAAAGGTTTAGGAAAAGTTTAGGAAAGTTTAGGAAGCTTTAAAAACGTAAATTATGACTTCTAATGGCAAATCAGAGCTTTTGTAATAATTATGGAATACTTTTATCGCTATTTAATCAAAAGTTTATTTCATTTTCAGGATTAAAGGAAGCAGGAAGACTTGGTAAACGACTTAGTTATTTAGGACTTAGTTATTTAATTTTTTTTTTTTTTTTTTTTTTTTTTTTTTTTTTTTCGAAACAAAAAAAAGTCAGAAGAGCAGAATAAAAAAAAACCTCTTGTTCATTACCCATACGCAAGAATGTCCCTCTTTAGCTGCTTTTCGGAGGAGCAAAAAGCATAAATTTTTGAAATAACGAAAGTGTCATTTTTTTTTTTCCTAGGTTTTAGTACCATAGAATAAGAAAACCAAAAAAAAGAAAAACTTGTTTACTCTATGTTATTATTTGTAATGAAAAGGTCCAGAAAATAAAATTGGCAACCCTGTTCCAATTCTCACGTGCGGGGTCGTGCATAAATTACGTAAGCATGGGTTAGGCCCTTCTTGCACGCTTTATCCCATTTCGCCTATGCTTAGCTTATGAGTAAGATGTCAAATTAGGACCCCCTCCCCCCTAAATGTGCTTACGTAATTTATGTACGACCTCTGCCTTCTCTAAAGTTTAACCTCTGTGTTCGACGTTTCTTTTGTTTTTTTGAATTGTGATAACACGTTCTAACCTCAATGTTTCATTCGTAATAAAAAAGGGGCCGTTCAAATATGACGTCATCATTTTTTTGGCCATTTTTGACCCCCCCGTCCCCCCTTGTCATCATTCGTCATCATTGGCTATACCCCCCCTCCCCCGTAGTCATCATTTTTCGTCATCATTGGCCATACCTCATAAAAAGTTTAAAATTTTTTAAAATATTTTAAATAGGGTACATTTTTTTGGCTTACACGCTGAATTATTGATTATAATTTGTTTCTAGCTTTTATTTTTTCATAGAGGTCAATTTTTTGAATTTTTTTATAAAATTAAGGCAATATAAAAATCACGAAATATATAGTGTAAATGATGACGTAAGCATTTTCGGAACCCCTCCCTCCCCCTATGTCATCATTCGTCATCTTTTAAGCAACCCCCCCTCCCCCCTAAAATGATGACGTCATATTTGAACGGCCCCAAATATGTTTTATACCAAGGACAACAAGGGGCCTTTATAGATGGTATTCACGTGACGTCATGGCTCTCATAAGCTCCATGTATAGCGTCCATCTTGCGTGCTAGCACGCAAGATGGCGTCTGTACTTGACTTATGCGATCAATTGATCACCCATGTGATCCTTCCCCTTATTTCCCCTCTGTGAATACGGTCTATCTAAATTTGAGACAGCGCTGTCAAACCTCGTCTTCGGCTCGGCTTGGCAGCCCTGCTGTCTCCAGTATAGTTCAGAAAAGTGTGTCCCCTGCTGTCCTTGGTATAAAAAATACTATTTATTTTAACTGCCGCCGAAATATGCAATATGTTTTCTTTTTAAAATCTTTTTAAAAGCGTTGGAAAATATTGGAAAAAAAGTATTCGATGATTAATCAAGTACTGATTGGCCATTAGAAGTCTTCATTTACGTATTTAAAAGTTCCTAAGCTATTCTAAATCTTCTTAAAGTTTAGGAAAAAAAACTCCAGGATTGTTTGCCAAAAAAAATAAATAATAAATAAAAGAACGTAACCACGGCCTCATAAGAAACCCTTATCTTAAAGCCAAGGTTTTACTGATCCAAAAACTTGTCATAAATTAACGTCTTTCGTTCGTCATTCGTATCATTGTTTTTTGGACCAGAGTACCCGAATACCGGTGTATGCTCTCCGGAAGCTTTACAATCTGTCAGATTTTAAAGCAAAAACTGAATTTCTTTATTTAAAAAAAAGAAGAATAACTTGACAACTTTTCTAACCTGAAGAATTTATATCAGAGTATAAAACAGATTCTTTTTTTTTTTTTTTTTTTTTTTTTTTTTTTCTAGGCTAACAAGGGCCTAATTTTAAAGATATTATTTTCATGCACAAGTATAGTTTAAATTCATTTTAGGCCTGCTGTCGTTTCTCGAACCCTTTTGCACTTTTTGAAATGTAGTCGGTAATGGAAGGTTTAGCTCTCCTGTAATCGTTTTTTCGCCGATTTATTTTATCCATGGCACCATTCAGCTGCCTGCACTGTGCATCAGACGTTTGGAAGAAGGATTGGAAAACAGGGATCCAAATCCGATGCCGGTGCCGGTGCCGATGCCACCAAGCATCAGCTATATCGGATATGCCGGCATCAGTTATATCCGATGCCACCTCCGATTCCGATTTTAGTAGGAAAAAAAAACATAGAGCCATTCTAGACGTTTTTGAAAATATCACTTTATGAATCAGTCATAGGCGCCATTCTATGTAGCAGCCATATTTCTTGTGAAATCACTTAAATCTGGACTTTTTAATCACGATGCCAGTACCGGTGCTAGCGCCGATGCCGGTGCCGGCACCAACAATTTCCTCGATGCCGGTGCCGACCCGATTTCGGATTTCAAAAAAAAAAATTTTGATCCCTGTTGGAAATTAAACCAACATTTAGCTGGCTTAATACTTATATGGAGCTTTGTCTTCTTTAGGCGATTTGAAGCCCCCCTTCACATAGCTTGTTTCACCTTTTTTAAATTATTTTTATTCCTTGGTGTGGAATCTGCCATAATTGGATGGAAACTCACATAATTTCGATCATGACTGATTCCTTAACAGATAACCCGAAAAAAGAAAAAAAAAAAAAAGAAAATATTTTTTTTAAACCTGACACATGCAGATTTTTTTTTTTTTTTGTTACATCATAAGTTCTTACGCCAACTTTTTTTTTTTTTTTTTTTTTTTTTTTTTTTGTAGGCTTAAACGCCTAATTTTTAAACAAAAAATTATATTTTTGACTACGATACATTAGGTAATTTCCCGTTTTTCGCGTTCTTTTTTAATATACGAAAAAACTTGGATTTATATTTGGATTTATATTTCCTTTTAAAAATTCAAGTTCAAAGCCAAACTACGAAATAAAACTTGTCTTGTTCGACCAGTTTTTTTCTACTTTACTGGATTTGCTGCAAATTATGTGGGGCAATATGAAATCAATTGTCACTCATTGTTTTAATTTCGTTTATTGCAGTATATGCAAGTATATGCATTGTATAAATTTATATTGCAGTATATGCAAGGCAGACGTTGAGTGTAGGAGTAGCAAAAAGATGAAGGGACTGTAAACCACGCCAAGCCGAAGTGTTTTTAACTACTCCTTCCGTTCCAAATTAATAGTTACATTTGTTTTGGTTGCCTGGAGTTTTTGACTCTTTTAACTGAAGCCGAATCTGGTGGTGTCACTTGTAGTACCCGAACACGTTTTTACACCGCCCCCTAACCGCCCCTCCCAGGTCCTTCCCGGGAAAAAAAAAATTATGCAATATACGAAAAAAAATTGGATCGGAGACTTTTCGCTCCGCTTTCGGAAAGCGGAAAAATTAAGCCATGGGTGGAAATGATAAAGCTTATGACCCAAAACAAGATCCCGATCATAAAATTTTTTCCGATCGTTCCTGCAAGTGGAGGGCATGCCCTCCACTTTTTCATTTGCATATTGCATTTCCACTTTTTCATATTGCAATATCGAAGGGGGGTGAATTTTTAAAAATCGTTAGATTGTCACAAGTACGGGGTATTGGGGGTCGCTGATTTATATTCTGAAGTTAGATTTCAAAAATTCAAGATGGTGGATCCAATATGGCGGACATATTTTTACGAAATCGAATTATTTCGACCAATGTTTTTTATGGGGGTTATTAGAGACCCTAAATTAAAAGAGACTGGCAAAAAAATTTGGCGCGAAAAAGCGGTGCCCACGGATCATGCGCACTGATTTTTGAAAGTTTTTGGTTACATTTCCGGTGTAAACTGCAGCAAAGTCAAAAATGGCGATTGTTTTTGTTTATTCAATGGGGCCGTTCAAATATGACGTCATCATTTTAGGGGGGAGGGGGGGTTGCTTAAAAGATGACGAATGATGACATAGGGGGAGGGAGGGGTTCCGAAAATGCTTACGTCATCATTTACACTATATATTTCGTGATTTTTATATTGCCTTAATTTTATAAAAAAATTCAAAAAATTGACCTCTATGAAAAAATAAAAGCTAGAAACAAATTATAATCAATAATTCAGCGTGTAAGCCAAAAAAATGTACCCTATTTAAAATATTTTAAAAAATTTTAAACTTTTTATGAGGTATGGCCAATGATGACGAAAAATGATGACTACGGGGGAGGGGGGGTATAGCCAATGATGACGAATGATGACAAGGGGGGACGGGGGGGTCAAAAATGGCCAAAAAAATGATGACGTCATATTTGAACGGCCCCAATGTGTACTTGTTTACCGGCTCCTTAAAAAAGAGTCAGATTTTGAACGCAAACATTGAAAGTGCTTACCAAGACAACAAAACACTTAATGCTGTTCAGCTATTACTGAAAACCACCAATTAAGTCGGATTTATTAAATTTCTAATGGAGAGCAAAACAAAAACATCCGCCATTTTTTACTGTGCTGTATTTTGCAGCGGCAGTTTTGCCAAAATTCCGAAAATTCCAACATATCAGTGCGCATGATCCGTGGGCACCGATTTTTCGCGCCAATTTTTTTTTGCCAGTCTCTTTTAATTTAGGGTCTCTAGGGGTTATCGGGGTCGCTGATTTTGATTCCGAAGTCAGATTTTAAAAATTCAAGATGGCGAATCCAATATGGCGGACTAATTTTTACAAAATCGAATTATTTCAACCAAAGTTTGTTTATGGGGGTTATCGGGGTCGCTGATTTCGATTTTGAAGTCAGATTTTGAAAATTCAGTATGGCGGACGCAATATGGGAGCTCTTATAATCTTGCCTTTTTATTTTTTATAAGCACGGAGGCATAAAAATTATTATTATTATTATTATTATGATTTAAAATTTTATGACCGTGGGATCTTGTTTTGCACCACCAGTTTGTGCTTCAGTGAAAAGAATCAAAAACGCCGAGCAATCAAAAGGAATGTAACTATCAGTTTGGAACGGTGTGGTAGTAGTTTTTTGCTGTGTGGTATATAAGTTTACAGTATATAGTAGGGTGGGTCGAAAAAAGCGAATTTTTGAATTTGAAAACGCCTGATATGGGAATCGATGCCTTTTTATAATACTATTAACCCCAATTTTTTTCAGATTTTTTGAAGGTCATCTTGAGGTCGCGCAATGACCTTGAAGTTTTTGAAAAGCCCATTTAAGGGCAAAAAATAAGAATTTTTTTTCGCTGAAAAAAGTATCGCTTCCTATCGGAAATTTTGCGTAGATTACGAATATGAAGTCCAAAATCATTTTAAGAGTTCGGTTTTTGAGCTTTACGCCTATTTTTTATACACTGAAAATGCTTTAGGCTGCTTTTTCTTTTACCTTAAAAACTGTACACAAAAATGAATTTTGGACTTCATATTCGTAATCTACACAAAATTTCCGATAGGGAGCGATACTTTTTTTAGCAAAAAAAAAATTCTTATTTTTTGCCCTTATAGGGCTTTTCAAAAACTTCAAGTCATTGCGCGACCTCAAGATGACCTTCAAAAACTGAAAAAAATTGGGGTTAATAGTATTATAAAAAGGCATCGATTCCCATCAGGCGTTTTCAAATTCAAAAATTCGCTTTTTTCGACCCACCCTAGTATATAGGTAGCAGGGGTTTGTTAAAACGGAACTGGAGATGCCTGTACCCTCCTCCTCAACTGGAAAAATGAGTTTGGCATACTTTACATTTTTTGTAAAAGTGTAGTTTTCTTCCCCCCCCCCCCCCCCCCCCCTCCTAATCTTCTTCCTTTCCTTCCATTAGTTACAGACTTTTGTTATTCCACTGATACGTAGACTATTAAAAATACGTTTTTACAATTTTTTTTACTACACAGTAAAAAATATTTCGTAAATATGTTAAAAACGGTCTACATAAAGTCTATGTTACGTTATTATGTTAAAAAATCAACAAAACTTGTTTGTAAACAGCAAAAAAATGACAATCGTTAATGGACGCAGAACATTCAACAAAACAAGTTTGTTGTTTTTTTAACAAAATATTTATATAGATCGATTTTGACATATCATTTGTGTCACTTTTAACATAAAATTTTTTACTGTGTAACTCATCAATTATTTAATTAATTAATTTTTTTTTTCAGAAAGTCCTGGCTAGCTCAAAACACGTAGAGAAAGTTTATTTTTACAAATTGCTCCACAGTTTCCTTGGCGAAGGTCTTGTAACACTCGAAGGTGCGCAATAACATACCTACATTTTTAATTATGTCTAAGTTTGTTTTTACATAAAAACCGGATATGTGAATTTTATGATGGACATTATTGTTTTCTTTTTTAACTTATTTTTAAGACGCAAAAGAAGTCAAATTAATTTTCGCAGCTCATTCAACTACAGTGGCGTCGCTAGCCCTTTGAAAAATTTCTCAAAACATTTCATTTTCAATAAAAAAACCGCTAAGTAACTCATTTAAGACAAAGATTTTCCTGACGTTTTATGTCTAGTGACGCCACTGATCAACTCTTAACTCAAGGCAAAACAAACTAAATTTTTTACCTAAAAGTTGTTTTTCTTAATATCTAATTTTTTTGTAACATTTTTTTTTTTTTTTTTTTTTTTTTTTAAGCTTCCAAATGGCGGTATCATAGAAGGTATATCCAGCCCTCCTACCATATAAGTTCTATAGAAGAATATGTTCCAGTATTCAGTAAAGGATCTCAAATTTTAATTGATGCCATCGAGAATCACATAAGAAGCAACTCTGTTTATGTAAATGTAGCACCTATTGTTAACAAATGTGTCGTTAGTATTTTAAAGGGTTAGTAGACTTAGGATAAATTAAAATTGGATCAGTTTATTTTGTTTTTTAATTATTTTTTTATTATTCTTATTTTCTTAATTAATTAATTTTTTTTTTTTTACTGCAGAGGCAATTTTAGGTTTGCCTGTTGAGCCTAAAACAGCTTTTAAAGACATCGAATCTGCTCCGTTAAGAGAGTAAGTTTCCAAAAAAAAAAAAAAAAAAAAGCGCGGGAAGGGGGGGGTATTAAAAAACTCTAAAATTGCATAAATCTTCCAGTTTTATGTAATTTATTATCATCGCTTTTTTATGACTTTTTTTAGAGGTTCCATCAAAATCCAATACCGAGTTCTTAGACCTTGGCTACTTTTCAAGTCCGTGTACAATATGACCGAACTGGCTAAAAGAGAAATCGATCACCAAAAATCTTTCACGAATTTTATAAGAAAAGTAAGTAACCGAAAATTAAGAAATGTAATGAAGTTAATCCGGGTCCTCTTGCAGTTTTCTAAAAAATATCCACTGTTGAGAAATTCTTTTTTTGTTTGACGTTTAATAATCATCATAAAATTTAGAGCTAATTTTTAATTCTGTATAAATTTAGAAAAGAAAAAAAAATCTGACACATCACTTTTTAATTCCTCTTTCTAAAAATTTCAGACTGTTGAAGAAAGACAAATTATGCACGAAACTGGCACCTTGCAAAACCGATGTTTCTTAGATTCTCTCATACAAATATCCAAAAATAACGATCATTTTACGCAGGAAGATTGCATTCAGGAAGCTTGCACTTTAATGTTGGCCGTAAGTAAACTTTTGAAAAGAAGGCCGAGTTTACCATTTTAAGAATACAGATAATGCAATTTTCATTTCTTCGACTTTGAAAAATTTTATTGTAGGGTCAAGATACAGTTGGAGCAGCTTTGGCATTTTGCCTGTTTGAAATTGCCAGTAACCCAGACGTTCAGGTATGCTTTTTGTAGTAAACAACCTTATTTTTTTAGGTTATTTAATTAATTAATTAATTAATTTTTTTTTCTCTATTATTTTTTTTAGGAAAAAATTATGGAGGAACTTGAGTGTATTTTTGGAACGTCTCAAAGACCCATTACATCTTATGATTTAAGGGAAATGAAATATTTGGAACAGTGTATTAAAGAAACACTGAGGCTTTATCCTAGTGTCCCAATACTAGCAAGAACTTTGGGAGAAGATGTCAAAGTTGGAAAGTACATATTACCAGAAGGATGTGACGTTATGATTGCCCCGTTCGCCATCCATCGTGATCCAGATGAGTTTCCGAATCCCGAAATTTTCGATCCGGATCGTTTTGAACCGGATAAAAACGAGAAAAGGCATCCATATGCTTATATTCCATTTAGCGCAGGTCCTAGAAATTGTATAGGTAAGGGTTTTTAAATATTTTCAATAAAAAAAAAAATAATAATAATTTTTTTAAACGTTTGCAATATTTTTCCAGGGAATAAATTTTCTATAATCGAAATGAAAACGGTAGTTGCTAATGTTTTAAGAAAATATCGTCTCGGTCCAGTTCCAGGGAAAGAAAAATTAGATCTAAGGTATAGAGTAACATTGCGTGCGTCTGGTGGAATCTGGGTAACGTTCACTCCAAGAGATGAAATCAGTAAACAAAACGGAGGCAGAGATCTTTAAAAAAAAGCTGCCATAATTTTTTTGTCTGGTCTGCAACATGCACTTAAGTCTTTTCTTCATTATCGAAGTTACGTTTTTGAACATTCGTTTGAATGAAAATGAGAATAAGTCATATTGATGGAACAAAAAAAAGCGTTATTGGCAGATTAATGATAATGATGTATGTACAACCATCACCTTTCTTTTGGATTTGGATATTGTGCCAAATTAAAAAGCAAGAGATTCAAGCGTGCCGAATAGAACAGTTTATGGTGATTACATTAGATGTTTCCCCTAGAAGGAAACCTATATGGCAGTCGTTAAAACAAATGTTGAAAAATTGAAAAAGTTGAAAAAGTAAAAAGCTGCAATGTTGTTTTGTAGCTTATAAAAAAGAAAAAGGTCCGTTTGTTTATTTTTCAGTCGGTGTAAATATGTATCATTAATACGTAAATCCATTTTATAATTTAAATTGGAATCCTTCCAAAATCAAGTAGAAATAAACTGAATTTCTTCCATTTATTTAGACTATTTTTTATTTCCTTATTGTCGCTACGTAATATATTTGACAGCAATATAGGTCAATTATATTACAATATATATGATAACATGCGTATATATTTCGCATGTGGTATTTTACTCTCTTATTTAGCTATGAAAGATTCACCCCCCCTCTCCTACCTTCAAGTAGTTAATTAGGGTTGTTAGAAAATTAGTACTGGTAAAAGATTCATTTGGCATAACCACCGCTTACTTCTGAAATTCCTTATTCATGCGAAGCCAAAAATAATTCATTTCGATTTTTTCCTTTGAATGAAACTGATTAGACTCAAAAAATCAGAGACTTTTAAAATTCCTTAAAGGAATTCTAAAAGTAAGTCGTTCATAATTTAGTTTTTGCAAAGACTTTTTTTTACAGTAAACGTTTTTCAAAATGAAATTTTGAAGAAAATAAAAGCAAGGTATTCGTACAGTTCTACTAATTTTTTTTGTAATTCATCTTGCTAACTTTTTTAAAAGTTGTTTTTAAATTTTTTTGCAGTGCTTACCAAGATTGACATTTTCAATTCTTCTCGAAAGTCGGCCAAAGAGCCTACATCATCCCAGGTAACATCAGGCACGGTAGCAAACCCTTCACGTTTTGCAGATGGCTGTACACTTTTTAACGCTTTATTCAAATCTTCCTGAGTAATAAATTTTTTTAACTGTCTCGGAGACAAAGATGGAGTTAAACTAATCCACTTCAGCAGAGCATCCAATGTTGGCTGAGCAGAATCGCAACTTTCATCAGACTAAAACAACGAGAAAACAAAAATTCAGTCAGTTAAAAAAAAAGAAAATTAAGATAAAAAACTTACTTCATCACTGACTACAGTCTTTTCATTACTAATACGTTTGTTTACTCTTTTTTTTTCTTTTTTACGGTCAAGGAATATGTTGGAAAGATCTTTGCAAAAAAAAAAAAAAAAAAAAAAAAGGAGACTTCAACCAATTAAAAAAATTCCGCGTTTTCCAGGTATAAACCATAAAACGACACCAGCCATAATGTTGAAACAGGATTCTCCATTTTTTGTTCGATCTATTTATCTATTCCCACCCAGAATTTGTTCCTGAAGATTGAAGTTGAAACAGTCTGACCAGTGCTGTCTAGTATTAGGGACTTTAACGAATTTAGATCATGTTTGGTTAACGGTATGTAGTTCAATTGCGCGATTTGTCTGGTAGCTTAAATTTGAAATAAAATTTTCTTCGTCTTTTTTTTTTTTTTCTAAGCTTTTCTTTATCTTAAATTTTATACTTTTTTTTATTTTTTAAAAATTTTGATAATTATACAGTATACGGTACACTTTCAAAAAAAATTTTGTAATTTTTGAGAGCACATAATGGAACCTGCTACTTTTTTCCTACTTTTCATTGAAAACCACGAGTAAAATTTAATTTGCTTAAAATCTTTTTTTAGATTATTTTTTTCTTTTCTTGATTTGATTTTACTCTTTATGAAGTTTTACACAGAAAAATTCATCTCTCTATGCATCATTTTATGTACTCTACTAAGTTCAAGACTGAGAATAGAGCTAGAGTCTATTCCGACACATTACAATTTTTAATTCATAATATATGGAAGTAGAGGAAAGATAAAAAAGTAGAAATGAAAAAAAAAGCAGAATTGAGACAAAAACTTTCAGAAAATAGTTTATTATCCGAAGCAACTTCAGACTAAAACGTGCGATTAAATGAAGTATAAATTTTTCATGGCTGAGCTTTTTACGTGGTAGTGTGTAGAAGTAGGGGAGGGGGACTTGATCTGCCAACTTTTTTTTTTTTTTCACATAATACTTTTATATGCAACTTGGGAATATCTCGTTTTGACCACAAACTGAGATTCGGAGGTTATTACTACACATCTAAAATGAGTTTTGGATATATTTTCAAAGTTTCCAAAACTTCGGGGAAAGCCCTGTACAAGGAATCCAATTTTTGGTCAAGGAACCTCCTTTTTTTAGTATCGGACTGTATTTTTTCGACCAATAATTTTTTCTTTCTTTCTTTTTTCTCGAAAGCTTGACACATATGAGTAAAAATCAAATTTTGATCTCATCATGCGGTATCATTGCAAATTTTTCTTTTAGCCAAATTTAACGCCTTGAGGCCAGAAACCCTAAGCCGAGCTCTACTTCTTAAACAATTTTTTTTAACTTGAAAAAAATCCAGCCAGTGATCAAAGAGCGAAAAATTGAAATAATTAATTTTTTTTTTGGATTACCTGTCAGCTCATTTTAGGGGAAAGATTGCCGGGTAAAGGCATTTCAAATCCTTAATAGATCTGGTAGGTCAGAGTCCCACAGGCTGCTTCCATAAAATAAAGTGACAAAAAATTTACGTAACAAAAATAAGAAAAAAGTGCCTTGGAAATAGTTTCAGATAAATCCCCAGAGTTTGTTTTACGATTTTTTTATAGTATTTGAAAGCAAGCGAATAATACGGCAGGTATAAATTCGCTTAGTAGTCGTGAAGTGGAGCATATCAGGATTTCCATTTTATTAGATTTTCTCCTCTTTTTACCATCATCTCGCAGCCCAGTGCGATCATCATAACTGGACGAGAAAAAAATCCTGGTTGTCCTTGATTTTAGGTAACAACTGTTTCTTTTTCTTTTTTTTTTTTTTTTTTTTTTTTTTTAATAAAAATAATTTGAAAATTGTTGCCCGCCTTCGTATCTTTAAAATTATATTTTCTGAAATTGGTTCCTCGCCATTTTCTTTATTACCTCGCATCTCCCTTTAAAATTCTTAGCAAATGCAATTTGCGTTATGAGCTTACTTGAAATTAAACTTGAGAAAACTCAAAAGGAAAACACATGAAAGATTAGTTTCTGAATGTAACAAAAACAGGATTTGAAAATGAATTCAGAATTTTGAAAAGAGCCTGGAATTTATCGATTTTGCCTTGAACAGTCGTGAGCAGTATAGCTGCGGATAATATTGATTTTGCCTTGCACAATGTGCATTGTATTAATTGATCCTGCATGTATTTTTTCCTTAAACCAAACAGATTTTGCAGATTTTGCTGTCATTTTCGATCAAAGTCGTTTTTTTTTTTTTTTTTTTTTGCAGTCAGTTCTTGAAAGTTCGTTTGTTTATTTTATTTTATTTTTATTTAATGAATAATTTTGGAAGTCAGATTGATCCCTATAATTATAGAATCGATTTTTGAGAACAGGAAAGTTCGAGTAGAATCAAAAACTTGTTTTTTTTTTTTTTTTTTTTTTTTTTTTTTTTGCAATTTTATATTTTGCATTTTATTAGCAGGAAAATATGTTAATCAGATTTCATTGAGGTTTTAATAAAAAATAAATGAAAAGACTAACATTCCGCCGCCATGGTAACCGAAATGGGCGTATGTCCATTCTGGAATTGAATCTTTGTTTACATAAGTTAAAAATAGAAGACAAGTGCCAACTTAAGAATGGACATACGCCCATTTCGTTTACCACGGCAGCATTCACCTTTTTCCCCTTAAATGAGATCTTTAATGACCTCAGCGACAATGCTCCTTTATTTTAAAGGATTTTTTTTTTTTTTTTTAACTGCTTTGGGCAGGTTGGTTTGCGAATAATTGTGAATAAATTTCTGTATTATCTACAAAGTACCGGTACCTATGATTGTAACTTGTTTAATCAAATAAACTAGGTCTGGACTTTTTTGCATTGTGGTTCTATTAAAAAATTTAAAAACAAGCAATAAGTTTATTTTTAAGCGATTCTTGATTCATAGCTTGTTAAACACGAAATACGTTGGAATTGCGGCCATTAATTTTAATCTTAAAGCGTTAGATTTAACATGAGTATAAGAGTTTAAGCGACCCCCTCCCCCCCCCCAAGCTGCTTACGCAATTTATGAACGACCCCTTGTTATGGAAAATATATAATATATAATATATAATATATAATATTATTATATATATTATATATATATTATTATATATATTATTATATATAATTATATATATTATATATTACATATTATATATTATATATAATATATTATATATAATATCTGTATATAATATATAATATATAATATGTACATCCTGTTCTTGATTCAAGTATTATGTCAGCACAAATTTGACTTTTAATTTTTAACCTCTTCCTCCTTTGTCGGCAAATGTCAGACCCTAAGATTTGCGTCATTGCTGCACAGGGTGGGGAAAAAAAAAAAAAAAAAAAAATCTGGCATCCAGAAACATTTAAGGTTTTTTTTTTTTCTTTTTACAGATGATAAATATATTCGACATTGTCTGTCTCAAATGGATAATCTCGACAGCCATTTTATTTTATGCCATTTTTTATTTCTTTAGACGGCAGTTAAGAATATTATGGCTTGTTCTTCGTCTTCCAGGACCTTTCTCTTATCCCATTATCGGAAATGCTCAGTGGGCAGTTAATCACGAACGTAAGTTTAATTTTCGATGTATTTTTTATTTATTTTTGTAATTATTTTTCACAGTAATTTAAATAAACATTTTAGCGTCATTTTAATCAAAAGTTTATTTCACTTTCAGGATTAAAGGAAGCAGGAAGACTTGGAAAACGGTTTTATGGACCGATATTAAGAGCATGGATCACTGTTTTTCCTGTGGTTTTTCTTATGGAACCTAATGATATTCAGGTAAGGGTTTCTTAGATATTTTATCTTTCGTTTCTTTTACTTTTAGACCGTGGGTGTGATCTTCCATATTTTTTCCTGCGGTAAACAATCCTACAGTTTCCCTTCCTAAACTTTAGGAACGTTTAGGAAAGATTAGGAAGGTTTAAAAACGTAAATTAAGACTTCTAATGGCAAATGAGTGCTTATAATAATTATCGCATACTTTTATCGATATTTTTCGATTCATTTAAAACAAAAAAAGGTCAGAAGAACAGAATAGCAAAAAAAAAAAAAAAATTTTTTTAAACTGCCTCCAAAATAATGCAAAATATTTTCATTTTAAAAGCGTTGAAAAATATTGGAAGAAGTATTCCATGATTAATCAATTTTTTTTTCTTTCAGAAAGTGCTGGCTAGTTCAAAACACGTAGAGAAAATTTATTTGTACAAATTGCTCCACAATTTTGTTGGCGAAGGTCTTATAACACTTGAAGGTGCAAGATAATATACATACTTTTTAATTATGTCTAAGGGCAAGTTCTTTGTACATGAAAACCGGATATGTGACTTCTAAAGGCAAAACAAACGAAATTTTTTACCGAAAAGTTTGTTTTTCTGTAATAGACCTAGGCCTATCTAATTTTTTCGTAACATTTTTTTTTTTTTTTTTTTTTTTTCCTTCTTTTTTTTAAGCTTTCAAATGGCGGTACCACAGAAGGTACATCCAGCCTGCCTTTCACATAAATTCTATAGAAGAGTATGTTCCGGTATTCAGTAAAGGATCTCAAATTTTAATCGATACCATTGAGAATCACATACGAAGCAACTCTGTTTATGTCAATGTTGCACCTTTTGTTAACGAATGTGTCGTTGGTATTTTAAAGGGTTGGTAGACTTGGGGATCGTACATAAATTACGTAAGCACATTTAGGGGGGAGGGGGTCCAGATTTGACATCTTACCCATAAGCTAAGCATAGGCCAAATGGGATAAACCGTGCAAAAAGGGCCTAACCCATGCTTACGTAATTTATGTATGACCCCTTGTGATAAATTAAAATTGGATCAGTTAATTTTTTAATTCATTTGTTTTTTTATTTTTTTTATTTTACTTCTTTTTTTTTTTAATGCAGAGGCAATTTTAGGTTTGCCAGTTAAGCCTAAAACAGCTTTTAAAGACATCGAATCTGCGCCGTTAAGAGAGTAAGTTTCCAAAAAAAGCCTGGAATGAGGGAGGGGGTATTAAAAAACTCTTAAAGTCGCACAATTTTTCCAGTTGTTTCCAATTTATTATCATCGCTTTTTTATGATATTTTTTTAGAGGTTCCATCAAGTTCCAATACCGCATTCTTAGACCTTGGCTACTTTTCAAGTCCGTGTACCATCTGACCGAACTCGCTAAAAGAGAAATCAACCACCAAAAATCTTTCACAAACTTTATAAGAAAAGTAAGTAACCGAAAATTAAGAAATGTAATTAAGTTAATCCGTGTCCTCTTGCAGTTTTCTAAAAAACATCCACTGTTGAGAAATTCTTTTTTTGTTTGACGTTTAATAATCATCATAAAATTTAGAGCTAATTTTTAATTCTGTATAAATTTAGAAGAAAAAAAAAATCTGACATCACTTTTTAATTCCTTTTTCTAAAAATTTCAGACTGTTGAAGAAAGACAAATTATGCACGAAACTGGCACCTTGCAAAACCGATGTTTCTTAGATTCTCTCATACAAATATCAAAAAATAACGATAATTTTACGCAGGAAGATTGCATTCAGGAAGCTTGCACTTTGATGTTGGCCGTAAGTAAACTTTTGAAAAGAAGGCCGAGATAACATTTTAAGAATCAAAATAATGCAATTTTCATTTCTTCGACTTTGAAAAATTTTATTGTAGGGCCAAGATTCAGTTGGAGCAGCTTTGGCATTTTGCCTGTTTGAAATTGCCAGTAACCCAGACGTTCAGGTATGCTTTTTGTAGTAATCAACCTTATTTTTTTAGGTTATTTAATTAATTAATTAATTTTTTTTTTTCTCAATTATTTTTTCAGGAAAAAATTATGGAGGAACTTGAGTGTATTTTTGGAACGTCTCAAAGACCTATTACATCTTATGATTTAAGGGAAATGAAATATTTGGAACAGTGTATTAAAGAAACACTGAGGCTTTATCCTAGTGTCCCAATAATAGCAAGGACTTTGGGAGAAGATGTCAAACTTGGCAAATACACAATACCAGAAGGATGTGACGTTATGATTGCCCCGTTCGCCATCCATCGTGATCCAGATGAGTTTCCGAATCCCGAAATTTTCGATCCGGATCGTTTTGAACCGGATAAAAACGAAAGAAGGCATCCGTATGCCTATATTCCATTTAGCGCAGGTCCTAGAAATTGTATAGGTAAGGGTTTTTAAATATTTTCAATAAAAAAAAATAACAATAATTTTTTTAAACGTTTGCAATATTTTTCCAGGGAATAAATTTTCTATAATCGAAGTGAAAACTGTAGTTGCTAATGTTTTAAGAAAATATCGTCTCGGTCCAGTTCCAGGGAAAGAAAAATTAGATCTAAGGTATAGAGTAACATTGCGCGCGTCGGGTGGAATCTGGGTAACGTTCACTCCAAGAGATGAAATCAGTAAACAAAACGGAGGCAGAGATCTTTAAAAAAAAAAAGAAGACTGCCATAATTTTTTTTGAATCTGAAATTTTCCAATGGAAGAAAAGTATAAGCATTTTTCTTGACCTATAGAATTATTAATTGTCCCTTCGAAGCCAATTTTTCGTTTTGATTAAGTTTTTAATAAGAATGAAATAGAATAATTTCGAAGTTCTTCCTCGACTTAAAAAAGATCCTTTTTGAACGCATCCCATTTTTTTATTATTTAAAAAAATCACAAAAAGAGATACGAACATAAAATCGATAGACAATCAATCAGTTTTTGAAATTAGGAACGTTTCTATTGTTCATCAAGTTGCATTTAACAGATCAATGTCACTCACTTATAAACTATATATTTCAGACATTTAAGTATGCAATTTTCTTTTATTTAACTGTTTGAACAAAAAATAGAAAAGAAAAAAAAAATGATAAAACTAAAAAATACTTGCATCATATTTGTGAACCAAATTATTAAAAAAAGTCACTCTAAAAATTCATCACTTTAAAGAATTAATCATCTTTGCGTTATTACGTAAAAAAATATTTTTTTTAAAAAAAAAAACCTTTTAAAAGGAAAAGAAACAAAAATTATTATCACTAGTTTTAAAAAAAAAACTAAAATATTATATCTTTTACATTTGCTTTTACTGTTTTTCGTAATACATTTTCGTGTGTTATATTTCAACTATGAGGTACATTCATAAAATTACCATGATCATAAGGTTAGCATCTAATTAAATATCGATGAAATAATAATGAAATTACGATAATTCGGCTAAATGTGAGGTGCCAACGTAAATTTTTTCTTTAAAAATTCGTAACGCGTTCTATCTTCTTCAGAAACCGACGGCCTAATGATTTTAAGCGCTCTTTCAAAATGTTCCAAAGTAACAAAAATATCCGCGTTTTGATCTGCTTCCTTATTACCGACCAAATCTTTCAAAGCTTGAACTCCAGCTTCCCTCACTAGAGCAGCCAAATCCGCTCCAGAATAACCGTTGCACTCCGGCCTGTTTCCAATGTCACTCAGGCTTACGTCTTCAGCTAATTTCGGCTTAGTTCCGTTTTTCGTCAACGTCTTAAGTATTTCGACTCTGTCGTTGGCTTCGGGTAAACCTACGTATAATATTTTATCTAACCTCCCGGGTCGTAGTACAGCCGGATCGACGATGTCCGGTCGATTCGTGGCCGCCATTAAATAAACCCCTTTCCTATCTTCCACCCCGTCCATTTCGGTTAACATTTGATTGACAACCCGCATGCTGGCTCCGTTTTCGCTTGAATCGGATCGTCTTGGGCACAACGCATCCAACTCGTCGAAAAATATTACGCAAGGAGCTGAATTTCTGGCACGCTGGAAGCATTGGCGTACAGCACGCTCGCTTTCACCGACGTACTGGAAAAAAAAAAATGAAATATCGTTCGTTAACAAAACTGCATTCAGCTGAAATTTGTTAAAAATTGTAAACTTACCATATTTAAAAGTTCGGGTCCTTTAACTGATATAAAATTGATACCGGCTTCGTTGGCAACGGCCTTGGCTAAAAGAGTTTTACCGCAACCTGGAGGGCCGCAGATTAAAATACCAGCAGGTGCTGTTAACCCAACTTGCTCGAACTGTTTTTTGTATTTTATTGGTCCCTAAAAACATGGAAAAAATATTATAAGAAAAAAATAATTAATTTACAAAAATAATCGATTACAAAAAATTTTATAAAAAGTCAGTGGGTTGTTATTTATTTCATAATTGAAAGCGAGGTATCCGCTCTTTAAAAGAACTCCTCAAGCTATCTTCAACTATCCGTTCATCCGTCATCATTTTTTAAAAGGTAAAACCTATAGAACATTAATTTAAAGAGCTGTAGTTGCAGGTAACTACTTGTTAGAAAGAATAAGCCATTAATGCATAAAAATGTTTGAACAACATATTCCTAATTCATGCGAAGCCAAAAAAATTCATTTCGATTTTCCTTTCTTTCCCCAAAACAAATTTAACTTTTGCAAAGACTTTTTCTTTAGTAAGTTCTTTTCAAAATAAAATTTTGAAAAAAATAAAAATAAGGGATTCGTACTCCTAATTTTTTTAATTCATCTTGCTAACTTTTTTAAAAGTTGGTTTTTAAATTTTTTTGCAGTGCTCACCAAGATTGACATTTTCAATTCTTCTCGAATGTCGGCCAAAGAGCCTACATCATCCCAGGTAACATCAGGCACGGTAGCAAACCCTTCACGTTTTGCAGATGGCTGTACACTTTTTAACGCTTTATTGAAATCTTCCTGAGTAATAAATAAATTTTTTAACTGTCTCGGAGACAAAGTTGGAGTCACACTAATCCACTTCAGCAGAGCATCCAATGTTGGCTGAGCAGAATCGCAACTCTCCGGTAAGATTTCGATATCAGACTAAAACAACAAGAAAACAAAAATTCAGTCAATTAAAAAAAAAAAAAAAAATTAAGATAAAAAACTTAACTTACTTCATCACTAACTGCAGTCTTTTCATTACAAACTTCCACTTCTTTACTTTCGCAATTAACAGATTCTTCTGAAACCGTTTCTGCAATGTCCATATCCGAATCCGCTTTTTTCTCAGGCTCCTTTTTTTCCTCTTCTTTCTTTTCTTCGGTTTCAGGAATCTTCTCTTCTTCCTTTTTCTCATCTGGTTTTTTCTCTTCAACTTTCTCCTCCTCTTTTTTTTCCTTACTTTCTACGTTTTGTACTTCATTATCACCTGATTTTTCGGGAGTCTCGTCTTTCTTTTCTTCTGGGGCGGAACTCTCCTCTGGTTTTGTTTTGTCGTCTTCGACCACGTCGATTTCCATTGTTTCCTCGGTTTTTTTACTTTCGGAAACGCCAGCAACGTCAATCGCGCTTTCTTTCTTTTCCGGAATAACAGGAATTTCATTTTTCTTTTTCTTTTTTAATTTATTTTTATCAGTCTGTTGTAAGGCTCCGTAAGCTCTGTTGATGGCGGACATTGCGGCTTCGCGTGTGAGAGCTAAAAGATCAGCGCCGACGTAACCAGGTGTATTTTGGGCTAAATTGTCGAACGAAAAATTCGGAGCTAACTTCAAATTTTTACAAAGAACTTTCAGGATTTCCTCCCTTGCTTTTTGATCCGGAATGCCCAAACAAACCTTAAAAAGAAAAAATTGTATTTAATTTTACTTAACCAAAATTCATTTTTTATTACTGAATAAATTTATACCTCTCTGTCGAAACGCCCAGCCCTCCTTAGAGCTGGATCCAGGGAATCTGGTCTATTCGTGGCTCCAACAACAAGAACTTGATCCCCATTTGGTTTGTTGCTTAATTCATCCAAACAAGTCAACAACTGAGCGACGATCCTTCGTTCCATTTCCCTTTGAGCGTTTTGCCGATTAGGTGTAACGGCATCTACTTCGTCAATGAATAAAACGCAAGGGGCACTTTCCACAGCTTTATCAAACAACTCACGAATCCTTTCCTCTGATTCGCCAGACACTCCTCCAACTAACTCAGGCGCTGAAACTTTAATCAGTGGAACGTCTAGCTGTCCGGCAATGGCAGTAGCTAACAGTGTTTTTCCGCAACCAGGAGGTCCGTGTAGTAAAAATCCCCTCGGGGATGAAATACCTATTTGTCTGTAAACTTCGGGATTCTGGACATGTAAAATAAGTTTACAAACTTCTTCTAAGACTTTGGGATTCCCACCGAAATGGGCAAATGTAACTGGTGGTTCTTTGAGCGCTGCTTCTTTCTTTTTTTTGGTTGAATGTAAAATTTTATCTCCTTGATTTAATGATTTTCTTTTCCTCATGATTGTTACATAAGGACGCTCCCGTTCTCCTGTTTTCCCAAGTGATAATCTAACACCTAGAAAAAATAAAATAAAAAAAATTCAAGCCAAATTAATCTTTTGATTTCCTTTAATATATTTTATCAAAATTCCAAATTCAACTAACCAGGTTTTGGAGTATTTCCAGGCACAAGACTAAATGAAGTATCTCTTGGAAAAACATGATTTTGTAGGCCATTGGTGCTTACTGTTGCAGTTGCTGCTACTCCTGCTGCAGGAATTTCTCCTTTCTCCATTGAATCGTCTTTTTTCTTACTATTCTCATCATCACTGCTCAGATCAATCAACTCAGCACTAGCATTTGATTGCTGAAATTGTTTGGAGTGCAGTTGAGATGTTTTATATAAATTAAGGAGTTGGTTATTTGATGAAGTTATTGAATTCTAAATACAAAAAAAATGAAATACGGATCTTAATCTTCACATGCAAAGAAGAATTTCATAAAAGCAAGAAAGAAAAAAATAGAGAAGAAATTTTTTTTTAAAAATCTTAGTAAAATGCACTTAAAACTTACATCTTCATTATCAACAATATTACATTCTTCGACTTCACTTGAAGAGTTTTCTGTTGATTCCACATAATTAGGATCAATATTTCCAGCATCACTTTGAGCCATACCACACTGTTCAAGAACAACTGCAAAAGCTGATAACAGAAAAAACAAATTAGAAAATACAAAAAATTTCTAATAAACAAGCAATAGTTCGAAAACTCACCTTTTTCTACAAGTTGTTTAAATGCATTTCTTTTTCTTCTACCATAATCTTTGTATCGACTCTGGAGATCACTTACCATATCATTTATGTCAACATATACTTTGTCTTTGTTATCAGCCAAATACTGCAAAAATACAAAAATGAAAAAAAAAGTTAAAAACAATACAGCAATCCACAGCAGCATTTGTAATCAAAACCAGAACCTAAATATTACTAGAAGCCGGAAAATGAACTGTTCTTACCTGATTGATTCTAGGTATCAGTTGAGGATCTCCAAAATACGGAGTGTGTTTTACGTGCTTTTTGGGTTTCATTCCGACTTTGGAGGTAGATGTCATACCTAAGCAATTATCGAAAGAACTGTATTCCGAAATCCTGCCCCGCCTATCAAATTTTCCCATCTTAAACATTTGTACTGAATTATACAAGATATATTTTCCGTAAATATGTTAATTAAGTCATTGGTGTTTGCTTATCCGGTATAATTATTAAGACAAAATCGCCCATGAGAACTACCGTGCCACCACAAAAGCGTAGCAGAGTTTACATCATCGTGGCGTTAGATTTGAAAATATGTTATGAATTTCCGTTTACTGCAAGTCTTCAGTCTTTACAATTTTAAGAATTATAGATACCGGTTTAAGGATGATATTAGAAATTAATACTAACCGACTACGAAATAATACCGTAAGTGGGCTTTTATGGGAAAATTACAAAAATGTGGGATATACAAAATATCGTGTCAGCAGAGTTGTTAATGACGTCATAAATATGTCTGAGGAGCTTGTACCAAAGGTAAAATGTAATTTCTTTGACTGAAAACGGAAAGTAATTAGTATTAAGAGAAATAGTTAAGAATTTTAAAACATGTTGGAAGGAAAAGACTTTATATAAACTTTCATATTTTGACTGATTCCAATTACAATGAGGTATGTTTTTTTGTTTTAAAAGTTTGTTTATTCTGACAAAATTTGGTTATAAAACTGAGTATTTGGTCCTTACAACATATCAAATTTCATCTCTTATTATGAATTTAAGTTGGCGTGACCCCGGTTTTGTACCTTCGGTTTAACAGGGGATGGAGCTGTCTGTGAGCTACCTCAATAAGCACAATTTTTATTTTATAAGCACTGCCACAGACATCAACCATCCTCTCACAGAAGGGTGTGTGAAAGGGACCTACTATATTTAGATACGGGTTCCGAACCTTGTTGGGCATCACAATATGATTTCACTTTGATCTCATAAGAAGAATCAAGAAGTGAATGCATGGGCTCGACGCGAACCTTCCAATGAACTACTGCTTGCCGAATCTTCTTATGAATTTAAATTATGCAGTTCAAAAACTAATATAGTTGTTTCTTTTCTTTTTTATAGTACAATGGATCCTGCAAATTTTATTCAGGGGCATGGCCAAGGACAAATTCGGATACAAGCTGAATCTCCTTATGAACGTTTAGATCCTGCTTGTATGAATTGGTTGAACCAATTGAAGCAAATGTGGTCAATATGTAAGTAAATAAAAAAAAGATAATTTTAAAATAAGCCTTATTGCAAAACTTTTCATTGAATTTTAAATTTCTTTCTAGGGAAAAAAAGTGAAAATGTCACGAGAATGTTGTATGACTTTTTTTCAATTTCACAAAATCCTTATATATCAGTCTTGCAAATTATGATTACATGTGGTGATTTTTATCAGGGAAAAGTGAGTTCCTTAGCTTTTAATATCATAGAAAATTTTTCAACTTGGTCAGAAATGCAAAAACCAAGAATCTCAAATTTTTTAACCAAGGACCTGAAATATGATGCATTTAACTTGGTCATTAAACAAAAAAACCATAATTTAATTAAATTAGTTGCACAAGTTTATGAAATGGTCATAGATAAAGAAGTATTTTTACCTTCAATTCAACAATTAATTAATAACAGCATGTATAAAGAAGTAAGTCTGAATTTATTTAATTTTAAAAAATGAAAGGAAAGAGATCGGTAAAATAGGTTTTTTATTTTTCAGGCTTGTCAATGTGCTACAATGCTTCAGCTTCATAATCATTACAGAATTGAAGAATTTATTGTTCCTCTTATATTCCAAGATAAATATGCAATTGCTGAAGAATTTTTAGTGGGAAGTCGCCCTCATCAAATCCAAACTGCTTATTATTTAGATTCAATCCTTGGAAAAAAAAATATAAAAGGAGAAGTGGAATCAATCATAAAGTATTTATCACAAAATATTTATCGAAAAGTTGTTGTTATTGATATTATTTAATTTTTTTCCTTTATTTTTTTAGAACGTTAAACATTCAAGATGCAAAATTAGATAGGATGTATTATAAACCACTAAGCAAGCTAGTTGCAAGAATTATTAAAACATTTAAACTTCCGTCAGACACTTGTCCTAATTTAACAAAGAAAAGAGGAGAGGGAGCTTTGCAATTTTTGATGCATAAAAGATTTGTTCAAAAAAATATTGGGGATGAAAGTTGGACTGAGATGGCACTTGAAGCTGTCGGAGATGATCAAAATTTACAGATTGAACTCATAACAAATGTGGTAATATACGGGGATGTAAACGAAGCTCATCAATGGGTTGAAAGATTCGGACTGCCGTTTCATTTGTGGCCTGCTAATCTTCAAAAAGAAAGTGGAAGGTACATAGAAATTGTTTACAATGAATGAATATTAAAATATTTATAATTTTTTTACTAGTTTTAGGATTAATAGTGATGGGGCCCAATCGACTTCCGATTCATCCGAAAATTGGGACGAACAGGCCGGTACATCTACGAATTTTCACAAGTTACCGATACCCGAATCTAGAATAATGTTAATCGATACGGTTTCGGGGTTTTCTAATTTCTTAAACGTGATAACCAACAATGTGTTCATTGTCGGCATCGATTCCGAATGGAAGCCCTCGATTGGAGTCAAAAAATGCGATTTAGCACTGATTCAAGTTGCAACATTCGACGCAGTTTATATTTTAGATGTACTCGCTTTAAAATCCGTTTGTCCTGACCCTCTGTGGGAGCAATTTGCGTTTAAAGTGATGGGAAATTCGGACATCCTTAAATTAGGATTCGGTTTATTCGGAGATTTATCCATCATGAAAGAAACCTTGCCAGGTTTTCAGAAAATTAAGTTAACAGGACGAGGGTTTATGGATTTAGTTTTGCTTTGGAAAGTGTTAATAACCGAACATAATTTCCAATTTCCTTATTCTCCCCCATCGGATTCAACTGCCACTCCGGAGAGTTTGAATAGATTAATTGAACTTTGTCTAGGAGAGAAATTGGATAAGTCGGATCAGTTTTCCAATTGGGAAAGAAGACCGTTGAGGAGAAGTCAAATTGCTTATGCAGGTAATATAATAAATTAAGAAGTAATTAGGTAAATTCGTTATAAGTTATTTTAATTTAAACGAATTCGTTTTTATTTTTTTCTAGCATTAGACGCTTACTGCCTGTTAGAAATTTACAACGTATTGAAAGCCCAAGCCGAATCTCAAAACATTCCATTTATCGAAATACTAAACGAAATTATGGCAAACCAAACAACTCCTAAAAAATCTAAAAAAAAGTTCAAAGAAAAAAATAACGGAGAATCGGATCAGTGCAGCAAACCGAACCGAAATAAAATCAGCGTGACAGATTTTCACGTGTTATGTGACACGATGATTGCCGGACTAGGCAAACAATTAAGAAAATGTGGAGTTGACACGATCATTTTAGAAAAAGGAGAAGAGCCGAGCGCGAAAGAATTAGCCGGAAAATTGCCTCTATCGGTAGTGACAAGAGCCAACGATATCAGAAAATTACGAAAATACGGTCACGTGTACATTGTGAAATCTGACGATGTTAAAGAGCAGCTCTGTGAGGTTATGGATTTCTTTAACGTGGATGTTTTAGCTGCTGATGTTTTCAGTCGGTGCATGGTAAGTTAGGCCTTGATTTTTATTATTATTATCTTTTTTTTGAAAGAGGGCTGGGGTATTAGTACTGCAACCACTACTGATAATCTTTCCATCGTTTTTGTTTCAGTCTTGCAATTGCAACGAGTTCGCTAACATTAGTCAAGAGGATATGAAAAAGATAGCTTGGACGTCTGATAAAATTAAAAATCAAAGGGGTCAGTTGCTTCCCCCAGAAGAATTAGAAGAAGAACCTAGACATTTTGATGATTTCGATTACGACGGGGGTTATAGTGAAGAAGAGGAAGATTGGATAACAAATTCTAACTCATCGTATAATTACAGCGAAGAAAGTGTTGATCATCAAATCTGCCGTACTAAGTATGGAGCTGTCATAGAAGTGAATGAGATACCCATCGGGGTTTTGGACGAAATTAAATTATTTTACGTTTGCGAGCAATGCGGAAAATGTTATTGGGATGGAAGCCATAGAAACAGAGCTCTAGGTGGATTTATCGGACAAATAGTTCGATGTTGATTTTGTTTATGAAGTGTTCATTTCGACGGATTTGTTTTAAATGTTTCTGTACAAATTTTAAAGTATATATAATATACGAATTCGAGACTTGCTTTATTCGTTTTTAACTTGTGTTTTTTTATTGTTTCTGTTGCCTCTGTTTTTCAAAAAACAATAATTCAGTCAGAAAAAGATTATTTTGCAATTTATTTTATTGTTCTGGCTTTTATTTTTTATTTTCTTCTTGAAATACTTCTTTAAAAAAAGTCATGAATATGATCCGTATTTCGGCTGTCTTCAAAAAAAATACTGCCTAGTAAAAAATTCTAAATAATTCAATCAAATTTGGTTCCTGAAACTGAATACCTTTTTCATAAGTAATTGATGCAACTTGGGTCTGCCCCCATGATTGTAAGCAGAAAATAATTTGTTTTGAGCTTTTTTCCGGGATTTTTTTTATTAGGCTTTGAAGAAAACAATTGGCTGGTTTATTTTAAAATTCTTTTCATTAGTTACAATTTTTCTCTTAAGAGGACCGTAAGCAGTTTTTTTGTTTTATGAAAAAAGTCGAAAAACTCAAAAAAATATTATATATAATTATGCTTATCTTGTTACCAGGGCTGCAATTCCGATTCATTTTTATTCGGAATCGGAATAGAAATCGGAAGCTGATATTTCAAAAGTACTTGGAATCGGAAAGGAATCTCGTCTGAAAACAGTTCGGAATCTTCGGAATCGGAATCGGAATGGCAGCCTTGCTTGTGATAAAAAATTGTCCTCAGAGCTGGATTCTTATTCTCAGTCGGTCTAACTAATGCCACCTACCCATGCCTTATCCATAATCGTATTTCAGCATATATCCTTAAAAATTATTTTACTATGCTCTACTTTGTTTGCATGGTAAGTGATATGAAAACAGTTAAAAATATTTCGGCGTAAATCCTGTGTAACCTTTTATGCCCTTACTGTGGTCTATGGGCTGTACATGTAATAATCAAATACAATACAATTGGTTTCCAGTATTCGCAGTAAATTCGCATTGTTAAAAATATTTCGGCGTAAATCCTGTATAACCTTTTATGCCCTTACTGTGGTCTATGGACTGTACATGTAATAATCAAATACAATACAATCGGTTTCCAGTATTCACAAGCAAAGTAGCAAAGCTAAGTGATGAATGAATTTGTTGTTCTTAAAAGTATTATCTTTCTTATATTTGACCTGGAATTTTAAAGTAATCGTTTTTAAATTATGTATTTATGTCAAGATTTCGTGGCATCATGGCGAAGGGAAAAAAAATGTGACTGTGCGAACACCGGAAACGAAGAGAAAAATTTTCTTGAAAGAAGAGACACTCAAACTATAGAACGATTAATCCTATTATATAAATCTTTAAATTGTAATAGTTACCTCGAATAAGTTGAGATATTGCAATCTAATTGAATCGGATCCTGTTTCGCGCCAAATATTTAAAAATTTAGGTGATTTTAATAATGCAGTTAATTTGGCAACATTGCACTTCCATGTGTTGTTTACAATTCATTCATATTAGCTTGCTTGGTTTGCGATTTATAATGTCATGGATTTCAAAACGCTTCACCCTTTTATTTTTCATGTAAGTTATATTTAGTTCACCATAAAGCGTAAACTATATATGAAAATATTTACGTGCTAGTATTCATATCCTGTTTGGTAAGCAAGAAACCAAGTACTTTTTTACCTTTCAAATTTCACCCTTTGAGGCAACTGAAATCTAAGTGTGGGCCTGGCTATGTTAATAAATTGCTTTCCATCTTGGCCAAGTAGAGTTAGTTTGTGACCATTTTAGATTAAATATAAAACTTTTGTTTTAATGATGGTTATGTTTTCAGGTATTTGGTTTGAAAGCATAAAATGGTCCAAAGGCAATCAGAGCATGGTGAAAGCTTAAATTGTGAGTATTTTTCTTTTTTTTTAAATCACTGTTCCTTTGTTCATGTTCCTGGGTAAAATTAAACCACTGTTATTTCCAGATAAAATTTTACAAGTATCAGAAAAAATGAATTACCCTAATAACGTACACTCGTCTCCCTTTTCATCTCCAAATGCCGTCAAGCAAGAAGATAGTGATGATTCGATCCCTGATGGAGGTGAATATATATGCAGAGAATGTAATAGACAATTTTTACACAAAAAAAATTTGGTCTTACATAAAAAAATGCACAAAGCATTAAATAATTACAAGGATCACAAAAAGTGTTTGCATGAATCAGATCAACGTAATGACTTTTTATTAGAAGTTGCTAGACTAGTTCAAAAAATTACAACAGATCCAGATTTTGATCAAGTTTTGCAAGAAACAACAATGCTTCTCAAAAGGGAAAATACTGAAAAAAGCTACACAGATTTGAATCATCATGGTTCAAGAAGTATGATTCCAGATTTAGGAAACTCAAATATATTGGAATGTCAGGATGAAAATTTAATACAGTGGGCCAAGCAGTGTATGGAGAAACAGCCAAAAGTCGTTTTGAAACGTTTGGACTCTGAAAATGATGGAAATGGTGAAGGGTCGTCCTCATATGGGAACTCCAGACAATACAACACTCCTTCCCAACAAAATTATCAACAGAATTGGAATGAAGGGTTTAATTATTACCCGTCACTGTCTGAAAGTCTGGTTACATCAGATTCTATGGATTCTACAAGCACACTTACAAACAGCATCGCTAAAAAGAGAATGAGAAAACATCCCTGTAAGGAATGTGGAAAGGTTTTCACTAGCATTGACAATTTAAAAATTCACATGCGTATCCACAAAGGGGATAAGCCTTATGAGTGCAAAGAATGTGGTAAACGGTTCCGTCAAAGATGTCATATTAACAATCACATGCTCATCCATCAAGGTATTAAACCTTGGAAATGTAAGGTTTGCGGTGAAGATTTTAGGCAAGTGGCAAACTTATTAAAGCATCAACAAAAGCATTGAAAAAAGAAAGATTGCTTGTAACAAAAGACTGGCGTTTATGTTTAGGATAACCTATGTAAAATGTAAAGTGAAACTTGACACGTTTAGAATCTAATTTACTTGAGAATTGTTATTTTGATCAGTTTTATTTGAGAATCAGTATGCAATCACTTTATACTTTTACTTTTATATATTGTATGATCCATTTATTTTAACTTTTTTAAATAATTTAATTTTGTATTTTTTTTTTTTTTTATCGGTATACCCGATGGGACATCGTAATAATAGAATTAAGAGCTTTGAGTTAGTGTATGAAAAAATGCAATCATTATTGCAGAAAACCCAATTGCATGATTCCGAGGACAATACCTGGGGCTATTGACCCCAAAACTTAGTTGTTACCCGAAACCCGATGTTTTACGGCTGATTAAGTGGCTATACGATAGCCTTGAAATACTAACCTTTCAAGCAACTGCTCTTCTTAATTCCTGAGTTTTTTTTCTCTTATAATTTTGAAAGTGAAGTATGCAAGTTTTCAATTTATTAGAATATAATTCAAAGTCGAACTTTTTTTAATAATGGGTATATCCCGATGGGATATTGTAACAATAGAATTAAGAGCTGTAAGTAATAATATTGGTGCAGAATTGATTTGTGAAGTTATTCAGTGAACTCATCCACTGGTCGATACTTTGGTTTTTTCTCTCTTTAAGATTTTAGATTTAACTACTTAAACTTATTTGTAACGTTAGGCTTAAGATACATTGTAATTTAATTTTAAAAAAATTTAATTTGTATTTGTAAAAGAATCATAGCGAGGAAAAAATTGGTGGTATTTTAGTCAGGTTATTTGCAATGTCAGTTTTTTCAGTATGAGATGTTTTTCGTATAAGTTATAATGGCAATCGCAACAATTGAAAATGCGGAGACCTGACAAAATACGATTCCGATGTCAAATGTACATTATCAGAAAAATCATGAGAAGTAGTGTAACTTCTTATTTCTGTCTACGCTGCAATAATTAATTAAATCATGACTGTAGATCTTTATTTTGCGTGGCGTAAGAAAATAATAGAACTGCTGATGAGACAGTTAATTATCGAGTAAAGACATGCTTTTAGCAAAATATTCATTAGTAGCATACAAAAAAAAAAAAAAAACCAATCTTTGTGATTTTCAAAGCACCGGGTATTTTAAAAATATTACGCATTAAATCACCATTTAAAGTATAAGAAATCGAACGTTTTAAATTTGTTTTTGAAGAGGATCGAGCCTTTAAGGTCTTGCATTTTTTTTTTCTCTTAGTAAAAGTTAAAAGACTTAAACATGCAATCCTTTTTTTTTTACAATTTTTTTGGTTTTTTTATTTTTTCAAACATGTAAGTTTGAATAACAGGAATGTGATGAATAACGGGAAAATTTAAAAAAAAAATCCCAAAGTAAATTTGGTTCTTGATCTTAAGAAAATTACTCTATCCTCTTTCATTTTAATGTTCATAAATTAATAAATAATCGAAGTTTTTATCTTAAAGTTTGCGATATATTATACCATTAAATCAGACATAAAACAATATATATACTGTACACAAAATGACAAAAAAAATTTATAGTTTTTTATACTTTAGTTTGTTCCTTTTTTTTAAAATGTAGATGTAGGAGATTTTCACCCCTTGACTAGGTAAGCTTTTACAAACGGACATAAAAACTTGTAATTGGGTCATTCTTGAAAAAACGTTCCGTGTCGGGAAAGGACAAATAACGCACACTTTTGCCAATAGAAATGGCTTAAAAATAATTATTTTTTCTTTCCAAGAAGGGAAGCCATTCTCTAATTTCTAAAACTCAAATCAACTGCAAAAAAAAATTTTTTGCAATGGATTTGAGTTGATATTTAAGTAATATTGGCTAAAAATAAAAAGGTATGTTTTTTTAAGAACTACCCAATTAAGTAGCAAAGTTTTTTTTTTTTTTTTTTTTTTTTTAATGAAACCAACGGCACTCGACTTGGGTAATTTTCCCCATAATTCATGAAACTGAAATAAACAATATAAACACCTATATTGAGAAAAATTATAAAGAAGGTTACCTTTATTTAGACGGTAACAAAATAATGTAATATTAGCTCGCCGCAACATTTACAATATTTTAAAAAAACATGAAATTAATTAATTAATTAATTATTTATTTATTTTATTTTCAAAAATTCCTGGTCAGAGTAGAAAAAAGCTTACGTAAGAAAGTGTGAGACCCCCTCCCCTTGGTAAGGTGTCGTAAGCATTTACGAGACCCCCTCCCCCCCCCCCTTAACATGCTTACGTAATATGTACATGACCCCATATAAACTGTGTGCTGCCATCGTCGGCATCAAATCTCAACGACCAATCAAAAAGCGGCTCTAACAAGTAACGCTTCCGGTGGTAGAAAGGATGAACTAATTTTGGCGTAGTTAAGCGGGACAGGATCTCCCATGTATAAGGGATAGGATAGGAGTTTCCGGACCTGTCTATGCGACCGTGTTTATTACGGACAAATTCCACAATATGGCGACCAGATCATGTGATCTGTACCCCCACTCCCGAAATTACTTCTTCGTGCATACGGTCTATAACTTTTTCCACTCGTCTTCAATTATTGTAAATTAAGAAATATTTACAATATTCTAATGAAAAGGTACGGGATTTTCCTATAGCTTTCCGCAATTCCGAGCGGCGAAGGTGAACTAACCTATCTCCATCGTAAATATGATTGAAGTTAGTCTGTTTCGACGTTTCGTGGAAGTGTCACGTGACCTCAAGTTTACGGCAACATGAGCGTGTAGTCGCAGTAGCATGCAGTCGCATGATCACGTGATTTTCATAAACACTCGAAACAGACTATCTCCAATCATTTACGATGGAGATGGAGATACGTTAGTTCACCTCCGACGCACGGAATTAAGCACACCTTCAAAGTCTCATATGATTTCATGGAACGTTAAAATTTCTATTTACAACTAATCGAACAACATTTAGTAGATAACACAGTTTCCTTACATCCACAAATTTTTTTCATTCCCTTTCTGTGCAGATTTTAAAATGCGTCAAATGTCTATTTTTCCATAAAGATATATGAAATCTAAATATCATATAGAAAAACGACAATTTAAGCATTTTTATTCCGGCTGATTTCGTTCCGACGATTTTCGAGTCCATCCCCCAGAGAAAAAAAAAAATCATGAAATAAAGTAGAAGATGGTAAACCAAATTCAGATTCGCTACTCAAATCAAATTGATGGTTATGTCATGTGCCAGACCACACATATATATTCATCTCAAGGAAATAACCCTTAATCTCCATGAACACATTTTTGCTTATCTATAAAAACATTTGCCAATTAAAGAAACAGATGAATGTATGGTGGTTTACACCCTTCCGCCCTTCCGAAAGTCTCGGGAGGTATCTAGTTTTTAGTTTAGTTGTTAATTCTCACTTACTCAATATACATCTCTTGCAACTTTAAATCGGCATATTCATCTCTTTATAAAAAATCCTTCGGGGCACTTAACAAATTGGTGGCAGCGACGGGATGCCGTTTAGTTAAACTTTTTTTTTATCGTGCAAATAAAATCCGCGAGTCAAAAAAAAAAAGTAACGGTAAACGAAAAACAAAAAAAAAAGTGAATCGAAGGATCATCATATTAACAACTCAAGATTTTCTCATCATATTCATCATTTCAACCGAAGAAAAAAAAAGTGAAAAATAAATAAATCTTAAATAAATAATAAATAAATAAATAAATAATAGTGAAGTTTTGAAAAAAAAAAAGTCGTGAGTGAAAAACAAAAAAAAAGAAAAAGAAAATAATGATAAAAAAGTGAAAATTTTCATGAAATAAATGTAAAAAGGTGAATAAATCCATAAATAAGCAAAGGTGATTGAAAAAAAAAAAAAAAAGGTTTATTCAACAATCAATTCAACATAATCAATCATCAATTCTACACTCATTCTCTAAATTCACATCAATTCTACCTCGACTACCTCAACGTACGACACGCATCTTGTAAAACATCATCATGAAACTGCTGATGCTGTAAGTTCTCATTTTAATACAAAAAAAAAAAAAAAAAAAACATTATGCCCAACGAAAACGAAAATACCGGAGAAAATTCGGGCGTTAAAGTTAAATCAGAAGCTACTGTAAAAGTTAAGTTAGAAACACTATCAAAGTTAATTTCTCATTTCAATGGCACTAAGGATAAACTATTTCAATTTGTTGACAACTGTGACACAGCTTTAAATCTAGCTGATGACCACCAAAAAGTCATTTTGTTTCAAATCATTAGGTGCAATATAATAGATAACGCTAGGACTTTAATAAGAAATAGAACTTTTGCAGATTGGAGCGCGTTAAGATCTTATCTGATTGAAGCTTACGGTGAAAGGCGTAGTCATGCCCAATGGCAATTGGAGCTTAACTCCTCTAGACAGTTACGAGACGAAGACGTTTTAACATACTCTTCTCGCATTGAAAAATGTTTAGTAAAATTAATTAACTCTTTAGACGAAGGTTTGTCAGATTCTGATAAAAAAGCAAGTATTAAACTTTTAAAATCGCAAGCCCTTAATGCTTTTATAACAGGCTTGAAGCCAGGCTTAGATATTATCGTAAAGGCAAGTAAGCCAGATTCTCTTGAAGAAGCTGTCTCTCTAGCACAAGCTGAGGAGATGGAACAAAATTCAAAATTAGATATTCAAAGATTTCAAAGAGTAAATATTGATAAAAAATATTGCAATCATTGCCGACGCCCTGGGCACAATACGATAGATTGTTATCACGCTCCAAAACAAGGTAAAAATACCGAAAGATCTCAAAATTATGTAAGGCATGTCAAAGAGTATCAAACTGTCTCTCAAGGTAATAAATTTAAAAATGTCAATCAAAATAATAACAGTAATAATAATGGCAATCGAAATTTTAATAATAATAATAATGGCAATTATAATAATTCCCAAGAAAAAGGCAAATTTGAGCAAAAGAGCGACAATCAGCAAAGAAATAATAAATATTGTCGGTACTGTAAGAGAAATAATCATACTATTGAAGAATGTCGTCGTAAGGCCTACGTTGACTCTAAGAAAAATGAAAATAAAAATTTAAACGCGAATCCTTCTTCGAAGTGGCCTCAGTCGAAGAAGTTAACTGTTTTGCAGGCCGAATCGAACAATTAAAGTCAAGCGATTTATATGTAGTATTTAAATGTAAACAATCAAATTTTCAGTTAAGACTTTTAGTAGATACGGGATCAGATATCACATTAGTAAAATTATCGAAATTACGCGGGGATACCGATTTTCGCGACGATAAGTTACTTATGATTAACGGGATATCAGACGGAGGTGCAGGAATTAAGACTTTAGGGTATACTTTTCTAGATTTTTTCTTATCGGACGATACTGTTCTAAGCCAAAATAAGGTACAAATCGTTCCAGATAATTTTCCTCTAGATACTGACGGTATTATCGGTAATGACTTTCTATATAATCATGAAGTGTTAATCGATTATAAAATACCGAGACGGATAGTAATCCCTTTCGCTGAGATTCCAATGGAAAATAAAAATTCCATGAATCATAACTCACGAGTCTTAAGAGCACAAATTTCTGATCCTAATCATCAAAATCATAATAAAAATTCTAATCAAAATCAAAATTCTAAATTTCAAAATCAAAATGAAAATCTAATTAAAAATTCTAAAAATCAAAATCAAAATTCTAAAAATCATAATCAAAATTCTAAAAATCATAATCAAAATAAAAATTCTAAAAACGAAAATCAAAATTTTAAATTTCAAAATCAAAATCAAAATCAAAATTCTAATTATCAAAATCAAAATAAAAATAAAAATTCTAAAAATGAAAATCAAGATTCTAAAATTCAAAATCAAAATCAAGATTCTAAATTTCAAAATAAAAATCCTAAAATCCAAAATTTACAAACTATTCCTTCGCGAAGTGAGGTAATGGTTTTCGTAAATGTCATTAATAAGGACCAAATAAAAGAAGGTGTTATTAATAAAAGAGAAATTAAAAAGGGTGTTTATCTTAGTCAATGCGTAACTAAGGTAAATTCTTCTGGTCAAGCTCTTGCAAGTATTTTAAATACTAATGAGAAACCGATAGATGTAGGTGAAATTAAAGTTAAATTAGAACCTTTCTCGTCCAATTCATTTTTATTAGAAGAAAATAAACATAGAGTTAGGACGATGAAATCTAAACCCAATGATAAAAATCTTAGATTCAATCGTATAAACGAAAAACTTCGAATGGAACATTTAAATCCGGAAGAAAAGAAAGCTTTATTAGATCTTTGTTATGAATTTGAGGACATAGCTTTTCTTGAAGGTGACATTTTGTCTGCTACTGATACAATAGAGCATAATATAGAACTTACTGACGATAAACCAATATTTGCAAAAACTTATAGATATCCGCATGTTCATAAGGAAGAAGTAGAAAGACAAATAGATGATATGCTTAAGCAAAATATTATAGAACCATCTAAATCTCCTTTTAGCTCTCCACTTTGGGTAGTTCCAAAGAAAGTAGACGCATCCGGAAAGCAGAAATGGCGAATTGTAATAGATTACAGATTGGTAAATGAAAAAACTATAGGAGATCGACATCCTCTACCAAATATTACCGAAATTTTAGACCAATTAGGCCATTCGAAATATTTTACAAGCTTAGATTTAAAATCGGGCTTTCATCAAATCAAATTAAGCGAAAAAGATAAACATAAAACAGCATTTTCAGGTCCGGGAGGACACTATCAGTTCCTTCGAATGCCTTTCGGTTTGAAAAATGCACCAGCGACTTTCGCACGTTTAATGAATGTAGTCCTAAGTGGAATACAAGGCATAAAATGTTTTGTTTATCTTGACGACATAGTAATTTATGGTTCATCCTTAAAAGATCATATGAATAAATTAAGGTCCGTATTCGAAAGATTAAGAGAACATAATTTAAAAATAGAACTCGATAAATGCGAATTTCTTAGAAAAGAATTAAGTTACTTAGGTCATTTAATCACATGCGATGGCGTTAAGCCAAATCCTCAGAAAATAGAATCTATAATAAATTATCCAACTCCAAAATCAACTAAGGATATAAAAGCTTTTCTCGGGATATCGGGATATTATCGCAGATTTATAGAATCGTATGCTAAGATAGCAGCTCCCTTAACTAAGCTTCTGAAAAAAGGAGAAGAATTTAAGTGGACTCAGGCACAAGAAGATTCCTTTAACCTTTTAAAATCCAAATTAACCCAAGGTCCAATCCTAAGTTATCCTGACTTCTATAAAGAATTCCAGCTTACTACTGATGCTAGTGGGACTGGAATAGGAGCCATTCTTTCTCAAGATGATAAAGTTATTAGTTATGCATCTAGGACTTTAAACAAAGCTGAAGTAAAATACAGCACAATCGAAAAAGAATGTCTCGCTATTGTCTGGGCAGTCCGATACTTTAGGCCATACCTGTACGGACGAAAATTTAAAGTACTTAGCGATCACAAGCCATTACAATATATATTTAACATAAAAGATCCTGGATCACGATTGGTCCGTTGGAGACTAAAATTAATGGAATATGATTTCGATATTTCATACAGGCCAGGAAAGTCAATTCCCCATGTTGATGCCTTAAGCAGAATAGTAAACGAAGATAATTTTATTTCAGTCAAGACACTAATTGCTGTCGTAGACTCCTGTCCATATGACGAATTTTTAAGGGAAATCGAGAAAAAGGTAGTTATAAATAAACGTTATGAAGAAATAAGTTCTCAATTAAACACTAAAGATAATATTTTAATCTGCATACCAAAAAACTTAGATAAAAATTTAGATGCCTCTATTTTAAATTTCATTAAAAACAAAAATCATAAAAGACAACTCGAAAAGGCAAAATTATCAATCGGAGATGTTCATGTTATAAGAGATAAATTTTCAATAACATATTACTGCGTTACAAAAGAATATGCTTGGGACAAACCAGAGTATCATATTCTATTTAACATACTTTCGACAGTATCTTCCCTTGTTCAGAAACATAAAATTAATTCTCTCTCTTCTTCATCTCAATTTTTAGAAGGAAAATTTTTGAAATGGCATAAAATACGCTTAATACTTCGTTACTTATTTAAAGAAACCGATTTAAATATTAAAATTCACTTAAATCAACTCAAAACTCCTACGGAAAAGGAAATCCCTCAGATATTAAAAGAAAATCATGATCTCCCTAGCGCAGGACATACGGGATTCCATAAAACATACCATAGAATTAAACAAAATTACTCTTGGCAAAATATGAAAAAGGACATAAAAACTTATTTAAAATCTTGTATTCTATGTCAAAAGAACAAACTCGATAAAAAGGCAGGTAAATTACCTATGGCTATAACCACGACATCAGAACGTCCATTCGACAAGATAAGTTTGGACATTGTCGGTCCTTTTCCTTTAACTGAAGCAGGAAATAAATACATTCTCAGTCTTCAAGACGATCTTACTAGATTTTGGCAGGTTTACGCCATACCAGACCATGAAGCTGAGACAATTGCTAAGGTCCTAACAAATAATTTTCTTTGTCGATTTTCAATTCCAAAAATATTATTAACAGATCAAGGTCCAGAATTTGTTTCAAAATTAATGGCAGAAATTGCTCGCTTATTTAAAATCAAAAAGATTCAAACTACTCCATATCGTCCAGAATCAAATGGAGCTTTAGAAAGATCACATGCAGTTTTAGCCGACTATCTAAAAAGTTATGTCAATGCAAATCAAACTGATTGGGACCTTTGGCTCCCAACAGCTGTTTTAATGTATAACACCACGAAACACTCATCAACCGGGTTTACGCCTTACGAATTAGTTTTTGGAAGAAAACCAGAACTTCCTAGTTCTATAACGAGCACCCCAGAATTTAGATACACCTACGACACTTATTTAGAAGAATTAAAATTTAGATTACAAAACTCCCATCAACTTGCTCGTGATAAATTAATCGACTCAAAAGAAAAAAGCAAAAGGTATTTCGATAAAAAACCTAATGTAAAGGAACGAGAATTTAAAGTAGGAGAATTCGTCCTTCTTCGAAATGAAGCAATTAAGCCAAGACTTAGTAAGAAACTTAGTTCGTATTATAAGGGACCATATGAAATAATTTCAATCGACTCTCCTCAAAACGTAACTCTTAAAATCGGAAAACGTTTAGCACGCGTTCATAAAAATCGATTAAAACGATATTTTCCTCCTCAATAACGTAGAAGTTGTACAAACTAGTTATTCTCCAGTAATAAGAATAATAATGATAAGAATAATATAAATAATGATAAAAAAAAAAAAAAAAAAAAAATTTTTTTAATTTCTTTTCCAGATGTCTAATTATCAATTGCTGCTATGCAATTGATAACGGGCAACTGTCATATAAGGACGTGAAGTTATCCTCATCAAGTGGATTATACGTTGAAAATATAGGGAAGTTAAATCATTACGAAAAAACCTGGGATGTAGTAAGTTACATAAATATTTCGTTGTATCAGCAAACGGTAGCATTCTTGGAAAATACTTTGCGCAGAACTGAAAATTTTTGTCTAGCGAATCCAGTATTACTTAACTATCAACGCTGTAACACAACCATAAAAATCGTGGCTAGGAGATTAAATAATATTAAGACAAAAGAATCCAGTATCAAAGATTTACTCGGACACGAAGATCTAACTCGAAGACAAAAACGCGGTTGGTTTAACGGAATCGGAACAATGTTTAAAACCTTAATCGGAACTCTTGACGAAGACGATGCCGAGTATTATAACAAGGCGATTTATCAAGTTCAGGAAGACGAACGCGAAGTTACCAAATTATTGAAGGAACAGACTAGCGTAACATTGTCTGCTATTCGAAATTTTAATAAAACAATTTCCAGTCTTAATCGAAATGAAAAGATTTTTTCGGAGAACTTTCAAAAATTAAATAATTTTTCAAACAAATTAGGCGATGAAATTCGCGGCACAACCTTAAAAAGGCAAGCGGATGACCATTTGGCCCTATTAACCGTTTTATCAGACGAAGTCGATATGGAACTATCTTCGTTGGTAGACGCAGTTCTCTTTGCTAAAAATAACGTCATCCATCCAGCTTTAATTAGTCCTAAAAATCTCTTAGACCAGTTAACACAAACTTTGCCTTATTTACCCTCATTAGTAACTTATGCTGCTCCCTTAACACTTGACCATGCTCACGAGCTAATGAAATTAGCAGAAGCATCTATTTATTATAAAGAACCTAACTTAATTTGTGTTATTTCTAACCCTTTAATTCAGGAAGAAGCTTTAAACTTATATAATTTAATACCTCTTCCAATTAGGCAGGTGAATAATTCATTTCTTTTTATTCAGCCTACTGCCCCATATATGGGAATATCATATGATAAAACGCAATATACTATCATAAAGGATTTAAATGAATGTAAACAAACAGATAATAATTACATTTGTCATTTAAAACAACCTCTTTACTATACTCATAAACGACCTATATGTGAAATGGAAATAGTGACTGTAGCCACTAGCCTTCCTAAATCATGCGATGTAAGACATATTAGTATCCAAACTGAAATGTGGCAAAGATTAAATTCGGCAAACCATTGGATTTATGTTATAAATAAACCCGTAATCATAACCGTCAATTGTGAAAATAGGGTTCCTGAAGACGTTATATTATCGGACACAGGTATATTTAATTTAAATAAAAAATGCAAAGCATTTACTAGCACCACGGTACTCATACCCTTTTCATCAAATTTGAACAATTTTACGATTAACATACCGCCATTTAACTTAGCAACGGAAGACTGTTGTATAGACTTTTCAAACAAAATCGATCAACTAACTCTAACCAAAACAGCACCTTTAAACATTAATTTTGATGACTTGAATTTAGCGTCGCATAAGTTGCACGACATTAATCGAATGTCAGATAATATTTTATCACATAAAGACGTTCAATATCACTACAGCATAATGTATTACGTTTCAACAATATTCTTTTCTCTTATTACAATTTATCTAATTTATAAATTGATCAAGTGCATTATACCTTGTTTTTTTAAAGCAAAACCTCGCCGAAATTCTCATTCTTACAGTTCACCCGCAATCAACTGTAACATTTTTAATATTTGTAAAGAAAACCACACTGATAAAACATCAGTCTCTTCTATCGAGTTAGCAGAGACTGCTACTACTTCTCGTAAAGAAAAACGAGAAAGTCGAGTAACTAAATCTTCCATTAGGGAAGACAATTTTTAATATTTTTCACTCTTTTCGCTCTTCGAAATTATTAATACTGTTATTATTTGAATAGAATTATTATTTGAATAGAGTTATTATTTGACTAAAATTATTATTTGAATCAAATTATTGTTTGAATAAAGTTATATCTAAAAAAAAAAAAAAAAAAATAATTTTTATATTATCAATTGAAAAAAAATATTATTTGAAAAAAAAACACTTGTTTCTTTGATTTAATTGTATTTTGTGACGTTAATTTTTACGTTAATTATTAAATCATAACAGTTCTTTCAGAAGATGTATACGTAAAATCTTTGAAAAAAAAAAATATTTTTCTATATATATATATTCTTATTGTGAACACAATGGAAATATCTACTAATTAGTTCTCTATTATAATTTTGAGAACAATATTTTATTATATATCGTATCGCTTATTTTTTTTCTCAATTCTAATCATTCAGAGTCATTTAAAAAAAAAAAAAAAAAAAAAAATCAGGCTATATATATATGCATACTAAACCATATTATTTTATTATATTAATAATTCATTATTTTATACGAAAGTATGTCAAACTTTTATATTATCAGCAAACGAGAGACTAATTGCAAGATCAAAAAAAATTTTAATATTAAAAATATCGTTGAACCATTTTATATGTATGTCGCACGATCAAAGTATTTTCAGAAACTTTTGTATTTATTGTTATTCTTGCAATTACCAGTAAGACTGCAATCCTGTTTTTTTTCCAGCTCAACATTTTTGAAATTTTTGTTTATTTTAAATTATTTGTAGTCTTATATTTTTGTATGCTCTCGAATGTACTCTCGAGCTTTCTCACGGGGGGAGGTGTCATGTGCCAGACCACACATATATATTCATCTCAAGGAAATAACCCTTAATCTCCATGAACACATTTTTGCTTATCTATAAAAACATTTGCCAATTAAAGAAACAGATGAATGTATGGTGGTTTACACCCTTCCGCCCTTCCGAAAGTCTCGGGAGGTATCTAGTTTTTAGTTTAGTTGTTAATTCTCACTTACTCAATATACATCTCTTGCAACTTTAAATCGGCATATTCATCTCTTTATAAAAAATCCTTCGGGGCACTTAACAGTTAACTTAATTGGAATAGCGGAATTTGAATTTAGCTTGATGTTTTTTTCGTTATCATCCCATTACTGCGTATGCAAGCAAAAAAAGATAAAGAATTGTGTTAGAAAATTTAAAATGTTTATACAATTCCATTCAAATAAACTCGAAATCCCTATAACTTTTGTGACAAAAAGAACTTTAGGAAACTCCCATAATCTCTTGCCAGCTATCGATGAAAAATTTTAAATTAGTAAATGATAGCTAATCCAACCAAACGGAAATTAGAGTCAAGTAATTTAAATTAATAAATAAATAAATAAATAAAAACAGAACATTTTCACGGTGCTACATGTTTTGTATATATCCAAATTTTTCTTAAACACAACTACTCAAAACTTTTTCCAAGTACCGGGAAAAAAAAACGAATAAGATATGATAAAAAAAAAACGAAGAACTAAGATTATAGGTTACATGTCTCAACCACATTTTAAATAGGTTTTCCTCTTTTTACAGTTAGAGATAGGGGGTGCAAGGATAACGAAACTAACGTTAGATTCGCTCTTTTTCTCTTTTCCTTTATGACGTCATTCCCATCAATTCAACATTCTTCTCCCTTTTAAATTTTTTTTTCAGTACATTTTGCGCCTTCCAAATAATTTTTTGCATTTTTTAGGTTTATTAACTGTTCTTAAAAAAGTTTTAACAATTACTTTATTCGAGATAACATGTTATACGATTGAAAAATTTTCAAGATAAGCACAATAGCAACATTTAAATTTTTAGTCTCTGGTTAAAAAGAAAAAGGGAGGAACCACGTGCGACAACCCAATGTACACAATGGCATAATTCCAAGGAAATCCCTTTAAAATTAGTTTTTGGGTTTTATATTGTACGGTTTACATATTTCAGAAAAGAAAAATTTAGGTGTTAATTCTGTATATACAGCGTATTATTACTTTTTATAAAATTTGATTTAGCCATCAAATCAGTTCCAGCTCTATTTATATTTACCTTAGAAATAGGTGTTTGATGGGGACAGAGACGTTTAAAACATTATCTTATGAAAGCGAGGCTAAAAAAGATTTGGACTTATGAACAGTTACAATTAAAAAAGAAAGACTTTATTTTATGCACATGACCACTTCTATTTAACACACCTTTATTTAAAATGACCTGTATTTAAAATCACCTTTATTAAATAAATTCACCTCTATTTAAAATGACCTTTACTTAAAATCACCTCTATTTAAAATAACCTTTATTTTAAATCACCTTTATTTAAAATCACCTATATTTAAATCACCTCTATTTAAAATCACCTTTATTAAATAAATTCACCTCTATTTAAAATGACCTTTACTTAAAATCACCTCTATTTAAAATAACCTTTATTTTAAATCACCTTTATTTAAAATCACCTATATTTAAAATCACCTCTATTTAAAATCACCTTTATTTAAAATCACCTCTATTTAAAATGACCTTTACTTAAAATCACCTCTATTTAAAATAACCTTTATTTTAAATCACCTCTATTTAAAATGACTTTATTTAAAGTAACCTTTATTTAAAATTACCTCTATTTAAATAACATTTATTTAAAATCACCTCTATTTAAATAACCTTTATTTAAAATAACCTCTATTTAAAATGTGTACGTGCATGTGAAAACCTCCCACTTATACAATCCGGATAGTATGTTTTGTTTTTTAACCTTTTGTAAACAAATAAGTTTCGAATCAAAACAAACTATCCAGATTGTACAAGTGAGAGGTTTTCATATGCACGTACACAAATGACTTTTATTTTATTTAAAATCACCTCTATTTAAAATGACCTTAAAAATACTTCTTTAGAATCGTTGAGAGTAAATTTTTTGCGCAACAATTTAGGTCAAAAGTTGAAAAAAATAGTCAAAATTTTAGTGAACTTCCGTAGAATCATTGAGTATTTTTTGAGCAACGCGAAATATGCGCAACACAAAATTTACAAAAAGTGCGCAACAATTTAAGTTATAAGTTGACAACTTTAGTTAAAATTTTGGTAAACTTCCATAGAATTGTTGGGAGTAAATTTTTTGAGCATCGCAAAATGTGCGCTAAATATGTGCTTCAATTTTTCGTCAATTCACAAAGTTTTTGCGTAATTTGTTTCGCACTTTTGAGATGTGTTTGAAATTTAGTGTTTGGTATTTTGAAGTTTCACTTCTCTTCTTCAGTGAGTTTGCATATAGCGAGACTCACTACTTTTTTATTATTTATATTTATTTATTTTTATTTTTAAATTTTAAGATAATATTGGTGAACTTAACGAACAACTGAGCGTACAATCTGTAATAATTTTTTTATACTTAAAAAAATGTAGGAGTCTCGCCTTTTTTTTACAAGTTTGGGTTTACACTGCATAGATTACCCTGGAACCAATCAGGATCGGGATTTTAGTTTAAAAGAAATCGCCTCCATATAATAAATGATTTTTAATGGTTACAAGTTTAAAAAAATGTATATAAAACGGACGGAGCAGTTTTCAATATTGAGATCACTTTAAGTTAGAAATACTGTAAATTAAAAAAAAAAAAAAGCTATTGATTCAAAATTATAACGGCGACGACGGCTCATCAAAAACATCTTTTTGATTCTCACTTGGAGCTCGACAAAATGGACAGTGACCTTTTTGAAGAACTTGAAGTTCATAATCATCGACGTGAAATGCCTATAAAAAGGATAAAAAAAAAATAGATAAAATGAAACTAAATATTCAAAAATTTTTTATCACTTCCAAATTATTTTACTTACTTTATGGCATGAATGACAGATGGTAATAGGTAAATCAGGAATTACATTCCTATAAAATCGGTATCTTAGGGGCTTTGGACGTTTACAAATTAAAATACCGGAGGGATCCAAAGATATTAATGTGGCACGATTGACGACGACGGGGACGAACTCATCTCCGTCTCCGTCGAAATTAACTAGTTTAGCGGTGAACGGATCGACCGAAGAATTATCATCGAACTGAAGAGTTTGATAATTTTCATTTTCGGATGACACCCAATCTCCGTTATTGTTTGATTTCGAAGAAGGCGGAATTTCTATTAATCGAACGGCTTCTTCGTCTGTTATGTCTTCTTCGAGAATGAATTCGACTAATGGCAAAACTTCTGTAAAATAAATTAAAAAAAAAAATTAAAAGTAAAAATTAAAAAAAAAAAAAAAAAGGATGATTTTCTTACCGAAAGAAACGAATGAGTAAACAAACGGCTGCTTGCAGTTAGTGCATGAATTAGAACTGGTGCTGGATAACAAAGGGTTATAAGAGGAACAACGGTAGCACATAGGTAACATTTCATCATTGTCGTGATAAGGTTTGGCTCGCACTAAAATCGTCGATACGTCTACGTACTCTTGAAAGCGTAATGGCACTCTTTGAGTTTGTATTTTGTCAAGGACTTGTCGGGCTAATTTAAACGCCCCGAGATTCGTTGCTTGTTTTGACAGGGAATATAGCATGGCACTGGAAAAAGTAAACTAAGGAATATATCATTTTGTTAAATTGAAACAAAAATACACAGCATCGTTGCGATAAATAACTATTTTTTTGAATTTAATTATTTCATTTATCGCTACTATGCGTTAAGAAGAGGAAACGATAGATTTCATTTTTCCAAATAAAAAATAAAAAAAATAATAAAATAAAATAGGTAGTTATAGAGTAACTATAACCGTAAGGGTTGCAAAGAACTTCGTTATAGGACACATAATAATTTTTAATTATTAAAATTTTTAAGTCTCGAACAGGAACAGGTAAATATTTTTCTGATCTCTTTTACAGTTTTAAAAATTTAAAAATTAAAAAAAATTCCCCAGGACCGAGCCCAAAGACGTAGTCCTACGTCAAAAATAGTTTCAAAAATTTTTAAATTAAAAAAAAAAAACATTTAATTTTCCAAAAAAAACATTGTTAATGAAAATTCTAAATGTGCACATTTATATTCAATTTTTCTGATAATTAAAAGTTTTTGTAGGAAACGAAAAATCTCTAAGTTTCTATTTTTGGACATTTAGCATAATTTTAAAAAGAAAAAGTAATGAAAATTTTTTAGTTATAAAAATTTTTAAGTAATTATTAATGAAAAATTAATTTTTTTCTCAAAAGCCCTCATTTCAAAAAAATCGCTAAGTCCCCTGTTTCGGGCATCTCGACTAATTTTGATTGTTATTTTTTTAAAATTGCTATTAAGAAGATTAGTTATAATCCTGCTTTAAAAATTACGGTAAAGAAGATTATTTATAAAAATTAAGAAAATTTTACACATTTACGCATGACTCCCCCATAAGGGCGTAAAAAAATCGTACACATTTACGCCTCACTCCCCCATAAATACGTAAAAAAATCTGGTACATTTATCCGACTAGTCCGAAATAACAAAGTTCTCCGTTAAAAATTAAAAAAAAAAAAAATAAAAAATAAGAAGAAAATAAATAAATAATTTTTTGTTTTAAAGGATACAATTGCGAAACTCCTTTCGGCCTTTCGTTCTTTGTTTCGTGTATTAAAAACATGGCAATATTGAAAAGAGCCTCCGGCATGTAAGACGTAAAAGGTTCATCCTAAAAAAAAAAAAAAAAAAAAAAAAAAAAAATCCGTATTATTCCCAACAAACGAAGTTAAAACCTCTGCTCGATTTTTTCAGGGCTGCAATTCCGATTCCCAAAGGTGGAAAATTTCAGATCCCGATTTGGATTCCAAATAACAATTATTTCAGCGATGCCGATTCCGATTCTGATTCCGATTAAACCAAAATTGATCAACTGTAGTAACGGTATTTTTGTGCTTTTTAAGTCCATCTAAATCAAAATATTTTTTTTGGTGCCGATGCCGATTCCGAATCAGATTCCAAACTGTTTTCAGACGAGATTTCGATTCCGATTCCGATCCGATTCCTATTTCTTCATAAAAAGCACGGACATGATTCCGATTCCAATTAGTTTATAAGTAGCAGATTCCGATTCCGAATAAAAATTAATCGAATTGCAGCCCTGGATTTTTTTCAACATCGAAAAAAATTCCGTATAAAAACTTCCAAAACTGTATTAGTTATTATTAGGTTCTAATAAAATATTTTTTTTAAAATTACTTACTATGTATCTTTGAATTGTATCGTACGAATAATAAATCGCCGCAAGTTTTTCATTTTCATAAAACTTTTCAATCATAGCGTTCCTTTCGTCTCCTTCTTTATCATTTGCTATTTCAAGGCATTGTTGTGCCAGAACCCAATAATAATAACCAGCATCTTGAAACCTGGCCTCATTCACAGCGTTCAACGTCAACTGCTCCAAAACGTTAAAAGCCACATCGGGTTTCCCGGCTTGATGAAAAGCTTTTTGCGCCTCCACGAATTTATCATTTTCCGCAAGCCACTGAGCATACGGCACATAAACCAAATCTTTATATTCCGGATGCCTCTCAGCCAGGGCAAACGCTTCTTTCCAATCTCTGGCTTCGACGTGCAAAAGGACCACGCTTTTTTCTTCCCCCAATTTCCTGTACATTTCCGTCGCGAAATTCAAAGCTCCCAATCTTTGCAAATGTTGAGCGACCAGTTGTATCCCTTCCCTGTCCGCTTTGTCCAACTTCCTCCCAACATCCAGTAACCTAAAACAGGAAAAATAATAACGGCGAAATGTTTATAATTTTCTTTTGAAAAGAATAATCGAGCAAAAGCGAATTTAAACATACGTATCGATCCACCCATTTTCCCCGATGATCTCGATGGCTTTAGCCGTATCTCCCGCTGATAGGTACATTTCGGCAGCGGCTCTAGGTTCATTTATGTTCTTAGCCCAATCCGCTTTTTTCCGCAGCAAAGCCTTCCTGTCGATGTTATCTCCGGATCCTAAATATTCTTGTGCGGCGTCGAACATCCTCAAATCGGTAAACATGTTCAAAGCTTTTTGTTCGTGGCTCGCTTTTTGGTACAATCTAGCAGCCTCCCGGTATTTACCGCGGAAAGCAAAAATATCTGCCAGGAACAAATCTTTATTTTTATCTCCTTTCTTTTGACGCTCCTGAAACGGAAATTTGAAGAAAAAAGGTTTTAGTTTAAAGACGTTAATGAAAAACTTTTTACTTGAAAATGAATGTCGACTAGACAGTGAAAGCCTCACAAAATTCCAAAAATGCTAGAAAAAGAAAATTGTTTACCAATACATATATAAAACTCAGTTGAATGTTTGCAAAAAATATTCGTGTGCAACACTGTGGATTCGAGAGAATTTACTAACTGTACTTTTTTGTTCCTTAACCTAAACCTTGATAATTTAAAAAAAAAAAAAAAAAAAAAAAAAAAGAAAGAACTGATTTCTCGTTATCCTGAGATAAAACGTAAATCCTTTTTATATAAAGAGCTTTTTGTTTTGCGAAGAAAAGCACGATCCTTGTTTCGCATGTTAAAAATAAAAACGAAGGGATGTGAGTTTAAATTGAATTTTTCTCCGAAGAAAAGGAACGTCTTTCATGTTTTTCTTTTCCATAAATCCGTCAGCACAAAATAAACATAGGCCTATCAAAGATCTCTACCCTCCTGCGGCGTACTTACATAATGTTATCATAATTTATTACAACTTTACAATTAATTAATAATTAATTTAATAATTACATTACTAATAAAAATGAGTAACATATTATTGAACCCCAACTTCGCCTCTTCCCCAAATCATACCATCAACCAGCGATAGTGACTTAAAACATGCAAAAATCAGCCTTAAAAATGTTGATTAGACTTCCGAGTACTCCGGAATTTGGATACCCGGAAATCTAATCGACATTTTTCGGGCTCTTTATGCGTATGAAATTCTTGAATACCCTTTCAGAAAACATTCTAAAATTTTACATCTGGTTGGATTCTACGGATTTGTAAAACGTAATCTCTTGCTAATACTTAAGGAAGCTTTGCAGAGGAATTGCAGTTTCTTAGCTGATCGTTATCCTGCAACTTAAACATGGGCGCAACTTGGTATGTTTTTGAAGAAAGGATTTTCCGCCTTCAAAAATTCAATTGGAATTGAATAATTATTTAAAAAGTATGGGAATATTGCTCTTCACATTCTCCACAATTATTGTTACATAGAATTTTGATCCCTTTGTCATTTATGATATTTTTTGTTGCATTTTCTCAAAAAAAGTCTGATTTTTATTTTTTAAAAAAACACAGCATGTTCAAAATTTTTGCAAAATACTTTTTCAAAGAGCTGAAAAACATTTGAATTAATAATCATGTAACATATAATTCATGTAACAAAAGTTGTGGGGAATATTAAGAGGAATATTTCCATATTTTTTTAAAAATTATTTCATTTCGATTAAATTTTTGTATGTGGAAAAACCTCTCTTCAAAAAATAAACGAAATTGGAGGCATATTTAAGTTGCAGGAGAGCGATCAGTTAAGAATCTTCAAATCCTCTGTAAAACATTCTTAAATAGAAAAAAATTGAAAAAAAAAAAAAAAAAAAAAAAAGAAAAAATCAATCCAAATATATGGGAGGGGAAAAATTCCTCTATGAATCACATTTAAAACTAGGTAATTTCGCTTCATTTCCAACGTTTTCGTATTTTGACATAGGACTACGTCTTTGGGCTCGGTCCTGGGGAAATCTGTCTGTCCGGGATCTGTCGCGATGTTCGCACCAAAAATTAATATTTAATTAAAATTTATATAAAAATTTTATATAAATATTTATATTAAAATAAATATTTATATTAAAATTTTAACTTCGTACTTGAAATCTTATAAATCTTAAACTATTTTTGAAGTGAAACTTCTTTAGTTTTTATTGAAAATCTTTTTTTTTCACTTTTGGCCTTTTTTTAAAAAATACTAATATTAGACGACATGAACAAAAGCAAGAACTTAAAAAATTTCTTGAAAATTTTATTTAACTTATTTTTTTAATTTTCGTTGTTTTTTAAACTACAAGAAATTTTCTAAAAAATTTACAAGAAATTTTAAGTTAAAATTTTATTTCAAAATTATACGACATGAACGAAGGCAAGAACTAGGAAAATTTCTTGTGAATTTTCAACAAGAACTTTAAAATTTTAAATAAAACGTTCACTAAATTTTTTAATTTGTCCTTTTTCCTTTAGCCAAGAATATGAGCTAAAGCAATGTTTTAATATTAAATTTTTAACTTTGAAGACTTTAATATAAAATTTTGACTAATTTTTTTCAGATTTTGACCTTTTTTATCAAAAATTTTAAGTTTTTTTCGAGCCAGGAAAAATAATTATATTTTTATCAAAAAATTCGAATTTTTTGACCAAAAACGAGCAAAAAAAAAAAATGCCTTAAAAATTTTAAATCGTTTCATTGTTTAAATTGAGCAATATTAGGACAGTACCCCAAAGACGTAGTCCTACGTAGGGATGTGCCCCCATATCCCAATATGATATTTAGTGTAAAAATTAAACATCAGCATTTACAAACCTGAAACTCGTAAATCAGATCCAAATACTTCAGATTTTTGATTCTTATAAACGCTAATTTAGCTATTTCAAAGTCAAGATTATCTAAAGCAGCATGAGCTAATTCTTCCCAATCTTCGTCAGGTACCCCTAAGCAAGCCACTTGATATGCATCTCTGAAAAGGATGAAAAACGTCAAAAATTTTTCCTTTTACTACTAACATATAAAAAAAAAATTATTCTTACGTGAACATTTTCTTCTCGATATATTGAAACATAGGCGCAGATAAAGGCACTTCCAATGTGGTCATTGTTGATACATTTAGGCAAAATAATTTTGAACCGCATAAACCAACGACAACGCCCTGAAAAAAAAAATTATATTTAATTAAAATTTACTTTTAAAAATATATCTTTACTCTTTGCTTTACGCACAGTTAATTTTTGATGATGTACTGGAAAATTGCTGGCTTTTATGCTTAAAACATCGTTTGCCGAAAAACACAAAATATCTTCAAAATAAGAATTCCAAGCCGCGCTATTTGCGTTCGGCTCCTGATACAATAATTCTTTATTTTCCAAATCGTAAACGTGAACTTGATTCGTTTCATCCACAACTGCTAACTTCATTCTCGACATGCTCAAATCTAAACATTTAACGGCTGATGGAACTTTTATCAATTCTATAGGAAAAGCGTTATCGACAAAAATTTTCCAAACCTAAAAAAAAAAAAAAGGCAAATAAAATAAACAGAAATATCGATATTGAAATAATTAACGTTTGGCAATACCTCTCCATTTTTCAATCCTAACAACATTCCCTCATGCCCTGCCGGTCCACCAATGACTTTAATATATCTGATTGGAGAATCCATAACCCATTCTCGTACTTTACTCCCGTTTAATGTCATACATTGCAATCTTTTATCCTAGAAAATAAATATTAAATTCAGTAAAAACTTTGCAGCTTAAAATTACATTATTTTTTTTTTCTAACCTGACAAAGAACAAGATGCTCCGAACATACAACCAACAAATTACATTCTAACAGGAAACTTATTTTTTCTTTAACTTTGTAATGCATTCCTGTCGAGTCACCGGCAAATAATTCATATATGACTACTCTTTCTGGCAGTTGAACCTTAAAAAAAATTAAAAAATTTTTTAAAGCTATTACAAAAAAAAAAATAATAGTAATAATAACTTACTGCTAAACGATCTTTATAAATAGCGATTTTTTTTATCAAGTCTCTACACTTGATTCTGACTTTTTGCTCTGTTAACAAATGTTGAATAATAATATCGGTCATATTTTCTCGGTAAGCATATCTTTCCTTGTATAATCCATGAACTGTGCTGAAATTCAATTGGTAATATGCCAGGGTACCATCTTGACAACCTATAGCCTAAAATAATATTTTTTTGCTTTAAATTTGCAAATAAATGGGCAAAAAAAGATAATACTTACTACATAATTTGAATTCGGCCTCGGTGCACAACACCAAACCCATGCTTTCTGTTGCTCGCCTATGATTCCTAAATGAATTCCATCTTTAGTATGAAGGTTACATGTTTTTGCAGAGCCAGAAACCAACACAAATTCTCCATTATTAAAGTAAGAAACTCGAAGTGGATCATATCCCAAATTTTTTTCTTTCCCTATCTAAACAAGTATATTTTTTTTATTAAGAAAAGAAAAAAATGTTTTCTTGCGCTTTACTTACTAATTTCCCCCCTAAAGTGTAAAATGATAAGGACTGACCCCAATCAGCAACACAAAGAACATCATGGTTTTCTTCCCTAAAAAATTTAATCAAATCAAAAATGAAAATAATAGTTTGCTATAAAGAATCATTTCCTTTCAGCTAACCTAACTGGGCTCCATGCTAATGACCAAATTGGTGTTTGGGATCCTCCAGGTCTATCAATCCTTCCTTTTTCTTCACCAGCCTAATGTTAAAAAAATTAATTAGAATTGTTTTTATTTTTATTTGTAACATAATAATATTACTTTATTACGAATGGAAACACTGCCATTTGCAAGACCAAGAGCTAAATAAAGACCATCATTTGTCCAAGAACAAGATGTTATCCTGGAATGTGATTTATGTTTTTGTACTGATTTCTGCTCTCCAGCCCAGAATCCAAAGTCGGAAATGGCACAACTAGCCAACACATGAGTAACTGGATTGTAAGCCAAACACTGCAGAGCATCATTATGTCTAAAATGAAAAAATTATGTTATTTATGCAACCAATCACAAGATATATTTTTTTTTATAACTTACGTATACTTTAAAATGCCTTCAAGCTTAGATGTCCAAATGATAACAGTTTTATCAGCACTCCCAGATGCAAATTTCTTTCCATCTTTTGCATAACACAAACAGTATACATTGTCTTTATGTCCTCTTAAAGGCTGAATCAAAGCTCCATCATTAGCATCATAAGCTAAAACTTTCTGACCAGCCGCAACAATAAGTTGCGATCCATCAGGGTTGAAACATAAATCGTAAATGCTGAAATTCAAATAATACGTTAGTGATTTTATAAAATAATCAAAGAATATAAAAAAACTAAAATTTTACCAATGCTCATGTTTATCGGCCCATTCAAAAATAGTTCGCATAGCTAAATTTCCTTTCCCTGTCGAATGGATTTTAGCGAAAAAAATTTGTTTACATTCTGTTGCTGGGTTACAAATCTTTTAATTAGTAATTAGATGTAAATAAGAAAATTTGCATAAGAAATTCCTTAACAAAATGACGAAACTAAACGTAAACATTAATTTTCATTTTGTATGGTATTGCATTACAATTTTAATTGAAAATATTTAATATTTAATAGACGCGTTCGGAAATCTGATCGGAGATCTCGGACTTCTCGGAGATGATAATCGAATTCCGATATCTCGATATAAATCGAAAAGGAATGTAGTGTTTTCGAGTGTTTTTATGATTGTTGCCAGGCTGCCAATATAGTTTGGTGATGAAAAACTATGTTGGCAGCCTGGCAACAATCATAAAAATTACATTCCTTTTCGATTTATATCGAGATATCGGCATTCGATTATCATCTCCGAGAAGTCCGAGATCTCCGACAAGATTTCCGAACGCACCTAATATTTCAAAATATATTTGTTTGGTTTTTCTATGGCATGCCAAAGCGCAATAAATTCGTTTATAAAAAAAAGCGGTGGAGTGTGGTGTTTTTTTTTCTAGGGGGGTGTTCAAGATGGCCGATGAACGAGTTGTGTGTATCCAATGCTACCAACCTAACTTACTTTTTACTTCCTTGAAATGACGCTAGATGGCTCTGGCATCGTAAAATAACCACATGAAAAAACCAAACATGGCGCTCCCGCCATAGCGTAATTCTTTGAATTTTTAATTAAAAATTTATTAAGCAATTAGTCGTCTGAGACTTTTCTTCCTTAATTCATAATTTTATAAGTAACATATTATACGGAGGGTCATTTTTTTTTTTCCGAAACGGTGGATGCAAAATATCCTTTCGTTTACCTTTTATGCAGGCTGTGTTCGAGCGGTTTTTTTTTTTTTTTTTTCGTTTCGAAAAGAAAAAAAAGCGAATCTTTTTATAGCACTCATTTCTTTAGTAATTCGGTTTACTACCAAGGAGTCATGCAAAAATTAAATTAAATGAAAGATTAATATTCTATATTTATTAAATTTAACTTGTATAAAGGTATTATTACATTACAGCATATAAACTAAAAAAAAAAACATTGTTTCCGTACAATCCGTTGTTACTCGATACTTCCTAACTATTAGTTCATTGAATTCGCGACATGACATCTTTGGCTGGCCATCTCCTAAAATTTGACATAAAATATTAATTAAAATCATTATCGAAAAAAAAAAAAAATCTAACCTAACCATGACAAAACCAAGGTATATGATCGGAGTTCAGTTTCAAAAACAGATATCTTTGTTTTTACGTGACAGGGGTCTCTTACACTTATCATATGGCGAACACCTGTCTTAATAAAGAAAAGATATTCGCTTTTAGAACTGAGCCCAAAAAAAAAATCGGCGTGGGTTCATCCCCATATACATTTTCGAAAAAAATCATGCAATATCTTTAATTCTAAGCGCAATCATGCATTTTTTCATTATCGGGAGGGCTTATTAAATTGATATAGACCTTTTTTAAATCACTAAAAACAATTTCAACCATTAAAAAACGAAAAATATACTTACATTAAAAACAACCCTATCTTGAAGGTCGCCATGTTCCCGAGTACTACCGCTTAGAATGCGAAATTCGAAATGGGACTTTTTTATTTTTTTAATATCTAATGAAATATAGCATGTCAGACCGTCAATTTTCGGAATTGGCTTACTGAAAACAGAAAGAGAGTGGTGAATTAGGTCTACCTTTTCATAAAGCAATACGAAAAAATTTTGAAAAAACGCATTTTTGATATGTGCAAAGTCCACGAAACACTTGCACGATTACATGATATGAATGTGAAGCCTCTAAAATAATTTTTTTAGATTTATTTTAATTTTCATTTTTTCTTTAAGAAAGTTATACAAGTTATTAAGTTTTTCAGCGGCCAGCGTCAAAAGAAAAATTGGACTAAGCATTAATTTTTGAAGTAGTAATGAAATAGGGATGGAATAAGATAAATCTTCCCAAAAATCCATGATCGATTTTTTTTATCCTTTGTTTTTATCCAGGAATTAGGTCTGCTAATTTTATAGGTTAGAATTTTAAAATTCCGAATTTAAACAATTTAAAAAAAGAGCGCTAAATATTTTTTTGAAAACAAATAAAAAACAAATAGGTAAATTAAAAAAAAATAAATAAATAAATAAACACGTTGAAAAGATGAAAATTTTAATAGATTTATGGGAGGAAAATCTGGAAAAAAGCTCTTGGAAATAATTGCGGGGATTTTTTTTTTAAAATACCACTGGGCGTTTTTGAAAAGCTCCGCAAAATCCGTTCGTAAACGGTTTCAAACTGGCACCAGACCTCGAGGTCGCCGAAAACAGTCAGAATATTTTTTAGAAATTGAATGTACTAGAATTTTGGAAATTTTTGTAGGACGTTTCTAGTTTTTTGGAATTTTTTTATCTTCGCCATCATTTTTAGTATCATTAAATTCCCTAGCACAAGGTTAAAGCTGAACATCCTTAACTAGAAATAAGTTTTCAGCATTAGAGGATTTTAAAAAACGTCTATTCTCAAGCTGTTTTTTCGAAATGACTTATACGATCTAAATTTTTTCTCCAATTACGTTTCAAAATTAAACTCGTTTTTTAAAGTCTTAGACTTTAGAATATTTTCCATCAAGAATTTGTGTTTTAATAAAAGACATTTTTTTCTGAAGAACTTTTAAAGTTGTGGGATTTTTTTTAAGTTTAAGCTGGATACGTTTTCGATGGATACGTTTTCGATGGCCTATCCGAGCCGATCGTGCTGTGTGGCCATGACAACTTCAGAAGCTATCCAAAACAAAGATTTGGCTTATACGATTACTTGTCGATTCTATCGGATCGATCAAAATCGCTACCAGAACTTTACGAAAATAGAAGACCTATCAAATGATAGGCTCGATGACTTTCCAAAAACTCTATATATATCATTTTTTAGCCAAAGTAGATACAGTAAATAATGACTTTTTCAAATTTCTCTTTTCGAAATAAGGAAAGAATTCTATACATAGACAAAACCTTTAAATGCTTATTATATATCCCATGTGTGGAACTGGATGGCGGAAATACCAAGAAGTCCAATAAGATACTCACTTTCGGGTGTGGTATAGTGTAGGACACCCATTTTATGGTGTAAAACACCATTTTTGGTTTTTTTATTCCGGTTTCTTAATATAATTAGAAAGAGATAGTAGTTAATCTGAAAATTATTGTCAAATGAATTATTGAGCTGAATACTCACTTAAGCTAAATTATTCCAGCATTTTACTTGTGTAAATTTCAGACAATACCATATCCTTAGGAACCTGAAGAAATAAAATATTTTCTAATTGCTTCAGTATTGCACATTTAAAAACCTTCTCACGGTGTAATTATAAATCATGAAAGTCTTTGGTACTAAGCTCCTTTTTTTAATTTTATTCTCTACAGTAGTTATTTTCCATTTTTTCCCTTTCAATTTTTCTCATTTACAGCAATAAATGGATAGGGGTGTCTAAAATACGGACCATACGGATCTTACGGACAGAAACAAATTTTACGGACTGAGGACATGGAACGATTCCTTGGGTCAAGCCGAGTATTTTTCGTCCTCTTTAAGTTTTACTCTAAAAGCCGCACTATTTATTTTTGAAATTACAGCTCTGCGGACCGAACGAAGTAATACGGTCCGTATATCGGTCCGTAAAGCTGTAAGTAAAAAAAAAATGTTTGTGGGGCTGGGTTCTTTTGAAGGAAAACATTAGATGACCGAAAATACCCGTCCGAACTCTCAGAATCGATCGGAATTCGGTCCGTAGAGCTGTAATTTCGAAAAAAAAAAAAAAAAACAATTTGGGGAAGATTTTTCTTTCATCCCTATTTCATAACTATTTCAAAAATTGATGCTCAGTCTAATTTTTCTTTTGACGCTGGCCGCTGAAAAACTTAATAACTTGTATAACTTTCTTAAAGAAAAAATGAAAATTAAAATAAATCTAAAAAAATTATTTTAGAGGCTTCACATTCATATCATGTAATCGTGCAAGTGTTTCGTGGACTTTGCACATATCAAAAATGCGTTTTTTCAAAATTTTTTCGTATTGCTTTATGAAAAGGTAGACCTAATTCACCACTCTCTTTCTGTTTTCAGTAAGCCAATTCCGAAAATTGACGGTCTGACATGCTATATTTCATTAGATATTAAAAAAATAAAAAAATCCCATTTCGAATTTCGCATTCTAAGCGGTAGTACTCGGGAACATGGCGACCTTCAAGATAGGGTTGTTTTTAATGTAAGTATATTTTTCGTTTTTTAACGGTTGAAATTGTTTTTAGTGATTTAAAAAAGGTCTATATCAATTTAATAAGCCCTCCCGATAATGAAAAAATGCATGATTGTGCTTAGAATTAAAGATATTGCATGATTTTTTTTCGAAAATGTATATGGGGATGAACCCACGCCGATTTTTTTTTTGGGCTCAGTTCTAAAAGCGAATATCTTTTCTTTATTAAGACAGGTGTTCGCCATATGATAAGTGTAAGAGACCCCTGTCACGTAAAAACAAAGATATCTGTTTTTGAAACTGAACTCCGATCATATACCTTGGTTTTGTCATGGTTAGGTTAGATTTTTTTTTTTTTTCGATAATGATTTTAATTAATATTTTATGTCAAATTTTAGGAGATGGCCAGCCAAAGATGTCATGTCGCGAATTCAATGAACTAATAGTTAGGAAGTATCGAGTAACAACGGATTGTACGGAAACAATGTTTTTTTTTTTAGTTTATATGCTGTAATGTAATAATACCTTTATACAAGTTAAATTTAATAAATATAGAATATTAATCTTTCATTTAATTTAATTTTTGCATGACTCCTTGGTAGTAACCGAATTACTAAAGAAATGAGTGCTATAAAAAGATTCGCTTTTTTTTCTTTTCGAAACGAAAAAAAAAAAAAAAAACCGCTCGAACACAGCCTGCATAAAAGGTAAACGAAAGGATATTTTGCATCCACCGTTTCGGAAAAAAAAAAATGACCCTCCGTATAATATGTTACTTATAAAATTATGAATTAAGGAAGAAAAGTCTCAGACGACTAATTGCTTAATAAATTTTTAATTAAAAATTCAAAGAATTACGCTATGGCGGGAGCGCCATGTTTGGTTTTTTCATGTGGTTATTTTACGATGCCAGAGCCATCTAGCGTCATTTCAAGGAAGTAAAAAGTAAGTTAGGTTGGTAGCATTGGATACACACAACTCGTTCATCGGCCATCTTGAACACCCTCCTAGAAAAAAAAACACCACACTCCACCGCTTTTTTTTATAAACGAATTTATTGCGCTTTGGCATGCCATATTTTTCTTCGAATTGGGCAACGTTACAAATTTCGATTTCAATTCGAGATATCGAAATCCGGGCTACCAACTGAAATTTCCTGACGCAGCTTTTTACAAATTTACATATTTCTGGTTTATATTTTCTCTTTCTAAGTCTGAATTTAATGAAAATGAGTTCCACAAGTTCTAAAGGAGCTTCTAAGGTAAATGAAAATGGTATATTCCTTTATTTCTGCGATAAATACTAACAGATTTAACGTAGTAATTGTCGTAGGGTTCATTCAAAAATTCAATAATTTGCTCTGGCCTTGAACCACGTCACTAGCGATTGTAGCCTATAGATTCATGATATATAAATAATCAGACGGAAAATTTTAGCAAATTGGCGCTGAGACAAATTTCAAAAATATGCCATAAGAATTTTAAAAAGATCACCGTAATGAAGGATTTTTCAAAAAAATTCACCGGTTTGATCGTAACTTTTTTTATTTTTTCAGATTAAAAATCAACATAATGCCGAAGTTAATTATTAAAGCCGATACTGCCAAAACCAAACACAGGAGTAATGACCAGAGTTATTGAAATAAATGCACCAGCAATGCCTATGGTTAAGTGCTTTGTCTGTGATGAAAGGGTCCTTCTTTGTAGCGGTGTTCCAATGTTGCAAACAACAACACAAGCTTCAAATACAGATCTTCCTACCAAAATAGGGCAATTAATGGGAGAGAGATTTATGGTTGTTGTGTCTGTTGATGATGTTCTTTGTCGGAAATGCCATGCTCTTGTTAATCATGTGGATAAGCTTGAAAATGATTTAATGCTAGTCAAAAGATCTTTGCGGAATCATTTAAAGAAAAAGTATGGACTGAGCGAAGACCAATTTACAGAGACTGGTGAGTAAATAAAGAATTTTCAGAACTTGTAGGTAGAAAATCTATACTAGACATTTAAAATAACAAAATGAGAAAAGTTAATGATTTTGTTAGATGTTTGTTTATGTAAATAAGAGATAAATGCTATTCTTTTCTTTTTTTTTTTTTAAATTTCTCATTATATCGTGTCCATCGTAGGCCATCAAGCTTCAAAACCCAAACACTTCTTCTGAGGTGGTTTTGAAAATTGTATTTTTTAACTTTGAAGGATTAATGACTAAAAGACATAAACATTACCAAAGTGATATTAATTTCATGTTTTTTGTTTTAGATAATAATGTAGTAAAGAATGAAGTAGAGACAGAATATCTAGTAGTGCAAGATGGAGAATCAGAAGAAGATGCTGAACCATCAGCCAAAAAACAGAAACGATACCGTGCAATTAAACCTAAACCCACCGGATGGACTGGGAAGCAAGGTTCAGGCTCCCTGCATTTACTGAAGTGTTCATCTTGTAATTTCATGACCACACACCCTGATGTCCTTTCAAATCATAAATTAGTTTGTAATTCATTGGCTTACAAATGCACAATGTGTGATAAAAAATTTGATAATCAAAAGATGATTAGAAGTCATAAAATGGAAGCCCACTTGTCCAAATGGACGTGTCATTTTTGTAATGTCAGTTTTACAGAGGAGAAAAAATTTACAGTTCATATGAATAATCATTTAGGAGATAGAACAGGTGATAGAAAAAATAAGTCTGAAACAGTTAAAAAGGATGTTTTTAAATGTGACTGTTGTGAAGAAAGTTTTGACGCATTCAGTCAGTTACAAGTTCACATGGCTAATCATTCGAATACAGTGACGTTTAAATGCAAAAAATGTGCCATCGGTTTTGACAGTAAAGAAGAATTATTGGAGCATGTAAAAAGTCATAATGAGGATCCAAAGGAGGAATTCATTTTGCCGGAAGCAACGAGTACTGATATTATTTATACTTGCCCCATGTGTTCTTTGAATTTCATTCAAGAGGATCTGTATCTTAAGCATGTAAGCGAGCATCCGGAAATGGAATCTAATAAAGAAACAATGGTAGATATATTTTTGGAAGAAGAGAAGGAAGACGAGGACGGGGAACATAAAACTTTCGTTTGCAATAATTGCGGGGAAAAGAAGGAAAATCAAGAAAGTTTAGACATGCATAAAATAACAGAATGCTCAGAAAAAAAAAATGGGAGCGAATTAAATCAACAAAACACAGGTGAGGAGCCCACACAACTAGAATTAAATCAATTGTTATATAATATACAGTTACCAGATGGGAATGTCGTTTTTCAAAACGAAGAAAAAAACGAAAACAACAGTAAGACAGTTGAAGAAATTCTTGAAAACATGTTTCAGGTAAAGGGTGAAAAGGATGGAAACGAAGTGGATTCAGAAGATTTGAGTGATTCAAAGGAAAGCAACAAGACATACGTTTGTGCTGACTGTTCGTTTACCACTTCAGATATTTCATCGTTACAAGAACATTTCGTTGAAAAACATGGCCCTTATGACTGCCGTATCTGCGGCAAAAGTTTTGGGGTAGACGAATGGCGGAAACATTTAGAAACGGAACATTCGGTACATCCCGTTGAACAAATTTTTCAACAATTCGAGCAAGAAGATCAGCAGCAAAATCAGCAAGCCAATAAAAGTTACCCCTGTGTTCATTGCTCGCTAAAATTCACGAACAGAAGAGCTTTGCATCTTCACGAAGTCACCCATCCCGAAAATCTGATTATTCAATGCCCGGATTGCGGTCTGAAATTCGCAAGGGATAAATTTCTAAACGAACACCGGGACACCGCTCATCAAGTTTCTCATTGTCGGATCTGCGGGAAAGCTTTTTGTAACGTGAAACAGTTAAAGTCGCACGAAGCAAGACATGCGAGGAGCGATAAAAATTCGTTTAAATGCGGGGAATGCAACCGAGTTTTTCAAACTCCGACCGGTTTGAGGCATCACAAAGCAATTCACACTGGTGACTTTAAATACAAGTGCGAATTTTGCGACAAAGGCTTCGTATCCAGGGTTCGGTACGAAGAACATCGGGCTTCCCACACAAAAGAAGAACGTTATTCCTGCGAAATTTGCGGGAAAAAGTTTTCCTTCCAAGCGACTTATTGGATACATCGAAAATGGCACGACAATCCGACTCCGTATAAATGCGAATATTGCGGGAAATTGTTTAAACATTCTTCGTTGCTCTCTGTCCATAAAAGGAAACACACAGGGGAGCGCCCTTACGAATGTCCACATTGCGATCAGTCTTTCACAGTGGGAAATACCCTGAAACGGCATTTGATGCTTCACACCGGTGTTTTCCCGTTTACCTGTAAAATTTGCGACCAAGGATTTTCCGGGAAACATAAATTAGCTTTACACATGTCTAAAGTACATCAGGATAACACCATGTTAGAAAATCAAAATAAAAAACAGACGGAGTACAAAATGGTGATTAAGCCCGAGCAGGATGGAATTGACGAAAAACCGGACACGATTTTAGAAAGTCAGACTTGGGTTTTAACAGAAGACGAGGACAACGGTTCGCAACTTTTAACTATACAAGGCGAAGGCGAAACCATTCCTTGTGCTTTGTTAACTGATGAAATGATCGGAGATATTAACAATCGCATCGTCGAAATCATTCCGTATGAAGCTTTAAATAAAAACGGAAATGCGGATGGGTCTAATTACATTGAATTAAGCCAGACTGTGGAGACTTTGGGTATTGTTGATGAGGAATTTGTAAATCATAAAAATTACAACGATGAAACTGATAAAACATATGCTAAAAAAAGGGACGGTAATGAATCTGAATCTACCTCTGACGTACTTGTTACTTCGTCTTCGTGATATTACGATTCTTTTAAGAAAAAGGAACAACGCAAAGGCGGGCGACCTGAACAATTTGCATCCAAGTTGTAGCGTTAATTATTTTTAATTTGTAAAAAACCAAAAATGAAATTGTAATTTATTATAACCGATTATAAATAATTTGATTTTGTTTCAACTAACTATGGGTATCTTTAAATTTCAAATGTACAGATCCTATCCTTCCATTACAAGTAAGTTTAAGCAATGGGTAATTTTACAGCTTTGATCCTCTACTGCAAATTTCTCTACTTCACTTACAAGAGATCCAGTCATCATTGTACTTTATCAGTCAATGCTGTTGTTTTAAAATTAATTTCCGGTATCCACATCTGATTTTAATGACTACAATTTCAAAAAAGAAAATGTCAAAGCAAATATGTGCACTATCTGTTGTATAAATCTTACAAAACTAGATAAGAGCTTTTTTTTTTTTTTTTTTTTTTTTCAACCCAGCGGCTAATTTTTGAAAAGAAAGAATATTTCTCACACCTTGTGTAGATATAAAAAGAAAAACAAATTTTTAAAAAATTTTTATTTAAAATTTTTCATAATTCATTAAATTATTCCGTTTTCTTTGCTCGTGGTTTCTTGGCTGGTAAAGTTTTTTGGGATCGCAAAACTGCACTTGCTCTTCTTAATGCAGCCTGAAAAAAAAAACAAAAGGAATTTTGCATTACATTCAAATTTTTGGACACTGCATTTTTAATTAATTGAATTATAAGTTCAGAATCCTAATATCAATCAATCTACTTCAGAGATCTTGGTGATAGAAAATAAAACTCATCATATATCAATTAATGTTACCATTTAAAAAGAAAAAAGAAGGCATCTTTACCTTAACTAAATCTCGCCTGTAATGATTCTTATGCAAAAGTCTCCTCAATTTGTACAACGATCTCCTTGGTCCAGCTTTCATTTCTACTCTATTTATAGATTTTGCTGGTTTAAACTAAAAAAAAAGAAAACAGAAAAAAAATTAATTGACCCGAATAATAAATAAATAAACTTTACACATATTATTTGAAATCAGATATTCCTTGCATCATAAACCTCAGAGATCTTGGTGTTAGTTTAAATATTAACATCATATAAGTTTATAGACCACAAGACATACTGTACAATGGCACTTACATGCTTTTTGGCCTTTTTGGTGACAACAATAAAACCTTTCTTATCTGGAGCCTTTCCTCCTTCAATTCCAACGCATTTTTTGTGTACAAGACCGCTGTATCTATACGAACTTAAATTCGTTAAATTATTCGGCTCCTGAAAATAACACATTTAGGTTATACAATCATGTTAATTTATAATATCACTATCCAAGCCTATAAAAACTTACCTTGCTAAAAGGCTTTTTAATGTTGGTCTTTTTTACAAGAAAAGCATTGTTGTTTCGAATTATACTCCACATCAGATGAGAGGACATCTTCACGTTCTTGATATCCCCTGAAATAAAGCATGAAATATTGAGAAATGTGACGGGAGTACTATAGGTTATGGCATGATGCTACGACACGTATTACGAATTTCAAAGCTTTTCGAGACTCTAAATATGATAAAGAAATGTTAAATAACTATGTATTATTGCAGTCTGAATTATAAAGTTTGGCATTTTTCTTAGTTTAAAGGAGAAACTTGTAAAAATTCATGTAAATAATTACCTTTCTACCGAAATGATCAATGTGTTAATGGCGGAAACGGAAATAGAGGGTGCTAGTAAATAAAGATGGTGGAATTTCCTTTGAAAAAAAAAAAAAAATCACCGAATCGGCTGGCGCCGAGTTTGAAATCTACACAAAATCGATAGTATTTTTTTTATAATTCATTGAAAAATAAGATGAGCAGGAGCAGAGATGCAAGAGTAAACAAACAGAACCAATTTTTTTCCCCAAAATTGAAAATTTTAGGCCAAAATAAACAAAATTCATTGCGGTTCCTTGAAAAAACTTTTTCTCCCAATTTTAGCTACGCATCAGAAATATGGTTGTTTTCTCATGATCAAAAACATGTTTTAAATTTTAGTAACTGGTTAAAAAATTTTATATGTCGCGTCAGCCTGTACATAAAAATTTTTTTTCATCAATTAAATTGTCGTTTAAGCGTCCAGAGTTATTTTGGAATAACGGTTTAAGCGGAAAATTTGACTTTATCAATTTAATTTCACGCTTTAACGTATAAGCTATTTACTACGAAAGAGCGTGCTTTTCCAAAAACTACCCAAACTACCATTTACACTACCAGGTACTATTAACTACAACTACCATTAACTATCCAGGTAAAATTCAAGGACTTAACGTACCTGGTGCGGTTGCAAATATTGCTTCACCTCTCAAAGTTAAATACCTCCGAAGAAGAACTAGACAGGCATATAAACACGTTCGCAATGATAGGGAAAGCAAAGTATAGTGACGAAGATCAAATAACTGAGGCCCCTCAAGATATTGTTACTCTGATTAAGACAGCCTTGAAGCGAACCCCAGTCTTAATGGCAGTTCGTAAAGCTTTAAATTCAAATAAATTTAAAGATGATAGCGTCAGCGACGCAAATTTGTTGCAAAAAATCAACGATTTAAATGTTTTTTATTCTAAGAGATTTAGTCCTTTCGACGGTATTATAGGGGTTTGCCTGCTTAATGGAGTATATTTGTGCGAAAAAGAACTAGCTGACCATTCGGAACCAAACATGTTTTTAATGCCGATGTTACAACCCTTGCTGCTCATGAGTTTACTCATTTTATCTTTAGAACTATTTCTTTTCGGCATAATCAGGACATGAAGCCCTATGACCCGGCGCCTTCCTTTACCAAGTGTTTCTGATGTAAGGTTTAGGCGTTACTACGTCATACCCCTTAATGTATCGAGTGACGAGCTCGGAGACGGGGCACTCATATCGCAAAGGTATTTTACGAATGAGCGGGACCTACTTTATTTAGACAGGGAATCCGAACCCTGTGACACACCGGTCTTCTTCACATGATACACACATGAGTATCAGAGGTGAATGCTGGCGGAAAAAAATCCTGACTGAAATCAGGTTCGAACCAAGACTCCACACAATCATTAGTTTCGGAGTCGAGCACGCTCGCCACTCAGCCGACGTTGTGTCCATTCTCTACGGCTTCCGAAATATTGGGAAAAACAAAATTTTGGGAATCGGACCTTTTAAAGAATAATAAGAATATTTTTTTAGTTGATACTACGTAATGAAAAAACTGAATACACTTTAGCATTGTTACCATGTTATTTCAAATTGTGCCAAAAATAAAAAATTAATTTTTCTACTCAATTTTAGTATAAAATTGGTCATTTACTGAGGTTAATTTTGACCGATTTTTTATTTTTTTAATTGCATAAATAATTTCGTTGTTTTTGTAGGTCATTTTTAGTAGTTGTTAATAAACTTTTCGAAGAGACTTATAAGTAAACTTTACGTTGTTATTATTTAACAAAAGTCTTAGCAAAAATTAATTCGTCTACCTAATTTAATAATTAAAAAGTCAACTTTTGTTGACTACTTAATTAATTTTAGTCGATTTTATTTTGTAAATTTTATAATATGTTCGATATTAAATATTTCAGGAACGTTATTCTTAAACGTATAGCAGATAAAAAAAGGCCTTCATTTTTGTGGTTATTTTTTAAATATTGGTCAGTTTTTTAAATCAATTTGTCAGTATTTTATTTAATTGGTCGGTAAATAATTTTAATGGTCAGTAATTATAGATCAGTATTTTGGTGATCAGTAAAATAATTACTTGGTCAGTAAAGAAATTATTTTGCCAGATTGAAAATTTACTTGTCTGTAATTAAATTTAATAAAATAAAAAAATGTTTTTGGCCAATGAAAAACGATAAAATTAGGTTATTAGCTGTGCCTCAATTGGATAAAAAATTACACAGTGCAGTGAACTCTCCCTAAGTTGGACACCCACGGTTCCACTAAAATTGTCCAACATAGAGATGGTGACAAGAGTACACATCAGTCACCAGTCTACTGCCACGATTCAATATTTCTGCTTATGCTTAACTTATTAATCGATGATCACTTAAATTTCACTGATGCGTACTCATAAGTGATTTACTTGACCTAATTCTTCTTTTTTCTTTTATTGACTTTCTAGCTCGATATCCACATAGAGATTGGGTAACTTTGACAAAATCCATCAAATAAATTTTTGCAATTATAATTCATTTATTTTTATGAAATATCACAAAATCCTACTTTATTTGAATTAGAATTATATAAAGGAAGAAATCAAATGAGCTAAAATGTTTTAATTGCTGCATAATTTTCAACAATTTTTAATAACAATCAGCCAATTATAAGTATTATAATTGGCCATAAGTATCCTATGGTGCACTGTAGGTGCCAAAATATATGAAGAAAATGTTTAAGCAAAAAACATTAACTTCACCAAAATTTAGCTTTATGAAATTATGCTACACTAATTTTAAGAGACTGAAATTGTTAAAAGATTTTCGTTGATTTTGAATTAATTATTTATTTACGTATTTATACTTAATTCTTTTTTTTCCATTCTTTAAATAAGATTAAATTTTTAAATATCACATTTAAGTCTCTTTTGTACTATTTATACTACAATGATCTGAATGGTAGAACATGATTTTATTTTACACATTAAAAATAATTAAAAAATAAAATTTATAAGTCTGATACAATTATTTTAATAAATGCAGATTTAATTGAATTTAATCAGTAATATTACTGATGACTGACTAGGTAATTTGCAATCTTCTTTTACTTTTTCTGAATTCTTTATAAAAAAAAAAGTTGCCAACATTTTGATATGTTCCCCCTTCATTTTTTCTAAGAAATGTATACAAGCTTATCACAAGGCCAGAGAATTGCCTTGGTGGTTACTTAACTTCTTTTTTTTCATGAAAGGAGGCCTTGATGAATCATCCAGGTTAACTGGGTGATTCAAAACTTTTAAGACAAGAGATTAAAATGGTAAGGAGTTTACATTGTCTGGCCAAAGGTCTAATCAACCAAGAGCCAAAAAAAAAAAAAAAAAAAAAGGTTATCACAGCATTACCAATAATCGATTCTTTCCTGAAAAAAAAAAGAAAAAATTATATTTAAAATAAAAAAAATGATTCAAGATTTAAATTTTGATGACTTTACTTACTTTAGCTACAAGGTGATAAGGTCACGTTTTATAGATAGGTAAAGGGTGAGCTTCGCTGTTAAGTACATATTCTTTCAAATTTAATTCCTTCCTATTATCGCTGAATAATAAATACAAATATTTTAAAGTCTCTCCTAGGAAAAATGATTCCATCATATCTTTCGGTCGGGTATTTAAAACATTTTTCACATTTCCTATTGAAGTGTACCCATTAGGTACTTTAGTGTATTTCTCAAAGCCCTTTGGAAAAAAAAAAAAAAAAGAAATTATTAAAATTTCGTTTGCAGATAAGTAATAGCTGCAACGAGAATATATTATGCTACCTCAAATATCTTCCAGCCCCAATCCTGAAAAGTTGTGTTTCCAGTTATTTGATACATTGTCCACAGACTTTCAACAAATTCGGGGCGAAGCAAGTTATGGGCATCATTCGTTTTCACATGCATATCGGTTTGAGAACCCTCTTGAATATTAAAATATGTGATCTCTGGAGCAAGAAAAGTCGGTTGGTAAGCATATGTAAGATAACAGGTATACAACAGCTCCTCAGCCAATTCCATGTGCTCCTTTGGCATCCCGTAGTAAACACCGAGCGCCAAAGTTCCGGGTAAATAACACGTTAAATGATCCATTTTAGGTTTAAAATCTTTCCCACCGGTCAAAAGCTCACCAATAAACAAAAGATTATTTTTTGAAGTTCTTTTGGCAAGTAATTTTTTAACTCCATCAATAGCTGTCACATAATCATCTCTTAAACTAAAAATGAAAAGAAAATTAATTTTAAAATACAAAATTACATGGCTCAGGCACTTGGGCAGAAACCAGGCAAACAGGCACTTTGGAAAGAAAAAATATAGTGCATTGTTTTGTGCTCCTTTACATTTGGTGCATGTATAAAGGATTCACCTTTGCTAGTCAAATAAATAGCATTAAAATTACTTACTAATCTATAGTTCTTCCAGTCTGAATCCATTGTTTGAGTAAATATTCATAATAACTATCTCCTCTTGCCCCTAAAGTAATTGTTGCATACGATCTGAAATGCCCAGTTTGCGCGTTTATAAATATAGGGACCAAACCTTCAGTCTTTTCTAATTGATGTACATGCAAAGAAACTTTGGACACAGGATCTTCATATTTACTGTTTCCAGTAGAACGACTAAGATCTCTAAATTCAAGTTGTATTGTAGTAACTTCAGATGTGCTGCTATCAGGGCTCCATTTGGGTGAGTGGGCTTGCTGCGTTGCTAAATTTATATCTGAATAAGGTACACCTGAATCAGTTTCAAAGCAGGGTAATAAACGATTTCCTAAGTCAGTCGCTTTTTGTAAAAACATAGTATCGTTTGATAAGTGATATGCACTTAGCAATCCACCCAAAACCCTTATGGTAACTTCAAATAAATTAACATCTCGTCTAATATCGAAATGCAGACTGCTTTGAACCCAGTCCCTTCCTTCTTTAAACTCTTTTTCTAGATTCATAATATACATTGTATCTAAGGCATCAACAATTGTCAACCCTAAACCAAACCATCTTGGTGTGATTTACTTAAAGGTTTCAACATATCATGACCCCAAGCATGTTTTTTATATCCTTTCCAGGCATGGAGGAAAGCAGCTACCACTGCCTCTTGCCGCTTGTTTTTGGGCCCATTAAATTTTTTTTGACCAATTTTGGTTTCTAAGGTTTTATATCACTTTCAATTACATTGTCTTCAATTTTTTTGGGTTCTTCTAAGACATAGGCAAGTTTTTCAGCATTTATATTATTTTCTCTCTTCTCTTCTTTTTTCTGAGTAGCTTTGTTGTTTTGAATTTGTAGTGCATCATAAACTGGGTTGTCATCAGGCAATTCCGGTAAATCAATATTGGTTTTCTTTCCTTGTAGTGAGTATAAAACTCCCATTATTACTATGAAAATGATTAAGTAGATAATACTTCTCTGCAATCTTGATAATTGATTCCATGTCTGAAAAAGCAATTAAGAACACATCAGTACTAATAAAAAATGAAATGTGTGTGATAAGATGTGATATTCATTGGCCTAATTCGAAAATCAGTTAAAGTTTTTTAAAACTCTTATTGTAGATAAAACAATAACTGCTTTTATTCGAATATTTAATGGTAGTGTCATTATTAGCCATTTAAATTACAGACAGAATGTTTTTCAATGTTGGTTAATAAGGAAATGAAAGGAAAAAAAAAATTAGTAACATTAAGATCAATCCGACAGATAAAATAAGGTTATGTCTCTAGGGGAAAATACATTAATCAAAATGTCAACGCCGTTAATTAAGGATTAAACATGAATAATTAAATTACTTACTCTCCAGAAACTTTTCCTATGAATCCCTTCTCCGGGATCCAAATTCAAAGAAATATAATCATTTACCATTACTGATCTTTCTTTTCATTTAACATCTACTCAAGATTATGTTGACTTTGAATTTTTACAAATGTTCGGTCTTTTTATCACCTGTTTAAATGTAATCATCGTTTAAAACTCGTAAATGAGTATTATTTGATCATTTTAAACGTTTACTTGCAACGGTAATTACTTTCTTTTAAAACTTTTCAGATAAAAACATTATGAAATTCATTCACTAGAGCGTCGCCATTGTACAACAGAAAAATTACCAACTTTGTGAATCAAAGTCGGCAACGCGGCAAACTGCAGCAAACAGTGTTCGAAAAACGTTCAAGTACGTTCAGAAATTAACGACGCCCCAATTTGAAATAAAGTTAACGCTTTTCTTTAAATAAATTCTTGGTTCTAAGAAACCTTTCGAAAAAAATGTTTTTATTTTTGGAACAAAAACATAATCTTCTCACTCATGAAATCGGACAGGGTCCTGACTGAAAGGTAAATTTACATTGGGGTAAATCCATAAGAGAAAAGGGTTTATTTTTAAAATGAAGATTATGCCGGTTTGTTGTAAAAATAATTGCATGTTTTGTTTGTTTTCACAGATTGAGGGAAATGTAAACAAAAGAAGGTTGTAAAAAGGCAGGACTTTGACCCTAAATCCGCCCCTGGGCACGGAATACGCATCTGGTCCAGTAAACGGGAGGGCGCGGGGGAGGCTGTAACAAGATGGAGGAGGGAGGAAATGATCAATAGACGAGTGTGCTGACACGGACGGAGCAGCCTGCGCTTCAGTTTGAGCTGGAACTTCGTAACCGCGGCTACCTGAGTTCCAATAAATAACAATCGGACGTGTTTTTGAACCCGAACTTCGAACAATCAAGGTGAGTTGCTTTTGTATTTCCTTTGTTTTTTATGTAAATTGATTTTTTTTCCAGATCCTTTTTTGTATGAAGCATTTTACTTTCCCCCTTTTACCTATTTTTAAAATTTTTTCTTTTATTTTATTTTTTTTAGTTGACGAATTTAATGTGTATACTTTATTTTCGCGAGTCGGTGTTAGAGTAAATTTTTTAACACTTGTAGGTAAGGGCGTGATTTTGGTTACGAAGATAAAATGGTTGACGGAGGGTTGTGGTAAAATTTTCAATTTTTTTTTTCTCTCTTACCTTTTTTGAAAGTGATAAAAAGTCCGTAATTAGACGTGAAAGGGAAAATTAAATTGGTGTTTTTCAGCGGGACGCTTTTTGACGTTTCTCATCTCATCAGGTTTTTTAAAATGTTAAATATTTAAACTCTGTGGTTGGAATTAGAGGTCTGGGCTGGAGAAAAATAAACTAATTTTTGAGGCAGAGATCGCGAATTTCGAGGAAAAGGATTAAAAAAAAGGGAGGAATGCACAAAAGTTATTCGTTGTACAAGAATTTCCAATGTAAAAACGTGTTATTTTTTTTATTTTTTTTTTTTTTTCTGGAAAAAAAAAGTTAGATGAATGTAAAGGCTTGCCTTTGAATTAATTATAAACTTTTTCTTATTTTTTTCTCTTCATCATAATGATTTATTATAAAGAATTTGTATTCAGTTTACGAATAGAGTAAATTTTAAGTTTAACCTGGAAAATTATTTTTAAAATAAAGATGAAAAAGAGTATAGGCCTATGTAGAAAATTTGAACAAATATTTTTTTAAGTTTATACAAATGATAATACAACTTTTTTTCTTAATTTTTGAATTATTGGTATTTCAAATTGTTATAATACTAAGTTGATTTTTATAAAGAATTTGTATTCAGTTAATACAAAAAAAACATACTCTAAATCATAAAAGCTTCGTATTCAGGGAAAAATGTGAGAACTTTCGGAAAAATTGGTATAGATTGTACCGTGTTTTTAAAAGTTCCCTGGAAGATTTCAGGGTCCCCCAAAATGTGTTCGTTCTGGCTAAGGGGCTGATATTTTATATATCGAAAAAATTTACATTGAAAAAAATTTCATATGCATATTATAACCATACGTTATGATTGTAATCCGATAAAAGCGATGATTGATACTTGACCGATCTAAAATATTCAGACCCGGCCATTTCGATTATCCCCTGGGGGGTTGCAGAAAATCATGAATGACTAATCAATTTTGTTTGAAAGGAGTGGAAAAAGATCATTTTTTTAGCGACTGAAAAATGATTAGTTTCGGTTACAAGTTATTATAAAAAAAAAAAAAAAAACAGGAAAATCGAGCAAGAAGAATTGCGAATTGCTTTTTAAAAGAATTAAAAAAAAAAAAAAAAAAAAATATCTTAAATTTTTTAAAAAATAATTTGGAATTTCAAAGTCTGGTTTTGAATTGGACTATAGAATCGCAATCGGCATCGATTGCAAAGAGCCCGGCTTTTCGAAATCAAAATCGGATTTCAGATATGATCTGAATTCGGATCAGGATCAGGACTGAAAACCGAATTGAGTTTTTCATGTAATCGGGAATTTACTGGAATGGGATTCGGAGTTTCAGTTTTAGTTTCTTAACCTTTTGCTCCGAATACTTTTTACCGAATTAAAATTTAACAAAATGCGCAGCCAACGCCACGCCATAGATTCAGATTAAAGTTTTTTAATACATTCTCCCTTCTTGAATTTTTTAAGAGACGTCAAATACAACTCTCAAAGCCTACCGTCACAGCTCGTATATTTCAATTTCGCTAAAAATTTTCTCTCGTTCCAAAAAAAAAAAAAAAAAAAAAAAAAAAAGAAAAAGGAACTATACTACATTTTTTTCTTATTTTGTAATTCTATTCAAGGAGATTGATGATAAAATACGAAAAAGGAAATTTTTATTTCCCCGTCTCCTTTTTAAATAGAATACGAATTCAGACTTAATAAAAAGATGTCTATTATTTCGCAGAAGTGTCTTTTTAAAGAACCGCAAGCCCTTGTCAGTGTGAAAAACGAGAAAGAAAGAGAAATAAGAGGAAGAGGAAAAGGAAAAGGAGATAAATTTCCTTGACAATAAATCAACGGAATGGACAGAGACACCCCGACAAACAATCGCTTTCCATCATTCTCAGATCCATATACATGTGTTTATGGTTTTTTTTTCTTTTTTTTTACATTTATCAAAAATCAGATTTGTGTCTCATATCATTTAGATTTTTCGGAATATCTGAGCCTCACAAGGCCGATTTTTGAGCATCGAATCTTTCGGTAAAAAATAAAAACCGGATCATCCGGGGATATTTAAATTTTTCGTTTTACCCCGATCTTCTTTTTCTGCTCTGGATTTTAATAATAATGGAGACGTTCCTTTGAACCAGATACGGAGTTTGATCTCGTGGAAACTCGTGACAAATCCATAAAATAATCAGCCGTGAATAGTGTGATCCTCTTTTCGGGGTCGTTGAACATCTCATTTTCATTGAATTTAAGTAAAATAAAAATTTGTACTAAATTTTGCTCTGTCTCCATTGGACAATTAATTGTACCACCGGAAATGCTGCATATTTTTGGACTTTTTTTTCGTAAACAATGAAAAAAAGTGGTAGCAGAAGAAAAAAGTCCAAAAATATACAGCATTTCCGGTGGTACAATTAATTGTACCCTTCGATTAATCGGCCAATAGAGACAGACATTTATTTTTGTGGATCGTTTTCAATGCACTTTACTAGGCCTATATTACCAGTTTAAAAAATGTATTGCTTTTTTAAATATATTCCCCATTTTTCTGAAAATTAATTGATAAAAGAAAGACCATAAAATAATCTAATACATTTAAAATAAATAGTCGATTATTACTTTGAGGAATTTAAATTTTGATGGGATCCTCGGAATTTTATTATAACAAAATGCAAAGGTATTGAAAAGAGAAAAAGAAGATGCTTGTATGATATACGAAAGTAAAACCAAGGGATAAGCCTCAAACCTTATAGAAATTTTCGTATTCAAATGTTATGCTAAACAGGACGTTTTGACGGTTTTCCTTTTATAAAGATTGATTTTTATTTATGGAAAATGAAAAGAAGACCTTTCTTTACGGCTGTATAAATGTACAGTATTAAGTATTGAGCATGGGATATGGATTCAGGTTACAAGGACGAAACCAGGAAGTTTTTTTGGGGGATGGGGGTGGGGCGAAAGCCTACAATGTTTCCAGAATTCCGTGCTTTGGAAATGAACTAACGTATCTCCGTCGTAAATATAATTGGAGATAGCCTGTTTCGACATTTCGTGAGTGTCACGTGACCACAAGAGACGCCAACATGAGCGTGTAAACTTGTAGTCAGATGATTTTCACAGTCGAAACACACTATCTCCAATTATATTTATGATGGAGATACGTTAGTTCACCTCCGACGCACGGAATTCTGGGTCTCCATAAAATTGATAAGATTCATTTTTTCAGAATTTGTCAATATTTCGAATTTTTTCCCAGTCGTTTGCCTTATAATAATTTTTTATAGGTTTATAATTTGGTATACAATTTTGAAATTTGGGTCTCTAATTTTCTAAATTTGAAGCATTTTTTCGGTGTGAGCCCTGCCTTTAATAGGTGGCTTATTATGTGCTCAAAAATATACTCATTAACTTATTTTATTTTTTGATGTTGCGAGATTCAAAAAAATGCATAGGGCAATAAAATTTTATCAGTGATACAGTGCGAGTCAGTTGAAAAATTACCTTAAATATTTTTTTTTCCTATGCTTATGTTATGGCACAAAGTTTTATTTTAGGAATTAAAATCGTTTTCCGTTTGCTTTGAAATGATCGCGGGTAATATTACTCATTTTCCTAATAAAAATGCTTTAAGAGCAAGGTATGATAAAATGTATATTTATTTAGTTATTTATTTATTTACGGTTGTGGAAACGAGTGTTAATATTTATTTGTTTGAAAAATTTAATCGTCATATATCAATAAGCCATCCATATTGAATGTTACAGACTTTTGACATTTCTCTCAAAAATCTGAAAAAAGGAACAATAAGTCCTAGATGAACAATTTCCATGTGATTGAGAACATACCTATGAAAATATTTTTTATAGGATTTGTTAATTTTTTTTTGAATTGCAAAAGGCTGGAAAAATTGTAGATCGATTTGGAAATTTTTTATGTGCAACATGCCAGAGGTAAAATTACCGAGATAACCGCGGGTAAACCTCCCCTTCCCCCTCTATCCTGTGTTTCTAGCAAAATAAAAGCATTGAAAAAATAATTTATAAGCTTTATACTAAACTTAAGGACTAAATCGCTTTGGTTATTCCCTCCTTGCAAAGTCGTGCTCCTGCAATATGCCTGTCATAATTTGAGGGTCAGCTGAAGCCAAATTTTGTAAACACAGAGTAAACTGATATGCATCCGGTTTGAATAAAATACTACGGTATGTAAGGTTTCGATGTAAATTAAAACGTTTTTATATCCTTGAAGTTTCAAGTTTACTTATCACCTCTTTAAAAAAAAAATAAATAAAATAAAGTAAAAAAAAAAAAAAAAAAAATACAGCAAAATTTTTAATAAGGGGCGCTTGGACATAAAAGACAACATTTTATGGTTCAGATTTTTCCCCATATAGCCTAAATGCATGTATTTTTTTCCCCCCCAATAAGTAGGGACGCGGACACCCAGTTTTCGAATGTTTCTTTAAACCATTGTGCAAAAAAATAAATAAAATAAAGATGTTCTACCGATAAATTTGAGATTCTTAGTTGATTGTTCTCCTGCAATTTAAGCATGGGCGCAACGTTGTTTATTTTTTGAAGAAAGGTTTTTCTGCCTATAAAAATTTATTTGGTTCCGAATAAATTTTTTTAAAAGTATGGGAATATGGTGGTGTCTAATTTGCCCAAAAAAAAAAAATCACGGATATTTTAGCGGGTCAGACCGGATTCGGATTCCTCTCATCCAGAAGAACCGGAATCCGACCTGACCCGCAAAAAGTTTCCACCCCCTACCCTTAAAAAAAATTAATTTCGTCGGAAACAAAAATAGCTGCGGGTCAGGTAGAAAGTCAAATAAATTTTAGCGGGTCAGCCTGGATTGGAACTCCTCTCATCCAGAAGAACCGGAATCCGACCTGATCCGCAAAAATTTTCCACCCCCTACCCTTAAAAAAAATTAATTTCGTCGGAAACAAAAATAGCTGCGGGTCAGGCAGAAAGTGAGAGAAATTTTAGCGGGTCAGCCGGGATTCGGATTCCTCTCATCCAGAAGAACCGGAATCCGACCTGACCCGCAAAAATTTTCCACCCCCTACCCTTAAAAAAAAATTAATTTCGTCGGAAACAAAAATAGCTGCGGGTCAGGCAGAAAGTCAAATAAATTTTAGCGGGTCAGCCTGGATTCGAATTCCTCTCATCCAGAAGAACCGGAATCCGACCTGACCCGCAAAAATTTTCCACCCCCTACCCTTAAAAAAAATTCATTTCGTCGGAATAAAAACAGCTGCGGGTCAGGCAGAAAATGAGAGAAATTTTAGCGGGTCAGCCGGGATTCGGATTCCTCTAATCCAGAAGAACCGGAATCCGACCTGACCCGCAAAAATTTTCCACCCCCTACTCTTAAAAAAAATTAATTTCGTCGGAAACAAAAATAGCTGCGGGTCAGGCAGAAAGTCAAATAAATTTTAGCGGGTCAGCCTGGATTGGAATTCCTCTCATCCAGAAGAACCGGAATCCGACCTGACCCGCAAAAATTTTCCACCCCCTACCCTTAAAAAAAAATAATTTCGTCGGAATAAAAACAGCTGCGGGTCAGGCAGAAAATGAGAGAAATTTTAGCGGGTCAGCCGGGATTCGGATTCCTCTAATCCAGAAGAACCGGAATCCGACCTGACCCGCAAAAATTTTCCACCCCCTACCCTTAAAAAAAATTAATTTCGTCGGAAACAAAAATAGCTGCGGGTCAGGCAGAAAGTCAAATAAATTTTAGCGGGTCAGCCTGGATTGGAATTCCTCTCATCCAGAAGAACCGGAATCCGACCTGACCCGCAAAAATTTTCCACCCCCTACCCTTAAAAAAAAATAATTTCGTCGGAATAAAAATAGCTGCGGGTCAGGCAGAAAATCAAATAAATTTTAGCGGGTCAGCCTGGATTCGGGTTCCCCTCATCCAGAAGAACCGGAATCCGACCTGACCCGCAAAAATTTTCCACCCCCTACCCTTAAAAAAAATTAATTTCGTCGGAATAAAAACAGCTGCGGGTCAGGCAGAAAATGAAAGAAATTTTAGCGGGTCAGCCTGGATTTGGATTCCTCTAATCCAGAAGAACCGTAATCCGACCTAACCCGCAAAAATTTTCCACCCCCTACCCTTAAAAAAAATTAATTTCGTCGGAAACAAAAATAGCTGCAGGTCAGGCAGAAAGTCAAATAAATTTTAGCGGGTCAGCCTGGATTCGAACTCCTTTCATCCAGAAGAACCGGAATCCGACCTGACCCGCAAAAATTTCTTTGATTTTCTGCCTGACCCACAGCTTTTTTGTTTTCGAGAAAATTAATTTTTTTTAAGGGTAGGGGGTGGAAAATTTTTGCGGGTCCGGTCGGATTCCGGTTCTTCCGGATGAGAGGAGTTCCAATCAAGCCTGACCCGCTAAAATTTATTTGACTTTCTACCAGACCCGCAGCTATTTTTGTTTCCGACGAAATTAATTTTTTTAAAGGGTAGGGGGTGGAATATTTTTGCGGGTCAAGTCGGATTCCGGTTCTTCTGGATGAGAGGAGTTCGAATACAGGCTGACCCGCTAAAATTTCTTTGATTTTCTGCCTGACCCACAGCTTTTTTGTTTCCGAGAAAATTAATTTTTTTTAAGGGTAGGGGTGGAAAATTTTTGCGGGTCAGGTCGGATTCCGGTTCTTCTCGATGAGAGGAACCCAAATTCGGGCAGACCCGCTAAAATTTCTTTCATTTTCTGCCTGACCCGAGCTATTTTTATTCGGACGAAATGAATTTTTTTTAAGGGTAGGGGGTGGAAACTTTTTGCGGGTCAGGTCGGATTCCGGTTCTTCTGGATGAGAGGAGTTCGAATCCAGGCTGACCCGCTAAAATTTCTTTGATTTTCTGCCTGACCCGCAGCTATTTTTATTTCGACGAAATTAAAATAGTTTAAGGGTAGGGGGTGGAAAATTTTTGCGGATCAGGTCGGATTCCGGTTCTTCTGGATGAGAGGAGTTCCAATCCAGGCTGACCCGCTAAAATTTATTTGACTTTCTACCTGACCCGCAGCTATTTTTGTTTCCGACGAAATTAATTTTTTTTAAGGGTAGGGGGTGGAAACTTTTTGCGGGTCAGGTCGGATTCCGGTTCTTCTGGATGAGAGGAATCCGAATCCGGTCTGACCCGCTAAAATATCCGTGATTTTTTTTTTTTGGGCAAATTAGACACCACCTGGGAATATTCCTCTTAACATTCTCAACAACTTTTGTTACATGAAAATTTGCTTTTATTATTAAAAATAAAATGATTTATAAACTTTTTACAAAAATAATTTGCAAAAATTGTAAACGTATTGGTGTTTTGCTTATAAACATCGGATTTTTTTTTTTTGAGAAAATCTCACAATACAAAAAACACCAAAAATGATAAAGGGATCAAAATTTCATGTAACAAAACTCATAGTGAAACCATAGTGTGCTCAAACGCAGGTGTCACGTGATAAGCCTTGTGACGTCACCTGGTGAAATTAATCTTTACTCAGATTAGTAACTAGGATCAAATTTTATTTTTTAAGAACCAAAAAAAAAAAAAAAAAAAATTAAAAATTTTAATTAAAAGATCCACGTTATGAACGCTAATACCTAATTAATATTTGCACCATGCAATAAAAGCCAATTCAATATTTATTAATGTCAATAATAGAGCTGCGTGACTCTGATTTTTTTTTTTCAATTTACACCAGGCGACGTCATGCGCGAGATTGTCAAAAACGGGTAGGCCAATCGAGCACACTATGGTTTCACTATGACAAAACTTGTAGAGAATGTTAAAAGGAATATTCCTATATTTTTTAAAAATTTATTCAGTTCAAATTCCATGCGTCGGAGGTGAACAAACGTTTCTCCATCGTAAATACGATCGGAGGTAGTCTGTTCGAGTGTTTATGAAAATCACGTGATCATGTGACTGCAAGTTTACACGCCCTCATGTTGCCGTAAACTTGAGGTCACGTGACACTTCCACGAAACGTCGAAACAGACTAACTCCTATCATATTTACGATGGAGGTACGCACTGGCGGATCCAGAAATTTTTTCGGGGGGTGGGGGGGGGGGGGGGGGGGGGGGGGGGCGTACCCTCCCAACTCGTGAAAAGCACACCAATTTTTAAAATTTTTTCTCTTCTGCAAAAATTTTTTTATTTTAATTAACTTTTTTCTTAAAATTTTCCGAGTTTCGGGGGGGGGGGGGGGCGCGCGCCCCCCCCTGGATTCGCCAGTGGAGATACGTTAGTTCACCTCCGACGCACGGAATTAAACTTCTGTAGTCGGAAAAACCTTTCTTTAAAAAGTAAACAAAATTCCGCTCATGTTTAAGTTGCAGGAGAACGATCAGCTAAGAATCTCAAATTCACCGGTAGAACCTCCTTTCTTTTGTAAGTGGCGAATTTCAGGTCGTAGTTTCGGAGTTTATGATGTCTTGACGAGCCGTAAGCGGTCACCCAACCAGGCTTACTTGGTTCGGGGGGGTAACGAGTCGAGACCTGCAGATCACCTCCTAGATTATTTTCTCTAATCTAAAACTCGCAGTTTTTTTATTTATGAAGCGGTCATTTTTCGACTGAGCGATGAAAATTAATTAATATTATCGTTTTCGTTTTTATAAAGATTAGAGGAAAAAAGCCTGTAGACCTCAGTTGACGTACCTTACCATTGAAAAATCTTTACCTATAAATTTTCTTTCTTATAAATTTTTCACCTCATATTGCAAAGGCAAAATCTACTTTTAGAAAAGATAACTTTTTTGTGGTTTATTTTAAACCCGCCGGTTTTTCCCGTTGCATATTAAATAAAATTTCCTCTTTTTGAAATTCGATCGAAAATCCACGACAAAGGAAACGGGTTGAGATGATCATCTAAATGTGGCATGGGTTAGGGTCGACCCATTCAGATTACCTCCTTTTTCCGATGTTGGAAAGAAGATTGCAAAAGAGCGATATGGGAAATTTAGGATTTTCTCTATATATACTAGTTTCGAAATATTTTTCGCATCCGGCCCTTCATTTTAGAAGACATCATACAGGAAGACTGAAAACAGGGTTCCAAGTATAATCGATACGTTTAATCTGAAAGCGCTACGGGAAGTACCGTAATATATATTGTAAATTTTATTAATTAATTTATGCATATTTAGGTGAATAGCAGTATGTATAGCGTTTATTGAAAATGCGTATAAAAGCCTTTTCGCTGATAAAATATATTGTATCATATTATTTCCCTGTCCTAGCGAAACAAGAATACGCGTATTTACGAAGTATGTAATTTGGGACGGTTTGAGATCATTTCCGGGTAAAAGGGAGCGGAAACTGGATGATTCATCACTTTAGGAAGGGAGCAAAGAATAAACTTAAGATTTTAATTTATTATTATGCTTCCAGGAAAAATTTCCCAAAACAAGTCGATATATATATATATATTTTTTTTGTAAATAGGTACCTACATTTTGGATAATTTTAAATAATTTTTAAAAAATTAACTTAAAAATATTTAGCTAGAAAAAAAAATTAACCTTTTGGGGACGGATGCATTAAAAATATTTACATAATATTTTTAAAATATTGAAAAATATTTGAAAAACATTTTATAAATGTTAATGTTTCTTTGCTGGCTGGGATATTACGTAAGCATGTTTGGGGGGAGGGGGTAGATTAAAAATCTTACATAAGAATTTTTAGGGCTAATGTAGAAATAAAGGTTGCCTTAAGTTAATAAATATTACAAATAAAAAGGCAAATAATTTTGAATCATCAAATGAAAAAAAAAAAAAGAATTATTTGTTGTTGTTCTTTGGTGTATTGCAAGTTGCCTAACTTTCAGAACGCCAGTTGCTTTAACTTATGCTTAAAATGTGCAAATAGTTGCTCCATAATTTTATTTCTGATATCAAACCGCTTTTAATGTAATACGGAAGCCCTGAAGGGTCAAATATTTATGGTTTTTCTTAAATTGTTTGTTCCGGAACAAACAACGTTTTATAAGTAAATTGTCTGTTCCGGAACAAGCAATATTTATTCCGGAACAGGCAATTTATTTATTAAACGTTGTTTGTTCCGGGACAGACAATGAATTTAAAATTGTCAGTTCCGGAACAGACAATCGATAAAAAATTGTCTGTTCCGGAACAAGCAATGAACCAAAACGTGTCAGTTCTGGAACAGACAGTGTTTGTTCCGGAACAAACAATTAAAAAAAACCATAGATACTTAACCCTTCAGAGCTTCCGTAATAAAAAATTTAAAAAAACTACCGTTCGGGCAATATATAAACTTCGAAATTTTAAAAATAAAAAATATTACGTAATATGTGGACGACCCTTAATATTGGATTGCATATGTTCGAAAAAATTCACTATTAAGTTTTTGGTCAAAAATATTATTCCTATGTTTACCTTATGGGAGCAGCTTTTCAAAATTTCTATTATTATTAATTAATGGGATTAAAATTATATTAGCAATATTATTGGAAATAATCACTTGAATACAAAGTAGCATGGTTTATATTAAAAGTAACAAGCCGTCATGTTTAGCTGGTGACGATTTTTCCTCCCATGCTTAGCTTATGGGGATATGGTAAATTCTTTTTTAAGACGTTTTAAAAGCTAAACGTTCCTAAAATAGTCCATAAGCTGAGAAAATAAGTCATTTAATGGCTCTGGCACTTGTAAACTTTATTGAGTGTCTATTTCATTAAAAATATTATAATTTTACAAAAGAAAAAATTCTTAAGCTAAACATAGACCACCAAAGTTTTCGAACAAAGCTTTTTGCGAGTTAATCTAGAAAAAATTTGATTATAGCGGATATACTGAAATAAGGCCAAACCTTATCAATTTTCTGAGTGAAATGTGTAATATGTTCATCAAGATTGCATTTATATGATGGATTTCAAATTTTTTTTACTCTAGTAGCAAGGATCAATTTTTTTCTCTCTCGGATTTTAAACATACACGAGTGTAATGAATTAAATGCAGCTTGTCTCTATGAATGAACAAACCCTAATGCACGAGATGCGCCTAAGGGGAAAGCGAGATATATCGCCAATATTTCATTTCATTCATAAACGAGGGGTAGCGAGAAGTAAATATGAATTTAAAAAAGAGGATGCACCTTTCATTTAAATGGCAAACTCTAACCGCTATCCTTAATTGTCCGACATTTGATCTGATTCAAGAAAATTTTTGAACGAGTGTTGAAATTTTTAAAAAAGCTCGAAAAAAATAAAAATAATTTTTTTTATAATTTCACTTTCCGGAAATCCCAAATAAACCGAAATTCCCAAAAAAGGCTCAAACCGAGCCACCGAGCACCCTTGATATTGTGTAAGTGCTTAAAAATTCGATTTTTGTCGATTTTTCGAGGTTTACGAGTCGAAGATGTTGTGGAGAATCAATTTTTTTATTAAGCAGCATATAAAGAAAGAGTTGGCCTGTGATTTTTTTCCTATCCTCAAGCGACACCATCCCGAAATCCTGACGCGCTTTTTTATGTGAAAGGTCGTTTCCGACCATTTTTCCTAAAAATTTCGATTCCTAAAATTTCTTTCCTAATTTTCAATTTTCCCAAAATTTTTTGATTCCTAAAATAAGATTTCCTAAAATGAATATTTTTCCTAATTTTTTAAGTACCTAAAGGGGTTTTAAGAAATTTTATTTTAGGAATAAAAATTTTTTAGGAAAATTAAAAATTAGAAAAAAAAACTAGTTAGGAAAAAAATTTTAGAAACCAATATTTTTAGAAAAAATAAATTAGGATTTTTTTTTTTTTTTTTTTTTTTTTTCAGGAAAAATGAATTAGGAATTTATTTTTTAGGAAAAATTGGTTAGAATTTTTTTCTTTTTTTTTTTTTTTTTTTAGGAAAAATGGTAGGGAATCGTAAAAGGTATCCGGGGAAAGGACCATAGCTTTCATTTACCTCTTGAGATTTCCTTACGGTTTTCTTGTAAATTTTGCCAAATTTTGAACTAATAGCTCTTAAAAATTCGTATATTTTCGGGATTAAAAATCCCGGGATTTTCTCTTTTTCCGGAATTTACGGGATGAAAATAAGTTCGAGATCCCTGTATCTTGGGATTGCAGTCTTTGAATGGTGGCTAAACTTCTTTGAACCCCTTACCCCTTCGCCTTCTCCCTTCTGGTTACGGGCCTGTTTTAGAATTGCTTGATTTCGGCCATTGCCTGTGACGCAGAGGAAAATCTTGTTTAATAAAACGAATAATTCACAATTGTAGTAAAAATAAAATATTCTGAGCATAAAAAGCAAATCCATTAATCAGTCATGAAAAAAGTTTTTTCTCAAATGGATTTAACGGGACATTTAATTTAACGAAAATTGGAAATTATAAAGCGAAATACATTTTTATTTTCTGACTTTCTCCTTCCGTAATGAACTGGTTTGGTTTTTTTTTTTTTTATGCTATGGCGGATTAGCTTCCCCGATTTCGAAAGACGGGAGGGGGGGGGGGGGTTTGGGGGCGGGGGAGGGAATATTGAAACAATTTTTCTGGAAGAAAATCAGAATTTTTTTTTTCGTAGCCGAACGTAAACGGGGTTGTAATTTTAAAATTCTTATTCTTTATAAGCTTTTAAGGGAGAGGCTTACGCCCTGCTCCCTTTTTTTTCTCCCGGAAAATTGTTTTTCATTTTCTAAGTGACGTCACACAAAAGAATTTTTTTCCCCGCATTATTAATGTTTGAATATACATACAACGTGTGTAAATGTATGTCGCTAAGCCACGAAGGAAAATCATAAATTCATACAAAATGTTAAGAATGAAGACTCCCTAGAGAGGAAGGGACAAAAAATTCTCACAGCATGTGCTTTCGTTTTTTTTTTTTTTTTTTTAGGGAAGAGAAAAGAAACCTGTGATTTTATAATGACGGTATTAGAATTGAAAAAGCGATTTTTAGATCAACGAACTTTCTAAAAGATTAAAATAATTTGTTTATATCGAGGCAGATGGACCGGAAAGTCTTTTGATTTGTTTATGAAAGATTTTTTTTTTCCTAAGACGTTAAATATAAACTTTTTAAGCTAGTCTCGCCAGATGAGCAGAATTTTTTTTTCCCAAAGTTGGTAAGAACCAATTTTTTTTTTTTTTTTTTTTCCTGCGTGATAAGCAAATGGCTTGGAAATTTGGATGTTTTCCGAAAAATGATATACAAAGAATTTACAAAATTTATTTTTTAAAACCATAATTTAAAGCTTTAGGAGGAATTGTATCGGAATAAAAAATAAAAAAACGGCTCGGAAAATTTTTTTCCGGAAAAAAAAGAAAGACCGTTGATGACGTCAAAACGATGTTGCCATGTGGCTACAGAAATATCTTTTTTTTTTTTCGATAAACTTTTCTCTTTTGTCCAGTATTAAATCAACTGGAAGTATATTTATTTTTTTCTCTCCGAGTTTTTTGTTTGTTATCTCGCTCTTTTTTTTATCTAATTTTGAAAAAATTTTTTCCTCTTGTTTTTTTCAGGATGAAGTGGAGTTATTTCGTAGCCGCTTTTTTAGTAATCATCGCTTTTGCATCTGCGGAAGGAGAAATTTGGGAAGAAGATGACCACGAGGTATTAATAAGAAGCGAAAGGGGAGCTAAAAACAAAGGTACAAATTCTGGTAAGAGAAGTTTTAAGATTGGATGAATTAAGGGGATGTCACTTAATATTCCCCGAGGCTGTTTTGCCTGATTCTTGACTAACTGGCAAAAATTTTTAAAAATCTAGGTATCTAAGGAACCCATAGATATCACTCAAAAAAGAGTTTAAAGGGACACTTCGAAAAAGAGTTTTTCCCAGTACAATATTGGACTAGACGCACAATAGAGTTCACATTTTACTCGCAAAACCATTTTTGTTGCGCCTATGTTAAGTTCACTGAACCGAACCGGATTTCCCATTAGCTAAACATAGGAACCGGAACTGGAATCTGCCGGTTCACGGCCCTGCCGGCAACTGCAGCAGGCGCATTTTTGAGTTTATATCCGAATGGTCAGCCCAAAATTTCAGTTCTGCTCAAAAGGTATTTCCAAAACATTTTCCTGGGAAAAACTTTATTTCGTCCGTTTGTCGGACGTGAAATAAAGTACCTCCACCGTGGAGATAGTGTGTTTTCACTGTTTGTGAAAAACATGTGACTTCAAGTTTAGACGCTCATGTTGGTGTAAACTTGTGGTCACATGATACATTCACGAAACATCGAGACGGACTATCTCCAATCATATTTACGATGGAGATACGTTACTTCACCTCTGACGCACGGTCGTTGTTATTTGGATGAGCAAGTTAAAACTTGCATCGGGAGCAGGCGAACAAACCAAAAAGAGTTCTATAGATGCTGGATTAAAATCCCAAAAGTTCTGAATTCAACAAAACAGCTATTTTCTTACAAAAAACGTTCTTTAAGAGCAGGCCCATAGCCAGTCAGAGCAAAGAGGGACTCATCTCCTCTGTTAAGGCCCCCTGTAAATTTTTCATGGCTAATGCAATTTTTTTTGCATCTTCCATGTTAAAAGGGGCCATTTAAAGCCCTCCCTTAGAAAAGTTTCCTCCATTTTTGACTTTCCGGGCTGCTACGGGCCTTTTTAAAGAGCTGGCTTCAGTGAATACCGAAAATAAATAACTGTTTTGTCTAATCTTGAGTTACGGGAGAAAAATGAAGATGTTAAGTATCTGACGAACTGTTTGAATGTATAAGGATTTATAGTGCAAGTTTCAACCTGTCTGCATTGTATAAGCAGCCGGCAAAAGATTTTAAAAAAAATTGAGGCCGAAAACCTATAATTTCGTGCGTTGGAGGTGAAGTCACGTTTCTCCATCGTAAAATATGATTGAAGATAATCTGTTTCGACATTTCGTGAAAGTGTCATGTGACCGCAAGTGACGCCAACATGAGCGTGTAAACTTGTAGTCACGTGATTTTCAAAAACAGTCGAAACACATTATCTCCAATTATAAATATATTTGGAGATACGTTAGTTCACCTCCGACGCACGGAATTTTGTTTTACGGGTTCATTTTTATTTGAAACTTGCACTAAAAATTTCAGCATTCACCAAAAAAATTCGTCAGAGATGTAAAATTTAAATATTTCCTCTGTAAGTCGAGTCTTAAGACAAAACTGCCATTCCGCTAGAGCTTAATTTTAACTTTGGCAAAATTTTAATTGTCAAAAAAATTTTACTGGTGTTCATTAACAATGGACTTCATAATTTTATTTTATTTTTTCCATTTTTTTTATATATAGAGGGAGAGTTAACATTTAAAAAAAAAAAAAAATTCTGTATCGGTTTTTTCTTTATAAAGCCGAGCCGATTAATTAAAAGCTTTCGTCGATATTCCAATTTTAATTTTGTACAACCCTAAAAGAAAATCTTTTACGTATTTATTCGGAAAATATCTTCCCTAATTTACTATCTTAAATAAGTAATCATTTTAGACCTTAATTTTCTTTCCCTTTCAATTTTTAAAAAAGTCCGTTTTTAATAATTAATCGACTTTTTTGCTTGCTCGAATCCTCGGATTTTTCGTTTTCATATAATTTTCTGTCGTCCAAGGAGAATTATTTATTCTTTTTTTTATTTTATTTTAGCTTTCTTTTTTCCTTAAAAGGTAAAAGAAATTAATTATTTCACCTGCTGATTTCCGCTTAGAGAAAGGGCTTGTTTTATTTGATTTTTTTTTTTTTTTTTTTTTTTTCTAAAATGATCGTTTGAGAAAAAAAGTTAATTTCGAATAAATTAAAATTCTGAGAATTTTAACATTTGTTAGTTTCCGATGGTTTCCGTTCTTGGAAAACGGGACCAATAAAAAACTGTTTTTCGGTAACAAGTGTGCGATTAGGATATTGGAAAGATTTTCTCCGTTGAAACTTATTATTAAGGATCATATTTCGAATTCAGCAAACATCCGAGTTTTTATTTCTATCATTAGCTCAAAATGTGTCTGTTGTTCTATTCTGAAAATTAAGGTACAACAAATGGTAGGCCTAGTACTAAAAAAAAAAAAAAAAATACCCAGAAACCCACCTGAAAAATCCCATCTCAAAAATGTGAATCTTTAAAAATCATAAATCACGAGAAAAAAAAGAGAGACATTTTTCGAAAAAAAAGTTAAAACTATAAGAAAAAAAAAAATGTATGCAATATACGGACTGGAAAACTATTTTGAAAATTTATAGTTTTAAAATATATACGGTTTTGAATTTTCTTAAAAGCAAAAGACAAGATAATAATTTTAAAACGGCTCTCTTTTCCCCTTTCCTCCCGTAATAAACTGAGCCTTAGGCAATTACGACTTGATGAGTTTTGCTTCCAAGACATATCAACCCCACGGAATTAATTTAATCCATACAACCCCATCTCGCAGAACTAGCCTAATTAAAGTTAATTACCTGGCAAAGATGTATTTTTGGGAAAAACGGCGAAACGGGATGGGGTATTAGGAGCAGTATATATGAAAAAGGCAAAAGGCACGCAGTAGAGGCAGCCAAAAAAGATGAAAAGAAAAGACGGGGGAAAATATGTGTCACTTTTCCCTTGTAGTACGTGGAGGAATAATTAGAGAAAGGAATTTAATCCGGGAATGGCATCGCCCCCTGTTGCAATTAAGACAAATCCTTTTTAATTAAACTGAAGGATTGTGGAAAAGTGAAAAAGAGCTGGAAACCATATGTCTGTCATTTTTACCTGGAAAAGAAAAAAGTATATAATATAAAATACCTCTCGGAGCAAAAAAGAAAAAGGGGGGAAAAATGAATGAGTTTGAAAATTTCATAATAAAAATTAATCCAGAAATGACAGTTGACGTTTCATACAACAATGAAAAAGGCGTATAATGTTGAAACATGTTTTAATTATCTTGATATCGTGTTAAAATGGAAATCTATATATGCCGATTTAAAATTTATGAAATCGGTTTTAGCGTTTACATCTCAGTTAAATTAAAGCGAACTCCTATATGAATTAATTTTGATTTATACATGGTAATCCTAAATGTTATTCCTCCATATTAAATTCCAAATATATAGGCACCTGGAAGATAATTCCCCGGTATAAGCTGATTTACTGGAGTAGAGAAAGGCTTTCGTTTTAAACGCTGCCCTTAGGGAATAATAATTATGTGTCGGAAAATCAGGGATGCAAAGACGATGCCGATGCAATTTTTTTTCCCTTTAGAATTACGAAACCGGGATCTGATTTTTCAAAATTGGCAGATGCCGATTGCCGATTGATATTTTTTTTTGTAAATATGCGTTATGTTCGTACAGTAATAAAAGTATTCGTTTTTATTCTATGCAACAACGGAGATTCCCTACCATTTTTCCTAAAGAAATAAATTCTTAACCCATTTTTCCTAAAGAAAAAAAAAATTCCTAATTTATTTTTCCTAGAAAAAAAATTCCTAATTTATTTTTCCAAGAAAAATAAATTCCGCATTTCCGTAAAAAAAAAAAAAAAAAAAAAATCCTAATCCATTTTTTCTTAAAAAAAAAAAAATAAATTCCTAACCCATTTTTCCTAAAGAAAAAAAAAAAATGAGATCGGAGAACCGATCAAATTGCTTTATCGACTATTTAAATAATTCTCAAAAATATGGTTAGTTTTTCGATCTGAGGTCTATCAAAGCCGCAGTACGGGCATAAAGAATTCGAATTACTGAAAAATAATTTGGAATTCGGAATCCTCTACCCCGAAAATATTCTCAAAAATACGGTTAGATTTTTGATCAGAGGTCCACTAAAGCCGCAGTACGGGCATAAGGAATTCTAATTTCGGAAAAATTATTTCAGATTCGGAATCCTCAACCCCGAAAATATTCTCAAAAATTCGGTTAGATTTTTGATCAGAGGTCCACTAAAGCCGCAGTACGGGCATAAGGAATTCGAATTTTGGAAAAATTATTTCAGATTCGGAATCCTCAACCCCGAAAATATTTTCAAAAATACGGTTAGTTTTTCGTTAGCTCCCACGAGGAACCAGCCAATCAGCATCCAAATCGCTTTGTTGACGTAATCGATGACGTCACATCATGACGTTTCAAAAGTTGGAGATATCGGTTTTTAGGCCTATACCCATACTTTTAGCCCTGCTCACCGTTTCTGAACCGCTCAACAGAATTTAACCAAATTTCAATGATAGCGTATCTTGATGAATATCTACTGCAGTACGAAAATCGGACTCAATCGGTAGCTGCGTTCGCGATTTATAGTCAAAAAAGATCTTGAAATTGTTGAAAATTCAACATTTTCACTCACTGCTTCCGAATCGCTGAACCGATTTGGCTCAAAAACTAATCAGCACCTACATTTCATTAGAAGTTTCTACCCACCAAAAATCATCGAGATCCGTTCTTCCGTTTTTCTGCTTTTCGACGGACAGATTTTTTTGCACATATATTCATATATTCATACACACATACACACATACACACACACGGCCACCATCCAAATTTTGCTTTTTCCGGCATCAGGGGACTTCAAAACGTGTAAAAATATCGAAATCTGAAAATCTGAAATTTGTGCTAAAAACAATGCTTTATTCTCCCTGCGGTCGATAAAGCAATACATAAATTCCTAATTTATTTTTTCCAGAAAAATAAATTCCTAATCCGTATTTCCTAAAAAAAAAAAAAAAAAAAAAAAAAAAAAAAAAAAATCCTAATCCATTTTTTCTAAAAATTTTGGTTCCTAAAATTGTTTTCTTAACTATTTTTTTTTTAATTTTTAATTTTCCTAAAGTTTTTTGATTCCTAAAATAAAATTTCTTAAAATTCCTCAAACGAAATTTACTAAAATCCCTTAAATAAAATTTCCTAAAATCCTTTTAGGGATTTAAAAAATTAGGAAAAATATTCATGTTAGGAAATTTTATTTTAGGAATCAAAAAATGTTTAAGAAATCAAAAATTAGGAAAAAAATGGTTAGGAAAACGATTTAAGGAACCAAAATTTTTAGGAAAAATGGATTAGGATTTTTTTTTAGGAGTTATGGATTTCTCCATATTTCCTAGAAAAAATAAATTTGGAATCCATATTTCCTAGGAAAAATAAATTAGGAATTAATTTTTTTTTTTTTTTTTTTTTTTTTTTTTAGGAAAAATGGATTAGGAATTTATTTCTTAAGGAAAAATGGGTTCGGAATTTGTTCTTTTTTTAGGAAAAATGGATTAGGAATTTATTTTTCCAGGAAAAACAAATTAGGAATCCATATTTCCTAGGAAAAATAAATTAGATTTAGGCCTATTTTTTTTTTTTTTTTTTTTTTTTTTTTGGAAAAACGGATTAGGAATTTGTTTTTCTAGGAAAAATAAATTAGGAATCCATATTTTCTACGAAAAATAGATTAGGAATTTATTTATTTATTTATTATTTATTTTTTTTTTTTAAAGAAAAACGGATTAGGAAAAATTCTCGAAAACGAAAAAAACTTACAGGGGGGCTTAATCTTTATCGCAGGCTGGCTGAGCTCCCTTTGCCCCCGGCTAGCTACAGGCCTGAAAATTCGTATATTTTCTAATTCCTTTGCCGATGCCGATTCTGATTCCAACAAAAACTCTGAATCGATTCCGATGCTGGGACATTCAGTTAAAATCATTACAATTCCGATTCCAGCGCCGATGCCGAGTTTTTAAAGCCGTGCGTCGGAAATATCTCCATCGTAAATATGATTGGAGATAGTCTGTTTCGAGCGTTTAATGAAAATCACGTGATCATGCGAATGCAAGTTTACGCGCTCATGTTGGCGTAAACTTGTGGTCACGTGACAATTCCACGAAACGTCGGAACAGACTAACTCCAACCATATTTACGACGAAGATACGTTAGTTCACCTCCGTCAAACGGAATTATTATTGTTATTATCTTTTTCTTGTTCTGAATCGTGACCTGTCAAAACTCCAACGTTTTATCTCTGAAATCGGCCCCATTTTTTTAAAAGAGTTTAAATAAGCCTCTTAATTTTTTTTTTTTTTTATAGAAGCATGTAAATACGTGAAAGGTGCTTGGACAGATTGCGATCCAAAAACAACGATGAGAACTAGGACGCTTACTTTAAAAAAAGGAGACCCAGCTGAATGTGAACCAACAAGAACCATCCAGAAAAAATGTAAAAAAGGTAATCATCATATTTAACCACCATTTTTTAAATGCTTAAACCGCACATCGCCGTAAAAATCCGAAAAAAGAAAAGAAAAAAAAAAATCTTGCTTTCTTTCACATTTTTTTTTCTTTCTCGCCCATTAATTTCATAGTCAAACGATGTCAATATTTTTATTACTCGTCAAAAACAGTGCTCGTCGTTATTTTACTCCATAAAAATATTGGCAAAAAAAAGAAAAAAAAAGCGAATATCAGCTACTCGACGGAAAAACAAAAACGGTTTTTTCATCTCATTCCACATATAAATTCATCATCTTATAATTTTTGATTTTTTTTAAATATACATTATATTTTTCGTTTTTTCCTTCCCTGCTTTTTTTCATTGTTTTTTTTCTTTTTGTTTTTTCTTTTCGATCTTTCTCGCAGCCTGTCGATACGAAAAGGGATCGTGGTCGGAATGCAGCGGTCAAAGTCAAATGGTACGAGTAGACAAATTAAAATCGAATAGCGATCCTTCCTGCGAACAGAGTCGACAGATCACAAAGAAATGCAAAAGCAAGGCGGGGAAAACCAAAAACGGCAAAGGTATGACCGCAAATTACCAAAGTAATTCTAACAGGAAAAACACATCAGGTAAATATTCAGCTTTTTTTTTTTTAATGAAAAAGGAAAATGTTTTTAATTTTCGATAGGAGAATCAGACGCAGAACTTTTTTTACTTTTCCTTCGTTTTTTCAAAAGCTTTACAATTTTTTTTAAAAAATAAAACAGGATTTATTCGGTCGTAATGGAGTTTTTTCGGAGGAAAATAAAATAATTTTTTTCCTCCAAACTTTTTAACTAACAATAATTTTTATCTGAAAAATATAATTAACTATTTTCAAAAACGAGGAGCGCCATATTTCTGGATTTGAAGTAGTCATGCTCGTGCAAGCCAAACGTGAACATATGTTACAATAAGTTAGGCTAAAATATTAATATATTCACAAAGTGAATTACAATAATTTGGCTCATCTTTCACTCAGAAAACAAATTAACTTAGCATAAGCGGTTATTATGCTTTGAACGCTTTTGTTTTGTACCAAGACATTTTCTAACTTGTCGCAAGTCATCATGCATCAGCTCGGCTCTCGGCAAGTCGTGTATTGTAAACAAACAAAATGGCGATTTATGTTGAACTTATATGTTATGAAAATACTGTTCATGCTCGCGTGTATCAAACAATTTCACACTAAACAACGTAAATAAAATAACTATATGAAATATCAGTATGCGCGTAGAAAAATTATATTTTTACTTCGTTTTTTGTAGCTTCGTAGTAATAACATAACCTATCCTCCACATTGGACAATGTTAAACTTCTGTTTAATTTTTTTAAAGAAAATATTTAATTTAAGTTACCTGAATATTAAAAGTGTGCAATATCCATCTTGTTTAATCCATGATACACGTTTTTAAAATAAAAATTAAAACGATGTTATGTTTTGATTTCATTAAACAATAATTATCGTTTTCGCGAGTCGCCATGTTGATTCCAGTAAGAAATGTCCGACAGTGCTGCCAATCGTTGCAAAACAAAATAAAATATCTTGTGGCAAGTCATTTTATCCCAAAGGCAAACCGAAATGACTTATCACAAGACATATTTTTGTTTTCGTACGGTTTTTGGGAAAAATGTCGAGAAGGATTCAGATATTTATTTAAATATACCAAAATAAATTTCCCTGGCCTAAAACTTTTTTTTGGAGATACAAATTAAAAATTTGGCTTCGTAGCGAACTTTATATTCATACTGGCATCTTTCTTTCAAAATTTCAGATTCTCAGGTTGTAAAGAAACTCCGGAAAACGTTTTCAAAAATAAATGTCGGGAATATATTTTCCAAAGCGTTTTCCGGAGTTTCTTTACAACCTGAGAATCTGAAATTTTGAAGGAAAGATGCCAGTATCACTATGAAGTTCGCTACGAAGCCAGATTTCTAATTTGTATCTCCAAAAAAAAGTTCTAAGCCATGGAAATTTATTTTGGTATATTTAAATAAATATCTGAAGCCTCCTCTTAATGCACTTTTGTTTTCGCATTAGTCATTTTCTTTTCAGAGTGATGAATCACCCGAAAAAATTCGGAAATATAGGAATTACGAACTAGTCCTAATTCATTTTATTTTAAAAAACTGCATGATATCATTCGATCGCAACCTTTTTATATTTTTCATCATTGCATGTCATACAATCATCTTATAACAGAAAAAAATAAAAAAAAAGCGAAACAGTAGCTGATGTTCCTTCAGCCAAAAGAAAAGAGAAATCCAATAAATGCTTAACGCAACCATTTTACTTCTTTTTATTCTCTTTTTTTTTCAGGTGGAAGCCGACGCAACAAGCAATAAAAGAATGAATAGGATGTGAAAACGAGAAAATAAACGTAAAATAAAAATAAATATATAATAATATTAATAAAAAAAATGGTTCCTTCGGGACATTCTTCACAGTGGTAAAGTGAATTTCAAGTGAAAGTTAACAATTTTTTTTTTTCAATAATCAATTTTTTTATTAAGTTAAAAACAAGAAAAAAAAAACATCCGACAGAAAATAATAAAAACAACGACAATAAAACTAATTATACAATTTAGGATGGGGGAAAAAAAATATATTAAATATTTGTTAACATGTGAAAATAAATAAAAACGAAAATTGTCGCCCTTATCGATGCATTTTACCACTGAAAATGAGTTCTCGCGGCGACATTTTTTTTTTTCCTTTTTATTTTACCACGAACTACATTTTCATTGGTATATTTTCTCTTTTTCAAACAGTGTGTAAAATATCTCTTAATTTTTTTTTTTTCAGAAATGATAGATTCAATTCTTAAAAAAAAAAGTCTTTTCCAAATATCGTTTATAAATTAAATGTGGTTTCCTAATTATAAATGTCGTAGACGTTTTTTAGAATTTAGCGTTTAAGTAAAAATAAAATTTAAAAAGTTACAAAAAAATAAAATAAAATTTAAAAAAGTAAGTTGGTAGGTTGGTCGTGCCAATCAAGCATTTAAAAATAATTTTTTTCAATTTTTCAATGATAAACTTTTTGTTGTTTTTTTTTTTTATTTATTTTTCTTTTTTTTTTAATGTTCGATATGTGTGTCGTAGATCCTCTGTGAAATATTTAGAATTTTTTTTTTCACCAAAAAATTAAAAACAATAAATAATTAAAATATAATAATTAAAATAAAAAAACATTGATTTGTGACCAAAATAATTCAGGGTTATAATAATTAATTAGTAAAGTAATTTTTAATTTTTTTTTCCGTCATTCATATTCAAAGAACGTTTTACGGGGTATGGAAGAAACTTCACATATCAAATCCGTTAAAAAACAAAAAACAAATTAGGATATTGGCTCAAAACGTCTTCCTTATTCTGGTGGATATTAAATTTTCAAAATCATAAAATAGACATCCGAAATATTTGGAATGTTACATTATCAAAATCGTTGCAAGTTTTTCTCCCATACCCCTTTTTTACTTCAAATAACTTTCAAAATATTACTTATGAAATAAGTCTGACATTCGAGAATATGAATCAACATGTTATTTATTAATAATTAATGTAGAATACTCATTTGAAAAAAAAAAAAAACAAAAAATAAAATTTCAGAAAAAAAATAATAAAAGCAGTTAAACTTTTTTTCATTTAAAATTTTTAAAACAAAATCCGTATTTAAAAAATGTTCCCTGCATTTATTTTTCAGTTAAAGAATGATTTTTTTTTTAGGAACGTAACTAAAAACAGGCTGATTCATGATATGAAAAATGCAATACCAAATGTGAAATTTTATTTCTTGGTACGTAAGCAGGTTATTTTTTTTAAAAATAAAAAACCTGGCTAAGATTAGGCATTGGAACTTTATTTAAAAAAAAAAATTAAATGTCGTTTCGCATTACGTAAAAATCCACCCACATCTTTACTTCATGTCGCCAAGCATTTATGCTTCACATTCTTCAATCCTGGAATGTGTTTTTGTAAAAAAATAAAGAGATCTAAGGTATATACAGTGCATAAAGAATTCAAACCCCCAAGCAAAATCCTGCTCAACACAAATGCTTAGCTCATTAAAAATTTAAATGAGCAATCACCAAATTTAAGTGAGATCAGTAATCGATGCTCAAATAAATAATATTGTTCCGTAATATCATTTTGCATTTTAATTAATATACTGTACACACTGTAAAAGCTGCTGAACGAAAACTCAACTATCACAGGTTAGTCTTACTTATAAACAGAATCAGCCTAAATATTACTTTGGTTTACCTACACTAAAAAAATTAAAATTAAAACAGACTAAGTTTTCATTCCATTTTTTTACGAATCTTCCAACATGGACACGGCTTCGTTGGGTGTTGCGTAACGAGCGACTCCGTTGAAATCTGTAAAAATTAAGAAAGTAAAACATCATTTACAAACGGATTAATTTAATCCCGGGCAACAATTCGACATAATCATTACATAAAAAGAGATATCTTACCGTCAGCCAAAAAAAAAAAAAAAAAAAAAAAAAATACAACACAACACCCGATTTATTAAAAAGCGGACAAAACATTAAACTTCGACGGGACAAAGCGACTCAATGAAGCAAATGATTAAATATCGCCTTACTCAATAAACCGTCTCCATTGACGAATCGCTTGTCACGCCCTCGTCGTCTGTTTCGTCTGAAAAATGTTAAAAGAGTAAAAAGAGGTATGAGTATCGCTAAACATGCTTACGGTTACATGCGATCGGCTTCATTCATTAATTAAAACATAATTCATTGAATTCGAAAAATAAAAACCAAAACTATCCACCATTAAACTGATGCAGCGCTATATACACAGCAGAATTTTTGTCCAATTTTTAAAAAACATAAATACATAAAATATTGCTACTTTTTAAGCAATCATGGGACGCATGCTTTATTCGTATATACTGAAAATATGAAAACAGGGAAGGTAAAATATACGTAATTTTGTTTCAAGAAAATTAACCAAGTGTAAGTTTTTCTCCAAATTACCTGCATTCTGGAAAGCTTCATCTCGTTGAATGTTGCCTGACGAAACGAATGCATAAATTAATAATTACATTACAAATTTGCAATATTAGTGGTATTTAAAAAAAAAAAGAAAGCTAAAAGGGTGCTTTAAAAAAACGTGTTAAAACTAAAACATGCTAATTTTCCTGAAAATGAAATTCGATTACCTATAGGCTCAGTTGAACCCCCAGTGAAAGTAGAATAATTACCTTTCCCATCAAATCGAAAGTTGGTTGATCTCCTATTTAAAAAGTACTGTACCGTACCGTGCGATACGAACATTATCATCGCAGTCACCCCGAAAATTCTAAAACAGTTAACTCCTCCGTAATTTTGAAAAAAAATACCGCCTAGTAAGCTGCCTAATGACACACCTGAAAATTGTGAAAAAAAAAAAAAAATTAAGTAATGAATATCTTTGTTATGAACAACCCAATGGAATGTTTCCGACGCCGAAAAACACCCCCAGCATGGTTAATATTATTTTCATTGGACTATGTCCAATGACGGATATAATTCTCAGTCGGAAATCTTCCATCTCAGATTACACTCACCAACTCCTTCGAAAATTGCTCCTACAAGTCCTTGGATTGTGGCTTCAGTTCCAGGTGGAGCCACAATACTCGCATAAGAGGCCATAGTAGAATAAAATAAACCGAAAGTCGCTTGGAATAATTCAATCGGCAAACACCACCACGGGTTTTCAAGGACGGAGTAAAGTAAAAATCTTACGCCGATTATAAAAAGTACTAGTGTCATGGAGTGGATATGTCCTATTTTTTTTAATATCCATCCTGATAAAAAGAAGGATGGAAGCTCCCCTAAAAAGCACTGAACACCGCTTACTAAACCCTGTAACGTTTTTATCCAGGCAACCGTGTCGCAACCTTGCTTTGTTGCTAATTCTTCCAAATACCTGAAATTCGGAAAATTAAACAATTATGAAAACTATTATTTTTTTTTAAAGGGAAATATGCAGCACTTACCAAAATAAGAAATTCCACTGAATTCCAGTGCACATTCCGACAAATACACACCACAACATAAATACACAGATTCTAAAATTCGCTAAAAGTTTTCCTATGTCTTTTAAAATATTTGTAGACATTTTTGTTTGTTCATACTAAAAAAAAAAAAGGAACGGTTGTTAAACATCTTGCCTACTACCATTATTTCACTTTTTTTTAAATTCAATTTTTACCTTTAAATTATAAGAACAAACAACGTCACATGATAAAAGTATAAGCATAAGATAAAATACTGGTGTATAATTTTTAGTAAGTTCCCCTTTACTGAACTCATCCACGATTAACCCAGAAATGATTGCGAAAATACCCCAACCAACTGATCCCCATAATCTTTGATTACCATATTTGCTTGCTCTTTCTCCTAAAATAAAATAAAATGAAAATACCAATTAGAAACAAAAAAAAAAAGAATTCAAGTAGGAATTAATTTTTCTCGTAACCTACTTACCTAATAATTCAAAGCAAATAGCATCTGCCACAGACACAACTACCGCCATCCCAATCCAGCTTAAAGCCAGCAAGGAAAAAAATATCCAAAATTGGTAGAGACTTGTAGCATCAGACTCAGATGTAATTTTTTGAGTTGTTAGTTGTGATACCGTAGAATCCTGGCAATGAATCTCACAATATGTGTCTGCTAGCTTATTGCAATAGGGTATATGGACAGATCCATCTGCAAATGTAGCGTTTGATATCCGAAAAACAAGACACTCTTTTCCATCTTCACGATTATTATCCTAAATCAAGAGTTAAAAAAAAAAAAAATTATATAATAAAACAATTATTGCAAAATATCATAAAACCAACCGGCAGTGTATGTATCAACGGCACAGTTGCAATAAATTCCAATTTCGATTTACTGCCAGCAGAAATAAACTTTGATGAGTGTGATGCTTTCCCTGTTGCCTTACTTTCCTTTCCTGCAGAAATATCATCTTCTGTAATTGTATTTCTAGTTGTGCTAGGGCCTCCAGAATCAACGCAAATGTCTCTGTTAAGTTTCCAAGGACCACAAAGTTCTTCCTTTAATTCTGGAGTTAAGTCGCATTTCATTGAACATTCTATACTTCTGTCAGCCTTGGCCTCTTCCAAAATTTGAGCAATTGTACACTTCTGTAGTGGATCATTATTTGTGCAAGCATGGAAATTTGTCTCTGGCCCACATACCATTTTAACTTCTGATTTATTTTCATAGGGCACTTCAGGCACAAATTGAATACTAAAAAAGGCAATTATGGTTACTATTTGAAAGCAAAGGAACAGTAGTTTTTGCATTCTAAATCTGTCAGCTAATGCTCCAAAAAAGGGTTTTGCAAGCATTCCTGTCACAGGAAGGATAGAGTATATAGTCCCAACCACAACACTGGAAAATCCCAATTGCTTAGCATAAACAGGCATAAATGGTTGAACTGGAGCCGTTCCTGTAAAACATAAAACAATGTTAGCGATAAGACAAACAAATAATCTGAGTAATTATAGACATATGAATAAACATCAACAATCATATACTTCTTACCTGCATTGAATAAAAAATAATGCCCCTTCATGGGGAGGAGATCTTTATTGATTTTTGGCCACATCTTGATTAAATGTTAATAAATAAATTAAAATTCCTGAAACAAAACCAATATATTAACATCAATTGCTTTCTATTTAATTAATCTTCAGACATTGTCGGAAATAAAATTCAAGGCTATTTTTTTATTTCAGTAAATTGAGACCTGATCTAAGCATTAATTAAACCGTAAACGACGAAATACGATACCTAAGATTACAGATCAAGACCTAATAATGAGAACACTATTATTTAACAGTCAAAAAATATACGGTGGGGATTTAATATTTATTTGATGAAACTATAAATGAAACAATAAAGGTAGTACACGTTTTGATACCTTGAACCTCTTATCAATAAATCGTCCGAGAAGCAATAAAATAAATACCAACCAGATTAAAACTCCTTTTAAATGATAACAATTGATGACATGATTTTTTTTTCTGTTCACAAGATAACACTACACGATCCAAAACATATTTCCACTACCACATGAGATGCGCCATCTTGAAAATCAAGGCTGCCAATTTTTAAATAATCTTTAGTTTGCTGCTGGTAGGTACGTTCAAAAAGCTAAGCGAAATACACCCGGCTTGATTTAAAAAACCAATAATATTTGTAATAATCTTTTAATCATAGTAAAAACAGGTAAAAGAAATGTTTGTTTTTCATATACCCTAATATTTATTTTTTAACATATATTTTTCACAATGCTCCATTAAAAAAAGGATAAGATAAAAAGTAAGTTACATAAGAAAAATCTCGCTGCTTTCAAAAGACACTGAAATGTTTCATATTTAATTTTTACAAAAAAAATTAATGAAAACTAGTAGAATATAATTTAATTTTTACAAAAAAAATTAATGAAAACTAAAAGAATATCATTTAATTTTTACAAAAACCTTTTTTTATTTCTATATATTAACACTAAAAAAATTATTTCTTTATACTCAAATTATTCTTGAGCTGCTAAAACCATTGATGATAAAGCATCATTCATCTCCTTCTCAAGTACTTCATATGTTTCCTTAGTTTCATTATCAAGTGTTTTCATTTTCCCAATGATTTGATCACATTCCTCTATCAATTCTGCCAATGAAATTTTAGTTTCTTCCATTTCAGGTGATTCTTTAACAAGTTTACTGTTTATCTGCGATGAAGCCAGTTTTTGTTTTTCGATGTACCCATTATATTTATTTATTCTTTCTTTTCCCTTTGAAGTAATGGATGCTTGATGAGATTCATATTCAACATACTCATTTTTAAGTTTCAAAACAGTTTCTTCAGCTTCGCAGATTTTATTCCTCAACAGCACATCATTTTCTTTATTCTCTAAAATGCTATCATTTAAATTTTTAATTGTATCATGTAAGTATTTAAAATCCATTTGCTTTGATTGAGAGTCTGTCATGAATTTTTCATCTCTTAAAATGCTATTGATTTTTTGTTGCAATTCACTGACTTTATTTAACTGGACAGTTTTTTTGGAAGCTGTAGCAACTTTCTCCTCCAAGGATTTCATTCTTTTAACAATATCATCCTTTTTTGAAACAAATTTAGAATGAGTATCCATAACTTGACCCTGGTCCGAAACAATTTCACTCAAATAATATTTTTCTTCATTTTCAAGTTTAGTCAGCAAATCTTGCAAACTCTGCTCTTTTTCTTCAATTTTCATCAAATCTCTCTTAACTGACTCATCATGAGTATGCATGTCTTTTATAATATTTTGCTTTTCTTCATTTAAAATATTAAACTTATCCATTGCAGATTTAATTTCTTTTAAATTTTCAACACATTGAATTTTCTCTTCTTCTGCCTGATGAAGTTGTTGCAAAAGTCTGTCTCGTTGCTCAGCTAACACCTTCCGTTGTTGACTTTTTTCTTCACAAGCAGTCATGCCATCGTTTAAATCATTTTCCATCTGTACAAGAAAAAGGTAGTAATTCAACATCAGCTGCATTAATACCATTGTCCTTCTTGGTGTGTTCTCTGGCATGATAAGGTCTGTATAAAGGAAATTTGACGATGGATTCATGCGATTGAATATCCATTTGATGGTAGCACAGAGATTGTAGTATGCTAAATGGTGATAAAAAGAACCTCCTTCTTGTTGGTATGAATTAAGAAAAATATTTTGGTCTTCTGTTATAGCCCATACTTGAGTTGCATCGTTCATGTTTAAAACGGCCTCTAACATCATCGTATAATACGATATTACAAAGTCTGACGTTGGAAATGCTAAATTACTTTTGTTCACTTTAAACTGAGGAAAATCCGCACTTAAAAGTTCTATAAAATGATCATCTGAAATAATATTTTCCATTTTGGTTCACTGAGAAATTGCCGATCCAACCAAAATAAAAAAATAAATAAACAAACAACGTAAACATAACCTTTCCCCCAGAAATGGCGCAAAAACGTGGCATTATCCATAATCTTATTTGTCGCACCTATGTCATCGTATAAATGTTTGTTTAGTTCCATGATACAGTGACCGATTTTTTTTTCGTTGCAATAATCGGATCGGATTGGATTATTCTATATCATTTAAAAAACGAAATACTATTTGAAATTCTAACATTGCTTTAGTTTTATATAAAGCATCGTTTGTTATCTTAGTGAATTAATATGATTAGTGAAAAACAATCGGAGCTGGCCGAATATTTAAAAGGAGTCCATTTGTCGCTGCGTCGTAGAACACAACAAATTGGTGCCGAAAAAGCGTGGGAAGAGCATTTGAAAAATGAAGAAGTATTGAAAAACTACGCAGACTGTATGAAAAACTTAGCTGAAAATTACTGGGCCATAAATAATGATTCCAAAAAATTGTGCAGGATTAAGTGGATGGTGGATGTAGTTGAAAATTATTTTGAAAATGGAAATTTAGAAAAAGAATGTCTAAAGGAAAAAAATAAAATACGATTTTTCATTGAAAAAGGTTTGATAAGCAAAGAAGAGACTGCAAATGATGGAGTCGTTTTTCAACAACCATATAAGTTATTAGATGTTGGCAGTTGCTATAATCCATTTAAAAATTATGAAATGTTTGAAACATATCCGATTGATTTGTATCCGGCTTCATCTGATGTAAAAAAGTGCAACTTCTTAGAAATCCCAGTGTGTGATTTTCAAGCAGATTGGTTTTCTGATTTAAATTTTCTTCCTAAAAATTACTTTGACGTGGTTGTTTTTAGTTTGTTTTTAGAATACCTGCCATCATCACAACAAAGATTTATAAGTTGTGAGAAAGCTTATTCATGTTTAAAAACAAATGGATTGTTATTGATTGTCACACCAGATTCCAAACATCCTACTGCTAATTCTAAGATTATGAAATATTGGAAAATTGCTCTGGGAGCAATCGGTTTTATTAGGATAAACTTTGAGAAATTAAAATATTTGTATTGCATGGCATTTAGGAAAGCTTGTCAAAAGTATCCAGCTTCGTTTTATAGAATGAACGAGAAAGATGTGAAACCTGATGAAATGATAATTATTCCTCAAGATTCAGTCGACTATGAACTGGAAAAAAGTAACGAAAAAGAAGAAATAAGCTCGGACGATAAAAAAGACTTATTTAAAAATCTTCCAATTTGCTTTTAAATATTTGCGCCCTTTCCTCTACGAATCAGAATCGTCGCAACTTTAACAACGTGGAAAAAGAACTTTTTAATGGCCGTGGTAAACAAGCACGATTGAAAATAGTTGATGTAATATTTTATAATTAAAAATGGATCCAGCATTATTAAGGGAAAGGGAACTCTTTAAAAAGAAAGCTTTATCGACCCCGACGTAAGTAACTTTTGTTAAATTCATTTACTTTTCGATTAAGCCTTGTATTTTGACTGGGTATGTTTGTTTCAGGGTTGAGTCTAAGAAAAAAACTGATTCAAATTTCTCCTCTTCACAACCCAAAGATGATTCCAAAAAACCTCGTCCGCGTCCGGCTGCAGCTGGGCCAAAACTTGATGCCACTACTTATAAAACCATGGCAGGGAGTTCCAATTATAAGTTTGGAGTGCTGGCTAAAATCGTAAGACATTTAAAAGCAAGGCATCAAGATAATGATGATCACCCATTGTCACTGGATGAATTACTGGATGAAACCAATCAGTTGGATGTAAATAGTAAAGTTAAGCAATGGTTAGCAACGGAAGCCTTAATTAATAATCCAAAAGTAGAAGTTACCCCTGAACAAAAGTTTTTATTTAAACCCCCTTATAAAGTGAAAGATAAAAAATCAATGTTAAGACTTTTAAAACAACATGATTTGAGAGGACTCGGTGGAATATTGTTGGATGACATTCAGGAATCATTACCTAATTGGGAAAAAGTTTTAAAGGCACTACATAATGATATCATTACTGTAACAAGACCAGCTGATAAAAAGAAAATTTTGTTTTACAATGATACAAATGCGAATTTTACAGTGGATGAAGAATTTCAGAAACTGTGGAGAGCTGTTGCTGTTGAGAGTATGGATGATCAAAAAATTGAGGAATATTTAGAAAAACAGGTAACATAATTGTTAAATTGAAATGCTGTAGTTAAGGTTTATTTTAATAACTGTAATAATTTCTTTTTTTTTTTATTTCCAGGGTATAAGATCAATGCAGGATCATAATCTAAAAAAATTAGCTGCTCCTATTAAAAGGAAGAAAATAAATAGAAAGAAAGTGATGAAGAGACCTAAGGATAATGAACATTTAGCAGATGTCCTTCAAATGTACGAAGATAAATAGCTGTGCTTTCATTTGCTGATATCAAAAAAATTGTTGAAAGTCATAGGTATTTAAAAAATTGTATAATATTTCGTTTTGAAGAGTACAAGTGAGATATTTTTCTAAATAAAAGGTACGTTTTAATTTATTATTTTATTTATCATTTTTTAACCATTTACAAGATTTAAAGAAGTGATGTCATAAATAATTGACTAGCTTAGTTTAAATAAAATCCTTTCATTTTTGCTTCCATCATTTCACAATAATTCTGCTGCACACATTTTCATTCATTTAAGTTCTACAAAGAATACTGTAAGAATAAAGACAATACTGGAAATAAACAAAGAAGTAAAAAAAAATAATTTAAGTCCTTAGTATAAACCTTATTTAATGATTGGAGGTTACTAATAATTATAAACTGTTTTTGTAATAAAAATTGTTGAAAAAATAATAATGCTTTGATCCAGTTTTTTAAAGCCAAGGCCTCAATATTTTAACATGTCGTTTTTGGAGACATAGACTCGTTGAATCTTGGCATTTTAACTTAATTTTTAATGTATCATTTTGGTTTTTTGACTAATTCAATTAGTGAATTTGAAAAAATTCAACAGATCTGATATAATCTCATAGGAACAATAAAGGAAGTTTTTTATTTAAAAAAATTTTTTTAGTCCTTTGGTAATGCACTATCACTTTTTCCTCTTGAGTATGCTCGAATCCCACCACTTTTTCCTCCAAGCATTCTATCTAAAAGTGATTGCTTGTTTTTTCTTCTCATTGCAAGGACCTCCCTACATAATTCATGAAAAGCTTCTGCAACTTGAGTGACTTGTTCAGCAGCTGCAACCTCACTAAACCAGCATTCAAAGTCTTTAGCAAGAATTTCACCTTTAAAGATAAAGATAATGAATACTTTTTATTAATCTGTTTTCTTTTTCCTCAATATAATGGCGAGACGGCTCACATTATTATAAATTAATCATATAATTCAATGCGTTCATCTACCAACCTTCATCAGTGCTGACTTGCCTAAGATGTACCATATCGCCCTTATTGCCGACTAATGTGATAGGAGTATCAAAACACTCCAATGCTTCTTTTACTTTTCTTACATAATTAAAAGACTGTCTATCTGTAATTGAATAAACAAGCAAAAACCCGTCAGCCCAATGAAGCGTTTCTGTGCTTGGCAGTTCGTCTTCACTCTGAAATTAGAAAACAGATTTATTGTCTGGTAAAATTGGGGGAAAATGGCGCCCGGCCATAGCGGGTACTTCCAGTGTTACCACTTTCAAAACCAAAACGGAACGGGAAGAAAAATTGTCGCAACCATGTCGAAAAAATGGCGTTGTTTACTTTTACGTGCGGGCTTTTGATGTGACGTGATTAATGCTTTTATGACTTAAAATTTGATATTTTACTTGTTTCGAACAGTTAAATGCAAAATAGTGAAGTACAAATAAGAATTATTACCTTTGGACATGTGTCTAATATTTCGAACAATATCGGTTCCGAATCAACGAGAACTTCATGTTTATACCTCGTATCTGCCTGGTGGTCATATTCTCCAATATATCTCCTGGTAAGGAAACGGACTGTTAATGCTGTAAATATTAAAAAGCATGATGCTATTAAACGCATGTTTTAAACATTTTTATCGTAAACTTTTAAGAGTTGGGATGTCTATTTGGTTATAAATCACTTTTAACCGCTATTCTGTTCCAAATATTTTGCAGTTGAGTGTTGTTATTATTTTTCGAAGAATCGGAGTAAAAACGTTTTTTTCGAATAAAAGCTTTTAAATAGGGAACGGGGTCGCCGAACTAAATTTTTTTTGCTGAAAGATCTTCAAACAATATTTTGAAAAATTCAACCTTGACGGCGGGTTTTCAACATAAATATTTCGACACCGGCATATTTTATAGATATAAAAAAAAAATTTGTGTTCTTTCTACTACTAAACGTATGTGCCAAAGTTAAAAACATTTAGCTTTTTTTAGAGAAAAAAAAAAAAAAATTCAAAAAGGTGACAGGATATCTTGCCATGGGTTAAGGTGTATAATTAGACTATGCTTGTCAATAAGACGTTTTTTTAAAAAAATCTGTTAAATGATACCCTGAATACATCAAGAAAACTAGTTGACAAGGTCTACAATTTTAAAAAGCTTGTCATGTTGATTATAGCCAACAGAAGTAAGTCAATTAGTCATATAACATTTCAAAGAAAAGCTACATCTTTTTTTTTTAAAAAAAAGATCCGAGTATCAATGAACCATGACTTTTATTTTTTTCTAATTTTTTGGATGCATTTTAAGAAAAAATCCATTTATTTTTCTCGGAAAAAAAATTTTGTACTTTAGCACTGAGGGGTTTTTTCTCTTTAAGTTTGAGCTCAACCAACTTCACATCGCGGTAGACCCTTCCATTATCAAGCTACGCGGAATGGAATTTAGTTCGCGCATAGTGAGACATTTGCCAAATGGCGAACCGTTCAACAACAAAACAACAGAAGCACATGAAAAGTCTTGTTTATTTTGTTCTTTCTCCAATTAACGACGGGTCATTAACTATAACATTTTCGAAAAATCGTCAACGACGACTTTCAAGTAACGACAGAAAGGGGGAATGTGTTATTTCCTGTTTTATCGTTTCACCCTTGAATTTTTTTTATTTTATTTTTTAAATAACTTTTGCCGTACTACGATGAAAATACGGTTGGACATGTTAATAAGTAACAACTAGAAATAATTTTTTTCTCGAGCCAAAAATGAACGCCCACAAACTTTGCGAAAAGTTCATCAAAATTTGCACTTTGAAAATTTAATTTTTCCGCAGACAATTTTAAAATGCTCACCGCTTTTTCCTACACCCGGAGCCCCGATCACAGCCACTTTTACTTCAGCTAAAGTCGATTTTTTTCGCCGCATTCCGCGGATTGCATTCGTTGTCATCGCAAAGTTTTAATTTGCATTTTTTTCCCCCTTTTATTTAGGTCGTCTCTAAGTATCTGCAAAAAAAAAAAAAAAAAAAAAAAAAAAAAAAAAAAAAAAAAAAAGACATTAACACTTTGAAACGATGCATGCGTAATAAATAAAACGTTTCTTATTCACATAAGGAACATATCTAGTAATTAAAAAGCATTAAATATAAATCTGTAAGAGACATTTGTGGCGTATGAATTGCTTTTATACATGCGTTTCTTTTTTTATTACTTACAAAAAAAAAAAAAAAAAAATTGGAATATGAATGGTATGATTGATACCTATGATCTTCGAAGTTTTAATTACTTTTCGGAAATACCGTCAGAAATAATATTTAACTTAAAATTTCGCAAAAGAATTTTGCATTTCCTCTATGATTCAAGCCGCTCAAATGTACAATTTATTTCTACGCAATTGCCATTCAAATTTTCTTCAAATATTTTTTTTTTTTTTTCATGAGGGAACTTTCTGGGCAGCGGTCTATCATGTAGGAAATATCGAAAGCCTTATTAAGTAATGCTTTACAGTGGATCCGATCGAAATCCCGGAGATCGAACACCGGAAAAGTGTAAATCCCAAAATTTACGAAATCTCTAAAGTCATAATCCCGTAGCTCAAGAATTAAGCAAAAAAAAATTTTTAAAATCGAACTTAAAATTCAAAAAGTAAAAGAATTTGTGGAACCCTAATTTAGACAAAAGGAATGACATGATTCCTTTGTTTAGCTTATGGAAAACGTTTTCAAATTAAATACAACGAAAACACTATCGTTTTTTACACGTTTACTTTTGTATTACTTATTAACTTATTTTATTTTCGGCATTTTCTAAATGGGTTATATTTTTATGGGAAGTACCTAAATTTATTTTTTTGGTCAGTAATCCCGTGCATCGGAGGCAAACTAACGTTTCTCCATCATAAATATGATTGGAGTTAGTCTGTTTCGACGTTTCGTTGAAGTGTCACGTGACCTTAAAGTTTACTGGAACATAAGCGCGTGTAAACTTGCAGTCGTATGATCACGTGATTTTCATAAACACACGAAACAGACTATCTCCAATCATATTTACGATGGAGATACGTTAGTTCACCTCCGACGCATGGAATTTTTTAATCGTTTCTCCGTATTTTTATTTTCATGACCAGTAAATTATTTAAATGGACTGTAAATAATCATCAGTAATTTTATGACCAATGAAATATTTATTTTGCCAGTATTTTAATTTTTTTTTTCAGTAATAAAATTTTTTTTTACCAGTATTTATAGAAAAAATATTTTTTTGGACAGTTAAAAAGAAATAAAAAAAAAAGTGGAATAGAAAATAAAAAAAATTAAAATTAAAAATTAAGGAAATGGACGACGCTTATTAAATGGCAATACAACTGGACATTTCTTGTGCTGCAAATTTTATTAAACGATGTAGTATAGAGTAAGATTGTAGCCTACCTGTTGCATAAATTTTCTTTCATGGAACTTACGTGGAGCAAACGTGGACGTCCGACGAAGGCATAGGAAGCTATTCTTCATCAATAACAATAAATTTTTTTCAGCATGTTCAAGATCATAATATCAAGTGTCATTGCCACAGTTAGGAATATACTGCCGAAAATAATTTAAGTACTGCCCAAAATAATTTTAATACTGCCCAGAAATAATTTAAGTATTGTGCAAAAGTAATTTAATACTGCCCAAAATTATTTAATACTGATCAGAATAAATTAATAACTGACCATTCGAATACATTTACTGCCAAAAAATACTGATAAAAAATAAAAACGACTGGAAAAAAAATTAAAAAATTACTGGCCAAACAAATAAATTTATTTAGGGACCAAAAAATAAGTTATATTCATATTATATTAAATTTAGTTTAATTTTATCAAATATTATTTTTGATTTCGGGATTAAATAAGTTTTGAGGATTTTTAAATTCGAGATTTTGAGTGAGAGCTGTAAACTGGCAAAGATTGCCCGTCTCGTTTCCTATTTTTAGCTTATGGGAAATTCGGTTCGGTTCGGTTTAGTTCACTTAATATTTGGCGCAACCAAAATGGTTTGCAGCCCTGCTCCAAGTTCGGGATTATAACCCTTTGGTTTTCGTACTAGACCCTGTTATAAATTAAACATTTAGAACCAAAAGAATCGGCACAGAGTAGCACCTTATCGTTAATATATTATTTTAAAATAAAATTTAAAAGAAAACCAGTCACTTCATTTTTTAGCAAAATAATTTACTTTCAGATGTTTTTCATAATTTCGCATCAGCGATTTCAGAGGTAGCGCGAATTATAATAAGCTGAAGCTGTAAGCCTTGAAAAGCTTTTCGTCTTTCAGCGGATATAGCTTAGTTGGTTTATTAACCCTTTTTTTCACTCAATTTCAGACATGGACAGGGAATTTTTTACTGTGCGAGCTACTGACCGAAGAGCGCCAAATTTTTGAAAAATTAAAATACTGAACAATTCTATCGAACGGAATTAGGGGCGCCGATTCCCTACCATTTTTTCCTTATCCATTTTTCCTAAAAAAAATAAATTCCTAATCCATTTTTCCTAAAAAAAATAAATTCCTAATCCATTTTTACTAAAAAAAATTAATTCATAATCCATTTTTTCTAAAAATTTTGGTTTCTAAAATTGTTTTCCTAAATTTTTTTGTTTTTAATTTTCCTGAAATTTTTTTATTCCCAAAATAAAATTTTCTGAAATCCCTAAAATTAAATTTTCTAAAATCCCTTTAGGGATTTAAAAAGTTAGGAAAAATATTCATTTCAGGAAATTTTATTTTAGGAATCTAAAAATTTTAGGAAAATTAAAAATTAGGAAAAAAATTTTAGGAACCAAAACTTTCAGGTAAAATGGATTAAAAGTTTTTTTGGGAAAAATGGTCGGGAGGGGGGGCGCCAGGATGCCTAGGGCGCACCGGGATATTCCCTGCCGGCTATTCCCTGTAGCCTAGGGCGCCCCAGTCCGTGACTGCCCACAATTTTATTTAAAAAAAAAATTGCCCTTTCAAATTTTTTTTGCAAAACGTTTTTGAAAACATTGCTCCTTGCTGCCCTTAAAACCCGAAGCTGTATTCGGGGAACTTTTGAAAAAATCTGAACTTTGAGTATCTAGATTCTTGTATTATTTTTTGCTGATTCAGCCATTGAAATCTTGAACCGTTCATATATGTAACCTTGGGAAGCAACGAATTAATTATGTCCATATGGATGTTCATGAGTATGCTCTATCGACTTCCATAGGCAGCATTCTTTGGTCGTCTCTAGGATGCTGCATAAGTTGCCTAATCGGATAAATCCTGTGCTGGACATCTTTGATTCCGTCCAGATTTATTATTGCCCTTCAATTCATTCAATTTTCAATTTCTAAAATTTTTACTACGTTAATTTCCAAATAACGCACCTAAATTGGAAGTGGTTTTCATTAGAAATTTGTTAACTCCTGTGCGGAACTTTTATTTAACTTTTAAAAATGCCGAAGGTCACCTTAATTGCAATTTTTCCACTTTTTTTTACTTTTTCATTTCACAATTCACTTCGCTTTAGTTTACACTTCTTAATTTTACACAAACAACATCTTCGACATAAGATCGAATGCAAACTTCGAAAATCAAACCAGATCTGTTAGTTTATTAGCGTTTGGATATAAAAAAAAAAAAAAGCTAGACAATATTCAAACGGCTCTTGTCATAACGTTTTAAAAATAAAAACTTTAGAACGAAGAATAATTTCAAAATAATCCCCTCATCAATTTTTATTCGCTTTCCCCACTATTTTTTAATGGGAGTCACTTTGCCGTCTCTTTTTAATCCCTCGACTTTTATTTATTTATTTATTTATTTATTTATTTATTTATTTTATTTTACTTTCCTCGTGTGTGCTGCGTAAAAAACGTTTTCTTACCTGATTTAATCTTACACTCAAATTCCAAATTTAAAAAAAAAACGAACTTTTTAAAAAAGAATCACAGGAAAAATGGATTGACTTGAACTTCGGATCACAGGAAAATGAATTGAGTAAAACCGACATTATACTAAACTTGAAATCCAACCATATAGCTCGGCCAGATTATCTTTTGCTAAAAATACTGTTTGAAAACTTTGGTTGGTTTTACGTAATGTATTGCACGCACATATACACTAAATTTTTTTTATTTTCAAACAAATGAAAACAAAAATTACAGGATGTACCAATATTTTTTTTTTTTTTAAATTTTTGGAGATCCCTAAAAAAAAAAAAATCTACGCTTCATTCATGTGGAAATATTAGATGTTTAACCTATTTTAAAAGGCAAAATATGATGGATCGTCTGTTTTCATCTGAGATTGATTATTATGATTCGAACACCGCTCTCTCTCTCTTCCTGTCACGTTTTGACAGCTTCCATTTCTATTTTAAAGACGTCAATTAATCGTTTTAAGGGAGATTTTTTTTTTTCTTGCAACTGCGGGATTAAAAAGAATCGTACTTAAATCAGCGAATGTATAAATTATATTACATAATAATTCGTACATTATGTAAAATAAAAGTATTTTTTGGGAGACGATTCTGCTGGACGGAATTCGATAGTTTTTTTTTTTTTTTTTTTTTTTTAAAGGACATCCGTGAAAAGTTTTATTTTGAAAGCAGTCTGCTGAAAAAATATGGCTGGAGTGTGGTAGTAGGTGATGGTAATTGCGGAATTTGCATCATCGGAGGTAGCATAGGGATTCGGTTGCGGCTGTATTCACCCGATGGAGGAAGTCCAACCTATTAAAAAGAAAAAAATCAGACTGGGATAGAGGGGGCCGTTCCCGACTAGAGATCCTAGAAGAGATTAGTCATAGGTGTAATTCCGGTTCTTCGATATTTTTCTCCTGGAAATTATTGGTCCATCAAAATTTTTTTTGAAAAATTAAGAACGTAAATATAAATAATCAGAAATTATTTTGCAAGCTTTAAAAATTGAATACTTCAGACGGGGATTTATTTTTCGGACTTATCGAAAAAACCGGAAATGGCTGAATGGCTAATCTCTTTTAGGATCTCTATCCCCGACCATTTTTCATCATCCGTTTTTCCTAAAAAAAAAAAAAAAAAAAAAAAAAAAAAAAAAAAAAAAATTTCTAATACATTTTTCCTAAAAATGTTTGTTTCTAAAATTTTTTTCTTAATTTTCTGTTTTCCTAAAATTTTTTGATTCATAAAATAAAATTTCCTAAAATGAATATTTTTCTAATTTTTTAATCCCTAGAGGAGCGGTCGACTTTTCGTGACTGGTCTCGTAACGTGTGGCGAACAACGAAGTTAAGCTTCTGAGTTCGCGGCGCAAAACACGGATTGGTGTGACCATCGAAACCTCGCTCTATCTAGCGGAGTAAGTTGGAACTTACTACTATACTCGCATGCAGGCGCTGGGTAAATTTCGATGCGGGTATAACGGTAGTTTCACATAAGCTAGACATTGACGTGCTTAAGCAAGCGAAATATCAGTTGACAAATCTAAGTGTAGTATATGTGTGTATATATAAAGTCAATGTAGTAATGTGTGGTGTAACACCCCCTGCTTATGCTTAATTGCGAAAAAGCAGGGTTATCAATGTTGTCAATGTTAAAACAGGAGATTATCAAAGGTCCGTCCATAACCACTCCTGGCGCGTTCTCTAAATTATTCGGAAAATCGATGTGATTGCTCTGAAGTAGCGATAAGTCAGGTCTTTCGTCTTCGTTTACTATAAATAGTTAAATCCCTAGAGGAATTTTAGGGAATTTTATTTTAGGAACCAAAAAATTTTAGGAAAATTAAAAATTAGAAAAAAAATAGTTAGGAAAACAAATTTAGGAACCAAAATTATTAGAAAAAATGGATTAGGGTTTTTTTTTTTTTTTTTAGGAAAAATGGTAGGGAATCATGGGGCTACCCTATGTAGGAATAAGTCATTGGGATACTATCCTAATATTGCTAAATTTAAACAATGAATCGATTTAAAAATTTTAACGGTGTAAATTCACTATGGAATGTTGGTATCTAACCAACATGTTGAATCTACTATTGCAAAATTTACTCCTACGCCGAAATTAGTGTGGAATGTTGGTACAACAACTTGGTACAACATGTTGGTTAGGGTTTTGAAATGTTGGGGGGCATGTTGAAAATCTGCTTCCTTCAGGGTGTAAATTCAATGTGGAATGTTGTACCAACTTGTACCAACATATTTGACAAACGAAAAATTTAATTTTGTTTTAAAATTTCATTTAGCAATAAATTCTGCAACAGTCGATTCGTTCGTTTGTCCAACAAGTTGATCCAACATTCCATAGTAAATTTGCACCCTTAAGGTTTTTTTTTTTTTTTTGGTCGAAAAATTCGAATTTTTTGATAAAAGTTTAATTTTTTTTCCTGACACGAAAAAAACTTTAAATTTTTCAGAGCCTAAAATTATTTCAAAAAGCTACTACACACTCTTCAAATAACAATATTCCATCATTAAATTACCCCCCCCCCCCCCAATCTTAAGAAAAACCAAAAAGTATTTTTGTCTTTTCAAATTTACAAAAAAAAAAAAAAAAAAAAAAAAAAAAAACGAAGGGAAATAACAAAGGCTTCAGAATTTGGAAAATTGTATCTACTACCAGTCTATATTCATGTGTTTCGAAAAATAAAATTTTTAAAGACTAATTTTATTAAACAGTTATTAACGATTCCGATTTTTTTTTTCTCCATTTGATTTTAACTTTTTTGAACCGAAATATGCTAAAATTGTACTACACATTTTGTCAAATTGATACTACACACTTTAGATTTCTAACTACACAAAGTGTGTGCTACTACACACAATTTTAGACTCTGAAATTTTTGATAAAAAAGGTCAAAAGTTGAAAAAAATTAGTCAAAATTTTAATTAAAGCCTTCAAAAGTGAAAATTTTGTATTTTAGCTCATATTCTTGGCTGAAGGAAAAAGGGCAAATTTAAAAAATGTAGTGAACATTTTATTTAAAATTTCTAAGATCTTGTTTTGTTCATGTAGTCTAATTTTAATATTTAAAAAAAAACTGCGAAAATTTTAAAAAAAGTTAAAAAAAATTTCAAGAAATTTTAAAGTTCTTGCTTTAGCAACTTAAAGTTTCTTGTAAAAGTTAAGTTTCTTGAAAATTTACAAGAAATTTTTAAAGTCCTTGCTTTTGTTCATGTCGTCTAATTTTACTATTAAAAAATATCAAAAGATTAAAAAAAAATAGGCAAAATATTATTTAAAATTTTCAAAGTTAAAATTTTAATATTAAAATAATAGAATATTAATTTTTAGTGCGAACAGAGCGACAGACCCACAGACAGACAGATTTCCCCAGGACCAAACCAATGACGTAGTTTCGCGTCAAAAAAAAAAAAAAAAAAAAAAAAATCGTAAAAAAATGTCGGAAATATTTTAAGGAAAAAATTTTAATTAATAAATTATTAGCTCGTTACTTAAGAGAAGTCGTAAATTTTTCGATTTTGCATTTTATTAGCAATGTGAACTTTGCTATTTTTTTGAACTTTTTTTTTTAAGGGTAAACACGTTATAGACCGAAGTTTTTTTGTTACTTTAAGCTTTTTTGAGTGAAAGCCAAGTCGTATATAAATAATTGGGCAGTAATGGTCATATAAAAAGTATATTTGACTTTCTTTTCGATATTTTTGCAAAAGGGTTGGATGGGTCTTGATGACATCATGTTCATTCGTAAAAAATGAGGAAATTTTAGTTTTTTCCAATACTTTTAACAGAATCGTTTCTTTCAGTAATGCAGTAATTTTTTCAATAAACGTTTTTTTTAAAAATCTTGTTAACGAAGTTTTTTTTCTGCAGACGTATAAATGTCTGTTTAAAGAAATTCGAAAGCCTATGCCTCATTGCCCAAACTTTCATTTGCCCAGAAAATCGGTTCCGAGGTTTTTGCCTCACTCGCAAAATATAAAATTTTAATTAAGAAATAGGAATCTGCAGGTAAATTGTATGGACAAATAATTCATATTCGAGCTACATTTTGATTTATTTTTATCGCTTGCACAGCCTCATGCATCTTAATAAACTTTTTTTTTTTTTTTTTAAATCAACCCAAACATCTGTTAAGAATTTTTTTTTTTTTTTATTAACCCATACCCTTAAACTAAATAGCATTACTTATCAATATTTTTTTTTGTTTGAATATTCGCCAAGTAAATTAAATTATGTGAAAATTGGAAGCGTTACATGTGATATACAAAATGACCTAGTCTCGTCCTTAAAATCCCGAGCCAAACTTTTTATCTTTATAATCAAGTCAATTTCACTAAAACTAGCCGCAAGAAAGTTGTGAAAGAATAAAAAAAAAAATCACCTTGACCTAACTAAAAACGCTGACCAGAGTTTTGTTTGAAAAAGTTGAACTTTTTATTATTATTTTTTTTTTTTTTCTTCTTTGCGCTTTTAAGAGTTTGTGCGACAGTGCTGAAGTACACTCAGAAAAAGGAAATGTTTTTGAACAAGTTTTGTCTTGCAACAAAACCGAAATGTTTCATATTAAAACAGGAATGCTTCATGATCATGACAACGAACAGGTTGTGTCTTGTCCAGATATTTTTATTGCTTTCGCATGATTTTAAAGAAAATTTTTGGTCATTTTTGTTATCGCGTTAGCCATTTTTTTTTTTTTTTTTTTTTTTTTTTTTGGAGTGTACCGTACGACAATAATTACTGATTATTTCCTTACGTCGGAGGTGAACTAATGCATCTCCATCGTAACTATGATTGGAGTTAGTCTGTTTCGACGTTTCGTGGAAGTGTCACGTGACCTCAACTTTACTGCAACATGAGCGCGTGTAAACTTGCCGTCGCATGATCACGTGATTTTCATAAACACTCGAAACAGACTATCTCCAATCATCTGTATGACGGAGATACGTTAGTTCACTGATTTCGGTCCTGATTACTGTTTCGGACTCCCCAAGTGTTTACCTCTTTTTTGATTATGTCACTCAGCGACATGTACGGTTGTTGCAGGTAATGGAGAGGCGACGGATTGACTAGGGTGTACTGCATGTTCCTCTTTGGATGTGTTCCCGGCATCCAATTGGTCACCGTGCTTGTTGTTATCTTTAGCATCTCCGTTCGAGTCTCCAGTGGCCGGGATTCCTCGATCCGTTCCACCTGAGGGTAAGCTTGAGTTAGCTCCAATCGACATGGAAAGAATTCCTCTTTCAACCTGTCGAGGTTGATGATACATTAGAACCTGATCCTGATCCCTGACTTGCCTCCCTGAATCTCAGATCCAGGTTTCGCAGCTGTGGGTGATAAGCAGGGATTTTTCGGTTACATGACATTCAGGGGAGACGTTTTTTTTATTTTTTTATTTAATGTCCTTGTCCTCTTTCGATGGTTCTCTCACCTGTTTATTTAATTGATGGAGGATTTCTTCGGCTCGAGCCATTCTATTGATCCAGTTTTGATTTTTTAATTCTTCTAATCTTAATCTACTCTCTAATATTCGGATTCTGTTCATTAATTTAGGATCAGGTTCTAAATCATTGTCTGCATCCGTTGATAATTCCTCGGAGGTCGGGGTTAAATTTTCTGCGAAGGAAAAAAAAAAAAATACTGTATATACATGTATATATATTAGGGTGGCTCATTTTGAAGGTCAATTTTTTAATTTTCGCTCCCTGGGCAAAAAATCATTTATTTATAAGTAAAAAGAAGCCTGAATTTTTTTTTGGTCGAAAAAAAATTTTTTGGCCCAGGCCCAGGGGTTTGAAATTTTTAGGACCGAAATGGTACTTAATTGGGACGAATTTCAAAAATTAACATCTTTTAATATAAAAAATTGTTTTTTATAGGGTATATTAGGTACGTATTGAGCTTCCTAAAAAAAAATATTCGGTTCGAAAATATTGACCCGTTGGCCGCCCTGGCAGGGTTATAGTAGAAAAACGGGGATGGCTGTAGCAGGGTAAGGGCAGAAAATTTTGAAAATTCGAAAATAGCCAAAATGTGCCCAAAATATGTAGAAATAAGGCCCCAAATGTAATTCCGATGCCAAACATCTTTTACCCTATGTTAACCCCATTTTTCCTTATTTTTGACTCTTTTTTCCTAAAAAATTGCATTTTTAAAGCCAAATAGTGAATTTCCAACGCATGTAATTACTCGGATCTTTGGAAACTGTCATCCATGAATTCTGACAGAATCAGGTTTTGACCCTCCTTACCCATTAAACTGCCCGAATTATTTAGTTTAATTTTTTCGGACAGTTTACCGATTTTATTTTTTAAAAATAAAAAAATAAATATTGATTTTGTCAGAATTTGGATTCCTATGCACTGCCCTAGATTCTGTCAGAATCTCTTCCTCTTTCCTATTGGCCTCTATATGTTTAAGATTTTTTCTAATGCTGACAAAATTTATTCAAGTATTATTTAAAAATTGCAGGACTGCTGAATTAAATTTTTTTCCAAAGTTAATGGTTGAAGAATTCTATTAAAAAAGGAAGTTTGTAAACTGTGACTTACTTCCGAAATAGAACCCAATAAGAAAAAAAGATTAATATTTATAAAATATTATGAAAATATTTTTTGAAACAAGAAAAAAAGTACAAAAATATTTTAAAAATTTGACAAAGATTTTAAAAATAATTTTATTGCTTTTTGTTTTAAAAAATTTTTGCAAAATATTTTTAAAATTTTTAATTTTTCCAACAATATTTCCATATTTTTAAAATATTGAAAAATATTTCAAAAATATTTTATAAATATTAATTTTTTTTTCTCATCGGGAACCTTACAGTTAATGACTAAAAAATGGAGGAGGTCAAAATCTGCCAAATAATGGGACAATTTATCTGCCCCAAATTGATAGTAACCGAAAATTTTGAGAAAATTAATATTTATCAAGCTTTTGAAAAGGCTCTAGCACATTTTAGCATATTTTACCTTTTTTTACCGTTTCCCTATTCAAACCGGCCTTATTCATAACGTTTTGTCCAATGTTAACTCTCGGCGACAATTGCTGAGGTATCGCAGTTTGAGCTGTCACTTCCGTTCGCTTTCCATTTTTACTCCCTAACGACAGCTCGCTTTCCAATCTCTGACGGAGATGATTTATCATTTCTTCCGACACTTCTTCGTTTCCCGCACATTTATCCACGAAATTTTTAATTATCTCAGGTTCGCTTTCCAGGAGTCTCCGAATCTCCGCTATCTTAGCGGTAGTTGATTCTTCGCTCGACGTACGGAATACGTTCCCTTGAACGTCATCACCTCCTCCTAACTCAGAGGATTTCTGATGCTCCTTTTCCCTTAAATTGCAATGCACCGACGATTCGACGATGCTTCCTTTTTTCCATAACAACTGAACGGGGACCTCTTCACCGGGTTTTCGATTTCGATAACCCTGTATGTTTCGCTCTAAAAATTCCGTCAGGAGGTTATGCACGTTCTCTTTTTTTCGCGTGAAAACGACGTCATCTTTCGTTTGACTAAAAGAATTGCAGTAGCGATTCAATAAATTTTGCGTCGATCTCACAACCGCATTTTCTTTTAATACTATGATCGATTGGTATATCAACACCAATACAGTCAGCAACGCGAACGTAAAAGTAATCGCATACGGCGTTAGAATATTATTCTCTTTAAAAAATCTATTGGATTCCTCGATTGAATGGTCAAATTCTTCAGTACCGGATTCAACTAAAAAAAAAATTTAAATTTGAAATTAAAATCTTTTTGTGTCGACTTTTGAGATAAACGCTTACCCGATGAAACAAATGGTGCTACCTCCTCGTAATCACTACCCACATAATCTTCCACGAACGTTTCGTACCATTCGTCAATCCATTCTGCGTTATAAATATAAAATATACATAAAATACCTATCAGTAAAATGAAAGTAGAAATTTTCATTTTATAACATACATAACGAACACCCGAAATAATTTAGATTTTTTATTTTTTTTATTTTGTTTATGAAAAATAAAGTCAATAATAATACATCGCGCTGTAGTTGTTTCCACCGGTTAATGTTTTTGTTTGTTTATTCATCATTCAGTTTTTTTTTTTTCCGAAAATGGAACGTTTTAAGAGAGAAGAGGCGGGATGAATGGCTGTTTTGTTTAATACTCTATTCACGGTGAAAAAATCCATTTGAGGAATCTGACGAACTCCTTTTGGGTCCTGCAATCAGTTTTTACGTTCCGAAAAACGAATTGTTTTGAGCAAGTTCTGTCTTGCAATAAAACCGGAATGTTTCGTAGCAAAGCAAAATTCTTCGAAACAACGGACAGGTTTTCAGATTAAAAATTCTCTCGCTTTTTTTTATATTAAAAAAGCCGAACTCAATTTCCTATTTATAATTTACGTAAAAAAACAACATCGCATTGAGAAAAAATTTTTCGTCGGGTACATGAGCCGAGTGAGAATTGAACCCACGTATTCCGCTTGCAGGGCGGGTGCTCTACCACTAATCTACTGACCCGTACACGACGAATCTTCTCTCAATGTAGGGGTGGGCGATTATTAAATTTGTGAATCGATTACTGACAATCGACTAATTGATTAATCGGATAAAAATTAATAGATTACTTGTTTTATATAAAACCTTTCTTCTTATTAGGAAAAAAAAAAAAAAAAAAAAGGAATTTTAACATGCAGGAACTTGCAGTTTTCCATACCAGAAATTAGGTTTCGGTTATGGGCCGAAACGTTTTTTCTTATTTCAAGATATTTTTTTTGTTCTTTTACAGCTTTTTCTTACTAAATTTCTGTGTAATTATCGGGTTTTCAATTCTCTAAAATAGTAATCGATTATTCAATTAATCGGAAGAAAATTAATCGATTACTTTATTACTTAATGATCGATTAGTAATCGCCCATCCCTAACTCAATGAAGGACTTAAATTGCAATAAATACAAATTACAAACCGCGATGCCGCCTGGTAGAGCACCCGCTTGGCAAGCGGAGGGCGTGGGTTCAATTCCCACTCGGCTCATGTACCCGACGAAAATTTTTCTCTCAATGATGCCGTTTTTTCAAATAAACGGACAGGTTGTTTCTTGACCAGATATTTTTATTGTTTTCGCATGGTTTTTAAGAAAATGTTTAGTGATAAGGCTTTTTTGGACAAGAATTTGTTTTCCACAAAGATTTTGCTATCGCATTAGCCATTTTTTCCTGAGTGTAGCGAAAGTTTCAATTTGTCTGAAAAAGTATGTGCGGCCGAAAAATTATTTCAAAAAAATTTTCAGTCGAAAAACTTTGACTTCGTTTTCTGGGTTTCTATTTACTTGAACAAGTTGAAACTTGTACCAAAGATACAAAAATAAGTCAAAGGAGTTCGTTAGATACCTAAAATTGAAATTTTTCCCCCGTGCAAAGAGTATAATACAAAGCAGCCATTTTTTTTTTGGTATTCACTGAAGCTTCCTTTTAAGCTCCGTAAGTCTTTTTTATTTATTTTATTTATTTATTATTATTTTTTTTTCTAGGTTTTTATTTAGTTGAAACAAGTTGAAACTTGTACCAAAAATACAAAAATAAGTCAAAGGAGTTCGTTAGATACCTAAAATTGGAATTTACTCTGGGGGGAAAATGGACTTTCCCGACCGCTTGAAAAACGATAAAATTTATTTTCCGCCGTCGTGATGAAAAATACCTTACAAATAAGGCACGGAGGAGGCTTGCAGGCCTCGACCTGCTCTTTCGGGTCATAAACCCCAGACTCGGCCAGCAATACGCCACTTCCATACCTGATATGTAATATACTATTACTCAACAAACAGGTTACAAAAAAATCAGACAATCGAAATGTTCAAAAATATTTTTTTTTATATTCGCACATACATATTGTAATTTTTTTTTTAAAGATACCAGCCCTTATTTTTATGTAGTACATACAAAATATCGATACTTTTATACTTTCGTTTTTAATTAAATTTGAAAAAAAAAGCATGAAACATATATACTTATATAGTTATGGTAAATTATTGTAGGTAACATGGGTAAAATGGTAACATGGAAGGTAAAATGGTAACAAAAGAAAAAATTACGACTATTATGCTGATTAGAATGGGGGGAAAAAGGAGGTATCATGATCCAAAGCCCGAATAAAGCGACGATAAATGATGGCAATACCTTGTAATTTTTTTTTAAATCACTCCATGAAAATAAAAATGGTAAACTTTTATCGAATAATAATGACGACGATAAAAAAAAAAGAATGTTTTTAAATCTAATAATACTAGCAAGCGAAATTTTGCATCGATATATCATCAGCGTGCAATTCTTTTAAATCTAAAATCTAATCTATCAAAAATATTTTTTTTTTTTATTTTTTTGTATTTATTGATTTTTTTTGGTTTTTTGAATGATTATGTAACGTAAGAAAAAAAAATTACAACTAACGTTTACTTTGAGGGCGATTATTTTACTTTATTTTTTTCTTTAAATATGGTAATCGTAAATTGGTAAATTGCTGCCCTCTTGACGAGTTTTTTTTTAAAGACTAATTACAGGAACAACTTTCATTCTTTGGAGCATTTTCTTTTCAGGGTTTAACATGCATATGGATTTTTTTTTCTTCGAATTGTAAAGCTGTGTCATGTAAACCCTGAAAGAACAAACCGTCTTGATTATACTCCTTTTTTTTTTTTTTTTTTTTTTTTAAGCTTATATTTTTGAGATCTAATGAATCTTCTAAAAAAAAATTTCAACGAGCCATTTATATAGAGAAATAAAACTTAAGACTACGTATTTTTTTCTTATTATCTTTTAATTATTTTTATTTTTTTAAGATTAAAACTGAAATACTTTTCTTGCTTTTATTAATTTTCTTTTCTCTATTTTTTTTTCTCGCAGAATCTCTTCTATGAAGCTTATTAACCGAAAGTCGTTTTCAGTTTGTCGACTGCATTGTTAAGGTGCATCATTTCGAGTTGGAGCTGTGACATAAGGCCTTCTAGTTTGTCTACGGAGTCTAACATTTCTATCCGTTGTGTGTGTGGATTAAACCTAACTTCGAAGGGTCGTGACATTTTGGATACCCATCTCCTGTAAGTAAAAGAAAAAAAATATGTAAGGTAACAGGGGGTTACTTTTTACACTTTTTCACTTTTTTTTTCCAAAAACAAATGTAAAATTTAGAACAAAATTCGGTCCCCCGACACTTTATCACGCGCCAAATAATAACGCGACAGTTTGTAATTGTCAGTTGGTAACACGACATTTAATAACGCTACCAAATGGTAACGCTACCTTTTAATAACTGCGACATATAATAACACCGTCATTTAATAACGTTCCAAAATATGACGCGTCATTTCGTAACATGTTTGACGAGCAGTATGTCTAATTAAATAAAATAAATTGTAAAAAAAAAAAAAAATCTTTCTTATCAAATTCTATTAACACCTTATGTAGAGATTGCTTCTTGCAAAATTTGGATGTAAGTTAATTGCTCATTCTATTGTTAGCTTATAGGCCTATCAAGCTAACTAAAAATTTTCGTGAAGAAATCAATGATTCAAAGGGTAGATTGAACTACTTTTAGTCTAAGCGGATGGCCATAAACCACGTGTGCATTTTATTTTAAATTTAAATTATCAACGAATTCTTTTCTTAGTGCAGATAATTAAATAATTTATTAATAATCGATTTCATTGATTATCTAACTTTTTGATTTTGCCCGCTACTATATATATGCAAATAAAAAGTTTTTGTGTAAAAAATTTATTATAAAAATTTGAATGTTACGAATTGACCCGTTATATTTTGGCACGTTATTAAATGACGGGGTTATTATATGTCGCCGTTATTAATAGGTAGCGTTACCATTTGGTAGCGTTATTAAATGTCGTGTTACCAACTGACCGTTACAAACTGTCGCGTTATTATTTGACTCGTTATAAAGTGTCCTATAATCGTTCCGAATGAACCACCACTCCGATTCCCTACGTAAAAATTTACCAACCCTCATATCTCCTCCTTGTAAGATTTTCCCTTTACCCAGCCCTACCCCCAGACCCTCCCCACCCCCTAACCTGCTTTCGTAATACTTCCTATTTATGCCACTCTCTGGGCGAACAATTTTGTGCTGCCCCTCTATTTAATCTTTTCGTACGTTTTTCTCAAAACCTTCATTTTTTTTTTCCTTACCTGAATTTTTCTTTAGCATCTTCAAAACTTTCGGCGACGTAGTAGATGGGTTGGTATTCTTGATCTTGATAGGGCTGAAGAGCGGTTACGGCGGGATCGAAAGATCTGTGTTCTGGTTTTTCCGAAATGGCGTGCAATAATTCACCGTAACTGGATAACAATCCGGCTCCGTAAGCTTTGACTTCTCCGGCTTCCTTGCACAAACCGAATTCCACAGTGAACCAGTAGACGGTTGAAAGTTTTTCGATTTCCTGGTCCGATGCTCCGAGTGATGCCAAACCGATCTCCTGTGAAAATTGTGCGAAGCTAGGATCCGCCAACAGTGGCATGTGACCGAGGAGTTCGTGAATGCAATCCCTGGAAAGTGAAAAATCCCCGTGAGGCAACGGTTTTTGTTTCCGTCGAAAGGAAGAAAATTTCCTTTCAAAACGGTAAATTTCGATTTGACGCTTTTACGGGAAATTGAATTATTTTGAGAGTTATAACATTGTGATAGAAGGGACACCCGAGCAAAGGCTTCTGTTAATTGCTAATTTAACTTCAGACACAAAGCTTTTAATTCTATTAATATCTCAATTCTGGAATTTCCTTTTTTCTCTCTTTTTCTTTAAATTTTATTTTATTTTTTATTTTTTTATTGCAAGGATACTTACGGTTCTGGCGTGTGGTATGGGGATGATGTGTGACGTACGTATTGAGTGCTTTGGAAAACTCGGAATGCTAAACTTGCAAGGAAATCTCGAGCCGTGAGCAAACCAGCAGCAGGTCGTAATGTGAATCCAGTATGTTCTGGAAAATAAAATATAATGAATTAAAATTTTCTTGAAAGAAATAACGAACTTGTTGTAAATAAAAACTGCACTCAGGAAAAGGGATGTTTTGAACAAGTTCTATCTTGCAACAAAACCGAAATGTTTCGCAGCAGCAAAAATTTATATTATGGACATGCTGCTTCTTGACAAGATATATTTTGGCTTGTATTTAACTGGTCAGTATTTTTAAATTAAACTGTCGGTATTGTTTTATATAGATCGATCAGTATTTAAACGAATTTTTGGTCAGTATTTTAAATAAATGGTCGGTGAAGTAATGCTGTTTTGTCTGCAAAAATAATGGACCTCGGTCGGTAAAAAAATAGTGTTTGATCAGTAAAATTATTAAATGGTTAGTATTTATTTTTTAAAAAATGTCAGCTATGGGTATTGTGACCTGCTGAAACCGAATATATAGTCAGAATTTAAAAAAAAAAATTCAAGATGGCGGATGGTTGGTAAAATCTTATTTAAAATATATTACAGACTTTTTATATTCGAACTTTTGTAAACGCTTTATTTATTGCTCTTTTTATTCCTATGAACTTAAAAGTGCAAATAAATTACGGATGGGCAGTTATTTATGCAATATTTAACTTATATTGCTTCACCTATATTTAGCTTATGGGCAAAACAGTTTTTTTGTGTAAAGCCGGTTTTAAGTTTAAAAATAATAAAAACTAAATATTTTGGGGGGTTTTTTGCCCTAGAAAAAAATGAGATATAAGTCCGGCCAATACGTTATAAAAACTTTTAATAAGATTATAAGTTTTATTATCATCTTTTTATAAGTTCCCCAGTCAAAGTACTGTATTGATAATCAGTGGTAAGTCCTGATTACCAGTAAACTTAAATTAGCGAATTATTGATTGTCAGTACTTTGGTGGTAAGATCAGTGCTTTTTTATTGGTAATTGGAATGATAATCAATTAGACTTTGCCTAGGGTTTTTATAACGTATTCGTCGGACTTATAATTCACTTTTTCTTGGGCAGAGTTTCAGAGTTAGCAGTTCAAAACTGCTAATTCTGAATCTGAAGTCCAAATTTTGAAAAAATTGAAATTAAAGATGGCGGACTATTAACTTTTAAAATTTACAATTTTCTTAATTATTCCGGGATGCAGTTAATTTAAAACAAATCGATTTTCTGGGGAGCCATCTCTGCCACCCACGTAAAAACTAAAGTTTTGACTTAAGCCTTGACTTAAATCCTTGTATTGCATAAAGTGTGTCGCAGAAAAAAGAAAAACCTATTTCCACAGCCAAAAGACATTTTTTCTATACTGACCAAATATTTCAAGAAATTTATAATTAATTTACTGATCATCTAGTCCAAATAATGACCTTTTAATATTAATTCTGAAGTCCTCGCTGAGTGAAAAAATTAAAGATGGCGGACTATTCTCTATCTGTCATTCTGATCCTTTAACTTTAACACTGGCCAACAATTTTTTTTACTGATCAAATTGTTACTAACCACTAAAATACTGACCCTTTATTTTACCCACTGACCATTTATTTAAAATACTGACCAAATAATTATAAGTCGTATATTTTTATTGTTTTCGCATGATTTAAAAAAAAAAAAATTTTGTCACAAGGCGCTTTTGCTTTGCATTAGCCATTTTTTTTCTGACTGCACTTACTTTTAAGGAAAGCTGACATGTCCTCTAATTGAGGGATCGCGTCTGGATTGAATATTCCTTCTTCTTCTAGTACAGCAAAAACTTTCCTGTACTCTACGCAAGCGTGTTTTGGCATTAACTCTTTTACCGTGTGGTAGACAGCTCTCCAGGTTGCTATTTCAGTCTCTGTGTATTCAATTCTTGGGATTGGGTCTCCGCTATAAACAAAACGGCAAACTTTAGAGATCTCCCTTCTATGAAAATGGTAATGCTCTTTATATGGCCTTGCTCACTATTTATATGCAAAAGCAATTTCGGCAATTGCTTTCCTTCTTTCTCTGTAGACTTTATCAGCGAATCCGGGGTGGTTCATGTCTAGTTCTGGTTCGTATTTGGTCATCAAATGATTGCAGTTGTCAAGGTCTCTGGCGTGTCGCGGGAACCACGGGTCTATCAGATAAGAGAAAAAAAAGAATCATAAAAAATTATTTTCGTTCTGCAAAAATACAATAAATCCTCGAATCTATTCTTGAAGCAGTACCTTTTACGTTCACGTTATTATCCGTAAGAAGGCTTACTCCTCCAAGAGCAGCACTCTGTCGAAGCGATCGAATAAGCAATAAAAGAGATTGTCTGGTCGAATCTAATTTGACTAAAACGTCGTATTGGATTCCTTCTTGTTTGGATGGTCGCGTTTCGACGTGGACGACTGTTCCCTTGAAATTCTGATCAAAAAAAAAAGTAATGATGATAATTTAGCAAACCATAAATTCAAAACAAACAAAAAAAAACAGGCTTTTACCTCAATAGCCTTCAAAATCCTGGCCAAAGAGCCGATTCCATCACGCAAACGGAGAACTAACGCTGATCTTTGAATACTTTGATCGTCAACTTTAGAATCTCCAGATGCGTTCAGAATGAACATTTCCTCTTCCGTCAGCTCAGCATCTTGGAAAAAAAAAAAGATCCGATAAATCGAACTTTCAGCAATTATGAATGAGTAAAGCAATAAAAATTCAATCATTTCTTCTTCGTTTCCCTACGCCTTTCATTATCTTTTATTATTTTTGAAAAGCGATTTACTTTGTGTTAAAAACTGCGAAAGCTTTTAAGTTTTCTTTCTCTTTTTGACCGCGATTTCTTTACAAGAGTGAATTAATTTTTTATTATTCATAGTAGGAAGGACCACTTTCCGCTTCGAAAACCATTGCGGAAAGTGAGTTTTTCCGCATAGGTACGGAAAAACAATGTTGAACCTGTTAAATCGTGTTAAAACCTGTGTGAAGACTTTGTTTACAATTTTTTCAAATCATTTTCTTTCCCAAGAAAAAGTGCGTTATAAAATTTTATAACTCTATAACATTTTGGTCGATTATACAATTTTATAACTATTTATAAATTTTTATAATTAGAATTTTTAACTGAGCAATATATTAATTGTATGCTTAAATTGCACTATATTTAGCATATGGGAACTTTATATGCTCTTTTTTAAGCATTTTTCGTGAGAAAAAAAGGAAAAAAAAATGACAGTTTTTGGGAATAGAACCCGAGCCTTGTGGTCGATTTGACAAAGGCTCAAAAATAAAGAAAAACAGAAATAGAAAAATAAAAAAACTCAGAAAAAAACTGAAAATAATTTTGTTATAAAATTTTATAACGAATTATAATTACATGTCTTTTTTGGCGGGCTATAAATTTTATAACGAAGTTTAAGTTTTTCATAACTCAATTTTATAGCACACTTTTTCTTGGGATCAGCTTTTCTGAATAATTAAGCATTGATTCACAAAGAAAAATATTTTGTTAAACCTGGGAAAGAAAATGAATTTTCCTCACTGGGTTAACAATATACTATTTCAATTCAAAAAAAAATATATATATATAAATACCTGCTATATTTTCCAGGTTTTCTGTTTCATCTTCGACGGAATCGCTAAATGCAGAGTCCTCTTCTCCGTTTTGGCCTGAGGAAACATCTAAACGACATAAACGGGATATTAAATACACACATGCGGGAAACTTCCAATCGAAATAAAGGAACCAAAAAAAACGATACCTTCTGAACTGTTGAATTCATCACTTCCAGTCTTCAAAAGCGTTTTGTCTTCACTTAATTTGGTAACTTCTAAAGAGAAAATTTTACAACATGAATAAAAAAACAAAAACAAAAAGAAGAAAAAAGAAAACGAAATAATCTTCTAGACAGTTTACCTGTTGTTTCTAGTTCAGTTTGTTCAGCGTTCGTGCTTCCATCTGAACTTTCGTCTGAAAAAAAATTTTCAAAATACAGAGGTACAAAAAAAAACATCGAACGAATCGTGCAGGATAAAAAATGAACAGGTAGGATCATGCTTTTCAACTGTTTTTTTTTTAAATCTTACCATTGGCTTTTTGTCTAGCTTCTTCTAAAACGGCTTGCCTGTTTTGCCTGACCACAAGAGCTTCAAAACGGGCATCGTCCACTAGAGACCTGCGGCGTGAAGGATAGCCATTCTAAAACGAAAAAGATAAAGAAAAAATGTAGCGAAACAAAGGAAAAAGTGGAAAAAAAATCTCGTGCAACCCCTGAGGGTTTGAAAGGAAATATTGGAATCCCATCTGTGACTCGTAAGTAAAGTTTTTCGTCTTTTAATGATTAGGCTTTGAAAGAGAATTTAAGATACATTCTTGGGTCTTGTATTGTTTAGGTAAAAGTTTTAAAAGCTAAAGGATCTGCTTAAACTTTAAGTTTCTTTCGTAATGAATCGGAGGCCTGATTTGGAGGGAAAAGCGTACAACTTTTTTTTTTGTATAGTTTTTAGACTTTTCTTAAGTTGACAATAACGTTAAAAGTTTTCCGTTCTTAAGGTGAATTTTCCCCTAAATTGCTGATTTCGAACTAACGATAGGCTCGTTCAAAAATCTTTTACGAATAATAGTATTATTAATTACTAAAATTCTTCACATTAGGCGCTTTTACCGATTTGAGAGTCGTTGCCAGGCACTGACTACTGGGCCGCCGAATTACCGGTGAAATCTTTGGGCTTCCTTCTGGATCAAAAGCAGGGCTGCCATTCCGATTCCGCAGAATCTTGACTATTTATGAGTAAGATTCCGATTCCGAAAGGTGGAAAAAAATTTCAAATTCCGATTCCGATTCCAACTAAAAATATTTTAGCGATGCCGGTTCCGATTCTGATTCCGACTTAAACCAAAATTGATTAACTTTAATAGCAGTATTTTCGTGCTTTTTAAGTCGGTCTGAGTAGAAAACATTTTTTTGGATGCCGATTCCGATTCCTTCAAAAAAAAAAAAAAAAAAAAAAAAAAAACACGGATTCTGATTCCGATTCCGATTACTTTTGAAATAGCAGATTTCGATTTCGATTCCGATTCCAAATAGAAATTCAAGGACGAAATTAATGACGGAAAAAATAGACGTTTTCATGAGTTTTAACTGCAGTTTGGAAAAAAGTCTTGCAAAATATTTTGCGGAAGAGCCCCAAAAATGTTAATTACCTTAGTAAATATGTTTCTCCCAGATATAATGAGTTATTTTACAAACAAAATCGAATTTTTTATCAAAAACTTTTAAAATATTAGATATTTTTAAAAACAAAATAAGAAGAGGGCGGCCGAATACATTTTAACCGGAATCAGAATCAGAATCAATCGATGGAAACCAATCGGAATCGGCATCGGAATAAGATTCGAATGATAAGAAACTTATTGGAACCGGAATTGGAGTCAGCATGCCATCTTTGGTAGCGATAACTTTAAAAAAATTGATATTTCCAACATTTTCTCTTTCGATGCATCGATAAATTTGCCAATTTTTAGCTTACAAGACTGGAAAAATGTCGATGATTTAATCTAATTAATTTATATATAGATTTTCTTATTATAGGCAGAAAATTAGGATTCGTTTCCGCATTAAATTGCCAAAAAAAAAAAAAAAAAAAATCTAAACTTGAAAGATTGTAACAATAATTTTCTCGAAGTCATCGATCTGACAAGCTGTCACGCGCCTTTTTCTGTCATGATTTTTAAGATAAATAGTTGCAACATTGTAACAACCAAATATTGGATATGCCTCATCATGAGTGTGGCGTCTTAAAACAACGGGGATTTTTCGAATCAAAAAGCCTTGAACTGCCAAATCAGATGAGCAATAGGATGGGCCGAAAAAGCAAATTTTTGAATTTGAAAACGCCTGATATGGGAATCGATGCCTTTTAATAATACTATTAACCCTAATTTTTTTCAGATTTTTTAAACGACATTTTGAGGTGCCGCAATGGCCTTGAAATTTTTGAAAACCCCATTTGAGGACCAAAAATGAAAATTTTTTTCTATAATATAATAATAATATTTTATATATAATAAATAATAATTTTCGGCCCACCCTAATGAGCAATAGCCAACTACACTCCTTTTTTTTCTTTTCTTTAACACTAAATTCATCATTTCCCAACTTGTTTCCATGTTTTCTTTTTCAAAAAAATCAACTTCGAGTTATGGTAAAGATGTTGGCCCAAAAATTAAGTCAAATTTATATGTAATAAATTATGTATAAAATGTACTGTAGGTCCAGGTTACTGAAGGAATATTAATTTACTACCCATTAATTTTATATGATGTCGACAGTAGACCATAGTAAAATTCTGGTCGGAAAAATGTTTTTTGCAAATTCGCAAAAAAGATTTAATAGGCCTAATAAATTATAATTATTGCTTTTTACGCTATAATAAAATTAACCGTTCTATTTTCGCCTTTTTATAGGCGTTGTCACATTCGATTTCTTCTCTTTGAGGTTTACTAAATTTTCGTAAAAAAATTCAATGTTCGTCCGAAACTCAAGGCCCGGGAGTCGAAAACTTTAAGCCTTGACCAGGCACTAAATTTTGCCTTGCTTTGAGATGTTAAGGGTCATCCAGAATATTATCTGCGACACCTTGTAGATCTAGTTTTAGGAAACGCTAGGAAACGACGTAATTAAATCGTCCTAAATTAGGCAATTCATTTTTTCCGTCGTTAAAATAAGTTTTGCTAAAAAACTCGATTTTAAATATCGTTTTTATTTTTCATCTAATCGTTATCATTTGGCCGGCGAGTCTTTTAATAAGAAGGAAAAAGAACGAATGAAAATAAAACGTTACACATTCAAAAAAATTGGAAAATCCCTAAAGCCTGTTAGAATCTATCAAAGAGTAACGGATCGTAAGAAGAGATTAAGCAATTCATCCAGTTATGCAGGTCTATGCATAGCTGACATTGAATAAAATGTTTAACACATGCAACAAATAAAGGTTAACTAGTTTTCGACCAGCTATTTTAAGTTTTAAAAAAAAAAAAAAAATTAACTTTGTCATTATTTGTTGTATCGTCATAAAAAAAACGTTTTTCGTAAAAAAACGAGAAAAAAAATATCGGGTTTTTGAAAAAAATAAAAAAAATAAACGCGTCATGGGCTAAAGGAAAAAGTTGCTATAATGTAAATGGACTAGCCATGTTCAAGTGAGTCAGGGGCAGTAAGCTCGGTCAAGTAGAAATTCTATTGTAACTCCATTTTTCAAATTCAAGTTTGATGGATGGGATATTTGCCGATGACAATCGACCATATCGACGCGTACGTGCGGTGTATAATATACGAGTGGTTTGACTCTCATTTTTAACCGATTAACGCCGATTACGCTAATTGATATACACCTCCATTATCTCCCTGGAAATAAAAGAATTACAAGGAGAACCGTAAATACGCTGTACGATGTATGCGTATAACGACGTAATAACGGGGTTTTGAAACTTAAATTTTGTTTGGCTGCGGTTGTCCTAGGCTTTTTCCTGGCAAACAGTTCGTACGAATTTAATATGCTTCAAGAAATTTTAAAATTACTTGAGGCTACATTCGTGATTGCTTGCCTTCCTATCCCTTTAAGATTTTCTTAAAAACACTTCCTTGTGAACAAACAGCGAACTAGAATTTCGTTTTACATCCGATAAATGGCTTTAGGGTAAAAACGGGAGACAAAGAAAAAAAAATGGGAGAATTTTTTTTTTTTTTCGTTTTTGATGTTAACGCACACGTCGGATTTTTTAAAGCCAGATATCTCGCAAGGAAGATATAATGGTATAATTCTATTAAAAAGACAACGATAGCGAAAAATCCTGTCTCTTGGGATTGAATGAAAATTGCCTTGGAATCCCCATGAAGTTGAAATTCTACAGGAAAAAAAAAAGTAAATCCTCGATGATGAACTGCTCGAGACTCCCACCCTTTTTCCTTCCTGATTTCAGTTGGTTTCTTAGTTAAAAGTATATGATTCTAGTGACTGATCTGTAAAGGAAATGAAGATGAGAAAAGCTAGGCCCATTATTTTTCGTAACGTATATTTTAAACGTAATTCGACGATCCGTTTCCTCATTTCTTAAGTAGAACCTTTAAAAAGTAAGTTGACACGGAAATGTCAAATATTCGGTAAATCTGGATTAACCAGACGGCAAGTTTTGGGGGTGATCCATAAAATTTCACTGGTACAAGGGGAGTGGCTCGGAAAAACTTACGAAAGAATTATTTTGATGTTGACTGATAATTTATTCCGCAAACGTTTAATTTTAAAAGATCGTTCTCAATCGAAAAAATGAAAAGACAAGAAAAAAATGGGATATAACTATATACAGTCGAACTTCGTTATAACGACCTCGGTTAAAACGACAACTCGGTTTTTACGACGAAATTCGTCGGTCCGGCCAAAACCCCATATACGTCTATGAACCCTTTTACTACGACAGCCCGGTTATTACGACGAAAAAGTGCCGGTCCCTTGGAAGTCGTTATAACGAAGTTCGACTGTAATGGGATTTGATGTTTTTCGCGGTCAAATGAAAACTTTAAATCCAACTTCTTTAAAAAAAAAAATTAAAGCTAGAATGGGAATCAACGGTTATAGGACACTTTATAACACGTCAAATAATAACGCGACAGTTTATAACGGTCAGTTAGTAACACGACATTTAGTAACGCTACCAATTGGTAACGCTACCTTTTAATAACGACGACATATAATATCACCGTCATTTAATGACGTGCCAAAATATAACGCGTCATTTCGTAACATATAAATGGTTGGCGGAAAATATGTATAATTAAAGAATTGTAAAAAAAAACTGTCTTAGGAAATTCTATTGTTGCCTTATCTAAAGCTTACTTCTTACGAATTCTGAAGTAAGTTCATTGCTAATTCTATTGTTAGCTTATATACAGCTAAGTAAAAATTTTCGTGAAAAAATCAATAAATCACAGGGTTGACTGAACTACTTTAGTTAAGTGGATGGCAATAAACCACGTGTGCATTTTATTTTAAATTTTACTTTTAATTTCAATTATCAACGAATTTTTTTCTTAGTGCATGCAGGTGCGTAAATACTTAATAAATAATCTTGATATTTTTACTGAACAAGGAATAATTATTTTAAGTATGTTCGCCCCTGCATATAAATGCGCATAAAAAAATTTTATAAAAAAAATTTATCATAAAAATTCGAAACAGGCGAATGTTACGAAATGACGCGTTATACAATTTTGGCACGTTATTAAATGACGGTGCTATTATATGTCGCCGTTATTAAAAGGTAGCGTTACCAATTGTTAGCGTTATTAAGTGTCGTGTTACCAACTGACCGTTATAAACTGGACCGAAGTGAAACTTCACTTTGAATAAATTATTTAAATTTAAATAAAGTTTTTTATAAGATTTTCATGAAATGCCTCTAAAATTATAAACTAATTTTTATATGAGTTTTTTTATCAAATTTTCTTGAAATGAAATTTAAATTTTGTGAACTGAAATTTTTAACTTTTTCCGTTACACTAGCTTCGATTAATTTTAAACTCAATGAAAGTATTATACAAATATTATCAATTTTATTTTCCAATATTTCTCTATTTATCTTAAAAAAGATGAAACATGAGTTTTAGCAAGACGTTTTAATTATCCGAACTCGTTTTTGATTTTAAAACTTTTGAAAGATGAATTCCATTTACTTTGAAATTGTAAATAATTTAAATGTTTATGCTTTTTATTAAATTAAAAATTTTATTTAAATTAACGTTAAAATGTTTTTAATTTTATCGCGTTTCTTTAAATAAAATCGAAATTTTCTTTTGAAAACTAATTTTTATGTGAGTTTTTTTTTTTAAATGAAATTTAAATTTTCTATTTTTTATTTAAATTAATATTAAAATGTTTTTCTTAATTTTACCGCGTTATGCCCACACTCAAGGCCCGGCATAAGAAGTTTCACTTCAAAAAAAAAAAAAAAAAAAATCTTACTACTGGTCATTACTGGTTACAAACCGAAATTTATAGTATCGCTATTCTTACACGATAATTAAGGATAGGCTTCAATGAATACGGGAATGAATGACTGTTCTGTCTAGTAGGATCTCTTCTGGTGTATCCTGGAATCTTTAGTGCAAATTTCCACTTATGTCAAGCAAATATGAACCCGGATAACAAAATCAAAGCATTTAAACACCAAATTTTTTCAAAATTATTTTCCGGTTGCATTTAAAATTCAGACAAGTTGAAACTTGCAATATAAATTTCAAACCTGGATTAGAAACCTCCTTACTTGAGCTTTTATCCCAGGAATTTATAATGGCATTAAAATTCCCGGAAAAGTAAAATGTTTCGAAAATCTCTGATCTGTTAGGGAGGCAACGCACAGACACGGATTGGAAATATTTAAGGATGTGCTGCCCGACTAAAATAGGGAGTCTAATTTTTTCCTAGACCCAAAAAGATAGTAAATGGGAAAAATGGTAGAAAATCCAGGCCTCTGATTAATAAATTACGAGTAAAGTTATTTTTTTATTTGTTCCTTTACAAATTTCGTTTTTTTTTTTAAATTTCAGGTAAGATGGATGAGCAATGGGATGAGAGTACAGCAGAAACTACCAAAGTCAAAATGGAAGATGTTCGCTAATGAAAATGGAAGTCGTAAAATCAAAATTTTAGTTGCTTCTAAGATTAGCTTACTTCATTTTTGCAGACACCCGGACAAGTACTGGTAAGTTTAAAAAAGTTAGTTTAAGTTTACTGAATTGTCGAAACAGAAATGAGGGGGACATCAAATACCATTTATTAATAGCACTGCTTACAAGGTTTTATAAAAAAAAAAAGCTATACACGTGTAAGGCTTTAATGCCGGTTTAAACTGTTTTTGTACAGTTTATGGAAATCTTACTATGAGTTCATTGGTTTTAAAATGGCTAAAAGCGATGAGTCTCAAATCGAAATCACAAACGTAATGATATATTTCTGGCGAACATATCAAAAATTAAACAATACGGACAAGTGATGATTCAAAAATGATAATTAGGCCTAAAAACGTAATTATTTTATAATTGTCGGTATATTGCTTGAAGCCGTATATAATCTCAATGTACCATATTAATAGGAAGTAAACAATACAAACTTGAAATACTGTAAATACAGTCAAATGCAAGCTACTTATTCATTCCACCGAAGCAATGCGAACAGCGGTTCCGGGGGTAGAAATGCCGACAAAAGTGGTTTTTTAGTCAATAAGAGTCTGACACTACCCAAGGGTATCCAATGTAGGATTTTTCCACCTCGATATAAAATAAGAAAAAAAAAAAGCTATTTCATTACCGGTACTTGTATCAAAAAGATGTATAAGTAAATGCGCGCTTTTAGACCGTTTAGCAATAGAAAAAACGGAATATCGGTCAAGTTGCGTGCTGATTTGGGCTAAAATCAAAAATATTTGTGCCGGCACAGTTCCGGAGATATTGAATTTCCGTTGAAAGTAGACTCCTGTCTGTAAATGGTTAAGCTGCTATCATTACTATTGTTATCATTTTTTTTAGTCCAATGCTATTATTCATTTTAATAATTTCTAGATCAGATATCACATTACAATTCAGCACTCTTTTAATAACTATCAATTTTTTTTTTTTTTTTTTAAATTTTCTGGACCATTTTTATTTTTATTTCATAACTTTTTCATTTCCTATGAGTTTATTTGTAAATTTAAAAAGGAAGTTCCACACATAAAAGACACCTATGATGATAAACACAAGCCCGTTTCTTACCGAAATTTCAATTAAAAATCACTGGTGTAGAAGTTGTCGAGTATGACCCTTTTTTTTGAGAATGAAAAGCCAAAATGATCGAAAATGACTAATCGAATTCTGAAGCGACTAAAAGTGGCTAAAACTGTCGGTCAATTTTATCAATGCCAATCAGATTTTTTGGTAGGGTTTACAGACCCGGGCTTTAGGCCCACAGCAACCCTAGCCGGAGAGGTTGCGGAGGAGAAACCCAAAGTTCTCTTAAAGGGGCCTTTAAATGACCCCTTTTGAAATAAAAAGTAAAAAAAAATTTATTTTGTTAATAAAAATTTTCCCAGGGCCCGAAGTGGGTACTAGGTCTTGGCTGCCTTTCCACATCTTGGCAGCAAGATTCCCTACCATATTTCCTAAAAAAAATAAATTCCTAATCCGTTTTTGCTAAAAAGATAATTCTTAATCCGTTTTTGCTAAAAAAATTAATTCCTAATCCATTTTTCTTAAAGAAATAAATTCTTAATCCATTTTCCCTAAAAGAATAAATTCTTAATCTGTTTTTACTAAAAAAAAAAAAATTCTTAATCCATTTTTTTTTTCAAAAAAAAAAAAAAAATCCGAATCCATTTTTCCTAAAAAAAATGAATTCCTAATCCGTTTTTGCTAAAAAAATAATTCTTAATCCGTTTTTGCTAAAAAAAAAAAAAAAAAAAAAAAAAAATTCCTAATCCATTTTTCCTAAAAATTTTGGTTCCTAAAATTGTTTTTCTAAAATCCCTAAAATTAATATTCCTAAAATCGCTTTAGGGATTTAAAAGTTAGGAAAAATATATTCATTTTAAGAAATTTTATTTTAGGAATCGAAAAATTTTAGGAAAAAAATGGCGAGGAAAAAAATTTTAGGAACCAAAATTTTTAGGAAAAAAGGGTTAGGAATTTATTTTTTTAGGAAAAATGGATTAGGAATTTTTTTTAGGAAAAATGGATTAGGAAAATTGATCGGGAAGGGGCTGCAAGCCTGTTAGGAGGTAAAATGAGTGTTTATTTTTCATCTCCTTGCTTAACCTTTTTTTTTAAATGCTGTAAGTAATTTTAATTATTGTCTAAATATATTCCATTATAGTTGTCTTTAATTCTGACGTAAGGGTAAAAAAGATAAGTCTTTCTCAGCCTTGAAGAATTTTACAAGGTGAAGAAGGTTGAAATTTCTTTCCGATGGGGTGCGGCAACATCGTTTAAAAAGCTATATATATACTATGCCAGTGTACTTATTATGGGCTTATTTTCTTCAAAAAAAATCTTTAAACCTCGTTTTTTTCAATTTCCACAATTTATGGCGAAATTCCAGATCCGGTTTTTAATTTTCCTTCTTCATTGTAAAAATTGTTGTGATCGAATTATGCAACATTTGGCACATTAGGTATTACTTTATAAATAATTGTAGTTCTGTGATCATTTTTTTTTTTTTTTTTTTGAAAAAAATTGATAATGCTGCTTCTCCATTATGGCTCAAAATTAATTTTCTAGAATTAATTTTCAAAATTTCCGGAAGTACTGTGCTTGAGTTATTCTATGAATTTTCGACCATGGATTAAGAATACAAAAAGTGCAATATAGTAAAAATGGCCGGCTCCATTTTTTTTTAGATCTTGGGTTAGAAATCCATAGAATAACAAAAGCACAGTACTTCCGGAAATTTTGAAAATTAATTCTTGAAAATTAATTTTGAGCCATAATGGAGAAGCGGCATAAGTAAATGCACATTTTGTGTTTATCCAGATTTATCTAGTTGTGTTAATTTTTTATTCAAAAGCGATGGAAAATTAATTTTTGAATGCTGTAAGCTCGGAACTTAAACGAGGCTTAATGTCCCAGACGATTAATATTTCTTAAGGTATCTCTTAGATAAAAAAATTGGGGGAGGAAAAAATTTGCTTTAAACGGGGAAAAAGATGGCAAAAATTAGAATAGAGCTATTTAACTGTCACGTAATGTAGCAGATCATGATCAGCATGTGATATTAAAAGACTGGACACCGGACAGGTTCCGGGCAAGGTCGCATCTCAGACCTGACAAGCCCATTTTTACGGACTCGTTAATTATTTGTTACATAATCAAATGAAATCTCTTCTTAAAAAAAAAAAAAAAAAAAAAAAATTCACTTTTCCTTTACTGGATCACGTACGCCAAGTTTTCCCAAACCAACGTGTTCTATAGATAGCAACAAATAGAATGTGCCGGGTTCTGTCGAGACAATAAAAAGTGTTCCTGACCTTGCCATTAATTCTCATGACTTGGTGAATTCCCCGTTCAAGGGGATCGTCTATCCGACCCCCTTCCTGTTTGAAATTCTCCGAAATTATTATTATTATTTTTTTTTCCTTTTCCTAAAGTTCGATATTCATGTGCGAAACGGTCGGGTCAAGTCCAAGGTGACCGCGAAGATATTGAAAAGAAAAATGTAGAACATGTATATATATTCTTTGGGAAAATTCAAGGTGAATGACATCTGATAACAACAAATAATAGCGGTCTCTCTTGATTCATTCGGTCGGAAGTGAGGACGAAGATGATTGCTTTGTTTTTTTTTCTGCGTGACATTGCTTATTTAGCAGGGCTCTCTATTTTCGTACGTATTATACCCGACTTCCAGTTTTGTTGGTCATTGACTAGATTCGTGAAAGCCGCATTGGATGTAGGTAAAGCCAGGGTCGAATATGCACGTGCGGCAAAGTACCCAAGATCAAACGAGTTATAAAATGTATTAATTTCGCAATTATGGTGTTTTCTTGGTTTAGAAGAATTGGAGATTGTTTTTTGTGGGGTTTTCTGGGATATAAAGGGTACTAATCCCGATCCGTTTAGGTTCCTTTATTATAAAGATTTTCCTTATAGAATAAGCTCGATTTAATGCAGGAGGCTTCCTTGGTTCCTAAATTTTCGTTCCCTTTCTTGCTTTCCCTCATACAGAAAAACGTTCTTGAAAATTAAATATTTTGCCAATGAAATGACCCATGAAACTTGTAAATTTCCAATCGTAAATGTGATTTAGGCGGCTTGCATTGCAAAATTCATTAAACTGGAAAAATTTTCAATGGAAAAATTTTTTATAGCAAATTTTAGTTTGGAACCTGGCTGTAAAGGTGAAAAAACGTTTTTTTTTTTTGTTTTTTTTTCCATACAGAATAGTTGGAAATGCCAGAAACATTATTTTCACAAAACTTTAGTTCAAATTATGATTATGCTGTCGTTTTAGCGAAAAGTAAGAAAAGGCAGAAGTTTTTTCGTTTTGTGAACTGTGCACTTGTTAAATAATTTAATTTTTGATAAAAGGATTTTCGCGAAATAAAATGATTAATGAGAAAGATTCCCTACCATTTTTTCTAATCCATTTTTCCTAAAAAAAAATGAATTCCTAATCCATTTTTGCTAAAAATTTTGGTTCCTAAAATTGTTTTCCTAAATATTTTTTCTAATTTTTAATTTTCCTAAAATTTTTTGATTCCTAAAATAAAATAAGTTACAATCCATAAAATTAAATTTCCTAAAATGCCTTTAGGGATTTTAAATAAAATAGGAAAAATTTTTATTTTATAAATCAAAACATTTTAGGAATAGTAAAAATTAGGAAAAAACGGTTAGGAAAAAAAATTTAGGAACCAAAATTTTTAAGAAAAGTAAATTTGGAATTTGCTTTTTCAGGAAAAACGGATTAGGAAAAATGGTCGGAATCGAAAGAGAACGACTTCAAAAAATTAGATAATACGCTAGTCTGCCACTTGCAATATTTTAGCACATTTTTTATGCTCGATATTTTTTATTTCCAACATTTAAATGCAGTTCTGAAAAATTCGATTTTATAATTAGAAAAATTTTGGTTTCATGAATGAAGTTGGGGCATTACTCCTGTTTTATTTTATTTTGTTTTAGCACTTTTCCCTAGAGATTCTAAGGTCAAAAATAACAAAATTTCTCTGAAAATAAAACTTTTGCGCCCTTATTAAATTTTGTTATTTTCAACCTTAGAAGCCTTTAAAACACGACTTAACATGGTTATAGAACGCTTCTTGAGACCCTATATGCAGAATAAAGGGGAAAAAGTAGCCCGAAATAATAAAAATGGACCATTTATGGGCCCTAGGATTTTTTTTTTCGGAAAACTATTGCTGTTTTCGGATTCCCCACCTTTTAAAACATAAGTCGAGGTAGTTTTAGCAAAATTCGTTACGGATTTACGGATTTTACGGATGTTACGGATTTTTTGATTTTTTAATGAAATTACTCTTGAAAAATTGGGAAAACTCAGAATTAAGCTTAAAAAGTCCAAAAATTTTTTTATCACAAAACTGATATCATTTTCGGATTCTACACTTCTAAGAACATAAAATCTGACTATGGGGACAAATTTTTTTGACGCCTGTATTATTGGCGAACTTAAAAAAGAAATAGCTTTAAATTTAAAAAGGCTAATTTTTTTCTAATGAAACTAGGCACCTCTTAATGGTGAAAAAAAATTTTTTTTCTTTTTTTCGTGGATATTTAAGCCTAAAAGAAAGTAAATTTCGTGGAACGCAGCGATCGGACAACATTTTGGAAAATGTGAACCACCCTTCGGTATATACATAAGAATTAAAACCATCTGCTGTAATATAAGCATTTCTAAAGCATGACTTTGGACCTTTTTACCCTATTTCCCCATTGTAATAAAAATAAGCGGTTTCAGAGACGTCTTTGAAATGCATATTTTTATTAGACCTCCAGTCCTTTTAAGCGCAAAACTAATAATACTTTAATCGCTCGTTGTAGCTATGCTTTATTTTTGTCCATAGTAAACATACTGTATAGGAAATATCAGCCAAATATAGGGCTAAATGGCACTTAAAAGGGCCCCAGAGAGTTGCTATTTCAGGACACAATGTGCTTGAAGCAAAGAACTATGGACTGAAAATGGATATCAAATCTGGCCTTATACCACTTCATTAGGGATCATATAGAGGCCCAAAAACGATTGCAACCAAAATCGGATCTGATCGTCCAAGCGGGATAACACCCCATAAAGATGCTGCGCAGCTGCATTATGTTAAATCCATAAGTAATAAGGTGCTCAAGAAAAAAAAGTGCCTTCGATTTTGTTCTTCGTCAAAAAATTGGGTTCATTTTAATGCGAAAGCGCAAGAAAAATTTTGACACATTTTTTTTCAGTGATTTAGAGGTGTCGCGGAGCAGAAAAAGGGCCTAAGCCATAATTTTTTTCTTAGCATTTAATGAAACTAATATTTGGGGCATTTTTCCGCAATTGAATTTTACAAAAATGGACTTTATAGGTGCTTTTGACGTTGGAGAAGACGAATTTCAACATTCCGATTTTCTCCGACCATCGTCTGTGCCGCTATTAGCGCTTTTTTAGCAGTTTAACCTGATTTTTTAAAATCGATTTTAATTTATTTCCCAATTAGGAGCTCTAAAACATTTTCATTTCGCGACCTTAGAACCAAAGAGTGCTATCACTTTTTGATTTTTCGTAAGCTAAACATAGAAAATTTTTTTTAAATAGCACCCTTTGGTTCTAACGTCGCGATTTGTTGTCGAAGTTGCTTACACTAATAGAAAAATGTACGGGTAACACGAATTTTACTATCCCTATTTTCCCCTATCAACGCCTGAGTCCCGGTTAAAGCTTATTTTGTGCCTAAACCCGATTTTTGGGGTGAATTTTGATTTATTTTTCAATTTGGAGCCACAAAATTTTTTTTTTTTTTTTTTTTTGTTAAAATTGCTTGCACTAATGGAAAAAAGCTCAAGGAACACGAATTTTACTATTTCGATTTTCCCCAATCAGCGTCTGATTTGCCGACAGCGCTTTGGGAAAGCGTAAATGTTGAGTTTGGGGTTTAAGCGCTAAAAAGACCGCGAACAGCGGCACAGACGTTGGTCGGAGAAAATAGGGATGTTGAAATTCGTCTTCTCCAACGTCAAAAGCACCTATAAAGTCCATTTTTGTAAAATTCAATTGCGGAAAAATGCCCCAAATATTAGTTTTATTAAATGCTAAGAAAAAAAATTATGGCTTAGGCCCTTTTTCTGCTCCGCGACACCTCTAAATCGTTGAAAAAAAATGTTTCAAAATTTTTCTTGCGCTTTCGCATTAAAATGAACCCAATTTTTTGATGAAGAGCAAAATCGGAGGCACTTTTTTTTTTTGAGTACCTTATTACTTATGGGTTTAACATACTGCAGCCGCGCAGCATCTTTATGGGGTGATATCCCGCTTGGACGATCAGATCCAATTTTGGTTGCAATCGTTTTTGGGCACGGTGGCAGAATTTATATTGTGTTTACACACAATGTTTTCTTTATGGGTAACCATGGCAACCTGTGCAGTATAAATTCTGCCACCGTGTATATAATCCCTAATGAAGTGGTAAGGTCAGATTTGATATCCATTTTCAGCCCTTAGTTCTTTGCTTCAAGGACACTGTGAGGATGCATATTATTTCTTGATATCTCTTGAAAAAGGGACCTTGCAAAGGCAAAAAAACAGTATAACAATGATTACCACCTTTTTTTTCGTAAGGTCCGGTATTAATTGTTTTGATCGCCAGAAATTGTTCTAGTCAGTTTCATTTTTTAAAAAGTGCATTGATTCTTCATCTTTGGCGAAGAGGAAGCATTGCGAATTTTTTACTACTTAAAACATATTTAAGAATAAAAAAAATTACAAGTTTCAAGTCATATTTCCACGGTTAAAGAGTTTCTTTCTCAGTAAGGACCGTTATTTAAATGAAAATAAAATAAAATAAATACAGTGGGCATGGGTGAATAAGCCTACAGTAATCATCTTTTTATTTTGAGACTAGTGGTCACCCATCGATAAATCGATGGTAAACAATAGACTTTTTTTAATTCAGTCGGATGAGTTAGTCGTTTTGACCGATATCGTGATTTTGCGACCAAAATCTTTTAAGTTTGAATTTTTTCTGGGATCTAAGTCGAATTTTCGGGAGCTTTCTCTCTAAACCCCAAACCGTGTGATTTTGATATCTTTCTCGAATTTTATTGAATTATGTGAGCTCCGCCTCCAAACTTTCGAACTCAAGCCAGCGGAAGTATTTTTTTGATTTTCCTAGGCAATAAGCCAAAACTTTTCAATTTCCTTTTATTTTTCCTGAGGCCTGCAAAGTAGCAGAAAAATGCTCAGTGACTCTTTATCCCATCTGGACTTCTCAATCTCTATGACTCTTGATCCCGACACCTGAATTTACTTTTGTTGTCTTCAGCCCGATTTTAAACATTAGAAACATTTGTCGCTTAAATCAATAAAAATTGCGCGGTTTTTCCGATTTCCCAGAAAACTGGGGCATTTATTTATTCCCTTTAATTTTTTTCGCGATTTTAGACATCAACATTATTCGCTTGTCATTTGATGTCATTTAGATTCGGTTTTACACGTTTTTAAAAATAGAAAAAATACAATTTTTCCGATTTTTCGAACGGAAACAAATTTTCCAAATATTGAAAGTAGTTTTGGTAAATCCAGCATATATAATTAGCTTCAAAATTTGTTTTTCCTCGACCTTCTGGCTCAATGGGAAGATGGTTTCCGGGAGCGTAAAGAAAAAATCACTTCAAAAAAAAAAAAAATCACATATTCTGATTTCCCGAGGAAGGAAAATTTTTCCGAAAAACGGGAATATTTTTATAAGATCTAGCTCGAAATTAGCTTCAAAATGTGCTTTTACTCGACTCTGTACCTCAACTGTAAGTCTGTTTTTCGAAAATGGACAGAGGACAACTGACGTTTATAGATTCCCAAACCAGTTACAACTAACTCTTTTTTTTTTTATCATGTTACCTTAACGACTTTCTGTGAGTTACAGACTCTTGTGCTGATAATAGCAACGAAAGAAAAAAAAAAGTTCATTCGTCAGTGATAATTCCAAGTGTTTTTCTATGAATTTATAGCACAATTAAAAATATATATAATCTGTGTAATTAACAAAAGTCGAACAAGGTTATTTTAACCCTAATTAATAACTAAAGGCAATGTCACTGTTACATTACTACAGTATTTCCAAGTTTATGTATTAAAAACAAGTCAAAATATTTCAAAGACGCGTCCCGATTTTTTATAATTTTAGGAGTAAAACCCATTGTACAAGGGTAACCAATCCAAACGTGATTACCTATGATACGAAAAGAAAATGCCTGTCATTAATTTGTTTTTTGTTTTTTTAATGTTTAACTCACCTCAACACTGTAGGATTTTTTGATGGCAAACATCTCCCGATTCTTCTGTGCTGTTGCGACGGACATGGTGAGGTCTAAGGTTTGATCTTTGAATAAAGGGATGTGAATAGGGCGAGGATTGTGGGTGTAATTAAGGAGTCCAAATGCTGTAAATGCCAGGCTGACAAGATTTTTTTTTTTTATTTTAAATATGAACACCACAATTAATATTTAATTAATTTGGTTACAATAAATTTTAATTTTAATGAAACTGATAAATAAATTATAAACACCCACTGAAAACGGAAACAATCACAACGAAAACACCGGGAGTCACCGCGGACGACCGTCCAATAAAGCTGTAATCAAGCAAACGAGCACCCTCTAGGACATCCACTCATTTTAAATAGAGGATTGCCCCCCACTTAAAATCTTGGAATATCACACTCCCTCTCCTTTTATTCGTTTTTATTTTCGCGTCCACTCTGATGAAAATCACTTTTCTGGATGAAAAATCCTTATTGGTCTCTTGTCCCTCCCCACCTGTTAACACGTTCACCTCGTGGTCTTTTACAGCTTCACGCATGCTTCTCACGCGATTGAAATTCCATGAAATCCGTAAACAGATGCATCTTTTCCATCGCGATTTTGGAATTTCCATTTCTTTTCGTTTCTTCATCATCTGGCGATATATCGTGAATCATTGTCAAGTTCACGGACCAGTTTTTTTTTTTTTTCTTTCTATTCGCTGTAATTATCAGGTCGAGGAATCCCCGTTCAAACAATTTCTTCTTATTTTAATTATTTTTTATTTTTTCTCTACTTACGTTTTTCCTTTAAAAAAAAATTATATTCTGGAAAATTTTAAAATTATACAGAAAATACTGAGAGGATATTTTTTTTTATTAATCTTTATGACATAGAGCACGATTGCAGGATTTAAAAATTCCCACAGGAAAAGGGAGCGTTTGGTGATAAATATTCGATCTCAATTTTCATTTTGAATTTTTGGTCGGATCGGCCTAAATTAATTAAAAAATTATAATGTCAGCTTTTTTTCCGCTGTGAGACTTACCATGCATGGCCATGGCGTTAGTGTTTGCAAACAAACAACTGAGGTTTTTTTTTTCGAGAAAAATCACCTAAAAAGGCATTTTTATTGGTTATGAGAAATATTCTGTTATTTTAGGGTTTCAAATGAATATTTCTCTCTCGGTTTCCATTTTTGTAAACATCGACGAGTAAATTTATTTTCCACCCTAGGTTAACAATACACTATTTTCGACTTATGATTTCTAATGGAGAAAAAAAGAGCTCCTTATCGAAAAACCAGAAGAAAAATCAGACTGGGATATGGGAGCATATCTTATCGTAGGACTACGTCTTTGGAGTATGGGGTATTGCCCTAATATTGGTAAATTTAAACAATGAAAAATTTAAATTTTTTGATGAAAATCTAATTTTTTTTTCTTGGCACGAAAAAAACTTAAAATTTTTGATAAAAAATGGTCAAAGGTTGACAAAAAAAATTGGTCAAAATTTTAATTAAAGTCTTAAAAGTTAAAATTTTAATATTAAACACATTGCTTTAGCTCATATTCTTGGCTAAAGGAAAAAGAGCAAAATTAAAAATTGTAGTGGACATTTTATTTAAAATTTCTAAGTTCTTGTTTTTGTTCATGTATGTAGTCTAATTTTAATATTTAAAAAAAACGATAATTTTTAAAAAAGTCAATTGCTTTAGCAACTTTCAAGTTTCTTGAATTTACAAGAAATTTTTTAAGTCCTTGCTTTCGTTCATGTCGTCTAATTTTACTATTAAAATAAGGCCAAAAGCTAAAAAAAAATAGTCTGAAAATTTTAAATAATATTTTGACAATTTTTTTAAACTTAAAATTTTATTTAAAATTTTATTTAAAAAAAAAAAAAATATACTTTAAATATTAAAAGTATTTTAAATTTAAGTTGAAATTTTAATATTAAAATAATTAAATATTAATTTCTGGTGCAAACAGACCAACTTTACCCGGACAAACAAATTTCCCCAGGACCGAGCCCTATGACTGACTTAGTCCTACGTCAATAAAAAGATTCCGATTTCAAAAAATCTTTTAATGTAATAATATTTGTTGTAATTTTCACAGTCCTTACATACTCTTACCGGAGTTATTTGAAAAATTTTTCATTTGCTTTCCCAGCTATATAAGCAAAGCCGAAAAGGTTCTTTATTACAGCACCTTAAATCCACAGAACAGAACCTAGAAGGTGCTTTACTGGTCATAACCTGATTCCGTGCGTCAGAGGTAAACTAACGTATCTCAATCGTAAATATGATTGGAGATAGTCTGTTTGGAGTGTTTATGGAAGTCAGGTGATCATGCGACTGCAAGATGTTGCCGTAAACTTGAGGTCACGTGACACTTCCACGAAACGTCGAAACAGACTAACTCCAATCATATTTACGATGGAAGATACGTTAGTTCACCTCCGACGCACAGAATTATGGAAAATACTTTTTTATTTTCATCTTTACCCGCAGTGAAATAACCGAAATAGACAACAGACACATTTTGTGCTGAAGATATTTTTTAAATAAACCTAGCATATAAAAATAGTAGATGCGATTTTTGCTGTCATGTGATGTTTAATTACCGAATAAAAAATAAAAAATTTTGGCTGTTTGAATTGGCGCCGAAACGATCGTGACGTCACAGTTCATGATTTAGGTATGCTCCTAGGTGAGCTATCGGCGGCATGCCGCGGCATGCCTATCGGAGCAAGAAGAGTTGTCGAACGAACAAATCCGTGTTAACTTTTGAGGACGAGCAGGTGCACTCATGGTTTCGTTTTTTAAATAACCGCGCGTTTAAAAGTGAAAAACGACGTCACACCAGTGAGAAACGTTTTGGAGTGGGGTCACGTGACAAAAAGTTTTTACGGCTTTATAATTTTTTTTTTTCTTAATTTCTAAGAAAATTCCTACAGTAAAAATTGCCATTAGATGACCAGAAAACTTTGAACTTTTATTATTCACCATAATTAGCAATCATGTCTGTTGTCTATTCCAGTTGTGTTGAATTTAGAAGTTCGTTGAAAGTTATATAAGCTTCACAGTAAAAAATATTATGTAAATATGTTCTAAGAGGTCCACATAAATTTTTTATGTTGTTTGTCCCAAAAGGTAAACATAAAACAAAAACAACATAAAAATTATGGTGGACCTAGTTATGTTGATTTATGTTGATTTTGACATAAAATTTTTTACTGTGTTGTTATTCAGTTTTATGTTTAATATTAAAGAGGAGGCTTCACGGAATACAAGAAGGAATGGCTGTTTTGTCGAATACTCGATTTACGATGAAAAAATCCAAATTTTAGGTATCTAACGAACTCCTCTGATATATCCCGGAAATTTTAGTGCAAGTTTCAACTTGTCTAAAATGTATGGACGGCGGGAAAATAATTTCAAAAAAAATTGCGGTCAAAAATCTTTGATTTTGTTTTCCTGGTTTTTGTTTGCTTGGAACAAGTTGAAACTTGTACCAAAAATACAAGAAGAAGTCAAAGGAGTTCGTTAGATACCTGAAATTCGATTTTTTCCCCCGTAAATCGAGTGTTAAACAAAATAGCCATTCCTTCTCGAATTCCGTGAAGCCTCCTCTTAATTAAAAGGAAATGAAACTGAATATTCGTTTGAAATGCACTGCGATGAGTCTTGCGTAAAATAGCTTACCTCTGAGGTACCGGTACGGTTATAATGTATTTTTGTTTGAAAAACTTTTTCTGAAAAATTACATTATTGTTTTTTTAGAACAAAAAAAATTTCCCAGCGCTGATGTACTGCGAAAAATATATTGGGGACCAGCAGGGTGGGTGTGACGATGTTTTTTGACAAGAGGGGGGTCAAGCCGTGTCTGGCGGATACAAATATTTGTTCCTGGGGGGACAATTCCTATACCTCCCATGGAAGGGCAAACTTACGGCAACGCTCAAGCGTCATCTCTGGGGGTTCAAAAATGATTTTTTTTCTTCATTAAAAGTCATTCGGTCATATCCTCTCCGTAAAATGTTCTGGGGGAGTGAAAAAAAACTCGTTCGGTCATATATCCCCTACGAAACGTTTTGGGGGGTGAGAAAAATATCTTGCCTCAGAAGTCACTGGAAAAATGAAAATCTTTTTTTCGCCCCCCTTAAAAACTTGGGGGATTTTTTTTTTTTTTTTTTTTTTTTTTAAATACGGAAAGAGAAAACAGCAATAAGTTCGCGGAGTCATATTCAGGCTGTTCCGCGTACTCGTATTTTTGAATATTCAGAAACCGCATGCAATGCGTTATATCTATGTCGACGCGATCAACTTTTTGTCGCCAATTTGTAAATAGGACTTTTTCGCCAACGCTTTCTACAATTGAGGCAAAGTTAAGTTAACCGTTAAGTTAAATTAAGTTGAGTTAGTTTTAAGTTAAGTTGATTAACTTAAAGCTTTTCATCGTTAATCAACTTAACTTAAAACTAACTCAACTTTACTTAAGAGTACGCATCAGTGAAATTTAAGCGATCATTGATTCATAAGTTAAGCATAAGCGGAAATATTGAATCGTGGCAGTAGACAGGTGACTGATGCGTACTCTTAACGGTTAACTTAACTTTGCCTCAATTGTCGAAAGCTTTGGTGACAAATTCGGCGGCAAAAAGTTGATCGCGTTGACATAAATATAACGCATTGCATGCGGTTTCCGGTATTCAAAAATACGAGTACGCGGAACAGCCTGAATATGACTCCGCGAACTTATTGCTGTTTTATTTTTCCGTATTAAAAACAAAAAAAAATCCCCCAAGTTTTTCAGGGGGGGCGAAGAAAAAGTTTTTCATTTTTTCAGTGACTTCTGAGGCAAGATATTTTTCTAACGCCCCCCCCCCAAAAATTTTCGTGGGGGAAATATGACCTAACGACTTTTTTTTCACCCCCCCAGAACATTTCACTGGGGGGATATGACCGAATAACTTTTAATGAAGAAAAAAAATAATTTTTGACCCCCCAGCAGAGATGACGCGTGAGCGTTGCCGTACATCTACCTATTTATAATTTGTTATAAAATTTTATAACAAAAATTATTTTCAGTTTTTTATAAGTTTTTTTATTTTCTTCTAACGGTTCCCGAATTTTTCTATTTCTGTTTTTCTTTATTTTTGAGCCTTTGTCAAATTAAAAATACAAGAAATAAACCGAAAATTAGGAAAAATCTGGAAAATATTATAAGTCAAAATAATTGGCAACTTAAAAACCATATTGCCGCTTTTAAAAATCAGTCGAAAAGTGGTGTAGCGGATAAAGCCGCGGCTGGGAAATCGACCACAAGGCTCGGGTTCTATTCCAAAAAATTGAAATTTTTTTTTCCCTTTTTTTCTTAAGAAAAATGTTTAAAAAAGAGCCTATAATGTCCCCATATGCTATAAATATAGTGCAATTCAAGCATAAAATTAATAATATGCTCAGTTAAAAATTTTAATTATAAAATTTTATAAATAGTTATAAAATTTTATAATCGGCCAAAACGTTATGGAGTTATAAAATTTTATAACGCACCTTTTCTTGGGAATAGGGTAGCTTTGGTCATTCTCTTCCTGTTAGCATCTGGGATCTACCCATACGTATTTTTATTTTTTTATTTATTTTTATACTAGAAAAAAAATAATAATAAATAAAATAAAGGATAAGTAAATCCAAGCTTGATTTTTAATTTAAATCGCTTTATTACACAATGGAACTGTAACTTCGAAAAATAGCTACAGATAGGGTGCCCTAATGGAAATAAAATCACGCTATATAAATTCCAATTAAAATTAGCTTAAGATTCTTTCGAGTAAATGCCCTTTTTTCTGCTATCAAAGTCGATCTTTTTTGTTATAATAGTCCTAATTACTTGTTGTTTATTTTGATTTTTTTTTTTTCGGCCTTGCTTGTTCTTACGTCTTCATTAAAATTTCATAATCCGTTACTTTGATTACTTTGACGGCGAAGTGTCATCTTTTTACCTGCTAATGTTGTGCTTTATTGAGGAATTCCCTAGTTTAGAATTTCGAACTGGTTTTTTGATTAACTTATTTTACGAAGATGTTTATACCTCTTTGATGATGACAAGAGATAATCATAATGTCATAATTGAGTATCATTTTTCTTTTTCATCCTTGTTAAGGATAAAACCTGATCAAGGAAGCACATACATTGTATATAAACTAAATTCCTGATCTGCTTATAAAAAAAAAAATAATCGTTTTTAAAGGAAAAAAAGAAGGAAGGAAAATGATTTCTTTTTCTTTTTTCCATTCAGTTGTTGTGATTGAAGAGTATTTGTAAAAATGGGAAATCCCCTTATTCGTCTTATTACCCATTTTTTTTTCTGCTTTGGAGTGCAATTATTTGATATTGTCATGCTTTCTTTCCTAGTTTAAAACCTAGGACAAATAGGCTTTTTTTTTACTGGGCTGAGGAAAATACGAAACATGACGTTATAAATGTTGAAAAACAAAGAATTACTCCTAATCATCTCTGGTTTCCTTTCCTTTGTCCTCTTTAGTCGTAAAAGGGTCAGGACTGACAGTATTTGACTAAAAAACGGGTCAGTCTTTTTAGTCGCCGCTTTTAATAGGGTATGGAAAAATTTTTCTGTTACTCATTGTCCGTTACCGTCCCTACAGCTTATATTGTTATAAAAAAAGTTGCCATTAGAAGTTTCCAGAGATGTGGTCGTTAATCAGGAAATTAAAAAAAAAAGGAAGTTGTGACGGTGTCTCGGACGGTGTGTAATAAACAGGGACAGTAACTTATTTACGGGCAGTAGTTTTATTTAATGCGGCAGCATTTTTAATAAATCGGAGGTTTTTTTTTTTGGCAGTAAAACATTGGCTAGATAAAAATATTTCATGGCAGCACCATAAATGTGTTCCTCCACATGAAAAGGGCCCACTTGGCCTTTGGTGCTTAAAATTTTTTGGTTGTAAACAAAGGGTTTTCTTATAAGTTAAATTTCCACAGCATTTCCATGTTACCATCTCCCAGGTTGGCCCTTTTCATGTGGAGGTACACAAATACGTTCCCGACTATTTTTTCTAATCCATTTTTCCTAAAAATTTTGGTTCCTAAAATTTTTTTCCTAATCATTTTTTTTTCCCCTAATTTTTTAAATCCCTAAAGGCAAAGGGATTTTAGGAAATATCATTTTAGGGATTTTAAGTTTTCCTAACTTTAGGAGGGACCTAGGAATAACCCGACCGTCCTTTCCCTAGGAAAATACAGTTTGTGAAATCCCGGTAGTGCGATTGACCGGAAAAGAATTTTATTATTTTTTTACACTTTCCTGGAATTTCCACCACGGGGGTGTGCTTGGTTGGAAAATAATTTTAAATTAATTAATAAAGTTAAATTTACCACGGGAGTGGAAGATACCGAAAATTAGTTAGTTTTTGCTTTATCGACCGCAGGGAGAATAAAGCATTGTTTTTAGCACAAATTTCAGATTTTCAGTTTTCGATATTTTTACACGTTTTGAAGTCCCCTGATGCCGAAAAAAGCAAAATTTGGATGGTGGCCGTGTGTGTGTATGAATGTATGAATGTATGAATATATGTGCAAAAAAATTTGTCCGTCGAAAAGCAGAAAAACGGAAGAACGGATGTGGATGATTTTTGGTGGGTAGGAACTTCTAATAAAATGTAGGTGCTGATTAGTTTTTGAGCCAAATCGGTTCAGCGATTCGGAAGCAGTGAGTAAAAATGTTGAATATTCAGCTATTTCAAGATATTTTTTGACTATAAATCGGAAACGCAACAACCGATAGAGTCCGATTTTGGTATTGCAGTAGATATTCATCAAGATACGCTACCATTGAAATTTGGTTAAATTCTGTTGAGTGGTTCAGAAACGGTGAGCAGGGCTTAAAGTATGGGTATAGGCCTAAAAACCGATATCTCCAACTTTTGAAACGTCATCGATTACGTCAACAAAGCGATTTGGATGCTGATTGGCGGGTTTCTCGTGGGAGCTAACAAAAAACTAACCGTATTTTTGAGAATATTTTAGGGGTAGAGGATTACGAATCTGAAATAATTTTTCCAAAATTCGAATCCCTTATGCCAGTATTGCGGCTTTGGTGGACCTCTGATCAAAAATCTAACCGAATTTTTGAGAATAGTTTCGGGGTAGAGGATTCCGAATCTGAAATAATTTTTCCGAAATTCGAATCCCTTATGCCAGTATTGCGGCTTTGGTGGACCTCTGATCAAAAATCTAACCGAATTTTTGAGAATATTTTCGGGGTAGAGGATTCCGAATCTGAAATAATTTTTCCGAAATTCGAATCCCTTATGCCAGTATTGCGGCTTTGGTGGACCTCTGATCAAAAATCTAACCGAATTTTTGAGAATATTTTCGGGGTAGAGGATTCCGAATCTGAAATAATTTTTCCGAAATTCGAATTCCTTATGCCAGTATTGCGGCTTTGGTGGACCTCTGATCAAAAATCTAACCGTATTTTTGAGAATATTTTCGGGGTGGAGGATTCCGAATCTGAAATAATTTTTCCGAAATTCGAATTCCTTATGCCAGTATTGCGGCTTTGGTGGACCTCTGATCAAAAATCTAACCGTATTTTTGAGAATATTTTCGGGGTAGAGGATTCCGAATCTGAAATAATTTTTCCGAAATTCGAATCCCTTATGCCAGTATTGCGGCTTTGGTGGACCTCTGATCAAAAATCTAACCAAATTTTTGAGAATATTTTCGGGGTAGAGGATTCCGAATTTAAAATTATTTTTCCAAAATTCAGATTCCGTATGCCCGTACAGTGGCTTTGGTGGACCTCTGATCAAAAATCTAACCGTTATGTATATTATTTATAATATACATTTCATAATTCGTCGATAAAGCACTTTGATCGGTTCACCGATCTCATTTTTTAATTTCATTCGCACTGCAGTGGAAGATTCCGGAAATTAGTTAGTTTTTTAATTTCTGGCGAAATCCACCCCGGTGGTGTTGTTCTTGGCGGGAAAATCATTTTAATTTTTTTAAGTTATTATACGATACAAGTCTTGATCATATGATTGAAGGTGCACAGTAGAGCTCCCTCCGCCAAGTTTTGCACTACCGAATGCTGCACCTTTTACATAAAGCTAAGATAAGCAGAATTTTTTCGTGGATCATACACTATAGTGTATGAAGGCGATTCTTTTTTTGCTTCCTATTTTTTATAATACTTTGTATTGCCTATTTACTTTCTTCCTTCTATTTCAAAAATTAGTTGAATGTTTTAGAATGGTCGACAACATCCACTACCGTGTAAAGTAAATGTTTTTATAATTATTTTAAAATAAAAATAAAAAAATTAAAATTAAAATTAAAATATTTTTTCGCCAAGAACACCACCGGGGTGGATTTCGCCAGAAAATAAAAAACTAACTAATTTCCGGTATCTTCCACTGCAGTGCGAATGAAATGAAAAAAGATGTGATAGTTCGATTTCGGAACAGGCAAAGGCGTTAGTGATTTCTTTGATTTGATTGGCGGCAGTCCTGGTCTGAAAAACTCTTGAAAACTGTAATTAATCACTCTTTTTCGAGGCAAGTTTTCTTTTTACCTGAATCGATTAAGTAGTTTGCTCCACTGGTGACCAATCAAATTAATTTATTACGGTTTATTCTTTCAGACTGAGACTAATTCTATTTGATCTATAACGCGGAAAAATTATAAATCCAAGCTTCCGCGTGCGGTCATTAATAAAACAGAATTTTATTTTTTGTTTGCGCGCGCGGTGAAAGGTTTGAAAAGTCCAAAATAAAAATTCTCCAGGTATTTTCAAGGATTCTTATAATCTGCCACAAGTCACGTGCTGGCGGCAACATCCCTTTTTCTATATCTGCTTTAATAATTATCCTAATCATTGATACAATCTTGCACGTGCCTGGTTGGAGTCGCGTATTTGTCAAAGCATATACTTTCAAAAAGAATGGTTTTCCTTGAAATCGAGACATTGTTACTTTTTTTTCCCCCTAAAGCGTGGCAATTCGTAGACGGCATTGCTTCCGGTATTGATGCATTTTGTTCTGTATTGCAAAAAAAAATTGAAGCATGGCTTTGCTTTCCTTTATAATCCCGTTGTATTTTCCAGGATCTTGAGAAAACGCTGTGACCGAATTCATCAGTGGCATCATCCGTTAATGGAAATTTTAATTAATCTCATTATCCTTGATCTTAAGGATCTCCTGCTTAATCATGGAAAAATCGCAATCCGCAAAATGATCTTTCTCTCAATCAATCATACCGGACATACATACAAAACAAAAGATGATGGGCGTGTTATCCACGATTGAAAAAGATTAAGAAAATAAAAGAATAACGACCCTGACCAGAGTGGACAAACGAACGCAAAAACATTACGATTCATACCTTTTTATCCGTGGGTAACTGATTCTCGTTAAGAGCACTTTTTTTTTTTGATCAAGGTTTGTTTCTTCGCCCGATTTGCGTCATAGATCTCCATCATAAATCGATTATATCAGCCGCCACGCTAAACTGGGTCCGTTTAACCTTAAACATGTGAAAGACAGAATTTAATGTCCGAAAATAATAAAAGATGATCCTCCGATTAAAAAACGGTCACACCTTTGGTGTTAAAAAGATTTGATATTTTGCCAAAAGTAAGTGGAGCATTGACTGGAGTTGAAGACCCAGTCCCACATTTCCAGTCTGTTTCAATGACAATGAGTGTCGGCAAGTTCATACTCCTAATGGTAAACAAAAATATTGCATCATGCCTTCTAGGAATTTCTTTTATGAACCGCTATTTTTTTTGTTTTATTAAAAAAAAAAAAAAAAAAAAAAAAAAATCAGTCTGGCAACCTGATAGGACAGAGATTTTGGGTATTCAAACAAAAGAAAAAAAATAAAACATTCACTATTTCACTATTGAGTTTTCCGAGAGGTATAAGAGGCAATGATCCATTTCAAGGTCAACGAGATTGCCCCTTACGATGGATTACGTATAAGAAAAAAATTCAGAGGAAAATGATGACGCTCGACCGAAAATTATAAATCATTATTTGAAAAAAAAAAAAAATAATAATAATAATAAACGCCTTCAGGAAATAATTACAACTGCTTTAAGTGGTGTATAATTTTTGAAAAGCCTACTCGCAGTCGGAAAAATATGAGTTTTCCTAGAGATAATTTACTTATTAGAAGCAAAGCTTGATTGTACTATTTTCTAATAAAAACAAAAGGGAAATAAAGATTCCACATTAATTAATTAACACAAGCCGGGAAAAGAAATACCGTATCAGGGGGTTACTTTGTACTCGGCCGGGTAACTTCTGGCACTTCGATTTTCCCTTTAATTCTTGAAATTAGAACTCGGAAAAGCCCAAATAACAATTGCTTTCATAAAGTAAAGCTTCTTAAATATTGCTTAATAAAATGGCCCTTTAAATTAGCTTCATTATAAAAATATTCGATTTTAAAAATGATGCGAAACGGGAAAAAATATCAAAGTTCAAAATACTAAGGTCCCTTCAACGGTATCTGAATGCCTTATTCAGGTTCAAACACGCTCGGCAGTTACCCTACATTATCCTTTAGCTACCCAAAAACTTTCTATCCAAAGGGATTTTCCTGAGAGCAGAAAAACAAGAATTAACAAAAAAATGTTTGTAAAGCTCTCGATAAACGCCATGTTTACCAGCCATTTGATTCATCCGAACGCATTATTTCTTGGTTTCAGAGAATTTATTTTTGTTCATTATTTTCTCTTCTTAAAATTATTTAACGGAATAAAAATTGTTTGTTTATTAACCGTCATATATTTTAAGAATATTTTTTCGCCATTTGTTGTTTTTATTATGGAGTTATGAATGCAGAAACAAGAATGTCCAAAGTTACCCCACTTAGGGCGTTCGGAAAATTGAGTCAGATTGAATCGGAAAAAGTATAACGATTACAAAGGAGTATCATTTGAAAGCTGAATGATCTCCCTTCATTTTTGTGAAGGCAGATTGAAATTCTCCTCAGTATTTATACAAATATTAACAAAAAAACGTGAAAAAGTGTGAAAAGTAACCCCTCGGTACGGTAAGTTTTTATAACTCATTGACCGGACTTATAACTCACTTTTTCTTGTCTATGCGTGCTTTTATTTCACTCCAACTTCTGAAATATATAATATTATTTCTGCGATTTTAGCCATATTTCAAATGCCCTTATAAGGGTTTTGTTTTTCACATGAACTCTTTTGAAGGTATTTCCGGATTTACGAATTTGAGTAACATTGTTATTTACATTGCGCTTAAAATCCACGATAATTTACAAGATTATCTTTAAGATAGCATCATTCGTTCCGTACGTCATTTACCTAACGCTATCACAAAGCTCGAAAAGTCATGATAATGTGAGAAATTTTTCATTTATATTGTTTTTAGCTCAATGTTATTAATAACTACAAATGATTATGTAACTAGGCTATACAATATATTGTGAAGGATTCTATTCTTATAATTATAAATGCGTTAAAGCGGAGAAACTTTTTTTCCTACATACTTTTATATCAGATGACTGGACCGTTTTTCGGATGCCGAAAAAGAAAGCAAAACCGTGGAATGCTGAGCTTGTCAAAACAAATGAAGGTTTGTTTTATTTGTTTGCTTATCAAATGTCTTGTGACAAAACAATAAAAATATCCTGTCAAGCAACAATTTGTCTGTTGTTGTGAAGCATTTTTGTTTTGCTATGAAACATTCCTGTTTTGTAGCAAGACAAAACTAGTTCAAGACATTTCCTTTTTCTGTGCGCGACTATTTGTTTTTCTCTCATTATTTTGAACAGGTTAAATTCCTAGGGATTATAAGTGTATTTCCACTTGATTTCAACTATGTTTGCAAGTACCGTAACAGGGGGCTAGTTTTTACTCCAGGGGGTTACTTTTGACACTTATTTTTTTCAAAATACATGAAAACGGCTAAGAAATTTTTTTAAAAATTAAACTTATTCTAAATGATTGATTATTTTCGAGTGTTATGTTCAAGCCCAGTTGCCTAAACTTGTTTTATAATGAAAATATTAAGCTTTTAATACCTACACAGTAAAAAATTTTATGTCAAAATCAACATAAATCAACATAACTAGATCCACATAATTTTTATGTTGTTTTTGTTTTATGTTTACCTTTTGGGGCAAACAACATAAAAAATTTATGTGGACCTCTTAGAACATATTTACATAATATTTTTTACTGTGTACGAAAAAAAAAGAGAAAAAAAAAATCGAGAAATCACGCAGCTCAAATACTAAGATGCATTTTGCTGCATACACCGGTCAAATCGAAATTAAATTGCTGTCGCACTTGCCCTATATAGTTTTAAATAATCATCTTAATTTCACTGAAACTTAAACTATTAGAAGTCAAAAAAAATTTACCATCAATGGGGTTACTTTTTATATGTATTTCAATGGCGATGTCCTGTGTGTGCTAAATCCAAAACGAATCGACAGCGTTTCCAAGAATTAGACTCTTATCTAAGGAAATGTCTTGCGACAAGACATCTTTTTTAAATCGTGCGAAAACAATAAAAAATACCCTGTCATGACAGGACTTAAGTCATGACTTAAGTAACGTTTTTACTACGTTCACTAATTTTTTTAAATAAATAGCGATAGTCAATAATAGGACATTTAAAAAAGTACAAATCGTTTTATCAAGACATTTTCCATTTACAGAACCCAATAATTTGTCATATCTTCTTGAATTATTAAAGATATTCAGGTATAAACATGATTGTAAAAAGTGACCCCGTTTTTGTTAGAACCTTTTGTAAAATCGAGTTTTTATTCGTGTTAGAACAAGCATAGATATTATAACAAGGTATCAAATTAAAACTGAAGAACGCCTCTTAATGTCGGTATAAACAGATGTGAATTTTGTTGTACAGTTTACATCTGTTTACGAAAAAGTGTAAAAAGTAACCCCCTGTTACGGTACTGAAAATCTTTTCAGTTTTAATCCTTTGCCGATGGAGGCCTTTTGGTAATGTGAGATTTTCATAATGGCTGATTTTGGGAGTAATTTTTTGAAAAGCTAAATTCACGGGCCCTTTAAAAAAAGTTTAGCACGCCGCCGCCATACTTTCAGGGTTGAAGCTCGGATTTGTTTAAGACTTAGTTTGGGAAATTCCTTCTTAAGTATTCGGAAAATTTTTCCGAACTCTTGTTTGTATAATAACCATCAGGAAAAGGTTAAATCGGCCATAATCCGAATGCATGGCAGAAAATGAGACTACGAAATTAATAAGAAATTACATTTCCATGAACAAGGTTATTCATTGTGCACTTTTAACTGCAGATATCACACAGAATTAAATTGAAAAAACTTTACTTCCGCACTTGCAAAAAAGTCCAACCACCTGTATGTAATTAAATAAGTAATTGAATAGTCGGACTTCTCACGGATCTGATATTACCCATTTAATGGCATTGATCGAATTAAACCATTGGGATCACGTAAGGCATTTGGGTCTCTTCCAGGGACTTTCAAATCATATTCATCATCATTATTATCATCTAATTCAATGCCATACTATTCAGCAGACCAGAAACTTTTTTTTTCCTTTATTCTTTTCAAGTTTGCAAAAGTTTCCGATGCGCTTAAGGCTATCCGATTGGTATGAGGGGGCTTGTCTTGTCACTCCGTCCCAGGCTGTTGCTAAGCAAAAGGTATAAGGTCATTTTATTAAAACGTAATTCAGAGTGTCCCAGAAAATCCTGTTTTAGGTTCTAACACGGTTGACAGAGCGTCTGAAGGTTTTAAAATGTATTTTTTTTTTTTTTTTTTTTTTTACGTAACCGGCCAGACGGTTTTATGTAGTTTTTTTTTGTTGGTCATCCTGACATAAGATGTTTTGTTTTTAAATATTCAGGTCTAGGTCCTGTTTTTTTATTTTTGACCATTGAACACTGCATAGTGCACATCAGATACCAGACCATTTTTTTTATGAAGAAAAAAAAAAAAAACTTAATTGCTTCGCTACGCCCTCGTCTCATATAGATTTTCCTTCGCTTGGAGCCATCAAGGCTGGCAGTTACTCAGTTACTCAGGAAATTAAATGAATACTCTAGAAGCTTGCCCATATGTCCGAGAATACATTTTAAAGTAAGCTTATATGGTGGAGTGGTAATTATGACTGATGAGTTTTGACTCTGTGTCTAATTTTTTTTTTTTTTTTTTTTTTTTTGCATTTTATTACAAAAGACTGAAATGGGCATTGTAATTATTGTCATTTGCCATTTGGGTGTAGAAAGAAGATGCCTTGCTGGACCATTCAAATTTTTTATTAATATTACAAATAATAATTAATATAACAAAATGATAATTCAAATTTTTTTATTAATATTATAAACGTAGGTGATAACACATGTACATTTCGATTATAAACTCCGGGTCTTCGATTAAAATTTCTTCCTCTTGATCCCAAGATCTCTATCCTAAGAACTCTATTCTTGGTATAGAATTACTATTTTATGCAATTCAATTCTTTTCCTGACCTCGACATCTTCTCCAGCTTTGTTTCTTTTTCTGATCAGCTTAATTTACTTTTTGCAGTCGACAGCTAATCTGTCGGTTTTTTTTCTTTTTTGGCGAATTTTGGTGATTGTTTTGTCTTTTGTTACTTCTAATCAGCTTATCGTGCCGAGGGGTTACTTTTTACACTTTTTCAGTTTTTTTCCTTAAAACTTGTAAAATACTGAAGAAATATTCAATCTGCCTTCACAAACATGAAGGGGGATCCTTTAGCTTTCAAATGATACCTTTTGTAATAGTTATACTTTTTCTAAGCCAATCTATGACTCAATTTTCCGAACCCCTTCGACGATCTGAAAGTGGGGTAACTTTGGACATTCTTGCTTCTGCATTCATAACTCCACAATAAAAACAATAAATGTCGAAAAAATATTCTCAGAATATATAGCGGTAAATAAACAAACAATTTTTATTTCGTTAAATAATTTTAAGAAGAGATAATGATCAAGAAAAATAAATTCTCTAAAACAAAGAAATAATGCGTTCGGATGATAAAAATGGCTGGTAAACATGGCGTTTATGGAGAATTTTACAAACATTTTTTTGTTAATTCTTGTTTTTCTGCTCTTAGGAAAATCTCTTCGGAAAAAATGTTTTTGGATAGTTAAAGGATGACGTAGAGTAAGTGCCGAACATGTTTGAACCTGAATACGGCATTCAGATACCATTTAAGGGACCTTAGTATTCCGAACTTTGATATTTTTTCCCGTTTCGGATCATTTTTAAAATCGAATATTTTTATAATGAAGCTAATTTAGAGGGCCATTTTACTAAGTAATATTCAAGAAGCTTCATTTTATGAAATGCAATTCTTATTTGGGCTTTTCCCTGTTCTATTTTCAAGAATTTAAGGGAAAATCGAAGTGTCCAAAGTTACCCGGTCGAGCACAAAGTAACCCCTGATACGGTCATTTTATTTATTTATTTTTTTTCTTTACTGCCAAATCCTAATTTTTGTTATGAATTTAAGTATTTTGTTAAAAATTCTGTAATCCCCGGGATCCCCGCGGGAGGAATCTCTAAATAGTACTGCGTCTCATGCAACGGTAATGCAATATGTAATGCAGATGCAACGTATCATTGATACAAAAATGACATGTATAATTTTTTCAAGCATGAAAATCTGGATATGCATCATTTATGCATAGTTTATGCATATAATTTTTTAAATCATAAAGCAGGAAAAGTGCAAGTGTTATGCTCATTCAACTTTTTTCCCCTTTTATGCATACTTATTCGTATATAATTTATGCATTTTTTGTGTATTTCCAATTTTTCGTATAATTTTTATACGATTTTTATATCATTTATGCATCTCTTTTTCATATGGGCACGTCTGTCTCTAATAAAATATTGCGGGAGGGAATTGTACACGTCTAACCATGAAAGTACAGTAGTTGCGCTACACCAGGAACTGAAAAGTGCTAGAATGAGCGTACCATTCAAACTCGAAAAACTCGAACGTAAGATGTAAGATGTCAAACAAAGAGAAAAAAAAATCTTTCACAGGAAATCCCCTGCATACGATTGAAGTTCAGAACATTTTCTTATGACTTCTAAAAATAAATCGCAAATCCTGAAGCAAGAAAAAAAGAAATAAACAGATACAGTTATGCAGTTATCAGATCCTTGTTTTCATAAAAACTCTATTAGATATGTAATACTGCTTTACTATACAGGTTCACTGTGCCAACAGGATTAAAAATATTTTATCACTTTCCATCTCGCATTGCTTTTTTTTTTTTTTTTTTTTTTTAAGCGAGACCAAAACAACCGCACGCGGAACGCAGTAATTGGTTGTTTACCTTGCATTACGTTGATCTTCTCGATTACTTTTTCTGCAGATGGGAACACCTGTCGACCTTAAAATATCAGTAGCGATTTTTTTTTGTTGTCATTTTTAAGGAGGAACCATCAGATTTTAGAGCAAAAAAAAAAACGTTTCTTCACCATCATCATCATCATCATCGTCATCGTCATGCTTGTGCCACTCATTTGCAATAAAAATTGCGACACACCCATCAATCTAGAAGTGCGTCGAAGGGTAATTGTAACCGATTTACCTTGGCATTGAAAATCTAATAAATATAATCTATAAAAAATTTGCAATCCCACAAGTTTAAGATAAGGAAGGCGTTTAGGGTTAATTTGAACCTATTAATCAATCCTTTAAATGGGCAATTGATTAATTCCATTTTTTTCCTTTATTTTATTAAATTATCCTAATCAAGTTTCTCCAAGGATTATTAAAAGTTAATCTGCTGAAAGTCACGTAATCCAGCAGCGAGTGGATTTCCTCCAAATTAACGCAGAACATTATTTTTTTCTTAAAAGAAAAAAAATAATTTTTAATCAGAAAAAAATTTTTCCCCCGATACGTGTTCCTGGAACATCCAAGTTTTTTTTCTGGGTTTGACGACCTTCTGAATCATACTTCTGAGGAATCGTAATTTTGATCTCTTATTTTTTAACGTCAGATTTAAAGGAAAAGGTGGTAAAACCATATTTCCTTAAAAAAGTTACACCGCAAAACTTGGGGACATTAAAGAAAAACGTAGATATAATTAGCCTTGATGAGGTACATGTATAAAAATGCCATAATTAAAAGGGAATGTTTTTGGATTTAAAGGTTAAATCGTTCAAATTTTGCGGCGAGGATTGAAAGGTGATGAAATTTCGGGGATAAATTTCATAAGTCAAAAAAAAAAAAAAAAAAAAAAAAAACAATTTGACATTGACAAAAATACTGCACGAAATGTGAAAGAATTAAGCCGCAGTTCAATAACACTTAATAATATAATAATCCTGTGAATATTAATAATCAGGTTCACTTTTATAAAACAAAAAAAGCTTGATCGTGGATGGAAATGTACTTTTGCAGTGGAAAATTTAAATTAGCCAATAATTCATTTTATAAATGCTGTCAAAGGCGTAAGAAGAAGAAGGAAAAGAAGAAAAAAAGGAAGAAAGTTGAACGGAAATTTTTACCATCAGAAATTGAGAATTCTAAGAAAAATTGAATCCGAAGAGTTACTCATAACCGCATCGGTTTTTCCTGCAAAGTTTTGCGCTCGATTCCTAGTATTTAAAAAAAAAAACGCATTTTTAAAAGTTTGGAATTATTGGTTATAATCTGTCATTAAAACGAGTAAGTTGTTTTATTTAAAATTAAGAGTTTTAGAAAAGACACCATGGTCTGAGACTTTGTAACACGTGTAAGAGATTTTAAAGCGATTGTACTACCAGGTCGTTAACTTCTAAAATTTCCTAAGTAAAGATCTGGAAAATAACGACATCATTGATAAAAAAATTTCGTCGGGTACATAAGCCGAGAGGGAATCGAACCCCCGTCTTTAGCTTGCCGTGGTAGAGTAGGGTGATTCAAATTTTCGCAATATACCTCAAATTTTATAGCACACTTACAGGTGGCTGCCTTTAGCAGACTTAAAAAATTCTGGCACTTATTCTGGGCACTTGAAAAAATTGGCACTTACACCAAAATAAAGCTCTTATTTTTCTCTTTCATCTCGATTTTCATTTTTTCAAATCGGACAATCCGTTCAGGTAGTCCGGTCATTCTAGCCCTAATAAAGGAAAAATTCCGAACAGAAATTTTTTTTGGTTAAAAGCTACTATATGGCCTAGAGTTCTTACATAAAAAAAGTCAACCAAATTCCGACATGCGTTTTGCAATGGCAGCCTCAAAAAGGGGTATTTTTTCGGTTTTTCGTATATAGAAAAGGAACTTGGACCCAGATTGAAAATTCGTCACGGCCATAAAATTCTCCATAAAATTCTGCGTCTGATGGTATATTTTCGGATTTTTTTCGATAAAGTCAACCCCGAACGAGAAAAGATTTTAAAAAATTCAAAAATGGCCAAAGTATGCTAAAAAATACATCCATTTTCATTAAAATCAAAAAAATCAAGATTTTTATCGGGAGTGAAAATTTTGGGTTGCTTGCCAGAAAGTAGACTAATTATAAAGCGTAACCATGTATTTTTCGATTTTTTTCCTATTTATATACTTGGGGGCAGGGGGGTCCAAACATGGGTGGTACAGTCAAAAAATTAATATAAGTTTACAATTTCGAACACGATCACTTTGATTTGGTTGACAACCCTATTACAGGGTTTTTGGGATCAAATTTGAGAATTTCACTGTCGGGAAACTGGGGGGGGCGGAGCCCGGGGCCCCATTTTCCTGTAAAAAAAAGTAACTTAACTACGAAAACTAAGTTTTAACTTCTTATTTGGCTGGATTTAAATCATAAAAGTCATCTTTTATTAAAAATGTTGTAAGGGGCGTAGCCCGAGGAGGACAGTGGGGCCCCAATTTAAAGAATTACGGTAAAGTTGATTTTGGAGTCGATTTCTATGTTTTCGGGGCTGTAGATTTCATTTTTAGCATCCAATTTTTTTTTCGACGCTTCTTTTGGGTATACCCCTAAAAGTGTAAGTTGGCTAGTTCCTAATATTCTGGAATTTTTCGTCAGAAAGGTGTTATTGATCACAGCCTTGTTTTTGATTTAATTTTTAATAATTATTTTGGCTCTCGTAGTGTAGCGCTCGACTCTCAGTCATGAGATGCGGCGCGTCGTGCTTCTATCCTAGTTCAGAGTTAGGAATTTTTCTGAGGTGAAACTAGTGCGCTAGTTAGTAAATCAACAGTTGGTAGGCAATGGCAAACCTCCAAGGGTAATTGCTACGAAAATCAATCTAGTAGCCGTTTTTAACCGGCGTTAAATTGTCGGTCCCACACAGCAAATTTTAAGGAATTAAATCAACTTGCGATATACCCAAAAGAAGCGTCGAAAAAAAAATTGGATGCTAAAAATGAAATCTACAGCCCCGAAAACATAGAAATCGACTCCAAAATCAACTTTACCGTAATTCTTTAAATTGGGGCCCCACTGTCCTCCTCGGGCTACGCCCCTTACAACATTTTTAATAAAAGATGACTTTTATGATTTAAATCCAGCCAAATAAGAAGTTAAAACTTAGTTTTCGTAGTTAAGTTACTTTTTTTTACAGGAAAATGGGGCCCCGGGCTCCGCCCCCCCAGTTTCCCGACAGTGAAATTCTCAAATTTGATCCCAAAAACCCTGTAATAGGGTTGTCAACCAAATCAAAGTGATCGTGTTCGAAATTGTAAACTTATATTAATTTTTTGACTGTACCACCCATGTTTGGACCCCCCTGCCCCCAAGTATATAAATAGGAAAAAAATCGAAAAATACGTGGTTACGCTTTATAATTAGTCTACTTTCTGGCAAGCAACCCAAAATTTTCACTCCCGATAAAAATCTTGATTTTTTTGATTTTAATGAAAATGGATGTATTTTTTAGCATACTTTGGCCATTTTTGAATTTTTTAAAATCTTTTCTCGTTCGGGGTTGACTTTATCGAAAAAAATCCGAAAATATACCATCAGACGCAGAATTTTATGGAGAATTTTATGGCCGTGACGAATTTTCAATCTGGGTCCAAGTTTCTTTTCTATATGCGAAAAACCGAAAAAATACCCCTTTTTGAGGCTGCCATTGCAAAACGCATGTCGGAATTTGGTTGACTTTTTTTATGTAAGAACTCTAGGTCATATAGTAGCTTTTAACCAAAAAAAATTTCTGTTCGGAATTTTTCTCTTATTCCCAAAAATTTCAGCTAGATTGACTGGACTAAGGAGTTATGAGCGAAAAATGAATTTTCCTCAACCCCCAAAATCGCCCCTTCAGGAGTTGCAAAAAAAATTTTCGACTTCACCAAAAATCATCTCTAAGGTATCCGAACAAAGTGCCAATGATAACTCAAAAATTTTTTTTGTGGGCAGCTACCTTATGGTTATCCTGTAGTAGTCTTTCATGAATATTTATTTTTAGGAATTTTTGTGGCTGCTGATTTCATATCTGGAATAATTATTTTGAAGTTCAAAATGGTGGACTTAGTGTGGCGAAAAATGTAAAAAAAAAGTTAAAGTTGTTAAATTTTCATCAAAATTTTTACTAAGGGATTTTCAAGGTCGCTGATCTCGAATCCGTAAACGATTTTTCTGAGTTTTGAACATACAACGAGTAAATTAATTTCTTTCGATTTATTGAGTCCCTTAAAAACATTTTAGAAAACCATTAGCGAATTCGAGATCAGCGACCTTGAAAACCCCTTAGTACAAATTTTAATGAAACTTTAACAACTCTAACTTATTTTGTAAGTCCGCCATCTTGAATTTCAAAATAATTATTCCAGATATGAAATCAGCAGCCACAAAATACCTAAAAATAAATATTCATGAAATTTCATTCATAATTAAAAATTTTGGCTTCCATATTATGCTCGTCATTTGAATTTTGGGGCACGGGCAGCAGGTTTTTAATTGCACAAAATATCGAAGCTTTTGACACCTTCATCTTCTTCCTAAGTTTCACACAGACTCGGGATTGAGTTTTGGCCATTTTTTTTTTCCGGACCACTGTGCACCCCCTCAAAATTTGAGCCCAAGATTCCACCATTAAGGGGTCCCGCCAGGCCTTAGGTAAATTTGGTACCTGATCTGCTTTTGTCGTTTAAGACGCGCTTCATGGGAAATTTTGCCATTATGAAAGTATTGACATTTTGAATTCTTCAATTATATGTTGTTGCAGCAGTAAAAAATAACCTCACTTTAAATTTTATCTCCAGGGACTTGGTAGCGGATTTAGTAAGCAAGGGTTTTATGGCCAAAAAAAAAATTCTCTAACAAAGGCACTTGAAAAAAAAAGAAAAACAAATGCGTTCTTTATGCTTTTAAGGACCCCTAAGTTCGAATCCAACATCGCTTTTTTAAAATTCAAGATGGCGTCTGAAAATTTAAAATTTTTTACCCAGATAATCCAAAATCGGTACCTGGGGGTTAGCGACATCGCTATGAATCTGATGGTAATTTTACAAAAATTTAAATCGGAAACATGATAAATGAATAAATTTAATTACCAATTAATTTTTTTTAAAAATAAAGTCGCTTTCTTCATATTGAGATATTCTCCTGGTGTTGTTCCGAGATTTGGAGCACCTTTTAAATTTGATCTTCATTTTTCGCGAGTTTTTTTAATAAAGGATAGGATGACGTGGGCAATCGCAACACTCCTTTTATTTCGTTGACCACGCCTAAATTTTTCATCCTCATGAAAAATCGCTCTAAATACAAAATCAGATTTTTAAAGACCTAAAATTCTGTAGTGTTTCTGGAAATAACTCGAAGCTGCATTTTATATTTATGACTTCCAGCCTACACTTCTTACGTAACCGTGACATTTTTTTCCCCCTGGAATTATCCTTTAAACCGATAAATGATGACAAGCATAGGTTGATACAACATCCCAATGTTACTTCAATGACAAAACACACCCCCCTCATACCTCTTTTTTTATCACAATTCATGGAGTTGATCCAATTTGATGTAATCATGTAATCATTTGGCAAACAGAAAAAGTCTTAAAAGCATCCTTTTAGTTCGATGCGTAGAACAAAAGCTTCTGAAGTTTTGTCACCATCGATACTTTTTCGGGACCAAAAAAAACACCTGCCCAATTTTTTATGAAGATATTCTTTCGTACATAAGTATTTTTTGTGTACTGTAAGCTGAAAGCATCTAAATTGCGTTTTCATTATGGTTGCAGCCGGAAAAGCTACCGAGTTTCACGTTGCACATGAAAATTAATCCTTTTAGGCTGTTGTTACTACCGGAGGCTTGGCAGCTGGAATAGGATGATATACAAGTCAAGGTCATACTGGGCACTCCCTCTTCCCGTCAGTTTTTTTTCTTTTTCTTTTTTACTGTTAAATATTGAATCGTAAAGTTTTAAAATCGAACTGGATCAGTCGCAACCATGCGGCAATTAATTTTTTCTATTTTTTTTTTTTTTTTTACTTGAACTTGCTATACCTGTTTGCACTGATTTATTTAAAAAAATCCGCATGAAGTTTTGAAATAAAAAATTTTTTGCATCCAACTTTAAATTCAGGACTCATTTTTAGAATGTTGAAAAAAAAAATTCCTTCTACAGTGTAAAATTGTAAGTTTGAAAACCAATTTATCGAAAACTATGCTGAATGCAAAAAAAATCAGTTTTTTGTTTCCAGGTACAAAATCTAAAATTTTATGCGCAGTTACTAAAATAATACCGCTAATTATCAGGGGTGTAATGGAAAAATTTGCACAATTTTATTTTTTTTACAATATAGGTATGTTCTCAATCGCTTATTATACCAATTTAAACCAACGTGAGAAGAGAAAAAATTAATCGTTTTGAAAAAAATTTAAACCAGTTTTTTTCTTCTTTTTTTTTATCATAAAATTAATTTTTGAACCCAATACCTTAACCAAAGATGTAATTTAAATTAAAAAAATAATCTGCGACGATTCCATACCATTTTTCCTAATCCATTTTTCCGAAAAAAAAACAATAAGTTCCTAATCCTTTTTTCCTAAAAAAATCAATAAATTTCTAATTAATTTTTCCTAAGAAAATAAATTCCTAATCCATTTGCCTGAAAAAAAGAATTCCTAACACATTTTTCCAAAATAACAAATTCCTAATCAATTTTCCTAAAAAAAAATAAATTATTCCTAATCCAATTTTTCTAGAAAAAAAAAATTCCTAATCCATTTTTCCTAAAAGAAATAAACTTCTAACCCATTTTTCAAAATAACAAATTCCTAATCCATTTTCTCTAAGCAAATAAATTCCTAATCCATTTTCCTAAAAAAAAGAATTCTTAATCCATTTTTCCAAAATAACAAATTCCTAATCCATTTTCCTAAAAAATCAATAAATAAATAAATAAATAAATAAATTCCTACTCCATTTTTCCTAAAAAAAAAAATTCCTTCTACAGTGTAAAATTGTAAGTTTGAAAACCAATTTATCGAAAACTATGCTGAATGCAAAAAAAATCAGTTTTTTGTTTCCAGGTACAAAATCTAAAATTTTATGCGCAGTTACTAAAATAATACCGCTAATTATCAGGGGTGTAATGGAAAAATTTGCACAATTTTATTTTTTTTACAATATAGGTATGTTCTCAATCGCTTATTATACCAATTTAAACCAACGTGAGAAGAGAAAAAATTAATCGTTTTGAAAAAAATTAAACCAGTTTTTTTCTTCTTTTTTTTTATCATAAAATTAATTTTTGAACCCAATACCTTAACCAAAGATGTAATTTAAATTAAAAAAATAATCTGCGACGATTCCATACCATTTTTCCTAATCCATTTTTCCTAATCCATTTTTCCGAAAAAAAAACAATAAGTTCCTAATCCTTTTTTCCTAAAAAAATCAATAAATTTCTAATTAATTTTTCCTAAGAAAATAAATTCCTAATCCATTTGCCTGAAAAAAAGAATTCCTAACACATTTTTCCAAAATAACAAATTCCTAATCAATTTTCCTAAAAAAAAATAAATTATTCCTAATCCAATTTTTCTAGAAAAAAAAAATTCCTAATCCATTTTTCCTAAAAGAAATAAACTTCTAACCCATTTTTCAAAATAACAAATTCCTAATCCATTTTCTCTAAGCAAATAAATTCCTAATCCATTTTCCTAAAAAATCAATAAATAAATAAATTCCTACTCCATTTTTCCTAAAAAAAAAAATTCCTAATCCATTTTTCCGAAACAACAAATTTCTAATCCATTTTCCCTAATAAAAAATAAATTCCTAATCCACTTTTCCTAAAAGAAAATAAATTCTTAATCCATTTCTTCTAAAAAATTTGGTTTCTAAAATAGTTTTCCTAACTATTTTTTTTTCTAATTTTTTACTTTCCTAAAATTTTTTGATTCCTAAAATAAAATTTCTTAAAGTCTCTAAATTAAATTTCCTAAAGTCCCTAAAATTAAATTTCCTAAAATCCCTTTAGGAATTAAAAAAATGGAAAAATACATTTTAGGAAATTTTATTTTAGAAATCAAAAAATTTTAGGAAATTGAAAATCAGGAAAAAGAATGGTTAGGAAAAACAATTTTGGGAACAAAAATTTTTAGAAGAAATGGATTAAGAATTCATTTTCTTTTAGGAAAAGTGGATTAGGAATTTATTTTTTTTTTAGGAAAAATGGATTAGAAATTTGTTATTTCGGAAAAATGGATTAGGAATTTTTTTTTTTTTTTTTAGGAAAAGTGGATTAGGAATTTATTTTTTTTAGGAAAAATGAAGTAGGAATTTATTTATTTCTTGATTTTTTAGGAAAACTGGATCAGGAATTCAATTTTTTTTAGGAAAAAAATAAACAATCTGCGACTCTCGTTCAAAATCCGATTTTCAATCAAAACGATGATGATTTTCTCCTCGTAGGATTCCGAAATAATGTTAACTCAAGGAAATTCAGTTTAAAAGGGACCTAGAAGTCCCTTCAATGCATTAACTATAACACGTATACATGAAGAAGAAAACGATCGTTGAAGCGAAAGCGATTCGAAATTCAATCGAGCTTTTACAGGGGTCTGAAATTGTTTCCTTTAAGTCGTCAGGGGTTGGCAGCATTACTAAATATACTTAATAAAGCCGCCCATACCACGAAGTTTTGTTGATAATCTTAAAATGATTTTTTTTTTCATATTTTTGTAAATTAAAATCGGTAACCGTGATCCATGGTATCTTTCAATGATGAGAAATCTGACTTTGAAATCTATGTTGTCTCGTTTTTAACCTCCCTAATTTTCTCACAACCTCGACACAATTAGTTAGGATACAATAAACCGCATTCTCAGTCATTTTAATTGTCAATGAATATGAAAACGGTTGGGATAGGGTTTTTTTTTGATGATTTAAAATTAATTTATGACTTAATCAGGGTTCGAATTAATTATAATTGAATGATTTAAAGCAATCTTTTGATCGTTTTCGTGTTGATTTGATAACGAGGGGCACCTGTGAAAAAGTACATAAGTAGATCCTATATATTGTATTGTTAAAGAATGCTTCCTTCTTGGCAATATGAAGGTTTCGTTTGGCGGAAAAATTTTAAAATATATATTTACGAAGCCTAATCGAAACAGGATTATACTGGTTAGCCGGTCGGTAGCCGTTTTATAAAAATAAGTGTTGCTAATTGATCGTTTTAAAAATCAACCGAAACTACACTCAAAAAAAAAAAAAAAAAAAAAAAAATGATTAATGCGAAAACAAAAAATGTCTTGTGACAAGATATTTTCTTAAAAATAATAACGAAATAATAAAGCTTCTAATTTTTTGGTCAGTAAATTTATTTAATTGGCCAGTAATTCTTAATTTTTTTCCCAGTATTTTTTAATTAAATTTGTTAGTATTTTTGGGCAGTAAATTTATTCGAATGGTCAGTAATTAATTTATTTTGATCAGTATTTAAATAATTTTGGACGGTATTTAAATTATTTATGTGCAGTACTTAAATTATTTTCAGTAGTATATTCCTAACTTTGGCAGTGACACTTGATATTATGATCTTGAACGTACAGATAAAACTTTACGGTTATTGATGAAGAAGAGCCTTAAACGCTTTCTTCGGACGTCCACGTTTGGGAACGTTCAAGTATTAAGTAAGGTTATAGGACACTTTATAACGCGTCAAATAATAACGCGACAGTTTATAACGGTCAGTTAGTAACACGACGCACTTAATAACGCTACCAGTTGGTAACGCTACCTTTTCATAACGGCGACATATAATAACATGCCAAAATATAACGGGTCAATTATTCGTAACATTCAAATTTTTATAATGCATTTTTTATATAAAAATTTCTTATTTGTATATATACAGCAGCGGACAAAATCAAAAAATTAGATAATCAATGAAATCTATTATTTATAAAATATTTAATTGTCTGCACTAAGAAAAAACTTCGTTGATAATTTAAATTTAAATTTAAATGTAAAAGAAAATGCACACGTGGTTTATGGCCATCGACTTTGACTAAATTAAGTAGTTCAGTCTATCCTGTTTTTTGTTGATTTTTTCACGAACATTTTTAGTTAGCTTGATATAAGCTAACAATAGAATTAGCAATTTTACATCCAAATTTGTAAGAAGTAAGCTTTACATAAGGTAACGATAGAATTTCCTAAGAAAGTTTTTTATTTTTATTTTTTTATATTTAATTACAAACATGTTACGAAATGACGGGTTATATTTTGGCACGTTGTTAAACGACGGTGTTATTATATGTCGCCGTTATTAAAAGGTAGCGTTACCATTTGTTAGCGTTATTAAATGTCGTGTTACCAATTGACCGTTACACACTGTCGCGTTATTATTTGACGCGTGATAAAGTGTCGGGAGGTCATTACATTAAGACGTTTTTTAAGGTTTTTGAACCCCCCTATTATATTACTTAAGATTTTCGTGGACCCCTCTTTTTTTATTAACGCCAATTTTAAATTGGAGTAATATTTTTCTTAAATCTAGATTTATAGTTCGCACTCATATCCCTGAAGATGGCTACAATTCTCACAAAATCTCACCAAGAAATAAATTTTTATTTCTTAAAAATAAATAAAATATTATATTATATTATATTTTCATAGTATTACAATAAATAAAAAAATTTAAAAATTTAAAAAAAAGTTTTTGAAAATAATTTTTCTACTTTAGACATGACATTCGAAAAAAAATTATAACTACTTAATTTTTTGAAATAAAAAAAAAAATTCTGGACAATAAGTTAATTTTTAATTTTTTTCCCAGTATTTTTTAATTAAATTTGTCAGTATTTTTGGGCAGTAAATTTATTCGAATGGTCAGTAATAAATTTATTTTGATCAATATTTAAATAATTTTGGACGGTATTTAAATTATTTATGGGCAGTACTTAAATTATTTTCAGTAGTATATTCCTAACTTTGGCAATGACACTTGATATTATGATCTTGAACGTACAGATAAAACTTTACGGTTATTGATGAAGAAGAGCCTTAAACGCTTTCTTCGGACGTCCACGTTTGGGAACGTTCAAGTATTACGTATGGTTATAGGACACTTTATAACGCGTCAAATAATAACGCGACAGTTTATAACGGTCAGTTAGTAACACGACACTTAATAACGCTACCAGTTGGTAACGCTACCTTTTCATAACGGCGACATATAATAACATGCCAAAATATAACGGGTCAATTCGTAACATTCAAATTTTTATAATAAATTTTTTATATAAAAATTTCTTATTTGTATATATACAGTAGCGGACGTAATTTAAGAGCTTGGACCGGCTTAAGTGTCGAGGAGCTCTTCAGGATTGCCCCCGATAGAGACGAATATAAAAGTTTTATTGATGGTCGCCTACGCCTGGACACAGGTATGGCACCGTAAGAAGAAGTAGCGGACAAAATCAAAAAATTAGATAATCAATGAAATCTATTATTTATAAAATATTTAATTGTCTGCACTAAGAAAAAACTTCGTTGATAATTTAAATTTAAATTTAAATGTAAAAGAAAATGCACACGTGGTTTATGGCCATCGACTTTGACTAAAAGTAGTTCAGTCTATCCTGTTTTTTGTTGATTTTTTCACGAAAATTTTTAGTTAGCTTGATATAAGCTAACAATAGAATTAGCCATTTTACATCCAAATTCGTAAGAAGTAAGCTTTACATAAGGTAACGATAGAATTTCCTAAGAAAGTTTTTTATTTTTATTTTTTTATATTTAATTACAAACATGTTACGAAATGACGCGTTATATTTTGGCACGTTGTTAAATGACGGTGTTATTATATGTCGCCGTTATTAAAAGGTAGCGTTACCATTTGTTAGCGTTATTAAATGTCGTGTTACCAATTGACCGTTACACACTGTCGCGTTATTATTTGACGCGTGATAAAGTGTCGGGAGGTCATTACGTAAGACGTTTTTTAAGGTTTTTGAACCCCCCTATTATATTACTTAAGATTTTCGTGGACCCCTCGTTTTTTATTAACGCCAATTTTAAATTGGAGTAATATTTTTCTTAAATCTAGATTTATAGTTCGCACTCATATCCCTGAAGATGGCTACAATTCTCACAAAATCTCACAAAGAAATAAATTTTTATTTCTTAAAAATAAATAAAATATTATATTATATTATATTATATTTTCATAGTATTACAATAAATAAAAAAATTTAAAAATTTAAAAAAATTTTTTTGAAAATAATTTTCAATTTTTCTACTTTAGACACGCTCCCCGGAATAAGTCCGCAAATTTTTATTCCGATTTCCGAATTCCGACTAAAATTAATTCCGACAACCGATTTACGAATTCCGACTCCCGAAATTAATTTATTCCGAAAATATATTTTTTTATTATTTTTAATACTTATTTGCCTCGAAATCGATGAATAACAGATCGGTGTTTATCAATTGCATTTTTTAAAGTGTACAAACGCAAAAAATATTATGAAAAAAATTTTTTCAACGATTTAGGGGTGGCGCAGAGCGGAAAAAGGGTCTAAACCACAGTTTTTTTCTTAGCATTAATGATTCGCTTAAACCCGATTTTCCGGGCTTAATTTTTATTTATGCCCAAATTTGAAACCCCCAATTTTTTTTTCTTTTGAAGTTGCTTATACTTATGAAAAAAAGCCTGAGGAACACGAATTTCACTATCCCGATTTTCCCTGATCAACGCCTGAGTAGGGATTTAAGTGAAAATGGTTTTTTGGGCCGAAAATCGATTTTTTTGCCAAAAAATGGTAGTTCGATTTAGAGGTCATGTTGAATGACATTTTTGACTCAGGACACTCTAATTATTAAGGATCTTTTGCGTTTCGAATCAATTTCCCATCTTTTTTACAGTCGGACGTTCTACCCGCAATTTTTTTGAAAATCCAAATTTCGGAAATTGATTCGAAACACAAAATATCCTGAGAGTGTCCTGAGTAAAAAATGTCATTGAACATGGCCTCTAAATCGAACTAGTGAGAAGTTGTCGTCATTTTTTGGCAAAAAATCCATTTTCGGCCCAAAAAACCAAATTTTTACTTATACCCCTACTCAGTCATTGATCGGGGAAAATCGGGATAGTGAAATTCGTGTTCCTCGGGATTTTTTCCATTAACCCGCGGAATAAATCTAACATAATCTGACTTCATACCACGCTTTAATAAGTATTAAAAATAAAAAAATATATTTTCGGAATAAATTAAATTCGGGAGTCGGAATTCGTAAATCGGTTGTCGGAATTAATTTTAGTCGGAATTCGGAAATCGGAATAAAAATTTGCGGAGATAAATAGGCCAGGCCTTTAGACATGGCATTCGAAAAAAAATTATAACTTCTTAATTTTTTGAAATTAAAAAAAAATTCTGGACAATAAGTTAATTTTTAATTTTTTTTATTTTCCATTTCAATTTTTTTACTTTCTTTTTAACTGCCCAAAAAAAAAAAAAAATTAATATAAATACTGATAAAAAAATATTAAAATACTGGCAAAATAAATACTGGCCGTAAAATTACTGATCATTATTTACAGCCTATTTAAATAATTTACTGGCCCAGACAAAAAAATTCTGTGGATTAATGGTGGATTCCACGGTGGATCCACGATGGATCCAACAGTATTTCACCTGGATTTTAAGACTTTTTCCACCATTTTTCCAGGTTTATGTTTTTCCACCACTTTTTTACCACTTTTCCACCATTTTTCACAAAAAGTAGTGGAAATGTGGTGGAAAAAGTCTTAAAATCCAGGTAGAATACTGGTGGAACATCCACAATTTTTCCACGGTAGAATCCACCTGGATTCCAGGATCCACTTTGTCTGGGGGCCATCAAAATAAAAATACTGAGAAACGGTTAAAAAATTACTGATCGAAGAAAGTAAATTTACTGCCCAAAAAAATATAACCCAAACAATAAAAATATCTTGACAAGAGACATGCATAACCTTTCCATTTGTCATGAAGCATTTTTGTTTTTCTGCGTTTTTGTTGCAAGACAAAACTTGTACAAAACATTTCCTTTTTCTAAGTGCAGTCTTTGACTTGTTTCGCCAGCACCATCCTTACGATGCCATGGGATTATTTCTAACTACGTATCTGATTCCTGTTGAACTCGAGTTCGTCATAACCAAGGTTAGCAATGACAGCTTATTTTTGTTAAATATTCTGTAAAGGGATAAAAAAAAAACACATTTTAAAAAAATTGAAATTAAAAATAGTTTAAAAATATGTCCCTGATTGGTAGTTCTTAACATTCAAGGTTAATTGTAATGACAAAGATTTTTTTTTTTTTTTTTAGTATTTGTCGGATTGGATATAAAAAAGAAAAAAAAATATATACGATTGTTTCGATCACGCTTCACTTAAGACAAATCGAAGGTTGGATTATGTAATAATAGTTCCTTAAGTTGGATTCGGTTCCGATGATTGACCTTATAAAGCCTTTGCATCGGGGTTTAAAAAGATGAAAAAGATTTACCGACTTTGTGTAGGCCCATAACCTTGAATAATATAAAAAAATTCACGTTTATATTTTTTGAAAGGGCTAATTTGGTTTTAGAAAAAATTGAAAGGCGGATCAGTCCCTCTCATGACTTTCGGATTTTAAGGAAAACTTTGAATGATAAGGGGATTTTTCTGAGGATTCCCAAAATATTACGCTCATAAACGTTTAAACGATACTTTTAAATTTTTTTTATTAATTAAAAAAAAGAAAAAAAATTAGCGGCTTTTTTTACTTACCCGTAGCGACATCTTTGAACAATTTTCGGAATCCATACGAATTATCTTGAATTTAAAAAAACGTAAACGTAATGGTTTTTGTAAATGGAAGCGAGTTCAATTAATAATTCCGATAAGAAACTTAATGTATACGTCGTGGAAGGTGGCGCCGTTGCGGTGTTTTTCGGAAACATTCCAAGTTTCAATAAATCGTTCAAGATGAGTGAATGGGAAATGTATTTTCGTGTGAAATAACGGGAATTTTTTTTTTTAGATTTTAATAACAACTAAATTTTTGATTTTCGGTCGTAAAGCAATGGAAAACGCGATTGCTAAAAGTCCTGTCAAAAGCTTTATAGTTCCGATTACTTCCGCATCGAACGCTAATTGCGTTCAGTCAGATTAAACATGGCGGTGTACGGTAGAGGTTTGAAGTTCTAAACATAAACATTGGGATATTATAGTGTATTATTATCGGATATATCGGAGTAAATCGTGTCGCTGACGAAATGAGTTGAACCTTTTCGCGAATTCGGCCGTTTGTGCCCAAAAAGAAGACTGACTTGAAGACTGAACGAGGATATTTTAAGACTGAAGAGGCAAGGCTTAATTTATTATGGTCTATCTGTATTATTAAAATAACTTCCTGTATTGTGTAAATCATATGCCAGACTAGGTCAAATTAAATCGAATCGGGAATGCAACAAAAATGTTTTTCGTTATGTAAGATGCACGGTTTTTATATTGGAACGCCGAGCTTATCTTGAACTATTTAACATTCCCAGTGTTGAGGTCAAAGACTGCTCTCTGGGCTTATGCATTCGGGACCCTTACTTCATTGTGGTTGGGATGGGCTTTCAAATGGAATATTTGGATATTTTAGTCCTGTTCATTTTGCTTTAAAAAAAACTCGTTGATTGAAACAATTTAAATTATTATCAAGTTATTATTCCAGACTAATTATTTGCCATTTATAATTTAATTGTTATTTTCTGAATGTTTTGTTTTGTTTACATGCAATGAGAATAACAAAGAAAATTTAATGATTGATGTTCATTGAACAAAACCAGGAAAAATAATTCTGATTATTATTTTCGTTACTGGGATATGTTACTTGTTTTCGAAAGATTTTAAAAAGAGGTCAGTTTATGGAAAGGCTTCGGCAATAAGTATTTGTTTTATGTTTCAGTTTCCTTTTTTTTTTTTCGAGAAATTTTCAGGGGTATTGCTCCTGATCTTATCTAAAATGTATGCTTAAAATTTTTATCAAGTAATCTTGTCAATATTCTGTGATGATTACTTTTCATTTTTTTTTTTTTTTTTTTTTGAAAGTTGTTGCCCTTAATGATTTTAAATCAAAAGTCCCTCTGAATAAATAAATAAAAAAAAGGGTTTTTTTTTATAAATGCAGGAACAAGTTTTGAATGCATTAAATGAGAGTTATAAGGGTTCATTGATGCTGAGAATTTTTTTTCTTTTATTTTATGATTTTTTTTAAAGTGAACAAAATACAAACGGTGTTATAGTTGTATGCAAGTAAAAAATATTAATTTCCTCAAATTTGTTTACAAAACCATTATAATAGTAGCATCATAGAAAAATGAAGAAAAAAACAAAGCTTTATTTTGAATACTAATTGAATAACCCTGACACAACCGCTTATGTCTGGAGAGTTCCTACGGAGCTTGGAACTGGAGAAACCCTACAGGGAGATATGAATGAGCTCATCATGAAAGCAGACCCGTGCGTTGATGTGCGGGAATTTGTTGCTCTGATGACGTACTCTATCCACCCAAAATGAGCTTTATTTATGAAGTTTTTCATCCCCAATTTCATCCCACAGCAAAAAAAAAAAAAATGAGGATAAAAAAATTGTTTTGTTTTTATTTTATTAGGTCATTTGACAATGGAAGACTGCCGGGAGTCATTAGACGGGGAGTCGGTATCAGGTGACGATGTTAGTTCAAATGTGGATATCGTGGAATTAGATAGCAAGCCCGCTAGTTCAACGACTTTGGTGGCTAATGCCACTACCACCACCCAGCAGCTTTCCGCTCAGCCAAGGTAAGTCACTTTCTATTGTTGGAATTATAATTGAAGGGCCTGACTAGTTTGATTTGTTTAGAGAAGTTTTATTTAAATCTCCACCTTTTTTTTTTATTCAAAACCATCTGATGCCTTATAGAAAGTGGACAGGTGGGTGGAAGGCTACAGGAAAAATGGTCAAGGTCGTTTGAGCTGACCAAAATCGAAAATATTTTTGGAAAAAAATCACGATTCATATGAGAGTAACATGTGGCAAATGGGACAATATGTAATTTTTTGACCTTGTGAACTTTCGGTTCAACAATAATGCGCCACCTGGCTTCCCTAACCGAGAAACTGAAACTTTTATTGTTGATAGTCGTAAAATCAAACCGTAATCCATTTTTTTTAAAAAAAAAGTGGTATAAATACCTTATTATTTTTTTTTCATTTATTAGTTCCGATGAGAGTTAAATTAATATTCATCTTCTGAACGTCCATTACAAATTTTTCAGCCGGTATTATCGGCCTTTTAGCTATGGCATTACATAAATGTCTATATAAAATAAAAGCGGCTATCGAACATAAGAGTATCGCCAAATATTTTGCAAATTCAGGACTTTCGAAAAACATGTCGGATTTTTTGTAAAATAATCTGGAATATCCGCAGTACGTTAGTATGTAAAATGCTAAAATTCCTGCCGGACCTGACACGGGCATTTTTTAAAAAAAAAATTATTTTTAAAAGTAGATAAAAAAATCTGTATAAAATATAAACAAATAAAAAAAAACAAGAAACATTTCGAAAGTTGGCAGCGTCGTTTCGCGCCATTTTTTACCGTTGGTAATCCAATGATGTCGCAGCTTTTCTGTAGTAAAAGTAGTAGTGCATGGACCATCGACCAGGGGTCTCTGAAACTTGAAAATTTTTTAAATATCCGAAATCGGCATCGGCATCGGTATCGGCACTGCGAAATTGTTAATGCTGGTATCGGCATCGGCATCGATCCGAGATCTCAGTTGGCCGCTGCCGGCAACGGTATCGGTATCGGCACCAGTATCGGTATTGGCACCGGTATCGGTATCGGCAGTGGTGTCGGTATCGGTATCAGCACCGGTATCGGTATCAGCACCGGTATCGGCACTGGTGTCGGCTTCGGTATCGGCACCAGTATCGGCATTGGCACCGGTATCGGTATCGGCACCGGTATCAATATTGGCAGCGATGTCGGTATCGATATCGGCACCGGTATCAATATCGGCACCAGTATCGGCATTGGCACCGGTATCGGTATCAGCACCGGTATCGGCACTGGTGTCGGCTTCGGTATCGGCACCAGTATCGGCATTGGCACCGGTATCGGTATCGGCACCGGTATCGGTATTGGCAGCGATGTCGGTATCGATATCGGCACCGGTATCAATATCGGCACCAGTATCGGCATTGGCACCGGTATCGGTATTGGCACCGGTATCGGTATTGGCAGTGGTATCGGTATCGGTATCAGCACCGGTATCGGCACTGGTGTCGGCTTCGGTATCGGCACCAGTATCGGTACTGGCAGTGGTGTCGGTATCGGTATCGGCATTAGTATCGGTATTGGCACCGGTATCAATATTGGCACCGGCGTCTGTTTCGGACCCTTGCCAGCGACTTCTTGACAATAAATTTTCAAACCACTTTATGTCCGGAGCATCCGTGTATTAGGACCTGAAGGTACCGAAACACCAATATGGACATCTCCAGGGGGTAGCTTTCAGAAATGGTGGCAGGGAAATATTTTTTAAAAAAATTTTAGCATTTTTGTAGTAATCAAACTTAGACAGGAAAAGAGACCATTAGGATAGTTGGAGCTTGTTTGACTAGACCGCTTTAAAAACAATAAAAAAAAAAGGAAGAATAAAAGAAATGGCTGAAAGATGACATCAGTCAGTTTGTAGTAAAAGACCTGCAAAATATTACATAACTTAAGTCGACGATTATTATTTATGCATGACCTTGGTCTATGCGTTATTAAATGATGATTTGTGGCGAAAGAGACACGATTCAAGACCATCCACGGAAATGGAACCTGTACACTTGTTTAATTAACTAGCATGAAACGTCAAGCTTGGCTGAAGAATATACCTATCCCAAAGATATAAAATAGAAAAAAAATATTCGGCCCGAAAATTTTTGTCTTCCAATTCGTTTTTTACTACCGGAATGCGTTGGTTTCATTGAAGACGAGCAGAAGAAATCTGGTTTCAAGACCTTGGATGGTACTATAATTATAGACTTTTTTTTTCTTCCGAAGAGTGCGTGATTACTAGATTTTCCTTTTATTTTTCGTTTCGTCTTTTTTTTTTTCTTTTGAAAATGCATTCCAGTGAAAAATTTATTTTCCGGGAAATGAAAACCCGTTCTGAATGTGAGATTCAAGCTTTATTTATAACTTATGGCGTTATGAATGTTTGTCCTTGGGATTTGTTTCAATGACAGTAAAAAACATTGTGGGAGTGAATACAAGTAACGTTTGTAATTACCGAATCTTCCTATTCAGGACCGTGTTTACAGTCTTATTATCGTTTGGAATATTTTAGGAAAGAATGCTCTAGTGTTTGGGTATGCCACATAATGTCTATAGCTCTTTTTTTTTTTTTTTTTTTTTTTTAAAGGAAGGTTTTCAAAAAGAGAGTTAGGTTTAATTTGAAATGTTTGATGTAACGATTATATTATCCCCCAGAACATGGGTTTTTACTTTTTTGTCATATAGTAGTTCGCATCAATCATTATTGCATTTTGTTGGTCGTCCCTCTGAAAAGGCTTGATATCATGAATTTTTAAATCGAACAAATAAAATTACAACTTTTTATCTTTCATCTTTTGAAAAAAATAAAGTTGGAAGTTTAAAATAATGCAGCGATATATATATTGCTCGCTTTTTTTTTTAATCAAATGAATTGGCACCGCAAATGAAAGGGGATTGATATGATATCGTGCCGTAAATAAATTAGGGAAAATTCCAGCCTAATAACGTTAAAACAAAGGAAGAAAGATATTATTGAAATGTTCAAGTTGAAACATGTCGCAGTCGATATTGGATTATATTATTTAAAATGAATAATATGCAATATACATTTCTTTTAGGCTTCCTTCAAATAATGAAACTTTTAATCAGATAATACTAAATCGTTTGTTTAAAGTTATATAGGTTTCATAGTTGCATTATTTACTATTGTACAATAATAGTTATAGTAGACAAAGGAAATACTTTGAGAAAGCTTAGGGTTAGCCCATTCCGACCGACAGCTCTTATTCGGACTTTTTTTTTTTTTTTTTAAATTTAACATTTCTGCAAAAGTAAAGATAATTTTTTTTTATACATGAATGTCCAAGAAAAAGTGTGTTATAAAATTTAAACTTAAACTTCGTTATAAAATTTTATAATCCGCCAAAAAAGGCATCTATTTATAATTCGTTACCGATATAAAATTTTATAACAAAAATTATTTTCAGATTTTTTTCTAAGGTTTTTTTATTTTCTTTTAACGCTTCCCGAATTTTTCTATTTCTGTTTTTCTTTATTTTTGAGCCTTTGTCAAATTAAAAATACAAGAAATAAACCGAAAATTAGGAAAAATCTGGAAAATATTTTAAGTCAAAATAATTGGCAACTTCAGAACCATATTGCCGCTTTTAAAAATAAGTTGAAAAGTGGTGTTATTGATATTGGCGGCTGGTAAGTCGACCACAAAGCTCGGGTTCTATTCCAAAAAATTTTAATTTTTTTTCCATTTTTTTCTCATGGAAAATGTTTAAAAAAGAGCCTATAAAGTCCCCATATGCTAAACATAGTGCAATTCAAGCATAAAATTAATATATTGCTCAGTTATAAATTAATTATAAAAATTTATAAATAGTTATAAAATTTTATAATCGGCCAAAACGTTATTGAGTTATAAAATTTTATAACGGACTTTTTCTTGAGATGAAATCCCCCTTTTATCAGTGTTGTCTGCTTCGGAGATACAGTCGACCTCGCTTATAGTGAACTCGGTTATAATGAACTTTCGGTTATAGTGAACCAAAGTGGCCGGTCCCAGTCCCTTTGTATATTCTTTCCATGTAATTTATAATTTACCTCGGTTATAGTGAACCAAAAACTCGGTTATAGTGAACCAATTTTGGTTACAAAAAAGCTTTAAACATGTTTTTTTTCTGGAATTTCCTGATTTTTTATGGTTTTTGTCGCCCAATTTTTATTTTAGTGCCTTAATTACGAACTGGCACAACATAAATTACGTTCCAAACTTTCAAAATGAGAGTTTTTTGTCAAACCAATCACATATAAGTTTTGATTAGCTCAAAATTTTCAAAAAATATGCTTTATTTTCGTAATATCGTTAAAAATTTTAAGAAAACTCAGAGATGTTCATTTTGGGAAGTTCGGTTATAGTGAACCTCGGTTATAGTGAACGGATATTGACCGGTCCCTTGAAGTTCACTCTAAGCGAGGTCGACTGTATTAGTTCATAACAAACCAAAAATGCCTCATTATATCACACCACCTGCATGATATTTCACAAATATCATCATCAGCAACAAGAATATATTTTTTGATGCAAAGCAAGTGTGCCAATCTAAAAAGCAATGTTGGTAATATTGGCAAAAATTCCTCTGCAGGCATGCCATTTATAGGCTCCGAGCGACTTTGACTGCAGCGCCACCGTTAAAATCGTGTTTAACTTATATAAAAGAAATATTCCCTCGAACTAATTGCGTGATGGAAATATATACGCTTCTATAAGGTAAACAGGTATATTTAAGTTATATTTATACAAAAAAAAGTCGCCCGGAGCCTATAAAGAAAAGAATCTTTCATTGACTAAAGCATTGTGGGTAAAATAACACCTCGGCGTAATTTAAACGGTAATTAAACTAATAGTTTCGCCCATGTTAAGCTTATGGGAAAATTTTTTCGCCTGTTATAACTCGAAATTCCGTAGAATAGGGTTTTTTTTAAAGTGGAAAAACAAGATGAAAAGGGGTAAACGAAAATTGGCCTACAGCATTTGAATTCAAGATCTAATTTATCTTAATTACAATATTTAATTATGTAGGAAAATCTCTAATTTGTTTTATTTTACAAAGAAAACCCATTTCTGACGAAAGCATGTCATTTTTATTATTTTTTTTACTGTGATATGTTGATGATATTTATAGATTTTTTGTGATTTTGATGATATTTATGATTTTGACGATATTTATAGCAGAATGTTATAAATTTAATTAATAATAATAATGTCAATAGTATCGAAAACTTAAAACTTTTGAGGACGAGAGGGTAGTCCATTGGTAAGGCTCTCGATTCGCAAGCAGAAGGTCCGCGGTCGAGTCAAGTTTCTTCTTCTTAGTCCTTTACTCGATTACGAGCGTGGTGATCTCTCACATACACCTGTGCGTGAGAGTCAAGTTGACACTATGCATTTACCTGTATTTTTTTTTTTTGTGAAATGGCACCATTTGGATGGCCCTTATTTTACTTTTTTTTTATTCTGTTCTGTTTTATTCTGTATTTATACCCCCTATTTTTTTACAGCAACAAAAAGAAGATTTTTTTTTTTTTTAGATTTTTTGGGCGTCGTTCAGCAGTGTCCCCGGGGACCTAAAAATTTTTAAATTCCCGTAAAGATAAAAAAATCAAAAATTTTGTTTTTATGTAAAAATGGTTGTTTTTATTTGGATTTTTATGCACATCACGAAAATATAAAATTCGAATAGGAAACTACAATTTTTACATAAAAATAAAATTTTTCATTTTTCGGTCTTTAATTTCGAAATTTTTAGGTCCCCGGGGACGCGGCTCAACTATATCCAAAAAATCTGGAAAAATTCAGGCAATCTTCTTTCGGTTACCGTGAAAGAATGAGGGGGCGCGTTCTCCGAAATTCAAAAATTCGTAAAATAAGGGCCACCCTAAGGCACCATCTTCAAAAAAAGTTGAATGCAAAACTTATAACTGTATTTTAAAGGAAGATGTGACGTTTCGAAAAGTAGGCCAAAAGAAAAAAAAAATGAATGAAAAATTGTCTGTTTCCGGTTCTCTATCGCAGGTGAAAATACGCAAAACAAATTATTTGCAGACGGCGAATCTTCCTCCGATACACAAACCTGTTGCTTTAGGAAATAACCCCTCCTCTCAGACAGAATCGATTTTTATACGTGTCTGTGGTCACATTAAACTGTCCCGCTTATATATTTGTAAGACCGATGTAGATTTAGGTTTCCGGGAATCTATCATAATGATGTCGTTTTTGTATGATGCTTTCCATCGGTTTTTATCTCCCGTGGGATGATGCTCCGAATGTGTTTCCTCTTTTTTTTTTTTATGTTTGACAGAAGAAGGAAAAAAAAAATTAATTTATCATTTATAAAAGAATATGTAGGAGAAAAAAAAATTAGATTCGTAGAATTTGGAAATGTAAAAATAATTAGAGTACTTACAGAATTCTAAAAAGGTTTTTTAAGGGGGAGAGAAAAATTCGAGAAATTTATCATGTAATATATTAGTTGCTCAAAATGAAAACGAAGCTCCTTTATTCAGAATTTTTCCCGGGAAATCAAGTTAAAAAAAAATCTCAGGCACAGGCTTATACGTATGAATCCATACGAAGACTAACGATAAATTACAATTGATATAATCGCTTAATCTACTCAATTTATTCTCCGGAATTGGCTCAGCGCACGCTTCCCATCTCGAAAAGCATTAGCTTAAACCTTTTCGCAAAAACGCAGTAATGCAGGAAAATCCCTTCAAAGTGATTTTCCATCCCCTTTATTATTCTCATACATTACGAATGCGGAGTCTTATCCCCGCAAAACATAATTAAAATTGGAAATAGTTCCTTCAGTCTTTTCTGTAACAATATAGACCATAATTCAGCGCCGGCCACAATGTTATGTTTCATAATTGCCATATGTTGACCCAATTTCATTTATATAAACTTTCCGGTTTCAGTATAGCTTCAATCGTACTTCGTTAACTGGCTCTCCTGCTTCAAGGATCTTAGCATTTATTTTTATACCTAGCCCTCGTCTTAAAAGTATGGTGTTTACTATTTCGGCCGTTCCCGATCATTTTTCCTAAAAATTTTTTTCAATAACTGTTTTTTTTTTCTAATTTTTAATTTTCCTAAAAGCTTTTAATTCCTAAAATAAATATTAAGTATTAATAAAATTTCCTAAAATGAATACTTTTCCTGATTTTTTAAATCCCAAAAATCTTAGTAATAATTTACTAGGCAAATCTGTGGATTTCGGGTTTTCTTTTTATTCTTGTTGTTTTAATTAAACACTTTAAAAATTCCGCTTTAAAATGAGCCACTATAAAAATATCGTTACCCTGGTGGAAATTTCGGAATGTCGTATCGATATTGAAAAGTAACGCTTGTCGACCTCGGATCGCCATCGGGCCAATCTTGAACATGATCGATCCGATCTCCAATAACGGCCAATATTGAAAATATGTTAAATTCTCATTTGACCGATATTGAAAAGCGTTAACTTTCTGAATGGACGTCCGAGGTTGGATCGATGCTGCACCGACATTGATGATCTCAAAATTTCCACCAGGGTATAAAAGAATTTAAAAAAAAGAACAATTAAATCCCTGGTGGAAATTTCGGAATGTCGTATCGATATTGAAAAGTAACGCTTGTCGACCTCGGATCGCCATCGGGCCAATCCTGGCCATGATCGATCCGATCTCCAATAACGGCCAATATTGAAAATATGTTAAATTCTCATTTGACCGATATTGAAAAGCGTTAACTTTCTGAATGGACGTCCGAGGTTGGATCGATGCTGCACCGACATTGATGATCTCAAAATTTCCACCAGGGAAAAGTTAAAAAAAAAAAAAAATTAAAAATTAAAAAATTTCATAATTAAAAATGAGGGGAAAAAATAGGAAATGTTTTAGAGACCAACATTTTTAAGAAAAATAAATTAGGAATTAGTTTTTTTAGGAAAAAATGGATTCGGAATTAATTTTTTTTAGGAAAAATTGATTAGTAATTAATTTTTTTTAGGAAAAGATGTATTCGGAGGATTCGGAATTAATTTTTTTTACAAAAAATGGACTAGAAATTAATCTTTTTTAGTGAAAATGGATTAGGAATTCATTTTATTTAAGAAAAATGGTTTACAAATTATTTTTTTTTAGGAAAAATGGATTACAAATTTATTTTTTGTGAGAAAATGGATTAGGAATTCCTTTTTTTAGGAAAAATGGATTAGGAATTCATTTTTTTAGGAAAAATGGATTAGGAATTCATTTTTTTAGGAAAAATGGATTAGGAATTCATTTTTTTAGGAAAAATGGATTAGGAATTCATTTTTTTAAGAAAAATGGGTTACAAATTAATTTTTTTTAGGAAAAATGGATTAGGAATTCATTTTTTTAGGAAAAATGAATTAGGAATTCATTTTTTTAGGAAAAATGAATTAGGAATTCATTTTTTTAGGAAAAATGAATTAGGAATTCATTTTTAAAAAAAAATGGTTTACAAATTAATTTTTTTTAGGAAAAATGGATTACAAATTAATTTTTTTCTGAGAAAATGGATTAGGAATTCATTTTTTTCAGGAAAAATGGATTAGGAATTCATTTTTTTTTTAGGAAAAATGGATTAGGAATTAATTTTTTTAGGAAAAATGGATTACAAATTTATTTTTTTCTGAGAAAATGGATTAGGAATTCATTTTTTTCAGGAAAAATGGATTAGGAATTCATTTTTTTTTTAGGAAAAATGGATTCGGAATTTAATTTTTTTTCTAGGAAAAATGGATTACAAATTAATTTTTTTAAGGGCAGTCTCCACTTGATAACATTCACTGCACTCGCGTTGTCCGCCTTCGCGATTAACGTAATCTCACCGGAAGTACTTTGCAGATTTTACTCCCGTAAATATTTTTGGCGTATTAAAAATACCGAATATTTCATTAAGTGTACAAGTCTGGTTGATCCAGGATTTATTTTGGAAGAAATTTAGTATCTTCCCCATGCCCGAATTAAAACTTTTCTTTCTAAATCCGTGAAAACATTTTGCAAATCGCCATTTTTAATGATTGTAAACAAAAAAAAAAAGCAGAAGATAATCAAAAAAATCGTAGACGAAAGATCAAAAAAACTTCCGGTGCGAGTACGTGCGGATGACGCGAATGCGGCGAACGTTATTAAGTGGAGACTGCCCTTTAGGAAAAATGGATTACAAGTTTGTTTTTTCAGAAAAAATGGATTAGGAATTAATTTTTGTTGGGAAAATGGATTAGGAAATTATCTCGGTTGGGAATCATTTCGGCATTTTTATTTTTTTATTTTTTACCTATTAATTTAAAAAATTTACGGTTTTTTGTTAGCATTCGATTCATAATATAACGCTGTCAGATCCATTTCACTGCGGCATCAGCTTCGGGAGGTAATATTCGTCAATATACGATGTCAAGTCACTGCCAACAACGATCAGTTTCAGTATTTAAAACAGTCGACAGCTCTCGGAAACTTCCGTTACCTCTTTTTATTTTAATTTTTTTTTGTACCGTGAGTCCTAGTCGGATATATTTGTCCGTTTTTGAATGAGTCGCATATTTATATATTCTCTTTCAAAAAAAATTTTCTCCTTTATTTGCGACGTTTTAATGAATATCGGAAAGGTTACCGTAGAAACGAGCCAATGAATTCGCATCTAAAAGAGAGGAGGGAAAAAAAAAAATCAGGTCAAAAAAAAAAAAAATTCAAACCAGAAATATTCAAAGCATTTATATTGTGCACAAAAAAGAGGCTTAAAACCGAGAAAAGGACGTCCTTGTAACGTTCTCGTGATCAATCAAAAAGCAAAACACAACATTTTCAATTTCTGTTTCTATAGTTACCTCAGGATACTGAAACCGGAAAAATTCAATTATTAAAAAGAGATTCGATTGAACAAAAGCCGGAGCTACCATTGGCTCGTATTGGAAATTTTTATTGATATGATATGGTAAACTTCCGGTGCAGGGTATAGCTAAGGGAATAATATACGTCGTTTTTCATCCTTGTATCCCGATTTGACGTCAAACTTTTCTTTGATATCGCGCTCTTTTGCAATAGCTGCAGTGTTGCGGGAAACGCGAAAACAATGGAAGCTTAAAAGATGACCTTGATTAATAACATCATCATATATAACCTGTCGTACGGGAAGATGGATGAAGTTACAGAACAAAAAAAAAAGTAAAGCAAAGAGCAATTTGGAAGCTACGGGGATAAACAACCGAGGGAAATAGTAATAAACTGAAACGATACTTTGAAGCGTTGTTTAGGTATGTGGAGAAATGAAGAGCTGCGGTTTTGTTATTCAAAATGATGTAAGGAAAGTGTCCCGATTTACGCTTTTGTGTGCTATTACGTAGGAAGGAAATTAAATACAGAAGCTCTTGAGTTTCGCTGCAATAAACCTTTTCTAGTTTGGTCTTATTACGACTTTGTGCACAAAGTTTATCGAGAATTCGTTTACAGTATTTTACTTGTTTTGCTGCAATAGGAAATACAGAAGTTGATGGTCTGCGTCTGATATATCAAAAAGTTGTAAACTTTCCAATACATCCTCTGTCCAAATAGATAAATATCATTTCAGAGAAGTATTCCAAAATAAAATTAGGTTGTTTAGAAAACGGTAAATTAACCTTCTTTAGGCAAAAGGAAATGTTTTGAACAAGTTCTGTTTTTCAGCAAAGCAAAACTTTTTCGCGCCAACGCAACGGACATGTTGTTTCTTGACAAGATATTTTTGTTGTCCTCGCATGATTTTTAAGACAATGACGGGTCCTTTGCAACTCGTCCAAAGGCTTTTTGGAGGAGATGCAATCTGGAGGAGCTATAGACACGAAAATGACCTATAAAAGGACGACTGTGAAAAGAACCGTAAGACTTTGTTTTCTGCTGTAAAAAAAGCTTTCATAACTCAATTTCCAAGGGCTCCCATGATTCATGTTGATCGAAAATGGAGCCTGCCTGATTTAAATAAACCTCTTTTTGCTATTTTAAGCTCAAAAAAGTCTCACTTTTATCTTTTTAAGTTTTTTCTATTTACGGTGAGTTTAGAACGTCGCAACGGTTTTTTTTTTCATCACTGGCTTTCCAGGAGTTCGGACGATTCATGTAGGTCGAAAATAGAGCCTGCCAGATTAATAGAAGTTTCTTTTTGCTATTTTAAGCTCAAAAAAAGCTCGCCTTATTTATTTAGAGCTTTTCGAATTTAGATGACTGTAGAAGTAACCGTACGACACTGTTTTTTAATTTTTTTACTCCCTCTGCCCGGAAATAATGTGTGTGTTTCTAACTTTTAATTCCCATTTCGTAGGCTTTTGATTTTAGCCGGAAGTGATGGTACCACATAACTCACCCACCCGAACACTTTTTCACACCATCCCCCCCGGGGTCCCACCTTAAAAAAAAATTCTTGAAAAAATTAAAAAAATCGACAATTTGAACTAATTTTGCTCCGCTTCTGAAACGAAGCAAAAAAAATTGAATGTGACCGGGAATGAGAGAGTACATGACTTTAAACAAGAATCACCCATGAGAAAATTTTTTTCAGTCGTCGCAAACCCCCAAAAAATTTGGGTGTCTCGACTACCCGGCCTAGGGGGTAAATTTTTAAAAACCTATTTATTAAACGGCCATAAATATTTTGCCACATGGGTTTTCGGGGTCGCTGATTTCAAATCTGAGGTCGGTTTTCAAAAATTCAAGATGGCGGATTCAATGTGGCGGACTTAAGTTTAAAAAATTGATATACCCCAGAACACGAATTTTCGTAGGAAAAAGTCGATGTTTTTAACGCAAGTCCGCCATGTTGGATCCGCCATCTTTAATTTTAGAAACTTGACCCTAGATTTGAAATAAGCGACCCCGATATAGCACCGAACACGAGCTTTCGTGGGAAAAAATCAGCAGCTATTACTACGCAGCTTTGCGCAGTAAATTATTTAAATAATTTTAGGGATTTAAAAAATTACGGAAAATATTCATTTTAAAAAATTTTATTTTAGTAATCAAAAAATTTCAGGAAAAATGGACTAAAAATTTTTTTCTTTTTTTTTTTTGGGGGGGGGGGGGGAGGGGGGAATGGTAGGGAACGGTTTTTTCGTTGATGGAAAAGCTTTGATGGTTCACTTTCCAAGAGCTCCCATGATTTATGTCGCTCGAAAATGGAGCCTGCTAGATTAAAATAAGCCTGTTTTTGCTATTTTAAGCTAAAAAATAGCTGATTTAACTTTTAATTTTTCGCTTCTATTTAGGACAAGTGTGAAAGAACCGTAAGAATTTGCTTTCTGCTGTAAAAGCTTTCATAATTCAATTTCCAAGAGCTCGCATGATTCATATAGATCGAAATTGGAGCCTGCCAGATTAAACTAAGCTCCTTTTGGCTATTTCAGTCTGTGAAAAAAGTTTTTGAAATAAACTAGCTTTTTTTTTTCTTTTTAAACTTCAGATGTAGAATAAGGCAGGGCTGCACCGACTAAGGTATACTGATCTTCGACGAGATAAAGAATTGATTAATGTGCCATTTATTCCCTCCTTTTTATAATTCTTTATAACTGTTCCCTTTAAATATCCATAGAAACAGATCACTCCTTAATGGCATCGGCATCATCGCCATCGACCCGAGATTTCAGCCGGCCGTCATCGGACCGGCATCGGATTCGGATTCGGATCCGGTCCCTGCAAAAAACAAATAACGAATATACGACCCAAAACATGTCAGAAAAGAAATTTGAAAAGCTTACTTTATGAAATGAAATAACGGTGAATCGATTACTTTTCCCGCCGTTTTTTCCTTTTCCTTCCTCTATGCGGAAGAGAAAAAAAAAAAAAATTGCCAGAAAAACAAAAGAATCAATGCCCTCAAGAAGCGAATGTTTGTATGTGGTTAGTAAATTAATTTACAACACCAGAGTTAAAAAGTTGAGCGGAGTCATTGATTTATATAAACATTCGCAGTCTTTTTACCTGAAACATTATCATTACGCGACTCGAGTAAGAAGTTTTATGATTTCATTACATTATCATTTTCAAATCGAACTTCTTATCCGCATGATTAGTTGTTGCTACGACTACGTATTCCATCGCGTCTCAACTTGAATTTTAGTCGTCAACACACTCTCTGTGTGGCGGTGTTTCGCGTGTTCGTGTTTTACTTCTCCTAGGTCATGGTTTTTTTTACACTAAATCGCCAAAAAAATAGTAGAGTGCTCAACAAGTGTCAATGAAGTTTTAAAAATAACAAGTGAAGTTTTAGTTGTAGAAGGGAAAATATAGTTTAGGAATTGACAAAAATTCGTTTGATTTCGGGTTCCCGAAAAATATAAAAAAGTGATATTCAAACAAGTGACTTTAGCCTAGGTCAACATTTTTGCGATTATATAGTTCCCGTTATTTATCTCTTTTCCCGTTTTATTGGTGTCATCATTTCTTTTTATTAATCGGGATTATCCCGATGTTATTTTTAATGGTGTTGTTAGCAAAGGTAAAAACGGTTAGTCGGTTTTTTTAGCCTAATTTATTTCAAGGTCTTGGCGAATTTGTGAAGGTTGTTCAAAAAACAACTGTCGAGTTTTTTTTTTTTTTCAATATCTTATCGATGTAGTTGGACGGGTGGTACCGTATAAAATAAATCCGTTAATTTTTAATAATGGTGAAATGACAAAATTCGCAGAAGTCCGTGTGAACTTCAGACGAAAAATAATGAATTAAAAATTTGATGTTCCGGGTTGTACTTTATAAAAGTACGAAATGTATGGTTGTTCGCATAACCAGTACGGATTAAATCCTGCAATAATGGATTATATGGATAATAACGTCAGCACAAGGTAAAGAAATCACTGAAAAACATTTTTTTTTTTTTTAAAGAGTTCGATAAGAACTGCAAAGAAATCCTGAAAATTGTTCTTCGGTATTTACTGCATACCCGTCATTTCTTCGACTATTTTATATTGAATTGCAAATCGGTACCGTTGACATGTTACAAGCCTATACAGGAAAAAAAAAAAGACTTCAAGAGCTATTTCTTTTTCCGGTTTTCTCACGACTCTCGGCATGTGTGTTCGCTTATAAGAGAGCTCACCACATCAATATTGTAGACAGATGTTTCGGTTTCCTGTAAATACTCCCTTTTCGATTAAATTCTTAATTCTCTTAACTGATTTATAGAATTTAATTTCCTTTTTTCTTTTTTTTTTTTTGCCATGTGAGGATCAACAAACAAAGTAGTGAGGCAGGTATACCATATATATACGAAGTGTCGTAATCGGCGAACTTCAACGTCGGTATTGACCTTGGAGTTGGCGAACCTAGACCCGATTTAATGTAACAGGCTGGCCAACTTGAACAGGCCAAATCTTTTATAAACAATAATAAAAAAAAATTTTTGGACTAGATCCAAACGAACGCTAGAAAATCGGAATTTGATTTTTTTTTTTTTTCTTTTCGTTTTTGAACCTGAATAAATTAAAAGTTTATTTTTTTTTTTTAATTTTGTTTGGTGTGTTGTCATAGTTCAAGCATAAGTCATAGTCCAGTTTCTACTCAAAGCGTGATCGGGTATTGTCTTGCTGATGTTGCATTTTTATATTTATAATAACGCATTAATCAAAAGTTAGAATGCCTCCAACTGGTGTTTTCGATTTAAAATCCGACCACAAGTGAAGTTTATTTATGCCTGGATTAATTTACGAAGTTGTTTTGGATGATCACTTTAGAAAAAAATAAATAAATCGAACTAAACCAAACGATGACGTTACTGCTTAATTTAAAAAAAAAATGCTTAATTCAATTTTGTTTAAGGAAATCATAAAAATTAGGTTTTCCACCTTGCCCGAGTACAAAAACAACGGAAATATTGATTACGGAACGAAATCGTTATTTTGGAAATAAAAGCAACTTAATTGAGTGTAAGGGATCGCATATTGCGGCAATAAAAGGCCAATTCTTTCCGCTTGCTTGGAAAATTCTAAAGTTTAATGTCGTTTTTAAGTCAAAGATCATCGTTGCAGTCCAATGTCATCGATTTACTTTTCCTTTAATTATTAGTAGCGGACAACTTGGATCAGCTTAATCGTAAAATTGAATTTTTCATTTTGCTCACTAAGAAAAATAATGGCGGAAAATTTATTTTAGGATTAAGTAGATCTGAGGGTAATTATAGTAAATGAAACTATAACTACCGTCAAAAATAATGGCGGAAAATTTACTTTAGATGGATTAAGGTAATTATAGTGAATGAAACTATAACTACTGTCAAAAATAATGGCGGAAAATTTACTTTAGATGGATTAAGTAGATCTGAGGGTAATTATAGTAAATGAAACTACAACTACTGTCAAAAATACCATATTTAAAAGAAAAAATTATTCACTTTTTAAAGATTAAGTAGATCTCAGGGTAATTATAGTGAATGAAAATATAACTACTGTCAAAAATAATGGCGGAAAATTTACTTTAGAAGGATTAAGTAGATCTGAGGGTAATTACAGTAAATGAAACTATAACTGCTGTCAAAAATAATGGCGGAAAATTTACTTTAGAAGGATTAAGTAGATCTGAGGGTAATTATAGTAAATGAAACTATAACACTACTGTCAAAAATACCATATTTGAAAGTAAAAATTATACACTTTTTAAAGATTAAGTAGATCTGAGGGTAATTATAGTAAATGAAACTACAACTACTGTCAAAAATACCATATTTAAAAGTAAAAATTATACACCTTTTAAAGATTTTTATTAAAGTAAAAATTACTTTTGTACAGTAAAAACCGTGATACATTACATTAAAATCTGCACTACCCTTTAAAATCAAACATAATAATTTACATTACCGTAAAATTATCGTAAATTTTACTCTAAGACGGTAATAACCACTGTAGTTGAAGTGCAGACAAAGCGGCAAAAGTTAACGGTAATATATAGTAGGTGTTAACGGTAATACGGTAAACTTATCGGTAGCATTTTTCTCAGGGTAATTAAAATCTGCACTACCCTTTAAAATCAAACAAATAATAATTTACATTACCGTAAAATTATCTTTTTTAATTACCCTCAGAGATCTGAGGGTAATTATAGCAAATGAAACTATAACTACTGTTAAAAATACCATATTTAAAAGTAAAAATTATACACCTTTTAATGATTTGTATTAAAGTAAAAATGACTTTTGCACAGTAAAAACCGTGATACATTACAGTAAAATCAAACAAATAATACTTTACATTACCGTAAAAAACAGTAAATTTTACTGTAAGACGGTAATAACTACTGTAGTTGGAAGTGCAGACAAAGCGGCAAAAGTTAACGGTAATATATATTTGGTGTTAACGGTAATACAGTAAACTTACCTGTAACATTTTCTCAGTGATATAATACCTCTTTTTATCGCCTTTTTCTGGCCTCATCGCCAATCTTCATGTCACAGTTAAATTCAAATCGTACTTTAGTGACCTTTGAATTAGCATCCACTTACTTGTGCTCTTGAAATATCTCGTCAGTTTCTCTTGTCAGCCCTTGAAGGTATTCCCTATGCGAACCAGATACCCCTTAACAAATTGCAATAGGAAAAGTTTTTTAGATAAATAAGATCCAGTTATTAGCACCTCCGGGAAACTTAGGTTTTCGCAAACGCGAAGTCTGTATTTACAAAAGACCCTTTTAGAAATATACTGGAGGAAAAGCTTTTCAACTTGTCTGAAAACATTTTTTTTTCCCTTCTACCGTTGACGTTTCCAAGGTTATTTCTTCTTTATCGGGAATTTTATACGAACGGTATAGTCCTACCACGAATTGTTCTTTTCAATTCGATTTCGTTTAAAAAAAAAGGGCAGAACACTTCCTTTCATTTCGATAAAAAAAAAAAGTAAAAAAATTGTTTACATGAAACGGAAGTTTTTTTTTTCTCTTATCTCCTGGTCTAGTTTTTTTAGAAATATTTTTTTATTTTTATCAATTGCAGAAATGCCCGAAAGATTAAAATGTCCTTGGTATCCTTTTGCAGCTACTGACGGTATTACGTCTGTTTAAATGCATACCAAGATTTATCGTATAGTACCTTTTATTACTTGAACAAATCTGTTTGTTTTACACAGGAGGCCTGTAGGGTTAAAACGTGCATGACGTATTTGCGAACGCCAGGGAGATTAATCCTTTTTTCACCGGTTCGATGAATTTTCCGAGAGATGAAAAATGAATTAACATTTTTACACTTTTGAATTTTTTTTTTTTATTTTTATTTTAGTGGAATACACTCAGTTTAGGAATACCGGACGATTTTTCGACGGGATTAATCCCGGAATTTTCAAACGCCGGTCGCGGCCGGCCGAAAATTTTTTGAAAATTACGACGCCAAGGCCGATTTTGGGCTAGGTTTTCATAACTGGCCGATGCCGATTCTTTTCCGAAATTGGGTGATTCCACAAAAGAAAATATTTTTTCAAAATTGCATAAAAAAATTCTGTATCGCTAAATTTTTCAATCTTTTTTTTTAAGGTTTCTAAAACGTTTTCCGTTCATTTTTTGAAAACGTTCTCGATTTTTCAATTTTTTCCACCACTTTTTTTGAGTTTTCTGTATAAAGACCTAAAATAAAATAAAGATCTGCCTTTTCAAAAATTTATGAAATTCGGAAATTCGGGATCCCGAAAATCCAGGATTTCGGGCAATTTTTAGATGGGATTAATCCCGGGATTTTCAATCCCGGAAATTGCCTTTTTGTCCTAAAATTGACTTTTTTCCTTTTAAATATCTCAAAACTTTATTAATTTTAATAAAATGACAAGTTATAACCTGCTTCATTGTCGCTGAAATGCCGCAAAATACACTCAGAAAATGGAAATGTTTTGAATAAGTTTTATTTCGTTCCCGACCATTTTTCCTAAAAGAATAAATTCCCAATCATTTTTTCCTAACCATTTATTTTTTTAAATTTTCCTAAAATTTTTTGATTCCTAAAATAAAATTTCCTAAAGTGAGTATTTTTCACAATTTTTAAAATCCCTAAAATTTTTCATCAAAAAATTAGGAAAAAAATTCATTTAGGAAATTCAATTAGGAAATTCTATTTTAGGAATCAAAAAATTTTAGGAAAATTGAAAATTGGAAAAAAATTGGTTAGGAAAAAAACTTGAAGAACCAAAATTTTTAGGAAAAATTGATTAGAAATTTATTTTTTCAGGAAAAATAAATTTGAAAAAATTGTAGGGAATTGTTTTTAGACGGGATTCATTACAGGATTTTCAGTCCCGAAATTTGGCTTTTTGTCCTAAAACTGACTCTTTTCCTTTCAAATATCCGAAACTTTGTTAATTTTAACAAAATGACAAGTTATAATCTGCTTCCTTGTCGCTGAAATGCCGCAAAATACACGCGGAAAAATAAAATGTTTTGAACAAGTTCTGTCTTGCAACAAAACCGGGATGTTTCGTGGCAAAGCAAAAGCTCATCGCGACAACGGAATTAATCCCGAGATTGATTTTCAATCCCGAAAATTGACAATTTTTGTCCTTAAACTGAGTAACTGACTCTTTTCGCCTCGTATATCTAAAACTTTGTTAATTTTAATAAAATGACAAGTTATAACCTGCAACATATGTTTCAGCGACAATATTGACTCTGAAATGCCGCAAAATACAATATACAAATAAAATGTTTTGAACAAGTTCTGTCTTGCGACAGAACCGGAATGTTTCGTAGCAAAACAAAAATTTTTCGCGACAACGGGCATGTTTTTTCTTGACAAGATATTTTTATTGCTTTCGCATGATTTTTAAGAAAATTTTTTGTCACAAAGCATTTTTCCTTTCGCATTAGTCATTTTTTTTTTTGCGCCGAGTGTATGGTCTACTCTCAGAAAATCAGTTTTGATTTCCAGGAGAAAAAGATGCATTTTTTCCCTCTCTTTTTTTTTGTGTTTAAGAAAGTAAAGATTTCTTTTTTAAGGAATCGTTTGCTTTAAAAAAAAAAAAAAAAAATTCACCTGACATAAAACTTTTCCTCTTGAACCCCTCGTTAGTATAGGTTTTATTTTGTGTCCTGACACGTGCGACAAAAAAAAAGAACTCTTTGAAAAAAGAAATTTTCCTTGTGGTATAAGAAATAAGCAGTAAACATGTTTACAAACTCCCATATGCGAATAAAACCCGTTTTTTTTTTTCTTTTTTTTTTGTCGGGAAGAATATTAGGTTGTGTGTGAATTAAATTGATGATTACGTAATTTCCACTCTTATTTTACGATGAAAATTTACAGGTAATTTAAGCAGTGGAAATAATCGCTTACAAATCCTTCTCCCCCCCCACTGGTTTCATTTTAATTTTTGTTTTTCCTTGTTTTAATGCGGAGCTGCAACGTTTTTTAATGTCCTCGGAATTTCGTGTTTTTTTTTTTTTTATACGCGAAAGTCAAGGGTATCGTTTGCTTATTGGTTCTTATGCAATATGTGAAACGCCCACGCAAAGTTATATATTAGCTGACGTAATTTCATTGCTGAAAAGCCACAAAACAGGGAATCGGGCTTCTGTTGAAATTAAACGCTCTCTCTGGCTGCATTTGTGCATTTCCTGAGCTCGGTTAGGATGAGTGACTCAGCTCTTTCTTTTAGAAATATTATCGTCTAGACGATCCGGCATTTTGTTACTCTTATAACGATTTGATTCCGGTGTTAAGTATATCCCCGTAAAGTAGGTCAAGATTCTCGATAGAGGAATATTTGATCGTAGTAAGATGAGAGGATTTTCTGATGTTTGTAGAGTATGCTTGTGTATAATTGAGTTGGATTTGTTTGATGTTTTGGCTGTGTACCCAGGTTATAATTTTAAGTACTGTATTTAGATAACAGCGTCAGCAGCTGGAATGGTGTTAAGAATGGGATTAATTCCGGACTTGGAGAAGCATGTTTTGATGTCACATACTTAAGCTTCAATCTGATGCAGGAAAAAAGGTTGAAACGAAACATCTGACTTTTTTTTTGTTTTATGATGGAAACAGGAAGAAGCCATATGTAGTCGCTGTATGTTCTTTTAATTCTATAAGTTTTAATTACACGGAACGAGGGGTACGAGACAAAAGTGTCTTACTTCTCCTGTCTTTTAAAAGGGAATCTCGGAAGACTGATTTCATTGTCAACTCTTTGTTAAAGTTATCTACCCTTAAATCGAAATTTTAAGTAAACTGTAATAATTTTCTCCCCTGGTATTTCTTTTTAATTGTCTTGTTAAGAATATCTCGGGTTTGAACTGTTTAAGGCGTCTAACCCTTATAAGCGGCTACTCCTTGTAGTAGTTTGAGTCAATTTTAGGGATATTCGTTGCATGTCAACGTTTAGTTTTGCGGTAGTCATTCAAAAGACTTTTGAGTCCAGAACAGATGTAAGAAATTTTGCCACTGCGGTATTTGTTCGATAGATTGGAATTATAGATCGGAATTAACATGGAAATTCTATATCATATCCGCCAGAAAAAAAACATCGGTCATAGGTATTATTGCGGGTGTAAGGGTGATTCTATTTAAACCGACTGCACTCAAAAACAGGGTCCGAATACGATGCCGGTACCAATGCTAATGCCGGTACCAATGCTGATGCCGGTCGCGGCCGGCTGGAATTTCTAATCGACGACGCCGATGCTGATGCCGATGACGATGACAACTCCATATTATTTACTTAACTTCCGATCCCGATTCCGGCACTGACCACCAATGCCAATGCCGAAGCCGATGTTACCAAGCATCTGTACCGTCAGTGCCGGCACCGGCACTGGCACTGACGCCGATACTAGCTCCAAAAATTTCGCGATGCCCGTACCGGTGCCGATGCCAGTTCCAACAATTTGGCGGTGCCGGTGCCGATGCCGATGCTGATGCAGATGCCGATTTCGGATATTAAATGAAATTCGATGCTGATGCTAGCTTCGGCATCGGCCATGATTTCCACAGGGGTCCGATTTCGGTTTCGATACCGATACCGATACCGATGCCGATGCCGATTACGGATATTGAATAAAATTCGATGCCGATCGAAGCTTCGAAGCATCGGCATCGACCATGATTTCCAAGCTTTAGACCCTTGTACGGATCCGATTCCGATTTCGATTCCGATTCCGATTCCAATTCCGATTCCGATACTGATGCCGATTTCGGATATTTAAAAAAATGCGATGCCGGTATCGGTGCCGATGCTCAGGAAAGGATTAAATTTGCAAGCTTCAAACGTCCGTCAAAAGTTGCAAAAAAAAAAAAAAAAAAGGGTCGCGAGGTGAATATTCTTCACACAATATTTTTCTTATTTTTTATACTTCGAACGAGAAAAAGTTAATCTTAATAGTTAAAATACCAAGAAAGAGTCCCTGTCCGGCCCCTGAAAAGTCTTACCATCCAACATGGATGGCAAAGGGAATCTAAATTCCATTGCAAACATATTTTTTTCCGGGAAACGGTGGCCAATTTAGTCATTTCATTGACTGATAGAGGGGGGCGCACTTCCCTCCACATAATGAATGACATTAAGTCTTTTTTTTTTTTTTTTTTTTCAATTCCAGTAAACCCTCCATTTGTTTAAGGAAATATCTTCCCACTTGAAAAAGAAAAAAATTATTTGAATTATTCTCGTTTCAAACGATGTAAACACGCAAGGGGCCTGGAATAAAATGCAGAAATCATTATTGATGCATTTTCAATGAAATAACAAAGTAGTTGCAGCTAAAATACAATATTTAAGAAGACGAATATTATTCGCACGACAGTCATTCCAAGGGCGCATTAAACTATATATATTTTGATTTGATTACAAAACATTTTGTATATGTTTAGCTTTAAAAAAAATTTCCAGGCGTGTTAAACGAAGAATAACGTCCTTCAAATGGCTATGGATGCCTTAATTGCATTCCTTTACAGAGCAATAACTGTAATGTATTTTTAAAAGAAACTTAAGCTCACCACAACTCGTAGATTGACGACCTACATCAGGCTCATCCTTTTTAAAGAACTCTTCGTTATGGTCGACGGACTATAGCCAAAAAAAAAAAAAAGAAAGAAAGAAGCGGAAAAAATTCTCACGCTTAAAAAGGGGGGATCGAAAAAAAAAAAAGAAATATTCGAAAGAAAAAAGAGTCGTCCGGCTTTCTATTGAACAATATACTTCTAGGATGAAGTTTACTCGAATAGGAAGTTCACCTTGCTCCAATTGCATGAGAGGTCACCTAATGATTACACTAAGACTTCTTCGTTTTTATTAGATCGTGGATAATTTCTTTATTCCCTTACAGGGCATGACTGTACCTCTTGGGAGATCGTATTTAAGTAGATTAACTTTTTTTCAAGACAAACGATTTTCCTTCGAAAAGAAAGGCTTTTTCCTTTTAACATCGTGAAGCTTCGTAAATTTACGGATTTTGGTTACTTTAGGCCATTATTTTGGGCCTTTTTTTCTCCAACGGAAAAATATGTTTTTAGGCTATTTTTTCTTACTTTCATGTGGTCGTAGAAACGTTGTGGTCCAGCCGGGTCTTATCAGTGAAAAGAATGTTTTGTGATTTTTATGATTTTTTTTGCCCATTAAATTTGGCCGCTTTTGCCCTTAGGGTTCCAAGGAGAAAATTATTATTTTTTTGGCCAATTTTTTGCGTGCTTTCACATGGTGAAGGCTAAATTTGGATCCAGCGTGAACTTCGCAGCGAAACAAATTTTTTTAGATTTTGGCCAATTTATGGCCACTTTGGCCGTTGGAGAAAAAAACCGAAAAAATACGTATCTAGGCCAGTTTTTTGCGTACTCTTACCTAGTGATAGCGAAATTTGTGTGTAGCGTCATCTTCGCAGCGAAAAAAATTTTTTTAACTTTTGGCCATTTTTTTGGGCACTTTCTTGTTGAAAGAAAAATTTAGAAGCACATGTCTTTAGGCCAATTTTTGACTTACTTTTTGACTGTCATAGCAAAATTTTGGTCCGGCGACGCTAACATGAAGAAAATAATTTTAAATGGCCATTTTGGCCGCTGGGTTATTTTTTAAAAAAATTACAATTATGTCCTTTGAAAGAGCTTTTTTTTCAGGGTTAATTCGACGATTTTAAATGACTCTGGGTTAATTCCGTGATTCTTATAAGGGGGTTATTTCGAGAAGATTGGCATCTCAGCTCGTTAGTTTAGAGGTTTAGAACATCCCGGGCCAAACGGGAAGACGGGGGTTCGAGTCCTCCATGGGTACGAGTTGTTAATTTTTCTCGAAAATTTCTTTCCATCGTTCTGCCCTGCTCCGGTGTTTTTCCCGCCAAAATCTTAGCATTTTCCTATGCTGGGTAATTAAAAAGCAGTAAACGAAATTTGTTCTCGTAAATATTTAAATTTCAGCTTTTTTTTCGTTTTTTGGATTCTTCAATCGGACGACCCATTCTCTGCCAAAAAAATAAAAACTGAATGAGCACTCCCATCCCCGCCTCGGAAACGGCTTTCATTTCGACCGTAATATTTGGTCTAATTTACCCCCTCTCTAGGTCCTATCAATGGGTGAAAGTCCAAAACAAAAAAATTAATTTTGGGGCACAAGCCTTATGGTAACCCGGTAGCAGCCTTTTACGGGATATAAAAAATTTAACTTTATTTTTTAAAAAATTTAATAAAAAAAGTTTTTAAGAAGTAATTATCAATAACATTTTGGTTACATTTTTAACACCAAAATATTTGCAAAACTCGAAAAATCAAATAAAATCAAAATTTATTTATTTATTTATTTTTTTTTAAATTTAACTAAAATTTTTTTAAGAAGTAACTCCGTGCGTCGGAGGTGAACTAACATATCTCCATCGTAAATAACATTGGAGATAGTGTGTTTCGACTTTTTGTAAAGATCACGTGACTACAAGTTTACACGCTCATGTTGGTGTAAACTTGTGGTCACATGACACTTTCACGAAATATCAAAACGGATTATATCCAATCATATTTACGATGGAGATGCGTTAGTTTACCTCCGACGCACGGAGTCATCAATAAAATTTTGTGTTAATCTGTTAAAAAATTTTTAGAACTGTCAATTTTTAAATTGCGTTTTTCAGTGCAACGTTCCCTCAAATCTTTGCGACTAACCTTTATGATTATTCAAAAATTTTAATTTTTCATGCCCTTTTCAATTTTTCAAACCCAAAAGAAATCTCTTCTTCAAGAACAACAGACGTTAGAAGTTTCACTTCCCTTCCTCCATGAGTTTGCGTAGCGAGACACTACTTTTTTTTTTTTTTGTCTCCCTCTGACATATTTACGATTTAATATAGCTAATTCCCGCAAATTTAATTTTGCCTTGGGTTGTTCTTTGCTGCTCTAAAACCATTAGGTAATTAACATTAATATGGCGCTAATCATAAGCTTTTGTTACATTGTTGAGGTGGAAAATGATTTTTTTTTTTTTTGCCTTTTCAAAAATGAATGAGTATTATGCATTTTATTTTAATTCTTTTTGAATTGCCGAATGGATTTGATGCCTGATTAAAGCACGTGTGTCACTTAAAAGTTCCCATACGCATTCTTTTCGGGGTGGTTTAATTTTTTTTTATTATTATTAGTTTTTTGATCCATTAAACAAAATTAAAAGGAAATGAATTGTTGAGTGTGTGATAAAAAGTTGAATTAGATTTTTATGTGATTTTTTTTTTTTTTTTGCATCGACAATGGTCATTTGATACAACGTTATTGAATCATTGTGCTTTAATTAACAGTTTCAATATCGTAACATCTATACATACATCACATCAGCTTGAACTTGGGAATATGCAATTTCAGTGACGTAAATAGGCATTAAACAAAAAAAAAATTGCTGTACGTTTGCATGAATTACGTGAATGAACATGTCGAAACGGATGCATTAGTAGCAGATGATACGAGAGATTTGACACTTGATCCGTTTTATTTAGATCCGCAACAATATATGTGAAACAAGAGAAATTTTATCGCTTTTTAGATGAGAAATTAAAAATTAGTTAAAATGTTGTGAAATAGCTTGTTGTTTTTTATCGGTATTTAAAAAAAAAAAAAAAAATGGCTGTGCGCATGTCGCGAATGCACATGAAAGTAGGCGGAGTTTCCCTTTTAATTTTTGTAGCATCATGCTTATGGTTTTTATTGCTTAGGAAAAAGAAACTACATGTTTGAAGGTGACAGTATGTTGCATTAATTGCACTGTAGCGATGAAAATGTCTTCTTGCATATATAAACTGATAACATCGTGAAAACCTCGTGATCCATAAATTACGAGCCCATTGTTTTTTTTTTTTCTTTCTCTCTCTCTCTCTTTCTAAGATAACGTGCGGGCCTAAACCGATAAATCACTGTTCGATTTATTACAATGATCGTAGTCCCGTATTTTTCCATGTTTTAAAGAAAATTCAAAGAAAAATTTAGGAAGGTCGCTGTTGAAAATGTTTCGTTAAGAGGGTATGGGATTTTTCGGAGCTTCGGGAATGCCGATATGCAGAACCTTCAGAGGATACTTAAGAACCATACAGAGATTCGGAGAATTGTCGGGAAAATCCGCGGAATATAAAAATTAAAAATCTTTAGAGACTAACCTGCAATTGATGTGTTTTATAAGCTGAATTTTTCTTTTCAGCTATTTTGGATGTTATGGTGCTTAAGAAGTAGGGCAGTTCAAAAAAAAAAAAAAAAAAATGGATTGACGAAGCGGGAAAAGTTGTGCACAAGGGTCGACGTTAACCCTGAATTTTTTCAGATTTTTAAATTGATGTCTTCTGCTTCCTCAAAAGGACTAAAGTTTGTCAAAGTTTCATAAGGACCGAAAAAATTGAAAATCGTATTTTAGTGCAAAAAAAAAAAGATTTATTATTGGAATTGTCTAGATTTTAAAAATGAAGTAAGCAGGTTTTGTTTAAAAGCCAAAAAGGTCATTTTAAGCACATTTTTTAGGTACGAAATCAAAAAATGTAAAAAATGTAAATACCAAAACCTTTTTTGGCTTTTAAATGAAAATCGGCCTCTGTTGTATGTAAAATTGACTTCATTTTTGAAACCTACTGAAAATTCCGATAGGAAATGACGTCTCTTGCACCAAAATTCCTCTCTTAATTTTTTCGTCTTTTACGGGACTTGGACAAACTCATTCCCGACCTTTTTTCCTAAAAATTTTGATTCCTAAAATTTTTTTCCTAACCATTTTTTCCTAATTTTTAATTTTTCTAAAATTTTTTGATTAAAATAAAATTTCCTAAAATGAATATTTTCGTAACTTTTTAAATCCCTAAAGAGATTTTAGGAAATTTTATTTTAGGGCGTTTAAGACATTTTATTTTAGGAATCAAAAAAATTTAGGAAAATTAAAAATAAGAAAAAAAAAAAAAAAATAGTAAGAAAAATAATTTCAGGAACCAAAACTTTTAGAAAAAATGGATTGGGAATTTATTTTTTTAGGAAATTTGGATTAGGAATTTATTTTTTTTAGGAGAAATGGATTAGCAATTGATTTTTTTAAGAAAAACGGATTAGGAATTCATTTTTTTTTGGAAAAATGGATTAGGAAAAATGGTAGGGAATCGGACATATTTTACGCCTTTTGAGGCTGCAGAGGACGTCAATTTAAAAACCCGAAAAAATTCAAGGTCAATGTTGACCCTTGTGCTCAATTTTTTCGCCAATTTTTCATATTTAATGTTCCTCCCAGTTTTAAGCCCATTTTTCTTGCACAAGTCGAAAATGGCCTTTTTTGGCTTTTTAATGAAAGCCGGCCTCAATTAATCAAAAAACTGACTTCGATTTCGAAATTTACGGAAATTTTCCGATAGAAAACGACCTCTTAAATACGACTCCAGTTTTTTTGGCCTTTACGGGTCTTGACAAACTTTATCCCTTTTGCGACAGCAGAAGACACCAATTTAAAAATCTGAAAAAAAAAAATCACGGTTAATGTCGATCCTAAAATGCACACCTTATCCGCTCTTCGCCAACTTCAAAATCCAACATTTCTAGGCATATATGAAATCTTTTCTTCAGACGTGACTGGCGAATGTCGTTTGCCTAAGCGGTCACATTCTTGTTTTCCCATTAAGGCTTTGTTTACTTTCGAGAAGCTGATTCACCACAACCGATGTCGCAGAATACTAGACTCCGCGAACGTGGTGTTAGATCATTTTTGTGTCTGCCTGTCTCACATTGGGGTGCTCGAAAACAGGTTTTTATAAGCTGGCGTAAACAACTTCTTCACAATCATTATTATTCCTTCCTGCTTCTGTTATTCAAAGCCCCCTCTAGCTTTGAAATGAATCTTGATGCAACTAGTGAATTAAATTAAGAAGTATGAACTGACACGCCTATTTTTTTTTCTTTTTTGATGGGTCCAGGAAAGTACTTACATAAGATGATTAGAGCCATTGAGACTTTTTTTTTTTTTTTTTTGTCCTTGAAAACTGATGTTAGCAGGATGGATGCTATACATGCAAGACTGTGCAGTTTTTTGTTGACCTGGCGTGACTGTATCGATTGTTTCCAACTGCACGAAATGGAGATTTTCGCCAATCTAGCTGAGCGTTGGTAGCTATTTTAATGAGTCAATATTTTAGACTTTGAAAGTGGAATTTGATCATAAATTTATGAAATACAGCTGGGACCAAAAAAAAAAAAAATAGTCAGGGGATATGAGGCATATCCCTACGGAGGACTATTTCTAGAAGTTTCGGTTGGGGCATCTTTGGCTGATTTTTGATGATCCCCCTAAGTCATTCAAGCACTGATATTAGTCCACGTGGCCCCCTATTTCAATAAAATCTTATCAAAAAACATCAAAATCTTCGTCTCAAGAAATGTTGATGATCTTTTCACAAATCATTAAAATTTTTAATAAAAAATTAAAATTTTAAGGATTTTTACCGAAAATTTTTAATAAAATTCAAAAAATGCTTTTTTCAATAAAATTTTAAATAAATTTTTTCAATAATCAAAAATTATCGAAATGTTCGTTTCAAAAAATGTTAATGATCCCCCTAAATCCTCCAATCCCTAATATTAGTCCACGTGGCCTCCTTTTTCAATTATAAAAAATGTAAAAAATTTTCTGAAAAATTTCCCTTTTTTTCTTAAAATTAGCCAAAAATTTACAATAGGCCATTTTAGCCTATTTTGTAAAAAATTTTATTCTAAATTTCATTGAAAATTTTTTAAAGTTTTTAAGGATCATCCAGGATTTTGGTAACAAGTTAGAAAGAGGCATTTGCTGTTGGTACATTTTTTATTGAACACCTTAATAAAGCTAATTATAATTAATATAGCATCTTAATATATAGCTAATAAGGCTAATTATTGGCGTGTTTTCCCGAAGGACCCCTCATAAACTTTGAGCTGTACTTGAGGGCAGAGGTCCTTTTGCCGTAAGCAAAAGCCTAGATTTTTTTTTTTTTTTTTTTATGTCAATGCCAAGGCGAAATCCATGTCTGAAGTCCCTATTGAGAGATATGAATGTATGGAAAAGGTCGAATTGGCTGTTTAATTGCTTTCGGATTATTTATGACGCTGACATTTTGCGATTTTTTTACGTGCTTTTGCAGTGAAAACATTTTTTTTTTTTTTTTACGTTATTCCCTGATAATATCTTGCTTATAAATGAATGGTTCAAATTGCATGCTGCGTTATATATGTTGTTGTTGTACGGAAGCCCTGGAGGGTCAAAACTATTATTATGCCAGTTATCTCGGTGCTTGTTCCGGAACTGGCATTTGTTAGTTCCGGAATTGGCATTTTTTTTTCTGCCATCAGTTCCGGAGTTTTTTTTTCCTGGCTAGTTCCAGAACTAGCATATTTTTTTTCTACCAGTTCCAAAACTGGCAATTTATTTTTCTGTCCGTTCATGAACTGGCAGGAAAAAAAAGCGCCAGTTGTGGAACAGGCAAAAGAAAAATGTCTGTTCATGAACGGTCAGAAAAATAAATTGCCAGTTCTGGAAGTAGCACTTTTTTTAAAGCTTGCCAGTTCTGGAACTAGCAGAAAGAAAATGCCAGTTCCGGAACTGGCAGAAAAAAAATGCTAGTTCCGGAACTAGCAGGAAAAAAAACGCCAGTTGTAGAACAGGCAAAAAAAAAAAAAAAAAAAAAAATGTCAGTTCATGAACGAACAGAAAAATAAATTGCCAGTTTTGGAACTAGTTTTTTTTTTTTTTTTTTAAATTGCCAGTTCCGGAACTGGCAGAAAAAAATGCTAGTTCTGGAACTAGCAGAAAAAAATGCCAGTTCTGGAACTAGCAGAAAAAAAAACACCAGTTCCGGAACTGTCAGAAAAAAAATCTCAGTTCTGAAACTAGCAGGGAAAAAAATGCCGGTTGTGGAACTGGCAAAAAAAAAATTTCAGTTCTTGAACGGACAGAAAAATAAATTGCCAGTTTTGGAACTAGCATTTTTTTTTTAAATTGCTAGTTCCTAGCTGGAACTAGTGGCCAGAAAAGTACTGCCAGAAAAGTATTTTTTGGCAAAAAAAATACTAGTTCTGGAATTAGCAGAAAAAAATGCCAGTTCTGGAACTAGCAGGAAAAAAAATCTCAGTTCTGGAACTAGCAGGGAAAGAAATGCCGGTTGTGGAACTGGCAAAAAAAAAAATGTCAGTTCTTGAACGGACAGAAAAATAAATTGCCAGTTTTGGAACTAGCATTTTTTTTAAATTGCCAGTTCCGGAACTGGCAAAAAAAATGCTAGTTCTGGAACTAGCAGAAAAAAAATGCCAGTTCCGGATCTGCAGGATAAAAATGCTAGTTCTGGAACTACACAGTAAAAAATTTTATGTAAAAATTAACATAATTATGTTAAAATCGGTCTACATAATTTTTATGTTGTTTTTTGTTTATGTTTACCTTTTGGAAAAAACAACAGAAAAAATTTGTGTAGACCGATTTTAACATAATTACATAATATTTTTTACTGTGTAGTAAAAAAAAAAATCCCAGTTCTGGAACTTGCAGGAAAAAAATGCCAGTTGTGGAACAGGCTGAAAAAAAATGCCAATTCCGGAACTAACAAATGCCAGTTCCGGAACTAACAAATACCAGTTCCGGAACAAGCCCCGAGAACACTGGCAAATAGTTTTCACCCTTCAGGGCTTCCGTATTGTTGTATTCTGTCGCGAAAAAAAAAAAAATTCTTAAATAAAATTTTTATTTCTTTGAAATCTTCAGAAACTAAAATCCATGACTCCGAGCATTTCTATATAAATTATGTACAAATTATATATAATTATGTATATTATATATAAATCATATATAAAATGTACGCATATGTAACATTTATACATAATTTATACATAGATTTTTCACGACTTTTATTTTATAAAATTTTTAATTTTATAAATTGATATTTTTATAATTTTTTTTTTTTTTTAATGTAAAAATAGAAAAAAAATTACAAATCTGAACATGACCTAAACACCTACGGTAAATATAAACTCAAGCTTTTGCAACATGGTTGTTATTATTATTTTTTTTTCTCAGCGATAAGAGTAAGCTTAGCCTTGATGATAACCGAAATTTTTTTAACTTCCTCCCAAGCTAGACTACTTGTAAACAGTAAACAAAGTACGATTTTTGGCAATGTCATTAAACGCAGTCTGTGTTTATTTTTATTCCTCAGCCTACGGTGTTTTACCCAATTTAATATGAAGCAAATAACCATCTGACACTGCACTTATGATTCATGCATGTCTCCCGACTCTCGTTGGATTTTTTTTTTTTTTTTTTAAATACGGTATATTATTTTGTCGTACACAATAGTAAAACAAAAAAAAAAAGTAAAAGTGATAAGAATGTAATTAGCACGTTGTATCACTTGACCCTGGTTGAACAAAACCGACTTAAGTTACGTTGTGTACGAATGGTAGTGGTAATTGAAATGCAGAAAGGAAGTAACGTGCACATGTAATTACAGCATGTAAGCTTGTTATTTATTTTTTTACGACTTATGCCATGCGGTTTTTATGTTATTTTGTTTATTTGGGATGAAAAAAAAATCCTTGTGCTATTAAAACCCATTTTTTTTTTTTTTTTTTTTTTTTTTTGTCCCTTTAATATGATTGATACAGTAATGGGTTTTTAATGTTTGATATATGAGAGATTGAAACTACTGATTGCTTGGTGATAAAACGCTATTAATAATTATTGAAGGTTTTTTTAGATACTGATTGCAAAGCTTATATTGAGGATTATATTAATTTTTAGTTTGTGAATAAATTTCCAGGCTTTGCAAGAGGTTTAAAAAAAAATTTAATTTGATTTAGTCATTTCGAGTCCAAGGAAATCCGTTTGAAAAATTTATGGCTTAAGAGCCGATATGTAGATAAAGAACGTGTCTCTCGAATCGGGTAGTTTATCCCGATTAATGATGTGGATTGGGATGAAATTAACGATTTAAATTTAAAAGTAAAGGGATGAAATTGACTGATTTAAAAAAAGAAAAAAACGAGCATTCCGAATATATTTTACTTTTGCATTTAAAAGTATAGGAATGAACTGCCAATGGTATACATTTTATATTTCCCATTCTTTTTCTTGTAAAATTATAAAAAAAATTAGATGGAAGATTTAGTTGATTTATTTTTGATTGGTTAATTCCAGGGCTGAAATTCCGATTTCGATTCCAATCAGGGAATATATTAACGATGCTGATTCCAATGCCGATTCCGATGCAGACTCCGATTTTAAAGATTTGGAAATGTTTTCAGACCCCGATTCCTTCAAAACAAGTATAAATTTCGATTCCGATTCCAATTACTTTTGAAGCAGCAAATTTCGATTTCGATTCCGATTCGGAATGAAAATTGAGCCTTGGTTAACAGGGATGGTTTGCCGAACAGATTTTAATCGGAATCGGAATCAGATTCGATCGATGGAAACAAGTCGGAATCGGCATCGGAATCGCGAAAATTTTTCCCGAAGTTTATAATCGGAATCGGAATCGCGCTTGAGCATCACTGGAATCGGAATCAGAATCGATCAATGGAAACTAATCGGAATCAGAATCGACCAATGGAAATGAATCGGAATCGGCGTCAGAATCGCAAAAATTTTTCCCGAAGTTTAAAATCTGAATCGGAATCGGAATCAGCATGCCATTTCAGCTGGTTAATTCATTCCCCATTTTATTTTATTTTTTCCCCGCCTAAATATGGCTAAAGCCGGCGCTGTAGAGGACCGACGGAAGGTAGTCCTCTATAACCGAGGTCCATTAATTTAGTCAGAATGAGATAAAAAAATGGAATAAAAAAAATAAAAAATAAAAACAGAGAAAAGTGATTAAAATCAAACTGTTTTTCATGCCGTAACGAGAAAATAATCACTCATTCATTTATTTCTGTGTACGTACACTTGATTTTGCATTATGCACTTGCATTGGTACTGAATTGCAGACTGCATTATTTTTGCATTAGATGTAGCACCAACTCATCAGGTTCAACACACTCGCATTAACATTGCATTTGTATTATTTGCATCGCTTTCAATTTTTTTTTTTTTTTTTTGGAAAAAAAGTATTCAAAGCGAAAGTGCGAATAAAAGTATTAAGTATTTAAAAGTATTAAATTAAAAGTAAAGTTATAATAATTTTTTTTTGCATACATACATAACTCGACGATATTTGCCAGGAGTTCGAATCCGATGCCGGTGCTGGTGCAGATGCCAATGCCGATTTTGGATATTAAAAAAATCCGATGCTAGCATCGGCATCGGCAAAAATTTTGAAGCTTCGGACCCCTGATATTTGCCGATAAACGAAGGTACACTTTCACATGTTTTTATTTCAAAGATTTTCTGACAAAGGCCGTCTCAGTTGTAAGCAGAAGTTTGGTCCTTTAATTTTTCCCTTTTCTTAATTAAATATTAAGTCTAACGTGCAGTGAAGTCTCAGGAGAGATGTAATCCTAAAAAGTCGAGAGCCATTTCCAGGAAGAAAAGGAAAGAAAAAAAGAAAAAAAAAACATGAATCGAAGAGATGGAAAGTTTTCGTTTGGAAATCGAGAGTGGAAAGACTTCATTAAAAAAAAAAAAAAAACAATAAAAATAAAATTCTTTCGATAATCCGTATTATGTCATAACTGGCTTTATTATTTAAATACTAAGTGCATGTATTACATACAAAACCGATTCTTTAAAAAAAAAAAAAAATATTTTACATAATGATATTACATTACAAGAAATTGGTTCAATTAAAAGCTGGCTGAGTATTAAATAAACCCAGTTCCTAATTAAAATCGTACTTAAAATCCCGTCTTTTTCTCGAAAGATTAAAATTTTAAAAGCCTCAGTATTGGCACTTAAAACGAAAGTGATTGGTTTTTATGCCATTATAAATATTCACTCTCAGGGAATAAAATATTAAAACGTGATCATCTTTTTAACGTATCTTTTTTATTATCGGGGAAATAAAATAATGTATTTCCTTTATAATCAAAGCTTTTAATAAAACTCAATGGAAAAAATGCTGAAAATTCAGCTGAGACCCGTATACAATCCGGTGATTTTTAACGAACCTAAACATAAAATTGTGCGTTGGCCATCAATATTTACTCGTTAACCCTAACTCGAGTCTTAGAGCGAAAGTCTTACGCAGCTTTTTTTATTTAATTACATTCCTTTAAAAAAACAAAAAAAAAAAAAAAAAAAAAATTAAGTCGTATATAATCTGATTAAAGTGATGACATATTAGGAATCGCATTTACTGTACTTGAAACCAAAATGAAGTTCAGTAATCCGAATGAAATGTCATCTCTTTTTTATTTTATTTTTTTTATAATCTTTTTTTTTTTTTTCTTCAGTCTTAATTTTATTTTTTAGTCACGATAAATGATAAGCGATTTGCGATAGTCCTTATCAATGTCGTGATAAACATCTCACGCCATGGACAATGCAACCATTTTTAACATACAACAAAGTAATGTTTGCGACATTGTTGCATTTTTGCCTCTTTTTAATAAACGAACGGTTAATTACATCACACGATGTGCAAATGCTTCCGGTTTGGCCATCGCTTTATGCACTTTTTTTTTTTTAAATTCGGTGCAAGGTCAAATGCGTCAGGGCTTCCATTTGGGACAGATTCAAATTCTTTATTCACAATTTATATCAATCCTCGACGTTTTTTATAGCCGAGTTTGTTTGTTTATTTTTATTATTTTTTTTTTTTTAAGTATAATTTATGGATCGTTTTGGAATTTTCCTCTCGCGAATATTTTAATCGGAAATTGAATATGTGGGGGAGCGGCGGCGGTGGTGGTGGGGGGGGGGGAGGGGAGCCTGAAAATCTTTTTTAAATCTGCATGCAGGTGTGATGCACGTGGTCGTGCGAGGAGAGAAAGAAATAATCAGAAAAGTCAATACAAAATATAAAAGCAGACTTATCGTATTCCATAAAGTCAAGGTCTGCAGACATAATTATCATAATATATGCATGCTGAAATGGAAATAATTAAAGTCGCGCAAAATTTTTTTTTTTTTTTTTTTTTTTTTTAACAACAAAACTTTGCGTTTCCTACTTATTTTTAATGTTATTTTCCAAGTGTGAAATTGACATTCTCATGCGCTAGACGTATTCGAATTTGTTTGCATCGTTTGTAAAATTCCATACGTTTTTCAAAAGGCGGTTCCGTTGAATAACGACGTCGGCGATAGGGAATTTTAAAAATTTGAATTTTATCGGAGATTTTTTTTTTTTTTTTTTTTTTTGAAACTGAGTTATTGTTCGGGGAGCATGTGTAACGTTCAAAAAGTTGTGGGATGACAGGATCGGATGGGGAGGAAATTGGACCTTGTGTAACCTAATCTTTAATATTAAAATTATTTCAATTATTTCAGCCTCATGAAAATTTTTCCTATCGAAAGAAAGTATCTAAATAGTATATTTTACTGTTGGAATCTAAAGCGAGACTTTTTGAGTCCGGGACTGATTTTGCTGCGCCGAGCGAAGCGAGGTGCGGAGAACGGTCCCAAGGGTCAAAATGTCGGCATTTAAATTCGTAGCTGTGAAACATGGTTTTTATTTCAAATGCAATGATAAGCCGTTTGCATTATGATTTGACATCGGCCATATTGATTTTCGGAGCGGTCCGAACCCGATGCCGATGCCGATTCCATATAATTTAATTAATTCCCGATTCCGGCACCAACACCCGATGCCAATGCCGACACCGCCATTATATCCGATGCCGCCTCTGATTCCGATTTAGTAAAAAAAAAAAAAAAAAAAAAAAAAAAAATCAAGAGTCATTCTAGACGATTTTTTAAATCAGGGGCCGATGCCGATGCCAGCAGTAACAATTTTGCAGTGCCTATGCCGATTTCGGATATTTAAAAAAATATTCGGATTTTTCTTAAAAATTCGGATTCTTTTTTAACATTCGGATTTTTTTTTAACATTCGGATTTTTTTTTAACATTCGGATTTCTTTTTAACATTCGGATTTTTTTTAATATTCGGATTTTTGCCGATCGGCATCAGCAAAAATCCATCGGCAAAAATTCTCAAGCTTCAAACCCCTAGATTTTAGTTACTTCACTGTTCGAGAGCTAGTCCATAAATGTTTACTTTGAAAAGTCTTTTTTTACTGGCCCTGGAAGTTTAACTTCATGAGCAGAAAGCGAATATGAAAAGTGCCTACTTTATACACACACGTGGAATAAAAAAATTTTTAACAGGGGGTAAAAAGTGGCATACTTTGACGTCACTTAATGCACGTAATGCAGGATGCTCCTTTGAGAAATCCATTTTTTGCCCATTGTTTTTGCTATTCCGGCTATAAAAGAATTATTTGTAGAAGGTATAATTTTGCCTTGATTAATTATTTATGAAACATTTATTTGAGATTAAATAGACATAATTGCGGAAGACTGGAAGGCTATATCTGTTTTAATTTAATCTTCCAGGTTTTAGAATATTAAAAATTAAAACGGTCCAAATAAATGATTCCCTTTTTTCGTAACGTGAAATTATGTTAAAAAATTTATTTATCACAAAAAAAAAAAAATACGTTGAAATTAGGGATTCGAATCCGATGCGGGTGCTGGCCGGAACTAACAATTCCCTTGCTAAAAAGCAACCGGAAAAATTCTCCGTTCTCAAGTGACTATACTTATGAGGGATGGATCTTGGAAATTTATTTGTTTAAAGTTAATAAAGACATTTTCTGAATAAAGGAGCATGCCAGTCAAATTTCTTAACTAACTAAGGGTCCCAATTTAATCCCCAAGGGTTTTTGACATTTGGAGCGTTTAAAAGGAAGTGTTCACGCAAAACGTAAGCAAAAGGGCTCGGAGATGTATTTAAATTTCTAAGTGCTCAGTTATATTTAGACTTATTCACGTCAAGATCAAGGTAACTCTGAAATAGGGCCATTCATACATGTTAGCTTGAATTTTTAAAGAAAAAAATCATCAGGAAAATTGAATTGCATTTTCATTATTTTATTTTTAGAGAAAATGTAACACGGGGCCAGTGGCGTAATTTCCGAGCATAATTTTTTTATTACTTATTTTACTTTACATATCTAATTTTCTTCATTAAAAAAAAAAAAAAAAATTCTGGCAAGTCCTCACCCGTCTTTGATTGATCATTAAATAATCCGTTCATCCTTCCATTTTAACGTTTTTCTGCAATGCTGATGGAGTAGATAATTTTTTTTTTGGTGTTATGGTGAAAAGGTTAATTACCACCACCGTCGAGCCGAAAGTGAAGCCTGAAAGAGAATCGCAAACGTGTGAAATCTCACAATCATGTCTATTTGTAAGCGTTTTTTGATTGATTGATTCGGCATTTTTCAGCACGTGACTTTTTCCCGTGCTCTCTAGTCCTGCCAGTAATTAAATTTTTAATAACAATTCGTAGATGGTAAAGACTGCAATCCCGGACCACTTTTTCAATCCCTGGATTTTGGGATTCAAAAATATTCAACCCCGGGATCCCAGGATTAATGTAAAAGTTCTATACCGGTAACTGGCCAGAAAATCGTACCTTGTAAAATATTTTTTTCCCCTTACCCCGAAAAAAAAATGGCTAATGAGGAAACAAAAATGCCTTGTGGCAAAATATTTTCTTAAAAATCATGCGGAAACATTAAAAATTTCTTGTCAAAAAAAACATGTCCGTTTGTCGCGATGAATTTTTGATTTGCTGCGAAACATTCCAGTTTTGTTGCAAGATAAAACAATTTTTTTCCTAATCCATTTTTCCTAAAAAAAATAAATTCCTAATCAATTTTTCCTGAAAAATTTGGTTTCTTAAAATTTTTTTCCTAATCATTTTTTTTTTTTTTTTCTAATTTTCAATTTTCCTAAAATTTTTTGATTTCAAAAATAAAATTTCTTAAAATGAATATTTTTCATAATTTTCCAAATCCCTAAAGGTTTTCATCAAAACTAGGAAAAATATTCATTTTAGGAATAAAAAACGTTTAGGAAAATTGAAAATTAGAAAAATAAAAAACGGTTATAGGAAAAAAATTTTAAGAGCCCAAATTTTTAGGAAAAGTCTTTTAGTAATTTTTTTTAAGGAAAATATTTAATTTTAGGAAATTTTAGGAAATTTAAATACTTAAATTTTAGGAAATTTTATTTTAGGGATAGAGATTGTGATTTCCCGGGAAATTTAAAATTTCGGGATTCGGGAATCCCGTTTTTTTTGGAAAAAGCATTACCCGGGATTCGGGAAATAATGATATGGCGGGAACCCGGGAAATTCCCGGGATTAACCGGGAAAACCCGGGAATTTTCCCGTTAATTTTTAAAAAACGGGAAAAATCCCGAAAAATTTCAATCCCGGGGATCGGGATTAAATTTTTTTTCCGGGATCCCGGGAATTCCCGGGCACAATCTCTATTTAGGGATCAAAAAATTTTACGAAAATTAAAAATTAGAAAAAGAAAATGGTTAGGAAAAAAATTTTGAAAACCAAAATTTTTAGGAAAAACTGATTAGGAATTTTTTTTTTAGGAAAAATGGTCGGGAGCGAGATAAAACTTGTTCAAAACATTTCCTTTTTCTGAGTGTATTTTGCGGCATTTTAGCCTCGATGAAACAGGTCATAACTTGTCATTTTATTAAATTTAACAAAGTTTTGGATATATGAGGCGAAAAGAGCCAATTTTAGGACAAAAAAGCCAATTTTCAGGATTAAAAATCCCGGGATTAATCCTGTCTGAAAATCGCCTAAAATCCCGGAATCCCGGGATTCCAGTGGAAGAAATACGCATAAATTTAGTTTTTTAAGGCAGATCTTGCTCAGAGTGCCATAGCAGCTCCTGGTAACTATTTTTACTAGTCTTTGAAGAAGGGTATTTGTGCAGTAGGGTACTTGCGTGTTTTCAAAGAAAAAAAATCGATTTTTGTAAATTTATTGCAATTTACTTTATTCGAATTTCTCCATGGAAAGCACCACGAATTAACAAATTTTGTAGCCGGATAAATGTACATTTTCTGATGGACGTGAGTAATAATCCGTTATGAATGCTTTTTGTTTAAAATCGTTCATGCTGTTTTATTTTTCATAAATACACAAATGTATAAAAGCATTACGTCTAATATAACTGGATTGTGCCTTTAATCCCGTCTTTCATTATTGCCAATCGAAGATCGATAACCGATAATCTGAAGGTGACGTTCCTCTGGATAAGGTTATGAGAAATTGACAGGATATGGTTTAGCAATTTTTTTTTTTTTTTCCCTTTTAAAAAATGAAATTGTGACAAGGGTACTAATTTTTTTGTACTTATTTTTTTTTGTTATAGGTAAGAATCATCACAACCTGTCGGACGAAAATGAAAGCTTTTCGCAGCCTGGATTTTATACATAAGTATACCGCCATCTTTTTTTCCTTTTCGCTTGAAAAAAATTAACTCGATTTATCAATATCGCTTTTTTTTTTAACAATGTTGCAATATTTTTATCAGAATCTCTGATAAGAATTAGATCAAACAAACGTGAGATTATGCAATGTTTTTTCTGTTGGAAGTATTTGATAGGAGAATTTAGCTAAGTGCGTTTAATGAAATTCTGCCATTTAATGCTCTCTCCCCGATTCGAATTAATTCCCAAAGGATTAAAAAGGAAATAAAAAAAAAACAAGTTGGTTTTGAAAGCATACACGAGTTTATATAAGGGTGTTTTTGAATCGGATTTTGTAGGACTGCCTCACTAATTTTTATGTTGGGGTAGGAAAAGCCGAAGGACGTTCACGTTTACCTTACGGACCGGATTAAGATTTTAATACGGAATATTTTGCGAATGCGTTTTGCGAACACGACCTATCGCAATGATTTGCGTCTGTGTGAGGTCGTACCCCACTTTTCCCCGTTCGTTACAAAAAAATTACAAGGATGGGATCACGAAAGGACGTACGGTTCTCAACCCTTTCATCTTAGGATTATTTTCATTTTTGGCGGGAATTTCAAATTCGAATTTTTTTTTTTTTTATATCCTTTTTTTGTAGCGATTGCTTTTCCTTGTTCTCTTTGTGCAATGCAAATGCATTACGATGCATTTATGAATAAAGGTTAGCCATCTCTGACCTTTTTTGAATCATATTTCGGCGTCATTTCCTTACCGATAATCACTTTAAAAAAGCAATATGATTTTATATCGAAATGCGCATTTTTTTTTTTTTTAAATTTATCCGAATTTAAATGAGAGCACGTTGAAAGCACGTTTTTTTTTTGGCTGAACAGAAAAAAAAAAATACAGCCGCAAAATTGCTGATGGGTCGATTTTTGCTTTATTTTAATTAGTCATTTCTGTTTATTTTTTTCGGTTACGGGTCAATTAAATGTTACTTTGATAAAGAACATCCTTAACTTTGTTAAAAAAAAAAAAAAAAAAAAAAGTGACTTTGTAGTTGTTTTTTTTTTTTTTTTTAATTCCCCGATTTTTTTTTCTTTTTGAAAAGAAGCCAAACAAATTATGAATAAAGGAAAATTTTTGCAATAATGTATAAAATTTTATTTTTCATTGCATCAAATTAAATATGAGCATTGAAATTTTTTTTAAAACCAATTACCTTGCTGTTTTTATATATTTTATAATTTTTTGCTGCTACTGCCGTTTTCCCCCGCCCAAGTTTCTCTCACCTTTACGGTTTTTTTTTTTTTTAATTTATCGAACCGAACCGAGCGGAAAATTTTCCTTGATTTTCCGGGTTGCTAAGGATATTCCGAAATGCTGCTTCGTTTAATCAGATTGCGATTATGAATTTCCGAGATTTTAAATGTTTGGCTTTTAATTTTCTCGGTACTCCTAATTAGTTGGTTATGTCACGATTTGCATGATGAAAAGGAAAATGTCGTACGGATTTACTGCATTGTATTTCGTTCTCCGTCTTATAAAGCGAGAGCATTAAGAAGAAAAGGGATATTTTTTATCAGAGAAAGATGATAATCCTCAAGGAAAAAATAAGTAATTGTTCAGCTAAATTGTGAATTTTCTCGGAAACTTCAAAGAAAGATATACTTTTTTTTTTTTTTTTTTTTTTTTTTTTTTTTTTTTTTAGCTTTTCCGCTATATTTTACTCCTTGACGTACATAAATGTAATTTTGAAACGAGTAATGCTGGTTTCCATGGGATAAAATCGACATAATTTTCCATTTCCTATAATCATACATATATACGGAGATACAACTTTTAATTTTCTAGTGGAAAATTATCTCTATTAACATGTAATATGATGTTTGCATTCACGACAAATAACAAATTCCTGTTCTACTGATTATTCGTTATTTTTTTTTTTATTTTAAAGGAGAATTCCGGAAAAACGCGTTTTTATTAGAATTTTTGTGTTTCAAAGTATTTTTTTTTCTAGTTTAATGTTACGACAATATTGGCGACTACATTAGTCCTTGAAATAAAATGGCATAATTAAACAATCGGATATCGGGCATATTGATCCAGGAAAGAACTTGATTAAATATCAAGGATAAGAGAAAAGCTTGATTTAACATCAAGGATTGAAAAAAACCCAAGGAAAATCAGTTTAAAAGTTAAATCGAGTTGGCGAATGGTGGACTCGAACACACCGACCTTCCGTTATCATGACGGCTGCTCTACCACTGAGCTAACTCGACAATCGATCCAACATTCAACTGATTAGGTATTTAAAGGTGGTGACAGACGTGAGATTATTATTATTGGAAAAGGCGGAATATTCCGGAAAGAAACGATTATGGAGCGATATAGTTTTTTTATTTTCAATCGACCTCTATATGAGAATCTTAGAATGAAAAGTCAAAACATGGCCCCCCTCCAACCTACCACTAGACAAGATAATAATAATTTACGCTGACGATAAAGCCCATATTTAACTTATTTTGAAGGAAAATTTTCGGATCGCATTTATTTAATTAAACAATCGGATATCGGGCATATTGATCCAGGAAAGAACTTGATTAATATCAAGGATAAGAGAAAAGCTTGATTTAACATCAAGGATTGAAAAAACCCAAGGAAAATCAGTTTAAAAGTTAAATCGAGTTGGCGAATGGTGGACTCGAACACACCGACCTTCCGTTATCATGACGGCTGCTCTACCACTGAGCTAACTCGACAATCGATCCAACATTCAACTGATTAGGTATTTAAAGGTGGTGACAGACGTGAGATTATTATTATTGGAAAAGGCGGAATATCCGGAAAGAAACGATTATGGAGCGATATAGTTTTTTTATTTTCAATCGACCTCTATATGAGAATCTTAGAATGAAAAGTCAAAACATGGCCCCCCTCCAACCTACCACTAGACAAGATAATAATAATTTACGCTGACGATAAAGCCCATATTTAACTTATTTTGAAGGAAAATTTTCGGATCGCATTTATTAATTAAACAATCGGATATCGGGCATATTGATCCAGGAAAGAACTTGATTAAATATCAAGGATAAGAGAAAAGCTTGATTTAACATCAAGGATTGAAAAAAACCCAAGGAAAATCAGTTTAAAAGTTAAATCGAGTTGGCGAATGGTGGACTCGAACACACCGACCTTCCGTTATCATGACGGCTGCTCTACCACTGAGCTAACTCGACAATCGATCCAACATTCAACTGATTAGGTATTTAAAGGTGGTGACAGACGTGAGATTATTATTATGGAAAAGGCGGAATATTCCGGAAAGAAACGATTATGGAGCGATATAGTTTTTTTATTTTCAATCGACCTCTATATGAGAATCTTAGAATGAAAAGTCAAAACATGGCCCCCCTCCAACCTACCACTAGACAAGATAATAATAATTTACGCTGACGATAAAGCCCATATTTAACTTATTTTGAAGGAAAATTTTCGGATCGCATTTATTTAATTAAACAATCGGATATCGGGCATATTGATCCAGGAAAGAACTTGATTAAATATCAAGGATAAGAGAAAAGCTTGATTTAACATCAAGGATTGAAAAAAACCCAAGGAAAATCAGTTAAAAGTTAAATCGAGTTGGCGAATGGTGGACTCGAACACACCGACCTTCCGTTATCATGACGGCTGCTCTACCACTGAGCTAACTCGACAATCGATCCAACATTCAACTGATTAGGTATTTAAAGGTGGTGACAGACGTGAGATTATTATTATTGGAAAAGGCGGAATATTCCGGAAAGAAACGATTATGGAGCGATATAGTTTTTTTATTTTCAATCGACCTCTATATGAGAATCTTAGAATGAAAAGTCAAAACATGGCCCCCCTCCAACCTACCACTAGACAAGATAATAATAATTTACGCTGACGATAAAGCCCATATTTAACTTATTTTGAAGGAAAATTTTCGGATCGCATTTATTTAATTAAACAATCGGATATCGGGCATATTGATCCAGGAAAGAACTTGATTAATATCAAGGATAAGAGAAAAGCTTGATTTAACATCAAGGATTGAAAAAAACCCAGGAAAATCAGTTTAAAAGTTAAATCGAGTTGGCGAATGGTGGACTCGAACACACCGACCTTCCGTTATCATGACGGCTGCTCTACCACTGAGCTAACTCGACAATCGATCCAACATTCAACTGATTAGGTATTTAAAGGTGGTGACAGACGTGAGATTATTATTATTGGAAAAGGCGGAATATTCCGGAAAGAAACGATTATGGAGCGATATAGTTTTTTTATTTTCAATCGACCTCTATATGAGAATCTTAGAATGAAAAGTCAAAACATGGCCCCCCTCCAACCTACCACTAGACAAGATAATAATAATTTACGCTGACGATAAAGCCCATATTTAACTTATTTTGAAGGAAAATTTTCGGATCGCATTTATTTAATTAAACAATCGGATATCGGGCATATTGATCCAGGAAAGAACTTGATTAAATATCAAGGATAAGAGAAAAGCTTGATTTAACATCAAGGATTGAAAAAAACCCAAGGAAAATCAGTTTAAAAGTTAAATCGAGTTGGCGAATGGTGGACTCGAACACACCGACCTTCCGTTATCATGACGGCTGCTCTACCACTGAGCTAACTCGACAATCGATCCAACATTCAACTGATTAGGTATTTAAAGGTGGTGACAGACGTGAGATTATTATTATTGGAAAAGGCGGAATATTCCGGAAAGAAACGATTATGGAGCGATATAGTTTTTTTATTTTCAATCGACCTCTATATGAGAATCTTAGAATGAAAAGTCAAAACATGGCCCCCCTCCAACCTACCACTAGACAAGATAATAATAATTTACGCTGACGATAAAGCCCATATTTAACTTATTTTGAAGGAAAATTTTCGGATCGCATTTATTTAATTAAACAATCGGATATCGGGCATATTGATCCAGGAAAGAACTTGATTAAATATCAAGGATAAGAGAAAAGCTTGATTTAACATCAAGGATTGAAAAAAACCCAAGGAAAATCAGTTAAAAGTTAAATCGAGTTGGCGAATGGTGGACTCGAACACACCGACCTTCCGTTATCATGACGGCTGCTCTACCACTGAGCTAACTCGACAATCGATCCAACATTCAACTGATTAGGTATTTAAAGGTGGTGATAACGGAAGGTCGGTGTGTTCGAGTCCACCATTCGCCAACTCGATTTAACTTTTAAACTGATTTTCCTTGGGTTTTTTTCAATCCTTGATGTTAAATCAAGCTTTTCTCTTATCTTGATATTTAATCAAGTTCTTTCCTGGATCAATATGCCCGATATCCGATTGTTTAATTAAATAAATGCGATCCGAAAATTTTCCTTCAAAATAAGTTAAATATGGGCTTTATCGTCAGCGTAAATTATTATTATCTTGTCTAGTGGTAGGTTGGAGGGGGGCCATGTTTTGACTTTTCATTCTAAGATTCTCATATAGAGGTCGATTGAAAATAAAAAAACTATATCGCTCATAATCGTTTCTTTCCGGAATATTCCGCCTTTTCCAATAATAATAATCTCACGTCTGTCACCACCTTTAAATACCTAATCAGTTGAATGTTGGATCGATTGTCGAGTTAGCTCAGTGGTAGAGCAGCCGTCATGATAACGGAAGGTCGGTGTGTTCGAGTCCACCATTCGCCAACTCGATTTAACTTTTAAACTGATTTTCCTTGGGTTTTTTTCAATCCTTGATGTTAAATCAAGCTTTTCTCTATCCTTGATATTTAATCAAGTTCTTTCCTGGATCAATATGCCCGATATCCGATTGTTTAATTAAATAAATGCGATCCGAAAATTTTCCTTCTAAATAAGTTAAATATGGGCTTTATCGTCAGCGTAAATTATTATTATCTTGTCTAGTGGTAGGTTGGAGGGGGGCCATGTTTTGACTTTTCATTCTAAGATTCTCATATAGAGGTCGATTGAAAATAAAAAAACTATATCGCTCCATAATCGTTTCTTTCCGGAATATTCCGCCTTTTCCAATAATAATAATCTCACGTCTGTCACCACCTTTAAATACCTAATCAGTTGAATGTTGGATCGATTGTCGAGTTAGCTCAGTGGTAGAGCAGCCGTCATGATAACGGAAGGTCGGTGTGTTCGAGTCCACCATTCGCCAACTCGATTTAACTTTTAAACTGATTTTCCTTGGGTTTTTTTCAATCCTTGATGTTAAATCAAGCTTTTCTCTATCCTTGATATTTAATCAAGTTCTTTCCTGGATCAATATGCCCGATATCCGATTGTTTAATTAAATAAATGCGATCCGAAAATTTTCCTTCAAAATAAGTTAAATATGGGCTTTATCGTCAGCGTAAATTATTATTATCTTGTCTAGTGGTAGGTTGGAGGGGGGCCATGTTTTGACTTTTCATTCTAAGATTCTCATATAGAGGTCGATTGAAAATAAAAAAACTATATCGCTCCATAATCGTTTCTTTCCGGAATATTCCGCCTTTTCCAATAATAATAATCTCACGTCTGTCACCACCTTTAAATACCTAATCAGTTGAATGTTGGATCGATTGTCGAGTTAGCTCAGTGGTAGAGCAGCCGTCATGATAACGGAAGGTCGGTGTGTTCGAGTCCACCATTCGCCAACTCGATTTAACTTTTAAACTGATTTTCCTTGGGTTTTTTTCAATCCTTGATGTTAAATCAAGCTTTTCTCTTATCCTTGATATTTAATCAAGTTCTTTCCTGGATCAATATGCCCGATATCCGATTGTTTAATTAAATAAATGCGATCCGAAAATTTTCCTTCAAAATGGCATAAGCTCGTAAGCCATAGTCAGTTTGTAGAAAATTCAGGCTTTTACTACCTACCTCAAAAAAAATTTGAGAAACATGAATTTTGTGAAAGAAATTATTTTAAATTATTTTCTTATTTTGATTCGTTTTCTTATTTAAAATTACAGGAAAAAAATTATATGGCATTTTTAGGAGTAATTTTGATCGTAGATTTCAAGTTTGAAATCCATTTAAAAAATTGTTTGGAGCTATTTCTTCTCTGGGGGCACCTGGATCCCACTTATGTGACGGTTCCCCAATAATTTTTAAAAATTATAAAAATTCAACACGGTTCTCTATTCTTATGTTTTCGAGGTTGGAGATTACGAATTCGAAGCTATTTTCTTTTGGGGAGGCAGTTGGATCTCTCTCCCGAGGGGGATCCCCAGTAATAAATTTAATTTTCAGAATTTTCCCAATCAGCAAACTTTAAATATTGACGTAGAACTACGTCTTAGGGCGCACAATATTGGTTTTGTCGTGTCCGGTTGGTGTTTTGAACACCGAACATAAGAAAAAACGAGTAAATTTCAAAAATTTTAAATAAATTTTTCGATAAAATTTTATCAAAAATCCTTGATGATCCTTAAAAATTTTAAAAAAGTTTCAGTGAAATTTATAATAAAATTTTTTACAAAATATTGTAAATTTTTGACTAATTTTAAGAAAAAAAGGGAGAATTTTTAGAAAATGTTTCAGATTTTGATGATTTTTTATAAAATTTTATTAAAAAAGGGGCCTCGTGGACTAATGTTAGGGCTTAGAGGATTTAGTTCGATCATTAACATTTTTTGAAATGAAAATTTTGATGATTTTTGATTATTGAAAAAATTTATTTAAAATTTTATTTAAAAAAACTCTCTGAAACGAACATTTGATATTTTAGATAAATTTTTGATATTTAGTATTTCAATCCAAAATGTAAATGTCGTAGATATTTTTTTTCTGACGATCAAATGCGTTAAGTTAAATTAAATTAAAAACACTTCCATTCCCAGCTTGGAAATTCGGCCCCAACCAAAAATTCTGGAAGTATTCCTACGTAGGGACACGCCTCATATCCCCTCACGCTTTTTTTCCATTCAGTTTTTTTTGAAATTTTTAAAAAATGTCTGAAATATTTTTAAAATATCCCAAAATCATTTTTCAAACATTTCTGCAATATCAAGAATAAAAATAATGGAAAATGTTACTGCAATATTTGGAAATATATTTAAAATGTTTTAAAAATATCTTTTTTACCTCTTTTTTTTATTTATTTCTTCGGGAAATTCCGGAAGATTCCGGAAAAGAAAAAAAAATGGCCAAAACTCATTTTCGAGTCTGTGTGAAACTTAGCAAGAAGATGAGAGTGTCAAAAGCTTAGATATTTTGTGCAATTAAAACCTGCTGCCCGTGCCCCAAAATTCAAAATGGCGGGCATAATATGGAAGCCAAAATTTTTAATTATGAATGAAATTTCATGAATATTTATTTTTAGGTATTTTTTTGCCTGTTAATTTCATATCTGGAATAATTATTTTAAAATTCAAGATGGCGGACTTAGTATGGCGAAAAATGTAAAAAAAAGTTAAATTTGTTAAATTTTCATGAAAATTTGTTTTAAGGGGTTTTCGAGGTTGCTGATCTCGAATCCGCGAATAGTTTTCTAAAATATTTTTAAGGGACTAATTAATTTACTCGTTGTAGGCCTATATTAAAAATTCAGAAAAACGGTTTACGGATTCGAGATCAGCGACCTTGAAAACCCCTTAGTAAAAATTTCCATGAAAATTTAACAACGTTTTTTTTACATTTGTCGCGTACTAAGTCCGCCATCTTGAATTTCAAAATAATTATTCCAGATATGAAATCAGCAGCCAAAAAAATTGCTAAAAATAAATATTCATGTTTCATTCATAATTAAAAATTTTGGCTTCCATATTATGCCCGCCATTTTGAATTTTGGGGCACGGGCAGCAGGTTTTTAATTGCACAAAATATCGAAGCTTTTGACACTTTCGTTTTCTTTCTGAGTTTCACACAGACTCGGGAATGAGTTTTGGCCATTTTTTTTTTTTCCGGACCACTCTGCAACGTCTTTTCAGCAATTTTAGAAGTAATATTGTTTATTACAAAGTTGTAGCCTTTGCCTTTGGTGCGACTCTGAAACAAAAGCTTTTGCACTTTCACCGTTATATAACAATTTCCTCAAATAAAAGCTTGCACCGATCGTTGCAAACCGATCGCTTTGAAACGGGAGTAAAAAAAAAAAAAAGGAATAGAAAATGTCTTATTTCAAGGTCGTGGAGCAATTTTCTAAAAGTTAAGTCATTTTTGTGAATAGCGCGGGAGTGTAAGGGGGGGGGGGGAAGAAAAAACAAAAACACGGTTGCATATACATTAAATCACGTGGTATCATCTATTGGGAATGTTATTGCATATGAAACCAAGTTGGAAATGCACAGGAGAACTCGCATTTGCATATAATGCAACACCAATTCTGAACAAAAGTATATTGCTTTTTCATCAGTTAGTAAATTGGATCTTTTTTTTTTTTTTTTTTTGTAGTCGATTGCATTGTTTATTTTTTTTTTCCAGGGGGGGTGTTGCCCCTTATTGCGGAAGTTTGTTCGCTTGATCCGAAAGTTTCTTTTAAATCCCGCATGCGTAGGGTTCATTTCGTGCATGATTTATTATGTAAATAATATTGAATCGAATGTTTTTAATACGAACAGTAGTGACGAAATTAATGGGAAAATAATTTGACTCGTTGTTTTTTTCTTTTCGAAAATCAACAGGGATTAAAAATCATTAAAACCAAATTTACAAGTACTCGAATTAATACAATTAGCTATTTCCAGAAACGATGAAAAAGTTTTTTTTATTTATCAATAATTATTCATTTTTCCCCCCTAATAAATAGCCTTGGTCATTTCCACGATGAAGGTATTTTCATTTTGGAAAAATTTATTTAAAAAATAAAAAAAAGCTTTGGATCAAAAAATATTTCACGTTTCCGTAAAAAGAAGGAAGGATATTATATACAAATTATATACAAATAATATAAAATGCAAGTTATCTAAAGAGCAAAGCAAACAAGTCGTTTAATCACAGTCTATAAATTTAATAAAGTAATGTATGCCAAGTGCAAGGGCATTGTCAAGACTGGTTGCCTGCAATAAATTTTACACAACGCTTCTTCCTTCCTATGCGACGTTAATTTCACCCGCGGTCTCAGGGAATTCTCCCCCGCGATTGATCAAGACCCATCAGACTAATTCTGGATAGATTTACATTTTATACGCCTTCGCAAATTCTTTTTAATTCGACAAGAGGAAAAAAAAAAAAAAAAAGCTTTCCTTGTCTGCTATAAACAAGACAACATGTGGTAAACTGCAACTTTTTGTGTACAAATACATGCACAAAACGCAGACATACAACACTTCTTTGCAACACAAGTAAACATAGAAAATTACAGCATAATTGTACGAGATGCGTTTTTATCGCCAACCAACCAACGTCTGATGCTTTTTTTTTTTTTTAAATTAACTGTAAATACAGTTTTAAATAAGAAATGAAATCGTTTTCATTCTTGTACTAAAAATTCATTTTTATTACGGAACCAAATGCCAGAAATTAAGCGCGGGAGGATTTTATTTTGTAATCCGAAAAAAATGGACTAGTTTTTAATATAGGGGTGGAAAAACTGGTGCACGCTTCAAATTATATTTTTTAAGCCTTTAGGGATTTAAAGCGATCGACATAGAATTATCGCTTCATTTTCTTGAAAGGGGGAAATAAACGGTTTCGTTGCATTGTCACGTCCCTTGCCACAATATTTTTAGTAAAGGTAAATATGTTTAAGAGGTTTTTTTTTTTTTGAGTATATTCATGTCTTATTAAATTCTTTTACGGGCCAGGAATTTTTTTTGGATTTAGCATTTAATTTTTATAATTGTTTAATTTTACGAAATGATATCGACATTAGATTCTTAACCCTTCGCTTGTGGCGAATATGCCATACACAGAAAGTTCCTAACAACGAATTTTCTGTTTCCATTTCTGTACGTCAGAGCCAAAAGGTTCAATATGCAAATTAAAGATGTCCGCTAAACGTTGTTTACTTTTACCTATAACAAACTGCCATCTTGAATTTGCATATTGAACTTTTTGCCTCTGACGTACAGATTTTGTTCTCCTTTTTTTATAACAAAAAAAAAAGGAAACCCAGTTAAAAAAAAACAATCATTGCAAAATATTTTCCAGAAAAATAAATAAATGGAGTTGACCTCTTTTAAAAGATATTTTAGAAAGATATTTTTGAAACATTTTAAATTGCAGATTTCCAAATATTGCAGAAATATTTTTCATTATTTTTGTTCTCGATATTGCAGAAATATTTGAAATATGATCTAGGGACATTTTAAAAATATTTACAAAAAAATTAAATATTTAAAGTTTGCTCATGGGGAAGATTCTGAAAATTAAATTGATTACTGAAAATCCATCGAGAGGGAGATCCAAGTCCCTCCCCCCCCTTAAAAAAAATAGCTACAAATTCGTAATCTCCAACCTCGAAAACATAAAAAAAGCACCATGTTGAATTTTTATAATTTTTTAAAATTATTGGGGGACCATCGTAAGTGGGATTCAGGTGCCCCCAGAGGAAAAATAATTTCAAAGATATTCTAAATGGATTTCAAACTTAAAATCTATGATCAAAATTAGCCCTAAAAATGTCATAATTTTTTCTTGTAATTTTAAATAAGAAAATAATGTAAAATAATTTTATTCACAAAATGAAAAAATTCAAAAAAAAAAAAAAAAAAAAAAAATTCTGGAATTTCTGGAAAGCCTAAAATTTTGGGATCCCGAATCCTCGAATTTTAGTGGGAGAAAAACGCATACTGTTAGTTTTTCCTCAGAGTGCCACAGCAGCTCTTTAATTTAAGTCTTTGTTTAGAAAACTTTAAAAAATGGGGAAGTTAAGTGTTGTAGCAAGTGAGGCATATTCTGGTTAAAATGAGTTTTTTACTTCATAAAAATATTATTTTAATGAAAATCAAGAAGGGTCAATGAAACAAAGTTGGAGAAAAAAATTCCAAAAATTCCGAAAAAAATCTGACATTTTGAAAAAATTAAAAAAGCGGCAAATAAAATTGTGACGTCATTGTACTATATTTTGAATTTTAAAAGTTGGTATTCCTGCTCGCGAGTCTTTCTTTTTTTCTTTTTTTGTTGGAAAAATTACAAATCAAAACATTAACAAAAAAAATATTCAAAAATGGCCCATTCACGGATCAGTGTTAGGCCTACCAAACTTCATTTTTTTTTAATAGTAAATTACGTCACAATTTTTTTCCCCGCGTTTCAAACGACTTTTTTTTACATCAAAATTTAACAATTTTTTACTCTTATTTTCGGTATTTTTTTTGAAGTTTTACATATACCTCGGTTATTAACTCATATTCAGGGATCAAAATATAAAATTAAAAAAAAAAATGCTTAACTTCCCTATTTTGGAAAAAATTGAAAAATTGAGAACGTTTTCAAAAAATGAATGAAAAACGCTTTAGAAACCTTAAAAAAAAAAAAAAAGGTAGAAAAATTTTCTAATTAAAAATTATTTAATGCAATTTTTAAAAAATGTTTACTTTTGTGGAATCACACAATTTGGAAAAGAATCAGCATCAGCATCGACCAATTTTGAAAATCTGGACCAAAATCGGCTTGGCGTCGTAATTTTTTAAAAAACTTTCACCCAGCCGCGACCGGCATCGTGTTCAGCTTCAGACCCATGGCCAAAGCAAAACCGAAGACATCAGGGGTCCGAATCCGAATCCGATGCCGATGCCAACGCCGACGCCGACGCCACCAAGCATCGATTATACCCGATGCCGTCTCTGATTCCGATTTTAGTGAAAAAAAAATCGTAAGAGCCATTTTAGACTATTTTTAAATCAGGGGTCCGATTCCGATGCCGGTGCCGGTGCCGATACCAGCCGCGGCTGGCTAAATAGCTCGGGTCGATGCCGATGCCGATGCCGATGCCGATGCCGATGCCGATGCCAGCACTAACAATTTCGCAGTGCCGATGCCGGTGCCGATTTCGGATGTTAAAAAAAACCCAACCCTAGTCAAAAATCTGAGCCAAGCGCTTAGCTTTCCGTACAGATCATTGCCGATTGCTTCAAACTAACCTTTTTTTTTTTTGTATTCTTCTTTGGGCGATTTATTTTATCTCATCCAATATTGGTGAAGCCTGTGCGCGAAAAGGTTGAAACGTTCCAGACATGCTGTCATTAATATTGTCTAGATTATGATTATCTTCTTTCGAGTTTGTTGAGAACAAACAAGAAATATTAACAAGAGAGAAAAGTTTTTAATTGCCAAAGTCTGTTGTTTGATAATTTAATAATTGCGCGAAGAAGTTTTCTTTCGACAAAGAAAAAAAAAAAAACTTATATACTAATTAGTGTAATTTTAAGTGCATAGACAATGAAATCGTTTTTAAAAAAAAATCTTGGGTTGGCAGTTGCCTTTCTCGTTTCTAAAAATAGTGGACACTACGAGATCCATCAAGTGACATCAGATCAGATCTCAAGGCTAACAACCCATTTCTCTCTATTTTGACTAACCCCGGTGTATCTTTTTTTTTTTTTTTTTTTTTTTTTTCTTCTGCCGGAATCGTGACAACGTTGCTTCTTTTATGATTATTAATTTATTATAATAAAAGGAGCTTGTTCCATGTGGATTCACTTTTTCCTTCCTTCTCTTGTCTCTCTCTCCCTTCCCCGTCGAACCCTCCATACACATGGATGTTGAAAATACTAAGAATTTATGTTATTAGATGGGATCCGAAAGAAAGATGGGGCACAGTAATCTATCTCAATTTGCACGTTAATTAGTGAATAAAACAGGAGAGTTGTTTATACGACGTTTATTTTGAATGAAACATCAACTTGTGAACCCCGACCGAGAACAACAAGTTCACGGTTTATCTCAGGAAAATTCATAAAATTTAGTTCAAGGCCGCTCGGTTTAAAGGTCTGTTTCACCGCATTGTGCATTTCTTGTTATACGTAAGCTTAGTTTGTAAAAAAAAAAAAAAAAATGAAAAGAAGTGGAATGTTATGAAGACAGGCGTTAGGACATGACATTCGCTGACCGAGTACAATCATGTGTGTTTTTCTATTTATTCCTTTCTGTTTTGTTTACTTTTTAATATAACTCGTGCCAGAAGCGTGTCCACTGATGAAGTCACTTTTTTTTTCCTTAACAAGGTATCCGAAGATGGGTATCAGATATCATCGTCGTAAGCGATTGATATCCCTTTAGAAATGCAGTTGGCAATACAGCAATTAAAACGAAGTTTCGAGGCGAGCAACTATATAGGACATTGTCCATTTTTTCCTCCAGTTACTGGAAACTGTTTGGCTAGGCATTCTGACTTCGCACCTTTTTTATTAAAATTTCTTAAGATCCTAATTCTGGAAAGTTTCTGGAAAATTCAGAAAACGTTTTTCCAAATTTTTATTTTGAATAATTTCGAGGATAAAATTATCCCCCGTTAAAACATATATTGAGCGCCTACGAATTTGAGTATAGGCAACCCTCATCACATGCATGTAATGCAAAATATCACATAATTTTTTCGTAAAAATAATAGGGGAAAGGAGATTTGTATGTTTTTTGGAATCCTTAGTACAGAAACCCTTAAGGGTCAAGTATCTATGGTTGTTTTTTATTGTTTGTTCCGGAACAGGCAATTTACTCATTAAACGTTGTTTGTTCCGGAACAGACATTGGTTGTTCCGGAACAGACAATTTTTTATTCATTGTCTGTTCTTCTGGAACAAACAACGCTTAATAAATAAATTCAATGTTCCGGAACAGACAATTTCTTATTGATGAACTGACAATTTTAAATTTATTACTCGTTCCGGAACAAACCTTGCATTTTCCGTAACAGAAAATTTTTATTCATTGTCTGTTCTGGAACAAACAACGCTTAATAAGTAAATTCAATGTTCCTGAACAGACAATTTCTTAGTGATGAACTGACAATTTTAAATTTATTACTTGTTCCGGAACAAGCAATGTCCTTTCCGGAACAAACAACTTTTAATGAGTAAACGCCTTGTTCCGGGACAAGGAACATCTGTTCCGGAACAAACAACATTTAATAAGTAAACTGAATGTTCCGGAGCAAACCTTGCATTTTCCGTAACAGAAAATTTTTTATTCATTGTCGGTTCCGGAACAAACAACGCTTAATAAGTAAATTGCCTGTCCCGGAACAAACAGCGTCTAATGAGTAAATTGCCAATTCCGGAACTAACAAGCAATGTTAGTTCCGGAACTGGCAATTTTTATTGATTGTTCCGGAACTGACAATTTTAAATTAATTGTCTGTTCCGGAACAAATAACGTATAATAAGTAAATTGAATGTTCCGGAACAAATTTTGCCTTTTCCGTAACAGATAATTTTTTATTCATTGTCTGTTCTTCTGGAACAAACAACGCTTAATAAATAAATTCAATGTTCCGGAACAGACAATTTCTATTGATGAACTGACAATTTTAAATTTATTACTCGTTCCGGAACAAACCTTGCATTTTCCGTAACAGAAAATTTTTATTCATTGTCTGTTCTGGAACAAACAACGCTTAATAAGTAAATTCAATGTTCCGGAACAGACAATTTCTTAGTGATGAACTGACAATTTTAAATTTATTACTTGTTCCGGAACAAGCAATGTCCTTTCCGGAACAAACAACTTTTAATGAGTAAACGCCTTGTTCCGGGACAAGGAACATCTGTTCCGGAACAAACAACATTTAATAAGTAAACTGAATGTTCCGGAGCAAACCTTGCATTTTCCGTAACAGAAAATTTTTTATTCATTGTCGGTTCCGGAACAAACAACGCTTAATAAGTAAATTGCCTGTCCCGGAACAAACAGCGTCTAATGAGTAAATTGCCAATTCCGGAACTAACAAGCAATGTTAGTTCCGGAACTGGCAATTTTTTATTGATTGTTCCGGAACTGACAATTTTAAATTAATTGTCTGTTCCGGAACAAATAACGTATAATAAGTAAATTGAATGTTCCGGAACAAATTTTGCCTTTTCCGTAACAGATAATTTTTTATTCATTGTCTGTTCTTCTGGAACAAACAACGCTTAATAAATAAATTCAATGTTCCGGAACAGACAATTTCTATTGATGAACTGACAATTTTAAATTTATTACTCGTTCCGGAACAAACCTTGCATTTTCCGTAACAGAAAATTTTTATTCATTGTCTGTTCTGGAACAAACAACGCTTAATAAGTAAATTCAATGATCCGGAACAGACAATTTCTTAGTGATGAACTGACAATTTTAAATTTATTACTTGTTCCGGAACAAGCAATGTCCTTTCCGGAACAAACAACTTTTAATGAGTAAACGCCTTGTTCCGGGACAAGGAACATCTGTTCCGGAACAAACAACATTTAATAAGTAAACTGAATGTTCCGGAGCAAACCTTGCATTTTCCGTAACAGAAAATTTTTTATTCATTGTCGGTTCCGGAACAAACAACGCTTAATAAGTAAATTGCCTGTCCCGGAACAAACAGCGTCTAATGAGTAAATTGCCAATTCCGGAACTAACAAGCAATGTTAGTTCCGGAACTGGCAATTTTTTATTGATTGTTCCGGAACTGACAATTTTAAATTAATTGTCTGTTCCGGAACAAATAACGTATAATAAGTAAATTGAATGTTCCGGAACAAATTTTGCCTTTTCCGTAACAGATAATTTTTTATTCATTGTCTGTTCCGGAACAAGCAGTTTACTCATTAAACGTTGTTTGTTCCGGAACAGACATTGCTTGTCCCGGAACAAGTAATAAATTTAAAATTGTCAGTTCATGAATAAGAAATTGTCTGTTCCGGAACATTCAATTTACGTATTATACGTTGTTTGTTCCGAAACAGACAATGAATTTAAAAATGTCAGTTCATCAATAAGAAATTGTCTGCTCCAGAACGTTTAATGTAGTTATTAAACGTTCTTCGCTCCGGAACAGACGATGAATTTAAAATTGTCAGTTCCGGAGCAATCAATTAAAAATTGCCAGTTCCGGAACAAACATTGCTTGTTTACTCTCTTACATTGCTTGTTTTACTCTCTTCTAGTACAGTTTTTCCGAAACGTTCCCTACCATTTTTCCTAATCCGTTTTACCTAAAAAAATGAATTCCTAATCAATTTTTTCTAAAAATTTGGGTTCCTAAAATTTAATTCCTAATTTTCAATTTTTCTAAAAATGTTTGATTTATAAAATAAAATTTCCTAAAATGAATCTTTTTCCTAATTTTTTAAATCTCTCTAAAGGGATTTAAAATTCATCATCTGTTCCGGAACGAAGAACGTTTAATAAGTAAATTGAATGTTCCGGAACAGACGATTTCTTATTCATGAACTGACAATTTTAAATTCATTGTTTGTTCCGGGACAAGCAATGTCTGTTCCGGAACAAACAACGTTTAATAATTAAATTGAATAGAAAATTTAATTTCAAAGATTTAAGGAAACTTAATTTAGGGATTTTAAGAAATGGTATTTTCGGGATTAAAAAATTTTAGAAAAACTAAAAATTAAAAAAAAAAAAAAAATAGTCAGGAAAACAATTTTAGGAACCAAAATTTTTAGATATAATGGATTAGGAAATTATTGATTGATTTATAATTTTTTTTTTTTTTTTTTTTTTTTTTTTTTTCCTTTTTTTTACGGAAATATGGATTAGGAATTAATTTTTTTTAGGAAAAATTGTAGGGAATCTTTCCGGAAATTTTAGCGATGACAACAATGTTTAAATTATGTTTATAGCATTTTCAGGACAAATAATATGTTTACCGTTCCATTGGTCATTCGAAAAAACACCTGAATGTTTTTCCCTCGTTGTTATGATTGATTGATTGATTAATCGGATCCATTTTTTTTTTTTTTGTTTTCAGTTCCCAGAGGGAAGCGAGGAACTTAGCGGAAAAGATGAGGAGGGATAAGTTGAACTCACATATAAATGAGTTATCAATCCTCGTCCCCATGGTAGCTCAATCGAGTAAGAAAATGGATAAGACCAGCATACTCCGGTTGTCAGCGACTTACATCCGGATGAACAAAAGTAAGTTCGTGACTGGAATTCTTATACTAATTGTAGATATCATCTCTTATAATGATTACTTTATATGATATTGTTTCTTTTTTTTTTTTTTCTTCGTAGCGTTAAAACCAGACAAAAACTGGCAGCTTTTACCGAAGGAGTTGGGTACCATTAATCTGTCCCAGTATCTTATGGAGGTAAATTATTTTTTGATTATTATTTTTAAATCAATTAAATTAATTTATTTCATCTATAAATATGCCGAATAGGCTTACTCTAATTCATATTTTACAATTTATTTTTAAATGAAAACATTTTAAAATTATAATCATTGAGCTTTGATCCGTGCTTTGATCCGTTAAATTCAAACTTCAAGAGTTGCAAAAAAAAAAGATCACAGATAAAAAATTTTTTATTTACTTTTTAATTAATTAAAGTCCTAATTTTGGTTTGCAACTCACCAAAATTTTTTTTCGTACTGATGAACTTGTGAGCTTTCCATTTTACTGGAAACACTTGTCACGCGTTCCCGACCATTTTTCGTAATTCGTTTTTCCTAAAAAAAAATTAATTCCTAATCCATTTTTTCTAAAAATATTGGTTCCTAAAAATTTTTTCCTCACCATTTTTTTCCTTAATTTTCAATTTTCCTAAAATTTTTCGATTCCTAAAATAAAATTTCCTAGAATGAATTTTATGAATATTCAACATTTTTCTTAATTTTTTAAATCTCAAAAATTTTTATTGAATATTCAAAACTTCATTTTAGAAAATTTTTTTAGGAATCGAAAAATTTTAGGAAAATTAAAAATTAGGAAAAAAATTTTACAAACCTAAATTTTTTGAAAAAATGGATTTGGAATTCATTTTTTTTTTTTTTAAAGGAAAAACGGATTAGGAAGTCGCTTTTTTTTTTAGGAAAAACGGATTAGGAATTCTTTTTTTTAGGATAAGTGAATAGGAATTCATCTTTTTTTTTAGGAAAAACGGAGTAGGAATTTTTTTTTTTTTTTTTTTTTTTTTTTTTTTTTTTTTTTTTTTTAGGAAAAAGGGATTAGGAATTAATGTTTTTAGGAAAAACGGATTAGGAATTAATTTTTTTTTTTTTTTGGAAAAACGGATTAAGTTTTTTTTTTGTAAGAAAAACGGATTAGAAATTATTTTAGGATTAGGAAAAAGGGATTAGGAATTAATTTTTTTTTCTTTAGGAAAAAGGAATTAGGAATTCATTTTTTTAGGATAAGTGAATAGGAATTAATTTTTTTTTTTTAGAAAAAACGGATTAAGAATTCTTTTTTTTTTTGGAAAAACGGATTAGGAATTCTTTTTTTTTTTTTAAGGAAAAGGGGTTAGAAATTCCCTTTTTTTTTTTTAGGAAAAGGGATTAGGAATTATTTTTCTTTTTTTTCTTTAGGAAAAACGGATTAGGAATTCATTTTTTTAGTAGAAATGGTACGGAATCCTTGTCATGGGTTGAAAATGTGTTTTAGTAGTTTTTCCAAAAATGAACTCGAAATAGGCCTAGATTCTTCAAATTTTACCTTTTTATTCTTTGCTTATTATTTTGCAAAAATCATCCTCATGGCAGGTGCAATATTTTTTTAAAATAAAAAAGAATAAGGATAAGTACAAAACCTTTCCTTATATCAGAATTTAAAAACCGATCTCTCAGAGCACTTAAAAGAAGCTCCTTTTCCAAATTAATAATTTTTACCAAAGCTCCCGGATTTTCCTTTTTTTTTTTTTTTTTTTTTTTTTTTTAATTCATTCATAATTTTCTTAGAAATAGAAAAATGCACTTGGTTTATCTTCCCCCATTCTGTTCGAAGTAAAGAGTTTTATGAAAGTCTTTTTATATCGAAAATCAAAGCTTTCCTTTTTTTTACGGGATTACGATTCCTCCTACTAATTTTTTGAATAAAAAAAAATCTTCTTGATTTATTTTTCATTCATGAACGGTCTTTTCTCTCGGTTTATTTTTGAACAAGCAGTCAATTACAGCATTATGCTTTCTATTCAAAAAAAGAATTTTTCTGCTTGATGGAAGAGTAAGACAACTTGTTTTTTTTTTTATTTTCGAATAAAAATGAAAAAAAAAAAATAAAAATAAATAAATCGTCTTGTTTTTCATCTCAGAATTCACGTAGATTCAAAGCATTGCGCCATTTCCTCATCTCGAATTTTCTGATTTAAATTCGATTCTATAACTTTCACTTTAGGATAGAGTTTCTTGAGGCAAAGCTGTGGAAAGACAAAGGAATAAACTGGGTCAATCACTTGCATTAAGACAGGTGCCCGGATTGTATCACCTGCTCCATCCATGTAAACACCTTTAAAAGTCTTCCTATTTTTTTTTTTTTTTTTTTTTTTTATATATAAAGTTGCCTCCGTAATTACTGCAAGCGAGTAAGTCCTCCCCATTTTTTGTTGACTGGAAATGTAATTTATATCACCTAGTTCGATCGGAGTGTATAGTTTTCCATAGATTAAACTCCAATCATTTACTCGCTGCGGTTGAAAATGTCTGTGGAAAAATCATTAAAATTTTTTCTAATTTTTTTTTTTAACTTTTTTTCAGGATATGGAAGGATTTCTGCTAATTGTCACGGCCGGAGGTAGAATCATTTTCATATCTCATACCGTCGAAAAATATTTGGGACATTCACAGGTAAGAAAAAACAAAAAAAAATTCGTCATTAATATAATTATTAAATGCACTTTAATTATTGTGCTAACTCTACTTACTTTTTTTTTCTTTGTTTTGAACGATTTTAATTGTCTGATTATTGAAAAAATAAAATTTAGCCTGTTTAAAAAAAAAAAAAAAAAAATGAAAGTCTATATTTGACTTAGGAAAAATCGAATTAAAAACGCGCAAAATAAAAATTGCTGCTGTGATTTTCCATTCATTTTCGTTTAATGAAAAATAGAAGGGAAAAATAAAAAAGGGAAAAGTTTACGACGTAACGCGTTTTCTATTTTTCCCCGATCCGACCGAATAATAATCGTCGAAGTTGCTGTAAATATTTCTTGGAAATTGTGAAAGGGATGATTTAATAATAAAATTCTGATTAACAATCAAAAATTTTGTTCCTCATAAAGAAGGGGAAAACAATTTTGCCCCCCCCCCCTTTTTTTTTTTTTTTTTTTTTTTTTTTTTCTTTTTTTTTTTTGTCTGACAGTTTTTTGATAAAAGTACACTCCAGGAAAAAATATTTCAGATAACTGGAAATTTTGGGTCTGATCTGTTAGTTCAGTGATGAGGAAAATGAGGAATTTTTAAAATGTTTAAATTGCGCAAAGAAATTTAGGCGAGCAGGGGCGGACAAAAATTACGATTTCAATGATTGGATTACATTTGAAAGTTGAGAAATTGACGAATGAAAGACATTTTCGTCTGTGACCTCCTAAGCCTCCGGATCTTAATTTTCAAGATCAATGGGGAATTGTAAGAGAGTTGTCACTAGGGTGTTTCGTTAAAAAATTTTTTTTTCAAATTTTGGGGATGCATGTTGAAAACCTGCTTCCTTCAGGTGTAAAACCACTAAAAAAATGGTTTTCAAATTTTTTTTAAACCGCTTAGTGCCCCCCCCCCCCCCCCTCCAAGGCCAATTTAGCTTTTTAAAAATTGGGCAATCAAAGTCTTTTAATCTCCATTTTTTTACCCAATTTTAAAGACTTGCAAAATTTTTTGAAAAAGTGCTTCCTTATGTTTTCAAGGTCGTAAAACACGAATTTCACTATCCCGAATTATCCCGATTAACCCCTGTGACGTCATAAGCGTTTTTATCAAGCTTATACTCGATTTTTCTGACTGAAATTCGGCTTAATCTCGATTTTGGAGCCCTGAAAATTTTTTTATTTTATTGGTATCACTTTTACTTATGCAAAAATACCCGTAGAACACGAATTTCACCAACCCGATTTTTTCCGATCAACCTCTGAGTAGGGGTATAAGTGTAAATTTCGTTTTTTGAGGCAAAAATGGCAACAACTCCCCACCAGTTCGATTTAGAGGTCATGTTCAATGACACTTTTTAGTCAGAACAGTCTAATTAATAAAGATCTTTTGTGTTTCGAATCAATTTCCAAAATTTTTTTACGGTCGGAAAAAATTTGGAACTTCAAAAAAATTTTTGGGAGAATTTTTGAACCAGCCGAGCCTTTATCAGTGAAAAAAATGTTTTGTGATTTTTATGATTTCGGCCATTAAACGTGGCCACTTTTTCCCTTAGATTTCCAAGGCGAAATATATTATTTCGGGCCCATTTTTTGAGTACTTTCACACGGTAAAGGCGACATTTTGGTCCAGCGTGGTCTTCCTGGCGAAAAAAAATTTTTTAGATTTTTGCCATTTTATGGCAACTTTGGCTTTTGGGGAAAAATCCAAAAAAATACGTATCTAGACCAGTTTTTTGCGGACTCTCACTTGGTGATAACGAAATTTGTGTGGGGCGTCATCTTGGCGGCGAAAAAAAATTTTTAACTTTTGGCCATTTTTTTGGCCTCTTTCTTGTTGAAAGAAAAATTTAGAAGCACATGTACTTAGCCCAAATTTTGACGTACTTTCTGACTATCATAGCGAAATTTTGGTCCGGCAACGCTAACATGAAGAAAATTATTTTTTTCCTCTTTAAATGGCCTTTTTGGTCGCTGGGTTATTTTTTAAAAAAATTGACAATTATACCCTTAAATAGCCCTTTGGAAGAGCTTTTTTTCGTTTTTTGGATTTTTCAATAGGACAACCCGTTCTCTGCCAAAAAAATAAAAACTGAATTATTTCATCACCCGCCTCAAAAACGGCTTTTATTTCGACCCAAACATTTAGCATAATTAACCCCCTCACTAGGTCCTATCGATGGGTGAAAGTTCAAAAAATGATTTAATTTTGGGGCGCAATCCTTATGGCAACCCGGTAACAGCCTTTGGTGAAATATTTTTCCAAAGTGTGATTTTATTACACAATGTAATAAAATCACTGTGTAATCTAATCACATAAATTCTGTTATTTTATCACACTCCCAAAAAAAATCAGTCAATGACACCATTACATGAATCTCGGGATAAAATCTGAAATTCTAAGTGTTAACGTTTTGCTCCAGATATGAAATTTGGCCATGTTGATTGGCATACCGAGGCAGGATTTTAGGGCCAATCCCGTACTCACTCAAACGTGCATATGGAAATCCATGGAGCCGAAGAAAGCTTCTTATTCGCCAAGGTTCTTTTCTTGTTAATAATTTTGCAGCTGCAAAATTTTAATTTAAGTCCGCCTTATTGGATTTATCAATTTGAAATCGCGGATAATTTTAAAACACGGAAAACTCCAGAGAGGACATGAAGCGTAAACCGTTCCGAGAACGTTTGATAAAAAAATAATCGGAAAAAATTATTACAAGCGATTAAAAAAAAAAAAAAACTAGATTTGATCAATAATAATTAGTAATTAATCAAACTCAGTTCTTTCGAAGTCACATCTAGACACGCTTTCGGTTGGGGAGGATCAGCTCTACTACTCGTTTCATAATAAAATACCAGAGTTTGTGACGCCCCTTGAAATCGTCCCATCTAAGAGCTAAAAGAAAAATGTTTGTTCATTTCTGTAAATTCATTTGGTGTAGTAATTAATATTTTTTTTTTTTTCCTGATGGGTAGAAGAAAAAAAAATAATAACAAAATCTTGTAATTTTACTAGAGACCGTATCTTATTTCGATGAAAATATCGCATATTGTATTATGTTATGCTTTAATTTTTAAATCTCTTATTTCACTTATTTCCCATTCTAGTGTACATTATTATTTATAAGCACATGTTTAGGCCTGTCAACATTCCATTTGTTCGAAAATTGTCCAGCAAGCAGTTTTTTTTTGTTTTTCGTCGCCTACACAGGATCGTTAATTTTTTATTTTATTTTCAGAACGAATTAATGGGCCAGCAACTGTATAATATTTGTCATGAGGACGATAAAGAGGAATTGAAGAAAAACTTAACTCCGGATGAGGGTTTCCCGTCTTATTGCGGAGCTGACAACCAAAGCCATGACGACAGCAGTTCCAGCGATACTGGAACTTCGTCTTCCTCGGCTCAAAGCTCCCCGGCCCCGGCTTCCGTCGACCCTCCAACTTCCACGTCTTGCGATCCCCCCATGGACACCCCGGTCGATCGTCAAAGGAGATCCTTTTACATCAGAATGCTTCAGAAAGCTTCTTCCAGGACGGATCAACCTCAACATGAACATATTCACATCATCGGGGATCTTCGGGTACCGTCCAAACTTGAAATGCACACGACCCACACAAGATCAAGGCGGCAAAGAGGTAGGTAGACACTAGAATGCCCCTTATTTTGCGAACTTTAGAATTATTTGGGTCTAACCCCCTGATTTTTTTTCTTTTGGTTAAAAAAGAAAACCTGTAATATTTTAGCGCCCTGCTAAACTCAAATCTACAATCGAAATTTTAATGGTTTTTACCGTTTTCGATTTATTTAAGTGCTAATTTTTTGGCCAAAATTCTGCTCAGCTACACAGTATTCCGGAAAAAAAAATGGCCAAAACTCATTCCCGAATCTGTGTGAAACTTAGAAAGAAGATAAAGGTGTCAAAAGCTTCGATATTTTGTGCAATTAAATACCTGCTGCCCGTGCCCCAAAATTCAAAATGGCGGGCATAATATGGAAGCCAATATTTTTAATTATAAATGAAATTTCATGAATATTTATTTTTAGGTCTTTTTGTGGATGCTGATTTCATATCTGGAATAATTATTTTAAAATTCAAGATGGCGGATTTATTATGGCGACAAATGCAAAAAAAAAGTTAACTAAAGTTGTTAAATTTTCATGAAAATTTGTACTAAGGGGTTTTCGAGGTCGCTGATCTCGAATCCGCTAATAGTTTTCTAAAATATTTTTAAGGGACTCAATAAATCGAAAAAAATTAATTTACTCGTTGTATGTTAAAAATTCAGAAAAACAGTTTACGGGTTCGAGATCAGCGACCTTGAAAACCCCTTAGTACGAATTTCCATAATATTTAAAAACTTTTTTTTGCATTTGTCGCGTACTAAGTCCGCCATCTTGAATTTCAAAATAATTATTCCAGATATGAAATCAGCAGCCACAAAAATACTTTAAAAATAAATATTCATGAAATTTCATCGATAATTAAAAATTTTGGCTTCCATAATATGCTCGCCATTTTGAGTTTTGAAGCTCGGGCGGCAGGTTTTTAATTGCACAAAATATCGAAGTTTTTAACACCTTCATCTTCTTTCTAGTTCACACACATCGGAGATGCAATATATACGACGGAATAAGGAAAACTTAAAAAGAAAAAAAAAAATTCCCGTATCCTCCCTATTTTTTCTTTTTTCCAAACATAAATACCTCCATCTATTTTTCTATTCACTTTCTGAAAGGTTCCGGTGCTGAATCAAATGCCTTTGGTCGCATAGCAACCTTGCGACATAATTGCAATTCAAAATTGATTTTCAATTCAACATGTACTTTATATACAATTACCAGGTTTAAATAAACATTTCCTTCGTGTTGATGTTTGAGGAAATGCAGGTTTTTCTTTTTTATTTTCGATTCCGAAACCTCTTTTTTTTTTTTTTTTTAGGACGTAAGAAAAATCCCGAAAATTTCATCAATGGTAAACATCGATGTGGGCACACGCTTATTTTATTTATTTATTTTATTTTACTTTTTTTTTTCCGTACACGTGCTACCTCCCGTTGCGGGGAGATGAATCCTTTTTTTTTCTCAGTATTTTTCTTTTCTTTCTTTTCTTTTTAACAGCGTCAGTTTCCCAGATTTTTCTTCAGTGTTTTTTTTTTTTTTTTTTTTTTTTTAACTTTTAATCACTACCGTCAAATATAATCCGCAGAAATTTGTTTTCCTTTCCATATCAAAAATAAATAAAAAAAGAGGGCTTAATTTCGGATTTTTTAAAAATATTTAGCTTGTTTGCGATGTGATTTCCGTTTTTGGAAGTTCCTTCCAGGCAGGGGTCCGAATCCAATGCCGGTGCCGGCTGAAATCTCGCGTAGATGCCGATGCCATATTATTTATCTGACTCCCGATTCCGATTCCGATTCCGGCTCCGGCACCGACACTCGGTACCGATGCCGACACCACCAAGCATAGATTATATCCGATTCCGCCTCTAATTCCAATTTTAGTGAAAAAAAGAAAAAAAAAATTAGAAAGCCATTCTAGATGATTTTTAAAATCAGGGGTCCGATTCCGATGCCGATGCAAGCATCGTTAGCATAGCTTTTCTCAATGGTCCTAGAATTTCCGTTCAGTTTTCAAATTATATTTTCGAAAATTGTCAAATCATTTCGGTTTCAGTAAAGAAAGAGATTTTTTATTTTAAAACTCATGGAAATCGTTATTTAAACTTTAGAAAGTAAATGTAATCGTGATCAAAGTCTCACACTTCATTTTTGAAGTTGAAGAATTATCCACGTGCAGCTTAAGACACGTGGAAATATTCTCGCAAGAGTTGCAAATCTCCGGGAAAACTAAGCAGCCTATTAGACCTCATTAAAGAGGGTGATCTGCCCATCTAATCTTTGGAACAGGGAGGATACAACGGGTTTCAGCGACTTCCGTATTGGGATTAATTTTTTTTTTTTTTTTTTTCGAATCAAGCCCTGGTGGAAATTTTGAGATCATCAATGTCTATTCAGCATCGATTCAACCTCGGACGTCCATTTAGAAAGTTAACGCTTTTCAATATCGGTCAAATGAGAATTTAACATATATTCAATATTGGCCGTTATTAGAGATCGGATCGATCTTGGCCAAGATTGGCCCGAGGTCGACAAGCGATAATTTTCAATATCGATACGACATTCCGAAATTTCCACCAGGGAGAATGGGTTAATTCATCTATTTTTTAAAAAATCGTGATACGACCAATATTAAACATTTTTTTAGAGCCTTTTTTTTTAGAACCGTAAAAACAGAAAGTTTTGGGCTTCTTTTAAAAACTAGATTCAAATTTCGGTCCTAAGTTTTGCTTCTTCAAAAATAAATGCTCCTTACGATGGGATGTAAAATATTTTTGTGGCGCCGCCCTCTTTTATAAGCCTCCGAAAAAATCAAAAATATATTGTTTAAAGAACTTGAACTTTGCATCTTCACTGAAACACGTGCCTGTAAGCACTTCAATTTTCCCTTTTTCCCATGGAGATTTTTCGTTTTTTACATTATTTTTTTTATTTTTATTCGCGACTTAGACAGAGGGGATCACTGGCCCCGGTTACTACTTATTTACATATGTAATTATCCAAGATCCATAATCCAAGAATTTCAAAACTTCAATTCGAAGTTTTTTCCTCTGTTTAAAGCTTACTTAAAAGTCGTGCAAGGAAATGTCTTAAACAAGTTTTGTCTTGCAACAAAACCGGAATGTTTCATACCAAACAAAAATGCTTTATGACAACGGACAAGTTGTTTCTTGACAAGATATTTTTATTAGGCAAACTACTCACTACGCGGCGTTGTGTGTGCTTAAGGGCCATTGGTTCAAATCGGGGGTTCTGATTGGCCGACTGGCCGATTTCAACCAATGGCTCTTTAGTTCATACAGCACAGCGTAGTGAGTAATGTTCCTCATTGTTTTTGCATGATTTTTTAGAAAATTTCTTGTCACGGAATATTTTGGTTTTCGAATTAGGCTTTTTCTTTTCTGAGTATAGTAGCTAGGCCCAGTGGTCGAATTTTTTATGTCTATTTCCGAGGGGAAAAAAATATGCTATAAAAAAATCGAAAAATTTCCACGTTTTTTAACTGGGAAAATTTAAGTGATTAAAGACACGTGTTGTAGTAGAAATGCAGAGTTCATATTTTGCACACAATTTTTTTTTTTTTTTTTTGAATTAGGACTACGTTTTGGGAGTCGGTTCTGGGGAAATCTGTCTGTCCGGGTGTCGCACTGTTCGCACCAAAAATTAATATTTAATCATTTTAAAATTAAAAAACTTTGAAGATTTTAAGAGAAGGCTTCAGATATTTATTTAAATATACCAAAATAAATTTCCCTGGCCTAAAACGTTATTTTGGAGATACAAATTAAAAATCTGGCTTCGTAGCGAACTTTATATTCATACTGGCATCTTTCTTTCAAAATTTCAGATTCTCAGGTTGTAAGGAAACTCCGGAAAACGTTTTCAAAAATAAATGTCGGGAATATATTTTCCAAAGCGTTTTCCGGAGTTTCTTTACAACTGAGAATCTGAAATTTTGAAGGAAAGATGCCAGTATCATTATGAAGTTCGCTACGAAGCCAGATTTCTAATTTGTATCTCCAAAAAAATGTTCTAAGCCATGGAAATTTATTTTGGTATATTTAAATAAATATCTGAAGCCTCCTCTTAATTAAAATTTTGACTCATTTTTTTCAACTTTTGACCTGTTTTATCAAAAATTTTAGTTTTTTTCGTGCCAGGAAAAGAAATTATATTTTTATCAAAAAACTCATATTTTTTGCCCAAAAACGAGCAAAAAAATGGCCTTAAAATTTTTAAATCGTTTCATTGTTTAAATTTAGCAATATTAGGACAGTTGCCCGAAGACGTAGTCCTACGTGGGAATATGCCCCCATATCCCAGTATAATTTTTTTTTTTTGGAAATCTTTGTGGGGGAAAGGACACCACAAAAAATATTTCCCATCCCTCGTAAGAGGCCTCTTACGCCTTGTATAACGACCCCTATACAAGACTTAGTAAGCGTTAGTTTAGGTCCTAGGTTCCCGGTTCGAGACATTTAGCCATCCCGTCTGATTTTCGAAAAAATACAATAAGTAGTACAAAAAGGTGAGAAATTAGAAATAAAATTGTAAAAAATTTCTTCCCTTAAGTTTTTTTTTTTTTTCTTTCTTTCGAAGGACAGAAAAAAAAAGGATTTCAAGAATTTACTTGAATTGCGAATTTCAAAACCAGAAAGAATGTCAGAGCTTTATTTTTATATTTTATTTATATTTATTTTTCATGTTATTCAAACACTTCCAAGCATTAAATCTGAATGAAAAGAAAGAGAAGTTTTTCTTTTAAAAAGTATACCATGTCGAGAAAAACCATGAAAATAAAAACAAACCGTCAGTTTCATCACCGACCTAAAAAAAAAAATAGAAGGGGGGGGGGGGGGGGGGAGAAAGGGCTGGCGCGTAAGAAATAAAAACCCTATCCGAGTTGTGAAATATCTCACACTGACGTTTCCGGGTTTCAAACTTGAGAAATTATATCATGTAACTCCAGAGTTCTTAAAAAAAAAGGAGGCCTATATAAAAAAAAAATAATTGTTTTTTTATACCCCCACGACCGACCTTTTAATCAGATTTTTTCCCCCCCAAATGATTTATTACTCGAAGAAAGAGATATTTTATCTTTGCCCAGAAAATAATCCTTTTGTATTAACCTACATATTTACGCATCAAATCCCTACTTAACCTTTTCGTTTGATTCCTTTTTAGAATAATAAAAAAAAAATAAAAGAAAGTTGGAAAGCGCATGCATCTGACCGATTATCAAGGGAAAGGAATTGCCCATATTAATTAGTTCGGTCTAGTAACGCATTCATTCACTTTTGAAAAGATCCATCGTATGCACTTAGCTTACTGCGTATATGCGTGACACTCAACCGCGCACCATCCCCCGTCCCCTTCTCTCCCTAAATTCCAGAGAGATCGGGAAAACCTTCCACCGAAAACTTTTAGGAAGCTTTCCCTTTTCATTTAAATCCCTGGGCTTTCCTCGTTTTTCCTAAATTTCCCTGTTCCTGTAGGTGAATGAAAGCTTCTTCCAGGATCGATATCCGTCGCCCCTGTCTCTCCTTCTGCTCCCTTGGCGCCAAGCACCCTCGATCATTGACCCCTGCTGTTGACGCGACTTTCCCTTTAAACGGTACATAACTGCCATCTATTTTTAGATTTGGGAAACTCCAGAACCGAAATTCACGGTCAACCTTTTTTTTATTTTATTTATTTATTTATATTTTTTCTTTCTTTTTTGCAGAGCACAGCTTCAATGAAAATGACATAGTTTTGGTTGCTGTTGGACGGCTCTATAAAGAAAAGGAAGTGAGCTCCTTCTGCTTACTGGAAGCGAAGAAGGAAGAATATATGACAAGGCATGAGCCGAGTGGAAAAATGATAAACGTCGATCATCGAATTGCCATTGTTGCTGGATACATGTGCGAAGAAGTTATAGGGCTGTCAGCTTTTAATTTCATGCACAAAGATGATGTGACATGGGTTATGATAGCGCTGAAACAAAGTACGTATTTCTATTCTGTGCCTCAGTGCAGGACTGCACAAAGTCCATTCAAGGACTGCATCTTCTTATTACGAACCCGACTTTACAAAAAATATACAGGCTTAACGGTTGGCAGTGATGATTTTATGTCTTCTGCTAGCAAGTTTATTTTTTTGCTTGGCAGTAACCCGACTATCAGATGCCCTGGTTACCTAACTACTTCCATATGTTTAGCTTATGAAAATTCCATGGAACATATATGGTAACCAAGTATCTGACAGTCGGGTTACTGCTAAGTGTAGAGAGAGAGCTTTGTATATCCTTTGTAAAATCGGGTTTGAAATAAGAAGTTGCAATCCTTGTATGGACTTAGTGCAGTTCTGCACTGAGTTATAGCATTATTCATTTCGGTTTGAAATATTTTATTTCGAAGTGAAACTTGGAAAATTTTTAATTTTTACGACATAATTTTGATCCTACTTATTAAATATTTTGGATTTTTCTTGGGAAATTGGTTCAGTTTTAGAAAACCTTGAAATTTCCAAGGTCGAAGCAACAAACACAGGAACATCAATTACAATATTTCCGAATATATTAATATATTTGAGTCCCACCGGCGAAGGATGGACTCGAACCACCGACCTTCCGGTTTCATGACGGCTGCTCTAACACTGAGCTAGCTCGACGCCACGACGCAGACTCAATTGATGTGGTACTTAGATGGAATATCATTGGATGGAAAGCTTCACGTGATTAATGTGGATGTTTAAAAAAATATCATTTCGGTGGTTCGAGTCCAGACTTCTCCGCTTCGACTAATATTTTAATTGTTTTTCCTTTGTTATTTCCACCTTGAAAATTTCAAGGTTTTCTAAAACTGATCCACTTTCCAAGAAAAATCCAGAATAATTAAAATTTTTTATTTCATAAAAGCATTTATTTTTATTGAGTTTAAATGCTACTGTAAATGAAAAATTTCAAAAACAATAAAATAAAGAAAAACATTTTAAATAAAAAATTTAGAAAATTTAAATTTCATTTAAAGAAAATTGCATAAAAAGATCACATAAAAATTAGTTTTTAAAAGGAAATTTCATGAAAATTTAGATTTCATTTAAAGAAACGCGATAAAATTAGAATATTTTAACGCTAATTTAAAGTAAAATTTTTAATTTAAGAAAACAAAAATTTAATTACAATTTCAAAGGTAAAGGTTCCAGTTCCTTTACATAACTAGAGACACGGTCTTACAGGTCAGGCAACTCCTACATCAAAATGCTATTCAAAGAAGTACTAGATTTTGAAGTTAAAATTTTTAGTTTCAAATTTATACAGATGTCGCTTTTAGAAAATGGGCACAACCAATGAAAAATAAAATCGTCTGTTTTTGGAAATATGGAAGTCGTAATAAACAAAGGCGCGAAATAAATAATAAGTATATTTAATAAATGACACGGCTAGAAATTAATTAGAAGTATAAGTTTTAAGTTTTTCTTCAAAACTGGTTTTCCTAAGTCAAATTTACCTACTTTTTTCCCGGAAACTCCATCATGCTTAAAAAGTTGTTTTCCTATTCCGCGAATCGTCTATTATTCCCATTTTCCTTTCATTATCTTACCTTCGGGAGTTATAAACAAAGACACACAAATGCCTTTTAAAAAGGCATTTTGCGAATTCACATATCGAGGGCATCACATCTCGTAAAACATACAAAATTTTAAAAAAATACTAAAAAATCTTATTATTTATTTTTCCTCCTTTGTTTTCATGCAGACGTTAAATTTTCATTGGTTTTGCCCATCGGCCCATCCGATTAGAGCGATAGCTGGCTAAAATGAGAACTAAATTTTTTGATTACAAAATGACAACCAAATTTTAATATAGGAGTTGCCTGACCTGTAAGACCGTGACTAGAGATCCTAAAAGAGATTAGCCATACCTGTAATTCCGGTTCTTCGATATTTTTCTCCTTAAAATTATTGGTCCATTAAAATTTTTTTTGGAAAATTAAGAACGTAAATATAAACAGTCAGGAACCATTTTGTAAACTTAAAAAAATTAATATTTCAGACATAAATTTATTTTTCATCACTCAGTACTAGAAAGTCCACTTTCAGTACTGCTGAGTTTAGTAAAATGCATTATCTTCGTGATAAAAAGTATATTTCATCACGGGAATCGAAGGTAAGTTTCAAAACTCGACCAATTACGGCCCTCGCCTTCGGCTCGAGCCGTAAACTTGGCCTCGTTTTGAAATTTCTTACCTTCGACTCCCGTAATGAAAAATACTATTTCGGATTTATCGAAAAACCGGAAATGACAATGGCTAATCTCTTTTAGGATCTCTAATACATAACCGGTATTTTACACATAAAAATGAGATCGGATCGCACCGAAACCGTGCCAAAACGTTTTAAGTTATGTTTAAAAGGTAAAGATTCTTTATTGAAAATGTATGAAAGAAGCTGTATGGTGTTTAAATTTGATAATTTTTTTAATGTTTTCGAAATAAAAAAATAAGACGCCATTTTTATTTTTGTTGTTGAAATAATTCGCGGTTTACCGCTATAGAGCGCTGTACTAGTCTCTCGGAAATAAACATTTTTTTTTTTTTTGCGGAAACAATTAAATATTATCAAATACTCCAAGAAGTATTAACTGTTGTTCATGCATTTAATATTATGGCTCTTTAACTCTGAACATAACAAAACGTTTTGGGTACGGTTTCGGGATTGTATCAGTAGGACATCAGATTTGAAGTTCACGATATCAAAAACACAGACTTATTTTGCCCAACACCCCTACTTAATTCCCCTACATTCCCAGCGTTGGAGGTAAACTAACGTATCTCCATCGTAAATATAATTGGAGATGGTGATTTTCCACTGTTTACGAAAATCATGTGACTACAAGTTTACACGCTTATGTTGGTGTAAACTTGTGGTCACACGACACTTTCGCGAAATGTCGAAACAGACTATCTCTATTCATATTTACGATGGAGATACGTTAGTTCACCTCCGACGCACGGAATTGTTAATCTATATTTTTTTAACTTAATCAATGATTTATATTTTTTTCTTTTTAGTGTACGACAAAGGTGAAGGCTCTGGCTCCAGCACTTATAGACTGAAAACAAAGAATGGCGAATTCATTTACATGCGAACTTGCGGTTATTTAGAAATAGATAAAACCACTCATTCCATCGGCTCTTTTGTTTGTGTTAATACTTTAATTACGTAAGTTTTAATTCGAATTTTTGTTTTCGAATTTTTTTGAAAAAGGTCTAATAATATTTAAATATTTCATTTCGGTGTTATCTTCTAATTTTTTAGGGAAGAGGAAGGCAAAAGTGGAATCGCTGAGATGAGACGTCGTTATTCTCCGGGAATAATAAAAGATAGCGAATTGCCGGATGGAGTCCAAGCGATGGCACAATTGGCCGTAACCGGAATCGACAACTATCAAAAATTAAACAAAGCCATCAAGGAACTAACATCGGGCCTTCAATCCCCGATCAGAACGGAAAGCAGCCCGAGGGGAAGGATCGAGGAGATTTCCACGACTTCGATCTCATCCCCGCCGGCCCAGGGAAACGCCAAAAAACCTCACATCGTCGAAATGGTGACCTCTTCAACTGAAGTTACGGGCGGGGTAAGACCTACCGTACTTCGGGAAGTGACCTCGTATCCCGTTAGTTCGAGCACTCATCACGCAAGTGTAGTGGTTCGAGTTCAGAACGGAGAAAATAAAAGGACCACTGTTTCATATGTAAAAAGGACGTTAAGTGACGATCAGGAACAGTGTAATAATAAACGTACTCGTTATACCAAAAATTCAAAGTTCCGAAGACGCGAAAACGGTTCGTTGGATAGTGCGTTGGAGACGGAAAGACTGTCAGCCACTTCGCAATTGCAAGTGGAAGTTCCTCCAATTAACGAAGAAGATGTACATCAAGGGATTATGATAAGAGACGATCAAAGCCATTACATCGATCGATCGGAAGGTTCGGTTTTAAGGAGTCCCCAATATCAAACCTCCCCGGAAATGGCTTACACGAGGAATCCGATCATTGGTTATCCGGATCCGCTCGTCGGAATAAGCCCTGGACCCCCCTGCGAAGGGGACTTTATAACTCGTACTTTTACATATTCGAACGAATCTCCTAGCATCGATTTTAATATACAAATGGACGACTGCATTAGTCCGGGGCAACTGACTTCCGTTAATTCGTCGTATACTCATACAATGAGTTTGCAGGAAAGCTCGCCATCCTCAGAGGTAAACTTTTTAATTCTAAGTTTAGAAAAAAGCAGGGATGGTATGCCGAATAGATTTTAATCGGAATCGGCATCGGAAATCGTGAAAATTTTTTGCGTAATTTAGAATCGGAATCGGAATAAAATTCGAACGATAAGACACTTATCGGAATCGGAATTACGTTTGAAAAATCGTCGAATATCACTGGAATGGAATCGAAATCGGAATCAGCATCAGGGGTCAAATTTCTCCCAGATACAATAAATTATTTTACAAACAAAGTCGAATTTTTTATTAAAAACTTTTAAGAAGTTAGATATTTTTTAAAAACAAAATAAGCAGGGATGGTATGCCGAGTAGATTTTAATTGGAATCGGAATCAGAATCAGAATCAGAATCGATCGATGGAAACTAATCGGAATTGGCATAGGAATAAGATTCGAATGATAAGAAACTTATCGGAATCGCGAAAATTTTTCCGTAGTTTAGAATCGAAATCGCTTTTGACAAATCATCGAGCATCACTGGAATCGGAATCGGAATTAGCATGCCACCCTTGGAAAAAAGAAATGTGTGAGCTTATTCAAATATTTTTTTTACGTTTTTTTTTTCTCTCCAGAGCGTAACTACGTATCAGTGGAGCGAAGATCTACCTGCGTCTAGTGACAGTGGCTTGTCCCTGTTACAAATTGATTTTCAGACTGATTCACCTAAACAGACTGCTAAAGTGAGTTCTTGAACTTTAACACAAAATGATTTGAGCTTTGATTAATTTTAAATTCTAATTTGTTTCCATAAAGAAAGAGAAAATTTTCCAAGCTTAGGACAGAAGCGATTCGAAAAAAATAAAAAATAAATTCGAAAAAAATAAATTCCTAATCCATTTTTTCTAAAAATTTTGGTTCCTAAAATTTTTTTCCTAATTTTTAATTTTCCTAAAATCCCTTAACGATTTAAAAAATTAGGAAAAATACTCATTTTTGGAAATTTTATTTTAGGAATCAAAAAATTTTAGGAAAAAAATTAGCTATCAAAATGTGTAGGAAAAATACACTAGGAATTTATTTTTTTTTTTAGAAAAAACGGATGAGGAAAAATGATCGGGAACGTAAAATTTGAATAGGCTTATAATTTAAAAGATAATTTTTTTTTTCTTCTATTTATTTATAAGTTTTTTTCCCTTTTTACAAATACAAACTAAAATAATTTTTTTTTTTAATAATTAAAAAATTAAATTAGCTGGTTTCTAAGCGAAAAATAAAAACTTTAACTCTTACGAAGGATTAAATCGAACTCCCCTTTCCCCCTCGTAAGATTTAGTAAGAAATTTCAGCCCCTCTCCCCCCGGTCGATGCTTTAGTAACACCTAAACTGCCCGGGAGCGGAAATATTTGACTCCTCCACTCCACGAGTAACGGATTGCATTCTTGAAGTTCCCTTTAATTTTCCTTAAAACCTACACACTAATTCCAGGCCGAGTTAAAAATCTTCATTTGCAAAGTAGTTCAGAATGCCTTGGCATATTTCCAGCAATGGAGCTAATTTCTTTCTAATTACAACCGGTAATAATAAAACTTGTCTACAATATGTTACATTTATGCTAATTTCGACCAATCTTTATTCACGTTTTTTTCCCCCGACGATATTGGCAAAATCTTTAGCTAAAATAACTTAATAAATTGATTGTGGAAAGTTTTTTCCCGTTTTTTTCCCTAAAAAAAAAAAAAAAACAAAAAAAAAAAATTATTGAACTGAATTTGTAATAATTAATTTTGTTTATTTCAGAACCAGAAGAAGCACGGCAACGGAGCTCGAATTAAAACAACGCAGCAAGTACAACAGGAATTAGAGCAAATCCGTTGCAAAAATCTCAACAGCGTAGTTTAAAAAACAATTATCATTTTTAAGACTGACCAATAAGTCTGATTCAACGTGCTCAAAAAACTAACAAAAGAAAAAGGAAAAAAACATCAATTTAGCCTGGCACATTCCTGCTGTTGGTCAGCAGATACTGTTCCTTCGTTACTCTCGAAATTTTTAATCATTAATTAATTATTAATTGAAAATTTGCCATATTAGGTGTAAATATTTTTAATGCACGGGTTGATTATGTATTCATCTTTCCTAAACTGTGTCTCGATTGAATAATTAACTGTAAAGTGCGATTAACAAATCTTAAAAAGTTAAATCTTTAAAAACCGAAAGTTCTACAATTTTTTTTCAAATGTACAATTTAATTGTAAAAGTTGGAGTTTCGTCAGGAAAATTCAGATTGAGATTCCAAGAAAAGCATAATGACTTTAACATATTTGGCCCTGTTAATCATGGGGAACAGCAGATTTAACTGCACTTTATAGTGACTACTCACTAGAGCCACGGCACTACAGATTATGGCGTGTACAGAAAACTGGATAGTTTATTTTATTAAGATTTATTTACGTGTTTGAAAAGTGAATTTTCAATTTGAGTGATGCATGATTATATCTTTTGGCTTGAACCGTTATCTTTTAATATTGTAGGTTAGCCAGCTTGAGTTTATATACCATTTTGTCATTTTTTAAGCACGTAATATATTTTTAATCGATTATGATAAAAAGGGAAGGTAGATCCCCCCCATTTACATTTCATATATTAAAAAAAAACTTTAAAAAATCATTGTAATTCTAATGTAATTTAGCTTGTACTAAAACAGAAAGCAGTAGTAAATTCAAAGCACTTTTATTTTAAATGAATAAAAAAATTCTGATTTTTTTTATTGGAATGAAATTAATTGCAAAAGAATTTTTTTTTTTTAATTTTCAGGGACCATGTCTTTTTTATTCCTTGCTGAAAATTTCATTCTGTTTAAAAAAAATCAGAATCTGTGTTATCTCGTTTTGTTAACAAGGGTGCTGAGTTCTACCGAGGATTGTGGTTTGATTTTTTTCAAAATAAGAAAAAAAGGAATGCCGCGGTAGCGCTGTTTTATTTATCCCGGTTATTTTGTTACCGTTTTTATCCGTTATTTTTAATCATTTTATTCCAAGCACTATCTAATAGCTGAGACATTAGATAAATTTTCAATCAAATTTTTAAAAAATTTGTATTTTTATTTAACGTTTTTTTAAATTAATCGACGATTGAATCATGTTTTTTTTTTGTTTTTTACCGATGATCGAATTCGTGTAAATCTTTTTATCTTTTTTTATTTATTTATTTTAAAGCAAAATATACATCCGTCCTGTCTGAGCGCTCCCTTTTTAAAGAAGCAAAAAAATAGGAAAAACGAAAGGTTTATGCCCTGCTCAAATTTAAACAAAAAAAAAGAAGAAAATAAATCCTGTGCAAAGATCGAATTCAAAGTGCAATTTCATAATTTTCACCACTTAAAATAAACTCAACATCCTAAGGAAAATTTGATAATAATTTTTTTAAAACTTTTTTTTTTAAGTTAGCCATTTTTTAGTCTAATTTTACGCGAAATAATAAAAATAAAAAAAAGAGGGATATTAGTTGCGTTTGTTAAAATTCTAACGGGACGCGCCTTATTAAAAATTTGACCATTTGTAGCTGCGGATGGATTTAAACAAATGCGACATTATAAAAAAAAAAAAAATATAAAAAAAAAAATTATATATTTTTAAAAGGAAAGTCTGAATATTTTCATCGTTTTTTCCCGGTCATTTGTAAATTTCCCAGTTTGTACTAAATTTTATTGAAAAAATAAGACTGTCTAGTCATTACGACACATGCTCATAAGAAAAAACTGATCTAAACAGAAGGAAAAAAAATCTGTTGCTATTAAATAAAGTGATATAAAAAAATAAAAAATAAAAAAAAAATAAGAAAATTCGCAAACAGAAAAATAAATGGTTTTTCGCTGTAGAAAATTGTTAATTGTTTCAAATTTTATTGACGCCGACTTTTTAAAAGAAAAAAACTTGTAAAAATCTATAACTGATTACAAAATTAAAAAAAAAAATTAAATACTCGTACTCGTCTAAATGTTCTTTTTTTTAAATTTTTTTTATTTAAGAATTCTTTTTTTAAAAGAAAAATGCATTCGAAATCCTTGCCTAAATGTGTAAAATTCATGTTTCGAGAATAAACCCTCTTTATCGTGAGTTTTGCTGCTTTAGAGCTTCTTTTTTAATTTTTCTCTGTTTTCGTAGTGCCATATAAATTTTAATTTTTATTTCGAATATTTTCGGAAATTTCATAATCTAAAGTCTAATGTGTAAAATGCTTTGAAAGATTTTGGCAAATAAAAATTTAGACTTTAGGTCGGTTTTTTTTTTCTTTATAGAAAAAATGTTGATATTTTCTCACTAACCGTTACAAATATAATATTATCAAAAGGTACACTGGGCAGAATTTTTTCCCTGATTTCTGTGGATAATATCGGTGTTAGAGATTCATATTTAACACCGATTTTCAATGTTTATAAGTCAATGGATTTATGAATGAATTTATAATTACGACGCATTTACAGAGATTTGAGAAGAAATTCTCCATTACTTTATTATGTTGTGGTCGTCTATTGTAGATCTAGTTATAGTTATTATTATTGTAAGACTGATAAAAAAAAAAAAAAAAACATTTGTAAAGATTTGTTTGTAAATAAAAAAACAAATATTATAAAAAAAATCGATTTTCTTTTTTTATTATTTTCTGGCTATCACCAGTTTACATAAAAATATAATAAGTTGGCTTGACTATACCACTCGGCTAGACTTTTTAATTTTTGGTTGGAAATAAACGATGTGCTATGCATTGACGTAGGTAATGCGATAGCAGATTGCGCTATAATATTCTTTATATTATTGCTCTGTAATAAATAAAGATTACTCTATAATATTCCTTTATATATATATTTAAAATTTCATTCATATTTAATAGCCATTAAATGCATTCACCGCTAAGAAAAATTTATAGCAGCGAAAAAAGCGACATTCACCTGGCAAAATAATCAATTGCATTTAAATTTCAGGGATTACTTTGCATCCAAAATTGTGAATATTTTATATGAATTTAAAGGACATAAATATTTCACTACACATAATACGTTTCAAAATAGGAAAATACGGAAATTTACGGTGAAAAATCCCACCATCACTCTATTTTCAAAATCAAACGACCATTTTAAATTTAGCGCGCGGTAAAGTTTTGTTGGCAGCCTTGTTTGTTTTTGTTTTGAATTTCAAGTAAACAAATCATTCCTCCTTTATTTTATACGTTTTATTTAGCCGATTGAAGGATAATCGAAGTGAGTTATAATGGAAACATCACTAGAATGCGTTAAAGGATTCTGTTTTACAGATTATATAACCAGTGCCTGTCAAGTCACACATGAATTAGATTCTTTTACAGATGTTACTTTAATTAGTGGAGATAAAAAAATTTTGTCTCATAAAATAATTTTGTCAGCAAGTAGTCAGTTTTTTCAGGTATTGTATTCATTAATTATATTTGTCATTAGTTAATTTTTCATGCATTTGCATTGAGAATCTTACATTTAATCATTTTTTTCTTTACAGGCTATGTTAAGTGACGTACCCCAAGATGTTCATCCAACAGTGATACTGAACAGTATAGATTATGAGGATTTAGAAATAATCATAAAGTTTATTTACTGTGGTGAGGTCAATATGGATTCTGAAAGATTTAATAATGTCCTCGAACTTGCAAAATGCCTTCAAATCAAAGGATTAATGGAAGTGGGTTTCGCAATTTTTTTTGCTGAAATATCATATCAGTGACAAACAATTTAATTGCAGGTCAAACATGTTTTTAATTATACTGAAGATACATCTGATGAAATAGCAATGGAAATGACTGAAAGCTCTGAAGAAATTGATGATTGCTTAGGAGATGAAACATTAAAATTGCTATCAATGAGCAATAATATTAATCAGCAGAACTATGTCACTGTACCAGAATTAACATGTATGTATCACATTTAAATTTATTTAAACAAGAAAAAAAGAAAAAAATTCATTGTTTATTTTATGCATGATTTCAGTTGAACTTTTAGAAGAAAATCCAGATATTTTTAGATCCTCAAGCCAAGAAGAAAAAGTATCAAATGAAAGTTGCAAAATACAGAAACCACCGAAAGCTACAAAGAGAAAATGTTTACAAAGTCCAAGGACAATGAAATCTTTAAATTCAGCTTACTCGTATGTATCAAAAACAAACATTTATTGACTAATTAAAAAAATTTTACGCATATCCTATTGACCCGCAGCTCAAGTAAATGCTATCAACTACTCAAATTACAGAATCAAACTTGATTAATAACTGAAGTTCTTAAACCTTTTTTTTTAAACTTCAATGCTGGAAAAATATCCAATTTTATATTTCTAAATCCAGAAAAATGATTCTTCCAATGTGTGATAAAGGATAAAAAATAAAACAAGTAAATTCTTTGAATTATTTAACACCCCAAAAATATTCAATTGTCTTCTTAGTTACATAAATATGACATTAAAAGAAAAAAAAATTACTATTTTAGAGATTGCAACTTGAAAGCAGCAGTAGCAGATATTAAAAATGGAGTCAAACTATTAGATGCAGCAAATGTACATAACATACCAAAATCGACCTTATATCTTCATGCTAAAGCCAAAGGAGCATTCATTTCAGTTACAAGGGCGGAACACTCAGAGAAAAATGTGCTAGATGCTATGAAAGCAGTTTTAGAAGGATTCAGTTTGAAACAAGCAAGTGATAAATTTCATATACCAAAGACAGTTCTATGGAGGAAGCTGAGAAAAAAATCAGATGGGGCTGCAACTAACATCTTGTCGCAAAGGAAAAAATTGCACGATCCGGTTTTGAAAGAAAAAACATCAGTTGCCTTACAAAAAGGGCTTAGCATTTCAACAATTTCAAAAAAATTTAACGTAGGTCTTTAAATTAATGCATTAGTAAATGCTTCTTTATAAAATAGTTTTTAATGTATTCATTTTTTTGCAGATACCAGTAGCAACTGTTTTCAGGCAAAAGAAATATCTAGTAGAGCAAGGGAAATTAGATCCGACATCTATTCGTAAGCCTAAAAGCCAAATTGTAAAAAATGCAGTAAAAGCTGTTTTGTCCGGTGAAACTTTACAACAAGCAGCTGCAACTTTTAATGTAAGTTTTTGAAGAAATAATGTATACGGTGTACGGCCGTATAGACAATTCCAGAAACTTTTATTCCTTAAGGAGATCTTGTCCCTCTTAACTACGTGAAAATTAGTACTCCTTTCTACCACCTTAAGCGCTACTTGTACGCGAGGCGCTTTTTGATTCGTCGTTAAGATTTGTAAATAACGATGGCGGCGACTTCCTCTTGTAATTTTTGTGATTGTTTTTTTTTTTTTTTTTTCGTGAAAATGCAATTTAAAAAAATTCCGAATGGAATAATGGTGCATAATCTTATTGAAAGGTAAAACATTTTAAAGATGTTAGTAACGAACAAATAAGAAGGGCCGCCATGAGAGTCACATCTTAAATGATTAGACATGTTGCGTCTCTCAAGATTGCAGCCATTTATAACCCGTTTTAAAGTAAAATGTGCGTAGTTAAGCGGGACATGAAGGCATGGAAAGTTCCCGGACCTGCTTATACGGCCATGATACAGCGAAATACGGTAAAACCTTATATTGATTACTCCGTATAGGTTTCGAAAACAACAGTGTGGAGGCATCTTCGCGAGCTGGAAAAGCAGCAAATTGAAACAGAGGAACAGCCTTCTTACTTTGTCGTAGAAAATGAGGACTTAACATCAGGAAATATTGAATAGGATGGTTTGGATGCTGTTAGTTCAGGTAAGAACAAACCACTTTATCACAATAGCCTAAACACTTTCAATCTTGATCATTTAAAAAATTTTAAAAAATTTTGATGAATTATGTGATTTTAAAGGTATTAACCAGTGTTATGGTCAGGCTTTTTTGGCTTCTCCACTTTCCACTTTTGATTAGACATATGAACATTTCTCCTACAGCTCTAACAATATTGTGACTAAATACAATCATATTGGTCGATACTAATTAAAAACTAATTTGATAGGAGACTTTATATTTTAACCAGTTAAAATATTTTTAACAGGACATTGTAAAGAATACTCAAAATATTTTATTTAACTATCAATAACTACCATAGCAGACCTTTTACATTTTTTTTTTCTGTTCTGAGCACTATGCTCGAGAAGCTGAATATATTTCAATTTCTTTTTCTGCTTCTGAAAACTTTAGTACCAAAGTTGACTTAACATTAAAACGTAGGCGACTTACAGTAAAGGTAATCTTCATAATATTCCTTAATGCATTTTATGCCAATTTGAAAGAGATTAATGATGGGCTAGTAAGCATGAAATAGAATTTGATATAACAACTATTGATTGGCCCTTTCCGAAAGTCAGCTGGACAAATACCTTGCTTTAGTTATTTTCTTAATGTAAACACATAGGTAGTTGACAAGAAGTGTTTATTCCTGGTCATTTGAAAATTATATTAAGTATAATTTTAAAAGGGTAAAAGAAAATCTAATGTGTTAGCCAAATAAGCAAAACAACGTGGATCCACGTGGATGCTTTATGTTTTGCCATTTCATCCATCAAATCTCCACTGTCATTTTCTTTTTATTTATTATCAAATTCGTCTTTCTGGGGTCGTTATAATTTGCAGGCCCGCGCGAGTAATTACAGGCCACCCATTTCCGATCGTAAATCAATACAGGCCAGACCGGATTCGAAACCTGCCAACCTTCCTGACCAATCCTTGCGCATGAGCTTTCGCATATGAGCTTTCATTGATGAGCTTTTCACAGACACCCTTACAGGCCGACTAGAAGAGAGCGAATTTTCGCGCGAGGAAAGCTTGACTTTCACACCGTAAAACCAGTTGACCAGTTTGACCAGTTCGTGAACTGGTCGTTTTTCCTGACCAGTAAATTATAACGACCCGTCTTTCTGACTCATAAGCCTTAAAAATTGGTGAAATTTAGATGGAAATTATCTTAATATCCAAGTGGAATAGTCGTGAGACTATTAATTAGCAGTAGTCTAGCAGAAGTTTTATTGTCGAAATTATCAGAAGTTATTTTGTTGTTTTACCATCCACAATTTAATCAGAAATGAAAAAGAAAAAATTAGATTTGTAATTTCAAAATTTGTTATTTAAACTTTCATAGATGAAACAATAACGTTTAGATTTATTGTAGAAAAAAGACTACAGACTGGGAAAATCAACTTATTTTACGTCAATTTTACAATAAGTCATAAAAAGTCTTAATTAGACAATTTTACAAACAAATTTAATAATTTAATTAATAATCAGACAACATATTTTACAACAAATTCAAGGAGTCTTAATTAGACGATATCTTAGACTATTAATTACTTTTAAAAAAAGGTAATAAAAACCGAAATTAAAAATTTTTTTAAGTCTGGAAAAGGAGTGACGTAAGTAAAAACGTTCAGTTTGACTTATAAAATAAAAATTTAAAAAATTAAAAAAACGAAAAAAGTTTTTGAACTAGAAAATTTTTAATGTACCAAAATGTAGAACTAGAAAATTAGATAACAGTTTTTTTTACTTTTTAACATCAGTCACATTTAGTAGGTACTTTTTGAGTTTAAAAAGACACCATTCACACAAACTGTTCTTTGCTCCCTTTGTTTTGCCAGAAAATGGTTTTATCGGATCCTCGAATCATGAGTTTGAGCAACTGCTATTTCTTTTTTTTAGCCCGGCCCGATGGCCGAGATGTTGGTGATCTTTCTTTGATAAGTTGTTCGGGATGCTGATTTGAACTTTCCGTGGAATCATTCATGTAATTAGAATTGGTTGCTAAGGTAACCTGGAACAAAGATTTAGCGGTCAGTTTTTTTGTTTTTTTATTTACTAAAATTTGCGATGCACTGGATGTATGAAGAGTACACTCAGAAAACAAAATAACTTAGCATAAGCGGTTATTATGCTTTGAACGCTTTTGTTTTGTGCCTAGATATTTTCTGACTTGTCGCAAGTCATTCAGTCGGATATCGGCAAGTCATATATTGTAAACAAACAAATGGCGACTTATGTAGAATTTATACAATATGTTATGATAATACGGTTTTTTTTAAATAGACGAAATTCGTATAAATAAATATGCATGCAAAACCGTTATAATACAAGTGATATAACTTTTAAGATTTTTCATATGATTATTAAATCCTTATTTCATATCTTATATGATATACAACCAATTCAAGATATTGACAAGATATAAATACAAGATATTCATATAATTATTAATTATATGAATAGTAATAACATAACCTAAACATGCCCCTATCCTCTGCATTGGACAATGTTAGATTTCAGTTCAATTTTTTTAAAAGAAAATATTTAATTTAAGTTATTTGAATATAAAAACCTGGATATCCATCTTGGTTAATCCATGATATTAACTTACACGTTTTTAAAATAAAAATGAAATAGATATTACGTTTTTATTTCATTAAATAATAATTATGGTTTTCGCGAGCCGCCATGTTGATTCCGATAGCGTAGTATAAGAAATGTCCGCTAGTGTCGCATATTGTTTTGTGGCAAGACATTTTATTTCAAAGCAAACCGAAATGACTTATCACAAGACATTTTTTTTTGTTTTCGCACGGTTTTTAGGAAAAATGTCTTGTAAGAATGCACTTTTGCTTTCGCATTAGTCATTTTCTTTTCTGAGTGTATACTTACCTGTAATTTTGGAACGGATAATGGCCTCGATAAAGATTTGTTAGAAGGTGGAACACTTTGACCTGAGGGTAATACTGGACTGCTTGCGCACAAAGCTGCTGAAGTTAATTGAGTAACTACGGAAAAAGCTTTCCCGCCGGAGTCCGGATTTGAATGGGTTGTTCTAAATGCTTTCCTAAATTTGGATTTTATTGTTGAGGAACTGCTCGGATTCGAGGTTGATAAAGGTAGCTGAAACAGAAATAGAAAGATTTTAAGATTTCGGGGTGTACGTTTAAGATTACGGGCCAGTCGTGGCAGCAGATAAATCGTATTTTTATTTTTACGGAGAAACAAAGACAAATACGATTTATCTGCGGCCAGTCATGGCAGCAGATAAATATCGTATTTGTCTTTGTTTCTCCGTAAAAATAAAATACGATTTATCTGCTGCCACGACTGATGCGCACTCTTAATTGAGAAATAAACCAACATCATTGATCAATCTTACCTTTCCTCCAAATATTCGAACTGCTAATTCGGATTCGCTCCCCCATCTTCCGTAATTCACGTTTTTATCTAAAAATCTATGTTTTGAAAATTTTTCGATAACCTCAGCGCACACGTATCTCCCGCAAAATCTCGCCCATTGCTCTGCTCTCAGGCCCCGTCCTGAATCTCTCAGTGAGGGTGATGCCCCTGAAAAGAAGGCAGACCTGCTTTCAATAGGAATGGCATTCACATTTTGGTGTTAATTTGTGTAATAAAAATTATTAAAGAGTACCCATCAGTGAAATTTAAGCGATCATCGATCCATAAGTTAAACGATAAGCGGAAAAATTAAATCGTGGCAGCAGACAAGTGACTGATGCGTACTCTTAAGCCCATATTTCGGTTTTTTTTGTTTTGTTGATCGTGGAGGAAGCAAAAATAAATAAATAAATAAAAACCAACCTGCAAAAAGTAATAATTTGGCACATTTGGTACGGCCTTGCAAAGCAGCTTTCATCAATGGTGTGAACCCTAAAGCATTCCTAGCGTCTACCTCCAACCCTGTGCACCTAGAAAGCATGTAGTTAACTGCTTCCACTTGACCTGTAGAAAAAAAAAAAAAAAAAAAGTTTGTTTTAATTAAGCTCTTTTCTAAAAATAAAACCGTGGAGCGATGAAAACAAAACTTGACCCTTTGCATTTCGTTTTATGAAAAAAGTCAATATCAATGAAATTGTCTGGCCTTCGAAAAAAAAAATAAATAAGTCTAATTTCGTATATATATCGATGATTTAAACCGTTTAGAATCTTTTCGTCGATCAAAGATTAAAAAACAAAAAATTGAAATGAAAATGAAAATAAACTACCTGCTTGCGCTGCAAAATGGAGTGGCGTGTTTCCTTCATTATCCGCTTTGTTAACGTCGATCCCATGTACTTGTAGGATTGCTTCAAGATTTGGCAATGATCCGCTTGATGCGATGTAACTGACAGCCGTCTAAAAGAAAAAAGAAAAAAAAAATTGTTGGAAATTTTCAAACGGTTCAAGTCAGCATTAGAAAACATTATCTCGGAAGGGGAAAAGGAAAGTTAATTGCCGCCGGCGAAAATTTTAATCTCGGAAAACTTGATGATTTTCGAGTGAAATCACTGGGAAACAAATAAGATTTTGAGAGGTTTGCCTTTAGCTTACAGCATATGATGGTTTTTTTTTTTTTTTATAAAAATAAAAGTTCAACGATTTTTTTAAAGTAGCAGCCGCACCTTCCTTCTTATGTCTTCTTAAACATGTTTACGAAAGGATAAAAAATACTTGCGGAGAAAGGATATAAAAACAAAGCTTATGAAGTGGAAGTCAAGGGTCGTTCAAACAAGATGTCGTCATTCGCATTCTATTTCAAAAAAAAAATATTAATTACGTATTATATTTTCTTAACAAAAGGAAGAGATTAGTTGCAAATTTTAGTGTGCCTGGTATAGCTTTTTTGCTCACGTGACATAGGATTAAGAGTTCCTCAGGCAATTATTTTGTGCCATCAAAGCTTCCACCACCAATGGGTCATTTTATGTGGGCTAACGATAAAAAATCCGCCAGGGGGATTGCTGTCGCAAGGGACCAATAAGCGTACGGCGCCTTATGGAATTAAAAGAGATTTTTTAGTTTTCAACAATAAGGACCCAAATTCGAGCAAAACATGCAAGAATAAATAATATTTCTTTTTCGGTCCGGATTATGTTCCAGGGCATTAAAAGTCCGATAAAGTTATAAATAAAAAAAGTTACCCATGTTAGGGGGGTATACCGCTGGTCCCTTATTTCTTAGTTCCACCGAAAATCCGCCAGAGCCTCCACCGTAGTAGAAAATGACCCATGGGTTTAAGAGTATGCAGTACCCGTGGCAGCAGATAAACCGTATTTTTCTTTTTACGGAAAAACGAAAACAAATCTTGAAAAAAGAAAAACTATCCCAAGAAAAAGTGTTATAAAAATGGAGTTATTAAAATTTTCAACTTCGTTATAAAATTTTATAACCCTCCAAAAAAGACATCTATTTATAATTCGTTATAAAATTTTATAGCAAAAATTATTTTCAGTTTTTTATTTTCTTCTAACGCTTCCCGAATTTTTCGATTTCTGTTTTTCTTTATTTTTGAGCCTTTGTCAAATCAAATTAAAAATACAAGAAATAAACCGAAAATTCGGAAAAAGCTGGAAAATATTTTAAGCCAAAATAATTGGCAACCATATTGCATATGGCCGCTTTTAAAAATCAGTTGAAAAATGGTGTAGTGGATAATGGCGGCTGGTAAGTCGACCACAGGGCTCGGGTTCTATTCCAAAAAATTGTAATTTTTTTTCCCCTTTTTTTTGTCATGAAAAATGTTTAAAAAAGAGCCTATAAAGTTTCCATATGCTAAATATAGTGCAATTTAAGCATAAAATTAATATATTGCTAAGTTAAAAATCTTAATTATAAAAATTTATAAATAAAAATTTATAAAAATTTATTAAATTTTATAATCGGCCGAAACGTTATAGAGTTATAAAATTTTATAATGCACTTTTTCTTGGGAAGAAATCTTTGGAAAAAAAATTTTAAAGATTTCTTAGTTTTTTTTTTTTTCAAGATTTGTCTTAGTTTTTCCGTAAAAAGAAAAATACGATTTACGGGTACTGCGTGCTCTTAAGGCCCGCATCTTTTTTTTCGGCTAGCTATATTATTACCTGTTACACCGTTAAAAAATTTATGTTAAAATTGACACAACTGATATGTCCAGTTCGGTCTACATAAAGTCTTTGTTAAGAAAAACAACAAAATTTTTGCAAGTTTTGTTGATTTTTTTAACACAATAACGTAACGTAGAAATTATGTAGACCGTTATTAACATATTTACATAATACTTTTTTTACTATGTATAATTTTTTTTCTTAGGGGTCGATCAGATTATAGCATTGTAATTTTAGTGGAGGGAAGGAACGATTCATAATAATACTGTCACTTGCACTAAGTAAAAGAGTATTTTTATTTCCGAGTTCATGGAAAATCCGTGCGTCGGAGGCGGACTAAGGTATCTGCGTCGTAAATATGATTGGAGATAGTCTGTTTCGAGTGTTTAATGAAAACCACGCGATCATGCGACTGCAAGTTTACACGCTCATATTGACGTAAACTTGAAGTCACGTGACACTTCCACGAAACGTTGAAACAGACTAACTCCAGTCATGTTTACGATGGAGATACGTTACTTCACCTCCGACGCACGCTTCACTTGAGAAACAATTTTTTTTGACTTTGGAAAATAAAAAGATGACCGAATGTCCAATTTTGGGCCGATCAGCTTTACACAACCATTGATATAGTTTGCAGATGACTACAATTCCGTGCGTCGGAGGTGAACTGACGTATCCCCATCGTAAATATGATTGAAGATAGTCCGTTCCGATTGTTTGTGAAAATCACGTGACTACAAGTTTACACGCTCATGTTAGTGTAAACTTGTGGTCACGTAACACTTTCACGAAATGTCGAAACAGACTAACTCCAATCATGTTTATGATGGAGATACGTTAGTTCACGTTCGACGCACGGATTTAAGAAAAAGCCATTTTTTTATTTCGAAAATTCAGGGTTATTGCCGTTTTTTTATTGTCAGGCGATATGCAATTATATTCAGGTCTTATTTGATTCCGAAGTACCCATAAAAGGCTTCAGCAATTTGAACATTTCTATAATTCTCAAATATTCGTCGTAAAAAAATTTGCGCTCTTGAGTATTTTTCGAAAATTGTCTTTTGTTCAAAATTGGCCTCATATGTGAGCTGTACTAAATCGTTGATACCAAAAACACAAAGCATCGTAATTTCAATTTCAAACATGGAGAAGGTAGTGTTTTGAAACCGATGGAAGCAACTAATGGCGCGTTTTATAATTTTTCACTTTACGCGAAATATTTTTCCGGAAGGCTGAATTATGTTTAAATTAATGATTTTGTTCTAAATTTGTTATGCTTGTACTTAATTAACATATTGCAAAATGGGAAATTAGCTAAGCAGCCTATTTATTGTTAAAAAAAAAAAAAAAACACCGTTTTAGGGATTTGAGGAAAAAAATACGCCCTTCCGGGAAAATATATTATCTCTTTGCAAACGCAGGGCGCTCAAACTTGTGAAATTAGCTTCTAAATAATTCAAGTTTAAAGCTAATTTTCTGCCCTGAAGGAATATTATTCATGAAATCCTACACCTGTTACAATAATGTTTAATTTATTCAATAGCGATAAACTCTCATATATTTTGTAAAATGATCAAAAAACAGTTCTTTTGTTTTGACATAGGCTAAAATGAGATTTTACTAACACCCTCGTATTTTATGAATAAAGACGCATGAAAACAATCAGTGTGTTGGTATGTTTCAACTTTTTTTTTTTTTTTTTTAAATTTTTTTTTCTCGTTTTGACGCGACCAAAGCGTTAAATTTAGCCCGAACTTGAACTTGGCTCTTCAAGTAATTTTTTTTTTTAAAGACCACCCGAATGTTTTTTTTTTTTTTTTTTTTTTCGTTTCTTCTTTTGAATCAGAAACACGAGGCTTTCACTTTTTAACTTACCGCGAAGAAGCGGAAAACGAAAAAAAAACCGCGTATCAAAAGAACCGAAAAAAAAATTTGGCATAATTAATAGGTTTAACGGGAACGCCCTTGAATCGATTGGTCCCGTTAACTTTTCAATTCTATAATATTTAATACACCTGTTTTCACACTATGATCCTAAATTTTATCTCTCATTAATATTTAAGCACTTGCCACGATAGTAAAATCATAATGATTCAAAAAAAAAAAGTTTAAAGTTAATATTTTTTTAAAAAGTGGAATATTGTAGCGAAAAACGACCAATAAATTAAAGGAGAAAAAATTCATTTATTTTTCCATGAAGAGTTGAACCTTGTCCAAGCTTTGAGAGAATCAAATTCAAGGATCTGAATTTGAAATTAATAATTATTGATCCATGGCACATTTACACGAGAGAAGTAACCACGTGCCTTGAGGCAAACTTTACGCTAATTATTTGCATACAAATCATAACAAATAACAAGACAATCTATTTTTTTTTCTTTTTTAATTTCGAAAGTTTTCCCCCCGTGAATATTTCAAGCTCGATAGGAATTCATGCTTTGATTCGTGCTTACGAATAAATAATTTTTTTTTTTTAGCTTTGTCATTATTTATGTTTTTGAATACTATAAAAAACTATTTAGGGCGCTTTGTGGTAAACTAAAAACACTTGAATCGGAGTGAATAAAAAAAAAAGTATTGAATTTTGATTGGCTGAGTGGGTGAAAAGATCAGTAGCGTCAAATGGCGTACATCTGTTGAAATTAGTTTTTATTGACCGAAAAAAAATAGTTCGTATTTTGTTTTTTATCCTACGTGCGGTTTCCATAAAATTGTTTTCGAACGAAAGGACATTTTCATTTTTAGCTCCTGGTTATATTAGTGATGGATGACTCTTGATTTTGAAAAAAAAGAAAAAAAAAAAAGAAAAAAAAACTTTTAAAATAAGAAACGATCACTTCATTTGTTTTTTAAAAAGCGATTTTTTGCATCATTGGCAAGGCATGAAATTTAACAAAAAAGAAAAATAGGAAATCAATTACACAACAAAAATTAAATACTTTCGGAGTTTTATTAGAAGTCATTAAATTAAAAATATTTCCGTGTTATAAAAATATTTATAGGAAAAATGGAATTGCAAGCCAAATTCTTAGGTAGGAGTCTTAAAAAATTCAGAAAAAGCTGATGTTATAGAAGTAATGGATTCTGAAATTTAGACATATTTTTTTAAACAAAATATAAGTTTTTAATTATGTCTGTAATTGATGTTACCGGAATTTATATTAAATTTTGGATATTAATACTACAAGAGATGTGAATAGGTTTACATTAGATGGCTTTTGGGAATCCTGTGAATTCCTGGGAATAAAAAAAGAGTTAGTAGAAATATATTTGCACTATTTGCCGTCCTCAAACCAGCTTTGTTAGATTATAAAATTTACAGATCATGTGACAAAAAATAAAATTTCTTCTGCTAAATTCCGTACGTCGGAGGTGAACTAACGTGCCTCCATCGTAAATATGATTGGAGATAGTCTGTTTCGACATTTCGTGAAAGTGTTACGTGACCACAAGTTTACACCTACATGAGCGTGTAAACTTGAGTCACATGATTTTGACAAACAAACGAAACGGACTATCTCCAATCATATTTACGATGGAGATACGTTAGTTCACCTCCGACGCACGGAATTATAAGTCATCTGCAAATTATGCTATTGATTGTGTAAAACTGATTGGCCCAAAATTAGACATTCGGTCATCTTTTTTTTTTTATTATCCAAAGTCGAACAAAATTGTTCTTTAAGTGGAGCAATATAATTCTGGGACAATGAAATGGCTGAATTACGTTGGTGTTACTAAATTACTTTTCATAACTCATCGATGGGAAGAGCCCTTTCCCATCGATGTTTAGCGGGCGGAAAGGCCTTTTTCCCTTATAGGAACTCGCCATGTTTAGCCATGTTCTTAGTGCTTGTAAACAAACAAATGAGGTATTTTTTTTTTTTTTAAATCATTTAAAAAGTTATTTTTATTCGTTATAAAAAGTATCTTGTTATTCTAGGGTGTCAAATGAATTTTCCTCGCTCGGTTTCCATTCAGCCCTCGCTTCGCTCGGGCTGAAACGGAAACCTCGACGGGAAAATTCATTTTCCACCCTAGGTTAACAATATACTATTTTGGCTAAAACGAAGTAAAATTACGGTTAACGTTTAATGAGTTTTAGCTTGTGTTAATCCGGTCAGTATTTTAATATTTTGACCAGTATTTTTCATTATGTTTTTCGGTATTTATTAATTTACTGGCGTGGTACGTGAAATGGGCGTATGTCCATTTTTAAGTTGGCACTTGTCTTCTATTTTTAACTTATGAAAACAAAGATTCAATTCTAAAATGGACATACTTCCAAATCGCTTACCACGGCTGAATAGAATACCAGTAAAAAATTTTAATGGTCAGTATTGGATGGTCAGTAAAAAAAAAATTAAAAAATCAGTATTTTTAATTTTTTTCGCCGGTTAATAAAAATAAATCAGTAAAATATTATATTTTTGCCAGAAAAAAAAAAATGTGAATGAAGCATTTGCGAGAAGTTTATCTCCACATTTAAATACTGAAAACTTGTCGCGGCAAGAATATTAGGGTGGTTCAAATTTACCTTATTTTTTCGCAATGGACTTTTAGTTTTCTTAGGGTCTAAAAACAAAAGATAATTTTTTTCAGATTTTTTCGATCACGTTTAGGGGTGGCTCACGGCCATTTTGTGCTTGGAAAAAACAATTTTATTTGGCCCTAGAAGCCAAATTTAGTCATTCTCAATTTTTTGCTATTTCTCCACTAAGCTATTTCTCCATAAGCGGTGGAAATTTATATTTGCAAATTTTCCCGAATCTCATGAGATTCGAAAAAATCTGTATTAAAACCATCATTTTTATGCAGTCTGAATAGCCAATGTTGGATGGCAGCATCTGGCTTTAAAATTTTTGTCCTAAAGCAACACTGATGCAGTCTTTGATAAAATTCCAATATGGCCAATGGCCCATACTAAATGCGAGTAAAGTCGCAATAAATTTTGTCGTGATAGGCATTATATTCCAGCCGGTTTTCCCAAGATTGATCCATACTTGATTCGATTTAATATTTCCACCAGGTTCAGGTAAAAATTATTGGGTACAAATTTTTTTTTTTTAATGAATTGAATGTCATCAAAAATAAATGTGAAACATTGCGAACATATTGTTAATTCTGGTCCCCTTCCCCCTGAGGTGTTTACGTAATACTTGAATGGTCCCTAAAGAGTAAAAAATGATGATGACGACTTATTTTGTAATTTTTAGTCGAAAGCTCTTTTAAGGTATGCTTCCTTATTTTGTCGGAGAAAATCAGAGGGCAGAAAGACTCCATTTTGAAAAATGGGATCGTTGTTAAAAATCAATTAACGTATCTCCATCGTAAATATGATTGGAGTTAATTTGTTTCGATGCTTCGTGGAAGTGTCATTTGATTACAAGTTTAAACAACATGAGCGTGTAAACATCAATCATGTTTTTTACAAAAAAAACATGATTGATGTTTTTTTGGTGAACTAACGTATCTCCATCGTAAATATGACTGGAGATAGTCTGTTTTGACATTTCGTGAAAAAGTCATGTGACTACAAGTTTACACCTGCATGAGCGTGTAAACACATGACGCTTTCACAAAATGTCGAAACTGACTATCTCCAGTCATATTTACGATGGAAATACGTTGCTTCACCTTCGACTCACGGAACGTACACCCAACAATTGAATAGTATTTTACTTTTTGCTTGAGCTAATTTTCATATTTAATAGAGGATCAAAAAATCTTAAAATCTCACTCGAAAAAAGGAAATGTTTTGAACAAGTTCCGTCTTGCAACGAAACCGTAATGTTTCGTAGCAAAGCAAAATTTCTTCGCGACAAAGGGCACGTTGTTTCTTGACAAGATATTTTTCCTGTTTTCGCATGAGAATTCTCTGCTGATTCCTTTCACTCATCTTCGAACTTTTGTTTGGAATGAGAGCAAAATATGTTTTCAAAAGAAATTTTTGTTTCAATGGAGCTGAAAACCAACTTTTTCTGTGATATGGGTTTTCCATCAGTACAAACAGCCTTTTCTTCTCTTAATATTGATTTGATAGGTTATGAGAGGCGCCGTTGTAATAACTTGCATTTTATTTATTTATTTTCGAAAAATCATTTATACTTTAATTAAAATGTTTTGAGCAAAGTTGATTTGTTTGTTTGAGTAAAAAAAAAAAAAAAACCATGAATTGAATTTTAAATCCATAAGATCTTCAATCATCAATAAATCGTCTCAGTGTCAATTCAAGAAGTGAAATATTTAGCTATAAGAAACAGTCGATTATATTTTAGAAAATTTTTATATTTGTTTGGGGCCAGATGGAAAAAATTGAAATCGCTTTTTTTTTAATATCGTTCCTAAGCGGATGTAAAAAAATTGGGCGAGATAAAAATATAACTTCATCCTTAACTGCTTGTTGTAGGAATTTTTTTTTTTTTTTTTTTTTTAAATCCGGTAAACATTGTTGCACGGAAAAGTATGTTGATTCGAAAAAAGGAAATTGAAATTTTTTCTATGCTGTACATAGCTGTTCATTTCCACGTTTTTTTTCTTTTTCGATTTAATATTAAGTGGCTCCATTATCGATAAACATGACGAAACGATATAAAACGTCATCCTTGTAGTTAATTGAAATGGAAATCAAATTATAACGACTGGGAACATGGATTGAAACATGAAATTGTATACTCACCCTTCCGCTAGGATCGGTTGCATTAAGTTCATCTTGCGATATCCCGTGCAAAGCGGCTTTCCTAAGTATTTCGACGAGCTCCTCCTCGGTCCCGTCTTTAGCAGCCCTCAGAAGCGGCGGGGGACCGCCGACAGTATTTGAAACTTGAGTCAGTGTGCCTCTCCTGTATCTCGACGTGTCATGTCCCCTTGGCACGTGTTTCCTAGCGTTCGGATTGGTTAGTACCGTACCGCCCTGAACAGCCCCACCGTTCCCCAGTCTGAAATTTTCGATTTTCACCGATGTCGGGAAAGTAGCCGAAGACGTTAAACCGGCATGACGCGCGAAACGTGCACTCTGCGACACTGAATTACCGTCTATGCAAGGAATGCCCACTCTGTTCCTCATCCAGTTTTCTGTCCCCTCTTCTTCCTCCTCTCCTCCTTCGTCATCTTTCTCTTTCTCATCTCCGCTTTCTGATAATTTTTTTTTTTTTTTAAACAGAAATATTAATTATTAAAAAAAAAAAAGTAAATGAATCTGACGTCATTTCAAGACAATCACATCGATCAGCTGTGTTTTAATTACGTACGGCCAAAAAAAATGATACTGTTATTAATTAATCGATTTTTTTTTTTGTTTACAAAATCTTAATTTTAGATAGATTGAATTTCTTGTTTTTTTTTTTTTTTTTTTTTTTCTTAATCTTAAAACGATCAGGATTAGATTCTTGTTGAACGAATTAATCAAGAGAAAAGAATCTGGTTTGTTCTTTTTTAAGTTAAAAGCTTTAGTGCTAGTGCATCCGAATTTTTTAACCTTTCTCTCAGATTTTTTTTTTTTCTTTTTTAGATAATCGTCGTTCGATTGAAGGAGAAAGATCAAACCGAAAGCTTTCGTGAAGGTTTTTAAAAAGGAAAAGTCAAACAAATTGGGTGAGTAAAATTCTTTTACTAATTTTACCGAATAAATCGCTACGTGAGGTGAATAGTCTTAGCTAAACGAATTTACAGAATTTAAAGAAGTAATAGCTTTTATCTTTTTCTTTTTTTAAAAAGCGCTGGATGATAATGAGATTTTGAAATAAAAGAAAAAGGCTCTTTTTAAATGCGAGTTTTAGATTCGACAAGTTCGCGATTGAATTTTAACTTTTTCCAGCGAACCCCTGTTTCGTAATACAATACCATTTTGGACAGGAAAGCTTTCTAAGCTCATTCGAATATTAAATTTAAAACCATTTCCGTGTGTCAAAGGTCAAATAACTTTATCTCCATCGTAAATATGTTTGGAGATAGTCTTTTTTGACGTTTAGTGGAAGTGTCATGTGACTGCAAGTTTACGCAAACTCACGCAGGGATCGCGTGTAAACTTGTAGTCACATGATCACATGATTTTCATACGCAGTCGAAACAGGTGATCTCCAATCATGTTTACGATGGAAATAAGATTTTTGATTTCCTACCACTCATTTCGCGTGTGTGGTAGTCACCCTTGCAAGCCTTTCACGGCTCTTATCAAATTGCAGCCTTTGTGCCGATTCATTTCTGAGACTTTAAACTGGCAAAGTTAAAATTTCAGGCTCGAAAATTTGAGCTTTTAACTGCTCTATTCGAGCTTTAAAAATCGAAAGGGCGGCGAATCTTTCAGTATACCGTCAAAAATAGAACGGGATCTTTTTCTTTTTATTATTTTTCTCAGTGAAAGCTCAAATGGAAATGTCTATATCCTGTATAAACTGAACATCCAGGGGCAAATTTAAGGTACATGTGAATCAGTGGGAAACATGTGAACATGCCAGTTAATCGAGCGATGTTGTTTTATAAGAAATAAAAAAAACTGCAAAGGGGTTTATGGAATAAGAATGATTTCATAACCGCATCTCTGCGCTGACTCCTTACAAAGTTGAGCAGTACCTGTATGTAATTTAACTCGTTGAATTCGATAATGATCATTAAAATCCTGTGCGGATGCGGGAAAATACCAGAAAAAAATCAGACTGGGATATGGGGGCATATCCCTACGTAGGACTACGTCTTTTGAGTATTGTCCTAATGTTCTGAATTTAAACAATGAAACGATTTTAAAATTTTAAGGCATTTTTTTTTTGCTCGTTTTTGGTTAAAAAATCCGAATTTTTTGATAAAGGGCATTGAACTCTTTCCCTCACAGAGTTAACTTTTTTTTAAGGACGTGGGTATAAATTTTCAGGTATAGTTCAGTTGCTTGTTTAATTTTGCAGACAAACAAGGAGAAATTGATGAAATCAAAGAATTTTAGAATATATCTTGAATGAAATATGCGAGTCTCTAAATATGGTCGCTAGTTTTCTAATTTCGGTTTTAAAGTCTCTCATTTTTAGGGCTAAATACTTCAACGGCTGAGCTTATAGCAAACACCTCTAATTGAGAACCCCTCCCCGTAAGATGCTTACATAATACCTGAGTGGCCCTTTCGTGATTGGACTTACTTAAAGTATAAGGTCAGTATGTCTTTAAACTGCAGGGGTCCGAAGTCAGTAAGAATCGGTTGGAGCCGACCGGACGCCGGCACCGAAATATTCAAAGTGTTGGAACTCGGCGCCAGCGCCATACCGGAATAGCAAAAATTTTGCCGCTTTTGCTGGTTCAGGAGCCGATTCCAGCATCGGTGCCAGTGCCACCATCAATTTTGTTAATTTTTTACTTGAAAATAAAATTGTTACAGTAACCGCCGCTTATTGTAGTGCCGGTTAATATGACCAAAACCGTTCCCCACCATTTTTCCTAATCCGTTTTTCCTAAAAAAAATAAATTCTTAATTCATTTTTCGTAAAAAAATAAATTCTTAATTCATTTTTCTTAAAAAAATAAATTCTTAATTCATTTTTCTTAAAAAAATAAATTCTTAATTCATTTTTCTTAAAAAAATAAATTCTTAATTCATTTTTCCTAAAAATTTTGGTTCCTAAAATTTTTTTTCCTAACCATTTTTTTCCTAATTTTAATTTTCCCAAAAGTTCTTGATTCCTAAAATAAAATTTCCGAGAAAGAATGTTTTTCCTAATTTTTTAAAATCCCGAAAGGGATTTTAGCCTAGTGAATTTTAAGAAATTTTATTTTAGGATCAAAAAATTTTAGAAAAATTAAAAATTGGAAAAGAAAAGAAAAATAGTTAAAGAAAACAATTTTTGGAACCAAAATTTTTAGGAAAAATGGAATGGGAATTTATTTCTTTAGGAAAATTGATTAGGAATTAATTTTTTTTGGGAAAATGGTTGGGAATCGGTCAAAACTCGCGGCCTTTATCAATTATATTCAGAATTGCCATTGGGTCATAATTACAAGACCGGTGCCAGAACCCGCCAAGTTTAAAATAAATTATCTAGCATTGGCACCAGCTTCGGCACCGACTTGAGTTTTTAGCCGGCAGTGACTGGCATCGGCACTGGCATTGGCATCGACTTTGGACCCCTGGTTCTAAGCAAAATATAAGCTTACTGAGTAAAAGCTTACAATGTTTGAAAAAAGACCCTTTTTTTTTTGAGCGATCCAGTTACAATTTCATAGTTTGTATTTAAAAAATGGAGCCAAATTTTTTTAATATGTATGATCAATTTTCTTAATATCACACTCGATCTGCTGGGGGTCTTAACTGCCAAACTTTTATTAAGCTTCCATTTTTTATGGGCCCACCCCACAGAATTTTTTTTTAAAGCAAAAAGTCGTGAAAAAACAAAAAAGTTCACGAGGGAGTTGTCGTTTTTGATACTAAACAGAACAATGCCTCGTAAATCGGCTAGTTCAAAAAAAAAAAATTATTTTTTTTATTTGCCGATTTGTCCATCAGTCGTGATACTGTCCAGGCGAGGCGTTTTGTTTGTTTCCTTGATCTTACTTTCATCTTTACGCTTTTCGAAAACGCGACCTCAGGCAAAGAAAAAAATGTTTGCCAAGAAAAATCGATTAAAAAAAAAAAAAAATAGATGTACAACCTACAGGATATACTTATTTACCGTTGAAAGTGTTGCATTTTGGTGGAAGTTCGGCGAATCTGACACGTCTTACGATCGGTGGCGCTTCCTCGCTTGCACTTCCGTAATTACAACGCGAGTCCGTTCCGTAATTGCCGAAACCATCGACGGATGTCGCTGATCCCTCGTAACTCGAACTACGCTTACATCTGAGAATATTTGATTTCCTCCCTTCGAAATTTGTGCTGACTCTTAAGGGACCTGAACCTATCATCTGAGCTGCTGTCGGCGTTGGGGTGTTCCCGTATCGAAGAGACGGAAGCTCAGCGTATCTCTGAGCCGAAGATCGTGCCACATAGCCCTTTTCAGAAAAAAAAGGGAAAATTTTTAATTAACTGAGGATTAGGGATTTCGTGAGTTATTGAAATTGAAAAGTTGGGACGATGAAACTTCTTTGAAAATATTAATAATAATTTAATTTATGGTTTAAGGTGAGCGTCGCGTTTTTTATTTGGAAAATGACTTTTTTTTAAAGGGGGGGTTTATTGAAAGAAAATGTGTAATAATGGGTCGGTGGCGTGCCGCTGTAATCAGAAACGGGAAAGGACCCTTAACTGGGCGGGAAAATAATTTACAGAAATTGTGTGATTGTTATCCGCACGATTCGTGGCTGGTGTACAAGGTTAACGTTCATCACTTTTTGGTGCTTTTATCGGAATTAAGCGAATTAAGCACATCAATCTGCATAAGCACTTTAGCTTACGTTTATATTTTTTTACGATCGGATTCGGATGAAATGCTTTAATTATTTATGATTTTTAAATGAGAAATATAAATTTAAGCAAAAAGAGGTGGATCGTTGACCTCTGGAGCGTGGGAAACCTGCGTTGATTTTTCATTGATTTCAACTTCATTAAAAAAAAAAAAAAAAAAATTGGTTTTGGCTTGAAAAATACTTGGCTGCATTTCTGCATACAATGGTTCCCACGTTATATTTTATCGTCGTTCATCCCTTAAGTCAGGCAATTCTAGAAATGCTTAAGAAATTTTAGAATTATTGCCTTGACCTGTCCAATAATTACGTGCGTCGGAGGTGAACTAACGTATCTCCATCGTAAATATGATTGGAGATAGTCTGTTTCGACATTTCGTGAAAGTGTTACCGTGACCACAAGTTTACACCAACATGAGCGTGTAGACTTGTAGTCACATGATTTTCCCAAACAGTCGAAACACAATATCTCCGATTATATTTAAGGTAGAGATACGTTAGTTCACCTCCGATTAGTGGAATAGTGCAAAAAATTTCTAGCAATTTTAGACTTAATTTAAAATAAAATTAATGTAACTTTTACTTCGATATAGTTTCAATCAGGAATGGTAAACCGCTCCAAAAATCAAAACGGTTTGGTTCGGTTTCTTTTTAAGTTTAAAAATGGAATTCGGTTTGGTTTTGTTGAAAATTGTTTTTACCAGGAAGGGTTCGGTTCGGTTCGGTTTTTGAAATTAACTGGGTTCAGGTTCGGTTTCGGTTTGTTTTTTTGATACGTCGGGTTCAGTTCTTTTGTTTAAAACCGAAGACCAGAACCGGTCTTGGTTCTGCTCAGTTCGATTTTTTGTTAAAAGCCCCCCCCCCGGTTTCAACTCGCTTTTTTGTTTAAAAACCGTGTTTTTTCAAGTTTCGGTTCGGTTTTTGTTACAGAAAATTTTAGTTTTAAAAAAAACCGGTTTTAATTTTGGTCTTTGGTAGAAAACCGGAAAAATAGAAAGAAAACAGTTTTAGTTTGATTCTGTTCCTCAATTCGAATCGGTCCGGTTAAGTAACCCGATTTAGGTTCGGTTCTATTTTTCTTCTAAACAGTTCGGTTTCGTTCCCGTCCCTTTTTTTTTATAAACGGTTCGGATTCTATTTCGGTTCGGGTTTTTTCTTTATTTCACAAGAAGGAAAAAACATTTCGGTTCGGTTCAGTTTCATTTCGGTTTCGGTTCTGTTTTTGGACCCTTTTAAAATTTTAAATGGGTTCTGGTTCGATTTTTTAATTAAATTTTCCAAAAGGTTCGGCGAACCGAACCGAACCCGGGGTTTTTCATTAAAGCGAACCGAACCGATTGAGGAAATTTCACTGGAAAACCGAACGGAAACCCGAACCCGTTTAACATCTGAAAAGGCTTTTAAATCGAACCGAAACCGAACCGAAAGAAGTTGAAGAAAGAAACCGACCCGGAACCGAAACCGAACCGTTATGGGGGGAAAACCGATCCGAACCGAAACCGGAACCGAACCGGGTCAATCACAGACACCGAACCCGAACCGGAGCCAAACCCAATTAATAACAACAACCGCATTGAACCGGAAATAGGTTCTGTATACTAATTAGAAAAAAAAAACTGTAAAAATAAGAAAAAAAAATTTAAATTCGAACCAAAACCGAACCGAACCCTTCCTGATGGACAACGTTTTAACCTAAACCGAACAGAATTCAGCTTTTCCATTGAAAAAGAAACCGGACCGAACCGAACCGTTTTGTTTTTGGGAGCGGTTTGTCATCCCTGGCTGCGTATGAATATTTTATTGAGTTAACCCTTGTAGAAATCATTCTGAAACAACGCAAATCAATCTCGATTCGATTCGATTCGGTTTGTTTCGGATTTGATCTAGTTCTACTCTGAGTCACAGATTTATTAATGCTGATCCAAACATGTTCCATCTAGAAATTTTGTGGGTTCCAATTGTAATGTTCCAATTCCATGCGTCGGAGGTGAACTAAGGTATCTCCATCGTGAATGTAATTGGAGATAGTCTGTTTCTGCATTTCGTGAAAGTGTCATGTGAATACAAGTTTACACCTGCATGAGCGTGTAAACTTGTAGTCACATGATTATAGTCGAAACAAACTATCTCCAATTATATTTACGATGGAGATACGTTAGTTCACCTCCAAAATCATCATTTTTTAGTCGCTTTTCAATTTATCTATTATTATTTATTTATTATTTAATCTTTGCGTGCTATGAAAATACGTATCATATTTTTATTATTTTGATAAAAAACAAACTTTCCAACAGATGAAAGTGTGTAAAGGCTATATTAGGAGACGCAACTTTTTCTCCCCTAACCGGATATTATCCAATTAAATGTTTTGGATTGCACCTTTAATCACGCACCGGAAGTTAAACTTTCTTCATTTCCGTATTTCTTTCCATGTCTGCGTTCAATCTTATTTTTCTCCTCAAAAATTTTTTCCCTTCCCTTTGATCAAAAGTGGATAATTTTTCATACGTCGGAAAAACGGGAGGATTTATACTGTAATGTTTTTAATTATACGAAAAAAAAGTCGGAAAAAACTACTTTTTTTTTTTTTTTGTTTTTTTTTGTTTTAAATCATGTCAGGAACTGAGTCGAGTTTTTGACAGCTCCGGAAATTTCACTAAGCACGTGTTCATAAAAATCTAAAAATATTTAAAGGAATTAGGGAAACCTAAAAGGGTTCACGTGTTCTTCCGCCTATAATCGTGCTAACGACTTTATTCTCTTTAGCTGATTTTAAAATTTTTGGAAGATAAAAAAAAAAATTCAGGGAAAATGGAAAAAGTAAAAATATTAAATTACGATTCTCCTTTTTTTAAAAAAAAAAAAAAAAATTCCTAAAGATTAATCCGAATAAAATCTTTGCAGCGTAATTTTTTTTCTTTTAATTGAACTGAATTTATTTTCTTTCATTAAATTATTCTTTTATATTTTTATGAATAAAAAAAAAAGGGCAAAGTGAAAAACTTTCAGTTTTACATTGAAAATGTTAAAATTTTCCGCTTTCATTTTTTCCTTTTCCAAATTTTATGAAATTGTAATATTTTTCCTTCTTTTTTTTTAAACAGAAAATTAATTTGGAAAAGGTACAATGGAAAACTTCTGTCAACTTTCTAAAATGTTTTAATTTTTAATTTTCCCGATCAGCAGAGCGACAGGATCTCGCAGAGCATTTTTTTTTTTAAATAAAAAAACAGTGTCGACATCTAGTTGAAAAAATAAAAGGTGGAACTGTGTTGGAAATTTACGCAATGGTGAATGATTAGGAGCGACGTCAGCAGCTCTTTCCTTCTTTTATTACACTAAATTTTATTTTCTTCTATACATTTTGTTTCATGTTGCTAATGGACCTGTTGTAAAATAAGACTTGTAAAATAAGCCAGAAAAATTTTAAAAGCTATATACGTATTAGGGTGTTCCTTTACTTTGCGAAATTTCGAATTTTAATTTACGTACCCTTGGAATCGGGTCTCCCTGGCGTACATACGAACCCTAATTTTTTTCAGATTTTTTTATTTTAGGGAAGAGCGTGCCCATTTGAGCTTAAAGTTGGAAAAATCCCCCACAAGGATGGAAAATTTGATAATTTTTTTTGTGGGAAAAAACTGTCATTTAGTAGCTGAAATTCAGGGGTCGGAAACTTGAAATTTTGGCCGATGCGGCATCGGATTTTGTTTAATATTCGAAATCGGCATCGGCATCGGCACAGCAAAATTGTTAGTGCTGGCTAGGATGGCTCATTTTAAAGGTCAAATTTTTAATTTTCGCTCCCGGGGCAAAAAACCGTTCATTTATATATAAAAAGAAGCCTGAATTTTTTTTGGGTCGAAAAAAAATTTTTGGCCCAGGCGCAGGGGTTTGAAGTTTTTAGGGCCAAAATGGTACTTAATTTAAACGAATTTCAAAAATTCGCTCAGTTAACATATTTTAATATAAAAAATTGTCCGTTATAGGGTATATTAGGTATGTTTTGAGCTTCCAAAAAAAAAAAAAAAAAAAAAAAAATATTAGGTTCAAAAATATTGACCCGTTCGCCGCCCTGGCAGGGTTATAGTAGAAAAACAGGGATGGGTGAGGGCAGAAAATTTTGAAAATTCGAAAATAGCCAAAATGTGCCCAAAATATGTAGAAGTAATGCCCCAAAGGTAATTTTGATGCCAAAAATTTTTTACCTTATATTAAACCCCATTTTTCCTTAATTTCGGCACTTTTTTTCCCTAAAAAAATTGCATTCTTTCAATTTTTTAAAAACCTTTTTAAGCTTGAAAATTTTGGCCGAGGCCGATGCTAGCATCAGCATCGGATTTTTTTTAATACCCGAAATGGGCATCAGCATTGCGAAATCCTTAGTGCTGGCATCGGTATCGACACCGGCACCGGAATCGGACCCCTGATTTTAAAAATCGTCTAAAATTGCTCTATGATTTTTTTTTTTTTTCCTCACTAAAATGGGAATCAGAGGCGGCATCGAATATAATCGATGCTTGGTGGCGTCGGCATCGGCATTGGGTGTTGGTGCCGGAATCGGACGATAAATAATTAATATGGAATCGGTTCCGGCATTGGATTCGGACCGCTGTTCAATTCGGTTTGATGGGTTTGTAAGCCCTGGTTTTGACTCCTTCTTTTTCCCCATAACCATGAAACATTTTGTGTGGACGTTTAAGCACAGATTATAATTTGTGGTTTAACATTTTATGGACTTATTCATTTATACTAAAATAAAATTTTTATTTAACCCTCCCTCCCTTGAATATGCTGACGGAATATATGCAGCGCCCCTCTTTAAACCAATTTTTTTTTTTCTTTTGGAAAACAAACTGAGTATGTAAGTTAATCCTGATAAGCGATTAACACCCTTCAGAATTTCAATCCTGGATATTGTAAAAAAGAATATCCTGCCGGGTTAAGCCAAATTGCTGCAACTCACTTTAGGATTGGCTATTATCTACTAATTTTAAGTTAAGTAAAAAATATATTCAATTCCGGAAGTGAGTTACCGCAATTCGGCTTAGGGCTGTTATTTTTCATCTGCATTATTTCCCCATGATATTTTTTACACGATGAAATTATTTTAACTTTAGAATTGCATGTCTGGAGCTAGCACAATTCCTTCCTTTTATTTTAGGTCAGTTTTGGAACTCATCAATCTTTCTTACTCTGACAAAGAAAAATTTTCGAAACGATTAATATATAATCAGATTAAAAAGTTAAAATAAATCGATCAACGTTCTTTTTTGTTTAGATTTTTTTTTTTTTTTTTTTTTTTTATTCCTCGTTTCAAAAACCAATAAGACTAAAGGGTGGTACTATTGAAAACGAAAAAAAAAGCGTTTGACGGGATGATTACTCGTTGATGTTTAACAACTGATTATAAAAACTCTATTACCGTTTGATAATCGATACTATCAATCTCAATTACTTCTTTTTATTATATCGCTTTTTGATCTTTTGACATCAGCGCCGTCTTTACATAATAGAAAAAAAAGAAAAATTCATTGATATGTATGCGAAATGAAAAATGGGTGTGAGGGGGAAAATTTCATACAAGCAAACGTCAAACTATCGTGCAGTGTTAAAAACCAAAATTCAAAAAAAGGTCAGACCTTGAATTTTGGTTTATTCCTGGAAAACTAAATATTAAATTTGATATACATGAAGAAAAAAAGAAAGATGTTTTATAAATATTTTAAAAAGCTTACTTCTTTCAAAGAGGTACGAGAAGCAACCATCGCACTTTTAAGTCCATTAGTTGGTGGAGGTTTTAAATCGCGTTCTGCAATTAAAAAAAAATTAGACTAAGAGGAAGCTTTAGCGAATATCAGAGGAAATGACTGTTTTGTCTAATACTTGATTTACAGGGGTCAAATCCAATTTGTAGGTATTTAACGAACTCCTTTGACTTGTTCTTATTCCGTACAAGTTTCAACTTGTTCCAAATCCGTGCGTCGGAGGTGAACTAACCTCCATCGTAAATATAATTGGAGATAGTGTGTTTCGACTGTTTGTGAAAATCATGTGACTACAAGTTTACACGCTCATGCAGGTGTAAACTTGTAGTCACATGACACTTTCACGAAATGTCGAAACAGACTATCTCCAATCATATTTTACGATAGTTCACCTCCAACGCACGGAAATATACAAATTAAAGTTTTTAGATATCTCAAAATTTCGGGGTTTACACTTTTCCCGGGATACCGGAATAGAGATTGCAATCCTGGACAATTTTTTAATCCCGGGATTTCGGGATTATAAAATTTCCTATTCCGGGATTTGATCAAAACTTTCGATTTTGAATTTTCTATTTTTTTTCCCGTCAAATTATTGCTGTTAAAATTTTTTTCCGACCTTAGTGTCTGAGTTAACATCCACTTTTTCGGTAAATTTGTACCCTATAAAGCAATAACCTATTTAAAATGATTTTAGAAAGCTCATCTGACATCAAGACTTCAATTTTTACTGTCATCTTGGTGTTGCCCAAAAAGTAGGTAAAAAAAAAAAAAAATTTTTTTCTCGTAATTTTCTTGTAAATTTTGTCAAATTTTCGACTAAAATCCTAAAAACATATTTTGGGATTAAAATCCCGGGCTTTTTTCTTTTTTAATCCCGGGATTCCGGAATTACTAGAAAGCTAGGGTGGCACATATGTTACAAAGTTTTGAATTTCGTTGAACGCACTCCCTAATTCTTTTGTAGTAACTGAAAAATAAAACATTGCCCGAATTTTTTCGAATTTTTTTAAGGTCGTTTAGCCTCGTCCACGGGAACCTAAAAATTTCAGAATACCCGTAAAGGGGCCGTCCATAAATTACGTTCGCATTATTTTGACCATTTTTGAAACTCCCCCCCCCCCCCCCCCCCCCCTCCTTGTTAGCAAAAGTTCGCATTTCGGCATTTCGGGACACCCCCCCTTAATTTTTTTTAATTAATATTAAACATTTAAAAGAATTGAAATTCTTCAAAACTTAAGTTTTGCAAAAAAAAGCTTTTTTTTTTTTTTTAAAGAAAAAGATTTTTTAACTTTTGGCCATTTTTTTGGCCTCTTTCTTGTTGAAAGAAAAATTTAGAAGCACATGTTCTTAGGCCAATTTTTCACGTACTTTTTTGACTGTCATAGCGAAAATTTGGTCCGACGACGCTAACATGAAGAAAATAATTTTTTTTTGTTTCTCTTTATCAATCGCTATTTTGGCCATTGGGTCATTTTTTAAAAAAGTAACAATTATGTCCTCAGATAGCCCTTTGAAAGAGCTTTTTTTTCGTTTTTTGGATTCTTCAATCGGACAACCCATTCTCTGCCAAAAAAATAAAAACTGAATTAGCACTCCCATCCCCCGCCTCAAAAACGGCTTTCATTTCGACGATAATATTTGGCCTAATTTACCCACTCACTAGGTCACATCGATGGGTGAAAGTAAAAAAAAAAAAAAATTAATTTTGGGGCACAAACCTTACATTAACCCGGTGGCAGCCTTTGGATCGAAGAATTGTTAAAAACAAAATGAGTTTATAAATTCCAATATAATTTTAATAATTTATCGTAAAATCAAAAAAATTCCTCAATCCCGATATCCCGGGGTCGGAAAACCTGTGCCAAACCCAAAAAACAAATAAAAACCGACCTCGAATTTTTTTTAAATTACTTTTTCGAAATACGTACATTCCAGACTAGTTGAAACTTGCATTAAAAATTCCAGGAAATTGCCTTTAACAAAACCCAGAGCAAGAACACACATTTTTGAAAAAAGTTTACAAAATGATTTAATATTTTTATTCAAGTTTCCGCGTGTGCTTAAAATGAGCCGCCGGTTTAAATAATCGCAAAACAAACAAAGGGGGGGAGTGAATACGGCAGTTGCAGATTAAAAGATTTTTGTCCCTTAGACACGTTCTGGACAAAACAGCCATTCCTCATGAAGTACTAAAATTTAAAAAAAATTTAACTTTCAGTTTAGTTTTATTTAATTTAATTTTTTTTAATTAAATTGCAACTTACGAAGTAATTTCGGCGTTAATATTATTTCAGTGCATGCAATAGCCATGACAGTTAAAAAATAAAAATAAAAAAAAATATTATTTTAAAATATCGTAAAATATCAAAAACATTCGTGGAAAACCCGGTAAAATCGCGTTTATTTTGTCGGGATTGCCGTTTGGTGCAAGGTTCTAACCGTCTCACTCCTGCGCAAACGTTCGCGAACGCGGTTATCATTCATACTACGACTCAATTTATCACTTCTCCCAATATAAAATGTCTCTACAGATTGATTTCGAATTTCAGATTTCTGTTTTGTCTTACGAATTGCCTTGGAATCAAGGCTACCTACATACAGTTTTTTTTCTATAATTCGAAGCTTTCAGAACGTTATACATTTTAACCTTGACCAAAAAAATTATAACATCGTGTGCGATATTCATTTCAAATTATTTTTTATTGTTATAGATTTTTCTGTAATAGTATCGCCATAAAAAGAAGAAACTCGTAATAAATCATGAAACGATAAAGATCGGTAAAGAAAGAATCGTAAAAGTTTCGCTTTTCACTTTTTTATGAAGGAAGGGGAAAAAAATTTTTTTTTGGGGATAGACACTTTTTTTTTTTTTTTTTTTTTGAAGTTGAAAGCTCCTTGCGCAGTTTTGATGCATGCCTGAGATTTTTGACGAACATGTAAATCTTGATGCACGCGAAAAATGTCAAACTCGACACCCACGTCAAGATTGAATTACCTTTTTAAAGCGCTTTAGTGTATACTATATATTTTTCTTTTTTCTTTGACTTTTGAATAAGCGATGTATCGATAGGAAAAGCAAACAAATTGAAGAAAGTTTCCTCTGACGAAAAAAAACCATAGAATTATGGCTACATGTGATGCACGTGCAGCGTATACGAATTTTCAGCCGTGTAAATTTTAATGGCGGAACTGGAATTTTCAGGAGGGCAGGGTTTGGGCTTGGGGCACCCTTAGCAGTTATAGGACACTTTATAACGAGTCAAATAATAACGCGACAGTTTATAACGGTCAGTTAATAACACGACACTTAATAACGCTACCGATTGGTAACGCTGCCTTTTAATAACGGCGACATATAATAACATCGTCATATAATAACGTGTCAAAATATAACGGGTCAATTCGTAACATTCAAATTTTTATAATATATTTTTTATATAAAAATTTCTTATTTGTATATATACAATAGCGGACAAAATCCAAAAATTAGATAATCAATGAAATCGATTACTTATAAAATATTTAACTGTCTGCACTAAGAACAAACTTCGTTGATAATTTAAATTAAAATAAAATGCACACGTGGTTTATGGCCATCCACTTTGACTAAAAGTAGTTCAGTCTACCCTGTGAATAGGGTATTTTCAGGTATTTTTATTTTTGAAAAATTTTGGAGTAAAAATGAAGTACATGAGTTAAAAAAATTATTTGTGTCTTAAAAAGTATTAAAAACTTTTTTTTCTGTATGCAATAATTTGTTGAAGTTGGAAGTTAAAAATTTTAAATCAAAACGAAAGGGGTCGGAGTGGTGACTTGTCCATGTAGCGGTTTGGCTGATCAATGAAGTTAAGCAGCATTGATGCGGGCCAGCGCAGCTTCTGGATGGGTGACCGCACCGACACTCTTCCCCTCTGGCGGGGATGGCGGGAACTTACAAATGCAGTCATCTTAACCTCACTGTACGAGTTAGTTGTCGCATGCCAGAAAAGAAAAAAAAAATAGACCTGCCCAAGCAGTTAGTAGAATACAGAAAAAAGACCTGCGTAAGCAGTTAATCGAATATAATAGTAAAAAAAAAAAAAAAAAAGCTGTTCAGCTTCAGACCTGAAAATACAAAGGGAAAAAAATGATCTAATGAAAGAAAAAAAAAAAAAAAAAAAAAAAACGGTCAGAATAAGCGCGGAAGCGTTGTGAGTCATATGTTAATATCGCTCTGCCCAAAAAAAGTTTCCAAGAATGCGGTGGCTTGGTTTATAAACATTGAAAGCATCGCATTCTATGACAAATTTTTCGGCAGAACGATATTAACATATGATGTCACAACGCTTCCGCGCTTATTCCGACCGTTTTGATTTACAATCTTTAAGCCCCAACTTTCACAAATTATTGCTTACAGAAATCATTTTTTTAAACACTCTTTATTACACGAATAATTCTTCAGGCATATGTACTTTATTTTTATACCAAAATTATTGAAATATAAAAATACCTGAAAATACCCTATTGTTGATTTTCTCACGAAAATTTTTAGTTAGCTCCATATAAGCTAACAATAGAATTAGCAATTTTACATCCGAATTTGTAAGAAGCAAGTTTTACATAAGGTAACAATAGAATTACCTAAATTTTTTTTTTTTTTTTTTTTATACAATTTTTTTTATTTAATTATAAATGCTGCCCGTCAAACATGTTACGAAATGACGCGTTATATTTTAACATGTTATTAAATGACTTTGTTATTATATGTCGCCGTTATTAAATGGTAGCGTTACCATTTCGTCGCCTTAGTATTACAGGGTATTATCGCTTTTATATTTCATATGATTAATTTACTGTACGATGAACACGATAAGGCGACGATTTGGTAGCGTTATTAAATGTCGTGTTACCAATTGACCGTTACAAACTGTCGCGTTATTATTTGACGCGTGATAAAAGGTGTCGGGAGACCGGCCGTGCGCCGCCATCGTTGTTTACAAATCTAACGACCAATCAAAAAGCTTCTCGCGTACAAGCAGCGCTTACGGTGGTAGAAAGGAAGAACTAATTTTGCGCAGTTAAGCGGGACAGGCTCCGAGCGACTTTGACTGCAGCGCCACCATTAAAATTATGTTTAGCTTATAAAAAAGCAATATTCCCCGCGAACTAATTGCGTGATGGAAATATATACGCTTCTATAAGGTAAAAAGGTATATTTAAGTGTATATTTATTTTTAAAAAAGTCGCTCGGAGCCTATAGGAGTTTCCGGACCTGTCAATACGGCCGTGCTGCTCAGGAGCTCGACGGATCGAAAACAATAAAAATATCTTGCCAAGAAACAACATGTCAGTCGTCGCGAAGAATATTTGCTTTGCTGCGAAAAATTCCGGCTTTCGTGCAAGACAGAACTTGTTAAAACAAGTTTCTTTTTCTGAGTGTGTTGCAGGATGTTTTCATGTAAATTCTTGATTCTGTTCTTGAGTAGGTGCAGTTTTGGACATAGAAATTATCATTAAAATACTTAACTTGCTCAATTAATTAAGCATTTTATTTTTCGTCGATTTTGAGATCCCAACATTGCAACTATCGGTATGTTTTGAACTAAAAGGGCTGTAGGTGCCAATAAAAATATAAGATATCTCAAAGTAAAATAATAAAAAATAGCGGAAAAAAAATGTCGGTCGCGGATGTGTGATTAAGCCTTACTTCAATATTTTTTTTAAAAACTTTTATTTTATTGTATGTTGCAGATCGCCATGTTCCGCAAGGCAGGACGAAGGACGGAACTTTCCCCGCAAACTGACGAAAATAAAAAAAATTCTAATCCATCTTTAAGATAAACACATTTGCCTTGTTTTCCCGTTCCTAAATTTACAATAATTTTATAGCGCTTTGTTATTATTTTGGCAGATCACAATTTCAAAAAAATATATATCTGAAAATCCGTGATGATGTTTATAGTCATAACAGAATGCATCGCCTGACAAGGTCATTGACATCCTACATTATCCCGAAAAGCTTTTCGGTTTGTGTGTCAAGGATATTTTTGTTTTTTCGAAAAAAAAGAAAAAAAGGGTTTTTGTTTCTTTCCCGAAAAGACGCGCTAACCGGGGAAACAAAATATGACATTTTCAGGAAACTACCAAAAGCGTCAATGCTTTTAAGTGCGGTTTTGTTTTACTACTAAACTTTGAGGAAATGTCATAAAAAAAAAAGAGGAAATATTTAAATTCATGCGATATAAATCTTAAAAAAGGTAATTTTCAACTTTTGAGGGAGTCGCGTGTGTGATGAAGATGAATTCCGGGAATTCCATTTTATACCGACTTAAAATTAAGTGGTGCCAAATTGACGAAAATTTATGCTGACATTTCGGTATTAATAAACAAGCCTTTTCCAGCTTAAGAGGTATAATCAATCTTTTTTTGTAATTTACGTTAGAGGTTGTTTATTTACAAAAAAATTAATTGCCACTTTCATTTGGAAAATTGTGACAGGGATATAATCAATGACGTTTCAGCTGGAAGACGAGTGACGAACATGTCTTCTCATGTTTCAGACAAATTGAAACTTGCACTGAAAATTCCAGGATATACACCGGAGGAGTTCGTTAGATATTTAAAATTTGCCATTTGGATTTTTTTGCATCATGGATATCAAGGGCATATTTGTAACAAAATGTAAAATTTAACGTACCTGTTTTTATGGTTTTGCTCGGCGTCGCCACTTTCATGATTTTGTTAAATTTATCCACTCATTTTTCCACTCACTTTTCTTTTTTTTACTACATCAATTAATTTTTTTTAGAGCGTTTTTATCGTCTTAAAAAATTTAAATAACCCTTATAAAATTTAATTACTTTTGCATGTTTAAATTACAAATTTCCGGTTAAGCAATATCCGAATTTCAATAAGTAATTAGAACGTTTGCTGACGTTAAATGTGTTTTAAAACTCTTCCGCCATTTTGACGCTGTTTGTTATCACAAACATCATCGCTTTTCGTTTATTTTGCATGTTCCCTGATGAAAATTTTGCGAAGACATTATACAGTTTTTTTTAATGAGATTTCCCGAGAATTTTTTTTTTTTTCTGAAAGAGGAAAATCAGAAATTAAACTAAAGTTTTGTTGTTCTGTAATACCTAATTTAGATCCTCAGAACCCCAATGAGAAAAAAAAATATTAATATTTATAAAATATTTTTTAAATATTTTCCAATATTTTAAAAATATTGTATATTATATTTAAATATTTTTTGAAACATGAAGCAACAAAAATATTTTAAAAATTTTGACAAAGATTTAAAAAGTATTTGCATTGCTTTTTGTTTCAAGAAATATTTTTGTACGTCAGAGCCAAAAAATGGGATTTTTACGGCAAACTAAATCCGCTAGGGGCTGTCGGCTGCTATCATGGTAAAATGGCGGCCGGCTTCGGATTGGTTAATAAATGACTTTACTATGAGAAGGGAATATTTATTAACCAATCCGCCATTTTACCATGATAGCAGCCGACAACCCCCTAGCGGATTTAGTTTGCCGTAAAAATCCTCATTCAATATGCAAATTAAAGATGGCCGTTTGTTATGAGTAAATACGGGAAGAAATAACTGTTTTACCTATTACTCCATTTACGAGGAAATAATCGAAATTTTAGATATCTATAAAGGGCGCAATTTCACGATGAAACATGTTGCAACATGTTTCATCGTGAAATTGCGGCCTAGCGAAATCCTTTGTTGATCCTGGAATTTTAAGTGCAAGTTTCAACTTGTCTGAAATGTATGCGCCACCAAAAAATAATTTCAAAATATTTGCGATCGAAAAACTTTGATTTGGTTTTCGGGGTCGTATTTGCTAGGAACAAGTTGCAACTTGTGCTAAAAAATACAAAACGTCCGCTCGTCGGATACCCCAAATTTGAATGTTTTCCTCGTATATCGAATATTAGACAAAACAGCCTTTTCTTGCGGTATTCATAGAATTTTCCTCTTAATCCTCGTGTATTTTAAATGATTAGATTTCGTAACTGGTGGGGCGAAAAGCGAGGAAGAAAATTGAAAAAAGCTCTTGTTTCAAATGAGATAGGAATTTTAGAAATTTGAAATTATAGAGAGTTAGTGAGACTGAGTTAAATAATAAAAATATTGCATTACAAAAATGGTTTATAGCAATCCGGTTTTATTAAATTCTTACACATTAAAAAAGGAGAATAAGGGAAAAATTTAACGTCGGGAAAGTGAAAAAAAAAAGAACGTTTTTATGAATTCTGTAATTCAATCGCTTAGAAAATTACTAAATATTTTACCAAGCGTTGGGCTGCAAATTACTGTTGACGAAAGAGCTTTTCCCTTCGAAATAAAGCAAAAACAATTAATCTTTGTAAGATTTTTACGAGAGTTTTAAAAATGAGAAAAGAGTTGTAGAAGGAACTGCAATTCTTCTTTGAAAATATTTTTTTAAACCGCTAAGAAGCTTAATGACTTTGAAATAAATATTTTTGATTTCATCATTTCAATGACTACACGTTGATGTGAAAAACTCATACTTTCTTGGTGGATAAAGGGTAGAAACATATGATTTATTAATTAAATTAATAAATAAACTGTCTGAATAATAATAAAATTAAAATGATTTAACTCATTTAATTAAATTAATATTATATTCATTTTATTAATTAAATTAATATTATTAACAAAAGAGTGGTATGTTGGCCATAAATTTCCCCCCCTGTTCGGTGATTGAACCGATAGGTAATCGATAAAGTGGGGCAGTCGAAAAAGTGGCAGAATCAATAAGCAGAGTTTGAAATTGTCACGATTTTGGCCTTTTTTTCAGCCCCTTTCGCCCAGTGAAATAAAATTCCTGAAAAGTGGGATTAGGATTAGGATTAGGATTAGGGAAAGCCATTAGGATTATGCAAGCCAAAAGGAATCAATTTAAATAAAAATGACGAGTTATTAAATTTAATTTTTAAAAATCCGAACTATATTTCGCCTGGTTTCGAAATTTCGGGAATCGGAATATTTTTCCTTGGAGAAAGTTCAGGGTCTAGGGAATAGGAATAACTAATTATGACGGTGAAAGCACTTTTTAACCTTGATTCTTACGGCAAAAAGCTATAATTGGACGCTTCACTAGAACACTCCTTCATGTTTCGTGAATCTTACAACATCGACATGAAGATTTATAGCAACTGGGTAAGAAAAATCTCGGTAGCAGCCCCTCCCCCCCTTTTTTTTTATTTTGTATTTCCATCCCAAAAAACGCTTTCAGAATTGCTTCTGTCATTGTATAGATTGTTTTTAACAGTTCATAAAATAAAAAAGAAAAAATAGCCATGGAGTTATCAATCGAAACGAGGGAAACGGCTTTTTACATAAAAATTCTCAAATTTCCATGCATCAGTAATGTTTACGTGATTTGATTAAACAAGAAACAGGTCATAAAAATTAAATTCGAACTTAATTTACAAGAAGAAAAAAACGCTCTAAAAATAATCACATAAACCGTTTTTTTTTTCTTGACCTCGGCCAAAAAAAATCAGATTAATCCGCCTTTTTTATCGGCACCCTTATGGAATCGCGTGTTAAAAGTTTTCAATTTTAATAAAGAAGACTCATCTTTTTTTTTTACCAACTTTAATGGCGGTGTTAATTTTCCTTTTAAAAGATTTCACTAACAGTTTTTTAAATTTATGTTTTCTATTCCCTTTAAAGAAGAAAAAAAAACCGGTCAGCTAATTAACCGCGACTGAAAAATTATTTATCTTTTAAGTGTTTACTTGCTCTCTCACCGAGAGCCTTGCAAGTTTCGAAGTATTTATAAATAGATTTCAATTCCGAGTCCGCGTTTTTTTGGCAAAGTAATTACTGCATTTCGCCATTATAATTTTCATTTTATAAAGAGAATTTAAAGAGAATAAAAACACGTGATCGAAATCGCGGTTTAAACTCATCCAAATAAAAAGAAGAAAAAAATAATAATATTACGAGTGTCCGTAACGGAAAGTAAAAACGTACTGAAGAGTGCGAAAAGCTGTCAACACTTTTTACTTTCCCATCATTTAGTTGCCTTAGTTACCGGTCTTTTTTGTTTTTATAAATGAAAGACGGATAAAAAAAAACACTTTTTTTTCGTGTGTAATTTTCAATATTTATTTACAATTAACAATTGAATCTAATAATTTAATGAATAACAGGATTCGATTTTTTTTTTTTTGAGATGGGTACGACGCTAACCTAACCTCGTCACAAGGAACCTAGTTCCCGTTTTAGTCAATTCATTACCTGCCAGTGATTTTCCTAAGAGGCGAGATTTGTATTTTCGCTTAATGATAGATTTCAAATAATCAATTTTAATTGATCATGTACCACTTTTTTTTATTGCTTTTTTTTTGCTAAGGAAATGAGTTGCGGTATTTAATAAGTTTCATCCTCATAGGCCTTTTTTATTGTAATTTAAGCGAAAAATCGAAATCTTGTTGAAAGATTTCTTTCATTCACCACCTCGTTAAGCTTTGACTGACAGCTGCAGAGAAAAAAAATGTTTATTACGTATGAAAGGAAAAAAAAGAGTTTGGTGTGAAAAAATGTGAAAAAAAAAATTCAGCTAGCAACTTTTTTTTCGAAAAAAAAAAAAACCCTGATCATTTTTTCCTGTTTACTGGGCCAACTATACGCAAATTTGGAAAACTTAAAATTCAAAACAATTTACAAAAGTGACTCATAAGTTTTCACGAAAGCTTTTTTCAAAATCCCAATTTTTTTAACTTTTGAAAAAAAAAAAAAAAAAAAAAAAAAAAAAAAGTTAATTTTTTATTTTTTGTAATTCTGGCATTTATAACATTTTAAATTTTCAAATAGCATCAATCAAATTAAGCATCGTTTAAAAAATCAACGCTTTTTTTTCTATTTGGAATTTTTTTAATTCTCGTGTTCTTGGCCATTTTTTTTTTTTTTTTTTTTTTTGCTGCAAAAATATTTGATTTTTTGAAAAAACATTTAAAAGCCAAAACGTCATTGAGTATCAATTCCGTATGCAAGCCAGGAAAACCTGCTGCTAAAAGCCTTGCTACCTTAGTCATAAATCGGTAGTACTTAAAATTTTGAAATTAACTGTGAAATAAAAAAAGGCAATTCCATCGCCTTATTATAATTTTTACTTTTAATACTTTTAAACTGCAAAGGTACGCTTCATACTGGAATCCAATTTTTACTTTTCTCTGAATTTAAAAAAAATCCACGTTATTTTACACCAAACCCTTTTCTTCGTAAACGGAAAAATACAATAAAAATAAATAAACGTATAAATAAACAGAATATAAATTAACAAAAAAAAAATTACTGAGCTCTTCATCTTTTGTGATAAATACAACGGTCGGGAATTCAAGTCTTTTTTTCGATGTTAAATTTAAAAAAATTCACTCTTTGGCTGATTTTATGAAAATTCCCAACCATAAAATACTCTTTGGCAAGATATGGGAAGACGCAAGCTCAGTGTTATAAATACTTTTTTTTATAAATACAGATTTTAAAAAAATAAATAAGATTTACAATGCTTGAATACGTGGAAATTTTATAAGACTGATTTTTTTTCTTACTTCGAAATTACGCATGTGCTTTTATCATAAGCCTAATAATTATGTCTAACATTTTTTTTTTTCATACGGACGACAATTTTTCGAAACCTTCGCCAAGCTAAAAATTTCGATTAAAGCTATTAAGCCCAAATAAAACTATATTTAAAAAAAAAAAAAAAAGATTACCAAAAAAACAAAAGAGCTTGAAATACTTAAAGAGCTCCTTGGTTTAAAATTCTATGATCCATCTTTTTTTCAGCTTCCTACTGTGTCAAAAACTATTAGATCAAATAGACCAAAAAAAATCAGTATAAAATTTTCCACGAATTTTTAACTTAATACAAATTGGAATACTGAAAAAAAAAAAAAAAAAAAAATACAACACACCAGGGACTTCACATTCCGTAATAATTCTTCAATTCAACAATTATTTAAAACATTATTAAGCACTTTTCAAAGTTCGAATTTTTCTTTCTTCGTTTCACCATTTTTTTATTATTATTTATTATTATTATTAAAAATTAATAAATTTGCTAAGGGAGATCAATATAATGTCATGGATAAGCGTAAGGCAATTTATCTAATAAAACGAACTAAAGGTTTTCTCTTTTCTGTTCACTTTTTTTTTTTCCTCCAAGAGAATTTTTTTTCTCGCTGTGGACGGAAATTAGAGAAAACGATTCTACCTATTTTTCGGCAATGTGAAACAAAGAAAGAAAGAACCATTTACAAGAGTCAAAAGTATCAAAACGAACGAGAGATAGAGAGCTAGAGCATTTTTACTTTTTTGTTAATTTTTTTTTTTTTAATTTTTATTTTTTATTTTTTACTTTTTTTTTTTACTGGACCCAAGAAGCAGGGACCCACAATGGGTCAGTCTCAACCCTTCGCACAATACGGAGAAGTTGCTCGAAGGCAGTTGATAGATCCGAATTAACGATTACTTCATCGAACAAATGACTGTATAAGAATTCAATTCTCTCGCTGCTTTTTATCATGTCGTGGAACTCGTCGTCCTAGAAAAACAAAGAATAAAAAAAGTTGTTGGTAAAAATTTTTTTTTCCCCCACGATTCGACGGATTAAATTATATACGAACCGTGAATCCTCTAGAATTAGTTTCATCGAAAGTAGATCTAGCATGAGCGGCATTGCGAGACTCTTTGAGCTCTTCGAAAGAAGGCGGTTTGATGTAAACGATGAAAGGCTTGAGCTGAGGAGTCCTCAACATCTTGAGGGCTTGATAATGTGGATTGAGAATGCAAACGTAACCAGCGTTGACCAAAGATTTAACGCTTTCCGAGGACGTCCCGTATAGATTTCCTTTATATTCTCCGAATTCGATAAATTTTCCATTTTCGATTTCTTTTTCCATTTCTTCTCTTGATACAAAGTAATATTCCTTACCGTTGACCTCACCAGGTCGAACCGACCGGGAAGTATCTGAAAAAAAAAAAAGAAATTTGATTTTTAAAAAATATAGTGCTAAAAACTACTCCTACAACGGCACTGCAAGTCCATCTGTAGTAAAGAATTCATTGACTTTTAACAAGTAACGATTCTTCGCTTGTTAAACTCAATGAATTTAGAAGGATTTGCAGCTCTCGGATATAAAAAATTGATTTTTTTCATATTTACTTTCAATTTTTTTTTTTTTTTTACTTACATGGAGTTGGTGTTTTATATTTTTCAATATCTGTTGCGATTAGTCGTCTTTTGAGCTCATTACGCCCCACCCCTGGGGGACCGATGAGTATGATCGGCCTGTTTAAACCTGGTCTCGGATACAATTTTGCGACTTCTTCGTACGTAGGAATCTCTTCCCGGTCGAAGTCGTCATTCTCTGAAGTGTCATAGATAATGGTTTTAATTTTGGAGCGAGAGGTGAGGGTGCAACGAGGTGATTTAGGGGACTGACATCCGGGAAGGGGTATCGCGGCTAATGCTGAAACAGAACACAGACCTATACACCATTAGTGGGACTCATCGCTTTTTATCGAAAAAGCATTGCATGAAATTACAGAATCTAAAAAAAAAAAAAAAAAAAAATTGTGAAGCTTTTTTTTTTTTTGTTTTTCGTGCATTATTTTATCTACAACATGCAATGCTCTTTTACTTAGAAAAAAAAAACTGTTGAAAATGACAGAATTGTACAAGACTCACGAAAATGACTCCTCTTCATGCGGACATGACAACAGCGAGAGACTTAACAAGATATTTTAGCTAAAAACACACTAAAATTATCTTATCACCTCGTTTACCCACAAAATTTTTTGTTTCATTATTTGCAGCACATTAGTGCTTATTTAAAAAAAAAAATTATAGTGCAAAATGTGCTGCAATTTTATCTACATTAGCAAAGATAAAAAAAAAAGATATTTTTTCATTTTAATTTTAGCCCAAAGCCTCATTTAAAAAAAAAAAAAATCATTTATATTTTTGAAATAAATACCTTCATCTTTTGGCTTCTCCGATTGCGCCCGTTCGTGCAAAATACGCCTTTCCTGTAGAGCTCGACTAGGTATTAGCCCAGCCCTCATATTCCTATCGCCTTCACGCCTTGCTTGCCACCAATAGGCATCGTCTTGGCTAACGATATGAAGGACATCACCTTTTCGGAAGTCTAAACCAGCTTCCTTGCAAGGGATGTATGGATCTGTGGCAGCATAGTAATCGAAATGAGCTCTTACTCTAACTTTACTTTCCCTGATGTTGTGTTTGTTGTCCGCTGGTACTAATTTAAGCGTGATAGTTCCTTCAGAGTTTTGCTGAAAATTATAACAAGAAAAAATTTAGCTAATTTGGTTTTAAAATAAACCATGAAAATTTTATACGGAAAATGGCCAATCAAAAAGGCTTAAAAAAAATAAAAGCATAATAATAATAAAAAGGTTTCTGCAGTCAGGGCTGCTTTTAGTCCTAGTAAAATGAAATGTCAGTTTTCTTACTAGTATTTTAAGAACATCATTAGGCGTTTTTCCTTCAACGTTAATACCATTAACCTCCACGACTTCGTCTCCAACGTGAATAAGCCCACTTCTATCAGCCGCTCCTCCGTGCATAATTCTCGCTATAACAATCTTTCCACTTTCTTCATCTGCTTTTATAGTCGCTCCCTGAACAAATAAAGAAAACAAAAGCATTAATTCAAAATTTATTTCTATGGAATTCCATCATTTTTTTATTATTCCATAAATGTTAGGTACCAAGAATAATATACTAGGGCAAGGGGAAAAAAACTTTTATTTCACATATGATATCGTTTAAAAAAACTACGTGACGGGTTTATCGTTTTAAAGGAGCGTGCAAAAATGACAACGCATTGGCGACATAAAAAGAAATAAAATAAAAGTAACACAAAAGTTTTTTGGACAAAAAAAAAAAAAAAAAAAAAAAAAAAAAAAAAAAAAAAAAAAAGAGAGAGAGAAAACAATGTATACAACATATAAAATAGCCAATCCAATCTAGTTTTTTTTTCCTTGCGGTGGAGTTTAGCTATGAAAAAGGTGCTTTTTTAATATTCAAAAAAAAAAAAAAAAATAAATGACACAGTTACAGGACAATGTTATCCTATTTATACTTTACTCACCACGATAGGTTCTAAATTCTGTCCACCAGCCTATGAAAGCATAAATTACATCAAAAATTTATATAAATAATTGCCTACAAAAATCATAACAAAACTGAAACTTCGCCCCAGAATGACTGCTGTTTTGTAGCCAAGCGTTGATATTTTTGCAGAATTTAAAATAGTGCAGCAAATTAAAAAAACAAAAAAAATAAGAAAATGCTAAATGACAAAGATGTTTATCTTTTTCCTTTCCTAAATTTAAAAAGAAAAAAACTTGATTGAAACATCGTTGACATTGATAAAAATTAACCAGTAATAAAATCTGCAATACAAAACAGCAAACATAACGTCATAAATACAACCTGCAGATATAGATTTTTTTTTTTTCCGCTTTACATAAATAAAGTATTGAACAAATTTTAAAAAAAACCAATGCAAACAAAAATCTAATTTTCATATTTAACTCACCAAAGGTTCATTACTCTTAACAAGTTGAACAATTTTAATAGTTTCCTCATCTTCATCAACCTCTAAGGGAATCTCTGGTAGCCTTGGGAAGTAATCTTTCTGGGCAACAGCATCATGAGCACATAAAAGTCCTTGTATGTGAGGCTTTTGTAAAAGTAGGAAAGCTTCTCTTGCATCTTCATGCAGACTTGTTTTTGGTGCCATAACATCCAGCACTTCAAGTGCTATCTGCATTGCATTCGATAATAAAGGATGGAATTTCTCATCCCTTCCATTATTCAATATAATATTATGGACTTTGACTAAAGCATGAAGTTCTTTTGATTGCAGCAGTTCACTCAGGAACCCAAATTCTTCCTCGGAAGTTGGCAGTTCGGTTCTTGCTTCTTCTAATGATGTCAGCAATTTCGACAGAGCTGGGTCCCAGTCTCCATTCGGCATCGCCATCACTTCTAGCATTCTAATACTCCAAAACTGCTAACACCAACTCATCTCATTCTGAAACAAGGTAATGTCAATTTATTTATTTTCATATCCTTACAATAACTAAATGGATTTTAAATTCATGGAGGGGTTAACCTAATTTTCGGCCCCTCAAACTTCATACGCCCAACAGCAATTAAATATCGCTACCAAACTAAGTAATTAATTAATTAATTACATTACGGATTACGCCCGAAAATACACCCATTATATAATGGGACCACCTTCATGACCTATGACAGTTTTTTCTTCGGAAGATTTAGTGCAAAAGAAAAATCATAATTTACAGAAACCGGGCGGCTTTGGATGCGGAAATGTTTCGAAAACGGCACAACCGTAGTTTGCATTTGATAATAACACATAAATTATATCCTACCGAATTAGCTGCTCCATCGGGAAAGATGAAATTAACTATAACAAATATTGGCTACACTACAAAATTTTTAATCGCCATGTTTGGAAAAGTCCATGCAACTGAAAATTCTCCTCGTTCGAATGAAAATTTCATTTTCCTCCAACAGAGTTCGCAAAGAAGAAAAACGCGGTAAAATTTGAATCTCTGACTGGATAATTTTCTTTGACTGCATTAAAAATTATTTTTAAAAAAAAGCATTTTTAATTTCTGTCATTTTGCTACTTATGTTTTGTCAGGATAATAATGGAAATAGACTAAATAGTCTTATATTTAAATATAAGTAAGATCACAATTTTTTTTTATCGATTCTCAGGAATTTGGGACTACAGAATCTCTTTTTTAAAAGTATACATATTAATTATACCGGCTTAGCTTATGCAAACGGGAATATTTACAGCAAGTCGCTAATTTCGGAATCTTTGCTAATGCATAAGCTAAGCATTAATTTAGTGATGGCGCTAGGATCCGATTCCATAACGATATATCGATGCGAGATATTGATTGATTTCGCCGCATGCTTTTGACGGTCGGCCATTTTGGTGCATATAATTCAGGTTGAAGAAAGTAAACTGTAACATTGCTTTCATTTCATTAACTCTTCTTAAAATTGATTCATAATATATTTGCAGTATTTTATTACTTGTAAGTATGCTGTAATCGATGTTAATTTTCTTTCATTTTTTATTTAAACGTTCCTATAAGGTGTTAATCTTATTAGGCATTGTATTTTTTTTTTGTCAAGGACTTTCATAAAATGTCGCGGCACCGAGAATGGGACTTATCCTGCAAAGTTTACGTTGGGAACTTGGGAAACAACGGTTCCAAGTATGAATTAGAATCAATATTTAGCAAATATGGACCTCTTAGGAATGTTTGGGTTGCCAGAAACCCACCTGGGTTTGCCTTTGTTGAATTTGAAGATCCACGGGATGCTGAAGATGCTGTAAGAGGGTTGGATGGCACTAGAATGTGTGGAACAAGAGCAAGAGTTGAAATGTCATCTGGACGAACAAGAAGAACTGGTGGTGGTGAAGGCGGAGGTGGTGGCCGTGGACGTCGAGGAGGAAGGTAATTTATGAATTTTCAACAAGATAATTTTTTTTTCATTAGTGTTTACAATTCGCATTGAAAAGATGAACGATACTAGTAGAAATTTCTAGTAATTTTTATGTAAATTGTTCTTGCTGCAATGTTTTAATATTAATCATTTATTGTTGTAAATAAGATTAAATTAAACATTATTGCAAGAATAATTTGACACTGAGTTACTTTTGATGAAAGGTGCTCAATATTTATGAAGTAAATACTATTACAGGGTAGTCACATCCCTAACACCTCTTCTCATCACCCCAAACAGCATCTTTTCACTGCCAACTTAAATAATTGGAAGTATTTTGCTTAATTTCGAGAAAAAGAAAAAGAAAATGCTAAAAATGAGTAAGTGATTAAGCAAAATAAAAAAGCTGCCCGTCCCACAAGGTATCATCAATCAGCTCAACACTCCAAAAAAAAAATCTTCCCTTCCCAACGTACTCTAATGCCAGCACATGGGGACTTCTCTTCCTACTCCAACGATCTCTAAAATCTGCTCCACAAGAAAATTGTTCATCTTTCCTCAATGCTTAGCCTTAATAGCTGTAAGGCTAAAGAAAAACGGAAGATACTCGCCCTGTTGATGATCTACTCATCAAAAGCAGTTGCTTCTGGTATGACCCTCTCATATGTGATTTGTAAAATGGTATGATCATCATTTTACTTCTTTAGTTTTTTTTTTTTTTTTTTTTTTTTTCTTAAATTTTTTTTAACTGTGTGCATTAATTTATTTTTGTATTTTCTTTGACAAAAAAAAAAAAAAAAAAACAGGCGTGGAGAAAATAGCATACCAACATCTACCATCATTAATGATTTTAGACACTGATTTAATTGATTGTTTTTAGGGAAAGGTCAAGGTCTCCTCGTCGTCGTTCCCCTAGCCGTTCAAGATCGCGAAGCCGAGATCGGCGCCGCACATCGTTGGATCGCCGATCTCCAAGGGATTACAGATCTAATTCTCGGGAGTAAAAAATAAATTGTAAGAAAATATTAATAAATCGATCTGCATGATATATTATTTCATGTAAACTATTATTTTTTTTTTTTAGGATGGAACTATTTGATTCAAGCATTTTGACATATTCGTCGTTTCAGTTAAACTTTTTGTTGTGAATAATTTTTTATCCCAATTCAGTCAAAAAACGTCGTATTTCGTGAATGAAGTAAAGTGGCAAGGATAATGCATAAAAGCACATTTTGACAGTATATTTAATTTAAGCAAATATCGAGTCAACATTTTATTATTATTTGTTTTTAATCACTGAAGGCTAATTAAATTTTGTTTAAAACAAAAATTTTATCTACGAGACAATACTTAATTCGTGGTTTTTAAATCGCAACCGATTTACTTAATTTTATTGTAAGCCTTGATTTTTTTTTTTTTTAATTTTGATAACAAAATATAAATTTCAGTGAAACAAAAATTAAATTCTGCTTTTTTAGTCCTTTTTTTTTAAAAACACATATTTTGAGACATGATTTATCCGTGAATGAGCAAGGACTATGATGGAAAAAAGACCCTTTTTGTCTTCTTTTTCTTCGTCTATTTCTATGCTACAATGAATGATGTATTTCTGAGATAAATTAAGCCACGATGCACCGCCTAATTGCATTGTATATTACCTTTTGATTTTTGTTGGCAACTTCCGGTTATTCGATTTTCCTTTCCTTTATGAACTATGAAAAATTAATAAATTTAAATTGTAAGCATTTCTAATCATCCTACCAAAACCATACAAATCATCAATTTTGATCTTCCATCAGACACGCAACTTTTTAACTTGCTCTTCGTTTCACAGTTTCATCGAGAACTTCTTTGACGTGACTGTCTTTTTTTCTTTATCTTGACGATCCTTCTAGCTTTTCAAGTCTTTTCTTTATTGACTTCCACTCCTGGTCCTGTTTTTTTTTTTTTTTCCTCCTCATATTGTTTTTTAAAGTCCTCGAATCTTTTTAATAAATCGGCTCGTTTTAACCAATTCAAAAAAAGCTGCTACACATTGTTCGGGTTTAATTTTTCCATTCCACGATCCTTCATTTGTCATTTTTTTTTTTTTTTTTTTTTTTGTCCAAAAATTAATAAAACAAAGCCCAGGAAGGTAACTGGCAAAAATCTTTTTCTAATACAAACGTAAAAAACTCAACGAAAAGATAAATATATATTAATAGATTTTGTGCCTTAATAACTGAGACTTAATTGTCTTTTTTCAAGCATTGTGGCCATCTGAGTGACTTTTCTAGTGTCTGGAGTATTGTCAATGTATGCATGTCTTTGCAATGAATTTTTGCCATTTTCTAATAATTTAATGGCAATTTAATGACACTACTGGGATAGAATTAAAGGCATCAATAAACTGCAGTTAATCAAAGATAAGCTAAATGGTCTATGATGAGCTAAGTAGACACTTAAATGAAAGCTTTCTTTTTCAGCCGCCGCTATAGTTTTTCGCTACCTATTACTGTGCAAATAATACCTTTTGATGTAAAACATTATTTCAACCTTGAACGTTTATACTTAGATTTAAAATGAAAATACACTTCATTCAGTTTTTCTAAAAATTATAATTATAAAAGAAATGTATTTAAATATAATACAAAACAAACCTTTTTCCTGTAAAGGAAAAAAGCATTTTTTTAAAGTTTGCTAAACTATATTGCAGACATTGAAAATATTCACTAGCCGATATAAAAGTAATTTATAATAATTATCCTTTTCATAAAAGCTCCCAATTTTACAGCTCTACATTTATTTTAAACAAAATATTTTTATTATTAGCTTTAATATATCTAACAAGCTAATTTTTACAATCAAAATTTATTCTTTGATCGTTACTTACATTTTCATCAAGTTGAGTATTTTAAAAGATTTAATGCCATCCCTGTCTACATATTTGAAGATCCTTGACAAACCTTTTAAGACAAAATTTACCGGTATCGGTCACACCGAAATTGACCATATTTGTTCAAGGAAAAGCTTTTAGAAATAAACAAAATAGAGCACTAATTTGATCGTCTTCGCCTGTAGGGCTACTTAGTTTTGAAAGATTTTATGAGCAAAACAAACAACAGAATAATCCATTTCACGATCTTACATACAGGTCAGGCAACTGCTATCTTGAAAAGTGTCCCCCGAATTTGAAGGAGGAGAATAGTTGCAAATTTGCTCGATAGATGGCTGGAGCTGTAGTTAGGGAATCACGTGATATGCCCTCCATCCAATCAAAACTTTCAAAACACTTTTTTTATGCTGGCTACCAGAAGACGTGATTCCCTAACTACAGCTCCAGCCATCTATCGAGCAATATGTGAACTATTCTTCTGCTTCAATTTCGGGGGACATTTTTGTCCATATGAGGGATACCCCAGTTGCCTGACCTGTATGTAAGATCGTGATCCATTTGACTCCATAACAATTTCCGTTATACATGGTTACCAACTTAATTTTTCTTTATAACAAGACCATGATAATATTTACGATTCATCATGAAAAATCGGTAGTTAAACATTTTTTTAAAATAATAAAACATATTATTTTACATTTCGAATACGAAATTTAAGTAAATACTTTTGTAGTGTTTCGTAATTTCTTAATTTTTTTTACAGTCGATTTCATTTTGGCGATAACTTTCCCTGCCACCCTGCTCTAAAATTTAAAAATGGCGTCTCCGTATGTTGTGATGTTTTTATATAACAAACGATATTTTTATTTTTTTATAATACTATCGGTAAAAATGCATTCGGTGGAACTTCTTAACAGCATCTAAGCTTTTATGGCTAATCACAATATAGAAGGTAAATCTTTTGAAGATAAATAATTTTTATAAAATTATGCATTCACAACACTTGACAGAGTAATCGTAATCCTCGCTTAATCTTGTTGCTTCGCCAAATTGAAAGCACTCATCACTTTCAGTTTTGGGGCTGCCCCCGTACCAAATACTGACATCAGGTATCCCGGTTGAACACATTTCACAAAATGATGCATTCGCAGCATTGGAGGGTGTAGTACAAGCATTGAGCGGCGCAGTCATCATCTGCTTCGTTCTGCCTGTTTTCCGACCAGTTTGCGCTCTTTTCTTTCTTTTCGGAGTTCGGTAATTTTTCATTCGTTGTCGTTGACGTTTTAAGCCCTGTTTTGTTCCCGATGATCCCTCCATCTGGCTCTGACTCGTCCATCTTTTCGATATCATCCTCAGATTCTGTTGGAAGAAAGTACACTGTTTAGGTATTCTTGCAAAATTTTGTAAACTTATATCTTCAGTGAAAATTACTTTTAGATTTATCGATTAAATTTTGATTTTCACCAAAAAATAAAGCTCTTGCAGATCGTAAATCTGCTTTCAAGCTCATAGTCTAAAAACACACTACTCACTTTTTTCATTAGTTCAACAATAAAACAACTGTTATAACCTTAAAGTTAGCGTAAATATGCAAATTAGTGCTAATATTTTACAATTATCAATTTAAAAAAAGATTAGACATACCTGATCTTGTTCGATCTGATATTCTCAAAGTACTTGTTTTGGAATGTTCTGTCGGAGAAGGAACTGTAGGATTTGATTCGTTTGTTGTAAAACTTGGTTGCTGTTGACTCGGTTGTTGCTGATTATCTTCTACTATTGCTAATGTCAAATTTTTGTTTGCTTCATCTATATGATTAACATTTTCAATGGATTTATTTAAACGCTCGCCGGATCTCGCCTTAAATAAATTATCGTTTGATTTAGTTTTATGCAAGTTTTCCAGTGAATTGTGTTGAAATCTAACTGAAGTGATTGGTGATGATCTTTCAAATGAATGTGTCTCATTTACTATTGTTGCAGTCGTTTCATGGTTGTCTAATGGATAATTTTGTTCTTCAGTGTATGTGTCATTATGATTGCTAATATCCTATAATTAGAAAGTCCTAATTAATTGATGTGAAGGATGATGTCGCTAATATAACGTACATAGCAGATGCGTATTGGTCCAAAAAAAAAAAAAATAATAATCATCTTTGTTGGGAGATTTATTTTTTTTCTCTTTTAACAGAAGACTTAGTATCATTTGAAGGCTATAAGAAAAAAGTTCAATCGTGTATTTTCCCGGGGATTTTTGAATTCATTTGTTTTGAATCCGAATTTTTAATTTTTTAAAATTAAAAAAGGCCGATGATCGCAATAATAATACTTACTATGCTGTAATCTGCAGAGTCGCCAGATCCTAAATCCATATTCGGCTCGATCTGAACGGCTTTATCGACCATAACACATTTTTGAATGGCATTTCCTAGTAGACTAGTTTCCCGGAGTTCGTAAATAAGTTCGTTTCGTCCAGTGGAAGTCCCAGACATCATCATCCTGCATCGAGAAGAAGAATCACAATCAGAATCATCAGATGAATTAGAATCATTGCTGTCTTTTTTACTAAACACCACGAACATAATCGAATATAAATACGTTTAATATTTTATTCTTTTAACTATCTTGACACTGGTCCGATAATGGGTCAATTAATAAGATGAGAATTTAGAACTACTGTCAAGGCTTAATAACTGGTTATTATCGTTTTGTTTATGAAAATAGATGATTTTTTCTGAAGGGGGTCGGGAAAATAAAAAGTAACTCACCGCATGTAATAAAACAAACGTTGGAAAAACCCCAACCAGTCCCCGAAAAGCAAGACCATTTTGATTGGATTTTCCTTTTTTTTCGAACTCCCCTTTTTTAACTCGTTTAATAGATGCACAAGTCCTGGATCATATTCATATATTAACTGACTACGTTTTTTTGCAACAAGTGCTGTCGAGCTGTAAGCTATACTTTATCTTTGTTATTTAAACGGTCGTCTAGATTTAGTTTATTCAAAGCCTAAGGTGATCGAATGACCCATGCTATTAAGATTCTTTTCCCTCTAATCTAATACTCGTGTTGAATCTCAATTTTTTTTTCTTAAATTTTCCTTGATAGGAAAGTGAAAAAAAAAAAAAAGAAATTGCCTTGTTTAAGCGAAAACAACGAAAGCCTCCATTTTTAAGAAAGAAATCTTTGTAAGCTCTTTTTTTTTTTTTTTTTTTTTTTTTTTTTTTTAATTTTCCCTACCTTGACAAAAAAAATCATCTACTTCTTAGACATAACATTTTTAATTATACTTCTCACTTGTTTATTCATTAGGTTTCTTTTGATATTGATATCATATCACAGAGTAAAGCAGTTTTTATTTAAATATATATTACATCGGATCCCTCACGTCGCAATCGTAGGTGTCATATGATCTTCTGACAGAGTTTATGAACTGTAAAAGACTTTCGCAGTAGCGTATGAATGTTCAAACAAAAAAAAAATTGATAAAACAAAGCGCACTTTGAGGCTTCCTTTAATTAATAGAAAAAAAAGGTGTTCACTATTTGATAAAAGCATGTTAAATTCGTTTTATAAAAAACTTTCAAGGAATTTTATTGAGCTAATGGAAAAAGGAAGTTGTCGAAAAATTTAAAAATAATAAGCGGAATTCCTGAATCACTGAATGCTTTAAATTGTTGAATTGTCGATGGTTACAGGGACGAGCATTCCCTCATGAAGAGACCACCTTTTTTTTTTGTAAGTCTTTTTGCTTCAGTGAAAATCATGGCCATCTTTCACATATTTATAAAGCTTATAACATATATAACATATTCTTAAGCTCGCAGGTATGCAGGACTAGGGTGGTCCTTATTTTTAGGTTAAATTAAATTTCTTAGCTCCCAACCCTTAAGACGTTGCTAAATGTATTCAAAAGAAACTGTGCCCAGCTTTCTTTCTTTAAAAAAAAGCCCGTGCCAGAAAGTCCATAACGACCAAAAAAAAAAAAAAAAAAAAACCACAGTAATAATGTTATTCTATATATCAAATTCAATAATGTTATTTTATCTATAATATTAATATAGTTATTATGTTATCAATAATGTTAAGAATTAAGAGTATTTTTTTTTTTTTAATTTGAAAAAAAGAGTATATTCGGGCAAATTCCAAAAAAGAGAGTACACTTTTTTAGAGTATTTTTTTGGTAGATGAAACTTTTAACATTTTGGCAGGAAATAGTATTTTTTATACCAAGGACTGCAAAGGGCACTTTTTTAAACTGGAAACTGCGGGGTTGCCAAGCCGAGCCGAAGCTGAAATAGTATTTTTCATTGCTTATACGCAAGAGAGTTCCTATTTTACTATTGGCAGCCGTTGTCCTCGGTACAAAATATATTTTTTATTACGAATGAAACATTGAGGTTAGAACGTATTATCAAAATTCAAAAAAAACGAAAGAAACGTCGAACATTGAGGTTAAACTTTGGAGACGGCACGTGAGAGTTGGAACAGGGTTGCTAATTTTATTTTCTGGGCCTTTTCATTGCTCCTCCGAATAGCACCTAAAAAGGGACTTTCTTGCGTATATGAGTAATGAAAAATACTGTTCAGCCGATTTTTTTTTTCCCGCCAAAAAGAAATTGATTGTTTTGTAAAATAACGTTTAATTCTTCATTTATTTTTTGGGGGGGGGGGGAAATGAAAAGCAATTAGGGGGGGGATTATGCCGAAAAAAGACAGCGTTCTACTTTGGCCTTCAGGTTTTATGGCCACCCTACTCTAGCTGAAAAATGGGACGAGATATTAAAAAAAACTGACTTAGATTTGTTTTCTACGCGAAATTTCCGATAAAGATGAAAGTTTTTCCGGGGGAAAAAAATGTAAATTTTTCGATCCTTATGGACTTCCGCCATCTTCAAGCTCGGTGTGGCACGAAGGTTCTTTTAAAGACAGAAAGCTGAGCTTTTGCACGGTGTCTTTTGGAAACCGTATATTAGCAACTTTTAGAGGGTGGGGAGCTAAAAAACTCCGCCAACTCAAAAATAAGGACCACCCTAATGTGGTCTGAACGGCTGGTCTGGCCTGAGAAAAGTAAAAAAAAAACTTCCTAGCTGTGAAGTAGGATAGAATCGCATCTCATGATTGAGAGTCAAGTGCACTACGCAGTAGGTACTGCGCTCAGAAAAAGGAATTGTTTCGAACAAGTTCTGTCTTGCAATAGAACAGGAATGTTTCGTAGCAAAGCAAAAATTCTTCGCGACAACGGACATTTTGTTTCTTGATAAGACATTCCTTCTTATTGTTTTCACATGATTTTTGAGGAAATGTTTTGTCACGAGGAATTTTTGCTTTCGCATTAGCCATTTTTTTTCCTGAGTGCGCGATCACTACTCATGCAAGACCGTAGCCAGACCGGCATATACAGGGGGGCTGGAGGTTTTTAAATGGGGGCTGGAATTTTTTTTATGCCTTACACAATGTAGGGAATTGGATGATAATTAATTTTTTTTCCTGTTAAAATTAGAATTTGATTTGGAATTGGGATATAAACAAATCCACAGGGGGGCTCAAGCATTTTCACAGGGGTGCTGAGCCACCCTATGCCCCCCCTGGCTACGAGGCTGTACTCATGAAGGGACAAGCAGCGTAAAAATGTAAAAATACAGGAATATCTCATTTTTCTGGGAAGAGACAAAGCTTTGTCGGAAGTGAAACAAACCACTCATATATTGTTTCATTCCTGGTATACTTAATTAAAATAACCTTTACTTAAGAGGTAAAATTAAAAAAAAATTTGATTTAACAAAAAAAAGTCACAAAAAAATTAATTCCGAGTACATAACATCCATGTATTTAATGTTAACAAAGCCTTACCCGAAACTGTAGTTAATTGCTAATAATGATTGTAAACTGGAACTAATTATTTGGTAACCGAATAAAGTCCATGTTGTTCTTCATAGCCGTTATGAAATAACGATATGTCTCAAAGATAATTTAAAAAAAAAAAAAAAAAAAAAATGGAATGACTAAAGCAACTACAAGGGAACTAAGAATCATTTTTTAAGCTACATCCAGAGGAGGGGGGAAGGGGGGATTGTCACGCATATTTTCCGTATCATATAAGCCATAAAATGTGATTCGCTCATTCTTAAGCGCATCAGTTTAAAAAACAGATTTATAGTCTGTTTCGAATTCACTTTCCAGGATTTAAACATTAGTTTTGGGATATCCCAGAACATGTTTAGCTCCGGACAATTAAATAACAGGAATCGAATACTAGGGTTAATATTTCTCAAGAAATTTAGAAAAATTCTAAACTTAAATTCCGGGGCTAAAAACGTTTTGAAAAAAATTCGTGAGTCAAGGCTTGATTATTGGAACAAACATTTTCTCATGGGGGGACAAAAAACTTTGTAGGAAATCAAAACCAAGGGGTAGTTTTATATCAAGCCTGGTGAAAAAAATCAGGAAAATTACGAACATTAATGAAGAAAAAAAAAATTTTTTTTTTTTGCTACATAGCTCTACGCTTGTCCAAAAAAACTGAATCAATCCGAAGCTCGCGTCCGCTGCAAAAGATTTTGGTATTTTAAAGACCAAAATCAATCTAACTATAAGAGCATTCAAAAATGATTCAGTTTCACAAAACGCTTGCTTTTTTTGGAGCTTTACCAATTTTAATCTTGTAAAAAGTTCAAATCGTCAATAAAATACAGACGGATTTTTTCATCCCGCAGTGCGGAAAACTCCTTTAAAAAGGTCTCGACGGACAATTTTTTCTTTTACAGCCCTTGTGTTGTAATATACTATTTTTTAAATTTCTGCAATGATCCCACTTCCGAATGTAATTCATCTGTAGGGCTTTAGTGACCCCTTCCCCCTCAAACGACTCAAGTCTAAGTTCTGAAACTTTAAAAATGGTGATCATAATTTGAGAAAGCACAAAAATTTTCTTGAGAAAATGGAGTGGCCAGAAAAAATGGGCGCGAAAAAGCGGAGTCAACTGGACATGCGCTTTGAGTTTTATTTTGTAAAGCAAATTGTCATCTGCACACCTGAGCAAATAAAAATGGCGATCGTTTATTTTTTTTTTAAGTCAATGTGATCAGTAAATAAACGACTTTGGAATGTTTCAAATTTAATGAGTGGAAATAATCAAAATTTGTGAAAATAAAACTTTAAAAATGTTGACATTGAAAGATTTGATTAATGTTGATTTTTTCCAAAATAAACAATCGCCAGCCATTTTCTTTTGCTCGCGGGTTTGCAAATGGTGGCTGCTTCAAAAATTTAACTCAAAACGCATGTCCCATTGACTCCGCTTTTTCGCGCCCATTTTTTTTGGCCAGTCTCTTTTAATTAAGGGTCTCTATTACATACCAGGTATGGAGGTGGCGTGTTGCAGGCCGAGACTGGCTACGGCCTACGACTTCAAAGCCTACGGCCTACGACTTTCACTTCGTTTGGGTCGTAAACCCCAGTCTCGGCCTGACCTCCATACCTGATATGTAATATACTATTGTCAATGAAAGGGCAATCAACTCTCATCCCTGAGTTGGTATTTTGAGTCAACCTGACAGTGACATGTTCTTGGAGAGTACGGAATACCTTCTTTTTTTTTTCTAAATAATAAGTCCTAATATTAGATTTGAGAATCAAGCCGAGTACAATAATTTAGACAACAAAATCCAAACTTTCACTTTTAATGTAGCGGTTCTAGCATTGTTTGGAATTCCAAGTAAAAAATTTTTTTCTTGTATGCTGCACAATACGGAAAAGGAGTGCTGTCAGTCAAATTTTTTTTTTCTTCCAAAAATCTAATTTTTCGTTTTAATTATTTCCCCCTTGTTGCTATCGAATTCTTTTTTTCGTTTTGGTCATGGGTCTTGAGTATGAAAATCAAATCCAAAACACCGAGACCATAGATGGTTATGTTTTAAAATTTTTTAAAATTCCTTTCATGATTTTTCTCAAGCTTTTAAAACAGTTATGTTTGTTTACAAAAGTACTTCAAACCCATTTAAAAATTAATTATTCATTATGACTTTTTTTTTTTTCAGCACGTGGATGGAGGCTTATACTTTTCGTCGTTGAGTCAGAACACAAAAAAAAAAATGATATGGGACTGCACGTTATCTAAAGTCAATTAACTCTTTCGGTAGGAAGCCGGACTAACAAAAGCTATTTTATGTTTGAAGTCATTATATGAAGCCACGGTCATTGAAGTGTCCGCCCTTTTAACAGTTTGTCTAAATTAAGCAAGACTGCCGATGTCAAAGCTTTTTACGTGATGGAAGGAAAGTACGTATTATGGTTAATCAGAGTTGATTAAAGTAAAAGACTAAAAAAAATGGAACCGAATTTTTTTTTATGCCATCTTACCGAATTATGAAACGTGGGGTATATAAGAAATTCCGTATGTTACAGGTTCTTCGGTATTAAACCTTGTTTCACGTGCAGGTATACATGAGTCGACGACCTTCAACTTGGGTAACACAGATTCTCTTGAAAGACTTTGTTTTGATTTTTTTTTTTTAATTTTTCACGGAAAAGACAACAAAAATAGACGTTTGCTACAAAACGAAAATATAAAAATAAAAATAAAAAATTTAATGTAAATCACAAAAGCAAGAAAATATTGAACTGCGGTTTTCGAACTTTTTTTTGTTTATATAAAACATGTGTTATTGTTTTAATATTTTCTTACGACATTAAAGGATAACTTTAGGAGAAAAAAAAAATTCCTTTGATAGGAATGAGAAAAATTTTCGTTCTGGAAAAGTATTTACCTGTGGACAAAGTGTTGTAAACTCTTTCGTTGACAGTTAGGTATTCCATTTTGAAAACGGCACAATTACAAAAATCGCACACGAAAACAAAAAAAAAAAAAAAAAAAAGATGATTTCGACAAGAAACAAAAAACCCCAAGGAAAACAAAAAGAAAATTTTCAATCCGTCAGCGATTTTTTTTTCTTTTATTCTTTTTAAGATTGAACGTGTGTTTCCCGCGATTCGAACAATGGCACAACTCGATTTAAATCATTTTTGCAAAAACGTCATTTAATCTCCGATTCTACTTGTTCGAGTACAGTCGCTCGCATAAGTAAAACTATATTTTTTTCAGTCATAATGATGATGCAAAATGTTTTCACGTGGATGTGTATAGATCATTTTTCCCGATTCGGCCCTCGTTAATTTAATCGAATCACGGCTATTTCTAATTTGTTCTTTTTATGGGATAACTTGTAAATGAAATCATTCCTTTGCATTATATTCGAAGGTTGTTTTATTATAAATTTTTTTTTCTTTTTTTTTTTGGTTATATTATTTGTCGTCGCGTTCCATGAATTTCTTGCTTTTGCGATTATTGTCCATTCATTATCAGTTTTATCAATGCATAATGCGTAGGCTTGATTTGGAATATGACACCCCGCAGGAAACGTAATCCGAGTTTCGAATTGATAATTTTTTTTTTTTTTTTTTTTTTTTTTTTTTTTTTTTTTTTTTTAGGGTTCGAAAAATTTTAGGAAAAGGAGAAAAGAAAGACAAAGGAGACCTTTTTTTCGACCACGCGTAGCCTTGAAATAATTAGTTCTACACGATTTGTTACCTTTCTTTTTTTTTCGAGCGACCTAGAAATTTTAGTCAAAGCGGGAAAGCACGTAAATTTTTTTTTTTTTTTCTGTTATGTCTTGAAATTAGCCGGCAATCGCCTGTGCAATTTTTTTTTATACTCACCTTTTATTATTTTCATCCTTAGTAAATGGTAACTTCATGGTTTCGATTCACTTTCAATTCACCGATATCGCGTGTGTGCACAAGTTCGAAATTTTAATTCACGATCGGGAGATAACTAAGATAATGATTCATCTCGCCAGCAAATGGATACTGAAAAAAATATATATACACATACACACACCATAAAAAAAAAAAAAAAATATTTAAACTTAAAGGTAAAAAGACCCTTGGCTACATGAACTGAAATGACCACAGAGCTTAAATTATTTTCAAACGATGGATGGTATTATAAAAGAACGTTTCACAATACAATACCGCGTAATAATAGATCTTTTTACTCGAGCAGTAGTATTTAAAATTGAAAAAAACCGAATGTATACCTCTCATCAAAAGTTGTACTGTATTCCTTTCTTTAGATAAATGATTAAAAAACCTCTAGGCTCTTATCCCAGGTACGAGAGTACCTGCACAACTCATTTTTTTTTTCTTTTTCATCTAAATGAAATTTATACAGTTTATTTATTTGTCTTTTTTATTTTTCAGATTATCAGCTCCACTCGCCAAAATTAATCCACACATGAAGGAGATCAGAATGAGACTGAGGTTTTTAATCAAAAGGGATGGAATTTTGGTTGTTACATAAGGGGAGTGGATGTGCATCCTACGTCATTATATAGAATTTTTATAAAAGAAATTATATTACTTCAAGGACGTCTCGTAAACAGTGTCGGAATTAGGCTTTTTAATTCATTCCCTATCCCCTTCGCCGCTTGAAAAGGGAATTATTTTTATGGAGTAAGTGTACTAAAAGAATAGGAGCTAAGAAAAAAAAAAATAAGAAAAATAAGCCTAGTTAATTTAACTCTCGAAGCGTAATCGACCAATAGAGAGCAATAAGTACTGATGACTACCTAGGTTCACTGATCACGGATCCAGAAACTGCAGTTTGAAAAACATGTCTTATTGGCTTATGAATCATGAAAGAATTTTTTTTTTTTTTTTTTTAATCATCAAGAAGAAAAACCTTTGTTTAGCCTCTTAACATACCGCCCAGTGTTTATTATTATTTATATCTGTTTTTTTAAAAATATTTCCTATTAGAATTGTTAAATAAATCCCGCTGAATAGAATTAATCATTTATATTTTAAATGTGAAGCCAAAGGTCAGGGTTTATGTCAACTGAATGATTATTCCTTTTCGATAAAAATTCTTCATAGAAAGTGTAAACGCTCTTTTTTCGGCCCGCTTTCTATTCACAAACTCTTTTCAATGTGGATCGAATTTAATAGAAAATTAATGTCCTTGACAGGTATATGGCTATTCCGGCCGGGATGTTTCCAATTATTTCACATGACCGCTGTTAGATGGTGTTGTCTCGATTAAAAGCTGATTGGTGTAAATCAGATGGGATAAAAAATTTAAGCGGTATGGACCAAATTATATCAGCTTAGCTATTAGCATGTTTTTTAATTGTCGATTCAGGATCCAGAGGACAAGACAAATGAGCCGTTTAGAAGCGCCTTTTTGGACGGGGGGAAGGAGCTGAGGGGGTGATCGAGAGTATTCTCACCTAGGCACTTCCCCTGATTTTGTTCAAAACTAAAATTTCATAAGGCAAAAACGATAATTACTATTTAGCTTAGAACTAGTGGCGTAGCGGAGAATCCATCCGGGGGCCCTGGTGCGAAAATTTTAAAAATAAAAAATATTTTTCAAGTTTTTTTTTTCTTTTTTTTTTTGAGAATGTTAAGTGCTAAGTTTTAACATTATTTACGATTTTTTTTTTTATTTCATGATAATTAAAACAAAATTTTGGGGCCCTTCAGGTCGGGGACCCCGACGCATTGCAAAATTGCACCCTCGGCCCCCCACCCTCCGCTATGCCACTGCTTCCCTCAAATTTTAATTAAAATGGCGTATCTTCGGAGCCACAAAATCTCAGAAAATCGAAAAAATTCTGCAAGAAAAAACTTTTTTTTAAAAAGAAAAAGCTTAATTTTTTTTTTTTTTTTTTTTTTTTTAATTAAAACTAATTTTTTATTTTTTATTGTTAAAGGCTTCAAACTTTTCAACTGCCGACCAAATATCCTCGCTTAATAGCTTCGGATCTTCCATTGCGGCGAAATGCCCTCCGTTTTCGTAATCCGTTATTTGGAGGAGATTGTGATAAATGTCTTTGAGGATGAATTCTGGCATCCAGACTAAATCGTTGTGGAATCTTGCGCAGGCTGTCGGCACTTCGATAGGTAAACTATTCGAAAAAAAAATTAAATAATGCCAATGATTTAATCATTCAATTTATCTTTTGATTTTGCTTTCAGGAACAAAAATCAGAAGCAAAAGAGGCTTTTTGTTAGGAAACATCAGATATAGTCACTTGTAAACATGAGAATAAGTAATAATAACATGACTCCAACATTTTTGGGAATAGGGTGGCTTGCAAATGATAACTAAAACGATAATGTGGGAAAGGGAGCGATTACGCAAAATGATGTCATCGTTGTCGTAAGATAAAATTTTAAATCACGGAATACCGGAAGGAATGGTTGTTTTGTCTACTACTCGATTTACGGGGAGAAGAAATCTAGGTATCTAACGAGCTCCTTTGCCTTTTTTTGTATTTTTGTTACAAGTTTCAACTTGCTTCAAGCAAACAAAAACCAGAAAAACAAAACCAAAGTTTTTCGACCGCAATATTTTTTGAAATTATTTTCCCGCTGCCCATACATTTTAGCAAGTTGAAACTTGCACTAAAATTCCCAGGATATAGCAGAGGAGTTCGTTAGATACATAAAATTTGGATTTTTTCATCTTAAATCGAGTATTAGAGAAAACTGCCATTCCTTTTGGTATCCTTGAAGACTCCTCTTAAAACGTTTGTTCTGGGTGGGGGTCTTTAAATGCTAACGGAATTATTTAGGGGAGGGTTTAAGAAGAAGATAGGAGGGTAATTCCAGAAAATTTTTTTTTTTTTGTTATGCTTATATCTAGGAGAATATCTTTGCGTATTGGCACAAATTTCCATAAATTTTACTCCAGCCAAATTTTGTATGGAACAATAATTAACATATTACAAGAGTTTTGACTGAAAAAGGCATTAAAGATTGTCATTAATTTTAACCTTTTGATTGAAGCTCAGTGGTATGCAAGACATAACTTTTTTTGGTAATTTTAACAATTTTATAATTTTGGCTCTAAAATGATTGATAAAGCAACTAAAGTAAAAAATTAATTGCAGGCTGTTCATGATTTGTTTGTTTTTTTAGACCCAACCTAACCTAACCTAACTTAACCTAACCATACAAAACTTAACCTAAGACAAAGAAATCATGAACAGTTTGCAGTTAATTTTTTACTTTTTTACTAAACAAAATTAAGTCTGAAATGAACAAATTAAATTGGTTGGAAACGTCAAAACTCAAATATCCGTAGAATTTATTTAGGCTTGGTTTTTCGGTTTCTTTCGTATCCAATTTCCCTGGTAATCGAAAATTAACTTCGTCTGGTGAAAAATATTTGAAATTATGCCCATTCAGTCAATCATTCTAATTTGATTGCGAATTTTTAGAACCGTGAAAAATTTTTCGCAATATTTAAAGTCTCCAGAAAAAAAAAACGTAAAACCAACTGTTTTATTTTTTAGTTTGGCGTACTTCCAGATTTTTGCGCTTATGACTTAATCGTTTTTAATACTTTTTAAACTCACTTTTCAAACCCCAATGCAAGATGTTCGGGACTCGTAGTTTCTGCGTATATTCTTACAGATGTCGTAATCGAACCGGTCACCCAGTAAATCGTTACAATATCCAAAAGTGAATCCAGAGAGAATTTTTTGGTCAATCCGCCGTCCGGTAAATATTTCCAGGAATCGTTTGTCCAGTAGGAAAATTTCTCCAAGATGTAGGCTGCTAATCCCGCCGGCGTATCTTCTAGCGCCAAACCTGAAAATTAAAAAAAATCACAGTCAGTGATTCTGAAAAATAAGATTTTTTGGCTGAAATTTTAAAATATTCTCACCGATCACCTCACAAATCAATAGGGGAATAAAAGTAGCAAAAATGATTTACCTATTGTGTCTGGTTCTGTTGATTGCAGGTGAAAATAACCCATGTCTTCGGCCACTGATAAAAATTTATCCATGTAAGGATACATTAAGTGCTGAAATTTCTTTTCGACGATTAAATTTGGGAAAAGCGATCCTAAAATCCATTTTATTTGCGATTTGAGAGTGAATAATCCGCAAAGATTAAAATGCACTCCTAGAACACTACAAAAAACGTATTTGTAAGTATTTTTTTTTTCTTCAATAATTGCGGACTTACTTATTCGGATATAAAACTCCCATTTGCTTTGTTATTACAGATCCCCAGTCACCTCCTTGAGCGTAGTATTTCGTGATGTTCAGACTCTTCATCAAGTTACCCATGACAACCGCCATTTGTGCGGTCCCAAAACCCGGTTTCATTGTGGTTTCGGAAAAAGCATATCCAGGCAGCGATGGTATTATGACTTCAAATACGAAATTGAAATCTTTCCTCGGCGTCGTCAAGTACGGGATCAATTCGTAAAATTCTCGAAAAGATCCCGGCCATCCGTGAAGAATCAAAAGAGGCAGTACTTTCGTTTCTTCGGAAGTGATGTTAGGTTTTATCCTTAAAAAATGTATGTCCAATCCGTTTACTTTAACTTTGAAGTGAGGATATTGGTTTAAAAATCTTTCCCTTTCTCTCCACGAATAATCATGCCTCCAATAGTCGATGATTTCTCTTAGATAGTTGGTATTAAAACCGTATCTAAATCCGGAATTTTCTAATGGCGGCGTTATGTTTTTTTCTAAGAATTTATCTAGTCTTTGGTTTAGATCGTCTATTACCTAAAAGTGAAAATGAATAATTTTTCGTGCTCAGTTAAAGTGTAAAAAAAAAAGAAAAGAATTAGTCTTACCTTTTGGGAAATATTTATTTTAAACGGTTGAATATAATTTTGAAAAATTTTCGTGCTATTTTCCGTTCCCCATTGGATGTCATCCGGCATCGATGGAATCGGTGGCGGGTCGGTTAACAATTTTATGATATATGCCAAATAAATTGCCACGATAATTCCAAAAAATTTTACAAGTTTTTTAATGAACCGCATTTTACGATGAGACTTCATCGTTCTGTACTAACAAGAACAATTTCACCTCACCAGGAAACATTCTAAAGAGAAGGGTCAGTAAATAAATATGAAATTCAACGTTAAAAAATATAATTCAGTTGTTATTCTTTGGAAAACGAAACAATTTTTTGTTGTGAGCAATTTTAAAAACAAAGAAAAAAAAATTAATATTAAAATTAAACAACGCGAATTTTGTAATTTCTCGCCTGTAATCCTTAAAAATATTTTTGAGAAAAAAAAAAATTAAAACGCTGCCTTATGGATTACACCTCGCACAACCGATGGACTTTATTCGCTCATTCTTTTCAATTCTTATTCAATTTTTTTTGATTGTGATAATTTTGGAATTTTTTAACAGCTGCCCAGATGTCATCGGCTAATTCCTTTGGAACTTCCATTGCTGCGAAGTGACCCCCGTCTGGATAATCCGTCAATTGGAGTAAATTTTTATAACCTTCCTTAAAGAGAGATTCCGATTGCCAATTCAAGTCGTGATGGAATCTTGCGCATGCTGTTGGAACAGTAATCGGTATTCTGAAATGAATATTAAAAAAAATTATTGCACAATTTTAAACCGCAAAATAAAAATTTTTTTTTTTTTTGCTTGCAGGATAACTCACTCATCTAACTGCAAACCCAGCTGAGCTAAAGTAAATGCTTCGGAATAAAGTCGTTGAGAAGTTTGAATCGAGTTAGAGACCCAGTATATCATAACGTTATCTAAGAGATCATCTAATTTGAACTTTTTGGTTATACCGCCGTCCGGTAAGGATCTCCATTCTTTGTTCGTCCAAGTGGAAAATTTTTCCAAGATATATGCTGCTAAACCGGCTGGAGTGTCCCTGAGCACAGAACCTGTTTCAAAATTATTAAATACATTATTATTCTCTCATGGAAAATATTAGATTTTAAGGAAAATTTAACAAGTTTTCATCGGTTAACCTAATTTGCCGGTAGATCCGACATTTTCATAAGGTTTTAAATTAAATTAAATTCAAAAAATGATTTTGTTATTAAGAAGAGGCTTAACAGAATACCGGAAGGAATGGCTGTTTTGTCTAACACTCGATTTACGGGGGGGGAATCAAATTTTAGGTATCTAACGAACTCCTTTGACTTTTTCTTGTATTTTTGGTACAAGTTTCAACTTGTTCCAAGCAAACAAAAGCTAAGAAAACAAAATCAAAGTTTTTCGACCACAATTTTTTTTGAAATTATTTTCCCATAATTAATTAATTTCCCTAAATACATTTCAGACAAGTTGAAACTTGCACTAAAAATCTCAGGATATACCAGAGAAGTTCGTTAGATAACTAAAATTTCGATTTTTTCATCGAAAATCGATTATCAGAGAAAACAGCTATTCCTTCCGGCATCCATGAAGCCTCCTCTTAAGTTTCTTAAGTTTGGCTTAATCCGAATGTTCCACTAATGAGTAATGTACAGTCTTGGATTTAAAGCAGCTGTTATTTCTTCAGAAAAATCTGAGAAAATGTGAAAAAAGTATATTTATTTCAAGGAAATTTTTGATTCAAAATCATTCACTTGGAACAGGAAAAATTAATTAAGTATCTATGCCATTAAAATTAAAATGATTAGTGATTCTTAAAAATCATTTAATTATCTTATTAGATAACATTTTATTCTTCTTAAAAAGGCGTAGATAACACTGTTCTACAGCATCTACGAAAAAATATGAAAATGGGTGCCGGCAATAAAGGTTATTTAATTAATGATGAGAAAAATTCTAAAGAAAGTTTTAAAATTTTAAAACGATCGTTTTAAAATTTTTTTAAATTTAAAAGAACGTTTTAAAAAATTTTTAAAAATTTAATACAATCGTTTTAAAAATTTTAAAAAATTAAAAACAAAATGTAATCATTAGTTTAAAGTTATCTTACCGATCGTGTCTGGTTTCGTCGCTTGAATATGGAAATATCCAGTTTCTTCCAAAATATATTTAATTTTGGGCCATATTGGATATGCCAAATGTTGATGTTTTTCTTCAACGATCCAAGATGGGTAAAACGCTCCTGAGAACCATTTAAGATTTGATTTCATTGAATTTTGGTAGCACATGTTTGAGTGAACTCCAAGAACTCTAAAATACGACGAAATCAAAAATTAATTAAAAAGTTATAACCGCTATAGGTTGTTAGGTTGTTGGGTTAGGTTAGGTTAGGTTAGGTTAGGTTAGGTTAGGTTAGGTTAGGTTAGGTTAGGTTAGGTTAGGTTAGGTTAGGTTAGGATAGGATAGGTTAGGTTAGGTTAGGTTAGGTTAGGTTAGGTTAGGTTAGGTTAGGTTAGGTTAGGTTAGGTTAGGTTAGGTTAGGTTAGGTTAGGTTAGGTTAGGTTAGGTTAGGTTAGTTAGGTTAGTTAGGTTAGGTTAGGTTAGGTTAGGTTAGGTTAGGTTAGGTTAGGTTAGGTTAGGTTAGGTTAGGTTAGGTTAGGTTAGGTTAGGCTCTATTAAATACTTTTTCAGGCATTTTATACTTGGAAAATCGTTTACTATAGTTTTTACAAGAAAACACGTCAGGCTAAAAATCTGCATTTTTCACAGATATCTACGTCAAATAAATAAATAAATAAATAAATAAATAAATAAAGTATAAATAGGCTTAGTTGTAAAATTTTTATGTTTTTTAAAATAAAATTTAAACGATTTTCGAAGTACAACATGTTCACAAAAATTTACTGGATTGGTAGCCTTAGCAAATAAAATTTTTTTTTATTATTCTTACTTGAGGGGATATAGTTGTCCCATTTCCTTGGATATAATTGCACCCCAATCACCGCCTTGGACGTAATATTTATCGAAACCGATTCTCTTCATTAAATTATTCATAATTACTGCAACTTGAGCCGGTCCCAAACCAGGTCTTGCAGCTCCGTCTGAAAATCCGTAGCCAGGCAATGAAGGGGCTATTACTTCGAAAACGAAATCAGAGTCCGGCCTCGGCGTTGTCAAAAGTGGAATGATGTCGTAAAATTCCTTGACGGATCCAGGCCAGCCGTGTAAAACGAGGAGCGGAAGAACTTTTTTACCGGCGGCATTTTTCGGAAGAACCCGAATGAAATGAATGTCCAACCCTTGGATGTTAGTTTTGTACTGAGGATACTGATTAAGATAAACTTCCCTGTCTTTCCATTGGTATTTATTTCTCCAGTAAGTTACGACCGTTTTCAAATAATCGGTGTTGAACCCGTATTCGAATCCTTGATTTTCGAGAGGAGGGGTTGGAATAACTTTTTTAAGGTATCTATCCAGTCTTTCATTTAAGTCGGTTATCACCTAAAAAACAAAATTAATGTTTTTTTTGGTTTTCAGACTGACGATGGCATCACCTCATAGTGGACCTTTAGCCTTCGGATCAAATAATAAACATCGGTTGATGGGTAATAGGCCATTCAAGGTCATGTTACCGGCACTCCCACCGGCTTCAATCATGACAAAAGTAAACAAAACAGTAAAAGTTTGATTTTATATTTTTGGCAGCCAAGAAAAAAAAAAATCATAAACAAAGGGATATTGAATAACTTTGCGTCATAATTTGAAATTAGGTAAATGTTACAGAAAAAAAAAAATAAACAGCAAAGTCAAGGTCGAGAACAATAATAATGACGATGCGGTTTCTAATTATTCATCAATTTTTTTATTTTATGTTATTTTTATTTTTAATTTTTAATTTACCTCGTTTGGTACTTGAATTTTGAAGGGGCGAATTGATTCGTCTACTTTTCTGGCCTCTCCAGGTCCCCACCAAAAATCAGCTTTCAAAACTGGCAGGGGAGGAGGATCGGAGCCTTTATTGAACACATAAGCTAAATAAACGGTTACGGCTATACCGCTTAAAAATAAAAATTTTTTAATAACACCCATTGTCAATTTATTTTATTTTTTTATATACTAACTAATAACAAAAACACAGAAATTAGCTATAAAAATACTTCACTATTTTACATTGTATTATACCGTCTTGAGTTGAAAGACTGAGAGATGTGTCCATGTGAAACATGTTTAGCTTGAGACCGATCTTACACTCAAGGATTTGTAAATAAGTATTACGTGTGTGCAGATAACAGGACGAGGGATAATTCGAAACCATTGTACGAAGTTACGTAATTCCTCGTTCCCCTGGTTGGTTTTTATTTTTTTTGAAGGGGTGCAGAGGGTCGGTTGTTTACGTTCCGTTTAAGTTTCTTTCGATTGTAATTGTAAATTTCCTGACGGAGGAATCCTTTTCTAGTTTAGTTTAATTTTTCCTTATATGATTTTAATTATCGCTGTCGAAACTTCTGGAATACCCCTTTTGATAATTGTGTGATTATCAGTATAGGAATGACTTTGCAAATTACCCTTGGACTTGGCAACTGAAATAAAAAAATTTATAAAGGTATGGCTTACTTTGGGCCAAGTCAAATTTTGAAAAACGTTAGATGTATGTAATGCAATCTACAATGTATTTATGATTTTTGTTAATTTATATATTTATGTATTCTATAAATAATCGCGTTTGGCCACCTATAAATTGGACCAGCTAAATTTTTGACAAAAAAAAAAAAAAAAAAGATTGGGATGTCGAAAATCCGTTAGCTATGCGTACGAAGCTAACGGCAAAACTTATTCGATTTAATTTTAAGATCCTAAAATCTGCAATGAAATCAAAATCTGAAAAAGAAAAGTATAAATTCTCGTTTATTTATGTTCACTTGTTTCGGAGTTTTGTAAGCCCATAAAATCTCGGTCATTTGAGTTCTCGGATAAGCACGGTTAACTTGAAAAAAAATAAAAAAAAAGAATTCGAAATTCACATAAAAAGTAAAACTTTGTTCAATGATGTTTTTTCTTGGAACTGCAGCGATTTAGATTTAGCGCTATGAAAACTCTGAAGTAAAAGAAAAAAAAATTTCGTTTTGTTAAATGTAGAAGCAATGTTGGGTATTTTAAGGGACTGAAAATTTGAAGCTTTTCTTGTAAACCGATTTTTTTTATATTCTTACATTATTTTGTAGTTTACTTTAAGTGAAAAATAATTCTTAGCTGATATTCTGCACTGCAGGTACCACATTCGCTCTAATCGATTTTTTAAAATGAGTTTTTCCTGTCATTGTTCTAAGGGGAATATCGTATTTTAGAATATCAATTATCGGAGCTTTCATATGTGCAAGTAATCATTTTTTTTTTTTTTTCTTTGACGATGGACTACTTTATAGGGGTTGGTCATGGGGAAATCTGTCTGGTGTCGGTCTGTTCGCACCAAATATTAATATTTAATTATTTAATTATTAAAATTTTAACTTTGAAAATTTTAAATAATATTTTGACTATTTTTTTTAACTTTTGGCCTTTTTTCGTAGTAAAATAAGACGACATGAACGAAGGCAAGGACTTAGAAAATTTCTTGTATTTGATTTAACTTTTTTTTTAAATTTCGCTGCTTTTTAAAGTAAAAATTTATTAAAAAAATTTTAATTTTAGATTTTTTTTTTTTAAATTTAGGGGTCGTACATAAATTACGTAAGCACATTTAGGGGGGGGTCCAAATTTAACATCTTACCCATAAGCTAAGCATAGGCGAAATGGGATGAAGCGTGCAAAAAGGGCCTAACCAATGCTTACGTAATTTATGTACGACCCCTTACAAGAAATTTTAAGTTATCTTATTTTAAAATTAGACCACCTGAACGAAAGTAAGGACCTAGAAAATTTCTTGTAAATTTTCAAGAAACTTAAAGTTGCTTAAGCAAGGGCTTAAAAATCTCTTGAAATTTTATTGAACTTTTTTTTAAATTTTCGAAGTTTTTTTAAAATATCATTTTTTTAAATATTAAAATTAGACTAGATGAACAAAAACAAGAACTTAAAAAAATTTTGAATAAAATTTTACTACATTTTTTAATTTTGTCCTTTTTCCTTTAGCCAATAATATGAGCTAAAGCAATGTTTTAATATTAAAATTTTAACTTTGAAGACTTTAATTAAAATTTTGACTAATTTTTTTCAACTTTTGACCTTTTGTATAAAAAATTTTAAGTTTTTTTCGTATCAGCAAAAAAATTATATTTTTATCAAAAAACTTGGATTTTATGACCAAAACCGAGCAAAAAAAAAATGCTTTTTTAAAATCGTTTCATTGTTTAAATTAAGCAATATTAGGACAGTACCCCAAAGACGTAGCCCTACGTAGAGATATGCCCCCTATCCCAGTATAATTTTTTAAAATGAGTTTTTCATGTCATTGTTCTGAAGGGGGATATCGTATTTTAGAATAATCCATTTTCGGAGCTTTTATATCGGCAAGTAATCTTTTTTTAATTTATTGTAACTTTTAATTTCTCAATCTTTTGTCCGCGAATATTTTAAGAACTAATGTCCAGGGTATGCTATGTATGCGTTTTAAAGAAAATATCACAATTGCCTTTACCGTAAACCGGGATGAAGTTGAAAGATCAGACCCTTCCAGTTCATTTTTACTCCTTTCAACTTCACCCCAGTTTACGGTACAATCTTTGATACTTATGAAAATGTTAAACAACGGTATATTCTCAAAAATATTTATACGACATTACATTATTTATAACAATAAACGAGGAGTAATTATAGGCCAAAAGATAAAGAAATTCAAATTCTCGATATCGGTTTTAAAAATGATGCTATTGGTGATGACAAGACAGTTTGAATGTAACGATAAGAGTAGTTTATTTTTTAGAATGTGTTTATTATCGTAAGACTAGACGGCGAATCATACCTTTGATAATTTTTTCACATTTAGAAAAAAATATTTTAAACACTTGCAAAGGCCAAAACAAACATGTGAAGATGAATGAGTATGAGTTGCAGCTACAGAATGACTTGCAATTTGGATGTTTTGACTTCGACTTCGACAGATACACTGATAAGCTTGTGGGGGAAGATATAAGGCATAAGTTGATGCCTCCTTTTTTCCTCTTCGATCCATTACAAGTGCTATGTCCAGGCAATAAAATAAAAAACAATTTTTTTTTGTTGGAAAAAATGCATTCACTTTTAATTTAAAAATAGAGACATAATCAAACATTATTTGTAGTTTTAATTGATTCAAATTTTTTCACAGCTTCCCAGATATCTTCGCTCAGTTTTTCTGGTGCCTCAAACGCAGGAAAATGACCCACATCTTCTATGTCTGTGATTTGTACTAAATTTTGGTATTTGAGTTTAAGAATTGATTCCGGCTGCCATAGTAATTCGTGTTCGGCGCGAGCGCAAGCTGTTGGGACTTTGGTCGGTATTCTAAAAAAATTTTAAAATATTTTTACTTTAAATACAAGAAAACCAGAGTTACAAGTGTCTTACTTGTCTAGAGTTCGATGTAGTTCGCTTTGATTTTCTGAGTATAACCTCTGGGACGTGGTAATGCTGTTAGTTATCCAGTAAATCATTATGTGATCCAAAAGGGCGTCCATCGAAAATTTTTTTGGTAGCCCTCCGTCCGGCAGCGTTTTGTAGCTCGGATTCGTCCATGTTGAGAATTTTTCTAAGATGTAAGCGGCTAAACCGGCTGGAGTGTCAGTAAGTGCGGCTCCTGTGGATAAAAAATTGACAGTTTTGAGATTTGAATTTCAAAAAAAAAAAATGTTTAAAAAAAAGAAACTACCAATGGTGTCGGGTTTCGTTGCTTGAAGGTGATAGTAGCCACTTTCCTCTAATAAATGGAAAAAGACTTTACTCATTGGATACATCTTGTGCTGAAGTTTTTCTTCGACTATTAACGATGGGAAGAAGGAACCGAGGAACCATTTGAGATTAGCGTGAGGAGTGAGAACTACGCACAGGTTTATATGCATACCTAAAACGCTGCAAAATTTCCGGGAAATTTCATAAGTATTTCTTGTAAACAAACTAATCGATTTTTTAATTTAATACTAACTTTTCTGGGTACAGAGTGGCCAAATTTTTAGCTACTACAGATCCCCAATCCCCTCCTTGAACGTAAAATTTTTCGTGTCCTAATCTTTTCATTAATTTTTTAAATATGACAGCCATGTGAGCCGTTCCAAATCCCGTTTTTGCCGCTCCCTTTGAAAATCCGTACCCCGGAAGAGACGGGATTATTACATCAAATACAAAGTCAGAATTCTCTCTTCCCACCGCTAAACGGGGGATTATGTCGTAAAATTCGCGAACGGAACCAGGCCATCCGTGAAGAATGAGCAACGGTAAAACTTTTTTCCCTTCTGCATTTTTCGGACGAGCGCGAATGAAATGCAAGTGAATCCCGTTTATATGAGTTTTATAATGCGGGTATGTGTTTAAAAATTTCTCTCTTTCTTCCTTCCATTTTGGTAAATAATCGTTTTTCCAATATTTGACAATTTCTTTCAAATAATCCGTGTTGAATCCGTACTGAAATCCTTGATTTTCCAGGGGTGGAGTGATCGGTCTTTCCAAATAATTTTTCAGTCTTTCCTGGAGGTCTCTAATTTGCTGTTGAAATTGTGAAATTTTATTTTACCTTAATGTACTTAAAATTAAATTTCTTTGACCAGACCTATGGCTTACCCTATCTGCAACTTCTATTTTAAAAGGTAAAATTTGTTCTCCCAAATCGGTGGACTCACCAGATCCCCACCATTGATCTTCTTGTATTTCGGGCAAGGCCGGGGGTCCGCAGCTCCCGTGGCATTTGTACCAAAAATAAGCTCCTACAGCTACTAAACTAGATAAAATAATAAATTTTTTACCCATTTTTGATCTTATTATTTCGACAGTAATTCTCTGACTGATAATTTTGTAAACGATACATGATGCAGCAAAACAAGCTAGCAATATTATCAGTGTAATAATGTATGATGTTTTGAATTATAATTAACGTATGAAGGACGAATAGAAAAATACTACGGTGACGCATTTTTGACTTTTGAAGCATTGACTCCTGTGAAATTGATAGAAAGATAGATGACACATCAATTTTTAATTCAGGATTATATTTTAGTGCATAAGATAATTCAAGACAATTCAAACGGTTGTTATGAATCAAAGAAGCGAAATGAAAAAATATAAAATGCCGCAATTCTTTTGAAAATTCCTTTGAGAAGAATTGGAGGGAAAGCGTTTGCCGCGTTCAAAGTGGCATCATGGTCGTCGTGGCAATAGCGTCGGCAGCCACATTGGATTTGATCCCCAAAAAAAAAAGCAAGCGAAGGAACGTTTGGATGCTTGGTCGCTAGAAGTGGAATTAAAATTTTAAATAGCATATAAAGGTATGTGTTTTGATATAAAAAAAGTGAATTATAAAATAATTGCTCACATTAAACGATTTTTCGGTTTCCGGCGTAATGTTACGCATTGTTATTTTCTCATGTCAACTCGGTCGATAGAACATAACCTCAAACGATTGGTTTGACAAGTTGTTAATAATCGTTTAATGTAAGTAAATATTTAAAAACCTAAGCTAAAGTCATTATGTTTTCGGTAGGTACGTACGAATGCAAAATTACCAAAATGTTAATCTCAAGACCTTGGACGAACTTCCAGCTAAATACCGAAGCTTGTTTTCGTCATATCCTTCTTTCAATTCCATCCAGTCAGAAGTCCTTAATAACGTGATGAAGACGAATAATTCGATAGTCGTAGCAGCTCCTACGGGTTCCGGGAAAACGGGAGTTTTAGAACTTGCGATTGTGAAGTTGTTAATGGACGTTGAGAATTGTAGGAGCAAATATGATTTTAAAATGGTTTATGTTTGTCCTGTTAAAGCATTATGCAGAGAACGCTTTAATGATTGGAATCCACGATTCAATCGGGTAGGGATCTCTTGCATTGAAATTACTGGAGATGGAGGAGATTATTTTGATTTGCAAGGGCATAATTTAATCATCACTACCCCTGAAAAATGGGATTCACTCACTAGGAAATGGAGAGATAATGCAGGACTTGTTAGAATGATAAAACTGTTTATGATAGATGAAGTACATCTGTTAAATGATAATAAACGAGGACCTGTTTTAGAAGCTATCGTTTGTAGGATGAAAACAATTTCAAAAACATTGAATATTGAGTGTGTTAGGTTTTTTGCAGTCTCAGCTACGATTTATAATGTTGAGGATTTAGCGACATGGCTAGGGAGCAATGATTTGCCTGCATTTTGTTATAAATTTGGAAGTGAGGCTAG